>OY728161.1:977642915-982442915 GCA_963277665.1 Viscum album
ATTAATAATTCAAATAGAATAATATTTCAACCAAATTTGATTCTTTTGAAAATATATTAGAACATTACACACCCATCCAAAGAGTCCTCCATGGGAATTCCCATGTCCTAAACATGGGCAATAATTTTACTAATTTATTTTATTTTTTATATTAATTTTTAAAACAATATTTTAACAATAATATTAAATTTCATGGATATTATTTTTATAATAAATTGTATTATGATAATAGAATATATATTATCCACCTTTATCCTTTCCTCTTAAAGAAAAAACAACATTCATTTATTCTTATAGACTTTCAACTCCACAAAGAGTCATGTTTTTTTCCTAAACCATATTACATGGATGGTAAATATTTTGAATTGAATAAATACGAATGATATTTATAAAATATTATTTTATTCAAAAATTATAAAATATATATTAAAAATATATTATTTTTTATGAAAAATGATATCATGAATGATATATATGTTAAAATTACCTCCTCGATGGGACGATTGGTTTTCATTTTCCTTTTCTTCACCTTATTACATGATGTTAATGGAAATAGATATAATGGATAAATATTATTTATATAAAATTTTTATGTTTATTTAAATAAAAATTGGAAAACCTATCAACTATACGACGAATAAGAAACTTTAATAAATTCCACCATCCAAAAGTGCGTTTTATGAGAAAAAATGATTTCTTCATGTAATGTAATAACATAATATATGTGATATTATTCTTCATATAATTCCTTCCAATATAAAAAACTAATAAATTCTACATTACAGAATTATTAATTTTTTATAATGATTTTACAACTAAATCACTCAATAATGATCTATTAATTATTATATGTTTTTATTTGGTTCAGTTTAACCTCTCACATGAAAAATGTTATAAATTTATATTAATGATTTCTAATGTAATTTAATTTATTGTAATATATGATATAAATATGTAAATAATAATTATTTCTTAAATGGAAACATTAATATTAATCTCATTAGAAAAGATTTCAATGTTATTTTTTTTAAAAATCACTAAAAATTTATAAAAATCAAATTCATCTTTATCCATAGAATGAAAATAATCGTTATTAAACATAAACTAAAATAACTTTTATGATATGTTTGTTGACACCTTTGAGGGAATAAATAATAAAAAAACTGTTATTATTAAATTATTTCATAATTATTATTATTACTAACACCCGATATTGAATATATAAAATAACTAACTTGTATAAATATATTGAATAATTATAAATGATGTTAGAGAAAGTAATAGGTGTGAATATGTATATAAAAATGGTGATTAAGGTATTTATTTTTTTATAAGAGGTTAGAGAAAATTTGGTTAACTGGGAAAAAAGGTATGGATTTTTTTTCTAAAATTTCCATTCCTTAAAATGTTATTATATCATACACTATATTTTCTATTATATAGTGTACTTTCTTTTCATTTGATATTTCATATAATGATTATATCATTAGTCTTGGTATTTAATGTTCTATTTGAAATTTTTCTTTTTAATGGATTTTTATTAAGATGTTACTGTTGGAGTAGGTTCCCTAATCTGTTGGATGGTGTGTTTAAGAATAAGGTGGAACTTGAGGGTGAACTTGATGATCTCGAAATTAATAGACATAAAAATTATAGGATTTTAATTTATTTTAAATAATATTTAGTGTATGTGGATCATATTGAAGAATAGATTTATTTACTAGAAGGAGTGGCAGGAAAATGTTTCACTACTCAATAAAGATCAAAAGAAGTTATGTAGTTTAAACTGAAGATTGAAGAGAATTAAAAACATATCAAAGGCCTTAATTTGAGGTTGGAGGAGAAACATAAGATATTTTATGGTCATTAATAATAAGTTATTACCATAAGTAGTAATATTATATCATGAATAATATTAGTGGAACTAATGAATAAAATTCACTTTGAACGGTTGTTAGATAGAACTCATTTAGAAATATTTAAATATGGCTCTAAAGGAGAAGTATAATATTTAATTGAACAATGACAAAAATATATGAGAGGTGTAATTATATGTAATATAGAAACATAAATAGAATGAAATTATATGGGACAAAACAAAGGTAAGTAGAAATTTATTCATATATATATGACAACACAATGAAAACTGAAGTTCTAACCGAGATAGATTTAAACCCAAAAAAACATTGTTGAAAATAATCATTAACAATGAAGATGCAATTGATAAGAAAACAATATGAAACAATAGAAAATATTGAGGAATGGAATTGATAAGATATCTTTTCATATAAAATGTGAATTATATAGATTTTTTTCATACCATGTATTATTGTGAGGAGGAAGGGAGTTTTCTGGATGGGGAAGTACCTAAAAGCAAATAAAGAAGAATGAGATTGTATCCTTCATCATATAAGAAAAATTATATCTGTGGATTTTTTTATAACATTAAGAATAAATCAATTCATTTTAGGAAATAGAAAAGTAGAAATAGTAACTAACGAACTTAGATACATTTGAATATATGTAAACCCAGAAAAATCAACCAATTAAATTGGCAACCAAATATAGAAGAATATGAAGAGTGGGATTAAACCACACATTTTGAGAAGAGATTAGAGAGGCCATATTACGATTCAACTCAACGAGGTATCTCATGGAAGTAAAATAAGAATATTGAGAAATCCATCATAGAAGAGATGGAACTCAAATTTTAAAAAAATACTAACCTAAGTATTCCTAATAGTGCATTATCACCTCATGAGATAGGAGATATGAATATGCTGAAAATAATAAGGAAACTATTGACAGAGCAGTTTGATTTGGCAATGATAGTTCCTTAGGAATTAAAGTATATAGAAACACCTAATTGAAAAGAAATGATCTAAATAAAAGAGAAATACTCTATATGGATGGTCAGTGTCACAATATCTTATGTGTGAGTCAGCATAATGACTCATGACTAATGGTGAAATTTAATTAGTAAAGATTAACTATCATAGGAATGGAAGTAAACGTTCTTATGAATATTTGGAGGGAAAATTGTATTTTATACCAAGTAAGCTGCTATTAAAAAACATACTTCTTAATAATTGAAAATTAAAAGAAACATGTGGCAACATAGGTTGGGTCACATTAATAAATAGAGTATGAAAGACATACATATGTTAAATGATGAATTAAAAATTCCTAATACGAAGTACATCAAATAAGGTATGTGATGATTTCATATGGGAAAAATGGTGAAAAATTAATACCAGATGTGGAGATAAAGGGAATCTATTATGCTTGATATGGTCTATAAAGATTTGTTTGTTCCAATAGAATGTAGTTGTAACACATGGGGAGATGCATGTCATGATTTTTTATTGAAGATTATAGTATAATGGAATATGTTATGTTTATATAGATAAAATGAGATGTGATTTACTTCAGGAAGAGATATATTCAAATAATTACGAATGATACTAGATGGGAAATCAAGATATTATAGTCTGAAAATCGAAGAGAATACACATCCATTGAACGTGAAAATTACCTCAAAGAACATGGGATCAAGTATGCGGTGTTATTAGTGAGAACACCTCAACAATATGAGGTTATTAAATAAATTAATATATTGGATAATAATATAGCTAAAACAATATTGATTTCAAGTATTGTATCATGTAACTACTAAAATGAGGTTGTTCACGTCATAGTGTACACTCAAAACTGGATATGGCTATGTCTATGATAATACATGAAACCCTATAAAATATGACAGAAAGGAAACCATTAGAAAAATATATTTATGTTTTTGGAAGAAAATTATTCATATGAATCAATGAATGAAATCATGGAAAGTATGGGGATACATCAGATGAAGGAATATTCCATAGTCACTCAATGAAGAGTAGAGCCTATAAATTATAAAAAATCCTCAGAAAAAAATTATGTAAGTAAATGATATAAATTTCATTGAGGAAAAAATTTAATAACTTAAGTATAAAATATGTTGATATGTTTGAAAATGATGTAGATGGTGAAAAAAGAACATGGTCAAATATCGAAGATGGTGAAGACACACCTATCATTCAAGATTTTCCAAATGATGATGATTCAGATGTTGAATTATAAGAAGAAATCATTATTGAGGAAACTCATTGGAATCCTCATAGAAGAATTTTGCGAGTAAAAATTGATACATTTAACAGTATTAGGTATTGGGTGGCACCTACATAGAAAATGATAATAAGTAATGTAGAACACTTTCTGCTCTTATTAATGATTGAACCATCCTCATTTAAAGAATACACAAAGGATGGATCATGGGTTATGAAATTGCATATGGAATTTGACTCGATTGATAAAAATAATAATTTTAATCCTGTTAAGAGAATATAAAATCACAATTTTATTAGAAAAAAGTGGATCCTCAAGAAAAAATATGATAAACAATGAAAATTTATAAGAAAAAAATGAATGATTATTTTGAAAAATATATACACAGATTGAGGGAAATGATGTTCATGAAATTTTTTCTCCAATAGACCAACTAGAGTCAAATGGGATCTTTTTAGCCATGAAAATTCAAATAGGGTATAATTTCATTTGGATATATTTTAAAAATAAATTCTTATGTTTCATTATTTAAGTGTAAATTTATTTTAAAATTTTAATTAGAGTTGTGATTTTACATTTTGAACAAATTTTGAGTAGACTGAAGAGTGATATATATTTTCTAATTTGGACCCCATTAGTATTGTATAATGGATTCGAGGAACATTTGAAAAGTATTTGATTTAAAAGGGAAGAAGCAGACCCTCATCTTAATATGAAGACTTCTATGGAAGACCACATTATGTTTCTTGTATAAATCGATGATAAATATTTTGGCAGAAGAAAGGATGGACCAATTGAAAAAAATTTAAATCATATTTAATTATAATTCAATATATCCATGATTGATGAACTAATATACTTGTTTAATGCATTAGTTCACCCAAAACTATAGATAGAACATTATTTAATAAGAAAGATAAATAAGATATGTATTCAATAATTTCATCATGCATAAATAAAAACCATTTTCATCTCTCATTTCCATTGGTAAATACATAGAAAACACGGGGATGGGAGATATGTGGATCCCACAAAACAAATCACAAAAATAGGAACCTTGTTTATTAGACTACAACATTGATATATATAGTCATTACCAAATTCATAGAGGATCAATTCCAAATAAATAAAAAGAATATAATTTTTAGTGGTTAAATGAATCATGGGGTACATTCAAGGAACTCTCAAATTTTGATAGTACTGTGAAATTGTAAAGGATCATGAATTGTTGGTATTTTCTAATGCATACTAGGTTGGTGATATGGCGGATCAAAAATTCACAAGTGGTGGCACCATATTAATTGAAAAATGTGTGGGTTTTTGAGAAAACAATAAGAAATTATATTATTTAGTATTGTTGAATTATATATTATCTTTGTGATAATGGAATGCAATTTGTTATTATAGATGGCACATCAACTTTTGAATTTTTCTGATAAGATGAAACAGTTGATTGTGATATTAAATAACAATAAGGGTTTAAATATAATCAAGAAAAATCTAGTTCAACAATCTCATAAAAAACATGTATATAATATATATCATTAATAAAATAAAAATATGAAAAATTAATCATCAATATGTTTCATGTTGGAACTAACAATCAAGTAAGAAACATCATGACTAATTCATTTTCTACACCAACATTTGAGAAACATCGGTGGATCCTTAGTGTCCATCCCTCCACCATTTATTGAGTATTTTCAATTTTAACCCATCTGTTAATTTTTTCACTCTTCATAACTAGTTGTTAATGTTGTATATGTTTCAGTGGAATTATGATCTTGGGTAATTTTAATATTATAGTGATTTTTTCATTGGGTTTATTTACAAAGAAGGGTAATGATGAAATTCACTGGGATTCAGGATAATGGTCTTGAATAGTTGTTTCATATAATTAAATTTTTTCTAGAATCATTTTTTATACTATTATTTGATCATAATGACTTAAGTGTGATAGATGATTTATTTCACTAGTATTATGTTTTTTTATAGGTCTATAATTTATTGAAATAATAATTTTGTTTCTATTAAATAAAATGGGGTACATTATTGAAAACAAGATTATTTGAAGGTAGATATTTTTTGGTATATAGTGTTTTATATGAATAAAAATTGTTTTGATCAAGGAGTTTATATTTTTAGTGATCTAATCCGAGTAGGAGGATTTAGTGTTGAAAGAGGGATAATTATGCAGTGTTTTCAAAATTTTTTGAAAAAAAAATCCTGACTAAAGGGCTTTAAAAAATATAGTTATTAGAAAAAAATATTTTTTTCTAACACAACATAAGAGTTTTATGGATGTTGTAGATTTCTTTTAAAAAACATGAATGATGTAAAATTTGAAGGGCTATCAAAATATTGAGTACTATGAAATGGTTTTCATTGGTGAATTAGAGGAGATGTGTTTTTTGAGTGAGATAGTGTTACATAAAAGGTGGTTTCATTCCAATATTTTTTCCTCTAATTTACATTTATCATATTTAAGCATTTATATAAGTTATTATTGATCTGGTTTTATGGAAGACATATGTGAATGTATTTATAACATGAATTATGAACATTACTAGAACAAACGATTCGTTAAAAGAACGGTAGATAACTATTTGGGGATAAGAAATTTTGGTGAGTGAGTTTTTTTAATATGGAAGTATCATAGAATTTATAGGAATTATTAATTTTAATGAATTGCTAAAAAATTGGATGCAACCTTTATGTCAATAAACTAAGGAAGTATTCACCTGAAGTAGTGAGCAAGGGGGAGTCAAAGGAAGTGATCCAATGAAGGTAGAATGTTGTCCCAAAAATTCTTTTAATGGAAATGATCCTTGAATAGAGTGGTGATGACTAAAAAATTATAATCCACTAAATCTGTTGAATCATTGTGGATTATTGTTCAACTGAAAAGGTTTTAGTTTATTCTCCCAGCACTAGTCCTAAGAGGTGAACCATGTAAATTTTTGTTGTTGTTTATCTACTTATTCATATGTGTGTGTGGTGATTTCACAATTTCACTAGTTATGTTTTCGAAGATCCCAAAATTGGGGAGAAATATCCATTTAATTCAATGAAAATTTGACACCTTGATTCACCCCTCCCCTCAAACAATTTTCTAAGGTATAAAATTATATATTGTAAGGTAATTTGTAGAATAGGAGATTTGATGAGATCCTTGAAAAGATATGTATGTCAAATGGGAAGAAAGTAATAGTTTAATGTCTCAAAATTTAATACTATTTTCAAGAAACATGTGGGGTCGTTGTTGAAGTAATTAGAATGAATTTCATCTATGTATAAAAATACCATCCGTTTATAGTTGAAAAAGAAAATTATGATGTTATTAATTTTCAATACATTAAATGTAATGACATGGGAAACTATGAAAACCAATACACAAAACAACAAGGGGTTTTACCATAAAAAGGATGAGGTAGAAAACATGATCTTATATGATCATCATAGTTTATATTTGAATATGAAATTTCATGATAACAGGTAAATTGATTTTAAAATCAATGTTATTTAATTTATTATTTTATTCAGTATCTACATAATCCTTTATATCTAGATTGTTTTCTGGGAACACCAAATCATTCCATAATAATTTAATAAAGGATTTGTTATTTATGACACTAAATGGGATTCTTATAATAATGAATATTTAATTTTGAGTCTCTATTAAGATTCATATATATATTCCCTAGAGAAAACAAAATTATATACCTATAGTTAATTTTGACTTATTCCTTGGTATGGATTGGGTATCAATTTATAATAAATGAATTGATTTTCAAGAGAAACAGATTTCTATTTGTAAAGGGGATATAAAATAACTTCTATTAAAGGGAGATAATTAACCACCAGAGTCATTTTTAAACCCACCTCTCGTAGCTCACCTTAATGAAATTATAGTGGAATAGGAAGGAAAAAATATATTTGGGTATGGGAAGGACATCCAAATGATAATGGATGTACCGGTTCTATAGAATTAAATTTATTTATTTCCATAGGAATTAATCGATCATCCACATAAATGTGATGTTGAGTTTTTTGTTGAACTCATTCCTATACCATACTAATTCTAAAAACTACTAATGGTAAGGCACTAGTGAATTTAGTGGAGTTTTAGAAGGAACTACAAGAGTTTTGTGATAAGGAATTTATACACCCTAGTGTTTCACAATGGGGAGCCCCAATTTTTTTAATAAAAATTATAATGGTATATTATATTGTGTATGAATTATAAGGAGACCAATTCAATTGAAATATAGAAAACGTACCATTTACTATGAACTAATAAATTTTTGGATCAACTTTAAGGAGATTAATATTTAACAATAATATTTATTGACTTCATTTGTCATATTTTAAGGATAAATAACGAGGGAATACCAATGATTATGTTTTGTAAAAGATACAGTCATTATTAATTTATTGTAATTCCCATTATATTGACTAATTTACATAATATTTTTTATAGATACTTTGAATAGAGTTTTAAATGGATATCCAAATAATATTGTGGTGGTATTTACTAAAAATATACAAATATAAAACAAATTCTATGAAGATTAGGAGAGTCATCTATGAATAACTCTTTATACCAATAGAGAAAGTTAATTATATGGAAAGTTTAGTAACTTTAAATTTTGGATACATGATGTTTCTTTTCATGGCCATATTATATCTATGAATGTAATATGTGTTAATATTTTAAATAATAATGTATTAAAATAATGTCTTACAATGATTAAGATAGCTGAGATATATATTTTCCTTAGTTTAGATAGTCACTATCAACTGTTTGTTCAACAAAACTATTATTTGAAAACCCCTATAATCAAGTTAACATGAAAGGGGATAAATCTAAATGGTATAAGAAATTTTAATAATTTTTTAAAAGATAGAAATGATATTGAATAATGAACCAATACTGAATTTACCATTGGGAAGTTAAAGATTTTTAATACATAGTGAAGCATCAAAGAAAGGACTGTGTTGTGTCATTATGAAGAGTAATAAAGAGGTTACTTATGTATCAAGGAAATTTAAGATTACTAAATAGAATTATCCATCTAATTACCGTGATATTATAGCTATAATATTTTCCTCGAATATATTAAGGAACTATCTCAATGAAGAAATATGGCACATATATATGGACCACAAACATTTCAGGTATATTTTCTCTCAAAATTAGTGTAATAATAAGAAATTAGAATTATTGGAACTACTCATGGACTATGATCCATTCATACACTACCACCCACGGATTGAAAGAATGATATATGATGTATTGAGTAGGAGGTACCATAATGTTATGAAAGTGATTAGGATTAATAAGGATCCAATATTCAGAGATCTTGTATACATTTCTCTGATAATTTTTAATTAAGGGGATTCATTATTAATTTTATAATAAATATATAGCCCATATTTACTTAAAAATATATTTCAGTTATATGTTGATCATAATTATATTAAAAAGAGTATTAAATTAGGAAATATTTGGAAATTGATAGACATTATCTATAAATATGGAGTGTTGTAGTTGGGAAAGAGTTTATGTGTTCCATCCATACCTGAAAAAATGTGGGATATACTAGATGAAGCACTTAGCTCAAATTTATATATAAACCCTTGTAGCACAAATATGTATAGGGATTTAAGAGAACATATCTAGTGGGATGGTATGAAGTACAAAATTATAGATTATGTGTCCAAATTTGTAGTGTCCTAGTAGTTATAGGGTTAAAGTAAACATCTTAATCGAGTGATACAACCTTTTCTGATACCTATATTGAAGTGGTACAATATTACAATGAACTTTTTCACTGTACATGTGAAAAATCCTAGGAAAATTCAATATGGGTCATCATTTATTGACATAACATGTCAATATATTTCATAGATGTAAGGGATGACCAACCCCTAGAGAACATTCCTCATATCTCTATCAATGAAATTGTGAGACTTTATTTGTATACTATATCAATTGTATCATATTGTGACACATGGGTCATATCCAAATTATAGAATATTATTTAAAGGGATCTTTACAGAGAGATTCATTGAAGATCACCCTATCATTCCCAAATTTATGGGAAGTCTAAAATGATAATTCAAACTCACGATTTCAATATGATATCATGTTATGTTAACTTCCTTAGATCATGGGATCAACATCTTCTTCTTGTGAAAGTTTCATACAATTATAATTTCTTTTCGATAATCCAGATAGAACTATATGAGGAATTTTATGGGAAGAGATGGTATACTCCAAAGTTCTTGGAGGAATATGGAGAAAGGATGTCAGTTTTCCTATAACATGTGTAATAGAGAACTATTTATGTATTCATTATTCATGATCATATCAAATAAACTCAAAGAATTAAATATTATATAATGATAATAGAAGGAAATATATGGAATTTCAAGTGTGGTAACTTGTATTCTTAAAATTTTCATTATAAAAATTAGTTATGATATTTTGTATAAAGGGTAATTTATTCCATATGAACATTTTAGCTCTATAAATTATAGAATGAATAAGAGTTTTATCGTCAGATTGTCTATGTTAAACAACCATTATAAAGTACATGAAATATATCATGACTCATGATTTGGTAAATGAATTTTGGATCGATCCTAGAAACTCACATATTAGGGAATGGATTTTGAACTGTACTTGTCATAAATGAATATCCTATCCATACAATAGACACTAGAGTGAAGGTATAACATAACCAGACAAGTTAGTTGGGGAATGTCAATTGGAGATATAAAAAATTAATAAATGAAATGTGGGATCCTAAAGAAGAAATGAGGAATGAATACTCACAATATTTTATTATATGACATGAGTGTAATTTTTAGAGAAAAATTTTTAATTTGGAGAGGGTAATGTAATATCTCAGACCTCATTATAACAAGTAAACCCTATTTCCCAAAACTACTTCTCAACATTAAAGAGACATTATTCATGATTATAAATCAAATTAAAATTTATAAAAATATAGGATTTTTTATATAAAAGTATTTCATATTTGTATTGACTATGTTAAATATATATTAGGGTGATTTTATTGGTATTTTTTTTAAATAATTGAATTTTTGGTAAATAGTGAAAATATATCCTTTACCAAAACTGTAAATTTTATAAGAAAGGCATTGATGTGGATAAAAAGCTATAATTATCAAATATTTAATTAATATGTAAAACTATAAATTTTAAAAATACTCTGTTGAATTTTGATTAACTACCATTAAAATTCTAAAAGATTAAAGAATATTTTACAATAAAAATTGTTTTTGGTCTTTTCTTTTAATTAAATATAATTTTTCAGAATTTTGGTTTTTTACTTATCTGAAATCCACATTATATTTATTCTTTTTATAATAATAAATTTTATACCATGAAAATCAAATAGATTGATTATATTCCTGACACGTAAATTTTAATAATAAAAATTCACTTTTATAAAAACATGTTTTTATGAATTATATGATCTAATATTAAGAATCATTTTTATTAAATATAGAAAATTTATCTTATAATTTTAATTTCATATTTTTAATCATTATATATAAATTATTTAAAATGTTCTATTTTATTGTTATTCATAAAAAATGATGTACTTATGTAAAAATCTACATACCACTATAAAACAAAAAATGTTAAAACAAAAACAAGTATAGGTAAAAATGTTTGAATCATATTAAAAATAGGTTTCTAACTGATTTTATGATATATTATTATTTTTATGTCATTTAAAACTCAATTATAGTCAATATGTTTCCACATGACATGTGAAACATGTGTTGTATTTATTTTAAGTTGACTTATTTGCAAAAATTACATTCTAACGACTTATAAAAGAGGAAACTAAACTCCCCTTGAATATGACACAAAAAATTTAGTTTCCTATTAAAAATATTCCCCTATTAATTCTAATAGATTCATCATTCACCCTCTTATGTTTATTGTCAAAACTATTTTTCCTAATCCCCCTTTCCAAAAAGTCCACTAAGGCAATGTCTAAGCCCACAACAAGAGAACTAATTTTCAAAAATTATTTTATTTTCTATATTAATTTTCTAAATATATTTTTCTAATTACAGAATAATTAAATAATTATTGTTTGTATATAAAATTTTATTATTATAATGTAATAACTATTAACCTCCTTTCTCAATTTACCTTGAGGAAAATAAAAATTACATCGGTGTGTGTATGTGGAATACCTACTCCACAAAGCATCAGAATTTTTTCTTATCCACCCTAAAATTATGGTCTTAATGATTTATTTAATAAATAAGTTTTAAAATAAAACCTATTTTATATTGTGAAATTATAAAACACATTATACATTTCTATCATCTAATAGAAAATGTAATCATAAACTATGTGTATGTGTGGACTACCGCCTATATATAATGATTGATTTATGTTTTTATTTCCATCACCACCATACATGTATGGTCATAAGAATTGATTTAATGGGTTAATATTATTTTTATCTAATTATTAAGGTTATCGAATGAAAAATTGGACGACCTATTAACAATATGAAAATTTAACAATTATGAGAATTAAAGTGTCCAAAAAAAAATTATAAGAGCTAAAAATGATTTCTTTGTGCTATATAATAACATCATATAAGTTATTATTATTATATATATTTTCAATTACGACATAAAAAACTAATATGATCTATATAAATTCATTATTCGTCTGGTATATTTATATTAAAAATAGATATTTTCCTAATCATCCAATAATTATTATATGTTGTTGTTTGGGTTGGTTTAATCACTTGATTGAAAATTGAAATAAATATATACCATTTAAGACTATGTGATTTTAATTTATGGTAATACATGACCAAAATAATTAAACAATGAATTTAGTTTAGCTATGGAATGGTAACATTGACATTAAACTAATTATTTATGGTACCAATGTTGGTTTGTTCAATATTATTGAAACTTACTGATCGCCAATTTTGTCTTTAAGTATCATAAAATAATTCCATATAATGAAATTATTAAAATATACATACCTATAAATCATAAATTACAATAAATTTTATGATCTCAAAATGATTAAATTTTGCATAATAACGAATAATAAAACCTCTATTATAAAACCAATTCAAAACGATCAGATTACTCACACATGATATTGAAAATAGATAACAGAAAATTATTATAAATATATAGAATTATTATAAATAATGTTTATATAAGGTTATAGTTATGAGTACGGTTATGAAATAGGTGATTAAGATAGTTGTTTTTTTAAACAAAAATTTACATAAAATTCAGCTAAGTTGAAATAAAAGTAAGGATTAATTGTCTCAAATTTCGTTTCCCTGAGACATAATTATATAATACACTAGGTTTTTTGTTTTAGGGTGTAATTACTACCCCTTTTATATTTTACGTCACGATTCTCAAATTATTAATTGTATTTAATGTCCTACATCACCTTTTATCCTTTAATGGATATTGATTAAGATTATACATATGATCTCATAAATCCCAAAACTCCTATAATTTTGGAAATAATGTGTTTGTGGATTTTCTAGAAATTACATCACAATCTAGATAACTGAATGTAGAGGTGATGATGGTAAAATTTCACGGAGTGGTAATAACCTAGAAATTAATGGTTGATTATCAAATGAATATTCACTTATTAAAGGATGAGGTGGCCTATGATTGAACACCTGGAGACACACACACAAGGGATATATGCATTAGATAATTCATTGGACCATTAATAAAATTAATAAAGTATTATCCTTCTATTGAATACTAATAAACTGAATTACTAATTTTTTTGAAAACCAATCACTTGGAAAGTACCCTCTCCACCACATTATCTTTTTTCCATTGAAAAGGGTACTTCTATTAAATTTATAATATCCTATAGATTCAATATTTATTTTTTGGGATATTCACCTAGATAAGAACATTAATCCATTAATTAGGGAAATATTTGTTTTTATATTTCCATTATATAGATAACCATTATTCTATTTTCCCATGATTATGTAAGAAGTTCTAAAGGGATTGTTTTTAAATTTTATTTTTACACTAATTATGAATGCATTGTAATTAATTAGTGGTGGGTGGGGATCAAAATATATGCACCCTTGATTCATCCACAACAGGAAAAATCAATATTTATAATGGGTTATTTGTGACGGGAATAATACCCATCGCAAATAACTAGTCCAAGAAGTTATTTTGGACGGCGAAATTTGCCTATTGAAAATAACCAATTATTTGTGATGAGATTTTGTCTCCTGTCACAAATAGTTTGGCATTACTTGTGCGCCAAACTGCGTGAATATTTTTTCGACGGGGCGATGTCTCCCGTCGCAAATAGATTGGCGCGACTTGCATGCCAAACCGCGCGGCTTGCGTGCCAAATCGCGCAAGAATATTTGCGACGGGCCCCGTCGAAAATACCTATTTAACTGCTGACAGTAATTAATGCAGGAGAGGTTATTTGCAACGGGGCCTGTCGCAAATAACCCCGTCGCAAATAATCTATCCTATATATACCCCACCCTGTTTTCCCCAAATCACTCAGATCTTCTTCTCCCACTCACTTCATTTTTCAGCTTGAAGGAAAAAATTTACTTTAGTTGAAATTTTTTAGAGGAGAGAAATTGGAAGGTACCAATACCTCCAGAATAGCAAATTTTACGGTATTTATATTTTATTTTTTATATATTTATTTTTTTATGTTAATTTTAATTGTTTTTATTAGTTTTAATTAAATTAGATTTCAATTTATTTTTATTTATATTTATTTTTACTAAGAAATTGATATTGTTAGGGATAATTATAAATAATTAGTCACAATTAGTAATAATTAGATATAAGTAGATATAATTTGAAATAAATAGATGTAATTAGTAATAAATAGATATAATTATTTGTAAATAGATATAATTAGCAATAAATAGATATAATTAGCAATAAATAGATATAATTAGCAATAAATTGATATTATTAGTAATAAATAGATATAAATAGATATAATTAGTAATAAATAGATATAATTAGTAATAAATAGATATAATTAGTAATAAATTGATATAATTAATTATAAGTAGATATAATTAGTAATAAGTAGATTTAAATAGATATAATTAGTAATAATTAGATATAATTAGTAATAAATAGATATAAATAGATATAATTAGTAATAATTAGATATAATTAGTAATAATTAGAAATAAGTAGTAATAATTAGATATAATTCATAATAAATAGATATAATTAGTAATAAATAGATATAATTTGTAATAAATAGATATAATTTTTAATAAATAGATTTAATTTGTAATAAATAAATATAATTAGTAATAAATAGATATAATTAGAAATAAATAAATATAAATAGATATAATTAGTAATAATTAGATATAATTAGTAATAACTAGATATAATTTGTGATAATTAGATATAATTAGTAATAAGTTGATATAATTAGTAATAATTAGTAATAACTAGATATAATTAGTAATAATTATAAGTAATTAGTAATAATTAGTAATAATTAGATATAATTAGAAATAATTAGATATAATTAATAATAAATAGTAATAATTAGTAATAATTAGTAATAATTAGTAATAATTAGTAATAATTAGTAATAATTAATAATAATTAGATATAATTACTATTAATTAGATATAATTAGATATAATACGATATAATTAGTAATATTTAGATATAATTAGTAATAATTAGATATAATTAATAATAATTAGAAATAATTAGTATTAATTAGTAATAATTAGTAATAATTAGTAATAATTAGTAATAATTAGTAATAATTAGTAATAATTAGTAATAATTAGTAATAATTAGTAATAATTAGTAATAATTAGTAATAATTAGTAATAATTAGTAATAATTAGTAATAATTAGTAATAATTAGTAATAAAAAATTATGTTATCAATATTTACAAAAATAAAATATTAATATTATTAAAATAATAATTTTTTTATAAAATATTAAAATTATCAATATTCGCAACAGGCTTTTCGTTATTCTTAACATGTTCAAATCTCAAAGGGTCGCCAATCATCAGGCCATGTGTAATAATAAGTTTGTGTCAACCATGTCCATTGTAAACTCTATTATTGTCCTTGCATGGTTGATCACCTCGCATGTATTGTTGCAATATGACAACTCAAGCCGTGCCCATCTCATATATAAGAATTATCTCACATGATCCTTTACAAAGGCCATTATACCTTGAAATTTTAAGGGAAGGATACTGATATCCCCTCAAATTGTTAATGCAGAATGATCTATGTAAAGGGTGATGTGAGATAATTCTTAGAGACGAGAATGACATTACATTGGTCATCCTATTGCAACACTACTTGCTAGGTGATCAACCATGTAAGTAAAATTATAGAGTTTACATTATACATGGCCGACACAAACATTTTATTGCGCATGACCTGACAAGCGAATATTGATAATTTTAATATTTTAAATTTTTTTTTGTATTTTAATAATATTAATATTGTTTTTCTTAAATATTGATAATATATTTTTTTTATTAGTAATAATTAGTAAAGGAAATATTCTTGGATAATGAAGGGAAAATTTGTTATCATCTCCACAACCACAATTACCAAATTTTATTTCATTATTCAAGTAGTTTTCATTTTGCCATGTTTTGTATGTACTGCTAAATTAGTACTAATTAGTAATAATTAGTAATAATTAGTAATAAATTGTAATAATTAGTAATAAAATGTAATAATTAGTAACAATTAGTAAGAATTAGTAATAATTAGTTACAATTAGTAACAATTAGTAATTATTAGTAATTATTTGGAATAGTAATAAATTGTAACAATTAGTAATAATTAGTATGAATTAGTAATAATTAGTAACAATTAGTAGTAATTTGTAATAATTTGTAATAATTTGAAATAATTAGCAATAATTATGAATAATTAGGAATAATTAGAAATAATTAGCAATAATTAGCAATAATTAGTGTGAGAAAGATGCAATTAAATGAGCCGTCAGACAAAAGAGTAGCCGTCAATCGACTGGAAATTTTGTCACACTCAATTAATTATAATTATAATGTAGTTGTAATTATTTATCTTCTTTTTTTAGATAGTGTTTTTATAATTTCAAATTATTCAATAAAAAGTGATGATTAAATATTTTATGTTGAAATATATAGAACAAGGAAGTCAACATCAGTCATTATTAGATGATCGCGCTTGGATACATCAGCAAAAAAATACAAATGGTTCTGGTTTAAATCCTGTATATATTGATGGTGTTGAAGCTTTCTTAGAAATTTCATAATCAAAAACAGAATATGTTTCAGAAGGAACAATTGGGTTTCCTTGTAAAAAATGTGCTTTGAGAACTTTTGACACATTTGACAAGGTTGGGTGACATCTCTTGCGGTTTGGTGTTCAACCAAATTATGTTTATAGTTATAAAAACGGTGAACACATTTCTAGAGAAGATCTTAATAAGATGATTCTGGATCCATCACTGTTTCAAAATTTAGTACATGATGTTGCAGGTCCATCTGTGCAACAAACTGAAACTCACAATGATATTGATTTAACTCCTAAGTTGGAACCCTCCGAATTTTATGTGGTTTTGAGGTCTGCTGATGATGCATTATATCCTAGTTGCAAGATAAGAAAATTAGAAGCGTTTGAAATATTTATGGCTATTAAATCAGATAATGTAATGTCAAACAACTATTTTGATCACATATTTTTTTTGGTTAAAACAGTGTTACCTGAAAGAAAATTTTTTTCTTGAAAATTACAATGAGATCAAGAGGCTGATATGTAATTTGGGACTTAGTTATCGGAAGATTCATGAATGTACAAAATGATTTCATCTTATATTCTGGAAAAAATGAGCCATTGGATAGTTTTCCCACATGTGGACAATCGAGGTATAAAGAAACTCAACCAGGGAAGTCAAAGTCGATTCAAATAAAACAGTTGAGATACTTCCCCCTTACACCCAGGTTGTAGTGTTAATTATTGTCTCAGAACACATCGTCAATGATATCGTGGCACAAAACCATGATTTGAAAAGATAAAATATTGATTCATCCATCTGATGATGATTCATGGAAACATTTTGACTATATGCATCCGTCTATTGCTATAGAAGCTTGAAACGTGTGATTGGGTCTTTCTACTGATGGTTTCAGTATATTTGGTTCTTATGGTAGTCAGTATTCATGTTTTCCTATCTTTGTAACTCCGTGCAATTGGCCTCCATGCATGCTTATGAAGGAGCCATATATCTTTTGTAATCAATTAATCCAAGGACACCCGAAGAAGAATATTGATGTTTATTTGAAACCATTGATTGATGAGTTAAATGAATTGTGGAGTGATGGTGTTAATACATATGATGTTGATGTGAAAAAAAATTTTATATTTAAAGCTGCATTGATGTGAATGATTAGTGACTTTCCGGCATATGGCATGTTATCTGGTTGGAGTACACATGGTTCGAAATCATGTACTTAATGTATGAAAGAAAAAAAATCCTTTATGCTCATCAATGGAAAAACCTGCTATTTTAATTATCACCGTAGATTTCTTCCAACTGATCATCATTTTCTATGGAACAAATCCCATTTCAGAATAGGTACAATTGAAAGGGATGAACCTCCAAAGATGTTCTTAGGTACAGAGTTAAAATCAGTTGAATTTTCATTACCACTAATCACATTAGGACCAACAGTAAACCAAAAAAAAATTAATGGCTTTGGGAAAGAACATAATTGGATAAAACGAAGCATTTTTTGGGATCTTCCATATTGTTCAGAATTGTTCTTCCGCTACATGTTGGATGTTATGCTTATTGAGAAGAACTATTTTGATAATTTATTTCATACAGTTTTGGACACACCAGGTAAGGCCAAAGATACTTTAAAGACATGATTAGATCTTGTCCAAATTTGTAGGCGACCAGAACTTGAACTTTTTGAAAATGTCAGATCATAGAGGTTAATGAATCGAAAGGTAGCTTATATACACTGTCCAAAGAGAGTCGTTTAATATTTTGTCAGCGGATTGCAGATTTTAGACATCCAAATGGCTATGCTTCCAATTTGGGCAGAAGTGTTAAGAATGGTTATATTACTGGATTAAAAAGTCAAGATTATCATGTTATAATGGAAAGACTTATGCCAATTGGATTAAGAGGTTTTTTTCATTCTATGATTTGGGATTCGATAACAGACATATCATATTTCTTTGAGACATTTGTGCAGTGACAACAGACTACGATGCACTAAGAAAACTTGAAAAACATGTTTCAGTAATTATATGTAAATTGGAAAAAATAGTTCTGCCATCATTATTTGACTCAATGGAACATCTAATATTAAATTTTCCACATGAAGCTAAAAGTGGAGGTCCGGTACAGTTTCGATGGATGTACCCATTCAAGAGAAGAATGAAAAAATTTATGAAAAAGTATGCAACAAAGCATCACTTGAAGGCTCAATTACTGAATCTTATTTTCAAGAGGAAATTTCTTTTTTTATGCTATCATTATGTTGAATCTTAGTATCCCTCAAAACACAATCACATGTGACTAAAATAGGGGAATGTTAATGATGAAATCAAAAATAAAGTAATAGTTTATAATCATCCAAATCATGGATTTGGTTGAGTTCATGAACGATGGATTTCAGATGATGAACATCACAGATCTCATACATATGTTCTGCAAAACTATGAAGAAATGACATCATTTGTCCGCTGAGTGCTTCTATCAATTATTATATAATTTATGTTACAGTATTTAAAATTATTTTATTTGTATGTTATTTGATAATCATATGAAGAAAAAACTTCCACAAATTACTACAGCTTCTCTTGAAGAATTCAGACAAAAAATATTTCTCAATGGATTCAAAAACATGTAACATAAATTATTTATGGTTTAATATTAAATTCGTTTATTATTTATTATATTGATAATGGTTTTAAAAATTTCAGGTGCCTCAATATGCTGATAAAATTGATAAGAAATTGTGTATATTGTGTAACCCACCATCCAAAATGGTTAAATCTTATAATGCATATGTGGTGAATGGTTTTTGACTTCATAAACATGCATAAGGGGAATCAAAAAACAATGACTAGTGGAGTTTTCTTAAAAGGATCACATCACAGATAAACTGTAGTTGTCTTTTATGGCATTTTGGAAGAAATTATTGAGTTGTATTATCTAGGACCGAATTACGTAACAATGATTAAATGTTAGTGGTTGGATACTGAGAGAGGCATGCGTGTTCAGAAAACTCATTGAATCGTCAGTATTAAATATAAAAGTCTTCTTGCAGTAAATGAACCATTTTTTCAGGCTCAGTAGGCACATAAAATTTATTATGCAAATTACTATGCTACATCAAGAGACTTAAGCGATTGGTGGAGCATAATAAATATGAAATATCAGGAAAATCAGATTACTCAAAATGAATGTGGTTCCGCTGAAGTGGAAGGAATTGAAATTTTCAAGAGACTACTCAAAATCCCTCAGATTCACAAAGAGAGGTGAATATCGATAATGACACCCCATAATTAAGGATAAATGGTGATGAAGTTGTTAATGATGTTACAAATGAATTTGAAATGACAAGAGATGCTAAAACTAAAAAAAATATGTATATAGATGATGCTGAGGAGGAAGATGAAGACATTGACCTTGACAACAATGGAGAAGAGGATGAAGATGAACATTAACACAGTTAAATAATTGTTAGAATCATAACTAATATATATCTATATATAACAGTTATTTTCAACTATCTTCTAATAACAATCATATTGTGTTTCAGATGGACTTTGATCTACTGTGTGAGTAAGAGGAGGCATAGATACCTTTGGATGATGGGGATGTGGGATCATCTGACCCTCAGCCTACTGGTTGTTCAAGAGGTACACAGAGGGGCTGTGTTATTGCACGACTGATGATTCCTGACCCAATCCCCGAGCGATGTCCACATCTTGGTTTCAATACACACACACAGAGGTATGGTAACCTGTATAATTAAGTTAGATTTCATTTATTTATATATATATATACTAATTGTTTGATTATTTATTCCTTTTTCACAGTTTTTAGCATTTAGCTATTGGACAGGGGAGCGCTATCTTGCGCAATTGTTTTTCTCATCCATGGATCACATGGGAACTGATTCAAGATGATGTGTGACATGATATGTTCCATCATTGGATGGTATGTAAATAAATATTATTTATATTAAATTTTTTTATATTAAAATCTTGATATTAAAAATTATTTGTAGGGTTTATGGTATTATATCGATGATAGATTGCGCAACGCTATCCACGCAGTATGTCAGGTTTCTATACATGACTGTTTCCATCAGTTTCTGCAAAATTTTAGAAGGAAAACCATTAATAAAGTAGGAGTGGCAAAATTTGATGAGTCATGTAGAGCCCACCGACCAGAGTACATTTCATCTCACATTTGGGATGGATTAAGTTTACATAGGTTGGGTGGTGGATTTAGGAGGCGATCGTCAGTGGGATGATAGAATTGTGGGAGACCGGAGGTGACGCATCGAGCTAGTAGTCGTACATTCAGTTCACATAGAGAGCATCTGGTAAGTATATTTTTAAAATATTTTATATAACTATATATATATATAGCTTATTTTATATTTCGGTAGGTATTCGAGCATCCTGATATTACGAAGTTTTACATTTATCAGAGGATGTATAGTGATCCAGCCACTAGAGAGATTAGAGGTGATCGCCAACGTCAGATTGTGGTTAGTTTTATTTTTTCATTTTGACATTTAACTACATATAATATTTTGACAATTTTAATTTTAAATTGGAATAGAAGGAGTCATATGAGGCTGCGACCTCTCAGACACAGGCTGAGGGTCAGGACGAGACGATTGAGCAGACTAGTGCTCACAATTTCGATGAGGCGGAATGGATGCAGGTGACTCAGTATGGATTTGAGAAGGGAAGAGTAGTTAGTATCAACTCTCATTTGGCTCCTGGTACTTATTATGGTACTACTGCGATATTGGCGTCCAACTCGAGAGGAGATCATGGATAGGCATCATATTCTGGCTCATAGTATCAGGAGTAGTTACGAGCTCAGGCTGAGCTTATAGAGACTTTTCAGAAGTAGAAAGAAGAGTTGTGTCGGCGGCAGCAACATCAGGAGCAACATTACAAGGAGTAGATGCGTCGATGGCAACAACAACATTAGGAGGAGACAAATCGATATCAGCCACAACCTAACGAGCATATGGAGTACATGAGATATCTGACTCGTAGTTTAGGGATGGAGTTTCCTCCACCATCTCCTTCACCTCCTCCACCTCCACAAGAAGAAGACCCCCCAGTGATTTTTTTATGTTACACAAATTTGAATTTAACATTGTAATATGAATTATTTACATTTTCTGTCTTTTATATCAGTGCAAATATTACATAATTTAATTGTTAATAGTTTTTTATTTTTTTATATTTTTTGTGAATATTGAGAATTTTAATATTTTTTATTTTTTTTAATATTTTAATAATATTAATATTATTTTATTAAATATATTTTTTGTATTATATTTTTTAATGTTTGATTATTTACTAATAATAATAATAATATATTATGAGTTTTTATTTTTTTTTATTATGAATTTTGAGGTTTTTAATATTTTTTATTTTTATATTAATAGTAATATTATATTTTCCTTAAGCGTAAATTTATGAAATTTATTTTTTAAAATTAATTTATTATTTCTGACGGGACCTTTTACGACAGGACCCCATCGCAAATATTCTAACGAAAGATTTTTTAAAAAATATTTGCGACGGGACTACTTGACCGTCACAAATACATTGTTGTGATGGGCCCGTCGCGGAACGTTATATATATATATATGAATATATATTTTTGCGATGGGAGGAGGGCCGATCACAAAAAACTATTTGTGGCGATCCCATCGTGAGATATTTTATATATATAGAATACATATAATCGGAGATTTATTTGTGACGGGCCCGTCACAAATAATTGAATTTGCGACAACGTTTTTTGAAAAGGGCAATTTTTTATGGGACCCCATCACATAAGATTATTTTCGATAGGGTCACATCGCAAATAACCTGTCGCAAATACAATGAATTCTAGTAGTGATCAGAAGGCCTCTGAGAAAATATCTTGGGTATTTCTATAAGTCTGACCCATTTATGTTTTATTCCTTGGAATAAGGCCTTAACATTATATTTTTGTTTTATAACATTAGTTTTTCCATTAGTATGATGTCATTAATTATTATCCATTTTTTTATTGTCATGGATATGGCATACCCTTAATTTCATTTCATTTTGGAATTATTCTTATCATATAATTTTTTTTCTAGGATATTTCTTCCAGGCATATGTTACGATACCTTCAATTGTATTCTACTCCTCACTGAGCATTTGAGCTCACCCTTAGATCTATCCTTTGCGTTATAATCCAGTAAAAAACTATGTGCAATTATCTATGATATTCTAGAACAAATAATAATGACTTAATAGAGTTTTAAAAATGTACATTATTTTATTTCGTGTAATATGAAAAATATTTGTCTATATAGTGTGACACCCCAAGCTTCCATTATACTTTTCTCTTTGAAAAATACAATAGCATGAGTTGTATGCAACCCGCAGTTCTAACACACCATGACAAATCAAACTAGCTGTTTAAAAAGTTGTTATGAATAGTAATAAAGACCTTTTAAAATATTATAAATTTTATTTTTCAAAATTGACTTCATTTTTGGATTCTTAATATGAAAATTAGCATAGGGTGATTTTTTGGTATTTTTTTTGAAAACATTCAATTTTTGATAAATAGTGAAAACACTACATTATTATTTAAAACCATTTTTTTAAATAATAGTTATTATTATTTAAATTTATTTTAAATTATAAATAAATACATAATAAATATATTAGTAAAATTTAATTCATTGTATTCATTTAATTATATGAATTGATATATCAAATTTTATTGAAGTTTTTAACGTCTTTTAACCACCTTCTACAAATATTTACAAATTTTAAAAAATGAAATTTTTTCAATTATGTGAATTAAATTTCAAAAATACTATAGCTATGGTTTTCATCATTATGTAAAATGTGGTTCAATAGGATGAAAATAATATTTGGTGAATAGTAACTTTTGAATTTTATTTTCAACATATAAAATTAAATAGGGTAATTAAAGGTAAAAATAATATTATAATTACCCCAACACATGTCCTAAATCTTTTTTTTAAGTTTATTTAGGCCAACATAAACCTCATGACAAACATATGATCCTTTTTATCTACTTGGATTAGAATAGGACATTTATAATATTTTATTTAAAGAGGACTTAAAAGTGTTAAATTCAAATTTTAATAACTAAAACATTTTTAATATAGGGTTATACATAAGATAAATTCAACTATAAATATTCCTTAGAAATATAAAAATATTTCCTACATTATTGTATTTTTTTTATTATTTTTAGAAATTATATAATTAAATTTATTTATGATGTAATGATTATGCAGTAATTACTTTAAAAATGAATGACTAAAATAATTGATATTATAAATATTAAAATAAATATAAATTAAACATTTTGATTCCATAATGAACTTTTTTAGTTGAATATGACATATTTGGGTTGATTAAATATATTTTTTTCGAATTAATAAAGTTGTTATGACTTTCAAAAAAACCAAATACTAAGTAGTGTCAAAATTGACATCAATATTTTTTTAAAACAATATCTATTTTATTAAATTATATAATATTCCTAAAAATCATATATTCTGAAAAGAATAGATAATGTTATATATTTCATTAATGAACAACATTAGTTTATCTTGAATTCTTATATTATCTATATAAACCATGTAGTATAAAAATACAAAAATACATGGTTAAAGGTAAACTATTTTACTAAGAGTTAAATCTAAAAGATATGATCAATATGGTGACCTAAACCTATCTAAACATATTGGTTGAGATGATTTCAACCCATAACCACTTTAGACTCTAAATAAATCCATTTTTATTCTTTATAATCCGAAAATGACTTTATAATAAATTATTACTTCAAACTCTTCCTAAAGTGCCCATCACCTCTCTTATAAAAGGGTACTTCCCCATATTTAAAATTCACACCTAGAAAGAAATTTGGCTTGTCCAAACCCTACTCAAATATACTACCAACCACCCCCACATCATCCTAGAGACTTACATTGATCATAAATCCCACCTAGGGGGACCTTTTTTTAAATTCAAAATGAATCTCTTGAAGAAGAGGTAATTATTTCATCACCTCTTTCAATAGTATTTTCTTCTTCCACTTCGTCCTTCATTGTTGTTTCAATAACAAAATAACAACTCCAGTAACTTATAAATACATTAATGTTATTATAAATATGTTACAACCATATTCATTATTCTATCCATCCTATGAATGAAAAAGTCACCATACGTGTGTTCGTACAGGTTACCGTCTCCACGTCGGGGTATAGTTTGTTATTAAACACCTCATTATTTGGATGGGTATAATAATGATTATAATTGTTGTAAATGATAACTATAATATGTTAATTATTACTTATATATAATATACTATCTAATTACATACATCTTCAACATCAATATAATGATATTCTCGCTCGTGCGTACGTACGGATAACCGTCTCCACGACGCGTTGATATTTCAATCCATATCATAACCATTCAAGAATAATTATCATTTTATGATTAAAAAATATATTTTGGGAACTTAATATCATTATATATATGAAGAAAATACACCCTATCCATAAAAAACATGACTTACATAACAAATCATATAAATGAGAATGAATCATTTAGCACCCGAAATAATGATACTACTGAAATATTATTAACAACGAAGATATTAAATGATCATATATGATATCATATTTATGTCTGTGGTTATTTTATAATTTAATAACATTGATTTAAAAATTATATAGTAGGATAACACCCCCTTGACAAAGGAAAAGTAAAAGATTATGGTTAATTTTATAATCTTTTTTATTATCTGAGGTTGTTTATACATATGTATCTACTGGGAATTCATTATCATCCACATATGTGATTCTTAAAAATGTATTTCAAAACATTTTTACTATTTAATAGACTATTATTTAATTTAATTTATACCTATATTTGAAATTTTATAAAATGTTTTGAATTATATCTTTCTATCATTATCCAAATAAGGTACTTTATGACCTATTTGACAAATTAAAGAATGATTTTTTTAGCATATGCAGAGGGTTCGTCTATTTTATACCATTACAACACCTTCAAATACTTATTTAAAATCTTATATGAATATTTCTAAAATAAATGTTATCTTTTATAACTATGCAACTTTTAAATGATTTCAATGTACAAAAAGATATTTCCCTCAAATAGTTTTTATGGATTTCATCTATGTCAATATCTGTTGTTGTATTTTATGCTTAATTGATGTTGACATATTATGATACAACATTCCATATTAAAATGATAGTTTTATGATATGATTGACTATGGATGTTCTATTTTAATATCATTCACAATTTATGGTTAAATTATTAACATTTAATATGATATATTAATAAGAATGATTATATTATGTTTCACCCCTTTTCATATGAGGAATGCATTGGATGTAGTAATTTATAGATGGGGCCCTCTATAGCCCCTCGATGCGTTGATAGGTCTCATGAGACAAAATATTGTCTTGAAACAAGACCTTGAAAATATTTTTAGATTTAGTTTTGGCACGGGTCCTTGACTACGTGGTTATGATATCTGGGATTATGCATTGCATAATTATGTGATTAGCTATTAGTATTACATGTGATTATTCAACTAGTAGAATATCCATGTGAATAGGTAAATGAAATTATTTTATTTATCTTTACCATATTATGCTGGCGTTTTTGTTTAAAAGTCTTGTGTTTTTTTCTTATACATTGGATTCAATGTTTGTACTTATTTATGAATGTTTCCACTATATTGTTATCCTTACCGAGCATTTGAACTCACCCCTTTCTTATATTTTATTTTTCCAGGATGTTAAGAAGTGTATTATGACTGACCTATATGGATAGGATAAGTAATATGAGTGTGATCAATGGAGACACAATGTTTCGTATTCATTTTATAATGTAATGTGAAACATATGTATGTATACAACACATCAAAGGAAACATAACTAATCGTTATTTCAGGACATTATCTCTTATGATCTTGCCAATTTCATGTAATAGTGCACTGACATTGGGTAACCGATGTTGTGGTATTACAGTTGGTATCAGTGGAAGTTTAGTACTATCCTTAGAATCTAGATTTGAAAAATCTCTAATTATAGAACATTTCCCAAATATATACTTTGAGGATCAGTATAGTTGAACATCCAAAAAAATTTGTAATATTGATATTATGTGGATTTTCAAAGAAATGCTTCTCGGTCTGGATACTACAAGTGGATGTGGTTCTGGAACAGATGTACCCAGGTGTGAAAACTCATACAAGAAATTTCTGGCTTGAACCATGGTATCTTGGTACTCGAAAATAGGAAATACTATGTACCTGGTTTGACATTCCCAAGGATATTCTTAGGATAATTTATATTTTCATTATAAACCATTATGGTGTATTTATGAGTTAATACCTCACTAAAGAAAACATTTTTATTATTATTGATTATGTGCATAAAATATTCAATTTATGTTAAATATTATACATGTTTAGAATTATGTATTATGGCTCATAAACTAATCTACTCTATTCCATTGTTTAGAAATGGCACCTAGTGGAAATAATAGATACCATATGAATGAACGTAATCCATGTAGGGATTTCCCTCTTATTACAGATAATTATAGTGGATCTGGTGATGCAACTGGTACTGAAAATATTATAACCATACCGAGAAAACTCACTCAAGTTTCGAATAATATCCTTACCTTTATGGAGCACCCTAATCCACAATGCAGAAGATCAATGTTAGAAGGCATCATGAGGAAAGAACACCAACATTAAATGGTACTAAAAATCCATTTTTTTTCTGAGAAATGGATATGTTCCTTAGAGAAAATATTTCATGCTTTGGGGAGTAGTGAATAAAAAAAATGTTGTCATGGTAGTTTATCACCTCTTAGGAGAAGCAGATCAATGATGGTCATTAATTCAAAATAAAAAGGATGATGAAGAAATATCAAATATGAAATGGATGGAGTTTAAAGATATTTTCTTAGATGAATACTTTCCTCGTGAACATCGAGCTGATTTGGAAAGGAAATTTTGGATTCTGAGGCAAATGGAGGATGCGAATGTCGCAAAGTATGAGGATAACATTACAAGGTTATCAAGGCATGATTTAGATTATATACGCAACCCATGATGTATTATTGATTGATTATTTATTGGGTTAAAACCACTTCTCCATCGAGCATTAGTCTCACTATCCTTATAATTGTATTATTATATAGTATCATGTGCTATCAAGACAGAAATGGAATTTTCTATGTCTTACGACTTTAAAGAAAAGAAAGAGAAGAAGACATCTATTGAATAGTATAGAAAAGGAAATAATGGGAAAATAGAAATGTTGAATTTCCCTCCTATAGTAAATGTTAGAAGAAACACCCCAGTACTTGCCTGATGGGAATGGGAGTCTGTTATAAGTGTGGAGAAAAATCCCACCTTTCTCCTGACTGCAACAGAAAGAAAGTGGTTGTATATGTTCAATGCTACAATTGCAATGAAATGCAGCATTATGAAAATAAATTTCTTATGCATCAAGGAAACATACCACAGAAGAGGTCGAGGGATAAAGGCCAAGATTATGTGATCAAAACTTATAAGGTTAATGATTTGAATGACATGGTTTCATGTACTTTAAAAATTTCCTCAAAATTATGAAATGCTTTATTTGATTTTGGATCATCACATTATCTCATATATTCCCAGATTTCCATGAAAATTAGATATTTCCAATTTGACTTAATAAGGGATTTTTTTGTCAAAACTCTTAAGGTAATTATCATAGAAACAATGTTTTTCAATTAGTTATCATTATGGCATATAAACATGTATTATCAGCTGATGTTATTGTCATACCCAGGATTGAATTTGATATAATATTTAGTATGGATTGGCTCTCGGTCCTTGATGCACACATTTATTGTATGAATAAAGAGGTTACGATTTTTTATAATGATAATTAATCCCTTATCTTTAGAGAAGAAACATTGTCATATGATTCTCATCTATATCCACCCCCAATAGCTCTACTAAATTCAATTATTGGGGAGGAAGGGAGTGAAATAACTATGGGTGAGGAAAGGAACGTTCAAGTATAGGATGTACCTATTGTGAAAGAATATGTTGATGTGTTTCGAGAGGATTTACTAGGACATTCTCTAGAATGAGAAATTTAGTTTTCCATTGACTTAATTTATGGTTCTTTGCCAATATCAAGGACCCCTTATAGAATGGCCTATATGGAATTGGTGTAACTAAAGAAAAAACTAGAAGAATTGAATAATAAATGATTTATTCGACATATTGTTTCTCTTTGGGGATCCC
The DNA here is from genome assembly GCA_963277665.1 of Viscum album. Classification (NCBI taxonomy): domain Eukaryota; kingdom Viridiplantae; phylum Streptophyta; class Magnoliopsida; order Santalales; family Viscaceae; genus Viscum; species Viscum album. The sequence continues at coordinate 977,672,721 of OY728161.1, forward strand.
CTATTATTTTTGTTATGAACAATGATGGATCTATGAGGTTCTCCATTGACTACAGGGAGATCAATGCTATAAAAATAAAGAACAATTATCCACTAACTCGCATAAATGATTTATTTTACCAACTAAATAGATATCAATATTTTTCAAATATTAACATTTGATCTAGATACCATCAGTTTTTCATGATGAAGTAATACATTCCAAAGATAGTATTTCGAACTAGGTATGCAAAGTATGAGTTTACAGTAATCCCTTTTTGATTGGCTATTGCACCCTCAGTTTTCATGGATCTAATGAATAGTGTTTTCAAAAATATCTTTATGAATTTGTAGTTGTATTTATTAATGATATCTTGGTATTATCTAAAAGATAATAATATCATGAAAATCACGTGCGCTCTATTCTAAAGACTCTTAGATGAAATGAATTATATGGGATGTTCTGTAAGTGTGAATTCTTGCCTCCGGAGATTTCTTTTCTTGGATATATTGACTCTAAGGTTGGAATCTATGGAGATCCTTTAATGACAAGGTCAATCCACAAATGGCTAGACCTGATGAGTATTACTGAGGTATGCAGTGCTATTGGTTTAGAATGTTGTTATCGGTGTTTTTTTCCAGAATTTTTCCGGATTGGATAACCCATTAACAAAGCTCACATGAAAAGGGGTTAAATTTGTTTGGAGAAAAGTGTGTGATAAACCTTTGTAATAATTGAAGAGAAGATTATTCAATGATTCTATCTTGACACTATCAATAGAGAATGATGGGTTTGTTATTTATAGTGACGATTCAATGAAATGACTTGGTCGTGTCCTTCTGCAGAATGATAGAGTTATTTCCTATGTATCATGGAAGCAATATTTTAATTAAAAAAACTATCATACTCATGAGCTGGAGTTGGGAACTATAATATTTTCTCTGATTATAAGGATACACTATATCTATGGTGTAAAATGTGAGATATATGCTGATCAAAATAGTTTTAAGTAAATTTTCTCACAGAAATAACTAAACATGAGGTAGAGGTGATGGATTAGACTAGTCAAGGATTATTATTTCATAATAAATTACCACCTAGGGAAGGAAAATATGGTGTCATGTTCCTTGAGCAGAAAGGACCATGGAGATCTAAACAAGATTAGAGTTGAAAGGGATCGTATGTTCATGTATCTACTGAAGATGAATATGGGAATAATCATGGATAGTGAAACATCAATTCTTTTTCAAATGATTTCCAACCCACATCTACTAGAAATGATAAAAAGTTATCACACTAATGATGAAGAGTTTCAAATGAAAATTAAAGCTATGAGTGATGGGATATTGATTGAATTTATATATGAAGATGGAATTTTGAATTTTGGAAAAAGTCATTGTGTTCCTGATATACCTAATCTAAAAAGGGAATTGTTGGATGATGCTCATAGCTCCAATTTCTCTATACACCCTGGATGCACTAAGAGTTATAGATATTGGAAGGAACATTTTTTGTGGGACATAATGAAGATGGATATTGCTAATTATGTGTCAAGATGTATGGTTGGTCCATAGGTGAAGGCCAGAAGTCAACATCCTAGAGGATTCATGGAACCTCTTCCCAAACCTGAGTGAAAATGGGATGATAATACGATGGACATTGTTAGGGGGCGAACAAGGAATCCTAGAAGGAATGATGAAATATGGGACATTGTTGACCATATTACCAAGTAAGCACATTTTCTTACTATAAGAGAAGATTATTGACTTGAACGTTTTTCAAGACTATATATTAATGAATTTGTAAGACTTCATGGTGTACCCGTATCAATTGTTTCTGATTGTGATCAACATTTTACATCAAAATTATGGAAAATTATTCATAAATCCCTAGATACTGAACTTCAGATGAGCACTACATACCACCATAAAACTAATGGACAATATGAATTGTCTATTTAAACATTATAAGACATGTTGAGATCTTGGCCGCATGACTTTCATGGTATGTGGGATCAGTATTTACCTGTGGTAGAATATTTCTATAATAATAGATTCCATTCAAGTATTCATATGGAACCATATAAAGTGTTTTATGGAAAGAGATGTCTCACATAAACTTGTTGGGTTGTTATTTGTGAAAGAAAACACATAGGCCTAGAACATATTGATGAAACAATTGAAAAGATTAATATTATCCAAACCCACATAAAAGGAACTCTATGTAGGAAAAAGAACTATTCCAATAAATGATGGAAGGATTTGAAATTTCAAGTATGAGATCATGTTTTCATGAAGGTATCTCCATGGAAGGGTGTTTTACAATTCAATAACAAAGGTAAATTATGTCCCAGGTACATTGAACCTTTCAAAATTCTAGAAATAATATTAGTTGTAGCTTATCGTTTGGAAATTCTGCCATGTCTCTTAATATTTAATGATGTTTTCCATGTATCACTGTTGAAATAATAGATTCCTGAACCAATGCATGTACTCACCAATGAAGAAATAGATCTTGAACCTAATATGTCTTTTTGTAAAAAGACTATTAAAATTCGTGATACCAGAGAACAAGTGATGAGAAATCAGACAACATGTGTTATAAATGGTCATTGGGGAAACTGTAAAATCCGAAAGCATAGGGCAGAGCCCTTATAATTAAAAGAAAAGAAAAGAGCCCTTTTTAATGGGAGAGGGTAACACATTACATGCCCGAAGGCCAGTGGAAAACACCCAAACCTAAAAACAAAACAATGTAGGAATCACCCTCGCATCCAAGACGAAGTCGACAACAATCAAACCGCTAACTCCCTAAGAGGCCAAGCCACAAAGAAGAAAATGCACAACACGAATTAGAAAACATCAAGAGATGACATCAACCCTCCATAAAAGAAGATGAAAGAAGATGTCAAGGATAGATCTGTAACGCCACACAAATCAAACTCCTCACCCCCACAAATCAAGCCGAGTAGAGCAAAAATCCAACACCAAAACCCTGGATGCTTCCGATCATGCCACCGAGAAGAAGCAGAAGGTCATCCTAGCTCTGAAACGCCGCAAGAAGATTAAAATCCTCACCACTTTATGGCCATGCCATCAAAATCGTGCTTTCAAACCCTAGCTGCACCGCCGCACAATGATTCCAAATATAACCCGTTACACAAGATGAAAACGAGCATACCAGATCCAAACAACGCCGTTCTGAGCCCGAAGCCGCATCCAAGCCACATCAAAATGTAAGCCGAGACATGACGCCACTGTATAGGAAAAGACACCATGATTGATCCGGCATCATAACGAACCGAGTCGAGTTGAGACCAGGACCGTCGACGCTGCGACTACAATATCCACTTTGGAAAAACGCAATCCAATCCAAGATCTATCACATAAAGATCTGAGCCAAGCCCAGGAAACCACCACTCAGAAAAGAGATCCATAGTAGAAGATGATACCACCGCCGCTTTCCTCCTACGATCCATACCGCCAAGGCCCTTCACACTCCGACTGTGCCGCCATGAAGCCCTCAGAAACCCTAGGGTGCTCCCGAGAGTGGATCTCCCGAGAGCGCCCACCAAACGTGTTGTTGGGTAACAAGGTATTGAGCTGGCTTGCCCACCTGTGTGCCGCACATCCCCAGCTAGCCCAAGGTGGCCAACCCTTGGGCTTGGTCCAGTTCCACATGGGGTCAAGGGGATGAGAGGATCGCTGGTGTATAGTGCATGTTTCATTTGCGAGGACTCGAACCCAGAACCTCGATGATAGGACTCCACCACCTTTAACCCGCATACCCAGCCCCTACAGGTGAGAAACTATAAAATGGAAGAGGCAACATGGGATTTTGAGGAACATATGATGAAGAACCACCCAAATCATTTGATGCAGTAATATTATAGAAATTTTAAGGATGAAATTATTTGAAGGTGGGAAGAAAGTAACACCCTATGCTTCCACGATACACTTCTCTTTAAATAATATAATAGCTTATGTTGTATGCAACCCCATGTTATAGCACACCATGACCAACAAAACTAGCCATTTACAAAGCAGTTATGAATATTAATACCTACTTTTTCAAATTTTATAATTGTTATTTTTCAAAATGGACTTTATTTTTGGATTCGGGATATCAAAATTAGCTTAGGGTGAATTCTATGCATTTTTTCGAAAACATTCAATTTTTTTATGAATAGTGAAAAACACTACGTTATATTTAAATCCAAATTTTGGAAAATAATAATTATTTTTAATTTTATTCATTTTAATGTCAAAATAGATACATATTACCTATATTAGTCCAATGTAATTCATTGGAGTCATTTTATTTTAAGATAATATATACATAATTTTAATGAACTTCTTAAAGTCTTGTACCCACCTTTTATTCACATTTACAAATTAAAAAAAAAGAAATTTTACCGCTTCTGTGATTTGAATTTCAAAAAACTGACACACATGGCTTTCATCCGTAAGTAAATTGTTGTTCCATATGATGAAAATAATTTTTGGTGAATAGTAAATTGTGAATTTTGTTTACCATAGTTAAATGTAAATAGGGTAATTAAAGGACAAAATAATTTTATAATTACCCCAAAATTTCCCTATTTTTATTTTATAAGTGTATTTAAACCAAAATAAACCTCTGGAAAAAAATATTATCCTTTTGATCCACTAGGATTATATTAGGACATTTATTATATTTTATTTAAAGAAGTGTAAAAAGTGTTAAATTAAAATTTTAATAACTAAACCATTTTTAAGATAGGGTTATACATAAGACAAATTATATAATAATTATTCATTAGAAATATAAAAATATTTTCTAAATCATGGTATATTATTTATAATTTTTATACATCAGAAAAATACATTTATTTATGACACTATGATGATGAAAAAAATATGTCATTAATGAAAGATTAAAATAATTGATATTATAAACATTAAAATAAATAAAGATTAAAAACATTTTATTACATAAAAGACTTTTCTAGGTTAATATGATATGGTAGGCTTTATTCATTGAATTTTTTTCAATTAATCAAGTTTTTATGATTTTCACAAAAATGAAATACTAAATAGTGTCAAAATTGACAGAAATGAGTTCTTCAAACAAATAATATTTTATTAAATGATATATTATTCCTAAAAATATAATATTCTACTGAAGGAATTAGATACTTTTATATATATCATTAATTATAAACTATAGGTTCTCTTGGAATTTTATAGAATTTAAATTAAAATGTAGTATAAAAGTACAAGAAGATGTGGTAATATATAAACTATTTAACTAAGAGTTAAATCTAAAATATAAGGTTTATATGGTGACCTAAACTTGTCTAAAACCTATTGGATGATATCATTTTGACGCATATATAACTTATCCTCAAAATAAAATCATTTTGAGATATTATAAACTGAAAATTATATTATAATAAATTAATATTTCAATCTCTTCAAAAAGTTCCCCTCACCTCTCTTATAAAAGGGATATTCCCCTCACTCAAATTCACACATCTAAAGCCATTTGGCTCTCCCAATCCTTGATAAAATCTCCTCACAACTACCCTAAATTCATCCTAGATGCATTAAATTTATCTTAAATCCAACCTAAGGATCCATTTTGTTCAAATCAAAAGGTAGCACCTGAAGTAGAGGTAGTTATCTCACCGCCTCTTGTAAAGTTCTTTTGTTCTTCAGTTTCCTCTTTAATTGTTGTCTCCAAAAAAATAACTAAAATACCTTATACATAATTTTATGTTATTATAAATATTTTACAACCCTATTCATAATTATATCCATCCTATTAGTGACAAATTCACTGTACACTCATACATACGGCTTACCGTCTCCAAGTTGTGGTGTAGTTTGTTATTCAACACTTCATTATTTTGATTGGTATAATAATGAGTATAATTGATGTAAATAATTAATATAAAATGTTAATTATTCTTTATATATAATATTCCATCCAATTTCAAACGATTTCACCATCAATATAATGATATTTTCGCTCGTGCGTAGGTACGGCTTACTGTCTCCATGACGCGATGATATTTCATTCCCCATCGAAACCATTCAAGAATAATTTACATTTGATAATTAAGAAATAATTTTTAAGATTGTATTATCATTATAGATATGAATCAAATACATACTGTCCATAAAAAACAATATATACAAAACAAATCATATAAAGGAAAACGAATCAATTAACACCTGAAACAATGAAACAACTAAAATATTATTAATAATTAAATATTAGAGGATCATAAATGATATAATATTTATTTATTTGTTTCTTGTATAATTTAATAAAAATTATTTAACTATTACACATGAGTATACTTTACCCTTGAATAAGAAAAATTACAAGGTAAGGGTTAATTTTTCAATCTATTTATTATCTTAGGTTGTTTATAACAAAGTATATACTAGGACTTCTTTATCATCACCGTCTGTACTTCAAAAAAATGTATTTAAATAAAATTATTTCCTAGACTATGTGTTAAATTAATTTACACTCTTGTTTCAATTTTTATTAAATTTTATTAATGGTATCATTCCTTTGTTTTCCAAATAAGGTACTTTATGACCTTTTCAAAAAAATTAAGGAATGAATGTTTTTTTAACATACACAGCTGGTGGAGCTATTTTCCACCGTTATAACACATTTGAAGCTTCCCTTACATTATTATAAGATTATATTGGATATAAAGTTTTTATTTTATAATTATTAAAATTTTAAATCATTTCAATATAGAAAGATATATTTCTCTCAAATTGTTTTTTTTATTTCATCTATGTCAACATCTGTTGTTGAATTTTATCTTTAATTGAAGTTGATTTATTATGATGAAATATTTCATATTTCATTGATAGTTTTATGATATGTTAGACTATAGATGTGCCATTTTTATTTCATTCATGGTTTATGGTTAAAGTATTAACATTTCATATATTAGTCTAATATGAATGTTTATGTTATGTTTCAGCCCTTTTCATATGAGAAATTTATTGGATGTATTAAGTGATAGAAGAGGCCTGTTATAGCCCCTCGATGCATTAGTAGGTCTCATTAGAGAAACTTGTGTCTTGAAATAAGGACTTTAAAATATTTTTTGTTCTATTTTTGGCACACAGACTTGACTTTGTTGTTATGATGTCCGACATTATGCATTCCATCATTATGAGATTATCTATTGATGTTTCATGTGATTATTCGACTTGTATAATATCAATGTGAATATATATATGGAATTATTTGATTTATCATTATTATATTATGAAAAAAAAATTAGATTAAAAGGATTTGGTTTTAGTCTTATACATTATTTTAAATGTTTATTCTTATTTTAATAGATTCCACTATATTTTTATCCTTAGTGAGCCTTAGATCTCACCCCTTTCTTATGTTTTATTTTTCCCTGGATGCGAAGAAGTATCTTATGACTGAACTGCAGGGATAGGCTAAGGAATGTGTGTGTGTTCAATGGAGAAACAATGTTTCATTTTCATTTCATAATTTAATGTAAAACTTATCTATGTATCTATTACTTCCAGGTCTACTAAACTGATCAGTATTTTGGGACATGATCACTTGTTTTCATGCCAATGTAATGTAATAATGCACCGATTCTGGGTATCTAGGGTCAAGGAATTACATATAGTCTTCAATTAAATCTAAGACGTCAGTTCATTTAGGGGCTCTTGTATTTTATAAAAATAATGTAACATAACTATTTTCTATAGATTTATATAGTCAGGGTTAGTATATATGTGACCATTAATAATTATTAGGTTAACCATCCCACATCTCTATCAGTGTTTTTAGATCAATTGACACTAATGGATGTTACTTTTTAACAAAATAGGTGGTCTTCCCCAATTCTACAAAGAACATATTAAAAACTCCAACATGATTTAACATATTCATTATTCTAAATAACATGGTTTTTTTCATATGTTATTCCAGTATATTCCACTGAGTGATGTATTCCATTGTGAAATATCTCTTGATTATTTCTAATTGAAAAAATTATCAAAGTCCCCATTGGTATATTCTCTAGTATTTTCAGTCCACAAATAATTGAACATATTTTCATATTTAATATCTTTCAATACATTGAATGTTTTGATGAATTCAAAAATATATACAATACTATTGATTGGGTACACCCAACATATACTGAAATAATTATCAATGAATGATACAATGTACCTTCCTCCTCCTAGGGATATAACCAAGGATTACCAATCATTAGAATGGTTTAGTTATATGAACTCCTCCCTTCTCATCATTGATGTTCTAACCATCAACCTATTTTTCATTATCAAAAAATAATTATCACAAAAAGGTAAATATACCATTAAATAATAGGTTTCAAATTAGATTAACTAGAATCCTTAGGCCATATTTAGTCATATGGCCAAGATTTTGATTCCATAATGTCATTAAATCTTCCATCAAGTTCATTTTTTCAACAACTATTTCTTACTCCTTATTTGTTTCTCCCATAATATTGTACATGTTCTTTTAGAACATATCATCCATAATACACACAAGCACACTCTCCATTCTCTTCATCACTCTATTCTCATTATGAGTCTTGAATATGATGTCATAAAATTGTCCAGAAAATAACATATTACTTCTCATGCCTTTCACATGGAGTACCCCTTGGATTTTCTAAACTATAAAATCATGAATATTAAGTTTTATGGTACTAACTCCAATGATGTTCATGGTGTGATCATTCCCCATACCCACAATTCATTTTGGGATAATTTTATACTGATTAAATGATTATCACCAAGATGTTATCTTCCACATTTCTATCAAGTTAATTTCCATATAATATTTATGATTTGTTATACCATCTATATCCACCACAACACTATTGACTTATACATGTCTATTTATAGAATTATTTACCACACATCATTTGATTACATTCCATCATAGTTTTATTAGAACTGTGTGTGGTAACATTACCATTCATTCTATAATTATAACATTTTTATTTTTATTATTTCTCTTTCATTTGTACCTACCATTATTTTGGATCCCCTTGGAACCATGTTCCATCATTCTTCCTCTTTCTAATGACATAGCCTCCACATGGTATGATGTTTTCTATCTTTATCCGTTATGATTGAACCAACCTTATTATTCATGAACCAGAACAAAAATTCTATCGAAGATAAATATATAAATCTGGATATTTTTGTGAGTTTGATGATGCGTTGATCCTATGAATCTGGAATACTCTATAGTAGAATATCTAAATGTTTAGTATCCCCAATTTTTATATCTCAACAATGAAAGATGAGTAAAAATGATATTGAAATTATTTATGTGGTCTTTCATCAATGATGAAACTACCATTACAAAAGTGTATGATTTTATCTTTGGTAAAATTTTATTAGGTAGTTACACGGTATTTTTCAACATCATCATAGTGTCCCAAATTTACTTCACCATCTTTTTATCTATAATGATTAACATGACCCCATATTCCATAAACAAATTGTTATGGGAAATCAAATTCATATACATGTTGTTCAATTTATCCTCTATCAAAATCACCAATTTTTCATCAATTTCCATTTGGAAATTAAATTTTTGTAACACCACTTGCCACATCATTTTCTGTAATATAAAAGTATTCCTATTGAATTTTTCAATCCTCTAGATGGGTCTTTGGTGAATTAAATCCATGGTCTAAAAATAACATTTAATATGAATTATTGGAACTATAAATGATTATATCATTATTATAGATTATTTTTAGATAAAAAATAAATTGAATATTGAAAAAATAAATGAACGGTTGATTCAACATGAAAAAAAAACAAAATGAAAAGGGGTAAGATAGCAAGGGAAAATAAAAACATCTCACTATGGTAAAAATGGGTATAGAATATATCTAAATATTGTAATGGAAAAACAATCCAAATATTTTCACTTTAATTAATGATGAAACACATCAAAAATACCATTGAAAACATAATTCTGAAAATGGGTTGTTGATTTCTTGAATTTGATGATTTTTTAAGACTGGAGAGAGACTTTTTAGGGAACATTAACCCCATTACACAACCTCCATTGATGAACAATTAAATGAGGTCAATTAAAGGAGGATTTATCTTTATTTTACCATATTAATGTCTGGAGTAATCAAATGAGAGTCCCATCCCCTTTGAAAATATTAAATAGGGGAGTTTTTTTACTTTTCCATTAAGTCACCTGAAAAATTTACACATTTAATCATAGAATACAAGTTAACGCAAAAAAATTTCCAATTGAATTAAATAATGGAATTTTCTGTTTAAATTTATTATCAAATTTATAAAGTAAATATATTAATATAAAAATAAAGTTTTATAATATTTACCAAAGATTCATATTTAATATTTTCACTAGATACTATTAGTGAAATTCTCTACCATGTAATTTAAGCTCATATTTCAACTTAAATTTCTTTTGAAAATTTCCAGAAATTTTCTTCTAAAATATTACTAAAAATATGATAACCAAAATTAAAAATAAATTCATGCTTAAATTTTCCATATAAATGCATTAACACATGAATATAAAAGGAAAAGTTTGACTAAAAATTTTAATTACAAATATTAAATGAAAATTTCAAATGGAAATTTTCATATATAATTTAATGATTAAATTTTTAAAAAATTTAAAATAAAAATATACTAATACATAAATTATAATTTTAAATTTTAACTGAAAATTTTTATTGAAAATGTTCCCTAGAATATTTTATTTTATGTTTCAACAAAAAATTTTTGTAAAAATTTCAACTTAAATTTCAATTTAAAAATTTCAATGCATATTTTCAACACACTATGTGTGTGTGAAAATTAATATATCACAAATAGGTTCAGAACCATGTACATGATGGCCAAGGATGGTTTATTAACAAATAAATCATCATAAGGTTTTTCAAGACTAAAGTTTACAATGATCTTTTTGAAGGTGATTAATTAAATCAGTTAGAATCATGTTAGACCAAATAAGGTCTATGATGGTCACTCACATGTTAAAAATCATATCCACCACTAAAGTGATCAAATCATAATAGACATGAGTAATTAATAATTTGAATAATGTTAGAAATTCCTACATATAGTCCATCTAGTATTTAAGTTCCACAATATATGGATAATGATGCATTTAATGGATTAAAAATAAGTGGTACAATTGGTCTTTATCCACATGTTTGAATAGCCCCTTTGGTTGGTTAAAAAAAATAATATTAATGATTCTCAGTATCGTATCATAAAATGATATTTTAATGAGAAATTTTCCATTAAATAATCCAAGAATATTCATGGTATGATACTTAAATGAAACTCCATAATCTAAAGGTAATATGATCCCTTTTAAATCTACACCCATGTTAGCTTTAAAAATTCCAACAAATAATGTTTTCTAGAAGACTTCAAGGGCTCTGATATGAGGTTTGAACTTACCTTTGGTTCTAGGGTTCCTCAGGATAATGAAATCATGGTGGTAATTAGTAAAGAAATCTGATTAGGATGAATTTGATTCTCTAGCAGTAGTGATGGAATTTTACAAGGAATATTGCATGTTAAAGGGATATTTATGGTTGATGTAGGCATTAAAAGTAGACCATAGCACATAAATAATGTCAAATGTATCCTCATGTCGTTGGTTGAATATTTTTGGGGATACGTGATGTTATAAGTGATAAAGAAGCATGTCTGAGAGGGAAACAACAAATATACGTGTATCTTCAAAAAAGTTAAAGAGAGATGTGAATAAGGATGAGGTAATGGAACAACACAAGAAAATGTGTTAATTACATACCATATTTTAGTAAAATAAAACTAATCAGATAAAGGAAAATTCCAAAATTCAGAAAAAAAGATTCAGTGGGGATTCTTTCATGAACCATTATCTATATCATGGTTTTCCTTGAGGTTTTTATTCAATTATTATTGAGTTTATGAATATAAGAATATATTTCCTATGGAAACATAGGGATAAAATTGTATTAGTGATTGATTATAAATACTCCATTCTTTGTATTTTCCCATATCTTGAGGTCATTTCTTGGAATTAATGTTATTTTTCATGTAATATTTCCAATCTCATCTGTGAAAGTAGGTTAGTACTCAATTAGTTGATTTGTCATGGAGATGTATTGTTGTAGAGAGTGGTGATCATTCTGAAGGGAGTTGATAAGGTTCATACCAACCCAATTATGAAGACAATATTTAAGGGAATAATACTTACCTATAAATCTTCTTCAATATAGTATTATATTAAATTAATATGCCTTTATAGTCGTCTAAATAGGTGAGTCAAAGTATTTAAAGTTGGTAGCATTGAGTTTTTTGAGAATATTGGTTCTAAGGAATCCTAGAGCATAAAAATGTTCATTTAGAAGTATCAACAAAAAATTAATATTGGAGAGATTCATTAACATTTCTGAGGTTTTTGATGCCCAAACCCCACCTACAATGGGGTTTTATAAATTATTTAATGGAATGACAATAATTTTTCTCCCCAAGACACCTTGACTTTAAAAAAAAATCGAAACACTAATTATTTTAGTGAGATAAATGAGATATATATATATATTAAAAATAGGTATCAAAATTTAAACATGATCAGAAATTTAGCTGGTAAAATTCTACCCTCAAAAGATAATGTTTTTGAATTATATTGTTTTTTTTTCTCTCTTGGTAGAGAACTTCAGAGAAATGGAAAACATTAAGGCTACACTAAATCATGGGAATTTTATGATACACAAAGATAATAAAACCATATTCCATATACCAAACCAATTAATAATTCAATCTCATCTAGTTGTATATTTTTTTTAACAAAGTAGGCGAAGGATTTTCCCTAGCTAATCACTAGGAAAGAGACACTATCAAAGTGTGGGAGACCTTTTTGATGATTTTGATGATGTTTTAATTTCTTATATGAAATGAATTATATTACTGGTGTATATAAAGGGTGTGGTGGTATCAGGGTCTCTGAAAACCTACAGGGCCTAATTCTTTCCTAAACCAACTCACTGTATAGGATTTTATTCATATATTACTTAGAAAGAAGAAAATATTATTTATGAAAATTATGATAAATCCCACTCCAACAAGTTAAACGATTTTTTAATGAAAATTTTAGAGTAATTTTAGCCTCCATAGTTGGGGTTTTAAGGAAGATAAAACATTTATATGTTCTGGCTATGAAATATTGGATGGATCTCCCCATCATAAATCCATGATAGTTCCCTGAAATAGTTTTGTTAGATTTGACAAAAATTGATTATCTAAGTTCTTTATAATTATTTAATGAATGATGTTAACAATGGAAATTTTCCTAAATTGATATATATATTAGTCATTCCCAACATTTAGGAATAAATTTAGGAATTTGGAAGTAATTCACTTGTTAATATTTTCAATATAAAAGAAGTATGTAACTATCCGAAAAACAACATCTTAACCCTTATCCATTAATTTATTATAAAGTGGTTAGTAGTGCCATAAATTCCAATAAAACATATATAATTATGGATGAAAATAAAATCATTAATATCTATCACAAGTGGGGTACAAGTGAGCATATCATTTTCCTCTTGGGAGAAAAGGGAAGGAATAAAATTTTCAACTAAACCACAACTGAGGTTGGGGCCATTGAGGTGATTTTAAGGAAAGAACAAATAAGGTTTAAGAGGTCTTATATATTTTCAACAATCCAACCACCCTATTTGAGTATTGATAGAGTTATTCAATCCATCATGGTTCTTTGAATATGGTTGAATAATGTATAATTTCTATACCATTTCGTAAGACATTTAATTGTAAATTTATTTCTATTTATGGATTCATTCAAAATAAGATGGGTGTTGATTTTTGTAGTGATATCAGCCTCATGGTAAATATCCTGAACAAATTTTATATTATAGTTGATATATTAAATATTCATTATACTTTACAAATGAAATTAGATGGCCATGTACATTTAGATGAAAATTTCCCAACTCCAGTCCTTAAGTTTTTCTTCATTAATTTTATATTCATAAGATATGATAAGTAATTTCTTATAACATAAATAGAATAAAAAAACTCATAAATCAAATTTTTATAATTCGGGTTAATTTCCCATCAATTTGTAACCTCAAATGGAGAGGATGTTTTTTCCCTAGTCGAGTGACTATCCAAAATCAAGTGATTATCAAAATTGAGAATTTGGGTAGTGACGCAAGAGATGGAATCCTAGTGTTCAAGATGAGGCTCATAGAAAAAATATTTTTCCTATTTTTCTAGAAACTACGTTATTAGTATGTTATCTAAACCTAGAGTAATTATCCTCAAATATGATCACCAGCATTGGATTGTTCATATCAATTTAGGATATTAATTCACTAGATAATAGGGATATGGAAAGAACACCAACTTTCGTAAATGGATTCAGAACACTATTAAAGTCACAACTAATTGTCCAAGGTTCCATAAATATGGGGTTAAGGATATACGAATCGTACATGAGTTTTGTTTTTCCAAATAAATTTCTCACTTATATTTTCAGTTAATTTGCATTATAATATTACCGTAAATTGGATTACCAAGATTCTTATATAAATAAATGTTTTATTATCATTATAAATAAGGTAATATTTTTCTAAATACATTATATTAATATATATTATTTTAATTAAAATATTGGGAATTATAATTTTTAAACACTATAAATATATATGCAAAAACATTATTGTTATAATAATAATTATTATATTTTGGTGTTTAAAAAAATAAATTATAACCTTAAAGAGAGAATAATTAATGTTTGTATATATATAAATATTTATTTATTCTTTAGTTTTTTATGGTATGTTATTATTTATTTGTTTTTAAAATAAATATTCAACAATATATTTTTATTTTATTTTCAAACATCGTAAACAATATATAAATATCGATATATATAAATGTTAATATCATATATATTTTTTTAATTTAAATAAATATATTAGATTTCAAATAATTTTCTATAATTTTATTTTAGGAAAATGTATGTTGATTCTTCTCCATGATTTGAATTGGATTCATCATTGGTGGATGTTCATATTCTATCATATTTATTTGGAGAACATAGTGAGAATATTAAAAAGGATAAATAACTATTATTTATTTATTTCTTATTAGAAAGGGTTACATGATTTTTTTGTGTAGCCTACCCATAAAGCGATGAGTACTATGAATAATTATAATTTAACTACTATTGATATTTCAATTTCTAATAATTAAATCCATTATTATGTTGATAACACAACATCTAAATAGGAAAATCAAAACCTTACTTGAACTATGGGATTTGAAGTATGAAAGGAAAAGGTGGAAAGAAAGTACGGGGAAATCATTATACAAATGAATATTTTATTCTATAATTGAAAAGGGGTAACAAATGTTAGGACACCTAGATCCCTTAGAAGATATATTTTCAAGTATAATCTTATATTTATCGGTGTAGCTAAACCCAAGATGTATTTCAATAATAGTAATTCTGATCAATTTGATAAAATGGGTTTTAGTTTAGTAGGTATTAGTAATAACAATACTGATGTGGCAACATTATGGATTCTAAATTATATTTCTATATAGAGACTCCCAATTATTATAAGAAAAAAATAGTATGGTTTCATCTAATTTATATTTTCTAGGAGATGAAATTTAATATTCTAATATTTATGTATTTTATAGTTATCATGGAAGATGATCCCTATTGGATGATCTCTCTATACAGAATCAAATTATCAGTGGTGGTACTTGGTGATTTTAATGTCATTATAGATTGTAAGGGAAATATTTGGTATTACAATAATGATGAATAAATGAATATAATTCATGGAATATATTGAATTTAATAATCTTTTGGAGGCCTCTCTCCATATTTCAAGATTCACCAAGTATAGAAGACATACTGCTAGCAAGATGGATAGAGCTTCTATGAGTGAAAATATTGTAGAATCAATGGTATCTTTTATTAGTTTCACCTCTTATAGTTGAAAATTGAATAAATATATTATTTTATATTTTTATTTATCCTCCCATGAATTCATATGACATGTAATTCATTTTGAAATTTAGTATATATATAAATATGATGGGTCAGATTTAAACCCCTTACCTCTTGGTTATTCTGTAAATACATTACCACTCCAACATGACCTTCATGTGTTGAGTAAATAGTATTTAATATAATATATATATATATATATAAACATAAATATTTATACATAAATAATAATATTAAATAATAATAATAAATAACGCTAATAAAAAAATTATACCAACATAAATATTTATTGAAAGTAAAACAAAGAAAAAGTAAACAAAGATTAATAAATAATTATTAATAAGTAATAAATAAATATCAATTAAATAAATTAAAAAATAATAAATAAATAATACAAATAATTAATAAATAATGAAAAAATTCAAAATAATTTATATGTACATAATAAATAAGTAATAATTAATAAATAATAAATAATAAATAAATAATTAATACATTAATACATTAATAATAAATTACTAATAAATTAAAAAATAACTAATTAATGAATATATCATAAATATTCATCAAAGGTCATAATATTTATAAATAAAGGAAACAACACACACATATAATAAATTATAAATTATAAATTATAATAAATAACAGATGATAAATGATATATATGTATACATAATTAGATATAATAATAAAAATGAGTTTGGATCATTCCCATTTTTTAAACAAGAAAAAAATGATCCCTGATAGGCTGGGTTAGTGACATATTACATGTTATGAAATCTAATAAAAATTCCTAGATATACCATAAAAATAGAATCCAAATATATAATCGTGAAGCCCATAAACAATCAATCATCCTTCGAAAGGGCCCAAGGAAATAGAAATCCCAACATAGTTTGGTTACAGTGAAAACCCTATCCACCGCTAGAATCCAAAATCCATTTCAACTAACCAGCTATGTGGATCCTATGGGAACCACATTCACCCTATTTGATAATTCCATGTCATCATTGCGGTTGGAAATGCCCTTACTCGTCGCCACCTTTAGAGAACCATTTTCAGCCCAAGATACCAAAATATCATGTTAAATCTTCTTGGAAGAAAGCTGATTAGGTAATGGGTTTCGATAGATGAAAATCCAAGGATTCACAGTAGCCTCATAGCTCTTTGGCTCCACACCTGCACAACTCACCCAACGAATAAGCATCACCCTGTATTTTTCTTTGATTCTACACGTTAACCATGTCTAAAACCCTGTATCGGAGTATATATAGGTTGAATCTTACACCCAGAATACACCCTACTACCATTGAGGTTCCTTATATGAAAAAATCAAGATACCATTTTCATTATTCTTCACCACCACTGACCCCATTCCAAACAGGGAACCGCATGCCCCATAGTCAAACTTCTAACCTTCTCATCATGCAGGGGAACTCCTCCATCCAAGTTATTTCATGTCAATTGGGAATGAAACATCATATATCTAACATTAATACTGATGGAATATTTCCTCCACCAAAATAAGGACAAGAAACCGAAGATCCACAAAGTTGAGGATATAATTATGCCAGCACATGTGGTATTTATCTTCTCAGAAGATCTTATCTTTATAGATTCAAGATCATCTCAAACCCCTCCATCATAGGGCTATGGTTCACCATCACAATCATCCAACTCCCACTCAAGAGATCAAATCTCACCATAGGACCCTAATACATAGTGCTGGACCTCTCCACCCCACATGTACATTCCCTTCTAGATAGTATGAAGCTCACAGAAAACCCCAGCCGCACATGCTATGGTTTTCCATCATGGACTGCCTGCTTCCTTCCCGGAGATCCACTATATATATAATTACATATAAATTTATTTAAATAAAATTATCTATATATCATATAAAAAATATATATATAAATATATTTATATAAATGTATATAAAAACAATCATGATGAAAGACACACACACACAACAACCAACATAATATATATAAATATATCTACAAACATCATTTATATAAATATATATTAATACAAATAATTAAATTTACATATATATATATAAACACACATTTATATTATATAAATATATATTAGTCACACTTATATATAACCACTTTCATCAATTAGAATCAAATCATAGACCCATCATTTTAATAATCTTAGCCTGATATCCCAATAAGAATATGAAGATGCAATTAAATAAATTGTAAATCACATTGAAATTTCAAATATAATTGTTTACAAAAAAAACTTGTCTTGGAGGTTTCTTGGAAATTATATTACCTCAACTAAACAATTATCATGGATTCCCCAATTTTTATGGTGTAGAGTTCCCTGGGGGCTTCAATTTGATATGTGATAGAGCCTAAAATACCCATATCAAAAGTATGTATTTCTAAACATGAAATAAAATTTTCATATTCACATAAAACAATAAAATATTATATTAATTATTATCAAATTGATATCAAATTTATTTTTAGTTGATTTTATAATCCATTATTTGAATAGTTGTAGAGCTAAAATAGATACCATGATTAAATTATGTAGTCATTTGATGGCGATTTATGATTTTTGAATTATCCGACAATTATTTTATGTGTAAAAAAAATTAAAAACTGATAATTATAAATAATTGATTAACTAACATATATA
Source organism: Viscum album (assembly GCA_963277665.1). Classification (NCBI taxonomy): domain Eukaryota; kingdom Viridiplantae; phylum Streptophyta; class Magnoliopsida; order Santalales; family Viscaceae; genus Viscum; species Viscum album. The sequence continues at coordinate 977,691,432 of OY728161.1, forward strand.
AATTTATTAATATAAAAAAAATAAAAAATAAATGATTATAAATAACAAATTATATATATTAGGTTCTTGGAGGTACATTTACATTAAACAAACACACAACACAAATATTTGATTAAAACGCAGAGCATATCCCTCCCCCCATTTGAAACCACGAAGCCTTATTTATTTAGTACATATCCCAAAGGCCAAGTGGTCATGATGTCCATTAAATATCCCAAATTCCATCAAACTGGAATGAAGGCCATGTACGACATTATGCTTTCATCATACTACCTTTTTCACTAGGCCTACATCATACTTGCATCCCCACCTTCCTGTTAGAATTTTCTCCCAACCAAATTTGAACCCGGGTTTGATGTTGGATTATAGATACCCTTTACCAATCAGGTAATCTCAAATAACATAAATAATAAATAATAATTATTAAGAATAAATAATTATTAATTGATAAATATTTAATATTTTCCCCTTAATTTCGTGGTGTTTTTTAAGAAACGTTCACTAAAAATAAATAAAATAACCTAAAAAATCATATTTATTGATTTATTTTGAATATACGCCACTAAAAATATTAAAAAATAATGAAAATTGCATCATTTTTTTAGAATAAAACCACGAAATATAATTTCAGGAATTATTTAGTGGCAGTTTTGAAAATCGTCACTAAAAACCCATAATGAAATTAATATTTATTCTTTTAGGGGATTCCTTTTCCTATGATATGAAAGTCAAAAGAATAAAAATAATACTCTAGGAATATGTTAATGAATTATTTGATAGAATGGATCTCGAATTAAACTCTTTGGAGTAGTCCTTCATGTAGGGTCGTGTTATGAACTATAGAATTGGGTTCTCATAAGTAGTAATCCAAAGGGAAATTGAAATATTTTTTAAAATTAACAATCACATCAAACTGAAAGAGTACTATCTCATGAAATCCATTAAAGTTGGGTAGAAATGTGAGGGAGGTATAAACACATAATTCTTTAACAATATTTCAATTGCCGGGAAGGTCAATAAACATCACACACAAATTAAATTGGAGTTTGTTACTATTTCAAAAAGGATAGCATGAAGGATTTTATTATTGGTAATTATTTAAATTTCCTTAATGAGGATACCACTTTTATATATGCGAAATTTTATTGCATCATTCCTATAGTTATAACACCCCCGATCTAGATGGTTTTATGAACTTCTGTTTTCTACTATTTTGGGATATTGTCTTGCATGATATAGAGAAACTTCGTAAAATGTTCCCTCAATATGGGTATATACGTAGAGATATTAAATCAAAATTTGTCACTTAAATTTATAAGGTTGATAATTTTAATGGGAAAAAATAGTACAACCCTATTTCACCAGCTAAAAATGTTTATAAAATTATTAATAAGATAATTAATAAAATAATAGCCATCATTTCTAGTAAACTTGTCTCAAAAAATCAATTTTATTTTATCATGGGTTGGATAATACATAACTATATTATCACATATTTAGAATTTTTAACCTTATAAATTCCCCAATTGATGCTAATATTTCCCTTCAAATTGATTTCACTAAATACTATAACATAATGTGTTGGTACTTTACACTTATATTTCCATTTCAGTTTAGATTTTATTGAGTCTTCATTAATAATATTATATATCTATTTAAATATATTAATATTTTTATGCTTCCTAGTGGCTCACCTGAAGGTTTTTTCTCTTCCTCACAGATGAGAAATAGGGGATCTCTCTTGGATCTCATTATTTGAAATGTTGAAGACTACTTACGTAATATTTCTCATAAAATGGATGATGAGGGAAATAATAAATTTATATTGGAGGAAAGAGGTATTTCAATACACTCTTATATTTATTATGAATAAATTATTATTATTTTATTTTAGGGGGAAATGATAATATTAAAAGAATACGGAAATTTTTTATTCATTATGTGAATATAAATGGGAAAAAGGTCAATTGGAAGAAATACAATTTCTTTTTGAAAAAAGTTTTCTCATAGTAGGATGCATACCATTTTAGATCATAATACATATCCCTCTTCATTAATCCTACCTTGGGGTTTCTCTTTTTTTGAGAAAGTCCCATGTATAATTCATTTAATGTTGTCAATTGTCAGATAAGAAGGAAACTTGTTACTTATATAGTGATTTCTATTTTGAAGGTTGGTAGAATTAGTCTTGTTAAATGTATCATAATAACTATGTTCGTTGATTCAATTACTATTTATAAATGGTCCTTATATTTTTCTAAAAACATTAACTCTATTTTCACGAATTGTTTCTAATTTTAATGAGTATTTGAAAAGAAAATGGTCTCCATGACTTGGAAATTTTTCTGTTAACTGGTTAAGGTTCAATCAATGGGTATCTATAATATTTGGTGCATTAATAAAACATTACATTCCGAATTTATGAGGAATATTAACATAGTTAAATATCATATCATCCGTTTTTAAATTTCATATTTATTAATAGGATGCATGAGGAACACAATCATCATTTAGATTCATCTATATATCCTACCCCAGAAGAGATTTATTTAAATCTTATTCTTTATTCTAAATTGGTTGCCTTATAAAAGACTACTCTAGAATTTTTGGGGGATATTTGTATATGTTCTCCACATTATTTTTCTTAACTAATAATTTGGTTTATCATTGATTCAAAAATTTCTATCAAAGGTTAGATTATTTATATTAATGATTTTTCTTTTATCTCTCAAGGATCATGTTATATATTATCATTTTCTTTACAATCATGTATTATGTTTTTTCTAGGAACATGTGATATGTGGTTATATTTCTAGAAATGTATTTTACATTTTTCAACAATTGTACGTTGAGAAATGATATTAATAAGATAAACTATTTTTATAATCCAAGTATTAAACACTCCACATTTTGGATTTTTTGGATTTTTTCTAGAATAGAGTAGTAAGGGTTCATGTTTTCTCAAGTCATTCCTTTATTATCTTGTAGTCCATGAATGTTATAGATAAATTTCTTATATTTGGAATTTTTTTAAATATATTTCTAAATTTATAAAGACTTTTTGAAATGGTGATATAAATTATTGAAGTAATTTCATTGTTTGAAATGATTATTTGTAATTTAATGTTGAACATTATAAATATATTCTAAGAGTTTTTGGGAATTGGGAGTTATAATAAACCCTTTTAATATTTATTAATAAGTAAAAATAATTTAAATTTAATATTTTCAATGAAATATTTATCTTTATTCATGAGAATGGTTTTTTACAATGGTAAGTCATTCTTTAAAAATATTTTAAAATTGTATCCATGTGATTTTATTTTGTTCATAAGGGTACGTGATTTTTTTTCTTTAGTTGTGTAATGGAATTTTTTTTCAATGTGTTTTGAATTGGTTGTGCTCATTTTCAGTTATTTTTATATTTCAGTGTGATATTTTTATTAGTTTCACAAGGGTAACCTATAATTTCTACTATTCAAATAGAGGATAAATGATAGTACATTTGAATGTGTAATGGTATTCTTTTCCTCACATAAGGGTATCAATTTTTTTTTAACATTGTTAACATGACCAATCACATGCCTTTTATATTTTGTTAATTATTTTTCACATATTTTTTTGATTTTATACCCTTCTATGAAACATGAATGTGTTTTTTTAACGGAAAAATCAATGAATAAAATTATTTGAACACAATTATAATTATATCTAACATTTCCAATAGTTCTAAAAGGAAGAAATTGAGATCTTTTGTAAAAATATAATTTAATGGTGGATAATTATAAATTCAAATGTTTTTCTATAATATCCACATGGGGATGTATGTGACTCTTAGAAATTTATTTCCTTCACTCATGTGAGTCTCTCCTTATTTCTCTTTATTTATACTGATCCAAAATCGTGATATCTATGTTTTTTACTTCATTTGAAATTTCCTCAAGGCCTCTACCACATCCAGACCTGGGTAATTCCATGACAAAGAAATCATCATCTCTCATATATTTTTGGTGAAGAAATTTGGAAGAGAAGAATACACTGGGTAGGGAACCAGTGACTTCTACTTAATTTATATAATGAATGTGTGGAATTTACATGCTTCCGAAGCCTATCTTTAGACGAATGGGATTAAAAATAAACAAATAAAATCATGATAATAAAAAATTTATGGTAGAAAATATTATAATCTATAAAATTAAATGGTTAAAGGTGAATTAAATGTTTTTAATTATTCTTAACAATTTATCTTATAATTACATATGAAAAGAAATAATTAACTCATACTGAAATTATCTTCAAATATTCATATGATAGGAATTTATATTTCATATAATTCATAAATAATTATTTTTAAAATATTATCACATGTGTTGGATACATTAAACTCTCTTTAAAAGGATCAAAACTTGCTATATATGGTTCTTATTAATCATAAAATAATTGATTGTTTATGTTTTGGATTAACTTGATAATTTTTAATTTATCAAGGAGAGGAAAAGAATTAATTTCATGCAATAGAATAATTAAAATTTGATAAAATTATAATGATATCATGTCATGGTGTTTTAAAATACAAATAATATAGATTATAATAATTTGTTAATTTTTTATATTAGAAAATTGAAATGGAGATTGTCACTTATCCTATTCATATTATCCTTTTTCCAGAGAATATTACTATCCATTTAAAATAATATTTTTTATGAATAATATCATATGTTAATTTCATAAATTTATGGGAACAATAAGTGTTATCATATGTTAATATATTTATTTTTATGAGTTGATGTTTCGGGATTTGTGATCGCATGCTTTAGAAATATATTTAATTTCCTTTAATATTTAATAGATTGTGAGTTATCTACTGTTATAGTTGTTTTTTATGGCTAATATGTTTCAATTAAAACCAATTTAAATATGATATTATTTTAATATAATAAAATATCTATGTTGAAATAATTATCATTGAAATTTTATATATATGAAAAATCAGCTTATGAAATAATAACAATTAAAATACAAAATAGTGCTAGATGTTTTTATTCATTCTTCAAAATGAATCTTCATTTTTAATTAATGATAGTCTGTTTAAATATATATATATAATTAGGTTCAAACTAAATTAAGATTCTAGATATTATGAATTATGACTTTATCTTCTAGGTGGTATCATAGGCAGATACCGAAAAAAAAACAAAATTATTATAAATGATAGATTAAATAATGAAGGAACATGGTAGGTTTTTTATGTTTAATTTATTTTGATTATGTACTTGATGATATAAGAAAATAATTATTAGTTACATAAACACTTATCATAGAAGTATAAAATGAAAATATTGGGAAAAAAGATTAAAATTAATTAATGATTAAAAATGAATTAATGTTGATATATATGCTTGTATGCTTTTGATACCCAACCCTTATCAGTGGAATCTAAAAATCCATACTGATATAAGTGAAAGACGAGAACAAGTCAGGTAATATCCCTTAGTGTGGTTGTCAGATTTAAATGCTATATGTTTTCTAATAAATTTTTCTACCCCACCTATGTCAGTGGTGAAATTGACACCTAGTGGACCCTAGGTGGGTGTTTTCTCCAACATCCAGTTTGTAGAGGACTGGATAGTTCACAAGCACCTGTAACCTAGATCAGTTTTCCTTTTATCATTATTTAATGGTATGAATAGTGGTTATCTTTCCATATATATTTTTATAGAATATTATAATGACTTTCGGTTATTTTCACACACATGTAACTCCAAATATAATATCATATATATTACTATAGGTATATATTGTATTAGCTATGATGGATTGAGCTATAATACTCGACATACATGCTATGGTGGTTATAAAAAATATCTCTTTTATTGAATAGAGATATAGATGGTATGATGAGAAAACGGGATGATGGGATGATATGAAGCATATAGTGAATGATATGTTAGTTTATCATAGTTTTCTTAGGGATAGCTTAATTTTGGGTAGAGATGGATCAAGAAGTACGACGTTGGGGCATAGTGGAAAGCTAATAGGTATGTAGTACAATGTTACAGTCACTATATTTATATTATAGTTATTTTGTTATTATTATATTAAACTTTTTATGAGCGAGACATGATGTGGATATGATGATAATAGTAGGACTATTGTGATTATGATTTCTTTTCATCTTCAGACTCAATGGGATATAGTATGCTTCTTTCAAATCTTACATGAGAGGTTATAGGTTGAATCATACTGAGTATATACGTAATTCTCACCCAATGAATATATAAACTGTTTTGAATGAAAATTGGAGGAAATTGGTGATAATGATAGAAATTACAACTTCATGGAGTTATTCAAGGAAATTCAGAGATCTGTAGTTGTTGTTGAGGATATGTTTCAGTGTTTCAGGTTGTTTTGGTTATATGTCCTTATATATCATGTATTGGGATTGATTCATCACAAATTGAATGTTTTTTTTGGTGATATTTCACATATTATCTCTTTATTATCAATTATTTATGACCGTAATTCCACTTTTAATGATTAAGTTCTATCAATGTTGATGTTTGGGAGATAATTTAGATTTTTTATTTAGTAAATGTTGATAATTTGTTGTAAAACATTGTCATTTAGCCATTTTATACACTATAAAAAAGGGATCATAGATAGAACATGGGGTTTTAGGCACCCCTTTGATCTGAACTAGATAATTTCATGTTTAATAGGTATGCTTAGAAAAGTTACTGTACATGTGGGGTTGAGACCATTGAAATGGTCATCCATCATAAGTTTATGTGTTTGTTATATAATGGGGAAGAAAATGGAAAAACATTAAAAATGATGTAGTTAATCAACGGTAAACAATATGTGTCCTAGGATAGGAGTCCTTAATTTTTTTCTCCTATAGGAGTGAATCTAGGTCAATGTTCCCATCAGGTTCATGCCATGATAACTAATAGGATTTTACAGTATATTTATGTATAGTAGAGAATAGTGATGACAATGATAAGAGGGTGACATTCATATGTTTTTAGCACCATAGTCTATAAAAGTTTGAGGGATCTATTTCAGATCATGGGACATAGTTTTTTTAGAGGAGAAAGTTATACCCTTTAGTTTTAATCTATCTTAGAGAATCACAATCTTTTATTGGATATTATGATTCTATTTACGATAGCTTGATAGTGGTGATTCTTGTTCCTTAGAGTTCATGAGGTGTTAGTCGTTTTTTTGGGAATGTTCTAAGATAATGTTTCAGACCATATTTCATTATTTGACTGTAATGAATATTTTTAGACTATGATGTTTTTCCTTCTCTTTGGATTCATCATTTATTCTCTAAATTTGTGGTGAGACCTTTGAAATTTATTTTTGAGCCTAAAACACTTTTATTGATAACCCCTTGAAGTGAATGACCATGTTTATTTCCATTATTTGATTTATATCCCTTCAGAATGATTGAAGTTAAAACTCTTTATGTACTTTATTTAAACCAACCTATTAAATCCTTGATCCATGAATATTTGTACCAATTCATATTTTTGTTCCAAACCCACATCATTCGGCCTTTAGAGACAAAAAATATAACACATTTCTCAGGATAACGATTGAGATAGAGATATAGTATGGTGAAGGAGTTTCTCTGAAAATTTTCATATCATTATATTATTCTCCACTTAGACCCTAATTTGGTTCAGGAGAAGGGGTTAATATTTAATCTCTCATTAGGCCTTGTTTTGGTCTATGAGAGGGTTTTATATCATCATCTTCATCCTATACTCTTTTATTGGGCCTGATGTGGGGGACATTTGTTTTAGAAAAAGGGATTCTTATATATCTTACTTTGTTTTAGTTAATATACTCTTCACTCATTCTATGTGATATGGACCCTAGTTTTGGGAAATAAAATTTTGTATGTTTTCTATAATTTATAGTGTTGGATGAGTTTCTCTATATGTTTTTAATTTAAATTTTTTAATGAATTGGGAAAAGCATGTGACATTATTTGGGACTTGTTTTTTGTGTTGTTTTCTTAAATCTCATAGAAGGATTTCTTTTATACTTTTTATGTATGTTAGATCCATGATAATATGAAGATATAGAAAATTTCAATCATCATGATGAGTTATATTATGAAACATTTTAAAACAATATGGGTGGGTTATTTCCACCCAAATAGGATAATATCATGTTGTTGTGGATGTGTACTTTTGATTTGAATGCTTGTCAAATCTATATTAATTTTGATCTTGGTTCTTGTGATGATTAAGGAATCTAATATTGAATTAATTAATAACACAACATGTAACGGAATGATATTGTGATAAACCTAAAAAAGATTAGAACATTATATCCTATATTTCTTTTTCATGAGTGTGTCAATGTTGAATAATTATTCGTTAACTAATATTCTTAATGTTTGTAACTGAGTTTTTTTTGATTTTATAGTCTTATGTTTTTGTATGATGAATGTCTTATATTTAATTTTTTGTTATGTGTAGTGATATAAATTTTATAAAGAGAATAGTATAGCCATGTTAGTTGAATAAAACGAATTTGACAAAAGTATGTAATTTTCAATGTTTTTATGTTTTCATAAAAGTCATGTTAAATATGAAATTTTTTTGAATAGAAATTTTACATTGATTTAGTCATCCCAATAATTTTTTTGATACTATATAATAATATTTAGAATAACCAAATGGAAATTTATTTTATTTTTTTATAAAATGACTTTGAAAATAAAGAATTATCATTCTTAGAAGAAGCATACATTTATTTTGAGAGATTTTTTTATAAAATGTATTTATTGTTTTTTAATAAGGATACTTTTTATAAATACATTTTTATGAAATATGATTAATGAAGTTTTTCATTAATGTTTTTCTTAACCTACTGAATTATAGAAAAAAGAGACTTGCTGAAATGTTTTTATCAACATGTTTTAAAATTTAATGATCTCTTGTGTAAAATATTTGGATAAATGTCAACAAAAAAGGAATTTTTTCGAAACATGTTTTTGTTTTTAACTCCATATACATTGAGGAAATTATGAAATATTTTATGTAGAATATATATGAATATCAACAACTTTTTTCAAGCATGTTAAGATACTCAGGCTCATGTCATGTTACACATGATATATCTTGAATTTTATGGATTAAATTTACAATAATAATTATCGAGAAAAGAGCATGTATAGATTTTCTATTAATCTCATAATTCAGAAAAAAATTATTTAAAATATGGATATAATTGTAGTTACTTCAAAAAAGAGTTATTTACACTTTTTAAATCAATTTTATCTATTTTTTTAAAGTGATCCTACTATAGTGTTGTTTTAATTTTATGATTATTTGATTAGAATATATTACTTTACATTTTTTTTGTATGTGTGCTATTTGATATCCCTATTTGAATATTCATGGGAAGGGGAGTCATGGAAGCATGCTCAGTATTATAATTTATATACATATGGATATATATGGGATGAAGTAATTGATATCATGTTTTATATGTGAAAAATTCTCTTCCTTGATACAATAATTTATTAATTGACTTGTTCTTGTTTGATAATTATCTCACACTATATATTGATTTGGAAATGTTTTAATGAGTTACATTGGTTTAAAAACTGTTCCTATAGTGGTTTTTGTGTTTCCAATATTTATATATCATTGATATGCATCTCCCATGGTGGCCTAATTCTTCCTTATTCGTTTCTTCTGCCACCTGATTTTGTTTTAATTTTTGAGGATGTGAATTATTTGAGAGGCATCTAATGTAAAAATCCATATTTTCATATTCCCTTACTTTTTTTCTCTAGTATTTCTGGTTATCCAAGATAAACATATCAAATACAAAAGTTATTTTATATAATATTTTTATTTATAAAGTGTTTTTGAAATATTTTTACAAATTATGGATTTAATTTCAATGTTTTAACATCTTTTTTGGAATTTAATTTGGATGTTTCTAAAGTTATTTTAAGTGTTTTTGGATTTCGTAAGTGATAACAAAGCCTTTTTATAATTATTAATTAGTTAGTTTACTTAAAAATGTAAAATTTTAAAAAATATATTTAATTTTAATAATGAAAAATAGAGTTGTATAAGGGTAAGTCATGTTTTATAAATGTAATGTAAAGGTAACCATTATATTTCATTCTATATATAAGGGTAAGAAATTTTTATTTTCAGTTGTGTGAGGGTCTGTTGTGTTTTCCATGTGCTTTATAATGGTAGAGCTCGTTTTTTATGCTATGTAATGGTAAAGAGGTTTTGTTACTAGCCATATAAAGGTAGTCTGAAAGATCCTAGGTTCACTTAAAGGTATGATGATTTTCCCTAATACCCCTTAATGTTATTTTACTCATCATTTCAGGATATAAAATGTATTAAATTTGCTACATAAAGGAATCTTTGACCTATTTATGGTCTAACCCTCTTTTTTCATTTGTCATGTTAAGGTAAGTAGCCTCTTAAGGGTAGATTTATATTACATATACACAAAAACAACTCATGGAATTAAGTGATTTTGACTAATTTAAAATTATATCTAATGTGTTCAATGAAATTAAATTAATTGTAATTATGTTTTTTGTTAAAAGTGATTTAAATAGTGGATAAACTGATATTTTATAATGTTTATATAATTTTCATGTGGAAATATTTATGAGTTTTAGAATGAGTTTATATCTCTCATTTTCGTGTCTCATTATTTATAATGAGTTTTATTGATCCAAAACCTTATCATTTCAGATATGTGATTATTCTACAAATCGTATATGGCCTCTCTAACATCTAGTTGTGTTTTTTTTCTGGTTTAATAAAGCGTCTTGTCTCTTATATTTTGGATGCATTAATTTTAATTGGAAAAAACCTAAAGTTAAAAATCTATAAATTATCCTTATTTTATTATATTCAAGTGTGAAATTATCATTTTTTAGACTCCTATATTTAGTAGAACATGATTAACCATAATCAAGGAAAAATGAAAAATAATCACATGATGGTAGATTGAATAATAATACATAAATTCCAATGGTTTAAGATAAAATGAAAATATTGAAATATTGATAATGAATTACAATTTAATTTATTATGAAAATATATAATTATCTCTTACAGAAATTATCTATAAATATTCATGTGATATAAATATTTATTTCATGTTGTAGATAAATAAGTATTTTTAAAATATTATTGCACGTCATGAAATAATTACTCTATTTTTAAAGTGGTCATTATATGCTATAGATTTTTATTTTTCAATATAGTATAATTGTAAGATTATTTCCTGGATTAACATAATAATTGTTAAATTATCTTAGAGAGAGAAAAGTAACTTAATTTTATTATATAATTAATATTTTAGAAATCAAAATGATAGAATTCCATGGTATTTAACCTCTAAAATAACATTTATGAGAATATTTTGATAATTTTATATATTGAAAATTACAATGGAGATTATCACATGATCACTATATATTATTCTTATACAAAAGGATATTATTGCATGTTTAGAATCATTATTCTTATTTAAGAATATTATTACATGTTAAAATTTAATGAAATTCTTGGGATCATAAGTTTTATCACATGTCAATATATTTATATTTATGAATAAATGTTTTGGGATGTGTGATAATACTCTTTTGAAATATATATATTTTTCCTATGATATTTACAAGATTTTATTCTATCTACTGTTACAGATTGTAAGCATGTGTACTATTATTGGATAAAAAAACATAAAGATTGTTATGATTTGATTATAATACAAGTTTCATGTTGAAATAATAATTGTACAAGTTTTAAATATATGAAAAAACAACATACAATGGAATGAAAAATTAAATAAATAATTTTTGACCTTTGAAATTTTTAATTCTAGATATGTTGAGATTAATTTTTATATTAATTCGTATATTATAAAGGAATAATTTAAGAATTATTTAAAACATTAATTTTGGTTAGAGTATGCCTGTTGATTTTTGGTAAATTTTCTAATAATATATTTTATTTGTAGATTATTCTCATAAAATTATTTTTGTAATAATAAAATTAATATTAATTTATGTTATATGGATTTAGATCCTTGATGTGATTGAATTATAACATTGTGTGCAAGGAATAATTGGTCGAGATTATGAAGGCTATGATGGTGGCATGATGTTCAAGATATGTTCATGATGGTGGCATGAGGTGCTAGTGATTAAGATGATGATATTGGAATGGGATGAAAGAGGTGATATTTTTGTGAAATAGTATCGATGATGGAACTGAGACTGATAGAATAAGGTTAATATGGGGTTTCTTGTTGTTGTCGTGCCGAAATATGGGATGATTATTTGATAATGAATCTACTTCCAGTATAGTTGATAGTCAGTAGTAATTTAAATAATCATTTTCAAACTGGGGGAAGAAATTTAATATAATGAACTCCTAGGGCATCTTTTAATTAGTATATTAGGTTGAGTCCTAGAGTACCACGAATTTTATGAATCATGACTGAACTAACGAAATAATGAGGTTTGTTCTTGATGCTTTACAATGATGACATACATGATTAAATAATCAAAGGATTAATAGTGCCATCAGCACTTGGATCATAAGATTAAAATGTAAATATTGTAAAATAAAAATGAATAATATTAATTTATTGTTAATTAAGGAATTAATTATTATATTTATCATTGTATGCATTAGATTCTAATTCATTATCAGTGCGTCCGGATTGACGTTTGTGACATATGATTCTATGTCTATGTAGTATCCCATAATGAGGTTGTGATATTTATATCTTCTGTGTTATTTATTTTATATGATACTCACCCATTGTTATAGGAAACATGATGTGGTTTAGCCTGCACTTTTTAGTGTTTTGAAGATAAAGCTTTCAAAATTCAAATGTTACACTTTTCAGTTTCATATTTACACATCAGAATTTTGTGGAGATATTTTTTTTATTTATTATTAATTTATGAATGATTCAGAGAGTATATGTTAATTTAATTATAAAAAGGTTTAGGAGTCAACTTACAATGATGGTTGTGGTGTGAATCATGATAGCAAAGAGGACCCGTGTAGATAAACCACTAGTGGTATATAGTTATGGTCATCAATGTGCAGTGGGTAGATCGATTTGTTCAATGGTTGTAGAACATTTTGTCTGAGGCACTATAATGACACACCATTTGTGGTTTTAATCTCCAAGGGGTGATTTTTTGTCATATAATATTGTCATAGAGGCGTCAGAGGAAAATGACAGAGTGGTTTTCACACAGGTTTTCTATGTAATATCCATAATTCACATTTAGTTATTTATTTTGATTTTTGTATATTGACTAATTGTTAGCATATTATTTCAGAGATTCCCCATGGTTTTTTAATCCTCTACCTTAGAGGGTCTTTCCAAGATAAAAATTGGGTCCCCATTTATTAATTTTATTTTTGGTTTAACACTTCATTTTCATTGGCTATTCCCACACTTTATTTTTTTACAACTAAATTATTATCCTCATACCGATCCAATTCTAACACAAAAACTAGTATCGGAGTGAGGTTATCCCTGCTTCATTATGATTAAATATGGGTAACTAATTCCATGGTATTTCTTACCTCATTTAACTATTTGACGGGAAATATTATTTTTACATTGAATGTAAATAGTTAAAAATATTCTTTTCCATGAGATAATAGTGGATGAATTGAAGAAAAAATATGATAAACTATAGTCAATGATCAATGGTGATTGGAAGGATATGATAGAGTTGGTGAAAATAAATATCCATATGTATTGGGCTAATAATACTCTACTGGAAGTGTGGGATCTAAGAGATATCAGTGAAGAAGGAAAGCATTAATAAATCAACATCCATCACAAATCAATTATATATAAAAAATTGTTATATCATTTTTGAAATATATATAATATAGAATTAGTTAACCATTAGGACAAGTTCACTGAATTCTGATGGAGATGTCTTTAGTGGAGGTCAATATCAATGAAAATGGTAATGTGATACCTGTTGAAGTGGATAAAGAAGATAACGAGTTTCTTATTTTAAATTTTTTTCTTCATTCATATGAAAATATAGTGACTAAAGTTTTGTTAGAGAAAGTCACACAGAATTTGGATGATGGGATTTCATGATTGTTGACGAACGCGACATAGTGAAAAAGAAATGATGGCAATTACTTTTTAAAAAGTGTTGTTATGGATATGGAAGATGGGTGTGGTAATTAGAGAGGTTGGTCGAAGAAAATAAGAAAAGTCAAATGATTATTTTTCTGAAAAGGAGGTTAATGTGTAGTGAAACTAATATGAATTGAATAAACATATGGAATAAATCATGGTGCATAACCCTGATTTCAATGATACTGGTGTAAGTATCATTCAGGGTGATGGTGATTTACATCCAGTTGGTGTTGAATATCACATGTTATATTTTTACAACAAATGGGTGGTCAAGTCAGCAGAATAATTTCATATTAAACTAAAGAAATAATTATTTTATTCACACAAAAAGAAACCTTTTTATTTTGAATATGGGAAATGGAGATTCTGGTGATGTCATTAGTGTTGGGGATTTTCGTATCTCTATGAATGTATGTTATAAGTTTACTTTGATTGATGTGATACATGTTCTGGGTATAGCTCGTAATTTTTTAATGTCATGTACTCTTGATATTGATTGATTCAGGAGTTTGTTTTGCTGTGGAAGATATACCTTGTCTAGAGGATCGATGGTTTATATGTGAGGGAGAATGAAATACACACATTACAGGAATAAAATGTTAAGCTATGTGGTGGTTTGATGAATCTTGTTGGGAAGAGGACTTCATTAGAGATTTGTCATAGAATATCCTCACTCATGAGTTAAAGTCCATTGAAAAGTATGAAGAATGTTTAGATTAAAAATCATTTCTGGGTAGGTGTTTTAGTACTTATACATAATCCTTTTTCATTTAGAGGGTTTCATTAATATATAATGAATTAAAATCAAATATTTGTGTGATGTGGTGAGAGTTTAAGACTGATTAGAGGATGTTGACTAGTGGTAGAAAGTAATTATTTCTATATCTAAAGGTTTTGTAGCAACCATAGTAATGAGGGAGCCAAATATTGTTGATTCTGGTATTGGTAGTATAGAAATAGGTATGATGAAGACTTCATCATTTTGATTTATTTTATTGGTGTTATTTTTGTTTTCTTTGATAGATGAAAAATAGGGTTTTTATATTTTATATTGAGGATTATATTTAGTGTGATACCATCTAGTTTTGTTTTCAACCACATTTTTTGGATGTGATATACTTCCTTGATTGAATGAATGGGGATATTGATAGAGTTCAACCAATTCATTTTGGTTTTTTGAGGATAATGTTTTTAAAATTCAAAATTAAGGCCCTTTTGGGTTTCATATCTTCACATTAGGATTTTTTGGTGATAATTTTATATCCTTTTTAATTCCATTTTGAATTATGTTGATAGAAGATATTACTTTTCTTATAAAAAGGTCGAGGATTCATCTTCCAAATAGGGGTTTGGCTTATAGTGTGATACCAAAGAGTTCTCTTATTGATATATCAATTTTGGTCTCTAGCTGTGGGAATCACTACATAGTAAGATGATCTGGTTGTAAAACTATTGTGAAATGGATTATTTGAGGAGCAGGAATGATGTTGCATATGCATTTTGATCTCCAATGGGTGACATTTTGTTGTGAACAATTTTTATAGTGGTGATAGAGGCATATCAGGGTGTGGAAATTAACACATGTTTTCTATTCAATATCTGTAAATCATATTTCGGGCATTACATAGATTTTTGTGTACACTTTTAATTATTAGAAGATGTTTTCAATATTTTACCATTTTTTTAATCCTCTATAGTGGAGGGTTTTTCCACATTTAAATATGTGTCGCTATTTATTATTATTCTAATTGGGTTTACACTTCATTTACGTTGGTGATTCTCACACTCTAGTTTGTTGAAACTATGTTATAATTCTAGGACCGATCCACTTACAACCCAACAAAACTGACCCATAGTGGGCCATGGTTGGGTGTTTTTGAAAACATCCACATTGGCGAGGAACAGATGGTCGAATACCATCTCTAACCCCTAAATTTTATCTTTATAGTATTATGTAATGGTATGGATTGTGGTTATTGCTTCTTATATAATTTTATAGAGGGAGTTAATGGCTTGTGGTTATTTTCACATACATGTATCTCAAGATATAGTATCAAATTGATTATTGTAGGTGTGTCTTGGGTGGGATGTTATGGATTAAAGTATAATACTCAACATACATCTTATGGCGACTCCTAGAAACTACTTGGTTTCTATATAGATATTTGGATGAGATGACTAGATGTTTGGGGTGCATGTATATTACTATAACCAAATATTCATTTGAATGACCAACTTTAGATTAGGTGTCATTAAGAAGGGTTACATTTATAGAGATAAAGATTAGGACGTATGTCCTTAGGGAAGATCTAAAAACCAATGGGTAAATAGTACTAAGGTCACTCTATATATATGATAGATATTATATTATTCTTCTATGAAATATTTTGTGAGTGAGAATTTGTGATGTTGAGAAAAGAATATTAAACATATTTAGGTGATGAGTTAGTTTTTTTTCATACCTAAGAATCCATAATATGATTATTTCATGTCATTATTGAGATGTTTTATGGAGGACCCTATTATTTAAGGATGTAATTATAACCCTATATGTAAATAAAATTGGTTATCATGAATGAGGGGAATTGTTGAAGATCGATCTAAACATTAGTAGTTTGAAGTGTTATTTATGACTGGTTCAAGATTGATGGTTTGTTTTAGTGTTTTCAATTGTTTCATTTGTATGTTATTTTATATCATGTATTGGGATTTACTCATTACCATGTACAAGAGTTGTTTTCTGGATGTTCTTATCCTATCTCTTGCTTTTCAAATTTGTTCAAGGGTAATTCATCCCATATATGTGATTATATACCCTAGATGCATGTTATTAACCCCTGACCAATTGGAGGTGGGCTTCTAGTGTTAATATCTATCTTTATCCATTATCGGCCAAGGAGGGGTACCTTTGGAAGGAGAAAGGATAACAATCAATAAAACACACACACACACACACTATAGGAACCACATTAGACCATGTCGTATTCCTCCACATAGAATTGAAAATCATGTAATGGTGCTATTTATTAAAAAAATTGTGACTTGGAGGCTCAGTGACCAATGACATATATGGTAATTTTTAAGAACCCAATAAAATGACCCAATCAAAGACCATTCCCCACACTTATTAACTTATGTATCCCTACAACCATGTTCACGACCCGCACCTCATGCATACTAATTCAATGGACCAGGTTTCCACCATTATGATCATCCAACAGCTGCCATCATGGTTGTCAAACTACCACCCTCATAGTCGTAACGCCAACCCACAATCGCATAGGCTTTTACCAGCCTTT
The DNA here is from genome assembly GCA_963277665.1 of Viscum album. Classification (NCBI taxonomy): domain Eukaryota; kingdom Viridiplantae; phylum Streptophyta; class Magnoliopsida; order Santalales; family Viscaceae; genus Viscum; species Viscum album. The sequence continues at coordinate 977,708,930 of OY728161.1, forward strand.
GCACTATCAATGTCACCCATTATCTCCATCGAGTTGGATTCCATCTATAACCCATGTGACTACCACTCGCTCAGTTCACCTATGTGCTTAGCCTACGTTCCAACCCCATGTCCTACTAGTATGTCGTCCACTAACTTCACTTGTGTATCACCGTCGAGTGGGAGACCATCCCCCGCCCGTGCCTACAGGTATATCCCAGCCACTACCATGAGCTGGAAGCAACTAAATTGGTGAAAACATAGAACATTCAAGGGTCAATACATATTTATGATTATATTTATATTTATAGTCATATGTAAAATGTTTTTCATAATTTAAATATCCCTAGGAGACTTCCCAAATTTTAATATAAATATTAAACATTTATTTATATATACACTTAAAATTATATAATCAAAATCTAATTTCCAATAGAGACTTCAAAAATTTCCATTTAAATTTTCATTGAAAATATATAGTGAAAATTTCTAGTCAGTAGTGTAAATTTATACTTGAAATTAAATTTAAAATGGAAACATTGATAATTCAAATGGAAATTTATAGTTATTTTTTTATATTAATTTAAATTTATAATCAAGAATCAATAAAAGTATGTACCATAAATATGTATACATGTATATATATATATACATAAATATATAATAATATTTGATTAAAAAAAGAAAATATGTATTAATATAAGTGCACATATATGTAAAATTTAATGTAATTTTATAATATATATATATAAGAATGTTCATAAAAAATGCATTTATATATACTCATATACTTCTAAAGTTCCAATAAAAAGTTGAATTTTTAACGAGATTTTTTAATTGAACTATATATTCAACTTTCTACTTAAAATCATAATAAAAATATAATAATACATAAATAAAAAATTAATTTTTTTCAAGAAAATTACATTGAAAGATTTCAATGCAAACATTTAGAGAAAATATTGACCAGAGAATTTAATTTCAATTTTTTTAATTTCAAAATTACATTAATTTTTTTTAATAATAATGAAAATTTAATTTCAAAAATTCTAAAATAAAATAATGTTTATTTTTTCCATAAAAATATATTGACACATTAATAAATAATGTAATTTTAGTCAAAAAAAGAATATGACATTTCAAAGGGAAATTCCCAGTGCACATTGGCACAAAACATTTCCAGTTTAAATCATTCAATTAAAATTACATTGCAAATATATTAATAAATAATGAAATGAAAATTCTCAAAATAAATTTATATTTAAAAATGTCTCTATAAACGTTTTTTGTAAATTTATACCAGTAAATTGTGGTTAAAATTTACACTTAAATTTTCAGTAAAACTTTTCAAGATATATTTTTGATAAACTTTGTGTGCACATCTTAATATATGTGTTTATGTATATTAAAAGAAATATATACTATTTTTTTATTAAATTTTTTGTGAAAATTTCTAGTGTATATATACATGCATACATATAATTTTGGAGAGAATTATATCATTAGATTGACTGATAAACAAGAAAACATATATACATAAAACCATATATATCTGCCTATATTTACACTAATATATATATATATTATGTAATTCTCTAGTGTAAAACATACATGGAAAATATTATTCAGATATACATGTGGATTCATATATACATATACTGTTTTTGGTTTTATTTCGATTTATTATTTTGGTTTTCTATTTTTTATAATATCAATAAACAAAATATCAATGAATATAAATTAATATAGAAACATGAAATGTAAATTTTCCATGAAAATTAGCTTTTAAAAAATTTAAAAGAAACATTTAATGTAAATTTCGAATTATATTTACAATAAAATCTATACTAAATGTTTTCTTATAATTATAATTAAATTTTAATTTCAAAAATTCTAAAATAAATTTATGTATTAATTTTTAGTGTAAATATATATGAAGATAAATAAAAAAATGTATGGTTACACATAAAAATTTCACTACAAATTCCTATGTAAATTACCATAGGAAATAAATAATTTGAAGTTCAACAATGAAAATATATCATTTATAAAATTATAAATTATAAATTTTCACTAGAATTTTCCAATGAAAATTTCCACTCAAAACATTGAATGCAAATTTCCATAGGAGAATTATTGTTTAAATTCCCACTTAAATTTTCAATGTATATTTCCATTTTATTATTATTATATTTTTACTCAAAAAGTTGATTACTAAAACATTAAAATAGACACATGTTTATGTATCTTTATTACTAAGGTTTTAGGTTTTTAAATAGTTTATATTAACATATATATTTTAAATTAATGTATTGAGAATTACATTTTTTAAAATTTCATAAATATCTACTAATAAAAATTATAGATACCATAATAATTAATTTATAGTGTTTTATAAAGTCTATACTAAAATCTTGTAGTGAAAATAAATAATTTGTGTGTGTATATATATATATATATATTATTCTTCATTTTTGAAATTTTGATTAATATATATTTTTTAAATCAAAAATGGATATTATATATTTTTAATTTTAGTACATTATAAATATTATCTAATAATGATATAAAAATGAAATTATGTTATTATTTTTTAAAAATAAAAATATTTAAATTTGAATAAAAAATAATTTTTTATAATTTTATTTTAAAAAAATTGTATAATCATAAAAAAATATTATAATTGGGATAATTTTTTTACTAAAAATGAAAAATTGTTTATCAAAACATTATTAATTAAAATTATATTTAAACAAATTAATGTAATTTCCTTATTAAAAAAATTAAAAAATCGATATATTAACTTAAATTTTTTATTATACTTGTTTGCATTCATGTGTTTATCAATAAAAAAATATATTTTTACAAATACTAGTTAGGTTTTCAAAAAGGAATGGTTGTTGATTGGGTTGACCATGCAGGTGTCCAAGGCTTTTATTTGGAAGATGGATTGCATGTCACTCTTTTTAATTGCTCCCAAAACCATATTAGTAATTCTGTTTGGGAAAATGGTAAGGGGTAGGATTTTTAATTAGTATATATATATATCAGATAAGAGCAATTTAATTTGTGGAATTAAGATTAGGAAGTACGAAAAATTACTTCCAAAATGGTAAATCATCCAACAAAACCTAAAACTCGACCGAAAGGGCATGGGTCTACAACATGTTATGATCCCTATTTCTCTCTCTTTTGGTGAAGGATAATGAACATAACATGAAATTTTTTAAGGGAGATAATATTCATGACCAAAAAACCAAATGGATGTAGACCACTTTCCAGCAAAGAGATAACATTTTGAATTGTTTCAAAATCTGATTCCATGAAGATAGAGTTCCAACCTCATTCGATATAGAATCTGAAACCAATAATGATAAGTTAAAATTTTTCCACTACTAGAGTCTTGGTAGTGGAAATTGAATTTTCCCATGCCATAATAATAAAGTGCAGGGAATTCTGAACAATCAAACCCATGTCCATTGTGCATCCATCATGAAGAAACACATCCACATTAATCTAAAAAGAACCTATTATAGGAGAGATCCATAAACCAGAATTATAGAACGCAATTGGGATACATTGTGGTAAATGATTTTTTTTCATATGGAAAACCTTAAACACTCTGACCAATGTAGTCTATAGTCGGTTCCTTACTTTATTACATTAGCATAGTTACAAGAAAAAAATCCCAAAAGACCAAATAGTTTCACAGTTTAGGAAGCTAGATTAAATACATGAATATTATATGATAACATGATATTAAAAGATTATTAAAAATTCATTGGAGACACCCAAAAAATCCTAGACTATCCCTGTATTTCATTCAAAATATATATCTTCGCATCCAGTGGAAAATAAAACTTAATAAAGGGGTGAACTCAGATGCTTAGAATGGGGTTTCAATACAAATAAAGTTATAAAAAAAGCATAAACAATAATAAATGATGGATAACTAAAGACACAGTCCATTAAAACATAATCTCAATAATAATTTAAAAGTAATAAAATCTAATTAAATAATTCCAATTAAATAATCACATTATAATGAAACATAACGATTGAAATTATATAGGATGAATAATAAAATGGAATATCAATTACTACTATCATAATAAGGGAATGCATAATTAAAGCATCATAAACATTCCATCAAATCCATGTCTAAGAAGACTTTATAAATTTCTATGGCCTCCACCAAAACATGTTCTAGTTTGTCTTCTAAGACCTACCGATGCATCTAGGGGCGATAGTAAGACCCTCCTATCACCAACTATGTCTTATGAATTACTCATATATAAAATAAAAAAAATATCATTAAATAAAATGTTACCATAGCACAGAAAACTATTTAAGTCATATATATATATGAAAGTACTATAATACCATTATAGAGAAATTCATTATAGAAATATCTTTCTTACTTTTAGTAGAATAATTATTTTGGAAAATAAATTGTATTTTTCATGAAATCAGATTATAACATATATATCATAGAAATGAGATGTTATGGAGGATTAAATTTTATTTGAGGTATAAATTATTTCCAACTGAAGTAAAAACATGCAAAAAATTATTTTAAGAAACATTAGAAATGAGCTACTTTATTGCAATTTAATCAAAAATACTAAAGAATTTATAAAACTGAATAGGAATTATTATTTGGGTAAAACAAAAAATGAAAAATGGATGTTTTTCATGACAAAATTAGTAATTATATAAAAATATAGTTTTCTTAAAATATATTATATACTGCTCTAAAAAATGGGTATGAAATTGGGATGTTCCCTTCAATCACATTTTCTTATCAAGAATAATTGAGAAGTGAACCAAATAAAATCATTTATTTTCCATCAATGTAAGGTTAAATGTTCAAGATACATGATTTCGAAACACATACATAGAATTTATAATATTTATAAAAAACATAATAAGATTTATATTATGGTGTAGAGAGATAATGTGTAATGCAAATGAAAATAGAATGTTCGGGGAAAATATTTTACCTCGTTATAATCAATCTAGTCATATGACCCATAAAATTAATAACCATAAAATGAAACATCACATACAATGAATATGATTAAAATTAGGATTTGATAAATCAAATGGAGGTATAAATACATTTCACACAAGAAATAGTGGTGAATAAGGAAAACCTCATAGAAATAAATGTGAGCTGAGAAAACCATTACCTTATCTCCAAAAGTAGTATGCACATGAATTTAATGTCCTAGATAATGAAACTAAATTAATTAATAATTTAATATATTACCTATTAAACATTTATTTAATTCATTATAATTTTATTATGTTCATTTATGGTCTTTTGTATGTGTTATAATATTCAATTTCATCATTTGGGAGTGTTTGTTTTATTGGGTTTCATGATTTATTCACTTGTATTAATGTATGAAAGATCTTGTAAAATGAGAATAGTTTTTTCATAATTTAAATTATATTTTATTAATTAACTAAAAGATGATTTAACGGTCTCATATATAATTTTTTTCTAGATATTAGGTTGATTAATTAGTTAAAACGTTAATGATAATCACTTAGATTATTTTAGCATTTTTTGATCATCACAAACTAATTTTTTCATATGAATTAAAATTTTGTATTTATAGTTGTTAAAAAATATGAAAAATATTAAATAAATTATAATATTTATAATATTTTATATTTTAACCTTACTAATGTTTATCGAACCATACATGAAGGCGGTGATGGAAACTGATGTAGCATCGTCCACAATGGTGGTAAATCATCACCTCATAGACAATGATTTCATTATTAGATTAAAAGGTGGAGGAAAAGGGATTGGATGATTTATCTTCCATTAATTGAATAAATTTATAGTATATATAAAGTAATTAATTTATCATTCAAGTCTAGATAGAATAAGTAAGGATAGAATAGAAAAAATAAAAGAAATTGAATGAAATTGAATGTGAACGAAAATGGATATACTTCAGGAATTATTCTACTTCAAAACCTCCATAAAATACATTGATATGGTATTTTGGGTGAGAAAAATAATACTATAATGTGGCAGAGAGTTTTTGGAGAGGTATTGGGAAGAGGTTATACATGATTCAAGGCTTTGGTGTTGTGAGAGGAAGAGGAAGATTGTGTGGTATTTATAGTGGAGGAGGGGGGGGGGTTTATTATTTTAATCATTAGTTTATTATTTTGGATTAATACTATAAATACTATTGATTAATGTGACTAAATAATGTAACTAATTCATTTTAGTTCAATCCAATATTTGAATACATCATTCATGACTCAATATATCATGAATTTGGCTAAAATGTAAAATACTGTATTTTACTACTCACAAAAAATCAACTATTTTAGAAAAATCCCAAAAATAACACTAACAATTATTATATGTATAGAATTCAAAAATTAACCCTTTGTTTTGAAAATAATATTCTTTGTATGATAAATTTATTTTTGAAATAAAATCATCATTTATTAAAAAAACGAAGATTTTAAAAATATAACTGATCATGCGACACTTAGAAAAATTAATTAATGTCTTTTAAAATTATCTTATAATCATAATAAATTAATATATTAATAAATGAGTCTATTTTTTTAAAATAAATATTATTTTAAATCATTATTTTAATTATTAACTTGCAAACAATCATTTCTGTTTCACAAAAATATCAACACATAATTAATCATTCTTAAAATATTTATTTAATTTTTCCTTAATATAAATATATTATATTTTAATTTTTGAGATACCTAAATTTTATTTATAATTTAATTGGAGATTTCATTATTCTAATTTCCACATTACTATTCCTAATGTTCATAATTTTATTCCAACTATCACATAATTATTCATCAAAAATGAATCACACTCTAAAAATATGAAATAATTATCCAAAGTAAATTTTGATATTAAGCACTCAAAAATAATTTTTTATTATTTGAAATATAATATAAAAAAGTTTAAAACTTTTGATTATAACATTTTCACCATCAAAATGTGGAAAAACTGTATTTAAAAAAATATAGTCGTTTATGTGTAAATTTTTATTTCTTCTTTTCATAGGACTCTAAAAATATTTTTGATAAATGTAAAAATATTTTATTTAAAATAAAATATATAAAATTAATTAAGATATTACACTAATATAGAGTAATTTAATTTATTAATAAAAAATGTCATTATGGGCATAAATAATTTTTTTATAAAATTTTATCCTTTATATTTATTAATTCTTTTTTTCTAATAAATTTTTTTATAATGAATTAATTTTATAAAAATATTTAGTCTATATTTTACTCATTTACTTAATATCATTTATTCCAACCATTACCCACATCTCAGAGTGAACTATGATAATATTAAATAATTTTTTCAGCCTGTAATCTATCGAAGTAGTTAATCTTAGAGAAATGAATATTGTAAAAAATTGGGGTGTTATATTCTCCCCATTTTCAATAAAATGGATCCTCATAATCTGAAATTTTACATAAAAAATGTTTGATACTTGAAAATTACTTTTTTCATACCCCACATCCTTAAAAATTGTTTATAAAACATCTTCTTAAAAGAGGTAAAGAGAAATTTGCTGACCGCCACAAAACTATGATTCCAAAATAGGAGGAAATTCATGAAAATATAGACATGGAATAAAACTTTTACTATCATGTTTAGATGGAGAGTGATAAGTAACATGGTCATTTCAAATTCTTCCATAAAAAAAATCCTACATTTTTGATCAGTTAAATGAAAACTAATTTCATAGAAGCAAAAGTAAATGTATGTTGTTTATGTACCAAAATCCATTCCCTAGAGTTGGAGCTTTATTTTAAGATTCAAATAATCACTTGAGAAAATAACCTTACCTAATTACTTTCCATATCATAAACTCATCCTTTGGTTATTCTTTGATATATCTCTTATTAATTTCTTAAACCAAATTATGGCTATTCAATATGTGTTTTTCATACCTAAATAAATTTTAATGATTCATATAGTTCTTAAGTTAGTGCTTCAGCCTTTATATTTTTAATAATACCAAAATAGTTATCACATGTTTTCTAATTGGGAAAATCATATTTTAATCTTAATTAATTATATACATAATCCATTCTATATGTAGCTAAACATAAGTCTCCTAAAATAAATTTCTATCTAAATTCATAGAAACAAAATAAAGAAGGAAGGTCAATAAATTTCTAAAATAAACATAATATAATATTCCCCAAATAGTTTATATATTATTTTCACATACCAAGTATATGAATACCTTAATCTCATTTAATCCTTTATGAAAGATGCATGCTTCCCAAAGTGAAGTCCTTAAATCCAAACATCTAATAATCCTGGGATATGATAAACAATTGGATCAATAAACCACCTTGATGGTCACAATTACTATCTCGTAAACAACTATTAATTAGTATCTCATCAAAAATTATGAATTTAGTTTTATCATTACAATGTCATGTGTTTTCAATAAGATTAATATATAATAGAATCAGTCTTCTTGATTACTTTTTCAAATCATCATATGCTTCAAATTAATTGAAGAATAATTACTATAGTACCATCCTTACATATCTCATAATTCTTATAAAAAGAAAATTATTGATAAAATACTAAAATAAAAAAAATTATGAATTCAAAAATTGGCATAAAAATCATTCATATTCATATGTGGTTTTAGCATATGATTTACCATGATTCATTATACCCTTTTTGGATATATTCCATTAAAAATCAATATATTTATTTTCATTGTGTACCACCTCCCTACAGTTGAATAATTTTACATTAGAAACCATTTTCTTACCCAATAAGTTACATGAATGGTGTACTTTCTCTATAGAATTGTAGAACACTCTCATACCATTCAAGAATGTACCAGGAAGTTTGTTTCCACAACAATCACATGTGGGAAAATACTCCTTTATATCCATTCCTTCATCCACCATTTTCACTATAGTCTTCCTCTTGTCTTGCATCCTTCCAAAGTCATAAAACATGGAGCACTATTTCTCTATCTTTATATCTCATGAAATTATATCCTCGTATGATGTGAATGTTTGGGGGACTATTTCCCTTAAAAATATTTGCATAATACCATAAAATATGCGATCATTCATATACATTAGATCATGTTTATTGGTGAGTTTCTCATTCCATTTTTTAGGTACCATTTCTAAATAATGGCACAAAATAAAATAGGCTATAAATCATAATTCATAACCTCAAACATGAAAAACAGTTAACCTAAATGGAAAATTTATGCATAGAAAATATAACAATCATAAACACTATTTCATTAAGGAAAATTTTACTTTTAATTCAATAATATTGGTTTGTAATGGAAATGTGAATTATTCTAAGAATATCCCCTAGGATTGTCATACCAGATGGGAAGTAATGTTCGTTGTCGTGTACCAGGTTACATTGATTCAGGCCTGATGCACCTTTCCAGAGTTGTTACCCCTAGGAAAATCTGTACCTAAACCATGTCCACTTATAGTATCTAGATAGGTATGTAATTATATTAATACCCACATAATCACTACCATACCAAAATTATAGGATCTTCTTCTATGATTTCCCTCAATGTTCATCATATTGTTACGATTTCTAATCTATATTTTCTGAATCGTATTTATAATGTTTATATTAAATTTTCTCTGATACCTGCAATAAATAACCCAATCCTAATGGCCCAGATCTAGTGCCTTACTATATTACATTGACATATATACAAGACTGAAATCCCAAAGGACTAATCATTTTAGCAGTTTTGGATGCATGAGTAAATACATAGAGATTAAATTATATCATGAAATAAAATAAAACATATACACTCCATTATAAACACATGTAAAATACTAGAGTATCCCAAAATTTTATTCATAATATCATAATATACATATTTCCATCTTGGGAAAGATAAAACATAAGAAATAGTTGGGCTCAGATGATCAGTATGGGTAAGAAATACAACAAAAGCTATCATAAATAAACATCCACAATAATTCATGATAAGCAACTAAATCCACATTCCATTAAAAAATAATCATGAGTATAACTTGCAAGGAATAACATATGATTAAATAATTCCATATAAATCATCACATGAGAATGAAACATAACAAATGATAATCTAATTGTTAAAAATAACTAGGAAAATCAATTTCTACAGTTAAAATTAGGTAAAGAGAAAAAATAGAAATCATAAACATACCATCAAGGCCTTGACAAATAGGTATACACAAATGGGTAAGGCCTCTTCCAAAATCCTGGTCGTGTTTGGACCATGAGACCTACCGATGCATCGAGGGGATATTGTGGGCCCCACCCATCACATACTTAGTCCTATGCATTATTCGTATGTCAAATAAAAATATATATTCAAATCAAAGTGTACCATACCACTATTAAGTATTTAAATAATATAAATAGATGAAATTACTCTAATAAAATCATTGAGAAATTCCTGAGAGAAATATCCCTTTTTTCTTTGGAAGTAATAGTTTCTTTTGTTAAATCAGTTCTATTTATAAAAGATCATAATATGAGATGTATATCGTAGAAATAATAATGTCGGTATAATTAAATTGTATTTCAGGAATTTATTATTTCCAAATGAAGTGAGAAAATTTAAAAAGTGCATTTAAGAAACTTTAGAAATGATCCGCTTTAGTGCGGTTTAAAGGAAAATACTAGACTCTTGAAAAGTTACAAAGGAATGATTTTTTATATAATACTAGAAATGAAAAATGATTTATTTATGATAAAATGAGTGATTTTAGAAAAATAATGGTGTCATAAAACATATTATGAAGTGCACTAGAAAATGTGTTAGAAACTAGAAGTTTCCCTAAATATGGCTCCCTTATTAGGATAAATTAAGACGAGAACCTTATAAAATAATGTATTTACCATCAATGTCTGATAACCTAATCTTTAGAAATGAGTTTTGATCACATACATATAATTCAGAATCAATATATGAAAATAAATTGGAATTTCATTGGATTAACGAGAGATAAAGTGTATCCCAAAGGAAAAATGGATGTTCAGAAATAATCCTTTACCACTTTGAAATAAATAAAATCACATCCCCCATAAAAATGTTAATCATAAAATGAATCATTATATACCATGAAGATGAATAAATTCATGATATTATACAACAAATTTTAGTATTCAAAATTGAAACATATGAAATATTGGTGAATAAAGAAAATCACATGGAAATAAAAGTGAGATGAGAACACCCTTACCTTATGTCTGAAAGTGTTCTGGAATTTTTCTTAATGTCCGAGATAATGAAATTATATTGTTTAATAATTTAATTAACAACCTATTAAACAATAATTTAATTTATTATAAACTTATTTTTTTATTTTTTTATTTTTTATGAGATATAATATTTAATTTTTTAGTTTGGGAGTGTTTGTTTCCAAGGGTTTCATAATTACTTCACTTTTATTGATGTATAAAATATCACATAAAATGGGAATAGTTTTCCAAAAAAGAAATTATATGATATTTACGAACTTAAAAAAAATTCAATTATCTTATGTATCATTTTGTTTCTATATATTAGGACTATTCATTAGATAAAATGGTAATGATAAGTGTTTAGATTATTTTGGAATTTTTCAATCATCACGAACTAGTTTTGTCTTATGAATTAATACTATGTCTTTTTAAGAAATATTTTGCATGAGTTGGTAACCCAACCCACACACCATGTTTTATTATGAAAATGATATTTACAAATAGAGTGCATGGGGTTTAATGTACTTACACCAACTAATCATTTAATATACATAATAAAAGAAGACCAACAGTGAAGGAAATTAATGACTTAAGGTGATGTAGCAAGATATTATCACATATATTCATGATGTGATACAATGTGGGTGAAGTGCATAAATCCTCCTCATCCCATAGATTCACAATAGTTAGTCTATTATGTGAGGAAATTTAATAGCTTTGCGAAATCCATGTTATAATAAAAATTGCAACAACAACATGATAAAATAAAGAAACACATGAAAGATGAAGAACTGAAAAATGTTCATACACTACACCGAAATCATGCTAGAATACTAACCTGAATATGTTATATCATCATCCTAAAGGTATCCATCCAAGTCCAAGGTAGAATCCACAATAAACTCAAAAAATAGACCCAAAAATCATGGCAGGTCACACAATAGATGTGGAGGATGAAACCCAGTTCAATACCAAACTTCCATGGATGACTCCACATCATATTTTAAGTAGTCATCATTGAAAAAAAAAGTTATAGACCACCACTAAAAAATTCATGCTTAAAAATTATTCCAGTGATCTTGATCCCTTATACAACCTTTTTTTTATTGTGTGGAGGTACATTCCCTTAATTTAAACCATATATATTTTCTTGTCACTATCAAGAAATAAGATCGAAGTCCCAGTCTAAACATTAATCTCAAAAATATAAACACCCAACAAAAACAGATCCTTCATATTGTCTAGAATATCATCAAAGGGATGAGTAAGAATAGACACTACAGTTCATGGGAAACTTGGCACAACCTAGAAGAGTCTATAGAAAATTAGAGAGGTTAAAACATTAGAAGAAACATTCCTTGGATATGACATTGAATTTGAAATCAGTATTTATTTTATGCTCATCCATCATCCTAATGAACATCCACTTTATTATTTAATGTTATTTCTCAGTTGAAATTACACCATCATGATATTTCTATAATGTGATATCATCTATCACTTCCTTTCAGGCATTATCTACTTCCCTCAACACCTCCTCATTATAGTATGCATCTTTGTACATGGGATTATTTTTCCCTCATAATTTTATTCATATAAATAATAGGTTTCAATAACATGATCAACCTCATATAGGATTATTAGAGGTTCGAAATCCATCCAAGTGGTTGTAGATTTGATCTCATTCTTATTGTCTTCAATAGATCATTTGAGGATTATTATTTTAAGGTGAGACAATTCTCTACGCTTCCTCATTTTTTGGTGGAGTTGGGACCCTTTTGAATCCTAATTTATCTATGGTTATAATCTTCTAGTTGATAACCATTCATGGTGTATTATTCTATTTTCTATAAATATATTTGGATGTTTATGGATCCAACAAAGGTTAATTTTTTTGAGTGGCATGAGTGTTGTTTTGTTCTGACAACACATTAATTTCCAATTGTTAACCATATTATATAGGTTGTTATGGGTGCCATGTGTCTTAAGAAGGTGGATTCACCTATTCATGTATTTTTATCCTATTTTAGGGATTGGGTAATTTGGATACCATGAAAAAATCATGGATTTTTTTATCTGTCATCTGACCTTTGACTCAACATTTCATGTTGGATTTCATATTATGATCCACATATTACTATCCAAATATTTATGATTTTCAGGATGATTTAGACTAGGAAATATTAGTTTTTATTTTATCATTCTTTCATTTGTCATAGTATTTGGTGTAATAAGTCCCATGAAAGGTTATATTTATGGGAATCAATGACATATTCTATTTATTTTCCTTTGATAAATGTGAATATAGATGCTCTAGTAAGGTTTTTTTAAAATTAAAAATATTGTTATTTCTGGTTTCCGGAGTACTGTGGGAATTGGAATCATTATGCAGAAAGATCATATTCTGGTGGTGTTGGCCAATTACTTTTTTTCATGGTTACCATGAATCTTTAGTAGTAAAGGCTTTTACCATTCTCAAAAATATTTTATTTTATTTCACTATTAAATGGGAAAATATTATATTTGAATTATATTGATAATTAGTGATCAATACGTTTATTAATAGCAGGGTTGTCCTCCAAAACTATGGTCTCATTATCAAGAGGATTTTGTCTATGTTTTCTTGTTTTCCTTGCTGAAAATTTTCTATTTTTAATCATGTAAGAAACATGTTCCTCATTATTTATATAGTTTTAAAAAATATGTCTTTAATGATATATGGTTTGGGGATTTTCTGAATTTTCTTTTTAACCATGCAATGAACCTTCATTAATCAATTTGATGTTTCTTTCTAATATATATATATATATAGACACCCAAAAACACAGACAATCATACAATTAATCTAACAGAAAAAAATTAGCATAATTTTAAAAGAGAATATATATATTTAATTTACCTAAAAAATTATAACACAAATATATTAATAAAATATATATTACATTTTAACATCCTTCCCCTCACCCATTAGGTTTTCAATAGGTGGTGGGTGTTACTAGGCCTTAGGTTACATCCATAAGACACCAAATTAAAAAAATTGCCAAGGGATAAATAAACAATTGGGGGAGGATTTTTCCTTTTGGAAATAAAACCAACATGACACAATAATCATAAAAAAACAAATACCATATAATACTTGAGAACAATTTAATTACACTCAATGATCACTAGAAACACTAATAAATGTATAATTATGACATCTTCACATAATAAATGATAATTTATAATAGGACCAAAAAAACCTAAAAATGTGTTGGTAGAATAAGAACGAAGATGAATATATGGATGAATATATGAATTACAAGGAAATGTTACTAAAATACCGGATTAATTTCTAAATAGATTCTAATGTACATAGTACAACACCTTTTCCACCACCGACTCATGTTTTTTTGACGTCATGAGAAAAAATTGTATGGGAAATCCCCCAAGATTTTGTAGTGTTTTTAAATTATAAAGAGGTGAACAACATCATCTAGACCACCAAATAGGATGGTGATGATTTCCTCCTTGCCCATAAGTTGTGCATCCTTAACATTGTTGATAATAATCCCCATGATGGATGAACATGATGTGGAATCTATGCTGTAGAATCTCTAGTAACACTGCACTAAGCTGATGAGGTTCCATAGAAAATAAATTTCCCTCTCATTAAATAGTAGGGGAGGTATGATGTGCGTTCCCTTGGGAAAATTGATTTTCAATTTGACCATGTGTTTACATGTCTCAGCCCTTAGTAACCTAACTCTAAAATCAGCATGTATTGTAGCCAATGGAATGTTAAGATGGGTCATAGGTCTATTACTGCAAATAGAGGAAACCTGGTTCACCAAATTATTTACACCGTTCCCAATGAGGAATCTCTTCCAAAAATGGAAACAATTCATGGTTTTTTGGTTTATGTCATATGAAACTTATAGGATGATGGGAACCATGATATGTAGATACATCATATAGATATGATGCAATGAGGTTGGGGGAGATATTAAGGAGTGACTATAAATTCTTCCCCATGAACCATGGGATCTAGTTCTCCATCATCATTGTTCATTTTATTTTCCATATAAAATTGGTTTTCTCTTTATTTTTCTTATTATTAATTTTCACTTTTTATATTTGATAATAGTTTTATATTAGTCCTCTTTACTTGGGATATTTTTGGGCCACATGATTTGTTCTTTTCTTTTGGTAGGTCTACTTTGTTTCAGGTTCCACCTTGGAAATCTTGGGCATCGTTCACACCATACCATTGATCTTATACCCCTCCTAATTGATCATGGAGTTCCATTCATATGGACAGTTGTATGCATCATGGTCCTAGACATTCATTTTCATCTATGTGGCATATTTTTCATGCCTTGGGCTATTATGTTGTTCAGCATCTGGTACGAGGTTTTCATCACCTCCTCTATTGATACATTTTGGAAAAAGATTCTAAAATCGATATATATCCATGCTTTTTATCATCATGTTAGTAAATGGTCTTTGTAGATTACCACTGGTGTGCAGCTTCTAGTGTTGTATCAACAGATACTTTGGATTTGATGAAACATTAATAATGTCGGTTCTGGGAGCAGCAGAAGTGTGGGATGGGTGATGCCCAACATTAAAAAAATTTCATAATCAATTATCAATCAATGATCTACGACAATGAACGTCGTGATATACATAATTGGGTAAAAGAAAATAGAGAAAGAGAAACTCTGCTAAAACCAAAGAGATAAGATTAACAAATTTTTTTATAATTAATTTAATTAAATAATAATTCCTTCCAAGGTTATTATTTCTCCATTTATGTGTCCAGCCACATATTTATAGTGAACCATCATTGTGTTATAGAGATCAAGGGTAGATTTCCTCTAGCATTGATCCACACGTGTTCCATGAATATACGTATGTTGTTGAAGGAGTCTCTAGATACTAACACAGAAGATCATTGCTCTTACATCATCCACCATTGATCACCTTGAGATCCACATCCAATGTATTCTCTCTAATTCGGTATAGGATTATCACTCTCATTATTGAGATCATTCTTAGAGAAGAAAATAACTCTCTAGGACTGAGAGGTTTTTCTCCAAATGTTGTGCAAAACTAAATTGGGATCACTTGGCATGCCCTTGGCTTATGAAAGAATAATATAACTAAGCATTTATTTCACTAGGGTAATAATAAAACTATTTGCACAATTTCCTTCAATTGTTTCATTAATCCTAGAGAAACCCCCATGTGAAAAAATAACAGCAATATTATTATTTCCTCACATGCGCGTAACATAAGATTTATAATTAAATATCATTTAATCAAATAATATTCAATGATAATATTTTCTTCTGGACCAAGAAACTAATGCTTCCAATCCTCCTCTTTATTTATCACACCGTGATTAATGAATATTAATTTATTAAATTAGTATTAATGTATTATTCACCAATAAATAAATATTATACTAAGAAATATATAAAATAAACATTTATTAATTATTCTTCCCATAATATATTCTCATGAATAACTATTTATTGAATAAATGTAATAATGCATTGATGAATAATTATTAAACCATGGATGTGAATATTATTTATTTATATTGTTAAATTTTAAATTATATAACTATGATTATGGATACACTTATTCTATAACCACCTATGACTTTTTCTCTATTTCATTAGGTGAACCTTACAAATGTCCATGTTTAGTGTTTAGTAATACACCAGGGATCCCATAGGTAAATAATATTATATAGAAATGACATTCCACCTCATTGGATTTCATACCATGTGATATAATATCATTATCACAATATCTCTAATCGATCATGTTGCTAACCAGTTCCATCAACCTATGACATCGATATCTATTTATTTTACTTTATAGAAAAATAAATTGCCTATAAAACACCATGGTCATTGATTTATTTAGTGTAAATAATTTTTGTCAAATGTAATAAGATATTAACTTCGGTTAATGAAAATAAGGGATAAAGACTTTCTCAAAATATTATTTAATGCAATATTACTCATGTGTGGCTTACTATAAAAATCTGGTTAGTCTCCACCACATCTCTTTCTACCAAATCCATTTCATTATGCTTCTTTTTTTTGATTTAGTGGCTCTCAAGGGGGTTTGAGATGTGTTCATTTGATTTCATATCAATTTTCATGGTTTCATGGTTTATGTCATTTCTCTCATTCCTTAGGGATTCATTCTCCTTCATTGTTTCAATTTTGGTCTTTTTTTATTCTCTAGAGGTCTTCCTATTGTGGTGGTGTTTTTTCATCTTGTTTGATTTTTGGAATTTCGTAGTTTGGGATTTTTCTATGGTTAACTTCATCAAGTTCCACAATACATTTTCGTGGTTTTGATTCTTCCCCCCAGTATTTGTTCTTACTCTCTTCTTTCTACAAGATTCAATCACTATCCTCCCACATTGGTGATTTTTATAGTGTCTTTCAAGGTGATTTTGAGTGGTCAATTGTGTTTTCGGATCATACAGCGATTCATGATGTGGATTTTGTATGTTTATAGTCATTTGATGTTTTGTATGCTGGTTTGAGGAAGATTGTTTCAGCACAACTCTCAATAATGATGAACTCAGGTTTCCCCCATCCTAGTATGATGGTTCGATATTTTGTAAAATAGAAAAATGTGCTGCTCTAATGGGCTCTGATCACCAGGGATGCTGATGAAGATGATAGGAGTTCTATATCAGGGTTGTCCATTAGTGAGTGTGGCTCGAGGTGGTTTTTGGCCTCAGGTATTGATGACTTTATTTTTAGAAAGTTATGTCAGGTTTTATATTTGAAATATGAATATGAATTTTGATTTGTTGGGTGTTTTGGATTTTTTATCCTATTTATGTTGGTGGTGTGTTTTTTTCCCAATATTGTGAGGTTCACACTCACCCATAAATTGGTTTAATAAGAAAATGGAAAAAAGGGTTTTGGAAATATTACTTCTGGAGTACCCAACATATCTTACCTCTCCATGAACACGAGTTGTCACATTTTTCATCAATACATCAAACTAATGGACTCAAAATATCTCTAAATAATATTATTAAATTCTACGTACCAATAAACATATCTATAGATAGGAACATCCAATGACACTTATAAGTGTGGATTTCCTATTATGGGGTCTTGTTCATATAATATATTATTGGTTATTACCATGGGATCATACCATGGGATGGTGCCTCAATTTCCTATGAGTCTCCTCCCATGATATCATGTATCATTTTTGTCCACAAAAATGATATCATCTGGTCCTAGAATATATATTCAATAATTGTGTCATAGCACTTATAGGTTCTCAACACAGCATGGAGTTTCTATGTCCTTTTAGTGTGACAACTACTCTTGGGACATTATCACTTACTATGACATTCAGAAGAATAGTCATGATGTGATTCTTAGTAAATTAATATTCAAAAAAATGTATATATTATTATCATAAATTACATAGTTGTTGGATATAGAAAACCAAATCTAACAGACTCCCACTTTCACTAGAGTCAACTGCTTACAATCCCCAATTTGGTAGCTCTCACATTATAATAATGCTTCCATTGAGATAAGCCTTTAGTCAATGGGTTCCCCATGTTCCCTTCTGTGGATAATTTAATCACTATAACTTCACCCCACTTATTAAAATCCCTCAATATGTGATACTTCTATAAGTATGTTCTTTGTCTTTTGATTTGACCTTGGCTCCATTGCAAGAGAGACCATGGTTGTATTATCACAATACAATGAGATAGGTTCTATACTACTATGTACCACATCATGCTCCCGTACAAAGTTATTAATCCAAACATCTTTTAGGGATATAGCTGAAGCCTCTATATACTTGGACACCATTGAAAAATCTGCAATAAGTGAATTCTTTGAACACTTCCAACTAAAAACTCCTCCATTAAGACATAAAACATATCCTGATTGCAACTTCAAGTCATTCTGATCTATCTAAAAAGAACATCATCATTCCCTATGATGAGAAGCTCCTCATCTCCTACACACATTAGGAACATATCCGTATTTGTCCTCAAATACTTAAGGATAGCCTTAATAATAGTCCTATTATGTTCTCTTGGAACTTCTGGATCTCTACCTACCATTCATATTGCATAGGAAACAAAATTTCCATTACATAACATGGAAAAGATGGTTAATCCTATTAATTAAATGCATGGGATCTTACTCATTATCTCTTTCTCTTGTTTTTCCTGGTGACACATTTTCATAGAAAGATTCATGTCATGTGACACGGGAACATATAACCTATTAGGTTGTTCCATACTAAATCTCTTTAGTATATAGTCAACATGTGTGATTTTACTTAATCCAAAAATCCTCTGTGATATATCATTAATGATGTTGATCTCTATAATGTAGGCTTCCTCACTTATGTCCTTCATATATAATAACTTGTTCAACAATTCCTTATCTAAAATTCAGACTGGTATTCATTTCCAATAAGTAATATATTTTCAACATATACTACTAGTATAATAACCACATTCCCACTAATCCTTTCATAAAAACATGTCTCACATTCATTTTTAATGAAACTAAATTCTCTTATGGATTCATCAAATTAAATGTTCTATGAAATGGATTCATAATTTAATCCATAAATGGATCTATTCAACTTGAAAATCTTTTTGGTATCACATGGTGTCACAAAACCATCATGTTGTGTCATATAGACATCCTCTTGAAGGTTACCCCTAAGGAATGCATTTTTGACATCCATTTTCCAAATCTCATTATCATGGTAAGATGGTATGGCATGTATATATCTTATGGATTTAAACATGGAAACTAGTGAAAAGGTTTAATATTAGTCAATTACTTGATTATTTTTAAAACATTTTGCCACTATGCTTTCTTTATAGGTGCTTACATTACCTTCCATGTCTAGTTTTAACTTCAATACCCATTTACACCCAACAAGATTGACAAAAAATGGTGTATCGACCATAACCAAATTTGGTTTTGATATAGGAATCAATCTTTGAATTCATTGATTCTAGCCATATTGAAGCTTCTGAGCTTTCTACTGCCTCCATGTAGGGGATAGGTTCATCATTGTTCGAAAATAATGATTCACTATCCTCAGTTACTATAAAACCATATTTATCTAACACTCATACCTCTCATACACTCTTACACAGTAATTGTGTTTTAGGAATTACTTCATCCTTGAGGACATGTGGAACGTATTCCTATATTAAATCTTGTGTATCTTGAGCATCAAATTAATATAATTCAATCTTTCCCCCACCATCCTTTTTGAGGATGTTCTCCCTCTCATGAAAGACAACATGTCTGAAAACAATCCATATCCTCTATAAGGGGTTATATAGGTAGTATCTCTTTGTTTCCTTGGGAGAGTATATAAAAATAAGCTCATGCGATGGGGTTCTAGTTTTTTTCACGATAATGACTTAATAAAAACCTCAAACCACACACATGTTCATGTGATAAAATGGTTTTCTTTCAAATCTATAGCTCGAAAGTAATTCCATTTTCTACTTTAGTTGATACTTAGTTTAATTTGTATGATTCAGTTTGTAAAGCATATCCCAAAAGGATAATGGAATGTCTTTATGGCTGGTCATTGACCTTTCCATGTCCCAAAAGGTACAGTTCCTCCTTTCACAAACACTATACAACTATGGTGTATAATGTGGATTGAGTTGAGATAGTATCACACACTCTCTAATAGAGTCAATTCACTCTTGGTTAACATATTCTCCACCATAATCCAATCAAAGCTCCTTTTTCTTCGTAAAATACAGATTCTAAAATTTATTAATGGATTCATTGAATTTCTAAAAGGAATCATACTTATAGATCATCAATTAAATATATATATATATATATATCTAATCTAGTAAATAGAAAAATTAATCATGTTTTAATATCCTTCTCTATCTTCTAATAGAAATCATTTTCACATATTTGTGTGTACCAATCCTAGAAGCTCAATGGTCCTTTAACCCTATCTACCAAAGGGTGGTTTTTAATTTTTCCCTTATAAATAATCATGATATATATCAAGTGTTTTTTGCTTTTATGTGTCTAAATAATCACTGTGACAAAGAATTTTCAAATGCATATCATTTACCTGACAACGATTGTGATGCCACAACTAGGTGTAAAATGAGTCATGTGAACATGATTCATTGTTTATTAAAAACACTTGTTTTTATAATTTAATACGTGCCTATTGAAATTTATATGTTCCATACCAAAACATATGTCTTCCATATAAAAGAAACAACTTTTATTTCCAAACATGAAAATATACCCATCTGTCTCTAAACATTATATAGAAATTATGTGTTTGGTAACATATGGTACATAATAACAATCGTGTAAAACCGAAATAATTTCTATTGACAATGAAAGGTGGTAGTCACCAAAGGGAAGAGTAGTTATCCTTGCACCACTTGTAGTTTGCAGACCCCCCTCTCCTCTTGAAATTAAAAAAACTATTTGGATCCTCTATTTAGACACATATTTGAGCACCATAAGAATTATTTAATTACCAATGTGTATAAATGGAATGATTTCCCTCAATAATGAACTCAAATTTGGATTCCCATTTCCTATGGGTGCAGTACCTCTTTGAGTGGCCTGAGTTTCCACATGAAAAACATACTACCTCCTTTTCCTTTCCCTTCCTAGGGATATTATTTTTCTTAGTAGGATGGTGATTAGGGGATTTAGACTGTTTATTAATCATATGACCATTTGACTTTATTAAGTTTTGTTATTCACCATAAGGATTTAGGGTACGTCATGACCATTGTCCTTTCCCACATGATGAATCAGGTCCAGAAGTTCTTATAGACTCATTTCATTAATTCTCATATTATAATTCACAATAATACGAGATAAGGCTGTGAGAATTGATGAAAGTATGAGATCTGTATGAAACACATTTGATAATTAAATCACTATGATTTACAAACATCCAATGTGTATGATAATCTTTATTACATGAGGCCCATCTGGCACAGACTCTCCAACATTAGTTTTAAACAATATATTGGAGATATCATATCTCTCTTGTCTCCCCTTATATTGATAGAGATCCCAAAGGTGATACATCATTCTATATGAATCCATTTGCTCATTCTTCTTCCAGGTATAATTGTAAATGGAGGATAGCATGATGTACGAAAAATCTTTAGTATCATTCATATTTTTTTTGTATATAGGGATATCTTCATCACTCACCTCATTTCTAGGCACAACTGGTAAAGGTTATTCCATCACATACAGTTTCTATTTGTGGAAAAGGATGTCCCATTGGTGCGTTTTCCATTCTTGTAAATTTGTACTAGTTTGAAGGTTTTCATTATCGAGTATGTATCATAATGATATATTTAATTTCCTTTTTATTTTCATTTCTACAAATTATATGAGTAGATATTTTAGTAATTTATTTGATAAATTTACAAAAAATTAATAAAAATAGATTTATTAGTTACACACTATTTTATCAAAACACAATATCCCTCGTCATTGCCTTCAGAATATCATGTATCTTGGATATTATGGTGGAAGGATCTATATTCACATTATTATTACCCAAACATTGGCTAGCAAAGAAACTCGAATGGTTTTAGAAATACATTCCAAATTACATCTGCATTAAATCAAAATTCCTTAATTCATTAGGAGGATTCCCTAATTTGAAAATCATTAATATATATTTAATCAACCTTTGCCTCTCAATTAAATTGTGTCCTTATTTGAAATTGGACCATTGTTTTCAACCAAGTTAAGTCAACCCAAAAAATCAAATAAGAATTCCTCGATAATTGAAAGCACCCCAGCATTGGCATGTCAAGCACCTTTAACTATGGTTCGATTTGATCCAAAGTGATTGAAGGCTGTGATGACATATTATTTTATTGAGGGATTTTATCCTTCATGTGTAAATTTCAAATTATTATCTTTTCACAAGATTCTTAATATTTATTGGGATTACATATGGGATTAACCATGTCTTAGATAATATTTATTCCTAATCTAGTTTATTTTAGTTCCATATTTTTGCTTTGTTTATTATTTAAGTATGTTATCATGATAAACATCCATAATAAAATATCCATGCAATTGACAAATTAAATTAAATGGTATGATCAGGATATTGTTCTAATGGTTTTTTTATCTTGATGTTGATAAACTAACCACTGACCTAGGGGAGAAACACCTTGAACCAATCTGAGGTTCATGTTTACAGTTTCACACTTTTCCACCTTTTCATATCATTGGATTGGTTTTCCCTCAGCTCCAAACATGAACTACCTCCACCAACTTTAGATATCCATCCATTACATATGCCTTTTACTCACACAAAGGTGATGGGGAAAAGGAGTTTACATAAATGAAACCATAGGAATTCATTCCCAATAAATTAATGAGGAGAGAGGGCATGTATTCCATCAATTTAATTTAGTAATAAATTAAAAATAAATCAATCACATATAAAGGTATGGTCTTGGTCATGATCACCCACATACATGTGATGAATTATGATTTTAATAATGAATAAATTCAATTCATTAATCCTTATTCTGTAAGATAAATCAAAGTTGAATTGATTCATTATTGTATTTAGTTAATCAATAATTTTAACTTGTTCCTTTTATGAATTTTCATGAGATTCTCATAAATTATAATTAAAAAAACAATTAAAATTAATCCTATAGGCAAAAGTAAATTGGAGGTGACATGGTGAATACCCATATAGAACTAGAAAATATGTATTATACTCGTATACTATTTTACTCTTATGATATATGGAATGCATGATTTAATGACTACTATCATAACATATAATTCATGGATGATTAGATGAAGCACATGATTTTTTTAGACATGTATTAATCTTCAATGCACATAGAGTAACAAATTGTAATATGACATATACATAATAGGAGTATCTAAACATTATTCAGATATTATAGTATTAATTCTATGTAATTTCATAAATGTACACAACGTGTAGATCTGATCTAAATTATGAATTCATAAAACATCAATGATTTGTATGTATTTATAAATAATGATGTGCCCACTCTAATACCACCGGTAGGTTTCAGCAATAGAAGAAGCACGAGATTGGTGCTGCCCAACTTTAAATTTTTTCCATAATCAATGATTAATCTTAGATCTATGATTATGAATGTTGTGTTTTATAAAATTTGGTCATTCAAAATAGAAAATGATAAATTGGGCCAAAACCAAAGAGAGGATATCAACACATTTTTTATAATTAATTTAATTAAATAATAATTACCTCCAAGGATATTCTTTCATCATTGATGCGTGGAGCCATAGAACTATAGTGTACTCTCATTACAATGTAAATATAAAGGGTAGATCTAATCTAACAGTGACCCACATGTGTTCCACAAATTTATGGATGTCACTGAAGGAGTCTATAGGGGATAAAGAAACATATCCATGTTCTTTCATTTCCATCCTTCAATTTACTTGAGAACCTCTTCCAAATCATTCTCCTTGATCCAGTGGAGGGGGATCACTCTCATTCTTGATATTTTTCATGGAGAAGAAATTAACTCTCAAGCATTGAGATGTTTTTTTTCAAATTTGTTCTCAAAACTGAATTGGTGTCTCTTAGCATTCCCTTGGATAATGATAGAATTATATAAATAGCCATTTATTTCACTAGACTGATAAAAAAATATTTTTCACATGTTCCTTCAATTATTTTAATAATTCTATCACAACCCCCATGTCCAATAAGAACATCAATATTATGATTTCCTGAAATGTTTTTAGCTTGCAAGTTATAATTATATATTATTTTATAAAATAATATTCCATATTATTTTTTCTCACTGGACCCTTAAAATTTGTCTGTAAATCCTCCTCAATATTTATCATACATTGAATAATGAATATTTATCTATTAAATAAATTTCACTTCATTATTCCCCGATAAAAAATTTAAAATTATATTCAAAAAACTAGAAAATAAACATATATAAATTATTACTCCACCAAAAAATTCACTCGAATAACCAGTGATGGTATAAATACGATTATGAATACATGAATAATTATTAAACCATGATTGGGAATAATATTTATTCATATTTTTAAATAATAAATTATTAAACCGTGATTCCGGATACACTTAGTGTGTGACCCTTTAGGCCTCATTTTTAGTGGCCAGAGTTGAACCTGCATAAAGTCCAAGGCTAGCGTCTAGTAACATGAAAAGGAAAACATAGAGAATGTAGTTAATTCCACAATGACATGTCGCCTCATAGGAAAAATTTCCTTGTAATATAAACTCTTTATCACGATATCTCTAATTGAGCAGGTTGTATACCTGCGCCATCAACCAATGTGTTCAATATCTCATTCTTTGTATATATAGAAATGGAACTTTCCAAAAGAACACCATTTCCATGGATTTTTTTAGGCTATATCATTTCCATCAAAAGTCCCGAGATATTAACATATATTGATGAACTGAAGGGATAAATCATATCTTTCATTATTCATTAACCCAATATTACTCGTGACTCACCAAATGTATCTTATCTCACTAAGAATGTATGACCTCATGCTTTTCATCAATACATCGAATTTTGTGACTCATAATATCCATCAATAATAATATTAATGTCTATGGACCAATAAAAAAGTTTGCATATAGGAACATCCCATGACACTTATAAATGTGGATTTCCAATTCTTAGGTCTTGTTCTCATAATATACTATTGGATATTACCAAGGGCATACACCATGAGAATGTGACTCAAATTCCATCGAGTCTCCTCCCATAATGTCATGTATCATTTGTTTCCATTCAAATGATATCATATATCCATAGAACATATATTCAAGAATAGTGTTATAGTACTTCTGGGTTATAATCAGAGTGGGGAACTACTATGACCTTTTACTACGATAGATACTCTTGGGACATAATCATATACGATGTCAGGTAGAAAAAAAACCATAATGTGATATGTAGTAAATTAATATTAAAAACAAGGGATATATGTTAATCAAAAAGTATATAGAAGTTGGTTATTGGGAACAAACTCCAATAGGTATGCACATATGAATGATCAATCCAGGTCCAGGATATCTTTTGATTAGTACATTTTTTATAAGTGAGTTTAGAAAAACACAATATCATTAAAGTGGTAATTTAATGATATTTGGCCAGCTAAAACCAAATGCATTTGGCATTGTGAGTTTCACTACCTTGGATCTCAGTTTCATTTCATGCACTTTTGTGTATTTTTGGTGCATGTTTTCTTATCCCCGCTATAATATAATATGTTTTTCTTTTAGAATTAATTAATTAATAGATTAGTGTGGTGTTATTGTCATTGAGTATTTTTAATATGGTTTTGAACCATAGAAATAATTGTTTCATTACTATTTTCCATTCTTGTTTGATCTTCTATGATTTTATTCACATTTCTTCCTTCAATGGTTTTGGTATTCTACACAACATTATTAAATTTTATTTTTTCATTGTAATCAAATTTATTATTCTTTTCTGCATATTTATTTCAACCGTATTGTTTATTTTATGGTCCTTGGAATTATTTTGGAGGTTTCATTCCATCATTACCCCTAACATGCATCAATAATCTCTTGAGATTGTCCACCACATAGGGTTTTAGTAATATGGGAACTTTCCCATCATTATTTTATTACTTCACTAAAATCCTATCATCATCATCTTGATGGTGAAGCCTCTATCGACCATGAGAATCTTCTGCAACTCCTTCCCACCTTGCTAGTGCTGGATACCATAGAAATCATCTTCCTAGGATTCAAATTCTATTGAAACATGGATCAAGTCATGTGGACTGACTAATGGGTTGTTGTGAATGAATTTATTAGTAAAATGGAACATGATTTATTTTCATGTGGATGAGATGGGACATCCTATGGTGGATGTGGAAAATAGAGAATGAGTTGGGGTTGAAACTCATTAGGTTATCATGAAATATGATAACCAGAACCAGGATGATTGAGTAGTGGATCATTAAACCCATTTCCCACCCATATGATGGTCCAAATGAACAATATGTGATTTCATGTACAGCCATTCATCATCCATTTTTTCACACCTCAATAGTTTAGGTGGGTTCATATTCTTTTCGAACATCTACTTAGGCCGTAAGATGAGTTTGTGGATGAGTGTGGACTATGATGGGTATTCGTATTAATATATGCATTATACTGTGATGGAAGCTCACCATAAAGATGAATTGTGGCATATATAGAGTGATGTTATCTCTCACTATAGCACTATTAATATTATCCCCACACAAAAATCATCTATCCTACTTTTATTTTTTTCCAACAAAAAAATGTAATCTAATATATTATTTTTAATTGGAATCATAATTTCGATTTTGAAGTACTAATGGGATCGTTACATCAATATAAATAATTTTAGGCCCATATATGATATATATTTTTTTAAAAAGTTAATTTTTTCATATATAGGATTTGCACTGTAAATTTATAGTATATTTGTTTAACTCATACTGGTTATTTGTTTAAAGAAAAAAAATCACTTAAAATTTTAAAGATAGATACATTCAACAGAAAATTAATGAGAATACATGTGTGTGTCTATTTGTATGTATTCCACTATATACATACATACATATATATATATATATATTACATAAATATATATTACTATAATTATTTAAAAATATACCTATCCACAATTATATGATAATATAATGTATTATTACATAATTATGAATACAAAATGTATATATATATATAATAAGTGTTATATATAGTGTATACAAAAAAATACACTCATAAATATTTATATTTGAATATAATTAAATAGATTTATAATTGTAAATAATTACACAAATATATTTTTATACATATATGTTTATATATTTTTGTATGTATGTACATGTGTTAATATTTAGATACATGTATGAACAAGTTTTAGTATATCATTGTAAATACTTATATTTTTATTTACAAAAAAAATATTGATATAGAACATATATAAAAACCATTTCATATATATGTAAAAAAACATTCATAAAGATATACATACATATATATTAATATATCTTCATATAAACACATACATACATCTATACACACAATTTAATATAGCCTTATATATACATAGTTAAAAATATATGTTTAGGAATATGTACATTGTATATACATATGAAAATAATTAATAATATATGTATATGAATGAGTTCATACATATAAATAGGTATATAAAAATATATTAATGTAATTTTATAAATTCAGGAAAATTTATTAATGTAATTATTTGTAACTATACATCTACATAGTTACAAAGAAAAACAATTACATGCTTGCATTCATACATTTATATAACTACAGACAAATCTACACTAGGAAATATATTATGGGAGTTTCATAATACAAATCATCCCTGAGAAATATCTCATGAGAGATTGATACTACAAATATGCACTGAGAAATCTCCCATGGGAGATTCACAGTGCCAATCTTCACTGGGAAATATCTGCATGAAGATTCCCAGTGCCATTCTGCACCGTAAAATCACTACTAGGAGATTTTTACATTCTTATATTTTTATTTTTATTTTATATAATTGTATTAATATATATGCTGGAATTTTCGAATTTATATTTATATGTATATATATTTTTAGGTATGTTAAATCTCCCTTCGTATATTCATACTTCAGATAGGAACAAGGAAATCATACAATGGAGATTCACAGGGCCCATCTGCACAGGGAAATCTCCACCAAGAGATTCCCAGTCCTAATCTACATCACGAAATTTCCACGAGGATATTTTTACATTTTTATAATTATATATTTAATTTTAAATAATTTCATAAATATACATGCATTCATGTGGGTATTTATATATATATGTGTGTGTGTGTTTGTGTTTATTTATGTGAAATCTCTCATGGGATATTCATGCATCAAATATGCACTAGGAAATCTCCAATGAGATATTCATTATACCCATGTGCACTAGTAATTATCCACCGGGAGATTCCAAATTCCAATATGCACAGGTAAATCTCCACTAAGAGATTTTTACATTCTAATATTTATATATTAAATTTTAAATAATTTCATTAATATATTTTCATGCATGTGGGTACTTAAATTTATATTTATATATGTGTGTGTGTGTGTGAGTGTGTTTTTTGTATGTGTTTGTATACACTTGTATATATGTACATATGAATGTATAAAAGATTATGCATATACATATGTATATTGGTAAATAATTACATTAAGATAAATGGATTCAGGAATGTATATATATATAATCATATATATAAGTATGTATAGTTGTTTGTATACGCATATATGTATTTGTGATAATATTTAGATGCATATGTGTGCATGCAATACAATATACCTATAAATATTTTTTGTTGTATATACCTATGTATATATACGAGCATGCATGTATGCACTTATATCCTTAATTAATTAAATTAATTAAATCTGTATATAATTGATATAATATACTTTTATATTCTTATGTTAATATATATTTGTGTCTGTTTTTACAAATAAACATTAAAATACACTTATAAATATTTATATTTGCATATATTTATATAGTTGAATAGCTGTAAAAAAATATTCTAAAATATTTATATGTATCCATGTTTATATCAATGTTTAGCTATGTACATACATGAATATTTAAATGCATGTATATACATGTGTTAATATATTATTATAAATACATTTATTTGTATATACCTATAACAATAATTGATCACACGTGTTTATAAACACCAATGAATATATATATATATACATAAATATATACATTCATATTGATATATTAATATATTTATATATAAACTCTTATATACATCTATAGATACAAATTAATATAGCCATATACACACATAGTCAAATACAATTCATTAAGCATAAGTAAATATGTATATACATATATAAATCCACATATATATACGTATATAAATATATATTATTTCAATTATACGAAAAAATAATTAATGTAATTATTCGTTGATATAAGTACATGTTTTCTTTCATACATAAATACAAATATATATATATATATCTGTGCATATACAACAATAAACATTTGCTAGTATATTTTAATATATGTACATTCATATATATTGATATTATTATATGTACATACATATACATACAATAAAATGTACATATAAAACTAGGTATACACATTTATGAATTCATTTACGGACTATAGAATTGAGTCTCAATTATCATGTGAGATCTTGACACGTATGACATCTATATCCCATCCATCCACATATGTTCTAATAAATTTAACAATAATATTGAAATACCTAAACTGCCCTCAGTCTTAAGGCCCATGCCTAATACGAATTGATATTGTGTCTCATTCATTCAATGTTTTTCTCTCTAATAACGTATGATATATTTTTCTATATTCAAATGGTATCTAAATTTCAATCTTTTTCCACCAATGTGATTGTTACATCAATGCGAATAATTCTTGACCCATATATGATAAAAAAATTTTTTATTTTTTTCATATATAGGTATAGGTTTGCACTGTAAATTCACACTCTCACTGGTTATTGTTTTATAAAAACATCAAACATTAAAAAAAAGTACATATCGATAATTTTTTTTAGAAAATTTATGATTATACATGTGTGTGTGTGTGTGTCTTCAAGTATATAAATAAATATATAATTATTTAAAAAGTATATATACATAATTTCATACATATATCATTTATATATGTGAATATATACATAAACATATATATAATTATACAGATAACATAATTTTTTTACAGAATTTTGAATGTACTTTTTTCTATACATTTTATGAATTAATTAATTTTCTTATAAAAAATATCAATAAATATATCTAAAAATTGAAGATCACCAACACACACATATATAACTCAATGAGTATATATATAATTTTTTCATACATAATTACTTACACAAAATGTATATATAAATATATTTTTTTGATCATAGAAACATGTATATATATATAATAAAAAAAATCTTGTCTATTTACGTACATATATGTCTGTGTTAAATATATGTGTACATACATACATCAATAATATATATATATATATATATAATCACAAAGGTGCATTTGTGGATGAAAATTATTATAGTGATATACATTCATATAAACCTAAATACATATTTTTAAATATGTGGAGACACACATACATACATAAATCTATATTTATACAAATATATATATATATATTACATCTATTTTCTAAAAATATAAGAATTTTAATTATTTTAATATAGAATTAAATGCATGGATATGTACATACATACATATAAATATATGTATATACACATATAAATATTTTTTATGTATTTTTATACCCTTATATATAAGCCCCCATATAGAAAAAAAATTTCTATTACTATATACATTCATATGTAAAAACATTTTTATTGGTATATAAAACTATTAATATTTATAAGTGTATTTAAATAAATTTACATACATTCATCTAAATATTATTATATCTTGATTCATACATACAAATACACACACATACACACCGATATATATATGTGTGTGTCTTTGTTTATATATATCTACATGAACATAAATAATGCATATATTTATATATTATAATTTAATTATTTACAAATATATTTAAATATAAATACTTATAAAACTAGGTATAAACATGTATACATACAAATAAAGGTAAAAATAAAGTGTTATATGTTGTTGATAAAAAAATTTAACATAAAAATATTTATTTTTGTATATAGTTATAGAAATGTATAATTTTAAATAATTAATGTAATATAATTATATGTATGGATATTTATATCTATGTGTGTGTATGTACATATAACAATATTTATATGCATATATGTACATGTATTAAAATATCATTAACAAATCATATACTTCTATATACCTATAAAAATTAATGATCACAGAAAAATATATAAACCAATGAAGACACACATACATTTGAATATATTTATATACTAACACAAACCTATATCTATACATATAAATTAATATATTAATATACAAACATAGTTAGATACATATCTTGATGTATAAGTACATACAAAGATTCATATATAAATCTATATGAATATAAGTAGATAAATATATATTATTGAAATTATATTCAAATATAATTGACATAATTATTTATTAATATATATATATAAGTACATGCATGCATATATACATGCATATATATATTCATATACAACTATAAATATTTTTATGTATATTTTCATATATGCATATACCCACATGTAAATATAATTATACATAAAAACATACATATGAAAATAATCATATATAAATCAAAATAAAATTTTATAAATGCAGAAAAAAATAGTTAACGTTTGTACAACATGGACATATCTTGTCATGAACCAAGCCAGAGTGCCTTCCAATTCAACACTTGACCTGATCTGTGGACTGGCCCAAAGGGAATTCCTAGTCCCCATGGTCTTGAAACTATTGTGTGGGTATCATGCATATACTTTTTTAAAAATTGTACCGAAGTATATAATAATAAAAATCCAATTGAATAAAAACCACATACCCAATAACCAAACTAAATGAGATACACAAATTTTCAGATTCAAGGTTTATAACTATAACAAAAAACCAAAAATACCACAACAGAATAGGAACAACAAAACCATTCTAGAAACCTCTATCCAAAATAAGGTCATCACCCTCAAGAAATCACCACAAACACCTGTTAGAATCGGAACACCAGCAACTGAATCCACCACCACCACCATGAGACATCTTACCTTTTCCTAGGTCAAAAATTACAATTTCTACAGACACCCAAAGGTTTATAGAGGGTTTGTGGTAGATCCTAGTAGGATATCAGCGAATGATAATGATTTCAAGCTACAACAGTAGAAGATAAATTAACATGAGCATTTTCATAAAACATAGGATTGCATTTTCAAGGAACATCTCAAAGAAAATCTTTTCATGAAATCACTTTGAGGGAAAGAATTTCTAAAAATATACATATGTTAAAACCATAATGGATATAATGTCTATAGTATACTAATGGTTAGAACCACATTACATTAGAATCACATAAAAATATTATTTCAAAAATTATCAGCATGAGAAATCCCTATTGGTATCAAGAAAAAATGGGACCCTAGAAACCTTTTTCCTTAGTGAGAAAAATCAACCAACAATAACCAATAATGTTCGCATGCACAAAGAACTAAAGGGGAACTAATCCCAACTTCTATAGGTATCCATATAATAATCCAATACCAAAACAGTTCTTGTGCACAAGCCACTAGAGGGGATCCCATCCCAAGGTCTAGTGGTCTCCGATCGTATCACGTGATTAGTTTGTGTTTTAGAAACAAACCTACTAGTAGAATCTGGTCCATTCCGTGGTCG
Source organism: Viscum album (assembly GCA_963277665.1). NCBI lineage: Eukaryota > Viridiplantae > Streptophyta > Magnoliopsida > Santalales > Viscaceae > Viscum > Viscum album. The sequence continues at coordinate 977,742,660 of OY728161.1, forward strand.
AGTTAACTAGCATACCAGTTCTTGATTTTCCACTTAGATACCTGATATTTCCTTTTTCATCAAATTTCAAATTCACATTTCACATAAATCTCACTTTCACAAACACATCCATCTATAATGAACAAAATGAAAATCACCATTCTCACAATTCACATTTAACCATTGATGAAATCCCACAAATAGAACACCAATTTTTCTTAATAACCACATTCCTTTCAAAACCACACAATAACTATTTTGAAACTCATTTCACAACAATTTGAAAATTCAAAAATACCATTTTTAAAAACTACAAGAAGTGCACACTTTAAATGTATTAATATTAGTGTGAAAATACTATTTCAAATTCATACACACACTAAATACACTCAATTACATGATTCATATCACTTTCATAATTGAAAAACCACATTTAAGGTGCAAAAAAAAAGCTAACTTGCAATAAAATTCATTTTCTTTCTAAAACCCACTATTAACACACTTCCACCATTAAATCCCGTTGAAATGATATTTCTGAACTGTCACGGAATCAAGGAACACTTTTTAGAAACACTGTAATAAGGAACACATGAGACACAAGAAATTTCATTTAGGGAAACAACTTTCATGACATATGAATTTAAAAAAAATCTATAACATATTTTACACCACACATATAATCCATAGAACATATCGAAACAACCAAAAAAGTAAATTAAGAATATTTAATTTTGTAAAATCATGGAGCCACCAACCTCAAGATCAGAAACTTCTGGAAATAGTATAAAAAACAAAACCACCCCTCAAAAAATCCTATAAATGGAATATTGAACAAAAACCATCAATATTTCCCACAAACACACAAGATAAAACCCTCACTTGGTCAAAAAACCTACTAGAAAAGATGAAACCAAAGAAGGATGAAGAGAAACCCAAGAATAAGCAAGAAACAAAATGAAAGGAGACTTACATAATGATTCCTTGCCGAATGCACATCAAAACCATAAAAATATTGATTCTAAAAGGATAAAGGAATTTGGGGAGGAATATAAAAATGATTAAAATCCAGTATATTTATAATTAGAGGGGTTCTAGGGTTATATTTGGAGAGGAAAGGAAGTTAATTCTCCACTCTTTAATGACCAAGAGAGGTCGCATGGTTTTCATGCATGGTTTTCCAAACCATGTGGTAACTATGAGTCTCTCACTATACAAGGGGACCATACCACCTGGTTAGACCTCACTATTTCTCAAAAATAGGATCAAACATATGGTCTCGCTGGTCTATGAGGAAACTTTCAACATACTTACCTAGACAATGACACATGGATTCAATTAACTATGTTCCTGTCATGCACTACCTGGTGTGAAGCCCAAAATATCCAACTTTCACCAAAAACACTGAGGAATATAAATATGAAATATAAAAAAATAATAAACAAAATAATAACTCAAAATAAAATCATTGATGTGGCAATTATCCCCATTATAAAAACATTCCTTCTTCACAAAGACATTATAAGGCTTGATCAGAAAACAAAAAATTGATAAACTTACTCCAACCAAGAATTTTTCTACCATGTTTTATGATCATGAATACTACCAAAGGACTCTTACCAATGGTATGGAATACCCAAAAGGACACTCTCTTATGAATATAGAATCTACTTTGGTCACTCAATCACGATCAAATCGGGCTGTAACTGTAATTCGTCCCAATTAATGATATGATACACGTTCGGATTGCACGTTTTAATATAGGAGACATGAAACACATCAAGGATTTATGTCATATGAGAGGGAAAAACAACTTTAATGACACATTAATGACTCCCATGGTAATCTAAATAGTTATGACATTCCTCAATGTTAGCTTCTGTTTCTTACCAAGATATTAGTGACCCAAGCGAGGTGCCACAATCAGAAACACTCGGTCACCCACAAAACATTACAAAGATCTGTGCCTATGATCAACATATTTAATATGGAGAATATAAGACATAAAAAACCACTACTTGATTATCATAATTTAGTCAAACATTTCCTTCACGAGGATCAGATCCAACAATGAGGTCTAACCTACCCCTTCCAAAAATGGTGACTGACACAACCGACTATAAATCTCCTCAAAAGGTCCATTAAAATCAATGACTTGTATCTTTTTTTATATAAAAACTAGACAAACCCATACTTAAAATCCCACAAAACTATAAAATTCAACACAAATTCCCAGATCGTGTCTTCTAAGATCTGAATCACCTACTACATCAGACCATCTGTTTGAGGATGGTATGTTGTGCTCAACTTAACCACTGAACCCATCAACTTTTTAAGGAATTTTCAAAACCCCGAGGTAAAACAAGAGTCCATATCAGAAACAATAACTGATGGAACACCAAAAAACCTCACTAGCTCCTAGACATACAAACAACCCAACTCATCCACCTTGGTTGAATCCATGATCAGAATGAAATGGGTTGAATTGGTCAAACAATCAATCACTTCCAAAATAGCATTCTGCCTCCTGGGAGTATGAGGTAAAATAACAATTTAATCATCATTAATCTTGTCCAAATTCTAGGTAGGAATGGGTAGTGTTTGAATGAAACCATAGGGCCTTTTTTTCTTGGATTTTACCTTCATAAATGTATTATATCATGATACCGAGTTAGTTATGTCATGCATTATACACAACCACAAGAACTAATGATGCACATCATAGAACATCATGGGGGTACCAAGATTAATGTCCCACTAATACTAGTTTTTATTTCACATCACCACATTCCACAATAATAATTTTACCACAAGGAGACCATTAAAGCTTGTAACTTCCTCATGAGACAATGACCACTCACAAGGAATGTCCCCAAAATTTCAAAAATTCATATAATGTGAGCAGAACTCATACCTCAACTTATCTTAACAAATTAACTCTATAAGGGAATGTGTCAACTGAACAATGGACAAGAACACACCACCATTATGTTCCTCAGTCTCCATTTGCATCTGAGAAAAGTCCAAATCAATTTCTACTCATCACTAGAATCCATCAATGCTTGCACCGACATATCTATGCTCAAGGAATGTGCAACCACATTACATTTTACTTGGCTGTATAAAAAATCAAAATCAAACCCCCGAAGTTACTCAACCCAACAGTGCATCCTAATATTCAGATCTTTAATGGAGGAAAATGAAGGTTACACTCTTATTATTTGAATAAACGACAAACATCTCCCTGTAAATATAATGACGACAAATCATCAAGGGATGCATCACCTATAATAACACTAATTAATGGGCTGGGTAATTACTTTCATGTGTTCGAAGTTAGTAAGAACAATTTTGCACCATAGGATCATCCTACACCATCACACACTCAAAACCCATACGTAAGGAATTACAGTAAAATATGAATCCCATTCTAGACTCTAGAAAAATCGAAACATGGGCTATGGTCAACTACTTCTTAATCACTTCAATGGACGCCTGACACTCTAAACTCCATTAAAACATCACCATATTCCTAGTAAACTTAGAAATGGAATGATCAAGGTAAGATAAATATCAAACAAACTGCCTATAATATCCTACCAGGCCCAAAAAGCTCATGATCTAAAAAAACATTCTTCATCTTCTCCCATGTCATCAATACACTGATCTTCTCAGGGTCCACTGAAACCCCACATTTTGAGATCACATGAATTAAAATCATCACCTTCTTAATCCATAAGATTCAATTTTAAAACTTATCATGGAGATAATGATCCTAAAGAGTTCCCTAAACAGTACTTAGATGGTGATTATGATCCTCCTTGATCCAGATATAAACTATGTAGTCATCAAAGAATAACACAATAAAAAAGTTGAGATGCTAAGGTAACACCCTGTTCATGAGTTCCATAAGGACCTACAGATAATTTTTCAATTTAAATGGAATTTAAAAATACTAAAAATGGTTATACCGACTTTAAAAAATCTATTTTTGGAACATCTGCCACTCTAACCCTTACTTGGTGATACCTGGTACACTGATCAATGTTGGGGAACCACGTCACCCTATTAAGGTGATTAAAAATCTATTAATATAGTTTAAAACTGTAGATATTATTGGTCTTTGATTTATTAATATTTTTTTAATTGATACACAACTGGATAAATCCATTTTCCTTCATATAAAATAGAACTAGTGGAGCTGAAGGTGTAATGTTTGGGCGAATGAATCCTTTGGATTATAAAACATCTATTTGTACATTAAATTCCATAAAATTGGTGGGCCAATAAATTATTAGAGAATATATATCATTTGTGTTCTAGATTCCAAATAAATGACGAAATCCACATCCCTCTATAGAGGCAAACCTGATAATTCATATGGAATTACCTTTCAGAACTCATCCATGACATGAGTTAATCATCATTTAAGACTAGTATCAACATCCTCTAGCCTGATTGATGAGATTTGATAAAAAGAATATTTAATAACCTTAGAAGTGGATATATATTACATCCCGATCAAGGATATAATTCACCATGAAAAAAATTGGTTCCCCCATAAGGTGGAGAAAACTCACCAGCCACAGATATCAATCAATGTGAGCCTAAAAACACACCATCAAATCCATTCTGTGGATCATGTCAAAGAGGTACCTCTTAAAATCTAGGAAATATCATTCCAGATTGACATCTGACATTGTAAGTTCACATCATGGACACATGAAACCCTTATCTCACATTATACCAAGTGTTTTCACCAACTCCATCCAATAATGCATATGTTTGTTTGGAAATTTCAACACAACCACAAAATTGGTTGAAATAAAAGAAAAAGAAGAAATAGTATCAAACAAGGAAAAAACTCAAGATGATGCAATAAGAATGGTACCTTGAACTGTGACATACCCTTCATCTGATTTCACCGGTGCCTATTCCATAGAATGAAGTTGACTCATCTCATCTTGAGCCTGATAATGAAAAATGACCTACAGTTCTACCCTAAATTGAATCTTCCCTAATGTAGATACATCCATTCCTTCATGAACACAAAAATGAGATCCCACTATCCTATATGGTTCTGATTGAGATGGAATCCCTTTGTAAGTATGTATCCTATAAAAATCTATTATGGGCATGCCATCTTAAAATTTTGATATAATTTCCTCAATGTTCTGCATCGTTGGAAAGGTACGTGTGGATATGAACATGCATATCACAAGTTCTTTGTATTCCAATAATAATGGCGTACGAAAAACCCCACACTACAATCCATGGATGAAGATAGTCGAGAGGAATAGCCTGAACTACCACCTCCCCTTTTCTCCTTATTATCATGCTTCCTCTTCTTCTTAGATGAACTGCCAGTTCCCATAGATATCACAGCTCCATGGAAACCATACATTCCTCTATGATCAATTTCCAACATTATATCATGATCAATCACCTTGTGATAGGTTTTCATTTTGAACAAAATTATTTGGGATCAAATTTTTATCCCAAACCTCATGTCACACTTCTGAGCCTTCAGATAATCATTGGAAAAAACATTGGGTAAGAACTAAACAAACTCTGCAAAGTTATTAACATACTCTAGCATGGTCTTCTCTCCTTGGTAGATCATAAAAAACTCATGGGACTTGGTGAATTACAAAATCATTGGATAACAATGGTCATTGAAGATGAAATTATAGTCTTTCTAACACATCTGGTCGAGTTTTCAAACTTGGACCATGGATTCCCACCACATCCGACTAGGAACTTCAAAAATCATCAAAGATTCATTCACCATGAATGACTTAGTAGTGTCAAAAAAAATTAACATACTCTCTATATTGTCAAGACACTCATCTGATTCTCAGATTTCAGTGCTGCCTTGTAATGAAGGAGGCATGTTTTTGAGAAACTGTTATGCATTTCCATTTTTAGAACCTAGTATAGATTCTCTATCCAAATAAGGACTAGAACCTTCTCCTTGAAAAAAAACATAAATATATTTAAAAACAAGATACACTAACCTATGATCAATTGGCGAGGGATAAATCTCTTAAGCCTCTTCCTACAATAGTATAGGATGTCTCCAGGGAGTAATTTTTCTATAGGAATCAACAACCATGAGTAAAATCCATCACTACACCCAATGATGCAAAAATTTGGAAATTCTCACCAATAACAATGATTTCTAAAAACGTCCATAAACAAAAAAAAATTATAACATAATAAAACAAGAATCTAAAACATCATTACCTTTACATTATCTCTATATACATTATCTGTAACACCCCAAGCTTCCAAAGTACATTTCCCTTTGAATAATGCAATTTCTTTCATTGTATGCAACTTTGAAATTCTAACACACCACGTCCAATCAAAGTAGCCGTTATGAATAGTAATACCCACTTTCTAAAATTTTATAAATTTTATCTCTCAAAATGGACTTCAGATTTGGATTTTTAATATCAAAATTAGCCTAGGGTAAAATTTTGGTACTTTTCGGATAACTTTTATATTATGATGAATAGTGAAAATCACTAAATTTTAATTAAAAACAACTTTTAAAAAAATAATAATAGTGATAAATTATGAAATTTAGTGTTTTTAAAGTTTATTTAGATTATATTTTTACTATTTAATACAATGTGGGTCATTGGACATAATTGAACATTTAAAATGGGCATAAACAACTATCAATCTTTTGATTGTTATTATCTCTTAAAACACGCTTTTTCGGTTAACAACGGGAATTAATTTTAAATTAATTCCTGCCACTTCTGTGTTTTGAATTTAGAAAAATGGATTCTATATTCAGAATCAGGAGGTCCAAATTGTGTAAGTATATTTCTTTTTATTTTTATACATTTTGAATAATTACCTCGGTAAATATTTTATTTACACTGGTTAAAGGGTAAATCCAGTAAATAAGTGTAAAAAAATAATATTACAATAACACTTAGATACCTTAAAACGTGTCCTAACCCTATTGGTTGATACATTTATGACCATGGACATCTTTGGGTCTATTTTGGGACCCCATGGATCCACTTGTAAGTGATAATGACACTTTATATTAATTAAGTTAAAATAAATACAAAAATGACATAAGCATATATATTTTATAAAAACAATTTTTACATAGGGTTATTTATGTTGGATTTTAGACTATGAATATTAATTAGGAAGATAAAACTATTTCCTACATAATGATATTTTATTTATAATTTTTAGACATTTAATAATTAATATTATTTATGACACAATAATGATGCAATATTTTCCTTATTAATGAAAGAATCAAATAATTGGTATTATAAATGTTAACATTAATATAATATGAAAGTTTTGATGAAATAAATGAATTTTATTGATTAATATGACATTATAGGATTTCTTAAATGAGTTTGGTTAGAATTAATAACGTTTTTATGACTTTAACAAAAATTAATTATTGAATAGTGTCAAAATTGACATAAAAGAGTTTTCAAAACAAATGTTATATTATTAATTGATATTAAATCCCTAAAAATCTATGGTTTGGACAAGAGACTTATATCATGATATTTATATAATTACTGGACCACTTGGGGGTCTCTTGGATGTATATAGTATGTTTATTAACTATATAATATAAAAATAAAAAGTGACATGGTAAATGTTAAACTAATTAACTAAGAGTTAAAACTAAAAGATAAGGTTAATATAGTGACCCAAACCTATCTAAAACCTATTGGTTGAGTGGTTTTATACCTATCCCCACTTTATCCTTTAAATAATTATCTTTGGAACCATTATAAACCGAATATGAATTTATTATAAAATAATATTTCTAGCTTTTCAAAAGGTGCCCCTCACCCCTCTTAGAAAAGGGCACTCTCCCTTATCTCAAATTCATACCTTCAAATCCTTTTGGTTCATCCAAACACTCACCAAAACCCTCTCAACAGTCCTACCTTTATCATAGAGACATTCCTTTATTCAGAAAGCCATTCTAAGGATACCTTTTATTCAAATCAAAAGGAAGAACCCGAAGAAGAGGTAATGATTTCACCACCCTCTTTCATGTTCCTTTCTTCTTCCACTTCTTCTTTATTTGTTATTTACATTATAAAATAATAAATCCAGTATCTTATATATACTGTGACATTATTATAAATAAGTTACATCCATATTCAGTATTCTATCAATCCTTTGAATGACATGTCACCATACGTGCGGACGTACGACCTACCGTCTCCACATAGTGGTGTAATTGTTTTTCAATATATTATTATTACTATGGGTATAATAATGATGTGTAATTCGTGTAATTAATAAATATAACATTATAAAGATTCTCTATATATGATATACCATCCAATTATATATTCTTTTAACATCAAAATAATGATATTGTCGTTCGTGCGTACGTACGGATTACCGTCTCCATGAATGCGATGAGATTCATTCCCCATCATATCCATTCAAGACTAAATTTCATTTGATGAATAAAAATAATTTTTAGAGACATGATATAATTCTATATATGAATAAGATACATCCCATCTATAAAAAATACAGCTTTCCTAACAAACAATATAAAGGAAAACGAATCCGTTAACACCCGGAACGAGGATAATACTAAGATATTATTAACAAATAAATGTTAAAAGATCTTATATGATATCATATTAATGTAAATTATTCTTGTATAATTTAATTTCAATTATTTCGCCACTATACTGGATGTTAACCTACCTTCAACCAAGGAAAAGTACAAAGTAAGGGGTTTCTTATCTCACTCTTAATTTCGTGAGAATTCCATTGTTCACCACATATTTATTGCATGTGGTGTATGTGTATTACCCATGATTGTATTAATTGTGTAATATACTTTAATTTATGGATATTTACATCATAATTGTGTCACCCTTATTTCATGGGTGCATGCTTCATAAGTTACCAAAAGGATAAGGGAATTTGAAATATCAATTTCCACTCATTCGGCTTTACACATACTTCATTGATTATATTACCCCTAGATTATGTTTGGAATCACTATTCAATTGATTATGTCATAATTTCCACTCCCCTTTCTGTGGATATACATTTGATACACATAATCACTCCGTTGATAAATTCTCATGTCATCGGTATGAACTTCATAAGAGTAATTTTTACTCAATCTCGATTTGTTGAGTAAAACATCCAATTCATTGGTGTTGTTTTTAAAGGAATATGTGTGAATGTACATAGATTTTTTTACGCTGAATATCCAATCATACTGAGTACATTTATATTTTGCACACATAATTATGTCATTGATTAGTCTTTAACCTAAGGATATGGCCTTTATGAGATATTTCATCTCAATTTACATTCTATTGATACTCATTTATTGTTATACAACAAATCACTTTTATATGGTGTTTATAATGTACTTTGATGTAGTATATCATGAATCCATTTATTCTCATGATATTACAAAGTTTTTATTACATCAATTATTTGTATTTAAGTGTCTCTTTTTTGGTTATGATCTCTAACTAAAATATCATTTTAAATTTTTTTAAATATTTATTATTCTAAATCATTCTCAATAATGTCCATGTTTTAAAAATGGTTTTAAGGATTTATTTATAAGTAAATCATTGTTTTCAAATAAACATACCTTTTAAAAGTTTCAAAGTGGTATGGGACACTTTTATTCAAAAATCTATTTTAAATTGATTCTTGAAAAATAGTGTTACTTTTAAATGTTTTCAAGAAAAAGGGGGATATTTCTCTCAATAGTTTGATGATTATTTTAATCTATGTCAATATACTTCATTATTATTTATTGAGGTTAATCTGATACGATAAAATATTTTATATTGTATCAAATGAGTTATGTTTGACTGTGGATGTGCTATTTTTATTCCATTCATGGTTTGTGGTTAAAGTATTGACATTTCGTATTCTAGTTTTAATACGAATGTATATGTTATGTTTCAAAATTTTCATATGAGGAATGAATTGGACTTAGTAAGTGAAGGGTGGAGCCCGCTATAGCTCCTCGATGAATCGGTAGGTCTCATGAGACTAACTAGTGTCTTGGAACAAGGCCTTGTCAAAATCTTATTTGTAGTATTGGAACGAGGCATTGGCTATGTGGTTATGATAGTCTGGCATTATGCATTCCATCATTATGAAAGTGGTTAGTGATATTACATGTGATTATTTGACTATTAGAATATCCATGTGAATAAGTAAATGAAATTACTTCATTTTAATTTTTCCATATTATGCTGAAGTCCATTTTTAAAAGGCTTTTGTTTTAGTTATACATTGCCTTATATGTTTTTGATTATTTATGATTGATTTCACTATATTGTTATCCTTACTAAGCATCCGAGCTCACCCCTTTTAATGTCTTATTTTTACTAGGATTCCAAGAAGTAATTTATGAATGACCTACAAGGATAGTATGAGGGGATATAAAGACAAGATGTTGTTATAGTTTTTTACTTTATTATGTAATGTAAGACTTATGAATATATCTAGTGTTTCCAAGACTACTAAACTAATTGATATTTCAAGACTTTATGTTTTGTGATCATGCCAATGTTATGTAATAATGCAAAGACACTGGGTAACCACGGTCGGGGCATTACAGTTGGTGTCATAGGAAGTTTAGTACAAACATTTGAAGAAGGATTTAGATAAACTCTGATTAGATCACATATCCCTAAGACAGACTTTGTGGATTAGTATAGAAGAACTTACTAGAATATTGGTATTATAGATATTTTGTGATATTTTTGATCAATACATACCTGTTTGGATACGAGCAGGTAGAGGCGACTCTGGCATAGATATACCTTGGGGTAAAACCCAAAAACACCACTTTTTGATAGACTCGAATGGGAACTGGTGCACAAAAACGGGCCTTGCTGCACCTTTGGTTATGACACTCGCTGGGGATATGCTTTGTAAAATTCACAAGATTAGTTTTAACAATTATAAAGAGAATAAAAAAAATCCCCTAAGAATATATGTCGGGAAATAGATAGTGGATAACCTATATTTTAACATAGGGTACCCCAAGTTAGGATATATTGTTCAATTACAATATTATCCAATTATGTCTAATTTTTTTAACATTCTTATTAGATAAGTATTAAAAACCCCAATTTTATGTTCTTATTCTTAGTTAAAACATGGAGGATTAAAGATCATGAACAACACTTTTCCCTCTTCCTGAATAACTACTTACAATTATTATCCAGAAGTCATGCATAGATGATGTTGAAACATTTTCACAAGTCCATGTTACATGAAAACAACATTGTGAGACGTCCAATACCTCTAGCATTGCATAATTCTTTCATGGGTCAAGTACTGACTATGGGATAATATTGCACTCTCAACATTCTTACCACGCTAAGAGTGGGAAGTACCATCATGGTTTTTTCAAATTCTTCACTTTATCTCAAACTTAAAATGCACTAAATGATTTTCTAGATGCTGCAGAAGTGGGAGACATTTGAGTAGCCTATATGTATCAAATTATATATTTATGTCTTTTGGGACATACGAAAACTAATTTACCAAAGCCTTATTTTGAAATATTTGAAGATGAATCAGTAAGAATTTTTCTAAATAAACAAGTTAAAGACGATTTCTCAAAATTATATATAATAAATACCTATTTTTTATGATGCATTGATGCTTCCATCAATATAATCCAAGATGGATGAGGAGTTTTTGGGTAAAGGATGTAGATGATTTTGAAAAATTCCTGAGGTACCACTATGACAGATGAACACATTCTTCCAAAAGGCAATTCTGCATAGTCTCTCTAGAGTTCATGATGTGTTCCACATATCACTAGTGACAAAATACATGCCTGACCCGAAGCACGTACTCAACTATGAATAATTAGAACATGAACCCTATCTATCTTATTGTGAAGAGCCTATCATAATTCTTCATACCAAAGATCAGGTGTTGAGAAACCAGATGACTTGTCTGGTAAATGTTCTATAGAGAAATCTTATGATGGAAAAGGAAATGTGGGAACTAGAGGAACATATGATGAAGAACCTGTGTGGAAATAAATTGATGGTGAAATGTTTAAAAGTGTTAGTGATCTTTATTGATGGGATTACTTTGGACGAATTTTCTCTTCTATGTGTAACCCTGCAACTTATCATGTGAAAATGATAATTGATGAAGAATTATCTTTTCTATTGCGGATATAGTTATAAATAACCATCTAGTCTTATATGATCATCGGGTTTGAGGCAATTTCAAGTTATTAAATTTTGAAATGAAAATGCAAGGTATGAGATAAAATTTGTGGTTAAATTATGTTATGGTTATTTTGAGGAATTTAACTCATTTTGGAAATATTATAAAATATAGCTCTTGAAAAGAGACAATGTGTAGACTGTGTGACAACCCATCGCGTCAGACAAAGATGTGGGAATCGAACCCACAACCAATGTGCGATTTGGATATATCACCTACCACTAGACTACGTGAAGTCCCTGGTTAGTATGAGTAATTATTTTTAGTTAAATGTTTTTATTCATCAATAATAAGTTTATTTGGGTTTTTATGTCTTATCAAATTAATACCCTTAGTATAGGAAAATTATTTGGTGATTAAGTGATAAATTTTATTTTGGAATATGTTTTCTTTGTTGGGAACACTATATTCCCAAGGAAAATAGAATAATTTGGGGTTTCATTTGAGGGGTATTGGTGGATTTTTATTTATTGTGGATTTATAGTGAGTCGAGGTATTTTTGGAAATGATTATCCTATAATAGAGAATATGTAATTAGGTTAATTACTTTTAAGTATGTGACTTTAAGAGTAGTTGATTTCATTTGAATATACAATTTAACATGGAAGACTACATAACAAAATTCTTCTATGTTTTGAATTTCAATATTAGTTTGGATTATATCGAAGGATTTTAAGAACAATTTTTTATCAAATGGTATTTACTTAACTTTGGGGTATTGTTGGTTTAATTTTAATATTATTGTTTCTTTTTCTAATAGAATATACTTTAAGGGGATCATCAAATCTTGTACTAACTATTTTGGTTTTGATTATTCTCAAATGATAATCTAAATATATAGTTTCTTCATTGTGAATCATTTTATTCTCTAAGAATGTTTATTCCAGCTCTTCTAATGTGACCAAGTATTCTGGAATACTCATCATTTAAAAATTATTTAGTAGTAGAAATTTATTAAAGCATGAAACTTTACATAAAAAGAAAGTATATCTCGTTATGTTCACAGTCAATCTCAGAAATGAATTCGTCATATTTATGTAATGTAACTTAAAAAAAATGTTTTCCGTTTACTTTTCCTACGATCTCATCACATGTTTGTGGTTTTCTGGTTGTTAAATTTCTCCTAATCATGTTTTCTATCCCTCTCTATCAGATATTGACACTTATTTTATCATCCATATCCTTGTTTTTCTACATGGAATCCTAGTATATGTTATCTCGAGTGACCTTTGTACTTCTTTTTCATTCTTTTAAAGTAATAGTTTTATTGACTCTTTTTTTCGATGTGGGACTTCCCATTATATTCCCAAGCCCAATTTTAAAAATATCGAGGATTCAATTTATTGAATGAGGGGAGAATGTAACACCCCACACTTCCACATTACGTTTCCCTTTGAATAATGTAATAGCATTCATTGTACGAAACTTCGAGATTCTAACACACCGCGACCAATCAAAGTAGCCATTATGAATAGTAATACCCACTTTTTAAAATATTATTAATTTTATCTCTCAAAATGTACTTCATTTTTTGATTTCGAATATCTAAATTAGCCTAGGATAAAATTTTGGTACTTTTCGGATAACTTTTATATTATGATGAATAGTGAAAATTACTAAATTTTAATTAAAAAAACCTTTTTAATCCAAATAATTAATAGTGATAAATTATGAATTTGAGTGGTTTTAAAGAATATTTATAATATATTTTTACCTTTTAATACAATTTTGGTCATTGGACATAATTTCACATTTAAACCGGACATAAACAACTGTCAATCTTTTGATAGTTATTCTCTCTTAAAAAAACTCTTTTTTATTTAACTGGAAATAATTTTAAATTAATTTCTGCCACTTATTTGTTTTGAAATTAGAAAAATGGATTCCATATTCATAATCAGGGGGTCCAAATTTTGTTAATAGGTAACTTTTATTTTTAGACACTTTGAATAATTTCCACGGTAAATATTTTATTTACCGTGGTTAAAGGGTAAATCCGGTAAATAATGGTAAAAATAATATTATAATAGTAATAAATTACCCTAAAAGGGGTCCTAACCCTATTGGTTGATACATTTCCGACCATGGGAATCTTTGGGTCGATTTTGGGACCCCATGGATCCACTTGTAAGTGATAATGACACTTTATATTAATTATGTTTTAATACATACAAAAATGACAAAAGCATATATCTTTTAGAAAAACAATTTTTACTTAGGGATATATAAGTTGGATTTTACACTATAAATAATCATTAGAAATATAAAAATATTTAATAAATAATGGTATTTTATTTATAATTTTTAGACATTTAATAATTAATATTATTAATGATACAATAACAATGCAGTATTTTCTTTATTAATGAAGGAATCAAATTATTGGAAGTATAAATGTTAAAATAATTATAATTTGAATGTTTTGATGACATAAATGAATTTTATTGCTTAATATGACATTATAGGATTGCTTAAATGTATATGGTTCGAATTAATAAAGTTTTTATGACTTTCACAAAAATTAATTATTGAATAGTGTCAAAATTGACATAAAAGAGTTTTTAAAACAAATATTATATTATTAATTGATATTAAATTCCTAAAAATCTAAGGATAGGTCAAGAGACTTATATTATGATATTTGTATCTTTAATTGACCACTTGTGGGTCTCTTGGATGTATATAGTAAGTTTATTAACTATATAATATAAAAATACAAAGTGACATGGTAAATGTTAAACTAATTAACTAATAGTTAAAACTAAAAGATAAGGTTAATATAGTGAGCCAAACCTTTTATAAAACCTATTGGATGAGTGGTTTTATACCTATCCCCACCATAAACGTTAAATAATCCACTTTTTATCTATTAGAACCCGGATATGAATTTATTATAAAATAATATTTCGAGATTTTCCAAAGTTTCCCCTCACCCATCTTATAAAATGGAACTCCCCCTTCTCTCAAATTAATACCTTGAAAGCCTTTTGGTTCATCCAAACTCTACCCAAATACCCTATCAACATTTCTACCTTAATCATAGATGCATTAATTTAGTCATAAAGCCATCCTATGGAGCCCTTTTGATCAAATCAAAAGGAAGAACACGAAGAAGAGGTAATGATTTCACCACCCTCTTTCAAGTTCCATTCTTCTTCCACTTATTATTTCATTGTTATTTCCATTCTAAAATAATAACGCCAGTATCTTCTATATACTTTGATTCTATTATAAATAAGTTACAACCGTATTCATTATTCTATCAATTCTTTTAATGACATGTCACCAAACGTGCGTACGTACGGCCTACCGTCTCCACGTCGTGGTGTAATTGTTATTCAATATATTATTATTTGGATGGGTATAATAATGATGTTTAATTAATTTAAATAATAAATATAACATGATAATGATTCTGTATCTATGATATACCATCCAATTATATATTATTTTAATATCAAAATAATGATATTGCCGCTCGTGCGTACGTACGGATTACCGTCTCCACGAACGCAATGAGATTTCTTCCCCATCATATCCATTCAAGAATAAATTTAATTTGATGAATAAAAATAATTTTTAGACACATTGTATAATTCTGGATATGAATAATATACATCCCGTATATAACAAATATGTCTTTTATATAAAATAATATAATTGAAAACGAATCCGTTAACACCCGAAATGACGATAATACTAAGATATTATTAACAAATCAATATTAAAAGATCATATATGATATCATATTAATGTAAATGATTATTGTATAATTAAATAACAATTATTTCACCATTATACAAGAAGTTATCCTACCGTCGACCAAGGAAAATGTACAAAGTAAGGTGTTTCTTATCTCACTCTTAATTTCATGAGAATTCCACTATTCACCACTTATTTATTGCATGTGATGTATGTGTACTACCGATGATTGTATTAATTGAGTAATATACATTAATTTCTGGATATTTACATCATAATTTTATTATACTTCTTTAATGGGTGCATGTTTCATAAGATACCAAATCGATAAGGGAATTTGAAATTTCAATTTCCACTCCTTTGGATTTACGCATACTTCATTGATTATTTTACTCCAAGATTATCTGTGGAAAGACTATTCATTTGATTATGTCATAATTTCCACTCCCCTTTCTGTGGATATACTTTTGATACACATAATCACCCCATTGATAAATTCTCAAGTAATTGGTATGAACTTGATAAGAGTAATTTTTACTCAATCTCGATTTGTTGAGTTCAACATCCAATTCATTGGTGTTGTTTTTACAGGAATATGTGTGAATGTGCTTTGATTGTTTTACGCTGAATAATCAATCTTAATGAGTGTATTTATATTTACCACACATAATCATGTTGTTGATTTATCCTTAACCTAAGGATATGGCCTTTATGAGTGATTTCATCTCAATTTACATTCCATTGAGACTCCTTTATTGTTATACACCAAATCAATTTTATATGGTGTATATAATGTACTTTGACGTAGTATATCATGAATCCATTTATTCTCAGGATATTAAAATGTGTGTATTACCTCAATTATTTGTATTCAAGTGTCTCTCTTTTGGTTAGGAACTCTAACTAAAATATCATTTCAATTTTTTTGAAGATTTAACATTATAAATATTTCTCATTAATGTCCATGTTTTAAAATGGTTGTAAGTGTTTATTTATAAGGACATTAAAACTTTAAAATCAAAATAACTTTTAAAAGATTCAATGTGGTATGCGACACATTGATTCAAATATCTATTTAAAATGGATTCTTAAAAAATAGTGTGACTTTTAAATGTTTTCACGAAAAGGGGGATATATCTCTCAATAGTTTGATGATTATTTTAATCTACGTCAATATCCATAATTATTCTTGATTAAGGCTAATCTGATACAATAAAATCTTCCATATTGTATCAAATGAGTTATGTTCGACTGAGGATGTGCTATTTTTATACCATTCATGGTTTTTCTGTTAAAGTATTGACATTTCGTATGCTAGTTTTAATACGATTGATTATGTCATGTTTCAAACTTTTCATATGAGGAATGCATTGGACGAAGTATGTGATAGGTGGAGCCCGCTATAGCTCCTCGATGCATCTGTAGGTCTCATTAGACAAACTAGTGTCTTGGCACAAGGCCTGGACAAAATCTTATTTGTAGTCTTGGCATGAGGCCTTTGCTATGTGGTTTTGATAGTCCGGCATTATTCATTCCATCATTATGAATGTGTTTAGTGATATTGCATGTGATTATTCGACTAGTAGAATATCCATGTGAATAAGTAAATGGAATTACTTCATTTTAATTTTTGCCATATTATGCTGAAGTTCATGTTTAAAAGGCTATTGATTTAGTTATACATTGCCTTAAATGTTTATGCTTATTTATAAAAGTTTCCGCTATATTGTTATCCTTACTGATCATCTGAGATCACCCCTTTCTATGTCTTATTTTTTCCAGGATTCCAAGAAGTAGTTTATGAATGACCTACCTGGATAGTATGAGGGGATATAAAGACAAGATGTTGTTGTAGTTTTTTACATTACGATGTAATGTACGACTTATGAATATATCCAGTGCTTCCAAGACTACTAAAATAATATGTCTTTCGAGACTTGATCTTTTGTGATCATTCCAGTGTTATGTAATAATGTATTGACTCTGGGTAACTGGGGCGGGCCGTTACATTATTCATCCTATACATATCAGTTGGAAGAGAATTCAAACCAAATTACCAACAGCACATGGAGAATCCAATCCTGTCATAAGGTGTGTTGGATAGACACCTCACTCATAACCATAATAATGAGCCCTGATAGTCCAAGATCTAGTCTATCCAGACTCTTCCCAAATCACTTGACCCAAGAAAAGAGAAACCTTCTATGATATAATTTTGCCATTAACCAAGACAGAGTGTTATCCAAACTGACTCAAACACCAATTTGTGCCATGGCCCAATGGGTGTTCCCATTCCAACTAGCTAGAAATTAGTTCCTAGGTATCAACGTTATACTTTTAGAATTATATCACGCTTTTATATATCAATATAAACCCATGGGAATAAAACATCACATAACCAATTGCCCCAACCAAATGAGATATATAAATTTTTTGATTCAAGGTTAACAAATTTAACCAAAAACCAAAAATAACACAATAGAATGGTGCCAAAAAAACCATCCCAAAAACCTCTATAGAACAGGAGTGTGATCATGCTCAAGAGAGCACTACCAACACAAGCATGAAGTGTAAGACTTGTAATTGGATCCACCATCACCTCCATGATACATCTTTCCTTTACATAGTTCATATATAAAAATTTATACATTCACTGAAAGGTTTTTACAGGGTGCCATCCAATAAAAATTAGGATAACACACAAAAATAAGGATTCCATGTTATAAAATTAAAATATAAATTAACATCCACATTTCCATAAAACATTTGAAATCATTTTCATGGAAAACATAAAGGAAATATTTTTCAAGAGGACACTTTTAGGAAAAACATTTCTCAAAAATAACTTTCTTTAAAATCACAATGTACACAAGGTCTACTGTATAATGATGGTTAGAACCACATCACATAATCATTACATAAAATTAGAATGTCACAAGTGATCACCACGGGAAATACCTACAGGTAACTAAAATAAATCTTACTCTAGAAAACCTGTCCCTTAGTGATCAAAATTCTCCAACCATAACCAATAGAGTTCTTTTCCACGAGCCACTAGATGGGAACACATCCCATGGTATAGTTGTCCCTATATAACATTACAAAACAAACAGTGTTCCCATGCACAATCCACTGGAGGAAACAACATCCCAATATATAATGGTCACTAATCATATCATCTTTTTAGTTAGTTTTGTAGCATCAAATCAGCTATATGAATCATGGCCTCACCACTACCGAGTCAACTAGCATACTAGTTCTAATTTTCCCATTTAGATACCTAGGGATACCTTTTTTCTCAAATTTACATTTCACTTTCCACATAAATCATCACATTCACACACACATTCCAACCATCATAAAACCAAAAGAAAATTTCCATTTTTACAATTAAAATTTATCCAACGATCAAACCCCACATAGAAATCACTATTTTCCCATAAAGTAAACTAAATTGATTTCTCATGCACACCAAATTTGTTTGAAACACATTTCACACCATTTTCATAATACAAAAAAACCCATTTGGAAACATTATAATAATTAGTCACATTAAAGAAAACCATTTCCATGGGTAGAGCCCCTTTAAAATTCATACACAAACCAAATCCACTTTATAACATGTTTCACATAACTTTGAAAATTAACATACAACATTTAAGGCTCAAAACAAGAATTCAATATTCAAAAAATTCCATTTTATTCAGAAAACCCACACTTTCAACACAATGAAAACATAAAATCCAATTAAAAACACATTTTTATCTTTCACACAATCATTGAACACTTCAAAAAAACAATTCAATAAGGAATAAATGAATCATAACCAATTTCCTATAGAAAACCAACATTCATCAAATATGCATGTAAAAAAATCGAAAACATCTTTCACACCACACACAAAATCCCTATAACACATTTAAAGAACCATGAAAGCATATTCAAAACATATAATGATGGAAAAGCACGGAACATTCTACCTTGTCCGTAAGAACCTGGTTTTTCGTTTCAGGTATGTCTTTCCTTTTCTAAAGTTTTTGAGAATTTTTGGAGTTTTTGCAAATTTTTGAAGTACACATCCTGTACCCTTTTCCTACTCGAATCCGTGTGTTGTCCATGTCCAGACAACACACATGTTGTCTATGGGTGATGTGGAGGCCGATTTTGGTGGAGTACGGAAAAACCCACAACACTCCATGTACGTTAAAAATACACATCGTGTATTTTTCTTCCTTTTCACTAAATGGACCAGGGTCGCGCCTCATCATCATAAACGTCTTATTCTAGGTTTGGTTCGACCGAGAAAAGTTGTACATATGAAAAACATTTTTAAATTCTCGAGCCTCCATCGGTTCTCCGATTTGAGCCCTGTCGATTGCGTTGGAAGTGCATCAGTGAGTTCTCCCTTCTGCTTGAGCCTTGTTTTCCAATTATTCGTCCTTCTCATGTTATCTAAGGTTGAATATTTTGTGTGTTTTCAATGATCTACAAAGTTCTAGGGAGAATAAACTTTTATTGTTCATGTATATCGATCTCCTAGGAATGAGGTAGGTGGTTTGTGCCTTACTGTTCAAAGTCTCTGAGTTTTATGTGTGAATTTCCACCGATAACCATGAAAAGGGTATTACATGTTACCCTTTTGCCTTCTTTGTTTTCCTTCCTTGCTTTTATGCTTGTGTAGAGGTAAATTAACCATGTTATAGGATAATTTGTTGTCCTTGGAAGTACATTCCCTTGCTTTGTTCTGTTTACGACCTTTGGGTCTCGTTTTCCTTTGGCTGCTACACCTGTTTTCATGCCTTGCAGTTATAGGTTGATCTAAAACTCATTACATTATTGTTTCCTTGTAGAATTTTTATCTAAGTAGCTCTATAGGTGTACTTTTGTTATCCAAGTAGCTCTATAGGTGTACTTTGGCCTTATATCAATATTATGCCCTGACTGGCACGGGGCTGAGAGAACTTGGTGCTATAGACTATAAGAGATAGACCGAGTGATCTTCCCAGAGAGTCTTAGATATTATATACTACGAGGGATGGACCAAGTGATATCCAAGAGAGTATTTGATTTTTATAGAATACCTGAGGGTAGACCGAGTGAGCTACCTCAGAGAGTCTTACCTTGTTTGAATCTCTTTAAGAACCTTCCCAGGCTAGAGGAGGAATTGACTGAGGGAGCTTCCTCAGAGTGTCTGTGGTAAAACTGAGGCTATAAGAGGAATTGACCGAGATAGCTTCCTCAGAGAGTCTCTAGACCATGGGGCTAAGAGTGTTAAACCGTGTTATATTCCACCGAGATTCCCTGACTACCCTAGACTATAAGGGGAATTGACCTAGTGCGCTTCCCCAGAGAGTCTAATAAATTCGTGTGACCAAGCCATATGGGATAGTCTAATTGCACTGCCCAGATGGTTGTTGTACTTCTTGGATAGGACCATAGGGGATGGTTGCAAGTAATTCCCAGAGGGTTTCCTATTTGTTAGCTACATGCTTTAGGTCTGTTGTTGGTTGTAGTTTGATTGCTGTTGTATCATCCTGCTTTACTGCTTACTATTACTGCCTATTGCTTGCTATTGCTGGTTACTTATTATTGTACATTTACCTACCATATACTCA
This sequence comes from Viscum album, assembly GCA_963277665.1. Taxonomy (NCBI): domain Eukaryota; kingdom Viridiplantae; phylum Streptophyta; class Magnoliopsida; order Santalales; family Viscaceae; genus Viscum; species Viscum album. The sequence continues at coordinate 977,764,217 of OY728161.1, forward strand.
CCGAAAGTTAGGCACATATATTTGGGTGAATTACAACTAGTATTTAGTCTCAAACCCTATTTGGGTCATTCTTTTTGGCCCAAACATACTATGTTGTTACAGTTATCGACAAGGGCATGCACCCATCGACTTCTGGTACTTGATTGTTTCGAGCAGGGGATCATGGGGCCAAGCATTGGCTTGTGATTCTGAGGAGCTATTTTATTTTCTATTGTACATGATTTGGTACAGATTAGTTTTCCATCATTGTGAATTGTTTGGCTGCATTCCTAGTTATGTATCATGCATCATTTAATATATACATATGTTCTCCAGTCTGTTGATTTAATCTTCCACTATTTATATTGTGGGTTATTACTACTTCTGCTATTGCATGTTTATTTTTCTTCCACTATGTACTCTTCCAACGAGGGGATATTTTCCCCACTATCACACCCAAGTCCCTCACTGCTAGTCGGCAGCCTCCAGCATTTGGGGAAATGTGTGTGAGGCCATGTGACCAACCGGGTGCAGGTCGCCTCTAGGTGGCTTCCGGAACCGAGACATTACAAAGTGGTATTAACGGAATTATTTTCAATTGCATTACTGTTTGGAGACATTATCTAGGGATAGGATGGATTCATACTTGGTAATAAGCTGTGCCCGAGAGTATCTAACTCATTTACAGGGAAAAGCCATACTACCTTGTTTTTTGCAGTTTTCTGGTTTTGAGATTTTACAGTTTATACGATTTCACCTAGAGTGATTCACATTCTATTTTAGTCTTATTGTTTTGATATTATGGTTTTATTTCTGTCACAACCCGATGAGATGAGGGTAAACCTTCTCATGCATCATATAGGCACTTTTAGATATCACATGCCATGCATTCTTGCCGCGTAATATAGGGTGCATTAGCGGTTGCATGCTGTTATGATAGACTTTTTGTAGATTATGCATTCTGTTTTGATAGAAGCTTGATATAATCTCTGTTGCTTATTTAGAGGATTGTTGTATTGTACATTGATTAAATGAATGCCAAATTTTGATTATTGAGGTGTTATGGTCCCTCTTGAATCAGAAATTCGTGGATCATGATCATGTTTTCTCTTGTACATGACTGTAGGGGATGCCAAGATTTGATTCGCAGGGAGTATGGGCCCTCACAGATTGAAATTTGGCACCTCTTTTCCTTGTTTTCTGTGTTCCTGGGCTTTTGTGCAGTTTCTGAGTTACTACCCAAAAAAACCCAGAATACATGGCGTATACTTTCTGGTTACACGCCGTGTAGTTTTTAGGCCGTTTTACTGACTGTGTGTGTGCAAGGACACGGTGTTGGAGGAAAAACTTCAGGAACACGCAGTGTATGGTAGGTACACGTCATGTAGTTTGGAGCCATGTACCTAGCCATGTAACTAATAACACGGGCCAGGAATGCTCGAGGAGAACATGCTATGATGTAAAGGAACACACCGTGTAGTTCTGCCCAGGTACCCGGCTGTGTCACGAACAACACAGGTCAGCATGACCTTCTCTAAGACATGCCGTATTACTTTTGGAACAAGTCTTGTAGTCTGGTCCAGGTACCCGGCCATGTCACGAACAACACGGGTCGACGTGACCATCTCTAATACAAGCCTTGTTGCTTTTGTAACACACAATGTAGTCTTTCCCAGGTACCCGACCGTATCACGAACAACACGAGATGATGTCACCTACTCTTATACACGCCGTGTTCGTTCGGAACTCGCCATGAAAGGGAAGCCATGTAGATTGCCGTTTAACTAACAACACGGGCCGCCGAGACAATTTCTAGCACATGACGTGTCCCTAGAGAACACGTCGTGTAGTCTGAGGTTAGTTTGAACCATGTGGGTTAGCCGTTTAAGGATACTTGGGCAGGGGTTTAGAGTTCAAGTACATGCCGTGTGTGGGAACAACACGCTGTGTAGTTTGGGGTGTTACACGACCTGTCGGACATGGGTACACACCCATATTAATGGCTTAAGTAGACACGACGTGTAGTTTTTATACTCACCGTGTAGTCGTGTTTTGTAAAACCTGATAGTTTCTTCCCCCTGTTCCCATTTTGTACTCCTGTTTTTTCAGTATTTGTTAATCCATATCTAAGGTGTGTTTTTGATCTCTCTGAGCTATGCCTCCGAGACGTCCTTTGGTTTTATGTCAGTTTCCAGATGGTGATCAGACACTGGATATGGACGATCAAGGACCTCCTGCAGAACTTCCTGATGTGCCAGCCTTGGCACCAGCATTTATACTCATCACAGGTGTCGATTCATAGTTCAGGGAGTACTTCTTGAGGATTATGCAGACCTTTCAGGGAGCAGTGCCTCCTACCCCATCGATGGCTGAGTTGACGTGGGTTTTCCAGTAGTAGCATCCTCCTACTTTTTTAGGGGATGGAGGACCCTAGGCTATAGAGTCATGGATAGAGGCTACACTAACCATCTTTGAGTACCTAGAGATCCCTCCAGAGAAAAGGGTAATGATGGCTACTTATTTGCTCTGGGACACCGCCAAGTGGTGGTGGGAGGTGATCTCATGGTCCGGGCGTCAGCAGGATATGTCTTGGGACGAGTTTCGATCCATCTTCTATGACTACTTCTATCTGGAGACCCTGAGGGCTGATCGAGCCCCGGAGTTTATGAGTCTACAGCAGGGTACTCTCTCTATTATGGAGTACTCATCTCACTTCACTGAGCTGTAGTGTTTCACACCGATCCCAGTAGGCGATGAGTTGTTTTTTGCTAGGATGTTGGATGACAGACTCTTGTAGGAGATCTATTCCTTGGTATATATCTTCCAGTTTACTTCTATATACTCCATCTTCAACCAAGCACTGGTCACTGAGCACAATATAAGGGATTCTGGAGTAGTGATCTAGGGAGGTTCGATATCGAGAGCCGGTGTTCCTCCAATGAACAATAGAAAGCGTTGTAGAGAGTCTTCATGAGGAGATCGGGGTTCGTAGGATGCATCTTCTGGCAGCCAGGTTGTATTCTACCAGCGCGGTAGTAGTGGGAATACTAGGGCTCAGTGCCAGAAGGATCTGATGGAGTGCCGGTCTTGCAGCAGGATGGGCCTTCTTCTGTATTTCTGTCACATCTCCTCACATTCAACTGGAGGTAGGGGTTTCTATATGACCCCGTGTTCTGGAGGTGCTTCACCAATTTCTGACCGCTATGGAAACTGGAGTTCTTTAAGCCGTTCAGGCCAAGGTGGAGGTCGCGGCCATGGTGGTTAGTCACCAGGTCATTAGCGACAGCAGAGTGGATCAGATCAGAGCGGCCAGCCTGGGGCGTAGGGCCGCGGGGCAGGCCAGTATTTCACTGTGGAACAGACCTATCAGCAGCAGGATCCCAAACCTTCTACATTTCAAGGTACGATCTTAGTAGCCTCAGTTTTATCTTCATCTCCTTTCGATACTGGTGCTTCCCATAGATTTATCTCTGTTGATGTCGTGGAGAGACTTGGGCTCTGTATCTTTTCATCTGCCGACTTATTGACTCTGGACACGCCTTTGGGAACGAGGAAATCTTGCATACATCATTGCAGAGGGTTCCCTCTTGAGTTTGTGGGGTCTCATTTCTTATGGGACCTATATGTCCTAGAAATGACGTGCAATGATATCATTCTCAGTATGGAATGGTTGGTTCCTTTCCAGGCAGTCGTCGATCGCTATCACCGCAGGATGAGTTTCTTATCACTAGAGGGTAGATCATTCCTTCATAGAGGTGAGAGGGATGTCCCGACAGGTAGAGCTGGACCAGAGCATCATGGTCTAGGGGAAGTTACAGCCCAGATTTTCAGTCTTTATCTGGATGAATAGGGGACTTCATAGTGAGATTTTCCTCTAGTGGTGGATCGTTTCAAGGATGTCTTTCCAGAAGACTTTTCAGGAATACCTCTGGAGCATGATGTAGAATTCTCGAATGTGATCAGGCTAGGAGTGGCATCGGTGTCCATTCCTCCTTATAGGATGGCTACACCTGAGTTGTAGGAGCTCAAGAATCAGTTGGAGGAGTTGTAGGAAAAGGGTTTCATATGACCCAGTACTTCTCCTTGGGGTTATCCTATCCTTTTTGCGAAGATGTCAGATGGTACCCTTTGTCTTTGTGTGTATTATCAGATGTTGAACCAGTTGATGGTCAATAACCGATATCCCTTTCCGAGGATTGATGACCTCTTTGATCAGCTTCGAGGAGCACGGGTGTTCTTGAAGATCTACTTGAGGTCCTGTTATCATTAGTTGCGCGTTAGACCATCATATATACCTCTGAAAGCTTTTAGGAGAAGGTATGGTCTTTATGAGTATATAGTCACGTCGTTTGGTATTACTAACGCGCCTTCAGTATTCATGGAACTGATGAACCGACTGTTCCATCCGTACTTGGACTCCTTTGTCGTGGTCTTCGTGGACGATATCGGGGTGTACTCTCACACTCGACATGACCATGCCACTCATCTTGAGATCGTTCTGAGTACCCTGAGAGAGCATCATCTATATGCTAAACTATCGAAGTTCCACTTTTGGATGGATCAGATTCACTTCCCAAGTCATGTTATCTCGGAGACAGGAGTGTCAGTGGACCCAGAGAAAGTGAGAGCTGTAGTTTCCTGGGAGCATCCAAAGAATGTTTTTGAGGTGTGGAGTTTCCTCGGGCTGCCCAGATAATAAAGACGCTTTATTTAGGAATTATCACGCCTAAAAACACCATTGAATGGTTTGAACAAGAAGGGGGCGATGTTTTTATGGTCAGATTCTTGTGAGTTCGCCTTTCAAAAGATGAAAGGGAGGTTTTTGTCAGCACCGATACTATTCTTGCTGGAGCTGGGTAAGGGTTATACTATTTACTGTGATGCTTCAAGTATCGGGCTGGGAGCCATGCTTATGGAGTGAGATGAAATCATTGAATACGGGTCTCGGCAGTTGAGGCCACACACGAGGAACTACCCGATGCATGATCTGGAGTTGGCAACAGTTCTTCATGTCGTACACTGTTGGAGATATTATCTTCCAGGAGAGCACTTTTTGGTTTTCACCGACCACAAGAGTCTCAAGTATATCTTCACTCAGCATGATCTGAACATGAGACAACGCAGGTGGGTCATGTATCTTCAGTATTTCGACTTTGAGCTCGCCTATAAGTCGGGAAAGGGAAACACAGTGGATGATGCTTTACGAAGGAGAACTCAAATTCAGGCAGTTCAGGAGGGCAGAAGGGAGTGGAAGCTTATGGCTCTATTCTCAGAGATGCACTTAGAAGTGAATGACAAGAAGTGATAGACTGTCCTATTTTCTATGTCTATTACCTCGACACTTCTTGATCGGGGACGAATGAGGAAGCTATAAGACTCAGTGCCCTTGATCCTGCGGGAGAGTGTGTAAGGAGGGGACCCTCTTCCTAGATGGATAGTGGGGAAGGATGATATCTTGTGTTTCTAGGGACGCGTATGGGTGCCAACAGACATACGTGAGGAGATGATGTGGGACTTTCATTCCTCAGTTTGGGAAGTTCATCCTTACGTCACCAAGATGTATCAGGATCTTTATCACCAGTACTGGTGGCCAGGTTTGAAGAGAGTTGTTGCTAGTTTTTTCATGAGATGTTCTACTTTTAGCAGGTGAATGTAGAGAATCAGAAACTAGAAGGTCTTTTATAACAGTTACCCATTACAGAGTGGATGTGGAATGATGTCATGATGGAATGCAAGACCGGGTTACCAGGGTCACCTCGGGGAAGTGATGTTGTTTGGGTCATCGTCAACAGGCTTACGAAGGTAGGACACTTCTTTCCGATCAAGGAGACCTTCAGTGTTGGCCGTCTCTAGAACACACACATGGTGTGTAGGGGTGACGTGGAGGCTGATTTTGGAATAGTACGGAAATACCCACTACATGCCGTGTACTTCAAAAATACACACCGTGTACTTTTTTTTCACTAAACGAACTGGGGTCATGCCTCATCATCATAAACGTCTTCTTATAGTTCTGGTTCGACTGAGAGATTTAGTGCGACCACAAAACTTATCTGAATTTCTAATCCTCCATCTGTTCTCCAATTCATGTTCTGTTTATTGTGTTGGAAGCATAGTAGTGAGTTCTACCTTTTTCTTGAGCCTTGTTTTCCAATTCTTCCTCTTTCTCATGTTATCTAAGGGTGAGCGTTTTGTGCGTTTTCTCAGATCTATGATGTTCTAGGGAGAATCATCCATCGTGGTTCAAGTATATCTATCTCCTAGGATTGAGGTAGGTGGTTTTTGCCTCACCATTCAATGTCTATGAGTTTTAGGTGCGAATTTCCACCAATTACCGTGAACGGGGTATTCGGTGTTACCCTTTTGCCATAATTGTTTTCCTGCCTTGCATGTATGCTTGTGTAGAGGTAAATTGACCATGTTAGAGGATAATTTGTTGTTCTTGGAAGTATTTTCCCTTTTTTTCTATTTAATACCTTTAGGTCTCATTTTCCTTTGGCTACTACTCCTATTTTCATGCCTTTCAGTTAAAGGTTTAAGTGAAACTCTTGACATGCTTGTTGCCCTGTAGACTGTTTGGCTAAGTAGATCTATAGGTGTACATTGTTTAGCCTAGTAGATCTATAGGTGTACTTTGGCCTTATAAAATTATTATGCACTGACTGGTACGAGGCTGAGAGAACTTGTTGCTATAGACTATAACGGATAGACCGAGTGAGCTTCCCAAAGAGTCTTAGATATTATAGACTATGGGGGATGGACCGAGTGAGCTTCAAGAGTGTCTTGGGGTTTATAGACTACATGAGGGTAGACCGAGTGAGCTTCCTCAGAGATTCTTACCTTCTCTAAATCTCTTTAAGAACCTTCCCAGGCTAAAGGAGGAATTGTCCGAGTGAGCTTTCTCAGAGAGTCTATGGTATACCTAAGGCTATATGTGGAATTGACATAGATAGCTTTCTGAGAGAGTCTCTATACATTGAGGATAAGAGGGTTAGACAACATGATCTTCCTCAGAGAGTCACTGACAATCCTAGACTATAAGGGGAATTGACCGAGTGCTCTTCCCCATAGAGTCTGATAAATTCATATGACCAAGCCAGAGGGGTTATGCTGAGTGCACTTCCCAGAGGTTTTTGGTACTTCTAGGATAAGACTAGAGTGGATGGTTGTGAGTACTTCCCAGAGGGTTTCTTGTTTGTTAGCTAATTGATTCAATGCTTTTTTTTTGTTGTAGTTTGATCGCTATTGTATCATCCTGCTTTACTGCTAACTGTAACTGCCTATTTCTTGTTGTTGCTAGTTACTGCTTATTGTACATTTACCTGCCATATACTCACTAACTATTATGCACAGATCTTCGGGTGAATTCATACTAGGATTTAGTCTCACACCCTATTTGTGTCATTCTTTTGGGCCTAAACTAACTATGTTGTTGTAGGTATAAACAAGGTCAAGAACCCTTTGACTTCTGGTAATTGATTTCTTGGAGCATGGGAGCATGGGACCAAGCATTGTCTTACGATGCTGAGGAGATGTTTTATTTTCTTTTGTATTTTTTTTGGTACTATAGTGTTTTACATCATTGTGAGTTGTTTGGATTCTTTCCTAGTTATGTAGCATTCATCATTTCATATATACATATGTGATTCCGTTTGTTGATTTAGTCTTCTAATGTTTATATTTTTGGTTATTATTGCTTCCGCTATTGCATGTTTATTTTTCTTCTGTTGTGTACTCTGACAATGAGGGCATAGTTTCCCCACTATCACACCCAAGGCCCTCACTACTAGTTGGCAGCCTCTGGAATTTGGGGAAATGCGCTTGAGGCCATGTGACCAACCAGGTATGGGACACCACTGGGTGGCTTCCGGAACTGTGACGTTAAATTATCCTTAAAAACATCCAGAAATCGATGAAAAAAAAACAAATGCACCTCAACATGACCCTATAAAGAAAATGTTGAATAGAAACTGTCAATATTTCCCCCATAAACCAAATATCGAACCCTAACTAGGTCAAACAACCCACTACAAAAGAAGATCCTAATGAGGGAGGAAGAGGAACCCAAGAAGAAAGAATAAATCAAAAGAAAAGGGACTTACATGTCTTCTCCTTGATGAATACAAACAAAAACATCCCAAATATTAATTCTCAAAGGCTACAGGAGGGATTTTAGGAAGATCCATTGGAGTAAAATCCCATAAGGTATGGATTTGAGTTGTTTTCAGGTAAAATATAATGATGGTAAGATGGTAAATTTCCACAATATAATGACCTAGATAGGTCTCATAGTTTTCCATCATGATTTACCAAATTTTATAGCAACATTACAACCCTCACTATCCAAGATAAACGTTCTTTATGGTTATCCCTCACAATTTTCAAAACTACGCATCAACTATGTGGTATGCTCTATCCAAGAAGAAATCATTTGCATTCATACATGGAGGAGAGAACATGGGTTCCCTTATTTCTGTGCCAAACATACACCACCTGCTAGTAAGTCCAAAATATCCACTTTTATAAAAATCTCTAAGAGAAACTAAAAAATAAATTTATGAACATAAATAAACATGATAATATCTCAAAATAACATCATGTATGTGAAATATCTATTCATAAATATTCCATTTATGTTGGTAAATAATTTTACCTACAGATATGTCAATGATACTAAATTAATTGTAAAACCTATATTTCTAAATTTCATTGTGATAATAAAATAGTTCCATTGTAATTATAATAATATCAATAGATAAAATATATGTTGATAAAAAAGTTTAGCAACAGATTCATATGAAAAATTTATCTTATAATATTATTATTAACTTCTATAAGAAATACAAACAATTAATATCTATTTATCAATTATGTTTCAAATAAAATATTTTGTGTGGATATTCCAATATTTTTTTTATTAATATAATTATATATAATATATTTATTATAAAATAATTATAAAATTTGTTTATATTAAAATATATATTAAACTAATACATTGAAAAAACATGTTCCTACATAACATAAAAACATGTTGAAACTCAAAGAAAATATATAAAGCTCCATGAAACATGTTAAAAACATGTTTAACCGTGTTAAAACTCCAAAATAAATCACATGAAAATCTATAAAAATCCATCCATAATTTTTTCATAGATTATATGTCATATTCATTAATGGAACTGGTGAGGGGATCAACACATGAATTCCATAAACATAGTCATGATAAGGGCGCAATGGAAATGATCACTTATAATTAACACATATTAAAATAGATTCTGAATTAACATGCCAAGTAGAATCATCCAGAATGATGATATAATGACACCTCATCCAATCTATGAACTGAGAAATACTCTACCAAAAGGCACATTGTAGGATCATAAATGAATAATACACATATTATAACTCATTGAAAAAAATATTCCATTATAGTTAATAATCTTTTAGAGATTTCACATAAAAATATAGATTTTTAAAATATAAAATAAATAGATTACACAAAATATTGTTATATAAAAAATATTTTAAATAATACACATATTAATACATGTTAATTAAGTAATTAAAAGTGTCACATAAATTTAAACCAATGAATCAATGGTCAAATCATAAATTTAATTTGAAGTTTTTACAAAGAAACACCCTGGAGCTGGTGAAGAGTAAATATTGTGATTACAACCAACACTAGGTGTAGAATATGACCCATGACGATGCTAGGATTCAACACAACCACATCCAGGCCATCATCGTAGACAAATTCCAAAGAATTTTTTTCCTCCAGTGTCCTAGAAGTTTAAAAACATAAACCCATCTAAATCTAGTATTCATTATATGTCTAGAAATCCTAAAATTTGAAGACATTATGTAACCATTTATGATTTACTATGATGGATGATGTATATAATGTAACTACCATGTTCTGAATCCTAAATTCCTTCTCCACTTTTTGCCCAATTTTCATTCCCTGAATTGATGGCTCCAAAATCTCTTGGGGATCTGTAATATAGTGAATAGAGTCAGGGGAAGGTAGGTGGAAGATGCTAACATTACCAAAGATGGAGGTGATGACTAATTTGTAGTGAAGTAGATAAATCTAGAAGATATAGATATGTGAATCATCTCCTTCCAGGGATAAAAGGTTCTTGGTCACTCTCTCATCATCATGATGCTGGATAGTGGGATGAATAGTGTATCTATAGTGGAGGTGGGGGCCGGAAATTCAGGAACTAATAAAGCCACTACCTCCAGTAACAACCACTATGTTTTTATAAAATTCATACTTTGAAATGTTACTATGCTTCACGTCCTCTAGTCATCAACACTGACATCACCTCCAGTCTCCTTAACACATATTAATACAAGAACCACACCCAAACCTAAAGTAATAAAGTGAATGAAACATGAAAAAAATCGAGAAAATTTAATAATGCAGCCCCATGTGGGAATAACTATAATATATAGTTCAACTATTTTTTATATAAATGAGTAATCACTAAAATCATCTTGAAACTGCACAAAATAGAATCTTAGGTACATTTTGGGGATCTATAATATTTCCATCAAATTTAGTTAGAAACCATAACAAGACCTCTCTTTATATTCCACCATCCCTATTATGATTGTCCCGTTGAATGGTCCAATGAATCAATGAACTAGGCTAACCACACAATTCAGTTTAGTCATGACCAACAATATTGAATGGAATCCACCTAGCCTCTATCTTCAAAATTACAAACCTCATTCCATTATTATATAAAAAAACACAAACCCACCTCACACCTCAACATGGTAAAAAATATTATAATAACTTCTAATAGTCTATCTTGATCATTTTGTCCTCTTTTTAGTATATAATGATTCACATATTGATATATTACACATATTAAACACATATTATATAATAACTAATCACCAGTAAATGAAATTACATAGATAACACAAACTAATAATCTGGTGATGAATTTTCATCTCTTGTTGAATTGTAATGAATGATACATAGATAATCTATTAAAGAGATTACATATATATTCCATTATAGAGATTAATCATGTTTATATATTATGCATATGAATATTACAAAAATAATTTGTTTAAAATAATTTATAAATATTATAAGATAGATATTATGAAAATAATATATTACAGGGATTACACAATTAATATTTTAGTAAATTTTAATGAATGAATTGTAATAAATTACAAATAATTAATTAATTGAAAGCTTCTACAGATCATCAATCAATAAAACATAGATGTGTTATGAATTATAATATTATAAAGATAATTAATGGATTGTAATATTTTTTGGATAATGAATGAATGATACAGGGATAATGAATGAATTATAAATTATTAATTAATTTTATTGAATGATATAAAAATAATGAATTCAAATCTATTATAGGGATTGAAAATATTGTATTTAAATGAATAATACATGTATAATTTATTTGATTCATTTTAATAGATAATCCATCATTTTATTAAAAATGAAATATGTTATTATTGGAAACATTTACTAAATCATCATTTATGGAGTGTCATGGTTTTGTTTTCCCTTGTAACCAATATTCTAATGATAATTTAATTATTTTGATCAAAATTAGAAAAACAAACATGTCTAAAAAACTAATAACTAAGTAATATTTATTCACTAGAAATTTTTCACATAAGTGAGTTTCCAACATAGATTATTCATATATATGATCTCTAAAGAAAATCATAATGTTCAAATAATGGTGACAAGAGTTGGGTAATGTAAATAATTTCCCTTTTCAATGGTATATTTCCCTTAGGTGCATGAGATTATTCAAATTAACTAGGTTTCATGTATGTAAGTGGATTAAATCATATGGGGAGAACATATTTTAGGAGGAAAGAAGAATTAAACAACAAACATATCATGTTCAATAGTTTTATCAAGAGTTTCATGAGTATAACATTACTATCATGGGAGTCAAATATGTTAAACCAAACATTTTATTTACTTATTTTTCATTCTATGTAACATAATTTAAATTTCTGTTATTTTCCAAATAATTTGAACTTATAAAACAAATTTATTATGATAAGTCATTTTCAAAGTGTGAGGCAAAAACAAATCAATCACCTTCTTTCTTGATAAAAAAATAATTTCATACTTCGTGTCTTTGATATCCATGTTTGGAAAAAAATTATAAAATAGATATGGAATTTATGTGAAAAACATTAATGATTATATTTATTTTAAAATAATAATTTTATTATCATAATTAAAGATCAAAAATGGGATGAAATAATAAGAAATGAACTCTATAAAACAATACTAATCGAAAAATACCAATGCAGATAAATGGTTATAAACCTATCATGGGGAACCAAATCTAATCATGGAATGGAACAGAGAATGTGGAAAATATATTTTCTATATAGATAGAACATAAAAATGGATTTAAATATTTATAAATAGGCATAAATAACAAATAGAATATGTAGAGAAAATTAATGAGAGATGTAGGAATAAAAGATGCATGATACAAGTATATAGGGAAATTACATAAAGAGGCTGAAATATTACTTGAGGTCCTGGACATGTGGGAAATATACTTGATCCTTTTATTAATATTTCAATCTTGGCTCCTAAAACTAGTGAATAACATATGTTTTGACTAAGATATACAGAGAAAATTTCATAGTGCGGCCTTGAGGAAAAAATATAGAAATATGTTGTTAATGGAGACTCTAAAATGTTAGGAAGAAGTTGGATTATACTAAAAATTTAAACTCTGCTGCATCTAGAAACTTTTCTAGGGTTATGATAGACCCAAATCACTTGTGAATTATTTGGATTTTCCTAGAGGTGTCAATTTTATTGGGGTTAAACGTAAATATTTATTGAACCCTAATATCTTTGAATGAAGATACATAAATAAGATTTTAGACATACATGGTTGAATGATTGAAGAGGAACTGTAGGATGAATGAATGTGTAAACGATTGGGTTGTTAGTGATGATATATTCAAAAGAGAGATTATAGAAAATAAAGGCAAGTGAGACCTGTAATAGTGGGGTGGTACTGTAGCATTCGGGCAACAGCCTTTGATGAGACCAGAGACAATGAGGGTGGTGGAGATTTGATATGACAACATCTGATAAATAATAAGGAAAACGGAATGTGGGAAGCAGTATCCAATGAGTTAAGGCTATATTGGATTTTGCATAGGACCCCTATTGAATTTAACAATTTAACGTCTCTAAATCCCTATTTTCAGGATATTATTGTGAGGAAATTTGATTTTAAAGCCTCATTATTTTTACACATGGTGGGATAAAATTTCATTCATTTCCTCAAGGGAATTTTCATCTCAACATAAATGTGGCTTGTGATATGGGGTGCCATTTAATAAAGTATTTTTCAAGATCTAGAATTTTCAAGGGGTTTTTTCGGGAAGTTTCATCACATTTTGACATATTTTGAATCCTACCGAATTGTGTAGGATAGTTTTTCCAAAGTTTTCATATAGATGATTCAACTATTCATGGAATTTTATCCACATTTCACTATTGTGGGTGTATTACGGGGTTTCACTAGGCATGTTTAGTAGGTTTTTTGTAGTGTTTGATGGATTTCAGTTTCACTAGAGTCTTCATAGTGTAGTTTCAAGTGTGTTGGTCATTTTTCTCTGATTTTAACCATTTTAGGTGTATTAAGGGATTTCATTGGAGTCTTTAGATATCTGTATTATTGGTGTATGTCATTTTTTTGAGTTTCACCATGGTGAGGTAAGTAGTATTTATTATGTTACATTTATGTGTTTTATTTTTTGGTTATTCTTATAATGGTCAGTAATGATGCTACAAAAGATTATATTTCATGTTTTCGCATGTTAGATTTGTGTTTAAACATGAATTAGTTTCTTTATAATACTTTATTTTTAATTTTACTAAAGGGATGAATTTATGTGGATTCATTACATGAATAAATAAATGAAACTGATCTTGAATCTTTTTGTGGAATTTTCATTAGAAAAATCCACTAGAAAATTTAACAGATGTTCCACATAAACATGGAAATGAAGTTCCACTGAAGCATGCCATAAAAGATTAACTAGAACATCAACAAGAACATCCAATTTAACATTCATCGAAACTTCAACTTTAACTTCCACTATAGCATCTGCTGTAACTTCCATCAAAAATTCCTCTTGAACATCCAATGGAATTTTTAAAAAAAATTATATTAAATGTACCATATAAATTATATTTATTGTTATATTTATAAATATAATAATATTTTTAAATATTTTTAAAGTGATATATAAATTTTGTTTAAAATTTTAATATATTTAGTTTCATTGTTTATAAATTTTTATTTTTATCAAAATTATGTAACAAATTTAGAACAATGTTTTTAAAATTTTATTAAAGTAAATTATGTTTCATTAAATTTATTTTTATAAGTATATATTATTGGCCGTATTGTGAAAAATTCACCTGAACATTCCCTGGAACTTCAATCTGATATTTTGTAAAAAAATATTCAATATATATTATAAATTTTGTATAATTTTAATATTTATAAATATAATTATATTTTAAAATACTTATGTTCATAAATGTGTTATATTTTTACATCGGTATTCATGTAGTTTATACATTTTCAACGGTTTATGGTTAGACCATTTATGTTACAAATGTATTAAAAAATTCATAATTTCATTTATAATAATTATAATTAATTAAATTTACTTTTATAGGTGTACTTTTTATTATTATTGAACTTCCAGTAGTTATTTTATAAAACAATTATTCAATATATCATTTAAATTTAGTTTTATTTATATATTAATAAAATTAATTATATTGTTAATTAGTTGTTTTTATAAATATATAATTTTTTACATTTTTATTCACATAGATCATACATTTAAAAATGGTTTTTTTCTATAAAAATTATGTAACAAATGTAATTAAATGTAATTATAATTTAATATAATAAAATTATAATTTATTTAATTAATTTTTATAATTGTAAACTTTTGGATGTACTGTTGAAATTCCATTGGATCTTCCATAGGATATCTATCTAAATTTTTCCCACATCATTTATTGTTTGTCGCAGTCAAACATTCATGGAATCTTCCTTTTAAATTTCCATAGAATGCTTTAAACATGATATCTACAATTTTGTTGTGTTTACATACTTTTCATGAGCTTATTTGTTTATGTTTTAGGTTTTTCCAATGCTAATTATATTAATAAAATTTCGCCATCTTTTCAACCGATTGTTGGGATGATGTTTAAATCAAATGATGATGCACAATGTTTCTATGTTAAATGTGTGGGAGTTAATTTATTTAGTGTATTTCATAAATAATAAAATAAAATTATAATGTATAAATAAATCATCAAATAATTAATTTATTCATGTAGTAAAACAGGTCATAGGATGGTTGACAGATGTAATAACATGGTGATATTTCTAGAGGCTGAGACATTTATACTTTTCCTTTCCCTAATTGGGCTTAGATTGTTGTCATATTGGAAATATGCATGTAATATATTTTTTTCAGGAATAATCATCACTTTCACAATCTAGAATCAATCAATGTGACTACACCTCAAATAAAAATAAAAAAATCATAGGAAACTATGTTAGATGTGAATTCTTAAATGGTTATTAAACCAAATGATTCCATCACCTTGGGGAAAAATATTGTAGTGGAGAATGATGTTCTTGGGTACACAAGTGTTAATCAGTTGAATTTTTAAGTTCTAATAGGGAAAATGAATTGGTTCATGGGGTTTCATGTAGCATGTTAGAGTACATGGAATGAGAAGTTCAAGACAATCCATCTTTATCTATACTATTCATTTTGAATTGACTTGGAAGATTACTAATATTTTCAATGCTGGTCCAAAATTGGAGACAGATTTTGAGTTATTTGGATATGTTCTTTTTTCTACCCCACTTTAATTGATAATAAATTTGACATACTCTTTTTTGTATTTATGTGATTCAATCATCGTTAAGTTGTTGTCTGTTTTAGGGATGATATATTTTATGATGAAACCATGAGTTGTTTTTCTTGGTTATTTCAAAAAAAATTCAGGTCAATCACATGAAGTTACCTGAAACTGTGTTAACAATTCATGATACAGGAATGAGATGATCTATTTATGATGTTTTAGTTGTAAGTCAACATTTCCTTTGTTTGTGGAATTTGATTAAAAATGGAATCAAACATTTGTGTAATTGGATGAATGATGGATCTAATTTTCTAACTGAATCTAATAGGTGTAAATTTCAATACCATGATGAATCTTAGATTTATTAGAGGTTAAATACCCTCATAGTAGAATATGGGTATGGGATATCCAAGTGGTCAAATTATGTATTCGTGGCGCATGAAAATTGGGTGCATTTATTTTTGAAAGATGTTTTAACATTTGGTATATATAATACTCAATTATGTGAATTTTTTAATGGTCTAATTAAAGATTTTTCATTAACATTTATGTGTTTTCTGTTAAATTATGTATTTTTAGATATTTTTGAATAGTAATCACTATCATTAATCAAAGTATAAATTTGAGTTGCGAGATTAATATTATTATAATCATTACCCTTACCACGAATTGATGGTCCATGTTTCTATAAGATAGGAACCTAAGCTATTTGATTTATTTCAACCTTAATATCAAATGATTATATCATGTTTTCTTTTTTGGTGACATGTACCGAATGTGGAGTTCAATTTATGTATGTTATTGGAATTTGTGGAAATGAAGATCCATTCCGTGTATCATATAGAGCATCCAATGAAATTTTTCAATGTTCTTTTCTATCATTTTAGTATATTGGGTATCTTTTTTGTGATGTATTAAATATTTATGATCCCATTCATGTTATATCTATACCTGAAAAGTATATTTTAGGGAGGAGGAATTGATCAAAGAGAGCGATTCTAATGTTTGAAAAAACATTCTATTGATGTAAATGCTGATATAAATTAAATTATAAAATTTTTATAATGATTTGGAATAAATGAGAATAAAAATAATCATTGTCCCTTGTTAGATAGATGCGGGTTATGACATTGTTTTCTCTATTTTTAATAAATTATCCTATAATTTGACTACTATAAATACATAAACGCATATAGGTTTTGGTCCAGATAGTACTAAGACAGTTTTAAGAAAGTCTACATTTAAATGGAAACAAAAGAGGAAAGGGGGTGATAGAATCAAAACCATTTTAGAAAATGGAGGTTGAATGTGCACACAATTTAATAAAAATATGAAAAAGTTATGTTCTATGATGATATTATGATTCATTTTTATGATTCATTTCAATTTTAATAGAATTATTTTAATGGTAATTTGGTATCTTATATCAATTTTTCGCAAAGGAAATTGCATATCAAGAATGGTTAGATTTTGATTTTGCAACCCCAAAAACACCATTAGATTTAATTTATTTAACAAAATAATTATTTTATATAAGTTCTATAATTTTTTTTCTCTCTTAAAGGAATACCAGTCAACCATTTTGAAACTTTAGCTTTGGAGGTGGCCTACCATAGAATTGGAAGAGGTTAAATAAATAAAACATTGGATAACTGTTGTTTTTTTATTGATATTTGATGCCTATGCACAATGTATATGTCGTTTTTAATTTTAATGAATCCACTAAATATTTTATAGGATGATTTGAATTTTAATATATTGGTATATTATTTTAAGAATATACAATTTTGATGTGGAGGAACTTTATGGAAAATGTTATAAGAATCCATTGAATCGTTTATAGGGTAGTTCGAATTATATTTGATTGGTACACGGTTTAAAAAAAACATCAATTATTCTACAAATGTGGTATATGATAATTTTTATACTAATCCATTCAATCATTTATACTGGGAAACCCTTTTTGTATTTCTAAAATAGCTACTTTGTTATTTAAGACCATTTTTAGTCTATCATAAAATGTAATGGATTGGAACAACATTATAAGAAACTACAATTTTTATGTAGATGTGCTATATAATATTTTTTATGCATATAAAACTGTTTTAATTTTTAAAACAAATATATTTATATATGAAATCATTTTTAGTTCAGGGTTCAATGATCTTTGTACAATGATTTATGAACTTGAATAGATGATATAATTTCAATGGTAATGTATATGGTTGGTTATTTAGACCACATCCATTATATGATAGCATTGACTCATTACATTTCATGTCTAAAAAATGTTAATACTATACCAATGATTTTAAAAAAATAAAGACCATAAAGACATGTTCAATTCTGGTTTCATGTCAAGCCCATAAAACTAGCGTATTTTGTTATTTATATATATGTTGGACCCCCTAAATTTAAGAGAAAAATATATATTATAAATGATTTTCCCACCAGTTGCTAGTAGGGTTGTGAAAAAATTAAGGTTCCATATAAATCTGAAAGGCATACACTTATTATTGGGTTAGCTTCCTCTTATATGACTAATCTATTGCCAACTTCACCATAATACATGAAATTGTTATTGCACAATCTATGTTTGCATGACCTTGTTTAGAATTATCTACCACTATGAACATTGGATCAATTTTTCATAAGTAATGAAGTATCCATATACTGATATTTTTTTTCAATAAATTATTTCTACAAGGTATACAAATTAAATTATATCATTTAAATTTGAAAAGCATTTTATGTCAATGTAGATAAAATGTACCATTAATAATTCATCTTTATGATAAATATCATGTCCACCAGCACCCAATTGAGGCCTCATCCCATTTACTCTTGAAATTAAAATTGTGAAATGTTCAATATAGATTTGTAGTGTGGATGGGTAAAAAACATTTCCATTCAACTGTAGTGTATCTCTAACTAGTTCTCTACCAAAATATATTTCAAATATTTATTTTTCTAATAAATTATTACCTATAAATATGAATGTAGTTAGTCCATATATTAATTATTATATTTTAAACTTCACTAATTTGGAGAATAATATATTAACCATGGAAGAACTTGTAATAATTATATATTTATCTGCTAAAACTACAGGTCTCTTCCACATTTCACAATTGTTTTTTATTATTTACCCATTTGCATCTATTACCAGATATCATTGAAAAGGATTCGAGGATGTGACAGTAGTTGAATTTTATTTGAAATTAATCATTCTAAACTAATACTCGATGTGCTCTTTGAAGGCCAAATACTTCCCTATCTTTATAGGTACCATCAATAGTGAATCTCTCAAATTATGTATGCTGATGACTTGATGATTTTCTTGAATATAACAAAGAATTCATTTTGTGGTATTAACATAATTTTGGTGGAGTACTACCAATTTAGTGGGAATGTGGTAAATTGAGATAAAAGTAGCATTTATATATCAATGTGGTTCATAGATAGATGTGTTATCACTATAAAATGAATCATGGTATGGAAAAATGTACAATTTATTAATTTACTATCTTCACATACTAATTTATTGGAGTAGGAGTTCTATCTACCACATCATCATTGTGGTTGAGAGAATAAATGGATGTATTGATAATTGGAAGAATTAGATTTTTTCATTTCCAAAAATAATCACCCTTATTAACATTGTTCAAAACTCAATTCCAATGAAAATTTAATCAACTCTCCATGTTATGAAATAACTTATCATGAAAATAGAGAAAACGTTGACATATTTCATTTTTGATACTTAGTTAGATGGGAGACATAATTTCACAACATGGTAATGGATGGATTGAATGGGTAAGGAGGGTGGAATCATCCTTAGAAGTATCTCCATAGAGATTCATTTCCTTCATGATATGTTCTTGAAGGCTAAATTATTTGGGGGAGGCTCATGGTGCAAATGTATGGAAGGAATATGGGTTCTCAAAATAGGATCTCATCCTCCGTAGGGATCACCATCCATCATGGTATCCTAGTTATCCAAAGGTACAATTGGAGGATTATGGGTATAGGTGATATCAATTTTTAGCATGACCACTACATGGGACAACATGATGCTTCCTAGGATGTCTCTTTCCGGTCATGTCTTTTAGGAAAACTAAGGAATGCCCTAGTTTCAACCATGTGATATTAGAAAAGGATCCTCATGGATTATTTTACCTCGTAATGCTATTTTCTAATACAGATATATGGGTGTTTTCAAGGTTCTACATTAAGTTTTATATTTAGTAAAGACTACCAGCATCCTGTGTACATCACTAATGAGTAGGAAAATTGGGGGATTTACTCTATTGTAAATACATTCTTCCAAAACTCAACTTCCTCATATAGAGTATTCAAAATAATTCTCTTTACATGTATGAAATGGTTTAATAAACAGATATGAACATTGTTTTCATGTGTTTTTATTGAATAAAATACTAAGGTGAATCATCTATTCACATCATTTTTATGTGGAAAAGGAGAATTAAGTCTGAAATACCTATAGAGAGATCATTATTTTTTATTCCTAGGTGTCTTTGGGGTTCTATTTCATTGATAAATAGTATTAAGTGTTTATGAACAACAACGAAAAAATAAACTGAATGTATTTACTATAGTATCGGTGTGGTATTTCTTCTGACAGGACGAGAACAAATCATAATACGAGGGCATTTTCTACCTGAACATGGGCCTTGTTCTTAGAATTAAAATTATACTTGTCAATAACACTCAACTAAAAAAGGACTGGACTAACTCTCCAGCCTTTTTGTTTTTGTGGAATACTAGATCTCCCATATGCACCTCCATTTGGGACTATCATGGTGGGTGGTTCATTTAGAATTATCGAAGTGTGAAACATAAGATAAACATTGATGGCTCCTATAACACATGTATAATGTATGGAGGGCTCATGATTGTTTATAGTTTTGGGTTATTTAATATGGATTTTATTTCATTATTTGTAGGTGTTAGATCTCTTCAAGCCGAAAAAATGGTGATGGTAGAAGGTATTTTCCTTTCAAAACATGACAATATTGATCTTGAGGAAGTTGAAATAGACTCTAAAATAATTCATAATTCATTTTACAGGCTCAAATCCATTACCTGGTTCTTATCATATCTTATACATAAGTAAAAAATCATCAAAAAAAATTTCATGGAATTTCAATATATCATGAGATAAAAATATTTTTGGACCTCCTTTCTTCCAAATCCACTCATGACATGTCGGTTGCCTATTTATATAACTTGGTCTCCCTTCCCCCAAAAGTTGTGAATTTTGTCTAATGAGATGTCATTAGTCATTATTATATAAGAACCCCTAGACAATCTCTTTGTGTATTTGGTTTCTTCACTTGTTTAAATGGTAAACAAATAAATGATTATGATGATGTTCAATTAAGGATAAATTAATAGAAAATTTTAAATTAAGTGATGATACAAGGATAATTCAAACTATATAATAATCTTGAGGTAATCATATTCTATTTTTTTCACTCACTAACTCTACCTAAACAATTTTGGTATAAAATCTAGTTCTATAATATCATTTATATATTTTATTTTCTTTGAAAAACTAGCTATGTCAATGGTTTTTTGTAGCTTAGTTTTATCTTATATTGATTTTGATTCTTTTTTTCTTCTCTTATTCTTCTAGTTCAGGTTTTATAAAAATTTTCTAAATCCAATTTATTTTCATTCCTTGTTCTTGATTTCAAATTTCTAATAATTTATTTGGTCTGGAGAGTATGTGTTTCCAGATATTCTTCTTGGATACTATCAGGGAGGGGTTTGGTTTTTTCAATAAGTTCTTTCAGGTGTGTTGTGGACTCATAGATCCTAGTTTCCTTAGGACCTAATTTTTGATTTAGCTTTATTATAGTAGGGTTCATGACCTTTCTAGAAAGAAAATCATTCTTTTTCTTGCCTCTATATAGAGGTTTACACATATTATTAGATTTAATTTATTAAATTTTCATATCTTTTCTTCATGTTTTCTTTCAAGGTCTCTTGTTTTATATTCAATGGTGAAATTTATTCATCAAGATTGTTTATTTTGTACTTTTTATCCTCCTTTTACTTCTTTAAAACACCACATACCATAGTTGATATTGTCTCTTTTCACATTCTTCATGTCCTTCATCTATAATATTTTTCTGTTTACATAACCATGGCTTGAGAAAATAATTAATTTATTACATTAATTGGTAGACTTATCAAACTAGTTTCATCACCTATATTAGGTCTTTGAAACTGTAGTGTTTTTGTATTTACATATCTGTGGGTTGATAAATTAAAAAAATTTAGAATAATTTAATAATTACCTCACTATCTAAAACACCTTATTTATGTCCCTTCATGTATAATATATTTTATTTTTACATAACAATGGGTTGATAAAATCATTAATTTAAGACTGTAATTGGTTGAATTTCCCAAATAGCTATTATGGGTTCTTCAGGTTTCTTTATCTACAGTATTTTTATTTTTACATACCCATGTTTAAAAAATTATTAATTTAATAATTTAATTGGTATTCTTACCTCACTAGCTTTATCTTGGTTACTCTTCAATTTCATGACCAGAGTTTGGAAATTTAATAAGATCCATTTTTTGTAATGATGATTTCCATATTTTCAATTTTTATTCAGTCATACACATTCTTCACAATACCAAGTGTATTAAAATAACAATTTTTCGAAGACTCAAATGATATATAAGTGAAAATAAGTTTTATTCCATTCTAGTAATGTGATAATAGTCCTAGTAATCATTGAATCATACTTGTGAAATTATTTAATAGAATTCATCAATTGTTGGGATATTGTAGGAGACAAATTTATTGTTTTTATATATATCGAACTATACACAAAATGGGTGAAACTCCAATCCATGTTAGAACCCATAATAGGGAAAAAAAATAGTATCACAACTATACAGACATAGGAGTGTTGTTGTGTCAACACAATATTTTGATTCATTTCCCATTTTAGCTTCAAATCCAGATACATTAATTTCATTTTGTGTCAATAATCTATCACCTTTTTTAGATCTTTTTATATTTAATGGTGTCTTAGTTGGATGCAAAATATAGGATTCTCCCATTTCTATTTCAACATCAGTTATCCTGATGCTCCTTTGATATCACCTTCATTGAATTTTCTTCCCAAATAAAAAATTCATAAATAATTTTAAGATGAATCATAGTTATCATGAACATAAAAAATAGAGCTATAGAATTTCATACATTCATAAGATGATACAATATTATAGATTAAATACTCAAACATATTTCAAAATTATTGTTCTATAGTTCCATTGTATGACCATATTTCAAATGTGGTTTGATTTTTGGTATAACACTTTGTAAAAATGTCATACAAGTCCTATAGTGCACACCTGAAAATTTAATTTTAAAAATTTCATCACAAATCACTAAACATAAAAAAATGAAGGAATGAAAAAAATAACCCCTACTAAATCCTTGAAAAATTTCAGTGGAATATATAAAAAAATTTTGTTTGGGATTTCAGAAATTACAGTACATGTTTTATTGATTACTTAAGTTTGAATATGACTGGAATTTCTACGAGAAGTTTCAAAGGAAGAATCATTGGAAGTTCAAGCAGAACTAGTTGGGAAATAACATAATAAAATTCGTTGACAAATCCAACAAAACATTTAGTGAAATATATATAAAATGTTATTTTTTGGGATTTTGTTAATTATAGTACATGTTTTTGTGATAACTTAATGTTCAATAATACTTGATTCCCCACTTGATGATTCAATGTAAGATATAGTTGATCATCCACTAGATGTTATAGTGGAAACATTGGGAAAAGAACGTAACCAAATTCCATACTGAATCCTCTAAAACATCACTACCATATAGGAAACATTATTTTTATTAGTGGTTCCAAAAATTATAGTATAGGTTTCAACATAAGGTAGAGTTTTATTTTAATTAGCTAGAATGGGACTGGAAGTTCAAATAGGGGTTTCGGTATAACCTATACTAGACATTCCACTATTACCTCCACATGAAGTTCCACTAGAAGCTCCATTGGATGTTATAATGTAATCCCCAATATAAGTTCCATTGGAAAAATAATAGAACTAAATTCCGTACTGAATCCTATAAAAACATAACATAAATATAGAAAACCATTTTTTTGGGATTCCAAAAATTATAGTATAGTTTTTAACTAACGGGATAAATACATTGAAATTAGATAGAATAAGACAATAATATTTAGTCATAGTACCAATATAACCTCCACTAGAAGTTCCTCTGGAAGATCCACTTTATGTTCCACTAGATTGTCCACTGTATGTTATAGTGTGGAAGAAAACCAAACCAAATTCCCTTCTTAATCATGTAAAAACATTATTGAAATAGAGGAAACATGTTTTCTGGGGATCCTAAAAATTTCTGTATATGTCTCACTAGAAGGTAGCTTTCCATTATAAATAGCTATAATAGAATTGCATGTTCTATTGGGTGTTCCAATTGATCCTCCACTAGATATTACACTTAATGTTCTACTAGAAGCTCTAGTTAATGCTACACATGAATATCTAGTGTAATATCCACTGGAATTTCATGTTGGGAAATAATATAACCAAATTCCATACTGAATCATATATAAACATCATATTAATATTAAAAAAATGTTTATTTTGGATTCAAAAAATTAAATTATAGGTTTATATATAAGGTATACATTCCCTATAATTAGCTAGAACATGATTGTATATTCTAGTGGGTGTTCCAATAGAACATCCAATAGAAGTACAAGGGGAAGGTCCATTTGATGCTCCACTGGATGTTCCATTGAAATCTACACTGACTCTTCTAGTGTAATATCCACTATAAGTTCCAATGGGGAAATAATAGTACAAAATACCCTGATATATCCTATAAAAATTAAATTTCACTATAGGAAACATGTTTTTTTGATGATTCCACAAATTACAATATATGACTCAGTCATAAAATAATGCAGAATAAGACATGGAGTTCCTATGGATCCTCTAGTGGAAGTCTCATTGGAAGATCTACTGGATGTTCCATTTAATTATCTTTTATATGTTCTAGTAGAATATCCAATGGATGTTCTAGTGGAACCATTGTGGAAACAAAAAGATCTAAATCCCTAGCAAAATCTTGTAAAATTTTTATTAAAACATAGAAAACATGATTTTTTGGGGTTCCACAAATTACATTTTAGGTTTGAACATTCATGGTAGTTAGATCGAACATAAATGGAAGTTCCCATGGGAATTCTAGTGGGAGTTCAACTGAAAGATCCAGTGGAATGTTTAGTGTAATGTCTAGTGGATGTTCTAGTGGATGTTCTAGGGGAACCTCTAGTGGAAACATCAGTTGAACCTCTATAAGATCATCCATTGTATGATCAAGTAGAAATATTAGAGGAAGATCCATTGTAATTTTCAATGGGAAAAAATATAACATTTACACCTTCAATCCTAAAAAAATTAAACTATAATAGAATGCATGTTTGATTGAGTATTCCACAATGATATAGGTTTTACTTAAAAAATAAGGTATTCTTCCTAGAATAAGAATGTAAGTTCCACTAGAAGTTCCAATGTAATATCTACTAAATGTTTTTTTTTGTAATTTCAACTGCATGTTATACAGATAATTTCATTTAAAATACATACACAAATGATATTATTTTATAACATATAGTGGAACTTTTAGTTTAACTTCTTGTGGAATCCCTAATGGTGGTTTTAGTGGAACCTCTACTGGAATTTTCAATGGAAATTTCTTCAGAAATATATTTAAATATTTTTCCCCCTATTCTCATGGGATTCAGTGGATTCTAAATAAGATATTTTATAATTGAAAATGTATAGATAGAAAACATTTAAATAACACTAAAAATAAGAGAGGGGTATTAAAAAAGATATTATGACATGATAACATTTAGTTTTTCCGAAATGGAAAAGATATTTTTTTGATATGGAAAATACATATTTTAGTATAAATAGAAATTCTATGTCACATTCTTCTACAATTGGTGCATGATTTCAAAAAAATAGTGTTGTAAATGAAACTTAGGACAACTAGAGTCACCACAGTACTCATGGAAGACAAAGTAAAAATTATCATTGGAGGAGGCCTGGGGGAATTTCAATACTAAATTAGGCAGACTCATAAGTGTCCATAAACTCCTTAGACTCACCAAAGTTGTATATATAGTCATTTTCAATGTTCTATAGAGTTGTTGAGTTGTCTCTATCAAAAGATTCATCATTTTCTCCATAATGTTTAGAGTTACAAAAACCAAAAATTGATCCATCTTAGGGATTTTAGATTTCATATTTGGAAGGGAAACCCATACATAAATTCAAATACTAGGAATTCTTAACATGATTGATCTAGTTGATAAAAATGAAACTAGACACGTTTAATAATCCAATCACTATAAATGAATATCTAGGAAAAAGGGTAACTTGGGATGATTCTTATTCAATGAAGTAAAGGCATGAGGAGGGTTGTGGAGGGGCATTCAGGCCATATTACTTGGGACTCAATGATAAAAATGAGTATTTTCATTGATTTAATAGAAACAGTGGATTCATCCTACCTTTATAAGAAAATTGAATTTTTATGTAAATTATTTATTTATTTTTTTAATTTAGAAATTTAAAATTATTAAATAAATATCATTTAATATATAAAATTATTTTAAAATATATCAAAAATAATTGTCAATTGTATAAATTTTTATAACATATTTTTTTATTTTAATAATAACATTTAATTTTAAATATAATTATTAATAAAATAATATTACTTAATTTTTTTTATATTTATCAACTTTTTGAAGTAATATTAATACTTTATTGTATTTATGTTGATTATTTTTTCATTTGTAATAAATTTTCCTGTAAAAATAAAATTACTATATATAACAGGACATTTTAACAATACACAGAAAAATGATAAAATGATTTTTCTTAAAAGATAATACTCATTTGGTGGAAGATCTAAAATCATCCAATACATGGGTATTCAACCTAATATAGAAATATGGTAGCCAGATATGTGACTCCCCTAAGAGACCACGGGTCTCCAAAAGGTGTGAAACCAAATTTTTCCTCTATTTATATGAGGTATTAAGAGGAATATGAAAAGTGGTGACATAAAGAGAGGATCCTTACAACCAACGCGCCAATCAGTTGATGTGCATTCTCTATGGAAAAGATGGAATTGGAAATATTATGGAAGTTAGACACTATGAAAATATCAATCAATCCTCTTCAAATAACTAACTCTAAACTAGAAATAATCACCTGCACTTCAACCACCATTGGATACCACCTCACATAAATGATTTTTATCATGTAGTGAATATTGATTTATGGGGGTTTCAGATGACCACAAAAATACCTAAAAAGGATTGACCAGCATCCAACGTGTCCACATTAATCATAAGAGTTCCATTTTGGGATCATTCCATGTATTTTAACCATTATGTGTTCTAGTGCCATTGAACTGGGAATTGTTGTGACCCCATGTGGTAAGCTAGGATACGGTCCAATCAAACAAAAAAGGAGAACTATATGAACATATGATTAATGAAAAAATCATTTCTCTGGATCAAAATCATACATGCCATTGTGCATATGATATTTACAGAATCCACATGCAGAGTAAAATTCATCTGCATGGGTAACATATAAATGTTAGTCATCAAATCCAGAAGATAATTCACCTTATCAATCCTTGCATTATACATATCCATGGAACTGAGGCACTGAAAAATCATGTGAAAATTGGATTCCAATATAGTAATGAAGAGCTGGAATAATTTATTATTAGATATTTATGATTTTTTAGGAGGTATTTAGTATGTAGGATACATGAGAATAGTTTCCCTTAGAAGTATCTTGGCATGGGAGTGATTGGGAGATTCCAAAGGGCATTCCAAATCACCAATGTATTTTCCTGAAAAAAATTTAGCATAAGAATGTCCCTAATTTTCACTGTATAAGCACATAAGGAACTATTATTATAGAATATCTAATCATGTAAAATCCTTTTAATTTTTTTCAATTACTCATTGAACTATATTTTGATCATGATTTAGATAGGGTTCATCTCTTGTAGTTTAGGTTGATATATGTAAAGAAAATTGAGGTGTTCTGGGCTATGCACAACCAGTGCACAGTTTTCAAAAACCATGTGCCCCAAGTAGAAACCATGAAACCATGGACAGTGTTGGTTTTAATAGTTTTGGAATGGTTTGACAACCATGCACCCACCTAGGAGAAATCATGAACCCTGAAAAATGGGGACAGGGTTAGAGGGCATTATTTTTCCAACCGTAAGGCCCTCCCTTGAAAACAATGTGTTTGTGTATTAGTTAATCCATAAATTTATTTTTTTTATAAATGATTCTCTATTCATGTTTCCTATGTCCCATTGTCAGACCTATATCAATTTAAATGGTTTATTAGGGTCCCTATAAGTTATTTTGTCTCCTTCAACCCCTTCTTTGAAAAATCAAATCTCTCATGGAAGATATGATCCCAATTGTATAAGTGGATATCCTCTCCTTTAATCTATCCCAATTCATATTTGTTTTGATTTTTTTAAACTCCATATGATGGGATATTGATTATAAGTCTCATATATAGATCTCTTACCCCTTCATCCATCATTGGAAGATCCTGTTGTGAGTGTTAATTATTTATATTTGATTAAAGGTAGGTGGTCCTATAATTATTTTCGCTATAATTGAAACCATCAATTTATAGATTAAATTTAATTGAGTTTTTAATTGATTAAAAACATATAATTGTGATGATTTTTTTCATGATCATAAGGGATACATAAATTGATCAAAAATGACATCTTAAATGGAATTAAAATTGTGGGGTTGATTTAATAAAATTTATTTCTTGATTTTGGAAATAATATTACTGGAAATAATTAAATGTTATTCTTTAGAAAACGTACAAAATTGATTTATTATTTAAAATGTTATGAAATAAGTAAAACCTCTGATTTAATTTTGAAAATAGAAATGAATGTTTGAAATTTAAATTGGGAAATTTTATTTTCAATTATTAAAAACGATTAATTGCCAATTTTATTGATTGTTCAACTTTTAATGAACATGTTATCCTTGGTGGTGGGTGGTAATTGAAATAAGAATGATTTTACCTTTCCTCTCTAGAAATGGTTTGACAATGAAAACTATTACTAAAACATCATTGGCATGACTTCCTATAATGGGTTCCCCTATTTGGGTGTAGGCTACCCTTGATGGGTTCCTCTTTGGGGGTGTATATTTGTGTGCACACCAGACAAGTTCCATGATCACTATGAGATGTGGGCAGATCCTATTATGTAATAAAATGACTTTCCATAGGGATTATATACATGGTGCTTTCTTTTATATGAGTTGTTTGAGTTGATAAACATGTTGTTTAATTGTTGAACACTTTTATTCAACGGAACTTATTTATATAAACTCATTTATATAAAATAATAAATTAAGAATGTTTGAATTTTTTTTAAAATATCGACTATATTTTTTATATTAAATCATGCTTTGTTGAAAAGTGAAAATGAAATTCCATGCTCTTTTATATATAAATTTATATAATTAATGTAAATTTTTTATGGTATTGATTATGGAACACTTTTTGATATCATACATATATTAATAGATCTCAACCCCAACCCATTTCTTTCAATTATTTTTATATTTCTTATTCCATGTTTGAGAAATGGGAAAGCGTTTCTGGTAGGAGGTGGATGTTGTTGATACTTTGGCTTCAAATGATAGTGGCGAACATTGTATATGTTATACACATTTTTCATGGGATGTTTCAGTTTTATCTTGATCGATGTTGAGTGATTTTATGGTTTACTACATAGTTTTTTCATATACCTATTAGGGTTCTGTTACACTCTTCATTTTTAAGTACTGAGCATACTGACTTTTAGATTTTATCTTCTATTGTTTTTCGGGGAAATTCATTCCTTATTTTATCATGTATAATTCCATGTTCTAGTATCAAACTTTTTCGTATTAGGAATTCCCTTCCGACTACATCTTTGTAGGATATGTTATCAGGGTACCAGGGTATCTGGTTTGGTTCATGATGAAGTGGTCTCAGAGCCTAGTTAAGAAAGTTTCCTTTATGTTAGTATGTAGTTTGTGTTTTCTTTTTAGGAAATAGGATATAGATGCGAGCTATTTCAAAGACATATATCATAACAAGAAACCATAAGTAACCATGGTTGGTTTTGAAAGGCATCATGAGGAATAATTTTATCTAGATCAAGTATTTTCTCTATTTTGTATTTGGATTTCTGAAATTAAAATCATCAAATATTATCTTGTAGGACTGATATTCCAATTCATGTTGTTTGAGTTGATGATCCAAGTAATATTATGATGTCTTCAATTTTTTTCTCATGTTGTGTAGCATAATGACTCTAATAAAATTTTTAATAAGACCCAAGAAGATGTTGTAAGAGAAACACAGCGAGTGGATCCTCTTGTGGACCATAATCTTGTTGAGATTATTTTGCGGGCTATACATGGTCTAGTATAAGAATGTAGACCCATTCCCATTCATTCTCCAGCTATGTAACCTCAAAGGGATTATCCTTAGAATCATGATAAAGAGTTCCATCACAAGAATCCACCAACATTTAAAGTCTCAAATGATCCTCAAGTGGATGAGGACTGGTTGAAAATTATAGATCCGCTATTTGATTTCATTGAAACTATTGATTTTATTAATGTAAAATGTGTTACATTTAAGCTAGATAGGCCAGGTAGGAGATGGTGGATTTTATGGTAATAGAAAATACGTATTAGAGTTTATATTGTAAGGCCATCAGGTGTCACGACCCGTCCCCCAGGGCACGTGATGTGACTACCAAAACCCCACCTTTCATAGGGAAGGGGATGGAGAATAGCACCAGAAAGGTGTATCCCTATAAGTGGAAGGCATTGCCTTTAGACCTGAACAAACCGACACTCCATGAACACAAAAAGAAGAAACCACTATGTAAATTTTTGTAGTAAAAAGTGTACTGAAAGTAAAGGGGATGGAATACAAGACCAACTGAAAAGTAAAAGTACAACTAAAAAGTACAAATTCAATTGAAAGTACAAAATAGATCTTGGATCTTCCACCAAGGATCCTACCTGACGGGTAGGTACAACTAATGGTGATTAGTCCCTGCATCACATCATTTCAAATGGTCCACCTACGAGAACCATCCAGTCATGTCTCCCTCAACCATTGTCAATGTTGTCCATCATCTTCATAAGACACAACAAGGTGTGCAAAATCCCATGCATGGGTGAGTGTAATAATAATCATTACGGACCCTGAGACCCTCGACGGTGTCCTATAGTTTCATAAAGGAAATACAAGAAATAAATACCACAACTCAAAGCACAATGTAAAATACATCAACTCTACTTAGGCATATTCCCATACATACACCTTAGTTCTCAAGATATACTCATCAAATACATGAGGGAAGAACTCCATGAAGGTAGAAGTACCACACAGGTAACACCATGAAGATTACACCACGAATTTAGAAGTACCACAAAGGTTACACCAAGAAGATAACACCCTGATGGTAGATGTACCACACAGGTAACCCCACGAATGTAAAATAATATTCTCACAATCATGTATAACTGAAGTATAGTAGTACAGATGATTAGTCGTAAGCTAGATCATCTTATTCTATTAAGAAACATTATTTCTGACCCACACAAGATCGATATGTAATAACCCCTGCTGACCCACATAATATCTAACCCACACAGGATTGGTATGCGCAGACCCACATAGGATCATTGAGTACTGACCCCCAAACTATCTGATAGATGTTATCCCACACATGATTGATAGATGTTGACCAACATAGGATCGATTTTCTTTCTTCATGTTACAGCCAGCCATATGATTTCACTCACTTGGTGCACT
Organism: Viscum album; assembly: GCA_963277665.1. Taxonomy (NCBI): domain Eukaryota; kingdom Viridiplantae; phylum Streptophyta; class Magnoliopsida; order Santalales; family Viscaceae; genus Viscum; species Viscum album. The sequence continues at coordinate 977,796,162 of OY728161.1, forward strand.
CGAGCTCCATAGAATCTACCCCTCGAGATACCAGTCATACCTCTACTTCCACTATGATCCACAAAGGTGTCATCCAAAGGGATTCCATGTTGTAAGGGTTCTAACGCGATAGACAGTGTGTCAATCAGATGCTCTACATGTGACTTATAAGCATTTTAGTTCTGAGGGCCTGGTAGGATTCATGTTCGATCCAACCTGGTCATAAACCAACATTATTCAAAACTCATGTGGTGTATACTAAAAGGAAAATCTAACGCCAGGGGTCCTAGAGCCATAGATGGTTCATCAAACGAACACTCAGATTTAATGTAATGGCCCTTTAAGTGTATCTAGGCTGCGTTGGGTCTGGGTCCGATACGACGTGGTCAGACTGACAAGGCCTAACATAGTCTGGGATGACATGACCTGGATGGGCTAGTCCACAGTGGGCTCATCCATCTAGGCAGTGGTCCAGCCTGTCCGGCACGAGCGCGACCCATTGGGTTGCGTGGCCCAGCACGGGGTGGCACAACCCGTCTTGCGGAGGCGCGACCCACTGGGCTGGCGTGCCCTATCCAACAGCAGAGCATGGCTTTCTAGCATGCGCGGCCCACTGAGCTATCATGGGAGGGGGGAGGGGAGGTCACCCATTTAGAACGCGAAGTGTCAGCTCCCTTTGGCATTGCCATGTCAACTGCGGGACTCACTGCATGTCCCACCGTCTTGGCGTTGGAGTCGTGGGTCCTCCGGCGGCACGTCGTTGCACGCCGCTGCCTCCACTTGCGGCTGGCCAATGCCAGCCACCCTACATGACCCTTCCATGGCTGAAATGCCAGGACCCTTCTCCCCTGGGGGCACGCGACGGCGTGCTGCCACCATTGCGGTCAGCCAGTGATGGTCGCCGCCATCATCTATCATTTGGGATCTCACCCAACCTAAAGATAACGTTTGTGATGAACACACAAAAATTCCAACAATGGAGGAGGCTCTAGCCCTTGTTCGTTTGGCCTACACCCTCCATGTTATATTGATAGAAATAGGGTACGATTCAACAATCAATTGGAATTATACCAAAAATAAATCTCATCCTCGAGATTATTGGAGAGCCTCTATGCTAGAGGAAGTGTCGGTATTCGTCGTTTGGTGGCACTCATCACTGACTTCTGGAACTGGCTTCATCCACCAAGGTGGGCGTCGCGACAATCTATCAACACTTTGTCTCTTGGTGAAGTCATACTAATACCTCTCGCTAATCTCCATATAAATAGTAGTGGAGGAAAGTGACTAACACTCGTGTGATTTATGAGGGTTCATTTAATAGGAACCTTCCTAAATTATAATGATTATATTACATATGATTTTAATGTTCAATACATTTAATGGAATGACACGCCCTTGGCCCCATGTTTCCTCTTGTCCATTGGAGGAAACAAAATAAATAAATAAAAAAACAAAGATATTTTATTATTATTTTAAAAAGTAAAAAATCTCACTTTTTCTCCAGACCTACTATGGTGGAACTGAAGTCTCCCTTGAGCGAATCTTAGTGATACAGATTCAACGGTGCCTTTTTATTTTTAATCCGAGAACCAGTTCAAAATTTAGAATATGTCGCTCATGCGTTTACTAAACATACCTTAAAAAATGTTCATTAATTCATTATTGACACACCAGACCTCATAATGACGTGCCATCAATTTTCACAGACTCGTAAAAATTCCATATAATTAAAAATATTACATGTAAAATCTTGGTCTTTAAATTCTCCCCACCAGAAGGTCTTTCATCCCCGAAAGTCACAACATAGAGTAAGAAAAAAAATTGGCGTAATGAGCATGAATCTGAGACTCTTGCTCCCACGTGCCATCTTGGAGGTTCTCGTGATTCTTGCTAACGCGCACCAGTGGTATCGATCGTCCATGAAGGACTCACTCCTATCGATCCTCAATCTCCACTGGATCCTCCGTAAACATCGCCCCATCATCAATAACCACCTCTCATGGTCGATGATGTGAGATGGTTTATGCATAAATATCTTCATTCAGGATACGTTGAAGACATCATGCACCCTCTACAACTGTGGTGGCAGTGCCAAGTGGTATTCCACCTCGCCTATCCTCTGATGTTTCATAAATGGTCTGACAATCCTCGGTGATAACTTGCTGCCTTGGCCAAATCTTCATAAGCCTCATCGAGGTGAGACCCACAAGAAGGCATGGTCTCCCTCCTCAAACTCCAAGTGTCTCTGCCTCTTGTCAGCATATGACTTATGTCTGCTTTGTGTAGTCTTCATCTTCTCCAAGATGATCTGCACCTTCTCAGGGGTATCTTGTACCAACAATGGACCCATAAGTTCTGACTCACCTAGTTCTATCCCACATAGACGTGATTTGTAAGGTCGACTGTATAGGGCCTCGAATGGTTCCATACATATGGTGGAGTGATAAATGTTGTTTTATGCGAAATCCACCATGGTAAAGTGATCCTCCAAACTGCAGCCAAACTCTAGGATGCAAGCATGAAGCATGTCCTCCAATGTTTGAATGGTCCACTCCATCTGACCATCTGTCTGTGGGTGAAAGTTGGTGCTCAAACATAGCTGAATCTAAAATGCCTCCTATAATACCTTACACAAGAAAATGGTAAAAAATGTTTCATGATAAGAGATTATCATCAATGGAAACCCTTGGAGTCTCACAATCTCATGAACATAATGGTGTCCTAATCCCTTTACCGATCTCTTCTCTTGGATATGTTGGAAGTGGGTTGACATGTTGAGTCAGTCAAAGGTCACCAAGATAGAATCGTATCTGTTCGAAGTGCATGCAATCCTTCTCACAATGTCCATGGGGATTACATCCCACTTCCACTACAGCACCTCTAGTGGGTACACTATGACTGCTGGAACCTGATGCTCAGCCTTCACTTGCTGACAAGTGAGGCATCATGAAAAAAAATCTTCCACTACCTTCTTTATCCCTTGCCACCAGTGCTGATGCTGGCGGTACTGGTAAATCTTCACCACACTAGGATGTATTTTCATAGGGTATGTATATAAATCCCTCAACACCTCCTCTCGTAGCACCATTGCTTCCATGTTATGTCCTCTGATGATGTTGATGCGCTCCCTACCTTCCGAAAATCCATCAGGTTCATGTCCTGAGGATATCTGAGCACATCGAGCCTTGCAGTCAATGTCCCCAGGTTTTACCTCTCAATCTCGCTGATGAAGTGGGGGAGTGACAGTCACAGACTTGAGGGAAGCTTCCCCATCTCTATCCGAGAAAGATATCTGCATTGTGACTAGCTTCTCTGTTGCCTCACTTAGCAACTATAGACCAGAAATCCTGCTGAGTACATCGACTACCATTTTCCCCATCTTAGGAGTATAAACTTTCATAAAGGCATAGTCCTGGAGGAACTCTAGAAATCACCATTGTCTTGGGATCAGGTCCTTCTGAGAGAAGATATACCTGAGACTCTTGATATCATAGTAGACTATAAAACGTTCTCCCATGAAGTAAGGCCACTTCATCATCAAAGAGGAGACTACTTCTTTTAATACTAGGTCATGGGTAGTGTAGTTTTGCTCTTGTTTTCTCAACAATCATGAACCATAAGAAATCCCTTCTTCCTCCTGCATCAGAACACATCTAATTCTGGTCCCTAATGCGTCACACTAGACTACATACCCAACTTCCTCTTATGGTAGCCTCATGATGGGGGCACTCATCTGTCTCTGCATCATCTCCTGAAAACACTGCTGGAATATCATTGTCCATACGAAGGGTTGTCCATTCTTCTTCAATTCTATCAAGGGTTTCGCAACTCTAGAAAAGTCAGGAACGAATTTCTGGTAGTATCCATCCAACACTAGGAAACTCTACACCTCGATCAAACTCTTGTGTGGCTCCCATGAAATCATAGCCTCTATATTTTCCAGATCCACTACAACTCCAGTCTCTGAGATAACGTGTCGCAAAAAGTGGACCTCTTGTATCCATAACTGGAACATTAAGATCATACCATAAATCTGGTGCTCTAAGAGTGTATCTAGAACTATCTTTAGATTATAGGAATGTTCCTCCTCCAACGCCGAGTATATCATGATCTCATCAATAAAGACCACCAAAAAGAAATCAAGGTATGGATAGAATATCATGTTCATGTGTCCCATGAACACTTCTAGGGAATTGGTCATACTGAATGGAATAACCAAGAACTCATATTAGCCATACTGACATCTGAAGGCCATCGTCTACACATCCTCATCTCATACACTAATCTGATGATAGCCTGATCTGAGGTCTATCTTCAAAAACCAACAAGCTTCCTTCAACTATTCGAAAAGATAATCAATTATAGGAAGTGGATAGTTGTTCTTCACAGTCACCTGGTTCAGGCGCTGAGAGTCCACACAGAGTCTCCGACTCCGATAATCCTTTTGGCGAACAAAATCGGGGATAGCCCTGGAGAAACACTGGACCATATGAACCCTTTCCTCTGTAAGTCCTCCAACTGCACCCGTAACACATGAAGCTCTACGGGAGCCATCGGATATGGTGATATAGATATAGTTGTTGTCCAAAGGTATAGTTTGATGTAAAATTATACCTCTCTACATGGAGTTACTCCCACAACATCATCAGTAAATACATCGACATACTAGTCCACCACTATAGGACATATCAAACTATAAACATCTATTAATCTGAGGGCAAGTCTTTCGAAATAATGTGTGATTGGTTTCACCCTTGTCTGGGTAAGTCCATCCTATTCAGAAAAGGTTCCATTCTTTCAGGTTAAGGAAAACCATGTCCCATCCTGATGGACACACCACACTTTGCGCCTAATGCTGTAAATCTAGGCATAGACTGTGTATAACCTATCCATTACCAAGATGATGTCATAAGGCCTTGATGACTATAGTAGAAGATCAAAGTGGAAGCTCTTACCTCCAAGAGTAAGCTCACATAGAATGCACATGTGTGTAATCGTCGAATCCCATCCCATAGGAGTCTCTAACCGTAAGGATCAAGCCAATAACTCCACTATAATCTCAGTGCTCCGAACGAGGGTCGTGGAAATAAAAGAGTGACTGGAACCTATGCCTATAAGTACTATAGCTAAGGTGGAGTAGACATAGATCATACCACTAAGAATATATGGAGCGTCGTGGCCATAGGCCTCATCTTCCTGGAGCTGAGCTCCTCTTTTTCCACCTACTCTCAATGGTCGGGGTGGACCACTTGGATGTAGTGGTGGTAGAACCTTGAATCGCTGCCCACCGCCTACTGCATGCCCAGCTCCTCTGCCATGTCCAACTGCTACCTGCGGACCTCCCCAATCGAACCTGTGAATCTTCCTTGGCGGTCCCTCCACAATCTTCTAGTCATCCATACAATGGGCCATGCAGTTGCGAGCCATGTGACCCATCCCACCGCACGAGTAGCACTGCATGTTCATAATCTTCCCTCCTATATCCCGTGATCCCCGCACCACTTACCCTATATCCTAAGGTCATCCAATAGAATTTTGGACCTCTTAGGCCCCTACTTCATATGTCTACTACCGATTACATATGAGTCTACTACCTGAAGATCGATGGTGGCCCTCGCTGTCAGTGTCTTCTCAGCTAAGAATCTCTCCACCAAACACACTTTCTCTAGCACCCTATCCTGCGTCGAAATGATGAGCAATATCATCGATGCTCTGATCTCCCATAGGAAACCCTTCTCAAAGGTCCATTCCCTAAATAAAGGTTCTCATAGGCTGTCGGTGGAGTAGCGGTAGAGATCATTGAACCTCGTTGAGTAATGGGCCACAGTCATGTTGCCCTACTGTAAGTGAAACATCTCCTTTATACGCACTGAGAATAGAGTACATGGGATAAACTCTACACTGTAAAAAGACCATGAAGTCACCCTAGATGAGGGTTGCCTCATCTTGTATCTTGGGTTTCAGCCTCCACCATCTCTTAGAATCTCCCTAGAAGAGACTGGTAGCTAGGATCACCATCAGATCATCTGGTGTCCCAACTAAGCAAAAATCACTGGCTACAGCCTCCACCCAATCCTCAGCCACATGCGGGTATGTCTTTCCTCTGATCCTCAAAGGCGTATACCCCAGAAACTCATGAAATACTCTTAGTCAGGGTGCACCCTCTACTGGTGGGGCTTGTAGAAATGGTTTCCCAATGGGTAGTGGTGCTGCCGGTACACCACCCAAATGTTCTAATGCCATAACAGGGCCCTGCACCAAGTCCTCATCACTCGGTGGGCCATCATCACATACTCTCTTGGAAATAATATATGGCTATCTAAATTTCTCCATCCTGAAATAAAACATGTGTTTCATTGTCAATATGTTATACCTGGTGAGAAAAATCAAAGAGATCACAAGAAGAACATTTCAGAAAACACACGCAATTAGTTTTTTCATGTACTAACTTTGAAATCAAAATTTAGGGTCATGGTGTACGGATACGTCGGCCACCACACCAACACTGGATTTCCCCAAACTGAAAACCACACTCATAAAACTTAACACTATTTCCACATAGAAAAGATAAGAGTCATAGTTCTTAGGTAGAACTGACTCTTATGATTCCACATTGTCATGACCCATCCCCCAAGGCCCATGTCATGAATACCCCAAGACCTCCATCCATAGGCCAGAGGCTGGTGACCAGCATAAGAAAAGAATATCCCTATAATAAGAAGGCATTGAATTTAGACCGAGACAAACCCACAATCAAAGAACACAATAAGAAGCAACCACTATTTAAATTTCTGTAGTAAAAAGTGTACTGAAATTAAACGGACCTGAATACAAGAATAACTGAAAAGTACAAGTACAACAGAAAGGTACAAATACAACTGAAAGTAAAAAATAGCTCCCAGATCATCCATCGATAATCCTACCTGAAATTTAGGTACAACTCATGATCAGTAGTCCCTACGTCACATCACACCCAATGGTACACCACTGAGGACGGTCCAATCTAGGCTCCCTCAGCCTCGGCCAATTATTTACTTCATCTACAGAAGACGCAAGAATGTGTGGGAATAGCCTGTGCAGGTTTGAGTATAAAAATACTCAGTAGGGACCCCAAGACCCCCTACGGTCTTCTAGAGTTCCGAAAAGGAAATAGCAAAGAGCAATACCACAACTCAATGAAAAAACTAATAGACTATAACTCTACTTAGGTATATGCCCATATATATATCTAGGTTATCAAGATATACTCATCTCATAATTGAGGGAAGAATACCACAAAGGTAACCCCATGATGTTAGAAGTACCACATAGGTAACACCATGATGATTAAAGTACCACACAAGTACCACCACGATGATAACACCACGAAGGTAGAATTACCGCATTGGTTACACCACGGAGATAACACCACAAAGGTAGAAGTACCACACACGTAACACCGCAATGATAACACCACAAAGGTAGAAGTACCATAAAGATAACACCACCATGGTAAAAGACTAATCTCAAAATCAAGTATAACATAAGTATATAAGTATAGATGATTAGTTGTGTTCTAGATCATCTTATTATGTTAAGAGACATTGTTGCTAACCCCCACATGATTTATAGGTAATAACCCCTGCATACCCACACAAGATCTGACACACATATGATCAGTATGTGCCATCCAACACAGGATTTCTGAGTAATCACCCAAACAATATAAGATAGATGATGACCCACACAGGATTAATAGATTTTGACCCACCTAGGATCGATGTTCGTTCTTCATATTATAGCCAGCCATAGGATTCTTCACACTCAGTGCGCTCGAGCTCTGAAGAATATGCCCCTCAAGATATATGTTGTACATTGAAATCCACTAATCATCACAGAGGTAGTTACCTAATGGACCTCCATGTCGTTTGGTTTCCAACGTTGCAGACGGCGTGTCAATCGGATGCCCGGTCTGTGACTTATAAGCATTTTAGTTCCGAGAGCCTGGTTGGATTTGGGTTCAATCGAACCAAGTTGTACTCAAACATTCTCCAAAACTCAAGAAGAGTATACCAAAAGGATCTTATCTCTCCAAGGGTCTCATCTTCATAGATAGTTCTTTAAACAGAATCCCGTATTTCAAGTTATGTCCCTTTAAGAGGATCTAGGCATGGTTGGGTCTAGGTCCACCCCGACCCGGTCGGACCGACCCAGTTTTGGTCTGACCCAGAAGAGTTGGGTCGTGGGCTGGCTTGACCAGTGGTGGACTGTGGCCCGCTTGTCTTACGTGGTCTGACCCGTGGAAAAGTGTGGCCCACTGGTATGTGCGGCCCGCTGTTGTGGGGTCCGTCGAGCTGGTAAGGGGGGGTCTCCATTTGGAAGGAGAAGAAGCAGCGCCCTTTGGTGCTGCCAAGTCACCCATAGGACCCGCTACTGGTCCCTCCGCCATGGTGTTGGAGCCACAGCTTCTCCGACGGTGCACCGTTGCACACCCCTGCCTCCACCTATGGATGGCCATTGCCGGCCATCCATTTTCGCCCCACGACAGGAACGTTGTGGCCCTTTTTCACCCATTGCACACAATGGCACACCGCATCACCTCAGTGGTCAGCCAGTGCCCGCCACTCAGCTAAACCCCAGGGAATAGTGTTGTGGTCTCCTCCTACAGCATGCGACGACACGCCGCCTCCATCGCAGCCGGCCAGTGTCAGCCTCCGCCATTATCTTCCAGCTGGTATCTCACCCAACCCGAAGATAACATTTGGGCTAAACACACAAAAATTCCCACAAAGGTGGAGGGTCTGGGCCTTGTTCGTCTAGCACGTGTCCTCCGTGTTATCTTGATATCAAGAGGGTAGGATTTAACAGTTAATTTTAATTATAAAAAAAAATCCCTACCTCTAGATTATTGCAGAGTCTCCACGCTAGAGAAAGAGTCGGTGTTCGTTGTTCGGTGGCGCTCATCCCCACCTGTTGGAACCGTCATAATCCTCCATGGTGGGCGTCATGACGCTCTATAAGCACTTCGTTGCTTTCTGAAGCCGTATCGATAAATATCCCAAGTTACATATATATATTATAGGAGGAGGGTGACTAATTATCATGTGATTTCTAAGGGTTCATTTAATAGGAACTATCCTAATTTCTAATGACGTTGTTACATAGGATTTGAAGGGTCAAGACATTTAAGGGTTTGACACACGATTAGTCCCACACTGCCACTTTTCCGTTAAAGGAAAAAAAATAAATAAATAAAATAACAAATTTATTTTATTATTATTTTAAAAAGTCAAAAACATAACTTTTTATCTAGTCCAACTGCGGTCGAAGTGAAGTCTCATTTAAGAGAATCTCGGCGCTATAAATTCAAAGATGCCCTTATAATTTTAATCCGAGCACCTGTTCAAAATTTAGAAAATTTCACATGCGTGTTTACTGAACGTAACTTAAAAAATGTAAAATAATTCATTCTGGACACACCGGTCCTCAGAATCACACGCCATCAATTTTTTCAGACTTGCAAAAATTCCATATAATAAAAAAATTACATGGAAAATCTGGGTCCTTATAATAAAGTTATTTTCACTTGTTATTTCTATCTACAGTATATGGTGTGGGATAAGGCTATGGAGTTTATCAAACTCGAACCAGTTTACTAGACCCTAACAGAGTACATGAATGTATTTTCCATTATTTCATAGTTTTCATCTAAGATTGTGTTAAATGAGAAGATTAATAATCAACAGTTCGATAAGGATCTTTAACATGATATTCATTATCATTTTTTCATGATGAATTTTTCTTCTTATGTTTATGTAATTGATAGGGATTTTACGGTTCAACAAGGCCGGGCTGGTTAGTCAGGTTTTTTTGGAGTTAATTTTTCTCTTACTGGTGGTTATATGATTAAATTTAAATGGAAATGGGATATTGATGACTCTCATAGTGTTTCTTGATAGTAGGTGACTTATATTCCTCCTGTAGTTCCTGAAATAGGCCCTTTAACCTGATTTTAGTGTTGAATTCTTGGGTATATGATACATGATTGTAATAAGGTTCTAATGGTCTACAGTTATTATAGTCACTCTAGACACCAACTGAAATTATTTCATTTCATTTATACTCTTTATAGTGGAACGAGCTCATAATCATCTAAAATTAATGGAATGAAATAAAATGATTCACAAACAAAGGGTTTCAATCCATAGTCATCTACAATGAAGATTCTTCACATTGTGGACAATTATCTAGTGGAAGAAAATACAGGTACAATGATCATAATAGGAACCATCACTATAGTTTTATCATTTGTGACTACTTTATTTGATACCGGTTCATCCCATTCATTAATAATGAATCATATTGTGATCTCGATATATCATCTTATGGATCTTTTTCTCATGTGAGTGATATTACAATGCCCCTCAGAACAAAAAGAGAGAAAGGTCCCCATTGTCAGGATTGTATCTTCTCTTTGCCAGATATCATGTTTGTCTGGGGTATTCTATTTCTCATCATAAAACATCTTGATATAATTTTTAGAATGGATTAGATCATTGATAATACGGCCTAAATTGATTTCTAATTTCGATAGGTATCCTTTGCCACTCCTGATGGGTTGTACTGTATCTTTTAGGGAGAATGAGACCTGAGTATGAGTAGAGGAAAATCATCATATCCATATTTAGGGGAATTAATTTTGGTGTTTTATTTTGATATATAGAGGGAATATTGTTGTGATGATATAACTCCAATTATTTTCAATTTTTTCAATGTTTTTCATTATGATTTCTCTAGTTTTTAGTCAGAAATAGTCGTAGAGTTTTTTTGATTTAGTTCTTGGTAATCATATTGTTTCAATGCCCTATTATCAAGTGGATCCTACTGTAATAAATGATTTAAAGATTCATCTAAATGGTTTATTAGAGAAAGGATTTTTATATTTTATTGTGTCCCCTTGGGCGTAACACGTTGTATTTTTTAATAAAGATTATGGAACCATTATTCTAGGTGATGATTACCATAAAATAACTGGAGTAATGGTAGAGAGAATTTTTTTACATAGATTGATTATTTATATGACTAGTTTGAAGGGGTTATGTGGTTCTTGAAGACTAATCATCAATCTTGATATCACCAGTTGAGAATAAAAGAATATGACATTCAAAAAACTACCTTCTAGAGTATTTGTGAACTTTATGAATATCTTGTAATTACATTCAATATAATAAATTCTCCTATAGTATTTATGGGTTAGATGAATATGATAATCCATTAGTATATTTATATTTTCAGGGTTCTCTATTTAGATGAATTCTCGGTTTACTTTCTAACATAGTAGGATTATCTTTGTCAGATGAGATTAGTTCTATAAATCGTTATATATCATAGAATACATTCAAAAAAAATTCTGTGTAATTTCTAGATTGGGGAATTGATGTTCTCAGGGCATGTGGAGTCAGAATGTGGTTTTTCATTCAACCCTAAAAAGTTCTGTCTATTATTTCAAGGGAGTAACTACATAATTCTTTCAATATATATATCTTATTTGGTTCACCAAGGTATTACTTTGGGTTTGTGAAGTATTTCTCAAAGATGGCTTGTCTGAGGACAACTGTCACTCAGAAGGGAGTGATGCATTCTTGTGATGAAAAATGATATAGTTCATTCATTAAGATGAAAATTATTTTTACTTTTGTTCAGTTTTTGGCCCTTCAACAGGATAGGAAGGGCTATGTGGAATTCTATGATGCATCATGTTTGTTTTTGGGATGTTTTCTTATTAAATGTGGCCATGTGGTAGCCTATGGTTCTCGAATGTTTAAGCCACATGATAATAAGTATCTAACCAATGACCATGAACTAGTTTCCATGATTCATATTATTATTTCTCCACATTACCTTTTTTGGGAAATGGTTTATCATATATTCTAACCATAGGATCTGGATTTATATCTCTGATTAAAAAATTTGAATATCTGCTAGATTGCATGAGGGGAGTACCTAATGTAATTAGATTTTGAAATTTTCTATACCTTGAGAAGTGTAATGTTGTCACTAATTTCTTGAGGATGAAACATCTAACCCACTCATGAAATAACCATCGGATGCGTGGAACATGATACATCTTTTGGCACAAATTTTATCAGAGTCTACGAAATAGGGGTTGAGGTTGTATTGTAATGTGTTTGGTTGACCTCTACTCTTCTTGAGGTGATTCTTCACAAGCATTATCTTGATGATGATTTACTTATAATATGGGACTCTCATTATGGTGGGGATACCACTGGTGAATTTTTATTATCTTTTGATGGTATCATATGTTTACAAAACTAGTATGTAGTACCTTCTATAGTGAGAAAATATGTGATGAGGTATTTCTATAATTCCTATTGGGTTATGCACCCAGGAAACAGAAAGATTATTTATGAAATTCGTTGATGGTTCTAGTGGCCATGTATGATATAAGACAATTCTGAATTTGTTTTACATTGTTATAAATTCCAATAGTTTAATGTTGATCACTAGAAAACATTGCATTTTCTCTAGCCCCTTCTAGTGCTGAATTAAATGTGAGATGAGATTTATATGAAATTTTTTGTGGGATTGTTACATACACAAATAAAGAAGAATTCAGTATGGTTTGTGATTGATAGGTTGACCAAATAAAATCACTTTATACCAATTGAGGATAATACCAAAGATGATTAATTGTAAAATATTTATCTGAAATAGACTATAAGTTTGAATTTACTTCTATCTATTATGGTCTCTAATAGAGATCCTCGTTTTTTCACTTATTTCTAGTGAGGCCTTCAGCAAGTTATGATATCTCATGCTCATTTGAGTGTGGGGTACCATATATATATATATATGGATGTATAGGTAGAGAGGGATATATAGATTGTAAAGTACATTCTTCATGGTGACATCATCGATTTTGACAGAGATTGGGATGACTCTATGGGATTAATTTATTATAATTATAATATAATTTATTAGTCCATAATGATAATGGATCATTTGAGGCATACTAAATCTTTTTTCTTTTTGGTGGAGATTGGTGAGAGTTTCTTGGTCGAACCAAGCTTGGTCCATGAGAGTTCATAAAATATTTAGTTAATTCGTCATATAATGTTGATGGGGCATATTTGGTATTAATCTTATATTGATCACCATCATAGGCCATTGGAGTTCTCTATTGGTGATTTTTTTAGAGTTTCAAAATGATTAGGTCATATATGGATTTGGAGGAAAGGGAATCTTGTTCCTTTTTTGGGTACATTTTTTGGTTTTTGAGAATGTTTTGAAAGTGGATTTTTATTTATAACTTCTACCATAGTTGATGTCGATACATATTTTGTTCCATGCATCATTCCTTTAAGAGTATCTATACGACCCATATCATGTCTTTATATTGGAGGATATGTATGTTGAGCCTTTTTTACCCATGACGAAGAATCCAGTTAGTATAGTTAGTTTTGATAAAAATTTGCTTTATTTTGGGATGATATCATTGGTCTATGTGATTGGAAGAATGGATTTTATTATCATGAGATTTTATAGTGAGAGGCACTGATGAGAGAGTAGTGCCCCCATATTTTTTATATGGAATCTTCTATATATGACTTATCGGGATAGAATGTATTTATGGTGGGTAATTTATATATTCTACTTACTTGTATTTAGGTAAACATCATCCCTTCTTTTCCACATTCATTGGCTAGGGTTCATCTCATATTGTTTCGGGTGAAGTCATGAAAAAAATAGAGGCTTTTTGTGATGTTCATGGATAGAGAATTGTTCTCCAAAAACCATGCACCTCCAGTGACAAACCTGAATCCCAAGATAGTGACGGTTTTCACAGTAGATGCAAGGTTTGAAAAACCATGCACCCACTAGTAGAAATTATGAACCCTGTAATAGTGGTGCATGGTTTTTTCAAACCATGTGTAACCCTCCTGGAAACCATGTTCTTGGGTTTTATTTAATCCAAAAAAAATATTTTAAAAACTCCAAAACCCATATTTATTTTTCTTTTCAACCCTTAAATTTTCTAACTTGATTCTTATGGTTGAGAAGGATCCCTATAAGAGATTTTGGATTCTCTAACACCCACCTTTGATGAGTCAAGGTGCTATTTGAATATCTGATCTATCTTTGCTAAGTGGATCACCTCTTGTTTAGTAAATCCTAATCTTTTTTTATATCCTCTTTATAGATTATTAGATAATCATGTTATTTATGGGTCTAAAGTTCATTTGATGGGATCTTTATTATTGGTTTGATTTCTGGATCTCATATGGCTTCATTCTTCAATGGTGGATCCCATTGTGAGTGTTAATTCTTGATCATTGATTAAAGGTGGGTAGTTTTATAATTAATTTCCCTTCAATTGAATCCTATATTTTATAAAATAAATTGAATGGTGTTTTTGATGAATTCGAAAATAGGTAATTTTGATAATTGGTTTTTTAATTTGAAAGGGATAAGTAAATTAATAAAACCACGCTTTCAATGGAACTGAAATTATTAATGGGATTTATGGAATATGGAGTCCTTATTTTTTAAATAATTTTGATCAAAATTAATTAATGTTTTTTTGAGAAAAAGGGTTAAATTTAATGATGATTTACATGGCAAGAAATTATTGAAATTCGTTATTTGGTTTTGAAAAGAGAAAGGTATGTTGGAAATTGAAATTGTGTAGTTATATTTTAAATGATTTGAAATGATTAATTGGAAATTTCATTTATATATTGAATATTGAAGAACATGTTTTCCTTGGTATTTAGTGGTAATGTGGATAATCATGATAGGAACATTCATCCCTATAAAAGGATTGATGATGAAAATCATTACTAAAACAACTGTGGCATGTCTTCCCATAAGCGGTCCCCCTAATTTTTTGTATGCTGCCCTTGACTGGTTCCCCTTTTTTATTTGTATTTTTGTGTTCACACATAATAGGATATGTTATCACTATAATATTTGTGAAGTTACAATTACCTAATAAACTAACATACCATAGGTATTATTTATAGGGAGCTTCAATTTCTATGTTTTTTTTACTTTATTATACTTTCCATTGATTTTTTTAACTATTTTATTCATGAAAATAGATTTAAATATAATGTTTTATAAATTTTTTTATATTTAATCCAATTTGAATATTGTATTGAAATATCTTCAATAATTTTGAAATTATTGAATGTTTTGTTGAAAATATGAAATTTAAATTCTATGCCTTGTTTTATTTAAATTGATATATTTAATGGAAAATTTTATGGTAATGATTATGGAAACTTGGTGATACCATAATATGATTTATAGATCAAACCCTAACTTTTCTTTTGGGTGTTTCTAGAAACTCTTATTAATGGTCCGACAAAAGGGAAAGTTCCTCTTGGAGGAGGTGTATGTTCTTGATGATATTGCTTCGAGTGATGGATGTGATCAGGGAAATGTTTTCCATTGGTTTCATGGTATGTTTGAGATGTATCTTGAAATATTTTGAGTAATTTGATGATGTAATGACTTGGGTATTGTGAAACCTATTTTGTTTTTATTACTTTCTTCTTAACGAGTGGCAAGAATACTGAATTGTAACTTTTATCTTCCATTGTTTTGAAGAAATTTTATTCCATATATTATCATTTTTTATTCCAGGTGAAAGTTTGAAACATGAGGGGACTAGAAATTCCCATTCGTTTAGGTGAGTACCAGCTTAGGTATCATGTTATCGAGGTATCTAGGTAGGTTCGTGAAAGGTCATATCCTTAATCCTTTATACATTGAATAATCAAAATAATAATTATTTATATTTTTTTAAGCAATTAATTCAACATATAATTACACTTTCCACTTCCATATTCATTAAACAAAGAGTGAACCATCCCTTTTTATATACCCTTGAAAATCAGTGATGTTACCAAGGATCCAATCTTCCCCATGTGGAAATGGTTTTTCCGTATATCTAAACTCACTACATAAACTTTCCTAAATTATATTCTTTTATTGAGAAGATCACAAGACCACCAAAAACATCTCTAAATAAACTATAGGTCATGGTCCATGCTTTGACCTGTAGATGTTGAAATTCCGAAAATATATTGGACAAATAGACCATGAAAAAAAGAGGCATAGGGTCATCTAGAATCATCCTTCCCTACACGTAAAAAAATAAAATCATTAAAAATGTATAAATATTAAAACAACATACCCCAACTAGACATAGGGAGGCAATTTTTAGGCCACAACATCAAGATGGGGTTTCCTTCCATTTTTACTTCCCCACTATAAAATTTTTAGTCTAGAATTCAATTGGACAATAATAAAACTAGGTAATTTTCAAGGGGACATAACAAAGGTGGGGATAGATTGGACTATGGCCTTGATGAATATTTAATTGCATGATTTAGAAAAACTTCTACTGGAAAACCCATTAATTGTTTTCGCAACCCGATCCAATATACTAGAAAAAACCACTTTTTTAACACCCCAAAAAAGTGGGAAAAACATTACATTTTTTTGTGATTTTCAGCCACATGAATTTCATATGTAATCGAGAGATCATCTATCCTACTTGTAAGAACACCGGAACTAAAGAAGATATCATACATGGATATTTTAACAAACTACCCACATTTTGTCTCACAACTATCAATAATTTGGAAGATAGTAAGGAATTATTCTAAGGTACCTATGGATAAAAGTAAACAATCCTCATAAATAATAGGTTGGAAATAGGTTTTCTCTACTAAAAACCCATATCCCCATACACTTTATATTCCCTATCATCTATAGAAATTAACAAGGAAAAAAACATTATCCACAAAAATTAACAAGAAATGGAAGATAGGGTAACCTCGATGAAGACCCCTAGAAGAGGAAAATCTATAAGAGGTCCATCCATTAATTTTAATCCTAAAAGAGACAGTGGATATGCATATCATGATGACAAAATTAAATTTATAAAAAATACTCATTAAAAACTCGAGAAAATTTCATTCAAATTTATTTTCCACCTTGTTAATATCTCTCTTCCAAGCCATGATACATATTTTAGTTACAAATAAACATTTCATGGAGTGAAACACTTCTTGGAAAACAATTATATTATCAAAGATGAGCCTCTTTGGGATAAAATCAATTTAGTTATCATAAATAATAGATGATATCCATGTTCATAGTTAGTTAACCAAAATGCTTTCAAATTCTTTGTAGGTAGCATTGCATAAACTAATATGCCTAATGTTTAAGACAAAAGAGAATATTTTGTTCTTCATAATGAGTGTAATAATAGGATCATTAAGTGAAAAAAGATTGTATTTTTCAATTAAAAAGTCATTCATGATAATTGAAATGCTTGTCCTGATAATATGCCATTATTTTCAAAATAACAATGAAAAAGAATCATCTAGTCTATGAACATTGGTTGTGTGTATTTTCTTATGTGCCACAAAAAATTTAACCATCAGTAAAAGCACAGGTCATCTGGTGATTAATATTTCCAGAACCTATGTCATGATAAAAGTAGAAATATCATATGAAATGAAGGACCCCACATGGGGAAAATATCTTAATAAAACCACTTGTTAAGATCATGGATTCTTCTCTCACTGATACAGGTCTACCTTCCGAATTAGTGAGATAAGAGATATAGTTCATGAACCAATTTTAAGAGGCCTTCAGATTGAAATAGAATTTATTAAATTTTCCAACTTTGATGTGGGATTCTCAAATGCATATTGACCAAAAACATTCATTAGTTCTTTTTTCCATGTCCAGTTCTACTTATAGTCCTGAGATAGTGGAGATAACATAATCATAAGGGGGATTGAATATAACTCATTCAGATTTATTTCAAAAAAATCACATTGAATATCAGGAAGATGAAAATTTAGATAACTCCATCATTTCAAATTGTAGACTACATGATGGATACTTCATTAAAAGTTAGGATCCCTAACCTTTTAATAGGAATATTTCACATATTTACACTCTTTATCCTTATTATAGAATATATGGAATCATAAGAATCATTCATTCCAAGGTTTCCTGGACCTAAGAGAGGTGTCTGCGAGGATGGAAAAATGGTCTTGTAGAGACCTAGTACTTGCTTTTAATGACATTGAAATATTTAAATATATATTTCCAGTTCCAGGTTCTATGACAATGATTAATTCTGAGTCCTAATGTGCTCAAAATTAATTTTATAAAATAATTCCATATGTTTTATATTGCACAAGATCATTTTCTTATATAAATTTGGATAACTTAAAGAAAAAGACCAGATCAGAAATCATACACCACAATTGAGTTCAGAATGCATTTTATACATTGTGTGTGACTTAAAATAGGTTGGTGTGGTGTGTTTGGATATCTTACCCATTGGCAGTATGTTAAGTGGGTAAAATAATTAATTATTTAAATTAATCAAGTAGTTTATCCTAAAAAATTATATAATAATAGTTCCATTGAGAATCCTATAAGGTTATCTATGTAAACCCTGGGAGGATTCCCTATAATCGTCCCATCCTTCTATTGGAGAGTCACCTTAGATGACGATGAAACACTATATCAGATTAAATAGAGGTTCAACGAATTCAATTACTTATTTAAATCATTATCGAGTGCATTATTCGATGGTAGACTATCCAATATCTATGTAGTAATCATAAATTTAGTGTTTACACCTTTATTGATTAAATTTATTGAACATATCAATCCCTTCTATTGAACTATTCCAATTGTGTCTTGATCATATACCTTAGTAACGATTAAATTTATTAATATTTTTTTAACTACATATAAATCCATTATTTTTTGTTGGAAAAGAAATCCTAGAAGAAATATATTAAACATTTGTTGTGGTTACTTTCTTCCCATTTTCTTTGTGTTCATCGCAGGTTGGATCCCACAGTCAATGTTCAAATTATTTTTGCAATACTGAACCCGATCATACCTCCAAAATCCTAATGGATTCATGAATAAGGAACTAATTGATGGAACAAGGTTAAATCAGTGATGATTATTGGTTTTAGAAGATGTTTTCAATAATCATAGTCTAGATCATCAATGGTGTAAGGTTTGGGGGAACACTAAACATTCTATGTATTTATAATGATAAAAAAATCAAATTTTGGGTGAATAACAGCCAAAAATTACAATCCGTGATTAGATACACTATTTATAGGTGGAATAAAATATGTAATTGAAGGTATGAGGCAAGATTCGAAGCAAGGTAGTGGATAAATAAATCCATTAAAAAAATGACAACACACCATTTACTGTGATGAGCACATTATATGTAGCACCTTGGTTATAGTGGTTGGAGTTTTGCGTCATTATTAGGATGAAATGTCATGTATCCCTCATACATTCCATTTACCACCTTCCACATATGTATGAGATGTGTGGAAGAGAACATGGCTGGGAAGACACCATGTGCATAAGTACACGGGCATGACCAGAACTAACAGATAACACCCCGTGTGAAGAGGCACATCATGTAGTAATGTACATGGACATGAGGTTAATTACACAGACAAATATTGGATACAAAAACATGACCAAATCACATAGGTGGGACCTCAAGAGTCATTGGAATGAAATGTATATACCACAAACTCCTTGTACTCCAATTCGGTTGGTGATCCTTGTACCTCCAGGGAAACAACAAGGTGAATGAGTGAAACCACATGACATGAGGGACCCCTCATATGTCATGTACCCCTCGAATCCATTTGGGGATACATAAAGATTTCAAATCTCCTTCATTCAGACTTGTATATCGGTCGGTGAGTATCCTATCTAAAGTGTTTTTCCATGAAAAATATATTGTTCCCTCAATTTTGGATTTTGAGATATGATATAAAATTTCATAGGAATGATAAATGGTTAGGTAATGCTTGAAAATGGCAGTGATCATGCAGGATCACTTGAGGCATCCTAAGTGGAACCCTCCTGCTGGGATATGTATGGATCCTCAATGAATTATAGTTTAAAATACTCTATCTATTAATGTAATGGAACCCTTATAGACTCTTAAAGTGGAACCCTCCTATTGGAATCAGTCATGTGTCCTCTACCACTAGAGTTTAACTCTCCATCTAGGATAGGAATGGGTCCTCAACTACTAGAGTGAAACACTCCAACTGGGACAAGCATGGATCCTCTAACAGCAGAGTGTAACCCTCGTACTAGGTAGGGCATGGGTCCTCCATAAACTATCATAGGGGAACCATACTATTAATATAAGGCATGGGTCCTCTATAGACCTCCTTATTTGAACCCTCTAGAGAGAATGTGCATGCATCCTCAATGACTTCTAGAGTGGAACCATTTAGATGGGTATGACATGGGTCATCTATCGACATATATAGTGGAAAACTCTAGATGGGCTGGGGATGGGTCCTTTATCACTTACTAGATCCCTCCTATTATAATAGATAATGGTTCCCCTACCTAGATATTATGGCCCCTCTATTTTTCAACATAGTGAAGAGGTGTATAAGGACTTGTATAGTTACTACTGAGTAGACATATGAGATGATGGCCATTGTTGATGGGCTTATAAATTTTTTGGAAACACATTTATCCTTGGATGATTTGTGGATGGTGATTCCATTTCTCTCTAATTTGATTTTCTTTTTACTAAGAATATACCTATCGATTTGGTTACTTATTTTCCAAGGGTTTTGAAGAGACATGGGTATTCCATGTGCTTTGCATGTTTACATTCTCATGGTTTGATGAGTCTAATATCCTAGTATATGTAGAAAGTACTTGACTGGTAGTTCATATACACACCAGGTTTAGCTCATTGAGTTTATACGAGGTTACATTTCGCTTGGTTTTGGTTGAGTTGTTATATTTTACTATATCTTACATCATGTGTACTATCTACTCTAATTTTATTCCTATTATATATCTCATTAATTCCCATCATCATTTGGGGAATCCTTATAGGATTGTATATAGTCACCCCTACCTTTTGATTTTTCATCACTTGTTGTGTCTTATGAAGATGATAGATAGGATGGTGGTAACCTCAAATGACCTTAGGGATATCAGGTAATTTGGACCACATATGGAGGTCACATATTAGATATTAAGAGAGAATTTATTAGCATTTTACTTTTCATGTTTTGTCTATTTGGGACATATTTATGGTTTTTCATGAATTTTTTCTCTTTAATTTTTAGTTTACACAACTGTATGCTTATACTTTCTAGAGGATTTACATGCATGGTTGATTCTATAATGTTTTACATTTTTTTATTTTCTTCCTCATTACTTTTTCAATGGGAAGTATGTTTGTGTGTACAGGTACATTGGCAATGGAAGTACATTTAGGATATGAATTTTATTACTTGTCTCCACCCATATCTAATGGAGGTTGGCCTAGGGTAGTTTCATCTCAAGCCTCAACTTGGGTCGGGTTATGATAGATTGGTTTCAGAGAAGTTCCTTCCTTGTGATGTTGTTTTAAGTAGTCCCCTTAGGAGGATATGGATTGGATTTAGGCTAAATGTTTCAAAGTGTCTTGAGTGAGGCTCTCTGTCTAGGTAATCTAGTGATGGTATGGTAAGCCAACATATCCATTCACTAGGACCTTGACTACCTACTTTCCAACTCAGCATACCGAGTCATTAGTTGAAATGATCAATGGTGCATGCATCATATAGGATTGAGTACTTAACATTCGTTCTTAAGTCATTTCCCCATTATATATATATATATATATGCTTATCTGATTGTGGTATGTCATGATAAATATCAGGATGCCTCCATGATGATATAAAACCTAGATAATAGTTTTAAATTTTGACAATAATCTGATGAGTGATGATAGTTTAGTTCTGGGTCCATCCCAGGAGCTTCATCCTCCAGGTGGGATGTTATAAATAGGTCAACATGTTGAGTAACTAATTTTTCCAACAAAATAGGTTGAGTATACACATTGGATTAGTGTGCTTCATGAGTTCTAACTCTATAGACTGTCGAGGTTTCATGGAGAGCCAGATCTTCTGATAGAAATGGAATTGATAGAGTTGGTGGTCCATGACATTAGGCATATCTGGGAACTGATGAATCAGGTTTTTCCACTAGTTGCTCGCCTTTTCCAGAGAGCAGTTTGGAGATCATAGAGCCATGTTATATAGATGAATAAGAAGTTGACACTATTCTGTCCCAACTTCTAGTAGTGGTTAAATGAGGAGTATTACCCCTACTGTATGCACTTGATTTGGGTTTAAGAGCTTATGGTGGTGTAGCAGGGTGGGATGACAGTTGATGAGTATGCGATGGGGTTCACAGACCATACAAAGATCTCCCTTGACATGATCTGGGATTAATACTTCCTAGCATGAATGTTTTAGTAGGGAACACATAGAGATATTTGTGATAGCATGACGCCCATGTGAATCCCCACCTATGTTGGGGATCTATAGTGGGAACTAGAGACAGAGATATTTAGGTCCAATAGATTCCAGAGAGTTAGAGCTAGAAGTGGGAATCATAGAGATGAGTCACCCGTGGTAGCTAGAAGGCACGAGTCAGTGAGATCTTAGCACAATAGATCCTTTGACAATCACAGTGCTACATATGTTCATCTCGTATAGGGACATCAACGATCACCAAGAATACCTAAAGTGGGTTGGTTCTATCTTGGTGATTGGATATGTCACATAGCACATGACTTCTTGACCAAACATGATGAGGATCAAAGGTAGGCAGCTGATGGACCGTCATAGAAGAGGTTGTGTCATGATCATGGATATCCCAAAAAAGGCCAGGGAGGTACCAATAAAAGAGATGCTGGAAGAGGAGTATTATGAATTGTGGAAGGTGGATGATAATATTATATTCTTCAAACACAAATCCCATGTTTCCCATGTTGGGATCAGTGAACATGCAGTCATGGTCATGACTAGGTCCAGGCCTTGGAGGCTTATGACCCTGCAACGTACAAGATGATTAGTGGTATGATATGTATTTATTATAATCATGATTCAATATTAGTAGAAACAAGTTACATTAATTCTTTAATCTCTATATAAATTTTCTATGAGATGGATCTCCTAGTTGAGATTCTATCCCAACATACTCATCTTGACATTCCTATAGGAAATGTTTCTTCTATATATTTTATCTGACGGTAGTGTGAGCAATATCTTTGTGGAAAGATGTACATGTGGGAATTTTCGGTCATCAATATGGAACACAATGATGTAAAATTGGGTATGGATTTCTTTTCTATGGTTTGATCTCTCATTGGATTTCATCTCAGATGAGTCATATGCCTTTACCCTAATGGGATGATATTATCCTTTTCTAGAAAGAGTGATTGGAGGGTAGGAAAACTGATTTATATGAGTACGAGGAATCATCCCATCAACCATATTTTTGAAATTATAGCCCTTGGTGAAAAAGACTCCTCTAGTATATGGATTTTTATTGTTTTGTAGGATTATATAAATGTCATTCCTGAAGATGTTTTGGGAAAACCTATGGCTAGGAGATGGTGTTTTTCATTGAATAGAAACCTGAGACTTCTCTAATATATTATGAGTCGTATTGGATAACCCCTTGAGAGATCCAAGAGTGGTGGTTATAATTAGATTAACATCAATAAAAGGGTTTCATCATGCCTGGTGTGTCCCCCTAGCCATATCCAGTGTTTTTCATTAAAATGGAAGACAAAATCTTTTGAATTCGTGTAGATTTTCATCACCTTATCCAGGCCACAATAAAAATCAAGTACACATTTCCAAGGATTGATGACCTATTTAACCAATTGTAGGACATGATATACTTTTCAAAGATCGATCTTCATTATGAATACCACCAGTTCTAGTTTTGTGAGGCTGATAATCCAAATATGTTGTTCCGATGTCGCTACAGACACTATGAGTTCCTAGTGATTCCCTTTGGCATGTTGAATTTCACCACCATTTTTATGAAATTGATTAACTGAATAATCCATCCATAACAGGACTAGTTTGTAGTTTTATTCATCTAAAACACAATCATCTACTATCAATCAATGGATAAGGATTCACAACACTTGAGGATGGTTTTATATTTATGTCAAGAGCACCCACTTTGTGGGAAACTCTCGTTGTTCGAGTTTTGGAATCAGGATGTTCACCTTCTGATGCATGTAATTTTTTGACATGGTTTAGTTGTAGACACTGCAACGATTGATTTTGTGCTTTATTAGGATCCACCCAATATAATATCAAAGGTACGGAGCTTTGTTGTCTTGGAAGGGTAAGATTTTTAGTTTTTTTAGAAATCACTTGATTTACTACCCATTTGACCACCCTGATGATGAAAGGATACCCATTTACCTAGTCTGCACAGTTCTAGATGGAATTCTAGGAGTTAAGGCTAAGACTAAGGAGTGATCCTGTATTTAGACTTCTAAGGGAGGGCCTAGACTATATAGTAAATTGTGATTCCTTGGGATCTAGGCGCGGATACGTATTAATGAAGCGGTAGGCAATTATCACATATGGGTCGAGATAGTTGAGACCCCATAAGAAGAACAATGTGTCTCGTGACATAGAGATGGTAGTGGTATTATTCTCCCTAAGGATGTAGAGGAACTACCTCCTGGGGGAATTCATTCCAGTTTACTCATACCATTAGAATATTAGGTACATATTCACTCATAGGGAATTAATCCAAAGACAGTGGCACTGGATAGTGTCCCTATTGGACTATGACATTGAGATATTATATACTCTAAGGAATTGAATCATAGTAGCATATTACCTTAAAATGAATTCCTAGGATAATTTTTTAGGAGGTTTTATAGTAGTTGGCTTCCTCACATCTAACATTAGTGAAGCAGGAGGGACCATGTTTTCTTTAGTCATTGGTGTTGACTCCTCCACTTCTTCAGAATGTGAGAGATTCCCAGCTTAGAGACATTCATTGTGAGGACATTCATTACTAGATATCCCAAAGAGTTTCACGAGATGAATATTCTGATGTAGGAAATCACATTAACTTTTTTCTTGGGATAGATGGTTGTTCCAGTCACGATGCAGGAGGAGGTGATGTGTGTGTTCAACACTTTTCCCCTACATGTATATCCTAGTTTAGGGAATATGTATATGGACATTTTGGGCAAATTTTGGTGTTCCTAAATGAGATGGTGCATAGCTGAGTTCATCTCTATGACCCCCACCTATTAGTAGGTAAAGTCTAATAACCAATTTCGTGAAAGTTTTTTATAGACCCTTGAGATCCCAAAGTTGATGTGGAATAAAATATCCATACAATTTTTTATAAGGATTCCGTTTACAATGAAATGCTATTACTCTATCTTGGTTATAGTTGACTTACTCACGAATTCATCACAATTACCTTCTATCAAGGAGAATAGTTTGGTGCAGTGTTTGGGAAAGTTCAATGTAATAGAAGTTTTTCTTCTTTATGGGGTGCTGTAAGAGTCAAAATTATTTTTGACTTTTTCATTCCTTTTTGTTTTGGAAATCAAAAAAATTCATTCATAAAAATATAAAACCTATTGCTTTTATTCCAAATGTATTTTTAAATTGTTTTGAAAGAAACCATATACTTTAGAATTCATTAAAATAATTTTACTATATTAAAAATTTTACATTATAATTATTATAATGAGCATAAATATTATTATGATCATATTCACATTATCAAACTGATTTTATGTCATTCTATCATGTATTCATACTGACAGAAGTTTTAATTGTATTTGAAATTGAAAATGACACTATCTAATTCAAACTCATAATGAAAATCATAATGAGATTCTATAAGTAAATCCATAGGATAGTCTTTTGTATTAATTATGGATATTTAAAATTGTTTTATTGTATTGAAAACTTTTACTCCTAATGTTTTTTTGTCAAAAAAATGGATTATATTCTATTATATGTGTAAATCAAAATGATGATGTTGGTTTAGTCAGAATATTATAGTTGAAGTGTCATGTCTCTATGTCCTCCTTAAATTCATTCAATAAATATGACTGCTGGAAATCAAGATGACCATTGGGAGGCATGATTATAAATATTTTTTCATTCCAAGTGTGTGAATGAGTGGGATAGAGACATCATTTCGCATGTTATTTTGAAAAATTAATTTTCCCTTGTTTTTATAAAGTGTTAAAGAATGAATATCTTGTTCTTATTATTATTTATTTTATGTAGGGATATTATTTTTCTAAAGAAATACTTTTTAGATTTCCTCCTTAAAATATGAATTTTTTCTTTGTGTGACACCAATTGTTGTGATTACAATCACGGAATTCCAAATATGGCAAGACAGAATCCAATGTGCTCGACGGAGGTCTTGTGGGGATAAC
The DNA here is from genome assembly GCA_963277665.1 of Viscum album. Classification (NCBI taxonomy): domain Eukaryota; kingdom Viridiplantae; phylum Streptophyta; class Magnoliopsida; order Santalales; family Viscaceae; genus Viscum; species Viscum album. The sequence continues at coordinate 977,822,482 of OY728161.1, forward strand.
AAGACTGAATCAGATCCATGGATCGAGGGCTTCCACGATTGGAAAAAAGAGGATCTGAACACCTTGTATATTGAGGTCTTGCAATGGTAGAATGATAGAAGTCGATTATCATAATAAGGCCTTAACCTAGTGTCAATAAGATATACTTTTTCAATTTATAAATCAATGGATATTTATCCTAGGTTACTGGATACCCTTATCTTTAGGTTAAATTAATTCTATTAAATTTTATTACTTTTATGTTTACATGTAATTTATATTAACTATAATAATTTCTAGAAAGTGATATTTTGCATTAAGATTTTCTATTTGCATTTCTTTTATTGTAATAGCTTTAATTATGATTCATTTTCATTACTCAGAATACGATTATATATGATTTATGATTGAATTGACTTCTATTGTATTAATATGATTTGTCGTAACCATTGTGACTATGATACATTATTGAAATACTTTGAAATATAATTTTATTTTTTGAATAAGAATAAATGATGTTTACGATTTAACATGTGGATTGCATATTAGAATATTCTTGATTATGATATTCTTATCATCATAACCTTGGGTCGATATCAATTACAATTTTAATACATAATTGGTTTTTTGAATATGATTTATTTAATTATTTTAAACAATGTCACTCTTAAGGTTAAAAATGAATTTTTTTAGCTTATAATTCACCCCCTCTTTTATTAACCATCTATATATACTTTTAGATCCTACAATTGGTATCAAAGAAACATATCAGTTTTACTGATACATAAATTATGTATCATAGTAGGATTTCAATTATATTAATTGCTACCATTTTTTCCTTTTCCCTTGAAGGATAGTTATAAAATTTTTATTTATAAAAACATTATACCCTAACATGTTTAGTGGAATAGATTTTTTTATCTCTTTTAAGAAGGAAGGGCCTAATAATGGATACATAGACGATATCAAACCTACCAAACCACCTAGTTTTTATGGTAATGAGCATGAATAATCAAGGGATATAATATTGAATGTTGTGATAAATATAGGTGTTGAAAATTTCCTCATACTTACGGGTTATTAAAAAATGTCTGATAAAGAAGTCATAAGTTTTACAAATCATGAAAATATAAAATATTATCTAAATTAGAAGGTGGGGGATTATTTTTTTAATGAATAGAAATAAATATATTTTTATTTCCTCTGGTGATGAAACTAACTGTATTTGGAAGAACCTAGATTAAAATTTTTTGAACATTAAAAATTATTGAAACCAGAATAGCCAACCAATGAGAATATTACCAATATTTTTAATTTCTTATGGTGAACCAGTAGTAAAAGTAAAAAAGGGATTATGATAATTTTTAATAGTTTACAAGATATGGGGGAAAAATTATTAGAGAGTGAAATCCTTGTTGAAATGATTATTGGCTTCATGCCCAATGATTAGGAATCCAAGGGAAATTTTATTGCCTAATCTAGATAGATTAAAAATGTTACCCTTGTTAGTGTATTTGTAACTCTTTTATAATATGAAAATAGATTGATAAGAGATATTGAGAATGATAAAGAAGAATAATAGTGTAGTTTCTTTTTTTTCTACATCAAATACAATAAATGATCATACTCTTGAGAAGGAAGTAAATTCATCAAATAAAATGATTATCACATAATCAGATTCATGTGACTCAAAACATTTAGAAAATTAATTGGCTAATATTTCTCAAAGGATGAAACATATTTTTAGATAGAAGGATTTTAAATATCCTTATATGAAAAGTAATAAGGAAAGAAATAATCAAAAAGACTCTAAAGATTCCTATTATGAATGTCAAAGAGATATAAATATAAGACCTGATTATCTAAATCCAAAAATTAAAAATTTGACGGAAAGATATTATAAGAAAAATTATAAAAAGTATTACTATTCCAAAGTAAATAAAGACTTAAAATAAAATGACTCATGGAATGCTGGTGGAGGATACACTTTTGATGACTATTCAGATAATGAAAATTATAGACACAAGACTTGTGGTCTCTCTACCAAAGTTACTTTTGAAAATCAATTTCTTATGGATAAGGTACACACATATTATCCTCTAATAAATATTTCATATTACACAAATTATCCTAATGAGAACAATTAAATTTCTTATGATGAAAAAACTACAACTAGTGATGATAATACATTATCGTCATATGAATAAGTATCTAAATTTTTTAAACAGGTTGAAAATAAAGAATTTAAATTTAGAAAGGAATTTGAAAAATGAAAATATTAGAATAAATTTTTTGATAGTATAAATATTAGATATTTCAAAATATCTTGAAAAGAAAACTTTGAAATTGATTCTAAAGCTAAAAAAGTGAAAAATCCAATTCTAGAAAGGATATCCTTTCTATGGATTTTCAAAAACCTTCTTCTATGGAAATTATTTTAGAAAAAAATCTATATTTTGAAACCAACAATTGTGAGGATATTACTTTAGTTATAAATATATTGTCTAAAATTTATTCAATAAATAAACATTCATTTAAATTTACTTCTATTAAGGAATATTTATATAAAATGTAAAGAAAAATTCAACCTCCTGGAACTAGTATAGGAATGGGATATATGCATTATTTTTTTTAGTAAAAACTTCTTTCTTCCTAAAAATTTCCCCTTTTCCAGGAAATTTAAAACTGGGGGAATAGGAAAAAGTATTATTCCCTTAGTATAATTTAATATTTAGTGTTCCAAATTGATCATTTTTTAAAATAAATATGTGTTCCCAAAATTTTACTTACTAACATTTCAAAACCCATAATATTCGGGTTTCAAAAACCAAATTTCATTGTTTTTGTGGAAAAAGGAATTACCCACAATAATAATTCATGGTACATTGAATGTGGATGTTCCTATCATATGAGTTATAACAAAATCTTAGTTGAAAATATTATCAAAATAAAATGTGGAATATTTACCTTTAGAGATAATGCTCAAGGAATAATTTTTGGTATAGGTAATATTATTATTCTGGAAAAGCTTTAATTTCAAATATTATATTGTTAAAATGTCTTAAGAACATAATTTTAAGAATAATTCAATTATGTGATGAAGTTTACCTTGTTAATTTTAGGAACTATAAATGTGTAGTACACAATTCTAAGGATGAATTTATTCTTTCATCCAATTGGCATGAGAATGTTTAAAAACATTACATAGAACACCGTAGGGGCCAATATTTACTTTTTCGTAGTATAATGGATGATCAATCATGGTTGTGGAATAGATTTTTATGACACTATATCCTTGAAAAAATATAAAAATTGAATAAGAATATACTTATTAAGGATATACTAGAACATATATTAGATTCATCCAAATTCTATAACCCTTTTCAATATGGAATGAAATGTAAATCAATCATTAAATCAACTAGTAAACTCTAAACTACAAATGTTTTATAGTTAGTGCATATGATTTTTTTGGTCCCACACAAACTGGGAATATTAGAGGCAAGTACTATTTATTTTTTTAGTTTATGATTACACTAGATACACATGGTTCTATTTTCTAATAATGAAATATGATGCATTTTTTATTTTAAACGTTTTGTAAGCAAAGATAAAAACTAGAAAAACCATCCTTTAATTAAAATTGACAATTATTATGGTCGATAACTTCTATATTATGATTTTGAATAATTTTTTAGTATGAAAGGCATTACGCATAATATTTCAACTCTTAGAAGTTATCCTCAAAATAGTGGTGTTGAAAGAAGAAATATTATTCTTCAAGAAATAAAAAGAACTGTGATAATTGAATATTAAATTGTCAAATAAATTTTTTTTGATTGTTTTAATATTTCATGCTAGACTCTAAATCATGTTTGGATTAAACCATTTATTAATAAAACTCCTTATCAGTTGTGGATAGGCTGAAAACAACAAGTTTCATACTTCAGTGCATTTGAATACAAAGTATCCATCATGTAAACAAAAGATAACTAACATAAATGTGAACTCAAATCCAATGAAGGAATATTATTAGTCAAATACACTACTTATAAGGAATATATATTTTTTAATTAAAAAATAAATTACTATAGAGAAAATACTACTTTTTAAATTTGATTAAACTGGTCCTTTTATTTTTAAAGAAACCAAAACCACATATTCTAACGTGTTCTCCCAATATAATTTTCTACCTTTGGTAGAAGAATACTCTAATAAGGAAAATACTAAATAAATAGTTCATAATGAATTAGGTGTGGAATATTTTCTACCTTATGTTGATGAACAAGTTTTTCAAAACCCAAATCATTTGTTTATTTGTAATCATCCTATTGGTAGAATCATAAGTGTTGTGAATCAACCTATAAGGAATAGAAATTCCTTAAGAAATGAACTAGAACATATATAATTTCATTCCCAATATGAACATAAATATCCTGATGAATATTTAGGTGATGGGGACTTGATAATATCAATTCAATATGATCTAAATGAATTCAAAAGAAACAAAGTCTATACCTTGGTTGAATAACAAAAAAACCACTATAATTGGAGTAAAATGGGGTTCTAGAATTTTTTTTTGATGATAATGAAATTATCATTAGAAATAAATCACTACATTTTTTCAAATGTTATAATCAAGAAGAATGGATAGACTATGAAATAACATAGGTTCCAGTATTTATAATTGAATCAATTCATATTCTATTAGTCTTTACAGCATTCTATAATATCAAAAAAATTAAATTGGATGTGAATTGTGATTTATATAATGGTAATGTTCAAGAGAATGATTTTATTAAAAAACCACCTTGTATTGAATATACAAAACATCCAAAATAATTTTTTAAACATACTAAATATTTATATGGACTTAAACAAGCCCCTAGATCTTGTTATGATAGATTAACATGATTTTTTCATAAAAAGATTATGTTATGTGAACTATTGATCAAAACATTTTATAAAGAAAGTAAAAAAACATTATGATTGTTCAAATCAATATTTATGACATTATTTTCAGATCAACCAAAAAATATTTAACAAATTCAATTCCAATCCTAAGAAATATGATTTTGAAAGGAGTATGATGGGTGAGTTAACATGTTTTCCTGGTTCTCAAATATTTCAAAAATAGAAGGTATATATATATATCAACATAAATATATCAAATATCATCTTAAAATGTATGGATATGACACTACTAAAAGTTTTAGTACTCCCATTAGTACCCCAAACACACTTTATCTAGATGAAATTAGTAAACTAGTTAATGAAAGAAATTATAGGTTTGATAGGAATCCAATTATACATAATTGTTAGTCGACTAGGATTAATGATTTATGTATGCTTATGTTAAATGTATCAAGAAAATACAGATGATTCCCATATAAAATCTATAAAAATAAATTTTCTTTATTTAAAGGTGACTGTGGATTTAAGACATTTCAATTCTTTTAGAAATGATATTAAATTAAATTCCATTTCAGATGATGGAATTTTTGGTTGTAGAATGAAAAGGAAAATCATATCTGGAACTTGCCATTTAATAGGAGATTCATTATTTTCTTGGTCCTTTATAAAACAAAACATAGTATAACATTCCACTACTGACGAAAAATATGAGGTGGCTGGATGTTTTTGTGATCGGGTGTTGTGGATGCAACACGCACTCACGGACTATAGACTATGTTTTACTAAAACAAAGATACTTTGTGACAAAAAAGTTCCATTTCCATATTGTAAAAAACCATTAAAATCAATCTCATTAAAAACATATAGATATTAGGAACCACTTTCATAGGGATCACAAAAAAATTAAAATATCAATTTACAATTCATCTGAATGAAAGCATGGAAAGATAATTTCTTTAAATACTCTTACCTTCTGATAGATGAAAATATATCAAATAGAAGGTAAGAATGAACACTATAAAGAAATCATTCATATCTACTTATTTTTTATAAGTCTATCAGACATAATGTTGATTAAAAATCATATTTAAAAATAAAAGATTATACAATATTCAAATTTTATGGTTTTTTATATTCAAAACCATATTTGAATTTTTAATCATATTGGGAAAAATAATTAGATTTTTATTTCTAATTGGATTTATAAAAAAATAAAATTTTACTTTTCAATTGGATTTGAATTATATGATATATGATTTGAAAATCTGATTTTTTTATTATTGTTATTCTTTTAAAATGTTTTTTAATTAAAAATTTATCATATTTAACATTTTTTAATTACCATTATCATATTATGTTTAGTTATAAATAAAATAATAATATATTATCATATGAATATCTCCATTATGAAAGTTGTTTTTATTTATTTTATACTTTTTACAATATTTCATTCTATATAGTTATTTATCTTGTTTGTTGTTAATCTAAATGTTTGTATTATAAAACTGTTTTAGTTTTTCCAATCGTATTAACTCAATACAACGATTTTTTTCAAATACAATCATATTCACTGATTACAATAATTTTTTTAATAAAACCTCTAGAGATTCTATTTTAATTGAAATATTTACTTGGATTTTATCTCAACCATTAGATTACAAATATTGAATATCTTCCATTAGATATATGTTAAATCTAAACCATCACTCAAATTTTCTTTTAAAAGCGGGACCCCTATCCTATACCATATTTCCCACCTTGATTTTTATCATGAATCGCTTCCATGTTTAAATTTAAAACATTTATTAACATTATATCTACTTCATTTGTTTCCACCCAAAATACAATGGCTCAACAAAATATTACAAAAGTTGGTTCATTTTCGTATAAATTCTTGCTTCCTGACCATTTTACAAGAAATTTGACTCATCATTAATAATAATTATTCAATTTCAAGGATTAGATTCATTATTTAAATAATAGAAGGATCTAAATAATGATTTTTTATATTTGGATATAGTTTAGGATTTCTAAAATTCTATCATGTTTTACAAACAAGATGGAAAATATTTGTTTTCCCATATGTATCTATGATAAAACATATGACATAACAATGAAAGGTGCTTCTAGGTTTCTGGGACTGTCGGGTGAGGGGGATATGTATTGCCCATATCAAAAGTTTCCAGAAACCAAGGGAATATTTTATAGAGACAGAGATAAAAATTCATTATTTAAAATAGATGAATATCCAAATAATAGAACACATTTGATTCCGGATCATAGGGTATTTTCTTCCTGGATGAATGGTTTTCTTATCCCGAGATGAGGGTATAGAGATACTCTTAAAATATATGATTTGTTTATATTGGATTATCTTATTAACATGAGGGAGATAAAATCTTCTAGATTTATTCATTTAACCATGAAAAACATAAAGTCGATTTATATTAAATTTTAGATTATAATTTTACCCGATTCTATTAGAAATATGATTGAAAATAGCCTGAAACTTTTCAATGTTCCAATCAAATCCATTCCAGTCCGAGAAAATATTATGTCTATAAAAAAATTATATTTCTAATAATGAAAAAATTGACCCCCAATTATTTGTATTTGTAAAGAATACATAGGTCTCTATATCAGAGTTAGAAATTTCCAGAAAAAAGAAATCTGAGATTGATAATAAAAAGATAAATCAAGATTATATTCATGAAAAGAATGAAAATAAGATAAAAATATGTGTTTGATGTCATTGAGGATAAATTAAAAAAGTGGAATATTGAATGGAAATAAATAGATCCCTAATTCAGACACAACATAGATAAGTCATTCAAAGTATGACATCATATTTGGAATTATTAGAAAAGTGAATAAAATAAAAGAAGCAGAAGAAAAAGTTTTCTAAAGTAGAGTTATGTGACAAGTTTTTGAGAGTTGTAGAATCAGCCTCAGCCAAAATTGTTTCACCTAAATCGAATTCTGGTATAGTGTTGAAAGAAATACTAATAGTTCATGAAAATTCCCCCTCTAAAAAAACAAAATAAAAAAGTTTTTGTTGTTCAGGTATCAATTCCAGTAGGTAAAGCTATCTTGAGATCAAATTCTCAAATTCATGAAGTGATAGAAAAATTTGCTGAACAATTTGAAGAAGAAGATAATGTGTTTAATAAAATAGAATATAATTATGGACAGGGATAATAAGAAAAGTATGTGGATGAAGAATAATAATAATACGAAAAATTATATTAATAAGATGAAGAAGAAGAAGAGGAACATAAAATATAAGAAGAAAAAAAATATGAAAACCATCAAGAAAAAATTTATTAAAGGACCTATTAGGATTCATCAAAAATATTATCTTCTTGAGAAAATAATATTGAGAAATTAGTAATCTAGGTAAAACAAAAGCCTCCTTTGATTCAATAAATTGTGTCTTCATCGTTGAAGGGTGACCAAAATTAGAATAGAAATTTTAAAGGAAGAAATAAGGTTATTGTTTAATAAATTCAAATTTATACTGAAAATATTGGTTAGTAGAAACCAAATTCAAGGAAAAAGAAAAGAAATTCAATCAAAGAAGATATCATATCATGTAATATAATAATTTAATTTGAATTAGAATCATATAATTAAATCACTTCTCATGGTATTGATTTCATTTTTCATACATTAATCATATAGGAGAACACTATTCCATACTTCATGTGTCTTGAAACAAAATTTTATTTGGTTATAAAAAACCAAAAAAAATGATCTAGATTTAGTTAATGCTTTGAATATTAAGTTAACATTTTATAATCAGATTTCAATGTATTCAAAGAAAATGTTGAAACCCATAGAAAATTTGTTTACAATATTTTGAAATTGTCTCAAGGAGTTGATGAAGACAAAAGTATCCATGATGATAATATTAGAAGATTCAAAAAATCCTTGGCTGAATCTAGTGTTTCATTCAATAGTCTATCTCGTAATAAGGCCAATAGGGTTAAATATTTTGTAACGTTTAGAGGCACAACATAAAAATAGAATCAATATATCTCAGTCATAAAAACAATCATGAAGTATATTCTTAGTGATATTTCAATATTCAATGTATATAGATATAGTATTAGTGATTGGATGAATAATCGGGATATTTTAAAAAAAAATCAAAGCCCAGGAAAATCACTAAAAACTTCTCCAAGAAAAGGTTCATGATTAGGAAGTAAATTAGGAATAAGAGAAGGAAAACATTCAAATTTATGAGGAATGAATTCAAATCATGGAAACGATAAACAAGGTTCTGAAATTATTTGTGGAAAAATTATAATAGGATATAAAAAAATTCAAGATGATAAAAGTAATATTCAGATCATTTATTCCACTGAAGAAAGAATCACCTTCTTAAACACACTTGTTTCACTATTGTTTTCCTTTTGGAATATAAATGCTTGAATTTTTCACCTATAATCAACTCTATTTAACTTATTCTAATTCATTTGTTCGAATGTTCTTTAATTTATTCTTATATGATGGGGTTATTATTATTATTGATTCATATAGATTGGTTGCTAACTCTTTTTAGGTATATTAAAGACATTACCTATTCCCTACTTAAAATCACAAAGGGGGTGAACATTATATATATGGGATATTTCTAATAAAGTTAAAAATCATTAAGTAAGGTAGATGAATAATTTTAAATAATATAATATAGTTCTAATGGAATTATTATCCTAAAGGGGAGTTTTTCGTATTGACTAATATTTTAACATGAGTCATTATCTCAAGGGGAGATAATTATAGTTGATTAATTCCTGAATATGATATATCTAAAAATTAATGGACTTATTTTTTTCAGATTAATTTTCCATTTAAGTCTTATGGATTATGATTTCCAAAAAGGGGTAGATTATTGAGTCAAAATACTTTTTAAAAATTGCATTCCTTCTTGATTTTTGATTCAAAAACTAATTCATAAATATAAAATATATAATAATTTTATGTCCAAAGTATTTTTACAATTTTTTTAAAAAAAACCTATAATTTTTCCATTATATAAAAAAGTTTTAAGGTTTTTAGAAATTTACATTAAGTTATTATAATGAGAATAAATACGATTATGATCGGAATAACCTTATCAAACTGATTTAATATATTTTGATCATGTTTTCGTCCTAACAAAAGTTTAAATCAGATATGACATTGAAACTAATACCATCAGAGTCACACTCAAAAAGAAATTCATAATGATATTCTATATATAAATCCATTATATTGACTTCTATTATAATACTATATGTAGAAATTTATTTTATAATATTGGAACCTTTTACACTTAGTAATGTTTTGTGAAAATGATGTTGTGTATTAAGTTATATGTGTCAATCAAAACAATGGTGTGGTTTTAGTTGTAATATGGCCATTGAAGTGTCAGGTGTCCTGGTCCCCCATAAAATATCATAGAAAAGAAGACAATTAGAGATCAAGATAATCATTGGGAGCCATTCCTATAAATACCTTATAATTCATGGCGTATGAATGAGTGGGATATAAACATCATTTTCTCATGTGCCTGTGCACTGTGATTTTTCTATCATTTTTCTTAAGTGTTAATGAATGAAAAACTTATGCATTGTTTTTTTATATTCTTAAGAGAGTGTCTTTTTCTTATGAAGACCATTCCATATTGTCTCCTTAAGAATCTATTGTTTTGTTTTGTATGAATCCTACTATTTTGATTATGATCGAGGACATCCGATTCTAGGAAGATAGAATGCAATGAGGATGATCAAAGGAATGTGGGGTTAGAAAGATATAATCCAATCCATCAGACTAAGGTCTTATAGTAAAAGAAGATAGTGGAGCTGATCACATTCTTTATCAAGGGATTGTAAGGATAGAAATTCAAAAGACAATCATCATGTCGAGGGCTTGCCACGGTGTGGTTCAAACAGACTTTCTTGAATCATGAAATCAAGGGTCCTTTATCCAAGTTTACTGGGTACCATTCCCATTGGGTTAAAAGAATTGAATTCAAGTGAATTTCTTTCTTCATTACAAGTATTTTATATTACAACTACAAATTTAATGAAATTGATATTTTGTATTTAGATTTCTATCTGTGTTTATTTTTTCCTAATAGATTTAATTATGATTCATTTGTTTTACTCTGAATAACATTATATGTGTTATATGATAAAATCCCCAATTATTATATTACATTGATTTATCATAACCACAATGATTATGATGCTTTAAATAAATACTTTGTTATATTATTTTCTACTATGAATAAGATTAAATGTTGTTTACAATTAAATATATGGATTTCATATCAGAATCTTCTTGATTACGATATTTTTATCATCAGAACCATGAGCCCAATCCAATTATAGTTTGAATACATAAGAGGTTATGTGAATAATAATTTTTTAATTCTAATAAATAAAGTCTCTTTTAAGGTTAAAAAAGTTTTCAAACATAGAATTCACCCCCTCTGACATTTATTTCGGAATGTACATATATTTTTCAATCCTAAAGTACCCTCGAAGATTGTATCCAATCATGACATGTGGTTTACATTTCAATTGTAAATAGGACTTCTAGAGGCATTTGGGACCCAAATTAGGGTGAGTATAGACTTCACCTCCCATACTGATGGTAAAAATGGAACTACACTATCGATGTGTTGGAGGATATGTTGAGGGATTTTGTGTTAAACTTTGGATGAAGCTGGGAAGATCAATTCCCCTTGTTAGAGTTTTCATACAACAACAACTACCACTATACCATCAGCCTAAAACCATTTAATTCCCTTTATGGGAAAAAATAAACATCACCCTTGTGCTTTATAGAGATCAGTGAAACATATATTATGGGACCATAGATGGTGCAGGTGATGAAGTAGAAGGTACAAGTCATATGAAATTGGATAAGGAAAACCCAGAGTAGGCCCAAATCATAGAAAAATCACTATCATAGGCACTTGGAGTTCAATAGGGACACCATGATGTGTTGAGAGTCTTCCCATTAAGATGATTATAGAGGTTCATCTAGGGAGGAAAGCAATCCAAGAGGTTCAGTGGGCCATTCAACATCATGTAAAGTGTTGGTGAGGTTTTTTACTGCCTCTCTGTACCCCCCCTCCAATTAGAGCAGGCGCACAATGTCTTCCATGTGTTGTAGTTTTGTTGATATGTGCATGACCCCTAATACATCATCAAATAGGGAGATATGGATGTCGAGGATGGATCCACCATTATGGAGGACTCTGTGGTGATTGAGGATTGATAGAAAATGACCATGTTTGGATTGATGATCCCCTATGTTCACATTTTTGGGCAGTATAGGAATGTGTAAGAGAGCTCCTACAAGCTAGAGATCAATGTGTGTGATCAATTTATTGAGTTTTTTGTTCAGTTTAAATTTTCTTGGAAGATAATATTAAAGGATCTAATGATTTAGATACATGGTTTTTCTTTTATAAAACTTTTAAATATTTATATACATCTCTCCAAAGGCAGGTGATGAGATAGCATGCAATGTTGAGGCCTGGTGTTCCCAAAATAAATTTAATAAAAATATTATACATGTTTTCTATTTCACATATATAATTTCATAAATAAAATAGGATAAATCTTAAACAAAATATCAAATAAAAAATCATAGAGCACTCTTGAGTCTGGAATGCATTGTTTACCTTAGGTGCGACGTAAAATAGGTCAGTGTAGGGCATTCAGATATCTCACCCATTTGTTGTATTTTTAGTGAATAAATAATTTAATTAAATTAATAAATTAATTGGTTTAATGTAAAATAAATTAAATAAGAATAATTCCATGATGAATCCTCTATGGTTAGATGCAGAACCCCTAGGAGTATTCAAGGGCTTCTTCCCCTCCTTCTATTGGTGAATCACCTATGAAATTGACGAAACACTGGATTGGAGAAGATTAAGGAAAAGTGAATTAAAAAAAATCCTTAAATAATTTTCTATAATGTTATTGTACAAATAACAATCAAATCTCCGTGTAGGACTCTTCAATTTGTGTTTTATACCCTTTTGGATTAAATTGATTGAGCGGATAAATTCCATCTATTGATCTGGGCCAGTTGTGGAATGAGCATGAGCCTATGTACTAATTAAATTTATTTAAAAAAATTTCTAAACTTTCATAACAAAATTTATGATTTTTGTCCATGAAAACTTTTAATTGTTCGTTTAATCATTTATTATGGTACCTTTCATCCACTTGGCTTTTTTTCCATCATCGTTAGGCCCCCGCAGTCCTGGTTCAATATTGTCTAGAAGTACTGAGCCACATCAGACCCCCAGAATCATGACGGATTCACGAATGAGGAATTAATTATTGGAAATAGTTTTTATCTAGTATATATATATATATGTTTTGGGTGACTTTTTCAATGATTTAAGGCCAAATAGTCAATGGAAGATGGTTTGGGGGCATATAGAATGTGTGACGTATCTCCAAGGATCGACAAATCCTAATTCTGGTGCATGATGATCAGAAACAATGATCCACATCCAGATCCACTCTTTTTGGGAAGAATCAAAAATGGAATTAAAGGTGAATTGCTAGATTCAATTCATTGGTGAACATCTAGAAAACTATGAAAAAGATGAATACATTCCATGTAATATGATGAACACAAGATGTGTATTTCTTTGGTTGCGATGGATAGGTTTTCAATATATGCCTGATTTATATATAATTTTTACTGTAATTTATATCATGATTTTTATTGATTTACTAGATAATTAATGTGGTATATGATCCATTTTGGAGGAATAAAGCATCACATGATTCTAAGGAAGAGGTGTCGAATAATGAATATTTTAGCTTGTAGACGTCGTGACATGTCAGTACATGTCAGGGACTGATGGTTCGTAGTATTCCCAAGTCTTGAAGTTGAGTCCTGACCAAAATGAAAATCTAGTTATGGAAAAATCATGTACATGATTTGAGTCCCCAATACATGTCATGAATACAGTCAAAAAATATCAGTGAGAAATCTATGAGAAATATATGCAAAGGAACAACTAGAGGCCCATACATGTCATGAACACCATATACATGATGTGTAGTCAGTAAAACCTCATAAATCCACCAAATATGCATGAGGATTTCCTGAGATCCAAAATCCTCAGAGATTTACACATCTCGCCTTTACACAATAGGTACCTCTAGTACACATTGTGATGAAATTTCCCTATAAATACAACAGAGCAGCAGAGCATTTCAATGCAATCCTGAACGAGCCTATTCTCAGTTTTCTCCCCACATCGAATTCCATCACAACATTTTTCTCTAAACTCTATATTTTGTTTACTTTAAATTTTCAATCAATCCATGAGTTTTCCATCTATCTTTCGTCATCCCTTTTTTATTCCCTACATTCATAAAATTCCCAAGCCTAGTGTTACATTCATTTAAATTCATTATTCAAGTAATTAGTTTATTAAATGTGGTGATTTATCTTCATCTTGTTCATTCCCTATACAAATCCTAAAACCCATGCATTTTTTCAATTCAATTAAAGTCAAATAAAATGTCAATAATGATTTCCTTTGTTTATTTAATTGTATCTCTACCCTCTATGAGTAGTTAATCCTCTTAGGGGCATGGATCAAAAGTAAATGTATCTGCATACTAAATTAATACGTAATTATAAACACGGAACCCTAAATGGATTAGTAATCATGATAAAAATTTATAGTCTACCCAATTTTTGAGAATACCCCTCCCAACGAGATATTCAAACAAACAACCCTATCATGAATGAAGTAGAGTAGGCTATGATCACTTTCCTAGGAAATATTCTTCCAATGAATCTAAACCTAATGCACATAGGCTCTTCCTATCTCCCGATCACAAAATTGTTACTTACATGGTAGAACTACTTGACTTGACCAATGTTAGTTAAATTCCACTATTTTCTTCCCATCCAAATCCTTACTACCCCTGCCAATATTAGTATAAAAGATCAATCTTTACCGAAATACTCAAAATTGATCATGATCCATCATTAATTACATTATGTCAACACCAAAAATAGATTTAGGAAATTTTCAAAAAAAAAAGGTAACTTTAATGGACTCCTCTAAGAGTATAAAACTAGTGTCCCCCCATTGAAATATTTTCCTCATCATGGGTTCGGCCTGGAACTTCTACTATGCGATGCTTTTGTAGTTAGTAAAATTTCAGGCACATAAATTCTAATTTTACTGTTGCTCGTACGAACCCAATGACCACCATGGGTATGATACAAAATATCGTTGTCATTCCCAAGGAGAAATGTCATTTTAAGGAAGAACTCTAGTTTAAGACATAGGATTACATTTTCATCACCCCCTTTCTTTATTTCAAATATTCCCTTGAATCTCCATTTTCTAAACTAGTTCATGTACCAAGGACCATTGACTTGTACAAGGAACCTTGAGTAAAAAGAAACTTTTGCGTTTGATCCCATGATTGAAAGGTATTTATTTTCTCATCACCTGTTAGTAATGGTATGGAAGAATGACTATATGAGACTAAACCCACTGAACCCCCATTAAATAATATCAAGAGAACACTCAATGCACCCTGAAGAGACAATCATGGATTATGGCCTACTATCTTCCCATGGTGCAACACCAACCATCTTTTTCCCCCCAATCAAATCCTACACATTTGAAATCAAGCATGGACACATTTACATGATCTAGAACATGGGACAATTCAGTGGTCTTAAGGGTGAAGACCAGCATGAACACATTTCCCTCTTTATGGATGTTTGTGAATAATTTTTCAACCAGGGAGTATCTTCAGATTCAATAAGACTATAGACCTCCCATTCTCAACGAGAGATGGAGCTATGTACTGGCTCAACATTGATGTTCCCAAGTCTATTATGATTTGGTATGATCTTTCCAATATGTTTTTTGACATTTTTTTTCAACGATCTGGACATAGAAGTTCGGGAATGATATCAAAAACTTTTCTCAAGCATAAATATAATATGCCTGGGAAGAATGAGACATATTTAAGAACATTATGATGATGTGTACACATCATGGAAATGTTTCATGGATTCAGTTGCAGACGTTTTATCAAGGAATGCATCCAATGGCACGAATAGTTTTCGATGCCACCGTAGATGGAGGATTAATGTTCAAGACCCCTGAAGCTGGATGAGCCATACTAGATGAAGTCTCTCACAATTTTTGCCTATGGAAGAGTGATCATGGACCACTATGGTGTGGTATATACTCTATTGATGAGAACAACCGATTAGAAGTGAAATTGGTGGTGCTAACAAATAATCTTGATTCATTTTAGATGACATCAACATAACCATAACATCAACCTCAACCCTATCAAACTCCATTAATAGAAATTCCATCATGAAAAAGTTGTGGTGGCCCACAACTATATATGGACTACAAGGTAGGATATGAATACCAACAAGATTGTAATTTGGTCAATTAAAATCTACATGCCCAACCATTTCAATAATTGCAACAATATTTTTAGCAAAGGCCTACTCAGCAGAAACCATTGAACAATACTGGATATTTTCAACCACAATGTGTTCAGGACCAATAACTTGATCAAGGACCACCAGGTTATCCAAAAATTAACCCTTTGTTGTGATCTCTATAACAGATACAACAACCAATGCAACCACAAACTTTTCCAACAAGTCCCCAACAACAGTAATTTCAACCCTCCTAGCCATGACCTCAGCAACCACCTCCAAGTATCTTATAAAATATCGTGGAAAATATTGTCCAAAAGTCAAATAAAATAATGATAATCCAAGAGATTGAAATGAAGAATCAAATAGATTCCTTAAAGAACCTAGTGATTCAAATGGGGAAAATATCAAAGACCATGTCAGATATATTACCAGGTACTCTACTTTGAAACACTAAGACATACCCAAGAGAGGATTCAATTATAGTACTACTAAGAAGAAGGAAATTTGTGGACATTAAAAAGTCATGTGGAAAAGATGAAATGTGGCATGAAGATCCTAATAATAAACCAGAATAAGATGAAGAATCTGATGTATCCATTCCCACATCACCTCAAGAAGTGTCATCCAAACACAATCAGACCCTGTACAAGACACCTCTTCCATTCCCAAAGAAACTAAGACAATGTAGGAAGGAGTCAAAATAAAAGACATTATTTTAAAAATTCATGAATATAAACATCAATATACCATTCATAGAATCCATTACCCAGATGCCCATTTATTATAAATTTCAGAAGGACTTTCTATCAATGAATAGAAATTACAATATCTGTGAGTCCCCTCTTTGAATGAGGAATTATCTACTATTCTAAAATATAAAATTTCCATAAAAATTATATATCAAAGATGTTTCCCAATTCCCTATGTGTTAGGGGAGTGCACGTCTAGAATAGAACTATGTGTTCTTGGAGTTCACATTAACTTAATGCCAATGAGTTTTTTCAATAAAAACGGACTCTAAGAACATAAATAAACAAGAGTAACATTGAAGATGGTCGATTGATTAGTAAAATATCCTTGAGTAATTGTCAAATAAATTTTGTTAAGGTAAAAAAATTTATCTTTCCTATGAATTTTTTAGTGCTTGGAATGGAAGAAGAAGAATAAATCCCTATCATTCTTGGAAGACTATTCATGGGAATAAGAAAATATTTGATAATCATAAATCAATGATTTATTATCTTCATAGATGTAGACGAAATACAATTGATCAACCTAATCAAGGAATCCCAACCAAGAGATGAAATTTTGGATTGTAATGCCATCTCTCACACACATAATGGAGATGCGTACATGGAAATTGAAGAAGAAATCTAATATTCACTTTCGGAAAAGGAAACATAGTATGATTTTGAAGAAGTAAGATTTCTTGAACCACTCAAAAGAGACACCATGGCACCTTTTATTCCATCCATAATTTATCCACCACAGTTAAAAATAAAACCTATTCCTAATATACTAAAGTACTCATACATAGGAAAGTCATTCTCTTTTCCAATCATTATCAACTCAGAACTATCCCAGGAATAGAAAAAAATTGGTTGGTGTTCTGAAAAGACACAGGTAATTAATTTTCTAGGGAGTGATAGTCATTAAGTAAATCTAGCCCATTGAATGCACCCAAAGGATCTTAATTGAAGTGGATGCAAAGAAAAATGGACAACCTTATAGGTAGCTCACACAACTAATTAAGGAGGAATTTAAAAAGGATGTAGTGATGTTCATGGAAGCAGGAATAATTTTTCATTTATCAGAAAGTGAATGGGTGAGCCCCCTATAAGTCCTTCCAAAGAATTGAGGACTCACTGATGAAAGGATAGAAAAAAATGAATTGATTTCAACACACACCATCACCAGATGGAGAGTCTACATAGATTACTTATGATTTAATTTGGAAATAATAGAGGGTCATTTTCACATATTATTCGAAGATTGGATTCTATAAAGGCAAGAGGGGCATGAATTTTACCATTTTATGGAAAGATATTCAGGATACAATCAAATTTATGTTTACCCATCTGACTAACAAGAAAACTGCATTCATATTCCCATGCGGTAACTTTTCCTCTAGAAGAATGTCATTTATAATGTGAAATGATCCTGAAATATTCCAAATAGGTATAACCCACATTTTCAATAACATGGTTGAGTAAATATTAGATATCCTCATGGATTATTTCTTTCTCTATGGGAGATCATTAGATGTTTTTTTAAGGAATATGGAGTTAGTTCTCCAGTGTTGTGAGGAAACATTCCTAGACCTAAATTGGGAGAAATTCTATTTTATATACATGGAGGAATATTCCATGGTAAAAAAATATCTATTGAAGGAATTAAGTTGATATATCCATGACCAAGGGTCTTCCAGAACCCTTAAATGTTAAGGGGTTTTAAGGTTTTCTTGGAACATCTAGATTTTAAAGAATATTTGTTAAGTGTTTTTCTAAAGTCGCCCATATAGTGACACATCTTTTGTCAAAAGATATTCCTTTTGAATCCAATTAATATTGTAGTTAAGCTTTCAACGCGATGATGGGATGTATGGTTGTATCACCAGAAATAATTTCACCAAATTGAGAGAAACAATTTAAATTATTGTGTGATGCAAGAGACTCTAATATTGGAGTTGTGCTAGTAAGGTTCATTGGAAAAACAATTTCTTATTTATTATGTTATTCATATACTAAATTAATCATATGTTAATTACATGACTATAGAGAAAGAGCTCTTATACATTGTATATGTTTTTTAAAAGTTCCATTCTTATCTTGTTCTGCCCAATGTCATTGTCACAATTATCAAGATACCCTTAGGTATTTGATATAAAAAAGTATTCAAAACCAAGGTTGATACCTTATATCCCCCTAATATATAAATTCAATGTCTTGATCAATGATACAAAAGGAATAGATAACATAATTATTATTCATCTCTCCATACACCCTCTCTCCATCATCAAGGAAGATGAGGAGACTCATATCGAGGTGGATTTTACAGATGAAACTATATTTAGTATCAATTCCCAGGTGTGTTTCTCAGATATGGATAATTATCTTTCAAACGTTATTCCTATATAGATACCTCTCATACAAGTAGAAAGTTAATTTTTATCATATTTTATGAACTACTTATAGGATGAGCCACTATTATTCATGCATTGTGTTGACGGACTTTTAAGATGTTGTATCTCAAAAGAAGAAACCCACAATGTGATTGATATGTGTCACATATCACTAAATGAAAGATATCATGGACCCTAGTGGAAAATAGCCAATAATATACAAAGAATATTTTTCTGTAATACACTTCACCAAGACACAAGGGGATTTTTTGGACAATGTGAAAGATTCTAGTGAATGGGAAATATTTGAAAAATGAACAAGATGCCACAAAACCCAATCATGGAATTTTATGTTTTTTATGTTTACGGAATAGACATAATGGGACCATTACCTTAATAACATGGAAGAAACTGCATTCAAGTTTTAGTTGATTACATATCAAAATTGGTTGAGGTCGAAGCTAGAACACATGAAACAGAAAAAGTTGTCATGACTTTTATAAAGAACAATGTGTTTTCACTATTTGGATTTCCTTGATTAATCATTACAAATCACGTAATACACAAATCCAACTAATCCTTGAGAGAAATTCTAGAATGATATGTCATTTGATACAATATTGAATCTCCCTACCACCAACAAACATGTGGGAATGTGGATCTATCAAATTAGGAGGTATGGAAAATTTTGGAGAAAACTGTGAACATAAGAAGGATAGATTCATGCCTCATGTTGGATGATTCCCTATGGGAATATAGAACTTCGTACAATACACGCATAGGTACCACCCAATTTGTATTGGTTTATGGTAATCCTGTCATCTTTCGGTGGAGTAGGAGCATCATTCAATTTTAGCAATCAAGAAAATGAATTTGGATTAAAAAAGGTGAGAGAGTGAAGGTTATTTTAATTAACAACATTGGAAGAGATCAAGAAATATGTGTATGAAAATGACATGAATTAAAAGGGGAAGGCAATTAAATGTCATGAATAGCACATTAAAATGCATACCATCATCCTTGGAAATAAAGTATTGTTGTCTAAATCAAGGATGAAGATATTTCAAGGAAAACTAAAGTTGGTATGGTATGATCTATTTGATTTTAATCAAGTCATTCCATTTTTAACTATCAAATTCCAAAGAGAAGGAGTACCACTAACCTTATTGTCATGCCATGTCAAATTTATTATGATTTTAAGGTTTATTTTTGTCTAGGGAAGACACTAGGTCATCTCTCAAGGAGCATTGGTGGGTTTAGAGTGTGTGTTTTTAATAAAATTTTCAAAAATAGGTGGTGTTTTTGTAAATAGTTTTAGGATTAAATAACTAAATTCAAATCATAAAAGTTGAGAAACCAAATGGATTTTGAAAAATATGAAATAAAAGGGTTCATTTGAATTCACTACACACATTTCAAGTTCATTGTTCATAGATATTCATTTAGTTTTAGAGTAACTCACTAGTTGAAATTTATTGGAATCTAGATTAATTCCTAAACTTTTATTTCAATGATTAAAGGACCAAACCTTGACAGAACAGTAGTATTTTCAAGGAATAGATATTATGCATGGACTAAGATCTTTAAAATCTGATTGAAATATCAAGAAGTTGGGAATGAAAAGGATTCTTGTGTTTTCTAATCAGATCCACACAAGTCACGAACACAAAACATCACACTGATCGGTTATAAATTATGAGTATCTCAATCACATGCATCAAAACAAGATTTAAAATATGGAATTATGTAGATACATGGAAATAAATATTTCCAAAACCATATTAATCTAAACCAGTAGCTAAAATAAGAATTTTATCTTTTTTGATAAGTGTGTATCTCTCTCATAATAAATGCCCACCGTTTAGCTCGACATCACGAGGAGGAGGAATCATGGGTGGAACTCCTTATTCATTCTTGATCCCCCTAATAGGATAGGGGACTCTATAAAATCAAGTATGAGTAGAAGACTCCTCTTGGACTTCAAAATGTAAGAGCTTCACTTCAGGTTTGAACTTAGAAATGATGATCCATGCTTCCATTTTAAAGAAAAAATGGAAGTTGGTTTTGGGAACACCGATTTTGTAAAACCACTAGGACCATGGTTTTTGAACATGTTATAGTCTAATATATCTTTTAAAATAACTAGAAACATGTTTCCCCACCACTTTAATGTCTCCACTAAATGTCTCGCACTGTTTTTACAAATATATCTTGAGATAATGATAAAATACAGAACACCACATTTGACATTGTGCAGATTTGATTCTTTAGAAAGATAAATTCGTATGGGAATTGTAGAGGCCGAATGTGGTTTTATTTCCTTCATATTAAATGTATCCCATTAATTTTGGGACTAGACCAATAAATTTCATCCCATTTGAATTCATGGTTTACTAGAAATATGTTTTTGATTCCATTGGTGTGCAAGGATACTACGCAGTTTGGCCAATTTTTCATGGACATCATCATGGTCCCTCCAAATTACCTCAACCTTCAATGAGATTATAAACCCAAGTAACATTTCCATTTTAATAGTAATAAATACAAAATAATTTAATCAAACTTGAATATAAATAACTTATTATTATTAAAATCATTAATACAAAACTATTTTAGCCTAGTGGTGTAAGGGTGAAAATGAAATGGTGAATCGTAGTGCAATCAGACCACTACAACTAAAAATTTGCACTCGTAGGAAAAGTTACATTCTCATAAATTATTCATGTAGATATTTACACTATCATAAAGATTTAAAATTAAATGAAAATATAATTCCTGATACAAATGTGATCAAAGTAATAAAAATACACCAAGTAGTTATTCTCAATGATCATTGAAAAAGACGTCTCAAAAATTGTATCCAAATGAAATTCCAAGAGATGCATGATACCAATCAAATAAAATAAATTAAAAGTTAATCATTTCACTAATTCTCCAACTGTGTGTGTGAGAACCATTTCATGATATTCTTTCCACTTTCTATCAAGTAGTAATATGTTATTTTAATAATTTTTTACTTATATGATCCTTTCCACTGAACTTTCCCCACATCCTTTGCAATAAAATTTCATATAACACTCACATAACATTCCCAGAAGTCAAACCCTAAGATCTTGACCTAGATATATCCTTTTTCTATACATTTCATCACACCCCTTATTTATAATTATTTTTTTCAAAAGTTTCACTTGGAAAAAATCTCACACTCTTCTCACAAATCTTGTTTGATCTCCTCATGACACCAATTTTAATTGTTATAATGAGATCAAAAGTCAAGGAAGGGTGTTTTTTGACATGACCAATGTATAGCTCTTTTTTATGGTGTAAAACAGTCGAATAATAGGTACACATGCATAGGTCAATCTGGTATAGTAATGAAATAGATCGAATAATTAATGAATGTATGGAAAATTTATTTTGGTAAGTAGATAAAAATAAACCTAAATTATATTTACCTTATTTTAAATAATAAATTTTCACAAATCATGGTTGGGTGAAAAAATGTGTGGAGAGATTACGTGAAATGATTTTCCCTTAAACTAAACACAAAAAAGGGCACCATTCTTCTCAAAGTATTCAAAATGACACTACCATTTATATCATCAACAACAAACCAAATTTCAATAGAATGTCCCACCACAGTATTGAATTCCTGTTGAAATGCACATTTCATCAGGATTTTTTTTAATGTTCAAATAAAATGAAATATAGATATTTTACATGCATTTTCAATAACCTCCATGATTAAATAAGGATTATTTTCCCTGATAAAGTGGGAAAGACAAAGAAAATAACATTTTGGAAAAAAATTGAGGGGGAAAAGTGGGGTAAAGGGGGGAAGTAACAATACAATTAGGAAAGATATAAAGAGAAAAGGAGTAAATATGATGAAAATAACTAACTAACCAAGGAATATACCTGTCCCCCGCACCTAAAATTTGAAGTGTTCTCCCTATACGAAAATAGAATTTGGGTTGGGAGGATAAAACATTGTGGGTTTCATTCGTAGACTACTTCTTGAATGTGGATTTCCTCCTTCAGGGACTCCAGAAGTGATTTTTGGAATTGCTTCAGCCACTACCCATTGACAGTGAAGGTTATCTTGGTTTCATTATGTAGACCCTAAAAAACACCAAATGGAGAGACATTAGTAACAATGTGTGGTCCAAAACAGTGGAAAAAAAGCTTATCTACATGAAACTTGTACCTTACATTGTAAAGGAGGAACATCTTCCCAATGTGGAACTAACGATGAAGGATGAGACGGTTGTTGTCAGCTTTGGTTCACTACTTATAAATCCTGGAGTTCTCATATGAATCTCTGCGCATTTCCTCCATCTCATGAATCTGCAACTTTTTATGAGCACATACACAAAAAATAATATAATTTAATTGTTTGATGGCATAGTAGGCCCAATGATCAATCTGAAAAGGCCGGTGAAAACTCTTTCCAAAAACAAGTTGGTAGGGTGACATTCCAATGGGTGTTTTGAAAGAAGTACGATAATCCCATAAGGAATAAATGAGTCTAAGACTCCAATATTTTCTATTGCGTTGGACCGTTTTTTCCAGAATCTATTTTACCTCTATATTTGACACCTCTTCTTGACCTTTGTTCTATGGTTGATATGTAGTAGACACTCTATGACTGACCCCGTACCAATGAAAAAGTGATTGCATTGTTCGGTTGGAGAAATGAAAAACCTGGTCACTAATGTTGAACCTAGGTAATACAAACCTACAAAATATCTAAGTTCTCAACATTCCACAATTGTTTTGGAATCATTTTTCCTTATGGATTGTGCCTCTACACATTTTTACACATAATCTACTTCCAGAAGATTGTAAAAATTCCAACGGAACTAAGATATGGACCCATAATGTCAATTCCCCAGACATCAAAATTGACATGAAATAGAAATGGTTGTTATGAAATTTCATTTCTTCTAGATACATTCCCCATTCATTGACAATGTGGACAAGATTTTCAAAAATCATGGGCATCCCGAAAATATGTTGGCCAAAAGAGACTAGAATCAAGGACCTTGTGAGCAATCCATTGGGGACCAAAGTGGCCCCCACAAGCAAGAGCATCGAAGAATCTAAGGAGAGAATTAAACTCATTATCTGGAACACAACGCCAATGGACATGATAACTACATGTGCTCCAGTGGTTGGGTTCATCCCAAATGTACCAATGAGACTCATGTATTAGATGAATCGATTGGTTTTTGTGGAAATCAGTAGGAATTAATGATGCTCCCAAAAAGTTTACAATTTCACCATACCAAGGAATATCATCTTGCACTCAGTACAATTGCTCATCAGGAAATGTATCATTTATGGGAATATAGGGGGATGAGTCAATGTCTGAGGATGGGATAATCCTACTGATATGTTTATCCACCACATTCTATCCTCCCTTTTTAACTGTAATTTCTAAATTGAATTCCTGAAGGAGGATCTTCCCGTGAAAGAGACGTGGTTTGGCTTCCAGTTTCTCAAGGAGATACTAGAGGGTTTCATGGTCTGAGAACACAATGACTTTAGACCCGAAAATATATGACCTAAATTTGTCCTAGGAAAACACAATGGAAAGAAATTCATTTTCAGTTGTGGTTTAGTTTTCTTGGGTAGGTTCCAATGTATATGAGACATAAGCAATGACATGTGGAGCTCGATCAACCCTTTGTGAAAAGACTTCCCCAACTGCATAGTTAGAAAATCCCACATGAGCACAGATGGTAAATCCCACCTAGGTGGTTGGATTACCAGGGGTGATTTGAGACTCTATTTTAACTTATTTTAAGGATCATCACATTCATTATAAAAAACAAATTCCTTTTCTTTTTGGAGCAATTGGCAGAGGGGGATTGCAATTTTACTAAAGTCATGAATGAAACGACAGTGAATTCCAGTATGACCTTGGAAAGACAGCACATCCCATACATTTTTGGGGAATGGTAGGGAATAAATGAAACCCAATTTTGATTTATCTACATGGATACCATCCCCATAAATGAAATACCCCAACAATATACCTTTTCAAACCATGAAATAGAATTTCTCATAATTTAAAACAAGATTATTTTCAATACAGTGACATTGGACTAAAGAAAGACTACTCAAACATTCAAAAAAGAGGAGCCATAAACACTGAAATCATCAATGAATACTTCCATGTAATTCTCCAGGTAATATGAAAAATACAAACCATACATCGCTGGAATGTACCCGGATCATTGGACAGACCAAATGGAATCCTTCTATAGGAAAATCTGCCAAAGGGGGAAGCGAATGTAATCTTTTCTTGGTCCTAAGGGGAAATATGGATATGAAAGTATCAAGAATACCCATAAATGAAATATTAGTGGGTCTTACTCACTATCCTCTCTATAATTTTTTCAATTAATGGAAAAGTGGAATGGTCCTTCATAGAGTGTTGCTTTAGTCGGTGATAGTCTATATTGACACGCCAACTATTCTGCACACGAGTTAGAACCAATTCATTGTTTTCACTTTTGATTTCTGTAAGGAAAGTTTTTTTAGGAACTAATTGAATAGGACTAACCCATTGGCTATCAGATATGGGGTTAATGAATCCAACATCCAATAATTTTGTCGCCTCATTTTTCACAACTTCTAGGAGGTTTGGGTTCAGTCAACATTGTGCATGCCTCGCTAGTTTAGCCTCATTGTTTAATAAAATATGATGTGTGAAAATTGATGGGATAATACAATGAATGTCCAAAAGTTTACATCCCAATGCTTGTTTATACTCCTTCAAAAGTTCATGTAGTCATAATTCATGCTCAGTAGGGAGTCAACTAGAAATTATGAAGGGAAACATGTTTCTATTCTCAATATATGAATATTTTAAATATTGAGGAAGTTTTTTTAGTTCCAATTCAGGTGTATTTTTTATTGATGGGTGTGTGTGTAAAAGTAAGCAGTCACTGATCTCATATAACTACTCAATGGTATTATCATCAGATGAAGAATGAGCTTTTACAAGCTTATAAGTATCATTGATGGTCATTGGATCCTTAGTGTTAAATAAAATATCAATTGATAAACATGCATGAATCCTTTCTAGAACACAACAACAATCAATCCATGATTAATTAAAAATAATTTCAATCAAGGATGAAAACGAATAAATGGGATCATGGAATGGGTGAAGTATTTTCAAGGGAAGGGAGTACATCAATTGAATTTACTGAGAGAGAGGAATATTCTTCTAATGGGTCCTTCATGGCATCAAGGATGTTGAAATGGACTATGTCACCACCAAATTCCATAGATAATGTTCCATTATGGAAATTAATTATGGATTTGCAGGTTTTCAAAAAGGGTATCACCAATATAATTGGGGCATGTCCATTCATTCTATCATCTTCTATTTTAAGTACATAAAAACCAGTAGAAAAAATTAAATTTGGTACCCTCACAAGAACATCCTCTAACAAACCAGAGGGGTGTGTAGTAATCCAATTATATTTCTGAACTACTATTCCAGTGGGCTTTATTTTCCTAATCTAGAATAAAGAGTAAATGGAGCGAGGCATCACATTTATAGAAGCACCTAAATCAAGCATATCATTGGAAAATGAATACTTCCATATGGTGCATGGAATCAAGAATGTCACAGGATTGTTGACCTTGGTGGGAAGTGATGGCTCCATTAATGCTGATACATTTCTCCCCAAGCACACCTTTTTTATCTCAATTAATTGTCATTTAGTGTGTACACATATCCTTCAGAAACATGACATATCTTGGAATTTGTTTCATAGCATCAATCAAGGGGATTTTAACCTGCACTTTTTGGAATGTTTCCAATATTTGTATATAATGATCATTTTACTTTTTTTCATAGTTGGTTGGAAATTTGTGGAAATGGGAGAGTAATGGTTGGTATAGGATACTCATCAACATACACACTCTTTCCTTTGGAATGGATTTCCATAGGATATGTATTTTATTCTCTTTGACCATTATCAGTAGTTGGGATGATGTTTCATGAGGTGTGGTTGAATCTAATAAAGGGTTAATTTGGGATTTAAGTTGTTTCCCACTCTTAAGGGTGACAAAACTAATATTTCCATTATCCCAAGGGTCAACTACTGGTTGAGAGGTTATTTTACCCAACCCATGGTTTTGAATATCCCCCACCGAGTTAGCTAGTTTGCATAATTGAATTTTGAGGTCGTGTATTGTATCTTGGGTGGTTTTTTGGAATAGTAGATTGTTGGTTGCCATTTGTTTCATCATATCTTCTAGGATAGGATTGTGTTTTAGAGGGGGTGGTTGGAATGAACATTGGGGTGGTTGAGGATTTCTGGGTGGCGGTGGTGGATGACTACTCTGACATTATTGGTTCCATGGTTTATGAGGCTAGTTTGAATACCCACATTGCCTATAAGCTTGGTTTTCATTCCACCCAGAGTTGGATGGATTCTATGGTTCTTGTCTAAAGGGATGGTTCTATGGGCGTCCTAGGAAGATTGCCTCACCAATCTTATAATTTTATCTTAATTGGGGGCACTGGTTAGAATAATGGGTGTTAGAAGAGAATATTCTATAATGGATGGGTGGAGGAGATTGATATTTCTCTTTATAATGAGTGAGTTGTCGTAAAAGGGTACTTACTTATTCAACCTTTGTGCCCACCAACTTCTCAAATTCAGTAATTTTCACCTAATGGACACCTCAAATTGGTACACAGGACCTTATAAAAATTTTTGAGTGCATTGCTCCATGTTCTCAATCAGGGTTCTTATAGTGATTGGGGTTTTTTCTACTAGTGCACCACCAGCAGCAACATTAATCATGTTATGATCAATTGGAATTAAAACATCATAAAATTATTGAAATAAATGTTGATCACTTATTTGGTGGTGTGGAAAAATTTTACATAATCTTTTAAATATTACTGAATATTCATGAAGTTTTTCCTCCCGATATTGTCTTATCCAAAAAAAATCATTCCTTATTATTGCAGTTCTAGAGGGTGGAAAATATTTTTCAAGAAAAATGTGTTTCATGTCAGCCCAACATTTTATTGTTGATTTAACATAATAAACATAGAATTTAGTAGTATCTTATAATGAAAATGGGAATGCTCTGAGCATTACTTGTTCTTCAACAACATTTTATGGTTTTAATGTAGAACACACAGTATGAAAATCTTTTAACTGTTTATGTGGATAAGGTTTAGGAATTCAATGGAATCTTGGTAATAAATGAATTAGATCAGATTTTAGTTCAAAATTGGGTGCCTCACCTTGCATTTGAATGTATGTGGGTTGGATATCAACATCAAGTGAGGTTAGTTATTTTAATGTTTGGTTATTTTCATCAATATTATGCATCTTTATTTGAGTTTTGATGTTGTTTCCAAATGATGAAGTGGAAGGACAAAGAAGAGTGTCGATGAAATGTGTTTCCTACATCGAAGGGTTCACTTCTATGTATCAGTGTCACTGATGTAGGATCCTCACCAATTTGGGTTTTAAATGAGGTAAGTCTCATGTATTAGAATGCATCATGCACCTCACCTACACAAAAAATAAATCAGAACAAAAAAGTATTGAAAAAGAAAATAAATATTCTCAAGAATTGAAAAATCTTATAAAAAAACACGCACTAAAAACCGAAGAACTCCCCGATAATGGCGCCAAAATTTGACTGCTCTAAAATGACACGCCAAATTGATTATGATTTTAAGGTTGATTTATATTCTAGGGATGACCCGAGGTCATCTTTCAAGGAGTATTGGTGGTTTTAGAGTGTCTTTTATAATAAGTACTAAAATTTGGGGTGGTTTTGAAAATACTTTTAGGATGAAATGACTTAATTGAATGCATAAAAGATGTGAAAACAAATTGATTTTGAAAAATATGAAATAAATGGGTTTATTTTGATTTCACTACACACATTTCAAGTTCATTGTTTATAGATATTCATTTATGTTTGGAGTAACTCCTTGGTTGAAATTAATTGGAATTTCGATTAATTCCTATGATTTTATTTTAATGCTTAATGAACCAAACCATGACATAACAATAATATTATTAAGGTCCAGAACTTATGCAGTGAATAATAACTTCCAAATCAGATTGAAATATCAAAAATTTGGGTATGAAAAATATTCTTGTGATGTCTAACCGGAACAACACAATTCACACACTCAAAACCTCACACCGATCTATTAGAAATTAAGAGTATATCAATCACCTGCATCAAAACAATAATTCAAATATAGAATTATGGATATAAATGGATAGAAATGTTTTCAAACCCAAATTACTCCAAACCAGTGGCTAAAATAAGAATCATAAATCCATTGAAATGTGTGTAGCTCTCTCACAACGAACACCCAATGTTTAGCTCGACATCAGGAGGAGGAAACTCGGGTGGAAATCCTCCTTCATTCTTGACCCCCCTATGAGGATAGGGCCCTCAAAAAAATCAGGTATGATAGCTATACTCTTTTAGTACATAAAAATGGAATATATTCACTTCTAGTTCGAACTTACAAATGAGGATCCCAAGATTCAATTTTATATTCAACATGGAAGGTAGTTTTGGGAACATAAATTGTGTAAAACCACTTAGAACATTGTTTTAGACCACATATTAGTATAATATCCCATTGTAAAAAAACTATAAACACGTTTTCCCACAACTGGAATGTCTACACTGAAATTTTGGTTCCATTTAGACAACTAAATCTTGAGATATTGATAAAATACAGAACACTACATTTGACTTTGTGTAGATTTTATTGTTTGGGCAGATCAGTTCAGATGGGCATCATAGAGACAAACGAGGCTTCCATTCCTACAAATGAAATGTATACCATTAAATTTTTGGCATGACCAGAAAATTTCAGCCCATTTGAATGCGTAGTTTAGTAGAAATATGTGGTTTATTACACTGGTGTGAATGGATCCGGTGCAGTTTTCCCCATTTTTATTGGACATCATCATGGGCCGTCCAAATCACCTCCAAATTCATTGAGATTAAAAAAACAAGTCCAATTTTCCTCTTTAACAGTAATAAATACAAAATAATTCAATAAAACATGAAGTTAAATTTCTTATTATCTTTATAATTTTCAATATAAAACTAGTTCAAAACAATGGTCTAAGGGTGAAAATAAAACTGTGAATCATATTGCGATCAACCACCATTTAAAATAAATGGTCAAAGGAAAAGGATTTTTAATGAACCATTACATGATTATTTTGTAATAATCTTAGAAATAACTTAATATTAAATGAATTAAATTTCTTGATACTAAAGGAATTGATTATTGGGAGGAATCCTACTGTAGGATATCATAGACTAGTGTAGAATATTATAATCTTAGAAGATTCTTGGATAGGAAGGAGCTGAAGGTATGGAAGGAGAAAAAAGTTGAAAAAAAATAGTTCGGTACATGTGGTGTACCTGTGGTTCATGACGTGTACTCATTTACTTGAATCTTAAAATACTCATACACGATGTGAACCACCAGTAAAAATCGTGTATTAGGTCAGGATTTTATTTTTAGAACTGCTGGTAGTGAACCCATAAGTCATGACACTTTGTATCCCGTCACCCCTGCTAAACAATAGAACTCCCCTCTCACTCCCCCACCCAACCCGCGACCCTGTCTCCCAATTGTTTCCTCTCCTTCACCACACCCACACCCTACCCTATCTCACTCAACCCCCACCCCCACTATTTCTCCTCTCTCATGTGCTAAACCCAAACAGCACACCTTCACATACATTCATGGGGAAATGGAATGACCCCATCCCTCAGCCTCACCATCGTCCTCCTCCCCTACGTCCTCCATAGCATCATACCAGTAGAAACCAACCACCAAGCATCCCCATCCCACCCATGATGAGAACCCAAACCATATTTTTTGCTTCCCAAACCAAAAACATTGGTTTAATATTATCAAGTTGTAGGATAGTCCGATGCGTACCAACAAGATTATAGACGTGGAAATTTTAGCCAGATTGAATATCTCTGACACTATAATGGACCACCTAGAGACATTGAACATTGATGGAATAAACAATGTCCATGAGGTGACCTTTTGGGAATTATTCATGGATTTTATTTGCCACTATAGAGCTAGCCATTGATGGTCTACATTTCCAAATTTGTGGAAAACCCTATGAGTAAGAATTTTCAAAATTCGAGGTAGGGAAGTGTATTTATACTAAGGAGTTTCTCTTTTAAGAAATTTATCCTTCACATTAGCTACAACAACCTTGAGAGGATACACCAGATTTGTGGACACTGATAGCTCATGAACCCAAGTCACACCATGAACCTCACCTCACAATGTCTACCTAGCTGTGGGGTCTGCCATTGTGTATTTTACATAGATCCATGGCTAGTTTTCTTGGGGTGAGATACCTGGAAGCATCAAACAAGTCAAATTTCTAATTTTAGAAGCATCCATAGGAAGCCCATCCATCAACATGGCTTATTAGTGTTCCATGTACTTCAAGACTTAGACCTGGAGGAAGCACAAAAAAATTATGGGAGGATAACTTATCACACTCCTAGCCAGATCCCTTAGTGTATTTGTTGCCTCATAACCCCTCAACTCCTTACAAACTTTTGAGCTGATTGATCTTGTGATGATGCACAGGAAGAAAAAGTTAGTGAGGGATGATGAAATCTATTTTCTAGTTCGAGTTGTCTAGGAGGTTGCAGCGTAGGAGAAACCACAAGTTGCAGAAGCGGGAGTAGACACATCTATTCATCCACATTCTACACCCATCCCTCCTACCACCGCTGACCCCCCTCCACCACCACTCATACACACACCCCACCCACCCATTCTGATATATGGACAAACCATTAGTGTATCCTCTCGAACTAGTTCCATATCTCTACCCATCTCCATAATAACTTCATAGATACCACCAAGATCACCACACCACCACCACAAACCATAATCATCCACTCAACCTATACCATTAGGTAACACCCTACAGTCTAATCGTACAAGCCTTTAGACCTTATTAAACCCACTACTCAGTAGTAGTTTTTAGTATAGCATGCTCAGTGGGGAAAGGGGATCTCTACAAACTCTACCTCTGAAGTTCCCTTTGTGGATCCAAATGCCAGAAAAATGACTTCCATATGGATCTAGAACATTCTATTGAATTGAATATGGTCCATCCAACTAGAAGATGATATCTAGTAGGTGCTTTATGGGAGGAACCACATAATTGATCATTTTTTTAGTTTGAGCCATCATGTTGCATCTTTTCATTTTTCAGTTCAGTCTTATATTGAACTACATTGTATACATTTCACAAAATTCAATGAAATGATTGTCTCTATTTATTACTATGTTCACCTACCTTTTACATATATATTAAAATGTTTAAACATGTGTTGGAATATTCTATGTAGTGTAGTATTTGTTTTCTAACACGTTTTGTAGGTTACATGGACTATTCATTTAGACAGCTCAAATTACCCCATGGCACACCAATTCATCTAGAGAGCACTCAATTCCCTCTTTTTAATTTTGTTAAAAATTCAATTTAAAAATCATTACTTATTCTTTTCCATACCACACCCACATTCATTTCATATATAGTGTGGGAAACTGTGTCTCTCAAAATCTAGGGGGAGGGGGTTCTCATAATTCTCACTGATGAAACTCAGGAATTATTTATTGTTCTCACCTGTCTATGAGACATTTTTAAATTTATAAGTGTGATTTTACTATTAAAATAAATATTCCCACGTTAATTAAAGAATAAGTTAAGTAGAAAATTGTTATGAACCATGTTGTACTCCTATTTAAAAATTATTAGAATGATTTCTATGTTTATAAAGTTATTTCAAAATTGATATTTATTATATGATGATTCATTTACACCTTAGATAAGATTTATTCCCTTTGTAATTGTCATCTATTATTTTATTCTCATTACCTTGGGGGACTCTAAGACTTTAATTTCAATTTATTGTCTGAGCATATTTCTTAAGAGATACATAAGAGATGTAAACCTACCAAATCATACATTGTGATCTTATTAGAGTGATAAATAGACAAGTGTAAATTAAAATGGATTTAGTCACTCATTGATATCCATTTTTTTCCATCCAACCTTACATTTTTCCTATGATTAGCTTATAGTTACCATGAATGATCTATATGAAGAAGTCATTCCAAGAAAATTTCACATTCATACCCTACTCCTTGTAAAATTCCTAATACAACTTTTGAACAAGTGTGGGAGAGGAATTCAGATATTATGCGATGCTTCTATTCATCAAAGATGTATGGTGTCTGTACCAGATAACTTGGTTGTGATCAATATATATTTTGTAACATTTCATTTTCACACTATTCCATTGAAAAATTTAAATCAAAAGAAAAATTGATATGGGTTGTGTGCTGGGAAGGTCAAAAATCTACATTTTCTAGACCGATGAATCCTTCAAAGGGTCATATGTGGTTAGGGAATGGATGTGAGATCTGACATGGGAATAAATTTTGAAAAATATAATAGAAAAAACGAAAGGAACTGAAACATCATGGTATAAATACGCGAAACATTTATAAATCCAACCTGAGATACTGCAGTATATACTTGATTAGCTAGAATGAGGACTTTTAATAGACATTTGTTGACACTCAAGCATTATTCTTCAAAGATTACCATTCTTTTGAGCATGTTTTTTAATTTTTATTTACCTACCCACAATTTCAAATTCATCAAAACCCTACTCTTGAATCCCTCATGATTGAGGTTGTACTTGTCTTTACACAGTGGGGATGAGAGAACCAATGAATGTCTATGGTTTCGAACATGTACTCAGGGTATGAGCATAACTCTACTTTCATTTTACGCTGAGTAATGAGAAAAAAACAAGGTGAGGTAAATTACAATTGGACATATAACTTAAGGAATAGTGGAAAGACAATAATTAAAATATTAGAATTTGTTTTAAAGATCTAGACTAGGTTCCATGACTAACTTTCAATGCAGGGTTAACCCTAAAAGATTGACTTTTTTTCTTCCACCTAATTTTAATTACATAGACATAATGAATATTTCATGTTTCCAAAATTGCTTATGTTTTATTGAAATCATTATTGAGACAATTTTTCTTGAGGACATGAAATTTTCAGGTATTGTGGGATTTGATATTCCTAATTTATATGCACCTTTTACTGACATTTATTTCTAGTTCATTTAAATTTAATAGATAATTCATGTGGTATCTACTCCATTTTGAAGGAATAAGGCTTAAAAGTATTCAATGGAACAAGTAGATGAAAATGTAGATTTTGGCTAGTAAAATTAGAGACATGTCATCACATGTAGTAGATTGATGGTAAATATAATTCCAATGTCGTTAATCTTGTTCGTGACCAAACTGTGAAGACAACAAAGGAAAAATCTAGTACAATACATGGGTCTTTAGTAGACGTTGTTATGCCAGTCAAAACAGCATAATGAGAAATACCTGAGAAATCTGCACAAAGGAACAGCTGGAGGCCTGTACAAGTCGTGAACACCCAATACATGATGTGTAGTCTGTGAAACCTCATAAATCCACCAGATATGCCTGAAGCATATTGGAGAACTAAAATATGTAGAGATCGAAATGGATTTCTGGTATACTAAATGTACCTATAGTACATGTCATGATGAAATTAATCTATAAATATAGTGAAGTGGTAGAGCATTTTAGGGCATTCTTGGATGGGATTCTTCTCTATTTTCTCCCCCCTTTGAATTCCCTTTCCCCTTATTCCTCTAAACTCCAAATTTCTTCATGTGTTACATTTTTAATCAATCCACGATCTATGAATCATTAATTATTCATCTCTTTTCAATTCAAGTCATTCATTAACTTACAATTCCATAGTTTATATTCATTTCCATTCTTTAATTCAAGTAACTGGTTTATTTAAAGAGGTTATTTATCTTGTGCATGCTCATAACCCTTATAATTTTTAAACCTTATGCATGATTTCAATTCAATTAATGTTAAATATCATTTCAAGCATGATTTCCATTGTTTATTTATGGGAATCTCTACCTAAAATGAGTAGTTAAACCTCTTAGGGGTATGGATCAATAGTAAATTTATCTTTATAAATTATTAATATTTAATTCTATAATTGGAAACCCAAAATGTATTATTAATTAAGATAAAAAATAACAGTCTACCCAATTTATGTTGCTACCCCTGACCACAGGATATTCAAAAAAATGACCCAATCCAGATTGAATCAAACTAGTCAACGATCACTAGCCTATGACACATTCAATCAATGAATCTAAAACTAATGTACCTATGCTATTAATATCTACCAATCACAGAATAGTCACTTCCTAGGTAGAACTAGGTGGCATGAAAAAAGTCAACTAGTTACCACCATCTACTTTGTAGCATAAATCTTAGAGCCCAGCCAAAATTAAAATAAAAGAACATCATTTACCAAGATACTAGAATTTGATCTCAATACCTCATTAATTATATTAAGTCAACACTAGGAATAGATTTAGCATGATTCCCAAACACAAAGGTAACATGAAAGTACTCCTATAAGAGTTTAAAACCAATGATCCCCCTTCTAAATAGCTTCCATGTGTGGATGATCCATGTAGTGGAAAACATGGATAGTTACACTCCATGTACTAGTGTACAAATGCATGAACAAAAAACACGGGAGGCACCACATGTGAAAAAGGCATGTCGTGTACTAAAGTACACGAACATGGGGTAATGTACATGGACACAACATGAATACATGGACATGCCCAGAGCACACGGGAGGGTCACTGAGTGTCATGGGAATTCCGGTTATATCCCCCACATTGTAACACCACATGCTTCCATGGTACGCTTCTCTTTTAATAATAAAATAGCATGTGTTGTACGCAACTTCGAGTTTTAACACACCACAACCAATCAAACTAGCCATTATGGATAGTAATCCCCACTTTTTGAAATTTTATAAATTTTATCTTTCAACATGGACTGCATTTATGGATTCGGAATGTCAAAATTATCTTAGAGTAATGTTTTGGTATTTTTCTGAAAACTTTCAATTCTTGATGAATAGTGAAAAACAGAAAGTTATAGTTTCAAACCGAGTAATTATTTAAACCATTATTTATTTTATTTAAATTTATTTTATGTCAAAATAGACACATAATACCTATATAACTTCATTGTTATTCATTGGAGTGAACTTATAATAATTTTATATTTATAAAAATTTTATTGAACTTTTTACCATATTTTACCAACCTCTTAGGAGCATTTTCAAATTTACATAAAACATAGTTTTTCCACTTCTGTGAGTTGAATTTCAAAATTCTGAGAGCCACTGTTGATATCAATGAGTAAAATGTGGTTCAATAAGATGCAAATAATTTAGGGTGAATAGTAACTTTTTACTTTTATTTACTGCGGTTAAAAGTAAATATGGTAATTAAGGGAAAAATGATATTATTATTATTCTAACACATATCCTATTTCTATTGTATAAGTATAATTTAAGCAAAAAAACCATATGAATAAAATATGAACCTCTTTGGTCCACTTGGTTTAGATTAGGACATTTATGATTATTTAATTCAAAGAAGAGTTAAAAGAGTTAAAATCAATGTTTAATAAATGAAACCTTTTTAAAATAGGGTTACACATAAGATAAATTAGACCATAAATATTAATTAGAAATATGGAAAGATTTTTTAAATAATTGTGTTTTATTTATATTTTTTAGGAATTAAATAATTTAATTTATTTATGACACAATGATGATGCTGTAATTACCTAATTAATAAAATATTAAGATAATTGACATTATAAATATCAAAATGAATGTAATTTGAGACTTTTTATAAATTAAAATAATTTTCTAGGTTAATATGACATATTATTGTTGGTTAGATGAATTTTATTCAAAGTATTAATGCTTTTATGAATTTAAATAAAACAAAATATAAAATAGTGTAAAATTTGAGATTAAAGAGTTCTTAAAACAAATATTATATTATCAATTGATATTTTATTCATACAAGCCTAATTATTGGCCCAAAAACATAATTAATGATAGGAGTACCATTAATGAACCATTTGGGGTTCACATGGAAGTATATATTAATATTATTAACCATATAATATTAAAATACAAAGAGACACGGTAAAGGTGTAACTATTTAACTAATAGTTAAATCTAAAATATAAAGTTAATATAGTGACACTAACAAATATAAAACCTATTGGTTGAGTGTTTTTTGACCCATACCCTCCTTATACTTTAAATAATCCATTTCTGAGCCATTATAAACCAAAAATTATTTTATTATGAAATAATATTTATATGTTTTCCTAAGGTGCCCCTCACCCCTCCTATAAAAGGGCACTCCCCTTTCTCTCTAATTCACACATTGAAAACCATTTGGATCATCCAAACCCTACATAAATACCCTCTCAATTGTCTTGACTTCATTCTAGATTCCTTCCATTAGCCAAAAATCCATCTTAAGGATCCCTTTTGATCAAATCAAAAGGAAAAACCCGAAGAAGTGGTAAATATTTCATCACCTCTTTCAAGTTCCTTTCTTACTCCACTTAATTTTCTTTGATTTTTCCATTATAAAATAATAAATCTAGTATCTTCTATATACTTTGATGTTATTACAAATATGTTACAACTATTTTCATTATTCTATCCTACTTTTGAATGACATGTCATCATACGTGCGTACGTACGGCTTACCGTCTCCACGTCGTACTGTAATTGTCATTCAATACATTATTATTTGGATAGTTATAATAAATATGTGTAATTGATGTAAATAATAAATATAAAATTATAATTATTCTTTATATATGATATAATATCCAATTATATATTATTTTAATATTAAAAGAATTATATTGTCGCTCATGCGTACGTACAGATTTCCATCTCCACGAACGAGGTGAGATTCGTTCCCCATCGTATCCATTCAAGAATAATTTTCATTAGATGATTAAAAATAATGTTTAAAGACTTAATATAATTATGAATATTAATAAGATACATCATATCCATAACAAAAAATTATTTACGTAACAAATCATATAAATGAAAACTAATCAGTTAACACCTGGAATAATGATAATACTAAGATATTATAAACAAAGAAATATTAAAAGATTATATATGATATCATATTAATGTATATGATTCTTTTATAATTTAATAACAATTATTTCACCATTAGACAGGAGTTTATCCTACCATTTACCAATAAAAATTACAAGGAAAGGGTTAATTACACAATCTCTTTATTATCCAAGGTTGTTAATACGTAATTATCTATTGGGACCTCTTTGTCATCCACATCTATGTTTCTTAAAAATGTATTTAAAAACATTTTTACTATTTAATAGACAATGGGGTAAAGTCATTTATTCCCTTATTTGACATTATATGTTTTGAGAGGAATCTTTCTTTCATTTTCCAAACAAGGTACTTTATGACCTTTTCGACAAATAAAAGGTAAGAATGTTTTTTTAACTTATACGGCGAATGAGGCTGTTTTCTGCTATTATAACATCTTCAATGTTTCCCTTACAAGCTTATAATAATATTTTAAAAATAAATGTTTTCTTTACAATTATGTGACTCTTAAATTATTTCAAAATAGAATGAGATATTTCTCTAAAAAAGGATTTGATTTCATCTATGTCAACATCCTTTGATAGATTTCAAGTTTATTTGAAGTTGATTTATTATGATACAAAACATCCATTATTTATTGAAGGTTTTGTGATATGTTTGATTGTGGATGTTATATTTTTATAACATTCATGGTTTATGGTTAACTTATTGACATTTAGAATTCTAGTTCTAATGTAAATGTTTATGTTATATTTAATCCTTTTCATATGTGGAACGTATTGGACTTAGTAAGTGACGGGTGGATCCTGCTATAGCTCCTCGATGCATCATTAGGTCTCATCGGACAACTAGATGTGGAATTGGATGCATCCTTTCCCAATTTGATATATGGTTTTGTTCATGGCCTTAATCATTTTTGGAGGTATTGGTCGAGGCCTCGACAAAATGTTTCAGAATATCTTGCATTATACATTCCCTCATTATGAAAATAATAATGATGGTTCATGTGGTCATTCAACTAGTAGAATACCTATGATTATGTTTAATTATGGAATTTTTTACTCAACTCATATTACTTCCATAAATGTATTCATGTTTACTATTGGTAATGGCATGTGGTTTCAATTATTCAGCATGATTAATATTTATGTTATCTTCCGCTCTATTACCTACCCTTGATGAGCATTTGAACTCACCCCTTTCTTATGTTTCATTTTACCAGGATATGAATAAGTTTTTTATGAGTGACCTGAAAAAATAATCTAGGAGGCTTGGATGTTACTTATGGCACAAATTAATTTTGTATTTCTATTCCAGTTGTAATGATAAACATATGTATGAATCTTGTTTCCAATAACACTAAACTGATAGGTCTTTCGAGACATGATTTCCTTGGGATCATGCCAATGTTATGTAATAATGCACCGACTCTGGGTAACTAGGTTTTGAGCATTATAGTTAGTATCAGAAAAAGTTTAGTACAAATCTTGGAAACAAGATTTAGATAAACTCATATTAAAGAACATTACCCTAAGATAGACTTTGAGGATTAGTATAGAAGAACATCCTGAAGTTTTGGTAATGTAGAAATTTTGTGAGTTTTCCACGAAATACATCCATGTTTGGATACGACCAGGTAGAGGAGGCTCTAGAACAGATGTAGCTAGGGGTAAAACCTAAAAACAAAACTTTGAGCTAGACTCAAATGGGAACTAGTGCACTACAACGACCATTGTTACACTCTTTGTTATGACACTCCTAGGGGATATGATTAGGATAAATATTATTTTCTTTACAAACCTTTATGAAGGAATTATGAGTATATACTTTCTCAAAGAAATCATTTTTATGATTATAGATTATATCCATAAATTTTTCAATTTATGTTAAGTGTTTTATAAGATTGGATTTATGTATTGTGATTCATAATAAAATATAGTGTATGAAATTGTTTAGAAATGGAGCATCATGGAAGGAATGGAAACTTTATCAATGCACTCACTCCATGTAGGTATTTACCTCCTACTCAAGATAATTATAGTGGAACTGGTGATACAACTGGTGTTGATCAGCTTATCACCATACTAAGACAACTCACATAGGTTATGAATAATAACCATACCCACATAGAACACCATGATCCATGACAAGGATGATCAATGTTAGACCGCTTCATGAGGCAATAACCCCCAACATTAAATGGGGGTACAAATTCATTAGTAGCTGAGAAATGGATAAATTCCATAGAGAAAATATTTCATGCCTTGGGGAGTAGGTAAAGGGGAAAAGTTGTCATGGAAGTTTACTGCCTCACTGGAGATGCTAATCAATGGTGTTCAATGATTCAAAACACAATGAAATTTGATGAAGTATCAAATATGGAATGAAGGGAGTTTAAATAAATTTTCTTAGAAAAGTACTTTCCTCATAACCATTGAGCAGATATGGAAAGACAATTTCTGAGTCTGAGGCAAAAGGAGTATTAGAATGTAGCAAAGAATGAAGCGATATTTACAAGGATAATGAGGCATGCTACATATTTTAAATGTAACCCAAGAAGTAAGATTGACCATTTCTTTGATGGGTTAAAATCATTTCATCATCGACCATTTGTATCATAATACTTCTCAACATATGTAGATATTGTCTCGCCTACTATCAAGATAGAAAATGAATTCTCTATGTCATATGACTTTAAATCAAAGCAAGAGAAGAAGAGATCTGTTGAACACTCTAGGAAAGGAAATAAGGAAATATGGAATAAGGAAAGAATTGAATTCCCACCCTGTGATAATTATGGAAGGAAGCACCCTAGTTCCTGTCTAAAAGATAAAGGATTATGCAACAAATGTGGACAGAAAGGCCAACTTTTTGGTGATTGTAAGGGTAAGAAAGATGCTACCAATGTTCAATGCTACAATTTCATGGAGATGGGACATTCTGTAAATGAATTTCCTAAGTATCGGGGAATCTTACCTTATAAAATGCCACTGTATCAAGGCCATGCTTATGTGATCACTACTGCTAAGATTGAAGTCCCGAAAGACATGGTGGCAGGTAATTTAATGGTTTACTCAAGTTAATCCAATGCTTTATTTGATTCTGGATCATCTCATTGTTTTATATCATCCGAGTTTACTATGAAAATTAAATATTTATAATTTTATTTAAAAAGGGAATTGTCAGTCAAAATTCCTAAGGGATGTATCATTGCTACAATGTTTTGTGAATTAGTTCCCAATAAGGAATATAAATGTTTATTATCTGATGTTCTCATCGTCATACCCATGATTGAATTTGATATAAGCCTCGGTACGGATTGGATTTCAGACCATGATGAAAATATTTATTATAAGAAAAAGGAGGTTACTAATTTTTATGTTGATGATAAAGAACACCTTATCTTTAGAGAAAAATCTTCACCAACTAAATCTTATTTAGATCCACCCCTAGTAACTCATCTAAATTCAATTATTGTTTAGGAAGATAATGAAATAATTGTCGGTGAAGAAAAGAATGTTCAAATAGAGGATTTACCTATTGTGCAAAAGTATGTTGATGTTTTTCTAGAGGATTTACCATGACATCCTCTAGAATGAGAAATTGAGATTTCCATTGATTTAATTCATGGTTAAAGTCCCATATCAAATACCCCTTAAAGAATGGGTACTATGGAATTAGTGAAACTAAAGAAACAACTATAGTAATTGCATAATAAGGGATTTATTCTCCCTATTCTTTCTCCATGGGGAGCCCTAGTCCTTTCTTTAAGAAGAAAGATTCATCTATGAGGTTGTGCATTGACTACAGGGAGATCAATGCTGTAACAATAAAGAACAAGTATCCCCTACCTCACATTGATGATTTATTCAACCAAATTCACGTAGCTCAATACTTTTCAAAGATTTACCTTTGATATGGATATCATCAGTTATGTGTGAAGAAGGAATACATTCCGAAAACAGCATTTCGAACCAGGTACAGGCATTACGAGTTTACAGTAATGCCTTTTGGATTGACTAATGAACCCTCTGTCTTCATGGATATAATGAATAGAGTTTTTAAGGAATATCATGATGACATTGTAGTGGTATTTATTGATGATATATTGGTATTCTCCAAAATCAATGATGATCATGATAATCACTTGCGCATTATCCTGAAAAAATCACACACGAAAAAGGGTTAAATTTGTTTGGACAAAAGTGTTTGAATAATGTTTTGAAGAATTGACGAGAAGATTAGTCAATGCTTCTATCATGACTCTACCATTAAGGAATGATGGGTTTGTTATTTATAGTGATGCATCAAAGAGATGACTTTGTTGTTTCCTTATGTAGAATGATAGAGTTATTTCTTATGCATCATGACAGTAGAAATTTCATGAGAAAAACTATCCTACTCATGATCATGAGTTATCAGCCGTAATCCTTACTTTGAATATTTGGAGTTACTATCTCTATGGTGAAAAATGTCATATGTATACTGATCACAAGAGTTTAAAGTATATTTTCTCATAGAAAGAACTCAACATCTAGAAAAGAATATGGCTTGAACCGCTCAATGATTATGATTGCACGATTCACTACCACCTAGGGAAGGAAAATAAGGTGGAAGATACTTTGAGAAGAAGGTTTCATTGAGTTTTGACAAAGATGAGAGTTGAAAAGGATCCTATATGAATGGATCTAGTAAATATGGATATGGGAATCACCATGGAATTTGAAACATCAATACTTTTTCAAATGGTTTCCAAACCATCTTTACTAGAAAGGATAATGAGTTATGAGAACAATGGTGAAGAGTTTAAAAAGAAGGTTAATACACTGAATGATGGTAGATTGAGTGAATTTGTGTATGAATATGGAATTTTGAAATTTGGGAAGTGACTTTGTGTTCCCGAAATAACTAATCTAAAAAGAGAATAGTTGGATGATGCTCATAGCTCCAATTTCCCTATACACCCTAGGAGAACCAAAATGTTTAGATATTTGAATGATCATTTTTGGTGGGACAACATGAAGAGGGAGATTACTGATTATGAGTCATGATGTATGGTTTTTCAACAAGTTAAAGCTGGAAGGAAACAGCCTGGAGGAGTCTTGAATCCTCTTCGCATACCTGAATGGAAATGGGATAATATTATGATGGACTTTGTCATGGGACTACCAAAGACTCCTATAAGGAATGATGCAATATGGGTCATTGTTGGTCGTCTTACCAAGACATCACATTTTCTTGCTATAAGAGATGATTTACCACTTTAACGATTAGAAATACTGTATATTAATGAAGTTGTAAGACTTCATGGAGTACCACAATTGATTGTTTCTAGTCATGATCCCCATTTTACATCACGATTCTGGAAAAGTATTCAGAATGCTCTAAGTACTGAACTTCGTTTGAGCACTGCCTACCACCCCCAAACTGGTGGACAATTAGAACGAACTAATCAAACCTTAGAATACATGTTGATATCACGATCACTTGACTTTTCAGGTTATTGGGATCAATATTTACCTCTAGTAGAATTTTCCTATAACAATAGCTTCCATTCAAGTATTCAGATGGCACCATATGAAGCGTTATATGGAAAGAGATGTCTCAAACCAACCTATTGGGATGATGTTGGTGAATGAAAACTTGTAGGCCTAGATCATGTGTAAGAAACGATTAAAAAGGTGATGGTAATCCAAACCCACATTAAAACAGCTCAAAGTAGGCATAAGAGCTATGCTGATAACTGATGGAGAGATTCGGAATTTCAAGTAGGATACCATGTTTTCTAGAAGATATCTCCACGGAAG
Organism: Viscum album; assembly: GCA_963277665.1. NCBI lineage: Eukaryota > Viridiplantae > Streptophyta > Magnoliopsida > Santalales > Viscaceae > Viscum > Viscum album. The sequence continues at coordinate 977,866,940 of OY728161.1, forward strand.
GGTGTTATACAATTCCGTAAAAATGGAAAATTAAGTCTCAGGTACAACAGAACTTTCGAAATTTTAGAACGAATTGGGGTTGTAGCTTACCAGTTGGCAATGCTGCCAAGTCTCTCGAAAGTTCACAATGTGTTACACATATCACTATTGAGAAAATACATTTCTGACTCAACGCATGTACTCACCTATGAGGAATTAGAGCTGGAACCTGACCTATCTTATTTTGAAGAGTTTGTCAAGGTTCTTGATACAAGAGAACAATTGCTGAGAACCCGGACGACTCGTCTGGTAAAATTTCTATGGAGAAACCATAAGATGGAAGTGGCAACGTGGGAACGAGAGGAATGTATGATGAAGAACAACATGAGTCATTTTATGCATTAATACTCTACAAATTTGAAGGAAAATTTATTTTGAAGTAGGGGAGAATGTAACACCATAATATTCCACGATACGCTTCTCTTTGAATAATACAGTAGCATGTGTTGTACGCAACATTAAGTTCTAACACACCACTACCAATCAAAATAGTCATAACAAATATTAATACCCACTTTTTTAAATTTTATAAATTTTATCATTCAAAATGGATATCATTTTTGGATTCGGAATGTCAAAATTAGCATATGAGGGATTTTTGGAATTTTTATGAAAACATTTAATTCGTGATGAATAGTGAAAAACACTCAGTTATAGTTTAAAACAGATTTTTTATTTAAATAATTATTTATTTTATATTAATTTATTTTAAGTAAAAATAGATACATAATACCTATATAGGTTCAATTTGATTCATTAGAGTCATTTTATAATAATTTTAGATATATAAAAATTATATTGAACTTTTTACCGTCTTTTACCCACCTCCTAGGATCATTTGAAAATTTACATAAAACCTAATTTTACCACTTCTGTGAGTTGAATTTCAAAAATCCAAGAGACACCATTGATATCAGTAAGTAAAATGTTGTTCAATAAGATGAAAATATTTTTTGTTGAATAGTATATTTTTACTTTAATTTACCACGGTTGAAAGTAAATAGGTAATTAAGGGTAAAAATGATATTATAATTACCCAAAAAAATATCATAATTATATTGGATAAGTATAATTAAACCAAAAAAGCCTTAGGAATAAAATATGGATTTCATTGGTCCACTTCGTTTAGATTAGGTCATTTATTATTATTTAATTCAAAGAAGTTTTAAAACAATTAAAATCAATGTTTAATAACTAAATTTTTTTTAAAGTTGGGTAACTCATAAGATAAATTCGACAATAAATATTCATTAAAAAGATAACACTATTTCCTACATAATGGTATTTTATTTATATTTTCCAGACATTAAATAATTTAATTTATTTATGACATAATAATGATGCAGTAATTATCTAATTAATGAATGATTAAAATAATTGACAATATAAAAATCCAAATAAATGTAATTTGATACTTTTTATGAATTAAAATAATTTTCTAGGTTAATATGACATATTACTGTTGTTTAGATGAATTTTTTTTTGATGTAATAATGCTGTTATTAATTTAGTAAAAACAAAAAACCAAATAGTGTCAAAAATGACATAAAAGAGTTTTTAAAACAAATATTATATTATTAATTGATATTCTATCTAAAAAATCTATGTTTCTTCAAAAAGACTTATATAATGATAGGTGTATCATTAATGAACCAGTTGGAGTTCTCTTGAAATTATATAGTATGTTTATTAACCATATAACATAAAAATACAAAGAGACATGGTAAATGTAAAACTATTTAGATAAGAGATAAATCTAAATGATAAGGTTAATATAGTGACCCAAACCTGTCTAAAACCTATTGGTTGAGAGGTTTTTGACCCATCCCTACCTTTTGCTTTAAATAATCCATTTTTGAGCCACAAGAAACCGAAATGTATTTACCTAATTAATGAAAGATAAACATAATTGACATTATAAAAATACAAATAAATGTAATTTGAGACTTTTTATGAATTAAAATAATTTTATAGGTTAATATGACATATTAGTGTTATTTAGATGAATATTTTTCCATGTAACAATGCTGTTATGAATTTAGTAAAAACAAAATACCAAATAGTGTCAAATTTGTCATAAAAGAGTTTTTAAAACAAATATTATATTATTAATTGATATTCTATTTCAAAAATCTATGTTTCGTCAAAAGGACTTATATAAAGATAGGTGTATCATTAATGTACTAGTTGGAGTTATCTTGAAATTATATAGTATTTTTATTAACCATATAACATAAAAATACATAGAGACATGGTAAATGTAAAACTATTTAACTAAGAGTTATATCTAAAAGATAAGGTTAATATAGTGACACAAACATGTCTAAAACCTATTGGTTGAGAGGTTTTCGACCCATCCCCACCTTATACATTAAATAATCCATTTTTGAGCCACTAAAAACCGAAATGTATTTTATTATAAAATAATATTTCAAGATTTTCCAAATGTAAACCTCACCCCTCTTATAAAAGAGCACTCCCCCTTCTCCCGAATTCACACATTCAAAGCCATTTTCCTAGACAACCCCTACCCAAATAACATCTCAACTATCCTACCTTCATCCTAGAGGCATTCATTTAGTTATAAAGCCAACGTAAGGATCCCTTTTGAACAAATCAAAAGGAAGAACCTGAAGAATAGGTAAATATTTCACCACCTCTTTCAAGTTCCTTTTTTCTTCTGCTTCCTCATTATTTGTTGTTTCCATTATAAAATAATAACTCCAATGTATTCTATATACTGTGATTTTATTATAAATACGGTACAACCATATTCATTATTCTATCCATCCTTTGAATGACATGTCACCATACGTGCATACGTACGGCTTACCGTCTCCACGACATGGTCTAATTGTTGTTCAATACATTATTATTTTTGTGGGTATAATAATAATTTATAATTGATGTAAATAATAAATATAACATGATAGTGATTCATTATATGATAAACCATCAAATTATATATTATTTTAATACTTAAATAATGAAATTGTCGCCTGTGCGTACGTACGGATTACCATTAGCAAGAACACGATGAGATTTGTTCCACATTGTATCCATTCAAGACTAATTTGTATTAGATGATTAAAAATAATTTTTAAAGACTAAATATCATTCATAATATTAATATGATATATCCTATCCATAAAAACATTACTTATGTAACAAACCATTCAAATGAAAACGAATCAGTTAACACCCGAAATGACGATAATACTATGATATTACTAACAAAGCAATATTAGAAGATCATATATAATATCATATTATTGTATATGATTCTTTTAAAATTTAATAACAATTATTTCACAATTATACAAGAAATTAACCTACCATCGACCAAGGAAAAGTACAAGGTAAGGGTTAATTTCACAATCTCTTTATTATCTGAGGTTGTTTGTATATAAATATATACTGGGACCTCTTTATCATCCACATCCATGTTTCTTAAAAATTTATTTTAAAACATCATTACTATTTACTAGATAATTGGTTAAAGTCAATTAAACCCTTATTTTACCTTATATTCTTTGAAATAAATCTTTCCGTTGTTTTCCATACAAGGCACTTTATGACTATTTCGACAAAATTAAGTTAAGAACATTCTTTTTATCTTATACGGTGAGTGCGGCTATTTTCCACCATTATAACATCGTTGAATATTCCCTTACAATATTATAAAAATAATTTCAAAATAAATGTTTTTTAATAATTATGTGACTCTTATATGATTTCAAAATATAAAGAGATATTTCTCAAAAAAAGGTTCTGATTTCAACTATGCCATCATCCATTGATGGATTTCAAGTTTATTTGAACTCAATTTATTATGTTACAAAACTTCTATAATGTATTCAAGGTTTTAGGTTATGTTTGACTATGGATGTGATATTTTTATACAATTCATGTTTTACGGTTAATGTATTGATATTTCATATACTAGTTTTAATACGAATGTTTATGTTATATGTCAACCGTTTCATATGTGGAAAGTATTGGAATTAGTATGTGTTGGGTGGAGCCCGCTATAGCTCCTCGATGCATTTATAGGTATCATGAGACAACTAAATGTGGAATTGGACAAGGCCATTCCCAATTTGATATATGGTGTTGGTCGAGGCCTAAATAATTTTTAGACATCTTGGACGAGGCCTTAAAAAAATGTTCCAGAATGTAAGACATTATGCATTTCCTCATTATGAAAATAATATTGATGGTTCATGTTGTCATTTAACTAGTAGAATATCCTGGATTATGTTTTATTATGTAATTATTTACTCAGGTCATATTCCTTCCATAAAAGTATTCATGATTATTATTGGTAAAGTCATGTGGTTTCAATTATTCACCATGCCTAATTTTTGTGTTATCTTCCGCTGTATTTCTTACCCTTACTGAGCATTTGAGCTCACCCCTTTCTTATATTTCATTTTTCTAGGATATGAAGCTGTTTTTTCTGAGTGAGATTCCGGAATAATCTAGGATGCTTTGATGTTTCTAATGGAATAAATTTGTGTTGTATTTCTTTTCATGTTGTAAAGTTTAACTTATTTATGAATCTTGTATCAAATAATACTAAACTGATCGGTCTTTCGAGACATGATTTCCTTGTGATCATGCCATTGTTTTGTAATAATTCATCGACTCTGTGTAACAAGGTTCCTGATGTTACACACATATCCTATACTTCTACATGGTTGGTGATCCACGTACCTCCAAAGACACTTCTTGGTGAAGCAGTGTGTCCACAAACAATGTGGGTCCCCTTAAACATAGTGTAACCCTTGGATCCTTTTGAGGAAACTTGATTCTTTTGTATCTCCTTCTTTTGTACTTGGATTGAAGATTTCACGTATTCTATACATAGTTTTATTCATATAGAACACAATGGTGAACTTAGTTGTGGATTTTTAGATAATAATTAGAATGTTCCTAGCATAATGCTTGGTTGGGTGATGCTCAATGACGAATGTGATCACATTGGTTCATGAGAGGCATCTAGACTAGAACACTTGAAATGGGTCGGGCATGGGTCGTCGATTAATTTTATAGTATAATACTCTAATTAGGATATGAATGGGTCCTCTGCAAAATGTTAGAGTATAACCTTCATGTTGCATTATGCCGTATGTCCTCTACCGACATTTGAGAGGAACCCTCTAGCTGGGTTGGGAATGGGTACATTATTACTAGAGTGGAACCCTAAAGCTATGGTTGGCTTGGATCCTCTACCTACGAAATAGAACCCTCCAGCTGGGTAGTGTAAAATCCTGAGTTTTAAATAAAAGAGTAATTTTATTTTGTATTATCATTTTAATTAAATATTAATTCAATATTTCTAATAATAACAATAAAATTAAATAAAATTATAAAAAAATTACATAAAATGTAGAATTATGAATATTATAATTTTTTAATTATAATAAAAAATATTAAGTTAATATAAAATAAATTTATATTTAAAATTATGAAATAATGGATTATGTATATATATGAATTATGAATAAAATTGGGTTAATGAAATTAAATAAATAATAATAATAATATTGATAAATAATTTAAAGAATGAAATTAATATTAAATAAAAATAATAATAGAAATTCAAATGAGGGATTAATTTGATAGGGGGTTCTCATTAGGGCTCAAGAAGAGAGGTTGCACGAACGGTCTAGGCACCCAATTCAAAGCCACGGTGTGAAAGGGTTTCGAGGAAGTGAGTAGTAGAGAGACGAGTTTCTAGTTTTTCTTTAGAAGTTTTTGATGTTGAGTAGGGTAATGACTGTTTTTGACCACTGGATAATGGATCAGGTGCAGTTGTAGGGTTTTGAGCACCATTTTAAAAACTTTTTTAGGTTTCCAACATTGGATGATAGATATCGACCATAGATGGAGACCTCATAGCCATCCTTATAGTTAATATTTTTATGATATCATATGTTGGTGTATGATTTTTCCTCCCAAGGTCATTTTAGAATCATTAATTTATTGGTTTGTCATCTTCCCTCAAATTTTTACATTGGTCAATGGATATTGCCTTTTTTTGGCAGTCATTATAAAATTTATTCATCCAGATTTAAAACTGTTATAATTTTAAATGCATCAAAAAAAAAATAAGAATTTTTTGTTTCTTAATTAAATACTTCTATTTTTTTCAATTGGCTGTCAATATCAACATTATGTTTAGATTCTTTCAAATAATATATTTATCGTGTTGTATATGTTTCAATGGACCTGATATATATATATTTTCATCCAAAAATATGATATGTAGTATATTCTTTATTGTATGATTTTACAACTTGCTGTATAATATATATTTTATTCTCAATAAAATTTATCGTTTCACAGAATGAATCACCATAAAACCATTAATTTTGATATCGATATCCTTCTCGACCTATTTCTCTAATGTCCACTTATAAAAAACCATAATCATCATAAATATATGCATTCTTTTTATAAATTATCAATAGATGTTGTAACTACTATTTAAGGAAGTGCCTCTATTTCATGGATAGGGTGTCATAGAGAGTGATAGATAAGCATCTGAATGTAGAAGACGCAGAATACTGATTATATTCAAGATGCTTCAAAAATAGGAAGTAGGTATGATTTCAAATTAAGGGATAGTTTAATTTTATTTTCAAATATTTGACTTCTATAAAAAATTATTTTATTTGTGTTTTATCTATTTTCAACCATGTTTTTAGAATTTTTAGTAAGGGAGTTCATTTAATTTTATCAAATTATTTTGGAAGGAAAATTTTTATTTAAGGAAAATAATTCTTTTTTTATGTTTTATAAAATATAATTTTGATCAAGGTTTATAGATTATGAAAAATTATATTGATATCTCTGTATATAATTAGGTAATAAAATTTTCATTCATAGAAATATTAATAAAATATTTTTTATAATTTAATTATGAATTTATATGAACAGTTTTTATCATCAAATTTTAGATTATAAATGAGTTATAATATTTTAAAAAACCCTTTTAAAGGGATTTAATTCTTAACTCTCACTTTATTTATAGAAATCAATTAAACATTCATGAAATTCATTTATATTATAAGAAATGGGCACTATCTATAATTTTTGACTTCTTAGGTATGTATTTGTTTAATTTTTATTAAATATTTTATTTCTGTACATAATAAGTGTACAATTAATTCCATTATATGAAATTATTTTAAAATTGGATTCGACTAGTTTAAAATAATACCATAATGTTAATTATATTTTCATTCACATTCTATGTATTATAATTAATTTCTAATGGTAAGAAGTTTTCTTATGATAGTCTGTATATAAATTAAATTATAAACATTTTATTGGTTGATAAAAAATTTTTAATGAAAAACTACAGTGCAAGTAAATATATATATTTATAGAATGTTAAAAATGTTTTATAAAATTTTTCTATTGAAAATTGTAAATATGAAATGGAAGTGGGGAGTGAATCCATCCATTAAGTGGATAGGCCCAACACAGCCTTCAATATTTCATGTGGCCTTAGTTTTTTGTTTTCAAAATCATGCATAATATTTTTTGAAAATCACTAGTTTATTTTTAAATTAGTTTTTTGTGTAAATATTATCAAAGTAATGTTCTTTCAAAAGTGAAAGAGTTTTCAATGATATATTCTTAATACATTCAACATAATTTCAAAAGAATTTATCAAAATTGAATTTCAAAGGATGCTTTCATAAAAGGAGATTCGACAATATTAAAACCCCTTACTCAAAAATTTAATGCTCATCCCATGGTTTAAAATATTTTTCATAGGTATCCTTGAAGTCGTAATTGATACATATTCTCTTTTGATGTTATCAAACATTGAGCAAAGTAGATGTTTTATTTTTATTTTATTACCTCAGATAAATTTTATGTTCATGTTTAATTATCAAAAACCTATACAAAAGATGGTTTTAGTTTGTATTTAGTTATGTGTAATTTTTCATTATAATTTATTAAAAAAATTAAACATCATTTTTTTGCCCTGAATCTGAAAGTAAGGGTTAGGGGTGTTATAGGTAGGGAATGGTTCCTTCATTGACTATCAGAGTGGAACCCTCCTGTCACCACGGGGTATGGGTCCTCTAAAGATCTGATGAGATAAACTCTCTAGTTTGGCTGGGTATGTGTCATCAACAACAGCTAGAGTGGAACCCTCCATCAGGGCAAGGAATGGGTCCTCTATCGACATCAAGAGTGGAACCCTCGAATGGGGCTAGGCATGGGTCCTCTACAACTGAGTGGAACCCTCCTTTTTTACCAGGTCATGGGTCCTCTACCTAGATATTGTGGCCCCTAGAATATGTGTAATAGTGAAAAGGAATTTCATGGCATGGATGGTTACTTCTGAATAGATGCAGGAGATGTTGGTCATTATTTATAAACATTTTGAAATGTTGTAAACTATTTTTCCTGGGAGAATCTATGAGATGAAGATCCCCTTTCTCTCTCACATGGGTTTTTTGATTGAGAATCTATATATATATATATATATTTGTATCCATACATATGGATTTGTTTACACTCCTAATATGGGTTTCTAAGAAGTTCAGGGTATTCCATGTGCTTTCCAGATTTATTATCTCATGGTTGGATGATTCTAGTCTCTTCATATAGGTAGATGAATACTCAATGCATAACTCATCTACACACCATGTTGAGCCCTTGTTTTTTGAATTATGTTTTTTTTCTCTTGGTTTGGGTTGATATTTTCCCTTTCACTATGTCTTTCATACTTTTTATAATATACATTCATTCTATTTATGTTTTATCACTTACTACCCCCCTTCATCTTTTGGGGTGTCCTACTAGGTATGTGTACACTACCCACTGCATGGGACTTTCCCGCATGTGTCATATATTATACAGATTATGAACAAGTTGGTGGTGAATTAATAAGATAAAAGCGATACATGGTACATTGGACCACATACAGTGGTTGCAACTTGGAGATCAGGATATCGATAATCACATGATTTTACTTTTCCAATTATTTTACGTAGAGACATATTTATAGTTGGGATATATTTTTCAACTTTACTTTTTAGCTTACACTACTATACTCTTGAACTGTATGGAGGTTCTAAATCCATGGTTGAATCCCTAGTTTATTTTTTCAAATTTTAAATTTCTTACTCTTAACTTTTTCCTTGATATGGTTGTTTGTGTCTATATAGGTACATATGTAAAGTCCCCTCCATTTAGTAAATGTCTTTCGGTGCTTGTCACCACCACTAGCCTTTAGAGGCAAGCGTATGGTATTTGGGGCTAGAGCCTCAGCATGGGTCATGTCGTGGTAGGTCTGATGTAGTGGGGGGAAGATGAAAAACATGGAATTAATTGAAAATAATTATCCAATAAGTCATCCCCGTGAATCTATCTAAACACTCTACAATGTGAGTTTTTTCAAAATAACCACAAAACTATGTAATAGGGTTTTCATAATATCCTATAGTGGAACGTATCATAAGTTTTTTCCCTAATTAAATTCCAACATATAATCATGAGAACTACTATCCCCTTTGTTTTTCTCATTTTATAAAAAACATCATTCAAATCTCCACAATAAAGAGAGGTCTGTATTTGTTCTCTTGTAAGGTAATAAGTAACTTTTAGGGATTTCATTTATCCCTCTAGGAGGGCAATCTATAAAATCCAAATAAAATTAAATTCTATTGCATATGGTTTATGGATGAATGAACTAATGTCATTATAAAAGTATGATTTAATCCAAAAATCCACTTCCCCCCTCTAATGGAGGCCAATAAAACATGCATGGCCTTATTAAAAATCTGAGTAATAGCCAGCGAACCATCTTTTGGGACACCATCATTGTCCTTTCTTTATAATATGGTGTTGAAAAAAATACCATATCTGGTATACGTTTGGTGAAAAAAAGCTATCAAATTTGAACTATTCGTGGGTTTCCCCACTCGTGATAGCTCTAGAATTGTATTTTCATTATGTTAGGGGACACTAGATCAATATCACCTCCAACTTTGATCATTCAAGTTAATTATCCTCTCTGGGCACATTCCACCTTTTAAATAGTCTCTCATTAACTAGAGGAACCTCTGCATTCCTTTTAGTTCCATTATTTTTTATATTTTTCATTCCTTTAACATTATCCCCTCCCACTTTCCTCATCCACAACAACTATTTTTCTGACCTTCTATAGTCGAATCGATAAGCCCATCCCCCTGCAAGATGGGATATAGAGTTCCTTCAAGTATTAAGGAAGAATTAATATCTTGTGGATTGGAGCATATTTGCTTTGGAATAGATGATGGTTTCTTCATTCCCTCAACGAATATGGTAATAAGGCTTGGGGGGAGACCCTATCAACAAAATATTATCCTGGTCATCATGGAATATCTTGAGGATGATAGAACATACTCTACTAGTTTGGCACATCACATTATCAAATAATCTTTTCTCAAATTGATGTAATGAAAAATATGAAGGGCCCACCATGATGATAATTTATCTGATTCTACTCAGATTTCTTTCAAAATACATTCATAATACTATCCTGGTCCAATTGTTTTTCTGGTTCAAATATGAAGAACGACACTGATTTTTTTTCACAGAGTAGGGATCATACTAAATAATTTTTTACATCTTCCCCCACCTTCATTTAAATATAATTATTCTTTTTGTTCCCAAGACCCCCTCAAAAACGAAAGAAAATAATTTATATCCTTTCAATTTCGAAGGATATCCATGCGTTTACTTCATTTGTTGTTAGAAATAATCCCCTCATAAGTTGCTTATAAACATCAATCAATACCATAATCTACAATGCTATACCCTAATGAATAGTATCATAATATTCCAATTTCATAAATTCTCTAATATGGACATACGTTTCATGCATAACTCACTATGTTTAACCAAAAAAAGTAATCCATTTATGTCATATCTATAATGTGGTATTGGATAGAATGTTCTTCTGGATATCATCTATGACTCATAGAACCTTCATTGGAACAACTTGGTTGGAAAAGTACTATTTACATCCATTGAGAACCTTCTATTTATATTTTTAATTAGATAATTCAAACATCATATAAACTGCTCAAACTTCTTTAATGGATACATCCTCTTCTAAATACCAACCATTTTGCAGTGTGTTGTTTAGGGTGCCAATATTAAAGGTCTGATTGAACAAAAATATTTTGAAGATCATTAGTGACAGTCAAGGCATGAGAAACACATCCTCATCGTTTTTGACCTTGATCACAACCCTCTCATGTCCATTACTGGTTTTTTCCAATGGATTATCATATATGAGCCCATTAATCCACATCTCAAGAAAATAAATTGAGAAACAATGAAAAATTGAGGATAAAGAAAAGCATCGAATTGATGAAGGGACACTGGTGAATCACCACTGGATATAAGAAATATTTAGAAATCACCAAACCCTAGTAAACCCTAGTATTAAGCTATCATCCCATGTGCATAATATATTACTTCTAATTTTTCTTCATAATAATATAAAAATTAATTTTTTTAAAATTATGTACTTAGGAAATATTTTTTAATACAATATTTTATTGTAACATATTTTTATAAGGTTAAAATATCTATTGGTAACAACATTTCATAATAATAAATTCATATCCTATTGAAAAATGTATGTATTGAAATAATAATGTAATAAATTTAAAATTCACTAAGTGAAATGCTAGTATTGAAAAACTATTATTATCAAATATATCTATTGGTAAAAATATTTTTTGGTATATTAAATTAATATAAAAAACATAATATCTATTGGAACTACTCATTTTTACCAACAGATATATTGTCTTTCATTATGTTACTACTGGTATATTTCATTATTTTGGAGTGATGCACGAATTCATTTATATATATTATTGTCATATGGGATATTTATAGGGGAAATCTATAATGAGTGATTCGTAGGGAATATCATTAATGGGATATACATATTGATAGTTCCCAATGGGATATTCATAGGAGAAATATCCAATATGATATTTTTATTTCCAATTTATTATCTATTTTAGTATATACATATAATTATAGTAATATATATGGGTGATTCATAGGCAAAATATCCAATGAGAGATTCGCACGACCAATATTCACAGGGTCAAAATCCAATATGAGATTATCATGACAAATCTCCACTATGATATTTATATTATCCTGTTCCTTTTTATGTTTTTATATACTTATAATTATATATATCTATATGGGATATTTGTATTGGATTCTCATGAGCTTCATGATGAGGGTATGTTTTGGATAATTGGAAATGATGTTATTGTTAATATTTGGATGGATTCTTGGCTACAAGACATCAGTGGGACTTTGGTGACCTCTCTTATTATTGTGTGTATAGAGAATATAATTTATCATGATTTATTTTAGGATTATGGGAGTGGATGGTGTATGGTTATGTTTAATTCCATGTTCAATGGGAGGAATAGGAGAATTACTCTGAGCATCTCATGTGTTGACAGTCAACTTCTAGGTTATCTACATTGGATTAAGGATCCTTCTAGGGGTATCACAATTAAGTCTAGTTTCATGATATCATGTGATATCTCTCTACATAAGACCTCTCAATACAAGAAAATCTATGTAATTCCATGATTCCTCTTATCCCCTGATACTATTAGTGGAAAGTGTGCCCAGTAGTTCATCCAACTAAATAATTCCTATTTTTGCGTCACTCTATTATTCTAGGGTTAGGGGTTTATTTAAGGATTTTGATATGTGAATTATAGATTCTATTGATCCTTTATTCGAGGTACCAATGTCTCTTTACAAGTGTATGTCATCACAGTCATTGGATATAGTTATCCGTTTTTTTGTGTTGACATGGAAAAATCAAGATTCGTATAAATGAAACTGTCTTCAAGGGTACAAGAAACCATATGGCCTCATGGAAAAAATTTACTAAATTATATCTGGATAGTCGGAATCCTTTTGAAGATAGTAGGGTTACAACAAGATCATGTTTGTCTATTTGTGTTTGGATCCACACACACCCGATAGATGCAATAAAAATCAATGTGGATTCCCCATTAAAGATTCAGGGAGTTTTCTGTGGGATGATCATATGAGATTCTTTTGGTTTCATTACTATGTCTTTCTAATTAATTTTTATTTATATGTTGAGTCCTCTAGTGTCTGACTCCCAAGCGATTCTCTTAAAGATGGAATTTTCTATGGAGAGAGAATAGAGTTCAATTATTTTTGAATTAGACTGTCAGATCAGGATACATTCTTTATGCTCAATGGATACTGGCCTTCATCCCACTTGTAATCAGAATTAAATCACTCTTTTTTCATTTATGAGCCTATTAATTTTCATATATAGTGTGGGAAGGAAATTTTTGGTCCCACCATTTGGCTTCCCAGGGTATTTCTATCGGTGGGAAAATATGGCCATCAATCATTCCTAATTGGATTTTTTCTTTTGTTGTATGAGATGCCCGATCAATATGATTTTTTATTTACTCAAACTAAATATGGGAGATTCATATGGAAAACATCTAATATGTGTTTTGGAGGGAGAATATCCAATGTGAGATTCACGGGACCAATCTCCACCGGGATATTTTTATTTCCAATGTCCTATATATGTTTGTATATACATATACCTATAACGTATCTTGGATTATGTTTATTTTAATGTATGTACATATAATAATATTTAGATTTATGCATATATATATATATTAAAATATAATTATAAATATTTATTTTTTATATACCTATATATATGTATGCATGTATGCATACATGTAGTTATATTTGTAAATAATGACATTAATTATAGTTTCTTACAATGATATTATGAACATTTAATATATATTTATCAATTTTAAATTATGAAATATAATACATAAAAGTTAATATAATTTTAAAAATATATTTAATAAATTAGGAATAAAAAAATATAATGTTAAAAGTATATTACTATACTGGATTTTCTTTCTCTAAATTTATTATATTATTAAACATTAATATATGAAGTTATAAATATATAAATATTAATTAATAAATGTTGATATATAAATAGTGTAATAATGATTTCAAAGTATTTTAAAAAATTATTAAATTAATATACTCTTATATATAAAGAGGTGGTTTATGACAAGGTACATCTAATGGTATGTGTTTAAATAAGTTTTATATCATTTAAAAAAAATTGGATAAAGGAAATTATGCAACCAATTTTAAACCCACGTATCACCATATGATATCCCAACTTCTTAGGCCTCATAATTTGGGTAATTGAGAGGATTAAAATCCGAATTTTATTGGTAAGAGAACACACAATGTGGCTCACAAGTAAACTATGCAATGAATATATTCACCCACATTACATTTTAAATAAAATGAAACCATGTGAATTAAAAATGGGTGTTATAAATTAAATGGGAAATCTCATTCCCAAAAGATTCATGTGTTGAAATGAAAATGTGGATATAAAATATTGATTTGAATTTGTAAAATAATAATAATACTAATAATAATAATTTTAAATAATGGGAATAATATACTGCCCTAAAAATGAATCTCTCCCCCCTATATAACCATGGGAAGGGGTGTAAAAGTAGGCAAAGTGGGGTTCCCTATCAGAATGAAAATAATACAACACACCATGAAAAATCACGATATCATGAACATATAACTTTCCCGGATCATTCACATTGGTGGTGGCATAAATTTGAAGAAAGTGATTTTATTTGGTCAACTGATCAATCAAAACCTAAATAAGATTACTTACCCTCAGTGGATGGGGTAACTCGATGATAAAATCAATGTATGTCTTATCCCTCTTCTATGTAGGAACGAGGAGAGGCTGGAGAGGGTTCTATGTGCCTTTGATGTTAATTTTTTGACATTTTGATAGGTATAACATTGAGAAACAATGTATGTGATGTCATGTATCATGCTTGACCAATAGAATAAATGCTGAGAATATTAAAACATCATTTTGGAACTTGGATGGATAGGCCACTATGACTAGTGATAGTCCTACAATAACACCTTCCTTAGAGACAACGGTACCATAGAAAAGACATTAAAGAAAATAACTCCACTTGGTGATAAGTTATATTCACTAGGTACCTCCACACCATATATAAAATGGGTGGAACACTATAAAATTAATCATTTGTATGACCATCCAATATTAGCTCTAGAAGAGAATGCATCAACTTCATATCAGCCAAAAAAATAACCCATTTCACTTCTTTGGATTCCATGTCCATTCGGAAAAAATTCCTATAAGGTTTCACACAATGGTAGACTCCAATAGAGCCTAAGGTGATAAAATCTTTCATAGGGTGTCAAAAACTACATTTACTTTACATGGAGTCTAAATTATGATGATGATATTGAACAGTTGAAGGCACTTTATCCATCATATCTACCATAGGTTCAAATATTTTTTGGGAAAATATATTACTCGGGATATTACTATTAGAGTATACTATAATCATTTTTAGAATATTGATAGTTGTGCCAACACTTGAGGGATTTCATCATATTTTAATGCTTCAGGCCATGGGTTGGGAAATTTCTATCATGCCGCCAGAGTTGGGGAGTGCCATTGGCCACCACATGGTCACCTTGCATAAGCACAGAACCCAAAACCATACTTGATACATCCTAATAGACCATGTAACCATAAATTACCTCATATAAGATCAAGAAAAATCTAAATATAAACATATTCTTGATCTATTTGAATGATTCTTAACATTTCATGCTCTATGAAAGAATTACCCCTTTTTGGTATGATACATCATAGTTGAGGCATGTTTTGAGAATTATTTGTGGAAATTGTAGTACCCTAACATACATAAAAATATTCTGATTTCCAAAACATTATTCATGTCTTCCGATGAAATACCTTATCTTATATTATATGGATCAAAAGTAACCCCATGTTCCTATATCAAATAACACAGAAAATTTAATTCTTGAATCCATAAATTTCATTCAAAAAATTTATCAGACAAATGATTACCCACAATATTCCATAATGTTCCTCAAATTTTATCCATTCTTCTCATCCAATTTAGAGTAAACCAGGATGCCATCTATTTACACTATGAAGGAGTTGAGGTATCTATGGGACACCCAGGTTAATGATCCATGAAAGCCACAAGATAATTTGTTAATACAAAAGGAATTACTAAGTATTAAAAATGGTTGTACCAACTTTAAAACATGGTCTTGGGAAGATCATATTCCCTCACCCTAAAATGATGATACCCTAAATGGATGTCGATCTATGAAACATCATCTTTCCCCAATGATATAGTCATGTAGATCATCAATATTGGTAGATGGGTATTTATTCCTAACCCTAAATTGAATCAACATATAATATTCAATACAATACCTAATTGATCTATCAGCTTTCTTGACCAAAAGTATTGGTTTTTCCATCATGAGACACTCATATGATTGAAACCATTGGAAATAAAATCATAAATATGAACCATTAACTCTCTATAATTGGTTGAGTCCATACGATATTAAGGGAGGTGTATTAGTTGTGTCACTAATGCCAAAAAAAATAGTGAAACCCCCTTTACATTCAAGAGGTAATCCCAATAATCACTCAATAATATCTTTAGGAAAGTCATTATCCCTAGAAGTAACCCCACTCTATGTACCTTCCCCCATTAACTTCTATTTGGAGAGAGTATACCTCAGAAGCCATTATACCTAACTCTAGAAGTGGAGGTCCTTCCCATCCAGACCAAGAATCCCATTATCCATAGAAAAACATGAGGTGTCCTATCGAGGGTTGTAAAGTCCACCCATCAATAGTAGTAGTAAATGTGGGCCATAAAGAATGTCATCCAATCCTACTCTGGGATCATGTCAAAAAAATTCATCTCTAGAACAAGAAATTCCCATTTCATCTCAACTTTTGAGAATTATACAACATAGTACATGCATCAAAAACCCTTCTCCTTCCCCTTTATAAGCGGTGTTACAAACTCTGTTTCATACAGAATATACCCAATCGAAATTTCTAGAAAATATATAAGGTGAACATATATGAATTAGTGTGATTAACCTATATAAAGATAATAAATTACTATTGATGATTGAAAAAAAACAATACATTTTACTTTCATATGTCCAATATCATATTTAGGTGATTCCTTAACCATAATATGCAACTACTTTATATCATCCAGATCATAAGTTTGTATACAAAGTTGTATATTTACCAAAAGACGACTCTTCCCATAATAAGTTCTTGAATTCCTACCATGTCCATTAGAGTGAGACTCCATTTCCTTTAAAGCCTCAGACTGAGTTACAGTTCCTGTAGAAGCAGTAAACCTTACACCACTATGATAAGGAGGAAATTTTTTACGTATCCTTTATAGATGGCCCATGAATCCAAAAAAGATTCATGTCCTATGAGGGACAGATCATGTGGATTGCATGTGCTCCATCCTTTTTCACTGATAAAACAGAACCATTCTTCCACATTTAGATGCGATGGAGGTGTTTTATGTGAATATCTAGATCCACTATAACCATTTTTACCTTACTAATTTCACTTACTATTCTTTTCTGATGATCCAACTCCACATTGGCTAGGCATTGGAAGCAACCAAATCAAATCCAATATACCTACCTGGTCGATTTCAACAATTGAGGCTCAGTCAACCCCCTTAACATATGTATTCAATTAAATCAAGAAAACATGATATCAATTATCTATCCACAACACCATTTTATACAATCGGGCTATCAACCTCTCATTAGTGATCAACTTAGTAGAATAGTAAACTGGATTGACAATGTGGTTGGAATACTCCATCACTTAATGATCCCCCTACATAAGGGAAAGAATCTCTTGAGTCTTGGTGAGAGTCAAATTCTTAGGAAAATTGTTTTCCATGAAGGCGGCCTTAATTTTTGGACCAAGTTAGTGAAAAGTTGTTGTTGGAAACTAATATAATTTTGTATTAAATGGGTTTCCTTTTTTTCATTGAAGAATTTTTCTTTCAAGTATCATTAAAAGAAGTAAATAAATAAATTCACTTTGTATTTTGGGAAAATTAGACATAAAAGTGTTTTAGGAAATATGACTCAAAATGATTAATTACGGTGGATTTATAAGATAGATTCTAGTAGAAAATGAACATTGTATACACCTTGGGTCCAATAATCCAAATGATTTAAATACTTGTTGAAAGAAGTTGTTGGATTAATATATTATATTTTATTAATAATTATAAGTGGAAAGATGTTTCCGCTAACATTATTCCATAAGATGCAATTTTCCACAAATAATTAAGGTAATCCTGACACAGAACATTATATGCATTGATGTTTGCAAGAGTAAATTGAATGAAGAATTTTGTCTGTTGGGAATTGTTTGGAACAATGAAATGGAATGGATGTGAAGGAAAGTTTGAGACCGATCATAAATGTAGTCAACCATTTTCAGAAAAATAATCTATTTTATAGTTTTTTGTCAATTGGGTCATGGGAATTTAGTACTATAATATTTCTTTATGAAATCAAGAGTATCATATTAGATTTGAACCTATTTTTTATAGTGAATTAGAGACTGATTCACCAAGTGCAGGCTGACACTGATTAACTTTGTCAATTGCAGGATTCTCAATCTCAAAAAAAGAAGAATAATAATACTGTTTGGATACTTTTGGAATTGTTGAAAAGGGAGGTCTAGAATCTTTATTGATGATTTTTAAGGAGATTCAAAATTTGTGTCAAGGGGAACATGAATCTTGAAGAATATGTTTTCCTTTTTTTATTTGGTGCGGAGTAACTTAATGAAGAATCTATTGTTTAACATTTTCCTTCATCATAATGAGGTAGATCATAATGTAATTAGGAATTGTATTCTTGTTTTGTTAAGGAAGCCTGATGTAAGATGTTTTCATGAGAGGATTCCATATTAATCAAGAAGATTTTAGAAGCACTAATGAAATAAAATATTTGTACGAAAATCATGGAAAATTTATGTTTTGGGAAATTTGGTTGAGCATGAATGTTTTTTAGAATTCCACCTAAAATAATTTGGTGTATCCTATGAATAGTATGGATTCATTTTTACATTTTTACATGGATTTAATATTTAAGTGATAAGGTAGAGCACTATATTTTTTTATAGAGAAGAAGTTTTCAGATCGTTCTTACCTGAGGAAGGTTTCTAGATAGAATAATGAATGGATAAGAAACGAGATCATATTTAGAGTTTCTTGAATTGAATATAATTATAATATTGCTATTTATTAATTGAAGAAGAAGTATTTTATTATTGTATTCATGAGAATTTTTTCAGGGTATTATTTCATTATTGGAAAATAGTACAGAAGAATTGGACTAGGGAATAAAACGGATTATCATTAGGAGGTTCTGGTAAGTTCTTTCCAACTACTATGTAAAGAAGTGATGAATTATTTTTTATGATTGTATTAGTGAATGTTAACCAAGAATCACGATAACATGTTATGTTAAACATTTTTTATGACATTATTTTATGCTACTTGAACCACATGCAATATTGTTTTAGATATCATGCTACACAAGTTTATGGTCTTATCCTACTTATTGTATTCAACAAAAAAAAAAAATTTCTAGTGGATTGTGTGCTATTGGATTGTTTCCTGTATATACAAAGGATGTATAAACACTTTTTGAGAAGTGAACCCTGTAAATTCGTGTGTTCTTGTGGATGTGTGTTTGTTTTTTTATCAGGGAATGAATTATTTTACAATAGGTGAAGGTAGTTTCATAAGTAAGGAAACATAAAATAAAAAGATATCACTAATTCAACCCTCCCTCTCTCAATGATACTCATATCTTGGTTGGAAAATCTAAATTGGTTTCAGAGTTAAGGTTCCCATTGTTTATTCATTGTTGAAGTTTATAAGGGAAGCTGTGATGGAGAATATATATTCTGTGACCATTAATGGGAATCAAATCTCCGAGGGTAATAATTGTCTTATCAGGAATCTAGAAATATATAATGTTTCATAAACTTGTACCACTTGGTTATGATGTTCTTGAAGCTGTAATAGCTTAATTTCTTCATATTCATGATAAATTTCCTCTTACATCCATTGATAAGAATAATATTGACAATCATGGATGGGTTAAGAATTATTTATTTTCATCACTTTTGGAAAATTATTTCTTGTGATTGAAGGGTGTTTCCACCAAAAAAAATTAATTTTTTATAAGATGATAACATTTATGAAAGAAATACTAAGTGAAAAATACAAGGATACAAATATGGAGATTTAATTCTGAAGAACTCAATATGGACGAATATAAATGATTTTGTGACTTCTTTACTAGGATAAATGACATTCATATTACAATAATATGTCTTGATGAGAAGCTAGAAGACTCAAATAATATTGATATGATCATGAGAATTTTCCCTGATAAGTTTGATGTAATAGTTTTTTCATTGGAAAAAATAGATCATGATTAATTATCTCTATATGATTTTCATAGTACTCTGGACACTTATGAGATGTTAAGAGAGAAAGTTTTGGAAGGAAAAACAAATGATTATTGTGGAATTTCCATCAAGGCTTCCAAGAAGGATCATGTGGAATATGGTGTTGGTTACTTTGACTCCAATATTTTTTTTGTAAAAAACATGGTGAATCTTTATCCTTATTTTATAAAAATGATATAAGAGGTAGAAGAATGTATACGGGAAAAATTAACTTGAAATTCATTGAATGTGGAGTTTTTTGCATCTTTATAGTAAATTGACCTCAATGAAAGAAATAATAGGGAAGTGATGATGAATAAATAGGGTAAATAAGGCACTTGAAAAAACATGGTGATATAGATAAATCATATTCTAAAGGGAAAGATAAAATGTTCATCAAATCCAAAATAAGAATATTTTTTTAAAAGATGAAGAAGAAGAAGATAGTGAAGTTGAATCCAAAATTTCTACTAAGAATGATGTTGAGAATACTTTTATTGCAATAGTTAACTGTGATGAATAAAAAAGTAGTTGTTTTAAGAATAAGAAGAAAGTCAAATTACAATTTTATTGGAATGAAGAACTCAAAACTCATGTGAGAATGATTGGGGGGATTGAGAAAGAAGTCAGGAAGATGAGAAGTGAAGTCTCCTTAAAAAAAATTTAAAATATTTTCTTGATGATAAAGTTGTGATTCTGGAAGATATTGATGATTTAATGAAATCCATTTAGAAATAAAATAATCATAATGAACGTCTATAAGTCAAATTAAATGTTAAATAATAAGATTTGGAACTGGTCCAACAAAAATATTCTACATTTGAAAAAAATCATTATATGTTTCAATAATTTTACCTCAAAACATGGTGAATTATTTGGAAACGGTAATCATTATATGGACAAAAATTTACCATCAAAGGTTGAAAAAAAGTTTACATTTTTTCTGAGAATAAAAAATTTGTGAAATGTATGTATATATCCCAAAGTAACAAAGAGGAGAAGTAAAAAAGTTTATAAACATTCTACATTTTAAAAATTATCTATTACCACTATTAAATATATGGATGAAAATAAAACAGAGTGAATGAAAAAGGTTCTAGGATATATTATATGGTTTGGAGGTCAACAATGTTTCATATGAATGATAAAAAGGAATCTGAGAAACAATCTCAAAACTTCGGTTAGTATTGAAGCTATAGAGGAAAATATTCATTCTGTGGGTAATGCTAGTATTATGGTGGATTCATACACATAGAAAATATGTGTTATTTTTATCAACAATATTACTATTATTCCATAATTTATTTATGGAATAGTTTTAGGGGTATTCAATACCCTCAATGTAAAAATTCTGAGAAGGATGTTCAGAAGAAGTATGAGAAGGATGTATATAAGATGTATGATAAGGTTGTTGTATATGTTTAAAATATGTTCCAATCCTCATAAGATATTAGTTAAATCATTGAACAAATTGGAAACCTTAAAAAAGGATGTATTTTCTTGTTACTATCCCAATAATAGTATGGTATCAATTCAAGAAGTTGGATGCGAATAAATATAAAAGAAAATAAAAAGATCATGTTCTTGAAACCGCCATCAATGATTCTAAAGTAGAACTATCATTTTTTCGTTATAGTGGGTGTTCATATCATATAATAGTAGAAATTAAATTTTTTATGGATTTTAAAGAATTACAATAAGGAACTATGACATTTGGAATTGATGAATCTCTCATAATTAATGGTGTTAGATCATCAATCATTTGGAAAGAAACATTGAAATACAAGAAACATTTGTTTGTTGATGAGCTGAATCACAACCTTCTATCTGTTTCAAATTTTGTTGATGAATTCAAAAACATTTTCTTCCAAAAATATTGTTTTGTTGTAAAATGTGAGGAATATGGATATATAGTTATAATATTCCAATGAAAAAAAATAAATTTATTTCAAGTTGGTGAGGTTCAATACTCATCTTACATAGGCATGGTTGATGATAATCTATTGTGGCAAGAATGATTGTGACACATGTGTCAATGAAGTGTGATAAAATTATCAATGTGAGTTAGTGTCCATGTTATTCATGAAATGTTAAGAATAATATTTTAGTGTATAACTAATTTTCAGAATATAAAGATAAAAATTTTTTACATCATAAATTTGATATTTTTTCAAAATAACCCCCAGAAGGTATCCATTCATATATCTATATTCCAATGAAAAAAATAAAATAATGGAGGTAATTACTTCATTTCTTTAATTGATGACTTTATTCACATTATTGTGTTATGTATATGATATATAAGTCAGATTCTATGAAAAAGTTTAAAAGTTTCTGGAGGAAAACTGAGAAGAAATGTGTGTATTCATAAATGAAGTTGATATCATATAATGTTGTGGAATAAAAATAATAATATTTTAAAAATTATCCTTAAAATAAGGGAATTAGACATGAGTTTAGTAAATTATACACTTCTATACAAAATGGTCTTGTTGAATGAAAAATTGAATCTTGGTGGAAATTGGGAGAACATTGTTACTTGAACATGGTCTCTCTCAATAATTTGAGGAAATCCATGAGCCATATTATTTATATTCAAAACTGATTTTCCAACATGAAATGTTCTTTTATGACTCCATATGAAATTTTTTATGACAAAAATCCATTTTAAAAAATGTAATTGTTTTTGGGAGTCCATGCATCATAAAGAAGAATGGTGGAAACCTGTGAAATTTTGACCATACAGGTGAAGATGGAATTTTTCTTGGCTACACTATATAAGGAAGAGGGTATATATGTTTCAACAATGAAATAAGAATAATTGATGATTCTATTGATGTTAAAGTTATTGAAAATGCTATGAAGAAACCAAATAGACACATGATGCTATGAAAGATGAGAATGATAAGTAAAGTTTTGTTAAAATTTCATATATGGATAAAAACAAATGTAATCCTAATCAAGAAGAAGACTCTTAATCAGTTGTTTCCATTGATGAGAAAGAAACTCAAAAATATAATCCTAGGATGATAAAGCAAGTAGAATCTAAAAAAATTATTTGTGATCAACATCATTTGGTTAAAATAATAAGACCAACAAAAGTAATAAAATAGACTTAATTATATTAAAAATATTACCGAAAATAAATAGATGATTATTTTTAGAGTCCATAATGGGTTCATAACTTGAATGATGAGTTGCATCAGATAGTGAAGAACATTACCTGGGAACTCAAACCCAATCTAGAAATAAATAATGTTATTAGTACAAAGTGGGGTTTTCGAAAAAGAATAATGAATAGATAATAAAAAAACAAGATTATTGTGCAAAGGTTACTCCAAGTTTGAAGGCATTAGCATTGATGATAACTTTTCTTTGGTGGATAGGTTTGAAAGAACGAGAATCCTTCTTTATATTGAAGCACAACGAAGTGATTTTTTTTCAATTGGATGTGAATTCAACATTTCTGAATGGGGATCCTGATGAGGAAGTTTATATTGAGAAACCATGTGTATTTATTTTTGGGAAAGATTAATGATATTTGTGTAAACTAAAAAAAGACATGTATGGGATAAAACAAGCCCCTCAGGTACGGTTTTAAAATTGGATACATACATGAAGCCAATGAGTTTTATGAAATCAAGGGATGATAGTAATCATTACATCAATGAAATTTAGTAGTTTTTCCTCATTGTAATTTTTTTTATGTTCATGAAATGATATTTTTGGGGAATGATGAAAGAGGATGTGAAATATTTTCAGAAGAAATGAAGATGTTAGTTGACATTTACATGCTGGGTGAAATGAAATACATTCATGGGTTGAAAATCTCACAAAATAAGAAATAAATTTTTCCTTCTAAAGAAAACTATGCTTAAAAACTACTTAAGTAGTTCTGAATAGAAAATTTTAAACTAGTTTCTACACTGATTTATGTGGGAACTATTTAGACTGTAGATGTAGAAGGTAAGGAATTCAACTCAAAAGTTTTTTCGAATCGGATTGGGTGTTTATTTTTTTTTGACTACCTAAAAACATAACAATATTTATGTTTTTACCTTATGTGAAATGTGCCATATTTTCCAAGTATTATTTGTAAATATTATATGAATTAAATTTGACGCTAGGAGATGAGATAACATGCAATTATGAGGCCAGTGTGCCTGAAATAATGGGGTGAACTATATGAAATATATTAAATATCACGTTTGAGTAGTTTTCCTCAAAAATTGTAATATCTTCTAAATGGATGCCTAGATTAGAAATCAAATGGCATCATTATGTTCAGATCAAAGGCTTTACCCTAGGAACTACATAACATTAGCCAACACAAGTCTATGTGAAAATTACTTTTGGTTATATTTTATGAATAAAATAAATTGAGAGTCTGTTTTATTTATATTTATTTCATCAATGAAACAACATAATGATAGTTTCTTTTAAATAAACCTAGATGTAGGGATCCTTGGTTAATCTCATTACCCCAGAATTCCCTGAAGGCTCTGGAGATAAATTTTGGAGAATTATCTTTGAGGAAAACTATCAAATTACCTTAGATCGAAGATAGAAGAACTCCGTTCTTGACGGATCTCACCAATGGTGATGACACAACAACCAGTATTCTTCAGCAAGCAATCCAATCACTAGGTAGGATGCATTTTTTTTAAAAAGATGGTGGCATGAATTGGTTTCCCAATTCATGCCCCAAAAGGAATTTATTAAAAAATAAGCGTAGCATTACAGAATCGAGGTGTAAATGGCTTACACCAGCAGGGAATAAAAGAGACAACATATAAAGAAGACAAGACAAACCAGCAGCAATATGCAGCAATCCAAGATCAAAACCAGCCTTCATCATCAAAAAATACGGAGATTGTGGGTTTCACCACCACTGCTTGGCACATCTTGGTTGTAGCCCACCAATAAATGCCTTGTGATTTATCCCCACAGGCCCTGGATGGGAATGAATGCCTTCTCCAGCCTTGGGTAATATCTCCCGGTGTCCCCTTGGTAAGCATCTGGCCTTCTCCTTCCTTGAGCAGCATATATCACAAAAGAATCTCCACTCTTCCGGTGTGAATGAGATCCTTGATAGCAGCAACCGAGTATGTTCGAGGGCCCCAAGGGAAGAACCACTGGCAGAGTCTTCAGCAAGAGATGGGACTCCTACGGCAGATGGTGCAGGGGGGCCTCCAGGTGTTCAAACCCGCGGAAACATCCAGCCTGAGATGCCAAAAACCAAAAGCAGGCAAGGACAGCAGCATAGACTTACAAATCAGGCAGATAGCAGCAGAATCAGAACTGGAAAACAACATCATATGGCTCAAGGAAATAAAAAAGGCTGGGGATTCAGCCAACAGCATTCTAGGGGCATGAAAACAGAGAGGCTGCAGCTGGGGAAGTCTAGAAGAGAGAGCCATCCCGGCATTTGCAGTGGGTGTCACCAGTTGGTCCAACCATCCAGAGCTAAGCAGCAAAAGAAGACATGAAATCAAGGTCCCTTCAAAACAGAATTACTATGAAGCAGACCGAAACAAGCAGGAGAAAATAGCATCATCAAACCAAACATGCCCAGGGAAGATAGACTAATCATTTCCATGGAATTTCATTGAAATTGAAATTTGGGTTCTTCTTAAATTCCTCACAGACAAAGATAAACATTCTTTTTCGGAGCTCAAGATAAGTGTCAGCGGTCATGTCCCCATTTTTATATTTCCGAAAGGCAGTTCTGTCATTCTCATCTATCCACGAATCAAGCTCTTTTGAGAATTCCAATTTTTCCTCCATGACGTAAGCATCTCTCTATGTAGGGTCATTCTCATCATCCTCACTAGAGGAAGCTTCTGAATCTGTTGTGTCTGAGTCAGATGACATTTCAGCTGTCACGGGCTGTGGAGGAATAGCATATTCTTCTTTTGCATGTGCAGCAAGGGATCTTGTAATAATGGTTCTTTCTATTTTGGAGCGATCTTTGCTCTTTATTGTGTGTCTATAACTCGGAGTAATAAAACCGTCTGCGTCAACTAGCGGCTTCTTCCCTTTCTTAGTACTTGATTTCAGGAATTCTTCCTCCAATTGATAGGGTTTCTCAAGCTTCTGATCTTTCCCTGTTCTTAAATTCAACAATGAATGCAGAACTACCAAGGAACATGTTGATATGTAGGTCAATCATTCTTATGGGATGTGCATTGATTTTGGGATTTATGTGGTTGATCATTTTTTTGTTTTGTTGATAATTCATATGGGAATGGATTGAGGCTAAAAAATAACAATATTCGAGGTTCGATCGTCGGTTTGTTCTTTCATATTTTATCCTCTGATATTATCAAATTTCTTTATTATTCAATTATTTATGAATGATTGATCGTTCCACCCTCATTTCATTGCACAATGATCCAAAACTAAATATCCAACATCAGGATGACCTAATGGTGGTGCGACGATGATGGTGATAGATGAATCAGACCAAATTAGAAGAAATCATTCTTTGAGATGTCTGCATTGGAATGGATCAAAACAATTTTTTGGTCCTATCAAAGGCCTGAAACACCTTGATTCAGTTTTAGGGTAGTAGAACGAAAATAAATTCATATTTTAGATATAAACTGAGAACCAGAATGAGATCATGAGGGCAATTGGCTTGAGTGGAGGAAGAACGATGAATTCTATAAAATCATGTTGGACATGAAATTTAATCTAGATTACATAGTGTGTGGTCCCCACTTAGTGGATGCTATGGTTTTGGAAGACATTTATGTGTCACATTGAATGCGACTGCAATCACATGGGCTGGGGGGCCTTCCCCGAGACTCATCATGTATCGTGGGAGATACATAGACACAGAGTGGAGTACATAGGTTGACTATATAGCGTGTCCCCCCCCCACACACAGCTTGGCTGAACTAGTTTCATGGACCACCCTACGTACTACTACATAGGCATATACACACAAGTTGATGATTTATACTAGCACATGACTAGTGCACATGGATGAATCTATGATGGTAGGACACAACATCTGACCCATTGTACATATTCTGTACACCCCTTCAACATGACATGTTCAATTGATGTGGGTTATTGTACATGGTAAGTACCAAGTGTCAAGGGATATAGTGTGTGACCCTACAACACCCCATATACACCTTTTCTAAGTGGATTGAATCACTTTTTCACTATATCATGGATAATTTTCGTTATGTTTCATGCCCTTGATATTTTCCTAGAATGTTGGTGTGTATTGTTTTTACTCATAGGAGTATAATCCCTTCAACAGGACTACATCTATAGAGTTGTTCGAATCCTTTGAGAGTCACATAATGGATCCTCTTTTCATTCTTCATACCCTAGGTATATTCTTCAGTATTTATGTGACCAACATCACCGATCATCGATCCTCTATTTTGCGGATTAATCCACAAGGATTTGTTGGTATCACCTCATGTCCCTAGATGTGATCCTAGTATGATATATAATATTCTTCCTACAATCTACCAGTGTATATCTCTCATGGTAGTTCCCAATGAACACGAATTATTGAATGGACGTCATTTGTGTTATTGGACTGAAGAGTATGTTATCCCAGATGAGTACTTAGTGGAATCGTCAAGATGGATTTCTAGTTGTGGTATGTGGTAGTTGGGGCATATCTCTCAACTACCTGACTTGTTTTGATTATACCAGGATATACTTATTACATGTTATTTAAACATATACCTATGTATATATGATTGTAACTCTTCATCTATCTATTTATTTGATGTTTAGGGGTGTCTTACTGAGTATTTTTATACACACCCCTACATTGGATTTTCCAAAAGGTGTCATGTATTTTGTAGAAGAGTGACCTTTTTAAAGATTCAAAAGCAGACTAAGACTAGGACTAGGACTAGACAGAGCTTTGTGAGAATATGAAGTTTGAGGTGTACATACGACTACATAAAACAGACCCAGAACCTTTGATTATAGGATATACATGGTTTTTTACAAAATTATTTGGATGGGATAGTATTATTACCTGGTTTGCTTTACTAAACATTAATTTCCTATCATACTTTTTTTATGATATAGTGGTATGCATTCATTTTATTCTTAGTGGTTTTTACATTTAAGTATTTGTGGGCTTGTAGATATGTGTATGCATGCAATTACTAAATAAATTCCTCCCTTATTAGTGATTTTCCTACTTAATTCTAGTCACCATCCCCTTGCATATTGTAGGTGGGATTGGGGACTTGTGGCATGGGCCCCACTGGGATAGGTCATGAAAGAGTGGTATCATATTGTTTGGATTACATTAAGACCAAAAATGTCTGATATTGGTTCAAAGGAATGGTGTTAACTGTTTTGAGTTTGACTTTTATGCGAGGGACTCTAGTGTTAGTACGGGCGGCTGATATATCCATACACTAGGACTCTGATGACCTGCTTGTAGACTCAATACAAGAGAACACTATTTTCAAGGAAAAATAATGGTACATCAATCAAATAGAAATGGGTTGTGGTTTCTTTGTCCTTCTTGAGTCATCTCTCTAGATATACTCCTTGACCGTGGTATATATTGTTTTAATATTGGAAGAATCTTCAATGAATACCTGCTAGGATTCAACATCTCCTCCACAAAGAATAACCCCTCTGTGAAGAGGCTTCGATACATGAACTATTTTTCTAGATGTTACCTTCAGGTGGTGCACTGGCTATACCAACACCTATGAAGCATGATGTGGTACCTGTGGTACCAGCAGATGAGGTGCGCAGGATGAGCGTACTATAGGAGTTTCAGAGATAGATACCCCTCATGTTTTTAGGGGATACCAATCCACATGCAACTATGGATTATATTGAGGTGGTGATCCATGTTTTCTATCTAGTCAGGACACCAGTGGATCAAATGGTGGTCCTGAAGGAAAGACTTTTATAGTGTTCAGCAGGTCGATGGTGGATTTTGGACACCGATACTAATGATGATGAAACTCTTTCATGGATACAATTTGAGTGGCTATTTCATGATGTTCTCTCACTAGTTTATATACAAACTATGCGTATATAGAAGATTTTTCAGCTTCATTAGGGTAGCCCGAAAGTAGCTGATTATTCCTTGAGGCTCACCAACCACTCAAGGAACTCGATGGATATAGTCAGAGATCAATACTTCATGGATCAAAAAATCATGTGAGTCATGCATATAGACATCATATCCATCATTATCCTTTTGAGAATTCCAACATATTTTTGAGTTCCGTTGTGAGCATTTATGGTCAAATGCATCTTGAATTTGAAGTGATACATGATGAAAGTCAGTAGTGGGAAGTTAGTTGTAGAGAAATCAGTAGCATGGAGCTGATTTCAGTCTTACGGATCCAATTATGGAAGAAACTTTAAGAGGAGTTCATAGGGTATAGGATATAATTATTAAGGCCCATAGAATAGATTCAGTCATCCTAGGGAGATGTGGTGCTACTAATGTGATGGAAGGGGACTTCTCGCTCGAGATTTTATAACCCTCAATGTGTCTGATCAGAAGATAGTGGATATGCCACCTAGATATAGGAAGTAGTAGGAGTAGCCATATGAATATGGAAGTGGATGTGGAAGAGGATCTTGGAGAGAATCCATAACTGGTTGACTTTTTGACTTGTTACCACCCCACCCCTAGGTGGTCCATGCCAGGATTTGAGAGCTGGAGGATAGGGTCGGGGATACCTACATGCATTCTAGGAAAATGGTTGAGGGGATCTAGGAATGATTTTCGGTATGATATGTGTCCTTTCTACCATAAATTCAATATTGATAGACATTGGTGCATGTAATTCCTTTCCCTCCATATATCTTGTATGAGACCTTGAGATTTTGGTTGAAATATTTACTCGACCCTTACACATGGAGAAACCTATTGGAGAAGAATCGATGATGAAAAATTGATGCCAAAAGTGGTATATTACCCTTTGAGGTGATATTTTTGGTTGTAACCACATGGTGGATGTGTCGAGGACTTATGACATCATTCTTGGTATAGATTGGTTATCCTCAGTCCACGCTAATATTGACTATTTTAGGTGAACAGTGTTGTGTGTCCATAGTAACAGAATAAGGTTTTAATTTTTTGGTGAAAAGTAAACCCATTTATCATAGGATGGACACATACATATGAGGGTGCAACTGATTACACATCGGTTGGCGGGCCTACCCCTCAGGTGCAACAAATGTTATGTATTTTCAGTTCCCAACAGTAGTGGTGGAATATGAGGATGTCTTCAATAGAGATGTTTCAAGATTACCTCCCCGCTAGGAGATATAATTCTGTATTTATTTACACAATGGTAGTATAAAAATATCATCATGATCATATCAAATTTCTCCCACAATTCTTCATGCGCAGAGGGGGTAGTTGGAGGAATTTTAGAGGAAGGGATTCATGTGACCCAGTGATTCACCCTGGGTGTCCCTAGCTTTGTTTTCCCAAAATGTATATGGGAGCTTGAGGTTGTGTGCGGAATAACATCACATTATGTAGGCAATCATGATGAACAAATATCCACTAATAAGGATTCATTATCTCGTCAATTAGTTGATAGGGTCATAATGGTTCTCGATGGTTGACCTTCTATCAGACTATCACCAGTTGTGAGTACAAGATGAGTATATAACACAGGCAAATTTCATATGTTTCTATGGTCATTATGAGTACATGGTGATTCCCCTTGGCCTGATGAACAGCAAGACAATGTTCATGGGACTAATGAATATGATCTTATAGAATTACATAGACAGGTTCATGGTAGTCTTTATTGATTATATCCTTATGTATTCAGCATCTAACGTGTAACACACACAACACTTAATGATGGTTCTAGACATCCTCGGAGAGAACCAAATTTATGGGAAACTCTCAATGTGTCATTTCTTGATTTTCTGGGACATGTTGTCTCAGTGGATTGTCTGGCAGTGGACCCAGCCAAGTTTTGGGTAGTGTTAGAATGGGATCCACCATGGAGAGTGATAGAGATGTGGAGTTTCCTTGGGATGAAAGGATACTACTGTATATTCATACATGATTACTCCAGGATCTAATCACCAAGGATAAATTTGACCATATAGGCGTATCCTTTTGTGTGGATAGAGAATTTATAACATGCATCAATAGTTGAGGTAGAATTTGGAAAGTTCTCTAATCTTGAGATTGTCGAAGGAGCGTATCGAGCATTAAGTGTTCCATGATGAATCCAGAACATGTCATGGTTTTGTCTTGATATAGAGGCAGTTGGTAATTGCTTATGTTTCTTTCTAGTTGATACCACATAAGTAGAACAATGTGACCCATGACATTGAGTTGGAAAAAGTAGTCTTCGCAGTGAAGATGTTGAGAAACTATTTAATGGGAAAACAATGTATCTTCTAATTTGATCACAAGATTCTCAAGAATATCATCTCTTAGAAGGATCTATAAATGAGATAGAGGATATGGAAAGAGTTTTACCAGGACTATGAAATTGATGGTGTATATACTTCTAGAAAGGAAAACATGGTGGCAGATGCTCTCAATATGAGATATAGTTCGTTGAATCTGAATGAGTCATCAGTGCAATTGGACTCATTAAAGTTATCCATTATGGATGGAGATGAAGAATCTTACCTCCAGTCAGTTGTTGTCACCCCTCCACTCTTTATGCAATTCATGGGGGCACAAGTTAGGAATACTAACTGTAATACCCTATAAGATCTTATATCCTCATGGCATGATCCTAATAGATATTCCAATGGTAGGGAACATGTAGTTATTTTTAGAGTATACATAGTAGTTCTAGTGGCATTTCAAGTAGAGGTTATATGTGAATTTCGTACATCCTCTTTGACGGTACATATAGGCGTGGAGAAAATTTTCTAGGACCTCCATCATATGTTTTAGTGTCTAGGGATGACGAAGAATGTGGATGAGTTTTTTTATTGGTTCCTTATTTGTTAGGAAGTGAAGGATGACCACCAAGTTAGAGAAGGTTTAGATCAACCCCTTAAGGTGATAAAATGGAAGTGAGATCAGATATCTATGGGCATCATGACGGTCTTACCACATACATACATGGAACATGATTTAATTTGGTTGATCGTTTATCGACTCACCATGTCATCCCACTTCCTTTCCATTTGAGAGCAGAGTTCAGTAAAGGGTTTTGGATGCCTCTACATGTTGGAGATTGTTCACCTCCATGGATTTACATAGAAAATTATTTTAGATCATGATTCTATTTTTTTTCTTCTCGTTTGTGGAACAGATGACAAGATGAATTTGGGACTCAATTACACTCGAGCCCATGGTTTCACCTACAGAGTAAAGGATAGATGGAGAGAACAATTCAAGTTATGGTGACTATGCTCCAGGTCTTCATGTTGGCCTTTGACTACAGTTGGGAGGATCATTGGACATTAGTGGAGTTCTCATACAATAACAACTATCATTCCACCACTGGTATGTCACCATTTGAGCATTTGTACAGGCAAACCTACAGGTCCACACATTGTTGGACTGACCCAGGAGAGTCAACACTCATGGGACCGATTCTGGTGTGAGCTTCTACCAAGATTGTTCAGATCATATAGGAGTAGATGAAGACTACACAGAGACATTAGATGTCATAATTCGATAGTAGATGGAGGCCCTTGGATTTTGTGTAATGAGACCACTTATTCCAATTGGATTCACATCAAAAAGGATTTTGAAGATTATTCTGGGGCAGAATGGTATCTCCGAGGATTATCACCCATTTTTAGATACTGCATAGAGTTGGTGAGGTGGTGTACCACTTAGCTTTACCCCTGTAGCTGGAATATGTAAATAACGTCTTCCGCGTCTCACAGTTGGAGAGGTATGTGCATGACCCGTCACATGTCATTGAACGAGGCAAGATGGAAATGGAGGTTGGAGAGAATTTTACTAAGAACACAGTGGAGATAGAGGATCGACAAGATATTATCTTTTCTGAGGGATCAATTCCTTCGGTTTGTTCCCATCGGATGTACGAGAATATCAAGTAGAGCATGTGGGAACAGGAGGCACATATTTTTATATAGTACCCACATATTGTTTATTTGACGTCTTCTATCCCATTTCTGGGATAGAAATCCACTTGGTGGGGATAACGTATTGTCTCATATTTTCATTTTAATTTTTTTAAATATTATATGGATTCAATTCAAGGACTAATGATGAGATGCTGTGCGATTATGAGGCATTGTGTTCTCAAAATAAATTTTTTAAATATATTAAATCTATTAAATATCATGCAGTTGTAGTTTTATTGAAACAATTGTATAACTTCAAATGTGGTTCCCAGGAATGAAATATGGGGGCACCGTTATGTTCAATGTAGCGGCTTTACCCTAGGTTCGACATAACATCTGTCAGCGTTATTCGGATGTGAATAGTAGTTTATGATGATTTTAATGAATAAAATAAATTGATAGATTATTTTAATTCATTTGGTTTCATTGATGCAAATAAGTTTTATTTTAAATAAACCTAGAGGTAGGGGTCCCTGGATAATCTCATAACCCTGGAATTATCTAGAGGATCAGGAGAGAAATCCTAGAGAATTATCTTGATAGATAACAATGATGAAGCCTTGGATCAAAGATCGAAAAAATCCATTATGGATGGATCTCAAAAATGGTGATGATGCAGAAATCAAAAATCCTCAATGAGTGACCCAATCCCTAGGTAGTATGCTTAATTTTGGATTTCATTCACCATTTTTAGATTCAACAATGGATGCATACCATCTAATGATTAAATTGATCCGATTATAAATCATTCATATTGAATGGGATTTAATTAAGAGATTTATAGGGTTGATCAATGTTTTTTTATCTTTCATATGAGAATGGATCAAGGCCAGAATGAACATTGGTTGAGGATTATTCCTAGGTTTTTTCGTTGTGTTTTTCTCTCTTGATATTATGTTCTTTATTAGATCGTCATTAGAATATGAATAATCTATAATTATGCCTTTAATTTAGGGTACAACTATTAAAAATTGAATATCTAATATCATTATGACCTATCAGAGGTGCAACAACAATGGTGATGGTTGAATCAGGCAGAATCAGAAGAAAATGATTTTCAAGTGGTTTACATCGGAATAGATCAAAATGATTTTCCAAGCTATTAAAAGGACCAAAACAACTTGATTAAGTGTTAGGGTGGAGTAAAAAACCTAGATCTGGATATTTGATGTGAATCAATAACCGGAGATAGATCTTGAGGGTGATTGTCTTGAGCAGAGAAATAATGGTGGATCCTAGAAAATCGAGATGAACACAACATGTAATCAAAATGACATGGAATGTGGCCACCACAGAGTGGCTTCTAGGGATTGGGGAGATAGTTAACTGTCACACAACTTGTAACCCCTATCACATGGTGCGTGATATCTTCCCTAAGACGTAATGTGTATCTCGGGATATACACAGACACGGGGTGGATTACACACGTGTACTACACAGTGTGTACACCCTCACATGGCTTGGCTGAACCGGTTAAGTAGAATATCCCATATACTGCTACGTAGGTAGAGGAACAAGGGTTGATTCTATGTAATTTCACACATTCGGTGCACACAAGAGAACATCAGATGGTAGAACATGGTGTGTGACTATTTCTACATGTTGTGTACACCCTTTCTTCATGACATGTTCTATTGGCATGGGTTATTGTATATGGGAAGAACTTGGGGTCAAGGTGGATGGAGTGTGACCCTACTACATGTTGTTTTCCCCATTTCTAACAAGATTAAATATTTTTTTCACCGTATCATGGATATATTTCATTAGGGTTTGTGCACTCTATTGTTTCCCTGAAGGTGGTTCATATTGTTTATTACTCATAGGAGTATGATCCCTTTAGCAGGACTTCCTGGATAGAGTTTTTAGAATACCATGAGTGTCCTAAAGTGGATCGTTTATTCATTCATCATTCCCTACATAGAGTCTTTAGTATTGACGTGACAAACATTACAATTTTTCAATCCTCTACTTAGTAGGTTAATCCAGAAAATGTTGTTTGTATCACCCCATAGACCTAGATGTGATCCACATCTGATGTATCATATCCTATTAAGATCTGTTAGAATATCTCTCTCATTGTGTTTTTTAAAGAATGTTACCTATCATAGGGATGTCATCATTTTTATCATACTTAGGAGTGTGTTCTCCAAGATGAGTGCATTTAGGAATCATTGAGTTGGATCCCTTGTGGTGTTTTTGGTTGTTGTGGCTTATCTCTTGATTTTGTTTCTTAGTTTGAGTATATTTGAATATTCTTATAATATGTGATATATAAATATACCTGTGTAGAACTGAATATAAATTTTCATTTGTGTATTTATTTGTGGTTTCGAGGTGTCTTATTGTTTGTTGTTATACTCACCATGTATGAGATTTGACAGCATGTTTTGTTTCTTATGTAGAAGAGCGACCTTTTGATAGAGTCCTAGGTGGACTGAAACCAAGACCAGATGAAGAATTGTGAGATCAAGCAGGCTGAGTTGTACATAAATCTATATACAGTAGTACAAGTACCTTTGTTTATATGTTGTACATTGCAGTTTATAGACTATTTTTGGTGGTATTGTATTCTGGCCCGGTTTACTTTACCACACTTTACATTCTTGTTTTACTCTGTTAGTTGGGATATTGTGGTATACAGGCATTTTTTACTCATTTTTAAATTTTAGCATTTGTGGTCTTGGTGGTGTTTGTGTGTGTATAGGTACATAGACAATCCCTTCCATTCTAGTGATATTCCTACATGGTGCTAGTCATCAGCCCCTAGCCTATTAGAGGATGGCTTGGGGAGTCGTGGCCTCAGATTCACTAGGATGGGTTGTGAAATTATATGTATGATTTCAGATTGATCCAAAAGAATCAAATTTAATGGCTCTAAAAATAATTCTCATATATATAAAAGGCGTAAAGAAATTCAGAATCATGTATGAATTCTAAGAAAGTAATGGCTTGTTTGAGTATTCATATGCTAATTGTGAAGATAAGGGTGATGATAGAATATCCACATTAGGTGGATTTTTCATTCTAGAAAAATTATATGTTATTTTTAATACAAAGAATCAAAACTTATTCATTATTAGTATAGCTAAAGCTAAGTATGTTTCTACCACTCAATCCACTACTCAATTAATGTGGATGAAAATTCATTTTTAATAATTACTTGATGAATGGATGTTATCATTGCTCTTGGGTTGTGATAATAAATTTGAAATAATCTTACAAGAAACCCAGTAAAATATTATTTATTTGAAACATATTGATATCATGTACCAATTCATCAAAGAGCATGTAGAGAACAATGAATTGAATCTTGAGTATGTTCCTAAATCGTAACATGTTGAAGAAATTTTCACAAAACCTTTACCAAAGGAAACTTTTCAAAAACTAATGTTGAACATATGTATCCAAAATACTTCTCATCAAGGTTGAGGAATGTGTTTTCCCCTATCTCATCTTATATTGGTATTTTATTGTTATGGGGGATAATTGTTTCATAAATCTATAGTTATGATTTCAAGTATAAAGTTGGAGTTGTTGTTAATTATTGAATCCATTATATAAGTGTGTGAACTCTTCTAAATATTTGATGGAATTGTTTTAGGAAGAAATTTTTTTTAATAAAACATGAATAAGTGAATCAAGTTGTGAAGTAATGCTAAGTATGTTTCATGGTTCATTACTTTTGGATATCATGGCTTTTCAATCACTAATTCTTATTTCCTACAATGATTTATCTCATAAAGGCATTGTTTTGTATATATAATCCATTTAATGAGGTTATAATATTCAGGTATTTATGAATGTTGGTTGAAAAAAATTCCAAATGGGGAGATTTTGTGACCAAGTTTCCAAGATGTTTTTTTGGAAGATAAAATATGTTTTTATTAAATGTGTTGACTTTTTTTGTCAAAGAAGAAAATTTTTGCCAAGGAAAAGTCAAAGAAGAAAACAAATCAATTTACGTTTTATATTTTGATAATCAGAACAACCATTGTATTCAATAAATTATACTCAAAATGATTAAGAAATTACAATGGATTGAGAAGAAGGTTTCTGGGAGAAAAGAGTCATCAGATCCTCCTTGGGTTTGAAAAAGAAATATATAATCGTAATAAGGATGAGACTCTGAATGGTTATAATGAAAATATGATGATGATTTTAGCATCTCTGATTTCTCATGAATCATATGTAATCTGTGAAAATTTTTATTCAAGACTTGTGAAGAAAAAAGGGGAGAACATGCACTTCCAAACGTATTCTAGGTTAGTATAATAGAATGATGTTGCTGAAGGACTGGGTAGTTACAATAAATTCCATTATAAAGCAGAAAATTTTATGTTTATCTTAAAAAAACAATATCATGTATGAATTCATGACCATAAGATGAATTTTGTGAAAGAAGGATGTTTTTGGAGTCAATGATATATGGTCTTAGATTATCAGTGTGAGAACACCAAATTAAATTAAAATTAATGGCTTGGAAGGTTTGTTGTAAACATGAAAAAATGATGATTTTGGTTTCCAATAAAACAATAATCCAAAAGATTTAAAAATTCATAGATTACGTTGGTGGTTGATTATAGTTTATTGGTATCATAATTAGAATGGGATAGATGATGCTACACACACTTTTCTATTGGAAACAATGTCACACTGATCACAAGAGTAATCAAGACTCTGATCATTAGAAGAATCGATGGTTACAAAAGGAAATAAAAGGAAGAATATTTTTTTGGGAATTATTAAGACCAATGTAATGGAAAAAGTGAAAGAATTTAAGAGACTGATCTTAAGTGTTGTTAACCAATTTCATAATGATATTTTATTTATTGATTGCTTTTTAAAATGGGTTAAAATAAAGAAGTACTCTGATATTTTATTATGAAATCAAGACCATTAGAAATGAGAAGATTTCATTTTGCTCAGTGAATAAGGGACTAATTAATCTAGCGCAAGCTTACACCAATTAAATTTACCAAACACATGATTATTAATGCGGATAAAATAAGAGAAATAATATTTTTAGAGTGTTTTGGAAGTATTGTGGAAGGGGGAATGAAGGATTTCATGATGTTTTTAATGTATATAAAAAACTATTTTCAAGGGGAACATGAAGTTTGAAGAATATGATTTCCTTTTTTTAAATTTTTTTGAAGAAACATATAGAAGAATCAATTATTTTACATGTGTGTTCATCGTAATGTGGTAGATCATAATGAAAATCAGAATCACAATGGTGTTTTGTTATGTAACTATAAAGTGATATGATATCATGATAATATTTTATAATATTTGATAAGATTTAAGAAGAGCTGAAGAAGTAAAATAATTATCCAAAATTAAAAGAAATTTTATTTTTTTTGGGAAATTATGTTGAGAAGGAATGATTTTTAGAATCCAACATTAACTACTTTTGGGTATCTTATAAATAGTGGTAGTAATTTTTACTTTCTAAAATGGGTTTACTTTTGAAGACATAAAGCGAAGTGTTGAAATATTGTAGAGAGAATAAGTTTTCAGATCATACTTACCTGAGGAAGGTTTCCAGATAGAATAATGAAATGATAGGATATAATAATATATCCAGTGATTCAAGAATCAAATCTAGTAAACAGACTGTGATTTCTAGACTGAAGAATAAGTAGTTTAGTATTATAAACTGGGGTATCCTGATATAGTATTATTTCTCTATTGATTAATCGTACTAATGAATCAGACTAGAGAAGAAGACTGAAAATCAGAATGAATTTTGGGGATGTTCATGCCTTCTGATACGTAAAAAAGTAATGAATTGTTTTTAATGTTTATACTCTTGAAAGATGAGAAATCAACACCATAATATGTTTTTTAAACAATTTTTATTACATCATTTCATGCAAATTGAAGAACAAACATTTTTGTATTGAATATAGTGCCATAGAATAGTAAGGGAATATCTTTCTTGTTTTATTCCACAATAAATGGTTATTTTTGAGTGGATTTTGTGGTATTGTATTGGTTCAAACACATACCATATGCATAGCTATAATTGTTGAGTAATGTACCTTTTAAATTCTTGTGATCCTATAAATGTGTTTATGGGTTTTTTCTATTGTAAAATAAATCATTTACATGAGGATAAGGTTTCTCCAAATGTTAGGAAACATAATAGAAAAATATTTCACTCATTCACCCCTCCTCTACTCAGTGATACTCATATCCTGGTTGAGAAATCCCATGTAAAACCATTACTTCCTATCTCTTCATGTTTCTGAACCTGGACCATTCTCTCATATAACCTACAACTAGACCCCCACCTACATAAACACATCGCACATTACATTAACGACCACTTGAGTGGCATGGAACCCAAAAATACTCCCATATTTATCCACTCAATCCTCTCATTCCTAGGGGTCAGTGATATCCATAATGGATGGGGGATTATACTTGAGGAACTCCGTATACCAATCCTTCTCTGGCCCTGATTGAACATCCCAACCCTGGGTAGGACCTTATCTCGTCCTCTAATATGTAGATAAAATATCACAAACCCCTACCACTATGAGTCTCTAATCAAAAAATGGGTAAGCCAATGGAGAATTTTTCTCGGGATCCTCTTGTGGTTGCATAGGAGGTTTCCATAGAGGATAAATCTAGAAAAATCGAAAGAGATAAAAACAAAAATCCTAAATATATCAGACCAATTTGAACCAAATAAAAAATATAAATAAAAATTCAAAAACCAAAATTTATAATATAACTCAAACTAGTCCACCCACCTTAGTGCCCATGCCCAATCTACAGTTTATGAATTACATCCAATTAAGGTGTCAAAACAAATTACCTAATATTCCATGGTGACCAAAGGTCTCTTACGAGGTGTATTGGTTAGACTACCCACTCAAATCCATAATATCATTCCTTGATAGTCCTACCTCCTATATATTCATACATTCACCAAATTACGAGACCCAATGAAATAAAAAACAAAGTCCAATAATTTTCTTCAATAAAAATCACACGTTATCATTCAAAAAGACACTAGAACTAGATAGTGGAATGGATGTAATGTCATCCCCAATATCAATGGGTTTGAAATTTTTTTGTGGGTATTAATGCACAATGATATGTTTTGAATCCCTAGTCAATATATTATTTACCTAATCATTCAATATAGTCTGCGCCCAGGGTTGGTGTAAAGGAGGAAACTTCTAGGACACAGAATTTCTATTATCAATTTTTATATTTTAACTAATATAAATCTAAATATTATAATAAATTTGGTTTGAAAGATGAAATATATATAAATATAAATATTTATATAATCCAAACAAAATGGATGTAGACAGAATTATATTAAATAGAAAGGAGATCATCCTATGAAAACACCCAGGGTGAACCTTAATTGTCTCTTTATTAGTTTCAAAATTACTTAATGAACACACTGCATATTATATGTTAATATAAAATTATACTATTTTTTTGAAAATATAGAGAACTATATTATCACTGATATACCACACATACACCTCCTCGATTAATGGAAAATATTTATTAAGAGAAATTTAACCCTCGGGTGGAATGTAGAGAAACAAATGTTCCTTAACCACTAAGAACACCCTAACAAAACCCTAAGAAAATAATAAATAAAAAAATGGTTCTACAATGACTTGGCTTAAAAATTGGCTTGATACCTAAGGAATATCCTCGAGTAAGTTACTCATGATCATGAGTATAAGATATCGCAGTAGAGATGAATAGGGTAGAAAAACTGAAGATGAAAATAAGAGAATGAGATGAAGAAGATGATTAAAATATATTAAAAATTCATAATACTATTAAATTTAATAGTAACTACAAAAAATATAAAATGGACACACATATTTTTTTATCATTTTTAAAAGTAGAGGTTATTCATTTTTGTAGGAAATAAGAGATAAATTTTGGATCGTGAATATTTTATCCAAAAGATTGCATGTGGCAGACCATTATAATTACCTAATCTAGAAGAATGATATTATAAAACAATTTTTCAAAATATATTTCACATTTAACCCCAAAAAAATCATCATCATCCTCTTTATATAGAAATATATATGTATCATCACTTCTAAAAAATTATTCTGGAGAAATGTTTCTTAAACATTCTTACAATTTTGGTCGTCCATTACCCATATTGTTGAAGTAATATCTCCACGATCATTGATGGAAAGATGTTAACTTGAAATATATATCAATTCAAGCAGTAATAATATAACTTCGATGTATTTTGATAATGTTACTCCATATTTACGAAGGTAGGGTCCAATCAGTCATCTAGAACACTTTTTAAAATTGAATTATATTTTGGGAATTTGTTTTTTCAAATCAGATCCAGGTCTATTAGAATAAGTTGAATCCCAAAAATAATGTAATCATACAAGAAAAAAATCACTTAAATTGGATCAATACATTAAAAGTGATGATATAAATACCCAAGTTTTTATAATCTTTATAAATTCCATAATTTTACATTTTTGACATTTTAGCCCAAAATAATCCTTAAATACAAAATTGATGCAAATAATCTCAAATTGATAAATTGGTAGTGATTAAATTATTGAAAAATAATAAAAAATATTATTAAAA
Organism: Viscum album; assembly: GCA_963277665.1. Taxonomy (NCBI): domain Eukaryota; kingdom Viridiplantae; phylum Streptophyta; class Magnoliopsida; order Santalales; family Viscaceae; genus Viscum; species Viscum album. Next base: position 977,909,172 of record OY728161.1, read on the forward strand.
TATTATATCTATCAATTCAACCACATTTTAACCATGATTTTCCTCAAGCATAAAATCCCAACATTAAATTTCAAAGGGAACCAATGTTTCCAATATACAAATTTCAATGTGACTAAATTAAATGATTATAATTGTCAATTTAAAATTTGAATTTATATATTAATTATAAATTCATTTTCTCTATTGTTAAAGAAAAAACCAATCTATTTATTTTTATTTTTCCTTTTATAGAATGGTGGAAATTAGTCATTCATTTATTCAAGAACATTAATTCATTATTATTAAACAACCCAATTCATGATCTATCATTATTTTTAATATTTTCACTCTTAAATCATGATATTAATTCAATTAGAGTTATGATAATACCATCAATACATTCTCTTTATCCCTAGTAATTAAAAGAACTACTATCTACAATTTTTAATTAAAAAACCCATGGAATCATGAGGACTTGGATTACAGTTCAAATGACACTAAGGATTATGGTTGGTAGGAATAAAAATTTAAATCTCAAGGAGAAGGTTAATTTATAATGTAATGATCCTTATATCAAAAGTTCATGTATAAATACATTCTCCAATTCAAATAGAAACTCCCATTTCCATAAAATTCAAAGTAAAGGTTATGATCAAAAAGGAAAAATGAATGATTTGTGCACACTCTTGAATATTTGTTTCTAATATTATACATTTTTTTTATTTTTCAATTAACCTATTAATTGATTCATTTTTTTCAAAATTTATTCTTAAAATAATCCTCACATACACCACCTAACAACATATTATAAAAATAATCATTTTAGTAATGGTGTTTTTTATTTATCCAAAATTATAACACATTTTCTATATTTTTTGGTTATTTTTTTCATTTTCCTTTTTAAAAATTCAAGAGGGGAAAAAATAAAGTATCTTTAATGAATAAAAAACATTAATTTATTCCCACAATATCAACCACCACACTTTTTTCTTATAATGAATTTAATCCCTTCTACCATAAATCACATCACCCCACACCTCAATTTTATAATATCATGAATATAGTGAGAGGATGGTAGGAATGGATAAAAATTTCTTCCAATGTGGATCTTTCCTATAATGGTCATTCATGGTCTTTATGTGCTAAAAGAGGATTTATTTAAAGGTTGTATTTTATGTATAAGAGGTTTATCAAATGTTTCATAAATAATTTTAAATTTTTTTTGCACATTCATATCAATGAAAATTTCAGATGCATGTTCAGGTAGGTGACATTTCCCAGGATCACTCAGCAAATATGCTCGAGATAAATTGGAAGTTCATGGTCTAGAAATGCACTCAATAATGATACATATTTTTTGGAACAATCACTAAAGCCATGATTAATAATAAAAAATCAATTAACATGAATTTATAAAATTCAAATCATGAAATATTATTTGGAAACTTCATTTATAAGAATTAATTAATTATCTCAAATCATGATTTTTCATCTTAATGTCCATGTTTCATTTCAGTCATAAAATTTTCTATTTTACTCTATCAATCTCATTTTAATTAAATTCTATAACATCTTATAAAATGATTCCAAATAAACTCATGACTCATATATTTGTAAAGTAAATCATAATTCAAGTGTAGGAATGAAATTCCATTTTAATGATCAAAACTTGTTTTCAGAAGAAAATATATATGGAATTTAAAATAAAAAAATAAAAAATGATTTTTTTAATGAATCGTATTCCTCTTCCTTCAGTTGGTTTGGGACTTACATATTCTATCATTAATCTAAAATATAATATTACTCGATTAATCACAAGTATCATGTAATTTAAGTTCAAAAATATATGGGATATTGGCAGCAGGTTAGAGTAATCCTGAGATTTGAATTGATATATAAATCCCTAGAGATCATGTAAAAGGGATATGTCCTGGTATAATCCCCCATGTGAGCCATGAATTTTTAATTCCATTAGAGGGAAGTACCATTTGTTATCCATATTCAGTCGGTGGATGGAGTATCATAGACTAGTACCACTATATGTGGGTTTTCACATATTCCATCTCTTCCTTCACAGTGAGGAATGATCCATGGATAGAGTACACCAAATCCACCCACACTAAAATTAGGTATAGCTTTCATGTTGGAGGTAGGATTAATTATGAATCATCATCCTTATTTCTTCTACATTTACAACCTCCTCTTCCTTGTCCAGTGCTAGATTAATATGGGCTTCATGACTAGAATAATCAAAGGGAAAGTAAGTAGGTATTTTTACTTGAACAACATTGAAATTTTAATTATCAAAAAAATTATACCTTCCAAATGACTATTCTTTATCTTGATTTCATAGGCTCTACTGCTAGTAATTATTCATGGGATTCCTCAAATATATGTTAATAAAATTTTAGAGAGCTTCATGTGTTCCAAAATAATTAAAGATCTATTTTCTTCATCATTCACTCTGGAAAAGAAAGGATTGAAAAAATCTTAAAATTATAAATCATAAGGATTAATAATCAAATTAGATGGATTGAAATCATAAAAGACTGAGTTTATGAAACCATTGTTCTCCCTGATTTGGTTCTGGTTCAATCTCTTATTTTATGGTAAGTCACTCTTGATGGTGGGTCTAAGTGGATGGAATTAGGTAGTTAGGATCTTCCATTTTTTCTCCAAATTCAACCACATGTGTGGTATCTTCCTATTCTAGGTATATAGTGACATGCAATGGTAACTGATCTTCTAGTTTGTAGGGTTTGAGTGGGTCATATTGTACTTCATACTCATTCAATGATGTATCTGGATTTTTTTGATCTTCTATACATATTTTAGTAGGAAGATCTTCCTCATCATTAACCTACTCTAGCTCATCATAGTACTCCTTGATTTGAGCTTTGATATGGTTGGGTTGCTGATAGTCCTAAATTGGGCAACAACCTCATGAATCTCCATTGAAAAACCTGGGAAGACTAAGGGGTAATATTATTGGACCATGTCCACTTGATAAAATTTATTAATGTAATGGGAGATCCCAATTAGATCAGAGGATATCACTTAAAAAATTTGTTTCTTCTCTTCCTCCCTTAGGCCAACTAAAAACTATTTGAATACCTAATCCCCATTATTTTGTTTCCAAAATAAAATAAAAAGTATACTAATAATAATAACAACATCCTATGTGGACAATGGGGGGTTATTTGTTGGCTCGTTTACCAGTGTTTAATTATTCCCTGGAATATAGAAATAATCAATTTAAAACATCATGGAACAATATTTTTTATTTTATTTTTATAATTTATGATGATTCTTTTTGTTTTTTTAAATGTTGTGTGAATGTTTTGTGCCTCAATAGAAAAGTCTAAAAATTATTTCATGATTATTTTTAAATAATCCCCATTCAATATTTTATTTATCTAAGAATAAAATATAGTGAAAGAACAAGGTTGTTCATAAGGAGTCAGCTCACACAACACCAACATTATATTGTCACTATTTATATTTCAACTAATATAAAATATATAATATAATGAAGGGGGTTTGTAATATTCAATAAATATTGATATATATTTAAATATGAAATGAAAAATTAATTTATGTAGATAGAATGATGCTAAATAGAAAGGAGATCCTCCTAGGAGAACACCCAGAGTGAACCTTCATCGTCTCTTTATTATTTTCAAATTTAATTAATGAACATGCAATATAATATTCATTAATATAATCAAATAATTATTGTTTCTAATATGTAGTGAACTCAAAAAAAATTTAGAGGCCACAAATCCACCTCCTTGATCAAGGTAAAATATTTCAGAAGAGAAGGTTAATCCTCATGTGGAAAGTGGAGACACAAAGGCAGCTTACCCACTATGATCCTCCTTGACCTAACTCTAATAAAATAAGTAACAATAATCGTTAATGTGGAATGAATTGGGTTGAAAACCTGATTGATCTCTGAGGAAAATCCTTTATTTAATTACTCATGATCAATATTATACGATTTCATAGTGAGAAAGAACATGGTGGAAACACAAAACATTAAAATATGAGTTTGAGATCTAGAAGAATAGTAAAATATATTAAAAATGAATAATACTATTACATGGATGAATAAATAAAAAAATAGAAAATTCCCACATAGATTTTCCAACATTTATAAGAGAGGTGATACATTTTTATAGGCAAAAGGAGTTGAATTTTCTATCGCGGTTCATTTCTACAAAATTTTTCTTATTGTTATCCCATTTAATTGTTTAATATCAAAGAGTTTTGTTCTATAAATCTGTTCTAAAATATCTTTCTCAATTAAACACAAAATATCATCTTCATCTACCATATGTATAAAAGTACATGGCCTATTAATTCTAAAAATTTATTCGGGATGAATGTTTCTTAAATCTTCCTCCAATTATGGGTATCCAATTGACACATTAATGAAGTAATATCTCTATGATATACAATGATAAGATTCTACATTGAATTATATTTAAATAGAAGCTAAAATAACCTAAATTGGAGGTCTTTAGACAACATTATTCAACATTTACTGAGGTGGGGTACACTTTGTTGTTCAAAACACTTTTTCAAATTGATTTATTATATCAGGCTTTTGCATGTTCAAGTAAGATCCAGGTCCATAAGAATAAGTTAAATACTGAAAAATATGTAATACTAAAAAAAATTACTCAAATTGGATCAATATTTTAAATTTTATTCTTGAGGTACCAAAGTGATTAAAATATAACTAAATTCCATAATTATTAATATTTACATTTTCCCCCAAAACAAAGCATAAATCCAAAACTGATTAAAATAAGCTCAAATTGATAAATTATTAGGGATTGAATCATTGAAAATTATATTCAAATTTTAAAAATATTATTTCCTTTAGGTATCAATAATATACTTTGGTAATGATTTTCCCATCACATTATTTATCATCATTATAATGAATTATAACAATCATCCATAAAAAAGTTAAAAAAGAATCATACAAAATGTTACAATTTATATCCAAAGTGGAGTAGCAAAATAAAAAAATTGAAAATAGCCCAACAAGAGAGCCACAAATATTCTCACGACACATGGGATAATCACCAAACGTTTCAACACCAACACTATTCTAAAAGGGCCTCCAATCCAAGTACATTCCCCCACCATAGAAACTTTTTATTTCACTTGAGTCCGACAAAACAAGGTCTATATTCACCAACTACATGTATGTAGGGTGTGATATAACTTTCCCTATAGGATCCCACCATGATTTCAATCTATATCCCTTATATGAAAAATAATGATTCTATTTTTAAAATATGTGAAATAGTTTATGTTCAAAAAAATCATAAGAATCACATGAAAAGTGAAGGAAACATGAATAACTGGTAAAAATTTAAAACCAAAATATATGAACAATGGGAAATCCCTATGTATATATGGTATGTGGGGACATAGGATCCTCATGCACTCAGTGATCAAAAAAAGGACTCAAATTTCCATTCCCATTCTAGATCCATAACTTCCATATCACATCACATTAAAATTGTTTTAGTAATTATTGTAGCATAATCCTACTAAAGAGGAATGGTTAAAGTCCTACAACCTCATCTAACACACTAGTCCTGGTATTCCCACCTATATAGTCAGGTTTCCTTTGGGTTTACGCACCTTTTGGGGTTGTATCCCTAGAAATAACTAATTTTTACATTAAATTACATATATATTCAAAGAACTGAATATTAATTTAATTTATATATCACATATTGAATATTATTATGTATACCATTAATGTCATAATGTCCTAGTGTATTAGTCACATGGATAAGGTCAAAGGAGTTACCCTCTATGATGATAACCTTGAATTTATATGATGATATAATTTAATATAGTTCCGTGGTTGGATAATATCAAATATAAGGGAAGATAATATTAAACTATTATGTGTGAATGCCCATAAGAATATGATATTTCTTCTCATGGAGTTCACAGTTAATACTCTCCATGACAGAAGATTATAAGAATATACCCTCTAATATAATTTTTTTATATGTGTCGTCAAATATTACTACCTATAGATGTGTGTAATGGTCCTTATTATAGAATATTATTGTTAATTTATTTCACAAATCATTTACATAGATGGGTTTCATAAAAAATGTTCATAACAGTTTATGGTGAAGTTGGATACATTTAAAGCATCCTGAGTGATGTGTTATTAATTGTAATTGAAGGAAGGATTTGGCCCTTTCATCGTTATAAAAGATGATATCTTGAAAATTGATTGAAATATAATTGTCACATTTAATTCCATGTCCAACGTGTAATGACGAGTTTATTTAATATAGTCATAGAAAGAATTATCAAGAACATAGGTTGATGAAATGGATGTGCAACCTGCATTAAGAGATATTGAGATGAACATATTATATTATAAAATAGGTGTTTGTATGTGGTTTTTGATGTTGTGATAATATGTTCTATATCTTGGGTTCCTTGACCAATTTACAAAAATTAATTTTGGAATTTAGGCATACCTACCAAATACTAAGGATAAATAGTCCTAGGGGATCACTCCCTATGTGTTTCCATTGATCTCGATAAAATTCTATTGGAATTTAATTATTGAAATAAATAGTATACTGAAGAACAAGAAATAATTTCATTCATGTTTTATGGATCAATAATATTAATATGTTAATAAATAATTATATTTTTATTAAGAAGTAATTTATTTTATGACATGATATATAAAAAATATTTATTCAAAGGATTTTGAATAAAAGTTTTGTATTATTTATTGAATATTTTAGTAAATTTTTAATTTCATTGTGGTGAATAATTTTTTTTTAATTTAATAAATTTCAATGAGTTGAAGTGTAATAACATCACATCCAATGATGAATATTAACATAAAAGTTGGTAAAATAAAATTTACCATTATGCATGTCAGTGTGCACCATAAAATTATAACAATATTATTATTATTATATGGAATGGGGTGTGTTAAAGATTATAATATTTTTTAAGGTAAATTATGAAATTAAATAATATATTATCCTAAATACATGCTCTATAAATAGATGATAATGTCTATTTTGCAGGGTTAATCGATAATTGCGAATTGATAAGTACAATAGATTTTTCTCTTGACTACTTTTTCCCTCTACCCTTAAAGTACAAGGAAATCTAGATAGAATCTTTCTAGTCCAAAGGATGAGTGATCAAGATGAAAAATGCAAGATTATTTATTCACAGTGATAGCACTCAAAATCATTCGGTGTCATTTGTAGATCATATGAGAATGTATGGATCACTTCAAGAGGGATTGCACTCTTGGAACTTAAAAACACAACAATTATAATATTAAAAGGTCCTTTTAGATGATCAATAACTACATTATTGAAGAAACATACTAAGACTGGGTATTTATTTATTCAGATCCAAATAAATAAATTCTAAATTTATCATAAAAAGATCTTCTCTGGGTTCTGGGTTTCTCTACATCATCATTCGGTGGAAAAATTTCATTAGACCTGGCGTTGGAAACATGTAAAATATTTTGAGTGTTCCATCGAATCAAAAAACCATATTAGATTTACCACCGACCATGAAACATATACTATACCCAAAACCATTATTTTTTTCAATTCATAAAAATCAAATTCACAATATTCCAAACCCCCATGTGTCAAAGAACATCCTTTCCAACCTTTTCCATAGGGTAAATTCATTTTAAGGCCGTACACAGAAACCAAATCGACTTTGAAATCACCCCTTTAGATAAAAAATGAAATTTGTAAAATAATTGAATTTTAAATCCAAAACATTTATGCTGTCAAATAATGTAATAACATGAAAACACATTCCATTTTTCGTGAAACCCCCAAAAACCAGTTGAGAAGAGAAATCAAAGAAGATAGCGGACCCTATGGAATCATGTAAAAATTGTAATCATCAAACTGCATGCTATAATATTTGGGTTAGGCTAAGTGTGGTCATCACAACCACCAAGTAGTAAGAAAATTAATAATTAAGGGAGGAGGGACCAAGAAGTGGGGAGATGATACACTAAATTGGAGTTCTCTTGAAGATCCTAGGACAAAATCCACACATGGTCCTAGCCATGAGGGTAGTGGAGAAGGGGATTTTGTGCCTTGGAATAAAGGGAAGATACTGGTTAATAATTAAGAGTTAAAGGGGTTAAATAATGGCGATGTATCTAGATAATTTCAAAATATTTAAAAACATGGTAGACCACATGTTTTAGAAACATGTTTTTCCAAACTATGTACCTAATTGTGATGGTTTTTGGTTTTGTTGTCTCATCCACATAGTTTTTTAGGTTGTAACATGTTTTCCACTAACCCTCTTCCAATTTTTTATCAACCTCTATCTTCCCAAAAACATCATTTTTCTATAAAAAATTACCTTGAAAATATATAGATGAAATGAATGTCCAAAAATAGAAAATAAAAAAAATGATAAAATGGACCCATGGGTGTGGCATCATGTGTATCCTCCCCTATACCCAATCAAGGCTTTATGTATAGTGATTGTTGGCTAAAACTCTATCCCACAAGTAATGAAGAAGATTGTTTTCAACTGGGTGTCTAATTACTATAGAAAAATATAGACTTGAACACACTCCATTATCCCTCTGTCACTATAGCATAATTTAAATACATAAGTTACAATATAGTAAAATCACCAGAAGATTCATTGTGGATCCATAAAGCGATAACAAGTGGATGTGAATCATCTATGAAGAAAAGTGGCAGAGCATTCGTTTTATCATATTGTACATCCTCCTCATGTGCCACATCATTATGTGGCACATCTATAATATGATTATGACCCTATGACACATCCATAAGATGATCATCACCCTCAAGATCATCTAGAACTTTGAATAAAATCTCATGGTAAATATCATCCATTGGAAGATGTAGTTCTTTCATCATCGGTGAAAATATGTATAGTCAAATGCACCAACCATAACTAGATCAAAAATGTGAGTCAGGTGTGCAATATCATTGATGTATATAAAAAATTTATATATTTAACTAATGTTAATAAAATACTTGTTCCAAAATAGGATAAATTATTTCCAATTGATGATAGCCTCACCTAAGTTATATAATATATAACTATGTGGTCATGTGGTACTAGGGAACATGTAATTCGTCGCCACCCATAACAACTAATCAATACCTAGACTATTGGAACGCTATTATACCTCATATATGCCTCCCTATATGCTAGATCCATCCAACAAGCATTGTGGGAATAAGGTGGTATTATGGTGAGACTATAATGGCATATATGTTTAAAACAACATTTTAAATAAAGGCCATCATATACATTCAAAAATATAAGGCAATGAAATGAAATCTAAGAAAGTCCCAAAAAATATTCAAAATCAACCATACCATAATGAATGAAGTGTATACTATATAGGTAATTAAATAATATAATGTGACCCAAAATATGAAAATATAAATCGAGTAAAAACTCTTAAAGTAGTCATGAGTCTTGGCATGTTCGTTTATTTCAATGCTTTTTTAATGATGCCCATCACCAAAACAGAAAACTGTAGCATATGCTCAGGTACAGATGTGTCATGGTTGCCCGATCTGGGTGTGAGAAAAAATATGTATGCAACCACTAATAGTGTCCCTAAATACAACAATATATATAATTATAGAGCATATAGAAGTTCTCATGTAAAAAAATAATAGCTTTAATTTTTTTTTAAAGAAAACAAAAAACAACAACTAATACCCCGAGATCAGGGTGACACATGAAGGAAAATATATATATGTATATATTTGATTCATAATAACACTAATATATGAAAAACCGTAAAATTTCAACAACATTACATCCATATGAATGTAAGCTTAGGGAAAAAAATTATTCTCCTCTGTAAAAACACAATAAAACCCACTTAAACGATTCCAAAATTTCATCTAATGCTTAAAAATTAGGATATCTCAACTAAAAAATATATTTTGGAGGCATTCTAATCCTTTTTTTTCAATAAAAATGATGTTTTATAGGGTTTCTTCAGTTCCAATGGCATAGATATCATTATAGGTTTTGATTTTACATTTCGTATATCCAAAACAGACACTTAGATCAAAAATCTAGGTCGATTGATGTTCAAGCTAGGTATTCAATATATGTTGAGAGATTTATTCATTTATTAATATTTTATATCGCCAAATGGTTATTAAATATTTTTTAATAAATAATAATTATTTAGTATTAATTTAATATTGATTTTAAATTATTTTATATATCATATTTACCTAAATTTGTTACATATTATGTGTAAATTCATATTTTGTATTATATAAATAATATTTATGGAAATATATTATATCCATATAAATATGATTCTAATTACATAATAAAATATTAATTTTTATAATATATAAAAAAATTTAGGTAGTACACCTTTTATCAGCCCTAAAAAATCAGTAACAAATATGGTTTTAACTATGATGATAAAGGTTGGTCTTTATCAGCCAAAAAAAACTTATAAATGGTGAATTTTATTAGTGATAATTAAATTACAATTTATTATCACTTTTAGGGGGAAATTATGAAAGGAAACCCCTTTATCATAGCTAAAAACACTAACAATGGGGTTCCTTTATGAGGATTGATAATTGTACCATTTGTCATCAATTTTATCTTCCACTGATTAAAGCATCCCTTTTATCGATGATTTTTTTCACACTAACGAATGGTAGCACTAAATATTATTTATTATAAGGTAGTGATTATTGGGATTGATCCCTACCATATCTCATCCAATTCCATAATTCAAATGGTAGGATAAATTGAAGTTTTTACTGTTATGAAGGGTTTGTAAAATGAGGAATGTGAGAAGGATAATAGAAATGAAAATGAATTGACTGAAAATTCCCCATAGATGGTAACAAATTCATGTGAATTTATAAAACACAAATCCTTCACCACATTCTCTATAAGTATTTGATAACATCTTCTCACAAACCATTATAAGGGAAATCCCCCAAGATTATGTATTGGTTGGTATTTTTGAAGAGTCGAACCGTGTCATCTGGATCCCAAATAAGATGTTAATGATTCCATACTTGAAAATATTTTGGGAATTATTGATATCATTGACTATCATTCCCATGATGAAAAAATAGCAGGTGAATTCATGGAAAAATATTCTTGGGTAACACTGCTGGAAGCCACTGATATTCCAAAGTAAAAAAATATTGTCCACTCATTCAATGGTAGGGTCGATATCTTAAGGGTTCCCTTATCTGATTTGAATATCATTACAATAAAATTTTAATTAATGTTTTCAAAAAATATCATTGTCTACAGACTTTAAGTGTATGGTGGGTGACAACCATAGATGTACAGCTTCTTAATGATTACATGCAAATTGGGATTCCAATACCTTATGACTACATCTGATGTTCAGTGTTGTGGACGATAAATTGAGGATGGATTAGGTGACAACATGGAGAAATATTAAATTGGTCTTTTGAATATTTTTATCCAATTTCAATATTAACCTACATTCCCATGTGTTATACATTATAAATATGGGGAATTTTTAATCTTTCTATATTCCTTTCTGAATATGAGAAAAATTCCTACCATGTGGGGGTACTTCATCATACTAATCCATGTAATATTGTTTTCTCCTATTTGTGATTTGATTCTCCTATTTGAGTGTGTTATTCCTGAGAGGGTGAGGATTACTCACAATAGATTAGTATCCGAGATTTTTTTTGATTACCTAGAATGAATTTAACTCTTGGAAAATCCTATATATGCACATATGCCTCTGCTGTTGTATGAGCTTCTTTGGGAATCTAGTGTATGTATATTAATCTATCCCAGCTATGAAACCATTTTTTTCTTGTGTGAACATGGAACCTTAAATATATGTGTTTTCAACTAAATTCTGGAGTCACGAACTAGGTCATGTTGTCTATATCGCATCGAGTCACCCATGTTAGTTCAATCCATTTCTACGGTGTTGATTATTCATCCTTTATCCCCATAAGCTCAATTGTCTGATTATATAGTATGATTGGATCCCTGAAATCTAGGAAAGAAGAAATAATGCTAATGGAAGGATGTGGATTTGTTTTTTTCTATTTGTGGAGGAAGATAATTATGATGATCATGGGAATAAAAAAAAGATAATTTTGAAACTGGTTTAACTTCTTTCCATAAGTGATTTTGAAATGAAAAAATGGAAATGGTTCTACTTGAAAGTGGCTGACACATGGAGCCAAACACAACATTGAAAACTAGATGGATTTTGTTTCTTTATTGGAAAAAAATGAGTTGTTTTTTTTATTTTAAAAAAATACTTGGGAATAAATTTATTCATTCATTTAGGATTATATTTTAGAAATTAAGTAGTTGGTTTATGTTTTGTAGACTCTTTGGGACTCATCAGTGCTATATATTTCTGAAAATTATATTCTTTTTTATAGAGAATCCCCAAGCCAAAAGTAATATGGTACCACCCTAGGATTATATTCCAAATCCATGTGGCTGGACCACATGTATTTTTTGACATAGAAGTATAGGGTCCAGCCCCAAATTTGAGGAGTAGAAATTTGATAGGATGAACACATTCAGCATGTCGAAATTGGATGTTTTGGATTATTTAACTCAGGATGAGTTAGATATCACCTTCGATGAAAATCTCACCAACATATCCAATGGTGATGAGAGGCGACTCAATTTTCAAACATGTGGTAAAATATGGAATTTTTTGGTTAAATATCCAAAATATTATGTGATACAAGAAACATTGGAGAAAACCTTGTAGAATATTTTGGAAAACTTTTATATGGACAAAGAATTGAAAATAATCTATACCTAAAAATGATAATTTTCAGATTTCAGTACAACGAATGTATTTCTATGATTGAGCACCTATAATATTTTAATAAAATCTTCATAAATTTAAAATTTTTGGATGTGTCAATTAGTGATGAAGATAAGGATTTTTTTAGAACATTCTACCAGTGAGTTATGATCACATTAAAAAAATTTTGTTGTTTGTTTAGGATGAGGTAAATTTTTTTATGTATCAAATGACATAGTTAATAATGAGTTCATAAAGAATGACATGTATGACTATAGAGATTCTTCATTGGAGGCATTGATGAAAAATAGAGGAAAAACATCTAGTAGGAATTATGATGTATTAAGAATAGATGAATCACGATCAATGTCAAATGGTGAGTCTAGAATTTAACTTCCAGTGAAAGATAAGTGTGACTATTTTCATCCAAAAGGGAACAAGAAGAAGGATTGTCCCAAAATTGGGATACTAAAGTCAAATTTTTTAAAGATAAACAAGGACGAGGTTTCTACTTTCCTCATTTCGTCAACAGTCATATATTAAAAAGTTTTTATTATTGATTCCAGTTGTTCATTCTATATGTATAGGAATTGGGATTGGTTTCCAAACCACACGTATTAATATAATGGTGCAGTGACTATGTTCAATAACCACCCTTCCCACATGAGAGATATTAGAACTATACTGTTGAAGATGATTGATGGTACAAATCGAATCCTTATAGAGTAAGGTATGTACTAGAATTTGAGAAGTACCTCATACCATTTCGATTTTTGGACAATTGGGGTTACTAGATAAAAAAGATGATGAATTCATGAAACTTATCTTTGGTGCACTCCATGCGGTGAAAGGTATTTGAAAAGATTATTTGAATAATTTCTATTCTAAGACTATTGTAGGCGGATTAGTGATATCATATAAGAGTATCACCGCTGGTAGAACAAGAAAGACTATATGGATACCTTACATGTATGAAAAATTGGTTATATATGTAATTTTTGTAGTTGAATATTTTGTTCAATAATTCTATCATGATGTTTTAGATAGAAAAGAAATGAAATTGTGTAAGTCTATATCGAATGAAGAAATAAATTCATCACATCAGAATATGACATGGGATCTTATTAATGATCCTGAGAACAAGTAGGCTTCTTCAAATAACATGATCCTACATTGTTTAGGCTAAAAAAATCTGTCTCATTCATGAGATACCTACACGCATCAAGAAGGCAACAACAACATGAATATTTGTTTTCAACATCATTAAGAATTGTATGAGAAAAAATATGGTGATAGTTATCATCAACATGGATATTGTGGAATATAGATAAAAATATCATCATCCACTAACATTGACAGTGGGTGACCACCATAGCTGTCCATCTTCCTACTGACGACCTACAAATTGGTTTGGCAATGCCTTATGACTACAGTTGATGTTTGGTGTCGTGGAAGAAAAATCATAGCTGGAGTTGGTGACTTCCTAGAGATATTTTGAGACAGATATTTGAATATGTTCCAATAATCAAGCTATAAATTTATATTCCCCAGTGTTGGGAATTTTAAATGTGTGGAATTTATAATCATTATGTATTCGAATTTGAATATGAAAATACACGTCCTTCCCCGTTGAAGTTGGTCATCCATGTAAAATTTTTGTGATCATGTTTGTGCTTGGATTCTCTTATTTAAGTGTGAGATTCATGTGGGTGTGAGGCTTCATCACGACACATTTCTTACCCATTTATTTCAAAATTACAAAGATTAGTAGAAAATAGAATGTATAGATCTGTCATAAATCTGTCATTAGAAATACATGCATGTTCTTTCACCAATTAGTTGTACCCTTGGAAGCCTTCCGCCTACCATTGAGTAATCTCCTCGATTGGTCAAACCAAAAAAATTATAATTTCAGGGTATATTTCTAGTAAATCTAGTAAGATAATAGGAACCATGCTCTGAATGTACTCCATGGTCAGATGATAAAATGAGGTTTCATGGATATTAATGACTGAGTAGAAATTCTATTGCATGAACCATGGGATATGGTTCTCTAGTAGAACCAGGTCATTTTAGAACATGTCCACTGTACAGTGGTTGAGTAATATGGGATCTCACCCATCCATCATTCCATGAAAGGCTCACATAATCAACTCAATGATTAATCTTCTGTCAACCATCAGAATCATGCAAAACTCGTACGAACCTTGTAGGAGTGAGAGAGAATAGTAGTGGTACACTTGGAATTATTGTTCTATCATAACATAGATCAAGCCATGTGGAGTGAATAATGGGTTTTATTCCAATAATGTATGGGGGAAATGGACCTTGTTTTTTTCAGTGTGGTTGATATGGGATAGGCTAGAGTGTTGGTGTTGATGTAGAATGTGGTGGGATGGAAACCTGTGCGGTAATGTGGAACATGATGGCCGGAACCATGAAGATGGAGCGGTAGATTTGGAAGCCGATTTCCACACTCATATTGCATTACAAATGACCATTCTATGATTTTATGACACTCCTTTCATAATATATGTTTTTTAAAATCAATGGTTTATGTAGATTAAAATTCCATGTGAAAACATACTCACATCAACAATCTATAATCATAGTCAATGTCTAAATGAATGAGTTTAAGCATGAGTGAGGATTGCGATGAGAATTAATATTTATACATGGATTTTGGATTGTCATGGAAGCCTCTAAATGGGATTTTCAAATTATTGAAAATCTCAGTACCATCATTGACCAACTTACAATTATTTATTCTTATATTTTAGTCACCATGTATTCAGTTATCAAGGAGGATATAATCTTGGAATTTTCATTAATTGAAAATTCCCATCGACATCACATAACGATTTGAAAAGATATTTTTATTATTTTAGTAATACATGATTTTAAAATATGTTTGACCTATCTTAAAACACTACAAAAAGGTCAAGTTTGATGGTGATTCAAAAAAATATTTTTCCTCATGGAATCTTTATCCTAGGAAAAATTTTATCTTCCCTGAAACATATTACACTATAAATTGTTTTCTATTATAGAATATTTTTATTAAAAAAATATATTATATATATATAATTATTCAAGATGTGTGATATGAACTCATTTGAATAAAATTGTTTTGAAATAAAATTCATGGATTATAATTTTAATAAAAAATAACTAGGAAATGTGAGATTAGGAGTGAGTCACATATTACCTTTTTAAAAGATAAAATGTTTGATTTGTGAAGCATAAAACATGTAAAATGATATAAAAATGTTATAAACACAATATTAATTAAATTTTTTATGGAAATAAGGGAGTTCATTACATTTTAAATAAAAAAATAATCTAAATTGACATAAGGTTTTATAAATTAAATGGGAAATCCCATTTATTGGGGACTCAGTACATAAAACAAATTTTCACTAATCAATATTTATTACAACGTTTAAAAATAAAAATAATTTTTTTAATTGATGTGAATATTATATAGTAACCAAAATGAATCCCATTCCCCCTACATGACCTTATTAAAGAGTGTAAAAAAATTTTGGGCCAGACATAACCCCAAAAACTTTGGCTCAGAAGAAACTATTTTGGTTAGCCC
This sequence comes from Viscum album, assembly GCA_963277665.1. Lineage (NCBI taxonomy): Eukaryota > Viridiplantae > Streptophyta > Magnoliopsida > Santalales > Viscaceae > Viscum > Viscum album. Next base: position 977,925,626 of record OY728161.1, read on the forward strand.
GAATAGTTTTGTAACTCGGCCAAGGCCTCAACTTAGAAAAAAATAATTCATCGTGTCGGGCCAGGCCACAACCCTAGGCGAGTGAGTTTTTATACCAAGTAAAAAAATTAAAATTACCACGATACTATTTTTAATAAAATAAATATATAATAATATATATCATATAAATATATTAGGTGTAACTTCTAGACTATTTGGTCTAGATGCACCCATGGAAGAGAAGGGTAGGGGATTTAAATTGCTTATGACATATGTTTTTTGGTAATTTATTTAATTATTTTGTGCTTGTTGGGAAGTTCTCCTGGTCAATCTTTCTCGGTGAGTGTCATCGGGTCGGGCTTTTGGGGTTGGCCACCAAATTTGGATTTTTAGCTGCCTGATATAAAATATTTGGCCCAAATTTTTATTATTTCAAAAATACTTTTTAATAAACAGTGAATCAAATTCATGCTTCTACATTCCCAATTGCTCATGAATAGTATTTTAAAAAAAATTACGTCATGTTTTTTCTTTTCTATTATATTTATATTATATATATAATTAATTAAATATATAATAAGTAAAACCAAATTAAATAAAGATTTTTATAATAACTAAAAGATAATGAATTAATTAATTTATCTATGATAATTATTCAATATCATTATAATAACTATATGTAGTAATTAATAATGGATTTAATAACATAACATATAATACTTGTTATTTATAACATATAATATTACATATGTATTGTATTAATAAAATTTATTAGTTAATATTATTATAATTATAAATTTATTAAAATATACTAATTTGTATATTATATATTATATTATCGTATATTAATTAATATATTGATAATTATTGTAAAAAATAATTAACAAATGCCCTCTATCACTGAATCATATTATAAATAAGTAAGAGAATGTGTAGTAAAATCACTTAGAGATGTGTCTTGGACTTATATAGGGATAGCTTGTGGATATGGATTTTCTATAAACGAAAGTGGAGGAGCATCTGGTTGATCATGAGAGAGACCATCCTTGTGTTCCACATACTCATGTGGCACATCCATGACGTGCTCATCACTCTATAGAAAATCAATATGAAGCTCATCACCCTCAATATCACCTAAATCATTGAATAAAATATCATTATAAATCTCAACCAAAGGAAGAATCAGTGTTGACACTACTCGGTAAAAATATGCTTGGCCAAATGTTCCTCCCAAAGCAATATTCGAGATGTGAGTCATTTGTGTGATATGAGTATTGTACAGAAAAAATGCTTTAGCTAACTAAAGTTAATTAAATTGAAATTCATAAGTGTGGGGAATTATTTTCAATTTATGATATCACTTCCAATGTTTCATAAGATATAAAAATAAGGTCATGTGGTTCTAGGTTGAATGTAATGTCTCACCACCCCAAACCATTAATCGGTACCTAGACTTTAAAAATGTTATGGTGCCTCAATAATGCCTCCTGGTACCCAAGTGGCTTCCAACTAGTAGTGTGGGTATAATGTGGAATATTGGAGAGACATTTCCATCATATTAGTGTAAATCAATAGTGGAAATAAATAAAATTACATGCATCTTGAATGAGAAGGTAATGAAATGAAATATAGGAAGGTGATGATAAATAATACAAGTGAACCATGCCTTAATAAATGAACTATATAACATAAATATCATGAAGTCATCCAAGAATACCCAAAAGAGGATAATTTAAATCTTGTCAAAAATCTAAAAACATTCTTGATTCCAACCTTGGTCCCAGATTCCCATGATCCATCCATGTTGCCAAAGCCTAGACCTTAAAAAAGTAGCAATTGCCTAGGTACCAAAGTTCATGTTGGCCCGAGCAACATATGAGTACAACTTAGTAAGCCACCACCAATTATTTCCATAAATATAACAATGAAAAAAAATAAATTTCATACATATGTTCTTATGGAAAATAATTAAATAGTTTTAAAACAATTTTTAATCAAATGAGAAACAACCACTAATTTCCCAAGATCAAGATGATACTTGGGGATAACTATATATATGTATATATTTGATTATAAATAACACTAAAATATAAATAATGAATAAATTTCAACATCAAAACATTCATATGGATTTACTATTTGTGAATAAGCTTAGTGTTCAATGGAAAAATTTAAATATAACCCTTAGTGAGAAGCTGCAATTTCATTAAATGTTCAAAAATTCGTAAATGACAACTAAAAACATGGAATTAAAGGCCTTCAAAGCCTTTTACCCAATAAGAAAATGCATAATAGGATCCATCTTTCCAAACAAAATTGATCTCTTCAAAATAATCAATTTTACATCTCACGGAGTCTAAACAGACAGTAGGATCCAAAGATATTTTTTTGAAGTTCAATTCAATTTACAACTTATGTTTATAGATTAATTAATTGTGTAATTATTTCTATCACAAAATTGTAATTAAATTTATTTTACTCAATATTAATTAGAATTTATTTAATTCATATTAATTTTTTATTTTTTTATGATTCATATTGCAGTAAATATTTTTCATATTATGTTTAAATATATAATTAATATTGTATAAATCATATTTAAGAATTTTTTTTATATCTATATCAATATAAATAATTTATAAAATTAAAATAATTTTTTCATAATATATAATGTTTTTAGGAAGTAAACCTTTTATCAACACATAACACCTAATATAATGATAGTTTTAACAATGATAATAAATGGAATCCTTTATCAGTGATAAAAAACACTTATACAGGTGGTCTTATATTAGTTCTGATAAATTTATCATTTATCATCACTTTTAGATATCTCTAAAAAAGGTATCCACTTTATCATCGGTATAAAAATATCTTATAAATGAGTTATTTTATATGAACTAATAAAAATTCCACCATTAAGAGTTCTTTTTTAGCTCTAATATAGGGTAGCTCTGAATAAATGTGATTTTGTACTAGTTCAAATTGATATTCATTCCTACCATATCTAGTCCAATGATATAATTACAATGGTTGGTGAAAACATGTGTTTGTACATTATAATGTGTATCAAAAAAGATGATTCGTCATAAATGTGAACTTATGACATTCAAAAATAATAAATGATAATTTATAAAAGAAACCAAGAACACATAAAAATTCACCAGTAGAATTCTCATTTTAGGATGCTTAAAAACACCTCGAACATCAAAGATCATTTTGAGGAATGTGAGGGAGAGTATAATAACAACAATTAATTGAAATATAATGATTGTAAGAGTTCACAAATAGTTGTGAATGTACATTGTATGCTTCCTTGGACACCTTCACCTATAGTATTTTTTCATATATCTACACAAAAATTCATAAGGTAAATCACCCAATATTATGTATTTCTTGTAATTTTTTTAGAGGAAAACTAGATTGACTAGACTGCCAAACTAGTTATCGATGATTCAATACTTGCATAGAAGATAGGATTACTTGATATCATTGAATATCTTTCCCCAGATGGAGGAATATGAGGTAATTTTAGTGTATTATATTCTATAGTAGAACTTCTCAAAGACAATGAGGTCCCAAAGAAAAAATGTTGTTCACTCATTCACTGGAAGGGCCGATATCATGAGGGTGACCTTGGAATATTTAAATTTCTATCCAATCATGTTGTTTTATATCACACCCCATTGGAACATAACTCCAAACTTAGAAATATCTGTAAAAGAATACATTTTTCTATAGGTCATAAGTATTTCATTGAGTATATAGGTACGTTGGTTCACATAATTAGTTTCACCCTTAGTAGACTTACACTTTTTGATGAGGCATCTCTTCCACAATTCAAAAAAATTATAGCTTTCATGTTTTATTGCTTGAGGATCTAGTAATATTATCATGACCAATCTACGCAGTTACTCCTTTGAGAAAATGTGAAATGAGGTTGGGTAAGATATTTTAATGAGTGTTTAGATATTCTATAGCATGAACGATGGGATATGTTTCTTCAGCATCACCATGTCATTTTTGGCTTGGCCCACTAGGAAGAGGATAAGTAATATGGGATCTATTCCATCCTTCCTTCACTAAAAGGCTGACCTATCCAACTCGATAATGATGTATCCATCAACCAACAGAATCTTCTATATCTCTGATGGACCATGAGGGTGCGGAATGGTAATAAAGTTCCATGCTTGGAATTTATGTTCTTTTATATCATGGATCAAGTCATGTGGTGTGACCAATTGGTTTTTGGCCAGGAATAAGGAGGTGTAATGGAACTTCCTGTTTTCAGTGTAGTGAATATGGGGAAATCTATTGTGGATCGATCAGTGTACTAGGCATATGATTGAAATAATTACCTTGGAGTGAAAATAATCATCCTATGATTCAATGTCCCTACACAAATCCTCCATGTTTTCACACATCAAAGGTTTATAAATATTAAAATTCATTTTGAAAAGATTCTCATGTAAAATATATTCAATTAGAGTCAATGTTTATAAGAATGAGATTGAGTATGAGTGTGGATCTTGATGGGGACTCATATTTATACAAGGATTGTAGATTGTAATGGAATCTTATAGGAGAAATCAAAGTACCATCGTTGACCCATTAAAAATTAATTTTTAATTATTATTTTGTCATAAATATTTGAATCAATCCACTCATATTATAAGACCACTTTTAGAGGTAAGATAACACATTAAGTTTCTCACATGTAAACAAAACAATTAATATTTTAGGGTATGTTGGGTTTTAAATAAAAATAAATCAGGTGATTGTGAGTCTTGGTGAAGCCTTAAGTTGGAGCATTTTTGAGTTATTACCTAATTTTTTAGGTTGCATTATTTTATTTATAATGTATCCCACTTACCCAAATTACTATAAACATAAAATATCATGAACTAGATCTAATACCCTAATACCCTAACAACCACTCCATCCCATACATTTCCCAATGGGTATTCATGATCCCCACATGTTAGAGACTATAACCTAGAATCATATAAAAACCAATAGGGAAGAATTTTTTCACAAAATAATGGAATATTATGATACATGTGGGTACACTCAACCCTCCAAAAAAGTAAAATTACATGAAACAATAAGTTAAAGAAATCAAAAAATAATACATCGTCAATGAACTCAATAACTTCCAAGACAAAATCTCAAATATACCAATGAAACTGGTAAAACACATATCCACCCGTCATCTCCGTCACAATCAGTCCTAAAGATCAATAACATATTTTACCTTCACGTGGCATCTTACCTTTGGTCAGACCTAGAAAAAGATAATCTAATAATGCCCAAAGGCAAAGGTAGGGTGTGATATATAAATCCAACAAGGGACTCACCAAGTGTTCTATAAAAAATACGAAAACAATAAACTAGTAATGAATTCAATATAAATAAAAATAGTCTTGAAAATTAATTTTTTTTTATTTAAAACACATCATTCTTCTAGTAATAAAGATGGAATACATAAAAAATAAATCTCAAATGATCATTTTATATAAAATTTTGTATATATTTGCAATCTTAAATAATACAATTATATAATAAATGTAATTTATAACAAATTAAATAAAAAAATTCCCACGCTAACGATACATTCAATACATTATTTCCATGGTAATAGGATCCTCCAACATCTAATTTTTCAACAAAGATATAGATATGTGTGCACACTCAAATCAAAACCCCATTTTGGGGAGAAACTACAGGCACTGAAACTGCACCCCATTAGGGGAACCACTATGGGAAATAAATATTATCATGATTCAGTTAGCGTTGTAATTATAATTACATTTGTAAGTGATCAATATCCTAGAATTATTTTCCCAATTACCTACTAATGAACCAAGCTTAAATGGGATTCAATCTATCAACCATTCAATAAAATTGGAAATAAATCATTTCAAAAAATTTCAAAATATGATTAACCTGTTTTAGTTTTCAAAATTCCATTCTCATTTCAAAACTAAATCAATGTTTTTTAACATTTCAGGCCATTTCAAATCAAGTAACAATTTAATCCATTTTCTAAATATTAACATCAAATAATTTCATCAAAATTATTTCCAAATCAAGCTATCATTCTTCAAGAGACTAACCAAAAAATTTTCTTCCATTGAAATCAGTATTTATCAATTTCCATGACCATTTCAAATATAAGATCAATTCATCTCAAATCAAGGTTTTTAAATATACTAGAAATAATTTCCATTTAATAAATTACTACAATTTATTAATAGATTGGATAATCCAAATGAAACCATATAACTTTAATCAAAATGTCATGGAGAACACCCACAACAGGATCTCTAATGAGGAACTGGGTGAAAAAGATCATGAAAAAAACTACTATCAATATCAATCAAAAAAAATATTAGAACCATAATAACATGATGATATATCTATATTTAAGAAGGATAGAAGATAAGATCATAATAAAGCACATGATAATATAATTTCTTACAAGAAATATAATGAACAAGACCAAATATGCTCCGATCCACCAAGAAAAGGGGATTTAGGATCCAAACATTTTTCATGAGAGCATTCAAACCCATATAAATCTTATAAGTGATTAATGGGATGATTAGGAACCATAAATGGAGGGTTTAGGATTTTTTATTAAATTTCGGAGGGTTCAACCCTCACTAGAAAGGTTTTCTAGATATGGATCATGGTTAGTAATTACTGAGCACTCTAATAGAGATTTTGTTTGAGGTGATAGATTTCGAAAAAAATGTTTCTTTAACCATTCACCTACCACAAAAAACCTCACTATTTGATGCCCTGTAGTTTAAGGGAGAGGTTTCATATTTTTTCAAATTATGTTCCCCCATCCAATGGCTCCGACATGGCCACACGGTTTCCTGAGAAAAAAGACACAGTTTTTACTAACCATGTACCCACTCTAAATTTCCCCATAGGATTGCTAAATTTTAAAAATTTCTTATAAAAATACCTGAAATAATGCCTAACCAATGCATAATCAAAATACGGTTTTATGAGTAACTAAAAGAAAGTAACATGATTTTACAACCTCCCCACCATAAAAAATGTATGTCCCCATAAATCCTATTAATAGTTTTTCATATCAATGTGATGAGGGAAATGATATCGCATTAGTGCACTATGATCCAAGGTCTCATTTCAATTAGAACCATTCAACCATAGAACATGGACCAAATATAACATCCTCCTATGAAGTACCATGGGATGAGATTCAAAAATATTCACTGGATGCACATTCATGAATAGATAACAGTCACCATCAAGAACATCCCATATAAATATATGAGAAGGGTTATGAAGATTCTTATAAAGCTATGACACATGAATCTCATTTTGGATTGAACTCAACTTTGGTTAAAGTACTAAATGGCAATCCATATTCCTCACATGCTAAAAAATCTCAAAAGGATCCACAATTTTAGGAGAAGGATTTCATTGCCTCCAATGTCATCGGTGACCAAACTGAGGTAATAATCTCAAAAACACATTGTCACCAATATAAGAATACAATGGTCACCAAAGTTGATCATCAGAATATTTTTTCTGGATCTATGTTATAAAAATTCTCAATCAAATCAAATGAATCTTTGTCACCATCTCATATACCAAAATCAGTCCAAACAAAAAACATTCACCAATCTCCAACAAAAAAAATAGATATTTTCATGAAATTACATACAATGACTCAAATGGAGCCATACCAAGAATATACAGGTAACTATTATTATAATAAAATTCAACCAGTTTCAAATGTACTTCTAATGGTCCACCAATGTTATGATCCAACAGACATAACTGGTGCTCAGGAATCTGTAAATCTTATTCTATAATACCATCAATCTATATATGCCATACGATTCACAAATATAGAAAAGATCCTAGTTCCGAGTGGAGGAATCTCCAATAGGTGGAATTAAAATAAGGATCTCTATCATATATTATTGAAAAAGGATCCCGTGAAAATGAATGATACCATTCCCATAGATTTATCCCAAATCCTCAACATTGATTTTTTCTTGAATGGGTAAAGAGTGAGAATATATTCTTATCCTATCAATAAAAACCCATATATAATTATTTCATTGAGTGACACATGGAAACCCCACCACAAAGTACATAGATATCCAATACCACATCCAAGTTGGGACAAGAAGTGGATGAAGCAAACCCAAAGGTCTCTGGTTTTTTTTTGAAAAGGTATAAAATTTTATTGATAAAAAGAAAGGGGTTACACAAGTCTGAAGGAAGGTATTTTGTAGACATCCCGAGCATAATAAGTGATTAATTTAGAAGGGAGATCATCCATACAGTGTAATTTGTGAGCGACTCCGAGATTGGAAAGCCCATCAATGATCATGTTGGCTTCACAGAAGGCGTGAGTGGCGACGAAGTTAACCCCAACGAGTGAATTCAAACAGTTCATCCAGCATGTAGTAAGTGGCCAAGTAAGGTGAACTGTACCATTCCAGCTAGCCTAAATTATTGTAGTGGAGTCTCTCTCAATCCAGATATTGTCCCATCTGTGAAGTCTGGAAAAGGTGATGGAATGGATGAAATCCATCATCTAATATTCCAAAGCATTAGCGGAGCTTCAAGATCCATAAAAGCATCCAAGGATCTGGTCTAGGTGATTTCTGAAGACGACACCACAACTCGCTGGTCCCAGGTTGCCTTTGGAGGCTCCATCCACATTGATTTTAATTCATCCCGGAGGAGGGGGAGCCACAAAACATCAAGAGTGGAGTGGGGAAGAGGGTAAATCTCATCCACCACAACACGTATAAGGATCCCAAGGTCATGGACCGAATTGTTGTAGTGAGCCTTTTGGATAGAAGACGCTTCGCGGATAGCCAAGAGGATTATCTTTTTCCCTGCACAAATATTAAAAGTGTTATTGTGGAAAATTAAATCATTTCTACCATACCAGAAAATGTGGAGAAGTTCCAAAACTGCCGCAACCAAAAGTTTTTTAATTTGATGAGACGTAGACAACTTCAGGCAGTTCTGAATCTGCATGTTGATGGTGTCAAGGAAAAGCCATCTGCACTCAAAAATTTCACGTATATAATGCCAGAGAGTGGTAGTTGTGTCACATGAGAGAAATATATGATTAATATCCTCTCTATGTTGATTTCACATACAAAATTTTGAAAAAATAGTTATTCTGAAATTTTGTAGGCAGTTATCAGTGGGAATTCTTTGATGAGAAATCCGCCAGACTAAATTAAATCTGGAGGGTTTTATCCATGGTTTATTAAAAATTTCTAGCCAGGTGTTTATATTGTCATCATTGTTAAAAAGGAACTTATAATAGCTTTTGTATTTAAGGATCTCATTGCCTACCGGTTCCCAAAAAAGGAGATCATTAGTATTAGTGAAGTGATAATTATCAACAATTTGGGTAATATTCTAAGGGAGATCAAGATTATGCATATGAACAATCGAGTCAATTGAGTCCTAAAGATGGGGAGGGGGTTGGTTGGTATCTATCAATGAGATCAGGGGAACACCAGTCCAATTATCAAGCTATAATTTTAAGCTGGAGTCCTTAGAGGCTATCCATATAGAGTTAGACATAATAGACATGAAGGTGTTTTTGATGGAGGGCCAAATGGAGGACTTAAGAGGATAAAGATGATTGTATATAATCTTTTCAAAGAAGTGAGTTATGAGGATGTTCATGGAGGGTGAGGTGTTGTGAATAATGTTCCACATAAGTCTAGCTTGCATAGACTTATTGAATTCAGAGTGATTTTTTACGCCAATCCCCCCTTTATCAATTGGTTTGAAGCAGGAGGTCCAGAGGATGGTCACCAGTTTCCTCTCCATAGTGCTACCAGTCCAAAAAAAATTTAATAGCACTGTAAAGGAATTTTAGAATACATTTTGTCCATTTATATATCATCATTGAATAAACATGTTTAGAAACAATTTTAGATTTCACCAAACAAATTTGACCTTCCATCGAAAGGGACTTACCCTTCCAAGAAGGAAAGGTGTTTAAGCGTGTGATCTATAATGTGAGAGAAGTAATCCACCTTAGGTACTCCCCAAAATATTGGCACACATATATAAGTAAAGGGGGGATAGCCTTCTTTGACACCCAAGATGTTGGATATGGAATGTTTTCGTCCCGGAGGAAAGTATTTACTGAAAATGATGGAAGATTTGTTCCAGTTGATGTGTTGACCAGATATTTCCTGGCAATGGAGAAAAATATCATTAAGATTTAGAATGTTCCTTTTGTCTCCCTGGGTAAAAAGAATTATGTCATCAGAATTAAGAATATTTGAAGGAACTCGTATATTTCTAGAGGCGGAGATAGTTTTTAGGGCTCCTTTATAAATCTCTTGGGTGATCAACCTACTAAGTTAGTCTTATGCAGTGGAGAATAGAATAATAGAGAGGGGGTCACCCTACCTCACACCATTAGTGTAGGTAATGTAGCCTCTAGGAGAGCCATTAATGAGGATGGAGATGTAATCAGAGTTGAAAAGAGTTCTTATTCTATTAATGAAAGTTTCATTGAAGGTGAATTGTGAAAGAAATTTATAAATAAAGCTCCAATCAATGGTATCAAAGGCCTTAAAAATATTATGTTTGATAGCAACACTCCCCCTCTTCTCTTTTTGTTTAAAAGATTAATGGCTTCAGAGGCCAGATAGATGCAATATTGAATATATCTTCCTTTTATGAAACCAAATTGGTTCCAAAAAACTATTTTGCTACAAATGGAGTTCATTCAATTGGCAATTAATTTCGTGAAGATTTTGAAAAGATAATTGATAAGGGCAATGGGTCTGATGTTCTAAATCATATCAGCATTCTCTATTTTGGGGATAAGTACCAGAAATTGGGATTTAAGTCCATGAGGAAGAGTACCTTTAGAGAACAAGGCTTTAACCATACGGCAAACATCTTCTTGAAGAGTTTACCGATGGCTTTGATAGAAGCCATTGTTAAAACTATCCGGGCCAGGAGCACTGTCAGGAATGAGGCTAAAGACAGTGTCTCTGATTTCATGATCATAGGGGATGCTATTTAGAAGAGTGTTATCTTCTTCAAAAACCAGAGCAGGAATGATTTCAGGTTTGAGGTCTTTATTAATATTATCACCATTGAAAATATTTTCAAAATAAGAGACAAAGTAATCGGAAATTCTTTCATCAGTGTCAAGAATTTGGTCCCCGTTTCTGGGAAAGGCTAGGGGTCTATTGGATTTCTTAACCCAATGAAGGGAATTATATAATTTAGTATTCCTATCCCCATCATTGAGCCACATGGCTTTGAAGATTTGTTTTTTTATGATTATCCTTTAGATTGAGTAAGGAAATTAACATAGAGGAAATTTTAATTTTCTGTTGGGGGTCCTGAACATAGTTTAATGAAGAGTTGATATTTTTATGTTGGTTAAGTTTTTCTTCAAGAAGGTTGAAGTTATTATCCATTTCATAAACCATGCCTTTGCACCAATTTTTAAGAGTTTTCTTTAACGTTGTTAACTTCATCGGGCAAGCAAACGGGTCAAACTAACCACACATATTTTTCCATGGGTCCTTTATGATGTTTGTACATTTGGGGTTAGAAGACCAAGCATTATTATATCTAAAAGGAGCCGTCACTTTTTTTTGTAGTATAAGGACAGAAGGATGCAGTGATGGTTAGAGACGATTCACACAAGGGTAATGCTGTAGATATTGTCCCAACTATCAAGTGCATGGGAATTAGTAAAAGACCTGTCTAATTTGCTGGAAACATTTCTATTATAGTGCTTCCTATACCAAGTAAATTTAGCACCCATTAGATTAACCTCTGTGTGGTTGTTCGTTTCAATACAAGCTTTAAATTCCCTATTGGAAATAGGAGCAGGAGGTGGACCAATTTTCTCACTAGAAGCAAGGATGGCATTAAAGTCACCAATAATAATCTATGGGTGGAAAATAAATGCATTGAGATTGGAGAGTTCATTCCAGAGTTCTCTCCTGTCTTGATACCTGTTATAAGGATAAATAATATTAGAGAGGATGTGGGCATTCTCAACGCTATAGTCACAAGTAATGGCATGACTCAACCAGCTATATATGTTAACATTTTGCAATGAGGAGTGGGCAAAAATCCATAAATATTGAGATGGGGATCCATTGTTTCATGCCCCTAGGAAATGGTAGCCAGGAGGGGCTTGGTGTGAGGGCGAGGCAAAATTAATTTTAGGTTCAACAATATAAATAATTTTTGGACTGTGGGTATTGGTGAATCTTTTAAGGGAATTGGAGGTGTCAAGGTTAGAAATTCCTTGACAATTCCAAATCAGAATATTCATTTTGACCTTTTCTTGGTGGGGTTGTCCCCCTTTTTTTAGAAGTTGAAGTCTTAGATCTGGTGGAAATTCCAGAAGATTGATCTTTCATAGTGTTTTCATTATTAGCCGACAATGTTATTTGCATGACCAAAGAAACATACGTTGTATCTTTTCCATGTTTGTTAGGAATAGATTGTATGGGAGGAATGGGGAGGTGTAGTTTGCTCTTAGGTGCCTTGAGGGCAGTAGGTTCCTGGTCTTGAACAACAATAGTCTCTGCAACTCCAGAAGACTTGTGAATCGTGTGTCAGGTGTGCTCATCATCGGTATCAGAATGAAGATCCAGGATAGAGTTGGTCTGCTTGTTTTCAGAATACCTATATGTAGTAGTAGTAGAGTACTGGACCATTTCAAGACAGAGTTTATAGGCCCTGGGTGTTTAAAATGATTGGAAACTAATTGGGTAGTGTGGGACATAGCTGAGGTCTGCTTCTTGAGAATAGCAGCATGTGGTCCCTGGTATTATGAAGATGCAGCTCTAGAAGACCTGTGAGTTGGTTGTGTGAAGTCTATATTGGGATCAGATTGAAGTGGGGAGGAAGGATTGGGCTTCTTGCAAGAAGGATCCCTGCAGACAATAGGATGAGGAGCCTGTGCCTGTACCGAGGCAGAGATAGGGGTAGCAGGACCTGTGATTTCATGAGATTTAGTGTCAGGTCGTGCAGTGTGTGACACTGCAGAAACCAGCTTCTTGTCCTTACATTAGATGAGGACAGAAGAGCATCCATATAGCTAGGTTTGGTAGTCATATTCTTGTCAGCACTGTACAATGTTGGGTAAGTTTCATAGGTATTGGAAGGGATTGAAGGGTGCATGGGGAAATTTTCAGGTGAAGAATTGTGTATGATGGAGTTGTCAATGTCCTCTGAGTTAGTAATACAATGGTTGTATATATGTGAGTACCTGCTCGAAGTATCTATGAAAGCATTTTTAGTGGTAGGATGAGTGAGTGATGTTGGATCCAAGGTAGGACCATTCAGGGTGGGGAAAACAGGGTCGAGGTCATCCTGGGGATTGGACAGTATGTTAAGAACATCCTTCTCAATATCCATTTTCAATTTTTGAGTCAACAGTTCAAGATCTTGGTCTTCATCTATGTCAGCCCAGGCTTTTCCTTTACTCGAATTAAGTATGCCAAATGGCTTGGCTTTAACAACCCATTTTTCTTCCAACTTCTTGGATGTTTCCGGATTTCCAAAAAGACCCTCTTTCTCTCTTCTATTTTTCCTGACCTCAGTCCATCCCAAATTGTTGGATTGTGGAGGTTGATTATGTACTCTCCTACACTGGTGAATGGAGTGTCCAACTAGTTACAGAGTTCAAAAAATGAAGGAATCATTTCATATTCTATCCTCACCATTGTTTTATAATCTTTGGTAGTAAAGATGATAGATTTTGGGGGGCTTTGATTGAAGGTTAACTTCAATTAACACCATGCATAAAGGCCTAAATCACTGTTCAATGTTCTCTGGTCAATTTTAAGGGGGGTGCATATACAAACAGATATATCATTTAAGATCTGAAGGTGCCAAAAAAACCAGTTGAGGTCAAAGAACCTAACACAAACCTATGTTGTGTTCTTCCTATGAGTGTTAGGGTTAAAAGAAAGGTCACATTCAGAGATTATTATTAAACTTGGCTTCAAATTAATGTTTCCCATCTTCCGGACACACTCAATCTCGGTTTGTGTAAGAAATAGCATATGAAAGTAACCCTTTCCTAGTGGAATGAGTTTACATTTAGCAAAACCCCAGGAAGAAGATAATCTAACTTTATGATCAGAATAGGACCAGGGGGTATCACCTTTGAGGTATGCAACGTGGCCCATGACGGAGTACTTACAGATCTGTGAGCATTGTTGAACCGCAATTGGATCTGCTTCCACAGAGAAGCTTCCATCGTCCATTTTCATGATTCTGCTCAACTTCATCGAAAGAGATTTGGTAGAATCCATACCTGTAAGGGATTCAAGGATGGAGATTCCCTTTCCCCTCATTATCACCGGATTTAGAACTTCTTCCCTTTGTGAAGATTCCACTTCTTTTGAGTGGATCTCCCCAACAATGTCCGACAGCTCCATTAGCAATGTCTTTTCACAAACCTTGCCACCAAATTCACCACTATATTTCATAGAACATCTTCATTTTTCTAGGGTTAACTGACATCTAAGAATTATATAAGTTACCCATCATGGATGATCTCAATACTAAAGTCATAAAAAACAAATTCCAAAAACATAGCATACCCTCTAAATAGAATTAAAACTCATAGAGATTGTCCATGCCATAAAGAGAATCCATAATTCCATATAATTCATCATCGATAGTTTTTTCTTGAAGAATCATCTTGATATATGAGGAGGTCAACTAAACACTATCAAATAAAACATTAACTTCCACCTATTGGAAACCCAACTGAAATTTAAAAAAAGAAAAATTGTATTCCACTAATATAATGATTTATTCATGGACTAGGTAGGATGTTTCCTACTCAATGTATCATCAATGAAATTCCCCTTCCCTAGGGTGTAGGAAATAACGAAATCAAAATACTATAGATACTCAAAAAAACACCTATGTCAATGATTTAGTTCTTTTTTTGAGATGAAATAAATAAATATTTTATTTTAAAAATACACAATAACCATTTCTACAAAAATGCAATAGAACCAAATCATAAGTGAATGCATCAAAGCATTGAGTTCAAGATCATGATCCAACTAGTTCTTCTCATGTGGAATGAGCTATTATGATCCATAGGCATCCACATGATCACCCAGTATTAAAACACATCCTAATCTAGAACTGGATGCATCATATAAGAGAATACAACCATTCTGAGGACAAAGAAGAGTCCACACTAGTGTAGAAGTGAAAATATGATTCAATGTCACCAAAGAACTCTAAAATTTTTCTTCCCAAACAAACCTCACTCCCTTACCAGTGAGTGAAATCATAACAAAATACAATTTTAATAATTCCTTTGAAACCTATGGTAATCCCCTTTAAAGACCTAGATATTCCAGATCTTGAAAACATTTCAAACTTTCTACCATTTCATCATAACATTCTCCTTCTCATGATAAATTGAAATACCATGTTCTAGGACCACATATACGAAAAACATCAATTCTAAAATCTATTAGTAAAGTTTTGATATATTAGAATATTTTCTGTGATTTCTCAACATTTACATAAATTATCTCAGATGACACACAAGATCCTACTCATTCATAGAGTAAACCAAAATGTTATCCACAAATACCAAAAATAGAAAATTGATGTACTAATGAAATATTATGTAATTAATACCATAAATACTATGGGAGCATTGTTCTGACTGAACGACAATACAAGGTACAGATAGTGGTCATATATTCTTCAAAATGTGGTCTTATAAATTTTAAATTCTTTTATTATAAAATGTGGATAACGAAGTCAATGAATAATCTTCAAGAATAAATTTTACCCTTTAAAAAATTCAAACACATCATCAATCCATGGTGGAAGATAGTTTTTATTTACTATACCTCAATTTAATTTCAGTTAATCAATAAATAGGCCATGAATTAGATCATATTTATACACAAAGAGAATAAGAACCTCCCATGATGACACACTCAATTAAATAAAGATGTTCTCTATAAGATCACCCAATCACTCTTTAACTATTTTAATTCAGTTTGTTCAATAATATAAGAAGGAATATACACTATTTGAGTACAATGTACTAAATAAATAAAAAATAGTAAATCTCTTTCCAATTGAATTCTAGATAAATCAGAAGGAAACACATCAAGAAACTCAACTACAACAAGAGGTCATCAATAAATGATTCTTGCATTGAAACAAAATAAAACATAGATATTATGTTCAATAAATCCAAAAAATAAGGTCTATATCTACTTTACCATGGGTCCCATTCCCTTGATACCCAAAGAACACCCCATCGAGTGTCGTAAAGGAGACCCATCATAAGTTAAAATCAATTCCGGCCTTATTAGTAATGAGACAATACATCTCAAAAAGAATGTTAAAAGGTTTCATGATAAGAAATAGAAAATCCCCGGTACTCTCAATTTATAATAAATGGAATATATAAGATGGATATCAATGAAGGGGTGTGTGTGACGGCGAGTGCTGTTATTGTCTAGACGAAAAATATTTTCGGAGACCTAGTTAGGGCTGTCAAAAATTGGAGGGAAGGCCCATCTCTTATCTGGTTTCAAGCAAGGGAATGTGTGGTGCCCACAGATAGTGGAATAAAGGGAAAATGGGTTCTATGGAACCCTCCATCTAGAGGTTTAAAACTCAATACAGATGGATAATTTTCTTTGGGTTTAATGCGGGGAGGAGGGTGGCGTGTGATGCCAGTGGGTCGGTGCTCATGGAATACTCAGTATGCCTGGGTCAAGGTTTCTCTCTATAGGCGGAGGCCCTGACGATGCTGCATAGTCTCATCTTATTTGGATAGAGGATTTGGTCGTAACTGATGTGGAAACTGACTCAATTTTGGTGCACAAGTCCCTACAAGACCAGGGTTTCTCTCCCTAGTCGATGACCTATGCCATAAAAAAATGTAAGCGTTTACTTGGAAGAAACACTAATGTGTTTCACACATGGGGGGACGGTAACAATGTTGCTGATCACCTAGCTTCATAGGATATCTCTGGATCTGAGGATTGATTCTATCATACTATAGACATCTTGAAACCAGAGGGGACCAATTTGATCAGAGGGGATGCCCTTGGTCTTTACTATTTCAGACCTCCTTAGCTCCTGACTTTGGGGGTGGGGGCAGGGGGATTGGGGTTCAGTGATGGTCTTTTGTATGTATTTTCCTCTTTTACTTGAACAAAAATTTGTATTATGATGATGAAATTATATGGAACTATTTCAATAGTTGGAATGAATGAATACATTAACCATAGATATTAGCAGTATCAGTGAAAACCCATTTTGAATTCGCAACATTTCTACACAGGAATAATGTTAAAGGGCCACTTCCAGGCACTATAGAATTTCTAGGGGATTCATATTGTTAAGATATAACACATGAATGATCATGCTATCTTTTCCTTTTAAAATAACTCACAAAACTACGTATAAGTGAAAAGGGAGATCACATCCAACCTAACTTACAAGACAAATCAAACTCATCCATCCATTCCCTATTTAGTACATAATCAGAAGAAGAGAATTTTAGCATGAAAATTTGTGATCAGATATCAAGTCAATAACCCATATAAAATCTATGGGATTTCAATTTCATATTAGTCTCAACCTTAGGAGTGAACTTTATGTGCATAGGAAGTATCATCCTGTTCCCGCTCACATTCAAATATGGGATGAAATTGTGTTAGATCCAGATGTTTATCTTTTGGAGAAACCAGTTGAGATCATTGATTATCAAGTGAAACTCTCATTCGGCAAATTGATTGTATTGGTCATAGTTCTATTGAAACATGTATCATATTCTCATGAAACATTGGAATGTAATTAGTTTATGAGGGAGTAGAGGAATTATATTTTTCCGTGCATTACATATTCCACATGACTTCCCAAGGATGAAAAATCTATATGGTGTTGAGTTTGTAACATATTGTTACCAATATTTCACGCTGCATGTCAATTTAAGACCATGTATCTATAAAACATGATTTGTAATGGTTTCTGGCAACAATACATGAGAATTGTTCATACTGTGATGGGTTACACAATGTGATGAGTATTTATACATCATGAGTTATTTTATTTCCTAATTTTAATCCAAGGAGACTATTTTTTCGGCATACTTGATCATTGTGTATTTCATGACATTTAATGTAATTACACATCATGTAACTTCCCGGCCATGGGTTACTAGGGTGTCGTATAGTTTTGAGTGCCTATTTCAACTACCATCTCCCCTATTCTCTCGAACGAAGGATCCTCTCCAGCGTTTTTTGGGAATATTGTTCCATCTCAATCTATTTTTTTCTATTCAATCTACATTATGGTTGTGGTGAATCTCTTTAGTGGGGTTATTTTTCTAGTTCTTCGTTACCATTGGTCGCGGTAATGCCCTTGAGTTGTGTTATGGGATCTGTAGGTTAAAAATTTGTGTTTCTTCAAGTCTTCTTCAAGATCCATTGTTTGATATCATTACAGAGGCCATTACATTATAGGTTGTGGTGTGGAGTTTGTTCATTCATAAGGGAACTTTTTGATGTCATTTGGTATTAATTGTTGGTGGATCTCATTGCAGGCATGTGGGACTAGAGTATCGAGGTAGGTTGATCCATCTCGAAGCCTTGATAATGAATCTTTTTAATCCAAATTTATAAAATAATTTAAAATATAATTGGAATAATTGTTTTTTCTTGTGTTTAAAATTGTTTTTAATGACAAATGGTTTTTACCTAGATACTGATAAATGGAATAAACGGTTATTTTTTAAGCATTGAAATGGATTTGTGAAATAGTTTTGAAATGGTTTTTAAAATAATTGAAATTAATTGTGAAAATGAGAACATGGGTTACCTTGGGTACTTATGTGGAAGATTTAGCATTAGGCCATCATCCATTTTTTTATTATCTGGGTTTTTTCTCATGTGGATTTCCTCTATTTCTTAGGCATGTTGTTTTAGGGGACTGATATTGGCATTGTTATAGGGTTTACTCAATAGTAATTCCACTACTTCTTAAGCCTATATTCTATGAACTGGATTTTGTACCTGATTTATTATGGTACGATTTGTCTACTAACTTGACCTGATGTATTCTTTGATGTTGTGATACCTATACTGCTATTATTGTTTTGTGTTTCATGGATTCGTAATGTTTCTTCCTTGATATGAAATTTTATGCTTGTAAAATATTATATGTAAAATGTTCTTTTAAATTGATATACTTAATTTTTCTAAAACTATGAAATAGGGAAATGTTTACCATGTTTTCTAAAAAACATGTTTGATTATTATCATGCTATGTTTTATTCAAAATGGGAATATTGGAACTTTTATACCGAGGATTATTATAGAAAACAAAGGTGGGATCCTATTGAGCATGTTATCTCACACCCTACACACCTCTTCTGTGGTTCATAGAACTTTTCATGTTTTCCAATGTAGGGAAAGTAAAGGCACCACTGTGAGGTTATGAGGTTTTGTGTCAGATGAGTTGTGTATATATTGGTGATATTGTGCGAGTTCATCCATAATTTCAGATGGAGTGGATAATTATTTTTGGTCCTTCACTTTTTGACTTGTCTCATGGAATTTAGTTTCATAATTTATAGTTTTTTAACTATTTTCATACAGTTATGACATATATTTGAAATAATACATTTTCCCTTTTTATCCTTATATATACATGACATGTGTTTGTTTAGGTTGGCTGAAATAATTATGTCTAGTTTGTTGTTCGATTTCATGGTGATTGTCGCTAGACCGTGGGGATTGGGAATGCACTATGGGTATGTGATTAAATGGGTGGGGTGGCATGTTTGGGGGTTAACGGGTCATGTTCTTATCACCTTCTAGGCCCATCTAGTTTGAAGATAGCACACATTACCTTAATCGAATTAGGTGTTTCAAATTACTCAAAAATACGCACAATATTTTTCAACTACTTCATTAACCCTTTATGATCCTTATTGAATTTCGATGAAAGTTGATTTTGGTGAAGAAACTATTGGGAATGACTTTGAGATTCATCCCTTTTAGGTTCCTTAACTAGATCCTAAATTGTAATGGGTGTAATCTTCTATTCTAATGCATGGACATCACATACAACTATGTCAAAATGATTCTAGTCCACTGGAGGATTTTCTCACTAGGTCTTATTTAAATGTAATCTCAGTGGAATGATTTTACCCAACATCAAAGTACAACAATACAAACATCAGCAAGTTTACCTAGATCGAGGATACACAGATCAATGATATAAGAATATCAATCCCATTAATTGAATTCAAGATTGGGATTTTAATAACTTCAAATAAAAGGTAGGTTAAAGATTAAAATTAGATCAAAATATTACTTCAAACGCTTTTCCAAACATACATGGTGACAAAAGTCTCTTTATGATGAGATATGTCTATGAAAAATCTCAAAACACCCTTCTTTGTCCCAATATTCCTAACTATTATATACTAGGAAAACCCAACTACATACCGACATCATGGAATGATTCCCAATAACCTCAATCCTTTGATACCAATTTTCATGAACATGCTCAGATACCAAAGATACCTAATACCAAATCCAACCTAAAATTTTTCGGAAGGACATTATGGATTACTATGGGTTAGTGAATAAAACCTTTTATTATATAAGAAACAATGTGGGAATAATTTTTCCACAAAACAGCCGAAGATGAAAGTAAAAGTTGACTTGCTCAACACTCTAAAAATGATAATGTACTAGAAAACAATATGTAAAACAAAACTGAAAGAAATGCATCATTAAATTATTCAATAAATACCCATAGAAAATATCAGATATCCCAATTAAACTAATGAAACACATCTCCATATGTAACCTCCATCAGAGGTCCTAGGGATAAAGAATATCCACCACCTCAAAGTGGCACATTCCCTTTTCCTGGACCTGGAATAATATAATCTACAAATTCCTAATGGAAAAGGTATTATTTGATCTATAAATCCTAGTAGGGACTCACCAAGTGTTCTATAAAAAATAAAACAAGTAAACTAGTTATGATTTCAATTTAAATAAAATTAGGCATGAAGATTCATTTTCATATTTAAAGAAAAAATATTTCATTAAAAAAGATATAAGTTAATTCAAAACAGGATTAAATGAACATTTTATATTAAAAAGGTTATATAAATTAGTTTTTATG
Organism: Viscum album; assembly: GCA_963277665.1. Taxonomy (NCBI): domain Eukaryota; kingdom Viridiplantae; phylum Streptophyta; class Magnoliopsida; order Santalales; family Viscaceae; genus Viscum; species Viscum album. Next base: position 977,946,836 of record OY728161.1, read on the forward strand.
AATAAAATAGTTCAATATTCAACAGAATATATAAAAATCAAATAAATAAAGAAACATGTTAAAGAGACATTGGGTATAATAGTTTCTTCGTAATAGGGCCCTCACACTTATCATTTATCAAGAAGGCTCCAGATATGTGTGAACACTCAAATCAACACCGCATTCGTGGATCCACAATGTACAATCAAACTACACCTCAATAGAGGATACGCTAAGGGAAACCAATCTGATCTTGGTTTGGTTAGTTTCTTCATGGAAATTTCATTGAAAGGGTATAATACTCCTATAATTCTTATACATGTTAACTAATAACAACCCATCATTACATGTCCTTCAATCAATCATATTGGAAATGAGTATTTTCAAATAATTTCAAAATTTGATTTTATAGGTTGAGATTTCAACATGCCTTTCCCATTTAAATACAAAATAATTAGTTTCCAAAATTTCATGTCATTAAAAATAATTATTTAACTTAATCAATTTTCTCAATATCAATATCAATTATTTTCATCAAAACGATTTTAGTATCAATAGATCAGTTTTCACAAAACCACCCAACACTTTCAATTCCATTGAAATTGGTATTTTCCTTAATATCCATTCCCATTTCAAATCAATGATAAAATCATCTCAAATACATGTTTATTTTTCTAAAAACTCTTTCCAAATAAATCATGTATTATAGTATTACAATTGATTGGATAATCCTAATTGACCACCTACCTTTAATCCCAAGGTCAAAGAGAACACTCACAATAAGATCGCCAATGAGGAATGAGGTGAAGGAGATCATGAAATACAACCTAGAATCAAGATCCATAAAAAGGGAGATTAGATCCATAAAAAACATGGTGATAAAAAAATAAATATAGTGTATAGAATAATATATTATAAGAAACCACATGAGGAGAGATCTACTTATCAGAATGATATTGAACGAGATCAACTATGCCTTGATCCTCTAAAAATGGGGTTTTTGGATCCATAACCACTTCTTGAGAACCTTCACAACCAGGGAATTAACATTACGGTTTAATTGGTAGATTATGAATCTTAAAATGGGTTTATTATTTTTAAATATGTTTTCATATGGTTAAAAATCACATGAAATGTTTGATGGAGGGGCCACATGGTTAGTAGTACCTATGCACCCTAATCATGTGCCTTCATAGGGATTCTATGTGAAGAGAATGGTCTTGATGCATGGTAACATTAACCATTCACCAACGGCCCATACCCTCACTATTTTAAACTATAAAATTTGAGGGAAAAGTTCTATAGTTTGGAAAAACTATTGACCCCCTTCCAGTGGCACCAAAATGGTCACATGGTTTCCTAGGCCAAACTGCACGATTTTCCATAACCATAATCCAACCTTGCATTCCCCCATGGGATTTAAAAATATTTATAATTACATCCAATAAAACCCAACCAAAGAATGATAAAAACATGGGTTTATGGGAGCTTTAAAACAAGTAATAAGATGGTACAAAAATCATGAGAATTACAAGATAATGTTACAAATTAAATCAAAAATTCCACTCACAATAGTTCCTAGAATTAAAATTAAATCATGGATAATCATTATTGATTGAAACATGTAAAAATAATAAAAACAATAATTTTAAATCATGTGAATAATATAATTTAACCAAAATGAACCCCCACCCCATCCATGTCCTTTGGAAGGGGCGTAAAAATGGGTCTAGGTAGACTTGATCATAAATATCAATTTTTTATAAGACACTATTTAGTCTAGATGGAACAGTACCGTTGCTCAACCAAGTACCGATCTATGGCCAACCAAATTCATTTGGTGCATCTAGGTTTGTTGAGTTGGGCCATGGGCCTGGATGTCTGAGCATTTAATGCCAAAGTAAAAATAATAATATTTTTTTAAATTGACAATATGTTTTTTTAAATGACATATGTAATTATAAAATGAATATAATTATATTTGGTGCAATTCCTAGACTATTTATTCTATGTATAGCATAGGATGACAAAGGTAGGGTTTGGATCTCTTATACCACATGCTTTCTGGTAATGTTTTGGGGTTTTTCAGGCCTCAAAGGCTGGTTGTAGGGTAGGGATTTTGGGATGGGCCACTGGGTCAAGATTTCGGGTTATGCCAGGTTAAAATATAGTGTCCCTAGACAAGACCAAACATCCCCATAGACAGGGTCAGGATTTTTCATGTTCTACTCGATTAATAATTTTTTGGGCCCTACCTACTCTGGCCTCGTATTGGCATTCAGGTGAGTGGTCTAGATTTACACTCTAAGATAGGGTCGTTTTATTTTTAATTAACATCTTCAGTGAAGGGTGAACTATATTGGTGGGAGAGTTTCAATTTTTTTTTAAAAATCTAGTGAAGGGTGAACATCATTCGTGAATCTACATTCTTAGGTGCACATTGATTATTTTTTTATGTATTATGTCATACTTTTTATTTTCTATTATTAATAATATATTTATTAATAAATTAAAAATATAATATGTAAAATAAAAGTGATTAAATAATTATATAACAACTTATATATAATTTATTAATTAATATTTTTTAGATAATTAGTCGTTAATAGAGGCTTGCGCCAGCATGTGGGTGGTGATACATGAGGACCCACTATCTGTGGAATGGTTGGTTGTGTTCAAGTAAGCATCATCAATTCTATCAACAGAAAAAAAAATCAGATGGCGGTAGAGAAAGGTCCGGACATGATGGATTATGGTCTCCTCGAGTGGTGATGAAAGCGAGTTGTCTTGGGGGCTCTATTTGCAGGGCATGTTCAGTTGGGCTTGTGAGTCATTAACATCCTCGTTATATAAGAGGATTATATGCCATATCTTTAAATTATCAAGAATCCAATACTTTTGGGCCTTCAAGACATGTTTTTGGATAGCCTATAGGTTATCATAATATATATATATATATATATATATATATATAAAATTCATAAAATAGTGTTATAAACCTAACCTAACCTTGGGGGGTCAATGTGAAATTGGATCCTTGAATCAATTCAATATAATTTTTTAAATTTAAAATAATTAAAATTTCATACATACTATAATGTTTTTCTAATTTTAATTTTTACATATTATAGTTAAATTTTGAAGTGATCTTGAGTGAATCTTTTGATAAGTCTGGAAGTGACTGTGACTAAAAATTTGGCTAAACCTGAATAAGCCATGATTGAGAATTTGGCTACGTCTAAAACTGATCTTGAGGGATAATTTTGATAATTATTGAACAAAAATTGAGTAATAATATTACTATTTATAGAACTGACCATATAAACAAAAAAGTATTAACCATATGAAAAAATGTACTTCCTCCATGATAAAAAATATACTGACTGCATGAAAAAAAATGTATCAAACACATGAACACAAACATACTAACCACAAGAAATAATTTACTAACCATATGAACAAAAATATACTAACCTCATGAACAAAACTATACTAACTGCATTAATAAAATTTATTAACCACCCGAACAATAATTAACTGACCACATAAATAAAAAGGAACTATCCACATGAAGAAAACTTAAGTGAGTGTAAGTTGAAATTTGTAAAATTGTTTCACAAAACATTTAACCTATTTGCGGTAAATTAATTCATTTTTCATATTATAATTCAACAACTTTTCTTTTTTTATACTTTTATATTTCAAAATAATGCATATTTCTGTTACATACTTATCTTGATTTAAATATTCCTTAAATTCATACTAAATATTTTAATAGTAATGAAATTTATTTGGAAGAAATTTGTATCGGATTAAATGCTCATATTGTGGGCTGATGTTTCTCAGTGGTATTTTCAGAAAACATGAGATCCGTATTATAGTTTATCTTGTATAATTTATGGGATTTTACATGGGAGTTTGATGTTGATTATAATTATTCAATGGTACTATATTAATTATTCTAATGTATTATCATTGTATAAAATGATTTTAATGTTAAAAATTAATTCGTAATGGAAAACTTCAATGACCTCCATGTTTTTAATATGCTATGAAAATAATAACTCCGTATAAAGAGTTTGATAGATATTTTTTAGGATAGTAGGATGGTAATATTTTTGAAATTTACTAGTGTGAGATACATTGGTGATCATCTAATGCTCTTAGCTGAACCAAAATAATTTTATACATTTCTGCTGGAGAGTTCACTACAACCTCAACACACAAACCATGTATCTTTCATCTGATCTTATGGAATTACCTATTCCTATTTTATTTCTATGTATATAATAGTAAATAGTTATACTATCCATTAAAATCTATGTAATTGGGTTGTGACTCCAAAATAAAAGTCATCCATTGGGTTGTGACTATAGGATACAAATGAAGACTATTCGGGTTGTGCCTCTAGGTAGAAAAAGGTTAGATTTTTTTGGTTTACACCTCCAGGGAAAAAAGGTTTTGTAATTGGGTTGTGACACATGGTTGGAAAAAATAATTTTATGGTTCCATTGTTGTGGTTATAGAGGGTGATACCACTCATTATTCATGAGGGGTTGAAGAAGAGAGTATGATCATTTAGATCTGAACTTCAATAAATTTTTATTTTTTTCCATGTCCCTAAAATAAATATTCTGAAATAATGAAAAATTATTTGTAAAAATGAATATTCACAACTCTCTTGGTTGTTTTCCTATCTTAACTCTGGACCAACAAGCTATGGGCTGGGTTATACCCTTTTGTGTGTGTGGGTGGGTGTTTAGTGGTAATTTTACCCCCAATGTCTAATATATATATATATGTATGTATATATGTATGTATGTATATATTAATTTAATAAAGAGTATTATTATTAATAATATATATTATTATATTAATAATTATATAAATAATATTTTTTGAAAAAACATCCCTCACAAGTAGCAGGATAGATAGAGTTGGGGGTGTTAAGAGCGGCGGTCTCACGGTCGGGCCCCCAAACCAGATTCTGATCATTCTTTGTTTATGATTGGGGTCATTGTAACCTATAATATATTTTGAAAATTTTTATTTTTAGTTGATTCATTAATAAAATTATTAATATAATTAAATATTTTTTTAATAATAAAGAATTATGTTATTAATATAGTTATTGGTTCTATATATAATAATATAACAACTAGTACATGACTAATTAATTAATATTTTTTATATAATTAGTGCTTAATAATATAACTAATATAAATTTTAATAAGTAGTTTTAAAAATAATATTCAACTAAAAATAAATTTCTTCTTAATAATAATTATACTATTACATATTAATTATGTTAACTAATTTTAAAATATATCCTTAATTAATGTGAAAGTGATAATTTCAAAAACATATAACATCGATCTCAGTGAAAAAATTATGAAAGGTTAATGTATCACTGTGATATGCATCAATATATCTGATTCAACCCCATGCCATAGCCTAGTGTATAGTCAACATGACTATATTAGGACTATAGATGCTTATGATCTGGTGTACACATATCCTATGAATCATATTCTTATTTCCAAGTCATTATTGGTGATAGGTGGTGGTTCCAATGTATCGTCTCTCATACCCTATAATGTTTAGAAGGAATATAGCTTCTTTTTATAACTCTCTCTTACATGTGATGAAGATGGTCATTATGTATTGGGAATCTTCATACAAGAATAAATAGCATAACAAACACACTATGGTATCCATCTATAACTACAACATAATCCAAATAAGATTGTGATTGTGTAGTAAAATCAATGTAATATGAATCATGAACCTCAATAAGGATAATATGTGAATGTGGCTCATCTATGATGGGATGTAGAGGATCATTTGATTGATCATGCGGGACGACCTTCTCATGTTTCACATCATTATGTGGCACATCCATAATAGTCTTATCACCTTATGTAATGTCCATATGAGGGTCATCATCCTCAGTATTGTATGAAACATCATTGAAAATCTAATGATAAATCTCATAAAAGGTGTTGATTTTAGAATGCATGATTTCTAAATTAGAATAACATATTTATTAGTTTATTATTACTATTTTATCATGTTTAATATTAATAATACTTCTCTAATATTTTTTTCATGGTTTTATTTCTTTTATTTTGCTCAGTTTCTCTTATGTTGTAAAATCGCATATGTGGTGGCTTACTCCAAGAGTAGTCTTGGTTCACATATCCAATTTAGCATACATAGCCATTTTTCCAACGTAGCTATTTTTTAGTGCATAACAATTTGGGATCATGTAACCTATGATGCCCACTTATCTTTTTGGATGACATATTTGTTTTGGATCATGTAGATGATTTGGATAATGTATCCATTCTATAACTCGTGTATCTGATTTACCCATGCATCTGTGATTTCTATTAGGGGGTTCTAACCACGTGTGGTTTTTTGTTTGTTTATTATCATATTGTTAGAGTTTTTTTCATTCTCATCCCTCAGTTTTTATAATGTTTTCAGATGTTTTTTTTGCAACCATGGTCATCGTGATTATTTCCTTGTTTTCCAAAACACAATAAAAAGTAGATGATAGTGATCAATAAAGATATAATTCTTCAGATATTAGAAGTGATGTTGGAGATCGTGGTGCCATTCCTTCCCAAACATGTTGTTACCTTATCTATTGATGATTTTAACATCATAGACACTACATTCTAGTGGATATTTTCCTCCTATTCATGATTCATTCTTTTCTCATCTTCATAAAAATAGATAAGGATACACAAAGAGATTTTTGTTAGTGATTGATTGGTAAATCTGATTGTGTGATGTCAGAACATTATTTTCATTGTAATTCTACATTTCTTGGGTGTGGTTTTCTTATTCCACTATTATAATTTAATTTTTTCCTATTTTCCTATTTGATTTGTTGATATTTAATAATAATTACTAGTAGAGTGATGTTATTTCCAGGGAAAAGGATCACTTAATATCAAAACACGTCAAATATATTGTGTTCTTTTGTATTCTTTCTCTCATTGTTTTTTCTTTGTTTCTTACTATAGTAATGGGTTCATCATTCAATTTTTTCAATTATTTACAAGCTATAAAGCTTTATTATTTTCATAATCCTCAACAAATTTGGGTATATCATTGGTGTCTATGCACAAAAATTTGCATTAGATCTATTCATTTAGGATATGGATTCCCAAAAATATGAAATTGAGAAATTTGATGACAATAACAATTTTAATCTATTGTGTGTAAGGATGTGAGACAACCTCCTCCTGAAATGGATGAAAAATTACCTTTGTGTACATATAAAGCCCAATATATTCCATTACATTTATTGATAGATAGTTAAGACCTATTTATATGTCCCTCCCAACATTTTGATAAAAGCATATAGCTCCTTAACATTATATTTAGTATACAATTTCCATCATCATGTCAGTTATGAAACTACTACTACAGGTATCTGGTACAAATGTGACAAAACTATATGAAAGCATTAATAATTGGTCATTGACATAAGAATAAAATATTTTATGCCTTTAACATGTGTCCTAGAACTTCTATTTAGGCAAAAATTGATGTGTTTAATAAAATATTACAATATTTATCCAATATAAATGTTTGTAAAAAAATTCAATCAAGGGAGGTCGGCTCTTAGTAGACCGTTATTTTTAGAGAACCCTTTTTATTTGGGGGATGTCAAGGTAGATGGAGTTGTATTGTTAGTAATTGAGGTGTAAGTGCATGAAGAGCACTGTGTACTCTTTCTCATTCTGATCCTCAGGTTTCAACGAGATGTATAGTATTGTTAGTGACCTTTGTTCTTGTTGATTTTTTGGTGTTCAGATATGACATGGTGAGTCTAACTAATGGCCTTTGTGAGCTCGTAGGACCTAGAATGCCTTGTGGAGTTGGGGAATAGTCCTAATAAGTCCCTCTATGTGGGATTTTTGTTTTACATAGAGACTCTAACACTATGATCAAGTCACCCACCACTATAGTTCTCTTTTGTGTGTCTCTTGGACTTTTCATAAATTCTGATTTTTTTTTAAAATCCTTGTCTGAGAATTGTGGAAATGGGTTTTAAAACATGGGTTCGATTTTGAAAAGTTAAAAAGGAGGTTTTTAAAAATTAAATATACAAACTGTTTTGGATGCTTTTATTGTTTTCAAACAAATTATTTTAATACGAAGTAGAAATGATTTAACAGGATTGAATTATCCCTAATCTAAACTTGTGGTTTGTTGGAATAAAATGTTCTGAAAGTTTGAATCATTTTAATATGATTTTGAATCTTTATTTTAAATTGGGTGTTTTGGGATGTTGAAATGAGTTTGAATCTGATGAATTGGTTTGGGAAATTTCTTTTGAGCGATTGATATTTTCCATGAAAGGGTATTTGTCTCAATGTCTATAGGATTATAAAAAGATACCTTGCTAATTTTTAGACAATTGGAATGGGTTGCTTGGAGTAGCTTGGCTGTTTTGAAAGTTTAAAAATGAAAAGGAGTGCGATTTTATATAAATGGTTCTTGATGAATTTTGGTTTGTTTTTTGAAATCTGAAAAGTGTTTTGACTTGGTGGTTAGTGTTCCTTTGGAAGGTTCATGATTTTTGGAATGATGTCATTTTGTTTTATACTTTGGTGTTTTCATGGGTTCTCATGTGCATGGTGGTATTGATATCTTGAAGGATGAAATATATTGAATGGTGGATGGGTTCCTGGGGTGGCATAGAAATGTTCATGTGATTGACACTTGATGAAACACCACTGGGGAATGTGTAAATCCACCATGTTAGATTGTTTTTTTATGTTTTTTGAGCTGAAACATTCTGGCATTTTTTTATAAACGGATGGTTATGTGGATACTTTTTTATATTTTGTAGAATATTTGTCTATTTAGTATGAATAATTATGATATTTAAGTTATACTCTTGTTGGGTATTTAGAGGATATCTTGTTGGTGGCTCGATTTTGGAGTAATGTTTAGTGGGTTTCAAAATATGTGTTAAAGGTTGTGATGTGGCCCTAGATAGTTATCCGTTGGAAATAATTCTAGTTGATCAACATAATGATTCATTTAAAATATTAAATACACCTCTTCATATGATTCCTTATCCTATTTATCAGAATAGAGAGATTTTTGGGATTGATTTAAATTTATTTCTGGTCTTGATAATTCTTTTTGAAATAGCAGTTTTGTTCGCTGATGTTGATGTGTTTCTCCGTACTCCTTGTCCATTCAAATACTTGTTTGGTGTGAGATAGAATGGTTCTATGTATCTATGAGTTCTTATTTATATGAATCTGTGTATTTGAGTATGTGAGTTTTGTGGGGGTGTTGTGATCCGTAGGACTTGATTGTGGTGCAATAGATGCTTCATGAATCAGGTATCCAGACATAGGCCTTAGAGTGAAGCTTTCCATGTAGTTAGGAAATCGCCAGAGGTGTGGAGTGCTCGACTAGGCCCCTCCCTCCACCATCTTGGTAAGGTATTTTCTAATATATTTGGGTTCCTAGTCACTATTAATTTCTTCTATTCTCAATGAGCATGGTGGACTTATCCCTCACACAGTGTCTATGGTTATGCCTTCATGGATGTGGATTTCTAATCAATGCCCCTGTATAGACAAACTGTGTAAATCGAGTGCAGTCTTGGTTTTACTTGTTTAGAAGTGGAGATTTTTGGTTAGTTCTTTTTTTTCTTTTTTGGATTTTATGTCCTAATTATTGGGTCCCCATCCCTCCCCTCCCCGAGTTGTGGATGTCTGGATCCGTTTAGAATGTTTTTGGCCAGTTCTTTTCCCCTTTGTTTGAGAGTGGATGGTTTATATTTTCATGTTGTAACCCTCATAACTTGGGTTTGTAGGTTGTTTTGGGAGGGTTGTGGTGGGCCTGTGTGGGTGAGACCCAATTCTAGTTCATTTTTAATTCCTTTTTTTGTTCCTTTTTAGTGGGTCTCTAATGGTGGGGAGACCCACTGCGGGTCTCGAAGATCATTCCTTTAAGGATTTCTCGTATGGTAGTGTGATTTAATGGTGGGGAGCCCCTTCCAGCCACCCCCAAGTCATTATCATTAATGAGTGAATATTAGTTTGGGTGATCATTTTTTTCATTGGTAGAAGGCCCAACAATCTTGTTCTTGTCATGGTTGTGGAGGTGGTGGCTTGATCTTTCTGTTGATTCTCATGATGTGGTTGTGAGTTATTGTTTTGTTTGGGAAGAGGATTTTGTTTTGTTGATGTTAAATGATATTTACATAGATTGAGAGGTTGGATAATGTTGATATATAATACTTACGTTTTGTTCTGTCAGTTGTAAAGTGTTATGGCTTTTCAGGGGAGGAAATCTATAATAGTGGGGAGAATTTTAACACCCTGTTTTTTTTCTTTTCATGTATTGGTTTTGATCGGTTAATTGGAAATCCCATTCATTTTCTTGGGTTTTGGTTGAATTTAATTTTCAATTTTTAACTTCCAAATATTTCTAATACTCCTACCCTTGGTTCCCCATAGCATATTTGGTAGTTTTGTTGAAAAGGTTGCTTACTTCATGATTTGGGCCAACAATGAGCACATTTCCAGATTTAAAAACCAACTTTTTTTCTTTTATAACTCCTTCATTTTTTTATAATTTTTCACACATTAAACTTCCCACATTTCCTACACTTACATATTCGACATACCATATCCTTTTTTAGACATTATAAACTCATAATCATGGTCAATTTGGGTAATTTATTCAGGTATTGGGCCAGCCCGAGGGCCCATTTAGAGGTTTAAACAATAATTTCCTTATTTTATATGTTATTAATTATTTTTATAATTTTAGGTGGTTACAACTCCCAATTGAATCCAAGAACCCTTGTAGAACCCCCATGTTCCATTTCATCTCTTTGTATCTCATCTTAGTCTCGGATTAGGGAAACTCTTCTCAATAGTTCTCAAATTGTACAGTTTTTCCAAAAGTATTTTGTCTCATTCATAAATCATTCAAATCTTTCTCATTTCTTGTAAAAATCTTCTTCCCCTGGTTCTTCTATACCTTATGAGCCTCTACATTTAGTTTCAAGTCATTTCATTTCCTTTAATGGTGCTGATCTAACGAAATATGAAGAGTTTTCTGGTTTCCAAGGTGAGATTCCTTCTCATTTCTCCTCCCTCTTCTTCCTCCTTTCATTATTTATTGGATTTATATTCTCTTATATTCATGATTCACCTAGTTTTATGTTATACCAGGATTTTTTATGGAGTTTTTGTTCTTTTTGGGATGGTATCTATAGGTTTACGGTTTATAAACCCTCGGATGGTGATATCATGTGTGTGTTTCTATTACGCCAAGGATTTGAGGTAGGATATCACTTGAGCATGACATTATCATTTATGTTTCATCAATTTATTATTTTTATCACATGATATATATCTTTATTATTGTTTTTAATCCTTTCAAAAAAATTCTGGGTGTGCAAAAGGGGTTTTATGCTTTGTTTTGTGAAAGGTAGTGTTGTTTTGCAATAAAAGTGTACACCTAGTGTTTGTTTAAATGTTCCGTTATCTATCACACCTAGTTTGTGAGATTTGGAACCTATTTTATGTTATTTTTAATATTTTCTGGTATCTTCAATAAAATCTGGCATGCAATTGGTTTTTTATTCCATGTCAAGTGTATAAAATAAACTGTTATGTTTAAAAGTGCATGTCATGTGTTCGATAAATTCCCCAGTTGGATTTAATGTGTTATGTGTGATTTAAAAATTATTATTTTGGATTTATAAATGCATTTTAATAATGAAAAATGGAATTTTTTTTCCTTCTATGTTTTTTCGATGAGTATTTGGTTTCATAAACAAATGGGTTTTGGTTTACAACATGTTTTGGACCAAGTTGCCGGAAAATGGCCCATTTCACATCCTTATGAAAATGGTTGTGTTTTGAATATGTAACATCAGTGTTTTAATGGATTTTTGAAAATAAATTCTTCTTCAAATTGCGTGTATAAACCTCCTTAATAAATGTGAAGTTCAAACCTTTGTCAAATGTTAGTTTTGAGAAATGCTTAAAGGCCTGTTTGTCATTTTTTCTTATAAAGATGTTTTCAATGTGTATTTCATGGTCTTTATTTTGGGTCAATTTTATGGTTCATAAAATAAATTTATTAATTAGTTTTGGGGCTGAAAAATCTGGTTTGATATGTTATTGATGGGTTTTTGGCATTAAAATAGCATTTTTAAGGGATTTTATGTGTGAGACCTCATTATACTTTTTGAAATTGTTTTATGATAATTTATGTGGTTTATTTGTACATGAATGAAATGTGAGACATGTGTGTGGATTTTTTGATGTTTTTAGGATTTATAAATGTCATTTTTAGTAGAAAATGGTATTATATAGATATGTAACTTTTTTTAGCACAAAAAAAGGAAATCCTTGGTATCTAGGTGGGCAGAAGTGTACTATTATGCTAGTGATCTAGTGGGGTTTGGCCCCTATTTCACATATAAAGTTTCATGATGACAACACTAACTAAAATATGACGATGATGTTGTTATAAGAAAACTATATTATGGGTATTCTCCCTACTATTGTCTTGTGTGCATGAGAATGGATATTTATTACGGTTACTTTCACCAAGATACGAGGTACGTGGTACTCACAACAAACTAGTGACTATGAGTGTTCTCGTGAATTGTGCTCATTGGCTATTTTTTACTCACCAGCGGAATACAGTTGGTTAGGTTGGTAAATTAAGTAGTGTGTGTGATTTATATAAAACAATATATTCTTTAAATAATCTCCCTTGAAGACTATTTTCATTTTGAGGTTGCACCTCATTGAAAATTGTTACTAGAATTCTTGTTTATAAAACATTGCATTTTTGTACGGTAATTTATTTATAGCATGAGACCTCACATGGAAAACATGAATTTATATCATGTATTTAAATCTTGAAATTGAATTTTATTTTATTTTAATGGATGTACATTTGTAATAGAATATCCGTCTAACCTACTGTGTTTTAATAATCATGTCTATATTCTTCTTCAATTTTTAACCCTTGTGCAGGTTTCATTTTGTGTTTGATCACCTTGGGAGATTTGTGAACACTATGTTAGAGAGTGTCTAGAGGGGTCACATGGAGTTAATTGGTTATTAGGTTTGGTTAGGTGAGCTGTTGGTTTAGTTGTACTTTCAGTTTCTTGTACAAATAATGTTCAGTTCAATTTTTATGTAAATATATTATGGGATATCCATTTATTTATTCTATTTGTTTGATTATTTATATTTAGGACAGATCATTCCCTTGTGTATTCTATATATTTCCTCAGTGCTTGTCACCGTCCCTAGAGTATCAGTAATGCCTCTCGGGTCTTGTCGCTGGCTGGCCTAGGTGACCGATTCAGGGTCGACTCGGGCTGGTTCATGGCATGCTTTGTGTGTCCCAATACACTCTTCAAGATAAATGTGTTTTAAACTTGGGATTATACTTCCATACATGACATGATAAAATTTCCTTCTCTATATAGATAGAGGGATCTAAATGATAAATTGTTTTAGGAATCAAAAATATTTGTCTTGTCATGGGTAGATGTTCATTTATTCTGTCATCTTCAAGCTATTCTATAGTCACCATGTTAGATGTCATATGGGATCGAAATTTACAAAGTAATATAATCTCATTAGGTTTATCAGATCAGAGAGGTTACACCTTAAAATCTAAATTTTTTTCCTACGATTCTCTAAGGGGGCTCGTATGGTTATAAAAGAATCCAGGATGAATGGGTTGTTTGTTCTAAATAGAATAAAAAATGTAAAACAGATGGAAAAAACATATTTTAGTAATATTTATAGAATTTTTCTTTAGCATATGTTGTTAGTAAATGTGGTTGATAATGTGATATAGGAATTTTGAAAGGGATTCCCACTCAAGAGGCACTGAGTAACTTACCGTTTTCTTAGGAATGTGTCTTGGGTAAGTACAAAAGACACACATTTTATAAATCTACATTTAAATCAAGTTTCCTACATGATTATTTTTTCTCTAATTTATGGGGAATATATATGAATACCTACCATGTTATAGGAGTATAATTTTTCACCTTTATAGATTCCTTTTAAAGGAATTTTTTGTTTTATATTTTGAAAAATATATCGGAATTCTATGAGGTGTTTAAAACATTATAAGCCTCTATAGATAGTCAATATATGGAGAAGTTAAAATATTTGAGGACCGATAATGCCCTTGAATACCTATCAATTAATTTCTAGAATTTTTCTAAAGATAAGTGTGATTTGAGAAACCAAAATGTTATTCATACTCCTTAGTATAATGGTCTAGATGAGGGTATAAATTATAACATCCTTGTGTTGTTTCATATCAAACCTTCATTATTGGTCCTTCCCAAGTTATTTTAGAAAACTTTTGTCATTATGGAAGTCTACTAGATAAATAGTTGTCCCTTTTATGAAAATTAATTTAAGACTTCTATAGTACTATGAAGAAACTAATTGCAATACTATGGAAATATTAGGTTGTTTAGATGCACTTAATAACCCCATTTCATGTATGGAAAACATCAGGATAAGGTTGTTAAGTATATTTTCATAGAGTACCTAAAAGGGGTGAAGGGGTTTAATATTTGGGTAGATAAACATGGAATTTATAAGTGTATTCCTATCCTAGATTTTGTGTTTCTAGAGACCTTTCCTTATAGAGTACCACCTCCCACTAATACTATTGATGATCATTCTCTAAAAAGGGATCTTGAGGTTGATACTTGCAATGTCGGTGGGTCTCTAGTTAACACTCCTCTATCTACCTCTAGGATGCCCCATTAACATATTGTGCTAGATTTGGGTCTGATTCTAATGATACACCTGATAATGGATCACCATCTAACCAGAGAGGTTATCATCTCACTAGGAATAGATAGAGGAGAGTCAATAGTCCTCCTTCTAGGTATATCTGAGATTATATGGATTCCTTTTTCTTACATGTATCCCCAGATCATGGAGGAGTGGAGCTATAATGCTAAAATCAATCTGTGAATGAAAAAACTCTTAGAATTGGATTTAATCTATGGAAGATGAGATTGAATATATATGAAATAACCATATGTGGACTATAGTCAATAAACCATCCATTTATAAGAATATTAGTATTAAATGGATCAATAAAACAAATAAAGGCAAAATATAGTGAATAAATGAGAGGATAGGTCTTGGATTGTAGCCAAAGGCTTCCTTCAATGTCAAGGAATCCATTACCCTGACACTTTTTCTCTTATAGTTAAGAATTATTTTATTAAAATTCTTCTTTAATTTGTTTCTAATTTATAATTTCATATAAACTAGTCAGATTTTAAAACTTATTTTTTTGTGGTTATTTAAATGAAATATTATAAATAAATCTTCCTTTTAGTTTTGAGAATGAGTTCAATGCTAACCAAACCTGTTTTCATAATAAATCATTATATGGATTAAGGAAATAATAAATATAATGGTTCAATGTTCTTAATGTGTTTTTTGTTACCAAATGGTTTCATTGGGAGTTAATTTGATTCTTCTGTATAATTTAAAAAAATCAAAAAATCAATGCTTTATTAACTATATTATGTTGATGACATGTTACTTATGTGTAGTAATATGGAATTGATCATGCATGTTAAAATGAAATTTAATTTAACTTTTTAAATGATGAAACATCGTCTATATTAAGATTATTATATACTTAATGTTCTTAAGTTTTATTTTTTTGATGATGTAAATCATATTAATGTTCCTGTTGTACAAAATTTTATGCTACCATTATCTCTATAACCATCCCGATCTTCTAGTTTTTAATATATGAGCAGAATCACATATGATAATATAGTGGGATGTGTTATGTATTCTATGATTTGTACCAGACCAGATGTTTCCTTTTCTATCTTTACTCTGAGAAGGTTTATTAAAAATATGGGCATGCCACACTAGCATACACTTAAATGTTTGTTATGTTATAATTCTTATACATCATCACTTTCAATATTCTATGATAAGAATTCTAATTATTCTTAATTAGTGAAAAATTATTTAGATTAGGACTATTAAATAAATGTTTATATATGAAAAGAATTAAATGGTTATGTTTTCATTGAATGCGGAAGATTTATTTCATGGAAGTGCAATATGAAATATGTGGTTTCCCTCTCAACCACTAAGGCTGAGTACATAGCACAAAGATAATATTTCAAATAATCTATATGGATTAAGGTTTCTATTTTTGATCTCAATATATGCCAGTATGTTATTATTGTACATTTAGATTATCAATCATCCCTTTATATAAACAAAATTTTATTTTTCCATTTTGTTTCTAAGAACTTAGAAATAATGCATCACAATACAAGAGATGTTTTAGAAAATAGAATTTTTTGTTTCAATAAAATACACAGAGATAAAAATTCAGTCGATAGTTTGACTAGGTAGTATATTTTTAAAAGTTCAATAATTACTTAGGCATCTTGAAAATGGATCCACTTGAATAACCCATAGGTGCCAGCGCATCATCTTCTGGCTTTAGATTCTATTTAAAATGGTGGAGATTTTTTTTTATCAGGCTTGATATCCAAATGAAAATAATTTTTTTTATTAGTCATTTTTTTATGTTTTATCATGTATAATATTCATTATAATTCACTACTATCTTTCCCTGTTTTTATTAATTTTATTTTGATCATTTTCCCTTACGTGTAGAAATAATGTATGTAGAGTATTGATCACCTAGAAGTTTTCTCTCATGTAGATGATTTGGATCACGTGGACATTTTAGACCTTGTAGATATTTTGGCTCACATAGCCTTTTGGGATAACATAGTTTTCTGGATCATGTAGATGATTTGTCCCATGTAGCCATCCTGAAACTAACATAGAATATTAAACAATTCATTTTGAAATATTGTAGGGGGGATTTTAGAGACATGGGTTTTATCTTATTTTTATCATATTGTCACTGGATGATGCATTCTCATAATTCCATTATTGTAGGTGCTATTAATCCATTACAACAAACTTAATCATTATGGTTATTTTCTTCTGTGCTAGTCCTCAATAGATTCAGGGCATGAATTGAAAACATGGATAATCAATATTTATTGAGAAATGTAAATAATGATAATAATAAATATAATAACAATTATTTTTATTTTTATTTTTATTTTTATTTTTAATCATGAAAAGAAATACTATAATAGAAGTGAATCCCTCACCCGATGCATGACCATGGGAATAGGAATAAAAATGGGCCGGGTAAGGCATGAACCTATAATCTTTATGTTGGAAGGAACACTTTGAAAGAGCCTGAATAATGTGGTATCTTTTCCGGGGCTAATCCACTAGACAACCCAATTCATTGGGGGCATTTTGGATTTATTGGTTCTAGCCATGATCCTATACGATCGGACATTTAATATCAATGTAAAAAAATTATAATATTACAATTATAATATTTTTTTTATAAAATTTATTTATAATTGTAGATATTATTTAAATCTATTAGGCATATATCCTAGATATGTTGGTCGAAATGTAAACATGGAAGACATGGGTGGGGCTTGAATCTCTTATAACACATGCTTTCTGATAATATTTTAGGTTTATCTCAGCCTATAGGGTGGGATGCTAGGTCTAAAATTCAGAGCAGATCATTAGGTTGGGATTCCAGACAAACCTAGACTAAAATAGTGTCTTTTCCCTGGTCTGACTAGCCCCATGGTCCGGGTAAGTCCTTTTCAGGTCTGTCTTGAGTCCGCCTTTTTATGGTCTTTCCTGAACCTACTTCCAACTATCTTTCACGTTTTGGGTTGAATTTAAAACGTTAGAAGAAGGTCATTTTGTTTTTTAATAACACATGTAATGAAGGGTGAACCTCATTGATGGGATATTTTTTTAGTAATACAAAAAATGGTTCTAGTCAATGCTCATCCTAAACCATGCTTCTATATTCACGATTGTACGTGAATTATTTTTTTAAAAACATTATGACATATTTTTTATTTTTAATTTTTCTATATGTATATTAATAATTAAAAATAGTATACATAAAACCTAATTAATTAAATATTTATATAATAACAAACACATGATAATTATTTAATACATTTATGATAATTTGACATTATTAGTATAATAACTATAAGTATTAATTAATAATGTATATAACACTATAAAATATAATACTTATTAATTATACCATACAATATTAATTACATATTTAACTAATTAAAAATATTACTTAATATTTTTATAATTTTTAATTTATTAATAAAAATTAATTAATATATTACATATTATATTAAGAAATTTTAATTAATATATATATAATAATTATTATTATTATTTTTTAATATATTGAGAGAAAATATCACTATTAATTACGAATTATATTATTCACTATAAATTAATATTATATAATCAAATAATAATAATTATTAGTAATTTCTGAATAAGTAGGTATTAATATAATTAATAATAATATGTTAACAAATAATGAAAATAATAATTATTAATTATAATATTAATTATTAATTATTATTTTATTAATATGCTAAATAATATATACTATTATATTAATAATTACTAATTATATTAAAAACATAATTATAAAAACTACCATCACAGACAGTGGGGTGGTTATGTTGGGGGTAGTTGGGAGTGGTAGCCAGAGGGTCAAGCACCCAAATAGGTATCCTATCATGTGTTCTATTAGAAGGCGACAGGGGTAACCTATGATATATTTAGAAATTTTGTATTATTAATCATATAATTAATAAAATAATTAATAACATATAATATAATATTATTAATAACTAATTATGTAATTAATATTATTTTTAGTTATATATTTAATAATATAATAACTAATGCATGAATATTTAATTATTATATTCTATATAATTAGGGATAACTAATATAATTAATAAAAATTGTTAATAATAGATTTTTTAAAAAAATTATACATATTAATTGATTTTTAATTATAATTATACAACAGAAAATTAATTATATTAACGAATTATACCTTTTTGTCATAAATGATTTTCAATTGAAAATTTTAAAAACATATCACATAAAACGTTGTTCAATTTCTTTGAACTGACAATGTATCACTTTGGTCTGCATCACTATCTCATATTCTCTTCAATGCCATAGCCTGGTGTATTGTTAATGTGTACATTCCATGTCTCTTAATGTTTATGCTCTTGAATAGACACATCCTATGTAGTATTTTTAGTTGTTTCTGCAACATCTTCCTATGTGACTGGTGGTGGAGTGAAATGTCATGAACTAGCCTGGTCTTCCATTCAAACCAATACATGACCCAACCTATGGCATGGCACAAATGGAATTCTTAGTCCCCACATGCTACAACTTATGTCTGGGTATTGAGAAACTCCTTTTGGAATGATTTTTTCATCGGATTATTCAACATTATCATTAATCATTCTAAAAATCATCCATAATAAAAGCTAAAACAAAAGGAACCCTAGAAAGCTTTAAAGGATATATCCATATCAAATTTCAAGATTGAACAAAAGGAAAAGCGACCCAAAAATATCCAAAAATATTCTTATGAAACAAGGGCTAACTTCCCATCATGTTACCACCAACATGTGTCCCAAAATTCCATTAGTATGAGTGCTCACCACCACCATACGGAGACTTGAATTTACCTGAGTTAGATAAGAAAAGGTCTACATACACCCATTCAACATATGTAGGGTGTGATAGCACATATCCAATAGGATCCAAATATGTATTCCATTAATTTCAATTATAATACAAGTAAATTTATTTAATTTTAAATTAATGGAAACAATTTATGTTCAAAACATGCTTTAAACATTATACGAAAAGTAATGAAAACAAGAATAACTGGTTCGTAGGTAAAACCAAAACATAAGAACCAAGGGAAATCCCTAAGTAGATAGGTTTTTTAGGGACCTTAGATTCTTGAACTCTTAGTTATCAAACCATGTTCGTAAAGGAACATTCCCAATCTCGATCCATATACATCACATCACAATTCATTTAGTTAGTGTTGTAGCATATTGTGAGGAGGGTGTAAAATCTGATTCCCTACTACCTCATCTAGCACACTTCTCCTATTCATCCTTTCTATATATACTAGATTACCACGTGCCTTCCCCTTTTCCATGTCGTAGAGATCACATTCCACATATGCCAAGCCACCATATCCAAAAGCACAACATTTGCTACTATTTACATAGGGGAAATCCATTTTAAATACCTTGAACACGTACCAAATAACCTTTCAAATAAATGATTTACTCATATGAAATAATTTATAAAACAATTGAATTTATATGAAAAAAGTATGTTAAAAATAATGGAACAACATGAAACAGCAAACCACTTTCCTTTAATACACAATAAACTACATGAAAATAATAGTCCATTAAAAGAGGGGATCTTATGGAATAAATAACAAACCATAAACATCAAAAACCATTCCATGTAGTTTATATTAGAACAACCCTAGGTCATTACAACTACTCGGTAGAAAAAACCTTATGAAAGAAGGGTTAAGAGACCTATAAGAGGGGATATTAGACACTTACATGGTGTTTCCTTAAACAATCTAGGTCATAATTCACACAAAATATAATTTATGAGTGGTGAGCATAAGGGTATTGGTGCACCTAGGTATGGTGACGTTGTGGATAAGAGAACATTTGTGAAGAAAGGGGTCAAATTAGGGAGGTGTAGTTTATTAATTACAAATATTTTAAAACTGGGGAGACAACATCATTTTCCCACAGGGTTCTGTAAACCATACACCAACCATGTGGGTTCTTTTGGATCCACTGGAATAGGTCTTATGATTTTAAAACAATACACTTAACTGTGTGTGTTCTTTAGTGTAACATTCTAAAGTCGTATAGTTATTTGAGGTTGGTTCATACTTTCCCCAAACTGTGTGTCAACCATGTTCCAGCCTCTACCTCCCATAAAAATTCAATTTTCATATGAAATACCAATAAAAGATATGGGTGAAATGAAATACCGAAATTAAATAATAAATAACAAAAACATCCACCATGGTTGTGACAATTCTCCCCAACATGTTACTTTCCATCCCAAAAAATGTCAATCCATAGTCTGCTAAAGATTAAGTGAGGTTATTTCTCTTCTACAAAATTCTTTCATTCCCAGGTCTCATTCCCATCATTTCAATTTATCCATAGGACATGAACTATATGAATATATTTCTCTTGAAACCCCATCACTTGGGAATCTAAAATACAAACTAGATGATCAATTATAGAAAAGTTGGGTTCCATCTCAATCTCATCCAATATCAACACATGAGAAGGGTCTATATAAAACCTTTTCAAACTACATACCTAGAGTACATCTGGAATTGACATCAATTCAGAAGGAAATGTTAAGAATTATGTAAATTTACTGATCCTATCAATAATCTTTGAAATTATGACATACCATAGAGTAAGCTTCCCTTGATTCCCAGGATGACGATTGCCTAAATGAGGTGTTACCTTTAGAATCATCTAGTTACCTGCTTATAATTCAAATTCTCTAGGTTGATGATCAACATTTGAATTGTAATGGATCATTTTTTGTTAAAAAATTTTGTTGTATCATATAAATCAGACTATTCATTTATTGTATGTTTCTTATTCCCACTCAAAATGTCACTCCCACATCAATCCAGCACATAGTGGACTATCAAAGCCAGCTGTATAGAGCATCAAAAGTATCAATCTTGATCAAGGATTGGTAACTATTATTATAGGAAAATTAAACTAACCCTAAATTTTTATCCCACAAAACACTTATATCTAACACCTAGGTATGAAACATGTCTTCTAAAATCTAATTTGTATTCTATGATTGGCCATCCATTAGGGTATTGTATGACATATTAAGCTGGAATGGTGACCTATTTTCCTTTTATATGCATTCCAAGAACAAGAGGTGAGGCATGGGACTCTGTAAAAATAAATAGAATATGACACACCATCCATCCTCATAGCCTCTTAATCATTAAACTTCCTTATCACTTCTAATTTTCTAGTGTCCTTGATCATGATAATGTGAGTAGATTTGTGAAAATAATCAATTATAACCCAAAAAACATTCCTTTCCCATTATGTATGAGGCAACCCAATGATAAAATCCCTGTAAAACTCATCACACATGAAGGTAGGAATGGGTAGGGGATGAAGCAAGTCAAAGTTCCATTTATTATCATATTTGATTTGCAATAAGTACAACACTGAGAAACAAAGTTATTGATGTTACGTCTCATGCATGGACACTAGAACCGACATCACACTTCATAAAACCTCTTGGTGGAACCATGATGAATATCCACTATGAATGGGGATATTTCTATATTTCCACCTTTCTTAGAGACAACTATACCACAAACTAGTCATTTATGAAAAAAAACTCCTTAACAAGACAATGAATATTCGTCGCATACCTCCTCACCATTTGGAGTATCGATTGAATTCTAAAAAAAACATCATTGGTATCATATTTCATGATTATATACAATTGATATGGATGAAATTTAATGTTAGATAAGAACATTACTCAGTTCTCTTATATGGATTCTAGGTTCATTCATGAAAAAATCACTAAAAGGATCCACTCAGCATTAGATTCCTACTGAGTCTATGTCAAAACATCATACTTAGTGAATCATCAAATACCCTCCCTTTACCTATAGTGTAGACAATATTTAATTTGAACCCTTTAATATACTCTATAATCCATATCTTTCCAAGGTTAAAATAAATTAAATAAAATATATATATCGTGATTTTTTAATTCTTGTAGACCATAAACTTACCCTCAAAAGATAATACAGGATGCACATGATGGAATGATTCACAACTCTAATATCAAGTTCATGGGTTAGGTAATTTTTATTATGTGTTTGGTTTTGTATAGGTCTATATGTTACCACATGGTCAACATGAATATACACACAATCCAAACATGTACATGAGTCATTACAGTAGACCATGTAACCTTGACCTACCTCCGGGATTGTATAGATTGGTATGGATGAAAACTTCCACATTATCTCATTAAATTATTCATGACATTCTAGAATTTAATAACGACTTATCTCTTTTTTTGTAATAGATACCCTAGGTGAGGCATGTTTCGATGTCTTTATGAAAAATAGCTTGTAATACCTTATCATACCCAAAAATATTATGATTTAAAAAACATTCCTCATCTCTTCACATTACATCACTTCTCTGGAATTATATGTATCAATAGATCCCCACATTCTCATATCACATGAACCAATAACATGACTTACAAAATAAATAAAATGCAATTTGATTGTTTACCATAAAAATGATGGTCCAAAAATGTTCCCATAAGGATACTCAAATGTTTTCCATGCTCCACTTCTAATTTTTAGTAAACAAAAATGTCATCCAAAGACACTATGATTAAGGTGTTGAGTCATATATGTAATTACTAGATCATAATATCCATGAAAACTATGGGATCACTTGTTAATCTGAAAAAAAATGATAGTTATTTAAAATTCATATACCTTCTTTGGAGAGAGGTCTTGCTAACATTAGCTTCTCTCACCCAAACCTGGTGATAACTTAAATAAAGTTCAATATTTTAAAATCATATTTCCTAATTTATCTATTCAAATAGATCAATAGAATTTAATAATTTATATTGATTAATTATCGTTAATTCAATCAAAATAAGATAATCAAAAAAAGGATTATTCTTCTTGAAAAAATGTACCGAAGATTCCAGTTTAAAAAACGATCAAATGAATGACGATTTTGGACTCTAAATTATCCAGTCAAATCACTTAATCCTTCAATTTGGTGGGATATAAAGGAAATTATGATCTGGATATTTGAAGTATCACTTGAACCAAATAAATGAAGTACTCTAGGGCCCTTTCAGGAGGCAATACTGATAAATCCTTCAAGGACACTTCAGTAAACTAATTCAACATGGATGGAATCCTACTATCTAAAACATCCCCCATCAACTTATGGATTGATGGGAGAATCTTTATAGGAAAGGCAACCTAGCACTAGTAGATGAGGACTAATTCATCATAACCATGGATCCCTTTATCCATAGAAAACTCAAGTTCTCCCATTAGGGGCCATAAAGGTCACCCAATGATGGTAAGAATTCATTAGGGATTTAAAGAACATTATATATTCCACCCCTGAGATCACATTAATATTCTCTATATCCAGGACTTGAAATTTCCATTTCTTCTCAACATATAACAATGAGACAACATGGGATTGGCATCAAAAACCATAATACATTCTTTTTAAATGTATTTTAATGAAATCCATTTCATATAGATTAATCTTGGCTGGATGTTTCAAAAAATCTACAAGACATGCATATATAAAAGATTTTGATGTACTTATATAAAACAAATCAATTATCATGGATGATGAAAAAAAGAATAGTATCTCTAACTATCCCAGGGCCTACATCAGATTAAACCAATGATTAATAAATAACATGTGGGTGTTACATCTCTATCTAAGCCTGAGGTTGACTTATAACCCATATTTACCATTTAAGATGACTACACCCACAAGAAGATACCTCTTTTCACAATATCCACTAGAGAAAGACTCCATTACCCATAAAACATAAGATAGATATAGAATTACTCTATGATTTGTTGATCCTTCCCCACTATGAGAATGTAGAATATTCCTAAAATACCATTATATATTACCACATGTACATAAAATTTTAATTCCCTAGGTGGTACATAACATGTCCACTACATGTGCTCAAGATTTCCACACGGATGACACATAATAGTTTTTCCAATAGCAAATATTGATGGTGGGTAGTGCGAATATCCTGAGCTACTACCACCCTTTTTTATTTCTCCTCCAACTTCCTATTATTTTTCTATGAGCCAACCCCACATTATATATCTGATGGAATCATACCAGTCAAACCCTTCATACCTTCCTAGTCACATTCCACCATAAATTCTTGATCTCACACCTCATCACTGGGCTTCTATTTAAGCTAGAAAACTTGAGATTTGATATCTATCCACAATCACTTTTAAAACAATTAGGTTTTCAACCTATCATTACTAGTCTACTCAAGATAAAAGTCAGATATCTCTTCAAAGAAATTTGCATATTTTGTCACTAAACATTCCCCCTACTAAAGGGACAAAAACTCCTGAGACTTGGTGGGAAACAAATTCCTAGGATTAAAATTCTTAGGAAAAAAATTCTATTTGAATGTTTCCTTGAAATCCTTCCATCCCATCTTCTACCAGTTCTCAACATGAACCATAGTCTCCCTCCACCTTCAACTAGGGACCTCCGACATAAATGTTTAATACTTCACTTTAATAGCTTTAGGAGTTCCATGTAACCCTAATATCTTGTGGACATTTTCTACCCAACCATTATCTTTCTAGGGGTTAGTTCGATCCATAATAAAAGGGGGTTTATGTTTGAGGAACTCCAAATCCCAATCCTTCTATATCCCCATTTCAAATTCCCTATCTCGAGTAAGACATGAGACTTCTCCCTAATCTAGTGACCAAACATCTTGAACTAACACCTCCGAGAGTGTCTAATCAGCTAGTGGGTTAGCCGATGAAGATTTATCTTCAGCCTCCACCTTTGGCTGTAGATATGGTCTCATGATAGGAATGATACTGCATAATCATCTAAGGAAAAATAAAATCATAAATACATCATAACTATAGGAATGATATGAACCACATAATAAAAAATTTCATGAACCAAAATATAGATCCAAACCCAAACTACATCACCCTACCTTGGTTCTTGTGCCAGGTATACAACTTATGCATTACACCCTATGTTGAACTCAAAAAAATGATCCAACATCCCATGGCGATCCAAGGTCTATCAAATAGTATGTTTTTAATAAACCCCACTTTTCAACCAGATCTTCATACCTTGAATTTTCAACCACAAGTCTATCAATAAATTCCATAAATAAATTAGCTGAAATAAAGTAAAAACCTTCTCTAATACTATTTTATCATGAACTGGCTCGGGCTTCCATCGAAACTGTAACCTAACCTAGCATATTGGAATGGCTTAAAGTGAATTCTTGATCCCCACATGGTAGAAAATACTAACTTGGAATAACGGAACTCCTTGGGGAATAATTTTTTCATCACATAATTTAGTTTTATCATAAAGCATTATAATAATTTTCCATAAAATAGACAGAAAAGGATCCATACATAATATTAAATGTTTAATCCATAGCCATGTACCAAAATAGAAACAAGGAAATGTGACCAACCAAATAAAATCAAATATCCCCATGTCAAATGGGGTAATACCCTATCATGTCACTTCTAATAGCTATCCCAAAATTCCTTTGGCACGAGTACCTACCAGAACTGTACGATGCCTTAACATTACATGAGTTAGAAAAAAAGGATCTATGTACACCCATTGGGTGTATGTATAGTTTGAAATAACATCCCCAATATTATATAACTAATTGCTTCATTACAATCCATTATATTACAGAAATATATCGGTTTTAAAAGAAAAGAAATTATTTATGTTTAAAACATGCTTTAAAATATAAATGAAAAGTGAAGGATACAATAATAACTAGTAAGTAGATAAAACCATAAAATAATCACCATGGTAAATCCCTAAATATATATGGTAAGAAGGGACCTTTAACTATAAAAAAAATTCTTATACTAACATAAATTTATTGACACATAATATATCTCTTTGTAAAAATCATCTATTACAATTGATATTAAATTTTATTGTTTGTGATTTTATGTACAAACACTTGTTTTTACCAATAGTTTTATATATTTATGTTGCTTATTTAACACCAAAAACACATTTTACCAATATTTATATCTATTTCATTATCATATAAATACTAACCATTTTGACCAAAAAATTATTCTATTACTATTAATTGTTATTGCCTACAATTTTTTTGCCGTTTTAAAAATATTTTGTGATAAATTTCCCAATAACATTAAATATTTCATCAGAAAAGAATATCTATATAAATATATTATTTTCAATAAATTTAATAAAATATAATTTTTTATAAAATCATATAATCATATGTTTTCATAATAAATATAAATTATATAAATTTTAATAAAATCATATAATCATTTTCTTAATTAATACATTATATGTTTGTCACAATATATATATATATGATATAAAGTTGATAATGAATTTTTATAATATTTGAAATATTGAATGTAGTATGAAATTAAAAATAAATTCACTTATATGTAATTTCAATATATGAATATAATATAATTATTTACTCTAAATATATATATACATTTTAAATTTTCCATTGTATATAAATTGTATATTAATTTGTTATACATCATGATTAGTTTTTAAAACGTTATACCTATAATATGAATCTCTATTCTCAAAAGTAAAATTATTAAGGTGAAACGATCGTAGAACCATTGTCTCTTCTTCCATTGTCACACACCGACTTGATAAATTTCCTTCTGTGTGGTCTGACAATGCATAAGACTTGCAAAAAAATGCTGTTGTAGTTGAGTCAATAAGGCTCTCTTTATGACTTTTCATTCCTTCATGTAATGGGGGAGATTGAGAAGCCATTAAGGTATCCTTATGACTTTACCATTCCTATTCTTTTGAAAATCACAAACACCTTATTTTAAGGAAAATTTTATTTTACCCCTAGTTTACTCTTAGAAGGGAAATTTCCATCCCAAAAGAAATTTTCCCTTGCCTAGATTTCATTGTTCATATCATAAATTTTTCTAAGTATAAAACACAAATTGTAATTCAAAATCTCGGAATCATATAATACATAGATATGAGGTATTCTGTTTAATACATTGAATTTTGGATATGAACTCTCATGATTTTCATCACCGAATTATGGATACGAACTCTCAGGAAGGTCAACTCCGAATTCCGGATACGAACACTCATGATGTTCAACTCCGAATTCTAGATACGAACTCTCATGAAGTTCAACTCCGAATTATGGATATGAACTCTCATTAAGTTCAACTATGAATTCTGGATACAAACACTCATGAAGTTCAAATCCGAATTCCAGATACGAACTATAATGAAGTTCAACTCTGAATTATGTATACGAACATTCATGAAGTTCAACTCCATATTCTGGATATGAAATCTCATGAAGTTCAACTCTGAATTCTGGATACAAACTATCATGATGTTCTAATTAGAATTATAATTTAATTATCGACTGCATATTATTATTATGAATTCTAATTAAGAAATTCTCTAAGTTCTGACACTGATTTCTTTGAATTCAGACTCTGAACTCTGATGAGTTCTAACTCTGAACACTCATGAACTATGACTCCGATCTTTGAAAGTTCTGGTTCCAAATTCTAGTGAAACCAGACTCCGAATTTCCTTGAAATTCAGACTCTGGTTTTCTACAGAATTCATGTTCTGAATTCATAAAAAATAGAATCTGAATATTCTTAAGTTATATACTCTGAATTCAATTTTTACTTACACTCCAAAAAATAACTTTCCCTATTCCAAAATTCCATTTACCTTCATTTTGAATTTCAGTTTAGTTATGCATACACTTTTTCTATTAGATAACAATTTCATGATTTCATTTATTGAATAACCGTTGTTTATGTATACACGTACATGTCCCTCCGAAATTCATGGAAGAATTCGACCATTGGAGGTGGGATCCAACCGTTTGAGCTCCCCCTATAAATAGTAGATCATTTGAAAGTGTTCGAGACTTTTGAGACATTACTTTCACATCTGTTCATATATGCTTTTGAAGTGATTTCTAGAGAGAGAGTCTCTTATCAACTCTCAAGCTTCGTGCAGAAAATTTGAACAGCTTCTTCAAAATTTGCATTGTGTAGATTTGCTTCCTGGGACTCCGATTGTTGCTGGGTACAATCGAGGGCTAGTGGGGAAAGGAAGATATAGTTTCCAACACCATCATGTTTAGGGCTTCCTTGCTGAGGAAGACAACGATGCTGACTACCTAATTGTTGAGGGCTTGTGGGGATAGCAAGACAGACACCGATCATAGTATCGAGGGCTTACCCTGGTGTGGGTAAGATTTACTTTCTTGAAATTATAAATCAAGGGACTTTTATCCAAGGTTGTTGGATACACTTCTCTTTGGGTTAAAAGACTTATTACTTCTTACTTGTTTTTGTTACAAGTTTTTCCACTGTATTTTTTTATGTTACGGAAATTATACTATCTAATACTTCCATACTCTTGTACTCCAATTTAGTTAGATTATATATGCTTCAAGGTAGAATCTTCAACTTTTTAACTATTGTTAAGTTTAATTTTCAGAGTAAATTTTCCGTAATCTAGAAAGTGATTAGAACATATAGTGGTCATGTGAATTCTCATGTTTAACTTTGTTAAACCTAACCAACTTTAAATGTTCCAAATGAATTTTTAAAAGAAATAATTCAACCCCCCTCTTGTATATGAGAATCTCATTCTTATTTCGATCATACATTTGGTATTTTAGGGAATATCATACTCAGACATACCATCTCAACAATTGGTATCAATTTTTGGAAACCTCAAACCCTACACCAATTCATCAATAGGTATCATAGGTTGGAAACGTGAAACCCTAAACCAATTCAACAATTTGTATCAGATATTTTGGTACAATCCGAATTAATCTCATGATTAGTTTCAGAAGAGAATTTTTGGAATATGAATTTTTGGAATAGCATTTTTTCAGAATTGAATTTTCTGGATTCATATTTTTCAGAATCTATTTTTTGGACTCATAGTTCAGATTCACTTTTTCATAGAGATACTATTGTTCTATATTTTTCTTGCGTAGAAATATTTTCCTTGTTAGAAAACATTTTTTATTAACATGTTTTGTGAAAGACTTTTCTTAAAGATGGAAGGAATTAATGTTGGTTCCATAGACAATCTAAATCCAACCAAACTAACTATTTTTGATGGTAATGATTACGAATATTGGAGAGATCATATGAATACTTTCGTTATCAATACTGGTGTTGGAAATTTAGTTACGCTTATAAGCGGATATAAGATCCCTGATAATGAAGTAAGTGCCTTTACAAATGAAGAAAAGAATGATTAAAAACTAAATTATAAGATATGCAATACCTTAATTTTCTCAATGACTAGAAATATATATAGCCAAATTTCATCTTGTGAAGCATCAAATTATATATGTAAGAATCTTGAGGTTACTCACTTTGGAACATCCAATGTAATTCATATAAGAAGAGCCAAGTTTAGATCCAAATATTATGGTTTTAGTTTTCCTTATGGTGCACCCATATGTAATGTAAAAAAGAGATTCATGAATATTGTGAATAGTTTATAGTCAATGAGTGAGAAAGGATTAGATGATGATGCCCTTGTTGACAAGATTATAGATATCTTGCCGAATGAGTGGGAATCTAAAAGGACTGTAATTGATGAGAATAGAAAGGTTACTCAGATTACCCTTGATGAGCTATTTGGTACTCTTCTTCAGCATGAGATGAAAATGAAGAGAGATGCTGATATAGTGAAAAAGAAGAAGAATGGAAATGGGATTGTAGATTTTACTAATACTTCCAATCACGTGAAAGCCAAGACTCCTAAAAGAGTGATCGGATCTAAATCTTAGAATGTTTTTATCCATTATGAATTTAGTGGAAGTGAATCCTCAGAAAATGAATTAGAAAATCTTGCTCAAATGATGAAAAATATTGCTGTATAGAGGAACTTTCAATCCAGATATAAGAATAAGTAAAGGAAGTAAAAGAAAGATTCAGAAGTTTCATGCTATGAATGTAAGAGAGTTGGACACAAAAGACCTTATTTTCCTATGCTCAAGAGAAAATAAATAAACAAAATGAATTTTGAACAAAACAGACAGAAGTATTACAAGTATACAACTAAGAATGCATTGAAAGCTAATGACACATGGAGTGCTAGTGGTGGAGATTCATCAGATGAATCTTCAAATTATGAATCTTCTGGATTGAAGAATATTGGTCTAATACCCAGGATACCAATTGATATTAATTTCTTAATGTATAAGGTAAACAATACTGAATCAATGACCAATGTTTATTTGAATTCTAATGATAGTAAATATTATAGCTCTTTGGATAAAGAATCTTCTTCTGATGAAGATAATCCTTTACCTTCCTATGAGGATGTTTCTAGGTTTTCCAAACACCTTGAGAATGAGAATTCAAAACTCATGAAAAAACATGATAAGGTAAATTATAGGAATACTATTCTTAGTAATGAAATATCATATCATTCTACAGATAATAATAAGGAAAATTCTGATTTTTAAAGTATTTCAAAAAATCATGAGGAAGTAAATTCTAAGAATAATAAACTTTTTAGAGACCTAGAAAATGTAATTTCTAAGAAAAATGTTTTCGATCCTTGCTCTAGTTCAAAATCAATTTTTTTTGAAGACAAGAACTTGGTTATAAAACTCAAATCCAAAATATTTTCCTTGAGGAAGTGTTTGTCAAACTTTACCGTTGGTAAGGAAAATTTTGATAAAATGTATTCTCAAATCCTACCTCGAAGGAATACTTCTGGTTTTGGTTACACAAGTTATAAACCAATTTTTAGTAACAAATAAATTGTTCCTCAATGTGACCCATTATGTACTTAGTGTCAATGTTGTTGTCACTGGGCAAAGAATTGTTCTTCAAACAAAACTCAATCTTTAGGATTTCATAAAGCATATTTTTTTAAGAAGATGTGGGTGCCCAAAATTTTACTTTCTGAGATTTCTGGATCCAAGAAAGTATGGATTCCGAAAACCTAACTTTTTCTTATTTTCAGAAAAATAGGGAAACTACCAACACTAATACATGGTACATGGATAGTGTATGTTCCCTAAATATTACTAGTAACAAAATCTATTTTGAAAAGATTATCAAAACGAAAGGTGTTAATGTATCTTTCGAAGATAATGCTCAGGGAAAAATTATTGGTATAAGTAACATTGTTCATCGTAGAAAAACATTGATTTCAAATGTTTTATTTTTTAAGGATCTTAATCACAACCTCATAAGTATAAGCCAGTTATGTTATGAAGGCAACCTTGTGAATTTTAGGAATGATAAGTTCTTAGTACACAATTCCATGGAAGAGTTTATTCTTTCTTCCCATAGGAAAGAGAATGTTTACACACTAAACATAGAAGACATTAGGATCCAAGAACTAACTTTCCTTAGTGCAATGGATGATCATTCTTGGTTATGGAATAGGAGGTTAGGACACTGTAACCTTAGAACCTTATGCAAAATTTCTAAGAAAAGACTAGTTAAGGATCTACCAGAATGTAGATTTGATTCTTCAAAAGTCTGTGAACCTTTTAAATATGGAAAGAAACATAAATCATGTTTTAAATCCATTGGTGAAGTCTCAACCACTGATTCATTACAGCTAGGGCATATGGATCTTCTTAGTCCTACACAAACTGGAAGCATTGGGGAAAAATTTTATATATTTGTTTTGGTTGATGATTACTCTAGATTTACATGGTTATATTTTCTAGAAAAGAAATTTGCAGAATTTTATTAGGTCAAAAGTTTTATAGCCCATGTTAAAAATCTGAAAAACCTTCCACTGAAAACAATTCATAGTGATCATGGAGGAGAATTTAAAAATTCTTATTTTGAAACTTTTTGTACTAGAAAAGGTATTACTCACAACTTCTCAGCACCCAGAACACCTAAAAAAATGGTGTTGTTGAAATAAGAAATAGAATTATTCAAGAGATAACTAGAACCATGTTGAGTGAGTATTCTATTGCTAAACATTTTTCGGATGATGTTTTATTTACTTCTTTTTATACTATAAATCGAGTTTTGATTAGACCTTTTCTTAATAAAACATCTTATGAGTTATGTAATGGTAGAAAACCTATAATTTCTTACATTAATATTTTTTGATGTAAGGTATTCATTCTGAATACTATTGATAACTAACACAAATTCACTCCAAAATCTAATAAGGGAATTTTCTTTGGATACTCCACAACTTCTAAGGCTTATAGAGTTTTCAACAATAACACTTGTACTGTTGAAGAGATATTACATGTCAAATTTGATGAAACTGATCCCTTTTTTTAAACAACCCCAACCTACATCTTCAGATGTGTTTTAAAAAACTGATTATCAACCTTTGATAGAAAATCCTTCTGATATGGAAAATGTTCAAGAAGATACTTCTAAAACATTTGCCCAAGATGATTTCCTACCCTATGTTGATGAATAGGTTTTTCAAAAACCAAATCAGTCATTTCTTAAGAATCATCATAGTGATAGTATCATTAGTGACGTGAATCAATCTGTAAGGACTAGCAGTTCTTTAAGAAGTGAAGAAGAATATCTAGCATTTCTTTCCCAATTGGAACCAAAAAGAACTGATTAAGATTTAGGTGATGATGATTGGATTAATGCCATGCAGTTTGAACAAAATGAATTTGAAAGGAATAAAGTCTGGACCTTGGTAGAAAGACCTAAGGTAGATTCTTTTATTGGAGTAAAATGGGTCTTCTAAAATAAATGTGATGAAACTGGAGTCATTGTTAGGAATAAAGCTATGTTGGTTGCTAAAGGCTATAATCAACAAGAAGGAATAGACTATGAAGAAACCTAAGATTTAGTAGCTAGACTTCAATCTATTTGTATTTTACTTTTCTTTGCATCATTCTTCAATTTTAAACTTTTTCAAATTGATGTGAAATGTGATTTACATAATGTTTATGTTCAAGAGGAAGTTTTTGTTGAACAACCTCTTGTATTGGGTGGATGTATAATTGATAGAAAGAGTACATCTTAAACTTTCCATTTCCTAAGAGATTCATTAGTTTCTTGGTCTTGCAAGAAGCAACACTCAGTTGCACTCTCCACTACAGAAGATGAATATGTAGTAGATGGAAGTTGTTGTTCTCAAGTGTTGTGGATGCAACACACACTCACAGACTATGGATTGAGTTTTACTAAGACTTAAATTTTTTGTGATTACACATGTTCCATTTCCCTTAATAAAAACATTTCACATCACTCTCATGCAGAGCACATAGAAATTAGGCATCACATTCTTAGGGATTACACACTAAAAGGAGATATCATTCTTCAATTTATCAGAATGCAAGATCAACTTGCTGGTATTTTTACAAAATCATTACCTTCTAATAGATTTTAATACAGTAAAAATATGTTATGAATGATAACTATAAGTTAATATTCCTTGATTAAATTTTTGTAAAATCATTCTCCCTACAGCAATAAATTCATTTTCATATAGGGAGTACATATCCTTGTAAGTATTTCCAAAAAAATCTATATTTTTTTCTCTCTAAAAATTTTCTGTAATGGAGATTTTCAAATTCATTGTAATGAAGCTTTTAATATTTTTTGTAATTGGTTTTTAAAATATTTTTGTACAAGAAATTTTCGTAATGGAAATTTTTATAATGAAAATTTTCAGAACTGATGTTTTCGTAATGAAATTATTTGGCCTTTGAATTTTTGTAATGAAATTTTTTCAAAACTGAGATTTTTATAATGAAAATTTGTTTGTACTGAAATTTTCGTCATAAACTCTTTCATAATCATAATTTTTGTAGTGGTTTTTTCATTATAAGTATTTTTTCGTTGTCAATTTTTTGTGTTCCAGAAAAATATCACCTATTACGAATAACCTTCCAAGAAATATGAAAGGTATGATTTCCTTCATAAGTATTTCACAGTTCTTATTTCATTGATTTCATTTTCTATTGTTTTCAAAATTTCTCGGATTGAAGTTTCCTTAAATCCGAATGCTTTCATTCAAAACCTCAAATGATCAGATTCAACCAAATTTTTCCTTGCGGCTATAATTTCAACCGTCCGATCTGATCTGATGAATTCTCAACCATTAGTTTGGTTTTGGAAGATGAAAGGTCACTTCAATGCCTATATAATGGGGACCCCCGATGGTTGTCCCACATCTGTTATTAAGCGTTTTCATCTCGAATCTTCTCCCATCTACTTAATCCTTTTCCAAACTCTAGAAAAGTGCACCAGTCCGAATGTCTTCAGAAGTGCCTTCTCATGATATGTCTTCAGTTAAGCCAATTTCAGAATGGAAAATATATAGAGAGTTGTTAGTTCACCAAATTTCTTCAACAAGTATGACTCTATAATCTCTAAAAACATCGAGCTCAATGGATGGGAGAGTGTAGCCATATCTAAGACTCGATCTCAAGATGTGATGTATCCGGATTTTCTCGTAGAGTATTTTGTGTTAGTGTTTTTATTCTATGAAGATGGAAGGGAGAAGATCTCCTTAAAAAACTATGGGAAGACGTAAACTTTATCCTATAACAATGTGTCTAGCTTGGTTGTCATACCTTATAAAGGAGAGGATGTGTTTTTCTCTCACAAGTTACCTGAGGTTCGTGGTGGTTTCACTAAGACAAAAGCTATGGAGTGTCTTTGGATTTTAGATATTGACACTACAAAGAATATTTTCCATCTTACAACCAATAATCTGATTCTATAGATTTGGGTACAAGGATTCATTATTCCAAGGATGGGTGATAAGGATACCCTCAAGAAGAGTGATATGTATATCCTATATTTCATGGTAAATCTAAGGGAGGTGAATCCCATGAGACACATCCACATTACTATAGAGAACATTAAGAATGGGAACCTAAGAGCTCAAATAATTATGTATCCGACATTGCTTTCAAAGTTGATAGTCCGGTGTCTTGAGTCTTTCAAGATCCCATGTAGCTCAAAGATGAGAAATTGTAACGTAATGCTGATTAGTATGATACATTAAGGAGAATGAAATTAGGGTTTTCAAAAGAGTCAGGTAAATTCTATGATCTTCTAGAGGAGGAGGCAGAACCCGTTTTGGAAAATGTGGAATAGGCTGAACCAACAAAGAAGTATGGTAAGAAAAGGATGTTAAAGGAAGTGGAAGATCAAGATAAACTCTCATGTCTATGGAAGTCCAATCCATACCTCTTAAACTAATGAAGCAAAAGGCATACTCAGATGAGGTGGTAGTAAAGTGGAGAGAGTACAAGAAGAATTGAAAATCAGGGCAGCTGCAGTTCGGTTTGGATCCTGCTGAGGCTATGGCCTTGAAAGAAAAAGCTATTGATGAGCTGGAAAAGTAGGCCAAGGAGAATAATCTCAAGAAGAAAATGACAGAGGATTAAATTTCACAATCTCTTCTAAGGGATGCTTAAATTACTTCAGAAAATATTTCTATTCTGAAAAATTTTCTGGTGGAATAATTGCCTGAGACTCTAGGTAAGAAGACTCAGAAAAATCCGAAACAAAAGGAAGTGGAGAAAGTTCAGGAATTTGTAGAGAAAGATCAACAAGCAGAGATGAGTACTGGTTCTGATGATTTACTTAAGAAAGTTGAAGAATATCAAGATAAGGGAACCCTATCTGAGAAATTCTCACTCCATACTTCTCAAGCTGGATCGTCTAAACCTGTTACGCCTAGAGATGATGAGAAGGGTGAAGAGGAAGTGAACAAGCCATATGAAGAAGAGATTCATAATCATGACTTTATTCTTCCTTAGGATATTGAAGCTGGAGATCAGAAAGAAAAACCTGATGAAGACAAGAGTGTACAGTTATCTGAGAGTGAGCAGGAATCTCTTGATGAGGGAGCCATACTGAAAATTTATAATGTTAAAAAATTGGTTGTTGACACTCCAAAAAAAGACATTATGATGAAGAATGAACCTAGAGGAACCTTAAAGAGAAAGTTGGTAGTGATAGATGAAGAACCATCTCTTAGAAAGTTGTCAGATTCAGAATCATCTTCCTTAGGGCAAGATTTTGTTGTTCAATCTCTGAAAAAGTTGGTGGATACCATTTTAATTTTTCCTACAAATGATTATAGATGCCAGATGCTATAGAATAGTTTGAACCAGAAGTCAGAGTACTTATCTATGGTCATTGACAGATGTGTGAAGGTTGAGGCATAATTCAATTTTTTTTTATCGATTATGAAGTCCACAAGAATTCTTGTAAGAAAATGAGAATTTGTTCGAAGAAAATCAATAAAGATTTGGGAGAGCTTGATCACTTCCAAGAGGAAGTCAAAAATATTTTGACACCGATGATTGAAAAACCAAGAATCTGACTAATAGATTTTTGGAAAAGCTACATCTAGAACATAGTTCTTGGATTCAGGATTTAAAAGATCTGAATGAGAAGCTGAGCTATATTGATCAAATCTTGAAATCAGAGAAGGATCTCCGGAGTGAGATGCATGAAAATATTTTGAAACATGATGAATTTCCAAAGACTCGGGAGGAGGCCATGAAGGATCAGGTAGAGTTCTTGAAGGCGGATCAAGGCATTAGAAAAGCAAGCAGAGGAAGATCAGAAAGAGCTTAAGAAGTTAATGACCATTTTCAAAATGCTAATGCCCAAGGAAAAATAAACAAAATAGACCACTCTGATCTTTTTTTTTTGTATTTTTCACATGTACTAATTCTCTCAATCGTAATAGAATTATTGTTATGTGTTTGGTTGTTTACACTAATATTTTAGGTACTTTATTTTTTTTCCATTCCCTCAAACTCTTTTTGAAAATCACAAAAGTGAAGAAGGAAAAAGAATTATAAAAAGGAGAAGAAATTTTTTTAAGTAAAGAATATATATCTCTACGTATGAAGGAGTTCTCATTATGAATATTTATACATTCAAATAAAATTTCTCATTTAAAAAATCCAGAATACGATTCATAGAGTTCCAAATCATAAGGGGGAGTTAGTAATATTCACCATTGTCCATAAAAAAAGGGATATGTGATTTAATTTCAATGTCTAGAAATTTATTCTAAGTCCTTACATTATTTTTTGTAAGGATGTTTATGATTTCCAAAACGGGGGAGATTCATGAGTAAATAAAGCACTCCTTATTACATTTCCATTCCTTCCTGTAAAGGGGTAGATTGTGAATTCATTAAGGTATGCTTATGACTTTACCATTCCTTTTATTTTAAAAATCACAAACACCTTATTTTAAGGAAATTCTTATTTTACACCTATTTTACTTCTATAAGGAAAATTTCCTTCCCCAAGGAAATTTACCCTTTCCTAGATTTCATTGTTCATATCATAAATTTTTCTAAGTATAAAACTTGGATTGTAAATCAAAATCTTGGAATCATATAATACTTAGATATGAGATATTCTGTTTAAGACTCTAAATTCCGAATACGAACTCTCATGAAGTTCAACTCCGAATTATGGATACGAACTCTCATGAAGTTCAACTCCAAATTCTAGATACGAACTCTCATGAAGTTCTACTCTGAATTCCGGATACGAACTCTCATGAGGTTCAAATCCGAATTATGGATAAGAACTCTCATGAAGTTCAACTCCGAATTCTGGATACGAACACTCATGAAGTTCAACTCTGAATTCCAGATATGAACTCTCATAAAGATCAAATACGAATTATGGATATGAACATTCATGAAGTTCAACTCTGAATTCTGGATATGAACTCTCATGAAGATAAACTTTGAATTCTAGATACAAACCCTAATGAAGTATGACTCTGAATTCTAATGTAATGTTCAACTATGAATTATGATTACAAATTCTAATTACGATCTTCTCTAAGTTCTGACTCCATGTTCTCTGAATTCAGACTTCGAACTGTAATGAGTTTTGGCTCTGAATTCCCATGAATATTGACTCTGAACTTTGTATGTTATGGTTCGGAATTCTAGTGAAACTAGACTTAGAATTTCCTTAAAATTCAAACTCTAGATTTCTACAGAATTCAGGTTCCAAATTCCTACAAAACAGAATCCGAATATTCTTATGTTATAAACTCCGAATTAAATTTTTACTTACTCTCTGAACATTAACTTTCTCCATTCTGAAAAATCATTTACCTCCATTCTGAATATCATTTTAGTAATGCATACACTTGTTCTATTATAAAACGATGTCGTACTTTTAGTTATTGACTAACAGCTGATTGAGTGACACCTGTACAGGTCCCTCCAAAATTCAAGGAAGAATTTGACCATTAGAGGAGGGAGCCGACCGTTGGAGCTCCACCTATAAATAAGAGCTCATTTGAAAGTGTTCAAGACTTTTGAGACAATAATTGGACATCTGTGCCTACATGCTGTTGAAGTGATTTCTAGAGCAAGATGCTTTTATCAACTCTCATGATTCATATAGAACGTTTTAACAGACTGTTAAAACTTTTCCTTGTACAGATTTTCTTCGTATGACTCCGATTGTTTCTATATAAATTCGAGGGCTTCTGAGGATAGTAAGACATAGGTTCCAACACCTTGAAGTTAAGGGATTCCATGCTGAGGTAGAAAGAGGTGTTGACTTACTAATAGTTGAGGGCTTGCAGGGATAGCACGACAGACTCCGATCTACATATCGAGGTCTTATCCCAGTGTGGGTAAGATAGACTTTCTTGAAAGTATAAATCAAGGGACCTTTATCCAAGGTTGTTGGATACCCTTCTCTTTGGGTTAAAAACTTATTACTTGTTACTTGTTTTGGTTACAATTTTTTTCGCTGAATTTTGTATTGTTAAGGAAAGTATACTATCATATACTTCCTTTCTCTTGTACTATAATTTAGTTAGATTCTATATGCTTTAAGGTAGAATCCTAATCTTTGTTACTTTTGTTATGTTTCATTTTCAGAATCACTTTTACAGAATCCTGAATGTGATTAGAACTTATATAGGTCTTGTGAATTCTCTTGTTTAAACTCGTTAAACATAACAATCTTTAAAAGTTCCAAAGGAATTTTTAAATGGTGCAATTCACCGCCCTCTTGTATCTGAGAATCTCATTATTTTTTCGATCCTACATTTGGTATTATAGTGTATATCATATTCAAGAATACCATCTCAATAGTTTTTGTTGTTATTGTTGTTATTATTATTGTGATCATTATTATCATTATTATCATTATTATCATTATTATCATTATTATCATTAATATCAATATTATCAATATTATCATTATTAAAATTATTAACATTAATACCATTATTATCATTATTATCATTATTATCACTATAATGGTTATTATTATTTTTATTATTATTATTATTTAATTTTTTCTTTTACATTTCCCCTCTCCCTTTCTCCCTTTCTCCACTACATCACCCAAACCCCTATCTTCCGGTAGGTGTTGTGCTCCCTAGCTAGGAGTAACCTTATCCACACACCTCCCTCCTCCTCTGGCAATGGAATTTGGTCGTCCCTCCTACAGATTTCATGTTCGGTCTCCTCCAATTAATATTCCTTATCCTCAACTCTCTTATTCTTATATTTTTATTATGATTTTCCCACTCTTTAATGTACTGTGAGTGTGTATCATGCAAACTCTAAACCTATTTTGGATGATTAATTTCTATATTTTTGATGGTTAAGGTTCTTGATCCAAGATAGTAGTACATTTTAGCTGCAGTTATGTGAGGTGTTGTTTGAAAGTGGATATTTCTTGTTTATTTTTTGAAAAATGCTTGACCATTTTTATGTTTGGTTAAATTATATTTGTTTATTTGGTGGGTGGAACGAATTAATATTGTTTTTTCTTATCTAATGATTGATTCCCATTCCATGTGGTGATTAATATAGGACATTTGTTCCTTGATTAGTCAACCGGGTTCATATGTATGCATGGTTTTACATACTTGTTCATATAGAATGATTTTAGTTGATTCATTTATGGATGTTTGTTGATTTTTGATAAAAAGGGTAAATTATATGTTAGTGTGTGTTGTTTGATGAGTTTCCAATGGATGCTGATGGGTGGTTCTCTTTCTTGTGGAAAGAAAACCTGTTTCTTTGCTTGACTATGTATTTCATGCTTCTCATAAGTTTTTTTAATATATCCTCCTATTTATTGTATTTTATTATGAATTTCTAAATTTAATGAATTATAGTGCTACATGAGGTCTTTGATTCATAAATTGATTGGAATTTTTTGTTTAAGTTATTCCCACATTCTATGTGGTGTGTAAATTCATTATATTCATTTCTGTTACATTAATCAACAATTATTCCATTGAATTTGATATTATGATTTTTTACTTTTAGGGGTTTTTACAATGCATTTCTTTTGGTCAAATATTTAATTATATGAACTAAAGACAAAATATGATTTCTATATTTCATTTTATTTCTATTTTGAACATAAAAATTTTATTTTTATGTGATTATAAATTAGAAATGTATCATGTTCATGAATTATAGTTTGTTTATTTATTTAGAAATAATTATTTTATTTATTATCTATATGATTGTTTATTTTTTATTACGTGGTTAATATTTTCCTTACTAATTGTTAATTGATAGTTTTAGATTCCATGTTAATTAAATTTATAAAATGAGTTTTCATTTTTTCTTGAGAAATGTTAGTTACAGGCATATAATTAGCATATTTATGGAGCACTTTTAGGATGTTGTGTGTTTAATTTGAAAGTAAAATTTTACATCTCATTAGGGCATGTTTAAAACAAGTACAAGTGATTCACTTCATTGTTTTTATGGTATGTTTGAGTTGTGTTCATTTGTTGAGTGTTATATTGTTGTAGATACAAACAATCACTTCCACAAAAATTTGATCAAATGAAAAGTTAGACTCTTGAAAATTGTATCATATTTTCCCCCATCGTCATTAGTTACAATCGTCCTGATTCTATATAATATTCATTCATGTGTCAAATTATTCAATAATTGAAAACATGGCATGTAAATCATCGTATATTACTCATGACATGTGGATTTTGAAATAGATATGGACTGTATAAGAATGTACATCATGGAACATTACTCATGGGCATTTGTCTAATTCTGCATAGGCTATGTGTTCAATTATTTGCGGCTTTAACACATGGCCTGTACAATTCTATTCAATTCCATACAATTCTTCACATGTCTATGCATCGTGTCCCGTAAAAGAAATTTGTCCAAGAACAATGTGCAGTTATTCACGTACCCATTTTTTTAGTACTCATCTTCTAATATTACTATAACCTATTTGCCCATAAGTAATATACCATGATTTAAATTCATTGAATATATTTCTAAATGAGGAATTTAAACTAAATCTCTATGATTTTATTCATTCCAACCATAGTCAAACTATGGATAGGAACCATGTTTCTATTACTATGATGGGGTCCTATGGATATTTTTCCGGTAAGTACGAATGGGCTGTTCATTTGACTACCAAATCAGATGTGTTATGATTTGGTGTCATGTTCTTAGGGATGATTCCTAGATGGTGGGTTATTGATAATATTAGGACCATTTACTAGAATAATATAATATCATGGGTATCTTGAATTTTATTATTTCAAAACTAGTACCAAATATACATTTTTTATAAATAAAACGATATCATTGAATGTTTATTTCCTTCTTGTGAAGGTAATAACTTTGATGAAAGTTAAAGGAATGTTCAAAACAAATGTAAGTTATTTTATATTTCAATTTTTTATAGTTTCATTTATTTCTATTTTGGTTTCAATTCATCCTAAATTTTTGCACATATTTATGGGTTTTCTGTTTGGTTTTGTGTTGTAGATCTTGGATATTAAGGGTTTTTCAAAGCATCAACTTGACGTTCCTCACTGGTACTAGAGATGATTTGATTTTTTGAGATGTTAACATATAATATGAATGAATATTTTCCACATTATTCATATCATTTTTTTTAAAATTTCTATTTAATTATATTTTCTTTTAATTCATGCATATATTTTGAACCTGTTTTTGGGTATGTTATTTTGTTGTGTGTGGTGTATAACTTGGAGCTGAAGGGTGTGGCATAGTAGTGACTTGAGGATCCTTACCTGTAATGGACTTGACATGATTTGTGGATTAATATTGTAGGTTCTGGACTCAGTGGAAGTGCGTTGGTGGTTTGCCCAAAATTAATTTTAACCTTAAACAATGTTCAATCCGAGATCCGTCACAATATAAAATTCCTAATCATCGGAATAGAATGAAGAACTAAAATAAAAGAAGAGTCCTGGAACCCTTGAGGAGGATCATCATATGTTGATTATAATTAAGTTAATTAATGCATAAGAATTACCTCATATGAATTCTTTCTTCGTTGATGTGTCCGGTTACGATTCGGTGATCCGTCGTTGTGTCGTAGAATCCAATTGTAGGATTCCTCTAGCGGTGATCCACACGTGTGTCATGTATCTCTAGACGTTGCCGAAGGGATCTTCGAGTGTTAGCGTGGAAGAACCTTAGCTTGTGATGTCCGCCTTCGATCGCCTTGATCTAGTGGGGGATCTTTATCTCGTAACATGAGGGTGTTCTTAGTGGAAAGGGAATTCTCTCTTGGCTTGAGAGTAATTCCAAATCTGTTGTGCACAAAAATGGATCTTTTAAAATGTTGGTGTTGCAAGGATATTTATAATCGGGTTTGTGGTTAATAGAGTTACGAAAATAAATAAACACGTTGCACATTTTATTTATTTCATTAACTCTTATTGAAAACACCCACGTCAAATTATTAATTCCTTGACATGCGCCCACGCTGATTATAATAAATATCATTTAATAAAATAATATTAAATCCTGAAAATCCCAACTGGAAAAACTACACGGCATGTAATAATTAATACACTGTGTGTACTTGTTTTCCATTAAACTACCCGGCGTGTATATTTAATATACACTATGTGTACTTTTATTTTCCATTTTTCTATACCACATTTATTAGACCTTGAGTAATGACTATTTATTTCTTAAATAAATGTAACTGCATTACTCACTAATAAATATATTATTTCTTCCACAATATATTATTTCGAATAGCTAGTGTCAAAATAAATGTGATCAGATAGGCTTAAATAATTATTAAACCACAGTCGGGAAAAATATTTATTTAATTTTCTAAATTAATATTTAACTGTGATACACGGAAACAATTAGTGTGTGATCCTCTAGGCCTCTTTCTCAGTGGCATTAGGAGGAGCATACCTAAAGTCCAAGGTTAGCATCTAGCAACACACCAAGGCACCCATAGATAAAGTAGTTAACACCGCAATGACATGTCACCTCCTATGAATGCTTACCATGTAATATTAATCCTT
Source organism: Viscum album (assembly GCA_963277665.1). NCBI lineage: Eukaryota > Viridiplantae > Streptophyta > Magnoliopsida > Santalales > Viscaceae > Viscum > Viscum album. The sequence continues at coordinate 977,991,038 of OY728161.1, forward strand.
TGTCTCGATATCTCCAATCAAGTGCGTTACATGATAGTGCCATCAACCCATGTGCTTGATTATTCTTTCTTTGAATTCCCATAATTGAACTTTCCAATACCTTACCATGACCATTGATTTATTTAGGCTATATCAATTCCATCAAAGGGCCTGAGATATCTACTTACATTATGGAATGGAAGGGAAAAATCCTTTCTCGAATTATCTATTAATGCGGCATTACTCATGACGCACCCAACGTATCCTACAACGCTGCGAACAGTGTGTCATCACAGTTTTCGTCAACACATCTAAGTGTGCTAGTTGTAATACCAATTAATAATAATCTTAATGTCTAAGGACCAGTACACACGTCCGCAGATAGGAACATCCAATGACACTATAAAATGTGGATTTCCTACGGGCGAGTCTCGTACTCATAATATCTTCCTGTATATTACCAAGGGCACACACCATGAGAAGGTGCCTCAAATTTTTATGAGTCCTCACCCCTAATGACCTGTCTTATTTGTGTCCCTCAAATAATATCATTCGGCCATAGAACATACATTCAATAACAGTTTTATGGAACTTCTGGGTTCTCATCATAGGAGGGATCCTCTATGACCCTTGAATGTAACAGCTGTCCATAGGACATTATCACATGGCATGTCATGTAGAATAACAATCAAGATGTGATAATGATTTTATTTAATGAATAAAGTACAATGTAGTTGGTTCTAGACCACAAACTCTAACAGACTCCCACTTGGACTACATCCAACTGCTAAAAACCTTTAACCTGCTAGCTCTCACATAATATTCATGCTTCTACTGAGATATGCCTTTAGTAATGGGGTCCACCACATTCTCTTCCATGGACACTCTGCTCACTGCAACCTCTCCCCATTGATAGAAATCACTTAAGAGGTGATACATCTGGAGTATGTGCTTTGTCCGTTGATGTGACCATAGTTCTTTTGGACGAGCCGCCGCTACAGTATTATCACAATACAATGTAATGGTATATTTACTGCTATGCACCACATCAAGCTCTTGGACAATGATCCAAATCCAGACAGATTTTTTGGCTACATCAGAAGCCTCTATATACTAGGACTCCACTGTAGAATCGGCGACAACTGGCTTCTTTGAACTCTTCCAGCTCACAGCTCCTCCAATGAGACAGAAAACATATCCAGATTGCGACTTCAGATCATTCTGATCTGTTTGAAATCAGTATCAGCATACCCTCTGATGACAAGATCCTCATCTCCTCCATACACCAGGAACATATCTTTAGTTGTTCTCAGATACTTAAGGATAGTCTTAACAGCAGTCCAATGATGTTCTCCTGGATCGTCTTGATATCTACCAACCATGCTCAGTGCATAGGCAACATCTAGCATGGCACATAACATGGCATACATGATGGATCCTGTAGCAGAATCGTATGAGATCTTGCTCATCCTATCTTTCTCCTGTTGTGTCTGGGGACACATTTTCATAGAAAGATGTAAGCCATGTGACATTGGAAACACTACCCTCTTGGATTTTTCCATACTAAATATCTTTAGTATCTGGTTAATGTATGTACCCTGAATTAGTCCAAGAAGCCTCTTGGATCTGTCACAAATGATCTTGATCCCTAGAATGTAGGCTGCTCCTCCTAAGTCCTTCATGGAGAAACACTTGTTCAACCAGTCCTTAACTGACTGTAAGGCTGGTACGTCATTTCCAATAAGTAATATTTCATCAACATATACCACTAGGATGATGACCGCATTCCAATTAAACCGCTTATAAACACATGGCTCAGATTCGTTCTTAATGAATCCAAATTATTTTATGGCTTCATCAAATCGAATGTTCCATGACCTGGATGCTTGCTTTAATCCATTAATAGATTTCTGGAACTTGAAAACCCGTTTGGCTTCACTTGGTGTCACAAACCCTTTTGGTTTTGTCATGTAGACATCTTCGTTAAGGTTCCCGTTAAGGAATGCTGTTTTGACATCCATTTGCCAAATCTCGAAGTCATGGTATGCTGTTATAGAAAGTATGCTTCTTATGGATTTAAATATGGCAACTGGCGAGAACGTTTCATCATAGTCAATTCCTTGTCGCTGTCTGAATCCTTTAGCCACTAGCCTTTCTTTATAGGTTCTAACTTGACCTTCCATGTCCAGCTTTTTTTTGAATACCAACTTGCATTCAACATGCTTTACATCAGCTGGCTCATCGACCATAACCCAAACTTGGTTCTGATACATGGAATCCATCTCAGAATTCATAGATTCTAGCCATCTTGCAGCTTCTGAGCTTTCTAATTCTTCCTTGTAGGAGAGAGGTTCATCATTGTCCAACAATAATGATTCACCATCCTCGGTGACTAGGAAGCCAAATCTCTCTGGTTCCCTTACCTCTCTTGAGCTCCTATGCAGTACTTGTGTTTCTGGAACCTCTTCCATGGGGACCTATGGAACTTTTTACTATACCAACTCCTGTGTATCTTGAGCATCAACTTCATCGAGGTCAATCTTGCTCCCACTATCCTTCTTGAAGATGTGATACCTCTCAAGAAATACGGCTTTTCTTGTGATAATCACTTTCTTGTCTTGATGGTTATATAGGTAATGTCATTTCATTTCCTTGGGATATCCTATAAATATACACTTCGTGCCCTGGGGTGCTAGTTTGTTGCCTGAGAAGGCCCTAACAAATGCCTCGCATCCCCATACACGTGTGTGGGACAATGTGGGTTTCCTTCCATTCCATAACTCGGATGGAATTCCATTTTCCGCCTTAGTTGGTACTCAGTTTAATGTGTATGCTGCAGTTTGTAATGCATATCCCCAAAAGGATAATGGAAGATCCACATGACTCATCATCGACCTCATCATGTCCAACAAGGTGCAGTGCCACCATTCACTAACACTATTCCACTTTGGTGTATAAGGAGGAGTGAGCTGATATTGAATCCCAGACTCCCGTAGAAGATCGTCAAACTCTTGGTTCAGATATTCTCCACCTCGATCCGATCAAAGCTTCTTTATATTCATTCTAAGATTATTCTCTGCTTCATTCTTGAATTCCTCAAATTTCTCTAAGGACTCTGACATATACCTCATTAAGTGGACAAATCCATATCTACTCAAATCATTAGTAAAAGTAATTAAGTAAGAATATCCACCTCTAGCTTCTACTGGAAATGGTCCACACACATCTGTGTGTACCAATCCTAGAAGCTCTATGGCTCTTTCACCTTGTCCACCAAAAGGAGGATTTGTCATTTTTCCTTGTAAACAAGCGTGACATCTATCAAGGGGTTTTAGTTCAGTAGAGCCTAAATAGCCATCTCGGTAGAGCTTTGTCAAACGCTTCTCGTTCACATGACCAAGGCGGTGATGCCATAACTCGATGATTTATGAGTCATGTGAGTTTGTTTCATTATCGATTACCAAAACATGGTTTTCGTAATTCAATACATACAAACCATTATATAAATGTTCCATACCATAACATACGTTGTTATTATAAAAGAGACAACCCTTATTTACAAATTTTAAAACATGTAAATATATATCCAAACAAGATATAGAAAGTATGTTCTTGGTAACACTAGACACATAATAATAGTTATGTAATACCAAAATCATCCAAATCGGCAATGAGATGTTATAGTCTCTAATAGCCAACGCATCCAGCCTTGTGCAATTGGCAGCTCGAAGATCCACCTCTCCTCTGACGATCTTTATAAATCTACTTCGTTCCTATATTTGAATATAGATGTGAGCCCCACAAGCTATTTCTAATACCCAATGTGTAGATATATAATGATTTCACTCGATAACAAATGCACCTTCATCGTCCCCACGCTTCTGGGTGCAGTTCCTCTTCCAGTGGCCCTACTTGCCACATGCAAAACACACTTCTTCCCTTTCCTTGACCTGCCTCTGGATCTTCCTCTTCTTGGAGGGACGGTGCTCGGGGGCTTCAGACCATTTATATGTCTTTGTCCCCTTTTCCTTGTCCTTCCTTTTCTTTTTCACCATAAGGACCACGGGTTTGTCACACCCCATGTCCTTATCTACCTGGCGAATCATGGTCAGAAGCTCCGATAGACTCTCATCATTGCCGCTCATGTTATAGTTGACAATGAAGCTAGAGAAGGTCTTGGGCAGTGATGATATGATGAGATCTATATGAAACTCATCTGGTATTTTAATCCCTATGATGTCCAAGCATTCAATGTATCCAATAAGCTTGACTACATGAGGCCCACCTGGCGCAGACTCTCCTAGCTTCGTGGTAAACAATGCATTGGAGATCTCATACCTCTCCTGTATCAACTTCTCTTGGTAGAGATATTTAAGGTGAGACATCATTCTATACGCATCCATGTTTTCATGTTGCTTCAAGAGCTCATTTGTAACAACCCAAGCTTCCACAGTAAACTTCTCTTTGAATAATACAATAGCGTGTGTTGTACGCAAATTCCAGTTCTAACACACACCACAACCAATCAAAGTAGCCGTTATGAATAGTAATACATAATTTTTGAAATTATATCTTGCCAAATGGACTTCGTTTTTGTATTCGGAATATTGAAATTATCCTAAGTTGATTTTTTTGTAATTTTCGGAGAACATCCAATTTTTTTATAAATAGTGAAAAATACTTAAAAACAAATTTTTTAGTCAAAATATTTTATAGTGATAAGTTATAATATTGAGTGGTTTAAAAGTATAATTAAAATTTATTTTTACAATTTTATCCAATGGTGTTCATTATAATTAATTTCACTTTGAAATTGGACACAAACAATTGTCAATCTTTTGATATATATAGTTTCTTAAAAACATGCTATTTATTGTGACAGTGGAAATTAATTATTATATTAATTAATGCAAATTAATATTTTTGTAATTTTGTAAAATATACATCATTTTTAAATTCTGAATATCAATTATAGGTTAGGGTGAAATTTTGCCACTATTCTGAAAAACATCAATTTTTGATGAATAGTAAAACCACAAAGTGGTAGTTAAAAAACTGATTTTTCATTTAAATGAAACATTACCACTTCTGTGATTTTATTTTCAAAAATCCAACATACATGGTTTTCATTAGGATGTAAAATTTGGTTTAATGAAATTAAAATAATTTTTGGTGAATAGTAACTTTTAAGTTTAATTAATCGCGATTAAAGGTAATTATTGAAATTTAAGGTAAAAATGATATTATAAAATATGAAAATACCATTACACTTGTCTTACCCCTATTGGATGAGTCATGTACGACCAAGAAAATCCATGGGTCAACATGGGGACCCCATGGAGCCACTTTGGTAGGAAAATGACTTTAAAAACTTTTTATTTAATGTTAAAATAAAAATGTCACAAACATGAGTTGTTTTACTAAAAAAACTTTTAAATGGGGTTATTAAAGTAAAAGTTTGACTATAAATATTAATTAGAAAGATAAAAACATTTCCTACATCATGACAATTTTTTTATAATTTTTAGACATTAAATAAATTAAATTGTCTATGACACCATGATGATGCAGTGATTACCTCATTAATTAACGATTTAAATAAAATAAAAACATAATATAAAATATAAGACATACACTTGTCAAAAACCTATTGTATGAGTATATTTAGAACCTTTATCACCATATCCTCTAAATATATAATTGTGGGACCTTTAAAATCCGAAACTCATTATATAATAAAGTAACATTTCATGAATTACCAAGAGTCCCCCTCCTCTCCTCTTATAAAAGGCCCCCACCACTACCACCTTACTCACACCATCAAAGCCTTTTGGATCGGCCAACCTCTTCCCAATAATCTCTAAACTTCCCTCTCTTACTCCTAGATGCCTCACATTGTGCAGAATGCTTCCCAAGGAAGCATTTTGCTCAAATCAAAAAGAGTTACCCGATTTTAAGGTAATGTCTTCTCTTATGTTATTTTGGTTTATTTTTCTCCTCCAACCCCTTAAAATCGTTTTATTCCTTTCTTTTGTAAAAAAACTAGTATCTTCAATATACTATAATGTTGTTATAATAAGGATTCTAGCTACACTTACACACACCTACATCTAATGGTTAAATAACATACTGTTTCTGTGGATGGAGAATTTCTGCCACACGAAACGATGATTGTTCAACACTCATAAAACACCTTCAAAGGTTGCCATTAATATGTCAATATATTTATATATGATATATTATATGTTTATGTTTTCCTTAACCTTATTTATTTTTCATTTATGGCATACCTTTATGGTTTCCATTTTGGGTAAACGCGATATTTTCATTTTAGAAAGTGCGGACTACCGCCCCCTCAAAGTGATTTGAATTGTTAATGCCATATGTGGGATGTATAAAGGATGGATTAAATGGTATTATATATTAAATTATACTGGAATTATATTATACCTTTATATAATTATAACTTCATTCCATTAAATACGAAATAGAAATGAAAGTAGCATTCATGCATACGTACGACTTACCATCTCCATGAACGGTGCATTCCATTTCTTACCTCTAAATGTTATATAATTTTATAAATGAATGTATATACTAGATATATATTATTTATATGATATCTACATCGTGAATATAATTATGGATATAATAGATATTTTACCACATGAACAACTTGTAATTTTAATTAGTTAATTTTTGACTCAAGTACCAAAGATCGAAAAAACAACCGTTATTAACATAAATAATTACATAATAATCAAAACATGGTAATAAGTGATATAATAGGAATAATAAACTTGAAAATTGTTCTTAAGCAATTATAAATTAACTCTAGTTAATTATTCAGGAGGTTAAATAATGGTCGAGTCAAGTCGGACACGTGGCAAGAGAATTTCTTAACCCAATTTCCATTCTTTGGGTTAATCTCATAGTTGCATATTATTTCATGATATTTTTATGTCCTATCTTGTATTTTTTACTTCCTTTATGTGTACATATAGTAAATACAGATAATAGATCTATTTTATTTTAAAAATTATCTTTGTACGGACTTCGTCTCAATCTCCTTTCATTGAGGCATATTTGGTTTTACACACAACATTCATCTATACATTGTATAAACCCCATTGACATTTAATTTTATTAAAAAGGAATATTTTTCTACGAATCATTTTTACTAAATGAAAAAAGGAATGTTTTTGTCTTACGTATACGGTGACAACGACTTCTCTGCCGCCATGACTATTATTTGAGTTTCGGCTTCCTCTATAAGCCATAACTTTTTTTAAAAAATAAAAATAAATACCATGTTTTACTTTTATTTTATTTTGGTATTGAAAATGGTTTTCATAAAGTTTTTATTATATCAATGTTTTGTATTGATATCTTGGGATTGAAGTGTGGAAATCTTATGTTTCCTTTATGCATGTTTTCTGTGATACAATTATGTTATGGTTTAGGATATGTTTTAACCTGTTCATATGAGGAATGCATTGGACTTAGTAAGTGACGGGTGGAGCCCGCTATAGCTCCTCAATGAATCGGTAGGTCTCATGAGACAAACTAGTGTCTTGGCACGAGGCATTGACAAAATCTTATTTGTGGTCTTCTCACGAGGCCTTGGCTATGTGGTTATGATAGTCTGGAATTATTTATTCCATCATTATGAAAGTGGTTATTGATATTGCATGTGATTATTAGACTAGTAGAATATCCATGTGAGTATGTAAATGGAATTATTTAATTTTATTTTTGCCATATTATGCTGGAGTTCAAGTTTAAAAAGGCATTTGTTTTAGTTATAGATTACCTTAAATGTTAATGTTTATTTATGAAAGCTTCCTCAATATTGTTATCCTTACTGAGCATCTGAGTTCACCCCTTTCAATGTTTTAATATTTTCCAGGATGTGAAGAAGTATTTTATAATTGTCCTACAGGGATAGTCAGAAGAGGATATGACAATGGACTATGGAGACTTTGTTTTTGTAGTTTTTCACTTTATAATGTAATGTAACATTTTTTAATGTATCTAGTGTTTCCACGGCTACTAAACTAATCAGTAATTCGAGACTTGATCTTTTGTGATCATGACAATGTTACGTAATAATACATTGACTCTAGGTAACTTTGGTCAGGGCATTAAGGTTGGTATCAGAGGAAGTTTAGTACTAACATTGGTTGCTAGATTTAGATAAACTCTGATTAGAGCACATAGCCCAAAGATAGAATTTGAGGATTAGTATAGAATAACTTCCTTGAATTTTGGTATTATAGAGATTTTGTGAGTTTTCCGAGAAATACATCCCGGTCTGGATACGAGCAGGTAGAGGCATCTCTAGCACATATGTACCTAGGGGTAAAGCCCGAAAACACCACTTTGAACTAGACTCGAACGGAAACTGGTGCACGACAATGGGCCTTGCTGCACTCTTGGTTACGACACTCCCGGTGGATATGCTTAGAATAATTCTCATTTTCATTAAAAACCACTACGAAGGGTTATGAGTATATACTACATCAATTAACATATTTATGATTATCGATTATATCCATAAATAGTTAAATTTATGTTATGTGTTTTACAAGTATAGAATTATGTATTTTGATTCATAAAATAATCTAGTTTATACCATTGTTTAGAAATGGCGCCTACTGGAAGGAATGGAAATCGTATCAATGCACACACTCCATGTAGGGATTTCCCTCCTGCTCATGATAACTATTGTGGATCTGGAGATACAACTTGTGCTGATCAACTTATTACCATACTGAGACAACTCACTCAGGTTATGAATAATAACCTTACTCGTATGGAGCACTTTGATCCGCAACGTGGAGGACAATGCTATAATGCTTTATGAGGCAACAACCGCCAACATTTAATGGGGGTACAAATACATTATTTGATGAGAAATGGAAAAACTCCTTAGAGAAAATATTCCACGCCTTGGGGAGTAGCGAATGGGTGAAGGTTGTCATGGCAGTCTACCACCTCACAGGAGATGTCGATCAATGGTGGTTGCTGATTCAAAACACAAAGGAAGATGAATAAGTATCAAGTATGGAATGGAGGGAGTTTAACAAAATTTTCTTAGAAAAATAATTTCCACATGACCATAGAGCAGATATGGGAAGGCAATTTCTATGTCTGAGGCAGAAGGAGGATGAGAATGTTGCAAAGTATGATTCTATCATTACAAGGTTAGCGAGGAATGATGAAAATTATATAAGTAACCCATGAAGTAATATTGATCATTTATTTGATGGTTTAAAACCATTTCTCCATCGAAATTTAGTCTCACAAACCTTCTCATCGTACGAAGATATTGTCTTGTGTGCTATCAAGATGAAAAAGGAAATCTCTAAGTCTTATGAATTTAAAGAAAAGCCTGAAAAGAAGTGATCATCTGATCAATCTAGAAATGGAAATAAAGGGAAGAAGGAAAAATATGAATATCAGTCCTGCAGTAACTATGGGAGGAAACTCCATAGTACTTGCTTGAAGGGGATGGGAGTATGTTACAAGTGTAGTGAAAAAGGCCACCAAGCTCATGATTTCAAGGGAAAAACAGCTGTTGTCAATGTGGAATTCTATAATTGTTGAGAGATATGACATCATGAAAATGAATGTATTATGCATTAGGGGAACTTAACTCAGAAGAGGCCAAGGGATCAAGGCCAAGATTATGTTATCACTACTGCTGAGGTTGAAGCTCTAAAAGACATGGTGGCAGGTAAGTTAATGGTTTCCTCAAGTTTATCAAATGCATTATTTGATTCTGCATCATCACATTGTTTCATATCTTCCTAGTTTTCTATGAAAATTAGATATTTCAAATTTGTTTTAAAAAGAGAATTTTCAGTTAAAACTCCTAAGGTAAGTATCATTGAAAAAATATTTTGTGAATCAGTCCCCATTAGAGCACATAAATGTTATTTATCCGCTGATCTCATTTTCATACCTGTGATTGAGTTTGATATAATCCTCGGTATGGTTTGGCTTTCAGAATATGATGAAAATATTTATTGTAATAAGAAGGAGGTCATGATTTTTGATGATGATGATAAGGAACACCTTATTTTTAGAGCAGAATCACCACCACCAAATTCTTATTTAGATCCACCCCCAGTAGCACAACTAAATTCAATTATTGGGGATGAAGAGAATGAAATGACTAAGGGCGTGGAAAGGAATGTTCAAATATATGATGTACCTATTGTGAAAGTATATGTAGATGTGTTTCCAAAAGATTTACTTGGACATCCTCCAGAATGAGAAGTTGAGTTTTCGATTGATTTAATTCCTAGATCAAGGCCTATATCGAAGACCCCTTATAGAATGGACACCGTGGAATTAGTTGAACTAAAGAAACAACTAGAGGAATTAAGTAAAAAGTGATTTATTCTCCCTATTGTTTCTCCATGGGGAGCCCCTGTCCTTTTTGTTAAGAAGAAATATGGATCTATGAGGTTGTGCATTGACTACAGAGAGATCAATGCTAGACCAATAAAGAAAAAGTATCCCATACCTCGCAGTGATGATTTATTTGACCAATTGCATGGAGGTCAATACTTTTCAAAGATTGACCTTGAATCTAGATACCATCAGTTGTGTGTGAAGAATGACGACATTCCGAAGACAGAATTTCGAACAAGATACGGGCATTACGAGATAACAGTAATGCCTTTCGGATTCACTAATGCACCCTTTATATTCATATATATAATGAATAGTGTTTTCAATGAATATCATGATGATTTTATGGTTGTATTTATTGATGATATCTTTGTATACTTCAAAAGCTACGAAGATCATGAAAATCACTTGCACATAATCTTGAAGACTCTTAGAAGGCATGAATTATATGGGAAGTTTAGCAAGTGTGAATTATGGATTTAGGAGATTTCTTTTCTTGGCCATATTGTCTCTAAGGATGGAATTTCCATTGATTCTTCTATGACCAAGGCAATCCAAGAATGGAAAGAACCGATGAGTATAACTGAGGTAAGAAACTTTATTGGTTTGGCTAGTTATTATCGACGTTTTGTCTAGAATTTTTCCAGATTGGATAACCCATTAACGAAGCTCACATGTAAAGGGGTTAAATTTGTCTGGACAAAAGAGTTTGAAGAATGTTTTGAAGAACTAAAGAGAAGACTAGTTAACCCTCCTATATTGACTCTACCATCAGGGAATGATGAGTTCATTATTTATAGTGATGCATCAATGAATGGACTTGGTTGTGACCTTATGAAGAATGATCGGGTTATTGCCTATGCATCACGACAGCTAAAAATTCATTAGCAGAACAATCCTACTCATTATCTCGAGTTAGCTGATGTAATCTTTATCATGAAGATATGGAGACATTATCTCTATGGTGAAAAATGTGAGATATATACCGATCACATGATATTGGAATATATTTGCTCACAAAGAGAACTCAACATGAAGAAAAGGAGATGGCTTGAACTACTCAAGGATTATTATTGCACGATACACTACAACCCAGGGAAGGAAAATAAGGTTGCAGATGCTTTGAGTAGAAAAGATCATGGAGTTTTGAACATGATGAGAGTGGAAAGGGATCCTATTTTCATGGATCTAGTAATGATGGATATGAGAATCACCATGGAGGGTGAAACATCAAATTTTTTTTGAATGGCTTCCATACCATATTTACTAAAAAGGATAAAGTATTCTCAGGACAATGATGAAGACTTGAAAAAGAAGATTAAAGCTATGAATGATGGGCGAATGATTGACTTTGTGTATGAAGATGGAATTTTGAAATTTGGGAGGAGACTTTGTGTTCCCGATATACCAGATTTAAAGAGGGAATTGTTGGATGATTCTCATAGTTCCAATTTCTCTATACACCTTGGGAGCACCAATATGTATAGAGATTTAAAGGGAAATTTTGGGTGGGACAACATGAAGAGGGAGAATGCTGAGTTTGTGTCAAGATGTATGGTTTTTCAACAAGTGTAAGCTGGAAGGAAACTCCCTGGTGGAGTATTGAAACCTCTTCCCATACATGAGTGGAAATGGGATAATATTACGATGGATTTTTTCATGGGACTACCAAAGACTCCTAGAAGGAAGGACGCAATATGGGTCATTGTAGATCGTCTCATGAAGTCAACACGTTTTCTTGCTATAATGGAAGTTATACCACTTGAACGTCTTGAAAGACTATATATTAATGAAGTTGTGAGACTTCATGGAATACCCTTGTTGATTATCTCGGATCGTGATCCTCATTTAACAACAAGAATCTGGAAATGAAATCAGAAGGCCTTGGATACTGAACTTCGTTTGAGCACTGCTTACCACCCTCAAACAGATGGACAATCAGAAAGAACTATTCAAACCATAGATGACATGTTGAGATCATGCTTACTTGACTTTCAAGGAATGTTGGATCAATATTTACCTCTGGTAGAATTTTATTATAACAATAGATTCCATTCAAGTATTCATATGGAATCATATAAAGCGTTATATGGAAAGAGATGTCGCACACCAACCTGTTGGGATGACGTTGGTGAAAGAAAAGTTGTAGGCCCAGAACTGGTGGAGGAAACGATGGAAAAGGTGAAAGTAATCCAAAACCACATCAAAGCAGCTCAATGTAGGCATAAGAGCTATGCCAACAACCGAAGGAAGGATTTGGAATTTCAAGCAGGAGATCATGTTTTCTTGAAGGTATCTCCATGGAATGGAGTTATACGTTTCGGTAAGAAGGGTAAATTGAGTCCCATGTACATCTGACCCTTTGAAATTCTAGAATGAATTGGGGCTGTAGCTTACCGTTTGGCAATTCCGCCAAGTCTCTCCAATGTTCATGATGTATTCCATGGATCACTATTGAGAAAATACATGCCTGACCCAATGCATGTACTCACCAATGAGGAATTAGAACCGAAACCCGATATTTCTTATTGCGAAGATCCCATCAGGATTCTTGATACAAGAGAACAAGTGCTGAGAAACAGGATGACTCGTCTGGTAAAAGTTCTATGGAGAAACCATAAGATGGATGAGGCAACGTGGGAACTCGAGGAACATATGATAAAGAATCACCCATGTCTTTTTATACAGTGATATTATATGAAATTTCGACAACGAAATTATTTGAAGTAGGAGAGAATGTAACACCCCAAGCTTCCGCGATACTCTTCTCTTTGAATAATACAGTAGCATGTGTTTTACGCAACTTCGAGTTCTAACACACACCACAACCAATCAATGTTGCCGTTATGAATAGTAATACCTAATTTTTGAAATTTTATCTTTCCAAATGGACTTTGTTTTTTGTATTAGGAATATCTAAATTATCCTAGGTTGAATTTTTTGTAATTTTCGGAGAACTTCCAATTTTTTTATGAATAGTGAAAAATACTTAAAAACAACTATTTTAATCAAAATAATTTATAGAGATAAATTATACTATTTATCAGTTTTAAAGTATAATTAGAATTTTTTTTACCATTTCATCCAATGGTGTTCATTAGAATTCATTTCACTTTGAAATAGGACATAAACAATTGTCAATCTTTTGATATATATTGTTTCTTAAAAACACGCTATTTATTGTGACAACGAGAATTAATTATAAAATTAATTAGTGAAACTTATATTTTTGGAATATTGTAAAATTGACATAATTTTTGAATTTGGAATATCAATTATATCTTAGGGTGAAATTTTGGAACCATTCTGAAAAACATCAATTTTTGATGAATAGTGAAACCACTAAGTGGTAGTTAAAAAACTGATTTTTCATTTAAATGAAAAATTACCACTTTTTTGATTTGATTTTAAAAAATCTGACATACATGGTTGTCATTTTGAAGTAAAATGTGGTTCAATGAGATTAAAATAATTTTTGGTGATTAGTAACTTTTAAGTTTAATTTATCGCGATTAAAGGTAATTAGTGAAATTTAAGGTAAAAATGATATTATAAAAATATGAAAATACCTTTAAACTTGTCCTACCATTTTGGATGAGTAATGGAAGTCCACCAAAATCCATGGATCAACTTGGGGACCCTATGGAGCCACTTTGGTAGGAAAATTACATTAAATACTTTTTATTTAATGTTAAAATAAAAATGTCCCAAACATGAGTTGTTTTACTAAAAAAAATTTAAATGGGGTAATACATGTCATATTTTTAACGATAAATATTCATTAGAAATCTAAGAAGATTTCCTACATCATGATAATTTTTTTTATAATTTTTAGACATTAAATAAATTAAATGTTTTATGACACCATGATGATGCAGAGATTACCTTATTAATTAACGATTTAAATAAAATAAAAAGATAATGTAAAATATAAGACTTACAGATGTCAAAAAATACTTTTATGAGTATATTTCTAAGTCTTATCACCTTATCCTCTAAATATATAAGTTTGGGACCTTTAAAATCCGAAGCTCATTATATAATAAAGTAACATTTCATGACTTACCAAAGTGCCCCTCCTCTCCTCTTATAAAAGGCCCCCAACACTACCACCTTACTCACACTTTCAAAGCATTTAGGCTCAGACAAACTCTACCCAAATACTCTCTCAAATTCATTCTCTTACTCCTAGTTGCCTCACTTTGGGAAGAATTCTTCCCAAGGAAGCCTATGGCTCAAATCAAAAAGAGTTACCCGATTTTAAGGTAATGTCTTCTCTTATGTTGTTTTGTTTTATTTTGCTTCTACAACTCCTTAAACTCTTTTTATTCCTGTATTTTGTAACAAAACCAGTATCTTCAATATACTAGGATGCTGTTATAAGAAGGATTCTATCTAGACTTACACACACAAACATCTAATGGTTAAAGAACATACTATTTCTGTGGATGGTGAATTTATGCCTCACGAAACGATGATTGTTCAACACTCATATTACACCTTCAAAGGTCGCCATTAAGATGTCAGTATATTTATATATGATATATAATATGATTATGTTTTCATTAAACTTCTATATTTTTCATTTATGGCATACCTTTATGGTTTCCATTATGGGTAAACGCGATATTTTCATTTTAGGAAGTGCGGACTACCGCCCCCTCAATGTGATTTGAATCATTAACGCCATATGTGGGATATATAAAGGATGGAGTAAATGGTATTATACATTATATTATACTAGAATTATATTATACCTTTGTATAATTATATCTTCATTCCATTAAATACGAAATAGAAATGAAAGTAGCGTTCATGCGTACGTACGGCTTACCGTCTCCATGAATGGTGCATTTCATTTCTTACCTCTAAATGTTATGTAATATTATAAATGAATTTATATACTGGATATATATGATGTATATGATATATATATCATGAATATAATTATTTATATAATGGATATTTTACCACATGAACAACTTGTAATTTTAAGAAGTTTATTTTTGACTCCAGTAACAAAGATCGAAAAAATGACCGTTATTAACATTAATAATTACATAATGTTCATATCATGGTAATAAGTGATATCAACGGAATAATAAACTTGAAAAGGGTTCTTAAGCAATTATAAATTAACTCTAGTTTACTATTCAGGAGGTTAAATAATGGTCAAGTCAAGTCGGACACGAGGTAAGGGAATTTCTTAACCCAATTTTCATTCTCTGGGTTAATCTCCTACATTAAAATTATGTCATGATATTATTATGTCCTATACTGTATTTTTACATTATTTATGTGTACTTATAGTAAATACACATACTATATCTATTTTATTTTAAAAATGATCTTTGTAAATACTTCTTCCCAATCTCCTTTCATTGAGTCATATTTGGTTTTATACACAACATTCATTTATACGGTGTATAAACCCCTTTTACTATTACTTTTATTCAAAAAGAATCATTTTATACGAAGTGTTTTTACTAAACTCCAAAGGAATGTTTTTTTCTTAAGTATGCGGCGAAAACGAATTCTCTGCCGCCATGACTATTATTTGAGTTTCGGCTTCCTCTATAAGCCATAACTTTTTTTTGAAAAGAAAAATAAATACCATGTTTTACTTTTATTTTATTTTGGTATTGAAAATGGTTTTGATAAAGTTTTTATTATATCAATGTGTTGTATTTATATCTTGTGATTTAAGTGTGTAAATCTTATGTTTCCCTTATGCCTGTTTTATGTGATAAAATTATTTTATGATTTATTATATGTTTAAACCTGTTCATATGAGGAATTCGTTGGACTTAATAAGTGGTGGGGGAGCCCTCTATAGCTCTTCGATGCATCGGTAGGTCTCATGAGACAAACTAGTGTCTTGGCACGAGGCCTTGACAAAATCATATTTGTGGTCTTGGCACGAGCCCTTGGCTATGTGCTTATGACAGTCTGGCATTATGCATTCCATCATTATGAAAGTGGTTATTGATATTGCATGTGATTATTCGACTAGTAGAATATCCATGTGAGTAAGTAAATGGAATTATTTAATTTTACTTTTTCCATATTATGCTGAAGTTCAAGTTTAAAAAGTATTTTGTTTTAGTTATACATTTACTTAAATTTTAATGTTTATTTACAAAATCTTACGCAATATCGTTATCCTTACTGAGCATCTGAGCTCACCCCTTTCAATGTATTAATGTTTTCCGAGATGTGAAAAAAGTATTTTATGAATGACCTGCAGGGATAGTCATAAGGGGATAAGAGTGTGGAATATGGAGACTTTGTTATTTTAGTTTTTCAGTTTAAGAGGTAATGTAACATTTATGAATGTATCTTGTGTTTCCAAGGCTACTAAACTAATCGGTCTTTCGAGACTTGATCTTTTGTGATCATGCCAATGTTACGCAATAATGCACTGACTCTGGGTAACTGGGGTCAGGGCGTTACGTCATTGGACATGGCTGATAGCTTGAAACATTGGACATATGTGGCATCATCCATGTGTTTCATGTAGAGAGATAATTCCTCATTACTAGCCTCTTTCCTAGGCGCAAATGGAATAGGCTCTTCCAGCACATATAATTTCTTTTCTTGGCAAAGGATGATGCGTAGAAAACTCTACCACTCTTGGAAATTTGTGCTGGTGATATGGCATTCTTTTTCGAGTATGGTGCAAAATGATATGTTTGATGTAATTTTATTGTCGTTTCAACAAATTAAGATGAGAAATGGTTTAATATATTATTACAAAAATTGAGACAAATAAATAAATTAATACTTATTAGTCTCCCACTATTTTATCGAAATCCAATATCCCTCACCATTGACTTCGGAATATTCTGTTGTGTGAATATTCTAGTGGCAAGGATCCATATTTCCCTTCTCATTACCCTAACTAGGGTTGGTCAAGCAACATGAAGGGTTTTAGGTTGGAATTCCAAACGCCAACCGCATTAACTCGCAGCTCCTTGATCCGCTGAGTGGACTCCCCAATCCTAAAATCCTTTTTGGATTTCCTCAACCTTTGCCTCTTGGTCACACCAAGTCCGGCTGTGGCAGTCAAACCTTGATTCGAACCAAGTCAAGTCAACCCAAAACCTTGAATTATAATTCCCTGATAATTGAAAGAACCCCATCTAGGGTTGGTCAAGCACTTAGAACTATGGTTCAATTCTAACCATGATTATGGAAGTCTATGCTGACTTAATATTTATTTTGAGGGATTTTATCCTTATAAGTAAATTTCCATTTTATTAACATTGATTACATGCTTGTTAATATTAAGTGGGATATACTTAATTGATTAACCATGTCTAAGATAATATTTACTTATAAGTCGGTTTTATTTTAGTTCCATCTTGCATTCTCATTTAATTCATTCATTGTGTGATCGTGACAACACTCCCACAATAAATAAAACATGAAATAGATAGAAATAAAATAAATGGTATGATCATGAGCTTTTCTATTGGTTATTTTATCTTTCAGTTGATAAACTAACCCAAGACCTAGGGGAGAAACACCTTGAACCTTTCGGGTTCGTGTTTATAGATTTCCACCTGTCCACCATTGTATTTCCTTGGATTGGTTTCACCTTGGATCCTGACTTGAGCTGCCTCCACTAGTTTGGGAGCTCCATCCATTACATATGTATTTATATCACACGCAGGTGAGAGGTAAAAGGGGTTTTTACATAAAATAATCATTGGGTGCACAGGCCCTACATATTAATGAGGAGATGGCTCACAGGCCAACAAATTTAATTTAAATAAATAAATTAAAAGAAACCATTCACATTCAAAGGTCTCGGTCTAGCTCATGATAATCCATACATGCAACGATATTTACACATATATATAACTAGAATTCAATTCTTTAATAATTCTTGTTTAAGATAAATCACACTCGAATCAATTAATTTTCTTTAACTAATCAATTATTTTATCTTAACTCCATTTTCTGAATATCCATGAGATTCCATTCCATCATAATTTTAATCAAATTAATTTATTTAAAATTATCCTTGTACATAACTTGTTCCTTGGAGACAACCCGATGAATTCCCATTTATTACGCAGATGATAAATTAAACACATATATATAAAAATCCTATCACGTGTTGTGACTCAGCTTTACGCCTGCACCATGGTACATGACTCAAGGTTTTGTATAATATAATAATAAATTTAAATAAATCTGCGTAATTTGGGTGATTACAAGGAATATAGTTCCGACTACATGGCGTGTACTTTTCTTCACCGTCCATCCGAAGTACATACCCGGGGAGAGGGCATGTTAATGTACTTCGGAAATTTTCGGAGTACACGGCGTGTACAGTGGGACACACGCCGTGTAGTTTCCACGTTACACGGTTTCTAGCTGGGCAGGCCGCATACGTAGTACACGACCCAACCCTAACCCGAAGGGACTACACACCAAGTTCAATGGACCACACGACGTGTATTCTGAAAACCATGTGCGACCTGTGTCTAGTCAACACACAGTGTCTTAAATTCTTATAAATAATCCAATACACAAACTGATTTGGCGTATCAGTCAATGCATTGAACCTAGACTACACGGCATGTACTTCCGAATACATGCCTTGTATTCTGGTGTTATACGGCCAGAAACGTTTGGCTCCTCTGGATGAGTTCCTCTATTTTATTTTAATCATAATTAAAAGAAAAAAGCGTTTCTATGAGGTGAACGAGAAATGAGGGAGGAGGAATAGATCTCGATATTCATATTTCCAGAATTATTAAACTTTAATTTAAATAACTAAATTATCAAATGCGTAAATTACCAATGAAAAACAAAATAATTATAATCAACGATATGACCCCCTCTGATACCACTTGTAGGTTCCGGGCGCAGCTGAAGCGCGTTGGTGGGTTAGCCCAACTTTAATTTTAATGTTAAACAATGTTCAATCCAAGATCTGTCACGATATAAAATGCCGAATCTTCATAATAGAATGAAGAATGAAATGAAAAGAAGAGTCCTGGAACCCTTGAAGAGGATCATCATATGTTGATTATAATTAATTTAATTAATGCATAAGAATTACCTCATTGGAATTCTTTCTTCGTGGATGTGTCCAGTCACGATTCGGTGATCCGTCTTTGCGTCGTAGAATCCAAGTATAGGATTCCTCTAGTGGTGATCCACACGTGTGTCATGTATCTCCAGACATCGCCGAAGGGCTCTATGGGTGCTAGCGCGGAAGAACCTTCACTTGCAATGTCTGCCTTCGACCACCTTGATCCAGTGGAGGATCTTGCTCTCGTAACATGAGGGATTTCTTGGTGGAATGGGAATTATCTCTTGGCTTGAGAGTATTTCCAAATCCGTTGGGCACAAAAAATGGCTCATTTAAATTTTTGGGGTTACAAGGATATTTATAATCGGGTTTGAGGTTAATAGAGTTATGACAATAAATAAAAAAGTTACGTGTTTTATTTATTTCATTAAATGTTTTTGAAAACCCCCATGTCGAATTATTATTTCCTTGACATGCGCCCATGCTGATTATAATAAATATCATTTAATAAAAAAAATATTAAATCCTCGAAATCCCAACTGTAAAAACTACACGGCGTGTAATAATTAATACACGGCGTGTACTTGTTTTCCATAAAACTACATGGCGTGTACTTTTATTTTCCATTTTTCTCCACCTCATTTATTAGACCTTGTGTAATGACTATTTATTTCATAAATAAATGTAACTGCATTACATGCTAATAAATATATTATTTCGTCCACAATATATTCTCCTGAATAACTAGGGTCAAAATAAATGTGATCAGACATCCTTAAATAATTATTGAACTATAATCAGGGATAATATTTATTTAACTTGTTAAATTAATATTTAACTGAGATACATAGACACACGTAGTGTGTGACCCTCTAGACCGCTTTCTCAGTGGAATTAGGCTGAGCCTGCCTAAAGTCCAAGGTTAGCATCTAGCAAGACGCCAAGGCACCCATAGAGAATGAATTTAACACTAAAATGATGTGTCAGCTCCTACGAACGCTTACCATGTAATATGATCCCTTTGTCTCGATATCTCCAATCAAGCGGGTTTCATGCTACTGCCATCAACCCATGTTCTTGATTATTCATTCTTTGACATCCCAGAATTGAACTTTCCAATACCTTACCATGGCCATTGATTTATTTACGCGATATAAATTCCATAAAAGGCCTGAGAAATATACTTTCGTTATGGAACGGAAGGGACAAATCCTTTCTTTCATTATCTATTAATTCGGTATTACTCGTGATGCACCCAACATATCCTACCTCACTGCGAATAGTGTGTCGTCACAATTTTCGTCAATACATCTAAGTGCGCGATTTGTAATACCCATTAATAGTAATCTTAAAGTCTAAGGACCAATACACACGTCCGCAGATAGGAACATCCAATGACACTATGAAATGTGGATTTCCTACTGGAGGGTCTAATTCTAATAATATCCTCCTAAATATTACCAAGGGTGCACACCATGAGAAGTTGCCTCAACGTTTTATGAGTCCTCACCCCAAATGACCTGTATTATTTGTGTCCCTCAAATAATATCATCTGGCCATAGAACATACATTCATGACACTACTGGAAAATTGCCCTATACCCACGGTTCAAAACCGTGGGTATAGCCCCCAAAACCGTGGGTATAGGCTATACCCACGGTTTTGGGAACCGTGGGCTGGAATGGCGTCGGGATAGGGGGGTCACCCTATACCCACGGTTTGGAGAAACCGTGGGGATAGGTTTCACACAGCGTGGCAAGTGCGTGGCCACGCTGGCAACACATTGACCCCACGGTTCTCAAACCGTGGGGATTTTAATTCTCAAAAAATACCAGCTGCTGGGTATCGAACCCAGGTCTCCTCCGCATTGGACGAATTATCAGACCAACCAGGCCATTGTTATATTTTAATATATAAGCATATATCTGCGTATATATATTAATACGCCGAATTGAATTTTAAAAAAACCTCCAGTGGGAATCGAACCCGCGCTTCTTCTAACGAATCTTGCAGGAGCAATTTCGCCGCACCAACTAAGCTGTAACTCGATTCTGTTATATTAATATGCATTTTTATATTTATATTCATATTATTCACACGGTGCATATTAAAAATTTGCGGTCAAGGGGTTTTGAAACCGCGACGTCCAGCATACGAGCCGCACGGATTGACCAACCAAGCTGCCGATTTTTTCTGTATGCTAATTTTTATAAACCTAAATATATGAATTCAAATCATTGGTAAAAATTTCCCCGCCAAATTGTTTTTGTCTTCCCGCGCTATTTTTTTTTACCGCCATAGGCTATCCCCACGGTTCTACCAAACCGTGGGGATAGGCCTTCGAATTTTTTTTTATCCCCACGGTTTTTGAAGAACCGTGGGGATAGCCCTAGAAATAAATACCTATACCCACAGTTTTGTAAAACCGTGGGTATAGGGCTTCGAGAAACACTCTATCCCCACGGTATTAGAAAAACCGTGGGTATAGGGGACCAATACCCACGGTTTTCTAGAACCGTGGGCATAGGTTCCCACACTATACTTATACCCACGGTTTTAGAAAACAGTGGGTATAGGGCACCCCTATACCCACGGTTTTCCCAAAACTGTGGGTATAGGTCTCTTTTCCAGTAGTGTGAACATTGTTATGGAACTTTCAGGTTCTCATTATAGCAGGGATCCACTACGACCCTTTAATGCAACAACTGTCCTTAGGACATTATCACATGGCATGTCACGCAGAAGAACAATCAATATGTGATAAGGCTTTTATTTAATGAATAAAGTACAAAGTAGTTGGTTTTAGACCACCAAATCCAACACTGATAACCTTCTTGGGGGTGATTAAATATCTTTTGTTGAGTGTTGTCCTGTTTGAGTCAAGAGTAGACATGACCATTTTTCATTTTTGGGGTGGTGGTGGGGGTTTGACAGCTGAGACAACATAGGTGGGTCCTAGGTTTTTTGGGTTTTTATGATCTTTTTAGGTATCAATAAAATTAATTATATATTGATTAATTTTGTATTAATTTCATTATTAATATAATTAATAATTTTCAAAGATTGAACATGTGTGAAAATATAATTTTGTGTGATAATTTAAATAGGTGTATTATATATGATTAATTAATAAATATAATAAAAAATCTTAGCAAAAATATTGAAATATCTAAATATAATATCTTATATATAATATTAATAATAAACAGGTATTATGTATTTTTATTTGTTATGAATGATGATTATAGTATTACCAAGGGATAAATGTTTCATAGAAATATATTGTTAAACATTTTGACAAAGAAATATATTATCTCTTGGTATTATTATAATAGTAATAGAACTATTTTATCTGTCAAAATAACATTTAGTGACATATTTTTAACCAACAGTTTAATGGAAGGTCAAATTTTGTTCGTAAAATATTGTAACAACAATTAATGAAAATTTACCAATAGATAAACCCCTATTAAAAAACATAGTTGTTTTATATTATAGTATCTTCTACCTTTAGGTAGTCTAATTGAGTGTGTGTAGATTCATTGGAAATTTAGACAAGTTGATTTACTAATAGATGACTCCCTATTGTTAAAAGATAGTTATCTTATAGCGTAGGATCCTCTACCATTAGGTGATTGAATCAAGTGTGTGTAGATTCATTGGAAATTTGAAAAAGTTGATTTAGTATAATGATTTTAGTTGATTCATTTATGGTTGTTTGTTTATTGTTGATGAAAAGGGTCATGTATAAGTTAGTGTGTTTGGTTTAATGAGTTTCCAATGGATGCTGATGGGTGGTTCTCTTTCTTGTGGCAGGAAAACAAGTTTCTTGGTTTGACTATGTCTTCCATACATCTCATATGTTTTTTTTGAATATATCCTTCTATTTATTGTATTTTATTATCAATTTCAATATTTATTGAAACATAGTGCTACATGATGTCTTAGATTCTTAAATTGATGTTAATTTTTTGTTTATGATATTCCCACATTCTATGTAGTGTGTAAAATTATTATATTCATTTTTGTTACATTAATCAACAATTATTCCATTGAATTTGATATTAAAATTTTGTACTTTTAAGAGCTTTTACAATAAGTTTATTTTGGTCAAATATTTAATTATATGAACTAAGGAAAAAATTTGATTTCTAAATTTTATTTTATTTTTTTATTTTGAACATCAAAATTTTATTTTTTATGTGATTATAAATTATAAATGTATCATCTTCATGAATTAAATATTGTTTATTTGTTTAAAATTTATTATTTTATTCATTATCTGTATGTTTGTATATTTTTTATTAGGTGGTTAATATTTTCTTTTCTAATTGTTAATTTTTAGTTTTAGTTTCCTTGTTAATTAAATTTATCAAATGAGTTTTTATTTTTTCCTAAAAATGTTATGTTACGAGCATTTCATTAGAATATTTATGGAGTACTTTTTGGATGTTGTGTGTTTAATTTGAAAGTAAATTTGTACTTCTCATTAGGGAATTTTTAAACCAATTACAAGTGATTCACTTCATTGTTTTTATGGTAAGTTTGAGTTGTGTTAATTTGTTGAGTGTTATATTGTTTTAGATACAAACAATAACTTCCAAAAAAATTATCTAATGAAAAGTTAGACTTTTGGAAATTGTATAATCTTTTCCCCCATCTTCATTAGTTTCAATCTTCCTGCTTTGGTTAAAAAAAATTCATGTGTCAAATTATTCAATAATTGAACATATGGCATGTAAATCATGGTATATTATTCTTCACACATGGATTTTCAAATAGATATGGACTGTATAAGAATGTACATCATGGAACATTACTCATGGGCTTGTGCTTAATTCTGCATAGGCTATGTGTTCAAGTATTTGTGGCTTTAACACATGGCATGTACAATTCTGTTCAATTCTATACAATTCTTCACATGTCTGTACGTCGTTTCCCATAAAATAAATGTGTTCAAGATCAATGTAATGTTATTCACTTACCCATGTTTTTTAGTACTCATATTCTAATTTTACTATAACCTATTTACCCAAAAGTAATATACCATGATTTCAATTCATTGAATATATTTCTGAATAAGGAATTTAAACTAAAGGTCTATGAATTTATTCTTTCCAATCATAGTCTAACTATGTATAGGAACCATGTTTCTATTACTATGATGGTGTCCTATGGATATTTTTTAGCTATGTATGCATGGGTTGTTCATTTGACTACCAAATCATATGTGTACAGATCTTTTGTCATGTTCTTAGAGATGATTGCAAGAAGGTGGGTAATTAATACTATTAGGACCATTTACTAGCATAATCTAATATCATGGGTATCTTGAATGTTATTATTTCAAAACTAGTACCAAATATACATTTTTTATAAATAAAAGGATATCATTTAATGTTTATTTCTTTCTTATGAAGGTAATTCCATTGTTAAAAGTTAAAATGAAGTTCAAAACAAATGTAAGTTATTTTATATTTCAATTTTTTTAGTTTCATTTATTTCTATTTTGGTTTGAATTCATGCTGAATTTTTTCACATATTTATGGGTTTCCTATTTGGTTTTGTGTTGTAGATCTTAGATATGAAGGGTTTCTCAAAGCATCAACTTGACATTCCCCACCTGTACTAGAGATGATTTGATTTGTTGAGTTGTTAACATATAAGATAAATGAATATTTTCCACTTTATGCATATTATTTTTTTATAGTTATATTTATTTATATTTTGGTTTCAATTCATGCAGATATTTTGAACCAGTTTTTGGGTATGTTATTTTGTTGTGTGTGGTGTATATCATGGAGGTGAAGGGTGTGTCGTAGTAGTGACTTGAGGATCCTTATCCATAATGGACCTGACATGATTTGTTGATTCTGATGACCTTATTGGGGGTGATGAAAGATCTTTTTTGGAGTGTGGGACTATTGGAGTAAAGAGTAGACATGAACCTTTTTCATTTTTAGGGGGGTGGTGGGGGTTTGAGAGCAGAGACAACATAGGTGGGTCCTAGGGTTTTTGGGTTTTTATGATCTTTTTAGGTATCAAATAAAATTAAGTATATATTGACTAATTTTGTATTTATTTCATTATTAATATTATTAATCATTTTCTAAGATTGAACATGTGTGGAAATATTTTTTGGTGTGATAATTTAAACAGGTGTATTATATATGATAAATTAATAAAGATAATATAAAATTTTAGCAACAAATACTGAAATACTGAAATATAATATCTAAGATAAAATATTAAATATAAACATGTATTATTTATTTTTATTTTTTATGAAAGATGATTATAGTATTACCAAGGGATAAATTTTTCATAGAAATATATTGTTAATCATTTTGACTAACAAATATATTATCTCTTGGTATTATTTTAATAGTAATAGAACTAATTTATCTATCAAAATAACATTTAGTGACATATTTTTTACCAACAGTTTAATGGAAGTTCAAATATTGTTCATAAAACATTGTACCAATAGTTATTGAAAATTTACCAATAGATAAACCCCTATTGGAAAAAGATATTTATTTTATAGCGTAGGATCCTCTACCTTTAGGTGATCGAATCAAGTGTGTGTAGGTCTGTTCCAATGCTTGAGCCATAACCACCACATCACATCACATCAAAATTCATTTAGTTAATGTTATAGTGTAATTCTTCTAGGGTGGATAGTCTAAATACCTTCTACCTCATCTATTGAACTTTCCCTAATCATCCGACGTAGAAACATTGATTTCATATATTCTTTACCCCCTTTTTTCAAGTCATAAAAATCATCATCCACACATTCCATCACAAAAAATGCTAAGGAATAAAATTTACAACCATTTTAATAGGGTAAATCAAAATAAAAAACCTTTAAAACATACCACATCACCTTTTAAATTACCCATTTATAAACAAAATATTGTTTAAAAATAATTTATTTTTTAATTAAGAACATTTTAGTTTTAAAATAAATGAAAAAAATCACACCACCTTCCTTTTTCCTAGAGACCACCGATAATTAATTGAGAAGCACAATAAAAGAAGAAAGGGGATCATATAGAAGGAAGAGTAAACCATAAACATCAAACACCATGCCATACAATTTGTATTATACCAAAACTAGGACATCTAAACCACCAGGTAGAATGAAACATAAGAAAGAAGTGTTTATGGGCCAAGAAGAGGGTAGAGAAGGCACTTGCTTGTTGTTTACTAGAATAACATAAGTCAAAATCCTTCTAAAATTGATGTATCAAGGGGATAGAAGAAGGGAAATTTTTATTGAAGATTGTGGGTCAGGAATATTTGAAAATCAATGGTAAAATGGGTTAAATTGGTGAGGGGATGGTTAGGAATTTTAAATATAATAAAAACTGGGGAGACCGCATGGGTCGGACACACGGTTTTCCAAATCTTGCGCCAAATATATAGGTACCTATAAAACTATTAGAAGATACCCCATGATTTGGTAACATGTTTTAACAAACATTTCACCTAATAATTTAATTGATCTAGTACCCATGTATTTGGTCTCATGGTATTCTCATGTTAGTGCATGATTACCCATAACTGTGTGTCAACCATTCACTAGCCATAGCCTCCCCAAAAATATATATTTTCAAAGAAAACACCCTATAAATACTATATATGAGAAGAAACAATAGTTTTTAATAATAAATACTTGAAAATACAACTATTGGTGTGATATCCAAAGTCCCCTCACCCATACCCTATCATGTCTAGAAGGATAGAGGATACAGGCCGAAACTCTCTCCCACATGTGAAGAAGATCACTGTTGTGTATTGGGTATATGAATATCATAAATATATATATATATATATATATATATATATATATATATATATAATGTAACACATTGTAGTTGCCCTATATAACTGATGTATAATACGAATTAGTAAGATACTATGTATTAAAATTACTAGCATATTCATTTTGGACCTCTCTAAGGATATCTTATGGTTGTGGATCATCTATGAAAGGTTGTGGAAGGGAATCGAGTTGATCATGTTGGACATCCTCCAAATATTACACATTATTATGTGGCATATCAATAATAGGCTAATGTTCCTATGGAAAATTCATATTAGGATCGTCATCCTCATCACTTTCTGACATATAAAAGAAAATATTTTCACAAACCACATCAATATGAAGAAGAATCTATGTCATTACATGGTGAAAATAGTCCTGGTCAAAAATTCTTCTGACCAAAGATCAGATATGTGAGTTAAGTGTGTGATATGAACATCATATATAAAAAATTATATAGTTTTCTAATGTTTATAAAAAATATATTCAATATTGGGACAAATTATTAACAATTGATGATATCCTCACCTGTTTTATTTATATACAACAATTTTGCCTTGTGGCACTCGGACTCATGTAATGTCTTGTTTCCCTAAACCACTAATTGGTTCATGGACCAGTAGAACACTAGTATACCTTAGGCATGCCTCCATGTATAATAGTATATTCCAACAAGAATTTTGGGTGTAAGATTTTATTATGGGGAGAATATACCAGCATGTTAGTGTAAATAAACAATAGAAATAAATATAATCACATAAATCCATAAATATAAGGTAGTGAAACAACATTGAGTAATGTGCAGACAAATAATCGAAATCAACCATTCCATAAAATATAAATTTTATACCATACATTTCAAGAGGTCATACAACAATCCCCAAATTATAAAAAGATAAATCTCAGTAATACACTGAAAATTGTCTTATGTCCTGACTCAGTACCAGATTCCCATTCTTCTTCCATGATTCCCTTTCCCAGACATACAAAAAAGTAACCTATTCTCGAGTACTGAAGTTTCATGGAGACCTATGTAGAGTTTGATTATAGCTCATTAGGCATTCACCAATAACATCTCTAAATACAAACAATTAGTTTAATAATGTACATAAAAACTTTCTCCAGGTAAATAATTTAATAGTTTTATAACAGTTTTTATGACAATGAAAAACAACCATTAGTACCCAGGGTTCATGGAGACAACTCAGCATGGGTATATATATGAATTTGATTAATTAAAAATTAAACTAAAATATGAAATATATAAAAATTAATACCCCATGAAATCCCTATGAATGCACCCTTTGGGAATATATTTAGTCATCAGTGAAAAATTAATGAGAAACTGTCTTAAATGAAGTTGAAATTTTGTCTAATGTACAAAAATTAGGGTATACCAACTAAAATCATAGTTTTGGAGGCCTTCCAGGCCCTTTATGAAAAAATAATATATAAATAAATCCCTCAGTCCAAATTCGTAGATCTCATCACAATCATTGATTTAAAATCATGTAGAGTCAAAATAGACACATGGATCTAAAGTTGTGGTGTTTTGAATTTCCGGAAATTTATTCAACATATGTATAGATATTATTTAATTTATTAAATTTTACTATCAAAAAAATTTTATTACATGTTATTCACTCAATATTAATTAGTCAATTTTTAATTAATTTTGATTTTTAAATATATTATAAATAATATTTTACTAAATCTTTTACATATAATATGTAAACAAATATTTACGATTATTTAAATCATATTTAGAGAAATTTATTACATCTAGATCTATATAATTATATTTATATATTATAATATTAGTTTTCTTAATATATAATTATTTTAGGAAGTTATAATTTTATCAACATTAAAATTGTTATGATATTGATGGTTTTTAAAAATGCAAATAAAATAAGTACCTTATCAACATAAAAAAACTCTGATGAAGGGAATCTTTTGTCAATGATAATAAATGCACCATCTATCATCAATTTTAGCTAGTGTTGGTAAAATAATACCATTTATCACCACTAAAATTGTATATGGTAAATTATTTATTTTATGAGTACTGATAAATGTACCATTTATCATCTTTGTTAGCTTGCACTGATAAAAGAACCCCCTTTATCCAAGCTTTCTTAGCAATGATAATTGTAGCACTGAACAAACAATATTCTATAGTAGTGAGGATTTAGAATGAATCCTACCATATTTATACTAATGATATAATTATAATTATTAGAGAAACCAAAAGTTTGACCGTTGTGATGTTTTTAGATAATTAGGTGTCCTTGTAAATGTTTACATATGACATCAAAACATAATAAAAGATATTATAAAAATTAAACAAATAAAAAATAAGAAAGTATATAAATAATTAACATTTTAGAATGCTTAAACACTACCCTGAACATCAAAGATCATTTAGATGAATATAAGGATGAGTATATGATTGAAAACTAATTTAGAGAAAATTTACCCCACGAGTTTCCAAATAGAAATGAATATAAACAGTACGCCACCTTGGAAACCTCCATTTTTCGTATTTTTTCACATCCCCAAAAAATGAATACTAATGAAAATCCCCTATGAATATGTAGTGTTTGTAATTTTTGATGAGGTGAACCCCATCGTATTGACTCAAAAAATAGTTGATGATGATTCTTCTTTGCACATAAGTTACGAATCCATGATATAAATGATGAGAATTCCCATGAAGTGTCAATGGGAGGTGAATTTATAATTACAAATTCTTCAGAAACATAGAATGGGCCATGGTCCATGAATGTAATGGGCTTCTTACCCACTAGGATTTCAGGGAAAAAATATGATGTAATAAAGAGGCTTGTTTGGTAAGTTATCATCAGGGGATATAACCTACCTTTCAAGCTTGTGTGTGTGCTATGTGTGTTTATTTAATGTAATTGTACCCACAAGCACATAATATAAAATAAGTTAAATGATTTTCATGATATTTAGGTGTATAATTTTATAAATTATATATTCCAATTAATTTATCACAATTTTCCATACGGTGCATTTTTTACTTGTTTGATGTTCCTTATTAGAAAACTCAACCTGGTTCATTGATTAAGATTAATCTTATGCCCATATGAGAACCATGATTTATTACTTCACATATATCTTGATTATTTACATCACCTTGATTCCAATGAGGAGCCCCATATGTGTCCCTACAAACTACGACGGTCGCGGTTACTCAAATATCCTATTTCAACTGGTCCGTCCATGCAGCATTCATCCCACATCATCTACACTATTCAAATGATGCTTCTTGACATACCATTGTAGTGACCGCTAGATTGATTCACTAATCCCTACATTCATTTCATTTATTATTCCTCTAGATGGTGTTATTAGTTGTTTTAGAAAACAAAATACTCCAATTTTAGTGGATCTTGATTGAAAGGTAGAGAATTTTGGTTTCGATTTGTGCTCTATATTCCATAGTATTTAGAGTTCTATTAATTTGAAACTATACATTTCATCCAATGGAGAATTAGTGGAGACTTCGTATGGGAATCTTATCTGGACGAACCTTTCACAAAATATGAATTTTGTGAATTTAAAAATTCAATCGTAACTAGTTTTATGTATATAAATCTAGCTCTATAAGAGGTTTCATTTTCGTTTTCCACTACTATATCCTTTTTTTTGGGTGCATTGCAGATTCTATACAAGAGTGGAATGTGATAACTCCACATGATGTAGTTCACCACAACCAGCTAGTTTAGCAAGACTTAACTACCCAGATATGTTCTTTGGTTTTTTTAATATCTTACATCAATTCTATAATTTCTAGTTTATATTCACTAAGAAAAATATCAAATGGGTAGAGTTCTCACCATGTACTTAGGATCACATCTATCTGAATCATGTTATATCATGGTGTTTTCCGTATGTTTCTTTTTTTGATACAATCAGATAATTCACCTTGTTAGTTGATTCAAATTTTTAGGTAGAACAATTTTCTAAATCACTCTGCAACCCTATTAAATACCTCAATAGATCTCAGTTATTATTCAGGATAGACACTTCAATGATGCTCTGAAAATTTTGTAATAGATACTTTTTTAAGAGTTTAAAATTGGTTCTATGATGTTTGAAATACAAAAAATTGACAATGAAAATAATTTTAATATCTATATAATTAAAATTAATTATTTGTTGGATCACAATGAGCTGGTTGATGCTCTTGGTGGTTCCATGAAAAAGGTTACCACTTTGTCCCCTGATAGAAAGACCACTACTACATATGTTGATGTTTCTGATTATGTTCGTAGAAAATCTCATAGAATTTTTGTTTCATTAAGTGATATGGTTCCTAGGGAAGTAGCTTTTGAGTCTTCTTCTACTAGTATCTAGATCAAATTTGAATCCATGTACATGATTAAATCATTAATTAGAAGGTTATATGAATGATGAGACTTTATACATTAAAAATTCTCCATGGAACTATATTCAGGACACATATTGACGATTTTAATTGAATACTATTATACGTTTGTGATATAGATTATCAAAAAAGGGATGATGATCACTAAATAATACTTTTAACCTCATTAGAAGTGCCTTAAACTTCTATTAAGGGATTTATAATGTATGGTAGGGATTTTTTAGCTCTTGAATATGCAAGTATTCCCTGTTAGGCATTGAAATTCAAAAAAAAATGGCATAGTTAAGAATAATTCATAAGGTTTAAACATAAGAGGTATAAATGAACATATAGATAAGCATCAAGATATGGGTCAGTCTATAAAAAATAGGTTTATGTCAAATAATAGAGATCCCAATAATAAGTACTTCATATTTTTTCATTGTAAATATGATAGACATATGAAAAGAAACATTCCCAATAAAAGGAATGACTATATTGGGAATAATAGTGACCATTAATTATTAATTAATGAAAAAATCAATACCAATTATGTGTTGAATGTCAGTGAACACCTAACTTCCAAGGAATGGATCTTGGATTTAGGATGTTCATTCCATATTTATTTGAATAGGGATTCCATTACATAACTAAGAGAGATTGAATTTGGTAATTTTTACCTAGGGTAAAATAAGATTTTTCTCTTTATGGTAATAGGTTATGTTTCTTTAGAACATCATGATGGTATGGTTAAAAAACTTGAAGAGGTTCTGTGGGTACCCAAAAATAAGATAAAAATTTCTTCCTTAGTAATTCTAAACCAAAGGGTTATTCTATTAATTCTAGATTTGGTTACCTAAGAATTTCTTATACATCTCTTACTTTCATAAAAGGAACTCTTAGGAATGGGTTGTATGTTTTAGAAGGTAGGTATCACATGAAATATTTAAATATTTCTAATATTCCAGCATTACAAAATTCGACCTTATAAAGTAGAAGACTTGGTCAAATTAGATCGAATGGTCTTGGTGAACATAGAAAACATGGTCTTTTAACTGGTGTTATTCCTAGTAGTTTACCTTTTGTGAGGACTTTGTGTATGGTAATTCTAAGAAGGTATGTTTTACTAATTCCTCATAAAAATATTTAAACCCTTTATAATTTCTTCATTTTGATCTTTGCGGTGATCCTAGTACTATTTCCCATGGTATAGGCAATTACATAGTGACCTTAATAGATGAGTTCTCCCAAAAATTTTGGATTTCCAAACTGAAACCCAAATATGATACATTTCATACCATTAGGAATTGGAAGTCTAGTATAGAAACTGAATCTGGTAAGAAACTAAAAGCCTTGAGAAATGATAATGGTTTTAAATATATAAATCCACTGACTGTGTTGAGTTTTGTAGCTCTGAGGGTGTGCATAGGTATAAAACTATTGTGGAAACTCCATAATATAATGGGTCAGATGAGAGAATGAATAGAACCATCCTATAAATATTTAGGTGAATTATTTTTTATTCCTCCATTCTTAAGACCTTTTGGGATGAATAAATTCAGAAATGTATAGAACTAATTAATAGATTCCCATCATCATAAAATTACATTAAAAACCTATTGAACGTGGGATAATAAATAAAAAAGGTCTTAAACACCTTAGAGTGTTTGTATCCATAGCTTATTCATATTATATGAATGATGAGTTGGAATCTATGAATGTCAAGTGCATTTTTTTTGTTATATATTGGGTGTTAAGGAGTAGAAATTGTGGGCATAAAAAGCAGTATATCAAAGATCCATCATTAGTCATAATGCCGTGTTTCATGGATATTGTCTCCCATGAAAAAATAATACTGAATCTAGAGAGGTTAGTAAACCACGTCACTTGGGTGTTGAATTTTATTTTAACCCTCATATTCCTATGTAACCTGAGCCTTCACCTTCTATTACCCCCACCCAACAACAACTTGATGCTAAATTAGAATCAAATTCTTTTTTTTGAAACCGATGTAGTGGAGGGTGAGACTATGGGATTCCAATTAACCTGAGACTGAGCTTAGAGGATTATTTGACCCCCTTCAATGATTAACCATGATAAAATTGAAAATTATGACCTTAATGTCTCTCATGACATATCTAATGATGATCAACAAACATCGAATAAAGTCCAAAAGCCTAATGAATTTCCACAATGGTTGTCTTCCATGAATGATGAAATGAATTCCCTTATTAAGAATAGCACCAGGACTACGGTAACCAAACCCTTAAATGGAAAGCTGATATGTTTCTGATGAATTTTTAAAAAGAAATAGGATAACACTAGTGAATTTAAATATTATTATATATCCCAATTAGTTCCTAAGGGATACATTCAATGTGAAGGGTTGACTATATTGAAATTTTTTCCCTGTTGTTAAGAATTAAACCATTCATGTTATGTGTGATTGTTTGGCTAAGATATATTTCCATTGAGATAAGTTAGATGTTAAAACTACCTTTTGAATGGGAAATGAGAAGAAAGTATATATTTGATACCATATGAGGCATTCTCATAGAATTTTAAAATGATTCATGTTTTCCTTTGTCAAAAGTCTGTGTATGGTTTGAAAAAATCATCAAGATAATGGTACAAATGTTTTGATTAATTTATTATTAAAACGTATTTCAATTGAAGAAAAATTTATGACTGTTATTATTATAAGTATATTAACCATGATAAGTTTCACCTGATTTTACAAGTTGATGATAGGGTAGTTATCTGTAAAAATATGAAGTGAATATTCCATATGAAAACCCAAATGAATTATGCTTTCAAAAGGAAATACTTGGGAAATGAAAAATAAATATTAGGATTGAAACACATTAGACAGAGAAAAGATATATTTTTATTTATTTCATAGTATTTTTATGTACTAAAAAATTGGTACCAGTACTTGATTGAGCACATTAGACCATTAAGCATACTCATGGTTCCACACATTATGTTTCCACTAAACCAGTCTGATATAAGTGACATTGTTATTGATTTCATGATAAAAATCCATTATGGTAATGTAGTTGGGAGTCTTATATATGTAATGGGTTTTTCTAGACCTGATAATTCATTTTTAGAGAGTACACTGAGTAGTTTTAGCTCATAATTCACACAGGAATTCCCTAAAATGGATTCTCATGTATGTTTCAATTTCCTGTAGTTTGTGTATTCATTATGGAAAAAATTATAATTATGATGATGAAATTGATGTATTTATAGATTTTAACTGTGCCGCTTATATTGACACTAGTAAATTAATTTTCGGTTATTTTCCTAGCATATGGGGGTCTGATTCATTGAAAACATAACAAGAAATCAATAGTTTATCTATTCACCATAGATGAGGAGTATATCTCTTTGATTGAATGCATTAAAGAATATATTTTGTTGAAAGGAATTAATCATGTGTTTTATTTGTCTTCATCTAGTGTAGTTTTCCACTGTGGTACTTAGTCTACATTATTGTTTTTTAAGAACTATGTTTCCCATGATAGATTGAAGCATATTGATATTAGACATCAGTTTGTTAGGGATATAATTGAATTTGGGATAGTGTGTGTCACTATGATACACACCGAGGATAATCCAGCTAATAGTTTAACTAAACATGTACCCTATTCTAATTTTTTCATTATTTAGATATTATGAACCATCCCAATTCAATGATAGTGTTTTCAAGAACACTATTAGTAAAATTATTTTTTAAACTCCAAGGTGGAGATTTGTTAGTTTTTTCATTTCAATGTTTAGATATATTATAATTCAAATAGACATTTTATAGTGAAACATATATGCTTCATGTTCCCTGGTGCTCAGAGTTTTGTTCTTCAATAACTGGACATCTCATCTGTTGAATATTTGGTCGACAAATTGGTTGAGAATTATATCTTGATGACCCTCACAGAAATCATGGTTTTTTTCGATTTACATCTTTAATCGAAACCAGTTTTCAATATTGAAATATGGCTCTATAAGGAGTTTCATTTTATTTTGCATTGTTGTTTCCTTTATGTTTGGTGTCTATGCGAGTATGTCTAGTAGTGGATGGTCCGAACTCCATGTGACTGCATTCACCACCACAACCTAGTTAGCAAGATCGTCCTCATTGGATAGCTTCTCTAGTTCATTTACTTTATTGCATTGACTCTATAATTTCTTGTTTTTTATATCTAATAATAATATTTCTTGGGTGGTGTTCCCTCCATGCATGTAGGGTCACATCAATATAAAGCACACTAGATTTTTGTGTTGCTTCCTGTTTTTATTTTTTGTTCCAATCAGAGCATTCAACATGTTAGTTTATTCATGTTTTTTAATAAAATAATTTTCCTAAATTAATTTGTAAGCATATAAAATTCCTCAACTAATCTTGGATTATAATTGGTACATCCACTTCAATGGTTCCCACAATAGAACCTAACCACAAAATAAAAGAGAGTGGCTGTAGAAGGATTTCTTAGATGGGTCATAGTTCTTTCATTGGAAATTTGAGAAAGATGGTTCATCGAAGTAGATACAGCCATGGCATCCTTAGGCCCACTAATTAGGAATCTCCTCTATAGGTCCATGAAATGTGTGCTTTCTTGGTTTACATCTAGGGGAGTTAGTGGGGTGATCAACACCGATCTATGCATGTACTCTATGGTAAAATGGTGCAATGAGTTTGCAGAAGAGATATTGATGTGTGCATATAAATGTTTCATCATGAACCATGGGATCTGGTTCTCCAGTAGTATTGGGAACCTATTGAGCTGGTCCCCTAGTTAGGGACTAAGTAATATGTGATATCACCTATCCTTATTTCCCTATATGGATGATATTTTCAACTCGATGATGAACCATCCAACAAACATCAGAATCTTCCACAACTACTACAACCCACTATTGAGTGGAAGATCATAGAAGCAGCACACATGAGGATCAAGTTATGTCATATGATGCGTAATGTTTTTTGGATTGATTGATAGGTTATAGGGTAAGAATTTATGGTTTTAATGGGAATTTATGTTTTTGTTGTGGCACTTATCGGGCAAGCCATGGTGGATGAGGGCGATGGAGAAGGCGGTGGGGAGGAAACCCACGAGGTAATGGAGGGACACAATGACCAAAACCATGAATTTGTAGTGGTGGACAAGAAATCATATTTCCTCACTCATCTTGCATAGAAAATTATCAGTCTATTACTTAATGTCCCTACATTCATCATCCATGTATTAAAACATCAATAATTTGTATGGATTCAAATTCCATGTAAAAACATACTCATGTGGATGAGATGTATTCAATGTTAATGTATAGATTAATGAGTTTGAGGATGAGTGTTGATTGTGATGGGTATTTTTATTTACCACAGATTCATGATTGGGATAGAAGATTCCAAGGGTGAATGACATATAATTGAAGATATTAGTGCCATCATTGAATGAAGAGGGTGCATTGTGTTTTATATAATAAATCATGTGAATTAAAAGTTTTGTTACCAATTAAATGAAACATCCCATTCATAGAGGATTGAAGAAATAAAATGAAAATGTGGAATGCAATGTGTGAAATAGTAATAATTTTAATTTAAATTTTAAATTGCGTGAAAAAATATACTAGAACCAAAATTAATCGTTGGTTAGGGTGTAAAATTGGGATAGGTCAGAGGACTCTATTCAATCTGTCCCCAAAAATGTTTCATAGCGTGGGCCAAGCAAGACCTCATGCTAGCCCAATTCCTCATCTTCAGAAAAGTTTTCCAGTTCAGGCCATGGGCATGAGCGACTGAGTCATTAATATCAAAGTAATATATATATTAAAATTACCACTATAAATTTTTTTATAAAATGGATATATAATTATTGATATCATTTTAATATATTAGGCATAATGCCTAGACTAGTTGATCTAGTCATAAGCTTTGAAGATAATGTTATGAGGTTTGAATCACCAATACCGCAAGTTTTCTAGTAGTTTTTTGGGTTATTCCAGGCCTATAGGGTGGGCTGTCGGGTCAATATTATGGGCTAGACTAATCTAAAATATAATGGCCTAGGCTTGAACTAACTAGCTTCATTGTCCAGATCATTATTTTTCATGCCCGATCCCAGTCAATATTTTTCAGGCCTGTCCCAGTTGATCTTCATGCTATCTTTTAC
Source organism: Viscum album (assembly GCA_963277665.1). Lineage (NCBI taxonomy): Eukaryota > Viridiplantae > Streptophyta > Magnoliopsida > Santalales > Viscaceae > Viscum > Viscum album. The sequence goes on from OY728161.1 coordinate 978,028,891, forward strand.
CACTATTCCAGATTTACACCCTTATGAGTAGGTATTTTTCTCTTTAGTTAATACATCCAGTGAATGGTGAAATTCATTGGTGGGAGAGGGTTTTCAATATTTTGAAAAATGTGTCCTCTGAAGGGTGGACCTCATTCAGGGTTCTACATTCTTGAATGCATAGGAATTATTTTTTAAAGTAATTTATGTGATCATTTTTTTCATTTCTATTTTTCTTTATTTATATTTACATTAATTAAAAATATAATAAATAAATCCAAATTAATTACAATGAAAAATAGACACACCACACACCAATAAACCTGAAGGGGTGGTTATAGCTCCCCCAAAAGGTAACCCATACAATAGGGTCCTTTATTTATTTATTTATTATATATTCCCCTTAAAACCCTATTATATAGAGGACCATATATGTGGTACCCAAAGGCTTTTAATGTCCATCCCAATTCCCCATAAAGGTAGCCACCCCTGTTCCGCCTCACACATCGGGATGGCCGTTGCCTCCCCCATCATCTCCATCTTCACCAGCGTGCAGTTGTTTCCTGCTACACAGTACTCTACGTTGTACCATTATTGGCATTCCAACGGTGTCCTAGCCTCCATCGGTCTGTCATCATTGCATTTTCCACTCGTGTAGTAGTTTTCCTTGCACCAGAATGTCATTTCCTCCACTATAAAAATTTTCATGTCATGTAAGAGTGATAGTCTCACAACCCCAAAATTTATTAATAAGGTAAATGTTAGGTTTCTGGGTCCTGCAGCGGAAGCCGGGGGGCTGGGGATTTTAAAATTTTCATTGGCGGAATGACGGATCTTGTCGTCACCAACGATCCGAGCCCCGGAGAGGTCCGAATATATCGCATAGATTGTAAGATCACGAAAATAAATGGTAAACGTACTCGTTTCAAATATGAAGGCATGATCGACTACTGCTAGCCGATGGCAGTCGTCACTTGTAGGATCCAAAATAAGTTCCCTCTAGATCATCCACACACGCTCCAAAAATCCACAGGAACATCGATCGTCGAACTCTAGGTGATAGCATGGCGATTCAATGATATCTTCGATGTCCTGACAATCACCGCATTGTTGATAATGCGATGCGTGACGAGGAACTTGATCGGAGCTCTTGGATCTTCAGCTTCTCTCTCTAGGAAGAGGGAAGAGAGATAAGCTCTCAAGTTTTCATTCCATAAGTGGATGAATAGTGGTATGCACATCAAAGTGAGAGAGCCACCTCTATTATTTATAAAGAGATTGATAAATACCCAGTAGGGTTTCCCGACCCCCGTTAATATCAAAGTTTTCTAAATAAATAATTTCAACGAACTTAACTGCGCCAATATTATTTATTATTTTATCACATACTTGTAATATATAGATGAAATATATTACGTGATAAAATCCGAGCCATTTAACTCAACTCGATGTGCCGCTTAATATTAAATGAACCATGAATATTAAAATAAAATTCATCCGATTATTATTTTCTCATATTTACTAAACTCATAAATACATTAAATAAATTTAATCCCAATTTTTTTTTAAATTTAATATTAATGAATTTATATAATTCATTTGTTGATCGACAACTTGGACAACGAACGGACCCCGTGGCAGTGACCACTATGTCCATATACCTATTCAACTGAATAGGTGCAGATTCTTGAATACGCTGTTGTGTGTGACCCTCTAGGACCTTATCTCGATAGTAGTGAATAAATACACAGACCAAGAGCTGAGTCTAGAAACACATAATGGCCCCTAAAGAGATAAGGACAGTCATATCAATGACTACCATCCTACAAACACTGACTGTGTACTATAGTCTCTTTTTTATTTGATATCTCATAAAGCATGATGCACTATTGTGTCATCGTCCTTATCATACTTTATTATTTTCTGATCTAACAGGATGTATTTTCATTTCTACTACTTTGGCCAAAGACATATGAAGGCGGCACCATCCTGATCAACTAGGCCTAAGATATACATCTTCCTAAACATGGAAGCAACAAATTCTTTCTTGACCATTCAACCAACGTCATACCACTAATGACGCACCCGACACAAACTACCTCGCCACGACATTACTTCCATGGTTTTCACATGGCATCAAAGTACGTATTCAAATGATATACATTGGTAATGGTCTCTAGTAAGCAGACCAATACACATATCCGTAGATAGGAATAACCAATGACACCCAAAACATGTGGTGTTCCTATTGGTGGTTTTGTCCTCATGATCTCACTACTAGATATCACCAAGAGCAAAACCCATGAGAAGAAGTCTCAATGCTTATGAACCCCCAACACCTAATTTTCAGACATCTACTGTGTCCAGTCAGTAATATGTATCTAGATTGTAGGACATATATTTAAGATCAATGTCATTGTATCTCGAGGTTCTCATTATAGCCTGGGATCTGTTATAACCTCTTGACTCGGAAATTATCCTTTGGACATTACCATTATTATAGTGGATGCAGAAAAGTATTCATTATATTAGTAAGATATCATCATGCATATCTAACTATACACATGATACGGTAATCAAAATTAATACAAGGATGGGTCTAGGGAACCCACTATTTCAACACTCCCACATGCACAAGGGCCAACTTTCTAACCAATACTGCTAGCTACTCACATGATAAATACCATGCTTCTGCTGAGCAATGGATTTAACTGCTAGGCCAGCCACATTTTCTCAGCATGGAATATCTGTTATATTCAACCTCGTCGACTTGAGTAAAACTTCTCAAGATAATGTATCCCCGAGTAGATTGCTTTTTTCATTTGACATGACTTGACAACTTGGATAGTAAGAATATCATAATTCTCATCATGATAATACTTTTCTCACAAGGTGTGAATCCATGAAATGGGGAAAATCATTGTGATTTATAACTACTTTTTAGCTGCCTTAGAAGCTACAACGCACAAGGTATTTAATGATATGGCTACCACTAGCTTTTATGATCTTGACTCATTCATCTTCTTTTCCTAACTGTGATACGTGATCAAATTGATCTATGTATTACTTGTATGTATCCCACCATAACTAGTATACATTCCTCTACTTATTCCAGGTACATATCATTTGTATGTGCAGAAGTACAAGATGATAGTTCTGACTGCATCACTTGCATTGCTCCTGGAATTAATTGATATCTTCCTGTAATAAATTATATCCTATAAGTATCAATTATTTTACATAATATGTCATATTTGATAGATCCATCACTAAAGCATATGGTATCAATTAACAATTTTAATCTCCAGACATGCTCCGAACATGTTAGCCTGTAAAGATTAATCCATGGGACATAGACAACAATTCTGAACATGAATCGTTCCAACTTGTATTATTAAATACAATGTCACTATATGTACAAGATTTACTGGGACCAAGAAACCTTTGGATCTACCTCATTGGATCATGTTCCCTAGAACATTGGTTGCTACTTGAAGTCAATCATTGCAGAATTCTGTTTAACCTGATCTTATCTAACTGTAAGATCAAAATCTATTTTCCATATGTTTCTGAAGATATATCATTTGGAAAAACATTGTTTCTCTCACTATCCATTGGTAGACACATTGAAAAGATTAATTTATAATGAATTCTCTAAGATCTTGTTCCTTACATTAATCCAAAACTTGATTTCAGTAACTTGCAACCCTTATTGGAATCATTTGATGTCATCATCTTTTTTCCAGTTGCTTCATATAGACACATTCTATGAAAAATGATCTTGACATCCAATGACCAATAAAATGATCATAGAAGTTCAGCTATGACAAGTAAAATTCTAATATATTTAGGCGTACTGACTTGGTATAACCAATCGAGCCATATGATACCATACTTGTACCACCCATGTATCATTTCATTTGAATACCCACCATAGTATTCAATTTATTAGCCCCTTTTCAATTTGATACATGGAATCCCTTATTGAATTTTAGTTGATATTTTCAATCATAGCTCGTTTCCATATACTAATTACATGAAGGATTTTTTATTCTTAATGAATAATTTATCACCGACCGTGATGAATATAAAACCATCACCATGTTTTCATTCTTCCTATGCAGTCTGTGTCACTAGAACATGCATCTTACACATGTACTAGTGGAAATTGTTCCCTATGCCAACCAATTGTGCATCTGAGCATTGAAAAAGTCCAAGTCAATTAATCCCCCACTATCTCTAATAGAGATGTTCACCCTTGTATAGAAATATATTCCAATATTTGACTACATCTTTTCTATATTAGGGACTTAGGTAATATCTTAAGCAACTGTTAGGATAATTACCCCAAATGCACAACGTGTTTAACCTAATGCATGATTGTTTAAATCCTAACAAACACATAGCATCTAAAAATGTCCTATGACATAATGTATTTTCAATCATACTATGAATCCAATGATATCAATTTTTCATTTTAGTTAGCATATTGGTTATGGGTTTAAGCCGTTATTTTCAATGCACCTCATAAAATGTAATGGGTGTTTCTGCAGGTTATAACATTGATACAACTTACATCATAACTATGATGTATAAAATGTGCGTTTAATAATTTCTCCATGCTAAATTTTGTTGATTAATGTTAATATGTAAGACTCGTCATTGATCCTCCTTATGAACATCAATAGGCTGATGTAGATAAGGTAACATGCATTTAGGAATTATTCTATGCTACATTATCATGATCGATGATTTCTTGGTCAATTTATTCATCGGCCTGCCAATCCGAATCAACTCATATATTGTGACCAAACATATACTTCAATATTCCTTAATGACTTAAAGGAAACATATGATGTATCTTTACCTCTTGGTTTTTTTGGAATAGTTCACACTGTCTTGTTGAACTAACATTAGAATGATTTGTGGCATACCTTTATTTCTAAAGGCTTCTTTGTCTGAACTATTGGTGTCTATTATACCATAGGTGTTTAGCAATGTCGAGCCTAAATACCATACTGGGTATATATTTGACGTTCACTTTTACTTGAAAAATAATCATATTTACATAATTGGGTAGGTCATACATTTTATATTCATCATTTATTGTCATTGATTCAAATAGCAGTGAACTATTTGCTGAGTATGTTACCACAAAAAAAATCATTCCAAAACATAGAATAATGTCTCATCAAGTCCAAAAGGTCTTGTGAGATAAATGTATTGGTTATACTTGACAACTTTTTTATCTTTAATCAATTACTTGTCACTCCGAAGTTTTATGTTTCTCCCTGCTATCTTAAGAATCACCCTTTCTTAGTTGCTTGGAGAAGACACTTTACTTATAGTAATGTTTCTCAACTTACTTGGTTATTCTATTTCAATACATATACGTGAAAATAATATTTTATATTAATACGCAAGAACTATTCAAGAAAACATTGCTTTTATTTGATGAATATAAATTGAACGAGAAGCGGGTACTTGCTTCTTGTATTTGTGTTTTCAACATCCATTAATTCATTTCACTATGTGATGAAAATAACCTTCTATTAACTAACCAACCACTTTTCTTTTATGTAAATGATGAAGGTGCCTTTTTCATAACAATTTATAGGCCTTTTCACCATGCCATTCTATGTATTTTCCATAAGAATAAAATATGGCGTTATCTCCAATATTCTTATTACTTGGAATATGTTACCTTTAAATTAATGAAGCGCTTACTCTATACCGTCCGTTTGTAGATTTAATTGAAACTAGAGTAATTGTGTGTAAAATTTATAAGAACATGATGAAATTAAAGATTATTAATCGCCTTTCACTTTACACAATCCGAGAGCAATCATCACATTCAAATCTTGCTTCACTTTCTCCTCAAAAGGATCTTGGTGATGAAAATACATGTAACATCATCCATGTCATGATTTAGCGACCGAAAATAACATCAGAATTTGATGATAACATTATGAATGAATGATCTTATGTTTTATTCATGAGTCTCCTATAATATGTTTTACACCCTCACTTCTTATGGTGGCTTAAATGGTTGGGACAAAAGCACCTTGAATTTCCATTATGGTAGTAATGTGTGCAAGCGCCTTTACTACACTTGGAATTTCGTGCTTGTCTGGCCATTAACATTGTCCAATGTTTATCATAGTTTTATTATGGTATTTCTTACCATTATCTACAAATATACTTTAGTAGATTGTACTTTTATGTGATTACCTAATTTGACATTGCTGATTATTTAATCATTAAATGTCTCCCACTAATTTTTCGAATTCTAGGAACCCTCTATACGAGAATGAGAATTATATTGAGTTCTCTAGTGGCAAGGATCCCTTAACCTCCATCATAGTCAACAATCTTGGGCTACACAACTACTCGGAGGGTCCAAGGTAGGCTTTTGGCTAGCCAACCGCATTAACTTGCAGTTCCATGATTTTTTGAGTGAAGTCCCAGCTTCAAAATCATTTAATGATTTACTCAATGCTTTCCTATAAAAATAAAACAAACTATCTAAGGCTACAAATTTGCTGCAATTTTAGTTATGTCGACCCACCAAACAAATAAGAACTCCCCGATAGTAAGAGGCACCCTCAGTTGAGGCATGAACCGGCACCTCGAACACCCGGTTCTGTTCAAACTTGAATAATGGAAGCCTATTTGTGACTTAATATTTTCATTGAGGGTTTTATTTTTGTTCTCTCAACGAATGTAATTCATTTATATTAATGTTGTTCATCTTTGTTGTCGCGCTCACAACTGAACGTCAATAGAAATCAAACGTCGCTTATTAATGCATTTTATTATTTATTATTTTATGTATTTTCCCCACTGTTCTAAAATGCTTAAAATAATAAATAAATACATAAAGGTAAACTACTACCCGACTGTTCTTGAGCATCTAGATGACCTAATGGCATCATTCCTGAGTCGAATCTTGACTCGAAAAGCATCTTGCCCCTTGTGTTGTATGTTTTATTCACTTATGGAACATTGCCTTGTCTTGGCGTGGTCCACGTCGCTCGCCGCCTTTGTCCGAAGTAAAACGGTACTCGCACGTAGGCGAGGGGAACTTGGGTATAAATGTTCATCATATAAATTGGGTGCACATGCCCTTATACATTTTAATCGAAAAATGAATGATGATGTGAAGATCATCCATTTAATTAATTACACACATCGCACGTCGTTTAAATAAATAATTAAATAATAATTAAATGCAGACATACAAAGTTCGATGCTCAAGACCAGACGATGGGTAAAATTAAAACGCGATAAAATTAAAATGCAATAATTAACTACGAGTGTTTATTGAATTAAATTAAATGAATTGATATATTCAAATAATTTCATTAATCATCAGTCTGCTAATTAATTTAATTTTAATACCAAAATTAAATAAATATAACTTAATTAAAATTAATAATTAAATTGAATTAATTTCATTAGTGTATTATAATAATTAACTAGAATTAATTTCAATTAATTTAATTTAGATAAAAATTAAATTAATTAAATTAATTAAATTAATTACTTTTGATTAAATATAAATTGGTCGGTCTCCAAAAACCCTGTTGCATGGCCTGTGCAGGTCGGGCCTAACCCATGCATGGCCATGCCTTGGCTAAAAAAGGGCTGGTCCGATCCACCCAAACCCGTTCTGGGTTGGGCAGGTCCGCTCGGACCACTTCGAGGCCAAATTTGTCCTACGAAATGACTTCCAGACAAAAGGGTACCTCCAGGCGGGCAACATCAAGGGGTTCAGACCATGCAGCGATGATATGACTGAACCATACCTATAGAATCCCGTCTTTTTATAACATAAACTTTCATTACAATACACAAAACTGAGGATCTTTGAGGTTTAGTGTCTTGGAAACCAGAAACATAAAACATGAAAACAACATAAGGATTCTTCTTAAACACTTGAAAGGCTTCTCCTTAAGTTCATCCTAGTTTCATTACTGCATCTCATAACCTGGGGACATACATCAAAAGAAAGGGTGAGCAGGAGGCCCAGTAAGGGAAACAAGAGGAACATTCCACATGTGAACTTGATATACCTCAATAAGAACATGAAAAGAACTTTAAGGCATGAGAAAGAAATCATGAGGCATTTCATAATAAAAATAACATTTTTCATAACTTGAAGATGTGGCTACAACATTTAATATTGACAATCGTTTTGTTTCACCAAGGTCCATCCCCAAGGTGTCGTTAAAAATTACCAAGGTTATTCACCAAGGCATCGTTAAAATTGTAGTCTCTAGTGGTTACATCATTACCCAATGCATTGGAGCGCTATCAGGGCGCACCCTTAAATTTGCCTTTATTATCATGTGATCCACATATATAATCATCAAACATTTCATAAATAACCCATATAGCATAAAATAAATGGGTTTCATTTCATAATCACAACGTTTTAAAAACTGCTTTAAAGACATGATCTTTACGTCACTTTAAAACCCACAGAAAAGGAAGGTGGGTCTCATGTATGTAAATCCCAGAATTTAAAATAGAACATTTTGGTATATATGTGAATACCCCTTTAGAAGAAAGAGCTTTGAGTATTCACTTAATAAAATAAAAGAACTTTAGAAAACGAGATAGACATTTTGAGACAGAAATTCTGCAGCATAACGGCAATGTTCCAAGGTCTTAGAAGACATTAAAAGAGAGGTAAAATGGGTCAAACATTCATAAATGACCCATAAAATAGTACATGGACAGAATAAGAAGGATAAATGATCATGGTAATGAAATTTCAAGGACATACCATTTGAAATGAAAAACATGGAAGGAAGAAAAAAATTAGATTTCTCTTATGAAAGTTCGGAAGCCTAACGGCGTTACTTAAACAACAAAAAAAATGATTGAAAAGATCAAATAGGATCTCTGATCATGTGAAAATAAGAGTTCAGTATGATAGATATAGAGATAATTCCCAAACATAACAAAAAGGAACTTGAAAGAATTGACATGAAAGTAGAACTTCAAAAGGAGAAGGGTGAAGAACCACTTAAAAATTCGGCAGCCTAACGACGCCACTTAAAACATCAAAATACTGAATTGAAGAGATCAAATGTGGTCTCTCATCATATGAACATAAGATTCCAGTATGATATATATAGATATCATACCCCAATATAACAAAAAGGAACTTGAAAGAATTGACATGAAAGTAGAACTTCAAAACGAGAAGGGTGAAGAACCACTTAAAAATTCGGCAGCCTAACGGCGCCACATAAAACATCAAAATACTGAATTGAAGTGATCAAATGGGTTCTCTCATCATATGAACATAAGAGTCCAGTATGATAGATATATAGATCGTACCCCAACATAAAAAAAGGATCTTGAAAGAATTGACATGAAAGTAGAACTTCAAAACGAGAAGGGTGAAGAACCACTTAAAAATTCGGCAGCCTAACGGCGCCACTTAAAACATCAAAATACTGAATTGAAGCGATCAAATGGGGTCTCTCATCATATTAACATAAGATTCCAGTATGATAGATATAGATATCATACCCCAACATAAAAAAAAGGAACTTGAAAGAATTGAAACGAAAGCAAAACTTCAAAACGAGAAGGGTGAAGAACCACTTAAAAATTCGGCAGTCTAACGGCGCCACTTAAATCTTCAAAATACTGAATTGAAGCGATCAAATGGGGTCTCTCATCATATTATCATAAAAGATCAGTATGATAAATTTAGAGATCATAACCCAACACAATGAAAAGGAACTTGAAATACTTTACATGAAAATAGATCTTGAAAAATGAGATGGGAGAAAGAATCTGTTACAAAAATTTCGGCCGCCTAACGGCGCCACTTAAAACATCATATAACGAAATAATGAGAGCAAGAGGGGATCTCTCATTATATGAACATGAAAAGGGCAGTAAGATGAGTATAAAAGAACATCCTCCAACATAAGAACATGGAGCATAAAAGGAATGACATTAAAGAGATTACTTGAAATGAAAGAGAGAGGTCGGATCCCTTACCTTAAAATGTAACTCTTAAAACTCAAAGGTTTGGACCTTGAGGGCTTGGGGGCACCTTGGGAGGACTCCTTTGGAGGTAATGAGACCAGAACTTCGTTGGGGAAGAGTGGGGAGTCGAATTGATGAGAGGAGGTCTTGTTATTTATAGGGAAAGTGAGGGGACAAGGCATTAATGGCCAAAGGACACCTCACATGTGCTTTTCTCAAACCCATGTGCTCTCCCTTGGCATTTATCATGGAGTTAGGCCACATGGGGCCCCCAAAACAATAATTCATCACCCTTGGCCGGCCAACCCTTAAAATAACTCATGACATCATCATGACACAGCTATGATGTCATTAAACATACCGAAACCCTAAAACTGCATTTTTACTATTCACTGAAAATTCAACTTTTTCAGAAGGATCCCAAAATTTCACCTTAACCAAATATCAATGCTCTGATTTCAAAAATGAAATCCATTTTATAAAAATAATTTTCTAAATATTTTTAATTTAATTTTTAAATAAAAACACTATTCATCGAAAATTCATTTTTTTCAGAAAAATCCCCAAAAATTACCATAACATAATATCGATGCTCTGAGTTCAAAAATAAAGTCATTTTTATAAAAATAATATTCTATTTATTTTTAATTAAATTTTTAATTAAAAAACACTATTCATCCGAAAAAACTAATACTTGAATAATAATTTATGAAACCGTTATTTAACCATTTTATTGAATCACATTACTTAATCTAGGTGTCTAAATTATATTAAAACTTTCTTTGAGTGAAATTACTAATCCATTTGGTCATATTACTAATCCTAAGTGTAAAATCACTATTCATAATTTACTATTCATCAAAAATCAAGTTGATCTTATTAGACTCCAAATTTCGTACTGAACATAATTGTAGAAGACCATTTTTCGAAAATCATTACACATTTTAAGTTATTTAAGGTTTACATAAACATTTTTTTCAAAATATTCTTTTGAAAATTCATCAAAAATATGCATACTATTTTTATCCGGTCATTTGAAAATTCATAAACTTCATCATAAGCAGAAATCCCAATTTTTATTTAAAACAAGGATTACACAAGGCAGTTACGGTCTCGTTACATAGCCCCTTATAATACCAGCATAGGACCTAAGAGTAAGGTGTGCTAGGGTGATAGAATCTTGGGGCGGCTCGGTCAACATTGCCCGAGTAGTAATTTCTATCAGTTTGAACTTCTCGTGAAGGCGATTCCGTTCTAGCTTTACATGATGAAGTTCGGCTTGGGTTTGGTCCAGAGCAAAGCCCAATGGTGCTACCTCCTTCCCAAGCTCTGTTAGATGGGCTTCGATCGGTCCAAGACTACTAGGTGAGGCCATCGAATCTTCATTCTATAATAATCAACCAAGATTACTTATATATAGAGACAATAATCAAAACATTTTGTTCACAGCGGTCATATTGACCGATGGTCATATAACAATCAAAACCCAATGGTCTCATTCTAATTATAATCAAGTTTATCAAATAAAAAAATTTTTGAGTATAAAAATAACACATAAAATTAGGAAACAATATTTATTTAAAATTTCGGGTCGTTACAATCTTCCCCCCTTAAGAAATTGCGTCCTCGCAATTTTTTTAAAATTGGGTTTTGAAATTTCATTGAAAGTCCCACATAGGAAAAGGAGTCAGTAAAAATATTACTTTAAAAGAAAGAAAGGGAAGTACAAAGGTCACCCGAGTTAACCCACACTAGGGTTCCATGTAGGAAAACATGGACATGGAGGAGAAAACAAAGGGTCAAGTTCTGAGGGAGAGTGATAGAGAACATGATTAGGAGAAAGTTAACCATGAGAAAATCCCAATCTTATGATGTGTTTAAACGGTCTTTGATTACCTAGTAGGAAACGTAAACCAACAACGTTTTTTTTTACGTTCCTTTTCATAATTTTGAGGAATTCATTTATAACATAGAACAAAAACATAAGGAAATATACTTATCTTCAAGTAGAGTTTAATCCTTTAATAAGTTTCTACCCAAAACTAATCTTTTCTCCAAATTATGATCATTCAAAACTACTTGGTCTCATCAAAACAAAAGAATCATCTTCATAATCCACAAAAGATTAACTATCTATTTCTTCTATCTTTAAACATTATCCCAAAAACAGAAAGGGTAAGGTAAAACAACTCTTCAAAAAGAAATAATTCCATAGGAATGGAAACTACTTTTAAATCTTCAAAGTTCCATGGTACTACCCAAAGTTCATCATAGTCCATTCCATAAATAACTGTCCTTAAAAATCCTCAAAATAAAACAAACTAAGATTGAATCCCAAATACAAGAAGGATTTGATAACATAGTCTTCCAAGGTAAACTTTATCATTCATCTCCAAAAAACATCAACCACTCCTAACATCTTATAAAAAAAGTAACTAATCTAAACATATTTACCCCAAGATAGGTTAATAATTTCCATAAGTAACCTAAATTACTATAATTCCACCTTAAATTCATCGATTCTTCAAAATATAAGTCAACCCTACTCTTCAAAGAAAATACCGTAGTAGTCTATTTACCTCGATCATATAGGGTCCCCAAAATAGTGAACATCTTCCAAAATAATAATCACCTTTTAATCCCCTAATCATCTCTTTCATATTAATATGGAAATCGTTGCATTTCCTATCACACTGGTTATTGGGACATGTTCTTTCATCTCCCACCATTAACTAAGAAGAGAAATTATAATTAGAGGCTTAAATACTTAACCAATAATCATGAAAAGGAGCTTAAATCATATAAGGATAACTTGTAGAAGAAAAGTATACCCTAACTTGTGATCCCCTAGGTTCCAATCTAGGTTATCCATGATCATATATTCTTATGTGAATCTTTATTTTATTTTATCTTTGTTCCTTTAGTAATGGTTCATACTAAGCTTATGAATTTACCAAAGCATATACCCCGGGAGTGTCGTAACCAAGAGTGCAGCAAGGCCCGTTGTCGTGTACCAGTTCCCGTTCGAGTCTAGCTCAAAGCGGTGTTTTCGGGTTTTACCCCTATGTACATCTGTGCCAGAGCCACCTCTACCTGCTCGTATCCAGACAGGGATGTATTTGCTTGGCAACCCCTTACTCAATACTCACCAAAATACCAGGAAGATTTCCTATATTTAAACTTTTCTATAAGGTTCATCCTAAAGTTTTCATATCCTAATTTCCACAAATAACTAAACCATCCTTTGATACCAACTATAGCATCCCGTCTTTTTATAACATAAACTTTCATTACAATACACAAAACTGAGGATCTTTAAGGTTTAGTGTTTTGGAAACCAGGAACATAAAACATGAAAACAACATAAGAATTCTTCTTAAACACTTGAAAGGCTTCTCCTTAAGTTCATCCTAGGTTCATTACTGCATCTCATAACCTGGGGACATACATCAAAAGAAAGGGTGAGCAGGAGTCCCAGTAAGGGAAACAAGAGGAACATTCCACATGTGAACTTGATATACCTCAATAAGAACATGACAAGAACTTTAAGGCATGAGAAAGAAATCATGAGGCATTTCATAATAAAAATAACATTTTTCATAACTTGAAAATGTGGCTGCAACATTTAATATTGACAATCGTTTCGTTTCACCAAGTTCCATCCCCAAGGTGTCGTTAAAAATTACCAAGGTTATTCACCAAGGCATCGTTAAAATTGTAATCTCTAGTGGTTACATCATTACCCAATGCATTGGAGCGCTATCAGGGCGCACCCTTAAATTTGCCTTTATTATCATGTGAGCCACATATATAATCATCAAACATTTCATAAATAACCCATATAGCATAAAATAAATGGGTTTCATTTCATAATCACAACGTTTTAAAAACTGCTTTAAAGACATGATCTTTATGTCACTTTAAAACCCACAGAAAAGGAAGGTGGGTCTCATGTATGTAAATCCCAGAATTTAAAATAGAACATTTTGGTATGTATGTGAATACCCCTTTAGAAGAAAGAGCTTTGAGTATTAACTTAATAAAATAAAAGAACTTTAGAAAACGAGATAGACATTTTGAGAAAGAAATTCTGCAGCATAACGGCAATGTTCCAAGGTCTTAGAAGACATTAAAAGAGAGGTAAAATGGGTCAAACATTCATAAATGACCCATAAAATAGTACATGTACAGAATAAGAAGGATACATGATCATGGTAATGAAATTTCAAGGACATACCATTTGAAATGAAAAACATGGAAGGAAGAAAAAAATTAGATTTCTCTTATGAAAGTTCGGCAGCCTAACGACGTTACTTAAACAACAACAAAAATGATTGAAAAGATCAAATAGGATCTCTCATCATGTGAACATAAGAGTTCAGTATGATAGATATAGAGATAATTCCCAAACATAACAAAAAGTAACTTGAATGAATTGACAGGAAAGTAGAACTTCAAAACGAGAAGGGTGAAGAACCACTTAAAAATTCGGCAGCCTAACGGTGCCACTTAAAACATCAAAATACTGAATTGAAGAGATCAAATGGGGTCTCTCATCATATGAACATAAGAGTCCAGTATGATATATATAGAGATCATACCCCAATATAACAAAAAGTAACTTGAAAGAATTGACATGAAAGTAGAACTTCAAAACGAGAAGGGTGAAGAACCACTTAAAAATTCGGCAGCCTAACGGCGCCACATAAAACATCAAAATACTGAATTGAAGTGATCAAATGGGTTCTCTCATCATATGAACATAAGAGTCCAGTATGATAGATATATAGATCGTACCCCAACATAAAAAAAGGATATTGAAAGAATTGACATGAAAGTAGAACTTCAAAACGAGAAGGGTGAAGAACCACTTAAAAATTCGGCAGCCTAACGGCGCCACTTAAAACTTCAAAATACTGAATTGAAGTGATCAAATGGGGTCTCTCATCATATTAACATAAGATTCCAGTATGATAGATATAGATATCATACCCCAACATAAAAAAAAGGAACTTGAAAGAATTGACACGAAAGCAAAACTTCAAAACGAGAAGGGTGAAGAACCACTTAAAAATTCGGCAGTCTAACGGCGCCACTTAAATCTTCAAAATACTGAATTGAAGTGATCAAATGGGGTCTCTCATCATATGATCATAAAAGATCAGTATGATAAATTTAGAGATCATAACCCAACACAATGAAAAGGAACTTGAAATACTTTACATGAAAATAGATCTTGAAAAATGAGATGGGAGAAAGAATCTGTTACAAAAATTTCGGCCGCCTAACGGCGCCACTTAAAACATCATATAACGAAATAATGAGAGCAAGAGGGGATCTCTCATTATATGAACATGAAAAGGGCAGTAAGATGAGTATAAAAGAACATCCTCCAACATAATAACATGGAGCATAAAAGGAATGACATTAAAGAGATTACTTGAAATGAAAGAGAGAGGTCGGATCCCTTACCTTAAAACGTAACTCTTAAAACTCAAAGGTTTGGATCTTGAGGGCTTGGAGGCACCTTGGGAGGACTCATTTGGAGGTAATGAGACCATAAATTCGTTGGGGAAGAGTGGGGAGTCGAATTGATGAGAGGAGGTCTTGTTATTTATAGGGAAAGTGAGGGGACAAGGCATTAATGGCCAAAGGACACCTCACATGTTCTTTTCTCAAACCCATGTGTTGTCCCTTGGCATTTATCATGGAGTTAGGCCACATGGGGCCCCCAAAACAATAATTCATCACCCTTGGCCGGCCAACCCTTAAAATAACTCATGACATCATCATGACACAGCTATGATGTCATTAAACATACCGAAACCCTAAAACTGCATTTTTACTATTCACTGAAAATTCAACTTTCTCAGAAAGATCCCAAAATTTCACCGTAACCAAATATCAATGCTCTGATTTCAAAAATGAAATCCATTTTATAAATATAATTTTCTAAATATTTTTAATTTAATTTTTAAATAAAAACACTATTCATTGAAAATTCATTTTTTTCAGAAAAATCCCCAAAAATTACCATAACATAATATCGATGCTCTGAGTTCAAAAATAAAGTCATTTTTATAAAAATAATATTCTATTTATTTTTAATTAAATTTTTAATTAAAAAACACTATTCATCCTAAAAAACTAATACTTGAATAATAATTTATGAAACCGTTATTTAACCATTTTATTGAATCACATTACTTAATCTAGGTGTCTAAATTATATTAAAACTTTCTTTGAGTGAAATTACTAATCCATTTGGTCATATTACTAATCCTAAGCGTAAAATCACTATTCATAATTTACTATTCATCAAAAATCAAGTTGATCTTATTAGACTCCAAATTTCGTACTGAACATAATTGTAGAAGACCATTTTTCGAAAATCATTACACATTTTAAGTTATTTATGGTTTACATAAACATTTTTTTCAAAATATTCTTTTAAAAATTCATCAAAAATATGAATACTATTTTTATCCGGTCATTTGAAAATTCATAAACTTCATCATAAGCAGAAATCCCAATTTTTATTTAAAACAAGGATTACACAAGGCAGTTATGGTCTCGTTACATAGCCCCTTATAATACCAGCATAGGACCTAATAGTAAGGTGTGCTAGGGTGATAGAATCTTGGGGCGGCTCGGTCAACATTGCCCGAGTAGTAATTTCTATCAGTTTGAACTTCTCGCGAAGGCAATTCCGTTCTAGCTTTACATGATGAAGTTCGGCTTGGGTTTGGTCCAGAGCAAAGCCCAATTGTGCTACCTCCTTCCCAAGCTCTGTTAGATGGGCTTCGATCGGTCCAAGACTACTAGATGAGGCCATCGAATCTTCTTTCTATAATAATCAACCAAGATTACTTGTATATAGATACAATAATCAAAAAAATTTGTTCACAGCGGTCATATTGACCGATGGTCATATAACAGTCAAAACCCAATGGTCTCATTCTAATTATAATCATGTTTATCAAATAAAAAATTTGTTGATTATAAAAATAACACATAAAATTAGGAAACAATATTTATTTAAAATTTCGGGTCGTTACAATCTTCCCCCCTTAAGAAATTGCGTCCTCGCAATTTTTTTAAAATTGGGTTTTGAAATTTCATTGAAAGTCCCACATCGGAAAAGGATTCAGTAAAACTATTACTTTAAAAGAAAGAAAGGGAAGTACAAAGGTCACCCGAGTTAACCCACACTAGGGTTCCATGTAGGAAAACATGGACATGGAGGAGAAAACAAAGGGTCAAGTTCTGAGGGAGAGTGATAGAGAACATGATTAGGAGAAAGTAAACCATGAGAAAATCCCAAACTTATGATGTGTTTAAACGGTCTTTGATTACCTAGTAGGAAACGTAAACCAACAACGTTTTTGTTTTACGTTCCTTTTCATAATTTTGAGGAATTCATTTATAACATAGAACAAAAACATAAGGAAATATACTTATCTTCATGTACAGTTTCATCCTTTAATAAGTTTCTACCCAAAACTAATCTTTTCTCCAAATTATGATCATTCAAAACTACTAGGTCTCATCAAAACACAAGAATCATCTTCATAATCCACAAAAGATTAACTATCTATTTCTTCTATCTTTAAACATTATCCCAAAAACAGAAAGGGTAAGGTAAAACAACTCTTCAAAAAGAAATAATTCCATAGGAATGGAAACTACTTTTAAATCTTCAATGTTCCATGGTACTACCCAAAGTTCATCATAGTCCATTCCATAAATAACTGTCCTTAAAAATCCTCAAAATAAAACAAACTAAGATTGAATCCCAAATACAAAAAGGATTTGATAACATAGTCTTCCAAGGTAAACTTTATCATTCATCTCCAAAAAACATCAACCACTCCTAACATCTTATAAAAAAAGTAACTTATCTAAACATATTTACCCCATGATAGGTTAATAATTTCCATAAGTAACCTAAATTACTATAATTCCACCTTAAATTCATCGATTCTTCAAAATATAAGTCAACCCTACTCTTCAAAGAAAATACGATAATAGTCTATTTACCTCGATCATATAGGGTCCCCAAAATAGTGAACATCTTCCAAAATAATAATCAGCTTTTAATCCCCTAATCATCTCTTTCATATTAATATGGAAATCGTTGCATTTCCTATCACACTGGTTATTGGGACATGTTCTTTCATCTCCCACCATTAACTAAGAAGAGAAATTATAATTAGAGGCTTAAATACTTAACCAATAATCATGAAAATGAGCTTAAATCATATAAGGATAACTTGTAGAAGAAAAGTATACCCTAACTTGTGATCCCCTAGGTTCCAATATATGTTATCCATGATCATATATTCTTATGTGAATCTTTATTTTATTTTATCTTTGTTCCTTTAGTAATGGTTCATACTATGCTTATGAATTTACCAAAGCATATCCCCCGGGAGTGTCGTAACCAAGAGTGCAGCAAGGCCCGTTGTCGTGTACCAGTTCCCTTTCGAGTCTAGCTCAAAGCGGTGTTTTCGGGTTTTACCCCTATGTACATCTCTGCCAGAGCCACCTCTACCTGCTCGTATCCAGACAGGGATGTATTTGCTTGGCAACCCCTTACTCAATACTCACCAAAATACCAGGAAGATTTCCTATATTTAAACTTTTCTATAAGGTTCTTCCTAAAGTTTTCATATCCTAATTTCCACAAATAACTAAACCATCCTTTGATACCAACTATAGCATCCCGTCTTTTTATAACATAAACTTTCATTACAATACACAAAACTGAGGATCTTTAAGGTTTAGTGTTTTGGAAACCAGGAACATAAAACATAAAAACAACATAAGAATTCTTCTTAAACACTTGAAAGGCTTCTCCTTAAGTTCATCCTAGGTTCATTACTGCATCTCATAACCTGGGGACATACATCAAAAGAAAGGGTGAGCAGGAGGCCCAGTAAGGGAAACAAGAGGAACATTCCACATGTGAACTTGATATACCTCAATAAGAACATGAAAAGAACTTTAAGGCATGAGAAAGAAATCATGAGGCATTTCATAATAAAAATAACATTTTTCATAACTTGAAGATGTGGCTGCAACATTTAATATTGACAATCGTTTCGTTTCACCAAGGTCCATCCCCAAGGTGTCATTAAAAATAACAAGGTTATTCACCAAGGCATCGTTAAAATTGTAATCTCTAGTGGTTACATCATTACCCAATGCATTGGAGCGCTATCAGGGCGCACCCTTAAATTTTACTTTATTATCATGTGAGCCACATATATAATCATCAAACATTTCATAAATAACCCATATAGCATAAAATAAATGGGTTTCATTTCATAATCACAATGTTTTAAAAACTGCTTTAAAGACATGATCTTTACGTCACTTTAAAACCCACAGAAAAGGAAGGTGGGTCTCATGTATGTAAATCCCAGAATTTAAAATAGAACAATTTGGTATATATGTGAATACCCCTTTAGAAGAAAGATCTTTTAGTATTCACTTAATAAAATAAAAGAACTTTAGAAAACGAGATAGACATTTTGAGACAGAAATTCTGCAGCATAACGGCAATGTTCCAAGTTCTTAGAAGACATTAAAAGAGAGGTAAAATGGTTAAAACATTCATAAATGACCCATAAAATAGTACATGGACAGAATAAGAAGGATAAATGATCATGGTAATGAAATTTCAAGGACATACCATTTGAAATGAAAAACATGGAAGGAAGAAAAAAATTAGATTTCTCTTATGAAAGTTCGGCAGCCTAACGGCGTTACTTAAACAACAACAAAAATGATTGAAAAGATCAAATAGGATCTCTCATCATGTGAACATAAGAGTTCAGTATGATAGATATAGAGATAATTCCCAAACATAAAAAATAGGAACTTGAAAGAATTGACATGAAAGTAGAACTTCAAAACGAGAAGGGTGAAGAACCACTTAAAAATTCGGCAGCCTAACGGCGCCACTTAAAACATCAAAATACTGAATTGAAGAGATCAAATGGGGTCTCTCATCATATGAACATAAGAGTCCAGTATGATATATATAGAGATCATACCCCAATATAACAAAAAGGAACTTGAAAGAATTGACATGAAAGTAGAACTTCAAAACGAGAAGGGTGAAGAACCACTTAAAAATTCGGCAGCCTAACGGCGCCACTTAAAACTTCAAAATAATGAATTGAAGTGATCAAATGGGTTCTCTCATCATATTAACATAAGATTCCAGTATGATAGATATAGAGATCATACCCCCAACATAAAAAAAAGGAACTTGAAAGAATTGACATGAAAGTATAACTTCAAAACGAGAAGGGTGAAGAACCACTTAAAAATTCGGCAGCCTAACGGCGCCACTTAAAACTTCAAAATACTGAATTGAAGTGATCAAATGGGGTCTCACATCCTATGAACATAAGAGTCCAGTATGATAGATATAGATATCATACCCCAACACAAAAAAAAGGAACTTGAAAGAATTGACACGAAAGTAGAACTTCAAAACGAGAAGGGTGAAGAACCACTTAAAAATTCGGCAGTCTAACGGCGCCACTTAAAACTTCAAAATACTGAATTGAAGCGATCAAATGGGGTCTCTCATCATATGATTATAAAAGATCAGTATGATAAATTTAGAGATCATACCCCAACATAATGAAAAGGAACTTGAAATACTTTACATGAAAATAGATCTTGAAAAATGAGATGGGAGAAAGAATCTGTTACAAAAATTTCGGCAGCCTAACGGCGCCACTTAAAACTTCATATAAAGAAATAATGAGAGCAAGAGGGGATCTCTCATTATATGAACATGAAAAGGGCAGTAAGATGAGTATAAAAGAACATCCTCCAACATAAGAACATGGAGCATAAAAGGAATGACATTAAAGAGATTACTTGAAATGAAAGAGAGAGGTCGGATCCCTTACCTTAAAACGTAACTCTTAAAACTCAAAGGTTTGGACCTTGAGGGCTTGGGGGCACCTTGGGAGAACACCTTTGGAGGTAATGAGACCATAACTTCGTTGGGGAAGAGTGGGGAGTCGAATTGATTATAGGGAAAGTGAGGGGACAAGGCATTAATAGCAAAAGGACACCTCACATGTGCTTTTCTCAAACCCATGTGCTCTCCCTTGGCATTTATCATGGAGTTAGGCCACATGGGGCCCCCAAAACAATAATTCATCACCCTTGGCCGGCCAACCCTTAAAATAACTCATGACATCATCATGACACAGATATGATGTCATTAAACATACCGAAACCCTAAAACTGTATTTTTACTATTCACTGAAACTTCAACTTTCTCAGAAAGATCCCAAAATTTCACCTTAACCAAATATCAATGCTCTGATTTCAAAAATGAAATCCATTTTATAAAAATAATTTTCTAAATATTTTTAATTTAATTTTAAAAAAAACACTATTCATTGAAAATGGATTTTTTTTCAGAAAAATCCCCAAAAATTACCATAACATAATATCGATGCTCTGAGTTCAAAAATAAAGTCATTTTTATAAAAATAATTTTCTATTTATTTTTAATTAAATTTTTAATTAAAAAACACTATTCATCCGAAAAAACTAATACTTGAATAATAATTTATGAAACCGTTATTTAACCATTTTATTGAATCACATTACTTAATCTAGGTGTCTAAATTATATTAAAACTTTATTTGAGTGAAATTACTAATCCATTTGGTCATATTACTAATCCTAAGCGTAAAATCACTATTCATAATTTACTATTCATCAAAAATCAAGTTGATCTTATTAGACTCCAAATTTCGTACTGAACATAATTGTAGAAGACCATTTTTCGAAAATCATTACACATTTTAAGTTATTTAAGGTTTACATAAACATTTTTTTCAAAATATTCTTTTGAAAATTCATCAAAAATATGCATACTATTTTTATCCGGTCATTTGAAAATTCATAAACATCATCATAAGCAGAAATCCCAATTTTTATTTAAAACAAGGATTACACAAGGCAGTTACGGTCTCATTACATAGACCCTTATAATACCAGCATAGGACCTAAGAGTAAGGTGTGCTAGGGTGATAGAATCTTGGGGCGGCTCGGTCAACATTGCCCGAGTAGTAATTTCTATCAGTTTGAACTTCTCGCGAAGGCGATTCCGTTCTAGCTTTACATGATGAAGTTCGGCTTGGGTTTGGTCCAGAGCAAAGCCCAATGGTGCTACCTCCTTCCCAAGCTCTGTTAGATGGGCTTAGATCGGTCCAAGACTACTAGGTGAGGCCATCGAATCTTCTTTCTATAATAATCAACCAAGATTACTTATATATAGAGACAATAATCAAAACATTTTGTTCACATCGGTCATATTGACCGATGGTCATATAACAGTCAAAACCCAATGGTCTCATTCTAATTATAATCATGTTTATCAAATAAAAAATTTGTTGAGTATAAAAATAACACATAAAATTAAGAAACAATATTTATTTAGAATTTCGGGTCGTTACAATACCGATGCACATAAGCCCACTGTGGGTTCCAAGATGTTCTGGGGAGCCGAGGTGGCCCGGAGGCACACCTCGTGCGGCGTGCTCCTACGCTATGGATGGAGGGAAGCGGGATGCTCAGGTGCGCCAGTGGCCGAACCGGCAACGTTCGGCTCGGAGGTGCGGGGGCGGCGGGTGGAGTCACTGCATGCACCTGGTGTGGCAGTTTCCACAAGCTAGCCTGGGGCGCATGTTAGCTGAGGCGGGAGACAGGACGAGGGTCGTCCGGGGCTGGCACTTGGAGGTGCGACACTGGTAGGGTTTTGCGGCGGTTCTGCGGGAGACCAGTGGGTCTGCATGGGGGGCTCTCGGGGGGCTGCTCCTGGTCACTAATGGTAGACGTGGAGCAAGAGGGTAGGAGAAGGTGGGGCGCTGTGCGTGGGGGCCTGGGGTGTATTGTCTGGCAGAGAGCAGCCGGATGAGAGGGCCGAGGTGGGACAACACTGGGAGGGTCGGCGATCCGCAACTACTGCACGACGCAGGGAGAGGGGCCCAGCGGGCGTGCAAAGGACCGGGGAAGTCGGCCAGTGTGCGGCTCCCTGGTTTGGTGGGCGGTGCTGAGGAGTGCCTAGAGGCACCGGGTCGAGGTCCCGGCGGTGCTGCATTGCACCGCCAAGGGAGGGGTTGTAGCACAGCACTGCATGCGCAGCGCAAAAGATAGGGGTTCGCTCAGACCCCTACAGACCTCTTTTTTTTCTTTTTACGGTCCACGTGGTACCCCTCCCCCTTAATTTTTCTTATTTCTTTTCACGTTATGACGTATTTTAGAGTCTTTTCTTTTCCCCTTATTTAATTGAGTCATGTACTCCGTTTAATTTTCCAAAAGGATATATATTAGCCTTTAATAATAATTATAATTATACTAATAATTATTATAATAATAATAAAATAATTATTATTTTAATAAGTATAATATAATAGTTATTATTAATAATTTATTATGATAATTATTATCATTAAATAATTTTAATTATCATCCATGTTCTTGTTTTATGCAATACCAAAATATGAATGATGATCGGAAACGATTGAAAAATAATACCCGCGATCATATCGAAAACGTGATCCTTTCTTTAAATTTCAAATGACAATATCTTGGCCGTTTGAAATTGGATTGGTGCACGGTTTTAACCATTGTGACTGATTTTAAAGCCTCTACATAATTTCGTGCAAAATAATTTTATTTGGCTTAGAAAATATACGCGACTCCCTCTGATACAACTATTTGGTTTCCGGGGCCCGTAGCGGAAGTCGGTGGGCTGGGGATTTTAAAATTTTCATCGGCGGAACGACATAACTTGTCGTCGCCGACGATCCGAGCCTTGGAGAGGTCCACAGATCTCGTGTAGAATGTAAGAGCCCAAAAATAAAACCTAAAGGTACATGTTTCAAATCCGAAGGCGCGATCAACTACTGCTAGTTGATGGCGGTCGTCGCTTCAAGGATCCAAAACAGGATCCCTCTAGATCGTCAACACATGCTCTAAAAATCTGCGGGAATGCCGATCGTCGAAATCTGGGTGCTAGCATGGTGATTAAACGATATCTTAAACATCCTGATGATCACTGCATCGTTTATAGGTGGGTATGAATTTTTCACTACTGTATTTAAATGTGTGAAATTGTTAAGCATGCAAGGATATCCATCATGGGGAATTTATAGGGTATTTTCATTGAAGTGTGTGGATAGGTTATGGAAACTGGACACATACGGGTGAGGATGAATGTAATTTTTTTGTTGGATGCATAGAGGTAGGAAATTAGGGAATAAAGGGTATAAAAAAGAAAATTTTCAAAATCAATTATTCTAGGAAAGGAAGAGATTAATTCTCCTAGATGGAAGAAAAAGATTCGAGGGTTATTACACAGTCATAGATGGATGAATGTGGGCAGGGGAACAGTAATAGGACATTATTATAATAGTTGTTACATTGTCACTAGGGAAAAAATGTTTCATGGATAAAGGGAAACACATCTAGGGGTATTTATAAAATCACAAAAATGTATTCACATAGTTACAAATCACTATTTAGAGTTGTAAGATTTTGATTGTAAATTATTATTTACTTCAACCAATAGAAATCAAATTAAATTTTTTAAGTGGAATAATTCATCTAATTAATTTCAAATTGAAAAAAACATTAAAATCTAAAAAAAATACCCATACTTAATTAATTCCAAAATAAAATCCAAATTAATATTTACAAATTTAAATAATTTTTTCCAAATCACAAACATTTTCAATGTAAGATTATAAAACACATTTAGAAATTCATGAAATATATTTTACAACATAAAATACACAATTCAATTTTTATAAATATTTATTTATTTATCAAAATGTCAGTTGTCCAGATAGAAAATAATATTTGAATAAAAGATTGTGGTAAAATTACATAAAATAAGTAAATTAATGTTCCAAAAAATGAAATATTAATTAATTATATTATATAAGATAATTGAAAATACCAATTTTAAGTCTTTCAATAAAATGTTCATATAAGAAAAAGTATCAAAATTCCTTGATTTTCTTGCATTTTAATTAATTTAGGTGGATATAAACAATGAAATACTAGTTAAACATTTAGAATATTTATGATATAATCACTCCACTACAATTGATCTACTCAAATAATAGTAAATACATTTAATTATAGTGCCTATATATATATATTTACATATAATAATAAGATGATGAAAATCACATGTTTCTCAATTATTTGAATTATCATACCTCCTCTATCCTTTCAATTCAGAATCTCAATTTCATTCTGCCAAAGTTCCTAGTATAGGAGTGTACCAACTTAGATTTATGTGGAATAAAAATTTTAACAAGAATATCTTACATTTATCCTTCCCTCTTATGTACCTTTAACAAAATCTAAAATATCCACTTCATCGATAATTCAAAATAAAAATTTA
Organism: Viscum album; assembly: GCA_963277665.1. Taxonomy (NCBI): domain Eukaryota; kingdom Viridiplantae; phylum Streptophyta; class Magnoliopsida; order Santalales; family Viscaceae; genus Viscum; species Viscum album. The sequence continues at coordinate 978,054,344 of OY728161.1, forward strand.
TAAGTAAACTTCCACCTTCTTCTATTGGTTTAAATATTCCCCTCACCAAAATGAATTAGTTCTGTACTATTAATAAATTTATTTATTTATTTAGATAAGTATGTTCAATGAATGATAGAAAAAAACTTATTTAATCTATAAAATTGGAATAAATCATGAACTTGATGACTAATGAATATAGATTCATCGGGGGATCAAAATTTATAATTTTCTCTTGTTTCAATGACTTATATCTATTATTTTTTAATTTAATCCTTAAGGTGTCATTTTTTAATTGATTCTATTTACCTCATATTAATTTCAAAATTCTAGTGACCATAAGTTATAATTTTGTTCCAATAATTTTCTTTTCACTCATACTAATTTTCCTAGTACCATGACAAAATTATAGTGACTATAATAAAAATTTCACAAATAATTCATTTAACACATTCAATTTCAAGAAAACTAAAATAATTACACAATAACGTGGTATTTCTACTAGTTAAGGAGATAGTGATGTTTAATGTTGTTTTGGTTTTGGTTTTGGTTTTTCTTTTTATTATTGTCGTTATTATTTATCTACACTCCACAAATATGAACACAAAAACATAAAAAATCATATATATATTCCTAAAATTAAATTTGTTTTTCTTTACATTAATTATGATAAAGACTAAATATAAAATATAAAAATGTATTCAAATCATCGACATCTTTTCCCTACTCCCAAATATTTTCCAAAAACACTTTTATTAAATTTTAAAAACAATTTTTTTTCTAGTGAAACTGATTAAGTAAGATATGTCCATACTGCTGTGAGGGAAAGAGACAACATAAGTCTTCCTTAGTTGATGGATGTAGGGTGTAGTTGAGACTACTCCATTTTTAATTTATAGAACTATTAATGGTAATGAATCACTGCTTGTCTATTCACCTTGAATGGATTCACTTAATATTATTCTTTGATTTCAATAGCACAAAATGGAAATTTATTAGTCACTGTATATGATCCAGTCCATTTATAATGTAGATTACCTATCATGAGTTTTATCTTTGAGGAGAAAAAAAAATTTATCTCTACATATAAAATCACTTTAATGGAAGATTAATTCGTGGATAGATATGGATTTTACCTTTTACAATAAGAAAATATCATTAATATAACTTCTCAATTCTTCATGTTCTATTATATACATGTTCCTCTATTCTAAGGTTTCTTCATACTCCATGTTTACTCTCTTAATAATCCAATAGGCTTTTTTATGTAACACAATTGGTAATTGATAGTGATTTACTTAAATAATTCATTAAGGATACATGCATAAGGGGTTCTGTAGGTAGTGTTTTTATGCTAATAATGAATTTTTAAGATTTTTGACTCCATTCATTATTTTGGGGTTTTTATCTTCATCATAATCATTTTTATCTCCCTATTGAAAACATAAGCAATCCCATTGGTTTGTGGGTGGAAGTCAATATATGTTATTTTGAAGTACCCCATATTAATTCATCAGATATTCACTATTTTTTTTGAAAAAGTGTTTTCCTTGTTCACTTATTGTTTCTTAAGTAAATATTAATTTATAAAAAATACTTTATTTTAGAAACACAATCATAGTTTTGGAATCATTATTTAATGTAGCTCCTACTTCAATCTATATAGAAGCATAATCCAATACTAACAAAATTAAGGGAAAACAAAGTGACCAAATGAAATGAGACCATGAAATTCAATCCCCATACAAAATTTATTTCACAAAAAATTAAATGCCTCCATTTGAATTTCATGTCTTTTCAAAATCCCACCATTAAAATGGAAGTTTGTAATTTTTTTTAAAAATTCATTTGTGTCTTAAAAAATTTAAATCTTAAATAAACCAAAATACAAAACTTCTCAAGATATTCGTTAATGTCAAAAATATCTTCCACATGTATGTGTGGAATAATTGATGAACAAATTTGATATCCACTTTAGGGATACACCTCCTAATTACATGAACAATAAAAATTCTTTAAATATTTATTTCCCAAATGCAAAATTTTGATTCTAATTTAAATATATGTGCAAGATGTTTGGAAAATAAATAATGTACCACTAATTTGACTAGAAATTTCACTATATTAGTATGTCTGAGTACATTAGTGGATTTATAAAAGTGATCATTAGGATGTTTCATCCATGTTTTCTTCTAATGGCAGTTCTATCATGGCATTGTGGCGTAGTCCACTCATGTGGTGAACAACATGTTCATTAAAACCCTTTTGACATAAGTTTTCATGTCAAAATCATATATAGGAATCATAATTCTCACCGGTATAGGGATTGTATCGATCATCCTGATCAAATACCAAAGTGCATCATGATGATAATAAATAGTTACTTTACTTTCTAACATGAAATATTGAAATTTTTATAAGGAAATAAAAAAACACCTTCTCTATTTTTATATAATTAATTTGATCTATGTACAGGGTCTGTGAAGCATAGTCTATCACATGTGAATGCCCATCAATAATCTAGTAATGCAAAGCTTCTACAACTATGTTTGAAGAATCACAAAGTATTTGAAAGTGGTGTTCCCAATTTGATAGGAAGGTTATGGGGGTTGTGATTAATGTTTATTTCATAATATGAAAATCTATCATGGATGAATCATAAAAATATAATTTTATTTATTGAGTAGGTTAGTTAAGGGAAAATAATTTTTTTCCTAAATTTCATAATAATTTTTTTGTAAAAGCTACCATGGACTAATAATGATATTTTTTTTCTCATTACAGTGGGATAAGGAATTGTTGATATGAAAATAATTTTGTAAATATTCACTTAAATCACATATTAAAAAATTATGTGGTCTAAAATAGTTATTTTTTCTACCATGAGATTGAACTTTAAAAAATTTAACACAATATTCATCTCAATATATCTCTTTAAATATTTTTCTAGACTATCTAGAAAACTATAAAAACATGTTCCATAGATAGTAATGTTATCGAGGAATACCACCAAGAATCTTTCAATAATATCATTTAAGATAATTATCATACATAGTCGAAAGGTAATTGGGATATTTCAATGAACAAAAGGCATCCTTAAGTAGAAAAATTCACTAAATAGATATGTGAATGTGGCTTTTCTTGTTCATCAAGGCCAATTGGAACATGAAAGTACCTAGAAAATCCATCTAGAAAATGATAGTGACCCTTACCAGCTATACTATCAGACATTTGGTCAAAAAAGGGAATGGGTAAGTAGTATTGATGTGTGATAAGATAAAATTTCCTATAGTCAATGTAAACTCTTCATATATTATAAATTCATGTAGGCAAAAATTCATTATATTATTTTTTATAATTGTGTACCTTGTTTTATTGGGAAAAATTTTAATTGGACTCACCCATTGGTAATTTAAGATTGTGTAAATTATTCCATCTCCTAACAATCATATATAAAATGTTTCACTACATCCATAAGGTTTGAGTTGATAATTATTTGTGGGTGTCTCACTATTTTGGACACATTTTCATGAAAAATCCAATACATGCAAGTGGCAGGTAAAATATATACAATGTATACTAGTGTTCTGCATATTTCCATAGAATTTTTTTTCAAATTATCTAGAATTTGATACTCATGTTTGGGTTTTAAAATATTTTAAATAATGATAGGAATTTTTTCATTTTCAATTAGAAAATTATATTTCATATTTGATGAAAGTATTTTTAATTATTCCTCAGGGTTTTTATACTGATGTTTCCATATTAGTGTTATCTATGTTGGGAGCCTGTATATGTTAATAAGATGTGTTTTTAGTGTTTTTTATTAAATCATCAAAGTAACTCGTATTATTATTTCTATATTTCCAACACACAACACTGTTTCTAAATTTATCCCTTTCTAAAAAAAATTCCTTAGAAACTTTTGGTGATCCAGAGCTTCTCCTAATAATATTATTTCATGAAACATTTCAATTTATTCCATAGTGAAACAAGGAAATTAAAAATAGTTCAAACTGGAAACAAATTTCTCTTTGTGTGGGAATTCATTGAATCCAAAAGGATAAAATTCAATGTTTTTCTTCCAAAATTTATCAAATGAGATTCCTATTTTACATTGACTATTATTATGGTAGTATTGAAAAATGTCATTCCTATGTTAATATTGGAGTGATATTTACCTTTTATGTCCTCTGTATTTAGAAAATAGAAATTAGTTGGGAATAAATAACTATATAATCTTATCATTACATCATTAAGTACAACGACTAGGAATGTAATATCTCAGTTGAAAAACTACACAAAAACTCATATGGGTTTTAGTTATTCCTTATAAACATATTAATAAAATATGTAAGGTATTACATTAATTGATTCTATAGAATAAAAATGTGCATTGGAAAAGTTAAGCACACCAATAGTGTATGTGATAGTGAAAGCATCTAGATCATGGAATTTTTGGGGTATTTGTGGGGTATCAATTGTATTCATTTTTTACCAAATCTTATATAACTCTCGTATATCAGAATCTTGATGAAAGTCCATTATTTTATTACATTGTCATGATTAAAAAGAATCAAAATCCTGAAGGACCGATCTATTTAGTATTTTTATGATCTTGATAAATAAATGATTAACTTATTACATTGGTAAAACATAAACCCTTAAAGACAAAAATAATTTGAATATTTAAACTTGTTCCAAAATTTCAACTTCACAACCTGAGAAAAATAGAACAAATAAAATGTTGAGATCAAATGCTCAGTAAGCGAATGTAAAACTGAAGCAATAATTAATTAATGAAAATAAATCTACAAGGAAAGGTTTACAATTAATAACACATGTCACTCAAATTACTTGATAAGACATGACCAATATGGCAAGGTAAGAAACTGATAAACAAATCATTTAATAACCACATGAGCTAGGAAACATGAACATGGATATTTTACTAGTCAAATAATCAGATGGAATGTCAAAAACTAATATCACACTGATGAAATGCATAATATGGGACATTTGAAACATATCGTCGAGGCCTCATCCAAGACATAGAAAAATATATTGATAAGGCCTCATAAAAATCAATATTTAGTTTACCTCATGAGACCTATTGATTCATTGAGTTGATATATAAGGTGTCTCTCATCACTTACTAAGTCCAGTGCATTCCTCACATGTATAAATAATACAATTGAAGCATCATGCCTTAAAGAAATTAAATATACGTATTCAAATAACAAGTCATGCAGAATATCAATACATCTCCAGTAAAACAAAGGGATATGATGAATGATATTATTATAGTACATCCTTATTAAAAGACTCAACAAAGTATATTGACATAGATGAAAATACATTAAATGAGGTCATTAAAATTTCTTAATGAAAATAATATTTAAACATTCCAAAGTGTCTCATAACACCTTATATAATTTGATTCATAATCCCTATGAAAAAATTCAATTAAATGAAAATTATAATATCACGAGAATAAGAATATTCAGGATTTATATTGTCATAGGATAATTATATACACCTTATAAAAGAAGATAGGTGTATCACATCAAAATATAAGTAAATGAAAGGATATTGAGATAAATTCCTTTATAAAGATTATATCATTAATCAAATAGATCAATTTTTTGTATTCTCAGTAAATACACATAAAAAAATTGGAAATAAAATAGGATATAATCAAATGTAATTTCACGCATAACCTTTTAATGACATAATCAACGAAATAAATGTTTAACGTAATGAAAAAAACTATTTTAAGAAATATCCTACCACCAGTAATGAGTCTAATCGTATGCCCGATAAAAGAATTAATTATAAAATTAAACATTTAATATTAAGATAATAATTTTCATGATATGAAATATCAAAGGATAGTATACATACACCATAATCATGAAATAAGTTGTGAATAAAGCATATATCACATAGAATTAAAATTGAGACGAGGAAAACCATTACTACATATATAACATTTGAATAATGAGATTCATGAAATAATAACATTAATTGAAATATATAATATTTTTAAAGAAATTAAATTCATTATATAAAAGTTCTTATGTTAGTATATACACAACATAATATAAATGATCGGTGAATATAGAAATTATCTCACATATATAAAAAGTGATATGGCATTATCTTACCTTGAGTTTCATTTTGGGTTAACATACTATAACCTATTGTATAAATGTTTTCAGAATGATTATATATTATTACAAAATCAAATTAATATTTATGATATCATATATGATCCTATTATAATATCTTATTACCAATTTTTTTGTAATATTTCATTATTTTTACTATTTTGGGTGTCACTTTCCAAGTTTCTCGAGTTAGTTTTGACTTGCTATTTGTAGTTCCAATTACACAGATCATGATTTCATATTATTCAGATAATAAAAAATTATTTAAATATCATATATATTCAATATATATATATATATAATAATCCATAAAATTTGGATATTGGAAATGAAATGCACCGTTCATGGATGCAGTATGTCGTACTTACAAATGAATGCTACTTTCAAATCTTAGAAATATTAAAAGAAATGAATGTATATGATATATTACAACTCCATAATAATTTTTAAGTAATATATAAAATATAAATTCATAAAATTCATCCTTATTACCATCCATGTGATATATAGGTGAATAAAAAATCACATCATATTGTGGAGATGAAAAAGGCATATGTATGCATGAGTGGCATTATCATTTTCCAAAAATATAAGATGAATGGTAAAAAAGGTAGACATGATATTTTTATTAATGAAATATAATTATATCATAAATAACATATAAATATATATTTCCATCATAATTATTACCATGATATGTGGTAATTTAAAAAACAACATCATTTTGTGAGGCTGTAGTTCACCGTAGAAAATAACGGTATGTTTATTATCCATTAGATGGAAGTGTTTGTGAGTGTAGGAAGAAAACATAATATAAAAAAATTCCATTTAATTTAGGATACCAAGGTTATTATAAAAAAATTAAATAAACATAATTTAACTAGTTTAACAAACAAATGAAGCAAAAACATTCATTGATGAATGTTACCTCTTCTTTGGGTATCTAATTTTTATTTTCACAAATTGACTCCATTGGTTGGATTTATGACAAATGTAATCGATATATGATGATGGGAATGAATTTTGTAGGATTCTAGGGTAGATATTTTCTAAGATAAGAATATTTATTGGTTTGAATAAAAGAGAAGGATATGTTCCCTTTCATAAAAGAACAGAGGGGCACAGTTGGAATCCTTTACAATATTAAATTAATATAATTTTTTTTGGAATGAAAATAACACCAAAGTGAGTAATATATAATATTATATTATTATGGATTTAAATAATCTCAAACAATAAATTTTATACATGTTAAGGTCCCATTATTAACCTTATACTATGGCTTCAACCCGTAGTTAAACCCTTTAACTCTTACCGTGCCAACTTTAGTTTTTTCATTTTATGCGTTAATATAGATGATATAAAATGTCAAAAGATCCCCAAATTGATTATTGTTGACACATATACCATTATTATAGTTATTTAGATGATTTTTTTATTTTTATTATTTTTATATCATTTAATAAATTATTATTATTTTTGAAGTATCATTTATGTCAAATTTGATAATATTTAATATTTTACTTTTTAAAATTATCCTAAAAACCAGAAAACATTGAACCCAAACATATAATATATAAATAATATATCTATGTTATCTGTAAAATTTATTTTTGTCATTAATTATATTAAAATATATTTATTTTAATATTTTTAAAATAATTTTTTACTCTTCAATTAGTTGAACAATTACTGCATCATAATTATGCATTCCTTTAAATGAATTAATTATTCTCCTAAAATTAAAAAAAATAATTATGAAATTATATTTATTATCTTTAAAATTTATATTTATATTATAATTTATCTTATGTATAACCCCATATTAAAATTTTGTAACTTATTACAAATAAAAGTATGACATTTATAACTTATCTTTAAATAAAATATAATAAATGTCAAGTTCTTACCCGGGTGAATTAATAAGTTTATAACATCATAATAAGGTTTATTTTTGTTGAAACAAACATATCAAATGGTATTAGGGGAACTGTTAGGAAAATTTTATATTATTATAACATTATTTTTACCATTAATTTCCCAAATTACCCTTAACTATGTTAAAAAATACTAAAATTATTATTCATAATATCCAAAAATATTAGGTCAATCCCATTGGACTCTAAAAATCATATTTATTACAACCATGTATGTGCTTTATTTAAAATTAAATTCATATAAATGGAAAATTAATTTTAAGGAAAATCCCGCATATGTGATGAGAAGGCGGGTAAACAAAAATGTTCCAGAGTTCAACAAGTTTTTATATGTAATTTCAATATAATAATGATTCAAATAACATACATAGGATTAATATATGTATTATTGATCTGTTAAAACATTAAAAACCCAATTTAAGATATAAATTATCATTGTTAATTATTTAAAAGAAAAGCCAATTTATTAACTAAAACACAATATTTTCACTATTAATCAATAATGATGATTTTTAGAAAAATATCAAAACATCATCCAACGTAATTTTTTACATTCCTATTTCAAAGAAGAAGTTTATTTTTTAATATAAAAAAATTGAAATTTTAAAAAAATATTTAAAATAGGTTCTCTATAAAAAAGAGGTAAATGATTTTATAATAATATAATTTTTATATGGAATATTCAGTTCGTTCTTATTTTATGCCTATAAAATATACCGTATTAATTGAAAATTATTTTATTTGATATTTTCAATAAAAAATTACTATATAAATTCTCTAAAAGTTTTATAATTTAATTAACTATGAATAACACGAATAAATAGTGTTTTTTTAAGATCAATGTTTCATGCATCATAAGATATCATCAAAATTAAATTTAATCTAGAATGAAAATATGGTAAAGTCACAAGGTGGTACATTCTCCTCTATTTGTATAAATTGTGTCCCCTAAATTTCAAATTTCACTTAAAAAATAAATGGTTGATAGTTCTAAATTCCATTGTGGGAATCCCACATCGGAAATAGGGTTAATAAACTAGCATCTTAATAAGAGGGAAAAGGAAATGTGAAGGTCACCATACAAATTAGGCTTTTTAATAGAATAACATTAGTTATAGGTGAAAACATAGAGAAGGAAGAGAAATATTACTGTCATATTCTGATGGGGAGTGATTGAGAAAATGGTCATGAGAATGATAACAATCATAAAGCAATAAATATACAACGATCCAAGGGACCATTTTATTCATTGGAAAACAATGGACTAGGACATTTTTGTTGGTTTCAACATATTTTCTCATGATTTGTAGAATTCATTTACATCATAGGAAAATAACATAAGGAAAAATAATTACATGAAAAGTATAGTTTCATCCTTTATTCAATACGTATTCATCTTTTTCTCCAAACGATGAGTATTTAAGATTAATTTCTCATGATGAAAGATTTAAAATCAATTTATATGGATCATAAAAACCACAATAGTATAACTATATATTCCTCATATTCTTATAAATTTATAAAACCCAAAATGGTCAAACTATGATAAGATAATTCCCCAAAAATAATCTCCAAAATTTAACAGTGAATTCCAAAGTTCAATATAGATCAATCAAATAATAATCCTTCCTCAAAAATATTTTAGACTATGATTTAAACCTTAAAATAAATTTTTTTTGTTCATATAGTCTATTTAATAACAACAATAACATTTAATGTCCTATAAAAAATATTTAATTTTCCATAAAATCAAAATAAAAATTATCTATTAGGTAATTTAACTAAAAATGGTAATTCTAACTAGGATATCACGTAGGATAGTGGTCGGTGTTGCACCCTTGTCACCCTTCAGTTGTGGGATCAATCTTCTTAGCCTTTCCAGACATGATGGGGTATCACCCATCCTTTGTCTTTTTATTTTTCTAAAAAAATTATAATTGTGAAAAGTGTGATAAGAATCATAAAAAATAACCTATGTTTATTATACCTTAAAGAAATGTTTTAATCAAAAAAATTATCTCATACATTACATTTTGTATTCCAAATAATATAAATACTCATAATTACCTTAAATTCAATGATTATTTATACCATAACAGTTATCGTTACACTTAAACATAAGTCCACAAAATGAAAAGTCAATATTCCTTAAATATTTTTTTCATACAAACTAAAACAATGGGTTGTGTTACCTAGTACATGTTTCACTATATCTAGTTCACATGGTTTCTACTCAACATCCATTGATTCTAATTGTAATTCCCCTACCTCAGAATCATGGAGGCCATGTATTATTTTATTACATTGGCATGATTACAAGTAATGGAATCTTTAAGGACTGATCATTTTAGTGGTCTTGAAGAACTACATATATAAATGATTAATCTATTACATTGGTAAAACATAAAATATGACAATGGAAAATAATTTTAATCCTTTAAATCATTGAAATATTTCATATTCATCATAAGGGAAAAATATAACGACTAAAAAGGTGAGCTGAAATGCATTTTAAGGTAAAGTAAATCAAAATCAACAATGAATTAATGAATGTAAATCAATATGGAAAGGTAAATAACTGATAACACATTCCATTTAATTAACTGGATAAGGAATAACCAATATGGGAAGGTATGAAATAGATACAGATGCAATTTAAATAATCAGATGATCTAGAAAAAGACCCATTCATATTCCACTAGTTGAATAATCACATGGAATATCAATAAATAATCTCATAATTAAAGAATAAAAAATGTTGGACATTGGAAACATACTATCGAGGACTCATCCGAGAAATCTAAAAATAAATGGATAAGGCCTTAGCCAAATACATATCTATTTTGACTTATAAGGCCTATCGATGCATCAAGGGGATATAGAGGGACCCTCTCATCACATACAATGTCCAATGTATTCCACACGTGAATAAATAATACAAATTAATCAACATGACTTAACAAAATCAATAACCACCTTTATTGAAAGAACTAGTCATACAGAAAATCAATACAACCCCAATAAAATAAAGGGATAAAATGAATGGTATTATTATAGTAGATCCTCAAGGAAATATCCAAGAAAATATATAGACATATATGAAAATACATTAAATGAGATCATTGAAATGTTCATGAAAAAAATAATATTTAAACATTCGAAAGTGTCTCATACCACCTTAAAATATTAGAATCATAATCATGATGAAGGAAGAAGATTAAATGAAAAATATAATATCATGAGAATAATAATATTCATGAAATAACTTTTCAATGGATTGGTATATACACAACATAAAATAATATAGTTGTATAACATCAAAATATGCATCAATGAAAGGATATCGATACAAAGTCCATTACAATGGATATATCATTAATAAAATGTATTTATTATGTGTATTACCTTGAAATCCACATGAATAAAATTGAAATATGATAGGATATAATAAAAATAAATTTTACACATAACCTTATCCTGACATAATCAATGAAATAGATGTTTAACCTAATGAATGAAAATTGAGTTAAGAAACCACTTACTACTTGTAATCAATCGAAACGTATGACCCAAAAAAGTAATAATTAGAAAATAAAAAATTTAAATGATTATAAAAATATTCATTATATGATATATTAGTGGGAAGTATATGTAAACCATAGTAAAAAATAAGTGGTGAATACAACATATATCTCACAGAAGAAAAAATGAGACAAGAAAAACCATTACTAATTGAGTGACTTTTGAATCATGCGATCCATGTAAGAATAACAATAATAGAAACATATAATATTTTTTAGTAAATTAAATTCATTATATAACATTCCATATGTCATTATATAAAACACATATGATATATGAGTGGTGAATATGGAAATTATATCACAAATATAAAAAGTGAGAAGAAATTCTCTTACCTTGTGTTTCCTTTTGGGTGAACACCATTTAAACTTATGTATAAGGTTTTGAAGAATGTTAATAACTTATTATAGAAACATATTAATATTTATGATGTCATATATGATTCTATTATAATATCATATTATTCATTTGTTAGTGATATTTCTTTATTTCTCCAATTTCGTGTGTTAATTGCCTAGTTTCTTGACTATGTTTTGACTTATTATTTATTGTTTCTATTACGTAGATCATGATTTTATGTTCTAAAAAATATAAAAAAAATGATTTAAATATCATATATATTCAATATATATATATATATATAATAATCAATAAAATTTGGTGGTAGGAAATGAAATATGTTGTTTATGGAGACGGTAGGACGTACGTACACATGAATTCTACTTTCATTTCTTTTCAATATTATAATAAAGGAATGTATATGATATTTTATCACTCCTGAATCATTTAAATGTCATATATATTAAATATATTCATAAAATTTATCCTTAATACCATCCATGTGAAATATAGGTGAATAACGAATCACATCGTATCGTGGATATGGTATGTCATACATACACAGGAGCGACGTTATCATTTTTTCCAAAATATTAGATGAATAGTAATTAAAATTATAAAAACGATTATAATTATATATTTATAATTATATCCTAATTATCATATAAAAATATAATTTCCAGCATAATTACCACTATGAGAGGTGTTAAAAAATGAACAACATCATTTAATGAGGTGGTAGTTCTTCGTACACAATAACGATAAATTCATTACCCATTAGATGGAAGTGTGTGTGAGTGTAGGTATAACAATTAATATAACTAAATTTAAGTAACTTTATTATATTGAGCTTATTATATAAAAATTTAAATAAAAATGATTGAATGAATTTAAGGAATAAATAATAAAGAACATTAATTGATGAACAATACCTCTTATTTGGTTATCTCCTTTTGATTTTCACAGAAAGACTACATTGGTTTGATTTATGACTAAATTGAGGCTTCTAATATTATTGTAAGGAATTTTGGAGGATAATTAGGAAGGTTTTGGACAATACAAATGAATTTATGGGTGTTAATAAAAGAGAATGAGAGGCGACCTTGGATAAGATAAGAGAGGGTCGCTCATGGAATCCTTTAATGTTTAAAATTAAAATAAATCATTTTTATTTAAAATTGATCCTGATTGAGTAAATGATATGTTACGATAATTATTGTCTAAATCCTCTCAACCTATAATATTTATTCATGTTTATGTCCCATTATTAACCTTATTTTTTTGGCTTTAACCCTTAATTAACCCCTTTACCTCTTACCATGACAACATGGATTTTTACTCATTAAGGGTTAATATAATTACTATAAAATGAAAAAAATAAAAAAAAATTATTATTTATGAAGTATTTAACATTTTATTTTTTTTATCGAATTTTATATTTTTATGAATGTTATATCATTTAATAAGATATTATATTTTTTAATGTATCGTTTATGTCAATTTTGATATTATTCAATATTTTTCTCTTTGAAAATATTTTAACAACATGAAAAATTCCCAAAAAATTATCTAATATATCACAAAAACATAAAAGTTATCTATAAAATTATTTTATTTCATAAAATATATTAAAATATATTTATTTTATTATTTTAAATATAATTAATTTATTCATCCATTAATTAACACAACTATAAATATGATCTATACCAATGGTCTTGGGAAAAATGTTGGTATAGTACACTTATATGGACATATACCAACGGTTTGGCCAATACAATTGGTATAGGTCACTAATTTGGACATATACCAAGGGTTTTGGACAAACCGTTGGTATATGGGGGGACTATACCAACGGTTTTGGGAAAACCGTTGGAATAGGTCCCTTTATATAGACCTATACCAATAGTTTGTGGAAAACCATTGGTATATGTCCAGCATAGAGACCCTATACAAACGTTTTTCCCCAAACCATTGGTATAGGTCCCCCTATAACAACAGTTTATCCAAAACCGTTGGAATAGGTCCCAAGATTGATCAATCAAAAACAACGGTTCACAAAACCATTGGTATAGGTCTATACCAATGGTTTTGAGAAATGTTGGTATAGTTACATGTATTTTTAATGGAATCTTCAAACCGAGAACATTAAATATATCAAAATTTAAAATATTTATGATAATATATATATATATATATATATATATGATATTATCTTCTCAAAAGTCAAGTTGCGTTACTAGTTCGGTCATTAAATAATAATCTTGAGGTACTGGGATCAAAACCCACTAAATACTTCTTTTTTGAAATACATATACCAATGGTTTTATGGTACCGTTGGTATAGATTTTTCATATTATATATACCAATGGTTTTCAAAACCATTAGTATAGGTCTATACCAACTGTTTTGGGAAAACCATTTGTATAGACCTATCCCCATGGATTACATGGCCATTGTTCTCCAAACCATTTTTTAAGGATATACCAACTGTTTGTAGGCTGATACCAATGGTTTCAAACCGTTGGTATAAGTTATTTTTCTACAAGTGTAAACAATTATTACATCATCGTTGTAAAATCATTTAATTAAATTATTTATTCTATAGAAATTACAAATAAATTACAATGATTATTATATATTTATTATATTTCAAATAATACTTATATTCTAATTTGTCATCTTTATAACCCAATATTAAAAATTATTTACTTATTATAAATTTGAGTATGACATTTTTAAGTTATCTTTAAATAAAATATAATAAATTTCATATTCTTACCCAAGTGTCTTAAAAAGGTTATAATTTCGGCCTAAGGTGTATTTTAATTTAAAATAACTAATAAAATTAAATTAAGACAAGTATTAGGGTAATTATATTGTACTATAATATTATTTCTACCATTATATAACCGATTTACCTTTAACTGTGGTAAATAACAATTTACTAAAATTAGTAGCCATATTATCCAAAAAATTAAGTTGATCCTATTTGACATTAAATATCATACTAATTACAATCTTGAATTTTATTTTTAAAAAATTAAATTCACATAGGAGGCATAATTAAGTTTAACACCAATCTCACAGATGTGGAGATAAGGTGGGTAAGAGGTATCAATCCAAAGATCAAGAAAATTTATATAAAATTTATAATAAAAATTATTAAAAAAACTAATTAGATTAATATGTTTATTATTGATCTATTGTGACTTAAAAAAAATAATTTAAAAAATAATTTAATATTAATAATATTTAAACAAAAAGGCTGTTTTTAAAAAAATACAGTATTTTTCACAATTCATCGAAAATGAATATTAATAGAAAAATATAATATCTTCAACAAAAGTAAATTTATTACATCATTATTTCGAAGATGAAGTTTATTTTTTCATATAAAATTTATAAAATTTTCAAATACTGCATTTAAAATGGTCTCTCCATTAAAAGGCGGTAAAGCTACTTTTATAAAAATATCTGTTTTTGTGTGTGATATTGGGTTCATTATTATCTTAAGCCTATAAAATAAATTTTATGAATGTCAAAATGTTTTATTGGATATATAACAAAAAAATTTACAATATAAATTCTTTGAATGCTTTATAATTAAATGGATTGTGAAAAGCATGACTAAATAGTGTTTTGTTTAAACCTGATATGGCGTGAATTGTAAGATATCAAAATAATTAAATTTATTCAAAAAGTAAAATATGATAAAGTCTTGGAGTGTTACATATTAAATTTTCACTAAATTTTAAAATTATATTCCTAGTTAACATGTCATTCATGAATTATTCCTACATTGGAATTTTGCAGATGGATTCTAACAAAGGGACTTTAATATTCGCATTATTGAATATTTCCAGAATATCCAAATATAAAATGTCTTCATTGGTACTATTTTGGGTTTTTTTTTCAAGATAGGATGTGAGGATGGGGATAATACAAGTCAACCAATTTGGCCTTTCATATTTCTTTTTTCATATGAGGTGTTTCTATAGGTGTATCAGACTCATTATCTTTGGAAAATTCATCATGTAATGTGGGCTATTAACTTAAATATTCTTCTCTAGATGGTGATTCTTCACAACATACCACATACTTGACACTAATTAATGGTATTGGACTGATATTTACATTAGTTTTAAGAATTGTTTTAGAAATAATCTTACCTTAGTCATGATTTTTCATGTCACTAATGGAGGTTATAATATGGATGTGTTGTCGTTATGGATATTAATGTGACAATCCATGAGTGTTGATGGTGGTGTGCTGAGTGGTGTGATTTTCCATTATTTATTTAAATAATTCATTTATTGTAGGTTCTTTATTTTTCTCCATTTGGTATCCTATAAAGGGCTCAGATATGGCTCTTTGAAAGGGTTTGTGTAGGAAGGATGGTTACAAACTCTGATGGAAGGGTTCTTCTCTTATTGTAGGTTCGTAGCTCTAAACAAATTATTTTCATAGCCCATATACCCTTTATTTTTTATTAGTTTACTCTCAAACAAACTTTAGAATATGGAATCATATATATCTATTCTTAGAACATAAGAGATTCCATCAGTTATGTGGTCTTGAGAATAGAAAAGATGGTAAGCCCTTGGATGTGTGGTTAGTGATGCATTTAGTAACTTCTTCAAAGTTATCTTGATCACAATATTGATTAATTAATCAATATAATTCTCATTTAAAGGTGAATTATAAATTTTTACCACATTTAATCTTCTATATATGGATCATATACTAATTTTTAATGAATTTTGAGATATAATATCAAGTAGCTATCTGACATCAGTAGGGGATTTGTCTTTTAATTCTCCTCGAGAGAAAATATCTAGAAAATTCGGATCATTATCCATCAATCCATAGAAAAATAACAATAAGAAATGGGTATCCTCTAAAGGCTGATGTGGGAGGAGGTTTTCAACCACTCGAATCTATCCTAGAACTCTCAGGGAGTTTCTCCACATTCTTACATTATCCAATAAATTTAATCCCATATCTGAGTTCTTCTTGAGTTAGGGAATTACTTCTAGAGGAATTCATTATGTATCCCATCCTATTTAGTGACTTACCCATGATATATTTTACAAATATATTCCTTTTTTACTCCTTCAAGAGACAAAGTGAATACCATTCACAAAACATGATGTTTTGGTACACTTATGGGCTTGTAATTGATGTAAAAATTGGAAAATCCTCTTAGATTTCAGTCAGGGTCCTCTCCTACATTTCAATGAAATATTGGAAGGTGTTATATTATCCATGTTGTAAGTTCAAAATAATATTAATTATTAGGTGTTTAAAGTCAATTATAATCATTGAAATTGGGTACATATATTTATCTTAATGTTTCATTCTATTCATACTAGTTATTTACTATTTTTTAATCCCTAAATTTACTCCAGTATTAGATGAAGCTAATGGTGGTTAACATGTTAGTGTATTTATGAAAAAAAATTCTCGTCTTGTTTAGTGGTTTTATGGTTCATAGTTCCCTCACAATTATTCATTTTACCTTTGTATCAAATCAAATGATGTGTGATGAATTAGATCTGGTCGTTCGAAATCATTTTAAAACAAAATTAGAACAAAAATATTTTCATCCCTAGTAATGGAAACTGTTTAATATGTGGTCTGTCATAGGGTAGCCAAAATTTTTTTTTGATGCCATTAAAAATTAAATAATAAATAATTAAATTATCTCTAAGAGAAGAAATTTTTATGGTTTTATTTTTATTTTATTTAATGAAATCTATTTATGAAGGCAATTGATGAATTTGGAAGATTTTAATTAAATAACTTTTACATATTTTTTAAAACATAAAAGTCTAACCTTGGATTAGTCTCCTCACATACCAATGATTAATTGTTAAATTTCATTCCACTATCATTCAATAATCAAAAGGAACCCCCTGACTAGCCTATCTTGGAAATTTGAGTTTGGAATAGAGTGAAAAATAATCACTATATTCTCTATCCTCACCTACCCTAGTAATTGGATAACACAAGTAACTCTTTAGTAATCCTACTAATAACCATCATAATAAGTGAAGGTGTTCCAAATAAGACTATCTTTACTTCAAGTGAAAATGGAATAAATTATTTAAATGTGATGATGAATAAAAAAACCCAATAATATATTGATCTGAACACAATCAGATAATTGAGAATAGAATAATTATCATTAAAAAATAAAATTCAATATATGGTTGGGAGAGTGATCCTAGGATTGACCACTATTGACCTAGTGTCTCATTATTGGTGAGTAAAAAACAAATAGAATCTAAAGAGAATAATAGAAATAATATCTTGTATCCATTGAGGTATTTTGAATGTAGACCCTTTCTCAAGTGAAAAACTCATAATTTATAGAGGAATGTTCTTATTTTGTTCATATTTTATAGTCCCCATTTCATTATCACAGGATTATACTCCAATGGACCCATCAATTTTTAATTATTACTAAAATTTGAAGACCATTTTTCATGCTTTTTATTATATATATACATATAGGTTGGTTTCTAAGATAGGTTTCACATGAATATTCTAACTAAAACAGTCATTCCCCTGATATTTTTTTTCACCATCATGATGAATCTGAGGGTGAAATACTTTGGTATTTCACGAGAAAGGAATAAATAAAGTGATGCTTTTTAAGGATCATATTGGAAGATTAATATTATGGATATTATTTATGAAAAATTATAATATGTAGAGAAGGAATAAACATTAATGCACATGGACATCAAGGATTATAAACTATATGAGTCAATTTGGAAGATTCAGGTGTAGTTGGTGAACTATTCTTGGTCATAGAATCATTTTATAAAATTAGAGGAAACATCTGAAAAATTATTGATCCTATATTTTCTAGTATATTTAATCTAGATATTTTTTATGGGCATAGATTCCATATAATTTCTTCAATCACAAATTTCTGTGGTGCCATGGAGTAGGGGGTGTGCTTGAAAAATTTTGGGAATTACTGTGGTGAACACAGTCTATTGGCTTCATGTGTGGGAATTGGGACAAAAACATGGATACAAGGACTTGGATTGTTTTTAATTGTTCACTAGTAGCTCATCATGGATTTAATAGGATAAAATTTAACTTGTCATATTTAATTCGTGGATAACATTAAACTTATGTGTTGGCGATGGAGTGGAAATCATGAAGGCCTCATGTTGTGCTATTGGAATATGGATCATCAATATGTCCGGGATACGACATAGAGACTGTTGAAATGGGTGGTTCTACTATGTCAATGAAGGGTTATTTTTTCAAGGGTACACACATGGGTTTTAGGTACTATAATGAGTTTGTATTCATTGGGTAATTTCACAAATTAGTTTGTGTTAATCCCCATAAAATGTGGTAGTTAGTGTCTGTTGATTAAATTGAGGTCCACTCCATCTACTAATACTTAAAAAAGGAAAATAAAAAATATATAAAACATGTTATTGATATGTAGACATATCTCCACCAACTTCCTAGATGCTTTGAATTGGTGTTCTTCCTTGATGAACATTGATTGATCTATATCATCAGTATAAATAAGATTATTGTTTATATCTATACCAAACAACCAATGGAAATCCCATTTTATTAGAAGAAACATTTTTGTGGGTTTTCATAATAATTTCCTAGAATCCACTGATGTGTACTTAAGGGTTATAATATTATAGGTTTAACATGATGTTTTTTATGAATTAATATTGAATAAGTTTTCATTAAATCAAACTTTTGGAATCACAATTACTAAAAGGAACGAAAACATAAAATAGTGAAGATAACCAAGTTGAAACATTCTTTTTTATCATAGATATCTTATGTTCATGGAAAGAACTCCACCATTGGTTATTTGTTTTATCACTTAACCAAAATAAGTAGGGAAATAAATACACAAATGAAAATAACATTACTAGAGAAATTATCTAAGTGGGTTATACATGTTCAAATAATTGGAATAAGTGAAACCTATCCCATAGATTCAACACCATAAACTCTTGGATGAACTCATTCCAAAAAAAATAAGAATATAGGTCCAACCATGGCTGAAAGAAAATAAATTTCTTATAGTGCCAAGACTCAAACCTGAAACCTGGTTACGATGAATATATGTCTTGATTTGAAACTCCTTCTAGAGTGTAGTATTCCTTGACCTTAGCACAATACATTAATATATTTAATCTCCACCAAAAAGGAACTGTAGTTATACTGATCTACACAAGCTAAATGTTTGGAAGTGTGGATGGCTGGAAAACCCCAGTATACCTCTTCTTCTCTAAGTAATTCTCTATAAAGTAAGACAATATCTCTCTCTATCAAATCTCATGGAATCGGAACAAAAAAATTCATGATTGTGGACTATGATTATCTCTCAAATCAATGTGGTAGGTAAAAATAATTGATTTTCTGGGAAGTATCTGGTGGCACAGATAGAGGTTTTAGGGTGAAAGTTGCATGAATGGAAATTATTGTGGGGGGAGATTATTCTAACAGAAGGCGACACAGCTGGGGTGACAAGTGGAATAATGAGAGTGCCTAACAAGGGTTTTTTGATGTCATAACCAAGGAAAATAAATGAAACTAGGAGTTACATGGGTGGTTGGACCAACTGGATAGATGGTCCCAAATGATGTCCCCTCCAAATAAGGAAAATGCATATCCAAGTTAAATTAAATCACAAATAAAAGTAGAATTAAAGTATCCACATCAATAGTTTCATTGCATGCGTAGAAGTCTATACAACATTCTCACAAAGAACAAGCCATTAAAATTTAAAATTCAGTTTAATGAATTTAAATGAAACTTATGTAGAAGAAGGAATAAAACACCTCCACCTTCAAATAGAATGAAATTAAGAATGGTGTTCTCACAACCTAAATTATAAAATTGGGACCAAATTAATAAATTCTAAACAATGTGTGAAATTTGAAAATGGGATATCCTTAGTTATACTTTCATCTAGATTTTTTTAAGTGGGTATCTTTGTGGCACTCATAGTCACATATTCTTGAATTTCTATAACAAAATGTATAATAATGTTAATTTTCATTGATCTTCAATAGAATATATATTTTTTTTATAATTTAAATAGAGAATTTTTATCATAGTGAACTAAAATTATTATTATATGTGTGGATAATTTGGTAACGAAACATATTATTCATATAGATTACATGATTACAAATATCAATCCTATATACTCAACCTAATTGGTGGAAAGGGAAACCATTTATTTCATGTTTCACTTCTAGGAGATTTTTCCTCCACAATCCAAAAATAAAAATCTTGTGACTAACTTGTGGGCATCAAAAAAAATTTCGTAATCAAAGTGAATAAATCAAACAAAGTAATCACTAAAACTATCATTTAATCCATCTTGAATTAAAAATTCATAAAAACATAGAACAAAACCAAAGGATATGCTTCAAAGTTTTCCCATGAGGCTTACCAAGTTTCCCAATAATCTTACTCAATGTACAAAAAACAAATACAATATTTGTTTTGTAATAGACCATTACATACAAAATAATTTCTACAACACTAGCATAGGAGATATTAATCATGAAGGTAGCCTCAAGGAAATTTTAGGGCAATGTTCCAAGGATAAAATCATGTTTTTTGCTAAATAAATACTAAATGGTTTAATGTTCTCAAAGAGGAACCTTTTCAACACATTATTTATAAAATAATACTGAGATATATATATAAGGTTTTATCCTTCATTTCACAAATTATATACATACCCATGATTTGATTAGAATTTACTAGATATTTCATTTCATAAATGAATTTCATTTCGATATTTACTGAATTCATAACCGTCATATTTTTATAGATCAATAGCATGTCATAATGAAAAAGTAGTTTGTAAAAAAATTATTGTTCAATAGATATAATGTTCACACATGCATCCAAAATATTTCTTAAAAAATTCAATCATAAAAGAGTCAAACCATTTATACCATTATCTATAAGATTGTTTATGAATATATAATGACTTATTAAGAAGGAAAACATGATTAGGGATAATGAAAATTAAAAATCCATCTAGAGGAGTTATATAAATTATTCCATCAATAGTACCATAAAAAGCATATTTTTACATCAAATTATTAATTATGAATATCAATATTTGATTCAAAATCAAGTATAATTAAAATTGAAGAATTATTGAAAAAACATGGGAGATGATCTCACTATAATAAATACCTTCATGTTGAATGAATCTCTTAGAGAACATTGTGGCTATATATTTTATTTTATCTTCTCCAACTATATTTTCCTTTTTCTTGAATATCCACTTAGTAACTATTTTTTTTTCTTATCCGGTTTGGATAAAAAATATCAAGTTCAATTATTAAGGAGTGAATTCATATCCTCCTGTATAGAATGCCTCCATAGACTTGATTCTTTGGACATAAGACATTTATTATAAGGCATACGTTCCACATTAACTAAGACCTGAGAAATATTTAAGTATAGACGACCACATCAACATTGATAAACTATATTGGAGGACTTATTAATCCTCTCTATCTATCATGAGAAAGAATATAATCACTTAAATTATCCTCCTCTTTAGTTTCAGGTTTAAAATCCTAATCATAATAAGGTTATCCTTATGTATGAAGAAGATAATGGTTACATAAAGCCTTAGTCCGAGGTTTTTCTTTATATTCCAAGTGAATTTCAAAACCAACAGGTGCAAGAGCTTTGTTAGGATACTCATCAAACTTATATTAAGATTATACAAAATATGTTCCTATCCTTTTATAGAATCCAGAATCCTGAAACACTACATCATGACTAATGGTAAAATTTTTATAACATGTTTTATTTATCCATAGGCGGTACCCCTTAACACCCTCTTAGTATCCCACAATTAGGAACTTTACTAGCCTAGGAGATTGATTATCACTAATGGTATGGGAATAAGTTATGGATCCAAAAATACTAATGTGTGATTGAATTGGGTGGGAACCTTTCAAGAATTATTTTGGTGTTTTAGAAGCACTAGAACAAGATGGGAAATATTTGATCAAGTAGACAGGATTGGTGGTAGGATTGGCCCAAATAGAACTGGAGATATTATAATGGGAATAAAGGTATCTTAAACTTTCTAATATATTAATATTATTCCTTTATTCTAGTCCATTTTTAGTGTGTCCAAAATAACTTTGTAACTTTTAACTCTATTAGATTCCATGAATTCTATGAATTTAGTGGAAAAACATTCTTTTCCATTATCAGTTCATTTGGCTTTGAATTTCCTACCCAATTCACATTCTATACTATCATTACATTTCATAATAGCTTGAAACATATCATACATATTTTTGAGTATATAAATAAAAACATTCATATAATAGTCGCCAATATTTGATTCCAAGTACAAAACCTTTCCATGGGAAGTGACCATATAAAGAACCCAAAGGTCAGAGTGGATGCAATATATTAGTGATCTTGACCTATACATTGACATAGTAATACTAATCCTTTAGACCTCCCCCACACACAATCTTTATAGATTGGGAAATGTCTAGGTGTTATTTTACTCAGAATCCAATATTTTCTATGTTCATCAAGGACTTTGGCACTAACATGCCCTAATATTCTATAACAAATGGTGGTACCATCTAAACCTAAACAAATATAAGAATTTAAATTATTTCTGTAGACCCTAACATCTAACACATAGAGACCATTCTAAAGTCTTCCTTTCAAGATAGTGAGGGATACATGGGAAATCTGAGTACTTACAAAGTTTGACATAAAATTATAGCTCTTTTGATCAAGGAATCCTAGGGAAATGAGGTTTATTATTAGTTCTGCAACCCATATATCATCTTCATGTGTCATAAAAGTGATATCATTAATATTTAATGAAACTAACATTATCCCCATAATATGGAAACTACTATAATTTTTGAGGAACACCTCACCTGATTTAATTTCCATCAATTCTATGTAGTACTCCCTTCTAAGACACATGTGGAATGAACATCCATAATCAATGATCTATTAATCAATGATATAAACATAAGGAACATTTAAAACATCATCAATTTCAAAATCCTATTAAAAAACAGCAAATGGTCATTATTATTCTCTTTATAGTCACCTTTTATATTTGGAAAATTCCACATTATGTGACCATGATGTTTACATTGAAGTCATTTGATTAATTTGTTCTTGGATTTGAATATATGATTTTTAGATTGACTTATTTCATTCTTTCTACCCCTATACTAAGTTCTATCCCTATCATTGAGATCCTCAACCTTATCCTTAACACAAAACATAATTTAAAGGTCATTAAGGACCAAATAAGATTTAACTTATTCAAGAGTAAGAGAATATTTTCCCATTATCATAATTCCATTAAAATAATATAACGAGTTAATTAATGATGATAATAGTATTATTTATCGGTCTTTATCATTTAATTTTATATCTATAATGGCTATATCTAAAATGAATTTATTAAATTAATCAATGTGTGACCTGAATATAGTTCCAAGACTCATTTTAAAGGCTTACTATCTCATTTTCTTATATAGACTTCTATCAAAGGACTTATGCATGTAAAGGGAATCCAATTTAGACAATATACTAGTAGCATAGGACTCATAAAAAACCTCTCAAAGAACATTATCCCATAATGGTTAAATCATAAGGCTACGAGAATTCCTAATGATCACGTTGAGAGGATCACTATAAGAGATAATTTCCTCTCCATATAGGGAAAGGGTGGTTACGTTCTTTTTTGTACCACCAATAGTGAAAATTAATTCAATTAATTAATTGTGATCTATAAGTGCATTCATTTTGATCCATAGAAGGTTAAATTCATTCCCTCTATCAAATTTATTTATATCAAAATTTATAGAGCCAATTTTTATATCTCATTATTCTCTTATACCAGTTTTTGGGTGAAACATTGTTGTGGTTGTCCCCATGAATGACCTATGATCCCTGGATTTGTAATTATGGGTTAAAAATTGATAGGAATAACTTGATGTGTTTTATAAAACAAAATTGAACATGTTTTATTTAAATAGAAATTTTGGAATCCTAAGAACCAAAAGAAAAGTATACACAAAACAGTAAATAATACCAAGATATAATGTGTTTTAGACCATAATGATCCTACATGAACTACAAGAACACCACCCCAGGTTAATTGTTTTATCAATAAATAGAAAAAAGCATGGAAATACCAAATTAAATCAAAAGAAGATTACTAGAGAATCTATCTGAGGAGCTAGAACTTTTTGAACTAGGTGGTGGAAGTGAAACCCGGTTATAATTAATAAATATCTGTATTAGAAACTTCTTATGATGGACAATCTTCCTGGACTAGACACAGGGTCAAGACATACCTCCACCATGTATCCATTGAAGAATAACTCCAATTATCAAAATCAGCATAGGTAAGATAGTGGGGGAATTTTGATTGTAGGAAAAACCTTGTTTCCCTCTTATTCTCAAACTTATTCCCTATGAAGAAAAACAAGATCTCTCATAAATCTCTCCAAACCAAAACTAGACAAATCCTGAAGTAGGCAGTAGTGTATCTTTCGAATCAACGTAGTGTGGTGTAATATTTGTGTGTCAGGGAAACATCAGGTGGCATGGACAGAGTGTCTATAGATAACTAATATCTAAAAAATGGTTCTCTCAATAGAAGTACAATAGCTAGTGGGACAATTGGAAGTATGTGATTGTCCATCAAGGGTGTGAAAATGATTTTCCCATGGAAAAGAAACACAATTGAGATTAAAATGATCCATTGGACTAACTGTATTGATGGTTCCGAATGAGTCCTCTTCCAAATAAGGTAACCCCATTTCTTTGGTGAAATAAATAAAAAACAAAATAAAAATTAAATCATCCACTTGAATAGTTTCTAGGCACACCCAATAGATCTTGCATCATGATTACACCATGATATCCATGAAAATTAACAATGGAATTTAAGGAATATAAATAAAATTTATGAAAATAAGGAATAAATAATTTAGTATTGATCAAATTTTATCTTATTGAAAAATGTCCTAGATGGATCGGTTCATTGTCTCTTGTTAGAATAGCTATGACATTATTCGGATTTAAAACTCTAGTTCAACTATGGTTCCCTCTCACAGGACAGTAATAGGGGATGTTGGAAGTTGTTTTCCATGTATAGTGCCCCACAAATTTTTAAAATGGGGTTGGTGTGGAAGGTGTTAGGTTGGTGGACAGCTCCACAAAATCCACCAACAGAGGAAGAGAAGCAGGGGATAGAAGAGGCCAATAAAATGATGATATCCCCTATAGAGGATCATATAATTACAATCAAATCCCTATAATACCTTGTGTGGTATTTTTTGAGGTGATTTATCCATTATTAAATAGAGATATTACAATGGTTTTCTCCTTGTAATAGTAAAGGATTCTGCACCCCCTTTTTACCGTAGTGATCCTTATATTTTTCCATGGTTTTTAAACCTTTAATTTTGAGTATTTTTCAACATTACATTTGGTTTCATTTATTTTCTCTTTTTTCACTTAATTTTACCTTATAATTATTTTTTTACAAGTGGGAAAATAATTTATGATCCAAAAAAGCTGTATTAGAGAATGCTTCTGGCCTAGTTCTATTGACATTTTGAGGTATTAGTAATTCTCGTAAATTTACATATTCTTAGTTATTGTGACTCTGGTTGATCAATCAAAATAGAAAAAATTATTTAGATTATTAATTACAATATTGAGAAATAGAGAAGGTTATAGAATATCAGTGTGTCCAGATGGTGGAAAATTCAAGATGGATAAATTCAATAAGAATAATTTACCATTGTGGGAAATAAAGTTATAGGCCGTGTTGTAGAATGATAATTGTCGATGGGAAATTAGTGAAACATCAATAGATGTGAAGATGAAGTGTGGTTCTACTGGGATCTATAATCATGACATAGACATAAATATGGTGTGTAATGTTGGAGATATACTATTCACTTATGTGGAAATGACTATTGGATGTAGTAAGCATCACTATGATGCTTGTATAATTGACTCATGTTCAATAAGGCACATGATGTCTCGATGGGATCGATTTGATCTATATGAAACTATCTTGAACGGACTTGTGTACATGGGAAACTATCACACATTGAAGATCATTGGATTAGGTTCTATAATATTGATTATTCATGATATAATTCTTTGAACCATCCAAGGGGTATTCCATGTGAAGGGCCTAATGAAGAACATATTGTCTTTGGTACAATTTGATGTTCTCATATGCAAGAATCGTACAGAGAATAGAGTGATTAGAATTTTGAATGGAGCACTAGAGGTGATGAATACATAGAATATCTGAATGGAAATTTATGTTCTTATGGAAGAAACTAATAAGGAGGGATAGATTATTATCACAACAACTACCTCAACAAAAGCGTTGATGATGTTATGGGTTCAAAAGCATTTCTATATGTCAGAACGAGGCCTTAATGTTTGTAAAGATCATAATTTTCTTCCGAGTCTTACAATGGAATCCTTATTATTTTTTGAGCATTGTGTTTTCAGAAAGCGACAAAGGATAATGTTTGGTACATGAACAACAATAAGGAACATGATCTTAGAGGTGATTAATTCTCACATTTGGAAAGAACTAATTATATCCTCAGCAGGAGAAAGGTACTTTGTATCCTTTATTAATGATTATTCTAGGAGATTTTGGGTTATTCCAATCAAGTGGAAAGTATATGTTTTGGAAGTTGTTAGAAAATTAAATGAATGGATGGAACTTGAATATGGAAATAAGATCATGTTTTTGAGGAATAAAAATGGTGTAGAATATACAAGTGAGGCGTTTAATACTTTTTTTCAATGTAATTTCACCAAGAGAAAGTTCATGGTGGCATATACTCTTTAGCATAATGGAGTGGTAAAAAAGATAAATAGAACCCCATTGGATAAAACAAGGGAAATGTTTAAGATTACATAAATTTTCAAAAAAAAAATTGCGGGGAAGCAGTAAATACCACTTGTTATGTGGTAAACCGATCACTTTCAATGACGATTAATCTGAAGACACTGATAGTGATGTGGACTAGTAATCTTTCTGACTAATCTCATTTTCATATTTTTGGATGTCATGGATATTCATTTTTTATATTAAATATCAAATATGGATTTTATTTCCAATAAATGAATCTTGATGGGGTATGCTAATACTGTAAAGGGATATCATTTGTGGGACCCACTGCCTGAAAAATTATCATCAGTAGAGATGTCATTTTTGATGAAGATAAGGTTAAATTGAAAATTGATAGAGACATAGAGAATGTTAATATAGAATCTATAATAGTAAATGTAGATTTAAATACATGTATGAACTCATTTATTCTGAGGTGTTACTGGAACAAAATGATCAAGTACAGATTGATTCTAGACCACGGTTGTCAACTAGGGAGAAAAGATCACTAGTATAGAACTCATACTATATCACTGAGAACGGTATTTTGTAATTATTATTAATAGAGGATGGAGAGACATATTATTTTATGGAGGTGACCTATAGTTTAGGAAAATCCTCATTGATGGTAATTATGTAGATGGGATTTGAAACCCAACATAGGAAAAATTCATGGGATCTTGTACCATTACCTTTTGGAAGAAAGGCTATTAATAAAAAAACCGGTCTTTAAGATCATGTGGAATGGAAGGGACCATTTGTAATGATATCATGCAAGACTAGTGTTCAAAGGATATAATAAGAAGGAAGGTATTGATTTCAATGAAATATGTTATCCTATTGTTAGACTAGTGACTATTCGAATAGTTTTGGTGATTTGTGCTACATAAAATTTATATCAAGGGAATATGGATGTGAATTCTTATTTTTCTCCATGATGATCTTGATAAAGTGATCTATATGGTCCAACTAGAAGGCTTGGAAGAATAAGGAAAAGATAACTTTGTTTTTAGGTTGAACTAATCTATATACACTCTAAAGTATGTTTTGACATGTTGGAAATTATATTTGATTCATATATCACTAGCCTTGGATACAATATAATCCATTCATATTATTGTTCACATTTCAAGGGTTTAGATGGTAATGATTTCATTATTCTTCTATTTCATTTTGATGACATGTTAGTTGCAATCCCCAATAATGATCATATCTAAGAGACCAAGGAATAATTTTCTAGGGAGTTTGATATGAAGGACTTGGGACCAACAAACAACATTATTTGGATGAATATTTACCAAGACATAAAAAATGGGAATATTTTCCTATCACTAAATAATTACTTATTTAATGTCTTGAAACACCTCAACATAAAATACATTAAGAAAATATTTACCCCTCTTAATTTTAATTTCATATTGTCCTCTATGATGATTCCTTCCAGTAAAGGAGAGAGGACGGAGATGTCTTGAGTACCATATGCATCGAGAGTGGGTAGTATGATGTTCTCTTTTGAATGTACTAGACTAGACATTTCACATGAAATGAGAGTAGTTTGTTGGTACATAGAGAATCCTGGATGGGAGAAATAGAGAATAGTTAAATAGATTCCATGATACATCAAGGAGACCTCAGATGCTACATTATTTTATAGATGACTAGATTTCACATTCATAGGATATGATGATTCATATTTTTTAGGTAATTCTAACTGGAGGCAATCCACTTCTGGTTATCTTTTTACTCATGGATGAAGAGTTGTGCAAAAGATTTCAATGTTATAGTCACTTGATTCTTTATCCATGATAGAGGAAGAGTATATGGAATCTAAACTAGTTTAAAAATATGTAATTTGGATGATAAGGTTGTTATAGGGGCTTGGGTTTAGAAAATTTCACATTCCATTATTTTGTGGCAATAAGATCACATTTCACATTACAAATAATCCATCTTTTCATTCTAGGATGATGCACGTTGGGGTTAAATAACACTTTTTTTGATATGTGGTGGAAGATGAAAGTGTGGATATGTTAAAAATTCATATTAATGAAAATTGTGAGAGTTTCATAATAATGGTAGTTGACTCTAACAAGATCAGATAGTGCAGATCCTCAAGATGCCTCATACAGATGCGGGCATAATGATTTTGAAGATAGAAAGTATGTGTAGTGATATGATTTGTTCTTTATAAAATCATAAATTGAGATATTTGTAATAATTTTTTTTCATGGATGGTACCACCACCAAATTTTTCAAATGGGGAAGATGGTTACTGTGAGGTTAGTGGCTAGATCCACCAACCCCACTAGTGGAGGAAGAGAAGTAGGGGCTGGATAAGATCTATAAAAGGATTCTCACCCCTTTAGCAGCTCACCTCATCCCAACCAGCTTCCTATCATCCCTTGTGTGGTATTTTATGAGGAGATTTATCCATTATTCAAGAGACATAGTATGAATGTGTTTTCCTTGTAATATTTTGGGTGTTTGTTCCCACTTATACCCATTTTATTCCTTCTATTTTAATATGGTTTTGTACCCATTTAATTTTGGGGTTTTCTATGTTAATATTAGTTTCATTTATTTTAATATTTTTCAATATCATTTTATCTTGAAATTATTTATACACCAATGGTACAATCATTTAAGATCCCAATATGGGGATGGATGAAAATAAACTAGGTTTGGAAAAATCAAATTTTCGTCTTCATTCTTGGTGACCTATGAATTGATAAACACCATTGGATTGGGATTTGGTTCCCACCTTTTCATCATTGGGGTTTTTAATTATTTTAGTTATAATGGTGGGCACAAATGGTTTTGCTTCACCATGAAACAGTGTGTAGTTGTGATGTGCAGAAGGAGGGTTTATGGAAGGATCTTTAGCATGGAAAATCTGTGTAGTGGTTTTAATGAAGGATGTGTGTAGTGCATGGATGCAGTACATGGAGGTTGAGTATGGAGGTGAATTTTTTTTTGTATTCATGATGGAAGATAGACATGGATGAAGGGAAACACATAAGGAAATTTTCTTTGTCAATTTTTCTTGGATAGGTATAGATAAATGCTGCCAAAATTAGGCCACAGATGAATGCATCTTTTTATGACCGCATATAAATTGATGTAGGAAGAGGCATAGTGACAAGACTTCACTGCAGAAGTTGGAACATGGTAATTGGGGGAAAATATTGTTTCATGGTGGTTGTGAGGGGAAAGAGTGAAACAAATACAATGAGAACCCAAACCTCAGCAATACTGAACTATATTTTTTTAGATGGATTTGTAAACGTATAGAAAAAACCAAGAGGATAGAAGAATGAAAATATATGAACAAAAACATAGTTATTTATGTGTTTTGGTCTTATGGGGACCTACGTGCATCCAATAATGCCACAAAGTACTAATTCATTTTATTATGCTCAAATAAAGAACAGATTACAACACATAGTCTAACATAAATGAAAAAACAGCAGAGGATTTGAAAAAATAAATCCGAGAACAAGAAGAACATATGATACTAATACTTAAAAAACCATATGTTAGGGTCTAACTGCCTTGATCTCTTTATGTGTGTCACTGTGAAGAGGATGCAGATTTTCAAGATTTGCACAACTACTAATACTCACCTAGACTGGATGTCAGAGGAACTCCACTTTAGATATTTTCCACTCTTCTTCAATGGGAAGGAGATCGTGAAGCACTCCACCAGAATCTATAAATAAATTCTTTACATGGAGAACAATAGGTAAAATATCTAATCTATGAAAAGATAATGAAATTTATTATAAAAACAAACTAGAACCAAGATGAGAGCACCAAGAATCAGCAAACTAGATAAAAACTAAAATGAATCCCTGAGTATTTTGAATAGAAATCTGTGTAGGGTCCATAAAATCCCCTGAAACTGGATATCCCTCAAAATTATATAGTGAATCATGATCCACCATGATTCCTAGATAAAACAAAAAAATATTGGTGAATCAAATAAAATGAAATAGGTGGATGACATAAATTAGAAAGGAAGCAGAAATAGTTAATGATGAGGAATCAAGAGGGTGAGAATTGATGACTCATAACAGGAATGGGTAGTAAGGTCTGCAAAAATGAAAAAGCCCATAATAGTCGACCTGTCCCAGGTAGGAAGGACCAAATAGGGGAAGAATCCCAAAATTATAAACAATTAATCATATTAAAAAGTAAAACAAATATTTATTGAATACCAAAATTCACATATCATCACCATTTTTAATTGAAATTGGTAATGTTCTTGCACCTATGGTTATGGAATTGGAACCAAATTCATCCTATCCTAATAGAAATTGAATTTAGTCCATACCACACCATTATTGAAA
Source organism: Viscum album (assembly GCA_963277665.1). NCBI lineage: Eukaryota > Viridiplantae > Streptophyta > Magnoliopsida > Santalales > Viscaceae > Viscum > Viscum album. Next base: position 978,086,676 of record OY728161.1, read on the forward strand.
TTCTCATCTAGGTTATCATCAGTTTGTATCTTGTGGACACACATGGTTCTAGATTCTGCAACATCTCTAATTAATTATATCCTAATATCTCTGTGCTTTGATTTTCCATGTCAATATAAATTTCTAGAAAAATAATGTTTTGATTGACTATCAAAATGTAAATTTATAAAATAATTGAAAATGATATGTTTATAAGATAGGAGTTTAATCCATAATACTTATTTCACTACTTTGGTCATGGTAATATACACATAATCTATGGTTTAAAGAGAAACCAATGACCACATGTTTCATTTCAAATAAAAAAGGCCACCATAGGACGTGAAATCATGACCAATTAAGATCGTTCTAGTGTCAAAATTTCCTACATAGTCAGAATCTAAATATCCAAATGTAATTTCCAAATTGTCAACATATTTACGATAACATAAAGACAAATTGGAAGTACCTGAGAGATATATTGGATTCCATTTGAGGGTATTCCAATGTGGCTTCCAAGGTGTGTGCATAAATATTATATGAGTTCAAATTGTTTAGGAAATATTAGCTCTAGTGAAATGTATAGTGTACATAATGGTTCCATTAATATTAGCATATTTGATTTCATACATAAACTATACATCATCAGTTGTTACGGGTGAATTTGTTAATGATTGACTAAAGTTACTTCTAAAAGTAATATTAAGTGGGTTGAGAGATTTAAGCATATATATATTAGGAAAATATAAATCAAAATAATGATGATAATGATAAATTGTAATATTGGGAATGTATGTAATAATTTGAACACCAAATATTTTATTAGTTTCGCCTATGTCTTTCATTTCAAACATTCATTTAAATTGTGATTTCACATCAATAGTAATACTCATATTTTGACAAATGATAAGCATGTGATCAAAATAAAGCATCCGAGAAAGTATATAGTTCTTACTTGATTTTAGATAGACTCATGAATCATTTTGACTCCATGTAAATTTCTTATAAAACATGAAGGAATCATATTTCTTCAACCATTTTCTTGATGATTTTTACTACCATATAATGATTTTTTCCATAGGCATAAATGATTTAGTATGAATTTATTATAGTAACCATCATTTGGATTCATATAAATCTTCTAATTCAAATCACCAAGTAATAAGGAATATTTAATATCAAACTAATCAATGTGTAGATCACTATAGCCAGGAAAAGAAAGAAAAAGATTAATAGAAGAATGGTTGAAAACATGGGAAAATATTTCAGGATAATCAATACCTTCTCTTTAAAGGAATCCCTTAACATATAACCTTTCTATGTAATTGATTTTATATTATATAGTGTAATATTTTATTCTCTTATAAATCCACTCAGAACAAATAAATTTTCCATTGGGTGGTTTATTTAAAATATACCATGTATGATATTTTAATAAAGAGTGCATTTATTCATCAATGGGAAAGACCCACGACTTTGAGTCATTAGAATTTTAGGATTTCCTATAGGTTTTAGGTCATAATTTATAAATCCTAGGCCACAATGAAATCATAACTATCTATTTCAAACTAGATGAACTGAGTTGGAGGTCTAGGGACTCTCCATTCTCTATCTCAGGTAAACTGTTAATCCCTATTAATGGCAGATGGTTCATATCCAGAATCTGAACTAGAATAAGAGGTAGAATAATCAACTATAGTAGGATGTTTATCCAAATTTTTTGGATATATAGAAGCCACAAACTAAGTTATAGGCTTAGTTTCATCATCCTTTTCATGGGTTGGATCACTTCCTTCAGATGTGGTAGCCTAGAGTATAGATGAATAAGTATCAAGGAAAACAACATCTCCAATTATAATTCATTTTTGGTAACCATGCCCATATAACCAAAGTTTATACCCCTTAACACCCTTGAAATACCCAATAGTGATTCATTTAAAATCTCTTGGTTTCAGTTTATCAGTTTTAATGTGAACATAAATAGTACACCCAATGATTCATAAGTAGGTATTGATAATATGATTACTATTCAATAATTCTTGGGGTGTTTTAAATTTATTAGAAGAAGTAGGAAACCTATTAATAAGGAAGTCAACAGTACTACAATCCTCTTCCTAGAAATGTTTAGATGGACTCAATCATGCAATTATTCGACATAATCTCTCTAAAATGGTCATATTAATCCTTTCTACTAGGCCATTTTTTGTGGAGCTTCCCTAACTATTTTGGGCCTTTTGATATGTTGAAATTCAAAATATTGAATAAATTTAGCAGATAGGTATTCCATCCCATTATATGTTCTCATTGTTTTAATTTTCTTCCATGATCTGTTTTCAAACAAATTTATTTTTATTTTAATATTTATAAAACATAATATTTATTTTTTGATTGTAAATCAATAATTTTCTGTAATATTCATCTATAATAGTGGGAAAATAGGATCCTCCACCATAGGTGGCAGCCCTTGTTCACCCCCATAGGTTAGAATTAATGTATCAAGGGAATGTAATCATTAAAATAAAAAAAATAATGGTAAACCTCAGGTAATTTCCCACCAAAAAATCCTCACAAATAGAAATATTAGTAGGTCTGATATCACTCCACAACCATTGGATGTTGAGTTCTTCTGGGCCCATAGAGTAAACATGCCCCAATTTCCAAGGACAAAGCATTGTATTATCAGTATATTTGGATTATACACAACCAAACTATGTTGAATTGGTCTTCGCATTCAAGTCATATAACTTTTTTACACGTTTCACCTTAATAATGGTTTTTCATACCTTAGTGATTTTTAGAAAATCTATGTTAGATCTAAAATTGAATCCCTTTTGATCTATAACTCCTTTGGAAACCAGGTTTCATTGAAGGTTGGGAACCCATAGAACATCATGTAAGGTGATGATTGAATGATCTTCTAGTTACAAAAAACAGAATGTATTCCCTCAACCATACACCTCTTATTATTTCCTAATATTACATATCTATTTAACCTTTCAACCAATTCTATGAATGAATTTCTAAAGGGATGCATGTGAATTGAATCACCTGATTCTTACACCCAGTCTCGATTGAGAGAATGGTTGGAAACATTAAATAATTCAGTAGTTTCATGACCTTATTCAACTAGAAAATAATTGTTAGTGATTTTTTTGGATTAAAACTCATGTTTGAGCATCCTACATATAGGGTTAATATGCCTAGACTTATCATAATGGAAGAAAGGACATTCCTTTCCCAAAAACTAGACCTATATTTGGGTTCTTTATATTTTTTTCTTTTATATTTACTAATATTTTTCATCTTAACATAAGGTTATGGCCTTCCCCTAGAGATTAAGATTTCTGCCTCACCTTTGATTCTTGGTTTAGAGTGTAGTTCACTTGAATGAAGGGCTGACTTCTCCTATTCAAGGGATATGATGTCTCGAAAATACATCATAGTTTCAACTAGAATTTTTTAGGAATTATCTAATGATATAAAAAGGATCATTTCATGATACTCATCATTGACAGTAACATTAATGATGGAATGTTCTAACATATCAATGTTAAATTCATCAATATGGGCTTTAATAGAACTACCCAGTTTCATTTTTAATGATAACATAGAGTTTTTTATATATCCAACCAAACAATGAAGCATTCATGTATAATTTCATAATTTTAAGCCAAATTATAGTAGTAGTAAACTCATAAGACACTTTTACTATAACATTATCACCTAATGAATGTAGTAAAGAGATTTGGGAGTTAACTATCACATCAAAGGATACATATTGGTATTCATTAGTGGTATGTATGGTTTAATTTTCAGTTATAATAGGTTTATTAGCCCCATATAGGGCATCAATTAGGCCCTGATAGACCATTTTATCTGCCATATTAATTCTTCAATGGTTAAAGTCGATATCACTACCAAATTTCTTAATATTGAATTTAATTTTTTACATGTTTACCCAAAGAGTAGATGTCATGTTCCTTGGAAAATGTTAAGTGTCTGCCCCCATTAACCGACCAATGTCTTAGGTAATCAATGATTATCCAAATGGATTCAAAATTCTAAGAAATATATATGGGTTATTGGATCTAGATAGAAACATCAAATAAGATAGTGGAGAATTAGGATGAAATTACAGTGAAGAAATCAAAATATAAACCATAACCATAATCAAGGAAATATGAATCAAATTTGATAACAATAGAGAACTTCTGAGGCTCTGATACCACTTTTTGGAGGGAAAGAGTTAGTTAAATACAAAAATAACACCAAACTTCAATTAAACTAAACTCTTTTTTGGAGGAAGTCAAAGGTCAGAGAACTAAACAATAATATGAAAGTAAAATTAATATATAGATCAAAATTATGTCTGTATTTTTGTGTCATGGAGACCTATGTTAATGAAAAAAACACCACCAAGTACTCACACATTTTATTAATATCAAATAAGGAACATATTAAAACATATATTATATCTGATATGAAAATAGTGGTACATGATTTGAATACATAATTCTTAGAACAAGAGGAATAGAATGAAAGACACTAATAACACTAGATGATAGGGTCTTGCCAGCTGTATCTTTTTATGTGTGTCACTGTGAAGCTGATATATATGCTCAAGAATGCCATATTTACTCATAATGATTTAGATTTTATTTCAGAGGAACTATACTTTGAATCTTATCCAAACTTTTATAAGGGGAAGGTAACTATAAATCACTCCACCAGAACATGTACCCCAAGGTTATACTAGGATGATGGAAAGAATATGATATAATCATTGAGATGATGAAGAACCCCCCAAGATAGAGGAACCAAAACCAAGATGAGAGTACCCAAGAGTAAAAAATTAATGAAAAACATAAATGAATCTTTCGGTTGTCGAATTTACATCGGTTCAGGTGTCATCAATTTCCCTGACACTAGATGTCCCATGAAATTACATAAGAAATTATGAGGTGTCACTAAACCTATTAGAAACAAAAATCATGTGGTGAAATAGACAAGACAAAATAGGTGGATGGTACAGATCCAAAGGGATGCAAAAAAAATATTTGGATATGAATCAAGATGGGCAGGATTCATGAGTTTTCACAAGTACATGCAGTAGAGCCATCCAAAAGGAAGAGGCCCATGTCAGAAGGCCCATGTGGCCAAATATAACTAATAGTAAAAAAATTGAGAATATTTAAAAATAAAATAATCTTTTTTATTCCATGAAATATTAAAAATTTAAATTGGTATAATATAATAAATAAATAACTAATATGAAAACTTTAATTGAAAGCTACAATTCATAGTTGTTATATGGACACTGATGTTTCTTTTCATGGTCACAACTCACTGTTCATGATCATGGGCATTTGACTACTATTTTCTTCATGACAGAAAAAAGAGTTTGATTCACTGTTAGAAAAATAAATAATTATAAGAGAGAGTAGTCAAGGAGGTAAACTAACTAACCAAAAATGAAAATCACAATTTAGACCATGATATTCCAACAAAATAAGTTCCTTACTACACTCTCTTATGATAAAATAGAAAGTTGTATTAGATAAAAGGATTAAAGGGGAGGGTATATTCATATTATTCCTACCAAATGGCTGGATTCCATTCTCTATTTCATGGATGTCATTAATAATAGTAAGGATTTCTGACTCCAAAATGATAGATTTACATCCTCTCTAAATAGCAAGACTCATTCCATGCAAATGGACTGTGCTTCCACCACTGGTGGCTCCCAACGTGAAGGAAAAGTTTCATGGAATTCCATAATGATCCATCCAAAGTATTCATGAACCAAAACACCATCACCTGAAGATCAATTTCGAGAGAGCACAACATCAACATTTATTTTTTACACATCCGTTGGGAGAGGAATCCATATACCAACACAAGTAATGGTTTTTGGGATCTTGAGATAGTCCTCATTGTGTTTTAATGTTTCTAATCAGGAATACACCCACTCTATCTATAAATAAAACCATTTCAACATCATATTAAAAATGGGGTCATTCATTCTTACTCAAATCATCCATGCCATAGTGTAATGTGAATCTACTATCTTCACTATAATTGTATAAGACCACATCAATAAGATTATTTTTGCATGACCTATTTCTAATAGTGTATCTAAATTGGGATCCCATTATTTCCATATTTCAATATCCCTTGGGAAAGAAAAGAAGTATACAATTTGGACTCTAATATGACCATTCATAGTGGGAAAAGAGGATCCTCTATGACGTGAAGATATGAAAGAGACTCCCTTATAGGTAGGATTATTATATAAATATTCCAAAAAATATAATTCTTTGGTAGGAATTTCCATTTGAAATTATTTTTTCCAAATCTCATCATCCTCTAAGAATCCCATTATGAGTTTCCTCTGATCCCCTAATTTAACTCATTACATTCCAGAGATTTCATAACTTTAGAATAGTCTGTATTTACCCACCCCCTTCATGCAATGGATCCTTATAATAATATTCATATACCTCTAATTAAACCATCAATGATTTTTATCAATACACCAAACAGTTCCCTCATTTTTAAATAGTGAAAAAATAGTGGCATCATCCTAGTTAGGAACCTCCATAGATTTATCCTTTGTCCCATCGTTATCCACCATCCACGAATTACTCCAAACCTTTACCTTGAAGACATATCTAATTATCCAATAAATAACACCAAAAATGAACATGTGACCCCCCATTTAGGCTTCTCCAAAAGAATCTGGATGGGGGATTAAATCTGATCCATAAAATTCTACATGAGGGAACTATTTGGACTATAGGATCCCTGTACATAAGGAATCAAGATGTGGTATCCATCGCTATTTCTTCAGAAATAAATCCTCATTGAAACATCTCCTATCCTGAAAACTCATTCCCCAACCATATTTTAGAAGAAAAATAGTATCCCATGATACCAAATGGATTTTATTTCTTCTATTAATAATACTCCCCTATAATTTTGCAAGGAATGAATGGATTTAAACCAACATGATACCAAGGAGCTTAAATAAGGACATAACATAGGTTGTTATTTCTTGATCTAACTCCTTGATGAGAGTTTCCAATCCTACTTTAGATAATATCTTGAAAGGCTATACCAATATTTTTTTGACATTCTATCTAGAATAAATGAAAGAAATATCTCTTTTATAGCTTCCAAAAATTGGGGGCAAGAACAAGTATTTATTATGCATGTCAACTACCTAAAAACCCAAATATTTATTCAGTTCATCCATTATTACCGAATCTCAAAATAAAATAAATTTATAATTTTGAAAGATAGTAATCAATCCAATATTCCCTCTCATACATGTATATTAGATGAAAAATTTAATTGCATTCATCAATAGTAGCCCTTAAAAAGGGAAATCAATCATCTATAAAGAAAATATGGGGGATGGGAGGATTCATTTACCCAACTTCACACCATGAATTATATTATCATGTACAAATGAAAAAAAAAAGATTAGAGAATACACTATCCATCAAAATAAAAATGAAAGGGGACATAGGGTCCCCTTACCAAAGTCCCATAGTAGGAGAAAATCTCTAGGATAGAATACTATTGATCTAAAATTTAAATGAAATTAATTAGATTCACTGCATGACAACATCAATATATTTAGGCCAAACCCCATTTTACGCATGAAAAATTACAAGATGTACCACTAAACAATGCCATAGGGCTTAGTCATATCGAGATTCCATGACATAATATCTATTTTTGTAGTATAACGTGTTTTCATAAAGTGAAATACATCATTAAAAATAATATAAATATTTGATATGAGCCTATTAGGGATGAAAGAACTCTAATTTTAAGAAATAATATATGGAATGCATGAACACAGATAGTCAACGAAAATATTTGTGATAATTTTAAAGTAATAATTACATAAGATGATAGAATGGAAGTTTTATATTACAGTTTGTTTTTCAATATTTTGAATGAGTGTAAATTTTTTTCATTAAAAAATTAAGGGTTTTCATTATCCTCCAATAAGTCATTCATTATGCCCATCATATGATTCCCAATGATGTGCTATATTTTTTTTTAAAAAATATGGAAGGGAACCCATCCAACCCGGTTGTACTGGTTAAATGAATTAGTTTAAGGGATTTTAAGATTTCATCATCAATGATATAATATATAAACTTGTAATTCATAGTGTTCTTGACCACTAGTTTTGTAAAATATTAAATATCAAATGAAATGGTAGACCCCATATCCATAATGAGATTCTGGTAAAAAGTAATGATAGTATCATATATCCCATTTCATTGGAAACCTTTTAACCTTATTCATTTTTAAAAAAGAAAATTGTATTCTTCTGCTTCCTCACAAGTTATTTTTGATAGATATTGATATAATTAAAATAACAATTCTTGATATGGGTTCCACATGATAATAGAGAAAAAAAAATTCTTAAATATTAGTGGCACATACATCTATCTCTCAAGGGATGAAATACTATGAATAATTGTATCTCACTGGTAGATAGAGTAAAACACATTCAGTTTCCTTTCAATTATGTCCCAAAGATAATTTGGTGTGGAACATAATGTTTATCCTATATTTAAACTTTTCTTATAAATGGTATAGATTTTTATTAGTGTGAGGATCACATAACTTCTATCCCACATTGTCTACTTCTTCTCATTTCTTGTTTTTAGCCCAGAATATTTAAAATCTGAAGATTATTTCCTATCTTGACATTAGTTTCCTCTAAGGAAAATCAATGAGTATTGGAAAATGGTATGAGGTTGTATGAAAAAGGTGGGAAAAATGGAAGAATATGAAAATATTAGTCCATTAACATGATCCTAATAACTTTTTTCAGACACTCTGTAATGCGAGTGTTCTCAGAGTTCCCTCAAAACCATGTGTGAAGGTTTCCAAAATACCCAAGATTCAAATGTTTGATAATATATGTAGTCTGTTGAATCTCCCCCATTTTCTTGACTGTCCTTTTTACCAACCACTAATTTCATATTGGACCAAAATTTCATTGAAATCCTCACCAACAAGGTGTGGTCTGGGTAAACTCTCATGTAGGGTCTTGAGAATATTTCAAGATATCCATTTATCCCAATAATATATCCAACCATAAAATCATAAAAAATCATATTCCTATTTATTAGGATGATATATGGAAGCCAAAATATGATTTAGATAGTATTATTTAACCCTTATGTTCATATCCACTTTCCAAAAAAGAAAAGAACCACCCAAGTGGACTTTATCAGAGATGGGTAAGTGATTATGAAAACCAAATTTGTTTGCAATACCATCAATTTCATTTTTTTTTCTAATATGATTTCAGAATGAAATACCATATATGAGTAGATTTTTTCACACTTGTGCATTAGCATCCACATAGAGAAAGGGTACCATGCCCAAAATAATTCAACATAGTATTTTCATAAAGATGGTATCCAAAGAGAACCAATTGTACAGTGAACAAATCAAAAATCTGTTTAATAACCCATCAAAAAAAGAGTAGGATTATAGAATAAGAGAAGAAAACCTCTTATGATGAACTGATGGAATTGCCATTAATAGTGGTGGTGAAACAAAAGATCTTCTTCCTAGGAACAAACAATTACCACATCGATGAAAATAAATACGTTGATAGATCCCCTCAAATGATATTTGTTGATCCAAAAAATATCCACATCTCTATAAATTGTCTACTAATCTGAAGATGACGTTTGAAAAATCTGAAATCCTATGATCCCATGATCCATGAAACCTAAAATATTATTTCCCAACGATAGTCCACAATTATGTAGAGGAAAACATATATCCACGTGTCTGATTCTCCAAAGACGATCCCCCAATATGGTGAAACGACTAATGATGGAGTGAGAAAACTGGTAGAATAAATGTCCTGACAAAAAAATAATTGTTGAAAAATCTCACTTGATTAGATTGAATTCAAAATTTGAATAAATATTTTTTATAATACTCTAAGAAATAATTAAATTCATGTTCCAAAAAATTAATGGATATAAAAATAATGTATAAGATAGTTATAAATCTCAATTTCAAGAGATTAAAAAAAATAAAGTCCAAATTTGAAATTGTATTAAAAATCATAGATTTGAATTAGTTTTAATTAGTTTAGGGTGTTATAAAAATTGAAAAATTAGTTAAAATTTTCAAAAAATTTGGCTCTCATCACCCAGGTTTCTCTAGTATACATGATATGTAACATAAAACTCCCAGAAATGAGGTTTATGGACTAGGGAATAATCACAACATTAACACTAACATCTCATATGGGAGTTTTTATCCATTAAATAATCTAATAAGTAAAATTTTCTTCCCCTAAGCATGTTTTATTAGCCATGTATCAGGAATCTTCTCACAGAGATTTTTTTTATAATTTCAAAACCCAACCCTAGGGAGTTATCATTTTTATATAAATCTTCACCAACATCGTGTGAATTTTAATTAATAATAAAACTTTGGAAGACCCATTTCCAATTCACCAAATTCAATTTATAATTTAAAAAAAAATTCATCTCATTATTTAACACCATAGGAACAATAAATAATTAACATAATAATCAGTGTATTCTAATAAATTAGGTCTAAAACCATGGTCAATTCCACTCATAAATACTGATGAATGTGAAATTATATTTCTTAATCATGGATTCACTTAATAATTATCTATTATTTCATTTAATCATAATTTGATAATTTTAATAAAGAAGAAATCTAGTAATAAGACATTTAATTGATATAATTTTAATGAAATTGAGGCTGATTTGACCAGACAACACCCCATTACAAAAGAAGGTGAGACTATGGAATAGTTTAAAGGGGCCACCAATAATATAAATAAGTCCTTTATCAACAAAAAAATAGGTAATTGTCTTCACAAAAAATAGTTGACAATCATAACCCCATTAGAAGACTTATCCCTTTATCAGTGCTAGAAAAATGGTGATAAAGGATTTATTTATGAGTGACTATTTATGAACTAATAAATGTGACCCATTATCAGTTATTTTATGTAGTTTTGATAAATCAACCCTATATCAGTTCTAGAAAAAGTGATGATCAATAGTTCCTATATCGTTTCTAGAAAAAGTAATGATAAATGATACCTTTGTTGGTTCTTGGAAAAAAACTAATAAATGTGTCCTTTATCAATGTTTTTGTTATCATAGATAAAGGACTCCTTTATCATTTATTTTACTAGTTTTTATAATGTATCCCTTTATCAGTGATATTACTATCATTTATGAAGGGGAATTATGCTACAATGTGATCATAAAATTACAACACATGACAGCAGCAAAAATAGGGAGAAAATACAGGGAGATCAAAAATATAATTTAATTGGAATAAATTTTATAACAAAAATAAATGAAAAATCACTATAATATAGAAATTTAAAAAAATGGTTTTTTAATTACATGATTTTCTACAATTTATCATAGACATTCAAAAAATCAATGTTCCCTTTTCATTGGGCCCTAACCCTTGATTATGCTATTAGTTTCCGAAAAACGACCCCAACATGAGAAAAATAATATACCAGTATATGAAAAAAATTATAATTTTAGTAGTACTATAATGAAATAAATTAAAAAAATGTGGAAATTTTAAACTAAAAACATATACTTTGAGTCCTACTAGGAATACCACGTATTAGATTGAGTTGTGGTTGACACTTACACATAAAGCCATTTATTTTTTTTTGTCAAAATCAGGTACACATGAATTTTCTATAAAATGTGGTGATAAAAAACTCCCTATATATGAGACCCAATTCAAGTGGACTTGCTTTTTGAGAACAATTATTCATATATCAAACCATTTCTTGTTCATCTTAAAAAATTATCTCTATAAAAAGTAAATAAAAAATAATCAGAAAAAAATGATAAGGAAATTAATTAAGTTATACCAGATAAAGTGATGAGAAAACAATATCATCTTATTATGATCATTTTTTCATGTATGATGCATATTTTAAACTAAAATGGAAATTATATATTGAATACATGAACATCAAGACATATCGACCACATCATGTGACATATTGTCATTGAGTTAATTTCTACAAATAAAATATGAATTATAGACCAATTTTTAATTGTTTAAAAAAATATGAGCTCGTTTTTTCATTTTTGGCGACGTGACACACAATTTAAAATAAAATGGCACTTTCGATTGAGAACACACACTTTGAGTTATATCAGTCACATCATATTACAAATACATGTTAAACCGATTCATACATTTCAAAAATAATAATAGACCATTTTCCAAAATTTAAAAAATATTATAATATCTTTTTCTAAGTTTTAAATATTTGATACATGTTTAAAACTAATAAGAAATTTTGTATTGAAAACATGAAAATTGAGTCATATCAGTCACATTAGGTTTCACATTGATGTTTGGTCAATCACTATAGGTTAAAAATGAAATATGTATTATTTTCATAATGTTTGAAAACAATAAAAGGTCATTTTATCAATTTTTAATATGTGTCATGTTTTAAAATAAAATTATAATTTTATATTTGAAACAAGTAGTTCGATTCATACTAACCATATCATGTTTTGGATTGGTTTGTGGTCAGTTAATACCCCTAAAAATGAATTATGAATAATATTCATAATATTTTTAAACAAAATGTGCTCATTTTTTTTGTTTTGGAGATGAGAAAATCTTTTTAAACTCAAATGGAACCTTTAAAATTAAAATAAATACATTGAGTCATATTTATCACATCATGTGTCTAATTGATGTGTAGTAAATTCATAAACATTGAAAATGTATTATTGATCATTTTTCTAAATTTTCAAAACAACCTGGGCTTGTTTTCTTGGTTTTTTTATATTTGATGTGTTCGTTAATCTAAAATGACACTTTTATATTGAAAACATGAATTTTGAGTCATACCATCCACATCGGGTATCAGATTTATTTTTGGTAAATTTTTACACATCACAAACGAATTATGGAACATTTTTATAAATTTTGAAAATAAAACAAGCTCATTTTCATATTTTTTACTATGTTATGCTCATATTAATCTAAAATGAAACTTATATAAGGAAAGAAAACACATCAAGTCATACCGATCAAATCATGTGTCTGACTGAAGTGCATTTAATTTCTACATTTCAGTAATGAATATGGATCATTTTCCGAAATTTGGAAAACAATTTGAGCTCATTCTCTTAGTTTTTTTCTGTGAAAAGCATTATAAACTAAAATGGAAACTTTATATAGAAAACACACACATTGTTTCATATCCATCAAATAATGTTTCAGATTTATGTGTTATTGATTCTTAAATGTCCGATATTTGTTATAGGCCGTTTTCCTATTGTTTAAAAATAATCAATAATTGTTTTCTCTATTTTGACTATTTGATGCATGTTTAAATCAAAAGAACAGTAACGTATTGATAACAAAAATTTTTATTCATAACAAAGACATCAAGCATCAGATTGACATATGGTCAAATCCTAGAGGTCATAAGTGTAATATAGACTACATTCCAAATTTTTGAAAACTATACAAGATTGAATTTGAGGTTATGGATATGTGATGGATGTTTTAAACTAAAATGACACTAATATATTGATAACACACACTTCGACTCATACCGACCACATTGTGTGTCAGATTGAAGTTCAGTTAATTTATATATTCAATAAATGAATTATGTATGTTTTTCCTAATTATTGAAAATTATATGAGATGTTTTAATTTTTTTAGAGATTTGGATGCATTTTAAACTAAACAATCCTCTTTATATTAAAAATATGCAATTTGATTCATATCAGTCACATCGTCTGTCACATTGAGTGTGGTTTATTTGTAAAAATCACAACTGAATTATGGACCATTTTCCTAATGTTAGAATAAAATTTGGGCTCACTTTATGTTTTTTGGATAATTTATATGTCTTTTAAACTAAATGAAACATTTTAATTGAAAATATGCACTTTCAGTAATAGGAGCGACATAAAATGTTAGATTGATGTGGGGTTGATTCATACTAGTCACAAATGAGTATCAGAATTTTCTGTTATTATTAAAAATAATCTGATCTTGTTTTATTGAATTTCTTTATGCGATGAATTTTGAAATTAAATGACCATTTAATATCGAAAACACATTATTCAAGTAATATCAACAAAATATTGTGTTGGATTGGTGTGCAATTAATTCCTACATGTGTAAAATGATTTCTTAATATTTTTCATAATTTTTGATAACAATACGATCCTGTTTTCTCAATTTTGGATATGTGACAAACATTTTAATCTTAAATGGTTCCTTTCTATTGAAAACATGAACTTTGGGTCATATCGATCACATTGTATCATGAATTGATGTGTGGTAAACTTTTATACATCAAAAATGAATTATGGACCATTTTCCTAATGTTTAAAAAACATATGATCTCCTTTGTTTAGTTTTTTCCATTTCATGCGTGTTTTAAACTAAAATGACACTTTCGTACTGAAAACATGCCCTTCGATTCATACTAACCACATCTGGTGTCGGATTGACATGTGGTCAACTCCAACAGTTCAAAAATGAATTAGGGGACCTTTTTATATATTTATAAAACAATGTAATCCTATCTTATTGGTTTTGGATATGTGATGTGTTTTACACTAAAATGAATGTTTGATATCGAAAATTCATAATTTGAGACATATCGACCACATCGTGGGTAATATTGGTGTGATTTAAATTCATATATATGAAAAATAAAATTTAGATATATTTGGTAAATTTTGAAAATAATTTAAACTCATTTTCCTAGGTTTGGAAATCTGACACATGGTTTAAACTAATATGGAACTTTTCTATTAAAATCATGAACTTTGAGTCATATCGATCACATCATGTCTCAACATGATACGTGGTCAATTCGTACAGAACAAAAATGAATTATAGACTATTATCCAAATTTTTGAATACTAAATGAGTTTTCATTGTTATTTATTCCTATTTTATTGTTATTTTAAAATTAAAATCATACTTTTATATCGAAAATAACATACATAAAGTCATACCAACCACATTGAGTGTCAGATTGATGTGTGGTAGATTCTTATATGTGACAATGAATTATGAATTTTACCCCAAAATTTTTAATATAATAAAAAAATTCTTTGTTTTTGGAATGTTTAGTGTTTTTAAACTAAAATGACAATTATTTATAAAAAACACAATCTTGTGGCCATACAAGCCACAAAAGGTGTCGAATTGGTGTGATGTTAATTCCTACACGTGAAAAAAGATTTATGGATAATTTTATTAATGACATAAAATAATACAGTCTCATTTTATCATTTTTGGTTATGTGACATATGTTTTAAACTAAAATGATACTTTTCATTAAAAACATACATTTTGAGTCATTCTGTCCACATCGTGTAACATATTGATCATTGGTTAATTCATAAACATAAAAAATAACTTATGGGTCATTTTACTAAAGTATCTAAATAATATGAATTTGTTTTCTTAGTTTTAATCACCATACATATGTTTTAAACTAATGCATAAATTTTAAAAAATAAGTATCAGATAAAAATGATTACTAGATTAACTAAAAATAGATAATATGATGAGAAAATTGACAAAATAATGAGTAGGATTCCAAATATTTCTAATGTATGTATAAATAAAGACACCATGATTTCATCCCATTCATTTCTCAAAAAAAATTCTTCCTCATTTATACTTATCCTTGAAAAAATGATAAAAATATTATATAATCATTCATATACTAATGATTTACATAACATGGGAATTTCTAGGTTCCTAGTCCATACTATATCACAAACATAATAGGTAATCACCTAAAAATTTTATTGGAAAACATTTTAACATTATGTATACTCACCACTCATCTCTAATCAAATTTTCATCTTCCTTTGAGTATGTAGATTATTAGAAATCATGGTAAAAATGAGAAAATATAGATAAAAAATATTTTGAAACATTTTTAATGAAATTGTAATTATATTTAAAATTTAACTATTTGGGGATTGTAGTCTTTATATGGTATTTGATATCTTTCATAAATTTTCATTCATAATATCAAAAAATTTATATATTATCATACTTCAGACACTATATAAACACTGACCCAAATAAGTAAATTGTTTTAAAAAATGTATTGAGAGTTATATATTTATATATACATTAAGTTGTTTTAATTCTATGTAATCCATAGGTTTCTTATTCTCAATCACCAACCTCATACCATGATTTTACGTAAATTTACATCCTTTCACAACAAAATTCTTGTTAAAAAACAAAATAAAATATATAATTTTAGGATAATTAATAAATGTTTAATGTGGTGAATTAAAAATTCCCTCTACATGTCATGTGTGGTTGGTTTGATGGAAATACTTGATTTGGATCCAAATAAATAAATATGTTTGGTATCCAAAATTTATTGAGATCATCATTCAGTTCTTCCTAAAAAATAAAAAACAAATTAGTAATGAGATAAATACAAATATATTTTATATATTTAGATTAATATGTTATACCCCAATATTATAGGCATCAAAAAGTGTTAGTTATATGTTATTTTAATCTCAAATTCCTATTTCAGTGCATATTTTTTCTAATAAATTTCTCTTAACTCTAATGAAATTTAATCTGTTGAAATGATACCGGGATTTGTGAATCAAAATTGTGCTTTCCAGTGTTTTCACTTTATATAGTAGTAATATAAACTCATGTAGAAAATATGAATAATGATTAAATTCAGTGAAATTATTTGATCATTTTTTGTAAATAAGTATTATGAAAATGTAACTTATGTATGTATTTACAAATAAGCCTCCCCTCAATTAAAACTTGAGAATATCATTTATACTCTCGAGACCAACCACACCTGTAATGATGGTTCAAAATATTTTTTCGTAATATTGAATATAGCACACATATCCATATTTGTGTGTGGTGTCTAAATGATGTTTTAATGATAACAATATTGTAGTGGAACTAGAAAAGTGAAGGTACTCCAAAATGGTCTTTTTGTTTTGTTGACTAATTCACTAGATTATCTTAATCGAACTATCTATTTCCCCATCATTTATTCATTTCGTTATTCCATACGTCATTTCAAATATTTTTTCATCACTTTTTATAGGTTTTTCATTTGAAAAATTTTATGGAGGGCATAACTCATACATCTTTTTAATATTTTATAGCCTCTCTATGAATGTTCCAATAGTATCACTGGCTATTTTACTATATAGATCATTAAGTAGAATAAACAAATCAACACTCAACTATTGATCTACTTTAATCCTCACCCTCATGTGATCTTTTGGGAGTTCTATATTCTATAGATTGTCTCCTGTGATATTATACATCGTACCCCATGTAACAAGGTGGTTCATTTTTGATAATATATAGAAATAAAATACAACTATACCTTTCAAAATTATAGTAATATAATGTTATAGTAATTATTTGATACACATTTCGAAGAAGGAGAAATGAATAAATTGATTACCTTGGGAAATGTATACAGTTTATGGGAATGGATACCCTCAGTGCTAGTGGGGTCACTTAGTTATTAATGTAATGATATTTGTTCCGTTTTCAATTCTATTTTACCCTTTATAATATATTAGTTTTCCAAAAAACATCAAACAATAATATCCTGCAACGAATATATTTGTTTATGTAATCATTTTATCATGTGACATTAATCTTCTTTCAGTTTTTTCTTCTCAAAATATGTTCAAGGTGAAACTCAAAAACCAAAACCTCTAATACAACCAATTTTTTCTATCCATATTGAAGTAACATAGAATAGTTTTTCTTCAGGTATGGTCACTCTTGATTATTGTGTCAAAACCATATAAGAACATAAATAGATATTTTAATGTAATATTGTTATAAAAAATATTGAATTACTATTATTCCATACATACACATGTTTCCCATTCATTATTTCTTTTCATGAACTAGTTTAACCTCTTTATTTATGTGTTCCTCCTTCCATATCACATGACGTAGGATATAAGTGGATTTGGATTTCGATTCATCAAACTACATATAAACAAAGTAACATCCATTGATTCATGTCAAAGGTTTTTTTATTGTAGATTTAAAATATATGCAATTTCCTTATCAAATGAATTTTACCTCATCCATGATTTTAAATAGGGGTATTTTAGTTTTGTTGAACATTGCTTATTTTTAGAAATCCTTTTCTATTTTAAAAATTAAAATTTATGAATCAAATTGGAGAAAATAAATAATGTAAAATAATATAATATAAACTAAAATAAACCTAAAATTATTTTTTATCATGATGAATGGTGAATGCATTCTATGTTTCCTTCCTTATAATGTGTAAATAACTAACTGGTGGCTGGGAATTTACATTGTCTTCAACATCCTTAAGATAAAACTTGGTAAGAAGTTTCCAGAAGCCTCTCTGAGATTTTACAATGGCCATTGAGATGTATTTGTTTTCAAAATCATCTGAAATAAAGAAACACTATTATGGATAATGAAAAATATATCAAAAATTAATTATATCTTTTTTTTGGTAAAATAGAGAATTTATATCATAAAATTACCTTAATATCTTACCAAAAGGATTCATTTACAACATGTTGGACATTTTTTAATGAATCAATATCAATTAGAACAATGATTCTTAAGGTTACCCTAAAAAACTAATGACCCTTGACTTTTGGGGGTCATGAGGCTAGCCATGCTGAATCAAGGAAACCTCAAATTTTATACTCCTTCTTCATGCCATGATAATTTTAGTTAACATAGTGATTATAGGTCCTTCTTGATTTTTTCATTAATATTTTTCTGAACCCCTAATAAATCTTAATCATCAACCAAATGGTATTCCCCATGATTGGAAACATCATAATGTGAAGAATTCGTTGTTTATTTGAGTAGTAAAATATTAAATTTATATTATGTAAATACAGTATAGAATACATAATAATGTGAATAAAAAAATATTATATTAACAAACAATTTAACTTTTCATTGACCTCTCTTTATTTTCATGAATGGTAAATTTAATTTGTAACCTCAAACAAAATTCTAAAATCCACACTTTTTGTTCCCCTCTAACATACATTCAATTGTCTACATTAGAACTGCTAAGAAACTATTGTGTTCTCCTAATGAAAGGGTCATCCTTGATTGAATTTTCATATGAAGCTATAGTTTTTTTAGTCTTTAGTAAGACAATTGGCCAATTATTATTTACTAGATATGATACATAAAATAGCTTCACTACTTGTGTTGAAATTATGAATAGATCATCATTTTCCCCTTTTAAATTTAAATTCACCTTCATTAAGCTCATTCCATCAACCTTCAATGCACTCCTATTTTTATCCCATTTGGAAATGAAAATAAAAAATTGAAATGTTGAATAATCTAACTTATATATCTGTTTTATGATGTTTAAATATGACATATTCAAATAAATAATATTTTTATACATGTATAGATATATTTTCATCACTCCACCATAATTTTAACTCCACTATTTTGTGTTTTACGATAGTCATCATGTTCTTTTGTATAGAATTTATAATCATTAATTATAAAACTAGTGTAAGAAATAACATTTTCATTTAGCCCCTAGATTTACATCAATATTTTTTAGGAACCGAATTCTAATTTTCAGACAAGTCATTATAAATATGATCTCAGATATATCCTATAAACTAATATCTATGTTTATTTGAAATCCATTCTTCATCCCTAGATGGATTAAAATCATTAATAATGGAATTATTGGATTCAAATTTATAGATCTACATATTCAATATTATATAAAATTTAAAGGTAAAATTTCTATAACTTTATGATGGTAATTGTAAGAACATAACATCTCGAAATTTCTTCACCCATAAGGCAACTGCTATAAAAATACTTTGGGAGAGTCTCTTCATAAAAAATATATCATTCTGCAATAGAAACTTATGTCCAAATTTAAATCATGACACACCCTTTCAAAATCATCATATATTGTTCAATTGATTACATCCATATTTAATGGATTGGATCACATATTTGAACATTTTTAACTAGTGAACCATTAGGTGGATGATTATATCAAAGTGTTATTTTGAGATGAACATATCTTATTCACATATAATGACTACGACCTCTATATTCATGATTGTAAACATTACCACATATATAAAATTACTATTTATAGATTTAAAAATTAGTATAATCTTATTAAATCATGTCTTACAATATTAGGTAAAATGAAACATAAAGCAAAAAACATCAAATCTGACACCAAAACATGATATTTGTGTGGTTTTAGTCCGTATAACGTAAAATTAGTCTTTGGAAAAACATTCTTTATTTTTTATGAACACCCCTATGTAAATTTTACACCATTAAGGACAATTAAAAATTGAAATTTTTGTTGACTGAAGAGAGTGTAAGTTGCTAGAAAAAGAGAAGTCTTCCATTTACCATTCAACGATGTCAAATTTTCCCATGTCCCCATGAAAATAATGTCCAAATTTGCATTAAATCCATTCTTTGGAACATTTATTAATGTTACTCTGACAATATCAAATTAATTTATTTCAATATGCATGTCTTCAAGAAAATTTCAAACTAATAAAAAATTCTTGTATAATAATTTGAAGTTTTTTTTTCACCTTTTCAAATATGATTTAGAACGGTATTTCAAAAATGGTTTACATAGAAAAGTGTTAATAATTTTTAATTTACCAAACTATTTATCCCCCATTAGTGGATATGGTTGTGTACCTTGTTCAGTACTCTCATAAATTTTTGTCAAACATTATTGGTATTTCTACCATTGAGTTAAAAAAATTCAATGTCCTAAAAAGACATTTTTTGAGGAATGTTTAACTGATATGAGTGTGTTCATTCTTTAAAAATGGGACACCCTACATTCCTTTAATTCTATAGCCCAAAAAATTCATATATCCCTGAAAATAATTTCTGATCCCATACAACATGGCCCATAATGTGAATTATTCACTTATATGAGCATAAAAAATGTAAGACATGTATCCCACATAAATTATTGATCTTCAATCAATGTAACCATATAGACATCAACATCACGACCCGGTTATTTTGGTCTATATATAAGAAATTAAAATATAATGTATTTTTTATTCAAGTTTAAACATGGGGGTAAGTTATGATTTTCCAACATAATTGGCCGTGTACAATGAGTACTACTATGTGCACCAAAATTATTTATTTCATTTTTAGATAATGCAAGTTGGAAGTTCTTTAGCTCATTTCAAAATTTAGTATACTCATAATCAATCTTATTCTACTGATGAGACTCTAATGGATGAAGTTGTTTCCCATATTTAATTTTTTTATCACCATTCAATTCTAATTATCTCATGGTTTTTTGAGATCCATATAGGCGTTTAATCCATGGAATTATAGGAAAGTATCATTCATCGGTCGAAGGACTTGATTTATATTTATTGTATTGATTTGTGATATAATTGGGACATTTTATGGGAGATTCATGCTCATTGTGAAACAATATGAAATCATTTGGACAAGCATGTATTTTTTTAGATTCAATTCCCCTTTATCATAGAATTTGTTTAGGGTAATATTTTCAACATGGATGTTAATTGTAATCTGGTAGCATATCATTTAAAATACCTAGTAATTCTGTAAAGATGGTGTGGAACTATCTTCAATGTGCATTGAAATTATATAACGTTAATACTACTGAAAATGTTGTGTATTTATTAGAACCAGTATACAATGGTCTCTTAGCACAACTTTTTAACTACTCAGACAACTTTTCAAAATTGAGAAGGTCATCTTAAATTTACAATTTCATTTCTTCCATACAAACTCCATCATCATTAACAATGGTATTCATATTAAATGATCCATAAACCTAAGTGTCATCTTAATCAGTGTGAACATTTAGTTTCTCCCGTGATTAGTCAAAAATTTATAACTCTGATCTATTCCATAAGAAGACATATGTTCTTAAACTCTTATGAACAAATTTTTCAGGAATAAAAACAATATTACCATGAACAAATTATTTGAGAATAGTTGTATGTATGATCTATTGAAAACATGATAAACTCTTTAACTCCATATTCATACTCTTTCATTATATGTTTATCATGAAAGCAATTTAAATTCATATCCATCATATTTTGTTAATAAAGTATTAATTTAAAAATATATACACATAAGATATTCATAATAAGGATATTTTATAATCTATTATAATAAAAGGAACCAAAAAATCACAGTTTCTAAATAATTTTAGCATGATTTTAAATAAATGGGTAATTGAATTTATGAAAAAATATCTCTGATGGTGGTAAGTGTTATCCTCTAAATTAATCCACAATGTTCACTAGTACATAATATGGGAAAAATACTCCTCATAATATATCAACAATCATAAGTGAGTTCCTAGAAGTGATGGGGGATTAGTCTTAAGAAACATAATGTAATAATATATGTTTGGGGAATGAAGCTAATGGGGACAATATTTGTCTCATTAAATCTATTTGTTACAAGGCTTGGGAGTTGGTGAATCATCGAACAACATTTCATAAATATCTATTTGAAGTGGATGAAAGTAGCAACAGCCTAATCCCTAAAAGGCGCTCCTTGAATGGTGTGATCATGAGAAGGTTTAGTTAGATGGTCTTATACACACTCATTCTGAGATATTCATTACAGTTTCAAAATTCAATGAAATCCTTCACTTACTCTATGAAAATGAAAAGGCATTTGGTATAATGACTGAATTTTAGAAGTGCATATCTTTTTATGAGGCCAAGGTTGTAGGAGTTTGGTAATGAAGAATATACTATGGGTTGGATGGAATTAGTGACATACCCTTTCCATGATGTTATTATCAATCTATATTATATAGGATGTGCGATCTTGTGTATCTACAAGATCCTTGAAAGTTCATTTGATCATATTATTTAAATATATGGTGGTTATGTAAAATTTTTTTTTATTGAAATAACAATTTAATGATAGTGTAATTGATATATAAATAGTGATACTACGTGGTGAATCTATATTTAACAAAAAATAAATATTTTTTACTATAATTTTTTTATTTTGATACAAACAAAAATTAAATAATAAAAATTAAAATGAAGAAAAATGTCTGACGTCACAACCACTAACCCACACCCATATATTTAAGACATTCTTGTCATTATTAAAATTAATGTCAAAAGAATACCTTCCATCCAAAATCATATATTTATGATTAAATATAAATAATTGTGTACATGGATGGATGTTTACATTAGGTTAAATGATGTACTTAATCAACAGAAAAAGAATTTTAGTTGTACATGGGGGATAAATAGGGATACTAATGTTAGTCAAGTAGATTATTTAAACAGAAAAATAAAAAAGTGAATCCAAAAATTGGGCCTCTATAATTTTATTGAATCAATTTCATTAAATATCAATAAATATTATTGAAAATTAGTTAATAAAAAACACATAAAAGCAGAAAATACACTCACAATTGACTAATTTTCAAATGAGACCATTTAGGGAATGTATTATTTGTTCTCATTGGTAAGAAAAAAAAATATTATATAGTAATTAGAATAAAAATTAACTTTAATAATTCAATGTCAACACTCTAATAGGTAATGAATTTGAAAAACAAAATTTTAAAGCATGAGATTTTGTTTTTTTATCAATTTTACCCATATTTAATTTTTCTGAAAAAATTAATTAAAAATAAATATTACATAAGATAAAATTAATATATATATAGTATATGAATTTATCAATATATAATAATATAATATATATAATATAATTGATCATATAAAAAACTATATTTATAGAGAAAATAATTGTATATTGAGAACATATTGTGTCTGAATATTGAGAACAAAGATTTGTTATAATTTAAAAAACAATTAATTATCTAAAAAAACATGTTCTATATAAAAAAGTACAAAAATAACAAATATATTTTATAAATTTAATAAAAATTATCAAAAATTAAATACAAAACACATGTAAAGGAATGTTTTTATGACTTAATAACATATAGAACATTTTTTAATGTTTTTCTTTTATAAAAAAATCCCACAAAACATATATCATGACTCATAAAACATATGTTCTAATTTAATAAGATAGAGTATAATAACTACAAGACATATAAATAATCAATTATAAATAAGAAATAAACCTAGAACATGTGATATATGTTAAAAAAATGTTAAATCCAAAATATGAATATTCTATTTCAGTTAATATTAAATAAACATGAATTCAAAAAATATAATTCCTAAAAACATAAAAATGAATTAAAAATTATTATAAATTCAATTCAAAAAATATTGATAATTATATTAAAAAAATATTATCCCTAAAAATTAAATTATAATATTTCATTTATTAATGAATTTTGAAATAATCTTTCCACCATTATCATAATGAAAATTGGGGTTGTAAAAACACCATATTTCATTATATATTGGTTTCCTAAAAATAAAACAATATTGAAGGATGATATAGTAATGATCAGTAAAAATAAAACACTCCAGTTATTGACATGTTTTAAAAATAAATTTTTATTTTAATCCAAGAAAGTGGGAGTGTTACTTGGAAAAAAATGGGTTAATTTTTCTGATTGCATCCCAAGGGAGAAGGAGGGATACTTGGAACATTGAGCCGAATACCAACTATGCACTAGAAAAACCCACCCGACTTATCATTTGTAGTCACCACATTACATGATAGGTTAGAATGTTATTTTGATGTTACAACTAGGATATCCATGAAATATGAGTTATAAATAATTATGAGTGAGTTAAATGAACATTAAAGTGATGGAGTGGGAGAGAAAAATATTGTTTGAGGTATGGTATATAGGATGGAGAATCATCATGGTAAATTGTGGAAAAATAAGATTATTTTTGTGCATTCTACTCAAACCATTTGGGAAAATTAAAAATCAAAAAAATATGTTTAAGGTTGATCAACATATCACAAGTGATTACATACCATGGTTTTAATATATCATTAAAATTTAAAAGAAACAAATTTAGATAAAATTTAATCTACTGAATTATTTTAATAAAAATATTAACCAAAAAACAGTTTTAAACAAGTGACATCACATATTCAATAGAATAATTTACATAATAAATATATTTATTAATTTTAAAATATAGAGTTTAAATTTATATATAATCATTAGTATATATTAATTTACAAACCATTAAATTTAAAAAACAATCAAAACTATTTACATAAAAAATTAAAAATATTTAGACACAAATTATTTACATACATATAATTAAAATTATTTATAAATTACGTTGACGATCCCCAAATCAGATGCATCACCCTGTCGATCACTAACATGTTAATTGGAACCAAATAATTCATTGTCAGCATGCATGAACACCTATAAACTATGAACATAATCCGAATTTACATGATTTATTCTTAACTCGATTAATTCACCCAACTGACTATTGATCAAAATCATGACATGAAAAATAGACGAAAAAATAGATAAACAAAATGAAAACTACTAAATTTTTATCATCAATAATCTTTGTCCACTCAACCAATCATAAATGGTGGGGTGGTTATAGTGCGGGTAGGGGAGTGATACATTGAGGATTGATACGTTTGGGGATCACTGTAATAGTGGTTTTCAATGTTCTAATCTCTATTGTAAGGGAGGAGGTTGACTAGGTTTATGGTGCGATGGGAGTAGGGTTGTATCATGCAGAGAGAAGTGGTTCATCAGGCGCTGACAAAATAAATCAGTGAGGGAATGATCAAGGGTTATGCTTAAATTGGAGTGGAAATAAACACATACCATAGATTTTTAGAGGATTGATTCATCCAAGAATATCGAAGAAGAGTGATGAAAATAATTGGGTTTTGTGAGAGATTGAATGATGCAAATGGGGAGGAATATGTTAGGGTTCTATTTAAAAGAACATAAAAAATTTTATCAGTGCTAAAATTCTAATACTAATAAATATAGGTTTCATCAATGATTTTTTAGTGCTAATAAAAATAATTCTTTATCATAAATAATTAATCACATATAAAAGCATATTTTTAATAATATGATAAATGTAATTACAAATTGTAATGTATATAATAATAAATAAATAGTTAAAAAATTACAAAAGTGCATTTATAAATAAAATTATAAATAAATATATTTATTATTTAAATATATGTATTGTAATTTTATAATTATATATATATAATTACAAATTAATATATTTAAAAATATATGTATATAATTATA
This sequence comes from Viscum album, assembly GCA_963277665.1. Taxonomy (NCBI): domain Eukaryota; kingdom Viridiplantae; phylum Streptophyta; class Magnoliopsida; order Santalales; family Viscaceae; genus Viscum; species Viscum album. The sequence continues at coordinate 978,113,011 of OY728161.1, forward strand.
AACATATTTATTATATTATATATATATATATATTGATATATAAATATATATATATGAAAATGAGGTGGTGGATTACTGGTTTAGCACCCTCAACTGCATTAGGGTAGGATGGGGTTCAAAACCCCACCATCTGATCAATTTAACCAAAATATAATTGTGGGGGGAGGATGTGAGCAAACTTCTTCAACACTAGAAATTTAGGTAGTGTTTATGGCATTGATTGTTGGTGGATGGGAATTGTGATGGTTTAGATTGGGAATGGAGACTTCTAAAGGAATGGGACATCATAGGGTTTGAGCACAGTGGCTATTAGAGTGACCAGAATTAGTGTTGATGGTGACTGGAATGTGACTATAGGGAATGTTTTCATGGGGGAAGCGATTCTCCCTTAGTTATATGCAATAGGAGAAGGTTAATGTCGATGGATCCATTGGAGAGAACAACATAGTCTCCATATCCATTGGAATACCTCATGGAGGGAGAAGACATTGATGCACGGGGGGAACTGGATATACATCGTAATCGATGAATAGAGGTCCCCATGGGAGCTGATGTGTGCTAGGTTGGGGCATCGATTCCGTGAGGGAAAAATTCTTCTTTAGGGGTCCTCACATTGTATGTGTGTTTGTTGTCGTGACTTCATTTCAGGAAGGGTATGTCCCTTCGGGGATATGCATGTTGTTGGTCTGGAAGGCATCAACAGACATAGGTGTGAGGAGGTTCCCCTGGGCAACTATAAGGGGTGAATATAGGGGTTACGGTCCACTATATATATTGTAAATAAATAAGAGGAGGGTTAAATCTGCTTTATTCATGGGGAGATATGGACTGGGTCTAACTCGACATGGGAGTGTGTGTATTTTTTATCATAATTGTACCACTAAAATCCTACTATATATAAATATATTTATTGTAATAATTATATTTATATAATAAACTATATTTATATATTGTAGGTGTTCAGGGGTGCAATTACTTTCAAACATACACACATACCCATGTCGAGTCAAACCCAGTCCCTAAACCCCTAGGCATAGACCATATTTATCCCACCTCTTATTTATTATATATATATATATATATATATATTTGACCACAACCCCTATAGTCACCCCCCAAAATCAATCGAGGGAACTTCCTCACATCGATGTCTATTGACGTCAGCCACACCTACAACATGAAGAACCCTAATGTAGATTAACATGCGTGAAACAAAGCCACAATGATATCCAAACATACAATGAGTAGACCCCCAAGGAAGCTTTTTTCCCTACTTAAATCCATGCCGCTTCCTAGCACATTCATGTGCACATGGAGACTGTTGTTCATGGACCATGATCTGTAGTCGGGGCCCCCCTGCATAAATAGACTTATACATGAGGAGGTGCCCCACCCGATGATAGCGGTGACTATAGGGGTTGCATTCCATTATATATATATATATAGTATATAAATAAGAGGGTTAAATATTATATATCCCTAGGGGCTATGAACAATATTTGACTCGACATGGGTGTGTGTGTATATTTGACTGTAATTGTTCCCCCGAATACCTACTATATATAAATATATACAATTATATAAATATATTTTTTATAATTTTATGATTTTATATATATATATATAATTATATAATTCTGGGGTACAATTACAATCAAATATACCCAAAAAACCATTCCAAGACAAACCATGTCCATATCCACCTAGGGATATACAATATTTAACCCTCCCATTATTATATATATATATATATAATGGACCACATCCTCTACTGTCACCCCCATTACCGCTGAGCAAGGTCACCTCATCACACCAATGTCAGTTGATGACAGCCACAACTGCAACATACAGACCCCTGAAAGAGCATGCCCTTCCTGAAATAAAGATGTGATGTTGGCCACACTTACAATCCACATACCCTCAATGTATCATTTTACCCTTTCTGAATCGACATCACAACCTAGCACATGTGGGTGCCCATGGAAACCATTGTTCTTGAACCACCATATGAAGTCAGTGCCCCTTACATCTATTTTTTTCACCCACTGAGAGGAATTTAAATGAAGATAGAGACATTATCGACATTTCCAATAGGTCCGTCGACATTGACCTTCTCTCGTTGTGCATAATTACATAGGAGTAGGCTTAAAAATGGTATATACCTATGGGGGGGCTATGGACTGGTTATGACTTTGCATGTGTGTGTGTGTGTTTGATTATAATTGTACCACCAAACACCTACAATCTATAAATATATAAAATTATATAAATAAATTTATTATAATTTTATAAATATAAATATAAATAAATAATTATAATTAAATTTAAGTATATATATTTATTAAAAATTATAAAATTATAACAAATAAATATATTTTAAAATAGTTGTATAAAATTATAAATATATTTATATAAATAAATAAATATATATATATAATTATATATATTTTTTAATATAAAAATATACTTGAATGGTTCATGTACCAAGAATGCTCAGCACAAAAAATTATTATTGAAAATAAAAGTGTTGATATAACAAAAAGAATGGAAAAAATAGAATCCCCAACTAAAAGTGGTAAAACACTACCACCCAAAAACAACAATAACAACATGAAAACCCCCACATAAAGGCCAAATGGCAAAAAAACATAATGGGTAGAAACTCGCCGAATTACAGGCCCAAACATGTTCTGCGCCATTATCATGGGCATAGATATCTAAGCATATTTGTTGAAATTACAATGTAGACATCTATTTATATTATGTAAACCACATATTGATTTATGGATGCCATCCATCCCTATCCAAAGGTCTTCAACCTACCAAAAACCGCTCTTTCATTCAATGGTTGGATTTCATCTTCTGTAAATGGAGTACTGACCCTATAGAAAAAAAATGTTGACGTGCTATCGTTGCTAGAAATCCACCCCTATATAGTCATGCAAAACGACTTTATCACTATGTAAATTTCACATCATCACCAAATTAGATCCCTTAAAATTTATGATCGCTATAACTGCCACTTCAATGTCGGCATGAACCAAATTCTATCTCCCCAATCACCACCCGTCACCAGGCCATCCAAATCAGCCACCGAAAACCTCGAGATCCCACACCCTGTGGCTAAGGGTCAACTCCATGTCAAATTCCAAGAATATATTCTAGCATGTAACCAGTTGTCCACCAACGTTCACCAGACTATAACTGATAGAATGTCACACATATCACCCCATTGGTCACCACTACCCTCCATCCGTCATCCGCACGTCATCAGCTCCATTGAGATCCCACAATAGTCACATCAAACCTAATCTACCATCTCTGCTATCAATGAGGCACCAAACTCCATTGTCATTAAAAAAGTTCCTTATAAATCTCTTTTGTCCCGATATTCATCCTTTCCATCATAAAATCCCCAATCTTTCTACAAACCATTATCAGTCACTACTGCCAACAGGGTCCCAGACCCCCATCTATAAAGCCAGATAGCAACGTCATCCTGTGATTCTAATTTTACAACCCCCAAAAATCATTTACTAATCATAAACTAGTTTTTAACACACCATTAAATAAAAAAAACGTTTATAAGATAACAAGGATCCTTGAATTTTAGAGTTTTCCAGAGATCCTAAGATATTTTTTTTTCATTTCCGATGTAGCAGCAAGTAGCACAATCATCTTTCATGGGAAGCGTATATTAAAGAGATATTTTTTCCCTACCACATCAAAATCATCCATAATGATGCTATATTTGGAGTGATCCCTATTATGACCTCCATATATGGAAAGACAGATAAACTTCCCTCTTGAGAAAGAAGCAATTATAAATAAATACAGAAATATATATAATTATAAATATAATAATGTGGTTGGGGTGGAGCCTGAGTGGTAAAACCAGTAATCCATCATCCAAATGACTAGGTTTTGAATCCTGATATGCAACATTGGGGATTTATGATGCAAGCGCAAACACGGGTGCTAAAATTGGAGCTATAGTGCAGGTATGATGTGGGAAAGTGGTCATGCAGGCATGCTACATGTAACTTTTCCTTAGGCCTATAGGCTATATAATGGGTCTCCTTTTACCCAGATAGAAGGAGGTATTTACTTTCATAATAAAAAGAGGCTTCATTCTCAACTATTAAATAAATATATTTATTATTTAAATATATTAATTATAATTTTATAATTATTTAAATATATATATATTTATTTCTAATTGAAATTATAAATATATATTTATAAATATTTCAATATATTTATAAATATAATTATATAATTATATATATTTACACACACACATATAAAATTATATATATGTAATTATATTTATTTATGTAATTATATATATTAGGTGATTGGGAGGAAATTTAATTTATTATATCATTATATATATATATATATTAAATTTATAAATATATATATTGAGAAATATAATAAATTTATTTATAATTTAGATATATTTATTATAATTTAATAATTATTCAAATGTATATATTTGATTATAATTATAATTATATATATTTATATATATTGATATAATTTTATATATTTATATTATTATATATATATTACACGTATTGTAAGTAAATATAGGTATGAATTAATATTACAAAATGACCGGGGTGAATTTTATGGAACATAAATTTTCCCCAATCTCATGGATTCAATGATTTCGATTGTGGATCATATTATTTTTTATTCTTTTAATTTGGGGGCTCTCATGGATCTCCCTTATCTAGTGGTCCCAATATCAAATGATGATTCCACCCACCATTCAAAGAGTTCATGTACATTGGTGAAAAGAGGATCTTAGATGGTGCTAGATCTAATTTCAATGGCATGAAAGATACCCCTGGTGATGAGAAGATTGTGGTAGAGGATGATTTGGGCATGGATCAAAACAATGAACTAAATCATGGTTATAATTCCTCATTAAAGTTTTTTTATGATTTTCAAATTGGTTCCTCATCTCCAGGGAGGATCTTGAAAAGTGGTGCACTTGTGGTTCTCAAAGAAAATCACTCAATTTTCCCACAACATAATTACGAGTGAAAAAAATAAATTATTTTTAGGTTGGTGAACTAGTTAAGATCTATACCCTTGAATATTTAGTACCTATAAAACCATCTTCTCCATTTTTAGTGAATTGGAGCATGGAAAATTGCATCACTCAGTAAGAGTTTCTTCACATTATATTTCCATCAATTGATCTGAAGGATAATGCATGGGGAATGAGTTTTGAATCTCTCAAAAATAAAATTGTAATAATCACAGACTAGGATACCAAATTTAATCCCGCATTTGTTGATAAATCAACTTTTCATGTTAGGTTTCATGTTTCCAGAATCATCTAGTTTCTATTAGACCCTCAAATTTACTAGGACATGGCATATGTGGTTGGGATCCCAATCAAGTTTAACAAGGAAATGGAATCTGCACGTTTTTCATCTTCTCATGATCTCTCACTTAGATTGATATTAATTTAACTCTCATGGAAAATGTGATGCTATTATATTATTAGTATTGATTCAAATTGAATATTGAATTGGAAAATCTACGTAAATTCAATCAGAATTGTCACAATTTCAAGAGTTTTGTTGAGAAATACCATAATAGAATGCATTGTGCTAACTATAAGAAATTTGAAAATGGGATTGAGAAATGTAATTTCAAGATTCCATATAAAGGTGACGTTAATGAAGGTCCAAATACATTTAATGGTGCTAGGACATTTTGAATGATGTAGGTAAATGAATTTTGTAGTGTTGATGCTTGGTCACCCAAGCTGGGTAGGGGATGCTTCTTAACTGCCTTCAAACAAGGGGGATATATTAGAAAATAGATTAATATGTATTTATATTTCACAAGTGGTCTTTGGAAACCAAATGAGTAGAACTGGTAGTAAGATGAAGGATGATGGTTTATTGGATATACTAGCTAGTGGATAGGCTTCCCATGCCTTACATCGTGTGATCGAACCATCTTATTCAGAGGATGTGATGGATGTTTCTTATTTTTTTTGGGATTATTATATGAATGATGGATATATAAAAGTAAAGTCTTCTCTTCAATAAGAGAATTAGAATATTTATAATCCTTATAAATCTGGTGCTTCTGTGGATCAATGTAGAGTGGCTAGATCTACTATCAACTTGGGGATGGTAAGTGATCATACAACTAGATTTTCAGATTGAATTATGGCTAATATTGTTGTGGAATGTGATCATCCTAAAATATGAAGTGTTCGACTATCTCCCATATATTTGGTGTCTTAGAACCAACTGATTTTAATTTTATTACATGAATATTTATGTTATTAAATATTAAACATCTTGATATATATTGAACATTATTTTTCTTGATTATAATGTAATAATTCCCTAGAGTATTTTTCGCATTAATCAGGTCACAAAAGTTCCCCACTACGATGAGAACCTTGAAGTGCTATGACAATATTCTTAATTTAGTTCTACAGTTGGAAAACATACTAAGGAGGGACACATTTTATATAGACCATCAGGTTATATTACTCATAAGTAGATGAGACTTCATCTCATGAAGTGCACACATGGTAATCTCCAAGATAAGAGATTATGGGAACAAACCCTCTAATACGAATTTATAATGTTTTGGTGTCATCAGAAATTCTTATCTGTGAGCATGTGTATTAGTCTTTAGACTTTAATATTATCATTGTTACATGTCATGAATCATGAACTTACATTTTCTAATGAAAACCATCATTCCATATGTTGAAAGGACGTAGGGTATGTTGGGTACATCATAGATGACATGTTATTAATGGATAAGTCAAGGAATGTTTTTTATTCATTCCATATTTATTGAAGTTGATATCCCGACCCTTTTATTAAAATAGAACCTTCACCCTAAATTCTATGGCCATGGTGAAACAATGAGTTTATTTCAGGGATTAAAAAATTGATGTATCAAGCATAACGGTTTTTGACACAATCATGAAACCTACGTGATGGGATATTATGACATAGTGATTATATTACATAGTGAGAATTTTTATGTGGTTCTTATTGTTTTGAAATATTGTTCTTTCTATTGTGTGATTTTACCCATTACTAGACTGTAATCTGGGAGATTAGGAAACCCCGCCTATTGATAATGATAAATAAGCCTAGCGGGTAACACTCTAAGTGTTTCTGGGGGAATTTATTAAATTCTATTTGAGTTTATGTAATGGAATAAATATTATTCATAAGAATAATTAAAAAAATTATTCATGTTAAAATGATATTATAAACTAAATAATTATTTATTCACCAAATTGTAAATAAAACTTATTTATTTATTTTATTTAACAATTTATAAATATTTATTTACTAGTTTGTGAAAAAAATATTTATTTATGTGAGTAAAATATTTATTCGGACATTCAGTAAATACAAGAGGAGTTCGAACAGACCGAAATCGTGTCTGGTGATGAAATAATTATTTTTAAGATGGTAAATATTACTTAAGAATTTTTCACCAGTGGTTGCACCAAAAAATAATTATATTGTTATCATTATTATTTGGAATGAAATTTCATTAAGGATTCCATTTTTTGAAAGTTGGAACAATACAAAATAATAATTTTGTTATTATTAATATTTGTCATGGGTATTCATTAATGGTTGTAATTGTATTTAATGGTAATTATGAAAATAAAAATTGTCACAGAAATCTCACCTATATCAATAGAAATATATGTTTATTCTGTGGGGTACATGTGAGATTGATTCCATGATAGGAATAGATAATTGTTAAGCACAACGAATTCTATCAACTCCTCTCCACTCTCTTCCTCTCAAGAATGAGAAACTCAAGGAAGAATTTCTTCAATACTGATGAATTAATGATAAATTACGATCAATGAAAGACATTCGATTACCCTAGCATTCACCTAGAGAACGAGTGGTGTTGGTCATAGGACATCATAGAATGTGTGGATCACTTCTAGAGAGATTCTACTCTTGGATCCTCCCAAGCACAATGTTGTAAATCTAGAAGGGTTATTCAGCATGATCAATAATCTTCAACAAATAAAATACATAAGTCTAGGTATTTAATTTCTCCAGATCATAATTAAATTAATTATAAACATAATGTAAAATATCCCCTCTCTCATTTCATACAATTTCATTCATTGTATATTTACTTGATTGAATTCGTGAATACTGGTGTTCATCTTCGTATTGATCCCAGATTGACCATCAATTATGGAAAAGGCAATGTTGGGCCCATTCCGAACTACACTTCCTCTATGACTGGAATCAGAAAGTGGTATTAGAGTGGTAATACCATTGTTTTTTATTAATTAATAATCATTGTTTATTTGAAAATTTATAATTTTTTGAATTTGAAAAACAATATCTATTACCCCTCCATCATTTCACACAGATATAGCCAAAATGATTAAATTTGGGATTTAAATTAAATTGAGGAACTCATACGGAGGTGCCAAGGATTTTGTCCAGGTAACACAGTAATACACAACATGTAATCTGAATTACATTCAATGCTGTTGTGTTTAAGGAATCAGGAGTAATCCACCAAATTACTCAAGCCATTTGAAGTTATGACACCCAATATAGCTAATTAATACACCATGTGTGGACCATGACAAATCAACACATGTTAATCTAGACTACATGATGTGTGGACCACTATACACAGTGTGTATTCACTTTAAGGTTAAGGGAAAACTCTGTATCCCATACATGGATCAGATGACTGATTATTGTGTAACCTATAGTTGAAATGGTGTTTCGATCAATAGACAGACCCTGAACACTAATATGTTTGATGTACACCTCACACACCAAGTGCCTAGGCATGCTCTTCTGATAGACTGTGATGGTTGTACATGAGGTGTATTCAGAACTAAATGTCGTGTACCATTACCAAATAACATAGAATAGAAAATTTAATATTTTTTTAATGTTTATAACTATAGGTCATATATATTTCATATTACATGTTGTTACTCGGTGCATTGAAGCCTAAAATGTTCCCAAAAAATCATTTGATTAATGTAATCATCTGTGAGGTACACATTGTGATAGTAGGCATTAAATCATGAATTCCATATTTCACAAGAGTAAAATAGTATTTGAATATAATAAATGTTGAGTATATTTGGATGGATATTCATTGTGTTACCTCTAATGTACATTTATATACAAGGTTAATTTTAAATGAATTTTTAATTTGTTTAAAATTCTATTGGATTATAATCTAAATGAAATTTAAAAATGGATTCAGATAAAAGGATTGATTAATTAAATATAATAATTAATTGATTCGATCGCAATTTATTTTAAATAAGAATAATTAAATAATTGAATGAATGTTTTATTAAATGAATAATTTGTTTCATGCATGTCGATGATCATGGGATGTACTAGACCTTTGTAAGTGATCTGTTTCCTTTAAATTTATTATCAAATTAAATTGTTGGCATGTGTGGCATCTCTCCTCATTAATATGTAGGCCTTACATTCCCTTGGTTTCGTCTACGTAAACCCTCTTTTACCCCTCACCTGTGTGTGAGTAAAATTGTAACGACCCGAAATTTTGAATAAATATTGTTTCCTAATTTTGTGTGTTTTTTTATACTCAACAAAACTGTTTCATTTGATAACATGAGTATAATTTAAATGAGACCATTGGGTTTTGACTATTATATGACCATTGGTCAATATGACCGCTGGAATCTAAACGTTTCGATTATTGTCTCTAAATACTAGTGACCTTGGTTAATGAATATAGAAAGAAGATTTGATGGCCTCACCCAGTAGTCTTGGACTGATCGAAGCCCATCTAACAGAACTTGGGAAGGAGGTAGCACCACTGGGCTTTTCTCTGGACCAAACCCACGCCAAACTTCATCATGTGATGCTAGAACAGAATCGCCTTCACGAGAAGTTCAAACAGATAGAAATTACTACTCGTGTGATGTTGGTCGAGCCGCCTCAGATTCTCTCACCTTACCACACCTTACACTTAGGTCCTATGATGGTGTGATAAGGGGCTATGTAAGGAGACCATAACTGCCTTGTGTAATCCTTTGTTTTAAATAAAAATTTTGATTTCTTCATTTGATGATGTTTATGAATTTTCAAATGGCATGATAAATATAGTATGGATATTTTTGATGAATTTTTAAAAAAGGATATTTTAAAAATGATTATGTACACCTTAAATAATTAAAAATATGTAATGATTTTCAAAAAATAGTCTTCTACAATTATGTTCAGTATGAAATTTAGAGTCTAATAAGTTCAACATGATTTTTGATGAATAGTAAATTATGAATAGTTATTTCTCGCTTAGGATTTGTAATGTGACCAAATGGATTAGTAATCTCATTTAAAGAAATTTTTAATATAATTTAGACACCTTGTTTAAGTAATTTGATTCAATAAAATGGGTAATAACAGTTTCATAAATTATTAGTCAAGTATTAGTTTTTTCTGGCGAATAGTGTTTTTAATTAAAAATTAAATTAAAATTAATTAGAAAATTATATTTATAAAATGGACTTTATTTTTGAACTCAGAGCATCGATATTATGTTATGGAAATTTTTGGGGATTTTTTTCAAAAAATGAATTTTTAGTGAATAGTGTATTTATTTAAAAATCAAATTAAAAATATTTAGAAATTTTTTTTTGTAAAATGAGGTTATTTTTTTAATAAGAGCATCAATATTTGGTTAAGGTGAAATTTTGGGATTTTTCTGAGAAAGATGAATTTTCAATGAATAGTAAAAATGCAGTTTTAGGGTTTCAGTATGTTTAATGACATCATAACTGTGTCATGATGATGTCATGACATATTTTAAGGGATGGCCAACCAAAGGTGATGAATTATTGTATGGGGGCCCCATGTGGCCTAACTCCATGGAAAATACCAGGTGAGAGCCCATGGTTTTGAGAAAACCACTTGTGAGGTGTCCCTTGGCCAATAATGCCTTGTCCCCTCACATTCCCTATAAATACCCACCCTTTCCTCATTTATTTTTCACTCCCAACTCTCCCCCAATGAATCTCTAGTTTCATTACATCCCTAGGAGTCCTCTCAAGGTGCCCCCAAGCCCTCAAGGTCCAAACCATTGAGTTTTAAGAGTTACGTTTTAAGGTAAGGGATCCATACTCTCTCTTTCTTTTCAAATACTCTATTTTAAGTCATTTCTTTTATGCTCTATGTTCATATGTTAGTGGATGTTCATTTATATTCCTCTTAGTTCCCTTTTCATGTTCATATGATGAAATATCCCCTCTTACTCTCATCATTTCGTTTTATGAATGTTTTACTGGCGCTGTTAGGCTGACGAAATTTTTGTAATGGATTCATTCACCTTTCTCGTTTTCAAGATCTATTTTCATGTCAAGTCATTCATGTTCCTTTTTATTATGTTGCGGTATGATCTATGTATCTATCATACTAATATTTTATGTTCATATGATGATAGACCCTATTTTATCACATCAATTCATTTTTTTTGAAGTTTAAGTGGCGCTGTTAGGCTACCGAATTTTTAAGGGGTTCTTTCACCCTTCTCATTATCATGATCTATTTTCATGTCAAGTATTTCATGTTCCTTTTTATTATGTTGGGGTATGATGTCTAAAAATATCATACTGATCATTTATGTTCATATGATGAGATACCCTATTTTATCTCATCAATTCATTTTTGTTGAAGTTTAAGTGGCGCCGTTAGGATGCCGATGTTTTAAGGGATTCTTTCACCCATATCATTTTCAAAATCTATTTTCATGTCAAGTATTTCATGTTCCTTTTTATTATGTTGGGGTATGATCTCAAAATCTTTCATAATTATCTATTGTGTTCATATGATGAGAGACCCTATTTGATCTCATCAATTCATATTTGTTGAAGTTTAAGTGAAGTCGTTACGCTGCAGAATTTTCATAAGAGAAATATTATTTTTGTCTTCCTTTCATGCTATTCATTTCATAGGGTATTTCTTTAAAATTTCATTACCGTGTTCTTAAATCATTTATATTCTGTTCCCCTACTATTTTATGGGTCATTTATGAGTGGGTGACCCATGTCCCCTCTCTTTTCAATTTTTTCTAAAACCTCGTAACAAATCCTTTATGCTGCAGAATTTCTGTATCAAATTGTCTCTCTCTTTTTCTAAAGTTCGTTTATTTTATTAAGTGAACACTAAAATCTCTCTCTTCTATAGGGGTATTCACATATATACCACGTTGTTCTATTTTAAATTCTGGGATTTATATACATGAGACCCACCTTCCTTTTCTGTGGGTTTTAAAGTGACCCAAAGATCATGTCTTTAATGTAGTTTTTAAAACGTTATGATTATGAAATGAAACACATTTCTTTTATTCTATATGGGTTGTTTATAAAATGATTTATGATGATATATGTGGAACACATGATGATAAACAAAAATTTAAGGGTGTTCCCTGATAGCGCTCTAATACATTGGTTAAAGACTTAATCTCTAAAGATGACATTTTACACTGATACCTTGGTGAATAACATTGATAATTTTTTTTATTGACACCTTTGGGATGGAACTTGGTGAAACAGAAATGATTGTCTTTATAAAATGTTGTATCCATATCTTCAAGTTATGAAATAAATTATTTTTATTATGATATGCCTCATGATTTCTTTCTCATGCCTTTACGTTCTTTTTCATGACTTTATTGATGTATCTCATGTTCACATGTTAAATGTTTCCCTTGTTTCCCTTACTGGGCCTTTTTCACACCCTTTCCTTTGATGTATGCTCCCAGCTTATGAGATTCTATAATTAACATAGGATGATCAAATCAAGAAGACTTTCATGTGTTTAAAAAGAATGTTTTTTTCATGTAATAAGTTCCTGGTTTCCAAGACACTAACCCTTAAAGATCCTCGGTTTTGTAAAACGTAATAAAGAGTTATATTTTAAAAAGGTTGGATGATATAGTTGGTATCAAAGGATGGTTTAGTTGTTTGTGAAATTATGATATGAAAACATTAGGAAGAATCTTATAGAAAAGTTTAAATATAGGAAATCTTCCTGGTATTTTGATTAGTATTTATTAAGGGGTTTCCAAGAAAATAAATCCATATCTGGATACGAGCAGGTAGAGGTGGCTCTAGCACAGATGTACATAGGGGTAAAACCCGAAAACACCGCTTTGATCTAGACTCGAACAGGAACTGGTACAAGATAACGGGCCTTACTGCACTCTTGGTTATGACACTCCCGGGGGATATGCTTTGGTAAATTCATAGGATTAGAATGAACCATTATTAAAGGAACAAAGTTGAAATAAAATAAAGATTTAAATAAGAATATATGATCATGGATAACCTAGATTGGAACCTAGGGGATCACAAGTTAGGATATACTTTTATTCTACAAGTTTAACCTTTTATGCTTAATGTTTCCTTTTCAAGATTATTGGCTAAGTATTTAAGCCCCTAATTATAGTTTCTTTCCTTAGTTAATGGAGGTAAATGGAAGAACATGTCCCAACAACCAAGGTGATAGGAAATGTGATGACTTCCCTATTAATATGACAGAGATTATAAGGGGATTAAAAGATGATTATTATTTTGGAAGACGTTCAATATTCTGGGAACCCTATTTGATTGAGATAAATAGATTACTACGATTTTTTATTTGAGGAGTAAAGGTTGACTTATATTTTGAAGAATCTATGAATTTAAGGTGGACTTATAGTAATTTAGGTTACTTATGTAAATGATTAACCTATTTAGGGGAAAATATGTTTAGGTTTTATTCTTTTGTTATAAGATGTTAGGAGTGATTGATGTTGTTTGGGGATGAGAGATGAAGTTTATTTTGGAACACTATGATATCAAATCCTTCTTGTATTTGGGTTTCAATCTTAGTTTGGTTTATATTGAAGAATTGTAAGTATAGTTATTTATGGAATGGTCTATGATGAACATTGGGTAGTAGCATGGAATTTTGAAGATTTAAAGAAGTTTCCCTTCCTAGGGGATTCTTTCTTTTTGAAGAGTTGTTTTATCTTACCCTTTCTATTTTTGGGATAATAGAAGAAATAGATGGTTAATTTTTGGTGGATTATGTTATTATATAGAAGATGATTCTTGTTATTTGATGAGACCAAGTAGTTTTGAATGCTCATCAATTGGAGAAAAGATTATTCTTGGTTGAAACTTATTAAATGGTGTAACTCTACTTGAAGGTAGGTGTATTTCCTTGTGTTTTATTCTATGTAGTAAATAGATTCCTCAAAACTATGAAAAGGTACATAAAAGGAAAACGTTGTCTGTTAATGTTTCCTACTGGGAAATCAAATACCGTTTAACCCATCATAAGTTTGCGACTTTCATGTTGTTAACTTTCTCCTAATCATGTTTTCTATCACTCTCCCTTAGAACATGACCCATTGTTTTCTCCTCCATGTCCATGTTTTCCTACATGGAATCCTTGTATGGGATAACTCGGGTGGCCTTTGTACTTCCTTTTCTTTCTTTTATAGTAATAGTGTTACTAAATCTTTTTTGATGTGGGAGTTTCAATGAAATTTCAAAACCCAATTTTAAAAATCACGAGGACGCATTTTCTTAAGGGGGGAAGATTATAACGACATGAAATTTTGAATAATATTATTTCTTAATTTTGTGTGTTTTTTATACTCAACAAAACTGTTTCATTTGATAATTTGAGTATATTTAAAATTAGACCGTTGGGTTTTGACTATTATATGACCAATGGTCAATATGACCACTGGAAACTAAAAGTTTCAATTATTGTCTCTAAATACTAGTGATATTGGTTAATTAATATAGAAATAACATTCGATGGCCTCACCCAGTAGTCTTGGACCAATCGAAGCCCATCTAACAGAACTAGGGAAGGAGGTAGCACCACAAGACTTTTCTCTGGACCAAACCCAAGCCGAACTTCATCTTGTGAATCTAGAACAGAATCACCTTCGCGAGAAGTTAAAACTAATATAAATTACTACTCATGCGATGTCGGCTAAGCCACCCCAATATTATCTCACCTTAGCACACTTTACACTTAAGTCCTATACTGGTGTGATAAGTGGCTATGTAAGGAGACCATAACTGCCTTGTGTAATCCATTTTTTTAAAGAAAAATTTCTATGTCTTCTTATGATGAAGTTTATGAATTTTCCAATAATTGGATAAATATAGTATGCATATTTTTGATGAATTTTAGAAAAAGGATATTGTAAAAATGTTTATGTAAACCTTAAATAATTAAAAATGTGTAAGGATTTTCAAAAAATGGTCTTCTACAATTATGTTCAGTAGGAAATTTAGAGTCTAATAAGATCAACATGATTTTCGATGAATAATAAATTATTAATAGTGATTTTTCTCTTACGATTAGTAATGTGAGCTAATGGATTAGTAATCTCATTTAAAGAAATTTTGAATATAATTTATACACCTTGTTTATGTAATGTGATTCAATAAAATGTGTAAATAATGGTTTCATAAATTATTAGTCAAGTATTAGTTTTTTTGGGTGAATAGTGTTTTTTAATTAAAAATTAAATTAAAACTAAATAGAAAATTATTTTTATAAAATGGACTTTATTTTTGAACTCAGAGCATCAATATTATGTTATGGTAATTTTTTGGGATTTTTCTGAAAAAATGAATTTTCGGTGAATAGTGTATTTATTTAAAAATTAAATTAAAAATATTTAGAAAATTAGTTTTATAAAATTCTGTTTAGTTTTGTAATCAGAGCATCGATATTTTTTATGGTGAAATTTTGGGATTTTTCTGAGAAAGATGAATTTTCAGTGAATAGTAAAAATGCAGTTTTAGCGTTTCGGTATGATTAATGACATCATAACTGTGTCATGATGATGTCATGATATATTTTAAGGGTTGGCCGACAAAAGGTGATTAATTATTGTATGGGGGCCCCATGTGGCCTAACTCCATGGAAAGTAACATTGGAGAGCCCATGGTTTTGAGAAACCCACTTGTGAGGTGTCCCTTGGCCATTAATGCCTTGTCCCCTCACATTCCCTATAAATACCCAACATTTCCTCCTTTAGTTTTCACTCCCAACTCTCCCCCCAACAATTCTATGGTCTCATTACTTCCCAAGGAGTCCTCTCAAGGTGCCCTCAAGCCCTCAAGGTCCAAACCATTGAGTTTTATGAGTTACATTTTAAGGTAAGGGATCCAAACTCTCTCTTTCTTTTCAAATACTCTCTTTTAAGTGATTTGTTTTATGCTCCTTGTTATTATGTTAGAGGATGTTCTTTTATATTAACCATAGTGCCCTTTTAATTTTCTTATGATGATAGATCCCCTCTTACTCTCATCATTTCGTTTTATGAATGTTTAAGTGGCGCCGTTAGGCTGTCGAAATTTTTCTAACGGATTCTTTCACCCTTCTCATTTTCAAGATCTCTTTTCATGTCAAGTCATTCATGTTCCTTTTTAATATGATGGGGTATGATATCTAAATCTACCATAATGATATTTTGTGTTCATATGATGAGAGACCCTATTTGATCTCGTCAATTGATTTTTGTTGATGTTTAAGAGGCGTCGTTAGGCTGCCGAATGTTTAAGGGATTCTTTCACACTTCTCATTTTCAAGATCTATTTTCATGTCAAGTCATTCATGATCCTTTTTATTATGTTGTTGTATGATATATAAATATATAATACTGATATTTTATGTTCATTTTATGAGAGACCCTATTTGATCTCATCAATTCATTTTTGTGGATGTTAAAGTGGCGCTATTAGGATGCCGAATTTTTAAGGGATTCTTTCACCCTTCTTGTTTTCATGATCTATTTTCATGTCGAGTATTTCATGTTATTTTTTATTATGTTGGGGTATGATCTCTAAATCTATAATACTGATATTTTATTTTAATATGATTAGAGAGCCTATTTAATCTCATCAATTCATTTTTGTTGAAGTTTAATTGACGTCGTTAGGCTGCCGAATTTTCATAAGTGAAATCTTATTTTTGTCTTCCTTTCATGTTATTCATTTCATATGGCATGTCTTTCATGTTTAATTACCATGTTAGTAAATCATTTATATTTTGTTCCCCTACTATTTTATGGATCATTTATGAGTTGGTGACCCATGTCCCCTCTCATTACAATGTTTTCTAAAACCTCGTAACATAGCCTTTATGCTGCCGAATTTCCGTCTCAAAATGTCTCTCTCTCATTTTCTAAAGTTCTTTTATATTATTATGTGTACACTCAAAGATCTCTCTTCTATAGGGGTATTCAGATATATACCATGTTGTTCTATTTTAAATTCTGGGATTTATATACATGAGACCCACCTTCATTTTCTCTAGGGTTTAACGTGGCATATATATCATGTCTTTAAAGTAGTTTTTAAAAGGTTATGATTATGAAATGAAACCCATTAATATTATGTTATATGGGTTTTTTATGAAATGACTGATGATGATATATGTGGAACACATGATGATAAAATCAAATTTAAGGGTTCTCTCTGATAGTACTCCAATGCATTGGGTAAAGACTTAATCTCTAGAGATGACCTTTTAGACCGATACCTTGGTGAATAACCATGGTACTTTTTTTATTGACACCTTGGGGATGGACCATGGAGAAACGGAAATGATTGAATTTATAAAATGTTGTATCCACATCTTCAAGTTATGAAATACATTATTTTTATTATGATTTTCCTCATGATTTCTTTCTCATGCCTTTAATTTCTTTTTCATGACTTTAATGATGTATCTCATGTTCACATGTTAAATGTTTCCCTTGATTCCCTTACTGGGCCTTTTGCTCACCCTTTCATTTGATGTATGCTCCCAGGTTATGAGATGATGTAATTAACTTCAGATGAATAAATTAAGAAGCCTTTAAAGTGTTTGTGAAGAATGTTTTTTACTTGTAATAAGTTCCTGGTTTCCAAGAAACTAAACCTTAAAGATCGTCGGTTTTGTAAAATGTAATGAAGAGTTATGTTATAAAAATGCAGGATGATACAAAAATCACATTTAATAGATGTAGATCGCAATCTAGTGGAGATAATTCATGTTAAGTATTCGAGGTGAAACCAATCCAAATAAATTCAAAGGTGCATAAGAGGAAATTTTTAAACACGTACCATAGTTTGGTTCAAGGTGTCTCTACCATAGGTCAGCAGTTAGTTAATCAATTGGTAGATAAAATAACAAATATAATAAGCTCATGACCATACCCATCATTTAATTTATGTTAGAATTAGGTTTATTTCATTATGGATGTGTTTCCATTATCATAGAAATAAATGAATTAATATGCAATAGAATAATTTAAATAAAATGTATTGTGAGTTAATGTTTTATTCGAACAAGGTTAATTAATTAAGTAATCATTCACATAATATTACCAATACATGTAAGGGATAAAAAAATATGCATAATGAAACAAAATACTTAAACTAAATATTAAGTCAGAATAATCCTTCCATTACTTGATTAAGTTCTAGAATCAATAAAACAATGTGTTTGAAAAACCATAGTTGTAACACTTACTTTTATAAAGGAATTTATTATGAATTTTTTGGGATGAGTTAACCATTATACATCAAGAGGAGTATCCCTTGAAAAACAAGGTGTAATTTTGTGGCAATTTTTGGGAAACTCCAAGTTAGGATTTAGGCATTGGGGACCCACTCAACAGATCAAGGACTTGCAAACCTATATTTTTGAAATTCCTACCAACCAAAATAACATCAAATAGATTGAAAAATACTTATTGGGGCTATGCATAGTGGAAATGTATCTGTGCTACCAAAATGTCCTAGAAAATACACATTTTGAGTTCAATGGTCTGGGCTATTGGGACTTGATAATATAGTAAGAGATTTAATAAAATTTTATTTATTATTTCTCAAAAAATATTAATCAAGAAAAGTGTTACTAATCTTATCTTTCAATTATATAAAAAATGACAAGCTCACCATCAACACCATACCTACGATCAATTATGGATAAAGACAACATCCTTACGAGTAGTAACTTACAGAATGTTTTAGATACCTTTGTAGCATCCCAGGTAAATAAAGGATATGATATTGTCATATTTATTAATATTTGATAATTAAATTTTAATTTAACTTTAATGTATATTCTATGTTCGATGGCGTACCCAACACGCAATAATGGGTTTCTCCGAAATCTTATGTTGCACAGAAGGACGATTCATACTGAAAAAAATAATAATAATATAATATTATTTTAAATGGTAGTTAATGCCTAGTAGTTGTGTTGGTAGGAATGAATATATAACTAAAATATGATTATACATGTATTTTAAATGTTTTAGATTTATCCAATAAAATTTAGAGGCTTAGAATGATAATGATTCTGATTTAAATCATGAAAAACTTAAATATTTTTAAAATGTCAATTTATTGTCTTTTGATGGAAAAACCCTTTTAAATATATTTTTTTCACTTTTATATGTTCCATTTGAAAAATTAACTTTTATTTTTAAGTGGTACATAAAAATTTACTTTTCTTTACATTTTTTGTATTTTTTGATAAATTTCATTTTTTAACGAATAGTGAAAAATACTGCATTTTAAGTCAAAACTAACTTTTCATTTTATTTATTTATATAGTTATATTGTCCTTTTAATTGGTTTTAAAGTGTAATTGGATTATATTTTTACCATTTAATCCAATTTTTCTTATTGGATGTAATTTCACCTTGAAATTGGACATAAGAATGTTAATCGTTTGATAGTTAATATTTCTTAAAAACACGCTTTTTGGTTTTGACAGTGGGAATTAGGTTTCAATTATTTTTTACAACATCTATGTTTTGAATTTGGAAAAATGGATTCCATATTTATAATTAGGAGGTCCAAATTATTTAAATTGGTAAATTTTATTTTCAGACATTACTAATAGCAACTTCATTTAATATTTTATTTACTATGGTTAAATGGTAAATCTAGTAAATAAGGGTAAATAATAATATTATAATAATATTAATTTACCCTAAAAAGTATCCTAAACCTATTTTCTGATATATTTATGACCATCTTAATCCATGGGACTATTTTAGGACCCCATGGATCCACTTGTATGTGAAAAGTGCATTTTTAAATAATTAATTTAATGTTAAGGAAAATGTAAAATAAACATATATATTTTAGTAATTTTTTATATGGGGTTATATAAGTAATATTTTACACTATAAATATTTATTATAAATCTAAAAATATTTCCTACATCATTTTATTTTATTTATAATTTTTAGACATTGTATATATAAATTTATGTATGACACAATGGTGAGGTAGTGATTACCTTAGTAATCAAATATTTAAATAAATATGATTATAAATATTAAAATAAATTTATTATTAAACTATTTATGCCATCAACGAATTTTCGAAAAAATTATGAATTTTTATATTTGAATTAATTATGGTTTTATAGAATAATTTTTTTTAAAATTTTAAAATAAAGTCATGATATGTATATTATTAAAAATGACATAAAAGTTGTTTTAAATCAACCAATATTTTGTTAATGATAAAATATTCCTGAAAATAAAATATTCAGTGAAATTACATATATGATGTTAAAAATGTCATTAATTATTGATTTTTGCCTCCTTGTAATTTTATATTATCTGTATTAACCATATTGTATGAATATAAAAGAAGACATTATAGGAGTTAAATTACTTAACTAAGGGTCAAAACTAAATGATAAGGTTAAAAATGAAACCAAAACTTGTATAAAACCAATTTTTAAGAGTATTTAGAATATTATTAATATTATATACTAATTCATTGATTTTTGGACCTTTTTAAATCGACATTCAGTTTATAATAATATAAAAGTTTCAAACTTTCCTAAAGAGCCCCT
Source organism: Viscum album (assembly GCA_963277665.1). NCBI lineage: Eukaryota > Viridiplantae > Streptophyta > Magnoliopsida > Santalales > Viscaceae > Viscum > Viscum album. The sequence goes on from OY728161.1 coordinate 978,133,944, forward strand.
CCCACCTTTATAAAAGGACATCACTTATAACCCATTAATCACACCACTCAAGACCCTTGGCTCGTCAAAACTCTTTCCAAATAATATGGAAACATCCATATATTAGTCATATAATCCTTAATCTAGGAAAAAGGAAATTCAAGAATGTATTTTGGTTCAAACCAAAGGGAGTTACCTAATTTACAGGCAACGTCTTCTCTCAAGTTCTTTTCATTTATTTTCCTTCTATACTCCCTATTATATTCTCAATACTTGTGTATATAACAAAAAAAGTATCCTAAATATACTATGTTGTTTTAATGAGAAGTATTAAAACTACACTTCGACACACACCTCCATATAATAGATACAGACATACTGTTTCAGTGGACGATGAACTACTACCTCGGGAATTAATTATAGTTAAAATATCTCCTACCACCACTCATGGTGGAAATTATGATGGAACTATATCTATATGTGATATATTTTATATTTATATTGTCTCTATTCTTATTTATGTTTCATTTATAGAAAAACTTTATGGTTTAGATAATACGTAAATACGATAATTTCATTTGAGGAAGTGCGGACAATCGCCCCCTCAATGTGATATGACTCGTTCATGCCATAGGTGGAACATAAATATGATGGAGTTAATGAAATTACATATGATATTATACTATAAATATAATATACATAATTATCATTACTTTTTTCTTCCATTAAATAAAAAATATAAATGAATGTCGCGTTTATCTGTACGTACGACTTACCTTCTCCATGAATGGTGCATTTCATTTCATATATCCAAATGTTATGTATTATTATAAAAAATATATATACAGGATATATATAATATATATGATATCAAAATCATGAATACCATTATTGAGATAATGGAATTTTTGACAACATGGACAATTTGTAATTATAAGAAGTTTATTTTTGACTCAAGTACAAAGTATCGATAAAATGACCATTATTAACTTAAAATATTATATAATGTTTATAATGAGGTAAAAGTGATATAAAAGAAAAAATAAACCTTATAAAGGATATTAAGATATTATAAATGAACTTTAGTTTATTATTTACAAGATTAATGAATGAAAGAGTCATGTTGGACATGAGGTGAAGGACTTCATCTCAATCTCCTTTCATTGAGGAATATTTTCATTTATACACGATGTTCTTTTATATGGTGTATAAACAACTTTTAGATTTAATTTCCTTCAATAGAAAAACTTTTCTAGGCAGTGTTTTACTAAACTAAAAAGGGAATGATTCTTTTTAACGTACTCGGTGACAACGAACTTTTTGAAACCACGAGAGTTATTTGATATTTGGCTTCCTTAACAAGAAATTGTGTTTTTTAAAGGGAAAATAAATACAACATACCCTGTTTACATATTTTGGTTTTAAAAAGGGTTTTAAGAAATAATTTATTTTTTCAGTATCATGAAATGATATATTGTGGTTGAAATGTGGAAATTTTCTCTTTCCTTTATGTTAGTATTATGAGTTATGGTTCTTAAGCATTTTTTACATATATGGGTGGTTCTATGACAAACCTAGGAAGGGAGATCCATAGATAGCTCTCTAATTCATTGGGTAACATGAATGGGGTAAACTTTTATGTTTCTCCTAAGAGATTTAGGTAATATACTACGATTGGTATTCCAAATTTAACTCCCTACATATCTATGAAAGCTACAATGTATGTATGTTATGGATGCCACAAGTTATATTTATGATTTATAATTTCTATGTGTTATTCATAAATCTCATGATTTCATGAGATGTGTTAAAGAGTTTATGTTTTGTATGTATTGATGGAATAATATTTTTCTTCATTATTTAATTTCTCATACTGTGCATTTTATGCACTTCCCATGTTTTTGAAATGTTTTCAAGAAGATTTATATCAAGACAAAATTTCGTGTTTTATTTTAAGAGTTTTTATTTTTTGGAAAAAATGGATACTAAGTTGAAGTTTCTACTTTGTAATTTTTGAGATGTAAGGTAATAGTTATAGCCTATTTCTTTAAAACTGTAAACATGAAAAGATCATCAATGTGAATTATTAACTTAATTCAATATTATGTAATGTTTAAGGCTAGGTCCTTATAGTTGGTATCATAGGTTGGTTTAGACAACTTTAGGAGTTATGATATTGTTAAATTAATATCCATAAATAAATTTTCATTAATATTGAAATTATATAGCATTTAAAGATTACTATGTTGCTTCACCTATGATATTTCTATGTTTAGAATGGGTTTTCGTAGAGGAAATAGGGTAGCTATGCTGGGTAGGAATACAAAGGTAAATAAACCTTCAAATCAACATCCTGAGATGGTCGAGATCAGAATTGAATAGTTTGATTTAGTGATGGATCAATTGACTCAGCTGATAAGTTTTTTTTGTGTTTATTGATGATATATTGGTTTATTCTAAAATTAAAGAGAAGCATGAAAGTGATTTTATGGTTATCTTGAAAACTTTAAAAGAAAATAAATTGAATCAAAAATTCAAAAAACGTGAGTTTTGGTTACAAAAAATCTCATTCCTTGGTCACATTGTTTCAAAAAATTTCATAACTATTTATCATTCTAAAACAAAATTTGTTGAAAGATGTCCAAGACCAAAAAATTGAACTAAGATTAGTAGTTTTCATGGTTTTATAGGCTATTATAAAAGTTTTGTTGAGAATTTTTCAGGGTTATCTACCCCACTAACTAATTAACTCAAAAATGTGTTAAGTTAATCTAGAAAAAAGAATGTGATGATTGTTTTCGGGAATTGAAAATAAGATTGGTGAATGCTCTAGTTTTGGTTTTACCTTCAAGAGACGGTTAATTTTTTATCTACAATGACGCTTCATCAAAAGGACATGGTTTTGTCTTAATGTAGAATGATCAGATAATTTCTTCTGTTTCATGTCAGTTGAAACCTCACAAGTTAAATCACCCTACACATGATTTGGAATTAGCTGATGTTATTTTTGCTTTAAAAATTTGGAGGCATCATATTTATGTAGAAAACTGTGAAATATATATTGACCACAAAAGATTGAAATATATATTCTGTCAACAAAAATTTTACATGATACAATGGAGACGGCTAGATTTAATCAAGGATTATGATTGAACGATTAATTACCATACAGGAAATGAAAATAAAGTGGATAATGCATTGAGATTAAAAATTAATGCTACATTAACATTTTTAATTATAGAACAAGATCCTTTGATTAAAGATTTGATGAAATTTGGCATATAAGTTATTAGTGTAGGAATTTCCACTATTTTGTTTTAGGTGTAAGTTAAATCATCTCTATCAGAAAAAAAGCAAGCACAGATGGAAGATAACGAGTTGCAGAAAAATTTAGTGTTGGTTCATAAGGGTATGTTACATGAGTTTAATAATGATAGAAACTGTGTTTTGAGATTTGGAAAAAGATTTTCTATTCCTTATGATTCACAGTTAAATAAAGAGTTGTTATGTGAATCTTACAAGTCTCTATTTTCAGTTCATCCTTGATGTTCTAATATGTATAGAGTTCTTAGGGTGTATTACTAGTGGGTTGGAATGAAAATGGACAATAATGACTTTACTGTGAAGTGTTTGACTTTTCAAAAGGTTAATGTAGAGATACATTTTCTAAAATGGATAATTCTACCTTTACCTATTCCAAAGTGTAAATGGGAAAATATATCCATGGAATTCGTTGTGGGATTAACAAATACATCTCGTGGTAACAATGAAATATGGGTTATTGTTGATCGATTGACTAAATCTTATCATTCCCTTCTAATTAAAGATACTATATATCTTCATCAACATTCTTAGTTTTATGTTAAATAGATAGACAGGTTTCCGGGAGTTCGCCTCTCCATTGTATCTGATCATGATCCAAGGTTCACTACGAACTTTTGGAAAGGGCTTTATAAGCCTTTGGGTACTGAAATAAATTTTTGTACAGATTTCCATCCTCAATCATATAGGTAGTCATAACAAAAAATTAAGACTTTACAGGATATTCTATGTGCTTATTCAATTGATTATCAGAGAAGTTTTACCAACATCATTCATTGGGTGAGTTTTCTTATAATAACATTTTCATTCTAGTATACAGATGGCTTCATTTGAAGAATTATATGGAAAGCGGTGTCAAAATTCATCTTTTTGGGATGAAGTAGGTGAATGGAAATTGATGGGACCCGAATTGGAAGAAGATATGGTAGAAAATGTTTATTTAATTATTAAGCACATGGGAATAGCTCTAAGTAGGTAGAATAGTTATGCAGATAACCAGAGGAAGGAACATTTTTTAAGGTAGTTGATAATGTCTTCTCAATGTTTCTCCATGGAAAAGTCTAATGCATTTTGGTAAGAAGGGAAATCTGAGTCTGAGGTTCATTGGACACTATGAAATCCTGGAGAAAGTGGGATCAGTTGCCTACAAAGTGGATTTACCTTTATGTTTATCCTATGTACAGAATTTTTTTCATGTTTCAATGTGGAGAATGTATATTCCGGAACCATATCATGTTTTGAGTCTAGAGGTAGTTTAGTTGGAAGACAATCTTTCTTATGCGGGACAACTAGTCTAGATTCTTGACCGAAGAGAGAAAGTGTTGAAGAATATGTTAATTTATTAGGTAATGGTTTTGTGGGAAAACCATATGGATGAAGAGGCAACATGGGAATATGATAATGAAATTAGGGATAAATACCCCCACATATTTGATATGTGAATAAAAATTATGAGGACACAATTTCCAAAAGGGGGGAAGGATGTAACATCCCAGATAAATAAAGGATATGATATTTTCATATTTATTAAAATTAGTGAATTAAATAATAATTTTATTTTAAAGGGGATGCTATTTTAGATGGTGTACCTAACACACAACAATCGGTTTCTCTGAAATCTTATGTTGCACAGAAGGCTGAGTCATACTGAAAAAATAATAATATAATATTATTTTAAGTGGTTAATAATGCCAATCCATTGTATTAAAGTTAACTAAAAGAACCAACTACAATATGATTATACATGTTTTGTTAAATGATTTTACATTTCTCCAATAAAATGTAGAGTCGTAAAATATGAATGAATCAAATTTTAAGCATGAAAAAATCTAATATTTTTAAAAGGTAATTTTACCTCCTTTTGATGGAGAACCCCTTTAAATATAATTTTTGTCACTTTAATATGTTTCATTTGAATAAATAGAATTATTCTTTATATATGTGTCATCAAAATTTACTTTGGGTAATTTTGTTGTATTTTTTATGATAAATTTTATTTTTAATGAATAATGAAAAATACTGCATTTTACGTCAAAACTATCATATCATTAAAATTATTTATACAGTTAGATTGTCCTTTTAAATGGTTATAATGTGTAATTGGATTATATTTTTACTAGTTAATCCAATTTTGGTTATGGTAAGTAATTTCACTTTGAAATTGGACATAAACATATGTCAATATTTTGATAGTTATAATGTCTTAAAAACACACTTTTTTCTTTTGATAATGGGAATTAATTTTAATTTAATTTATGAAAATTATGCTTTTTGATTTTAGAAAAATGGATTCCATATTTGGAATTCAGAGGTCCAAATTGTGTAAATAGGTAACTTCTATTTTTAGACATTATGAATAATAAATTTAGTAAATATTTTATTTACTATGGATAAATGGTAAATTTGGTAAATAAGGGTAAAAATAATATTATAATAATATTAAATTACCCTAAAACTTGTCCTAACCCTATTTTTGACACATTTCCGACCATGGTAACCCTTGGGTCAATTTTGGGACCCTAGGGATCCACTTGTAAGTGAAAATTACATTTTATAAAAAATAATTTAATGTTATGGAAAATGTAACATAAACATATATCTTTTAGTAAAACAATTTTTATATTGGGTTTTCAAATTGATACTTTCTAATATAAATATTAATTAGATATCTAAAAATATCTTGACCATCATTCTATTTTATTTATAATTTGTAGACATCATATAAATAAATTAATTTATGACACAATGGTGATGTAGTGATTACCTTATTAATGAAAGATTTAAATAAATGAGATTATAAATATTAAAATAAATATATTTTGAAACTATTTATTCCATTAAATTATTTTATAGATAATTATGACTTGTTATATTTTAATTAATATAGGTTTTTTGAAAGAACAGACTTGTTTAGGATTTTTTTAAAAAAGTCATGATATGAATAGTTTTAAAATTAACATAAAAGTGTATTTAAATCAATCAGTATTTTATTAAATTGTAAAATAGTCCAAAAAATCAATGATTCGTCCAAATGACATATATGATGTCAAAAATGCCATTAATGACCCATTTTGGGTCCCTTAGAATTTTATTTTAACCGTATTAACCATATAGTATTAATATAAAAGAAGACATGGAAAAAGTAAATTAGTTAACTATGGGTTAACGGTTAATGATAAGGTTAAAAATGAAACCAAAACATGTCTAAAACCTATTTTTTGAGAGTATTTATTTTAATAGTCATCTTATCATCTAATTTAATGAGTTTGTGAAATTTTTAAATCGAAATTCAGATTATAATAAAATACAATTTCATACATTCCAATAGAGCTCCTCCACCCCCTTATAAAAGGCCATCACCTATAACCCACTACTCAAACATATCAAGCCCCTTGTCTCATCCAAAAACATCCAAAATAACCTCCCAAAATCCCTCTATTATTACTATAAGCCTTACCCGTGGGAAAAGGCAACTCCACATTTTATTTTTTTTCAAACCAAAGGGAGTTACCCGATTTAAAGGAATCATTGTCTCTCAAGTTCTTTGATTAGATTTTCCTACTCCACTCAAAATTCCCTTCTTATTAATTTTTTACATAAAAAAAATACTAAATATATTAGGTATTTGTTATCAGAAATATTCAAACCAAACATCAACACACACCTCTATCTAATGGATACAAATATACTGTCTATCTGGACGACGAACTACTACCTCACGAAATGATGATTGATAAAATATCTCTTACTACCTCTAATGGTGTCCACTATGATGGAACTATATTTATATGTGATATATATTATATTTATACTGTCTCTATGATTCTTTATTTTTCATTTATATCAATCCCTTATGGTTTCTATAATGTGTTAATATGATAATTTCATTTGAGGAAGTGCGGACTACCGCCCCCTCAAAGTGATATGACTAGTTGATGTCATACGTGGAGCATATAAAGGAGAGAGTTAATGAAATTATATTTGATATTATATTATAATTATAATATACCTAGGTGTCTTTAATTTTTTATTCTATTAAATTTGAAATAGAAATGAAAGTAGCATTTATGCGTACACACGGCTTGCCATCCCCATGAACGGTGCATTTCATTTCTTATCTCCAAATGTTATGTATTATTATAAATACTTATACACACTGGATATATATGATATATATGATATTTAAATAATGAATATCATTTTGGAGATAATGTACTTTTTGACCACGTGGACAATTTGTAATTATAAGAATTTCATTTTTGACTCAAGTACTAAATATCGATAAAATGACCATTATAAACTTATATAATTATGTAATGTTTATAAAAATTTAAAAGAGAAATAAAAGTAAAAATAAACTTGAGAATGTTTCTTAAGAAAGTATAATTTAGAATTATTTTATTTTTCAGGAGATTAAATAATGAACGAGTCAAGTCGGACACGAGGAATGAGACTTCATCTCAATCTCCTTTCATTGAGTCATATTTGTATTTATATATGAATTTATTTTATATGGTGTATAAAAACATTTTAATTTTCATTTAATTCTATGGGAATCATTTTCTATATAGCGTTTTACTAAACTAAATAGGGAATGCTTCTTTTTAATGTATGCGGTGATAATGACCTTTCCACTACCACAGTTATTTGATATTTGGATTCCATAACAAGACTTAGTGTTTTTTTATAGGGAAAATAAATACCATATACCCTTTTTACGTATTTTGGTACTGATAATGGTTTGGAGAAAACATTTATTTTTTCAATATCATTAAATGGTATATTGTGATTTCAATATAGAAATGTTATCATTCCTTTATGATTATTTTATGTGTATTAGTTCATGGGTATTGTTTACATATATAGGTGGTTCCATGATAATATTAGGGTGGGTGAGCCCGATATATCTCTTTAATGAATTGGGTAACATGATGGTGGTAAATGTTAATGATTCTCCTATGAGATTTAGGGAATATACTATGATGGGTATTTCAAACGTAACTCCCTACATAGCTATGAAAGCTAAAACGTAAGTATGTTATGGATGAAAAAAGTTACGATTAAGATTTATGATTTCTATGTGTTATTCATAAATCTTATTACTACATGTGGTGTGTTAAAGATATTCTGTTTTGTATTCATTGATGGACTTGTCGTGACCTGACCTAATGAGGCTCAATCCGTGACTCCCCAAGCCCGCCTCCAATAGGCCAGGTGCTGGAATCTAGCACCGAGTAGGCTATCACACACATGGGAGGCATTAGCCCAAGGTATCTGTACACACCCACCCACATACTCCTCCATGAAATAGAGAAGAGATATATAAAACTAAAAAGAAAAATGCATACATACATCTCTCCCAAACCAGAGTTAAACAGCAGAACAAAAAGGGAAAACCGGATCCCACTAAAGGTAAACTACAAAAGCATCCAACCTGCTCAGAAGAAGGGGGTACACTACCAAAAGCACAATCATAAATCTCCTCGGCATAGCTCCAATAAGACTCCATGGTCATCCCCACTCACTCAGCTCCGCCTACTCCAGGTCCTCCTAGGACTCTGTTGAATGTCATGTGGTCTACATAAGACACAAGCATGTGCGGGCAAAGCCCATGCAGGGGTGAGTATAAACATACTCAATAGGAACCCAAAAAACCCAAAACAAAAGATAGCAACTAAAAGGAAATAGTCCACTCATCCCAGCCAGAGGGATCCTAGATGAGAGTGAAACTCAATCTCATGACCATCCTCAGCTAAATTCAACTAGTCAGCTAAAATGAAGTGTATGCCCATACATATACCATGAACATCTAGATATATTTAGCTCACGCACCAAGGCACAAGAGGTGCCGACCTCATCATCAGCAACAGTTCAAAACTAGGAGAAAACACTCCAGGATCACTATCATCCAAGATGACACTCGTCTGAGAGATACACTCCCTCGAGTCCCACACAAACATCCCAGATGCGCACCCGAGAGATCACGCTCGTTGGATATCATCACTGAGAATGTCATGGTGAAACAACAAAAACACTAAACTCCTCAGACAATGGATCAATCCTAGGGTCCGCTAGGGGATAACAAAACCCACACTGGTATACAATGATCTCATAGATAGGGGATCACTCCTAGTGGTCATTGGGGGATAACGAAACCCGATCTAGTATTCATAAATCTCACAGATAGGGGATCACTCCCAGGTTCCATTGGGGGATACCACAACCTGATATGGCATTCGACAGAAACACGTCCCTCAGATAGAGGATCATCACCCATGTTACAACGGTCACGATGATATCGAAACCTTATCTTGTATATCTCGCACTGTAGGGGATCGAACTGATGATGCCACAACCATACAGTCACCATGTGCTGAGTAGTGGATCTTATAACCAATGATACCACAACCCTACTATAATCCTCATGCAGAGTAGGAGACCATATACCCGATAAAGACACAACCCTACTGATCAAGGCCCACTGCATAGGGGATCATATTCCCAATGATGCCACAAATCCAATGGTCTTAACCTTCTTGATAGGGGATCTCCACTCATGGATAAGCAGTCACAATGATACCAAGAACCTGATCTAGGGAAGGAATGTTAGAGGAATTCGCCTTGGGCCCACTGGAGGGATTCTACAACTCTAACAGATTAAACATCCCATCGAGAGGATCACAAACCTATACCAAGTTTGTGATGTCGTGCGAACTCTCGAAGGAATGAACCAATGGAGTACCCCCAACCACTATAGGTCTAAACATCCCTCACCCGAGCGACCCTCCACAATGACACTCCGCACACCTCCAAGGCTGATACTGAGGCCACCATCACGATCCATGCAGAAAAACATGCAGAATAGGGTGTTTACTCACCCGAAATGGACAACCAGTGAAAAAGGCACTATTCAATGTAGCTAGCCCATGTGGGGCCCACACAATGATCCTGAAACTCATCAAGTGGATCATACCACTGTGATCTCCTCAGAAAAACACACTAGATCCACTACTCGTTCGTCCCAAATGGACACCCAATGAAAAAGGTACTTTTCAACGAAGACAGCTCTTGTGGGGCCCACGCCTCGATCCCGAAACTCAATGAATGAATCACACCACTGTGATCCTCTCAGAAAAACACACATGATCGACTATTCATCCACCAAAATCAGACTCCTATAGAGAAATTTACGTTTCTCCGCAAACGCCAAAACCCAACCACGTGGAGCCTGCTCCCCAAACATGGCCCGAACACCCGAAAACCAACATGGAAAGTCATACATACCATCAGGGCCTCAATTCCAATGACGGAACATCAATTGGACACTCCGGGTGGAAGATACAACGACCCGAAGTCGAATAATAATAAAATATTAATATTTTATTTGACGTTTCAAACTCTCAAGCCATGATCCGGAAACATAGAACTCCCAAACCCACACTGAAGGGTTCTCCTCATCTCCAAGGTCACGTTTCCGCAGACAACACACGAATCTGACCCCTGGATTGTAGGAAACAGGGGTTTTAAACCCCCCGTGTAAAAGGTGAGGGCCGGACAGACGTGAACCGGCCGGCCAGGGCCATCCAACCCGGCTGCCACCACCACCGGCCCGCCCTATCTGACGACCCTCCTCCGCACGGTGGTCCATGATTCTTTTGACCATCATGGGTCCACTGGCCCTCGCGTCACCGCGCCGGCGGAACTTCCCCGGACCTCCGAGGTCACCTCGGTGGTCCGTTTTGCGATCTGCAACCTCCTGCAAGATCCTCCCGACCTGATATTCCCTGCTAATACAAAAAAACGAATCATAAATGGGATAGAGGAATTAAAACTCAAACCTCCTTCCTCACTGATGAAACACCGACACTTCGGGTGCAGAATGACTCCTGCGATGCTCTGACGCTCGATCTGCTGACGATTGGTGCTGAAAATGGATGATTGCGGCTGGAATTGACGAAGAACGGATGAGGTAATGGGGTGGGATTCATCGCCTACATATAAAAGGTGGGTGGGGGAGTGATGGATTTTTTTTAAAGATCATTTCAGCTCCCCGCAAACGCGCATCCGACCCGGCACCCAGCACCGACAAAAATTATGTCTCGCCTAGGGTAAACGCGGCCTGCTGAACACAACGAAGAACCTAGAATTGCAATATGAAACTCTGTTTAAGAGTAATTCGATCCTACTCTTGTAAATAAACTATTCCGTTTATTTACGAAAATTCCCCTAGTGGCTTTTCTCACAGCAGGCCCACGCCTACAAGGTTTACACCCTTCCTAGGTTAAAAAACATGCTACGTGCACAACCGTACACTCAGATTCCCATTATGAGCCACCTTTTAGGAGATAACACACCCACGCCACGTTTATAGTATAAAAATACTTAAAATTTTTAAAAAATTAATTCCAGGCACATCTGGCCTTAGAATTGAACGCTGTCTTCATGCCTTGCTCTGGAATTATTTCTAGGAATATTCCAAAGTTTGATATGGCCAAAACCCGAGTCTCTACATCCTCCCCACCTTAGAACATTTCATCCCCAAAAATTCATAAGCATAAGGAATGTGACTGGACTCACAACGGGGTCTCCGACGCCAGCGAGTTCACCAATAAACACCCTGACCCGAACACAGAAGTCAGAGGGACTCATCCACCACACCTCAACACTATCTGCTTTAGGCGGCACTGACTCCCCTGCATGGCTTTTGATCACATCAAAAAAATGTGTCTCAGTAGGGGAAGGATCTCTCTTCATGCATTTAGAGCTTGTCGAACAACACCCACATAGGGTCTTACCAACGCCCTCAACAAAACACGAGCAACCAACACAAAGGGAAGAGTATCACTAAACAGTGTCTAAGAAGCTACTGCAGAAAGTAGAAAGGACAAAAGGCGTAACTCTATCCATCCACAGAGCCTCTAGGTCAACAGCCCCTAGGGCATGTAGTTGTCCCCACCCTCGGCCACCAGCTCCATGAGCTTGGGGTGGACCACCTAGGGGTGGGGGTGGTGGCAACTAATACTGCCTACCACCTCCTGCTATTGCACCAGCTCCGTCACCATGTCCACTGCCCTACAGATCTCCTTGCTTGAGACACTTCCTCTGCCAAGGCGGTCTGTCGACCGGCTCCCTCTCAATAGCATGACAGGTTGGACAATCTCTAGCAATATGTCTCTGACCATAGCAAGAGTAACACCGCCTCTCCTGCGGCTGACCAGAACTGGCTTGCGAGCCTTGTCAACCCTGCTCCTCAGATCCTCCATCCTGGGGACACCTCTTAAAACGTCGGCCACATCTAGCCCCTTGCGCCTTCGACTGGAAACATGTTGGCAACATCCCTACTGCCATGCACCCAACACTGACGGGCTGAATCTGCTCAGCCAGAAAGCTCTCCACCACCAATTCTCACTCCATCACTCCAGCATAAGTGGGCAGACATAAAGAAACCACACCATCCCAGATGGATTTGTGTAGGGCCTACTAAAAGGTCTGAGCCCTAAATAATTGGTCTCAAACCATATCCAATGAGTAGCGCGACAGATCTGTAAACCTTGCTGAGTACTCCGACATAGTCATGACCTCTTGTAGAAGCTGTAGAAGATCCTGGATCCGCACTGACCTCATTGTCACTGAATAGAACAATTTCCTGAAGAGCCGCCCAAACTCTACCCATGTGAGTGTCTCCTCGTCGTGGTACTGCATCACCAAACTCCACCATCTCTTGATCGAACCATGCCGAAGGCTCGCCGCTAGGACCACCTTCTGATCTGGGGGTATCCTCACCTAGAGGAAAACTCGGGTTATTGCTTCAAGCCCATCGTCAACTACCTGGGGGTCTGGATCACCCCAAAACCTCAGAGGTCGCTGCCTTTGGAACTTGGGTAGCACACTAAGCCTATGTGCAACCTCATCCTGCACTACCGGCACAACCAGCTGCTCAAAAGGTGGTGGCTCAACTAGCAGACCACCTGGAGGGCTAGCCTCAGAACCTGCACCCTGGTCCGCCTCTACATTGGGAGCATCATCACCACAATCCCGCTATGGAACTCTAGCTAGCTATCATCGTGGAGGAATCCTGAAATTCAATCAAGATGCCCCACAGTCAAAGAGTATATCTAGAGGGCTGGCACATGAAGAACAAAGGAAACCCAAAAACCTAGTCTTATATGATGCATTCACTGTTATGTCCCAACGACTAGTGTAAAAACGTCCTGAGATGAAAGATAGGATATCAGAGTTCTACTGAATGGATACGTTGGCTGTCACACCAACTCTAGAGTCCCTGGCCTAAAATCCGAACTCGAAACATCCTAACACTGCCGCTATGGAACCCAAAACAAACTCACAGCTAGACCATATATGCTATGAGATCCCAAAGGTGGAACCTCCTCTAAAACCACTATGTCGCGACACGACCCAACGAGGCTCAATCCACGACTCCCCAAGCCTGCCTCCAATAGGCCAGGGTATAGCGTCTAGTGCTGAGTAGGCTATCACACACATGGGAGGCATTATCCCAAGGTTACACACGCATCCAAATACACCTCCATGCAATAGTGCATAGATATATAAAACTGAAAAGAAAAATGCATGGATACATCTATCCCAAACCAGAGTGCAACATCAAAACAAATAAGGGAAACCACATCCCACTAAAGGAAAACTACAAAAGCTTCCGACCTGCTCTGAAGAATGGGATACACTGCCAATAGCACCACCAGAGAGCTCCTCAACATGGCTCTAGTAAGACTCCACCATTAGTCCCGCTCACTCAGCTCTACCTACTTCGGGTCCTCATAGGACTCCATCAAAAGGCTTTTGGTTTGCACAAGACACAAGAATGTGCAGGAAAAGCCCATACAGGCGTGAGTATTACAATACTTAGTAGGTACCCTAAAAACTGAAAACAAAAGAGAGCAACTTAAAGGCAACAGTCTGCTCATCCCATCCAGAGGGAACCCAGACGAGAGATAAACTCTATCACATGACCATTATAGGAAAAATACAACTATTCAACTTAAATCAGTTGAATTCTCAAACATATACCATGAGCATACAGATATACTGATCTCATACACCAAACCACAAGAGGTACCGTCCTCATCACCTTCAACTGTTCTCAACCAGGAAAGCACACTCCAAAATCATTGTTATCTTAGATAACACTCGTCCGAGAGATACCTTCCATCAGGTTCTATACAAACATCCCAGATGTGCAGACGAGAGATCACACTTGTCAGATATCATCACTGAGAATGTCACGCTGAAACAAAAAAAACACTAAACTCCTCAGATAAGGGATCACTCCTATGGTCCACTATGGGACACCAAAACCCACACTGGTATAAGAAGATCTCACATATAGGGGATCACTCATAGGGTCCGTTGGGGGATACCGAAACCCGATCTGGCATTCGTAGATCTCAGAGAAAGGGAATCACTCCCAGGATCCGCTGGGGGATACCACAACCCAATCTGGCATTCGACAGAAACACATCACTCAGATAGAGTATCGTCACCCTTTTCATGATGGTCACGAAAATACTGAAACCCTATCTGGTACATCTCACACTATAGGGGATCGAACTGACGATAATGCAACCCTACCGTCACTATGCGCTGAGTAGGGGATCGTATAACCAATCATACCGCAACCCTACTATAATCCTCATGTTAAGTAGGGGATCATATACCCGATAAAGCCACAACCCTACTGATCATGGACCATTGCGTAGGGGATCAGATTCCTGATGATTCCACAAACCCTACGGGGAAAACCTTCTAGATAGGGGATCACCACCCGTGGATAAGCGGTCACAACGATACCAAGAACCCGATCTAGGGAAACGATGTTATAGGATCCCACCATGGGCCCACCGAAGGGATGCCACAACTCTAACAGATTAAACATCCCATCGATAGGATCAAAAACCTATAACAAGGTTGTGATGTCATGTGAACCCTCAATGGAACAAACCAAGGGAGTACTCTCAACCACTACTGGTCCAAAAATCGCTAACCCGAGTGACCTGCCACAACAACACCCTGCGCACCTCTAAGGCTGATACCGAGGCCACCATCACGATCCACGTGGAAAACACGTAGGATAGGTTGTTTACTCACCTGAAATAGACCACCGGCGAAAAAGGCACTATTCACCATAGCTAGTCTGTGTGGGGCCCACACAACGATCATGAAAACCATCATACGGATCATACCACTGCGATACCCTCAGAAAAACACATGGGACCCACTACTTGTTCGTCCCAAACGAACTCCCAGTGAAAAAGATATTATTCACCAAATCCAGCTCGGGTGGGTCTCATGCCTCGATCCCGAAATTCTTAGGACGAATCACACCATTAATATCCTCTCAGAAAAACACACAAGATTGACTATTCATCTGCTAAAATCGGACTCCTGGTGAGAATGTTGTGTTTCTCCCCAAATGCCAAAACCTCGCCTCGTGGTTCCCACACCCCAAACATGGCCCCAACACCCAATAACCAAAAGGAAAAGTCCATCAAACCATCAGGACCTCAACAGCACTAACGACACGTCAATCGGATGCTCTGGGTAGAAGATACAACAACCCGATGTTGAATAATAATAAAATATTAATATTTTATTCGACTTTTCAAACTCTCGCTCCATGATCCCAAAACATAGAACTCATGAACCCACACTGAAGGGTACACCTCTTCTTCAGGGTTGTGTTGCTGCAGACGGCGCATGAATCTGACCCATAGATTGCAAGAAATGGGGGTATCAAAACCCCCATGTAGAAGGTGAGGGCCAAACAGGCCTGGGCCGGCCCGCGCTGGCCTACCCGACCGCTGCCGCCGGACCTCCGCCGTGCGGAGGACCATGCTGCCGCGCTTTTCCGGTGAGGCCGGTGCATCGCCGTCCTAGGCAGTCGGCCACTGTGCTCCACCGCGGACCACCACAGTTCCGCCGGCACCACAGACACCGCGCCAGAGCCGCATCAGTGGAAATTCCACAGAGCGTCGGGGTCACTTGGGCGGTCCGTTTTGCGATCCACGACCTCATGCATGATCCTCAGGACCCGATCTTCCCTACTACGATAAAAAAACTATGAAATTAGAAGAAAAAATGATATTGGGGAATTAAACATCAAACCACCATCCTCGCGGTCGAAACGCCAATGCTTTGGGTGCAGAACGACACCCGCGACGCTCTGCCGCTCGATCTGCTGATGGTCGACGCTGAAAATGGATGATTGAGGCTCTAATTGACGAAGAACGAATGCGGGAAGGGGTGGGATTTTTCGACTAAGTACAAGAGGTGGGGGGAGAAGAGATGGATTTTCATTTTTATTTTTTTTAAACACTTCATTTTAGCTCCCCTCCAACGCGTATCCGACCCGACACCCTGAACCGACTAAAAATATGTCATGCGCTGGGTAAACGTGGTGTTCTAAATGCAACGATGGACATAAAATTGCGATCTGAGACTTCTTTTAGGATTTATTGGATATGACGCTCGTAAATAAACTATTCCATTTATTTACAAAAACACTCCCATCGGCTTTTCTCTTAGTAGGCCCGCGCTCGCAAGGTTTACACCCTGCCTAGGGTAAACGACATGCTCTGGGCGCAATCACACCCTTAGATTCTCATTCTAAGCCACCGTTTAGGAGATAACACACCCCCAACATGTTCATAGTATAGAAATACATAATATTTTTTTAAAATTAATTCTGGGCACACCGGGCCTCAGAATCCCACACCGTCTTCGCGCCTAACTCTGGAATTATTCATAGGAATATTCCAAAGTTTGAAATGGACAAAACCCAAGTCACTGCAGGACTAATGATTTCATTCTTTATTTTATAACCCTTACAGATCATTTTATGCTCATCCCAGGTTTTTGAAATGTTTTTCAAAGGGTATACGGTAGGGTTAAAGAAAGAAAGAATTCATGAAGATTTATATCTAGAATGGTATTCCTATTTTCTTTTAAGAGTTTTTATTTTAGGAAAAATGGATACTATGTATATGTCTGTACTTTGTAATATTTGAGATGTAATGTAATAGTTATGACCAAATTCTCTAAAACTCTAAACCGAAAAATATGCACAATGTAAATTATTAAATTAATTAAATATTATGTAATGTTTAAGGTCATGGCCTTATAATCCTCTGGTAATTTTACACTCTGAATAGAAATCATACATGCTTGGGTCCTCATTTCCGAATATGCCTACACAAGAGTTGAGTGATGAAGATATCCTTGTCTAAAAGAAAAAAATGAATGACATGGTCTACGTTTAATGTTTTATTTTTTCATAAATGTCTAGTGAACTCATGATGTCTCAAGAAAACATGGATACATATAGAATGCTTCTGAACCAACATGGTATTTTCTTGGTAAGAGGTAGAAAAGAACAGTTTGAGATTTCCAAGTCATGCTTTCAATGTATTCTTGGAGGGGGTTCCCCATCTGGGCCTAACATAGTCAATCTCATTGAATACATTGAGTTCCTAGAAGTTTTAAGGTTTAAAACCCCCGAAAAATTGGGCATTGATATCATTCATTCATCACTGCCTTCAATATTCTCCAGTTTTGTTTTGAATTTTAAATTAAAAAGCATGGAGAGTCTCTATTAAACCTTCTTAACCTACTTCGCCAAGTAGATAAAGTCATGAAGGCCGAAAAGCCTTATTCCCTTACGATGAATAAAAGAAAAGGGAATGAAAAGAGCTATATGTCTAAATATTTTTCTTGACCATCCAATAAATGTAAGAACAAAGGGAAGACAAGGGCATAGGAAGATATATGTATTGCATGTGGAAATAAGGGCCACTGGAATAAAAACTACACCCAGATAAAGAAGCAAGGGGAAGCTTCATGTGCATTTGTTATCAAGTGAACTTTATTGGTTTCTAATAAATGCATATTAGATACAACTTGTGGTTATCACATATGTATTCAAATACATGAACAATTTATATTAGAAATATTGACTAAGGGAATGTAGATCTACGAGTACCCAATGGAGATATACTTTCTGTTCTAGCTATCGGGGACTACCACCTCACATTTTGAACTGGGAAGATCTAGGTTTCAATGGGTTGTTATTTTGTTCCTTCTATGGCCAAAAACATTATATTTCTATCCAGACTAGGAATAAATGTATTTTTTCCAATTTTGTAAGTAAATGTTTCTTATTTAATTAAGATATCATTTTTTATGATAAGACACATTTACATACCATCATTTACATGTTGGATTACAAAAACATAATAAGTGAAATCTATAACGAAGTTACATTACATGACTCATACCACACCCAACATGTAAATCACTAGCTAGGTCATGGAAATGAGAAACACATTAAAAAATTACATCAAGATGGATATTTATATTCTTTTTATCTAAAACCACTTGGATTATGTCACACATGTTTATAATGTAAAATTAAAAAATCCTCATTTAGTGGTAAAGGTGAAAGGGCTAATGTGCTTCGTGAATTTGATCATACTGATATGTTTAGAACATTTCTAGTTGATGTAACGGGTGGGAACTCATACTTCATAACATTTACTAATGATTTTAGTCACTACGGGAAAAATGGTTAATAGCAACGGGGTATTTGCGACATGAATAATTCCCGTCGCAAATATCGTTCGCAAAGGGGTATTTGCGACGAGAATAGTTGCCCGTCGCAAATACCCCGTTATTTTCGACGGGTTTTTTTACCCGTCACAAATGGTTTGGCGCGAAATGTGCGCCAAACCGCGTGAAGTTTATTTGCGACGGGGATAGAACCCCGTCGCAAATAACCAGCGGCAGTTAAAGACTATTTGCGACGGGGCTAGAGTCTCGTCGTAAATACCCCGGCGGTAGGGGTTATTTACGATGGGCCCCATCGCAAATAACTGTTTTAATGTCGCCCATAATTAAATGTGGTCAGGGGTATTTGCGACGGACTTCTATCCCCGTCGCAAATAACTTGCGGCGGTTAAAGACTATTCCCGATGGGCCTGCAGGGCCGCTGCAAATACCCCGGCGGTAGGGGGTATTTGCGATGGGGCCCGTCACAAATAACCGTTTTAATGCCGCCAATAATTAAATGCGGTTAGGGTTATTTGAGACGGGGCCCATCGCAAATACCATTATTTGCGACGGCCAACCCGTCGCAGAAAAAACCCATCGCAATTAATCCAACCTATAAATACTGCCAACCATTACAATTTCCTTACACTCAACTCTCAACCGGTCCAATTTTTTCACTTTGAGTTTTTTACGACTTCGAGGATTCAGTTGGTGGTGTTCTACAATTACAGCTGCTCGACATTGACATCAAGTTTAAGGTTTTTATCTGAATTTTAATTTAATATTAACTTTATTTATCATATTTATTTAGTTTAAATTTTTATAATTTTTTTGTATCTAATTAGAAATAATTATGAATAAGTGTTAATAATTAATAGTAATTAGAGACAATTAAACACTAATTAATTTAAAATAGTTAGTTGTAATTACAATTAATTAGCAGTAATTTTCAATAATTAGTAATAATTTTCAATAATTAGTGATAATTTCAAATAATTAGTAATAATTACCAATAATTAGTAATAATTACCAATAATTAGTAATAATGACAAATAATTAGTAATAAATAGTAACAATTAGGAATAATTACCAATAATTAGGAATAATTAGGAATAATTAGTAATAATTACCAATAATTAGGAATAATTAGTAATAATTACCAATAATTACCAATAATTAGTAATAATTACCAATAATTATCCATAATTAGTAATAATTTCCAATAATTATCAATAATTAGTAATAATTGGTAATAATTATCACTAATTACCAATAATTAGTCATAATTAGTAATAATTACCAATAATTAGTAATAATTAGAAATAATTATCAATAATTACCAATAATTAGTTATACTTAATAATAATTACCAATAATTAGTAATAATTAGTAATAATTATCAATAATTACTAATAATTATTAATAATTACCAATAATTACCTATAATTAGTAATAATTAGTAATAATTATCAATAATTATTAATAATTATCAATAATTACAAATAATTACCAATAATTTCCAATATTTAGTAATAATTACCAATAATTACCAATAATTTCCAATAATTAGTAATAATTACCAATAATTAGTAATAATTAGTAATAATTACTAATAATTATCAATAATTATCAATAATTTTCAATAATTAGAAATAATTACCAGTATTTTCCAATAATTTCCAATACATAGTAATAATTACCAATA
Organism: Viscum album; assembly: GCA_963277665.1. NCBI lineage: Eukaryota > Viridiplantae > Streptophyta > Magnoliopsida > Santalales > Viscaceae > Viscum > Viscum album. The sequence continues at coordinate 978,154,528 of OY728161.1, forward strand.
ATTAGTAATAAATAGTAATAATTAAGAATAATTACCAATAATTAGTAATAATTAGTAATAATTAGTAATAATTACTAATAATTAGGAATAATTAGTAATAATTACCAATAATTAGGAATAATTAGTAATAATTACCAATAATTAGTAATAATTATCAATAATTACCAATAATTAGTAATAATTACCAATAATTATCCATAATTAGTAATAATTTCCAATAATTAACAATAATTAGTAATAATTGGTAATAATTATCACTAAATACCAATAATTAGAATAATTAATAATAATTTACCAATAATTATCAATAATTAGTAATAATTAATAATAATTACCCATAATTAGTAATAATTACCGATAATTAGTAATAATTAACAATTATTAGTAATAATTAGAAATAATTACCAATAATTACCATTAATTAGAAATAATTACCAATAATTATCATTAAATAGTAATAATTACCAATAATTACCAATATTTACTAATAATTGGTAATAATTACCAATAATTACCAATAATAATCAGTAATTACCAATATTTACCAATAATTTATAATAATTCGTAATGATTACCAATAATTAGTAATAATTACAAATAATTACTAATAATTACCAATAATTAGTAATAATTTCCAATAATTAGAAATAATTACCAATAATTAGTAATTAATAGTAATAATTCGTAATAATTACCAATAATTCGGAATAATTAGTTATAATTACCAATAATTACCAATAATTAGTAATAATTAGTAATAATTACAAATAATTCGGAATAATTACCAATAATTAGTAATAATTACCAATAATTATCCATATTTAGTAATACATTGTAATAATTAGTAACAATTACCAATAATTAAGAATAATTAGTAATAATTACTAATAATTACCAATAATTATTAATAATTAGTATTAATTACCAATAATTCGGAATAATTACCAATAATTAGTAATAATTACCAATAATTAGTAATAATTACCAATAATTATCCATAATTAGTAATAATTACCAATAATTACCAATAATTAGTAATAATTGTTAATAATTATCACTAATTACAAATAATTTTTAATAATTTGTAATAATTACCAATAATTAGTAATAATTAGTAATAATTAGTAATAATTACCAATAATTAGTGATAATTACCAATAATTACCAATAATTAGTAATAATTACCAATAATTAGTAATAATTACCAATAATTAGTAATAATTACCAATAATAACCAATAATTAAGAATACTTGCCAATAATTAGGAATAATAACATTATTACATTATTATTATATTTTATTATTAATATTAAAATAATATAATTTTCTATATTATATTCAATTCTCCTATCATCTGTGTGTTTTCTGTCTCCACATGTAATATTTGCATCCTTTTTCAAAATTATCAACCTACTCACCAATGGAGAGGTGAAAGTGAATGCAAATATTACATGTGGAGATAGAATGTTAAACACACAGATGAAAGGAGAATTTTATATAATATAGAAAATTGTATTATTTTAATATTAATAAAAAAATACACTAATAATGTAATAATGTTATTATTATATAATTAATATTTATGAAAAAATAATATTAGTATTATTAAAATAATAAAAAATTTATATAATTTTAAAATTATCAATATTTGTAAATGGTTTGGCTTTATTGTCAACATATTCAATTCTTAAAGGGTCAATTTTTAGGTCTATCTCAATAAATATTTTGCGTCAATCATGTATGATGTAAACTCTATAATTATCCCTGCATGAGTGTTTTTTCTAACAAATTATTCAAAACCAGTAATGCCTTTATATTTTATAGAAAAATATGGAACAAAGAGGTCGTCAACAGTCATTATTAGATGACTGCATATAGATAAATCAACGTAGAAATCCAAACGGTTCTGGTTTAAATCCAGTATATAAAGAGGGTGTGGAGACTTTTTTATCATTTGCGGCATCAAATCCAGAATTTGTTTCTGAAGGAAAAATAAAATGCCCTTGTAGAAAATGTGCATTGAGAACGTTTGACACATTTGACAAAGTGGGGGACATCTCTTGTGTTTTAGTTCTCAACCAGATTATGTTTTTTGGTATCAACACGGTGAACGCAGTTTCAGAGTAGGTGATACCAACTTGATTCCGGATCCATCCCGGTTTCAAGATTTTTTACATGATGTAGAAAGTTCATCTGTTCAACATACGGAAACTCCAGCTGATATAGCTTCAAATCCTGAGTTGGCACCGTCTGAATTTTATGAGTTGTTGAGGTCTGTTGAGGATGCATTATATCCTAGCGGAAAGATGAGCAAATTAGAAGTAGTTGGAAAATTTATGGCTATCAAGTCAGATAACGGAATGTCAAACACCTATTTTGACCAGATATTTTCTTTGCTTAAAACAATGTTACCCGAAGGAAATGTTTTGCCTGCAAATTACTATGAGAGTAAGAGGCTGGTTTGAAATTTGGGACTTACTTTTTAAAAGATTCATGCATGTTCAAATGACTGCATTTTATATTCTGGGGAAAATGAGTCATTGGAAAGTTGTCCCACATGTGGGCAACTGAGATATAAAGAAGGGAAACATGGGAAGTCTAGTTTGATTCCTGTAAAACAGTTTAGATACTTTCTTCTTACATCCAGAATTCAGCATTTATTCATGTCAAAGAATACAACAATTATGATTTCCTGGCATAAAGTGAATATTTCAACCGATAAAACCTTGAATCATTAATCCGATGGTGATTCATGGAAACATTTTGATAGAGTGCATTCATCCTTTGCTTTAGAAGTTAGAAATGTTCGAATGGGCCTTTCCACTGATGGTTTCTGTCCGTTCAGATCTTATGGTAGTCAATATTCATGTTGTCCTGTTTTTTTAACTCCGTACAATTTACCTCCATGGATGTTGATGAAAGATCCATATATCTTTTTTACTTTACTAATTCCAGGACATCCGAAAAAGAATATTGATGTTTATTTGAAACCATTGTTTGATGAATTAAGTTTATTGTGGAGTACTGGTGTCAGTATATATGATGTTGCTATGAAACAGAATTTCATACTGGGAGCAGCATTGATGTGGACAATTAGTGACTTCCCAGCTTATGAGATGTTATCTGGCTAGAGTACACATGGTCAGAAATCATGTCCTTACTGTATGGGTGAGAACAAAGCATTTATGCTCATGCTTTAGGGATGGATTTTCCTCCACCAGCATCTCCAGATCCCCCCCTCCCCCTCCCCCCTCCTTCAGATTAGAGTTTGTTTTTATGTTATAAATTTTGTTAAATCAAAATATGATTTTTTTTCTATTCGTAGTTTCTGTCTCATTATAAAATATTAATAATATTATATTTTGAAATAACAATATTAATATTAATAATATTATTATTTATATTTTAAAATATTATATTTTATATATATATTAAAATTTTATAATAATATAATTTAATTATATATTTTTTGTAATATTAGAATTATTTTAATATTTGAATGTAAAATAATTCTATTATTTTTATATTAATTAAAATTAATTTTTAATATTTTTTTATTTATGAATTATAATTCTAATATTATTATATTAATTAAAATCATTTATTAATATTCTATTATTTTGTATTTTTGAATTATAATTCTATTATTATTATATTAATTAAAATAATTTATTATTTTAATTTGTGAATTATAATTCTATTATTATATTAATTAAAATCATTTATTATTATTTTTTTATTTTTGAATTATAATTGGATTATTATTATATTAATTAAAATATTTTATTAATATTTTATTTTTTTTAATTTTTTATAGTATTTGCGACGAGATACTATGCCCGTCGCAAATAGTATTATTATTCTATTGATTAAAATAATTTATTAATTTTTTTTAATTTTTTTTAAAAATACTAATTCTGACGGGCCCATCGCAAATACTAATTGTGACACGCCCCTCGCAATTAGTTTTTGCGACGGGGCCGTCGCAATATGTAGTTGTGACGGGACCATCACAAATACGATTTTAAAAAGTTTTCACAAATATACGAGCTTATATTTACGACGGGAAGAATCACCGTCGCAAATAATACCTTTAGCGACGAGTCCATCGCAAATAATTGTTGTTGCGATGCCGTTTTCTACGACTTGCTATTTGCGATGGGACCCCATCGCAAAAGCCTATTAGCGACAGGATCCCGATGCAAATGACCCGTCACAAATGCCATTATTTCCAGTAGTGAGTAGATATGGATATATTTACTTAATGAGGTATAATTCAGATTATTTTTTTAAATTCGAGAAATACAAGAATGAATTAAGAACCATCTTGGTAAGAAGACTATGAAACTTTGATCAGATCGTGGTGGAGAATATATTAATCATGAATTCATTGATTATTTACAGGAGTTTGAGATCATATCCCAACACAGCACTCGTTACATTCCTCAGTGAAATGGTGTAAGAGAAATTAGGAACCAAACCTTGTTGGACATAGTGGGATCAATACTGAGTTATTCGAGGCTTCCCTTATCCTTTTGGGGATATTCATTACAAACTGTATAACACATGCTAAACAGATTACCAACTAAATCAATAAATGGTATTCCATATGGATTTTGGAGTGGAGTAAAATCTGTGTTATTGAATTGACATATGTGGGGAAGTGAAGAATTTGTTAAGGCCTCTTTAGGTTACACATTTTCACCCTATAACACTTGGTGTACGTTTATGGGATACCCCAAGGAAACATGAGGATATTTCCTATACAACCTGTAAGTCAAAATATTATATTGGAAAGATACACCATATTTCTTGAGAGTGAGCACATATCCTAAAGAGATAGTGGATGCAAGATAGACTCCAATGAAGTTGAGGCTCAATGAACTCATGAGTTTGTATATGAGAAGATTCAACAAAGCACTATGGAAGAATAATCCATTCTAGAGACACTATAACTGTGTAGGAGTACAAGGGAGGTTAGAAAACTATAATGGTATGGTTTCTAGTTAGAAAGGAGGTGACCCATTATTAGATGATAATAATAATCCTCTATCCTAAAAGGATGAAGTAAGTGGAACAGATGTTGCCAAGTGGAAAGAATCCATGAATCATGAAATAAATTCCATGTACCAAAACAATGTTTGGATTTTTCTAGAAATTCTATTATATATTGATAATTTTATTGGAAAATGGGTATTCAAGAATAAACTGAACATATAAGGACAATTTAGTACCTATAAGGAGTGACTGGTTGCAAAAGGGTTTAAATATAATCATGTTGTTGAATACAATGAAACATTTTCACCAGTTCCAATGCTGAATTCCATCAATGTTGTACAAGCCTTTGGAACATAACATGACTATGTGATTTAGAAAATGGATGTGAAAATTTCCTACATAAATGGGAAACTTCAGGAAGATGTCTACATGGAACATCCCGAAGGGTTTGTGACTCCAAAAGATGAAAATATGATATGAATGTTTTAAAAATCCATTTATGGATTAAAGATAGCATCCAAGTCATTAAACATTTTTTTAGATGAAGCAATAACAGAATTTGGTTTTATGAAGAATGATTTTGAGCCTTGGGTATAAAAATAGTTTAGTGTGAGTGTAGTCATTTTCATAATAGAATATGTTGATGAAATTTTACTTATTCGAAACTAAATACTAGGCTTACAGTATGATGAGTCATGATTGAATAAATGCTTCTCCATGAATTATTTGGACTTGGCAGCATATATTTGTGGGATCAAGTTCGATCTTGATAGATAAAAGTTGGTTTTAATCCTATGTTAATGTACATACATTAAAGAGATATTGAATTGATTTAGTATGAAACAATACAAGAAGGGATTTTTTCCAATAACACATTGAATTCATATTTCCAAGAAAATGTGTCCATAGATGGATGAGGAATGAAAGAGAATAGAATAGATTCCATATGCATTTACAATTGGTTCAGTCATGTATGCTATGTTATGTAATAGGCTAGATGTCGCTTACGCATTACTGTGGTAGGCAGATATCAAGGTGATCCACATGAACGGCATTGGATGGAAGTCAAGACTATACTTAGGTATCTGAGGCATATTAAGGATATGTTCATGGATTATGGTGTATATGAGAAAATAGTCATCAGAGGATATACATATTCTAGTTTCCAGGCAAATAAAAATGACATGAAGTCACAAATGGGGAACATATTCACATTTAATAGAGGTATTATGAGCTGGAAGAGCTAAAATAAGGGTGTGGTTGCAGATTCTACAACAGATTCTAAGTATATTATAGCATATGAGGTAGCTAAAGAAGCAGTTTGGATGTGCATATTTGTCCAAGAGTATGATGTGTTACCTAGTAGTAAAGATCTCATCATACTCTATTGTGAAAATACTACCGTAGTGGCTCTCTAAAAATATCCAAGGTGACATTAGCAGGAAAAAATATAAATAGGAAGTATCATCTCATGAGGGATTTTTCACAAAGATGTGAAGTTGTAATGACCAATATTTCCATAGAAGATAGTGTGATAGACCCATTTTCTAAAGCCTTAACTCAGTTGAAAAATGATTATCATGTGAGTTCTAGCAGACTTAATGTTGTAGGCAGTTGGCTCTAGTCTAAGTGGGAGTTTTTTTGATTTGGTGTCTTAGAACCAACTAATTCTACTCTAATTACATGAATATTTAATTTTTTAAATATTAAAAATCTTATAATATATTTTCCATTGTTTTACATTAGCATAATGTAATATTGTCCTTGAGTATTTGTTTCATTTTTAATATCATAATGGTTGCCCACTATGATGAAAAACATCAAGTTCAATGAAAATATTATTAATTCTGTTCGGTGGTTGGATAACATACTATGATGGGTCACATATTATATAGACCATCATGTTCGAGTACTCGTAAAAGATGAGAAAACTTCTCATGATGTTTTCACTTGGTAATATCCAAGACATGAAATTATGAGAACAAACCCACCAATATGAATTTTGCATGTTTTAGTGTCATCAAATATTCTTATCTGCGAGTGTGGGTAATGGTCCTTAGAATTTAATAATATCGTTGATATGTGTCACAACTCACACACATACATTTGTTGACAAAAACCGTCATGCCATATGTTGGTTGGAAGTAGGGTACATTGGGTGATTTATGAATGATGTGTTATTAATGGATATGTTGAGGAAGAATCTTTCCCTTCCATATTTTTTGAAGTTGATATCTCGGAACATTGATTAAAATAGAACCATCAGCCTAAATTCTAGGGCCATTGTGAAATGAAAATTTTATTTAATGTAGTTAAATAATGCTCTATCAAGCATATTAGTTGATGACACCATCATGAAGCATGCATGATGAGATACTGTGACAAAGGGATTATACTACATAGTGAGGGTTCACATGTGTTCATCATCGTTGTGACTTAATGTTCTTTATATGGGGTTCCTTGACCCGTTTCTAGATAGTAATCGTGGAATTTAGACTAATCCACCTTATTCCAACATGAAATAATCCTAGAGGGTCAGACACTATGTGTTTCATGTGGTCTTAATTAAATTCTAATTGAATTTAATTAATGGAATAAATGTTATTCTCATGATTTAAAAATAATTTTATTCATGTAAAAATTATCATATAAATTAAATAAATATTTACTAATAAAATTGTGAATATAATATATATAAATTTATTTTCATATAAATTTAATAAATATTTATTTACTAATTTCTAAATAAAATATTTATTTAAGGAAATAAAATATTTATTCGGGTGTTCAATAAATGAAAGAGGAGTTCAAATAGACCTGGAAGCTGTCTAGTGGTGAAATATTTATTTACATGATTATAAATATTATTTATCCATTTTGTGAAAGTTGGTAAACTGTAAAATAATAACATTTTTATTATTATTAGGTGGCATGAAATTTCATTAATGGTTCTTTTATGTAAAAGTAGGAACAACACAAAATAATAATGCTGTTATTATTATTATGTGGCATGATTTTCAATAATGGTTATAATTATATTTAGTGGATATTATATAATTAAATATTGTAACCAAAATCTCACCTCTATCAATAGAAGGATACTTCTATTGTGCGAAGTACATGCAATATCATTTCAAATCCAGGAATATAGAATTGTTAAGTGAAATGAATTGTATTCACTCCTCTATGCTCTCTCCCTCTCAAGAATGAGAAACCCCATGGATATGTTCTTCAATACCGATGAACCAATGATCAAGAACAATCAATGCTGGACATTCGATTCTCCTCAATGGAACATGAAGATTGAGTAGAATTGTTCAAAGACCATCTGAGCATGTGTGGATCACTCCTAGAGGGATTCTACTCTTGGATCTTCCCCAGTGCAAAGAAGGAATTTTGGATGGGTCATTCTGGACGATCGACGATCATCAATGAAGAAAATACCTAAGTCCATGTATTTAATTTCTTCAGATCTTAAATAAATTAATTATAAACAAGATGTGCAAGATCCTCTCTCTCTCTGTTCCAGCATGTCCTTTCATTATCTATTTGTTTTATTAAATTTATGAAAATCAGATTTTATCATCATATTCATCGTGGATTGATCATCGATTATGGAAAAAGAAAAGTTGGGCCCACATCTAGCCACACTTCCCCTGCACCCATAACCAGTAATCTCCATGATAACTCTTGAGGAAAAAAAGATTCACCCATGGGAATGGGGAAAGAAAAAGATAAAGAATTTGAGGATGCATCTATAAATATAGGTACTAGTGGTTCACTTGATGTTGGGGATCCTATTGATATTTTGACAACTTGTATCGTCTCTGATGCCCATGAGAAGGGTTCCACTGTAGGAAGAGGGATAACACCATCTTACATTGTCCCTAGTAAAAATAAGTATATCCTGATTGACATCTCAAATAGACCTAATATCAGAGAGGTATTACATTAGTAATTTTGAAATGCTCATGGATTGATTACCATTGAAGGACAATCCCCAGGCATTGAGGTTGTGGAGGAAAGAACCAATTTTGATCAGGTATTATCAGAGGGTTCAGGTTCATTTAGAGAATAGGATCATGGGACCCATGTGGATCTCAACCCATTGGAAAACAAATCCGACACACAACATGATGATAATAGGACATGGAAAAATCCCAAAACCTGGAAGAGGGTTCGTCACCCAAGAGTTAGGGGTGGTGGCCTATATTAGGCCACAAGATGAACACTATTTTTTTCTGTACAATCACTTTCTTTGATTTCTGGCAATAGTGTGCCACTATTTTTCACCCTTCATCACTATTTTCATTATATTCTTGTTTATTTTCAATAAATTTGGGTATTACGGGCTACAACCCATGGTTCACAACATTTTAAATAATATTACAAAATGATTAAATAAATTTTTTACATTATTAATGAAATTTATAATAATAAATGAAAAAATAAAAGTAAATAAATTACAAAACTATTAAAAAGTCAATTCAAAACGTTTTTGTAAATTAAAAAACACATAAAAATGATGAAAAAATGAATAAATAGATGATATTAATTATATAAATAACAAAATAATTTAAAATTATTTATATTAACTATAAAAAATTATCAATAATTAAATTAATCATATTAAATTAATTAAAATTAAATTAAACACACTAATAGATATTAATGATGAATAGATTAAAATAAGTTTATATTAAAATTGAATAGATATTAAAAATGATTAAATACAGAAAATACAAAAAATGAAGAGATATCAAAAAAAGAATAAATATTATAGAAAAATTAATAAATATAAATAATTATTAAAAATTAATAAATATCTAAAATTATCAAACAAATAATTTCATATATATATATATTAATATATTATATATTAATATATATCAATATTTCATATATCTTAATATTATATATATATCAATATATATTTTTGTATATGAAATAAGTATTCAATTATAAAGTCAAATGAATAAAAACAAATAAATAATAAAAATGAATATATATATATATATAATATATATTCATATATATTCAAGTATAATTATATATATGAATTAAAATTTTAATTATAAAAAATGTATTAAGTAATGTGACTCTTAAATGACCACCCATTTAGGAAGGCAAACAGGGAAGGAATGTTGAATAGTAGGTTGACTAAGGCTCGCACGATCCTATGTGTGTTGGACCAGGCCCATATAAATGTGTTGGAGTGTGTAAGTGGGAGACTATCCCCAATGAGGCCTTCTTAAATGGTGATACCATGAAATGGTATAGAAACAATCCACCAACCATCATCATTATTGATATGGGACTCAAACATCAGTTTTACTAGTGCGTTCATGAGTGTTGACAAAGGTGTTCTATATCAGCACTAGAAAATGCGCTAACAAGGTTTACCCGTTTTTATCACTTAGAAAAAACATAGATAAAGGGAAACCTTAATCAATGATAAAGAATCATCGATAAAGTGTTCACATTATCAATACTGAACAAAAGAACCAATAATGGAAACCTTTATGAGAACTTTTTTTTCTAGTGATGATAAATGAAAGCACAGACTAAACTCAAAACTGTTGTAGTGCATCTACCTATTTTTAGGATTCCTTTTCTTTTGGATTCATATCCCCCAAAACTAATTCCATCGCTTTTATATGATCAATGACCACTCTAAAAAAATCTATGGCCCAAACATGCATCCAAATAACCAACATTTATAAAATAGAATCAAATTATAGTTAATTAGAAACATTCTATGAATTAACCAACTCACATAACATAGGAATAAATGGAAATTCACACACTGATTACTCTAGTTCCACAAAACTAAGACCAAAAATCCTCAAGAGGTTAGATCCATGCTCTTTGTAACAACCTGACATTTTTATTAATTATTTCTCTTTAAATAATTTTATTTCTTCGGTAGATAATGTTGCACACAACATTGAGTATAAATGAACCACAATATAAAATTAAGATATTATTATTTTTACATGCCAGTTATAACCTAGGTGTTGAATTGATGGGTATTACTATTAAAACAATATTATGAAATATATTTATTAATTATTAATAAATTAAAATTCAATTTTTCATAAATTCATTTTTAATCTTCAAAAATAACATTTCTTAAAAAAATCGGATTTTATTCCTCTTTATTGTTAAATATATATAATTAAATTTCACATTTTTAGAAAATTTATTTTTAAAAATAAACATCATTTTTTGAATTCATCGTTTCAATATGAATTTTAACCTTCGAAATTTTGGTAACAATGAGATAAAAATATAATATATATACACCTTTTATTTTGTGGTCAATATGAATTGTAACCTTAGTTATTTTTGTTATCGTGGATATGGTTAAATTGGGTATGTAAGGATAAAAATAATAAGATAATTATTTTAAAATGACCCTAAAACATTTCCCAATTATATTTTTTGAGTAATGTTTGACCATAATCATCCATAGATTGGATTTATGACCATATGGAGCCACTTGGTTGACAATATATCCCTTATTTTATTTTATTTAAAGATAAGTCAAATTTGTCAAATGAATTTTTTAATAAATATTAAATTTTTATTATGTTGTTATCTAGAAAATATGTTCATGCATATACATTATTTTGAAATATAAAATATTTTTCTTCATCATGGGTTTTTTTAATTTTTTGGGATCAAATAATTACTTTGAATGCTTTCATGATGCTGATGTAGTAATTATTGAATTAATGGAAGAATCAAATAAATGACACTAAAAATATTAAAATAAATATAATTTGAGATATTTCTATTAAAATAAGAAGTATATAGATGATAATGTCTTTTCTAGGGTCTAATAAAATATTTTCTTTTAATTTTACTTGTTTTCTTGATGATTTTAATGTCAATGTAATGAATATTATCAAATTTTATAATTGTCATATATTATGGGAATAATATTTTATTAAATTATCTAAAAATCATAAAAATATTAAATAATGCCAAATGTTCTTATATATATTTTAAAATGTAATATGCTATGAATTAGTAGGAGATATGGAAACATTTGGATCATAATTGTCTTATTAAATTTAAATATTTTGAGAAATTCCAAAAACATGCCTTTCCTCCCCTTATAAAACAACAAATCACCACTCCTTCTCCTCACACATAAAAATCATTTATGCTTATAAATTGTCTAACAATTAATCTTCTATTAAATATACCCACATCCAAGTGATTCTTGTATCACAAATAGACCAGTTCTATATTCCACATGGAGTTATTCAAGGAGGTGATATTCAAGAGGTAACATTCTCAAAATACCTCTTTATTCTATATTATCATCAACTCTTTCATCCATAAAATAATAATAACTACATTTTTATTTTTATAGTATAATTTATTATTTCTAATTGATTATTTTCTATCCATACCTTTTTTAATCCCATCTTATAAAAAAAAGGAAAACGTTGTCCAAATTATGGAGGTTAACCATATTCATGGACAATGAGTTTCAATTTCCCTTAACAGTATCCAGGTAGGTCATAAAATAGTTATTATTGTTAAATAAAATTTTAATAAGTATATTTTAACTTATTTAATGTTATCTAACTCATTTTTAATCATAATATTAAATAAAATGAAACAATTTCATGATTGTTGAAAAAACAGCAAAAATCAACTAAACATTTATCATTGATGTTTTATCAAATTAATCATCCTTGTGTTAGAATACATGATCTATTATACCATTTAATATTTTTAATGTGCAGGAATTCCATTTCAGTTCACTTTTATAATACAATTCCAATTAAACAAGAACTTCCAAAATTATATAAAGTTAATCGACCTTGAAACCATCTAACAAACACTCTTGGAATGACGAAATTTAAACTTATAACTCATTGAAATGGCCATAAATGAACACAATAAAATTATAATAAATAATATGAAAATGTAAGGGTTTCTTGTTTATGAAAATAATGAATATAATTTTATTATCTTGGAAATTAAGTGAAGGTGCAGAACACATTCACATATAAGGAAAGGGATCTCTTCGAACCTCCATATTTTATTTTCATTACACATTCTCTAAATTTTCCAATATTTAACTCATAATTATTATTATATAGTTATCCTATATTCTATTTATATGTACCACACATATTTATTTATCTTAATATTAATTTAATAATGGTAAACTACATGTTTTATACAGTTCCTTTTTCAAATTCATGTAGATAATAAAACCCAATTAAAGGGAACTTCTATGTTTATTACCCATTTTAGAGTACACTATATGAAATTATTTTAACCTAAAATGATTTTATAAAATCAAAACATTTATCACAAAAAACCATTTTAGTCAATTTCTGGTTCTATGACAACACTTATTCCTCTATCATCTATAAAGACCCTATATTCTTTACCTTAAAACCGCACTTAAGTAGCTCATTTATAAAGGTATCAAGATACTATATTTAGTGTATTAAATTTATTTGGACAACATTATTCATGATAAATTATTATTCTAGAATTATGAATGATCAAGAAATATTTAAATACCTTCGTTCATGAATACCATTATTATACTTCCTTTTTTCATGACTTTTGACCTAATTACGATGCCCATTTGTTTCCATGGGTAACCCTTATGTTTATTTATTATGTGTGATTATTTATGAACACACATATTCAAGAACATGTTATGATGGTTGTTCCTAGATTGTTCTCCAAGTAATTTGGTAATGTTTTAGTCTCATGATATGTTATTTATGGGATTAGGGAGTAAACCAAATCTATTATGGGACTCATTCCACCATGTGAAATAGTCATGGTAGTTAGATTTGACTAATTTTAAAGTAATGTTTTATGTTACTTCCAATTTCCTATATTTCCACAGTCATTTTATTAATGTTATGATTCCATATTTTTATTCAAGAGTCATTACTTTTATATAATCATGTTATTCCTTCAAACTCCTATGTTAGGCATCATTCTAATGTTGATTACCTTATTGGGATTTAGCTTGTCCCCTTTTAAAATGTATTCCCTACGTTATCCTATGTAGTAGTTAGTGCTCAGAGGTAGTTAGGAGATCATTATAGAGATTAATAATTTTTTTTATTATTGTTTCATGTTTTATAATATGTAACTAGGAATAAAATGAAACTATAATTATTGATCTGGGGTTTATATTTCATGGATAATTATACATAAAAATCATGTAATAGTATGAGTAAAAGGATTGGGCCTCTATAGTTGGTATTAGAGAATTATCTAGTTAATTACTGGGATTATGACTAGAAGAAATTAGTAAGAACTCAATGGATAGTTATATCACTTAGTATAACCTAGAGTGAAATATAGGGAATCACATGCTATGATATACTTTTCATTTATAAGTTTATCCTTATTTGTTCATAGTTACCATTTTATCTACTTATTAGCTATGACACCTCACATGTTTTTACCTTAGAATGTAAAATGGAATTTCAAGGTGAAATTTAATAATGGGGTAAGAATGTCAAAACCCTTTATAATTGTTAAATATTTCTATTTAAATAATTTTATTTCATTGGTAGCATATGTTTCACGGAACACTGAGGTTAAATGAAATTTGATATACTATTAAAATATTATTATTTTAACATCACCATTATAAAAAATACATTTAATTAGATGATATAAATAGTAATAACCATATTTTGAACTATAAATATATATTAATTACTAGTAAATACACACTTAATATTTACTAAAGTCATTTTATTCTATAAAAATATTTTTTCTTAAAAAAATTTTATTTGAAACTTTTAGAAAATTAATTTGAAAAAATAAACTTTTTTTTATTTCCCCATATAAAAATTATCTAAGAATTAATTTCTTATATTTTTTTATAAGGTTTGAAAAAAGAATAAATAGTGAAAATACGAATTTACATTGAAAAATGAATTTTCATTTAATGAATTTATAAAGTAAAATTATTTTTTTGATTAGATTAAAAAACAAATTACTTCCTTATTATTATAAATAATCAAACTTTTTAATTTAATTGAATTTTATACCTGAAGTTAGTGTAAAAACATTTTATACCTAAAGAGTAATTTGTTAGAAAAATTTGTTTTTCTTGTGTTTTTATGGGATAATTTTAAATTAAATTCTCCCAATTATTTGTTTTTAATATTGAAAAATGTATTCTACATTTAAAATCATGATATCCAAATTTAGTAAATAGACCCTTTTTATTTAATGGTCAATATGAATAGTAACATTAGTTATTTTTGTTACCTCGATTAAGGGTAAATCAAGTAGTTAACAGTACAAATAATATGATAAGTATCATAGAATAACCAAAAAAAATCCAAAATATATTTTATATGTCCTTAAATACCATAATAATCCATTTTTTGATTTTATGACCTTTTGGAACCACTTGGTTGGCATTATATCCCTTATAGTATTATATTTAATGAAATATCAAACATATAATGCTATTGTTTTTAATAAGTACTATATTTTTAATATGTGTTTATTCAAAATATATATTTTAACATAAATATTATTTGGAAAGATAAATGTTTTTTATTCATCACGGTAAATTTTTTTAAATTTTTTAGAAAATTAGTAATTTCTATAAATTATTGCATAAGGCTTACGTAATAATTAATATATTAATATAAAAATAAAATAAATGATATTAAAATTATTGAAATAAATATAAATTAAAATATTTAAAATGATCTATGAATTTTCTAAATTATTATTACCTTTTTAGGAAAGAAAACATTTTCTTCTAATTTTTGTGTCTTGATGATTCTAATGTCAATATAATGAATAGTATCATATTTTACAATAATGATATTTTATTGGATTAATATTTTATTAAAATATTTAAATGACATAAAAAATTTAAATAAGGACGAAGGTTAAAATATATGGTCTAAAATTTCATCCTTTATTAATTTATAGTCCATTTAGAATAATTTGGATCTAGAATAGTCTTATTATATTTTAATATTTGGATAAATTCCAAAAACACCCCTCTCCTCCCATTATAAATACCACTCCTCAGCACCCCATATCCACATGAGTTCCCTAAATTTAAGCTCCAAAAATATCAACCAAAAAATGTTCTCCCCACTCTCCCTAATTCTATGTTCTGCTAGTCTCACCAAAAGACCAATTCCAAGTTCCTAAGGGTTTCTTCAAGAAGGTGATATATAAGAGGTAATATTCTCAAACTACATCTCTTAATTTATTTTCATCTCCTACGTTCTGATCACCTATTTCATCCATAAAATAATAATAAATATAGTATCATCTATATTTATTAATGTTATATTTATAACATCATATTTTATATACATACCTTTTTTTCATGTCCTATTATTCCAAGAAATGAAACCATTATCCAAATTATGGTGATTAACCATCTCCAAGATAATGAGTTTTCATTTTCCATAAAACCATTAAGGCTGGTAGTAAAACTATTATTAATGTAAAATAAAATTTTAATTTATTTATTATAATTTATTTCATTTTATATAACAAATATATATATATATATATATAATTAAATAATGTGAAACTAATGTGTGATGGTCAAAAAAATTGAAAAAATAAACTAATAATTTATCATTTACATTCAATGAAATTAATCAACCTAATTTTAGAAAACAAATGATATGCCCATCCTTTTTTTTGAATTGTATGAATTCCATTTAATTTCACTTTTTCAGTATCATTCCCATTCATCAAAAAATTTCACAATTATACATAGTTGAAATGACCATGATACCATGAAATGAACACTCCTAGTTCTTTGAAATTGATCATTATAACTCGTATAAATGGAAATAAAGGAACATAATACAATTATAATAAATAAAATACATGTGTAATATGTTCTTAATTAAGAAATTAATGAATATTATTTTATTATTCATTAAATTAAGTGAAAGTGAAGAATGTAATCATTTATAAGGTTATGGATATCTTCCAAACTCCATATTTCCTTAATGTTATGCTTTATCCCTATTTGAATCAATTTATATCTTAATTATTCTTATATACATCTCATATGTTTTATTTATATGTACCAAAAATATTATTTATCTCAATTCAAATTTATTTGAATGGAAATTACATGTTTTATAATGTTCCCTTATCATATTCCTCTTGATAAGAAAACTCAATATAAGTGAACATCCTAGTTTCTAAACATTTTTAAATTATACTCTAAAAAATAATTTATTCCTCCATTATTTTTATAAAATCACTCAATTTATCATGGAAAAACATTTTAGTTCATTTCTGGTTTTATGAAAACAATTATTTCTTTATCCATTTTAAGGACTCTCTATTCTTTTCTTTAAAGCCATGATTAAGTAGAAAATTTATAAATACACATAGCCACTTATTTATTGTTATCAATTCTATTATACATAGTTATTCACGATGAATTGTTATTTTTCATTTATTAACTAGCATTAATGATTTAAATCCATTCATTTATGGATACCATTGTTATACACCCCTTGGTTATGCCTTATGACATGATTACAATAACCATTTATTTATATGGCTAGCTCTTATATTTATACCTTATATTTGATTCTTTATATGGAAATTTTTTTAAGAAAATGTTATGATGGGTGTTCCGAGATAGATCTCAAATTCATTGGGTAATTTTTTAGTCTCATGAGACATTTTGAATGGGATTAGGGTGTAAACCTGATCCATTATCGGACTATGTTCACCATGTTATATAGTCTTGGAAGTTATCCATGACTAATGTTTATGACATGTTTTTTGTTGGAGCCACATTCCTGTTCTTCCATGATCATATTATTCCATTTTCTATATGTTATGATTTCATATGATCTTATTATGAATATTAATAAAAAGTTTTTTTAGTTTCATTATTTCTAATAATGTACTTATTCTTCTATAGATACTAGAGTTATCGATCAATTGATTATATTTCATGGATAATTATGCTTAAAAATAATGTAATAATATGGGTCAATATCTTGGGTTTCTATAATACATCACTAAATAAATCCAAATAATTTTCAATCAGAACTATGAATAATATCAAAGGTATATAATTTAACTCAACACCCAAAAGAAACCTCACATATAAAATTATATCCCTAATAATTATGGGTGATGGCCTGCAGAAATTTTCTCAGGATGTAATCTAGATATGATGCATAACATCACCATCATCTCAGGATTGGTTAAAATATTATCTAGTGGAATAATCACTCAAATCCATAATTTCATTTAAAAAATTATAGAAAAACAAAGAGTTTAGAAATGTATTATTAACCTTACTATAGTATAATGATCATAAGAGAAAGTGTATGAAATTACCAAGGATTAGAGGAGATCCTTAAAACCATAAAAAGGTTGATATAAACACATAAGGGGCTACTACTAGGGTCATAAAGGGATAAAATTCCAAGATATTCTTTAAAATAATGGACCAAATGAAATTCAAGGGATGGCCTTCATTTAAAATCCTACAAGAGGCCACTGGAAGGCTGTTGGCCTCCATCAACTAGGTAGTGGACCACTGAGTGGCTCAAGAGACTAGGACCCATAAAGGGACACTCCTCGTGCCACTGGCTAACCGGTTTCCCTATACCATCCAAATGATAGATTTGTACTATCTTGATATAAAACGAACTCTTATTTCGATGTTAGACACAACTCATGTCAACTTTTGACCCTGATTCCTTATCCAAAAACACACATTTTAGGGACCCGACCCTTTATAATACCATTCTAAACACCAATTCATAAAAAACCATCCACAAAGACAATTATCCTTTTCCCTTGAAAATTAAAACTCATTCAAGAATAAGGGGTATTTATAGTGCATAATAAAACTAATATTTAAGATACATGCTTAGTATTACTGCAAATGAAAATTGGGACTCATGATGTTTGACCAATATTTGAATGTAGTGTGCTTGATATCACATCTATTTAGAGACTCTTTTACTTAAAATAATCAGAAATTGAAGTGTAGGAAACTGAAAGGGAGGTGTGGGGATGGGATGATGTAATCTGAACAAACTGAAAACGCAATCATCATGGTGTCACTCAACTATAAGAAAATGAATATGAGGTACGACACATATACCGGTAGAAAGAATATTCATATAGTAAAGAGGGAGACTTTATAGGATATTCCCAATATATGTCATCCATGAAACTATAAAAATAAAAAAATAAATATTAAATTAATAAATGAAATCATGTATAACATACAATAATAATTTATGTATTTAATTAATAATCTTGTATGTATTTTTCATGAGGATTGTCTATCATAAGTCTATAAGCATGGAAATGATGTCTAGTAGTATCTATATTCAGATGGTCATATATTCACATGAAGATAAAAATTCTATAGTTATATATTCATAATGAAAATTTAGAGTGTTTTTTTTTCACCTAAAGAAGGAAAATCATACAATTTTCCATGTGGGGAATCCTTTAGAATATCAGTAAAAAGTGGCGTATGGACAAGTAGGAAGAAACGATTGATGTGAAATCATACCTATATCTATATAATAATATTACATACTATAATATTTTTTATAGATTTAACATGAAATAATTAACACTTTGTATATATAAGAATGACATGAAAACCCACAGTGGTGCCTCTTTGTCTGGTTAAGTTTCTCAAATAATGGTAAATACATGAAATGGATAAATATAGTATAATTACATATTAATGTCAAATTTTTAATATGTCTTATGAATTTTTTGTGTGAAAATGTTATCATGATGATCTCATCAACATCAACATAAAAATGGGTGAAATTATCATACATATATTCCATGTATAACCAACCCCCAACAAGATACATCTCATCATCATAAACCTTAATTCATAGTAACATATGAACTAAATCATTAAAATTAATAGAAACTCAACCATTCATAAACACCCACTTAATAGGAATTAAAAATATAATTTACTAAACCTAGAGATTAATTATCATCTAGCCCTCTGGTAAATGAAATGTACATGTCTTTTATCTCCATCTCTATTTATGGGAAGTAATGAATAGATGATCGAAAAAGATGGAAAAAAACCTCACTATGTCATCGAACCATACTTGTTGATGATAAGGGGTGATTGAGGGAGGGGTGTAACATGATGAATGTGGTGTGACCTTCGTACACTCCCCGATTGAACATAGACACCCTATATGGTAAGGTAAGAAACATGTATCTTTTATAATGTGAGTAAAGCAATGTACACAAAATCTATGTTTAATATAATTGTAGTGAGTGATAAATGGTAGTGAATTATTTCATGAAGTGATAAATTTTAGCTTTTAATTCCATTAATTTAGAGTTTTTTTATTTGGTTACATTTTTTAACATTACACAAATATATATCACCTTTATATAGAAAATTATTATATTTTTTCAAGATAAATTTTCATATAGAAAAATTATCAAATTTTATGTTTACATTTACAAAAACTAATATCTATCATTACATAATAATATTTTTATTTTTAAAATTAAATTTTATAATATTTTTAAAATTTTTTAATAATGAAATTTACTAAAAATATATATGATATATTTAATCCATTTTATTGATTTTTAAAATACATATATATTTTGTTCTTTAATGTTATGAATTTCATTGAAAAATTAAGGTTCATAAGATTCAGGTAGGTTAAAAAGAGTGTTCTTCAATGAAGAATTGATATTTTTTGGGTTTTCAAGAATAATATAGACATGAAAATATTAAAACTAAAGAAAATATTCAATTTTTAAATAAAAAAATTATTTTTTATTCCAAATGAGTTCCATAAGCTTTATCTATGTTCTATAAATTTAAAAGACACATGGTAATGAAAAATACAATCGCATCTAAAACATTAAACTATCAGGAAATACTAAAATCCAAGATAGTTCTGAAATTCCAAAAAATAATATTTTTTTGTCATCTCACCTAAAACAAGATATAATAAAATAAAATTTTATAGAGTCATGTTAACATAAATGAACACGATCATAATTATTGTGATGTGGAACTCCTTCTTTCCATGTTGGGATATTTTTTTGACAATGAGATTCTTCACAACATATGCCACATTATAGTCCAACTGACCATTCTCAAAGTCGTTGCATCTCATTTGTGAAATGAATTTTCTTTTTTTATCCCCAAGGGAGAAACTTGGTAATATTAAGGACTTGGTTGGATGATCATCATGCAGGTTAAAATTAATAAAATTTTCCATAGGAATCAAAGGTTCACTATAGAAGTCAACTTGAGTGAAAAAGGAATATAACAGTTTGAAATAGAATTCCCAAGATCATTCCATTAATGCAGAAGGTATAATGACATGTGATTAAGTATACCTCAATACCTAGAATGAACATCAATCGGAGTACCATATTTCATGTAAGACCACAATCACTGGATTATTGTTTCCTGTTTGTGGGTTGTCACAATTTTTTACCTCAATTTGGATCCTTTCTTGATCAAAGCATCAAACATGAAAGGATGATACATCTAGTAATATATTATCAATGTATCATTGAAATATCTTACCATATCATATTCCATGTTTCTTCATCTCATTATCCTATTTGGAGTATTTGACAAAGTAATCTACACATTAAAAAAATCCCATGTACAAAGTTGTTGATTTTTAGTTTATGAACACCCTTGAAGACCCAATTTATGAACTCCATGGTATTAGTGTTCGTAATTCAATATATCAAACAACAATAATTTTCAAAAGGCCAACAATCATTCAAAATATGAATCATTTAATCATCAATATCATTTTTAACCCATCAAATTCCTTCAAATCGGTCATCAAAATTTTTATTTTTTGGATAAAATGATAAATTAATATTAAATAAATGTATTTAAATAGATTTTAAAAATTACTCAAATAAATATAATCATGAGGAAAAATAATCAATTTCATGATCCTCTTATTTATTTCTCCATCATTCAACTTCTTATCGTAATTTCTAGAAATATGTGTGATGTAATGTCGATGGTAATAAATTTATTCACCTAGGAAAATCCAAAAAAGTGAAAAAACTCTATAATCACTCGATAATGATAAAATATAAAAAAATCTACTTATATTTTTGTAATGTTGATACATATACATACAACAACAAACTCTATTATTTAATGTTATCCTCCTAAAAAATAGAGAATGGAAGTGGGAAAACAACACAATTACTGTCTTGGGATGCAAAAATGAGTTGTAAACATGTATATTTTATATAGGGGAAAGTTCTATCGACATGAATGCATATCATACATAAAAGAAATGTTTTGATACACTACATGATTTCCCAAAAAATATTTTGGAATCCAAAGAAACATACTCAATGTTTCCAAGATTCTTAATGGCCTTATTTTTGAGAGATATTAATCCCATTAACTATTGTAAAAAAATTAATGAATAATCCTAATCCCCATAGAATTTTAAATTTTCCATTTTTCAATCCAATATTTACTATATCAAATTTTGTATTGGAAGAACTACTATATTTATTCCTGGATTAGGGGATCGATATTTCTCAGACATATTCTAATTATCTCCCTAATACATGTATAAACTCCTCATCTAGTGTAGATTAATACAATGATAGGCTTAGGTGTACACAAGTATATGGAACTTCGAAATATTTTTAGCTTCCAACATGAAAAAAATATCATATATTGATAGTATGTGAAATTTAAATTCTAACTCATATTTACCACGCATATTGAGGTATTTTCCTTTGATGGACTCATCAACTAAAAATAAAAAATTACTCTCTATGTTTTTTTTTCATAACAAAAATTTCAATTAAATTTTAATTTAAATCTCGAGTGAAAAATATAACATAATATCAGTTGAGAAATGTTTATTTATTAAAATTTATATGAAATTAAATCTTGGTGTAATGAAACCCCAATAATCCTATTAAGTACAAGACATTCCCAAAACTATGGAAATCAATAATGGAGGATTGTTACCACTCATTGGTTCTTTCATATATATCATGAGAAGAACAAAACATTTCATGACCACATTTATATCAACTAAATTATCTCCCATTGAATGAAAAAATAATTAGTCAATAGAAAAATTTATATTTATTAAATTTGGAATTTTTATAGGGATGTATCGGTCACGAACTAGCCTGAGTTGACCCTAAACTGGTCACTGGGGCCGCTACATGAAAAGACACAAAAGGCATTCCTGATCCACCTAGGATGGTTAAAAGCACTGAGGGCATCAAAAGAGTGTATAAGGGAACTATTTTTCCAAAATATAAACAACAAGCAAAACAACAAAAGGAATGGACAACCCAGTACACATTTATATAAAAATGTTGAACCTACAGCATTTATACGACAAAACAAAAAGTACAAATGAATGATACAACTAAAACAACCTGACCTGATCGCCAAATAAATCCATGTGGCCCCTCTATTCACTCTACAACACAACGTTACCATGTCACTCAAGGCAACTGAAATCATGCTGAAGCCATCACAATGTCTAAACAAGGAATAAGTCTACAGACGTGAGTATTAAAACACAGTAGTTTATTTTGATATTCTATTTACAATTCACTTCATATAATATTAAAGAAACATCAATTTCATGGTTGAAATACAATATATAAAATTATTTTGTATAAATAAAGTTTCATTCAATGGATTTTATCATACAAAAGTTTACAAGTTTTAAACAGAAGAATGTGAGAATAATTTTCGAATATATGAAACTTGAAAAGGAAAACAATTTTCAAGTGGTATACTAAGAAAATACAATTTTAAATAAAACACACATGATAATTAATTTTCTATCCAAATACACCATATTCCAATGGAGAGTACAATATATCTAATGAGCATTATTCACCAGAGCATCCATAGGCACTAGCTAGCTATCGGCCCCAAGTACCTCGTATCTTGGTGAAAAGTAACCATAAAAAATATCCAGTCTCCTGAATGAGCCACTAGTGGGGAATAGTACCCATAACCTAGTAGTCCCCAAAATCATCATTATAGTAAAGTTAGTGTTTTCATTGTCAATCATTATTTGTGAAATAGGGTCAAAACCACTCCGGATCACTAAAATACAAGTACACATTCTCCCACCAAGATACTCGGGGTTCCCTCTTTGTGCTCAGTCAAGTTCCACATTTTACCATATAAAATTTTCAAACGAAAATTTAATTTAAAAATCATACATAAACCAAAACACACTCAAACATGTTTCAAATATAATTCATGGGACAATAAACCACATAGATTTTCAAAAAACAATTTCAATAAGTATAACGAGGCTTTTCACATAAAACCCATTTTAAAATGTTGTTTTAGGTTCAAAAACCTACCAATACCGTATCAAACTAGTTTTTAAGCCCCAAAACCATTAAATAATTCAATTTCATGAATCATAAAATGAACCCAAATGATACAACTTTTAATACACATGAAAACTAGTTCTATAAGAAAATGGCCAAACGGGCCTTTAAGAATTATTTATAAAAATAACATTTATCAAAAGTACCAATTAAACTATTCATAAAGAGGTGTATACACAATGTTTAAACAAAATAAATCATACATAAACCCCTTTAAAAAATTAAGGTTACACATTCAAAACCCATCCATTTCTATAGAGATGTCAAACAGACCATTTATCAGGAACACATGCCAAACACCCAAAAAAACTGTGGTTATTTCATTATAAAACACAAAACCAAATTAGAACCCACATAAGGAATCAAAAAACATTGATTAAAATTCTCCCAATTCTTTTCATAATCCAAACCAATCATTTTATATCAACTTGAGCACACAAAAGCCAACCGGGAACTTTCTCAAAATTATGGCATGCAACATTTAATGAAACCAAATCTATTTAACACTAAAAAGATTATACAAAAAGTTTACATTCCAAAAAATTATTTAAATGGATAAACAATGATATAAAAACAAAAACATGTTGTGAAAGATAACATAAATTTTAAACAAACTCTTGGTGTGCACTTTTATAACAAAACAACACTTATTCACAAAACAAGGCATAAACACCACTTTGCACACTAAATAAAATTATGGAAGGATTATAAAAAAATACTATGAATTTTTATATGGTTAAAATACCATTAAAAATATGAATTTTAAAAAAATGACATGTACAATGGGTAGCCTACCACAAATCCTTGGAAGAATGGAAATGTACACCCGATATCACAATCAAAGGGTTTATAAACCCCAAATATGAAGAAAATCCCCATATAGACCAAAACCCCATCAAAATTAATTTTATAACATAACCCTAATTATTTGATGACCATATTGAAAGATAGAACCATGAAATAATGGAAGGAGGAGGAGGAAGGAGGATAAAGGAAAATAGGAAACACACCTTGATAACAAGAGAACTCATTATCTTCCCTTAGATCCACACCCTTAGTATAGAGTTAATGACATTGAAATAAATAAAGAGGCTCTGTAGGTCTATATGAACTAGGGAAATAATATTTGGGGGAAAAAGTGTAAAAAATGAATAATTTATGAAAGAAACAATTTACCATTTCAAACCAGAATGATGGGAGAAACCAAGAGGAAGTTCTCCCTAATCACCAATGAAGATTAAGTCCAATGAGGGAAAATGGAATATGGGGTGCATCATGGATTTTTGGGCTCAATTGAGAGGTGTAATTATTGAAAAATATTTAAAACTTAATAAGATATAAATAAAACAAAATATTTTATAAGAACTGGTAATGGGCTCAAGGGATACCCCAATACCTGAATAAATAACCCAAATTTACCATGATAATGAGTTCCTAAGGGGTAAAAATGGATAAGGTTATATGAATTGGGCATGGGAGGATAAGTTGGAAGTGTAATGGGAGAAAATATTTGATAAAAATACGTTTTTTAAGAAAACAAATTATATTTAAATTTGGAAATGGGCATACAGTTTGGACCAAATCATGAAGTAACCACCCTTTTCTCTAAAACCCCCCAAACAATCTATGGGTAAACATGGAAAAATGATTAGACATGGAAGGAAATTAAAAACTCAACATTAATCTCACCAAAACCCATGGAATTTATCATGATTTCCAATGAACAGGTTCAAATCCAAGACATGAAAAACTGGGTGTGACAATTCTCCCTACCATTAAATATTCTCATCCCCAGAAATCCATAAAGCATTGCAACTAAAATATTAACACCTATGGATTCCTTATCAACATGGTCCAGCCTCTAAACCCTATTAAATATAAATAATAATCAATGGAACATAAGCCTATTTCCAAAAAAACACAAACTCATAACCACTTCCAGATAATCAATAAAAAGATCAAGCCTCCACCTTCACAACCAATACAAGAACCGGATTGTTGGGCCTTCTCCCATTGAACCCAATGATCACCCAAATTAATGTTCACTCAATGAATCAAATTAATTGGAGGGGGGGCTGGAATTGGATCCCCACCATTAAGTCATAAATATTATCATACAGATCCTTAAGGAAACGATATTTTAGACTCATAGTGTGTCTCTCCACCATTAGAGACCAATGAAAAATGAACAAAAAAGAATTAAACATAAACTAGAATCATCCCTCGCCCACAAAGGCCCACCAAAACCCTCTCAAAACAAACTAAAAAACATATTAAGAGGGTTGAACTATAACCATTTAAAAAATAACTATCAAAAGGTGGGGACAAGAAATTGGCCAACACATTCAACATAGATCAAAACCCTACCAATCGGGGTAGGGAGGGAAGGAGACCCAATCATTGGGCCAATGAAACCACAAAATAAATAGAGGAACGAACCAACACTCTCCCTATATGAATATGTAAAACCATTACCACACCTGATTCAAATTGGTGGTCCACACATGGACATTGATTGGAAACCCACATATGGAAAGGCATAATCATATACACTATGTGATGGGTATGTCCACCACAGTCTTTGAAAAAAATGGAAAATCAAAATGATGATAAAACACAATAAAAAAAGAAAATACCTTACCAAAATGGTGAAGTAAGGATCCTAGTAGAAGTCCCCACACCTCTAGAGATTTCATGACTCTGTGAAAAGCTTCACTTCGAGGCCTATGGCTAGAGCCTTGATGTTTGAATCGTCTACTGTGCTGCAGCTAGGAGCTTAGGATCATAACACCCCACGAAAATCAAATTCTCAATAACACAACATTATTTAAATAGTAACTCATTGATATATATCCCTATTTAGTCTCACCACAAAAGAGGAACAGAATGGACAAGGAATACAGAGAAACACATCAACATCACCAAACACAACTACTATGTCCAAAAGTATTATCACAATAGAGAAAAACTTTAAATAAATCCCTAACATCTATCTATTCCTTCAAACAAGTTGAGGTATCATCTAAAGAGGATAATTTAATGTTTGAAACAAATCCTTAGGCTGATCAACGGGAATTATTTGCAATGAAGAACCATCCATGGCCACATCACAACATCCAACATTTCCTTAGAAACCTAATTAACATTGCTCTGAAACTGGTCCACCAACAAGATCCCATATCAAGACACATCACGAGTATTACTTCCAGATCATGAAGAAGCATACCAAACAAACAACACTTATAAATCAGGAAAAAGAAACCAACATAAAAACCAATTTACATAGATGCAATAACTTTTCGTCTTAAGACACTTTTGAAAAAAACAAACTAACATGGTGGATTTACACATTAACCATTGGTGTTTTATCAAGTATCACTCATATTCACATTCTCGTGCCACCCTAGGCATGCATCCACTATACTTACCGGGCATCTGTCAACATATATATACAAAACCATGCATGTGAGCACCCATTAAAACACTAAAGGCTAAATGAAAAATCATCATTTTACAAGAAAAAACATTCAACCCATTTCAAAAATCATGTACCTTCCATACGCACACTTAACATAAAGTCAAAAAAAATTATATTTCCACAGAACAAACCATTTTACCAAGCTTGAAAAATAATCCATTTAGGTCTCTATAAAAATCCTCTCCCTTCATTCAGTTTTTTTTCAGCATATCAAAAAACCTTACTTCTTCCAGAAACCTTTGATATAGAACAGATATAATTTATTTTAAAACAACTACCAAAATAGTAATTACATTCAAAAATCCATTTACCAATTTCTAAAATTCTACAAGGTATATTTTCATAACCCCGCGGCCAAAAATCAAACAACGTTTTTAGTAAAACACTAACTTTTTGAAAAAAATTCCAAAAACCAATTCAGCAGATTCAATAACTATTTAACAACCCAACCCATAATATTAAAAAAAAATCAGAATCATCCAAAAATAATGAATTCCTTCTTACCATTTTATTTCAATATACCATAATTTTTTATTAAGGAAATTTGATCACGTTAAATCATTCCAATTTATCCATAAAAATTTTATTCACTAAATCCCAACATGATCAGAACATTCTTATATTATGCATTGAAAACCCACTTCCACAATTTTCACATAAGGATTTTCAAAAAAAAATTTAGAATTCAGGAAGGGTCTATGGGACCCATCAAAGGGAACTAGTGTCGGTGGGTGACTTGACCATATTGTTAGCAGACTAATGTCAAATTGACCACTAACATAGAGAGCATTCTTAGGACCATTCCTTGGATCCACATGGATTTACAAGCCCTATGAGCTCACGTAGTCCATTATTCTAACTCCCCCTGTCATATCACATTAAAAAAAATCCTTAATAACCAAGGAAACTAATAAAACCAAATTTCTCATGGAAACCTGAGGATCAGAATGAGATAGAGTTTGAGATGCTCTTCCAAAACCTACCCCTAATGTTCCGAAAATCCTACTCCATCTATCTATACATACAAAAAATAACAAGGGAGATCTAAAAAGAAAGGAACACTAAGATCTGACCTCCTCTGATACCATTTTTTCACGAACTAGCCCAAGTCGACCCTGAATTGGTCACTCGGGCCGATCCACAACAAGTACCTAAAGGAATTCCTAATCCTCCTAGGATGGAGAAACACACTGAGGGGATCAAAAGAGTATACAAGGGAATGATTTTCCCAAATATAATCAATAATGAAAATAGTTAAAGGAATGGAAAACCCATTACCCATTTATAAAAGAAATTGAACCAACATTATTTATATGAAAAAACAGAAAGTACAACTGAACAATAAAACTAAACCAACAAGACCTGATGACCAACAAACTCTATGTGACCTCTCTGGTCACTCTCGAACACAATGATCTCATATCACTCCATGTGACCGAACACATGTTGAAACCTGTACAAGGGATAAAAAAAGATGAATAATATAGCCATGAGTATTAAAACTCAGTAGGTTATCCTGATATTCTATTCAAAATAAACATCATTTAAATTAAAAGAAACATAAATTTCATGCTCTAAATAAAATATTTAAAATTATGTTATCCAAAAAAAAATTCCATTCTATGGAAGTTATCAGATAAAAGCTTTCATGTTTTATACACAAGAATGCTAGAACAATTTCCAAAGATATGCACCTTAAAAATGAAAAAAAATCAAGAGGGTTTGATTAAAGAAATTACACATAAAAATAAAACACATATGGTACTATCTTTTTTAGCCAAATACACTATATTAGTATGGTGAATAAGATATATCCAATGATCACTAGTCTCGAGAACATCACTAAGAACTAACTAGTTGTGGGCCTTAGTACCACATATATTGTGGAAAAGTATCTAGAACAATTATCTATTCTCATGCATGATACACTTGTAGGGAAAAATACCCAAAACAAATCATTCCCCAATAACATTATCATAGTTTATTTACTTTTTTCATAATTAAACATTCTACATGAAACAGGGATGAAACCACTCTTGATCACTAGCATACTAGTACACGTATGCCCTCCGAGATATACTGGTTTCACTATTTGTGCTCAACAATGTTCCACATGTTATCACATGAAATTTTCATATGAAAATATAATTTATAAATAATTCACACACGAAACATAACTCAACCATGTTTCACATAGCATTCAATTGACAATAAACCACTTAGAATTTTCATAAATCAATTTCAAGAAGTATAATGATGCATTACACATAAAACCTATATAAAAATGATACTTTATGACTAAAAACCCAACAATACCATATCAAATAGTATTTTTCAGACCCAAAACCATATAATAAATTAATTTCATGATTCATTACATGAACCTAATGATGCAACAACGAATTCACATGAAAACCAGTTTAATAAGAAAATTGCCAAATAGACCATTAAGAATTCTTCAAAAAAGCATTTACCAAAACAAATAATTACAATATTCATAAATATTTGTAAACACGCCATTATCAGAAACTAAACATTTATATAATCCCCTTAATAATTCAGGTTACACATTCAAGACCCATCCATTTTTATAGAGATGCCGAATGGTCCATTTATCGGGAACATATTCCAAAACACCCTAAAAATCCATATTGTTTTCATTATAAAACCCAAAACCCGATTGAAACCCACATAATAAAGCCAAAAAAAATTATCCACATGCTTCAAATATTTTTCATAAGCCAAACAAATCATTTTATATCTACTTGAGCATATGAAATCCAATCGGGCACTTTCCTGAAAACATGGCATGCAATATTTAATGAAACCAATTATATTTAACACTAAAAAAGTCATAAAGATGTTTTTTTCAAAATTTTATTTAAATGGTTAAAACATTTTCTAAAAAAACCAAGTGAGAAAGATAACCAAACATTTAAACTAACACTCGGTGTTCACTTTTATAAGAAAACAACACTATTTGTCACAAAACAAAGCACAAATCCCACTTTTCACACCAAATAAAATCATTTAAGACTTATAAAACAATAATAATAATGTTTATAGGGTTAAAATACAATGGAATATAATAATATTAAATGAAAAGGTCATGTAAAATGGGAAACCCACCGCAAATCCTTGGAAGAATGGAAATGCACACCTGATATCACCGTCTTGGGGTTTACAAACCCTAAACCTAGAATACGAGCCCCAAAAGTACAAAAAAGTAATAAAAATCATGATATAATAGAACCCTAGGTCGTTCCTAATTAGGGAGTAAGATATAACAAATAGATAATTTGAGGAGGAGGATGAACGGGGTGAAAAGAGAAGGAAACTCACCTTGATAACTAGATAACTCTTCATCTTCACTTAGATCCACACCCATAGAGGAGAGGGAATGGATTGGAACACAATAGAGAGTCTTCGTATGTATGTATGAACCAGAGAATGAATATTTTGGGGGAAAAGTAAAAAATGAATTATTTATGAAACATACAAATTAGAATTTTTAATTCTGGATGATTTGAGTACCAATGAGGATGATCCCCCAAACCCCGGATGACGATGAGGAACAAAGAGGGAAAATTGACTGTGGGGGAGAGACTAGGATTATTTTTCTCTTGTGAGTGGTGTAATAACCAAAAAATAATAAAAAATGAATATGATATAAAGGAAAAAAATTATTTTTAAAAAAAAATTGGAAATGGGCTCATGGGTTGGCCCAATACCTGAATAAATTACACAAATATACCATGCGTTTGAGTTCCTAAGTATTCCAAATGGATATGGTGGTTTTAATATGACAGGTAAGGCCAATTTGGAATTGTAAAGGGTAAAAGTATTTAAAAAAAAGTAGACAAAAAAGAAAAAAAAATTGTTTTTATATCTAGAAATGGGCTCACTGTTTGGCCCAAATCATGATGTGACCACTATTTTCTACAAAAATACCCAAACAAGCAATGGGGTACCCATGGAAGGATGATTATAAATAGATTAAAATTCAAAACTAAACATTATTTTCACCCAAAACCCATGAAAATAATCGATAATTACAATGAACTAGATCAAAACCAAGACATGAAAAATTGGGTGTGATAGTCTCTAACAAATTTTTCGTTATTATGATCAACTTCCATATAATTATTTTCTAGTACTCGTTCCATATGGTAAGAAATGTAATGAAATTATTTTGAATGAATGAATTCAATTTCTTTAATAGATATTCTATAATAGGGTCACGTATTAGTATATTTCTCCCCACTAGTAATATAACTATCAATATATAATTACCATAAAAATTTACTCCACTTAAAAAATGATGATGGTTACACCTAATCCTCATCATCGAGTACATGATACTCGGTGTTCCATAGATAATCATCATATTGAATATGTTTATATGTGATATAATTATTTACATTAAAATACCTTAGTTATATGAGACAATGAATATTTCTACAAACTTATTCTAGTGTTATACATTCAAAAAGATTAGCAACTTTTGCAGGTGGCATGTTGTTCCCAAACCCCAATCATTTTAAATCATTTCAAAAATATATTTTTTGGATTATTTTTCATTATTTGACCAATATTTTCATATCTAATAAATAATAATTTACTAAATATTTTTAATATAGGATGCTTTTACTATAAAACACATTTTATTAGATATCTATAATATAAAATGTGATATAAAAAATATATAATTAATTTTTTTAGAATAAAAATTTTAAGTTTATGTTTTGAAGATAAAATTAAATGGAAAATGTGGGATTAAATGTAAAACACGTATTACATTTCTAAAGGATAAAATTAGTGATTTACAAAGTGAAATATTTGTGATTAAATATAAAAACAATGAAACACCATATTAATTAATGTTGTATCATAAAAAAGTGTGAATTTGGTTTTTTCCACAAAACCAATCAATATACCCTCAAGAGGGTACAAAATCCCTTGATCCCAAAAAATCAATGGAATTATAAACCCATAAAACCAAACATATCAAGGTTAAGGTCTGTAGAGAGAGGTAAGAGGGTGTCTAACCTGAGTACCTCGTCTCTTAAAAAAATAAAACTTCAAAAAATTAAATCCCAAAGACAAAGAAGTGATATAATCCATGAAATTACCAACCAAGGAAATTGGTGAATATCTTGAGAGAATAGAAGAAATTTATACTAGTTAATCAGATTCAATAATAAAAAATTACAATTGATAAGATTCCATCCATACAGACATGCAACAAAAGACTTAACTTCTATAAGAATCCAGATCCATTTGTAGTAATATCCTCAAGAAATATGGAGTGAAAACAAATTCACCAATAAAAATTATTCATAAAAGTATGACATTATTCATGTGTTAAAAAGCATCACCAGCAATGATCTTAAAGATCCTTAAGGGAGACAACATCCAAAGGACACCAAATTCAATTGAATTAATCAGAAAAGAAAGAATTTATTTTTTTCCCCAAACATCCCAATAGATCGAAACATGCCAAACATAGACTACATCCATAAGAGAGTGATTTTTGAAACCAATCTCATTGGACTTCAACTATATCGACTAAGTGAAGGCATAGAGGAGTCGATCATCAAAAGATGGAAAATAATGAAACCATAAGTTGATGATCTGTTTCATGATTATGTGAATTGAATGTTTTTAATACTTATTAAATAGGAAATCCCCTTCACAACACATTGAGGACCTATAAAATATAGATAATAGATATTAATTTAAATTTATAAAGTAATAATAACAATTTACAGGGGTCTTTGGAGGGTAAATTATAATTAACATTATATACTAATAGGAGTAACAAAATCAGTGAGACTAAAAACCAGAGATAACGTTGTGAGCCCGTAGGGGGTGTTACCACCAATCTCACCTTGGAGACTAATAATAATAATAATAATAATAATAATAATTTTAAATTATTTCAATAATGGATTGATATTTTCTCCTATTTAGGGTCCTAACCAGAGAGTAAAAAACTATCTATAGATAATAATTCCATTACAGAAAGTTTTTTGGAGGCTGACACTCAATCGTTTTTCTCTTATATCTATAAATTTATAAATATAATAATATTTATATATATATTTACAATGATATTATTATATTAAAATTTTTAATAATATAAATATATATATATATATATATATTGTAATTAATATACATACTATAAATTCATTTATTTACCACCATTTTTTGGTTACTAAAGTGGGAATTAGAAAGAAACAAATAGAAGTATCTAATACTAAAAAACTTTGGTTGGATTTTTTTCAATATTCCTCTTCTCTTTCCCACTTACCCATGACACTATAACCCTACCTCCCACCACCTCTCTACCCTCTATCACTACAGAGATGCAATTACCTCCTCCAAAAACCCCAATAAACTAGGGTTGTACTCTTGTCGCCCCTTTGATGTCCTCTCATGACACTTTGACCAAAAATAACTCACCCTGACACTCTCACATGGTTGTGTATCTTCCCTAATTAGTGGGTGTAAGATTTTGTGCCCCCTTGTCTATCGTGCATCATATGTGTCGTGTACCACATCTATCAACGAAACCATGCATTTTCTGTGCATGCCTTTAGTGGCCACCAAAACGGAAGTCTCCAAAGACCATAGCAATGAAACAAAAATTAAGATCATTTGGTTGTTACTATATGGTCATTAATTTTCTTCAATGACTGTGGTTGGTGGTGGATAAATACATTTTTTACAAGTGTTTTAAAAATAAAAAAATATTTATATATATCAATTGTGATAGTTAATATATATATATATTTATTAAACATAAATAATTAATAATATAAATATACATAAAATGTATATTTTTTTATTTAAATTATTATATAAATATTAAATTTTATGATAATTAAATTATTATATATTTTTTATTTTTATGAATGGAAATTCGTATATACACAAACATTTATGATGGAGTTGGTGTTCATGAACCAACTATTTTCACTTTGGATTAAATATATATTCCAAAATTTGAATATTAATAAAACATCATATTGCAATTTTCTTAATATTCTATATGAATTAAATGTACTAATGTTATAGATTATCTATAACATTAACAATATCATAGAAGTTCTCCCCTATGATGAGATCCTTGAAATACAAAAACAATATTCTCATACATATTTCTATGATCTGTTAAAAAACTAAGTTGGGATACATAGAATATTTACTGTCATGTGCTAGTACTTGTAAGAAGATGATGCTTCATATCATTAAGATTTCATGTTAGTAATATCTAAGATTAGGGATTATGAGAATATAACCTCCTGTGGGAATTACACATGTGTATGTCTCATACAATATTCCCATCTTCTAGAATTTTTAATGATCCTTACACATAATGTTATTATTAATGGTATTAATGACATGTGTATTTTTATTTACTATCAAAAAATGTGGTGCCATATGTTCGTGGGATGTTGGGTATGTTGGTTGTGTCATAAATTACAAGATATTAATGAAAATGTTGAGGAATGATTTGGACCTTCTATATTTATTTCAGATGATTTCAAAACCCATTTATTGAATTGGAACCATCACATTAAATTACATGGCTATAGTGTAATTATGAGTTTATTTCATATAGTAAAAGAATGACATATCAAGAACATTGGTTTGTGATATCTACGGGAGACATCCTTTTTGAGATACTGTTATAAAGGGATTATTATAGAGACAAAAGTTCTACTTCATACTTTTACCTTCCTTTAGTTTTTGAAATAAAAAAATTCCTTAAATCATATTTAATAACTATTTATTTTTAAAGTGTTTTAGCATGTTTTTTTAGAAAACATTGATTTTTAGTATACATTGAAAATGTTTTAAAGTATAAAAAAACAAACTTTACATTTTTCATTATGAATATTGTTATGAGTATCTATTTGATAAATTTTCCTCCCCATTGTCATACATGAAGATAGACTTTTGTTATGCCTCTCATAAAGAAAAAATGTTAATAATTGGACTAATAATTTTACCAATAAAAATTGGACTAAAACTCATAAAGATTATCATATTGACATTGTTAACGAAATCCATTGAGTTGAAAGATGTTTATAATTAAAATATAGAAGACTTTTTTCTATTGTACGAAAAACATTTAACACTATAACGATGTTAATAAACATGAGGTTGGACATTAGGTTATGATAATATATTAAGTGTCATGTTTCCAAATCCATTGAAACAAAATAAAAAACAAATAAGATCATTGGGAGATCAATATGACCATTGAGAAGGATGCCTATAAATACAAGGTCAGTTGAATAATTAGGGGCTATTCAATTAAATTTTATCTTTATTTTTTTTGAAGAATACATAGTTTGAATATCTCATTATTAATCATTTTATTTATCTTGATAATTTTCATTCTAATGGAAAACTTGTTAGGTTTTCTCCTTAAGAATTCTATTAATTATTACCTGTGTTTGATCATTGTAATGATTTAGGGAATCTGGGGATCAGAATATGGGGAATCTGATCATCAGATTGAGGGATTATGGCGATAGAAAGACATAGCCAATCATCATATCAAGGTATTACAAGACTCAGAAGAAAAATTCGATCATCTTATCAAGGGATTTTGGGGATAGTATGACTGATTCATTACAATCATCGTATCGAGGTTTTCCTTGGTATGGAAAGATAGAGTTTACTATAATTATAAAACAGTGGATACCTATAGTTAAGGTTATTGATAACCTTTCT
Source organism: Viscum album (assembly GCA_963277665.1). Classification (NCBI taxonomy): domain Eukaryota; kingdom Viridiplantae; phylum Streptophyta; class Magnoliopsida; order Santalales; family Viscaceae; genus Viscum; species Viscum album. The sequence goes on from OY728161.1 coordinate 978,191,186, forward strand.
CTTAAGGATAAAAGTTGTTTGACTTTTAAATAGAATGTATGTTATTTTTGAATCCGTTATCTATTATATTAATTGTAGTTTACAAGTTTAATATTTTGTTAAATATTTAATAGAATGTGATTCATCATATCCATATACATATTCTTCTTTATTTATCGTATAAAATCTAGTAACAATAAATACTCTAATTAATAGGATCCATCATGATAACAATATTTTACTCTAATTTAATTTTAGTGTATGTTATTATGATTCTGTTAAATTTTTTATTGGACTAAGTTCCATGTATGATAATGTTATATAAAATGGTTTGTGTTTAGTTTAGTTTAGTCCATTTACCCTGTGTTTTTGAGCTGCAATTTAGAACACTTGTAATATATCCATCAAGAGATTACTGTTTTGATAAAATAATTTATATATTAGAAGGATATTGTATAATAATACAATGTCTCTTTGATTGGTTAAACTTGATAGCCAACAATATGTATTAGAAATAATTTTTGAGTTTTTACTCTCATTACTACTCTAAATTTGTTAAGATTAGATATGAAAATATTATTTATAAACATTTATTGCACGAACGTGTATTTGTGGAATAGAGAATTTTAAATTTTTCTTGACTATGGAAGGTCTTAATTTTGGTTCAGTGGATAGTCCTAATCTGAAAAGGCCAACTATTTTTTATGGTGCTAACTATGAGTGATGGAGAGAAAGGATGAAGACTTTTTTAATGAATACTAGGTTTGATTTTTTTATGTTGATTGATATTATAAAATGCCTGATAAAGAAGTTACAACCATTACTTATCATGAAACGATTGAGTATCAATTAAATTGAAGAGTAAAGAATAATTTTTTATGATCTATGAGAATAGTTATTTATACTATGATTTATTATTGGGATGTAGAAAAGAATATTTAGAAAAATTTGGAAGATATTAATGTCAGAACATATATATTTTTTGAAACCAAGAGAGTTATAGTATGTGGATATTCTCAAGATTTTGTGTTTTTTACCTGGATAATCACTTGCTAAGATGCAACAAATACTCAAGGAGATTATAAATAGCCTACTAGAAATTGGTGAAAGTGACTAGCTAAAGAAATAATTGTTGAGATAATTATAGATATCATGTCCAATTAAAGGGATTAAAAAGGAACTAATGTTGATGAGACAAGGAAGTTAAAAAAATATTACTTTAGATGATCTGATTTGTACCCTTATTCAATAAAAGTATAGATTGAATAGAGATGATGAGAAAAAGTAATAGAAAAATGAAGGTGTTTCCTTTTCTACAACATCTACCTTACCTTATTAATCACAAACACTTGAAAAAATTGTTAAATACTCATGAGATAGAATTGTTGTTATACAATTAGATTCTATTAATACTGACCATTTTGAGAATGAATTGGAAAAACTTTCAAGATAAAGGAATAATATTTTTGGATAGAAGGATTTTCAATGTCACTATAAGAATGGTTATAAAGATAGAAATGAAAAAAAAGATTTATAAGTAAAATTTTATGAATGAAATAATGATATAAATATCATACTATATTTCCCAAAGATAAAGAGGAATGATAGTAAAGAACGGAATTTTCATAGGAAGGATAAAAAATATTACAAGTCAATGGGGAATAACGTTCTCAATTCTTTCTACACATGGAGTGGTAGGAGTGTAGACTCTTAAAACAATACTTCTACTAACAACAGTTCTAGACAGAAATCATATGACCTTTTTCTAAAGTACTTCAAGTAAACCAGTGTTTTATGGATAATGTTTGAACCACTCATAACCCTATCATCTTATCCTTAAATTATAATTATCTTGAAACTAATAATGAGAAAATATTTAAATAATTTGATGAAGAATATTCCTCAACTAGAGATAATTGGTTACCCTCTTATGATGAGGTTTTCTGTTTTGAAAAATTACTAAAAAATAAAAATTGTAAAATATTCAAAAAACATTTTAATGCTAAATAACAACTACATAAGGATCATTGAAGAATATATTTTAAAAAATATATATCAGATATTTCAATGTATCCTAATGATTCTATTTATAAGAAATTGAATATCTATATAAATTTTGAAAAAGTTATTTAAAAGAAAAATTTCATTGAAACAAAACACAGTTCTAAAACTAATACTAATGAGGATAAAAATTTAGTTCCAAAAACTAAAATATGAAATTCATTTCTTAATGAAATTACTATGAATGTTTAACACGAGTGAAAAAATTCATAAATTTTATAAACAAACCATACCTTGTGGTGATAGTTGTGGAATTGTATTTTCTTATAAAAAACCTGTTTTCAAAAAATAAAGTATTATAAATAATAATATATGGTACATGGATAGTGGATAATACATGTATATGACTTGTAACAACATCTTTTTCAAAAATATTATCAAGATGATAGGTGGAATAGTTCCTTTTGGAGATAATTCTCACAGATAGATTTTCTGATTATGTAACATTTTTTTCTTGGTATATGACATATATAAAATGTTTTGTTTGTTATAGGTATTAAGAACAGCCATTTAATAACATGTCATTTATGTAATTATTTTTTCCTTGTGAACATTAGGAATTTAAAGTGTTTAGCACAATGTTAAAAGGATGAAATTTTATTTTCAACCAATTGGTATGAAAATTTTTACACACATAAATTAAAAGACCATATGATCCATGACATACCATTCCACAATACAAATGAATATCAATTTTTGTTATGTCCTAGAAAGAGTGGACATTATAACCTTAGCAACATATCTATGTGGAATAAGAAAAGGCATGTTAATGATCTACTAGAACATAGGGTGGATACTTCTAATGTCTTTGACCATTGTCAATATGGTAAGAAACGTAGGTCTTGACTTATATATAATAGTGATGTAAGAACATTTGTTGATTTATAGTTAGTTAACATGGAATTGTTTGGTCCTACAAAAACATGATTTATTGGATGAAAAAATTGTGTGTATTTATTAATTGATGATTACACTAGATAAACATGGGTATATTATCTCACAATGAAATATGAAGCCATTTTTTATTTTAATACTTTTTCATCTAATGATAAAAATAATAAAAACCTCCCCTTGATAACTATTCATAGTGATCAGGATAAAGAATTTGTAAATTATAATTTCGATTGTTTTTTTCATATGAAATGTATTGAAAATATCGTTTTAGCTCATATAACTCCACAACAAAAAGGTGTTTTCAAAAGGAGAAATAAGAATTTTTCAAGATATAACTAGAACTATGATGAGTGAAAACTCAGTTAATTTTTTTTGGATAAAGCAGTTAGTACTATGTTATATTCAATAAATCATGTTTTAATTAGATATTTTCTTAATAAAACTCTTTATGAGTTATGGATAGGTAGAAAACCAAAAGTTTCTTATTTTATTGTTTTTGGTCGTAAAGTATTTATTCTGAATACAAAAGATAACGTACTTTAATTTGCACCCAAATCCAATGATGTAATATTTTAAGGATATTCCACTACTTTTAAGTGTTATAGTATTTTTAATAAAAAATAATGCACTTTTGAGGAAACAATACATGTTATGTTTGATGAAAAAGATCATTTTGTTTTCAAAAAATTAGAACCAACATTCTCAGATGTTATATCTAAAAAAATTACAACCTTTGTTAGAAATTTTTTACCTGAAGTATATACCCAAGAATATGTTTATAAATTTATTCATAAGTAATATTTTCAACCTATTTTTGAATAATAGTCTTTTCAAAAACCAACAATTCAGTTGTTTCTTAGGCATTTTCCTAGTGATAGAATCATTGGTGATGTTGATCAACTACTTAAAACTATATGTTCCTTAAGGAATACAATTTAAGATCAATTTTTTCTATCCCAGTTTGAAATCTATAATCCCGACGTGGAATAATGTGATGGGGATTGGATTAAATTTATGAAATATGTGATTAATAATTTTTACTAAAAAATGTATTGTATTTAGTTGAATGACCTAAATAAACTTTTATAAATGCAGTAAAATGGGTTTTAAAAACAAATGAGATGAAAGTAGCATAATCGTTAGAAATAATGAAAGATTTGTTACCATGGGATATAATCAACAATAATTCATAGATTATGAAGAAAACTATGAACCGGTTTCAAGACTTGGACCTATTTTAATACTTCTAGAATTTGCAGAATTCTTTAATTTCAAAATTCTTCAAAGGGATGTGAAGTGTTATTTTAACAATATATATTTTTAGGAAGAAGCATATGTTAAGAAATGTCTGGTTTTGAAAATAAAAAACATCATGAATACATTTAAAAACATTCCAAATATTTATATGGACTTAAAATATCACCTATATCTTGTTATGATAGGTTAACAACATTTTTGTTAGAAAACACTTTTGTTAAGGGATCTGAAAATCCAACACATTTTACAAAATAAGTTAATAAAAATATTATGATGGTTTAAATTTATTTTGATGACATTATATTCAGATCAAATAAAAGTATTTAACATATTCCTTTGTGAACCTTATGAAATATGATTCTGAAATGAGTATGATGGGTGAGTTAACATATTTTCTAGGTTTTCAAATATCAATAAAACCAGAAGGAACAATCATATCTCAACACACATATATAAAATATCTTCTTAATAATTTTGTGTATGAAAATAATAAAAATATTAGTACTCATATCAGTACCTCAAATACTTTTCATCTTTTTGAGGCTGGGAAACTATTTGATCAAAATAATTTTCAAGGAATGTGATTATGTTTACTTTACTTACCTTCAAGTCATCTAGATTTAGTGTTTTTTTTATTTTTATGTACATGATATAAATAAAATCCAAAATAATCTCATTTAATATCTGTTTAAATTAATTTCATTATCTTAATAGATCAACTGTTTTTGGAATTTTTTATTCTTCTATAAATATTTTTGAATTAAATATTTTTTCAAATGATGACTTAGGTGATTGTATAGTGGATAGTAAAAGAAAATATGGAAATTTTTATTTCTCAGGACATTCATTAGTTTCATGTTCATTTAAGAAACAATAATCAGAATCAATTTCCACGAATAGAGATGAACATGATGTAGTTAGAAGTTATTGAGCTCATGTTTTTTAATACAACACACACTCATTGAATATGGAATGAGTTTTACTAAAACTCAAGTACGTTAATATAACACTAGTTCTATTTATTTATGTAAAAATACAGCACATCACCCAAGAGCTAATCACATAGATTTAAGTCACCATTTCTTTCAGGATCACACTCTTTAAAGAGATATAACAATTCAATTAAATGGAACACAAGATCAATGTGTTGAAATTTTTAAAAATCCAATAACTTTTTATAGATTTGAATAGATTAAACTAAATCTAGGAATAATCAACATTAAGTAATCATTTATATCAAATTTTTGTTTACTCATCTATTTACATTAATTAACTCATTTTCATATGAGGATTACATATTTTTTTTATTTTACAATTTTTTTTTGTTTTTTTTTAATGTGTTTTCTTAAAAAATTTGCCTTATTGTGTTTTCTGTATTCAAATAATTTCATAAAAAATTTCAATTCAGATTTCATAAAATGACCTTCAGACTCCAAAAATTATAGAAAATTTCCAGACTCAAAATTTATTAACATTTTTTTAATTCACAATGATTTTGTAACCAATATTTATAAAACATTTATAATCAAGAATAATAGGTTATTATACTGATGAAATTTTCCACTCTGAAATTTATTTGTCTATTCTTTCAAAATTCTCACTATTTCATTATAATTAGATTGTAATTTCTTTTTTTGTAACATTTTTTGTTTTATAAAAACTCTATTTTTTCAAATCATTCCTTAAATATTTTTTCCATATCATATTCATTATTAATATGATAAATGTTTTAAAAACCTCAAGAGTTGAAATTATTTTAAAAAATTTCTTCAGATGATTTTTTACCTTCAGATTAAAGAATTTATACTCTTAACTATTGATCATATTTTGAAATATGAATCATCATCTCAAATCACATATATAAGGATTCCCCCTAGTGTACCACATTAGTTGTTCAATACTTGTTCTCTTGACTTGCTGCACTCTACATGTTCTCAGTCTGATAATTCTTTTTTTTCCAAATCCTGATATTTTTTCATAGTACTATGTCTAAAATGGATGATTTTTAAAAGTGGTAAGTTTTCATATAAATTTTTATTGATATATTCTTTTATGATAAGTATGGTTTTACTCTAATGAAAATAATTTATTTTCATGGGTTGGGAGTTTGTATGTGCTGAAAAACAAACAAATGACATTGATTTGTTTTATCAAAATATTGTACATGAATTTTAGGCATTTGATATGTTTTTCAAGGAGGATAGTAAAGATATGAATTATTTCACAATATAATGAAAGGTATATGAGTTTTTACATAATAAAATACATTATTTTTTGTAATACATTCTGAAGTAGAAGTGTATTTTCCCTCTCACAATCTTCCAGATAATATTAGTACATTTGAAAAGAAAAAAGCTAAGGATTTTTTTTCTTAATATTCAAAGGATAGAAAATATTACCATCTAACCATAAATAATAATGTATTTTACTTATATATAAAAGGATTTTTAATTCCATGTAAGGGATATAGAGACACCATTAATGTTTTTGATTTATTTTTCTGGACAACCTCGTGAATTTGAAAAATATTTTTATTGTCATGTTTATCCTTCTCGTAGTCTACAACATCAAAACTAGAATGATCAAATACATGATAATTATGTTTCCTACACTTATAAGAAAGATAGTTGTAATGTGTATGAAATTATTCTTGAATTCCAAAAGATCATATCCAATGAGAGAAGATATTTCTTTTATAAGTGATGATACAATGAATAGGATGAGGTTGGCGTTTGATAAAAAACAAATAATTTTATAGATAAAGTTGATGGATCTCCATATTAGGTAGATCAATCAATAATTTCATACAAGAATGATATGAAAAAGAAAATTAATGTTGAGATCTTCCCACCAAAGAAACTAAATATTGAAAATAAAACTCCTCAGGATGTTTTTGATAACTAGATGAAAAAGAAAGCTGATAATAAATCTATATATCTAGATACTAGAATTGACCCTATAGAGGATAAGGTATTAAAAATCCATGATGCTAAAACTCTTGATGAATAAGCTAATAATAACAAGAATTAAATATTAAAAGAAGCTCAGTTATGTGAAAATATTTTAAAGGGGTTGATAGGGCCTCTGGGAATATAGTTCAAAATATTCCCATACCGATCAAGTTAATCCAGCTGTCAAGTTAGTTTTTGATGAAAATAAAGAAATTCATGATGATTTTTATTTTTTTATAGAAAAAGGAAATGAAAAAAGTGGTTGATGATGAATCAATCCCAATCATTATTGAGAAACAATTTGAACAAGAATCATCTAGAAAAGGTGGCTTGACAATGGAAAGAAATGAAGAGATTCATATAGAAATTGATGAAGAGGTTAATGGGAAGGATAAATAAGTAAATTAAGGAGAATTATATAATAATGTAGTGATAAAATAATTATTTTAATTAGAATAATGGAATATTAATAAGAAGACGAAGAGGAAAACAAGATGATAATGAAGAGGATTATGATAACGAAGAAACTCTATCCTATAAAAAATGAACTATATTCATCTGCATCTTTATCATTTAATATAACTTCCAAAACAAATATAGATAGAAAATATGGTTGTTTTATAGAAGAATCATAATCATAAGAAAAATATATGTCGTCATCAAATAAGGAATAATGGGAACAACTTTAAAAGTCAAAATTATTTGACAAAGTTCACAATGATGATGTAGATGTCATGGAATTATTTGGCGATGAGGATGTTGATAGAAATGTTTATAAAGCGGTTTAAAAAGAATATTAAATGAAGTAAAAGAAGAAATAAAATTAATTTAATGCAAAATAAGTATAATAAAACCACATGATATTCAGATATATCAATAGGATTATGTAGAAACAACATCTGTACAATGAGATGACTATACTGTTCATGCTATGAAAAGGTTACAAGGAACTATACCTTATTTTAAAAACCTTGAATCTCGATTCTAGATTATTCAATATAGTCTTAATGACAATTCATAATAAATGAATGTTTAAATAGATAAATTCATTCAGGTAGAATGTCAGTTGAAAGTCTTTCAACAATGTTCTCAAATGCATAAAAGGCATGAAATCAGATGTTTAAGGGTGTCATCAAATTTATTTTCATATGAAATTTATAATGAACAATTAGATGAAGTAAATAATATCATTGTATTATAAGTTAAATCCTTTAATCCAATATCTAAATAGATGGATGATTGGGTGATATTTGTTGGGAAGTTCAGAGATGATACTGATGATGGTACTTAGTATGTGATTTTTTTGAAAATGAAGATTAAAGACATGGATCTTGAGGTGTATTGACTTCAATATTGTGAATTAAAATTCATTGTATTGATATGTGAAAAAAAATATCTTTCTAGGAAAGTTAAGAAGTTTAAGACATTAGAATAAAATGTTGAAAATATGGATAATGATCTAATGGAATTAAAAAAATTAATTCTTTTGTGAAAGAAATAATGAATAAATACTAATCAATCTTTCAAAATCATATTTTATTTTTTATTTTTTAAAATATTTTCAATTATTTTTTTATTAATTAATTTCTTTTTTAACAAAATAGCATTTTATGAATGTTTTCCAATACCGATTGGTTGAATGTTATTTCACAATTTTATCCATGATTAGTTAATTATTGATTTGATTACAAACATTTTTGTTTCCGTTCAATAAAATTTCCAGAAACTCTATAATTTTCCTTATTCTTTTTTTAAAATCACAAATGGGGATAATTTTATAGAAAGGGGGAGATTTTATTAAATAGTGGATAATTATTTTTATTAAATATGTTGTAATACAAAAGGGAAGATATTCATTTAAGGGGGAGAATACAATCATTAGGTGGAGATATATTCCCATGGGGGATATGTTTTCTAAAAGTGATAAATATTATAATACTCCATCAAATTTATAAACATATTCAAAATAGTTAAAAAATCAAGGGGAGTTAAGCTGAAATGTACAAATCTAAAAATGGTGTACTTAAAAGAAACATGATATATGTTTTTCATGTTATTATTCATTTAAGTGCATATATTTTTTTCTTTTAAAAAGGCAGAGACTATTAATTTATGAGTTCTACATATTAATTTTCCATTCATTTAGTTTTGTAAATCATAAACTGTTAAATAATATTTAATAAATTTTTATGCTAAACATGTGTTAGCATGTTTTTTTAAAAAAATTACTTTTTACCATACATAGATAATTTTCAAAAGTATTTGTAAAATAAACATTACATTCTTAATTATAATTTTCTTAATGAGTATGTGTTTGAAAAATTGTACTCACTGTTATCAAAATATAATTTATAATTTTTGTATGTATCTTCTAATGAAAAATTTCTTAACAATCGGACAGACACTGGTACCGATAAAAATTGGAAAAAACACTAATAATGCTTTTTGTATTGACATTGTCAAGAAAACCCATCTTAATGCCTATAATATATAATCAGAATATAGAATTTTTTCTATTATAAGGAATACATTTAAATATTTAATGGTGTTAATAAATGTGACACCAGAGATTCAGTTATGGTGAGATGTTAAGTTCTAGGTGTCGGAAGTCATTGCAAAAAACATAGAAAAATATGACCATTGGAATATCAATATGACCATTGGAAGGATGCCTAAAAATACTAAGCTACTTGAAGTGTTTGGATCTAGTAAATTACATTAAATATCAATTTTTAGAGGAATAATTAGTTTCAATAGATTGTTCTAAATTATTTAATTCCTCTAAAGTGTTTTCATTTAGATGGAAACCTTTTTAGGCTATCTCCTTTAGAAATTTCTACATTGTTACGTATGTACGATCATTGTAATGATTGCTACCGTAAAGGGAAATGAATATTGAGAATCTGATCTTCATATTGAGGGGTTATTATAAGGACTCAACCTTACACCAATACATAATAATGAATTAAATGAATAATTCACATTGAGGATCTCTTCAGGTTTAGAGTTTTAGATAATTAGGCCATAACTATTACATTAAATATCTAAAATACTATGTAGACACTTCTACTTAGTTTCCATTTTTTACAAAACAAGGTGAAAAAAGAGTCATGTCATGTTCCATGTATAAGACAACATAACTTTTCCTTGATCCCGTCCCTGACCCTATTCCACATTATATCCTGTGAAAAACATTTACAAAACTTGGGACGAGCATAAAAAACTCAGTAAAGGATATACAAAGAAGGAAAACTGTTATTTTTTTAAAACAACAAGTAAAACATGAATACATTAACATAAGTAATACTTTTCACCTCTATGATGTAGTAAATACTCTTCGCATAAAAAAAGATCACTACACACCGTTTTATAACCAAAATTTTACCATAAATCCCATACAAATAACACATAACATATAAAGGTAACTTGGAACATAAACATACTTAAATAGAATAACCATATTGTCGACTTCCACACATATCACTAAATGGAATATCCATACGGCCGACTTCTATACCCAAATCCTTGGAGGTTTTAACGTAACCACCCATCCTGGTATTCACAGCACCACCTGTCATTTAATTTATCACATAACCACCCATCAAATGTCTAAGTACCATAATAACATCATAAGACATAAAAAAAATATAAAGGAAAGAAAACATTTCCACATTTCAATAACAATATATCACATATATATATTGACAAAAAAATCCATTATAAAAACCATTTTCAATACAAAAATAAATAAAATTGTATATGGTATTTATTTTCTTTTAAAAATATTACGACATGTTGAGGAAGCCAAAGATCAAATAATAAACGTGGTAGCAGAAAAGGATGTTGTCACCGCTTACATTAAAAGAAACATTCCATTCTGTCATTTAGTAAAATGCTTCATAGAAATATATTCCCTTTGAAAAGTCATGGGTATTTATATAATGTATAAAATAATGTTGTGTATTAAAACAAAATATTCCTCAATGAAAAGATATTGAGATGAAGTCCCTTACCTCGTGTCCGACATGACACGATCATTCTTTAATCTCATGATAAATAAACTAAAGTTAATTTTTAATTTCATTAGAACTTTTTTCAAGTTTATTATTCGTTTTATATCAATTATTACCATGATATAAACATTATGTAATCATTTACGTTAATAATGGTCGTTTTGTCGATATTTGGTATCTGAGTAAAAAATGAACACCTTATATTTACAAGTTATCCTTGTGGTTAATAGTCTATTTTATACAGAATGAAATTAATTATTTAGATATCATATATATCATATATATCTAGTATATACATGTATTTATAATAGTACATAACATTTGGAGGCATGAAATGAAATGCACCGTTCATGGAGACGGTAAGACATACGTACGCATGAATTCTACTTTCATTTCTATTTATTATTTTAATGGAATTAAAACATAATGATACATAGGTATATTATAATTATAGTATAATATAATATATAATATCATTAAATCTATCCTTTATATGTCCCACATATGTCATTAATAATAAATATCACTTTGAGGGGGCGGTAGTCCGCATTTCTCTAATGAGATTATCGCGTTTACCAATAATGGAAATCATAAAGGAATGTTATAAATGAAAATTACAGAAGAATTAAGAAAACATAAACATAATAAATATCATATATAAATATAGTTCCATCATAATGGCCACTAAGAGATGCGGTTGAAGATATTTTAACAATCATTTTTTCATGAGGTGTAAATTTTCCGTCCAATGAAACTTTATGTTCTTCACCCATTTGATGAAGATGTGTGTAAGTTTAGTTCGAATAATTCTCATAACAATATCCTAATATATTTATGATACTGGTGTGGTTAGAAAAGAAAGGAATAAAAATAGTTTAGCGGTTGGATAATTAAATTAAATGAAAACAATTTAAGAGAAACAATTACCTTTAATTTGGGTAACCTCCTTTGGTTTGAACCAAAGGACTTATTGATGTGCCTTATGCCTATATTAAGGATTCTAGGTGGAAGAGAGGGATGTATGTAGCTTAATTGGGTAGAGTTAGGATGATCCAAAAGGCTTGAGAGGTGTGTTTAATTGGTTAGAAGTGGTCTCCTTTTATAAGGTAGAGGAGGGGCCCTTTAGGAAAGTGTAAAAATATAATTTTATTATATAATGATATTCTGTTTCTAAAAGTCCAAAAATACTTAGATACTAATATAAGAATACTCATGGTCAAAATAAAATCATCCAATATTAATTGGACTGGTTTTGGATAACATTTTAATATTTATAATCTTATTTATTAAAATGATTTATTAATGAGGTAAACACTGCATCATTATTGGGTCATAAATAATTTAAAATATTTAATATCTAAAAATTGTAAATAAAATACAATGATGTAGGAAATATTTTTATCTTTCTATTGAATATTTTTAGTCAAAACGACTACTTATATTACACAATATAAAAATCAATTTACTTACAGATTTCTATTTATGTCATTTTTGCATTTACATTAAATTAATTAATCTAACGTGTCATTATCTTTCATAAGTGGCTCCATGAGGTCCCAAAATAGACGAAAATATACCCAATGTTGGCCAATACTCATCCAATAAGGGTAGGACATGTGTTATGGTAATTGTTAATTATTACAATATTTTATTTACCTTGAATTGCCCTATATACCTTTAATCGCGGTAAATAAAAGCCAAAAGTTACTATTCACCAAAAATTATTTTCATCTTATTGAACCACATTTTACTTACTAATAACAACCATGCATGTTGGAATTTCAAAATTCAATTCACAGAAGCGGTCAAATTTCATTTAAATGAAAAAGTCAGTTTTTTAACTACTACTAAGTGGTTTCACTATTTATAAAAACTTGATGTTTTTCAAAAAAATACAAAAAATTCAGCCTAAGATATATTTGATATTCTAAATTCAAAAATTATGTCTATTTTTCTAAATTAAAAACATATAAGTTGAGTTAATTAATTTAAAATTAATTCCCATTGTTAAAACAAATAGCGTGTTTTAAAGAAACAATAACTATCAAAAGATTGACACTTGTTTATGTTCACTTTCAAAGTGAAATAAATTCCAACAAGAAACATTGGATTAAATGGTAGAAATATATTCTAAATCCACTTTAAAAAAATTAAAAATTTCATCTAACCATAGAAATAAATTATATTAAAATGCAGTTTTGAATTAAAATACAATATATTTCACTATACATTAAAAAATGATCTTTATCGGAAAAATTTAAAAAATTTAAACAATTTGAATTTTGATATCTCAATTCTAAAAAAAGAATTTATTTGGTCATATAGAATGTATTAATGTGACCAAAACTATATTTAAAGAGGGTTCTCCATTAAAAGGTTGTAAATAGACCGTTAATGTAAATTATGCTTAAAATTAGATTAATTTACATTTTAAGCCTCTAACTTTTATTGGATAAATTTAAATACATTTAACAAACATGTATAATCATATTTCAGTAAGTTTCGTTCATTCACGCCAATACAACAGCTATGAGTTAACTACATTTTAAAATAATAATATTATATTATTAGTGTGCAACGTATTATTTATAAGAAACCTGTTGTTGCGTATCACGTACACTATCGGACATAGTAACACTTTTAATGTAAAATTAATATTTAATTCACAAATATTAATAAATATGAAAATATATTATTCCTCAATAACCTAGGTTGTTACATGCTTCGCACTTTTGGAAATTGTGTCCTCGCAATTTTTATTCACGTATCAAAATATGTGCGGGTATTTAACCCTCATAGAATTTTCAGATTCCCAGGTTGCCTCTTTAATCATACAGTTTTTCCACAAAACCATTACCTGGTGAATTACCTTATTCCATAACACTTTATCTCTTCGGTCATGAATCTGGACTATTTTTTCTTCATAAGAGAGATTCCCTTCCAACTGAACTACCTCTGGGATCAAGACAGGAGATAGATCTGGTATATACTTTCTCAACATCCAAACATGAAAAACATTGTGTACCTGGGATATACATGGAGGTAAATCCACCCTGTATGCAACTGATCCCATTTTCTCCAAGATTTCTTAATTTCCAATGATCCTTGGACTTGACATTCCCATCTTAAAAAAACAAATTACACTTTTCCATAGAGAAACCTTGAGAGAGACATGATCACCTACCTAAAAAGAAATATCCTTCCTCCGGTTATCTGCATAACTTTTCTCTCTGCTCTGAGATGTTGTCATGTGCTTCTGAATCAACTAAACTATCTCTGCCATCTCTTTAACCAATCCTTCCCCCATCAGCTTCTGTTCACCTACTTCATCCTAAAAAGCTGGAGTTCGATGAAGCTTTCAATATACTGCCTTAAATGGAGCCATTTTTATACTAGAATGTAAACTGTTATTATAAAAATTTCAATCAAATAATGATGTTGGTCCCAATATCCTTGATATCCATTGAGAAATCATGTAACATATCCTCCAATGTCTGAATTGTTCATTGTGATTTTCCATCTGATTGAGGATGAAAAGCTGTACTAAAATTTAATTCAGTACCCCATTATTTCTGAAGGCCTTTCCAAAAGTTAGAATTAATCTTGGGATCATAATCAGATACAATGGAGGGCGGAACTCCATGCAACCTGACTATCTATTAACATACAACCAAGAAAGTTGATCTAGACACATTGTATCTAGAATAAGAAGGAAATGAGAAAATTTAGTCAATCAATCAACAATAACCCAGATTTCAATATTACCTCGATATGTCTTTGGTAATCCAACAATGAATTCCATTGATATATTTTCCCATTTCACTCAGGCACCTGTAAATGTTGAAGCATCCATTTCAGTAACTTCTGATTTGCTTTAACCTACTGACAAGTTGAACACTTCATAGTAAAATTAGCAATATCTCTTTTCATTCCACCCCATTATTAATACTCCCGAAGATCTCTCTATATATTATTACTACTAGGATGATCTGAAAATGGAAGACTATGAGCTTCACATAATAATTAAATCATTAACTGTGAATCACATGGCACACATAATCTCATCCCAAACCTCAAAACACAGTCATTATCAACGTTAAAATCAAGAAACATACCATTTTGAACCAACTCTACTTTTTTCTACAACTTAGTGTCTTCCTTATGCGCTTGCTTAATTTTTTCTGATAGAGATGATCTCAATGACACCAGATACAAAGCAAAATAATTTTCTACCCAAACAACTTATATGCCAAAGTTTATCAAATCAAAAACCAAAGGATCTCGTTCCAAACATAACATGGTTAATGAAGCATTAATTTTTCATCTCAAAGAATCAGCAACTTTATTTTATTTTCTTGGATGGTAATGGATCGTGCAATCTTAATCCTTGATTATTTCCAGCCATCTCATCTATCTAATGTTTAATTCTTTCTGAGTGAATATATACTTTAAACTTTTGTGGTCAGTATATATTTCACATTTTACTCCATACAAATGATGCCTCCAAATTTTTTAAACAAAAAAAAACAGCTAATTCCAAATCAGTTGTAGGGTATTTTAACTCATGGGGTTTTAACTGATGTGAAGCATAAGAAATTACCTTATCATTCTGCATAAGGACACAACCACGTCTTTTCATCGAAGCATCACGGTAAATTACACACTCACCATTTCTGGGAGGCAGTGCTAAAATTGGAGTATTAACCAATCTTGATTTAAATTCTTGAAAACAATCATCAAATCTTTTTTCCAGATGAACTTAACACCTTTTCGAGTTAACTTAGTCATTAGACTAGATAACCGTGCATGATTTTCAACAAACCTCTAGTAATAACCTTCCAAACCAAGAAAACTAAGAATCTTAGTTATTTTTGTGGGTCTTGGCTATTATTCAACAACTTTTTTTTAGAAGGATCAACAGTTATGCCAATTTTTGAAACAATGTGACCAAAGAATGTAATTGTTTGCAACTAAAACTCACAGTTACTAAATTTCCCAAATAGTTTCATTTTTTAAACTTTATCAAGAAAACACATAAATTACTTTCATGCCCCTATTTACTTTTATAATAAACCAAAATATCAACAATAAAAAAACAACCATTTATCATCTGAATCAACTGAACCATCACTGCAGTAAACTATTCAGTTCTGATTCTGACCATCTCAGGATGCTGAATTGGAAGGTAATTTCCCTCTGTATTCTTTCACTGCACAACTGCCCTGTTTCTTCTATTAAAAACCATTCTGAACACAGAAATATCTTAGGCAAAGCAACATGGTAATCTATAAATGCTATATCATTTCAACAATAAACTAAAAATAATTAATGGATATTAATTTAACAATACCCTTACTCCTAAAGTTATCTAAACTGACCTCCAATACCAACTATAAGGACCCATTCTTAAAACATTACGTATTATTGAATTAAATTAATAATTCCGATTGAGGATCTTTTCATGTTTAGAGTTTCAGAGAATTAGGCCATAACTATTAAATTACATCTCAAAAATACAATGTAGACACTTCTACTCAGTTTCTTTTTTTTACAAAACAAGAACTCCTAAATAAAGAGTCATGTCTAGTTCAATGTTTAAGATATCATGACTTTTCCTTGATCCCATCCTTGACCTTATTCCACATTATGCCTTGTGAAAAACATTTCAAAAATGTGGGATGAGCATAAAAACCTCAGTAAGGGTTACAGAAAGAAGGAAAACTGTTAGTTTTTTCAAAACAACAAGTAAACCATGAATAATTTAACATAAGCAATAATTTTCACCTTAATTAAGTAGTAAATATTCTTTACTGAAAAAAGATCACTACATACCCTTTTGTAACCAAAAGGATACCATAAATCCCATATTAATAACACTTAACATATAAATGTAACTTGGGATATAAACATACATAAATGGAATGAACATACGGTCAACTTCCACTCATATCATTAAATGGAATATCCATATGGCTGACTTCCATACCCATTACATTGGAGGATATAATGTAACCACCCATCTTGGTATTCATGACACCACTCTTCATTTGGTTTATCACGTAACCACCCGTTGAATGTCTAAGTACCATTATAAAATTTTCAAGACAAAAAGAAATATAGAGGAAAGAAAACATTTCCACATTTCATTGAAAATATATCACGTAAATATATTTACATAAAAAAAGAATTATCAAAACCATTTTTAATACCAATATACATAATATAGTATATGGTATTTATTTTCTTTTAAAAACACCATGACATGTTGAGGAAGACAAAGATGAAATAATACTCACTGCGGTGGAAAAGGTCATTGCCACTGCATACGTTAAAAGAAAAATTCCTTTTTGTTATTTATTAAATTTCTATATAGAAACAGATTACCTTTGAAATGTCAAGGGTGTTTATATGGAATATAAAATAATGTCATGTATAAAAACAAAATATGCTTCAATGAAAGGAGATTGTGACGAAGTCCCTTACCTCATGTCTGACATGACTCAATGGTTCTTTAATATCTTCAATAATAAAATAAAGTTAATTTATATTGTCTTGAGAACCATTTTCATGTTTATTATTATTTTTATATCAATTATTACCATTTTATAAGCATTATGTAATCATTCAAGTTAATAATGGTCGTTTTGTCGATATTTGGTACTTGAGTCAAAAATGAACAACTTATATATAGAAGTTGTCCATGTGGTCAATAGTCCATTATATCCATAATGAAATTAATTATTTATATATCATATATATCATATATATCCAGTATATACATGTATTTATAATATTACATAACATTTGGGGGTAAGAAATGAAATGCACCGTTCATGGAGACGGTAAGTCGTACTTACGCATGAACACTACTTTCATTTATATTTATAATTTTAATAAAATTAAAACATAATGATACATAGGTATATTATAATTCCAGTATAATATCACATATAATATCATTAACTATATCCGTTATACATTCCAGATATGGAATTAATGACTCATATCACTTTGAGGGGGCGGTAGTCTGCACTTCCACTAATGAGATTATCACGTTTACCCATAATGGAAACCATAAAGTCATGATATAAATGGATATTACAGAAATATAATGAAACAATAAACATAATATATATCATATAAAAATATTGTTCCATCATAATTGCCACCATGAGAGGCGGTTGGAAATATTTGAACAATCATCGTTTCGTGAGGCGTTAGTTTGCCGTCCACAGAAACATTATGTTCTTCACCCATTGGATGGGGGTGTGTGTAAGTGTAGTTCGAATCCATCTCATAACAACATCCTAGTATATTGAAGATACAGGTTTTGTTACAAAATAAATGAATAAAATGAGTTCATGGGTTATTGAAGTAAAATAAAAGAAATTGTTACCTCTAATTTGGGTAACTCTATTTGATTTGAATCAATGGACTTCTTGAAGTGACTTATACATAAGGTAGGGCTTCTAGGAAGAAGAGTGGGATGTGGTGAGCTTGATGGGGTAGAGATTGGATGAGGCAAAATGTTTGAGAGGTGTGTGGAATTGGATAGAAGTGGTCTCTTTTTATAAGGGAGGGGAGGGGCTCTTTAGGAAAGTGTGAAAATATTATTTTATTGTATAATGATATCCATTTTATAAAGGTCCAAAAATAATTAGAGTGTAAGATAAGATGACCCAAGGTCGAAATAATATTATCCAATAGTAATTGGATAGATTTTGTATAATATTTTAATATTTATAATCTTATTTATTTAAATGATTTATTAATGAGGTAAACACTGCATCATTATTGTGTCATAAATAATTTATTTTATTTGATGTCTAAAAAATATAAAAAATACCATGACGTAGGAAATCGTTTTAGATGTCGTATTAATATTTATAGTCTAAACTTTTAATTATATAACAACGTATAAAAATTTATTTACTAAATGAGTTCTGTTTATGTCATTTTTTCCTTTACATTAAATTAATTAATCAAATGTCACATTATTTTTCATAAGTGGCTCCATGGGGTCCAACAATAGACCCAAACATGCCCATGGTCGGACATTGCTCATCCAATAAGGTTATGACATGTGTTAAAGTAATTTTTTATTATTACACTATTATTTTTACCTTAAATAAACCTATTGACCTTTAACTACGGTAAATAAAAGTCAAAAGTTATTTTTCACCAAAAATTATTTTCATCTTATTGAATGAGATTTTACAAACTAATAACAACCATTTATGTCAAGAATTTCGAAATTCAATTCATATAAGTGTTAAAATTTCATTTAAATGAAAAATTCAGTTTTTTTAACTACTACTAAGTGGTTTCACTGTTCATCAAAAAATGATGTTTTTTAGAAAAATACAAAAAATTCATCCTAAGCTATATTTGATATTCTGAATTCAAAAATGATTTCTATTTTGATAAATTCTGAACATAGAAGTTGCATTAATTAATTTAAAATAAATTCCCATTGTTAAAACAAATAGCAAGTCTTTAAGAAACAATAACTATCAAAAGATTGACACTTGTTTATTTCCATATTCAAAGTGAAATTATTTCAAACGACCAACATTGGATTAAATAGTAAAAATGTATTCTAATTAAACTTTAAAATAAATTAATAAGATAATATAACCATATAAATAAATTATATTAAAATGCAGTTATGATTTAAAATACAATATTTTTCACTATTCATTAAAAATGAACTTTATCGGAAAAAATCCAAAAATTTACACAAAGTAAATTTTGATGTCCTAATTATAAAGAAGGATTTTATTTTTTAATATAGAATGTATTAAAGTGAAAAAAAATTATATTTAAAGAGGGTTCGCCATTAAAACGTGGTAAATCGTCCTTTTATTGTAAATAATGATTAAAAGTAGATTCATTCACATTTTAAGCCTCTATCTTTTATTGGATAAATGTAAATACATTTAACAAACATGTATAATCATATTTTAGTTAGATCCATTAATTCCCAACAATACAACGTCTAGGAGTTAACTACAATTTAAAATAATAATATTATATTAATAGTATGCAATATAAGATTTCAAAGAAACCTACTGTTGCGTATCAGGTACGTTATGGAACATATAAACCCTTTTAAAGTAAAATTAATATTTAATTCAAAAATATTTATAAATATGAAATTATTTTATTCCTCATTTACCTGGGATGTTACATTCTTCCTCTTTTTTGGAAATTGCATCCTCATAATTTTTATTCACTTATCAAAATAAGTGGGGGTATTTATCCCTTAGATAATTTTCAGATTCCCACATTGCCTCTTCAATCATATGGTTTTTCCAAAAAAACTTTACCTAGTGAATTCCCTTATTCTGCAACACTTCCTCTCTTCAGTCATGAATCTGGACTGGTTGTTCTTCATAAGAGAGATTCTCCTCCAACTGAACTACCTCTGGGCTCAAAACATGATATGGATTTGGAATATACTTTCTCATCATTGAAACCTGAAAAACATTATGTACAAGGGATAAACTTGGAGGTAAAGTCACACTATATGCAACAGATCCAATTTTCTCTAGGATTTCATAAGGTCCAATGAACAACAGACTCAACATTCCCTTTTTACCAAAACGCATTACACTTTTCCATGGAAAAACTTGGAGAATGACATGATCTCCTACCTCAAAAGAAATATCATTTCTCTGCTTATCTGCATAAATTTTCTGTCTACCCTGAGCTGTTCTCATGTGATTCTGAATCAAATGAACTTTCTCTACCATCTCTTCTACCAATTACGGTCCCATAATCTTCCTTTCACCTACTTCATCCAAAAAAGGTGGAGTTCGACAACACTTTCTGTAAAACGCCTCAAACAGATCCATCTATATACTGGAATTAATACTGTTATTATATGAAAATTAAATCAAAGAAAGATGTTGGTCCCAAATTCCCTCATAATCCATCAAGAAAGCACCTAACTTATCCTCTAATGTCTGAATTGTTTGTTTTGATTGCCCATCTCATTGAGGATGAAAAGCTGTACTAAAATTTAATTCAGTACCCAACGATTTTTGAAGGTGTTTCCAAAAGTTAGAAGTTAACCTAGGATCATGTTCAGATACAATAGAGAGGGGAAATCCATGAAACCTAACTATATCTTTAACATACAACTGAAAATGTTGATCTAGAGACAGTGTGTCTCGAATAGGATGGAAATGAGTAGATTTATTCAATCGATCAAAAATATACCAGATTGCATTATTACCTAGAGATGTCTTGGGTAATCCCACAATGAAGTCAATGGATATATTTTCTCATTTCCACTTTGGCACTGGCAATGGTTGAAGCATCCCTTTTGGTAACTTCTTCTCTGTTTTAACCTGCTGAAAATTCAAACACTTCACAGTGAAATCAGCAATATCTATTTTCATTATATACCACCATTAATACTCCCGAAGATCTCTCTACATTATAATACTAACAAGATGAACTGAAAACGAAGAACTATGAGCATCAAATAACAACTCATTCATTAACTGTGAATCACAAGGCACACATAATATCTTCCCGAAACTCAAAACACAATCATTATCAACATGAAAATCAAGAAACATACCCTTATGAACCAACTCTACCTTCTTCCATAACTCACTGTCTTCCTTCTGCGCTTGCATAATTCTCTCTGATAGAAATGATCTCACTAACACCTGATACAAAACAGAATAATTTTCTGCACCAAAAACTTCTATGCCAAATTTAATCAAATCAAAAACCAAAAGATCTTATTCCAAAAGTAACATGGTTAATAAAGAATTACATTTTCGACTCAAAGCATCAGCAACTTTATTTGATTTTCATGGATGGTAATAGATCGTGCAATCATAATCCTTGATTAATTCCAGCCATCTCCTCTATCTCATGTATAATTATTTTTTAGTGAATATATACTTTAAACATTTGTGGTCAATATATATTTCACATTTTACTCCATACAAATGTTTTCTTCAAATTTTTAAATCAAAAACAATAGTAGCTAATTCCAAATCATCTGTATGGTAATTTAACTCATGGGGTTTCAACTGACATAAAGCAAAAGAAATTACCTGATCATTCTGCATAAGGACACTACCAAGTCATTTCAACAAAGCATTTCTGTAAATAACAAACTGACCATTTCTAGAAGGCAGTGCTAAAACTGGAGCATTCACCAATCTTCTTTTCAATTACTGAAAAAAATCATCACATTATTTTGTCCAGATGTACATAACACCTTTTTGAGTTAACATAGTCATTATACAAGATAACCTTGAAAACTTTTCAAAAAACATATGCTAATAACCAACCAATCTAAGAAAAATATGAATCTCAGTTATTTTTGTGGGTCTTGGCCATTCCTTAAAAAAATTTGTTCTAGTTAGATCAACAATTATGCCATTTTTTTAAATAATGTGACCAAGGAAAGAAATTTGTTACAACCAAAACTCACAGTTTCTAAATATCACAAACATTTTATTGTATTTTAAGGATTCCAAGAAAACCCTTAAATGACTTACATGATCCTCTTTACTTTTATAATATTCCATAATATCACCAATAAACACAACCACCATTTATCACCTGAATAAACTAGGCCATCAGTACAATAAACACTTCAGTTCTGATTCTGACCATCTCAGGATTCTGATTTGGAAGGAAATTTCCCTCTGTATTCCTTAACTGCACAACTACCATGTTTCCTCTATGAAAAACCATTCAAAACACAGAAATATATTATGCAAAAAAACATGATAATCTGTAAATGCTATATCATTTCAATCATAAACTAAAAATAATTTATGGATATTAATTTAATAATACCCTAACTCTTCATGTTATCTAAACCGACATATCATACCAACTATAATGACACGAACATAAAACATTACATAATATTGAATTAAATGTATAATTCACATTGAGGATATTTTCAGGTATATAGTTTTAGAGAATTAAGCCATAACTATTACATTACATCACAAAAATAAAAAATAGACACTTCTACTCAGTTTATATTTTTTTACAAAACTTGAACTCTTGAAAAAAAGAGTCATGTCTAGTTCCATGTGTAAGACATCATGAATTTTCCATGATCCAATCAATGACCATATTCCGCTTTATGTCCTATGAAAAAAAGTTCAAAAACATTGGATGAACATAAAAAGCATAGTAAGGGATACACAAAGATGGAAAACTGGTAGTTTTTCAAAACAACAGGTAAACCATTAATACATTAACATAAGTAAAACATTTCACCTTTAGGAATTAGTAAATAATATTCACTAAAAAAAAAGATCACTACTTGTCCTTTTGTAACGAAAGGGTTACCATAAAACCCATATAAATAACACATAAAATATAAAGGTAACTTGGGACATAAACATACTAAAATGGAATAACCATACTATCGACTTTCACACATATCACTAATTGAAATAGCCATACGGATGACGTCCATAACCAATGAATTGAATGTTATAACGTAACCACCCATCCTGGTATTCACAACACCACATGTCATTTGGTTTATCACATAACCAACTATCAAATGTCTACGTACCATTATAAAATCATATAACATAAAAAAATATAAACGAAAGAAAACATTTCCACATTTCAATCACAATATATTACGTAAATATATTGATATAACAAATCCATTATCAAAACAATTTTCAATACCAAAATACATAAAAGATTATATGTTATTTATTTTCTTTTAAAAACATTACGGCTTATTGAGGAAGCCAAAGATCAAATAATAGTTGTGGAAGCAGAAAAGGTCACTGTCATCGCTTACGTTAAAAGAAACATTCCTTTTTGTCGTTTAGTAAAACTCTTTGTAATAAAATATTCCCATTGAAAATTTGAGGGGTTTTAAATAGTCTATAAAAGAAAGTCGTGTATTAAAACAAAATACGCCTCAATGAAAGAAGATTGAGACGAAGTCCCTTACCTCATGTCCAACTTGACTGGATCGTTCTTTAATCTCCTGAATAATAAAATAATGTTAATTTCTACTTGCTTAAGAACATTTTTTAGGTTTATTATTCGTTTTATATCAATTATTACCATGTTAAAAACATTATGTAATCATTTAAGTTAATAATGTCCATTTTGTCGATATTTGGTACTTGAGTAAAAAATGAATACCTTATATTTACATGTTGTCCATGTGGTCAATAGTCCATCATATCCAGAATTAAATTCATTATTTAGATATCATATATATCATATATATCCATTATATACATGTATTTATAATTGTACATAATAGTTGGATTTAGGAAATGAAATGCACCGTTCAGGGAGACAGTAAGTCGTACGTAAGCATGAACTCTACTTTCATTTATATTTCTTATTTTAATGGAAATAAAACATAATGATACATAGGTATATTATAATTCAAGTATAATATCACATATAATATTATTAACATTATCCTTTATATGTCCCATATATGGAATTAACAAGTCATATCACTTTGAGGGGGTGATAGTTCGCACTTCCTCTAATGAGATTATCACGTTTACCCATAATAGAAACCATAACAGAATGATATAAATGGAAATGAAAAAATCATAAAGAAAAAATAAACATAATATATATCATATATAAATACAGGTCCATCTTAATTTCTCCCATGAGAGTGGGTTGGATATATTTTAACAATCATCGTTTCGTGAGGCGTTAGTTTGTCTTCCACAGAACCATTATGTTCTTCACCCATTAGATGGATGTGTGTGTAAGTTTAGATCGAATAATTCTCATAAAAACATCCTAGTATATTGATTATACTGGTTTTTTTACAAAATAAATGAATAAAAATATTATAGGGGTTGGATATGTAAAATAAAAAAAATAATTTAAGAGAAACTGCTACCTTCAATTTGGGTAACTACATTTGGTGTGTACCAAATGAAATCTTGAAGTGCCTTTCGACTAAGGTAAGGCTTCTAGGTGGAATAGAGAGATGTAGGTAGATTATTCGAGTAGATTTTGGATGAGAAAACAGGCTTTAGAGGTGTGTGGAATTGGTTAGAAGTGGACTCCTTTTATAAGGGATAGGAGGGGCTCCTTAGGAAAGTGTGAAAATATTATTTTATTATATAATGATATTCGGTTTATAAAGGCCCAAAAATAAATAGATTCTAATATAATATGAATCATGGTCAAAATAAAAGAAAAAAATTGTAATTGGACAGGTTTTGGGTAATATGTTAATATTTATAATCTTATTTACTTAAACAATTTATTAATGAGGTAAACACTGCATCATTATTATGTCGTAAATAATTTAATTTATATGAAGTCTAAAAATTATAAAAAAATATCATGATATAAGCAATATTTTTATATTTCCCATTAATATTTATATTCCAAACTATTACTTATATAACACCATATATATAATTAATTTACTAAAAGTTTTTTGTTTTTGTCATTTTTTCCTTTACATTAAATTAATTAATCTAATGTGTCATTATCATTAATAAGTGGATCCAGGGGGTCCAAAAAATATACCCAAAGATTCCCATGGTCGACCATTACTCATACAATAATCTTATGACATATTTTAATGTATTTTAGAATTATTACAATATTATTTTTACCTTACGTTACCCTATTTACCTTTAACTATGGTAAAAAAAGACAAAAGTTATTATTCAAAAAAAAATTATTTTCAAATTATTTATCCAAATTTTACTTAATAATAACAACCATGTATTTTTGATTTTCAAAATTCAATTCACAGAAGCAATAAAATTTCATTTAAATGATAAAGTCTGTTTTTTTAACTACTACTAAGTGGCTTCACTATTCTTAAAAAATTGATGTTTTTCAGAAAAATACAAAAAATTAAGGCTAAGTTATATTTGTTATTAAAAATTCAAAAATTATGTCTATTTTTATAAATTAACAACATAGGAGTGGAATTAATTAATTTAAAATTAATTCCCATTGTTAAAACAAATAGCGTGTTTTTAAGAAACAATAATTATCAAAAGATTGACACATGTTTATGTCCACTTTCAAAGTGAATTTAATTTCAACAACAAACATTGGATTAAATGGTAAAAATATATTCTAATTTCACTTTAAAACCAATAAAAAAGATAACATATCCATACAAATAAATTATATTAAAACACAGTTTTGAATTAAAATACTATATTTTTCACTATTCATTAAAAAATGAACTTTATCGAAAAAATTCCAAAAAAATTCACAAAGTAAATTTTGATGTCCCCATTATAAATAATAATTTTATTTGTACATATAGAATATATTAAAGTGACGAAAACTGGATTTAAAGATGGTTCACCATTAAAAGGTGGTAAATCAACCTTTTAACCTAAATTATGCTTAAAATTAGATTCAATCACATTTTAAGCCTATAACTTTTATTGGATAAATGTAAATACATTAAACAAACATGTATAATAATATTGTAGTTATTTTCAGTCATTCCCGCCAATACAATGTCTTGGAGTTAACTACCATTTAAAATAATAATATTTTATTATTACTGTGCAATGTAATATTTCAATGAAACTCGTTGTTGCGTATCGAGTACGCTATCGAACATAGAAACCCTTTTAAAGTAAAATTAATATTTAATACAAAAATATTAATAAATATGAAAATATCTTATTTCTCATTTATCTGGGATGTTACTGTTTTAGTGAATTTAAGATAGAGATGATCCTCATATCAATGGATTCCATGGATAGAAAAAAAGAACCAATCATCGTATCGAGGGATGATGAGAATACAATGATAAATATTTTTTTTCATCATTTTGAGGATGTTCCTTCGTAAAGAAATACATACTCTACTATAAGTTTAATAGAAAAGATACTATTATCTAGGGTTGTTGACTACCTTTATAATAAAGTTAAAATTGGTTTATCTTTTAAATACACTATAAATTATCCTTAAATCTATAGGATTTTGTATTACTTATTGTTTACAAGTTTTATATCCTACGATTCATTTAATATAATAAAACCATTATTTTCATATATCTATTATGTTTGTTTTTTATATTAACTATGATTATGATACATACATAGATTAATAAGATCTGTCATGATACTAATCATTTACTCTAATTTAATCATATTCAATCTAATTATGATTCTGTGAATTTTGTAATCATACTAAGGGACGAGTATGGTAATATTACATGAAGAGTTTTTTTTATGTATTTTAATTATCTTAAACAATGTTTTTAAACTAAAATTCAACCCTTCTTGAAAATATCCATCAAGAGATAACACTTTCGATCTGAAAATTGTATTACATAGTAACTATTCATGTGTTGTTATTGATGTGGCAATATTAACTTATTCTCATGGGTTCCACAATCATTTTATAGATAGTAATCTTAGAAATTAGGAAATAATGCCTAATGAAAATGATAATGAACCCTATAGAGTCAAACAATATGTGTTTCCATTGATCTCAATTGAAATATATTTAAATTTAAATTATTAGAATAAATATAATTCTGAACATCATGGAACAATTTTATTTAGTTTTTATTGATCACACATATTTTCTAGGTAATAAATAATTATTTATTCATTCATATATAAATAATTTGAATATTTGAATATTTAATAAATATCTATTTTCATGAATATTAAATGAATATTTATTTTATTTATTAAAAATTTAATAAATATTTTGTCTCTAAACAATGAATAGAAAATTTATTTGTGAATAAAATATTTAATTAAATATTTAATTTTGTATTAGATAAATTTCGAGGAGGATATGTTGACTAATATAGCATGGAGTGATAAATATTAATTTACAAGAGTATAAAATAATATTTATCATTGCACCACTTATAACACAAAATGGAATAAAAATATTATTATTATTATATGGAAAGGTTTCAGATTAGGTATATTATATTTTTTTTGGAAGTAAATAATATTATAAAGTTAATTGTTAGACTATAAAAATATAAACATGTATATTATTCAAGGTTAATTGTGAATTTATATTTATTGTGCACAATGCATTTCCCTATATATTCCTCATGTTAAAATCCACATATTAACGAGAATAATTAGAGAGAATTCATTAATCCTAAAGGAATATTTAAATGGTCAATACGAATAGAAAAAGGTGATTGATCATCCAGGATAGCAATATAAATTCTTTTGGTTTTGTTCATAGATCAAATGACCTTGTTTAAATCACTTCTAAAGGGGCTCTACTCTAGGTCATCCCTTTGTATTGTTTATGTACAATGTGTATGTGCATGTTTATAAATGTTTATATATATATATATCCTTGTATATATATATAATGTATTTCTTAAGGAAATTTATATTGAAAATTTCAAGTATATACATACATGTATACATATAGAAAAAAACATATGTATGAATAATTGTATTTGAAAGAAAATTTAACTTAAATAGATGAATTGTAATTAAAAATATGTGAAACAATCCATATAGTATTGTATTATAAATATAATTGAGGTTTTCTATACTCTCTGTATGAATCTAGATGATGTGCCACCAGATTCCCCTATCTTTTGATCAACGATAGGCCATATGAAGAGAAGGGTTAGAGTTAAGATATGATTTTCTTCACAAGAAGGATAAAATGATGAATGATATTATATTTTGTAAAAAAATTAGATGATAAAAACATGGTAATAAAATTATATGATAGTGGAATCTTAAACCCAATAATGTATGAACTTCAATATAAATATAATAGCACATCTCTAAACCAATTTAGGACCTTAGCTAGAAATATGTGAACTATGGGCAATATAAACTATCAAACCAGAGTTTTGATGAGAAATAAATCTAAGTACCACTAACAATTTTCCAAGTAGAGTAGCATCCAAATTAAATTTCATGGATATCACTAGTGGGGGATAAATTTTCAAGTGATGTGAATTCAAGGAGGATAAGGGTGAGGGTCGTAAAGTGAACTCTATGTGTTAACTCCTTCAGTAGTATGGGTAGCCCAAAATTATCTTAGCCCGACCACATGATTTAAAATAAACATATCCTGCTGAACCCAAATGATCCATATTTTCACAGAGATAAAGTTAAAAACTAATACAATGAAGGTTGGAATCAACATTTATATGATAGAGGGAAGATCAACAGCGAGATCAAAAAAAATACTTATAGTAATTAAGGGAGGAACACCAAACCATCCTAGCTCATAGGAAATGAATAATGGAATGAGAATTTTTCTCTAATAATGTAAATCAACATTTAAATGAGGAATAATAATACTTAAAAAATTCATTATAATGGAAAAGACTATTTAATTATTTTCGCTAGAAGAAACAGACCTTGGTTTTGGCTGATAGCTGTCAGAGGCCCTTCTAGGGCCTGAATAATATAAGGATAGTAGTTTCTATATTGATATTATAAAAAAATAGAATTGTAATTTGAATCATCCCCACTCCAATATATGTGATCAAACCCAACACCATAAGTAAAATGAATGCTAATGATGAGATCTGATCCCCTTTACTGAACTAGGTGGAAAACATTTCCAGGAACTAGATATCAATATTATCTGTAAGTATAGATTTCACAGTGCAATATTGAAGGATTGTGATCATTGTTGAAGTATCATGCATAACAATATCATCAATAATCCAAGGATCACTCCAAATGTTAACACTATCTCTATTATGAATTCACAAGTAATGGCCTTTAATAAACAGTGCTTGTGATCCCTATAGACATCTATAATAAAATCAAGGCTAGATCCCCCAATGCTTATTATAAAATATATATTGGGGATAATAAATTTTTTAGAACATGTGAATATAAGGATTCATGATTAAATTGGATTTACCTACCCTATTAACCACAAAGATAATCACTAAACTAGAAATCCCCCTGACACCCAACCCTTCACTTTCTTATGGGAAACATTGTTTCTCCGAGGACATCCAATGAGTTCTATTTTAGAAATTATGGATCCCCCCAAATAAAATAAATAATTAAATAATATAGTTAATAAGTCTTTTCAAATGATTAAAGAGTGTCCTCACATAAAAAGCAATGAATTTTTACATTACTCCAATGAGGATCTTCTATTCATCCTTTTAAATTATATTGCGTCTCCACATATGGATTTTCATGGGCACACTATCAAGAATATATGATAAAACTTCCTTCATGTATATTTTTAGGATGGAAGGGTGACTAAGGAATATTTAATTCTTCACTACTGGGGGTATTCCAAAGTTGCAATAAAAATCATCCCATCTTCCAGGTAAGACACTGCAACTAAAAGAGACTTCTGATTTAAAAAAATCATTGGTTATCCGAAAGATAATTAATAATATTGGATAAGTCATTTTATATATTTTCCTTACTCCTATGTGGCTCTCAAAAATTTATGGGAGTAATCCACAATGAACTTGTGAGATTTTTCATTCCCTCAGTGAAAAACTTTTACTCCATGGATATACCTTCCCTTCTATTCTCCAAAATCCATGTTAGAGAAAACAACAACAATTATAATAAAAAAGGATTAGAGAGATATGGTACCATTATTATAGGCCATTGGATGAGGAATGGTGATATGTGAGGTTTCCATTAACCTTGATTTTTCATGAGACAAAGGTAACACACAACATGATGATATCAATCTATTTTGTACTAAAATCCAAATAATCCAAAATAAGATACAATAAAGTTTGTTCCACTAATTTGAATTATTTACTCATATTATGTATCCATGACCAAAAATCACTATTCATGGAGGAAGAAGTTCTCAATGAGTTAAAACATTATAAATGATGATACCATTATTAGAAATGATCCTTTTAGGGAAAAATCATTTGATTTTTAGAGATAATATATGGAAGAATGATCCAAATTTGGTTGACCAACACCATTAAGAAGAATTTATTGGACATGTTGAAAAAGATAATATGACTACATTTTGAAATTTGAGACAAGATTGTATCTTTGTAATGTAGTGTGATAAGGGTATCATTGAAAATATTTTTTGGACATACATGTGCATGCATACATTAACATATGATATTCTATTATCCTTATCATTATTACTTATGTTAATTTCTAAATAAATAAAATTAAAATTTCAATGGAAGTATATTAATACATAAATATGAATATTAAAATTTCACTGGAATTTTTAATGAAAACTTTCACTATAAAATATTTAGGTAAATTTACACTTTAATTTAATATGAAAATTTAAACATAATTAATATTGTAATTGTATTGAAAATTTTACTAAAAAATTCAAAAATAAATTCATCATTAAAATTTTAAGGTAAATATATTGAAACCAAAATAAAAAATGTGACTTTTCACATAATATTTATACTACAAATTTCATAGGGAAATATGTAGTGTAAATTTCTACTAAAAATTTCTAATGAAATATTTCATATGAAATTTATTTTTTAATGTTAAAAAATTAATATATATCAATATATAAATAATAATGTAAATTTTAATAATATACTTTCATTGAAAATTTTCATTTGAAACATTCACTGAAAATTTCTAATTAAATTTCAAGTGAAGATTTTCACTAATTTTATATTATAATTTTATTAATAATTTCGTTAAATTAAATCTAAAATAAAAAATGATTATTTATATTAACTATTACGTGTTTTATTTTTTCAAATAAGTTATAATGACATATTTTTTTAAAGGAAATATTTTCAATTAGCTTTAAAAATAAATATATATATATGCATAAACATTATTTTTATAATAATAACTATTACAAGGTTTTAAATAAAACATTTTAACCTAGTAGTCTGAATAAATATTATGTATATATATATATATATTTATAATTGAATTTCCTTAAAAATTGTTTTCTAATTATATATTTTTTTAAAATAAAAAAAATAACATTATATTTTTTTTATTTCAATATATTTTATATATTATAAAATATGGATATATAAAAATTTAATGATAAAATTATTTATTTTATAATTAAATTATATAAATTAGATTAGAAAAAGATTTGATATAATTTTATTTTAAAATACTAAAAATATATAAAAAATAGGCATAAATTCGTTATTATTATGATAATAACTATATTTACTTATTATAATGAAATTATTAATCAAAACATGAATAAATGTATTTTAAAAAACTAACAATATTTATTTTAATTCTATTAAATGATAAATATGTATTAATATTAATTTTAAACAAATATAATAATAATAATTATTATTATGATTCTAATAAAGATGACCTCACACTAAGAATGTAAGCTATTTAATCTTTTTTGAATATTATACATGGAGTGAATAATAATCATGGGGCTTTATTTAGATGTAACTATAAATGATAGAACACTCCATAAATGAAGGATACTTATTTTTTGGAATATTGGATATACAATCATAGTTGTGGAAAAAACCATTCATTCCATATTTTCTTACATGACAAAGGGTATTATTCTTTCATGGGTTTACCTTTGAAAGCATGTGTTCTTATTTCTCATGCCCATGCTCCATTAGCGAAAGAATATTGATGAACCAACACCTCTAAGTAGTTAATAGTAATTGTTGAAAGGATGAATGATAATAAATATGGGATTAAATAGTTTATTAGCTCTAAATTGGGAACACGTTCTGGGAAAAAGGCCACCCCGAACATCTACATGATTCTTGAATTCTTCAACACCCCTGAGCTTAGTACGATCTAAGTTATGTGCACTGGGAAAACACTATGTAGTAATATAGGTTCTTTACATACCCTAGAAACTGATAACACAACATTCCAACCCATTGGCTCGTTAGAAAATTCTAGTACAAATCTGGAAGCAATATCATCTCTACTAATGGATGAATTGAATGTTTTTTATGAATAAAAATCAATTAGGCTTGACAATTCGGGTCATTTTATAGAAATAAAGGGTGAACCTATAGAAAATACAATATAGCCTATTATGTAATGTAATTCTCAATATAGGGGAATAAGAATGTACTACACAAATCATAGTAAATAGATTGTGCAAATTTCTTTACACTCTATGGAGGTGGAGTTGCAAGATCGTTTTGGGAAACCATACATGGATATGTTTCTATCTAAATTGTTTCCAACTAAGAAGGATGAGGAATAATACATGGATGATCATATGACACCATTCCCTATTTGGGGTTGTGTTTGACACATGAAAAAAGTGGGGTTTTCCTTAGAGTAGTGGAAGCTGGCGTGGAAAAGACAATGTTTGAGTTCAAACACAAAATGACTTTACATTTCACATGTGTATGTGTTTTCTTTCATATTGGCCTCATTTAGGATAATTAGTTGATATTGAAACTCAATGTACATTAGTATGTGTCTATATGTTTTCTTTTCTTAGTATTGTTTTGGGTCAATGGGATTGGGCTACCAATCAGATGGTTCATTCCATTTAGAATTATAATTATAAAAAGACAAATTCTATAAGTAGGATGTGATATAGAATAAAAATGAAGGGTATTTTTACTAACATAGAAAATTCTTTGAAATGTAATTGTTTTTAAAATGACCCTCAATTTAAGAATACATTATTTGATGCCAAATATTTCATCTTTATTCATGGAACCATCCCAATCATCAAATGAAGGGTCAGGTTAGATCCCAAACCCATGATAATATTCTTCTATTGGGGATTAATATCATCTCAGGTTTAGAGTATCATCCTAAGAATGCATACCCATTTCCAAACAATAATACCTCTACAACCCTATTTTGGAACATGTTAATCATTATTTTTTCTCTTATACCTATAAATTTATAAATATAATAATATTTATCAATTTTTCATATGATATTTATGATATATATTTATTATATTATTTTTAATAATATATATATATATATTTATATATTTATTTTAAATAAAATATGTAAATTAAAATTATCATGTTTATTATAAATTATTTTATAATAAAATTATTATATATATTTGTATATTTATAAATATATAATCATTATATATATTTATTATATATATATTTGAGAATGATTATTAATATACATATGTGTAAATTTTTACCTATAATTTAATTTCCAATGGAGATTTCCAAAATTTTAAATAAATTTCCATTATTATTTATATTTACCCAAGGAAATATATACTCAAAATCTATCTTAAAATGGAGATTTTAGTAATTTATATTTAAATTTTCATTGAACATTTTTAGTGAAAATTTATATTTATTTAGGTAAATTTATATACCAACATAAATTTCTAATATAAACATCCATAAATTTGATAATAATTTCTAGTATTTATCTATGTTTAGCCATTTAAAACTATACATGTAATATTATTTTGAAAAGCGGTTTCAATAATTTCCATTTTAATTTTCAATGAAAAATTATGGTGATATTTTCTAATTATCAGTGCAAACTTATATAAAATATTTATTTTCCTAGAGAAACATCAATAATTCTATTGAAAATTTACAGTTAATTTTTTTCTTTATTAATTTAAATTTATAATAAATATTTAATATAAGTATATAAATATTTATATATATACATATATATATAAATCAATCATTATATTATTTTTTGAATTTCCATCTATAGGTTTTAACTCTGTGTTATGTTTTTCCCACCACTTATTTTAATTCACATTTCACACAATCCCCACCTTGACTTTATCCTTCCCTAATCCCCCACCTTTTCATCTTTCTATTATCGCTAACTGCTCATATCCTACCTCACTCGAGTGTTTTTTTCTCCCATTTTTTCTCCATATTCTCTCTACTCTACCCCCATTCCTAAATATGTCTATGTCCCTTCTCACTACTCACTTACATTAATATCCAATTATAAATATCCCTATCTCCACGTCTACCCTTATTCCCCAATACACTTCCCACCT
The DNA here is from genome assembly GCA_963277665.1 of Viscum album. Lineage (NCBI taxonomy): Eukaryota > Viridiplantae > Streptophyta > Magnoliopsida > Santalales > Viscaceae > Viscum > Viscum album. The sequence continues at coordinate 978,226,248 of OY728161.1, forward strand.
TTTCTTATATCTATATATCTCTTTCATCACCCTCTCCACCTTATCCTCCTAGTCTCTATCTCCCACCTCTTTTTCCATCTCCTCAACTTCAAATATTTCTCACCATTCAACTAGTATTTCATGTATCTCAAATATCCTTCATTACTCATACCAATAATCTAAAAATGATAGTGTGATCTATTTTTTCAATGATCCCATATCCTCATATATTTATTATATTTATTGAATTATATAGGATTTATCTGATTTCAGATTGATAACCTACCTAGATAAGTTATGATTCATAATCACCCCATCAGGTAGGATCTCTTTGAACAATATCTTACACATTCAATGTTCCATTAGTAGATTTAATTACCTGATCAGGTATATTCCACCTAACTGATTTTCTAATTCAAATTTGATGTTGATCGAATCATGTGTTAACTGAGTGGTATAAATATAACATCACATTTATTTTTTACCTTATTTTCATTCATAATCCACTTTTATTCTCCATAATTATTTTATAATAATGTATTAATACATTGTTTAATTACAACAATGAACATCAAAAATAAAATTTCTAATGAACCATGATGTCAATATTGAGTATAGAATCCTGTTATATTTTATTTATATTGTTGTTTTTTAGTTATTTACATTTCCATTCCATGTTATTATTATTTTTATTGTTCATTATGTTTTCAAAGGTCTTTAATATTATATATTCCAAATTTTTTTAATCTTAATTTATATTATATATATTTTTTGTTTTTAGGGAGAACCGAGATGATGATATGATACAAAGCATAGGGTCTTCGTAACTAAGTGGTATGAATATAACATCAATTTTATACTTTTTACCCTCATTTATTTAACATTATACATTCATTTACCATGATGTTATACTTACATGTCTCGAGGAATTATTTAATAGTTCTTATTATAGAATATATCACATATAATAAGTTTTTTTACCAAATTTTATCTATACATCATGTTGTAAGACTATTTTTCATCCATTTATTGATGTATTTTTTTTTTAAAATTTAACTGTATGAATTTTGAATAGCATGATTATACTCAATGATTATAATCATAATAAGTATAAATTTTTTCATGAAATGGAGAAAAAACAAAAAATTTCCCCAATTACCTTCAATAATTAACCATATTATATATTTTTAGATGTAAAACATAAATCTAAATACATGTGTCTATTCTATGTTTTTTTTTCAAGGAATGATGATCTAAATTGAATTGATTTCAATGAAGAATTATTTAATGAATGAATAAAGGTTTTTATACCATAATTAGTACCTTTTTAGATTGATGGAATTTATCAAGTGGGTGGTGTTCCTTTTATATGTTATATTATTTTATTATCACATGAATTCAGGATAAATTGTTTTATTTTTTCATTGATATTGCTAAAATTTTCTCAGGGTAATCGACATTGGAACTGTGGGATAACCATAAGTAGGAAGCAATATATACCTCCAACTTTGGTTGATATATATTTATGATGGTTTTTACAATAAAAAAATTAAAGTGATATACATTTTACCATAATTTTTATTGACAGACATAAAAATCCAATATGGTTTAATTATCTCTTTTAGTGATCACCCATAGCATTACACGTTTTATTTCCCTCTTCCCCAATCTTATAGGTTCAATTTACCTCTTCCCCATTTCCCTTTTCTACTACATAGGATTTCCTTTCCATCACATACTTCCTCTTCCATCTTTTCCATTTTAATTTTTCATGTTCTTTACACCCTTACCAAGTTATTTATTTCTATCAAATATTCATAAAAATTTATACATTATTCTTAATCACCAAATGGATTTTAATATGTATAATGAATTTTATGACGTTTAATATTGTAATTTTTTCACAGTTAAAAAAATGATGAAATTATATTGGATTTCATTCATTAGATAATTGGTGTTTATTTACTTATTTAGTTATATATAATTAGGTTTGTTATTATTATATAAAAAATCTATCATGTTTTAAAATATTTTTTATTTAATTTTTCATTCTAATTATTTTTATTTGATATTGTAATATCAAGTCAATATATTATGGAAACGATTCATAGTTTTGGATTCAAAACATAAAGTACCGTGATTTAATGAATTGTAACTTTATTTTAAGAATAAATTATATTCAATATTTTCATTATTATAATTCTGAAGATTATTGTTGAATTTTAACATTATTTTTAATTTAGGATTTATGTTAATTGATTCTATAAATATTTTTTCACACTAGTCATTTAAAAAATGATTTCCCACATATAGATTGTGTTTTCAATATGAATTAAAGTGCAATCTTGTTTTTTAAAAACAATATAAGAACTTATTTTTAATGATTTATAAGTAATTTTAAGTTAGGGTCGTCAAAAAATTCTTAATAAAAAAAAATTAACTCATTTTTTTGGGTTATGTTACCTTAGAAGGCCTTGGAGAAATTATTTTTTTAATCATTAATAATTTATGTAGTGTGTTTCCCATTATTGAAAAATATCTACAACGTATTTTGAAACTTTGTTTGTGCCTCACTAACATCAAACATCAAAATTACTAAAAATTACTGTCTAGTTCAAGAAACCTATAATTCTTATGAATTATCCATTATCAATCCTTATTAACTTCTTGTAATCCCTAATAAAATTACATTTATTCTGGTTGTGATCATCTGTATATTTTCATGCGTTAATTCTCATAGATAATGTTACACTTTTTAAAACTATTTATTGAAACCAGATCCATGGAAAATTAATATATATATGTTTTTTCATCGCACTTTCATGTTTATTAGCCTACCTAGAGTAGTTAATTTATCAAAAATAAAATAAATAAAATAATAGTTGTATCTTTTATAAGTGATTTGTAAATAAAACACTTTTCCCCTTTAAATAACCATATCATTAATCCAACCTATTTTTTAAAATTAGTTTCAATATGGAATAATTTTCAAACACTTGTGTATCACACATTAGATTTAATTCTAAAACTATTTTATTTTTAGGATAGTAATGACATATAAATTTTGAATTTCAATTTATGTTACTTTTTAGGTACTAATGCATTCCAATAATTATCAATTAAGTCAAGAATTTTAATGATTTTAGCATAGCCACAAAAAGCAACAAAATTTTAAATTTCCACAATGCTTTTTTATGATTCTTTTCAAAAAAAATTAAATTTTTTTAAATAAATCTAATGCTTAAAATATAATTTTTTAGAGGTTTATTTGATTTTGTACCAAAAAAACTAAAACAAAAATATAAACACACATATATTATGTGCATTATATCTATTTTTATAGATATATTGAAAAAATTTATTATTATGTGATAAAAAGTGTACATGATGGAGGATTATTAATGAGTTATAGTGGTTAATGGATTATAATGTATGTTTAATATCCAATTGAACCTTTCATACATACACTAGATTCATAGGATGTGAAATTATTTTTGATGTTTTAATTTATAATAAATAATTCAGGGAAAATATTAATAAATAAATAAATTTTTTATATTTTGGGATTTATTTACTCATAATATTAAATGAGTTATGCATTGGTTGTATTATTTTCTAATAAACTCTCACTTGAGCCATGTATTCACTTGGGACTACGTCAACTTCAATGATATATTTTTTCGTAAGGTTTCAATCTAAATGATGATGATTCCTGTCGATGTTTCTGTTTCCATTCACTAAATATATTTATTTTATTATAACTGGATATATTCTTCAAACATTAAGGTTCCAGTTACATTATTGATAAATCATCGGATCACTAGACTATTTTTTAAGTTAAAACAATCTAAGTAATCCTTTAAGTAGTGTTGTCTCACTATCATCATTTATTGGTCTAATATAGGGGTTCTAGGGAGTATCATAGGTGATTAATTCAAATTTCATTTTGGTATGAAAAAATATTAGCTTCCAATGTCTTTTTGGGTTTAATATATGTAAATTTTTTCTACCATTGACTTTGTATTTTATATGGATTATTAATTTTTTTTTGTTTCATAACACAATATAAATAATTAATAATAAATTTATTTAATCCTTCTATATATGATATCATATAATAAATTCTTTGTTTATTTATTATATTTCCATTTCTTCCTAGGTAATCAATTTTACTTCCTATAATAAGGGGTTCTCTTGGTTTCTTTGTAAGTATTAATTTAGTTTTTTCATTTATAAAAAATATATTGATTTTTTATTCCAATAAATGTTCCCTAGTGTTATAGACAATATTTCAAAATAAAAACCATATGAACTGACTAAAATATTCCTTTGTTTTAGACTACATGATTTGATTTTCTATTGTAGTCACCTTTCTTCCATTATAGTTTTATTAATGGATTCCTTTTATGCCAAAATATGGAATGTTTATTATTCATTTTGTGATCAAATATAGTAATTTTAAGAATTTTGTTTCATTTTTTATTTTAAATGTTTTACTAAAACATCATCTGACTATATTTTATATAAAATATATTTTACCCACACCCATAATTTCATTTTTAGTATTATTTTATAGCAGTGATTTTTCAAGAACATGATTTCAAATAATACAAAAAATGGTGAAATGATAAAAAAATATATAGAATAATCATTCATGTGAACTTGATTTTTTAAATTATAAATGATATTGTATATATTTTAATTACAATTATTTCATTTTATCAGTACTATATCACCTATTTAATTATATTTTTAATTAAATCACATATTTTTATTTTCTAAGAATTATTTAGGATGTTGTTTTTTACTACTATTTTAGAATGACTGGATATTTTAAAACTCAATATTTGAATACCAAAAATAGTTTATTTTAATTAATAAATATATATGTTTTATATTAAGATAATGAACTATGATTTTACACATCAAACACACTTATGAAATATAATTTTTGAACCATTTCCATAGTATTATTCTTTTAGTGTCATTTAAGTAGTTTCAATAGATTAATTTTATAGAGTAATTTAACTATATGTATGTCCAATTCCTATAGATTTACAATTTACGTTTTTATATGTTCAATAAATAATAAAAAACCAATGATCATACTAAATATAGAATGTATTTTTTGTGACACATAGTTATATCCTTATAAAGTTTTCTATAAAAAAATTATTGTATACCCATATTTGTATCAAGAATTTTTTATGAAAATTTGTTAAATATGTTTGTTTTTCCTATGTGAATACTACATGATAAATTAATAAAAAAAATTATCCAAATTTAAAATATAATAATAAAATTTCTTATCATCACATATTGAAATCCAATTATTCATGTTTATATATATGGTCTTGTCATTATCATAATATTATATTACCACACACTATTTAGTGTTGAAAACTAAATATTTTATATATTTATATAATGAAATTTGTCTCCATGAATTCAATTTATATATACACACACATTGATAAAGTATCAATTGATGTCATTGTTCGAAGAAAAAGATACATTGATAATCATAATCAATTGAGTGGTTATTAAAACATGAAGAAAATAAAGACTGGATATATTGACTAAACTAAATCTCGTAATTTCATTTTCATTCTTATAACATGTTTATAAATATAATTTAAAAAAACATAAAAAGTATAGAGAATAATATTTTTTCTAATAGTGTCATATATAAGCAAATATCTATTTAATTGAAAATCCTATAAAAATGGTACACACACACTTTTTATTATTTTTATTCAGTGTATTTGAAAGTATGTCCATTTTCATCATTATATTGTGCATATTTAATTCTATTTACCTATAAATATTACTAAATTTTGTTTTATATAATATGAATATTTTTATGAATATGATATATAATCATATTATATATTCACATTTTGATATAATATTATTTTTTCATAATGTATATTCTGTAATATGTGTTTTACTTTTCACATTAAAATTTGTATTATATTATATTAATATACCTTATTCACTCTTTCCTAACTACATATTTCATGTATTGTTATAGTCATGCAGGTACGGTATTTCACCATGTGAAAAAATTAAATTCATGGGATGTTGACTTTATTATTCACAATCAGTTTTAATTTTTTTAGTTATTAAATTCTTAATAAGTTAAATATTTACATTGTTTAATATCATAATTTAATTTTAATCATTATTGAAATGTTGTAAATATTTCATTTATGAATTAAAATTCCAAATCTAATTCCACATAATATTGATTTTTTAGATTATTAACAACGATGTAAAAAATCCAATCTACTCAATCATGTTTTTTACTTAAGATTAATGACACACGTTAAATTTAAATGAGTTTGATGATATAATAACTATAATTAATATTATTTCAAGTATATATTCTACTTAGAAATATTTCATAAACCATACATGTAATTTTATTCTCCTTTCTAGATATATTTTTTATTGGTAACATAATATGGTCTGTCATTCTCTTTTTTTTACTATTTTTGGATTTTGGTTGTTTAGTTTCTAATTAACTTCTTTTTAAAATTCATGAACCATTTCTCTCTAATGAATCTTTCCCTACTATTACTCAACATATATGTTTCATCTAAATATTTAATCCATTATTAAATAATTATGTGAAACTATGATACATATTATTCTATTAACATTGTTACTTATCCTAGACAATTCTTTTATATATACTATTTTGTAGAGCTATATGTTTTTTTCATAATAGATAATTTAATCTTTTTATTACAATAGCGATCTATATTCTATTTATTTATTATTACCCTGTAAAAATTATCTATATATGAATTTTAGATTTCATAGATATGTCATGCATTACTAAATATATTTCATGCATTATTTTCATACTTTAAATTTCATATCATTAATCTTTTTAAATATATATTTTGTCATTTTGTTTTAGTGACTACATTGTCCTATGAAAATGAAAGGGGGAGAACAATAGTATAAGTACATACAGACATATTTTTTAACATAATTATATATATAAATATATATAACTATATACACTAGATACTTATTTGTATATTATTGGTACTGAAAATTATTTACTATTTAATGTAATGATAATTGTGAGATACAAAATAAATGGAATTTTTTAAAATAATAAATCATTAGATGTAACTTGGAAACCCCACAAATAGATATTAGTAAAAACCCACATGAAAATAAAGGGATCTCACTATAGTAAAAATAGTTATAGACCCTTTTTTAATAACACTAGGAGAAAATAATAGAGAATCGAATTAGAAATACCATTCAAAACTAAAATCTGGAGAAGATAAGTTGTTTACAGATAATGAATTATGAAGATTTGAGATCCTAATTTTATATGGAAACTACACCCACATTCCCCCTAACTAATTGAATAAATTAATTTAATTCAATAAAAGAGAAATAGTTTTACCTCTTACCCAATTATTGGGTGGAGGATTAAAGGGGGAGACACCCATTTGGACTAAATTAAAATGGTTAAAATTTTCATTTTTTCAAGTCTCAAAAAATATCTCCCACATCGTGATTTAATTAATATAAAATCACATATCTGAACATCCTTTATATATTTACAACTAAACTACTCAAATCTTCATGATGTAACTTAAGGATCTTCACAATCTGAATACATCAGAGTCAATCACCTTTGTTGTGAAATCTAAAAAATTATCTTTATTGTAAATTTTATGCATATACACACTTTTTTCCTAAAATACTTATAAAAAAAGATATTATACCCCATTTTTCATTATCCAAGAATGAAAATATGGATTTATATATATGTTCAATGAATATTTAATGTCATAAAGCAATGATATTTAGTGTTATTTGTACCAATTTTCCTTTAATAAACTTATTATCCTAATTTCCTCTTTGAATTCATATCTTGCTTCCATGTACTCCACCTCGGTCATGGATAAAGGAATAATTCAATGTAAATTTTTAAATCCAACTCCAATATCCTCTTGAAATATTAATCACATAACTACAAGGGGATTTCTACTATTAATAATCTCTTCCAAAATTTGAATGAACATAGGCTATGATTTTAAAATCTTATGATCTAAAACATATTGATTTATCCAAGGTCTCCTTGAGGTATGTAAATACCAAATTCACTATGATACAATTTCCCCATCCATGTTTCTCAATGTACTAAATAACTACTCCCAGTATATGTAAAATTTATAGTCTAGTACAAACCATATTGAAAACAATACTCCCCATTTCTGATTCATCTAGTACTTGAAACATGTTTATCATCTCTATGTCATTAATAAGACACACTGTAGAGCAATCATAAAATTAATATGAACATGGTTATAGATTGATTTATAGTATTTTATATTTAATATATTAAATAATTTATATAAGTAATTATTTTTTGATATACAAATCATCCAATTATTTCTCTCATTATAAATATATATCCCTAGAATTATGTTTACTGGTCCCAAGACCTTCATATTAAAATCCCTATCAAATTGTACCTTATAGTCTTGGATTCAATAATTATTTAGAATTGTAACCAATATTTAATTCAAATATAATTGATTAATGATTATATCATTACCATATAAACCCCGAAAATATATATAAGGATATGAATGATATTTTTTGTATCCAAGCCTCATGATATTGGAATCAAATCTCTTATACCAACACATAAGTGACTATTTTAGACTGTATAATGATTTCATCAACCTAAAAACAAAAAATTCATTTAATTATTATTAAAAAACCTATAGTTATAAAATATATATTTAATAATCAATTTCATCATGGAAAAATATATATTTATAACCAGCTACTCTAGCACACATTGCTAGAACTGCCCAAATAGTCACCAATCCAAAAATATGAGAAAATATTAAATTGAAATCAATAAATTCCTTATGATTATATAATTCGAAAGCCAATCTCAAATAATATTTCTCTACCTAGTAATTTCATTACCACATGATGTTAATGTCCCATTTATTTCAAATAGCCTTTCATTTGTGAGGTAATAATACAATATCCCAAATCTTATTCTTATGTATTGATTCAGGTACCTACTACATCACCACCATCCATGATTATTAATATAGATTCTAGATTTACACTATTAAAAATATGGATATCAATCCTCTGTCAATATGAATTACGAAATATTTCTCTTAGTGACAAAGTTTGAGTTCCATATTGGCACTCTTTTCTCCGAAGTAGACAGTCGTGGTAAAGAATCAACCAGTACTTGATCATCATGATCTTGTAATTCCATAATGGAAAATAGTTCTTCTTTTTTCATAAAACAACATGAATTTTTTAGTTTCTATAGTCACATTATTTTTGTATCAATAAATCTTAATTTTTACCTTGTCTTCTAAAAAATGATATCTCTTTTGATGAAAAGTTTGTCTGTAGTGTGGCATCACAAATGAAACCAATTTACACTATCACGGTGTCATAATAAGGTATATTTATATGATATAAAATTAAACATGTACCTTTATTGGTCATTAAGTAGTGTACATATTAGACTTCCTAATGTATTTTGTAATACATGAGACCTCACTACAATAAAAAAACAATACATCCCAAAACTAATGCACAATTCACACTATAAAGAGAAATTATTCATGATTATACCTAAATCTTGAATTTCTAATATTACAGGTTTTATATTTTATAGATTTATTTCATATTTTTATTTATAATTTCATTATTATCATAGGCTGAATTTTTTGTATTTTTATGAAATAATAGATTTTATAGTAAAAAGTGAAAATATAGGTTTTACCAAAACTATACATTTTATAGTAAAGACCTTTAATTTTATAAAAGAATTTTATTTGTAAATTATTTCTTAAATAAGTGAAAATAAACATTTAAAAAATCTATTTTTAATTTACAAAATCTATTATTATCATTTTAAGGGCTTAAGAAATATTTTCCAATGAAAATTATTTGTAGCTTTCCTTGTAATTAAATATTATTTTGGTAAAATTTAGTTTATTATTTCATTGAAAAACACATAAATATTATATTTTTATATTAAACCATTTTATATAATGAAAATGAAATAAAATTATAATTTTACCCTTAATATATATATTTTAATCATGAAAATAAACTTGTTCAAAAAATAGGCTTCTACATATTTAATGTGCTAATGTTAAAATTTATTTCTATTACATATAGTAATAGTAGCTAATAAAATGGATTTAATATATATAATATGAATTTTCAAATTAGTTAATGAATTATATTTTATATTTTTGCATAAAAAATGATTTACATTGACAAAAAACAAGCTACTATGGTAAAAGTGAAAATGGTAAATGTAAACTATCTTACGGTAAGGTGCATGAAACATAGTAAGAATGTTTATAATTGATTTTTTGAGAAATTATCATTCTTATATAATATAAAGCTCAGTTATTTTCCATTTTTAATCCATTTTACATGTAAAACAGTTTCCCTCTTTATATTATGTTTAGATATTTAATAAAATTACATTATCACCACTTATAAAAGAGGCCTCTCACAACCCCTTTAAAAAACTACATAAAATAGGTTTACAATTCAAAATATGACCTTAATTCTTCCAATATAATCCTATTCCACCAACTTCATATTCTTCTCATAAGAGATTATCCTAATACACCCCTATCAATGAGTCCTCTTAGGGAATACCGAAGTCCTCAACTTGAGTAATAATTTTACTAATTTCATTAATTTTTTATATTAATTTTAAAATTATATTTTACAATTAATTTATTATTTCATGAATATTATATTTATACAAAATTATATTATGATGAGGAAATATATATTATCCACCTTTCCCCTTTTCTCATAAGTAAAATAGAAAATGATATATGTGCATGTCTGAAGAATTTCGCCTCCACAAAGAGTAACATTTATTTTTTCATAACCATATTACATGGATTGACATGATATTCAATTTCAAAAATAATTACTATAAATATAAAATATATTTTATTCAAAAATGATAATAAAATATAGAAAATTTCTCATGTTCAATGAAAAATTAAATCATAACCCACGAATATGTTCTTACTACCACATCTACAGAACAATTGGTTTTCATTTTACATTTCATAACCTCCTTATGAGGATGGTCATTAAAATATATATAATGGAATCATATTTTTTATAATTTTATTAAGGTTATGTAATAAAAAATTGGACAACCTATTAATAATATGAGCAATAAACAATTGTGATGAATTCAACCACCCAAAAGTGTGTTGTAAGGAAAAATGATTTCTTCTATCAATTTCATAACTTCATATATTTGATAATATTATTATTATAATATTTTCAAAATATCACAAAAATAAAAACTTATTTTTGTCATTATTCTTCAGTTATAATGATATTACAACTAAATCACTTCATATTCATCCATTAATTAATTTAGGTTCTTCTTTGTCACAATTTAAACTCCCACTTGAAAAATGATATAAATTTATATTCAATATTACTAATATATTTTAATTTATTGTAATATATGATATAAATATGTAAATCCTAATTTTATTTTTGATTTAAAATATAATCATTGATATTAAACTCATTAGTAAAGATACCAATTCCCTTTTTTTTACAAAAAAACAATAAAAACGGATAAACATTGATTTCAACTTTATCCATATAATGACATTATAACTATATAAATTATAAATTAAAATACCTTTTATGGTATATTAATGATGTCATTTGAATGGATAATTAACAAAAAAAACTACAATTATGAAGCTAGTTTGTAATAATCAATATCACTCACACCCGATATTGAAAATAGATAATAACTAACAGATAGACATATATAAAATAATTATAAATTATGTCAAAAATGTAATAGATATGAATAATGATATAAAAAAGGTTTTTAGGGATGTTTTTATATGATCTTAGAAAATGTTTGTCTAAGTGAGAATAAAGGTACGTATTATTTGTCTAAAATTTCATTTCTATGAGGCGTGATTATGTTATAGGCAAGGTTTTTTATTCTATGGTGTACTTTCTACCCATTTGATATTTTAATTAATGATTCTATCACTATTCATGATATTTAATGTTCTATTTAAAAAAATTTACTTCAATGGATTTTTATTACGATGATACTATTAGAGTTGGTTCCCCAAAACCAACAACTTTGTACATTAGATTACATGTATATTCAGTGGAGTGAATATTAATATAAATATATTATCACATATTGATTTTTCTTATCCATAACATTGAAGTGATATTGTCCAAGTGTATTTGTCGCATGGATAAGGTTGTAGAAGTTCCCCTCTATGATGATAACATAGAAATTCTATGGTGATATCTATCAAATATATTCTATAGCCATATAACATACTATGATAAGGAACAAATAATATAGACTATTAGGTGAGGTTATTTGTATGGTGATGTGACTTCATCTCATGATGTTCGCTCATGGTAACCTCTAATATGGGAGATTATGGGAACCAACCCACTAGTAGTAATTCTATATGTTTTTGTGCCATCAAATATTTCTATTCACAAGTAAGTGTAATGGTCCTTAGACTTTAATATTATCCTTAATTCATTTCATGGATCATGCACGTAAATTTTTTAAAGAAAACTATAAATACATATGTTCATGGTGAGGTAGGGTACGTTGGGTGCCTCAGTATTGATATGTAATTAATATGATGAAAAAGGATTTTTCCCATCCATCATTATGTAAGTTGATATATCAACCCTTTGATTAGATTATAACAATATCATTAAATTATGTTTCCATTGTGTAATGACATGATTATTTCAAAATGTCAAATAAAGGCGTATAGAGCATAACGGTTGATGACACAGATGTGCAACATGATGGATGAGATATTGTGATAAATATAATATATTACACAGTGATTGTTCATATGGGTTTGTCTATTCTGTGACATTAATTTCTTTACCTTGAGTGCCTTGAATAGAATCCAAATAGTAATCTTGAACTATTGGCATTACAACATAATACCAATGAAAAATAATCCAAGGGGTTAGACATTATGTGTTTCCATTGATCTCAACATAAATTCTGTTTTAATTTAATTATTAGAATTAATTTTATTCTCAAAACTAAAGAATAATTTTATTCATTTATTATTGATCGCTAACATTATCAGTGTAATAAATAATTATTTTTTTATTAGTATATAATTTATTTGATTATATCAATATATAATAAATATTAACTCATAGAATTGTGAACAAAATATTTATTTATGAATATAATACGTATTATGTTATTCATTAAAATTACATTTAATTCAAATGGACTAAGACAACATCCGGTGAAAAATAGTAATTTACAAGCTATTAAAATAATATTTATTATTCCCCAAGTTAGCGTACACACAATAAAATATTAATCATAATATTATTATTAAGTTTCATGGGGGTTATACAAGATTATAACATTATTTAGGTTAAAGAATATAATTAAATAATATTTTAACTTAAACTGCAACTCTATAAATAGATTCTTATGATCAATGTGTAGAGATAATAGAAAATATAGAATAAAAAATCATTGCACAGATATAAATATTCTCTCTATATCTCCCTTTAATTAATCCTCACTTACTCTCAATATAAAGAATATCACATTCAAGCCCAAATCATCATGGATTTATGAGGAAGAATAAAACAAACCAATTCATTCACTATGCTACAACCTAGAAATCAATTGGTGTTGTATGGAAATCAAAGGAGAGTGTGTGGATCACCACTAGAGAGACACTACACTTTGATCCTATAAGTTCAATAATTTTAATCTGAAAACGGACTTTTGGATGATCAACATCAACATGATCAATGAAATATCCTAATATCATGTGTTTATTTCATCAAATGTAAATAAATTAAATATAAATTTAACATGAAAATATCCTCTATTGGGGGTTCATGAAACTCTATATTAACCTAAATTTTAGTATTATTCCCATAAAAAGAAATTTTGATTCTCCTGGAACCTACAAGTGGTATCACAGGGGTCATGTTCAAATTTATAATTATTTATTTGATTTTTGATCATTTCACATTTAAGTGTTAAGATTCATTTCATGTTTTAATTCATTATTGATTTATTTTAAAAATCACTTCTTCCTTTTCATCATTTATCACTAATATTACCAATGTTGGTTAATTATTATTGAATTTTACATATGAATATTCCATATAGATGCTCCAAGAATCATGCATATACAATACCAGAGTACATGACATGTACTCAAATGATACATTATTTGTATCCTTGTTCATTGTACAAGGATGCCCATGTGGATTCTAAGTAATGAGGTAATAAGTGAACTCTACATATAATAAATGCACCTTATGAAGATATTCTAGTGTGTAACATGGAATTATCATAGTACACACAATTTGGTATCATTACACATCATATATTCCATGCATTTTGATCATGGAAAACATAGAGTAAGACAACATCATGTTGTTAATATACAATGAGTATTTAATATATGATGTGTACAAATTATAAATCATGAAACTTAACATACATATTTTTTAACATATATACACTTCATTTATATCATAAATGTTCCTGAGAAGTACACACATTGTCCTAAATAATGAACTACAGATATCTAGTAAAGATAATTACATGTCTTGTGGCTGCCTTACACATGCAGTGTACTTTACCTATTTGTGAGGAAATATTAAATTTACTTTATTACTCCATTTAAACTCAATGACCTATCTTCTATTTTTTAAATTTAGTTGATGGTACACACCAGTCAGTAGTTTTTATATAATATTAAATGATTCTTTAATTTCATGAAGTATTTTACGTTATGAATCATGTGTGGTTATTGTATATTAATGAATCAATTTAATAAATTTTATGTGCTACATAATTTTAATGTATTATACGTGGCATTAAATTTGTCATACAACCCATGAAATTATGACTCGTGCTATGTACAAAAATTTAGGTATGAGTGAATTATTTACAATTAAACCATACGAAGTAGTTCTCAATGTAATCAATGTGCTTATTCCATGTACAATTTTTTATTGTTTTATTTAGTTTTAAATAAAATAAATATATTTATTTCAATTAAAATAACAGTAGATGATAATTTCATTATTATAAGATAAAATGAAATAATTGATTAATAAGAAAATTAATCATATTAATTTATGCATACATTACCATTTAAACAACAAATTAAAATGAATTATATATAATTATTTTCAATGCATAATCATTGAATGTGTACATATGATTATGATATTTAATAGAACTACGTATGAGATGACATTATATAATTTAATTTATTTCATGGTTTTTCAATAATTTAATATTATATTAAATTAAATGTCTTCTGAGTCATCCCACCCTCTATTACTATGTAGGACGTATGTGTCTATGCAAATTTATGTAATCCCCATCGACCAATACATTGGTTCCCTCACCTATGTTTGATTTATAAAAATTATAAATTAATAGAGCATCCCAAAATGAATGGATACTGTTAAAGATGGAACCATAATAAATTCCAAACAATGTGATACACATGTTGATAGGTTGAATGTGGAAACTCATTTCAATATTGGATTAAAGAGTTATTACCCAAGGGTATAGGTTGAATTATTGGCTGCTCAAAAAACCAATCATTAAATAAGTTCATTATTGATTAATTATTTATCTATTTATTTTATTTCTATGAATTATTCCATTTATGGATGTAAGACCTCAACCACATAATTAAATGAATTATTATGAAGATATTTTTTTAAAATAAATGGATTATGTGTAATTGTTTTATCGAACATGATTAATCAATTATGTAATATCCTTATAATATTAACAAGGAAATTAAATGATAAAAAAAGATAAAATTTACAATTAATAAATAAATTCCTTCAAGTGGATATTAATTCATTAATCTATATTTTGTGGGAATTAATATAAACCCATCATTAACATGTAGGTTCACCCAAAGTGGTGGAAATTTTTAACTATCGATACGTATTGGCTAAGAAACTAGTTTGAATTAACCAAACATGAATTTAATATAATGGTCAATGTTTTTTCTGTATAAATTTAGAGTAAATACCAGTTACCTAAATGTTTTATTATGGTTTTCATGTCCAAATTCTGGATCATAATGATTGGAAATATGGATACAAACCCATAGAATGTCTTCTCAACTAGACATATTTAGTTCAATGGTGGGGGATATTGGGACATGATAAAGAATTGGCTGAATTAATAAAATTATTTATTATTATTTCTCACATAATTTGCAATCATGTAATGTAATAATCAACTATATAAATTATTGTAGAGAACTGAATGAAAAACTATAATAACAATGTGATAATTCCTTAAATTATTTTATATACATACAAAATCAAATTTCTTGAAATGGTACAATAATTTATGGGATTAATTATAATCATAATTTTTAAATTATGTCGTGGAATCCCTTACTCTAATTTAACCACCCAACATGTGAGAAAAGGGGAAAAGGATGACTAATAATGTTTGTTGAGGTTGTTTCTGATGTCCATTGTATTATATTATCAATAAGGTTTTGAGAGTTCATGATACAAAATGAATACATGTATGTTTACCCCATAATATATCATATTACATTTATTGATAAAAGTAAGTAATGACATGAAATAATTTATATTGTTAATGCAATATATTAGTGTAAATTGAAAGAAGGAAATATTATATTTGTTCGTGCTTTCAAAATAATTAGGAATATTGATTAGTTAGAAAATTTGGTCTTCCAATTGGATAAGATATTATCCATTAATCTTAATATATTATATTTACCACCTATTTTATCCTTATTTATCCAAGCTCGAATAAATGAAATGGATAAATCACTCGGAATTTTTATTAACACGTTATCAGGAAGATAATGACAGTTTGAAACATATTTAACCACCCCTTATATTGAAATATTTAAAATAAAATCCTTAAAATCCGTTATTGTGTCCTTGAAAGAGACAAAAAATTAAATGAAGAATAATGAATAGGATGATATTTGATTCTTATGTAAAATAATGGACACTGAAAAAGAAATTACAATGAATTGAATAAGAAAGATGTTTCATCCATAGATGTTGTATTCATTATGTTTTTATTCATCACATATATATTAATTAAAATATCATTACCACATACATGTATTTAAATATAGGAAACGAGCAAAAATATAAATATTATAGAGTGAACTCCAAAGGAGTTAAGAAATAGAGATTCCTATGTTATCCAATGGGAGAAAATTATTTCTCATTTAAAAATTGATCAATTCATGTTTTTAACCAGTTCTACCAAAACATTCATCTTAGTGTATTGAATGACACAAAGAGACATTATTTCATTTTTCAAATAAATGTTGTTATGGTTCATTAATAATAAACTAATGATTCAATATATCTTGAATCATAGCTATCAATTTCAATTACTGGTGAATAAAAATATAAGACTCTCACCTAATTATGGAAATAATATTATTTTTTAAATAAAAATAAAATTTGATTACTATTATATTCCTTTTATGTAATTATTTTTTTCAACTAACCTAATATACTTGATATACATGAAAAAACAACTGAAAATGTTTTAGATGATAAACCTTTATAAATAAAGGCACATCACAGAAAACATAGAGTCAGTTCAACATGGCTATGTGAAAAATTCTAAATATAATGGTATCTTCATATAATTTATGACATTTTAATTAATAAATTTTAGAAATGAGCAATAAAGTAAATGAGCGCATTTGGTAAATATCGTGGAATTTCTAAGATAGATTTTCATAGACCATATTATTTGAGTAATCATTGATCATTTATATTTATTATGTGTCATACCTGACTCACACTTCCTTATATACATCAATGACATGATGGATGTAAATGGAAGATCAATTATGATTCCTATATATAATTCAAACCATCTTTTATACAATCTAATACATATTTCTCAAAGTAAATCATTTAACCATTTTACAAATATATTTCCTAATATATATTATAACACTTGTGATATGATAAGAATATATTAGGATACTACAATAGGAGTTTTGTGAAATTTTATCTCATATACAAAGAACATTACAACACTATAGTGAATCAATGTTAATGATCAATAGTAACTATGGATAATAACATCTAGCCAAGATCATCCATATTTCTATAAAGGAATCCAATCTAATTGATTAATGTGGGACCATACATTACTTCCACGGGTTAAGGCTCCAAATGCACATGAGTCGGCATAAGAATAAAAGACTAAACTGAGCTTAGGGGTAGCCGTAGATCCAATGACACATAATTTATAGAAATATATATACAAATAGGTTGTTTATGTTCACCATGGATGGTGTTATTTCAGAACAAATGTTTTGACAATGAATAAGTAAAATGTAACATTATAAGTTTTAAAATTATTTTTAAATTAAGGTAATGGACTCTATGTATCAAGATTCGAGGAATCCATATTTTGATTGTTTTTAAGACATTACACTACTACTGAGTATTCATGGGAAACAATACATGGATTATACAAAAATGGTACCAATATTTCAGGATACACTATTGAAATGTTTAGTCTATGAAAAAACATATTCACTAAACATCATGAAAAAAATCATTTTTGAATCTTACATGTCAAAATATATATCTATGAACATTATATCAGGATATTTATTTCCAAGAACACCTCATTAAAAAGAATATATATGAAATATTTCTATATTAAATGCCCAAAAATGAGACTTTATTGTATATTTCTAATAGACTTAACTAAAAGGGGTCAGTGAAATCCATAATGCCAATAATATATGCAGATTAAATAAATTTATTATTGAATAAATATTTCATAATGATAATAGAATATTTGTTCTGAAACAGATGAGTGACATGTGTCTCTAAATAGTTAGTTTGAGTGCTAAAATATTCCTGGATAAATATATTGATAACATATAGGAAAAAATGGTGTGTCTTACGAGCTGGTTAAGACTAAGGAATTAAATATATCCATGTATGAATTTAAATAATAACCATGTTGTAAAAACAAATATCTACAAAATAGATTCCTGAATTTTCTAAATCTAGTAATATAAAATATATTATAAATGTATTGAATAATACATGTTGAAACAATTCAAGATGAAATTGTTAATAGAATATAATCCTTTTAGTATAATATGCATTGGCATAGGAATTAATTATGGGTATTAAAATAATATCACAAGATTAAGAGCATGTAATTTATCTCATGTTCCATCATATATATTAAAAATGATTTTACTAATGTATAAATAATAATAGGTGAATTTAAAATAGATCCAACATAATTTCATAGACATTTAGATAGACTACTTTTGAAGTACAATGAAAAGTAGAACTAAATGGGTTCCTAGGGTCTGGAGATGTGGTAATACTAGTGATCAATTTAATTGAACATTTATCTTCAATTAGTTAAATTTTATCTAGTATAATTGATAAGTATGTAATAATATAAATAAAAAACTTATTATGACTAGTTGATTCCATATATACAATATCCAAGTACATTACAGTTTCTTATGCATCTTAAGAAGTGGTTTAGTAGTGACCTGTTCAAATGTTAGGTTATACCAAAACAAATAGATTTATCATTTAATGAAAATTGTATACTATGGATGTAGTTAGGATATTAGGATTCTTACATGAGAACAAGACATTGAATGTTGGTTATATCACTACTTGAGGGATTTTCCCAAGATAGAAAAGTTAGAAAAAAATAGATTCACTACACAAACATGTAGATTTACAAAACGTAACCATGAAAATGTATTAGTCATATAAAATGTATTAATTAACATCGAAATCATGTTTAACATGTGAGGACTAACCATACATTAGTAGTTCGCTATAGCCTTAGTGGGAT
Source organism: Viscum album (assembly GCA_963277665.1). Lineage (NCBI taxonomy): Eukaryota > Viridiplantae > Streptophyta > Magnoliopsida > Santalales > Viscaceae > Viscum > Viscum album. Next base: position 978,246,208 of record OY728161.1, read on the forward strand.
TTTGATTGATTTGGTGCCCTAAAACTAACTACATTGTACATTTTCTTATATTTATATTCCATGAACTAAATTTTAACAAAAATATCTTATAACATATTGATACTTCTTAAAAATAAAATTGATGTTATAATGTCCAAGTGTATATGTCCCATTGACAAGGTCATATTAGTTCCTTTCTATGAATACGATCCTTGGGATACTATGACGATATATCTGAAATATAGTTATACAATATGATAACATATTGTGATATGGAAGATTGTAGATAGTCTATCAAGTCTGAGTACTCATAAGAATATGATACTTCTTATCCGGATGTTTTCACAATGTAATATCTAAGGACAAGATTATAAGAATATAACTTCTTGTTGGAATTACACATATTTTGGATTCACCAGATATTCCTATCTATAAGCATTAATAATGTTACCTAGACATTAATATTATCATTAATACATGTCATGAATCTTACACTTATATTTTCTGAAGAAAATTGTGATTCCATATGTTTGTAATGTGGTTGTTTACATTGGTTGTGTCATGGTTTACATGTTATTAATAATTGGAATAAGGGTTTTTACCTTATATAATTATAGACGTTGATATAACATCTCATTGATTCGAATAGAACCATTGAATTAAATTTCATGGTCATGGTGTAACATTGTTTTTATTGTAGATAGTCAAAGAATTATGTATTGACCATATTGTTTTATGACACATATGTGAATCCTTTTTGTTGATATATTGTTACAAAGTGATTATATTACCCAATGAGATTTCATATGTGGTATTCAATGTTACGACATTATTTTCTACCCCATAGATTCCTTGACCCATTTCTATATAGTAATATTGGACATTAGGCAATCATGCATAATTCTAATGAGAGATAATTCTAGAGGGTCCCCCACTAAGTGTTTCAATTGATCCCAATTACATTTTATTTTTATTTATTTTTTGAAATAAATATTACTCTCAATAAAAAGGAATAATTTTATTCAAGTTTTATTAATTTCAAATATTTGGATAGTAATAAATAATTAGTTGCCTATTAATAAATTATTTACTTCATTATGTGAATATATGATTAATATTTATTTTCTTGATTTTAAATAAAATAAATTTTTAATAAAATATTTATTCAACTATTTAATAAATTTTTAGGAATAATAATGGAGCAAGACCACATCTGGTGATAAATATTAATTTATGAGCTCATAAAATAATAAAAATTATTGTGAAATTTAGTTTACATACCACAAAATATTTTTATTATTCAGTGCCATGGGTTTTAATAATAATTATAATATTTTTATGGGTTGGTACGCGATTAGATAATATTTTATACTAAACCCTAGCTCTATAAATAATTATTCATGTCTATTTTGTATGGTTAATCCTAAATAGAGAATAGAGAATAATTGCACACAAAGAAGTTTCATCTCTCTAGAACTCCTACTCTCTTCCCTTCATGAATAATAGGAGTTCTATTAAGACTGATGGATAATGGAGAGATCAAGACAAATAATGAAAGATAATTTGTTCTATATGCCAGCACCTATAAATCAAGTATCGTTATTCATAGATCAAATGAACTTGGTGGGTTCATTTCTAGAGGGATTTATACACTTCGATCAAACTATCACAATGATAGTTTTCAAAAAATGTTATTTCAGATGATCAACATCATCATTATCAAAGATATATCCTAATACTGGGTATTTATTTCATTAGTTCTAAATAAATTAATTATAAATTTAATGTGGTAACATCCTATCTTGGTGTTTCGAAAAACACTATATTGAAATAAATTTAAATATAATTCTTATCAAAGGCTCTTCCATTATTCTAGTAACCTAATGTTATATATTCCTTAAATATTCCTAAAAATAATATAAAAAATTGAATGTAAATTAGATGTTTTTTTCCTAGAAATGCATCCCTGTATAGATACTGATATGTGGATGAAAATGTGAAATAGATGTACCATGGTGTAGTTTCCCAAAAATGACTGGTAGATTATCAACACAATCTTTAGTCATTACATGATGATTTGGTCTTTGACTGCACATGTGGTGAAACACTCCCAATGGATATTCATTGGAAAACACACATTATCTCTACAAACCATAACAAATTATTTACCTAACATTTATTTGGACTCCAAAAATTTCAATCTCCTAAACTCAATTACTATCTTTAATCTGTAATCCAAAACATTCAATGTATTATCTCCACCAATTTATATTTATTACTTTAAAAATGGTACTTTATTTTACATTGAGAATATCAAATATTTTAATTATTTATTTTTGAGTACCTTTTCCATGATATAAATGTATATAGTTCTATTTCATTATGATTAAGTTATAAGTTACTTGGTAAATGTTATTAAATGTATTATTTTCTCATATTATGAATGCATTTGACTAAATTAGTGGTGGGTGGGTCCTGGTATTGATTTCCCCTTGATTAAATAGTAGGCCTCAAGAGATAAACTTACTTAGGTAATATTATACTCCTTAACCATTTATGTTTGACTTAATGGAAAATTTCCTTGATGGTATGTTTATGATTTATTACACTATGAATTCTATTAGAATGAGATTAGTAATTATTATCCATTTTTTAATTCATTTTCATAGATATGGTATGCCCTTAGTTTCATTTAAATATTGAATTATTTTGATAATTTACATTTTTTGTCCATAGTAATAATTATATTATTATGTTCTGATATCTTCCATTGTATCTACTGCATAATGAGAATATAAGGTCATCCTTATATTGATTTCCTTTTAATAGGAAACCAAAAGGATTACTATGTGTTTTTTTCAAGAATCTTCTAGAAGATATAATAATTTTCTCATTGAGTTTTTATGTTGTACTCCATGCTCTAAAGTGTAATGAGAAAAATATAAATGTATATAGTCCATCAATAATACTCAGAAATTGGGTCCCTCGATAAATATTTAATTTTATACCAATAAAATTTTATAAATATTTCCCTAGATTTATATAAAATGGTTTATTACATTTGGTACCACGTGATGTTATGTAGAAGCATTGGGGACTAGATTTAGGGGATCCTTGTTAGATATCACAATTATTTTTGAAACTCCTTAATATTTCAAGTAATGTTTTCATAGAAAACCTAATAGGAATTGTATTATATAATTCAACATCATCTTCTAGTTAATTCCGAGTACATTTTTTTAGATGGAATCTAATAGAATGAATCAGAACCATATCATACCCATAGTCTATGCTGGGATATTCTTCATAAGCATGTAAGTGAAGCTAGAGTTGTAGCTGATTGGATCCTTAATATATTAGTCTAGTTAACCTAAGTTATAACAAATAACCTCCCTCATATAGGGGCACATTCAGATATAGAATATAGTGAAACTATGTTGCATCACTTCATGAGACATAAAACTCCACAATTCAATTGAACTTATCATGTATTAGTAGATGATCAAGAGATCATTTCCATAGAAAACATATTTGTCACATTGTAAATTAGTAATTATGAAAAGGTCTTCATAGTGCTTAATCATATAAAATGAGATGCCAATCAACAGTGGTCACTAATTCAGAACAATAAAGGGTATGTAGAGATAAATCAGAAGTAATGATGTACATATAGGGATATATTTTAGGAATAAATACGTTCCTCCTTAAAATGGGATAAAATGGTTTGGAAATTATTCAATCTCATATAAAAGGAGGAGGAAAACATTGTTTACTACTAGGATAACATTACGATGATAGATAGAAATTCTTAAGACTATGTATATATAAAAAATGTAATATTGATAATTTATTTGATGAGATAATTCCAAGATTTAAAGGGAGTTTGTATTTCATAAATTTTCATCATGTGAAGATATATTCTCAAGTACCATTAAGATAGAGAAGGATTAGTCTAATACATAAGTGTTGGAACCATGGTTTTATAAATCTGGAGACAGTGGATATGTTTTTTTATTAGTAATAAATAGTGTTTTGATCAAGTAGTTTTCATGAAAAATAATATAATATATATAGGATGCATTAGTTTCAAAGGTGGTGTAATTCTCCACTGTTTGCCAATTTTTTTTCTAGGAACCTAGAACAAAGGAATTATTTCATGAAATTCATATTCTAAAAATAATTGAAGTGGTTCTAAATCAAAAGAAGATTGTTGTGAATTTTAGTGAAGGTTAATAGATTATTAAAAAAATTATGAAACAAGGTAATATCATATGTCCCAAAAAGGATGTTGTTTTATGAATATGTTGACATTAGTTAATTAAGGGAGTCTTGTTTTTAGGTGTGATATTGTTTCATGAAAGGTTTTTCCATGATGAAAAAATGCATCACAGTGTCATTTATCATATATATATATATATTATACGAATGATTATCTCTCTATTTTTCTGAAATAATTATGAGATTTTATTTTTTATGTGAAATACAAAAATTACATGAGTATATGTTTTTTAATACTATGGTTTATAACTATGTTTATTGAAGAAAATTTAGTGAATGGGGTTTGACGAAAGCTACAGGTTTCATGAAACCTATGTGTTTTGCTAATGTTTTAGGTTATAAAAATAATTATAGGTGAACTTTATTTCCATTAACTGAGTAATATTTCTGCCAAATTAGTGAGTAAGGGGGAGTCAAAATATGAAATATGATGGAGGTAGTGTGCTATCACTAGATATTTATAAACATAGTGAGCCTGGAATAGAGTGTTAGAGACAAGAAAATTCTAATCCATAAAATCTATTGAATTTTAGTATATTTTTTATCACTGAAACACTATCAACATATTCTCCTTTAAATATTCCTTAGTGGTGACCCATATAAAACTAATGTGTTGTTTTTCTACATTTTTGTACATTTGTTGGGTGATTGAAAAATTTTATTAGATGGGTTTCAAAATATCATACCAACCTAGGGAAAAGATCAATTTAATTAAAAAAATTAACACCCTTATTTACCCCTCTCCACTCAGGGTGTTATGATGTCCAACTGGGGTATGATAGGTAGGTTTAAGGAATTTTAGGTATCATATGGTTTGGTAGTGATGGTGAATTTAGTGAATTTAATGGGATTTTACTTTTATAATGGAATGAATTTGTAGGTTTATAAGTATATAATGAGATCTAATTTTCAATATCATGGTATAAAAGTAATCATTTCAACAGTTAGAGGGATTATGATCAGTGAAGCGAAATCATTATATATGATCAAATCAGACTAGAAAATGATTGATGTAGAAGACAAGGATCAAAGTACTCATACTTCAATGCTATCAGATAAAATACATTTGAATGAGATGAGTTTCACTGTACTAAAGGTATTTTATTGTAAATTGAAAAATGCATAAGAAGGTAATAACAATGTGAATGAGGAAAACCCTATGTTCTACATAATATGTTTTGTGATCTAAAAATGAATCCTAAAGAAAATGAACATGGATTCGTTAATTGAATTATTGAGAAAATTGTAACAAATTTGATGTATTGATAATTAATTTAAAGATATTTAAATCAAAAATAAAATCATGAGATGTTATCCACCTATGTACAGTATAAATTTTTTAGCTATTGAAGAAAGGTATTAGTCTATAAATTCTCTTGATGATCTATTAAACAATCTGGTGCCCTATGAAATGAGAGTTTATAGCACAATTGGGACCTAATTACAGTACATACACCCACATTAACATTTTTGTTGGGTCCCAGTTCTCTAGGTATGACCAATTTCCCTAAGAACACATGTCCCCACCTGAGGGCCCACCAACATGCCTGAACTGATCATCAGACTAATGATTGTCCTCACAAGCCAACACATGTTCATTCTAATATTTTTTCCTTAATCTCACACACCTTAGGAAACATTAGAGAAGGTCAACCATCCCGATTTCTACTCCAGGCCTAACACACTTCACTGTGGAGTTCTAATCATATTGGCTCCAGAAGAGAAAGATTCACCTTGTTGACATAAGTCATATCATTTTGTAATTTATCCTTTTATCATTCAAGGATGTCTAATCTTCCAATAAATTATCTTGATGATCTATTAAATTTTCTGGTGGACTATGAAATGAAAGTTAATATAATAACATGGCCATATTGACAACACAAAAACCCCACCTTAACATGGACATCAAGTGGTAGTCTACCAGGTACCACCAGTTTCACTACAGACCTGTGGTCCCATCCTTAAGGCCCACCCAGGTGCCTAAATAGGTCATCTGAAAAATGACTGTCCACACATGCCAATACATGTTATTTCTAGTGTTATTTTCCCATACTATCACACACCCGGAGAAACATCCAAAAAGGTCACACATCCTGATCACTGCTCCGAGCCAATCATGATTAACTATGGTGTTCTAATCAGGTAGGATCCAAAAAAGAAAGGTACACCTATGTAACATAAGTCATATCATTTAGTTATTCACCCCTAAATACTTATGGGGTGTTATCGTAACCCTCCCTGCATTTAGAGAATAAAATCCTCATTGTGGACCCTACATTACAACCCAGGCAGTGCCACCACACTTAATGTTGGGTTTTATTCTGATAAAAATTATAACAACTAAGTCCATTGATAGTACATACACCCCACCATTACTTGGTCATTGGATCTTGGCCTACCAGGTACCACAAGTTACCCCATAGACACGTGGTCCCCACCCTATGGCCCACCCACATGCATGAATATGTCAACTGACTAATAAATATCCCTGCCAACCAACACATGTTCTTTAAAATGTTCTTTTTCCTCCCCGTAAACACCCTAGGAAACATCCAATAAGTTCACCCATCCTAGTCACTACTACCTAAAAAAGAAATTATATCAATGGAGTTTTAATAAAGTAAAATCCAAAAAAGAAAGGTTTACCTTGTTGACATGATTCATATCATTTAGTCATGTGACCCTCTATCATTCCGGCGTGATATAGTTAAACCATAATAGATAGAAATTTGAGAAAGTAAAGAGATGGAATTTAAAGACATAGAAAAATATGAAATTGTTATGTAAGTAAAGATAGCGGGGGAAAGGATGGATCAGGGTCATGCTATTCCTAACTCCCCCCAAATTTTTTTAGAAGAAGACATGAAAACACAGTAGGCAAGGGTGAGGTGGGGTCAAATGACCCACTCCCAAAAACCCCTTAAAACCAACGCCAAAAAAAGTAAAATTAAAAAAAAAGAGAGAAACCAAGAAAGCACACCAAGGTATAAAGAACAACCAACACCCTCATCCAGTAGTATCCAACATCCAACAGCTTGATACTAAGAAATGACCAGCTTCCAACCTCACAAATACCCACATCTAGCAACTTCTCCCCAAAACAAGCCACCACCAGTAGCACATAACCATCAACACCAGAAACACACAAAAGCCAGAAACCAGATCTCACATCAAAGAATCAACCATCATCCATTATCACAAAATCCAGCATCCAGTACCTCCTCATCAAGAAGGTCCACCAAAAGCAACACAGAACCAATAACACCAAATTCTAACTGGAAAACATCATCGCATTCCAGCCAAATAGGAACCAGCCTATAGCGGCATTACTAAAAAACACAACCAATATAGGAACATCTCTATAATTACCTGCTCCAACTTTCAACCACAGACCAACCAACTCAACCATCACCACGACGCCAGATAGAGACATTCCTGGCAGTATAGAATCACCAACTCCAAACATAAATAAATAATTCTCAACATATCTCAGCCAAGTAACACACAACCACCAGTAAAACACACCCAAATGCACTACCAGGGGTGTAGAATCTCCAGCACCGTTGCCCAAACCGCCATTCTAGCAAAAGGAAGTCTCCATACAAGAATTACAGCAGAAAACCGGGGACCAAAGAAGCCGTTTTGATACCCCGATGAGCCAAAGACTAGCAATACGACTAGATACCAGCACCGCTTAAGACACATCGCAACACCAGCGTGAAAAGTAAACAAATCCAAGGAACCAAAAAACCAAACATGAACCCTATGCATGAGTCATTGATGATTAGATCTGTAAGTGCAAGCCCTAGGAACAAGAACACCACCGGCAAATTGACGCCAAACCCTCTGGATCCTCTGCACAGACCAATAACTAGAAGACATCTTCTACACAAACCGATGTCGAGCCGAGATCAACTGCTCCTCCATGCCATGACATCTCACAAAAACCACGACTCCAGGAATCACCCATCGAAGCCAGAAACCGTGACTCAATTACCTACAACGTCGATGAGGCCCCAGACTCTGATGATCCTCCTGAGGTCCAAGATCTACAAAGTCATCCCCAAACCACGACAGATATCCTGCAAGGTATCCGACCTCAAAGGAGACAATTTCGTCACCGCATGCCAGATCAGACTGATCTGAAACCACAACATCCCACACAACCTTCAAAACCGATGAAACCCATGCACACTAGCAGAGATGTCCATCTAAATACAAGATCCAGAGCAAGGAATGCAGAGAACAAAGAAGCCGAAGACCGAACGCTATCACCATCTTGAGACCGAAGAGCGTGATCAGAGCGTCCTATCGCCAAGGAAGCAAGAATCCAGTGCCAAGATCCTGAGAAGAAACCTAGGGAATACCTGGATGAAGAGTCAAGTGAGATCAAGATCCAGGGGAGTGCACTTCCATCTTATAGGTGATGATAGAGGGGATTTGGATGATGAATCTCATTCTACTATTTCCAAAAAATTCAAGATAGGAAATGTGATATTTTCTGGAAAGATACTGTTGGATTGTTTTCATTGTGTAAAACTAGGGTAAATTCTTTAAGAATCTAATAAAAACATGATGATGAAAAAAGTGAAGTAAAAACCATGAAAAGTCATATATAGAGGTTCCTACAAAAATGAAACATCAAATCATGGATAAAATTATAGAGAAATATATTTTTTAGCAAAGAGGATCATATTGATAGTCAATTTTTATAGAATGTAGAAACAACATATATGTCTAATGATGAATATTCTGTGATGGAAACAGTTGAAAAGGATGAATCTATGAAGGAGGAAGATAATCTGAGGGATAGTGAGTTTGACCTTATGGTGGATGTTTAGGGTGATATTTATGATCTTGGTAGTCAAGGAAATAAAAATTGAAGGATTGTAAATTTTATCAAATGAATCATCATAGTATGTGTATCATATTGATGATTATATTGATTGACTAGAAGGAGATCTATGAAAACATTTTAACACTCATGTTATCTCAAAAGAAGTTATAGACTTTAAACTTATCATTTGAGAGAATTAAAATCTTATAAATGGCCTTCCTTTGAGGTTCGAGGAAAAAGATAAGGTAATTGAGGCTATTTAATGCTTAGTTATTACCAAAAAAAGTAATATGGAATCATGAATAGTATAAGAAGAACTAAAGAATAAAATTCACTTTGGAATATTCTCAGATAATATTTTTTTATAAAGAGACAAACATGGATCTGAAGGAGCAGTGGAAAATTTGAATGATCAAAGTAAAAAATATATGAGAAGAAGTGTAATTGGATGTGATATAGAAACAAAAAATTCATGAAATTAGATTGTAAAATATAAAGGTATGTAAAAATTTGTTCATATATATTACAACACAATTACAAATGCAGTTCTAAGAGATATAGATTTGATGAATACAAAGAAGATGGTTGAAAATAATCCTCAATAATCAAGAGATAATTATGAACAAATGATCTATATGAAATTTTGGTAGTTGTGGTGGAGTTGAAGTGAGAAGATATTTTTTCTTTGTAAATGGGAATTCTATGTATTTTTGGGCCACACTATATCATATTGTGATTAGTAAAGGAGATATATGAATGAGGAAGTACAATTAATTCAATAAAGGAGAATGATATTACATCCTACATCATATAAAATAATTTTTTCCTATGGATTTTTTTATTCTAATCATCTCTATAAATCCATTCATTTAAAGAAAATGAAATGTATTAATGATAACCATATAACTCAGATACAAGTGAATAAAATTCAACTAAGAAAAATCCACATGAAAATTTAGTAACCTTATTTAAAAGAATAAAAATTGAATGATTCAACCACACATGTTGAGAAGAGATTTCAAAATCTTTCTTATGACTCAACTCAACCAAGTATCTCATGGAAGGAAGATAAGAATATTGAGAAAGAAAACCTAGAAGATATAACACTCAATTCTACAAAGAATAGTAGCATCAAGATTCTTGATAGTGTATTCTCACCCCATGTTGTAGAAAATGTGATTTTTTTAATAACATAAAAAAGATAAATGATCTTTTATAAATTCCAAATCTAAAGTGCGATCAAGAAAAGACATTTGATGTTTTCATGTGGAAAATTGGTCTTCAATTCTTATCAAAAAGGAGAAAATGTGCATCTAATCTTATTGATCTGGTCCACATAGATGTGGGTGTTCTAATGAACGTGGTTAGAATGCATGGAGAGAGGAATTTAATAGTTTTTATAGATTATTATATAACAATAGAATGTGTGATGTTCATATAGAGAAAATGAGAAGTGATTAGCAAAATTAAGTGACATCTCCAATTATTTGAGAGTGATTATAGGTGGGAAAAAAATATATTAATGTCTAAAATAGAATAGAATACACGTCCATCGAATTTGAAAATCACCTCTAAAATCATGGGATTATGCATAAGGTGTTTTCAATGATAACACGTCAAAAAAATGTTGTTATTGAAAAAAATAAATAAATATGTTAATAATATTGATAAAACTATATAAATTGAGAGTAATGTTTCATGCAACTACTCGAAATAGGTTGTTCAATCCATGGTGTACACTCAAAACAAGACAGAACTATGTACAAGGTAAGACATGACACACTAAGAAATATGAAGTGAAAGGAATCAATCACTAAATTATTTCTGTGTTTTTATAAGTAAATTATTCATAAAAAACAATGAAGGAAATCAAGGAAAGTTCAAGGCTATTTCATACGATAGAATATTCCTTAAACACTCAATGAATACTAGAGCCTATAAATTATAAAAAAAATTCATAGAATAATTATATAGAGAAATGATGTTAGGATCATTAAAGAAATAAATATCAATAACTTAAGGAGTTAATATGTTGATGTGTTTGAAGATGAAGAATATGGTGAAAAATAAACATGTTCAAATACATATCATTTTAAAAAATAACCTAACATTCATGATTTTTCAAAAGATGATTATTCATAAGAGGAATTAGATGTGTAAATAATTACTTAGGAAACTCAACTGAAACATCAGGGAAGAAGTATGAGAGTACAAGTTGATCCATCTTACCTTATTGGGTATTGGGTTTCACCTTCACACACAAGGAGAATGAGGAATTTAACAATCTATGCACTCTTATTAATGGTGGAACCAACCTCATTTGAAGAATCTTCAAAAAATTAATCATGTGTTAAGAACATGATAAAGAATTATATTATATTGATAAAAATAATATAAGGAATCTTGTTATGAGTATATAAAATAAGAATATGATTATAAAGAATTGGATATTTAAAAATGAATATCATGAACAATGAAATGTGATTAGAAGCATGGAACACATGGTTTTTAAAATATATTCATATATTGATGGCATTAAATTTCACTAAATAATTTCTCCAATTTCTCAACTAGGTTTAATTAATCTCTTTTTAGCTATGAAATTAAAATAGGGAATAAATTATTTTGGATATATTAAAAAACTACATTCTTAAATTTCTTTTTTGAAGTATAATTTTATATTAAATAGACAATGTTATTTATTACTGAAAATGATGAACCAAAGGTGTGTTGATTGAATAAAACAGTATAGGGTAAAAATTAGACACTGTTACTATGGAATGATGATCTGTATTCATTTTTTGAAAAGGATAATATTTAAAAGGGGTTGTGTATATCATCATATCCATACAAGTACATCTAATTAATAAATATTTTTTATTATATTGTTGATGATCAATATTTTGGTTTTATGAAAGGATGGATAAATGGAAGAATTTCTTAATCATTTGAAATCATAATTTTTAATTTCCATCATTAGTGAACAATATACATTTTTGGGCTTCTATTTATCAAAAAATATGAACACAACTTCATTTATTAAAAAAAATAGATGATATATTTTGAAAAATATATACATTCATGAATCAAAACAATTTTCATCTTTTATTACCATTTGGAAAATACATTGGAAACATGATGATGGGAAATATGTGGATACCAAATTATAAATTACTATAATTGTAAGGTTGTTCTATAAGAATTCAACATGGATAGATAATGCCATTGAAACATGTTTAGATGCTCAATTCCAAATTAATACAAAGAAAGAGAATTTTTTATTGCTTAAATTAATCATGATGTAAATTCAAGGTACACTAAATTTTGGATTGAACTTAAAATCAATAAAGGATCAAGAATATTTAGCATTTTCTAATTCTGAGTTGGATCGTGATGCGGAGGATAAAAATTCCACAAGTTATGGCATCATATTAATTGGAAATAAATGTGTGGGGTGGTTGATAAAAAATTAAGAAAATATATCATTGTGTAAGGATGAATTAGAGTATATGTTTGTAATAAAGTAATGCACTTCGTTATGGGGGATGATGCATCAACTTTTCGATGTTGGTGGTAAGTTGAAATAGTCAATAGTGAAATTATGTGACAATAAGAGTCTTATAAAGCTCACAAAAAATCTATTTCAACAATATCATTCCAGACATATAAAGATCATATATCACTTCATAAAATAAAATTCTGAAAACATAATCATCAAAATGGAGTATATGTTGGAACTAATGATCAAGGAGAAAATATCATGAATAATTCATTGGCTGTACAAACATTTGAGAAACAATGGTTCAAACATAGTGTTCATCGACCCTCCATTTCTTGATGAGGTCTAATTTGAACCCTTCTCTTAATTTTTTCACATATTATAACTCGTTTATAATGATTTATAGGTTTCATGGGATATATGATGTAGGGTTTTTTTGAATGTTAATGCAAATTTTTTTGTTTGGGTTTATTTTTAAAGAAGGGGTATGCTAAAATTCAATGAGGTTTAGGATAATGGTCTTCAAAAAATGGCCTTACGTAATGAAATTATATCTATAAATATTTTAATATACTATTATTTGATAATATTTACATAATAGTGATGAATTATTTATCTCACAACTATTATATTTTTCTGGTTTGTAATTTATTAAAATAATAATTGGATTTACAATAAATCTAAAGGGGGAGATTGTTGAGAAAATGTATATCTAAATCTATAAATTAATGATATATTTTTAAATCCACACATGTTTGATCATGGAGTTCATAAGTCAAGTGACCTAATTTGATAAGGATTTTTCATTGTTAAATGTGGGACAATTCTCCAATGTTTGCCAATATTTTTCCCCTAATCATCTAGAATGAATGAAGGGTTTCATATAAGTCAGGTTATTAGAAACAAAAAAGTGTTTCATAATCAAAGTAAGAGTTTTATCAATGTTGTATAATATTTTTGTATTTTTCTAAAACTCACGAATGAATGAAAATTCAAAAGTTTCTTAAATATTGAGTTCCATGAAAAGGTTAACATTTGCAAATCAGAGGAGATTTTTTTGTGTGTGGGATATTGTTTCAAGAAATGTTGTTTTATTCCTATAAATATATATCTAAGTTTCATTTATCATATTTAAGTCTTTATAGGTGGGATTATTACTCTAGTTTTATGAAATACTTATGCAAAAATAATTCTAACATGAAATAAGAATGTTAAACAAATAAATATTTCATGAAAATAATTTTTGACAACTAAGTGGATATAAGGGATTTTAGTGAATGTATTTTTAAATATGGATGTTTCTTATAATTTATCACATTATTAAAATTTAAAGGGTACTTGAAAAATTGGAAGTATCCTTCAAGTCGATAAATCTAGGTAGACTTCAACCAAATCAGTGATGAAGGGCGAGTTTAAGGAAATTATATAATGAAGGTAGTATTTTTTTTCCTTAAATTATTATAAAGGAACTAATCCTAGAATAGAGTTACCATGAGTGGAATATTATAATCCAAAAAATCTATTGAATCATGGTGGATTATTGTATGACTGAAACTGTTTCTATATATTCTAATTGTACTAGACCTTAGTGGTGAACCATGTAGAACTTTTAGGTTATGTTTATACTTCTTCAGAAATGTGTTGGGTAATTAAACACTTCCATTAAAAACATTTCAAATGTTCTCAAAATTTAGGGACAAGATCATTTTAATTCAATGAAAAATTGACACCCTGATTCACCCATCCCCTCTAATGGTTTATTGGGGTCTAAAATTATATATTAAATGGAAATATAGAGAAGAAGATATTTGATGAAGACCCTTAAAATAAAATTCGGTCAAAGGAGAATAATGAAGTGTGGAATTTACGACAAGAATTTTTTTTGGAAGGAAATATTTGGGGGATTTCTTGAGGGACATAGATTGTATATCAAGTACATATAAAAAGGACATAAACATCTCAAATTAAATGAAAATGTTGAAGTTGTTGATTTTCAATACATTAAATATATGTATATGGGTAACTTTGAAATCCAGTGCACCAAACATCAAGGGAAGTTACCTTAGAAATGGTGAAGGGATAAAATATGAAATTATAAGATCATTAAAGTTGAGTTTGAATTAAGAAATGGTATAATAACAGGTAAACATATTCTAAACAAAATAATAGATAATTCATTATTTGATTTACGATCCACACACCTTGTTATATCATGACTGATTGATAATCATGTTGAATCCTAACATAATAATCTAACAAAATTGTTGTTAGTTAAGACATTGAATGAGATTCTTCTTATAAAGATGATTTAATCTGGAGTCTTTGTTTATATTCATATATATTCTTTATAGAAAATATTATTGTTATACTCGTGATTTATGTTGACTTAATCCTTGGTATGAATCATATCTGAATTTATAAAGAATGATTTTGTTTTTGAGAGAAGGAAATTAATATTTCTAATGGGGATATAAAATACCTTTTCTTCATATGAGAGAATTTACCACCCAATTCATTTATGGACCCACCTCTACTATCCCACCTGAATGAAATTATGGGAAAAGTGGAATGAAAACACTATTTGGTGATTGGAAGGATATCCTAAATATAGAATATGTACCAGTTGTATAAAAAACAGTAATGTATTTCTATAGGAATTACTCAATAATCCAATTAAATGTGATATTGGGTTTTCCATTGAACACATACATAATGTAAGACCCATATTTAAAACTCTAAATAGAATGACACTAGAGGATTTGGTAGAGTTAAATAAATGAAAACTAGAGTTTTGTGTAAATGGATTTATACACCATAGTGTTTGATAATGGCAATCCCCCATGTTATTGTAAAAAAAATTGATGGTATGTGATATTTTTCATTGATTAGTGGGAGATAAATTCCATTAACAAAAAGAATATGTTCTATTTACTAGGAAAAAATGAATTTTTGATCAAAATAAAGCATATAAATATTATTCAAAGATTTTTATTTAAATTTTTATCATATGTTAGGGATAAATAATGAAGATATTATAAACATGATGTTTTATTCAAGATATTGACATTTTTTCTTCATTGTAATTCCCATTAGATTGAATAATTCACCTTTTCATTTTATGGATATTGTGAATAGTGTTTTCAAGGACTATATTGATAAATTTATGGTGGTATTTATTGATGATATGTTAATATACAAAAAATTATATGAATAATATGTGAACCATATTTGAATAATTATAGATACCCTTAATGAAATGTAATTATATGATAAATTTAGTAAGTATGAATTTTGGATCCATGATGTTTCTTTTTATGGAAAAATTATCACTAAGTATGGAATATATTTTTATAACCTTAGGAAATATTTATTTAAATAATATCCTACAATGATGAATATAACCGAGATACATATATTCCTTCTTATATAAATCTTCTATCAAGGGTTAGTTCAAAATAATTACCGATTGACCATCCCTCTAACCAACTTGACCTATAAAGGGATTAAATCCAAATGGTATAGAAAATGATAATAATTTTTTATAAGATAAAAAAGAATACATATTAGTGCACATGTATTGAGTTTACCAATGGGAAATGAAGGATTAGTAATATATAGTAATGCATCAAAAAAAGGAAAATGTTGTTTTCTTATGTAGAATAATAATGTGGCTACTTATACATCATATAAATTTAAGATTCCAAAATAGAATTATCCAAATAATGACCATAATATTTTTGCTATAATATTTCCATGAATATATGGATGAACTGTCTCTATGAATAAATATGTGACATCTATATGTATAACAAAAGTTTGATGTATATTTTCTCTCAGAAAGAGATCTACAGTAGGAGAATAATATGGTTGGAACTACTCAACGACTATGATTTATTGATACAATACCACCTAGGAATAAAATTAAAGGTGGATGATGTTTTGGGTAGAATGTACCATGATGTGAGGACAATGATTATGATTAATAAGGATCATATATTCATGGATCTAGTATATATGTATATGATAATTTTAAATCATAGGGATTCATTATTACTTTTTTATGAAATTTCTAGACCATAGTTACTATATATAAAAGGGAGGATTAAAGAAGAGAATAAAGGGAAATTGACTAAATTTATCTATAAATAAATGGTTTTTTTTTGAAAGAGGTAATGTGTTTAAGAGATACTATAATTTAAGAGGGAGAAACTAAATAAAGAACTTATGTCAAATTTGACTATAAACCATGATATTACAATGATTTAGAGGGATTTAAGAGAACTATTTTGGTGGAATGGTATGAAGTATGAAATTAAATAATATGTTTCTAGATGTTTAGTGTCCTATAAATTAATGGATTAAATACAACATCCTATGGGAGTAATGAAACCTCTGCATATACCTATATAGAAGTGGGACAATATTATAATGAACTTTGTCACTAGAAATATGAAAACATCACAGACAATAAAATATATGTTATCTTTGATTTCCTTAAAAAGTATATATATTTCATAGAATTAATGTTTTACCAACCCCTTGATCAACTTTCTTGACTCTCAATCAATGAAATCAAGATACTTCCTCTGGAACCTGTATCAATTGTATATTATTCTGACCATTTTTTCACATAAAAATTTTAGAATATTCTTTAAAAGGATCTCTACGGTGTGATGTATTTGAAAACCAACTAGAATTACCAAACTAATGGGAAATCTAAAAGTAATATTAAAAAAATATATTTCATGATGAGATCATATTAAATTAGCTTCCTAGGATCATGAGATCAATATCTACTTCTAGTTGAATTTTCATACAATTATAATTTACATTAAATAATCTAGATGGAACTATATAAGGCATTGTTTGGGAATAGATGGTGTACTACAAAGTTATTGGATGAAGTTGATGAATGGATTTTAATTGAAATATAACATTTAGAATACACAACTATGAAATTATTGATTGTTTAAAATCTCATCAAAGAAACTCATAGAAGAAAAAGATCATTGATGATAATAGAAGTAAAGACATGAAATTTCAAGTAAGGGATCATGTGTTATTAAAATTTATTTCATTTAAAGGAGTTATAATATTTTTTATAAAGGGTAATTTAGGACATAGGTACATTTTTACTTTAGAAAATCTATATATAATTAGAGTTTTATCTTATATATTGGCTATGTAACCTATCCAGAATGATGTACATGATGTCTTCTATGTTTAAGTAATTGGTAAATGAATGTTGGATCAATCTCATAGACTCAGATTATGGAATATATTTTTAACTCTACTTATCTTATAATTAATATCATATCTAGATTATTGAAACTGGAGAGAATGTATTACATAATCAAATAAGTAAGCTGGTGAAATTCATCTGGAGAAATAAAAATCTATAGGATGAAACCTGGAATCCTGAATTAGTAAAGATGATTTAATACCCATAGTATTTTACTAGATTAAATGAATCTAATTTTTGTGGATAAATTATTTAGGGGCAGAGGGTAATGTAATATCGTAGACCTCACTATAATATGTAATCCCTATGTACCAAACCTACTTCTCAACACTAAAGATCCTTTATTATTGATTATACTTGAAAGTTAAATTTATAAAAATATAGGATTTATATAATATGAATGTATGTATTATGTTTATTGAAATTTTAAACATTATATTTGGGGGAATTTTTGGTATTTCTTTGAAATAATTTATTTGTTATTCAATAGTGAAAAATATAGCCTTTACCAATACTAAGATTTTTATAAGAAAGACCTAGAAGATTATAATACACTATAATTTTTCAAATATTTTTTAAGAGGTAAAATTATAAATTTTTAAAGTAATATGTAGAATTTATAATTACCATGATTAACTATTTTAGGTTTTATGTAATATTTTCCAATAATAATTGGTTTTGGTCATTTCTTTTATTTAAATTTTGTTTTTGAGAATTTTGTTTTTTTATTTAGGTGAAAGCCACATTAAAATTATTTTTGTTATAATAAATCAATATATATCATGAAAATCCATTACAATGATAATTTTTCACTACATATAAATTGTAATCATAAAAATACATTTTTCTAAAAACAATTTTTTATGCATTATATACTCTAATATTAAGAATTATTTTTCATAAATTTAGAAAATTTTACTTTAAAAATTGATATCATATTGTTTTTAATTATATCTCAGTTATTTAATATGATACATATTATTTTTATGTATAATTTTTTTTAATTAAGTAAAAAACAAGTTAACACCGTGAATCCAAAAATTTTAAATGTAGTAAATCTAACAAAAAAAAGATTGATACATGTTAAAAACATGTTTATAATTGATTTTATGAGATATTATAAAATTTATCTCAACCCACACTCAATTATTCTTAATTTTTTTGTCACATGACCTGTGTAACATGTGTTCCCTTTATATTAAGTTGAATTATTTACAAAAATTATATTTTCACCACTAATAAAAGTGGTCTGCAGAGACACAGAGCATGATGTAAATGGACATTACATTACTTTTTTAGAATAATTAATACATAACAAAAACAGACACAGAAGGACCGTAATAGTTTAGTGTATTTGGAAGCTTGGAATAAAATCTTCTAATCGTGGGGAAATATCTTCAACATCTCCCATAAAGATCTACCCCTTTTGTTTTCTTACATAAAAACATTCTTTAAATCATGGGTAAAATAAAACATATAACGGGTGAGCTCAAATTCTCAGTAAGGGTTTGCATGGAGAAAATAAAAAAAACCATATACATTTGAACGTAAAAACATGAAAATATTGTTTAAACATAAAAAACATGAGCAATGACATAAAACCTACCAGTACGTAAGGCATAGATCATAATGGAACATCAATCATCATAAAATATCATGGGAATATGTCGTGTAATTGTTGGAACCATTAAGCACATGATATGATTTTCGTAGTAGCCGAGGCATTGCTACCGAGACCATCAAAGTGGACAAAGTGACTTTCTGAATCGATTTCACTCCTCGTTCCGGTCCTGTAACACTAAACCAGATTAACTTACCATTCAAGACATGTCTATCTCATGATATATAAATAATTACCCAATGCATTTGAGTGATATATAGGTCTCACCTATCTCATAATGAAATCATTCTTACTTGTGCCACAACATAAACATAAATCATTCATCATAACCCAATGAATAAAATGGGTTTAATATACATCATCTCATCATAACATAATCCATAAAAACATATGGAAATAATTTTATCATAATAAAAATGAAACCATGTAAATAATAGAGACATTATACATGAAACATGAATTACTGAATAATTTCATTTTAGATGGAAAATAGTTTTGATAAAACACTTGAAATGAATTATTGAGGAAAATATACTTTCTTCTTCAAAATCATATTCTTTTCACAAAATTCCATGCAATTTTAAAGGAAAATGATTTTTTTTAAAATAGTCATGAAATATTGTAGAGTAATTTTCATTAAGAAAAAGCGTTATGAAATCGTAAAAATCCATTCATGCCGTATACGTTAAAAAACATTCTCCTCGTACTTTTGTCTGAAAAGTCAAAAAGTTACTCGTTTGGTAAACAAAAGAAATATTCATATCATAACATGTAGTAAAATTCATAAATGGGTAAAAATTACTTTAAAAATAAAATAAACCATTTTTATAAAACAGGTACATGAATGATAAATATAACCCCAATAAATACTTACGAACAAACAATCTCAGATAAAAACGAGATTGGAAAAGTTATCCCTTACCTTTTGTCCAATTTATTCCATATGTGTCTGAGAATTCTGTATAGTGGGTTGAAACATATTATTAACTTGTAATAGAACCATAATAATATTTATGATATCTTATATGATTCACTTATGATTTTATATTATCCGTTCATTTTTCAATTTCATGTTAAAGAATCTTTTTGGGTAAAATTGTTTCCTTTATCATCCGTGTTTTTACTTGTATTTCTTAGTATGATTAATTATATCATGATTAAATAATTCAAAAATATAAAACCTGATATATATATAATATATATTTATAATATACATATATATTATAGATTGATAAATGGAAGTAAATACACCGTTCATGGAGACGGTAGTCCGTACGTACGCATGAACGCTATTTTTGTTTCCTTATTAAATTTCACTGATGTAAGTAAATAAAATATAAATATATCTAGAATAATTAATATGTCATATATTTCATGATTACTTATTATATATACATTATAATAAATCTTGAATTGTTAACATGGAAAATGAATCTCATCACGTTATGGAAACAGTAATCAGTACGTACGCACGATCGATGATATCATTCCCATATTTATTAAATGGAATTGGAGTGGATGATATAATATCATAGATTCAGTGTAATTTTTTAATAATCATATATAGTAATTCTTTACTCCATTATACCCATCCATGTAAGGTGGTGGCGGAAAAACATATTACACCGCAGCGTGGAGATAGTATTCCATACGTACGCACGCACGGTGATTTCGTTTTCCGTAGGATGGAAAGAAGGTGAAATAGGTTTGTTTTATATTTATAATAACATATAATTATATAATTAATTATGGTGTTATTACTTTATAATTAAAAAACTACATTAGATTAACTAGAAGAAGAAAGAAACATGAAATAGTCAGTAGAAAAGATTACCTCTTCCTCGACGCACCTCCTTTAAACCTCTTCTTAGGGCACTATAGTTGGCCTTTTTAGAAGACCAGAACCTCTATTTATAACTATATAGGTTTATAAGAGTAATTGGTAGGGTTTTTCCAGGCTTCAAGGATCAAAAGTTTGTGAATAGAAGAGGGAAGGGGTTCCCTTTTTATAAGGGAGGAGAAGGGCACCTTTGGTAATATAAGAAATATTAATTTATAATAAATATAAACACACTTAAAACCCTACAAAAATGAATCAAATACGAATTATATATGATATAGGGTTATAATATCATCAAAATATTAAATTTAGACATGTTGGGAAATTATTTTAAACATTATCAACTCGGTTTATCCTTATATAATCTATTTAATTTTTTGTGGTAATAAGATTATAATTTTTTAATTGTTATAAATAATTACTTATGTGTTATGAATTGATCATAATTGGTTAATATATGACAATTTATACCATGTAAATTTCAATTTTTAATTTTTAAATATTTTTGTGATTTTCAACCAATTTTATAATATGTTGTTTTTAAAAAATAACAATAGGGTCAATTTTGACATGATTCATTTATTTTAATTTAAATAAAACCCACACAAAGTATATATTCTAAAACAAATATTTAATAGATACCTAACATGTCATGTTTGTCTAAAAAATTCATGGATCACATTAAAAAATTCATATAATTTTTATTTTAATATTTTTAAAACCATTTATTTGGTATATCTATTAATAAAATATTTAGTACAACATTTTTGTATAATTATTTAATAAACTTATTTTTTGCATAAAAATTAAAAATAATATCCTATGATGAATATAAATCTCATATATTTTATAATAATACTTTTACTCAAATTTATCATCGTAAAATCACAACAGGTAAATTGTTACCTTTATTAAATTATGAAGGTGACAACTTTGGAATCATTTAAAAAAATATAAGTGTCATAATATTCTTTATAAGGATCCAAATGGTCACAAAATCGTTCATTGGATGATTAGGGTTTATATATACACTACCAATAAGCCTTGTTCAGGTTTTTGGTCCTTTTGATGTGTATTATTATTTCTAATAAAAACTATATTATTGATTTTTCATTAAATAAATAATTTCTGCATCATTAATGTATAAGATAATAAGGTAAATAAATAATTCTTAAAAATTAAAAAAAAATTACCATGAAAAATAAAAAAAATTAGATTTAAAATGAGTATTTATAACTGAATTTATATTCTGTATAACCTTATATTAAAAATAGTTTAATTTTTATTGTTTGAGTGAGACATATTTCACATTCTTTAATATAAAATAAAATAAAGGTCATAATCACATCCAAGTGGGTTCTAATTGATTCCATTTCAACCAAAATATTCCATATGATGAAATATAGTCATCCAATTATATTATGTCAAGTGTTAGTTAATTTTATAATTTTATATTTACCCTCAATTATCTGATTTACTTTTAACTATGGTAAATAAAATTTATCATAGTTAATATTTATAGTACCCAAAAATAACAATTAGCCTATTAACATAATTTGGACCAACTGATTCCAAATAAGGAATCCATTTTTCCTAATTAAAATCACATAAGTTACAAAAATTAAAATAAAATTAATCTCATTGTTAAGAAAAAGAGTTTTAAAAGTTAAAACATTGCAAAATATTGAAATGATTTTACTAATAAATTCAATGTAAAATCAATTATAATGACATAATTTATATTAAATGGTAAAAATATAGTCTATTTATTCTTTAAAACCATTAAATATTATAATTTATCCATATATATTATTATGATGAAAAAATTTGTTTTTAATTAAAATATAGTGTGTCTTTACTATTAATTAAAAAATGAATGTTATCAGAATAATATGAAAAATTTAACCAATGTAAAATTTATATCCTGATTCCAAAGAATAATTTTATTTTGTCAAATTTTACTTATAAACATGTCAAATGCTATATTTAAAGTGGTTGTTCCTTCATAAGGCGGCAAAACTGCATTTTTAAGAAAATATTTATTTTACCCAAAATAATTATGTTGTTCCCATAAAATGTTCCAGAAAATGTGTAAGATGAATAATAATGTTATAAAATTAAAAATGTAGTTAATAATATTCAGAACGTCTAGTTTATAATATTATTATAACCATATTTCATTGTTTAGAAAAACCCGGTATTGCGTACTACACTTGTTATCGAGGAAAGTCGTGATTGAGGGTAATGCAAGCCAAGATTAGTGTTGTGTATAATTCAAGATAATATAGTGTTGCGTATAGTACAAGATAATATTTGTGTAGCGTACAACACAAGACATCATTTAAATTAAAAAGAATAATTCTCATAAAATTTCAGGTTGTTAAAAGGTCACTAAACACAACACAAAAAAAATCAGTAACCTATTAAAAATATTTCCATATTTATTCAACTATATTTTTTTAACCCTCCTAATATTATGTGAAAATTATTTTTCCTAATACCTCCCTTTCCAAGGAGTCATCCAAGGTAAAGTATAAGTCCTCAACATGAGTACTAATTATTGCGATTTTTTATATATTAATTTTCAAAAAAATTTCCTATATCCTATATAATGAAATAATTATTGTTTGTATAAATAATGTTATTATTGTAATGTAATAACTATTAATCACTTTTCTACCTTTCCCTTTAGGAAAACAAAAATTTAATTCACGCTTGTGTGTGTGGACTACCTCCTCCAAAAAATGTCATTTTTTCTTTTACCACCATGTACAAATTGTAATAATGATTAATTTAATAAATAGGTTTTTAATTTATAAACAATTTTTTATTATAAAATTATAAAAAATATTTTATATTTCTCTCATACAATGTAAAATGAAATCATCAACAATTTATATGTTCGTACTACCACCTACAGGTAATTATTGATTTGTATTTTTATTTCCACCACCAACATACATGCATGGTATTAAAAAAGAATTTTAAATATAAATATTATTTTTATGTAATTATCATTGTTGTGTAATGAAAAATTAGACAACCTATAAAAAATATGAGCAACAAACAATTGTGGAAAATTCAACAGTCCAAAAGATCATTCTAAGAGCTAAAAATGTTTCCTTCTACTAATAACTTCACATATGTTATTATTCTTATATATATTTACAATGATGATATAAATTAAGAATAATAACAATATTAAATCATTATTCCAATAGTATGATTATATTAAAACAAGATTGCTTTATAATCAACCAATAATTATTATATGTTGTTGTTTTGGTCAGTTTAATCACTCCCTTAAAAATAATAATAAATTTATACCATAGATGAACATGATAATTTAATTTATTATAATAAATTACATAAATAATTAAATAATGATTATATTTTAGTTATGGAATGGTAACATTTATATTAAACTCATTAGTTAATATACCAATGTTGGTTTGTTAAAAATTACTGAAACATGCTCATTGTAAATTTAATCATTAGCTATCATAAAAAAACCCATAGAATAAAATTATAATATTATAAATACATATAATTCATCAATTACCATAAATTTTATTATATAGGTATGATTAAATTAGGCATAATAATGAATAATAACACCACAATTATGAAACTAGTTCAAAATGATCATTATTACTCACACAAGATATTAAAAATTGAGAAAAAATAATTATTATAAATATTGAAAATGATTATTAATTAAGTTTAACTAAGGTTATAGGTATTAATAAGGATTTGAAATATGTGATTAAATTAGTTATTCTTTTATAGATAAGTTTAGAGATCATTTTTGTAAGTGGGAATAATGGTAAGGATTCACTGTCTCAAATTTTGATTCACTGAGATATAATTATTTTATACACCATGTTTTCTATTACATTGTGTAATTAATATTTTACATAATGATTATATCATTATTCATGGTATTTAATTTCCAATTTTCTCTTCTCTAAATTAATATATATTTATAGAGTTGTTACTTAAGATGTTATAATGCCAAAAAATCTAAAATTTTGGAAAATAAAGTGCATATGGATTTCCTAGAAATCACATCCCAATATGGATACAAGAAAGTGTATTTGATTTTAGTATAAATTCACATAGTGGTAATCACTCTCAAATGGTTTGTTGAGTATTAAATCAATCTTGTCTTAGTTCAAGATGAATGAGACTATGACTTCACACTTAGAGAGACACTCATTAGGGATACGATTTAGATAATTCACTTAATATTTACTGACATTAATGAAGGATTTCCCAACAATAGAATACTAATAATCTGAATTACTATTTTTCTTGATAACCCATCACTTGGAATATATCCTATCCACCACCTAATCCTTAGTACATAATTAAGGGAACATCACATTACATTTACAATACCCTATAGTTTCTGAGATCATTTTTTGGGATATTATCCTAGATAACAACATTATTCAATTGAATAGTGAAATATTATATTTTTTATTTCCATCATGTAGATAACCATTATTTTATTTTACCATGATTAATTAATATGTTCCTTATGGAGTGTTTCGAAATTTCATCTTTACACATATTAAAAATTCATAGGAATTAATTTGTGATGGATGGAGATCAGTATAGATAACCCCTTGATTCATCAGTAGGCCACATTAGTTAAAAAAGCTCGGTTATTTCAAAATTTCTTACTCATTTACGTATTATTCCTTGGAACAAGTCGTTAACAATAATCATTATGATACATTATTTTTTCCATAATTATGATTTTAGTAATTATTATCCATGGTTTTATTTAATGTCATGGATATGATATACAATTAGTTACATTTTATTATGGAATTATTCTGATCATATAGTTTTTTACAGGGCATTTCTTCCATGAATATATTATGATACCTTCATGTGTATGCTGATCCTAACTGAGCTTCTGAGATCAACCATACATTTTCCCTTCACAAGAATCCTATAAGATAACTTTGTCTAATTTCAAGGATATTCTATTAGAGATAATAACTTCCTCCTACAGTTTTAATAATGTACTTTATATTCTCAAGTGTAACAAGAAAAATATGTGTATATATATTCATCCAAGACCACAAATAGTTTTGATCATTTAGGGGATCTTGTATTCTATACCAATAATTTAATATGACAATAATAAATAGATTTTTAGGGTCTTGGTTGATACATATGTGACCTGTAATAGTTATTAGGTTAAATAGACCACTCTCTATCAGTGTTTTTAGATCAATCACCATTGAAGGAGATTAATTTTTCATGTAACAGTTGGTCTTCACTACTTCTACCTAGAACATCCTGAAAACTCTAGTATGCTTTAGCATCTCCAATATTTTAACTACCATGGTGGTTTTCATCTTCTTTTCCCCTCTATTACATTGAGGAATGTATACAATTTTGATGTATCTCTTGATTCCTTCCTATTAGAAAATTTATTAAACTCCTCATATGTATATTCTCTATTATTTTCATCCTTCAAACAATTGAACTTATTTTCACATTAGTTCTATTTCCATTCTTTGAATTTTTTGTGAATTCCAAAACTTATACATTATTCTTGATTGGGTACACCAAACATCTCGTGTAATAATTATTAATGAACAATACAAAGTATTTTTCTCCTTCTATGGATGTAACCAAGGATTATCAGGAATCCAAATGGTTCAGTTATGTGACATCCTCAATTATAATCATTGATGTCTTAAACATCAACCTATTTTTATTTCTCAAGACACAATGATCACAAAATGGAAAAGAAACATTTCAAGAATAGGTAGAAAGATTTGATCTTCTTGAATCATTAGGCCTCATTCATTAATATGACCAATATTTTGATTCCATAAGGTTAGTAAATCTTCCATAAAGGTCATTTTTTCATTAACTATTTCTTCATCCTTATTTGTTTCAGCTATAATCATGTAAAAGTTCGTTTAGATATTATCTCTCATCATCCCTACGAGAGCACACTTCTTGTTATTCATCACTACATTCTGAATACAAGTCTTCCATATGAGGTCATCAAATTCTCCCAAACATAATATATTCTTTTTGAAGCCTTTCACATGTAGTACCCCATGGATGTATTGAAATATAACATCATGAATATCCAGTTTGATGGTACTGACTCCAATTATCATTATGGTTTGATCGTTCCTCATATAATCAATTCCTTTTGGGATAGGTTCATATGGATCAAACCAGTCCCATCAAGATGTTATGTTCCATAGTTCCCTTAGTTTAATTATTCTATAATATTTGATATTTTTACACCATAAATCATCAATACCACTTTACTTACTAGTACATGAATATTTATATAATTACTTTCCAAATTTCCTTTATATTTAATTATACCAAATTATCAGTTCTAGTTGTCTTTGGTAACATGAACCATATTTCAATAATTAAAAAAATAAATATATTTATTCTTTCTCATTGATTTGGACTTACCATGGTTATGGATCCTAATGGAACCACGTTCCATCATTCTTCCTCTTTCATGTTATAGAGCCTCCACATGGTATGATCTATTTTATCAATCTTCATTAATATTTCACAAACATTGTTCTTCAAGAACCCTAAATTCAATGTTATAGAGAATAAATATATCAATCAGGATATTATTGGTGATTTTGATGATGAGTTGATCATATGTACCTTGAAAACTCTAGAGTATAATATTTATAAATTTAGTCTCCACAATTTTGTATCCTAACAATGTAAGATGATTAAATATGGTATTGACAGTATTGATGTTGTCTTTCATAAAGGTAGAATCTACAATTAAAATATTGTATAATATTATATTTAGGAAAATTTTATTGTGCAGTTACATGTCCTTGTACAACTACATCATAGTGTCCTAGATTTCCTTCTCCATATTTTTCTCAATAATTATTAATAGTATCCCATCTTCCATATCCAAATAGATATTGTAAATTAAATTCCTATCCACTTTATTCAATTTATCCTCTATCACAACCACCTATTTTCACCAATTTCAAGTATGAAATTATATTTTTGTAACAACACATGTAACATTTTTTACAATAACAAAAAATTCATTCTATTTAATTTTTCAATCATTGATTATTCCACCATTTGGACATGTCTTAAGTATAAGAACTCTATGGTCTAAAACTAACCTTTGGTATGACTTATTGTGACAATAAATTATTGTTCCTATAGTGCAACGATAGTTTTGAGATAGAAAGATGAGTACACAAATGAAAATATCATTTAATATTGGATGTAATGTGGAATAAAACAAAATGAAAAGGTTTAAAAAATGGGAAAATAGAAACATCTCACTTTGGTAATAATGGCTATTGAATCAATCTAAATATTATAGGGAAAAAACTCTCGTAATATTTTCTTTTTAATAGATGGAGAAAAACATCAAAAATCCCATCCAAAAAAGAATGATAAAAATGATAATTTTATTTCTTGAATTTTAAGATTTTAAAAGGGTGGAGATGAACTTTTTATAGGGAAAATAAACCCCAGTGCACTGACTCCATCCATCACCAAATTAAATATGGAAAATTAAAGGTGTTTAATATAAATTTTACAATATTAATGGTTGGGGGAAACAAATGGGGGATCCATCCCATTTGACCAAACTAAAGGGGGTGGTTTTTTAATTTTCAATCATGTCTCATAGTATATATACACATAAAATCATACAATGTATGTCAACACAAGAAATATACTCTAAAATATTATAATGTATCATTAAGTTTAGATATAATATAAAATTTATAATAAAAATATATTTATAAGTAAATAAAAAATGGTAATTTTTACCATAAATTCATATTTAAAAATCTAACTAGAAACATTAATTGAAAATCTCCACTATGTAATTTAATCTCAAATTTCAAATTAAATTTTTGATGTAAATTTTCACAAATTTTTATTACAATTTAAAAAAAATGATAAAATAATTAGAAATAAATTTATTCTTGGATTTTCCACATATATATATTAACACATAAATAAAATATAAATATTTAACTTATAATTTTAATTGAAAATTTCAAATTTAATTTTCCGGTGCAAATTCTCACATAAAATTTTAAGTTCAAATTTTTAATAAAAATAAAATTGAAAACTTATAAATATATAAAAAAAATTTAAATTTTAACTTCAAATTTTCATTAAAAATTCTCTCTAGAATCTTTTACTTTATGTTTCTAGTAGATTCTTTTTTGTAAAAATTTCCACTTAAATTTATAGTGAAAATTTTCATTGAAAATTTTCTAAAAAAAGTTTTTCCAGCACATTTATATATCATAAATAGGATGGTTATTTGACCCAGATGGAGGAGGATCTTTTATTAACAAATAAATCTAAAAACAAATTGAAAGAGGGGATTTTATAATGATGCATTTCTATTTTACTAGATAAATCAATAGGAATCATGTTTGACCCATCAAGGTCTATGTTGGATACCCACCTATTAAATTGATCATCCACTAAAGAGTTTAACTCTTGATAGACACGTGTAATGTTAATTTTAATTAAGGAGAGAAATTCATACCAACAATCCATCTTGTAGTTAGGTTCCATAGTATATGAATAATATTGCTTCTAATATCTTAAACAATAGTGGTGAAATTGGTCACCATGCACATGTTTGACTAACCCCTTTTCTTGTTGAAGAAAATAATATTGATGATGATGAGTATCTCAGTTTTAAAAGAGATTTTACTCATACATGTTCCATATAGGAATCCATGAATAGTTCTAGTATGATCCCTAAAGACCACACCATAATCTGAAGGGCCTCTGATCCCTTTTGAATAACCTAACATGTTAAATTTAATCATTACAAGAAATATATTTTTATAGAATACTTTATGGCCTCCAATTCGAGGTTTTAACATACATTCAATGCTAGAATTCCATAGGATCATGAAATCATGGAGTTAGATAGATAAGAAACCCAATTGGGATGAATTAGAATCCCTAGAGGTAGTTATGGTCTTTACAAGTAATATTGAAATTGGAATGATGATTTTTGGTGGATGTAGTCATTAAAAGTATACCATATCCAAATAATCACGTCAACAGTATCCTCAGGGAGTAGTTTGAAGTGTTTTTGAGATAAGTGATGTTCTAAGCAGCAATGAAGCATGTCTAAGAGGAAAACAACAATAAAATGTGAAAATTCCACCAAGTTAAAGAGATACTACCAAAATGATACTATACTGCAACAACACCAGAAAAGGTGACCATCATATTCCATGTTTTAGTAAAACAAATCATAATTATAGTAAAATAAAATGAAAAAATACTAAAAGAAAGAATCATTGGAGGTCATATCATTATACATTATCTTAATAAGATTTTCACTTGAGATTTTAATCCAAGGATTATATAATTTATGAATATATGAATAGCTGGATTGAGGATGTATATAGATTGAATGGTAATAGATTTTTATTATCAATACATTATTGTTTATATATTCCCATATCCGAAGGTCATTTCTTGTAACAACCCAAACGTTTGAATAATATTTTCTTCCTAATTTTTTGAGTTATTTTATTTCGCACTCAACAAAACTATATCCTTCTATTAAATATGTGAGTATAATTAAAATGAGACCATTGAGTTTCAAATATTATATAACCTTTGGTCAATATGACCATTGGAAACTATACTCTCATTGTTATAATTATTATTTATAAATACAAATGATCATGGTCAATTAATACAGAAAGGGGAGTCAATGGACTCATCTAGTAGACTTGGTCCACACAAAGACCACATTGTAAAGCTTGGGAAGGAGGTATCAACATTGGGCTTTGATAATAAATCCATTGTAGACCTTTTTTTAGAGGCTGACACTAATTATTTTTTCTCTTATATCAATAAATTTATAAATATAATAATATTTATATATATTTATAATGATATTATTATATTAAATGTTTTTATAATATAAATATACAAATATACAAATATATATATATATATATTGGATTTAATATGTATACTATAAATTCTTTTAGTTGCCGCCATTTTTTGGTTTCTAAATTGGGCATTCGCAAGAAAAAAATAGAAGTTTTTAATACTAAAAAAATGGTTGGATTTTTTCAACCTTCTTATCCTCTTTCCAACTTACCCATGACACTACTACCCTACCTCCCACCACTTATCCAACCTCTATCACTCCAGAGATCCAATGACCTCCTCCATGAACCTCAATAAACTATGGTTATACTCCAGTCGACCCTTCGATGTCCTCTCCCCACACTTCGACCAACAACAACTCACCATGACACTCTCACACGGTAGTGTATATTCCATTATTAGTGGGTGTATGATTTTGTGCCCCCTTTTCTATCGTGCATCATCTATGTCGTGTACCACATCCATGATCAAAACCATGCATTTTGGGTGCATACCGTTAGTGGCCACCAAACAGAATCCTCCAAAGACTTTAGAAATGAAGCAAAAATTGAAGATCATTTGGAGGTCACTTTATGGTCATCAATGTTCTTCAATGACTATGGTTGGTGGTGGCTAAATCCATTTTTTAGAAGTTATTTATAAATAAAAAAAATTATTTATATACATAATATATGATATTTAATATATATATATTTATTATATGAAATTAATTTATAATATAAATATATAAAAAATGTAAACTTATTTATCTAAATTATTATATAAATATTAAATTTTATAATAATTAAATTATTATATATTTCTTATTTTGATGAATGGAAATTCGTATATATACAAACATTTATGTTGGATTTGGTGTTGAAGAACCAACTATTTTCACTTTGGATTATATGTATTTTCCAAAATTGGAATATTAATAAAAAATCATATTACAATTTTCTTAATCTTCTATATGAATTAAATGTAATTATGCTATATAGTATCTATAACTTTGATAATGTCATAGAATTTCCCCCCTATGGTGATATCCTTGAATTTCCGTAACAATATTCTTATTTATATTTCTATGATCTAATACCACACTCTGTTGGGATAAATATAATATTTATTTTCAGGTCATAGTACATGTATAAAGATGAGACTTCTTATCATTAGGTATGAAAGTTAGTAATTTCTAAGATCGGAGATTATGATAATATACCCTCCTGTGGGAATTACACATGGGTATGTCTGATCAAATATTCCCATCTTCTAGAATTTTTAATGTTCCTTAAACATAATCTTATTATTAATGATATTAAAGACATGTGTATGTCAATTTACTAAAAAAAATGTCATTCCATATGTTCGTGGGAAGTTGAATATGTTGGCTATGTCATAAATTACATGATATTAATGAAAAATTCATGGAAGGATTTGTACCCTCTATATTTAT
Source organism: Viscum album (assembly GCA_963277665.1). Lineage (NCBI taxonomy): Eukaryota > Viridiplantae > Streptophyta > Magnoliopsida > Santalales > Viscaceae > Viscum > Viscum album. The sequence continues at coordinate 978,278,881 of OY728161.1, forward strand.
TTCAGATGATTTAAAATAACATTTATTGAAGTGGAACAACCACATTAAATTACATGGACACATTGTAATTATGAGTTTATTTCAGATAGTAAAAGAATGACATATCAAGATCATAGTTTTGTCACTTCTATGTGAGACATCCTTGTTGAGATATTGTAATAAAGGGATTATTGTTGAGTGATAATTTATACATCATAATTTTACCTTCCTTTAGCTTTTGAAATAAAAAAACTTCCTTAAAACATATTTAATAACTTTTTATATTCAAAGTGTTTTGGCATGTTTTATTAGAAAATATTTCTTTTTAGTATGTATAGAAAATGTTTTAAAGTATTAAAATAACAAGAATTACATTTTTCATTATGATTATTGTTATGAGTATATTTTTGATAAATTTGACACACTATTTTCATACTTGAAGATATACTTTTTCTATGCCTCTCATAATAGAAAATCATAACAATTCGAAAAATACTATTACGAATAAAAATTGGACTAAAACTCATAAACATTATCATATTTACATTGTTAACTAAATCCAATTAGTGGAAATACGTTTATAATAAAAATATAGAAGACTCTTTTATATTGTAGGGAAAACATTTAACACTATAACGATGTTAATAAACATGACGTCGGACATTCAGTTATGATAAGATATTAAGTTTCATGTGTCCAAATCCATTGTAACAAAATAAAAAAATATGATCATATGGAGATCAATATGACCGTTGAAAATGATCCCTATAAATAGTATGACATTTGAATAATATGGTGCTATTAAATTACATTTGATCTTGATTTTTTAGAAGAATACATAGTTTGAATATCTCATTATTAATCATTTTATTTTTCTTTAGAATTTTCATACTAATGGGAAACGTGTTAGGTTGTCTCCTTATGAATTTTTGTAATTGTTACCTATGATTGATCAATGTAATGATTTAGGGAATCTGGGGATTGGAATATGGGGAATCCGATCATCATATGGATAGTTTATGGGGATAGTAAGACATAGATGATCATCATATCAAGGGATTATAAGGCTCAGAAGACAAATTTGATCATCGTATCAAGGGCTTTTGGGGATAGGATTACTGATCCATTACAATCATCATATCGAGGGTTTTCCTTGGTATGGAAAGATAGACTTGACTATAATTATTAAAAAAATGGATACCTTTAGTCAAGGTTATTTATACCCATTCACTTAAGGATAAAAGAGGTTTAACTTGTAAATATATTGTATGTTATTCTTGAATCTGTTATCTATTATATTAATTGTAGTTTACAAGTTTTATATTTTGTTAAACATTTAATAGTATGTGATTCATCATATCCATCTTTATATTCTTCATGTTTTGTTGTATTGAATCTAGTTACAATACATACTCTAATTAATAGGATCCATCATGATACCAATATTTTAATCTGATTTATTTTTATTGTATCTGATTAAGATTCTTTTAATTTTTTAATTGGACTAGGGGTTGAGTCTGATAATATTACATAGATAGATTTGTGTTTATTTTAGTTTAGTCCATTTACACTAGTATTTTGAGCTACAATTCGGACCTCTTATAATATATCCATCAATAGCTAACTATTTTGATCGAATAATTTATATATGATCAGGATATTCTAAAATAATAGAATGTCTCATTGATTCCTAAAACCTGATAGCCAATAATATGTATTAGAAATAATTTCTGATTTTTTACTCTCATTACTATTCCAAATTTATTATATTTAGATATAAAATTTTATTTATAAACATTTTTTGCACAAACATTTTTTTGTGGAAGAAATAATTTTGTATTATCAATAACTATGGGAGGTCTTAATTTTGGTTATGTGGATAATCCTACTATGAAAACCCCACCTATTTATTATGGTGATAACTATGAGTGCTGGAGAGATAGGATGAATACTTTTTTAATCAACACTAAGGTTGAATTTCTTTATGTTGACTGATATTATTAAATTCATGATAAAGAAGTTTCAGAAATTACTTATCATGAAAAGATGGAGTATCAATTAAATTAAAGAGTAAGGAAGAGTTTTTTATGATCTATGAGAATAGGTATTTATACTATTATTTATTATTTTGAAGTAGAAGAGAATATTTAGAAAAATTTAGATGTTATAAATTTTAGAACTTAATTTTTTTTTGAAACCAAGAGAGTTATGGTATGTGGACATTATCAAGATTTTCTATTTTTTACCTGGATAATCAGTTTATAAGATACACCAGAGACTCATATCCATTATAAATAGTAAACTAGAAATTGGTTAAAGTCACTAGATAAAGAAATACTTGTTGAGAAAATTATAGATATCATGTCCAATGAATGGGATTCTAAAGTATCTAATGTTGATGAGACAAGGAATTTAAAAGAAATATTACTTTAGATTATCCCATTTGTACCCTTGTGAAATAAAAGTGTATATTGATAAGATATGGTGAGAAAAATAAAAATAAAAATGATGGTGTTTCCTTTTCTACAACATCTACCTTACCTTATAAATCACAAACACATGAAAACACTGGTAAATACTCAAGAAATATAATTGTTGTTATACAATTAGATTCTATTAATACTGAACATTTTGATAATGAATTTGAAAAACATTCATGAAGAATGAATAATATTTCTTTAAAGAATGATTTTCAATGTTACTACAAGAATGGTTATAAATATAAGAATGAAAAGAAAGATTCTCAAGTAACATTTTATTAATGAAATAATCATAGAAATATCAGAACATATTTCCCAAAGATAAAGAGGAATGATATGAAAGAAAAGAATTCACATTGTAAGGATACAAAATATTACAAGTCAACAGGGAAGAATGTTCTCAATTATTTTTACACGTAGAGTGGTAGGGCTGTAGACTCTTCAAACAATACCTCTAGTAACAATGGTTCTAGACAGAAATCATAAGACCTTTTTCTAAATTACTTCATGTAAACCAATGTATTATCGATAATGTATGAAACACTGAGAACCTTGTCATATTATCCTTAAATGCTAATTATAATGAAACTGATAATGGGAAAATATTTAAATTTTTAAATGAAGAATATTACTCAACTAAAGATAATTGGTTACCCTCATATGATGAGGTTTTCTATTTTGAAAAATTACTAAAAAATGAAAATTGTAAAATATTCAAAAAAACATGTTAATGATAAATAAAAACTATATAAGGATCATTAATTAATATATTAAAAAAAATATCAGATATTTCAATGTATCTTGATGATGCTATTTCTGAGAAATAATATATCTATAATGATTATGAAAAAGTTATTTAAAAGAAAAATTTCATTGAAACAAAACATAGTTCTAAAACTAATACTGACGAGGAAAAAAATTTAGTTCCAAAATCTAAAATATGAAATTTATTTCATAATGAAATTACTATGAAAGTTTAACAACGGAAAAAAATTCATGAATGTTTTAATCAAACCATACCTTGTTGTGCTAGTTCTGGAATTGTATTTTGTTATAAGAAAACTTATTTTCAATAATAATTTTTTTCTTCCAAAATTTGCACTTTGTAGAATTAAATGCCAAATTGGAGGGAATTAGATGAAAAATTATTCTCTTATTAAATTTTAATCACTAGGATTTCATAAGGTATACTTTTTAAAATAAATTTTATTCTCCCAAAACATAGTTAGAAAAATGTGGTTTCCCAATATTATGTTTTTAACAATACCAAACCCAAGAATGTTTGGGTTCTAAATGTCTAATGTTTTTTTCAAGGAAAAAAAGAAATTACCAGAAATAATAATGTATGGTATATGGATAATGGATTTTATATGCATATGAATTGTAAAAACATATTATTCAAAAATATTATCAAGATGATATGTGGAATATTTACCTTTGGAGATAATTATCAAGGAGAGATTTTATGATTATGAAACATTTTTCTACATGGTATATCATATATTTAAAATGTTTTTTTTGTTATAGATATTAAGAACAACCTTATAATCAAATTTCAATTATGTAATGATTTTTTCCTTGTGAACATTTGGAATGTTAAGTGTTTTTCACAGTGTTCAAAGGATGAATTTTTTTTTCAACCAATCAATAGGAAAATGTTTACACACTTATCTTAGAAGACCATAGGAGCAATGACATACGATGACACATTACAAATGAATATCAGTTTTGGTTATGTCCTAGAAGGTGAGGACACTATAACCATAGAAACATATCTATGATGAATAATAAAAGGCCTTTTAATGATCCACAAGAATATAGGGTTGATTCTTAAAATGTGTTTGACCATTATAAATACGGTATGAAACGTAGGTATTGTCATAAATATAATAGTTATATAACAACATTTGATGCTTTACAGTCAGTGAACTTGTAATTATTTGTTCCTACAAAAACTTGATTTATTGGTTGAAAAAATTGTGTTTATTTCTTAGATGATGATTACACTAGATACACATGGGTATATAATGAAATATGAAGCCATTTTTATTTTAAAACTTGTGTAGAAAAAGTTAAAAATGATAAAAACCTCCCCTTGATAACTATTCATAGTGACCAGGATAAAGAATCTGTAAATTATCATTTTGATAGTTTTTGTTGTATGAAATGTATGAACATGGATTTTTAGCTCATATAACTCCACAACAAAATGGTGTTGTTGAAGGGTGAAGCAGAATTTTTCAATAAATAACTAGAACTATGATGAGTGAAAACTCAGTTAATTTTTTTGGATATAATGTTAGTACTACATTATATTCAATAAATCATGTTTTAATTAGATATTTTCTTAATAAAACTCTTTATGATTTGTGTGTTGGTATAAAACCAAAAGTTTCTTACTTCATTGTTTTTGGTCGTAATGTATTAATTCTGAATACAAAATATAACTTACTTTAATTTTCACCCAAATCCAATGAATTAATATTTTTAGGATATTCCACTACTTCAAAGTCTTATAGTGTTTTTAATAAAAATTAATGTTATATTGAGGAAACAATAAATGTTATCTTTGATGAAAATAATCTTTTTGTTTTCAAATAATTGAATCCAACTTTATCAGATGTTATCTCTAAAATAAATTTTTAACATTTGTTAGAAATTTATTACCACAAGTATATACCGTAGAATGTGTTTATAAATTTATTCCTCATTAATATTTTCTACCTATTTTTGAAAAATATATTTTCAAAAACCAAAAAGTTAGTTGTTTCTTAAGCATTGTCCTAGTGATAGTATCAATGGTGTTGTTGATCAACTAGTTGATACTAGATGTTCCTTAAGAAATGAAATTTAACATCTATATTTCCTATCCCATTTTGAAATCTGGAATCCAAACAAGGATTTATGTGATGGGGATTGGATTACGTTTATGAAATATGAGATTATTGATTTTTACTGAAAAAATGTATGGAATTTAGTTTATTGACCTAAATAAACTTCTATAATTGCAGTAAAATGGGTTTTAGAAACAAATGAGATGAATGTGTCATAATTGATAGAAATAATATAATACTTGTTAACTTGGGATATTATCAACAATAATTCATAGATTATGCAGAATACTATGAACCAGTTGCAAGACTTGAACCGATTTTAATACTTCTTGAATTTCCATAATTCATTAATTTTAAAATTATTCAAAGGGATGTGAAGTGTTATTTTAACAACAGATATTTTCAGGAAGAAGCTTATGTTGAAAAACCTCTGGTTTTGAAATTAAAAAACATTATTAATATATTTAAAAACATTCCAAATATTTATATGGACTTAAACTATCCCCTAGAGCATGTTATGATAGGTTAACAACATTTTTTTAGAAAAAAAAATTGTTAAGGGAGCTTTGAATCCAACACTTTTTACACAATAAGTTATCAAAAATATTACACTACTGAAAATCCGGCCATTAGCGACCGCCATTGGCGGTCGCTAAAGGCCTTTAGCGGCCGCTCAGCGACCGCCATTGGCGGTCGCTAAAGGCCTTTAGCGGCCGCTCAGCGACCGCCATTGGCGGTCGCTGTTGCCTCGTCGCTAGAGGCTTTTAGCGACCGCCAATGGCGGTCGCTGTAGAAGGCCGGCAGATCGCCCTTCAGCGACCGCCAAGCGGTCGCTGAAGGCCTCTCCAGGGCACCCTAAATCGACCGCCTATGGCGGTCGCTAGTATAAAAAAAAATTTTAAATTTTTTTTATTGATTTGAATATATATATATATTCATATATATACTATTAAATACAATATTTTAAATATATATATATATGTATAATATATTTTAAATGTTTTAATATATACATAATATATATATAATATCAAATCATTGTGCTATAATAATTTAAAAACTTTGATTCAAGAAATAATCTCATTCCAGGTCTTTCGGAACACGTTTGCTCCGAATGGGACCGTCGCACGCCGTTTTGGTGTTTTATGGCGCCGGAAACGCGTTTCCGGCCGCCGCGGTCACACGGCACCTCCGAATGAGGTGCCGTCTGGCCGACCATTTCACAATTCATGCCCCGGATGTTGTCGTACGGTTTCGTGGCATTCGGAGGTCGTTCGGGTGGTTTTGACCCCCCAACGCGTCATTTCAGCGCGCGCCGCGCTGCTGAAAAGGACACAATCGGACGTGCCGCGCGCACCACACGTCTGATGGATGTGCGGCCTCATCCTTCATCTCAGGAATAATATTTCTATCATTCCCGTGCGGTTTCAGGTCGTTCGGAGCACGTTTCCTCCAAATTGGACCGCTGCACGCCGTTTTGGTGTTTAATGGCGCCGGAAACACGTTTCCAGCTGCCGCGGTCAAACGGCACCTCTGAATGAGGTGCTGTCTATCCGAAAATTTCAAAATTCAAGCCTCGGATGTTGTCGTATGGTTTTGTGGCATTCGGAGGTCGTTCGGGTGGTTTTGACCCCCCAACGAGCCATTTCAGCGCGCGCCGCGCTGCTGAAAAGGACACAATCGGACGTGCCGCGCGCACTGCTTGTCCGATGGACGTGCGGCCTCCTCCTGCATCTCAGGAATAATATTTCTATCATTCCCGTGCGGTTTCAGGTCGTTCGGAGCACGTTTGCTCCGAATTGTACCGCCGCAATCCGTTTTGGTGTTTAATGGCGCCGGAAACGCGTTTCCGGCAGCCGCGGTCAAACGGCACCTTCGAATGAGGTGTTGTCTGACCGACCATTTCACAATTCACGCCCCGGATGTTTTCGTACGGTTTCGTGGCATTCGGAGGTCGTTCGGATGGTTTTGACCCCCCAATGCCCCATTTCAGCGCGCGTCGCGCTGCTGAAAAAGACACAATCGGACGTCCCGCGCGCACCGCACGTCCGCTGGACGTGCGGCCTCCTCCTACATCTCAGGAATAATATTTCTATCGTTGCTGTGCGGTTTCAGGTCCTTCGGAGCACGTTTGCTCCGAATGGGACCGCCGCACGCCGTTTTGGTGTTTAATGGCGCCGGAAACGCGTTTCCGGCCACCGCGGTCACACGGCACCTCCGAATGAGGTGCCGTCTGGCCGACCATTTCACAATTCACGCCCCGGATGTTTTTGTACGGTTTCGTGGCATTCGGAGGTCGTTCGGGTGGTTTTGACCCCCCCAACGCGTCATTTCAGCGCGCGTCGCGCTGCTGAAAAGGACACAATCGGACGTGCCGCGCGCACCGCATGTCCGATGGAAGTGAGGCCTCCTCTTGCATCTCAGTAATAATATTTCTATCGTTCTCGTGTGGTTTCAGGTCGTTCGGAGCATGTTTACTCCGAATTGGACCGCCGCACGCCGTTTTGGTGTTTAATGGCGCCGGAAACGCGTTTCCGGCTGCCGCGGTCAAACAGCACCTCCGAATGAGGCGCCGTCTGGCCGACCATTTCACAATTCATGCCCCGGATGTTGTCGTACGGTTTCGTGGCATTCGGAGGTCGTTCGGGTGGTTTAGACCCCCCAACGCGCCATTTCAGCGCGCGCCGCGCTGCTGAAAAGGACACAATCGGACGTGCCGCGCGCACCGCACGTCCGATGGATGTGCGGCCTCCTTCTACATCTCAGGAATAATATTTCTATCGTTCCCGTGCGGTTTCAGGTCTTTCAGAGCACGTTTGCTTCGAATGGGACCGCCACACGCCGTTTTGGTGTTTAATGGCGCCGGAAACGCGTTTCCGGCCGCCGCGGTCACACGGAACCTCCGAAGGAGGTGCCGTCTAGCCGACCATTTCAAAATTCACACCCCGGATGTTGTCGTACGGTTTCGTGGCATTCGGAGTTCGTTCGGGTGGTTTGGAACCCTCAACGCGCCATTTCAGCGCGCGCCGCGCTGCTGAAAATGACCCAATCGGACGTGCCGCGCGCACCGTACGTCCGATGGACGTGCGGCCTCCTCCTGTATCTCAGGAATAATATTTCTATCGTTCCCGTGCGGTTTTAGGTCTTTCAGAGCACATTTTATCCGAATTGGACCGCCGCACGCCGTTTAGGTGTTTAATGGCGCCGAAAACGCGTTTCCGGCCGCCGCGGTCAAACGGAACCTCCGAATGAGGTGCCGTTTGGCCGACCATTTCAAAATTCACGCCCCGGATGTTGTCGTATGGTTTCGTGGCATTCGGAGGTCGTTCGGGTGGTTTTGACCCCCCAACGCGCCATTTCAGCGCGCGCCGCACTGCTGAAAAGGACACAATCGGACGTGTCGCGCGCACCGCACATCCGATGGACGTGCGGCCTCCTCCTGCATCTCAGGAATAATATTTCTATTGTTCCCGTGCGGTTTCAAGTCGTTCGGACCACGTTTGCTCCGAATTGGACCGATGCACGCCGTTTTGGTGTTTTATGGCACCGGAAACGCGTTTCCGGCCGCCGCGGTCAAACGACACCTCCGAATGAGGTGCCGTCTGGCCGACCATTTCACAATTCACGCCCCGGATGTTTTTGTACGGTTTCGTGGCATTCGGAGGTCGTTCGGGTGGTTTTGATCCCCCAACGCACCATTTCAGCGCCCGCCGCGCTGGTGAAAAGGACACAATCAGACGTGTCATGCGCACCGCACGTCCGATGGACGTGCGGCCTCCTCCTGCATCTCAGGAATAATATTTCTATCGTTCCCGTGTGGTTACAGGTCGTTCGGAGCACGTTTGCTCCGAATTGGACCGCCGCACGCCGTTTAGGTGTTTAATGGCGCCAGAAACGCGTTTCCGGCCGCCCCGGTCAAACGGCACCTCCGAATGAGGTGCCGTCTGGCCGACCATTTCACAATTCACGCCCCGGATGTTTTCGTACGGTTTCGTGGCATTCGGAGGTCGTTCGGGTGGTTTTGACCCCCCAACGCGCCATTTCAGCGCGCGCCGCGCTGCTGAAAAGGACACAATCGGACGTGCCGTGCGCACCGCACGTCCGATGGATGTGTGGCCTCCTCCTGCATCTTAGGAATAATATTTCTATCGTTCCCGTGTGGTTTCAGGTCGTTCGGAGCACGTTTGCTCCGAATTGGACCGCCGCACGCCGTTTAGGTGTTTAATGGCGCCGGAAACGCGTTTCCGGCCGCGGCGGTCAAACGGCACCTCCGAATGAGGTGTCGTCTAGCCGACCATTTCACAATTCCCGCCCCGGATGTTGTCGTACGGTTTCGTGGCATTCGGAGGTCGTTCGGGTGGTTTTGACCACCCAACGCTCCATTTCAGCGCGCGCCGCGCTGCTGAAAAGGACACAATCAGACGTGTCGCGCGCACCGCACGTCCGCTGGACATGCGGCCTTCTCCTGCATCTCAGAAATAATATTTATATTGTTCCCGTGTGGTTTCAGGTCGTTCAGAGCACGTTTGCTCCGAATTGGACCGTTGCACGCCGTTTTGGTGTTTTATGGCGCCAGAAATGCTTTTCCGGCCTCCGCGGTCAAACGGAACCTCCGAATGAGGTGTCGTCTGGCTGACCATTTCACAATTCACGCCCCGGATGTTGTCGTACGGTTTCGTGGCATTCGGAGGTCGTTCGGGTGGTTTTGACCCCCAACGCGCCATTTCAGCGCGCGCCGCGCTGCTGAAAAAGACACAATCGGACGTGCCGTGCGCACCGCACGTCCGATGGACGTGCGACCTCCTCCTGCATCTCAGGAATAATATTTCTATTGTTCCCGTGCGGTTTCAGGTCGTTCGGAGCACGTTTGCTCCGAATTGGACCGCTGCACGCCGTTTTGGTGTTTAATGGCGCCGAAAACGCGTTTCCGGCCGCCTCGGTCAAACGACACCTTCGAATGAGGTGCCGTCTGGCCGACCATTTCAAAATTCACGCCCCCGATGTTGTCGTACGGTTTCGTGGCATTCGGAGGTCGTTCGGGTGGTTTTGACCCCCCCAACGCGCCATTTAAGCGCGCGCAGCGCTGCTGAAAAGGACACAATCGGACGTGCCACGTGCACCGCACGTCCGATGGATGAGCGGCCTCCTCCTGCATCTCAGGAATAATATTTCTATCGTTCCCGTGCGGTTTCAGGTCGTTCGGAGCACGTTTGCTCCGAATTGGAGCGCCGCACGCCGTTTTGGTGTTTAATGGCGCCGGAAACGCGTTTCCGGCTGCCGCGGTCAAACGGCACCTCCGAATGAGGTGCCGTATGGCCTACCATTTCAAAATTCATGCCCTGAATGTTTTCGTACGGTTTCGTGGCATTTGGAGGTCGTTCGGGTGGTTTTGACCCCCCAACGCGCCATTTCAGCGCGCGCCGCGCTGCTGAAAAGGACACAATCGGACGTGCCGCGTGCGCCGCACGTCCGATGGACGTGTGGCCTCCTCCTGGATCTCAGGAATAATATTTCTATCGTTCCCGTGCGGTTTCAGGTCTTTCGGAGTACGTTTGCTCCGAATGGGACCGCCGCACTCCGTTTTGGTGTTTAATGGCACCGGAAACACGTTTCTGGCCGCCGCGGTCACACGGGACCTCTGAATGAGGTGCCGTCTGGCTGACCATTTCAAAATTCACGCCCCAGATTTTTTCGTACGGTTTCGTGGCATTCGGAGGTCGTTCGGGTGGTTTTGACCCCCCAACGCGCCATTTCAGCGCGCGCCGCGCTGCTGAAAAGGACACAATCGGACGTGTCGCGCGCACCGTACGTCCGATGGACGTGCGGCCTCCTCCTGCATCTCAGAAAATAATATTTCTATCGTTCCTGTGCAGTTTCAGGTCGTTCGGAGCACGTTTTCTCCGAATTGGACCGCCGCACGCCATTTTGGTGTTTTATGGCACCGGAAACGCGTTTCCGGCCGCCGCGGTCAAACGGCACCTCTGAATGAGGTGCCGTCTGGCCGACCATTTCACAATTCACGCCCCGGATGTTGTCATACGGTTTCGTGGCATTCGGAGGTCGTTCGGGTGGTTTTGACCCCGCAACGCAACATTTCAGCGCACGCCGCGCTGCTGAAAAGGACACAATCGGACGTGCCGCGCGCACCGCACTTCCGATGGACGTGCGGCATCCTCTTGCATCTCAGGAATAATATTTCTATCGTTCCCGTGCGGTTTCAGGTCGTTCGGAGTACGTTTGCTCCGAACTGGACCGCCGCACGCCGTTTTGGTGTTTAATGGCGCAGGAAACACGTTTCCGGCCGCTGCGGTCAAACGGCACCTCCGATGAGGTTCCGTCTGGCCGACCATTTCACAATTCACGCCCCGGATGTTGTCGTACGGTTTCGTGGCATTCGGAGGTCGTTCGGGTGGTTTTGACCCCCCAACGCTCCATTTCAGCGCGCGCCGCGCTGCTGAAAAGGACACAATCGGACGTGCCGCGCGCACCGCACGCCCGATGGACGGGCAGCCTACTCCTTCATCTCAGAAATAATATTTATATCGTTTCAATGCGGTTTCAGGTCGTTCGGAGCACGTTTGCTCCGAATTGGACCGCCGCACGCCGTTTTGGTGTTTAATGGCGCCAGAAACGCGTTTCCGGCCGCCACGGCCAAACGGTACCTCCGAATGAGGTGTCGTCTGGCCGACCATTTCACAATTCACGCCTCGGATGTTGTCGTACGGTTTTGTGGCATTCGGAGGTCGTTCGTGTGGTTTTGACCCCCCAACACGCCATTTTAGCGCGCGCCGCGCTGCTGGAAAAGACACAATCGGACGTGCTGCGCACACCGCACGTCCGATGGATGTGCGGCCTCCTCCTGCATCTCAGGAATAATATTTCTATCGTTCCTGTGCGGTTTCAGGTCGTTCGGAGCACGTTTGCTCCGAATTGGACCGCCGCACTCCGTTTTGGTGTTTAATGGCGCCAGAAACATGTTTCTGGCCGCTGCGGTCAAACGGCACCTCCGAATGAGGTTCCGTCTGGCCGACCATTTCACAGTTCACGCCCTGGATGTTGTCGTACGGTTTCGTGGCATTCGGAGGTCGTTCGGGTGGTTTTGACCCCCCAACACGCCATTTCAGCGCGCGCCCTACTGCTGAAAAGGACACAATCGGACATGTCGCGCGCACCGCAAATCCGATGGACGTAAGGCCTCCTCCTGCATCTCAGGAATAATATTTCTATCGTTCCCGTGAGGTTTTAGGTCGTTCGGAACACGTTTGCTCCGAATTGGACCGCCGCACGCCGTTTTGGTGTTTAATGGCGTCGGAAACGTGTTTCCGGCCACTGCGGTCAAACGGCACCTCCTAATGAAGAGCTGTCTGGCCGACCATTTCACAATTCACGCCCCGGATGTTGTCGTACGGTTTCGTGGCATTCGGAGGTCGTTCGGGTGGTTTTGACCCCCCAACGCGCCATTTCAGCGCGCGCCGCGCTGCTGAAAAAGACACAATCGGACGTGCCGCGTGCACCGCACGTCCGATAGACGTGCCGCCTCCTCCTGCATCTCAGGAATAATATTTCTATCGTTCCCGTGCGGTTTCAGGTCGTTCGGAGCACGTTTGCTCCGAATTGGACCGCCGCACGCCGTTTTGGTTTTTAATGGCGCCGGAAACGCGTTTCCGGCCGCCGCGGTCAAACGGCACCTCCGAATGAGGTTCTGTCTGTCCGACCATTTCACAATTCATGCCCCGGATGTTGTCGTACGGTTTCGGGGCATTCGGAGGTCGTTCGGGTGGTTTTGACCCCCCAACGCGCCATTTCAGCGCGCACAGCGCTGCTAAAAAGGACACAATCGGACGTGTCGCGCGCACCGCACGTCCTATGGACGTGCGGCCTCCTCCTTCATCTCAGTAATAATATTTCTATCGTTCTCGTGTGGTTTCAGATCGTTCGGAGCACGTTTACTCCGAATTGGACCGCCGCACGCCGTTTTGGTGTTTAATGGCGCCGGAAACGCGTTTCTGGCCGCCGTGGCCAAACGGTACTTCCGAATGAGGTGTTGTCTGGCCGACCATTTCACAATTCACGCCTCGGATGTTGTCGTACGGTTTTGTGGCATTCAGAGGTCGTTCGTGTGGTTTTGACCCCCCAACGCGCCATTTTAGCGCGCACCGCGCTGCTGAAAAGGACACAATCGGACGTGCCGCGCGCACCGCACGTCCGATGGGCGTGCGGCCTCCTCCTGCATCTCAGGAATAATATTTCTATCGTTCATGTGCGATTTCAGGTCTTTCGGAGCACGTTTGCTCCGAATTGGACGGCCGCACGCCGTTTTGGTGTTTAATGGCGCCGGAAACGCGTTTCCGGCCGCCGCGGTCAAACGGAACCTCCGAATGAGGTGACGTCTGGCCAACCATTTCACAATTCACGCCCCAGATGTTGTCGTACGGTTTCGTGGCATTCGGAGGTCGTTCAGGTGGTTTTGACCCCCCAACGCGCCATTTCAGCGCGGGCCGCGCTGCTGAAAAGGGCACAATCGGACGTGTCGCGCGCACCATACGTCCGATGGACGTGCGGCCTCCTTCTGCATCTCAGGAATAATATTTCTATCGTTCCCGTGCGGTTTCAGGTCTTTCGGAACACGTTTGCTCCGAATTGGACCGCCACACGCCGTTTAGGTGTTTAATGGCGCCGGAAACGCGTTTCCGGCCGCCGCGGTCAAACGGCACCTCCGAATGAGGTGTCGTCTGGCCGACCATTTCACAATTCACGCCCCGGATGTTGTCGTACGGTTTCGTGGCATTCGAAGGTCGTTCGGGTGGTTTTGACCCCCAAAGCGCCATTTCAGCGCGCGCCACGCTGCTGAAAAGGACACAATCGGACGTGCCGCGCGCACCGCACGTCCGATGGACGTGCGGCCTCCTCCTACATCTCAGGAATATTATTTCTATCGTTCTCGTGCGGTTTCAGGTCGTTCTAAGCACGTTTGCTCTGAATGGGACCGCCGCACGCCATTTTGGTGTTTAATGGCGCCGGAAACGCGTTTCCAGCCGCCTCGGTCAAACTGAACCTCCGAATGAGGTGCCGTCTGGCCGACCATTTCACAATTCACGCCCCGGATGTTGTCGTATGGTTTCGTGGCATTCGGAGGTCGTCCGGGTGGTTTTGACCCCCCAACGCGCCATTTCAGCGCGCGCCGCGCTGCTGAAAAGGACACAATCGGACGTGCCGCGCGCACCGCACGTCTGATGGACGTGCGACCTTCTCCTACATCTCAGGAATAATATTTCTATCGTTCCCGTGTGGTTTCAGGTCGTTCGGAGCATGTTTGCTCCGAATTGGACCGCCGCACGCCGTTTTGGTGTTTAATGGCGCCGGAAACGGGTTTCCGGCTGCCGCGGTCAAACGGAACCTCCGAATGAGGTGCCGTCTGGCCGACCATTTCACAATTCACGCCCCGGATGTTGTCGTAAGGTTTCGTGGCATTCGGAGGACGTTCGGGTGGTTTTGACCCCCCAACACGCCATTTCAGCGCGCGCCGCGCTGCTTAAAAGGACACAATCGGACGTGCAGCGCGCACCGCACGTCCGATGGATATGCGGCCTCCTCCTGCATCTCAAGAATAATATTTCTATCGTTTCCGTACAGTTTCAGGTCGTTCGGAGCACGTTTGCTTTGAATTGGACCGCCACACGCCGTTTTGGTGTTTAATGGCGCCGGAAACGCGTTTCCGGCCGCCGCGGTAAAACAACACCTCCGAATGAGGTGCCGTCTGGCCGAACATTTCACAATTCACGCCCCGGATGATTTCGTACGGTTTCGTGGCATTCGGAGGTCGTTCGTGTGGTTTTGACCCCCCAACGCGCCATTTCAGCGCGCGCCGCGCTGCTGAAAAGGACACAATCGGAGGTGCCGCGCGCACCGCACGTCCGATGGACGTCCGGACTCCTCCTGCATCTCTGGAATAATATTTATATCGTTCCCGTGCGGTTTCAGGTCATTCTGAGCACGTTTGCTCTGAATTGGACCGACGCACGCCTTTTTGGTGTTTAATGGCGCCGGAAACGCGTTTCCGGCCGCCGCGGTCAAATGGCACCTCCGAATGAGGTTCCGTCTGGCCGACCATTTCACAATTCACATCCCAGATGTTGTCGTACGGTTTCGTGGCATTCGGAGGTCGTTCGGGTGGTTTTGACCCCCCAACGCGCCATTTCAGCGCGCGCCGCATTGCTTAAAAGGACACAATCGGACGTGCCGCGCGCACCGCACGTCTGCTGGACGTGCGACCTCCTCCTGCATCTCAGGAATAATATTTCTATCATTCCCGTGCGGTATCAGGTCCTTCGGAGCACGTTTGCTCCGAATGGGACCGTCGCACGCCGTTTTGGTGTTTTATGGCGCCGGAAACGCGTTTCCGGCCGCCGCGGTCACACAGCACCTCCGAATGAGATGCCGTCTGGCCGACCATTTCCCAATACACGCCCCGGATGATGTCGTACGGTTTCGTGGCATTCGGAGGTCGTTCGGGTAGTTTTAACCCCCCAACGCGCCATTTCAGCGCGCGCCGCGCTGCTGAAAAGGACACAATCGGACGTGCCGCGCATACCGCACGTCTGATGGACGTGAGGCCTCGTCCTGCATCTCAGGAATAATATTTCTATCGTTCCAGTGCGGTTTCAGGTCGTTCGGAGCACGTTTGCTCTGAATTGGACCGCCGCACGCCATTTTGGTGTTTAATGGCGCCGGAAACGCGTTTCCGGCCGCCGCGGTCAAACGGCACCTCCGAATGAGGTGATGTCTTGCCGACCATTTCAAAATTCACGCCCCGGATGTTTTCGTACGGTTTCGTGGCATTCGGAAGTCGTTCGGGTGGTTTTGACCCCCCCAACGCGTCATTTCAGCGCGCGCCGCGCTGCTGAAAAGGACACAATCGGACGTACCGCGCGCACCGCACGTCCGCTGGACGTGCTGCCTCCTCCTGCATCTCAGGAACAATATTTCTATCGTTCCCGTGCGGTTTCAGGTCCTTCGGAGCACGTTTGCTCCGAATGGGACCGTCGCACGCTGTTTTGGTGTTTTATGGCGCCGGAAACGCGTTTCCGGCCGCCGCGGTCAAACGGAACCTCCGAATGAGATGCCGTCAGGCCGACCATTTCACAATTCACGCCCCGGATGTTTTCGTACGGTTTCGTGGAATTCGGAGGTCGTTCGGGTGGTTTTGACCCCCCAACGCGCCATTTCAGCGCGCGTCGCGCTGCTTAAAAGGACACAATCGGACGTGCCGCGCACACCGCACGTCCGATGGACGTCCGGCATCCTCCTGCATCCAGGAATAATATTTCTATCGTTCCCGTGCGGTTTCAGGTCATTCGGAGCACGTTTGCTTTGAATTGGACCGCCGCACGCCGTTTTGGTGTTTAATGGCGCCGGAAACGCGTTTCCGGCCGCCGCGGTCAAACGGCACCTCCGAATGAGGTTCCGTCTGGCCGACCATTTCACAATTCACATCCTAGATGTTGTCGTACGGTTTCGTGGCATTCAGAGGTAGTTCGGGTGGTTTTGACCCCCCAACGTGCCATTTCAACGCGCGCCGCGCTGCTGAAAAAGACACAATCGGACGTGCCGCACGCACCGCACGTCCGCTGGACGTGCGGCCTCCTCCTGCATCTCAGGAATAATATTTTTATCGTTACCATGCGGTTTCAGGTCCTTCGGAGCACGTTTGCTCCGAATGGGACCGCCGCACGCCGTTTTGGTGTTTAATGGCGCCGGAAACGCGTTTCCAGCCGCCGTGGTCACACAGCACCTCCGAATGAGGTGCCATCTGGCCGAACATTTCACAATTCACGCCCCGGATGTTGTCGTATGGTTTCGTGGCATTCAGAGGTCGTTCAGGTGGTTTTGACCCCCCAACGCGCCATTTCAGCGCGCGCCGCGCTGCTGAAAAAGACACAATCGGACGTGCCGCGCGCACCGCACGTCTGATGGACGTGCGGCCTCCTCCTGCATCTCAGGAATAATATTTCTATCGTTCACGTGCGGTTTTAGGTCGTTCGGAGCACGTTTGCTCCGAATTGGACCGCCGCACGCCGTTTTGGTGTTTAATGGCGCCGGAAACGCGTTTCCGGCCGCCGCGGTCAAACAGCACCTCCGAATGAGGTGATTTCTAGCCGAACATTTCAAAATTCACGCCCCGGATGTTTTCGTACGGTTTCGTGGCATTCGGAGGTCGTTCGGGTTGTTTTGACCCCCCCAACGCGCTATTTCAGCGCGCGCCGCGCTGCTGAAAAGGACACAATCGGACGTGCCGCGCGCACCACACGTCCGCTGGACGTGCTGCCTCCTCCTGCATCTCAAGAACAATATTTCTATCGTTCCCGTGCGGTTTCAGGTCCTTCGGAGCACGTTTGCTCCGAATGGGACCGCCGCACTCCGTTTTGGTGTTTTTTGGCGCCGGAAACGCGTTTCCGGCCGCCGCGGTCAAACGGCACCTCCGAATGAGGTGCCGTCTGGCCGACCATTTCACAATTCACGCCCCGGATGTTGTCGTATGGTTTAGTGGAATTTGGAGGTCGTTCGGGTGGTTTTGACCCCCCAACGCGCCATTTCAGCGCGCGCCGCGCTGCTGAAAAGGACACAATCGGACGTGCCATGCGCACCGCACGTCCGATGGACGTGCGGCCTCCTCCTGCATCTCAGGAATAATATTTCTATCATTCCCGTGCGGTTTCAGGTCCTTCGGAGCACGTTTGCTTCGAATGGGACCACCGCACGCCGTTTTGGTGTTTAATGGCGCTGGAAACGCGTTTCCGGCCGCCGCGGTCACACGGCACCTCCGAATGAGGTGCCGTCTGGCCGACCATTTCAAAATTCACGCCCCGGATGTTGTCGTACGGTTTCGTTGTATTCGGAGGTCGTTCGGGTGGTTTTGACCCCCCAACGCGCCATTTCAGCGCGCGTCGCGCTGCTGAAAAGGACACAATCGGACGTGCCGCACGCACCGCACGTCCGATCGACGTGCGGCCTCCTCCTGCATCTCAAGAATAATATTTATATCGTTCCCGTGCGGTTTCAGGTCCTTCGGAGCACGTTTGCTCCGAATGGGACCGCCGCACGCCGTTTTGGTGTTTAATGGCGCCGGAAACGCGTTTCCGGCCGCCGCGGTCACACAACACCTCCGAATGAGGTTCCATCTGGCCGACCATTTCACAATTCACGCCCCGGATGTTGTCGTATGGTTTCGTGGCATTCGGAGGTCGTTCGGGTGGTTTTGACCCCCCAACGCGCCATTTCAACGCGCGCCGCGCTGCTGAAAAGGACACAATCGGACGTGCCGCGCTCACCGCACGTCCTATGGACGTGCGGCCTCCTCCTGCATCTCAGGAATAATATTTCTATCGTTCCCGTGCAGTTTTAGGTCGTTTGGAGCACGTTTGCTCCGAATTGGACCACCGCACGCCGTTTTGGTGTTTAATGGCACCGGAAACACGTTTCCGGCCGCCGCGGTCAAACGGCACCTCCGAATGAGGTGATGTCTGGCCGACCATTTAAAAATTCACGCCCCGGATGTTTTCGTATGGTTTCGTGGCATTCGGAGGTCGTTCGGGTGGTTTTGACCCCCCCAACGCGCCATTTCAGCGCGCGCCGCGCTGCTGAAAAGGACACAATCGGACGTGCCGCGTGCACCGCACATCCGCTGGACGTGCTGCCTCCTCCTGCATCTCAGGAACAATATTTCTATCGTTCCCGTGCGGTTTCAGGTCCTTCGGAGCACGTTTGCTCCAAATGGGACCGCCACACGCCGTTTTGGTGTTTTATGGCGCCGGAAACACGTTTCCGGCCGCCGCGGTCAAACGGCACCTCTGAATGAGGTGCCGTCTGGCCGACCATTTCACAATTCACGCCCCGGATGTTTTCGTACGGTTTAGTGGCATTAGGAGGTCGTTCGGGTGGTTTTGACCCCCCAACGCGCCATTTCAGCGCGCGCCGCGCTGCTGAAAAGGACACAATCGGACGTGCCACGCGCACCGCACGTCCGATGGAGGTGCGGCCTCCTCCTGCATCTCAGGAATAATATTCCTATCGTTCCCGTGCGGTTTCAGGTCCTTCGGAGCACGTTTGCTCCGAATGGGACCACCTTACGCCGTTTTGGTGTTTAATGGCTCTGGAAATGCGTTTCCGGCCGCCGCGGTCACACGGCACCTCCGAATGAGGTTCCGTCTGGCCGACCATTTCACAATTGACGCCTCGGATGTTGTCGTACGGTTTCGTGGCATTCGGAGGTCGTTCGGGTGGTTTTGAACCCCCAACGCGCCATTTCAGCGCGCGTCGCGCTGCTGAAAAGGACACAATCGGACGTGCCGCACGCACCGCCCGTCCGATCGACGTGCGGCCTTCTCCTGCATCCCAGGAATAATATTTCTATCATTCCCGTGCGGTTTCAGGTCGTTCGGAGCACGTTTACTCCGAATTGGACCGCCGCACGCCGTTTTGGTGTTTTGAGGCGCCGGAAACGCGTTTCCGGCCGCCGCGGTCAAACGGCACCTCCGAATGAGGTTCCGTCTAGCCGACCATTTCAAAATTCACGCCCCGGATGTTTTCGTACGGTTTCGTGGCATTCGGAGGTCGTTCGGGTGGTTTTGACCCCCCAACGCGCCATTTCAGCGCGCGCCACGCTGCTGAAAAGGACACAATCGGACGTGCCACGCGCACCGCACGTCCGATGGACGTGCGGCCTCCTCCTGCATCTCAGGAATAATATTTCTATCATTCCTGTGCAGTTTCAGGTCTTTCAGAGCACGTTTGCACCGAATGGGACCGTCGCACACCGTTTTGGTGTTTAATGGCGCCGTAAACGCATTTCCAGCCGCCGCGGTCACACGGCACCTTCGAATGAGGTGCCGTCTAGCCGACCATTTCAAAATTCACGCCCGGATGTTGTCGTACGGTTTCGTGGCATTCGGAGGTCGTTCGGGTGGTTTTGACCCCCCAACGCGCCATTTCAGCGCGTGCCGCGCTGCTGAAAAGGACACAATCGGACGTGTGGGGGGCAGTACGGGGGTGTGGGGGCTGTACGGGGGTGGCGGGGGGCTGTACGGGGGTGAGGGGGGTTGTACGGGGGTGCGCGGGGGGGGGGGGGGGGGGGCTGTACGGGAGTGCGGGGGGCTGTACGGGGGTGCGGGGGGCTGTACGGGTGTGGCGGGGGGCAGTACGGGGGTGCAGGGTGATGTACGGGGGTGCGGGGGGGCTGTACGGGGGTGCGGGGGGGCTGTACGTGGGTGCGGGGGGGGGGGGGGGGGGCTGTACGGGGGGGGGGGCTGTACGGGGGTGCGGGGGGGCTGTACGGGGTGCGGGGGGCTGTACGGGGGTGCAGGGGGGCTGTACGGGGGTGCGGGGGGGCTGTACGGGGGTGCGGGGGGGCTGTACGGGGGTGAGGGGGCTGTACGGGGGTGCGGGGGGGCTGTACGGGGGTGCGGGGGGGGGGGGGGGGGGGGGGGCTGTTCGGGGGTGCGGGGGGTTGTACGGGGGTGCGGGGGGGCTGTACGGGGGTGCGGGGGGCTGTACGGAGGTGCGGGGTGCTGTACGGGGGTGCGGGGGGGGGGGGGGAGTGGGGGGGGGGGGCTGTACGGGGGTGCGGGGGGGTTGTACGAGGGTGAGGGGGGTTGTACGGGAGTGCGGGGGGGGGGGGGGGGGCTGTACCGGGGTGCGGGGGGGGGGGGGGGGGGCTGTTGGAATTAGTTCGACTTTTTCAAATGTAGAATCATTCAAGATTATCTGCTCAAAAACTCAATATGTGTATAAAATATTTAAAAGACCACCATGGATGGTAATAATGCATTACTTAAATGAATAAATACAGTACATCAATGTCAACCCTACCAGTAAAAACAAAAAACATATCTCGTGAATATATGGTGCGTCACGCGTTGTCATCACTGCTACCTCCTTCTGGTGGGCCAGGTGCCTACAACAAATAAACATTATAAATATTTTAATAACAAAAATAATTTAAATTAAATAAATAAATACATTATATACCTGCGTCGTATGATCCCATGTACCATCAGCTCGACGCACATATTCCCGCAGTGCTCTAACCTCTGCTGTCAATTGCCCATTTGTCTCCTCGGAAGCGCGCAGCCGTGCCTCAAAATCTGACATCTGCTGTGTCATATGAGCAACAGTAGGACCGACAACCGCAGCGCGTGACACTACAGAACGAGGAATCCCTGCTCCATAGGTCAAACTATAGCCATGCCCATCCCGACCAATCATGCGATGAAAGATCTCATCTCGTCGCATGGGAAGCTGTCGCTGGACCTCTGGCAGATGCTCTAACTCAGCTTTAAATTAAGCCTCTGAAATATTTAAATATATATAAATATATATAGATTTATGTAATTATTGGTAAGTACAGACACTTACTATCAATGCTGCAACCTCTGGATCATTGCGATCACGAGTCCTTATCCACACCGACATTTTATCAGTTGTTGCACCTTGCCCTCACAACTGTATATTAAAAGAATATAAACACAAGACCATATTAATTAATAAATTAAAAAATGAATAATATATACCTCATGTCGGATCTGAGACACGTGACGAGTCCTGAGCCTGTGAGCTGGTCCCTGCAATGCTCGATTCTCCGAATGGCGTGTTGACACCTCCTACATTCAATTCATTCAAATTTCAAACAAATCACATATTCTTGAAAATATATATACAGTAAAATAATTAATATACAAACCGAAAAACCCTCAGTAGACCAATATGCAACCAAGTCATGCCACTGAGCCCGGAGGACACCTCTCGGGACTTTTTCCAAAATGTCAAGGGCACCCACATTTGGTACCCAGTGGTCCCTCTTCACTTTGCCTTCATAATCTTTCCACATCTTACGACATTTTCTCATACACATGGGTCGAAACTCTTCAGGGCATACTTACAAATTTTTCTATAAAGAAAATAATCAAACATATTAGTATTCTTTATAAATAGAAAATAAAGTAAAATTATTTTCTTACCTGAACCTCCCTCCATAGACGATATAATGTGTCCTGAGGGATAGAAGCCCAATCACGCGTGGTCAATGGAAATCGATGTGGGTCACGTATGATATGACCCAGCTGACGAATAAATGCTGGGGCATTCGGTCCCACGGGATGAAATACCTCATCAAATGAAACATCTATCGTCGTGTCGGAATTCCATGATAATATGCCACGACCAGGGCCTCTCCTGCGAGAGGAAGAAGCAGCCGAGTTTGATCCTGTTGAAAACAATTTTATATATAAACTGACAAATGTTATATATATATATATATGTCAATTACATAAAAAATATAGACAATGACATTCAAACATACCTCGACCCTGAGACGTAGATGCCTCAGATGGATGATGTGGATCTTCTGCCTCTTCCCCTGACATGTCTACCGTCTTAGAAAATATCAGTAATAAGTCCAAAGTGTTTAAAAGATAAATTGGATTGTTCTTAATAAATCAAACTTGTACAACTGTTAATCAAACAAAAAATGGATTGAATAATTAGTTGTGAATGAGTTTTAAAAAATCAGATAGTTAATCAACCTAAATATTTATGACTGAATTAACATACAAAAGTGAGGATTAAAACTTATAAGGATTTATAAAATGATTAGATAATTTATGATATCCTAGGACATTCTACTGAATAGCGGGAAAACAATTATACCTTTCATTAAGCATGCAAATCGACCGTTTCTCCTTCAACAGCCGCTCTGACCCAATAAATATCTTCTTCATGTTGAACTACGGTATGTTGATCAAGTTGTTGGTAAACAAACAGAACAGTCTCGGGTTCATCTTCTTCAAATAAAAACACTCCTCTCCGAGACATTTTGACAACAACTTGCCAACTTGGATCCGACGACAAAGTAACGAAGAATACTTGTTCCTCTTGTGATGTCAAAATGAAAGGTTCATTCTCAACTCGTTCATTATTTCTGTATAACATATAGTTAAAATTCACCAATGAAAACTGATATTGATCGACTTTACATCCACGCACTGGATCAACCCAATTACACTTTAACAATATGTACTTCAAACCATGTGTGTATACAACTTCAATGATGTCTATCAATTGACCATAGTAATAACCAGAATCGACAAAGGGACAACCGATGCCACTGTTTTGTGTTGCTCGTTTGTCGTCAACATCTTTAATGTGAAATCGAAAACCATTAGCATCAATAGCTTTATAACGACGAGCCGTTATAGATGGACCCTCAGCCAGTTGGATAAATACTTCAGGTAGCGTGGGGTCCCCTAACTCTCTCAGCTTACGAACCTACATAATTTATAAAAATCAATATTGATATATGCAGAAAGAATTAGTTTAATACTTCACTCATAATGAAAATCAATTTATACATACATAATCCTTGAACCAATCATGAAATGCCGCATAATGAGATTGTTGAATTTGCAACACAGTCGCATGATGCATCTCTTCTTTTATCTCATTAATGTGTTTCCTGCAAATGATTACGCGATGTTTAAAAGATCAACTTATGCAAACAAAACATGTAAAAGTTATACAAGCACATTGATAAGATACTTACTACATTAATGGTGAAACTGATGGAGTATTGAACAAGATATATCGATGTGCTTGTATCCACTCGATGTTGTCCATATCAAATGTGGTTCCTTCTCCAACTGGACCATCATGAATCCGAGAGGGCTTATCTAATTTTGTTTCAACATTCGTAAGATATTCTTCACAAAAGGTACTACACTCATCCATCAAATAACCATTGGCTATTGATGCCTCTGGACGAGCTCTATTGCGTACAAATCTTTTCAATGTACTCAAATACTGTTCAATAGGATACATCCACCTGAATTGCACTGGACCAGCAGCCATTACTTCATCAGTTAGGTGCACTGTCAAGTGGACCATAACATCGAAAAATGAGGGGGGGAAAAGTTTCTCAAAGTGACAAAGCGTAAGTACAATTCGGTCCTGCAAACTTTTTAAATCACTCATTCGTTGATTTCTTAATCAAAGCTATCTAAAAAAATTAATCATCTCAATCAAGGGCTGAAAAACATTGGGGGATAAACAATCACAAATTGAGATTGGAATCAACTGCTGAATTAATATGTGATTTTCATGACTTTTCAACCCTTGCAATGTCTTGCTCGTCAGATTCACACACTTTGAAATATTAGAAGAGTAACCATCAGGCACCATGACCATCTTCAAAATGGAAAGAAATGTCTCTTTCTCCTCTGTAGTCATCGAATACTGTGCAGCAGGCATATATGCCTTGTTTCCCTTAGCTAACTGTATATGCAACTGTTTCCTTAAACCCATTTCTTCCAAATCATGGCGTGCATTAACATGGTCCTTTGACTTTCCACTGACACCTAAAATGGTCCACAATATGTTATCACAAACATTTTATTCAATGTGCATGACATCCAAATTATGCCTCAACATGTTAGTTTTCCAATACGGAAGACTATAAAAAATACTTTTCTTTTTCCAATTGTGACTGCGCTGCCTACCCGCAGCACAAATATTACGTACTGGAGGAGCCACCAAATCCTGAATTTCATATACCGTGCAGATATTTTCTTCCTAAATATGCGATAACATTTCGACTCCTGTCATGATCTTTGGTGCTGTGCAGAACTCTCTAGAACCATCAAATGCCACTCTGTCCTTTCTGAACCTGTGCTGGGGAGGGATAAAACGCCTGTGACCCATGTATGCCCATTTTTTGGAATGTTTAAGCCATACAGATTTTTTACTTTTATTGCAACAAGGGAAAGAAAATTCCCCTTTCGTACTCCAGCCTGATAAATTTGCATAAGCTGGGAAGTCATTGATTGTCCACAATAAAGCAGCATGTAGTTTGAACATTTCATTCGTTTCGCAGTCATAAGTCATCACACCATCGCCCAAAAATTCATTCAACTCATCAATCAATGGCTGAAGGTAAACATCAATCTTATCCCCCGGACTTTTAGGTCCATCAATAAGAGTGGAAAGTAATATAAACTGTTGCTTCATACAAATCCACGGAGGAAGATTATATGGAACCAACACCACGGGCCATGAGCTATGAGTTGCACCAACCATAGACTTGAATGGATTGAAACCATCTGCTGCCAATCCCAATCAGACATTACGAACGTCTTTAGCAAAGTCAGGATGTCTCTTATCAAAATCCTTCCATGCATGAGAGTCTACCGGGTGGGTTAACATGTCACATTCATGAACTCTTTCTGCATGCCATCTCATTAAATTAGAAACTTTAAATGACATAAAAAATCTTTTCAACCTCGGTATAAGGGGAAAGTAACGCATTTGCTTTACGGCAATCGGTTTCCCCTGTATCACAATCTGACTTTGATGAGTCTTATTTCCCCTGTTCTCTTTCCACCTGGAAGTGCCACAAACCGTACAAATATCCAAATGAGCAGTTTCATTTCTAAACAACATACAGTTGTTTGCACATGCATCTATAGTCTCATATGTAAAACCTAAGTTCTCTGTCAACTTACGAGCATAGTAATACGACTCTAGAATCTTAGCGTCGATAGGAAGAACTCTTTTCAATAAAACCAAAAGCATGTCGAATGATGTGTCTGACCAATTATTCAAAGTCTTCAAATGCAACAACTCCACGACAAACGACAGTTTATTGTAAGAAGTACATCCAGGATATAATTCTGTTTTCACATCATCAAGTACATCATAAAACGTCCTCGAATCACGATCTGCACCAGAGCGAAGATTTTTCTCACCGGTCTCAAGATTCTGGATGTCAATGCCTTCAGGATCAAACCCACATACCATTTCAGTAAGCATTTCATGCATTGGATCAGTCATCCTTGCATCAACATCCATCTGAGCTGCATCTGTATTTTGACAACGAACATATTCTTCTCCATGACGAGTCCAACTCTTATAATTTTTCAGAAATCCATTAAAGAAAAGGTGCTCCCTCACAGTATCTCGTGTGAATTGATATCTGTTAGCACATTTTCTACATGGACAACTAATATAGTCACTTTAAAATCCTCTTGTGAAGTCAATAAACTGCATAATGCCATTGAAATATTCTCTAGACGTTCAATTTGGAAGATCAATCCAACTCTTATCCATAATAATATCTGTATAACAAACATTTACACAATACTTATTACATTTACATTTTTTAAATCAACTATATTCAAAATAAATATTAACCATTTGTTTATGAACCATTGATAAAATAATAATGTAACTGAAAGCTCATGTTACCTGATTGAGCTACAAACCTGAAAGGGAGGGGAGCCGAAGGCGGTGCTGCGAGGGAGAGGAGGCAGCGAAGGGGAGCCGGAGCCAAAGGCGGTGCAGCAAGGGAGGGGGCGGGCGGCAGTGGCGGCGGGGAGCTGGAGGAGAGGAGGCGGTGAGGGGACGGGGGATGGGCAGCGAGGGGGGGGGGGTGTCCGGGGTCAGGGGGGGCTGTCCGAGGTGCGGGGAGGGGTGTCCGGGGTGTCGGGGGCCTGTCAGTGGTGCGGGCAGGGGTGTTCGGGGTGCGGGGGTGTCCGGGGTGCGGGGGGGGGGGG
Source organism: Viscum album (assembly GCA_963277665.1). Taxonomy (NCBI): domain Eukaryota; kingdom Viridiplantae; phylum Streptophyta; class Magnoliopsida; order Santalales; family Viscaceae; genus Viscum; species Viscum album. The sequence continues at coordinate 978,305,770 of OY728161.1, forward strand.
GGGGCTGTCTGGGGTGCAGGGGGGCTCTCGGGGGTGCGGGGTGGGGTGTCCGGGGTGCGGGGGGGCTGTCCGGGGTGCGGGAGGGCTGTTCGGGTTCGGAGGGGGGGTGTCCGAGTGCGGGGGGGGGGGGGGGGGGCTGTCCGGGTTCGGAGGGGGGTGTCCGAGTGCAGGGGGGGGCTGTCCGGGGTGCGGGGAGGCGTCCGGGGTGCGGGGGGCGGTCCGGAGTGCGCGGGGGGGGGGGGGGGGGGCTGTCCGGGGTGCGGGGAGGAGTCCGGGGTGCGGGGGGGCGGTCCGGAGTGCGCGGCGGGGGCTGTCCGGGGTGCGGGTGCCGTCCGGGGTGGGGGGGAGGGCCGAGGGGCCGGAGGGCGGCGGCCGGAGGGTAGGCGGCAGGGGAGGGCGGGCGGCGGGGGAGGGCGGGCGGCGGGGGAGGCCGGGCGGCGGGGGATGCCGGGCCGCGGGGGAGGGGAGGGTGGCGAGGGAGGGAGGGGGTTAGGGTGGCGATCGGGGGCGATCAGGGTCGAGGGGGCGCGGGGGGGGGGGGGGGGGGCGCAGAAGACCCCCATTTTTTTATGTAGGTTAGCGATCTCCATTGGCGGTCGCTATTGGTTAGCTATAGCGACCGCCAATGGCGGTCGCCCGAGTCTGGGGGGCTTCAATGCCCCCTTCTCTAGTAGTGTTATAATGGTAAAAATTTATTTTGATGACATTTAATTCAGATCAATTCTAAAATATTAAACATATTCTTTTGTGCATCATATGAAATATGAATTTTAAATGAGTATGATTGGTGAGTTAACATATTTTATAGGTTTTCAAATACCACAAAAAACTAGAAGGAACATTTATATCTCAACACACCTATATAAAATATCTTCTTAACAATTTTGTATACGATAATACTAAAATTATTAGTACTCCAATTAGTACCTCAAATACTTTATATCTTATTGAGGTTGGGAAAGTAGTTGATCAAAATACTTTTTGAGGAATGAGAGGAAGTTTACTTTAATTACCTTCTAGTCATCTTGATTTAATGTTCTTCTTATTTTTATGTACATGAGATAAATAAAATCTATAATAATCTCATTTTATATCTGTATAAAGAAAAATTCATTATCTTAATGGAATATCTAATTTTGGAATTTTTTATTCTTCTATAAATGTTTATGAATTAAATATTTTTTTGGATGATGACTTACTTGTTTGTATAATGGATAGTAAACAAACATATGTAACATGTCATTTCTTAGTACATTCATTAGTTTCTTGTTCATTTAACAAAAAACACTCTGAAGCACTTTCTACTGATAAAGATGAATATGATGTAGTTAGAAGTCATTGTGCTCATGTTTTTTTAATACAAAACACACTAATTGACTATGGAATGAGTTTTACTAGAACTCAAGTACTCTAATATAACACTAGTTCCATTGATTTAAGTAAAAATACATCACATCACCTAAGAGCTAATCACATAGATATAAGACACCATTTCCTTCCAGATCACACTCTTTAAAGAGGTATACCATTTCAATTCATTGGAACACATGATCAATGAGCTGATTTTTTTAAATAAAACAATTCCTTTTTATATATTTGAATACATTAAACATAATCTAGGAATGATCAACATTAAGTAATCATTTATATCTACTTCCTGTTTACTCATCTCATTACATTAATTTACTCATTTTTATATGAGGATTACATATGTTTTTCATTTTAATTTTTTTTAGTTTTTAAAAATAATTATTTTTCTTAAAAAAATTTCTTTATTGAGTTTTCTGTTGTCAAATATTTTCATAAAAAAATTCTATTCAGATTTGAAAAAATGATCTTCAGAATCTGAAAATTTTAAAAAAAATTCCAAAATAAAAATTTATTAATTTATTTTAATTTAGAATGGTATTTTAAACTGTATTTATAAAACAATGATAATCAAGAACAATATGTTATCATACTGATGAAATTTTCCACTCTAAAATTTATTTGTCTATTCTTTCAAATTCACACTATTTCATTACTATTAGTATGTAATTTTTATTTTTGTTACAATTTCTATTTTATAAAAAGTATATTTTTTTCAAATAATTCCTTAAATAGTTTTTCCATATCATATTCTTTATTAATATGATAAATGTTTTAAAAAACCTCAAGAGTTGAAATTATTCTAAAAACATTCTTCAGATGATTTTTTACCTTCAGATTAAACAAGTTCTCCTCTTAACTATTAATCATCTTATGAAAGATGAATCATCATATCAAGTTAATAAATAAGGATTCCCCCTAGTGTTCCACATTAGTGGTTCAATACTTTTTCTTTCTAATTGTTGCACCCTACATCTTTCTCAGACAGATAATTCTCATTTTTTTACAAATCATGGGATTTTTTCACAGTACAATGTTAACAATAGATTATTTTCAAAAGTGGAAGGTTTTCTTATAAAGTTTTATTGATATATGCTTTTATGATAAGTATGGTTTCACTCTAAGGGAAATAATTTATTTTCATGGGTTGTGAGTTTGTAAATGCTGAAAAACTAGCAAATGACTTTGATTTTTTTATCCAAATATTGTACATGAATTTTATGCATCGTATATGCTTTTCAAGGAGGATAGTAAAGATATAAATTATTTCACAATCTATAGAATGGTTTATGTGTTGTCACATAAGAAACTATTGGATTTTTGGAATACATTCTGAAGCAGAAGTGTATATTCCCTCTCACAATCCTCCTGATAATCATAATACATTAGATAAGACAAAAGCTTCAGATTATTCATTTTTTAAATATGAAAAGGTTCGAAAATTTTACCATCTCACCCAAAATAATAATTTAGTTTCCTTACATATAAGTATTTTTAATTCCATGTAAGGGATATAGAGACACCATGAATGTTTTTGATTTATTTTTCAGGACTACCTGGTAAATTTGAGAAATATTGTTCCTATAATGTTTATCTTTCTCATAGTATACAACATCAAAACCATAATAATAAAATCCAAGATCCTTATGTTTCCAAATTTTATAATAAAGTTAGTTGTCATGTGTATGAAATTATTCAATAATTCAAACAGATCATATCCAATGAGGGAAGTTATTTCTTTTAAAAGTGATGATACAATGAATATGATATGGTTGGCGTTTGATAAAAAACAAATAATTTTATAGATAATGTTGATGGATCTAAATATTAGGTATATCAATAAATAATGTCAGAGAATAATGATAATAAAATGAAAAATAATGTTGAGATATTTGCACCAAATAAACAAAAGAAGAAAAATAAAATTCCTCAGGAAGTTTTTGATAACTAGATGAAAAATAATGATAATAATAAATCTATAGATCCAGAGACTAGACTAGACCCAACAGAGGATAAGGCATTAAAATCCATGATTCTAAATATCTTTAAGAACAATGTAAAAACAATTAGAATAAAATATTAAAAGAAGCTCAGTTATGTGAAAATATTTTTAAATGGGTTGATAGGGCCTCTTGGAATATAGATCTAAAAATTCCCATACCGATCAAGTTAATCAAGCTATCGAGATAGTTTTTTATGAATCTAAAGTTATCTGTGATGATGATTCTTTTTTCACAGAAAAAGGAATGGAAAAATGTTGTTGATGAGGAATCAATCCCAATAATTCCTAAAAAACAATTTAAATAAGAATCAGCTAGAATGAGTGGATTGAGAATGGACAGACATGAAGAGCTTCATATAGAAATAGATGAAGAGGTTCATGGGAAGGATAAAAAAGAAAATTAAGGACAAATATATAAAAAAAATTTGATCAAAGAATTAGTTTAATTAGAATAGGGGAATATGAATAAGAAGATGAAGAGGAAAAACAAGATGGTAATGAAGAGGGTGATGATTACAAAGAAACTCAATCCTATAAAAAAGTCATTATATTCTTCTTCATCTTCAACATTGGATATAACTTCCAAAACTCATATAGATAGAAAATATAGTTTTTTATAGAATAATCATCATCATACTAGAAATGTTAGTCATCATCAAACAAGGAAGAATGTGATCAACATTCAGAGTCGAAAGTATTTGACAAAGTTCACAACGATGATGTAGATGTCTTGGAATTGCATGGCAATGAGGAAGTTGACAGAAATGTTTATAAAGAGGATTAAAAGGAATCTTCAATGAATTAAAAGAAGAAATAAAATTTATCTGATTCCAAAATAAGTATAATAAAACCTCATAATATTTAGAAATATCAACAGGATTAAGTGGAAACGATATATGTACAACCAGTTGATTATATTGTTCATGATTTGAAAAGGTTAGAAGGAACTCTCCCTTATTTAAAAAACATGAATCTCGATGCTAGATTATTCAAAATATTCTTAATGGCAATTCATAATCAATAATGGTCTTAATAGATAAATTCATTCAGATTGTAGCTTAGTTGAATGTCTTTCAAAAAAGTTCTCAAACTCATAAAAGGCATGTAATCAGATGGTTAATGGTTTAATCAAATTGATTTTGATATAAAAATGTATAATGAACAATATGATGAAGTAAATAAGATCATGGTTTAATCAGTTAAATCCTTTAATCTACTATCTAAAGAGATGGAAGATTGGGTGATATTTGTGGAGCAGTTCAAAGATGTTACTGATGATGGTACTGAGTATGTAATTTTTTTTTGAAAATGATGATTAAAGACATAGATCTAGAGGTGTATTGACTCAAATATTGTGAATTAAAATTCATTTTATTGATAAATGAGAACAAATTGCTTTATAGTAAAGTTAATGAGTTTAAGACATTAGAAGACAACATTGACAAGATGGAGCATGATCAAAATGAATTAAAAAAATGAATTCTTTTGTGAAAGCACTAATGAATAAATACTAATCATTCTTTCAAAATCATATTTTTTTTATTTTATAAAAAAATAATTTATTTTTTTTATGAATCAATTAATTTTTCATCAAATTAGTATTTTTTGAATGTTTTCCAATACAGATTGGTTGAATGTTCATTCACAATTTTATGCATGATTAGTTAATTAATTGAATTGATTACACGTATTACAAATGCATTAGACTTAATTAGTGATGGGTGGGGATCAGTATAGATAAACCCTTGATTCATCAGTAGGACTAATTAGTGAAAAAAGATATGTTATTTCAAAATTTCATACTCTATTATGTATTATTACGTGGAACATGTTCTTAAAAATATTTTTTCTAATACACTAGTTTTTCCATCAATATCAGTTCTGTAATTATTATCCATGGTTTCATTTACTATCATGGATATGATATACCATTAGTTACATTTGATTATGTACTTATTCTGATCATATAGTTTTTTATAGGGTATTTCTTCTAGGAATATGTTATTATAACTTAATGTGTATGCTACACCTAACTATGCATTTGAGATCAACCTTACTTTTTTCCCTTCACTAGAAACCTATAAGATAACTTTTTGTAATTTAAAGGATGTTCTATTAGAGAAAAAAATTTACTCCTGGAGTTTTAATAATTTACTTTATATTCTCAAGTGTAACAACAAAAATATGTATATATATATTATTCTAAGACCACTAATAGTTTGGATCATTTAATGGATCTTGTATTATATACCAATAATGTAATATAACAATCATTAATAGATTTCTAGGGACTTGGTTGATAAATATGTGACCAATAATAGTCATAGGGTTAAATATACCACTCTCTATAAGTTTTTTTAGATAAATCTCCATTGAAGGATGTTGATTTTTCATGTAACAGTAGGTCTTCACTACTTCTACCAAGAACATCTTGGAAACTCCAGTATTCTTTATCATCTCCATTATTCTAACTACCGTAGTTCTTTTCATCTTCTTTTCCCCTCTATTACATTGAGTAATGTATACCGTTTTAAAGTATCACTTGATTCATTCCTATTGGAAAATTTATTAAACTCCTCACATGTATATAATATATTTTTTTCATTTGTCAAACAATTGAACTTATTTTCAGATTATTTCTCTTTCCTTGCTTTGAATTTTTTGGTGAATTCAAAAACATATGCCTTATTCTTGATTGGGTACACCAAACATATAATGGAATAATTATTAATGAACAATACAAAGTACCTTCCCCATTCTATGGATATAAAAAAGGCATAGCAGGAATCCAGATGGATCAATTATGTGACCTCCTCAATTCTAATCATTGATGTCCTAAACTTAAACCTATTTTTATTTCCTAGGACACAATGATAAAATAATGATAAAGAATCATTTCAAGACTATGTAGAAACATTTGATCATATAGATTAATTAGGCCTCATTCATCAATATGACCAATATTTTTATTCTATAAGGTCGTTAAATCTTCCATAAAGGACATCTTTTCAATAACTATTTCTTCATCCATGTTTGTTTTATCCATAATCATGTAAAAGTTATTTTAGATCTTACCTCTCATCATCAATATAGGCACACCCTTCATTCTATTCATCCCTACATTCTGAATACATGAATTCCATATGAGGTCATAAAATTCTCCAAGAAATAATGTATTATTTTTGAAGCCTTTCACATTGAGTACCCCATGGATAGATTGAAATATAACATCATGAACCTTCAGTTTGATGGTTATAACACCAATTATCATTATGGTTTGATCGTTCCTCGTATAATCAATTCATTTTGGGATAGGTTCATATGGATGAAACCAGTCCCATCAAGATGTTATGTTCCATTATTCCCTCTATTTAATTATCCTATAATATTTGATATTTTTTCCACCATGAATAATCAATACCAATTTACTTACTAGTATATGTATATTTATATAATTACTTTCCAAATTTCATTTATATTTCATTCCACAAAATTATTAGGTACAGTTTTCTTTGGTAACATGAACCTTCTTTCCATAATTAAAAATTAGATATTTTTATTCTTTCTCATTAATTTGGACATACCATGATTATGGATCCTAATGGAACTATGTTCCATCACTCTTCCTCTTTCTAATTATACAGCCTACACATGGTACGATCTATTATATCTATATTCATTATTATTTCACAAACATAATTCTTCAAGAACAATAAATTCAATGCTTTTGAGAAAAAATATATCTATCAAGATATTATTGGTGATTTTGATGATGAGTTGATCATATGTACCTTGATAACTCTATAGTATAATATCTACAAGTTTAGTATCCACAATTTTGTATCCTTATAATGTAAGATGATTAAATATGGTATTGACAGTATTGATGTGGTCATTCATAAATGTGGAATCTACCATTAAAATATAATATAAAATATTCTTTATAAAACTTTTATGGTGCAGTTACATGTTCTTGTACAACTACATAATAGTGTCATATATTTACATCACCATATTTTTCTCGGTAATTATTAATAGGACCACATCTTCCATATCCAAATAGATGTTGGAAATAAAATTCCTATCCACTTTATTCAATTTATACTCTATCACAACCAACAATTTTCACCAATTTCAAGTAAGAAATTATATTTTTGTAACACCACATGTAACATTATATACCATAATAGAAAATTATTCCTATTTAATTTTTCAATCATGGATTATTCCACCATTTGATCATGTATTATGTCTAAGAACTCTATGGGATAAAACTAACATTTCATATGACTTATTGGGACCATAAATTATTGTTTCTATAATACATTGATTGTTCTGAGATAAAAAATAATTTCAAAAATGAAAATATGATTGAAAATTGGATGTATTTTGAAAAACATCAAAATAAAAAGGTGCAAAAAAGAACGGGAAAATAAAATGATCTCACTATGGTAATAATGGGTATTGAATATATCTAAATATTATAGGGAAAAAAACTCTTGTAATTTTTTCTTCTAAATAGATGGAGAAAAACATCTCAAATACCATTCAAAAATGAATGATGAATATGATAATTTTATTTCCTGAATTTTATTATTTTCGAAGGGCGGAGATGAACTTTTTATTGGGAAAATTAACCCCATTCACTGACTCCATCCATCACCAAATTATATGAGAATAATTAAAGGGGGATTAATATAAATTTTACAAAATTAATTGTTGGGGGAATCAAAGGGGGGATCCATCCCCTTTGACCAAAATAAAAGGGTGGGTTTTTACCTTTCCTTCTTGTCTCCTAATATATATAAACATAAAATCATATAGTGTATGTTAACATAAGAAATATCCTCTAAAATATTAAAATGTAACTTTAAGTTTAAATATACTAATAAATTTATAATACTAATATATTAATAATTATCTAAAAAATTTATTTTTTACCATAAATTCATATCGAAAATTCTCACTAGAAACATTTATTGAAAATCTTCAGTAGGTAACATAATCTCATATTTAAAATTAAAATTTTTATGTAAATTTTCAAAAAATATTTATTTCAATTTTACAAAGAAAATGAAAAAATATCTAGAAATAAATTATTTCCTAAAATTTCTAAACCTATATATTAACACGTAAATAAAAAATTAATATTTAGCTAACAATTTTAATTAAAAATTTCAAATTTAATTTTCCACTGAAAATTCTCACATAAAATTTTATGTTCAAATTTTTAATAAAAATTAAAATGAAAACATATTAATATATAAATTAAAAATGTGAATTTTAACTTCAACGATTCATTGAATATGCTCAGTGGAATCTTTTACTTTATGTTTCTAATTAATAATTTTTTTGTGAAAATTACCACTTAAATATCCCGTGAAAAGTTTCTATGAAAATAATCAACACAAAATGTCTGTGTAAACATTTATATGTCATAAATAGGTTGGTTACATGACCCAAATGGCCAATGATATTTTATTAAAAAATAAATCATAAAAAATTGAAAGTGGGGATTTTATAATGATCCATTTAAATTTGACTAAATAAATCAATAGGAATCATATTTGACCCATTAAGGACTATGTTGGTTACTCAACTGTTAAAATGATCATCCACTAAAGAGTTCAACTCCTGATATAAATGTGTAATGTTAATATTAATTAATGTGAGGATTATATACAAACAATCCATCTAGTTGTTATCTTCTATAGTATATGAATAATATGGATTCAAATGTCTTAAAAATAGTGGTGGAATTGGTCTCCATACACATATTTGACCAACCCCTTTTCTTAGTGAAGAAAATAATATTTATTATTATGATTATCTCAATTTCAAAGGAGAGTTTACTCGCACATGTTCCATTTTGGAATCCAAGAATAGTCTTGGTATGATCCCTTAAGACCACACCATAAACCAAAGGGCCTATGATCCCTTTTAAATCACCTAACATGTTAAATTTAATCATTACAGGAAATCTATTTTTATAGAAGACTTTAAGGTCTCCAATTAGAGGTTTTAACAAACATTCGATGCCAGAATTCCATTGGAGCATGAAATCATGGAGGTGGTTATAGAAGAAACCTAATTGGGATGAATTGGAATCCCTAGAGGTAGTGATGGTCTTTCAATGTAATATTGAAATTTAAGGGGGATTTTTTGTGGATGTAGTAATTAAAAGTATATCATATCAAAAAAATCATCTCAACAGTATCCTCAGGGAGTAGGTTGAAGAGTTTTGGGGATAGGTGATGTTCTATGCAGCAAATAAGCATGTTCGAGAGGGAAACAACAACAAGATGTGGAACTTAAATCAAGTTATAGAGAGACTAAAAAAAGGCTACTATAATAGAACAACACAAGAAAATGTGTCCATTATATTCCATGTTTCAGTAAAAGAAATCATAATTAGAATAAAGTGAAATGAAAATGTACTAAAAACAAGAATCAGTGGGGGTCGTATCACTATCCATTATCTTAATTAGGGTCTCCCATGACCTTATATTTCAAGTATTATAGAGTTTATGAATCTTTGAATTGCTGGATTGAGGTTGTATATAGATATAATGGTAATAGAGTTTTATTATCAATACTCTATTCTCTGTAGATTCCCATATCCGAAGGTCGTTTCTTATAATAACACAAACATTTGAATAATATTTGCTTCCTAATTTTGTGTGTTATTTTAATTTTTACTCAAAAAAACTGTATCCTTTTATTAATGAAGTGAGTATAATTAAAATTATACCGTTGAGTTTCAACTATTAAATGACATTTGGTCAATATGACCATTGAAAACTATACTCTTAATGTTATGATTATTGTTTATAAATACAAATGACCACGGTTAATTAATATAGAAAGGGGAGCCAATGGACTCATATAGTAGACTCAGGCCATAAAAAGCACATAGGTTGGAGCTTTGGAAGGAGGTAGAATCACTATTCTTTGATATATAACAATCCCAATCCAAAATCCCACACGTTTTGATTGAATGGAATTTAATATGGGATAACTTCAATCTGATAGAAATTACCAATTTATTAATGTTGTCCGAGATGCCCCAATATTCTATCACCATAGAAAACATTACTCTTAAGTCCTATTCCGGTGTTATAAGGGGATATGTAATGAAGCGTTATTTACTTTGTGTAATTTTTTTATAAATAAAATTGTTATTTCTTATTATGGAATAATATGTGAATTTCAAATGTCAAAATAAATATATGATGAATTTATAGAAGACCCATATTATTGATGAATATTGGAAGAAAATATTTTATAATATTTTTTTATACTTTAAATAATTAATAATGTAAAATTATTTTTGAAAATGGTCTTCTACAATTGTGATCAGTTAGAAATTTGGATTTTAATAAGATCAACTTGATTTTTTGGGAATAGTAAATTAGGAAAAGTAATATTACCTTTATGAATAGTAATGTGACTAATATACTAGTAACCTAAATTAATAAAGAATAATTATAATTTATGCATCTTGATTGGTATTGTGATATAATAGCATTATAAAATAACTATTTCAAGATATTTTTTGTTTAGTATTAGTATTTCTTTGGGTAAATTGTGTTTTTACTTAGAAATTAAATATCTCATAATTATAAAATATTTTTTATAAAATGGAGTTCATTTTTTAATTCTTATCATATATATTAGGGTAGGCTGAATTTATGAGATTTTTATAAAATGTTTTGTTTTTATACGAATAGTAAAAATAAATTTGAGTTTTAGTGTGTTTAATGACATCATTAATTATGTAATCATGATGTAATAATTCTAGTAGAATTTTTTACAATAATATATGTTATGAGGTTTCATAAGTGGCAAATACCAAGGGAAAATACAATGGGAAATCCCATGGTTTTGAAAATACCACCAATGAGGTCTCCCAGGGAAATTAATAAAATATTCCCCCATTTTTTCGATAAATACCAAAATATTCCTTCAATACTTTCATTTAAAATTCATCCCCAAAATATTTATGGTCTTTTTAACTCCCAAGGAGTCTTCCCAAGGTTCCCTCAGGCCACAAAAGGTCCCAACCTTCTTGTTTTTGATGTTTCTCTTCACTGTAAGGGAACCTTTCACCAGACTCTATTAGTCATGACCTCCTTTATGTTATATCTTCTAGTTTCTATTTTATTATGTTGTGGTATGTTCTTATATATCCTTATTTCTATCTACATTATTCAAAAACTATGAGAGACCCTTTATACTCTCATCAAGGGATTTTCTGAATTTTTAAGTGATGTCATTAGGCTGCTGAATATTTGTAAAAGAAATCACATCTTCTCGTTTCTTTCAAGTTTACTTTTCATGTGGTATTTCATTAAAATATCAACACCATGATCTTATTTAAATATTATTCTGTCCCTATACTTTATTATGTGTTATTTATGAGTGGTTGACCCTTTTCCACTTTCTTTTAAATGTTTTCTAAAACCATGTGGCATAGTAAATAGGCTGCAGAATTTTGTCACAAAATCTCAATTTTTTCTAATTAATTTATCTTATTTTATTTATTTGAATACCCAAACATATTTAGTTTATAGGGATATTAATAAAGTTATAAAATGATATATTTTATTATGAAATTTTCATACATAACACCCGTATTCCCTTTCCATGGGTTATAAATGACATAATGATCTTGTTTTTGAGCATTTTTTAAAACGTCACGATTTTGATATGGAACCCATTTTTTATTATCTTTGGGTTATTTATGAAATTTAAGATTAGGATAAATGTAGATCGAAAGAAAATAAACACATATTAAGTGTCCAACCTGATAGCGCTTCAATGCATTGGGTAGACAATTTAATCTCTAGAGATGACAGGTTTTACGATATGTTGGTGAATAACCTTGTTAAATTTTATGAAACCTTCGGGATAGAACATGGTGATATGTTCATTAATGTATAAATTAAATGTTTTATCCACATTTTAAAGTTATATTCCAAGTTATAATTATTATGATATGCCTCTTTATCTCCATGTTATTATTGATATCACTCATGTTCACATCTAAATGGTTACACTTGTTTTCCTTAGTGGGAATTATACTCACCCTTTCATTTGATGTATGTCCCCAAAATATTATTTGAAGTAATTTTACTTAGGATTAACCTTTTATTAAGACTTTAAATTCTTATAGAAGAATGTTTTTTATTATTTCATGTAATATGTTCCTGATTCCCAAGACACTAGACTTTAAAGATCCTCTATTTCTAAAATGTAATGAAAAGTTATGTAATAAAATAGCGGGATGCCATACTCGGTATCAAAAGATAGTTTCATTATTTGTGGAAACTAGGCTATTAAAACATAAAAAATAACCCTATATAAAATTTTAAATATAGGAAAATATCATGGTATTTTGAAGAAATATTAAGTAAGTGGTTTCTGAACAAATAAATCTATGTCTGGATATGAACAAGTGGTTGTTCCTATGACACAGATGTACCTAGGAGTGAAAACTCTAACAAGGAGTTTCGAGCTTAACCCAAGTTAGCTTAGTAAATGAAAACATGACTTGTTTTACTCCTTGTTTGACACTATCATGGGATATGTCGGGTTAATCACATGATATTTATGAATCATTATGAAGGATTCATAGAGAAATGTAATTTTTTCTAAAGAATAATATGTTTAAGCATGATGTTTTAATACATAAAAATAATTTATAGTTAAAATATTAATAAATAAAATAATATTATAAGGTCTTATTATTTTAGAAAATAGAATGAAATAGGAGGAAAAATGAAAATGGTGACCATAATGGACCATGCACTGACGACGCTCCATTGGAATCTAGAATGGAAACATTCATGAGAATGATGAACCACCTGACTCAGGTAATGGGAAATAACTTGAATCAATCTAAGAGATGAATATCACCACGAAGGTAACACCAATATATTGAGTCCTTTATGCATCAACGACCACCAAACATCAGTGGATCTACCAACCCATTAATTTCTGAATAGTGGATCAAGTCTATAAAAATATCTTTTCTGTGCTTCGTTGTTCGGAACAAGAGAAGGTCACCCTAGATATTTACTGCTTAGAGGGAGAAGCTGGTCAATGGTGGGAGCTGATTAAAAACACGAGTTCCAGATTAGAGGTCGAAGCTATAGAGTGGGAAAAGTTCATATGGATCCTCTTAAATACGCATTTCCCTTTTCTGTGATAAAAAATGGAGAAGGTGTTTCTCAAGATGAAGTAGAAGGATAATGAATCTGTTGGATGATATGAGATGAAATTCACAAGGCTTTCTCGTTACACCTCATGAATTGTTATAGACCCCAATAAGATTTTTGATAGATTCCTTTGTGGTCTAATACCTCATTTGTAGAAGAATCTATCCAACTAAGACTAGGATAGCTCTAGGGAGATCATACAAAGTGTGAAGAATGTCGAACTAGAGTTTGGTGATATGCTTTGGTCTCATAAATCCAACGAAAATAAGAGATAAATGGATCCCATCTTGGGGTGAAAATTTGATGAAGTATAAGGAGGAAAGAAAGTGAAACGTCCCAGTTGTAATAAATATGGGAATAATAATTTGTGGAACTACCTGCTTCGGAGTGGGAAATGCTACAAGTGTAGAAGTGACGACCATATTTTAGGAAATTTTCATAGTGAGGTGAAGCTTCAACTTCCCAACACCAATCATAAGGGGACGATGGTGCATGAAATGACTGATGTCTAATGCTATAAGTGTGGACAACATGGGAAATTTTCCTATCACTACCCAAATCTAAGGATAGTGGAGGGTAACCACCATCAGCCTCATCCAATGACAAAAGATCAAGGTCATTCCTTTTCTATCACGAAAACAAATTTTGATGCTCCAAAAGATGCGGTGTAAGGTACTATTGTTATTTTTTGAAAGATATCAAGTACATTGTTTGATGATTGTTCTACGCATAAGATTATTTCCCCCATGTTTGTATTGAATTTAGAATCAACCCTTAAGATGCTAAAAGTATAGTTATTATTCAAGACTCCAAGTTGGATTATCCAACCATCATCAGTGTTTAGAAACTCTTGTATTTACTTTAGTGGGAACAATCTTATCCCAAATCAAGTAGTCATTCCCATGCTGGAATTAGACATTATAATAGGGATGGACTAGCTCTCAAAGTATAATGATATAATAAAATATAGAAGTATGTAAATCTTAGTAGTATTCAATGGAAAACCTACAGCTTTCTTCCTGGGAGAGATATCTCACCCTGATATTTTTCTAGAAGAACCACATATATCCTTCTTTATGGAGTTTATCGGTGAAGAAGAATTATTAAATCGGAGTATAAGGACAGATAATATCCACATATTCCAAGAATAAATTTATGTATTTCTTGAGGAGTTACCCCGACCTCCCCCAGAAAGAGAGGTCAAGTTTTCCATTGAACTCATAGCTAGATCTCATCCTATATCAATGAAACCATATAAGATAAAAAGTGTAAAAATGAAGGATTTAAAGAAACAAATTCAAGATCTTTTGGAGAAGGGATTTATCTGATCGAGTGTGTCTCCTTGGGTAGCATCTATTATCTTTTTGAAGAATATATATGGATCAATGTAGTTATGCATTGATTATATGGAACAGAAAGGGATCAATGTGAACAACAAATACCCACTTCCAAGAGTCGATGACTTATTTGACAAACTTCATTTGTCTCAATTCTTCTCTATGATTTACCTTAGATCTTTTTATCATCAATTGAGGATGAAGGATGAAATTCTAAAAACTACCTTCCAATCAATATATGGGAATTATATGTTTTTTATGCCTTTTTTCCTTGACTAATGAACCTACTATTTATATGTATTTGATTAATAGATTCTTTATGGACTACCATGATAATTTTTTAGTAGTTTTTATTGATTATATTATGATATATTCCAAAATTAGTGAGGAGAATTAGGATCATCTAAGGGTTATTTTTCAAACTCTGTAGAAGGAGAGACTTTTTGGGAAATTCAAAACATGTATATTTTAGTAACAAAAAGTTTTTTGGGGAACATTGTAAGAAATGATGTAATAAGATTTGACCCTACAAATACAATGGTTGTAGAGGAGTGGCCTCGACCTACATCAATAACTGCGATTCGAAGTTTCCATAGAATAGTTGGATAGTATATGAGGTTCGTGAAAAACATTTCACGACTTTCTAATCCATTAAACAAGTTAACTCAAAATGGGGTCAAGTTCATCTGGACCAAGGAGTGTGAGGAATTTTTCAATGAGCTGAAGAAGAGATTGGTTACTGTACCTATGCTAAATCTCCCCTTCAGTAGAGATAGATTCATTTTTTAGTGATGAATCTTGGAAAGAGCTTGGGATCACCCTCGTGATAAATGAAAAAGTCATTTCTTATGCATCTCGACAGTTGAAGACTCAAGAGTAGAACTATCTTATAAATGATCCTCCAATGGATGTGGTTTCTTTTGTTCTGAAGATATGGGGGCACTATCTTTATAGGGTGAAATGTTATATATACATATACTATCAAAATTTGAAGTATATTTTCATAAAACAATTAATTGAACATGAGACATAGGAGATGGTTGGAACTTTTTAAGGACTATGATTGTTCAATTAATTATCATCCATGAAAATAAAATAAAGTCACTGATTCATTAATAATGAAAGACCCAGTGTTTCTATCCATGGCGAGGATTCAAAGAGATCCTTTGTTCAATGAACTATTAAAGATGGACATGGAAATTATAAGGAAAGGGACATCATCAGCCCTACTTAAAATGATTTCTCAACCATCATTACTAGACAAGACTAAGAAAGATATGAAAAAATATCATTTGTTACAGAAGAAGATTGAGGCTATAAACGATTCGAAGATTCACGAGTTCAATTTTGATCAAGAAGGTGTACTAAAATTTCATACAAGACTATGTGTTCTATATATTCTAGAAATAAATAAGGAGATGACGGATGAAGCTCAAAGCTCTATATTCTCTATACATCCAGGAATCATGAAAATGTATAAGGACCTTCATGATCATTTTCAGGGGATATTATAAAAAGGGAGATTGCTGAATATACTAAAAGGTACCTGGTATGTTAGAAAGGGAAGCTAGAGCAACAACTTCTTAAATTGGTATTACAACCGCTACCCATACTAGCATGGAAGTGGGACAATATCACTATGGTCGTTGTCACTGGTCTCCCAAAAACATAAAAACGAAACAATGCAACATGAGTTATAGTGGAAAATCTCAGAAAGACTTACCATTGTATCTCTATTCGGTAATATTTCCCTCTTGATCCACATTCCAGGATTTACGTGAAGGATTTGGTAAGGCTGCATGGAGTTCCACGTTCTATTATATCTGGTCATGATACAAGGTTCACATCAAAATTCTAGAGAATTATTCAACATGCTCTAAGTACAAAATTTAATTTCAGTGTGGCCTACCACCCGAAAACTGATTGAAAATCATAAAGGACTATTAAAAAACTTGAGGAAATACTAAGAACATGCTTAATGGAATTTAATGGTGCATGGGATCAATATCTCCCACGACTTGAGTTATCTTACAATAACAACTTCCACTTGAGTATTCAAATTTCACCCTCTGAAGCTTTATATGGGAAGCGATGTAGAACCCATACTTGTTAGAATGAGTCTAGTGAGAGAAAGATTCTTGGGCCTGATCATGTGCAAGAGATAATTGAAACATTCCATGCCATCCAACAACACATTATGGATGATCAGAGTCAGAAAAAGAGCTATGCTGGAAACTGTTTATGGGAAATGGAGTTTGATTTTGGTGATAAATTCCTTCTTTGATTTCACCTTGAAATAGAGTCATGAGGTTTGGAAAGAAAGGGGATCTTATCCCTAGGTACATTTTCCCCTATGAAATACTTGATTGAGTAGGAGTAGTGGAATATTGGCTTGTACTTCCTCAAAATCTAGGACAAATTCATGATGTCTTCCATGTTTATATCTTCAGTAATTACATGCCTGACCCTTCACATGTACTAAATCCCGAGGTGGTACAACTAGAACATTTCATCTCTCATGAGAAACAACTGGGGGAGATATTGGATCTTAGAGATAAGGTTCTACACAACAAGACCACCCGCCTTGTTAAGGTGTTTTCAAGAAACAAAAAATTTGAAGAAGCCATGTGGGAACCAAAGGAGTGTATGAGGTAGAAGTACCCACACCATTTATATTATCAGGGTATGAGTTGAAATTTTGGGGATGACATTTCTTAAGGGGGGATGAATGTAATGACATCAGCTTTTGAATAATATTTTTTTCCTAATTTTATGTGTTATATTATTTTGTACTTAGAAAAACACTATCCTTTTATTAATTAAGTGAGTGTAATTAAAATGAGACTTTGGGTTTAAACTACTATATGATCATTTGTCAATATGACAACTGAAAACTATACTCTTAACGTTATGATTATTGTTTATAAATACAAATGATCATAGTTAATTAATACAGAAAGAGAATTTGATGCCCTCATCCAGTGGACTCGGGCCAAACAGAGCCCATCTGTCAGAGCATGGGATGGAGGTAACATCACTGGGATTTTCTCAGGATCAAGCCCAATCCAAAGCATCTCACGTTATGCTTGAACAGAATCACTTATGGTATAAGTTCAATCTGATTGAAATCACCACTGGGGCAATGTGGTCTGAGCCAGCACAAGATTTTATCACCATAGAACACCTTACTCTTAGGTCAAATATAGGTGTTAGAAGAGGCTATGTAATGAGGCCATAGTTATTTTGTGTAATCGTTTTGTCAAAATAAAATTTTTATTTCTTATTACGGTGAAATTTGGGAATTAAAAATGTAGAAATAAATATAGGATGAACTGATAGAAGTTCCATATTATTAATGAATATTGGAAAAAAGTAATTTTAAATAATTTTTTATACATTAAATAATTAATAATGTGAAATGATTTTCAAAAAATGGTCTTCTATAGTTGTGATCAGTGAGAAAATTAGATTCTAATAAGATCGAAATAATTTTTAGTGAATAGTAAATTATGAATAGTATTGTGACCAATGGAATAATAACCTCACATAATAAAGTATAAATATAATTTAGGCATCTTTATTGGTAATGTGATATAATAGCATCAGTAAATAAAAGTTTCTAAAATTATTTGTTATGTATTAGTATTTTTTGGGTAAATAGTGTTTTTACTTAAAACTTAAATATCTCATAATTAGAAAATTATTTTCATAAAATTATTTTCATTTTTTAATTCATAGCATATATATAAGTTTATGGTGAATTTATGGTATTTTTCTAAAATGTTTTTCCTTGGTGAATAGTAAAAATGCAGTTTTGAGTTTCAGTGTTTTTAATTACATCATTAATGTTTTAATAATTCTAATCAACTTATGTATAGTAATATATGTTACTAGGTTTCCCAAGTGGAAAATACCATGAGAAATCCCAAGGTTTTAAAAATACCACTAATGAGGTGTCCCTTGGAAATTAATAAAAGATTCCCTCATTTTTGTTACAAATACCAACACATTCCTTCATTCAATTCATTCAAAATTCCCCCTCAATAAATATTTGGTCTTTTTACATCACAAGGAGTCCTCCCAAGGTTCCTTGTATCCCCCCAATTTTCCAACCATTGAGTTATGAAGTTATAATTCAAGGTATGGGAATCATTCACCTTCTTTTTTTAGTCATGACATCCAATATGTTATGTATTCTAGTTTCCATTTTATTATGTAGTGGTATGTTATTCTATATCCTTATTTATATCCATTTTATGAACAAATTATTATATACCATTAATGCTCTTGTCAACTGATTTTATCAATTTCTATGTGATGCCGTTAGGCTGCCGAATTTTGGTAAAATAAATCACATCTTCTCTTTTTATTCAAGTGTCCTTTTCATGTCGTATTTCATTCAAATAACTATACCATGATCTTATTTACATTTTATTATGTAACTATAATTTATTATGGTTTATTTATGAGTGGGTTACCCTTTTACCCTATTTTTTAATGTTTTCTAAAATCATGTCGCATAGCCATTATGCTGAAGAATTTTAATGTCAAAATCTCTCTCTTTTTCTCAAAAAATTCCATTATTTTATTTATGTGAATACACAAAAATATTTACTTTCTAGGGGTATTCCCCAAGTCATAAAAGGTATATATTTTGTCAGCGAATTGATATACATAAATCCCTTATTCCATTTCCATGAGTTACAAATGACATAATGATCTTATTTTTAAGCATTATTTAAACGTCATGATTTTGTTATGAAACCCATTTCATTTTTTCTCATGGGGTTATTTATAAAATGTATGATTATTATCTATGTGTATCACATGATTATAAATACATATTAGGGGTGTTCCTTGATAGGTCTTCAATGTAGTGGGTAAATAATTCAATCTCTACAGATGACAAGTTTTACAATACCTTGGTCAATAACAATGTTAATTTTTATAATGCCTAGGGAATGGATCATGGTGATATTTTAATGAATGTCTAAATTAAATTTTGTATCCACATTTTCATGTTATGTTTCATGTTATTATTATTATGATATTCCTCTTTATCTCCATGTTATTATTGAAATTTCTCATGTTCACATGTGAACTGTTTCACTTATTTTCATTATTGGGCCTTATGCTCACCCTTTGTTTTGATGTATGTCCCCAGGATATGAGATGTCGTAATTTTACTTAGGATGATCATTTTATGAACCCTTTCATGTTTACTAGAATAATGTGTTTTATTTTTTCATGTAATGTTTTCATGATTTCCATTACACTAGACTTTAAAGATCCTCTCTTTGTAAAATGTAAAGAAAAGTTATGTAATAAAATGGCAGGATGCCATATTTATAGGATTGAAAGTGGTGTTTCAAGTAATACAATCAATATCATATGGGTGAGTAGGTTGGAAATAAGTTACTTGATCTTTCATGGTTATTTTAATGTCTATATAGAGGTTCTCATTGTGAAGGGATTTGCGCAGATTCATACATAACCAATTATAAAGTTGATATTGAAGGGAATATTACCTACCTAAAATTCTTCTTTAATGAGTTAATTTATTGGATTGAGAGGCCTTTAGAGTCATCTAAATAGGTGATTCAAAGTATTTGAAGTTGGTATCATTTATTTTCTATGGAATCTAGGATCTAGGTAATCATAGAGGTTCTGAATTTTCATTCAGATGTCTCCATAACAACCATTCATGAAGACATTTATTAAAATTTATGATGTTATTTATCTTATAACCCTTGGATATAAAAGGATTAAAATAATTCATCAATTCATGATGCTAATTTTTCACTCATGGACCCTTTATCTTTATAAAAAATTGTAGATAAAAATGATGATAATTTTAATCAGATCAATGAGATGTATATAGAACATAAATGAGTAATCAAATTTAAAATTGATCACTAATTTTGCAATTAAAATTATGCTCTACAAAGATATTGATTTTCAAATACAATATTATTATTTATTTTACATTGGTAGGAAGTTTCAGAGAAATTTAAACCTTTATGCTTATCCTAAATAATGGGAAATCTAATATACATAAATAGAAGAGAACCATATCCATGATTCCCAAACCATTAAACAATATATCTCTTTTGATAAAATACATGGTTTTACCATATAAGATGAAGTATTTTCCCCAGTTGATCTCTGGGTTAAAGTTAATCTCATAGTGTGACAAACGTTTGGTGAGGATTTGGATTAATTTTTTATCTTATCATATGAAATGAATGATATCCATTGTGTATAAGAAGGGTGTGGTGGTATTAGGTCCACTAGTAGCCTACATGACCTTATATTTTCCTTAATCAACTGATTGTGTATGATTTTACTCATATATTCCTTGGAAATAAGAAAATTTTATTTATGGAAATGATTATAAAGCCCCATTACAACTTTCCAAAGGATTTGTACATCAATATTTAGAGAAATTTTACCATCCTTGGTGGGGTTTTTAAAGAGGTTAACACATTTATAAGTTATGAATATGAAATATTTTATTGATATCCCCATCATAAATCCATGCTAATTCCATGAAAAATATTTATTATTGATGAAAAAAATTATTATCTATTTTATTACAGATGATTTTATGAATAAATTTAACAATGTAAATTTTCCTGAATTGATATGTATCAAAAGCATTCCCAACATTCAAGAATAAAGTGAGGAATTGGTCATTGATTCCCATCGGATGATTTCCATTATAAAATAAGTCGGTAACCAACCTAAAAACATAATCATGAGCCACATCATTGAATTTATGATAAAAGAGGTTAGTAGAGCCATCCTTATAAAGGGAAAATTCTAAATTGAGGATAAAAACAACATCTTTTATATCTATCAATAGTGCAGTACTAGTGAGAATATCATTATCCAATTGGGAGACTATGGTAGGAATTCCATTTTCAAGAAAACCACCATTGTGGCATGGTCCATTTAAGATATTCGAATGAATGGGGAAAATATGGTTTAAAAGATATTATATATATTTAACTATTTGTCAAACCTATTTGAGTTGTTATAGAGTTCATGAATCCTTCCTGGTCCTTTTAGGAAAGTTGAATAATGTGTCATTTCTATCACATGACTTGATAAATTTAATTATGAATTTCTCTCTCTGGATGGATTATTTCAAACAAAAAAGTCTATTTATTTGTTGTCGTGATCTCAGACTCCTTGTAAAAATATTGAACAGAAATGATTCCAGGGTTGATATCTTCAATATTCAGAAGAAATTCTTTATGATATAATATGTTGCACTCCATTTATCTGAAAATGTCCCTACACTAGTCCATCAACTACTTATACATTAATTTTAGATTCATAACACATGTGAATGAATTTCTTCCACTATAAATAGAATCACAAATATTATACACCAAATATTTATAGTTCGAGTATAGTACCCAGCCATTTTTTAACCTAAAATGGAGAGTATGTTTCAAGGACCTAGTTGAGAGACTAAAAAAAATGAAGTGATTATCATAATTAAGAATTAGGGGCATGATACTAGGTATTGAATCCCGTGGAACATGATCATACTCATTGAATAAATATTTTTCTAGTTTTCTAAAAACATATTTATTTTGATGTGAAATACAAAAATAGTACTCAACACAAACTTGGATCACCTCCAAAATATAATTTCTATCAATTTAGTATTTAAATTCAGAAGATTATATGGGTAAGGAAAAAAGGCCAATTTTTTCATCTGGATTTAGGATATTGTTAACGTCCCCAAGAAACAGCCATGGTTCCTTAATTTTTGTGTTAAGGATATCTGATTAGTACTACAATATTATTTCTTTCAATGTATTTGATGTTTTAATGAATGAAAGAATAGATTAAATGAGTACCAATATTTTAAAACATTATAGTGATACCATAATCCTTGGGGATAAATATAGATAAATTTCCCCAAGAAGAGTGAGTAATAATCTAAAGGGATTACACAAATACAGTGTAGTTATTGATTCCAACAATGTGGTAATACAATTTACAAATACCGATAACCTCATAGGAGAATATGAAAATTGATTCAGAAATAAAAAAAATTTGGGGTGATGATTTTTAAAATATCATTCCAAGGAATTGGTTATTTCTGAGTTGGAAAACCCAAGTAAAATTCTATACAATAGATTTATTTTTATATAGAGTTCCCTTTCCCCCAATAATTCTTCTTAGAATATAGACCTTTGGGATTACTTTAATTCCTCTTATTATGATTTTACATGGCTATAAAATACATTTCTCCTTTAATATATTTCTTAGATGCAACTTCAATATCCTTATTGGAAGAATCTAAGGTTATAATTTCCTTAGTGGATTCAATAAACATAACCACTAAATGAGGATGTTTTTGAATATTATAAGGGGGATAATCCTTTTGAGTAAGAATTAAATTATATTCTTGAGCCTTATGGTGATGAATATTCAATTGGGTAACACAATTATGGGGGAATATCATTTTATCACAATTATTTTTATTTTTATCATTATTTTTTACTTTTTTATAACATGAGACATTCCTTGTACACCAAAAAGGTTTCACCCTTTTGATCACCTGGGGAATTCCTTATATCTTCCAGATGAGGGTTCACCACTATATCCATAAAAAAATTTCTTTATTATTTTTTGATTGAGTTACCATATCTTTGATAGCTTGAGAAATTTCTAGAGTTGTTTCTTTATTTTCTAGAGAAACTGGAGTTGCTAAAAAACCCTTACCATCATTTTCATTGAAGAAATTCCCATCCCATGGTTGTTTTTCAATATCCCTTTCCAAATGAGTAATTTCATGAGATGAAACTTGGCCATAATCTTCCCAGGAGATGGAGGGTCATTCCCATCATCCATATTAAGGACTTCATTCCCAAGAGGCGATGTACACAAAACCACATTTTTTTATTTTTACTTTTTGACTTATAAATACTCCTCCTCCCAAATCAACACAAACCATGATTTATTTCCAGTTTTCATTAGTACGAGGTTCATATACATGGAATTTTAGTGGTTTCTCTCTTTCTCTCAAAGAAATGATACCTTTTTTTAACATTCATGCTAATATAATGTAGCACCCCTATCCATTTAGTATTTCCTAACCTCTTTCTAGATAGTAGTATTCTATGATGCTAGAGGCTTTTATTTCTTTTTAATGACCCAACAATTAGAAATAAAGTGCCCATTTTTTTTAAAAGTCTATGGAGGGGGGATACTCATATAAAATCTCCACATAAAATTTATTATAAAGTGTAGTCAGAGTGATAAATTCTATAGAATTAGATTTCATGAAATAATCCAAAAGTATGCGAGCATACCAACCTAGCTCACCTGTTGAAGAATGTTGAGCCATTTTTAGAGGGAAAACACACAAGGGAAGATTTCATTGATCAATTTAGGGTTTCTGAAGAAACAACTTAACTGATTTCATTGAGAATTTTGGAGAAAAGTAAAGTGAAAATATTAAATGTATGTATAAATGCATACATAGATACATAAAACATATGTATGTATATATTTACACAAATATAAAAATAATGTTTAATTTTCAATTATAAAATTTACAATACAAGTATTCTGTGGATGTACATATTCATGTATAAAAACATATACCACTTTATATATTATTTATATTTATTTATTAGGTTTTTTAAATAACACATATTCAAATTTTAATCATAATATATTATTTTATAAATATATAATATAAATTTTTAGGTACATTTTTCATTAATAATTTTCACATGAAACATTTAAGGTAAATTTCAACATATATTTTCCGGGAAAAATTCACTCAAATTTTATTATAAATATAGTGGATACTTGATTAAAAAAATTATTAAATAATTTCATTTTTAAATATTTATGTATGTATATTAACAAATAAATTATTTATTAAAATTTTAACATAAAATTTGAATGATAATTTTCATTCGGAAAACTCGAGTGTGAATTTCAATTGGAAATTTTCAATTCAAAATTATGTTGGAAATTTAATGTTTGATGTTGCATAATGAAAATATATCAACACAAAAAATAAAAAATATAAAATTTTTACCATATATTTTCATTGAAAATTTACATTGGAAACATTTAGGAAAACATCCACTAGAATATTATAGTTTAAATTTTTAAATACATTTATAATTTAAATTTTCTGTTAATTTGTATTGTCATTTTACTAGATATTTGATTTCTAAAATTATAAGAGAAGTATATGTTTAATTATTATTATTTTTAATGTTTTATCTTTTAAATAATTTATATTAATAAATATATATATAATGAAAATATTCGAAAATATAATTTTTTAATCATTACAATTATATATGCATAAAACATATTATTATAATATTAATAATTCTTTTGTGGTGTTTATGAAAATACATTATAACCTTATAGTGAGAATAAATAAATTGTGTATATATTTTATTACTTATTTATTTTTATTTTTTTAAATGTTATATACACATTTATTTGTTTTTAAAGTAGATAATGAAAATTAAATATTTTTTGTTTAAACATCATAATAATTATATTAATATGAATATATATAAATTTTATTATAACATTAATTTTTTTTATAATTTAAATTTGAATATTAGATTAAAATCTATGTTAAATAATTTTATTTTAAAACATTAAGATAATATAAACATAAAATATAAATCTTTTATTATTATGATAAAATTCTTTCACTTATAATGAAAAAAATCTATTAAAAAAATGAAAACTATGTTTTTTAATGGGATGGTGATGCCTCCAGATATATTGCTAGTTTTAGTTCATATTCGAGGGTTTCCCTTGAAGACAAGAGACAGACCTGCACACAATAAAAAAAGGAGATCTCATTTTCTAAGACTCTGAATAATCATCCGAGCATTGATTCCACTTCAAAATGGAAATCATTATCTATGGTGAGTAGACCAGAGAATTGTAACTTTATTTTCATTAAAATATAATTGTGTTCAAGAAACATTTAATTCTTTGTATATTTTTAATTTTTAGTCAAATGATTTTTCCTAATGGTCATAATCAATGAAATGTAAATGATTTGAAAATAAACCTTATAAACAATTGAGTTTTAAAATATTTGAATCTAATTCTAATTGGATATGAGGAAATTTCAAATCATTCAAAATATTTAGGAGGCATATAATAAAAATTTGACATTTAGAAATATAAAATTCTTTCTAGTTGTATTTAGATTATTTAAATGGGATGTAAACTCAAAACATTTTACATAAAGATTTAAACGTTAAAAAAAATTTAATCAAGCTTTATGCTATGAGTTGGGTATTTTTTAACCATATATTCCTAATGATCTAGATTGTTATGTTTGAATAACATGGAATATAAATTAGAATACTAGAATGGGAGATTTGGGATATTATTCTAGAATTTTGGTCACTTAAAATATAGATTCTAATCACCCATAATCCATCTTCTTTAGTTAAAATGGCCATATATTTTAGGTTTATAATGAATATGACTATGTCATATAGTTTTTTAGAATTTGTATGATCTTTGGCGTATGATTTCGATGTTTATAGTGGTGTATAAGAATATTAAGATATCAAAACATGATATAAATGTAAAGACTCAAAATTTATATATAATTTTTTAAAATTATTTGGGATTATTACGAGTCTACAAAAATTATCGTCACTTGATTCTGAGGCTCGGAATGCCTGTAACAGATTTATGAAAATTTTTAAGGTACATTAAGTAAACATGATGGCATATATTTCTATATTTTGAACTGGTGCTTGGATTAAAAATCCGAGGGCACAATTGAATTCACAACAACATGATTCACTAAGGAAAATCATAACATATAATGACAAGGGTCAGACGAAAAAGATAATTATTGGAAGTTACAAAAATAATAATAAAATAACTCAATGAGTTATTTTATTTCTCTCTTTTTAACTAATGAGTGATGGTGGAAGGACCGTTGGGTTATCAGACCATTTAATGGATGGTTACACTTGCTTCTGAAAATACACTATCGGGAGATTACTGGGATCATTAATTGAATTCAATAATGAACCTAATTAATTTTTAGGTGATATAAAATCCTCTCTTCATCTATTTTAAAAATGATTGGGCATGTGTCTTGTGCACTCATGAGGGAAACCTCTGATGATGTTCCAATGACAACTTCCTCCAACGTAGAACAGAGCATCAACACATTAGAGGAATCAATCTGGAGATTGACGAATGCCAACAAACATGCTACGAATGCGACCCATCTTCCTCATCATCACCATCTACCAATGTGTTCGAGGTAGTGGTTTTATTAAATTTTTTTTAATTATTTTATTCTTGTTGATGATTGAATCGCTTCCATGTTATAATGTTGACGTGGAGGGCGTTAGCAGAAATGACAATGCCTGAAACCTCCGCAAATCTCAGTATTGGTTGTGTTCTTTGTGGGCGACCAGAAAATATGAAGGGAAGGTAAAACCAAGTGTTTAGAAGTGTATTAACCATCCCAGAATGCATGTAGGTGTAGACAAGAACGAAACCATATCACTGGAGCTTCACTAGTGGCTCACGGAAGCATCGCCGGCGCGGTAGCGCCGGTGACCGGAGGAGGTGGAATCTGAAAACCATCATCCGTGAGAAGGTGGAAGTGCCCGATGGCCCTCTGGAGAATAGAGGGGGAGGACAGTCAACATCTTCTGTATTGGAGTTGGGAAGCACCTCGTGGAGGATGGATGCAACTTCGAGTAGCGGTGGATGGAAGACCCCTGCCCTACGGATCCCGCAGGGGACCGGTCCACGCAGGTCGACCCAGTGGATCGACACCATCGGGTGACATTGTTTGAAGATCTTGAACAACTGAGCCATTCGGGAGGTGAGTGGACCCATCTCCAGGTAGCGGGCGGGGCGGTTCAGTGACCTGGTGGGGTGATCCCTACCTGGTGGGCAGGGTCAAACCCACGACCCAGAGTGCCTAGCCCATGGCTAGCGGGCCAGACCGAGCCCAGCCAAACCAGGATAAGCCATGTAAGTTTGGGCTAGGCCCAGTGGTTTGGGTCGGGTCGGTCTTCTTGATGAATCGGCTACAGTGCTAGAACCCTTAGGATGAGACAATCCTTTAGAGATACTACACTAGAGTTTTGGGGAATTTTGGTGTATGAACAGGATTGATCGAACTCAAACCCAATTGGCCACTCAGCACTAAAATTCTTATAACATTCAGACCGGGCATTTGATTGACGTGCCATCTATTGTATTGGAACCCTTACCATATAGAAGTTCATTAGGTTTCTTATTCTTGGGACTCTCTGCCAGTTGAAATATGACCATTGTATTGAGGAGAAGATCCTCCCAAAATCAAACGTTCTATGTGTGGGAATCCAATGGCAAGCTAGGATGTGAAGAAATAATATCAATCCTATGTGGGTCATTGCTAATCAATCATGTGTGGGTTAGCACCTAGTGATCATGTGTGGGTCACCATCTATCAATCTTGTATGGATCAGCATCTATCAATCATGTCTGGGTCAATGCATAGTGATCAAGTGTGGGTCAGTATCTATCGATCCTGTGTGGGTAAATATCTATTTATCCTGTGTGGGTTAGCAGCAGAGCCTCTCGACAAAATAAGATGATCTAGCTTTATGACTAATCTTTGGTACTTCTATACTTAGGTAATATACATGGTTTGATATTTTACTTTCCTTGTTAATTTTGGTTGAGATCATGATTTGTGGTTTTTCCATTGTGAAATTATGAGAGACCTTCAGGGGTCTCGTTGTCCCTAATGAGAATTGTTATACTCATCCTTGCACAAGCTTTTCCCACACCATGTTGTTTCTTGTGAAAATGACGAGAAACATTGATTGAGACTCAAGGATCCTTGACTTGATAGTGTACGGAGGTGACCGGTTGATGTGGAGATCCGAAATGATGAGATGTACATACCCTTCAGGAAGGATTCTTGGCGGGTTACCTCAGGAGATGTTTCTTTCTTTTATGAGTACTTATATTTATGTTGGGCTTATATTATGGACCCTTACTATCAGTACATACTTTTATACCCAGTTGTGTTTTTGAGTTGTGGGTGTACATTTATTCCTCTATTATGTTATAATTGTACATTGTGTGACCAATTTTTGTGTTTATAGGTTTTAAGGAAATGCCTTCCCATTTTTAGGGATATACCTTCCGGTGCTAGTCTCCAACCACTAGACTATGAAATTTGGTCTTTGTGTAGTCACAACACAGGCCTCGGGGGACAGGTCATGATAAAGTGGTATCAGAGGATTTGATTCTACTTAATAACTAAGGCTCAAATATTTTTAATGGAGAAATAGTGTTAAGTGTTTTGAGTACGGTTTTTAGTTTAGGGATTCTAGTGTTGGTGTGACGGCCGATGTATCCATCCACCAAGACCCTGAATTCTGATTTCTGACACGGTAAATGAAAACACGAGTTGCGTGCGTTTGGAAAATGATGATTCCTTTTTCATCTCTTTGTGTCAGCTCACTAGGTATAACTAATTGAACATGGTGCGCCTGTTTCTTTCAAGATGTCGCTACATAGACAACCAGCCATGATTTCAGATAGAGATCATGATGATGGCCCATAGAGTGAAGAGGCATTGTTGCAAGTATCTCTTACGATGATGGTACCTTCGGGTGATGTAACAACAACACCACTACCTGTAGTGTAGTAGTTGACACCAGCCCCACTAGCAAATGGTTCGTCCTGACTTAGCATGATGCATGAGTTCCAGTGGCATAGGACTCTGAGTTTTCGAGGATAGATAGATCCCCAGGCAGCTGAGGGTGGTTTGGATGCTATGGAAAAAGTTTCCCTCCTTGTTGGGACACCAACAGACTAGATAGTGATCATGTCTACTAGCCTCTTCCATGGAACAATAGAGAGATAATAGATCCTGATACTCCAAACAAACAATGAGGTGCCCCTCATCTTTTTTCAATTTGACAACCTCTTCATGGAGGAGTTCATTCCATTGACACTACTCTCTATGCGTTTGCAGGAGCTACTACATATACAATAGGGAAGCCTGACAGTGGCCTAGTACTCAGTGAGATTCATTGACCACTCCTGCTACTCCACCTACAAGGTATGCGACCCTTTATTCAGGGTCGAGATGATTGAGCAGGGTCTCCAATGGGAAATCATAGCATTGATGATATCGCTCAATATCCGACTATAGGCTGGAGTTCATGAGAGAGCACTATCGGTGGAGATATTTCTGGCTAAGTAGGCACCGACAATGAGAGCCACCACTGGATGACAGGTAGTTAAGTCATCTGCAGCAGGAAGTGGGTAAATGATGTAGCGGTCTAAATGGGCAAAACCTTTCAGAGGTAAACCCTAGGATGGCGGGTCAGTGGTGCAGAGTTCACGAGACAGAGGAGGTCAGCAGAAGAGTAAATTGTGCTACATGTGTGGCTGGTAGGGTCAAATGGCTCATGACTTCCCAAAACACTGAACCAATGATCAGAAGACGGTCAATGGATTGCAAGGGAAAAGACATATATTCGAGTGAGGAGGTTTGTCGGCTAGTATACATGGCAGAGTAGCTAGTAGAGTAGCAGGCAGTGGGCGGTGATTTGAGGTTCTACTACCATGACCTCCATGAGGTCCACCTAATCCTCAGGGAGCAGGTGGAAAGGGACGAGCTCAGCTTCAAGTAGTTGAGGCCTATGATCACAGTGCACCAGAGATGATTCGAGGTACAATCCGTGTCTACTCCACCATAGTTGCATTGATAACAACCCGACCACAGTTACCCAGAGTTGATGAATTATTCTAATACATTGGCATGATTATAAGTAATCAAGTCCCAAAGGACCAATATGTTTATCAGTCTTGGAAAATATATTACATAAATTAATGTTACATTACACTTTATAACATACATCACAACATAGATAATCCTTTATGAACTCCATTATTTCCTTAGCTTAACCCTGCATATCAATCACAATACACTTCTTGGAATCCTATGAAAAAATAAAACATAGAATGTGGTCAGATCAAATGCTCAGTAATGGTAAGAAATAAAACATAAGATAACAAAAATAATAATCATGTTGAATAATTGAAACCAAATTCCTTTACCAATAATAAAAAAGAATAATATTATGGCAGGAATATAAGCTGAGTAAATAATTCTATAATAAAACATAATAATGGGTATTCTACTAGTAGTATGACCACATGATCCATCGATGTTATCTTCATAATGAGGTAATGTATGGTACCAGACATTAATTTCTGTTTCACGGACTCGTTCTAGGACCTAGGGGCTAACTGTAACCAGAGCCCAACCCAAAGAGCCTCTGTAACCGGACTCTATCCCGGAGAGCCTCTGTAATCGGACTCCAACTCGGAGAGCCTCTGTAACTGGACTCCAACCCGGAGAGCCTCTGTAACCAAACTCCGACCAGGAGGGTCTTCTGTAACCAGACCCCAACACGTAGGGCTTAATTTTACCAGTCCCTAACCTGGAACATACTAGTATAACACATTCATCTTAAGAAGAGGTTGAAATATAACATAAACATTCATATTAAAACTAGCACACGAGATGTCAATACTTTAACAATAAACCATGAATGGAATACAAATAGAACATCCATTTTCAAACATATCAAAAAACCTTCAATACAATATAGATGTTTTGTATCATTATAAATCAACTTCAAATAAACCTAAAACCAATCAAAGGATGTTGACATAGATGAAATCAAAACCTTTTTTAGAGAAATATCTTTCTCTATTTTGTAATAATTTTAGAGTCACATAATCATAAAGAAAAAATTTATTTAGAAAATATACTTATAATCTTGTATGGGATGCTTCGATGATGTTATAATGGTGGAAAATAGATTCACTCTCTGTATAAGTTAAAAAACCATTCTTGCCTTAATTTCATCGAAAAGGTTAAAAAGGACCTTGTTTAGAAAACAACGGAAACATTCTTTTATTAACATCTTATAAAAATTAAAAAAGGGTATAAATGAATTTAACATATAGTATATAAAATAGTAAGAATGATTTGAAATACATTTTTATGAAACATGGATGTGGATGATAAATAGGTCTCAGCGGATAATTACATATAAACAACCTCATATAATGAAGAGATTGTGAAATAAATCCGTACAAATTTTGTAACTTATGAAACATACACCCCATGAAAGAAGTACCATACAATGAAGATGAAAATAAACATAAATTAAATAGTATTACAAATATAATACACTTACGGGCAGCACATAAATCACACTAAAGTAAATAGTGGCAATATAGCAAGAATCTCACGGGAATAAGGAGTGAGATGAAAACCCCATAACACTTGTCCAACTTGACCCATTCATTCATTAATATACTGAATAATAAACTAAAGTTAATTTCTTCATGCTTAAGATCCTTTTTCACGTTTATTATTCATTATATATCAATTATTATCATGTTATAAACATTATGTAATCATTTAAGTTAATAACATTTGTTTTGTCGATATTTGGAACTTGAGTCAAAAATGAACACCTTATAGTTACAAGTTGTTCACATGGTCAAAAGTTCTTTATATACAGAATGATATTCATGATTTAGATATCATATATATCATATATATCTAGCATATACATGTATTTATAATATTACATATCATTTTGGGGTAAGAAATGAAATGCACCATTCATGGAGACGGTAAGTCGTGTGTACACATGAACGCTACATTCATTTAAATTTCTTATTTTAATAGAATTAAATCATAATGATACATATGTATATTATAATTCTAGTATAATATCATATATAATATAATTAACACCATCCTTTATAAGTCCCACATATGGTATTAACAAGTCATATCACTTTGAGGGGCCGTAGTCCGCACTTCCTCGAAGGAAATTATCGCGTTTACCCATAATGGAAAACATTAAGGTATACTATAAAAGAAAAATAAAGATGCATGAAGAAAACATAAACATAATATATATCATATATAAATATATTTCCATTATTATTTACAATATGAGAGGTGGTAGGAGGTAATTGAACAATCATCGTTTCGTGAGGTGTTAGTTTATCATCCATAGAAACATTATGTTCTATATCCATTAGATGGAGGTGTGTGTATGTTTAGTTTGAATCCATTTTATAACAACATCATAGAATATTGAGGATACTGTTTTTGTTATAACAAGAAGTAATAAAACGACATTTGGGGTTGGAGAAGTAAAATAAAAGAAGAGATGTTAAGAGAAACTATTACCTTTAATTTGAGTAACTTCCATTGGTTTGAACCAAAAGGACTTTTTAAAGTGCCTTATGCCTAAGGTAATTCTTTTAAAAGGAGGAGAGGGATGTAGGTATATTATTTTGGAAGATTTTGGACAAGCATAAAGGCTTGAGAGGTGTGAGGAATTGGTTAAAAGTGGTCTTCTTTTATAAGGGGGAGGATGGGCTCTTTAGGAAAATGTGATAATATTATTATATTATATAATGGAATTTGGTTTCTAAAGGTCCAAAAATCATTAGGGTCAAATATAAGATGATTCATGGTCGAAATAAATTCATCCAATAATAATTGGACATGGTGAAGATATTATTTTAATATTTATAGTCAAATTTATTTACATCATTTATTAATGAGGTAAATACTGCATCATTATTGTGTCATAAATAATTTACTTTATTTGATGTCAAAAAAATAAAAAAAAATACAATGATGTAGGAAATATTTTTATCTTTCCAATTAATATTTATAGTCAAAAATATTTCTTATAAAACACCATATAAAAATTAATTACTAGAATATTTTTGTTTATTTCAATTTTGCCATTACTTTAAATTAATTATTCTAAAGTGTCATTATCACTCCAAATTGGCACCATGGGATCCCAAAATCGACCCAAGGATGCTCATGTTCTGCCATTACTCATAAAATAATGTTATGACATGTGTTAAAGTAATTTTGAATTATTACAATGCTCTTTTTACCTTGAATTACCCAATTTAACTTTAACAGCGATAAATAAAAGGGAAAAGTTACTATTCCCCAAAAATTATTTTCATATTATTCAATCAAATTTTAATTGCTGAGGTTAACTGTGTCTCTTAGATTTTTGAAATTCAACTCACAGAAGTGGTAAAATTTTGTTTTATGCAAATTTCCAAATACTTCTAGGAGGTGGGTAAAAGACGGTAAAAAGTTCAATAAATTTTTTATATAACTATACTTATTATAAAATGAGTCCAATGAATTATTTCGAACATATATAGGTATTATTTATCTATTCTGACATAAAATAAATTTAAACAAAATAAATAATTATTTAAATAAAAAGGTAGTTTTTAACCAATAACTCAGTGTTTTTACTATTAAACAAAAATTGATGCTTCTCATAAAAATACCAAAAATTAAGCCTAAACTATATTTGATATTCTGAATTCAAAAATGATTCCCATTTAACCAAATTTATAACATTTATGTTTCATTAATTAATTTATAATTAATTCACGTTGTCAAAACAAATATGTTGTTTTTAAGAAACCAAATCTAACAAAAGATTGACACTTGTCTATGTCCAATTTCAATGTAAAATTAATTATGATGACCTAAAATGTAATAAATGATAAAAATATAATCTAATTATACTTCAAAACCAACAAATTCATAACATAACACTATAAATTATTTCTATTAAAAAATTTGTTTTTAATTAAAATTTACTATGTTTCACTGTTCACCAAAACATGAAAGTTATCAGAAAAATACAAAAAATTTATCAAAACTAAATTTTTAGCTCTCGATTCAAATGAAGAAGTTTATTTTTTCAAATTGAATATATAAAAGTGTCAAATATTGTTTTTAAAAAGGATTCTCCCTCAAAAGGCGGTAAATTTTCATTTTCTAAAAAAAACTTCTTTTATCTAAAAAACTGAATTTGTTCTTATATTTTGTCTAAGAAACACATAATATGAATGTTAAAATTATATGGAGTATATAAAATTCAAAATGCAGTTATTACTATTCATAACCTCTTTTGAACGACTATATTGGTAAGTTGTGGTGTGCTTGAACTCAGTGTTGCCTGTAGTGAAAGTTATTGAATTACTTTGAGGAAATAACATACTTTGAAATCTTGGGGTGTTAAATTATTCCCTACTTAAATAAATTGCATCCTCCAAATTTGAAATTGTTCTTCTAAAATAGAAGGATGAAAAAATAAATGACCTTTTTTGGAAAACCCACATTGGAAATTGGGTTAATAAAATTTAGTTTTAATAAGAGGATAAGAAGATTGAAAAAGTCACCACCAAATTATGATCTCAATTAGGAGAAAATTAAAGGAAATTAGAGGCACATAATTGGATGAAAACATAAATATTTATACGGAGTGATTGAGGTCATTAGTTACAATCAATTGTAGAATTGAGGGCCTCAAAGCCATCAGTATATGATGATTTAAAATATCATTGGTTCAACAAAACATAAGGTATTCAGATAACATATTTTTAGTTATAATATCCCTTACCTAAAGTTTAAGAATTAATTTATTCATATAAAAAGAGGAGAAATATATATATATATATATATATACATAACAACTAGAGTTCCATCCTTTAACTAATTTCTACCACAAACTCATCTTTCACTCTAAAAGATAATAGAACATAAAAA
Organism: Viscum album; assembly: GCA_963277665.1. Lineage (NCBI taxonomy): Eukaryota > Viridiplantae > Streptophyta > Magnoliopsida > Santalales > Viscaceae > Viscum > Viscum album. The sequence continues at coordinate 978,341,398 of OY728161.1, forward strand.
ATATTCTACTTATCCTATTCGTATAGGGTACAAAAAATATGAATTTATAATTCACCTATAAGAACCTTTAAAAAAGAAACTACATAATATTATCCACGTACTTCACATAGTCTAGTGGTAGGTGATAAATCCCAAACCCACTACGGTTGTGGGTACAATTCCCACAGCTTTGTCCGATGCGACGGGTTGTCACACGGTCTTTGTGTTGTCATTTTTAGAAAAAATCCAAAAATAACCATACGAATAGTATCTTAATCCATTCCAACCTTTAGACTTATACAAATTAAATCTATCCATCCTCACAGTGCAAAATTTATAAGGAAGATACACAAAATGAAGATTCTTTTTTTCCATGTAATAACATGTGAACACCTTCATCATGTATTATTTTAAAACATTGTAACATCGTGAATTACCATAAATACTTATTCATTACATTCATGCTTTCTTATCCTTTATATAATACTGGATATATTCCTTATATCCAAAAATATTGAATAATAAAAAAATGATGAAATAAATAAACTATTAATCAGTCGATCATTATTGTCATGATAATTACTAATATTGTCGATCATTATATTGAGGAAATTCCTAAAATGTTATTCAATATGGGATTTTACCTAGAGATATTAAATTAAAATTTCTCACTTCAATTTACACGGTTAATAATTTTAATGAGATACAATAGTACATTCCTATTTCACCAGATAACTACCTTTATAAAATTATTGGCATGATAATTACTAACATAATAGCTATCCTTTCAAGTAAACATGTCTCGACAAATTAGTTTGTTTTTATCATGGGTACACCATATAGGACTATCATATCAATGTTTTAAAATATTTCAACATTCTCAGGAATTCCCCATGTGATTATAATATATCCCTTAAACTTGGTGTCACTAAATCCTTTGTCTTAATGAGTTGGGATGTTATATTTTTGTTTCAATTTCAGTTTGAATATGATTGAAGTTTCATTGAAAATATTAGAGATCTATTTTAATATATACATATATTTATGAATACTAGTGTCTCACATGATGTTTTCATCTCTTTATCAGATATTGAGAGATAGGGAGTCCTCTCTAGATGTCATTATTAGAATTGTTGAAGACTTCTTGAGTAATATTATTCTTAAAATGGATGATGATGGATATATTAAGGTTATATAAACAGGAAGAGGACTTTTTACCCATTCTATTATTGTTTAAGTTGAAATATTTATTATTATATGTTAGGGGAAATTATAATATTATAAAATTATTGGAATTGTTTATTCAATATGAAAATATATTAAGGAAAAAGGTTGATTGGGAGAAATCATATTTTTATTTTGGAAACAAATTATCTTGATATAAGGTATACCATTTTTTGATCATTATATAGGTCTCCCTTCATTTATCCTACGATGGGGTTACACTTTTTGTGGGTAAGTCCCATGTTTTGGTCATTTAATTATGTTAGTTGTTATATCAGGAGGAAACTTATTACTAATAAAGGGATGTATCATTTTATTGTGTGTTTAATTAGTCTTGTTAAATATGTCATCAAAGTTAAGTTGGTTTAAACCTTCATGGTTTATAAATGTCCGTTAGATATATTAAAAAACCCAAACACTATGATCATGAATTTTGTGGGATTTGAAAATAACATTATAACCGAAAATGATATGTCTTCCTTAGAATTTTTGTTATTAACTAGTTAAGGTCGGAACAATTGCTATCAAATTTTTTTAGGGAATTAATGAATCATTACATTCCCAATTTATTTGGAAGATTATCATATTTAAATATGAATTTCTAAATTTTTTGATTTTCATGTTTATCAAGAGGCTATAAGATGGTCACAATTGTCATTTGGAGTCACCTATCATTCTAGCTCTGAAGGAGGCTTATTTAATAAATATTATTTATTCTCAATCTGTTGTATCAGCTATCTCTACTCTCAAATTCTAGGTGTATATCTAGATATTTTCTATATTTTTTTATTCTTAATTTAGAAATGGTTTGATCTTTGAGTCAAAATTTACTCTATGATATTAGATTATTTCTATTGATGATTTTCAATTCTCTCTAAAAGAACATGTTAGAGACAGTCATTGTCTTCACAATCATGATAATTTTTTGGTCTATGACACTTTGAGATGTGGTTATCATTCTAGAAATATATTTTACATTTTCATCTATGGTTCATTGACTATTGATATGAATTGGATTAATAATTTTCAAAACGCCTAGATCAAACCATCCATGTATTATATTTTTTAGTGGATTTCCCACAATAGAGTTGTATGGCTCCATATTATCTCAACCCCTTCATTTATTATTTTGTATTTATGGATGGTTCCAGAATAATTTCATAAATTTAGAAGATTTTTATAATGAATTATTAATTTATAAACAGGATTTGAAATGGTTATATAAAATACATAAGTAATTTCATTATTTTAAAAGATCATTTGGAATTTAATTTTGAATATTTTAAAATTATTCTAACAGTTTTATGGATTTTACGAGTGATAATAAACACTTTTATTTATATTTATTAATTTATTTTAATTAAAATGTATCATTTTCAATGAAATATTTTCCTTTATGCTTGAAAATGGAGTTTCCCAATGGTAAGTCATGTATTAAAAATATTTTGAAAAGTTAACCATGAGATTTCCTTTTTTGAATATGGGTATGTGAGGTTTATCTTTATTTGCATAAGGGTAAGTAGTTTTTATATGTGTTTTTTAAAGGTTGAGATCATTTTTTATGATATGTATAATGCTTAATGGGTTTTTTATTAGTCGTGTAAGGGTAGCTTGTAAGTTCCACTATTTGTGTATATGTAATCTAAGATTTCATAAGCCAACATAAATGTATTATATTATTCATATAAGGGTATCTATATTTTTAACAATGTCACCCTTACACATCACATTTCTTCTATGTTAGGTTATTGATTTTTACCCTGATTATTTTATTTTCTACTCTTGTTTGAAACATGAATGCAATTTCATGATTTTGAATGGAAAAATCCTGTTATTAAATGATTTTGATAGATTTTAAATTATACCTAACAATTTCAGTGGTTATAAATGGATAAAAAATAATTTCAGTTTAAAATTTTTATTTAATGGTGGATAAATGAAAATTTTATAGAGTTTCTATAGTATCGACATGGAGAGGTCTTTCACTCAATTTTTAGTGTTCCAAACCATTATATCTTCCTTTTTTGGATATTTTGAAAATATCTCGAGTACTCTCCTACTTCCAGTCCCATGACCTTCTAGGTCAAATAAATATTACTCTCTCCATTGTTTTGGGTGTACAATTTGAAAGAGGTAAAATCACCAGGTAGGGAATCAGTGACATCTCATTAATTTATTCTATGAAATTTGGAAATTAAAATTGTTTAGAATCTTATGTTTAGATAAATTTGATTAATAATAATCATATAAAAAACATAAAAATAAATACTTGATTTTAGAATATATGACAATATGGAAAATCTAATGTTTAAAGATAAAATGAATATGGTGAAATATTTATAATAGATTTTTTTGTCATTGCTTATGAAAAGAGATATTTATATCTTGTTTAAATTATCATTAAACATTGATGTGTGATAAATTTATATTTCATGTTGTGGATGAATAATTCTTTTTAAAATAATAACACATGTTGTAGATTAATTAAACTCTATTTAAATTTATCATAACATGCTATATATTATTAATTTTAATCAGGAATTAAATGATAGAGTATGTTTTTTATTATTTTGATAATTTTTAAATTATCCTAGATGGGGAAAGAATTAATTTTACAGAATCTAATAATTAATATTTGATAAAAATGTAATTATAGCCTATCATGGTGTTTAACCACATAAATAATTTTGATGATAATAATTTTATAATATTTCATATTATAAAATATAAATAGATATAGTCACATGTGTTATTTATAGTATTCATTTTCAAAACAATATCACTATCTACTTAAACTTATAAGTCTTATTAAAGAATATTATCATTTTTTATATTTTAATTAAATTCTGGTAAATGGAATTTTTATCATATGTGAATATATTGAGATTTAATTATTAATATTTTGGGATATATGATCAGTTTAATTAGAAATATATTTAATTACCTTTAATATTTATTATATTGTGTGTTATAAATTGTTATAGTTGATGTGTATAGCTAATATGCTTGGATAGAAAAAAATTTAAATCTGGTAATTATTTAATTATAATTATAGAGGCATGTTGAAATAATTATCATTTAGATTGTTGATATATGAAAAAATTAACTTAAGAAACAATTCCAAATTAAATAAATAATATTTCAAGAACTTCGGATGCTTTCTTGATAATGAAAATTCATGTTCAATGGATGATGGCTAGTTTCTATTTATATAATCAATTTCCAACTATATAAAGATATTAGCTATTATGCACTTAACTTTTTATTCTAGGTGGTATCTTAGAGAATATACCTAGAGTGCCTAGATGTTTATAAATAATAAATGAAATAATGAAAGAAGAGGATTGGTTCTTATTTATTACATTATTTTGATGATGTACTTTATGATACAATCAAATAATTAATAGTTCCTTCATCACATAGGTCAAAATAATAAAATTTATTATTGTAAAATAAAATAGTATAACATTAATTAATGATTAAATAAAGAATTAATTTTGAGCTTGATGTTGTATGCTTTTGATGCCAAAGCCTTAGTAGTGGAAATCGAGAATCCTGAGCGATGTTTGTGGAAGATGATTCTATGGCAAGGTAGATTCAAATTCCAATTGTGTGGTTTTAAGATTTCTATCATACATTTATTTTTATATTCTACCCCACCTATGCCATTGAGGAAACTAACACCTATTATATCTTGGGAGGGTTATTTCTCCAACAACTAGTTTGGACAGGACATGATGATTGACTACCACCACAACCCCTAATCAACATTCCAACTATTATTATGTGCCAGTATGACCAATGGTTATATTTCCCTATATATTTGTGTAGTGGGATATAATTGATTTTGTTTAATCATACACATGTACCTATTGATATAGTATCCTATGGATTATTATATGTATGTCCTATATGTGATATGATAGATTGAGGTATAATACTCAACATAAGGGCTATGATGGATATCAAAAACATATTAGTTATTTTATGGATATGTGTATGGGATGATGTGATGATTGGATGAGGCGATTATTCAATACATCGGCTGAAGGATATATTAATTTATCCGGGGTTTCATCAGGCTATATTATTCTTGGACAAAGATGGATCAGGATGTTTGATGTTGGGGAAGAAAGGAAAACTAGTGGGGAAGTAGTAGTGTGGTACCTTCAATTTATTTATATTTTGGCTATTATATTATTCCCCTAGTTATGATTTTATGAGAGTGTCATAATGAAAATAAGAAAAAAATATTAAAACTATTTAGGTAAGGAATTAGTTTCATTTTCTAACTGAGTGGACTTTGGTTTTCTTGTTTCACATCTTGCAAGAGAAGTTATAGGGAGGATCCTACTGAGTATACATATAATTCTAACCCAATGTATCTATAAACTATTTTTTAGTAAGATAGGGTATGTTTGTTGATCAAGATATAAATTACTCTTTCATGGTGTTTTCAAAGAATTTAAGAGGTTTTTGGTTGTTGTCAAGGATATATTTAAGTGTTTTTAGTTGTTTTGGTTGTATTTACTTACATATCATGTATTTGGATTGCTTATTTACTATAATAATGAGTTTTTTTGTGTGATTTCTCATATTATCTATTACTTATCAATTCATTATGATGTTAATTCCTCATATATGATTGATAATATACCCTTAGAATATTTCAGAAAACCATGAACTATTTGAGTTATGATTTGGGTGTCATTCTCTCTTTTTCTCAATTTATAGACAAAGAGGGGTTCCATTAGAGGGGGGGGGGGGGTCATGAATGAGTTCAATAAAAGGTTATTTTTTAGAGATAAGATATATTTTTTAGTTAGGAACTCGTGATAATTTTTTGGGAAATAGTGTCATCTAGGATATTTATGTTCTATAAACAAGGGAGACTTGCTAGGACATATGATTTTAGTCACCCATTTGATATGAACTAAATAATTTATAGTTTACTATATATTCTATGTGAATTGATGATACTTTCCAGGGGGAGCCCTTATAAATGGTCCTTCATTATGATCATATGCAATAATTTTTTAATGGGGTAGAAAATGGGAAAACATTAAAAAGAATTTAACTAATCAACCTTAAACATTATCTATCCTAGGATAGGGTTCCCTAATTTTTTTATTCTATAGGAGTGACTCTAAGTAAATGTACCCATTAAGACTATTCCATCACATTTAAAATGATGTGTCAGTAAATCTCCTCGGAGCATAGAAAAATGAGGACAACTCTCAGAGGGAGACACTCCAATATTTTTAGCACCAGATTCTACAAAAGTATTTGGGCTCTATTTTAGATAATGGGATATAGTTTTTTTTTCTTTCACATTGTTCATTAGTTCCCAACCCACACCTTTCAGAAATTATATGTGTAATGTAAAACATATTCCCTGGGCCAACGGTTCAGATGATGATATACTCTATTGAAGGATTTTCTCTAACATTTTTCATATCATTCTATTATTCTCTCATTTGTCCCACATTTAGTTTAGGTGGTGGGGTCACTATTTACTCTCTCCTTGGGCCTTTTTTTGGTCTAGGGGATGGGTTTATATCATTATCTTCATCCTATACTCTTCTCTTGGGCCTGAGGTGGTGGATATGTTTTCTCAGGGAAGGGTCTATTGTATATCCTCCATTGATGTAATCAATATAATTTTCACTCATTCCATGTGATATGGGATCTGGTTTAAGGAAAGAAAATTTTTTATGTTTTCTTCTAATTTTTAGTTTTGTATTAATTTATAAATATGTTAATTAAATTATTGATTGTTTTAGGTATAGCATGTTACTTTTTTTGTTATTTGACTATTCCATGTTTCGATTGAATAACTTGAAGGTGTTTCTCTCATAAATTTAATGTATTTTATAGCTTTGAGAATATGAAGTGAGGAAAAAATTCACCCATCATGATGAGATATATTGTGACACAACTATATGGGAGAGTTAGTTCCACCCAAATAAATAATATCATGTTATGCTGGATTAGATATTTTTATTTGTATACATTACAATATCTATATATTTTGATATTGGTTCATGGGATTGTTGTGGAATATTATGCGGCATTAATTTATCACTTATGAAATAATGAAAAGAACCTCTGAGAAATGGTAAAATGAAATTTTAATATTATATCCTCTGTATTTTTTTCATTACTGTTTCCTAGGTGAATAAATATTTAATAAAAAATCTTTGAAAAATATATTGCAGGATAAAGTGGGTTGTTCCAACCTTATGTTTTTGTGTGACGCATTTCCTAAATTAAATTTGATGTTATGGATATCAATATTAATTTTCTAAAGGTCATGGTAGCGATGTGTTAGTTGAATAAAAATAATTTTATGAAAGTATGTAATTTCCTATGTATTTATATTTTCAGGGAAGTAATGTTAAATATGAAATGATTTTTGAATGGAAAATTTATGTTGATTATGTCATCCTAGGATTTTTTATTTATGTTATATAATAATATTCAGTTTCACCATTAAAGACCCGAAATATACAAGTAATTTTTTTTTAAAATAAATGGGAATATTACGAGTCCGAAAAAATTGACGGAACGTGATTCCATGTCCTGGAGTGCCTGAAATGAATTTTTGAAGTTTTTGTTCCAGTACGTTAAGTAAACATGTGAGCGGGTTTTTCTAACTACTGGTGCTTGGAATTGAAATATGAGGGCATCGTTGAACTCGTAGCGCCGATTTTCTCTTAAAGATACTTTCATCTGGATGGCAGTTGGTCGAGGGAGGATGTTTTTTTATGTGTTTTTCGAGAATTTAATAAAATAAAATAAACACACATTTTATTTTATTTTGTTCTAACCACCTAATTGTGGATGTTGGGAAGTGTGGATCACTAGACCTTAACCTCCCATGAGAGGTTATGGTGGTGGGTACAACCCGAGGCCTAAACCTCTTCAACTCCCTCATTAATGTGGAGGAGCCTCTTGAGCTTCCACCACATTAATTATGCCAACCATCCTCCACATTAAATTGTGCCAACACGCCACTTAATTGTGCCAATTTAATTAATCCAATTTGATTTGTGCCAATGCACCACTTTATTATGCCAACATAAATTAATTGGCTTGAACCTTTTTAAATATTAAGTAACAACATTGTTGGAATTTAGGTAGGTTCATAATAAATGAACAATCATATATTCCACGATCATTACAAACCTATTCCACCTCTCATATAAATATGGATCTTGGGAGGAGGATTTGGGATGGCTTCACCAAGTGATGAATCGCTGGTAATATGTCGTGACTCCCAACACTTGGAGGATTGCGCTCTCCAATGAAGAACGCGTTCTCCAATGAATAACACGCTCTCTAATGAATAATTCACCACCGATGAATAATTATTACTTCAACTTCTTCCTCGGGACACCCTTCATGGAGAAACTTCTTCGACTACGACGAAACGATGCATGATCCCGGGATTGGAGGTGTGTGGAGGATGAGACGAATGATGAAAACTCAACCTTATTCCCTCTTTTTCGACATCATCAAACGATCAGGTAGGGAGTTTATTTGAATGATAATAATATTTCCATATTTCTTACCTTGGTTTATTTTGAGGTTTGGGGATGAAAGGTTGTGGTAAGTTGTATGCTTGTCATTCTTCTTTCTTGTTTAGACATTGGCTACAACCTTAATGTGGAGGGTACATGCCAAACCAACCTGGCCCAAGCCCTCTGTTGTTCTTCTTTGGGGTAATCATCAAAATGGAGGAAGGCGAAGAAGTTGATGAAGGTGACGAAGGTAATGACGATGCCTCCCATGGCCTCTATGACCCGCACCACCACTGCGGCGTTCCTCCCTCCTGGTCGAACCGGCCCCGCTATAACAACCCATACATTACATACATGGTTAACACTTCAAAATTGAAGCATAATTATTACAACATATAACAAAACCATGAAAGTACAGTATAGGTATAGTGTCTTTAGATTCTGGAAAACATAAAGAACTGGTTCATAAACCATCTACATTGTCTCCCAATTATTTCATCATATCTATAGTTCCTTTTGGAATATCTTACTTAATAACCTTCTTCCTGACCTGTGGAAAGAAAACATACAAAAGGGTGATCGCAAAGGCTCAGTAAGGGTAAACAAAAGAAATATCAATCACATCATATTTATAAGAACATAACATTTTGGAAATCATACACTCCAAAAGAGATCATAATTAATAACATGGGCTAAGTCATGGTAGTGAAATGTAGTCCCAATAATCATAACACAAAACATGAAAATTTTTGGCATACACACATAATCATAGATAATCATTTCTTATTATTCAAGACTCATTGACAATACTATCTTAGTGGACAAAGTCCATTTCTAAACCGAGTTCACTTCTCGTTTCAGTCCTGTTTCACTGAACCGGTTTAACCTGCCGTTCCAGCCGTGTCTATTTCATGAGATATAAAATCTTTACCCAATTCATTAGAGGGAGATATAGGTCCCACTAATCTCATCATGATACCATTCTTATGTGTGCGAAAAAATCATATTCCATACATCATAGCATAACCCATGTAAAAAAAATGGGAATCCTAAACATCGCGACATCATAAAACAATTCATATAAGATAAAGGAATTCATAAAAATATTTCCATCACAACATAATAAAATCAATGTAATAATAGGGATAGAAATATAACCCTATATTATCTTATATGGAAAATAATTTTGATAAAACAATTGAACTCCATTCGTGGGGAAAACATCATTTCTACTTGAAAAACATTTTTCTTTTCTTAACATGTCATATAATATTAAACTAAAAAATTTCATTAAAAATAAACTTGGAAACTTGTAATGTAAGATTCTTGGAAATAATGTTTTAAAAATCCATTCATACCGTATAAGTTAAAAAACCATTCTTCCCGTACTTTTGTCGGAAAAGTCAAAAAGTACCTCGTATGAAAAACGAAAAAAAATTCCTTTCATATCTTTTACTAAAAACTTGCCAAAGGGTAAAATTGGATTTAAAAAATTGTAGGAGGATCTAAATAATTTTACATATTGTGGAAACATGAATGTGGATGATTAATATTCCCCAGTAAATTATGAAGTATAAACAATCTTGGATAAAAATTGACATTGCGAGATTGTCCCTTTCCTTAGGTCCAATTTGCTTCGTATGTGTCCGAACCTCCTGTATAATGATTTAAATAATGTTATTGACTTATTCCTGAATCATACTTATTGTTATGATATCATATATGGTCATATTCTTAGCTTTTTATTAGTAATATGTCATTACAACTTGTTATTCGCCTGTTTATTAGTTATTGTTCTTATGCGTGTTTTGTCGAATAAATTCTTATTCTTCTCTTTAGGTTATACATACCTCATTCCGAGAATGGTATTAGTGTACTATATATCATATTTAGTCATTCAATTCATTTATATAATCATTATTCAATGATGATCGTGTAGAACAAATCACATCACATCATGGAGACGGTATTCCGTACGTACACACGAGCTATGATATCGTTCCCATGATCGTGGAATTGTATTGGAGTGTATGTATACTATTTCATAATAAATAACACTTTACAATAATCATATATAGTTATTTAGTTTCACTATTATACCCATAAATGTATGGTGGTTATGGAAAATAGATTACACCACGACATGGAGATGGTATTCCGTACGTACGCACGCGCGGTGATTTCGTTTTCCATAGGATGGATAGATGGTGATATAGGGTTGTTTCATACTTATAATAATATATCAGTATATGAGTGATACTGATGTTATTAATTAATAATGAAACTACTAAATAATAATTAGTGGAAGAAGAAATAAAGTTTAAAGAATCGGTAACGGACATTACCTCTTCGTTGAAGCGCCTCTTTGAGACCTCCTCTTAGGGAACTAAAATTGGTCATTAAAGAAGACCAGATCCACTAGGATGTTTCTAGGGAAGTTTGGAAGTGAAATGGAAAGGGGTTGGCCGATATTTAAGGTTCAAATTGGTGTGAGAAGGAGAGGGAGGAGGTTCCCTTTTATAAGGGACGAGAGGGGCACCATTGGAAATATAAGAAATATTAGTTTATATTAAATCCCAACCCCACATAAAAACTTCAAAAATGACTCACATCCGAATATTAGATGATATATGGTTGTTATAGCATCAACCAATAAAATTTAGACATGTTAATAATTTATTTTAAACATTATCAACTTGATTTATCCTTATTTATCAATTTTATTTTATTTGTGGTAATAATATTCTAAATTTTAAATAATTTTAAATAATTACATATGTGCTGTTAATTTTATATAATTTGGAACCTTATGAAATTTTATACCATATAAATTTTAAATTATAATTTTTAAATATTTTTGTGATTTTAAAACAATTTTATAATATGTTATTTTTATAAAATAACAATAGTGTCAATTTTGGAACTATTCATTAATTTGAGTTTAAATAAAATATATACAGAAGATATGTTAGAAATAAAAGCTTTAATAGATTTATAAAATGTCATATGTATCTATAAAATTAGTGGAGCACATTAAATAGTTCATATAGCATTTATTTTAATATTTTTAAAACCATTTATTTGATATTTTAATTAATAAAATAATTTCAACATCACTATTGTGTCATAATTAATGATAATTATTTAATCCCTAAAAACTAGAAATAAATTCCTATGATGTAGATAATTGTATTAGATTTTTGGATACTATTCATGTTTGAATTTTCATTATGTTTATCACTAAATTAAAATTATTATACTTATAAGATGTAAGAATGTGACATGTTGTCACATTCTTTGGTTTTAATAATAATTAAATTATTTTCATGGAAAAAAGTCCATTAAATGAATCTAATCCAACCCCTAGGTGATACGGGTCGACTTTTAGTCATACAATATGATTTTGGAAGGGTATAGGGTAATTTTATAATCTTATATTTACCCTTAATTATCCGATTTACCTTTAACTATGGTAAATAAAATTTACCACAGTTACTATTCATAATGCCCAAAAATAAAAAGTAGCATATTAACATAATATGAACCCACTGATTCCAAATATGTGATCCATTTTTCAAAATTCATAACACATAAGTTGCAGTAAATAATTTACAATTAATCCCATTGTTAAGAAAACGGTTTTTAGAAGTAAAAACATTGCCAAAGATTGAAATGTATTTATCTATGAATTCAATGTGAAATTAATTCTAATGTCATACATTATATTAAATAGTAAAAATATATTCTATTTATACTTTAAAGCCATTCAATATTATATTTTAACCATATAAATTATCTCAATGAAAAGATACTGTTTTTGATTAAAAATTAGCGTATTTTAACTATTCATCAAAATATGAAAGTTATCAGAAAAATATCAAAAATTTATCCAAAGTAAATTTTTATATGTTAATTCAAAATAAGAATTTTTTTTGTCAAATTGAACATATTAACTTGTCAAAAAATAGATTTAATGTGGGTGCACCCTTAAAAGGCGACAAAACTGTATTTTTTTGAAAAATACTTATTTTACCTGAAAAATTTATTTTGTTATCTTACCATGTTCTAGAAAATGTTTAAGATAAATAATAATGTTATAAAATTCAAAATGTATTTAATACAATTCATAACGGCTATTCCACAATAATATATCGTTGTTTAGTGAAACCCGATATTGCGTACTACAAACGCTATCGAGGAAGGTCGCGATTGCGTGTAACGCAAGCCAAGTCCGAATTGTGTACTGTGAAAGATTATTTTGGTGTTGCGTATAAAATAAGACATAAAAAAATATTTCTCATAAAATCTCATGTTGTTACATTCTACCCCCCTTAAAATTAAATTTTCCCTCGAAATTATTCGTTTCAATACAAACAGATGATGATACCTCTCCCTCATCATATCGTCAAGTTCCCATGAGACTTCTTATAATTGGTGGTTCCTCCATAAAACATTCACCAAGAGAGTAGTATTGTTCCATAGGACTTTTTCTTAACAATCCAGAACTTCTATCTGTTGTTCTTCATAAGAAAGATCTTGCTCTTGTGGTACAACGTTTGAGCCGAGTACATGTGAAAGATCAGGTATGTACTTTCTCCGGAGAGATACATGGAACACATCGTGAACTTGAGAGAGATTAGGTGGAAGTGTCAATTGGTAAGATACCTTCTTAACACGATCCAAAATTTCAAAAGGACCGATATATCTAGGGCTCAACATTCCATTCTTTCCAAATCTGATGACCCTCTTCCAGAGAGATATTCGTAAGAACACTTTATCACCAACTTCAAACTCTAAGTCTTTTCTTCGGTAGTCGGCATAACATTTTTGTAGACTCTGAGCTGCTCTAGTGTGTTGTTGAATAGATCTATCCTTTTCTGTTATCTCATCAACAAGATCAGGTCCTAATAGCTTTCTTTCCCAAACTTCCTCCCAGCAAGTTGGAGTCCTGCATTTATTTCCATATAGTGCTTCATAAGGATCAATCTGAATACTAAAGTGAAAGATATAATTATAAGAAAATTCCACCAAAGTAGGTGTTGATCCCAACCACCTTTTAAATCCATAGAGCAAGATCTCAAAATATCTTCTAAAGTATGAATTATCCTCTCAGACTGACCGTCTACCTGGGGATGATAAGCAGTGATGAAACTCAACTCTTTATCCAGAGTATGCTGAAGATTTCGCCAGAACATCGAGGTAAACCTCGGATCCCGATCAGATATAATGGGAAAGTGGTACTACATGCAATCTTACCACATCCTTTACATATATCCTAGCACACAGATCTTGAGATAAATCCTCTCTAATAACAATTAAGTGTGCAGACTTTGTAAGACGATCAACTATGACCCAGATAACATTATTGCCTTTGGATGTTTTAGGAAGTCCAGTGACAAAGTCCATAGTGATGTTTTCCAATTTCCATTATGGTATGGGTAATGGTTGTAACGTCCCCTTATACTTCTGTCTCTCAGCTTTAACTTGCTAACAACCCAAGCATCGAGAGACATATTCTGCAACATATCTTTTCATTCCATCTATCATGAAGTACTCTTTCAGGTCGCTATACATCTTCGTGCTTCCAGGATGAATAGGGAATGAAGAACTATGAGCCTCATCCAGTAGCTCCTTCTTTAATTCGGGGATGGGAGGAACACAAACTTGATTTCTGAACTTTATTATCCCATCACAATTAAGGTTTAATTCAAGAACATTTCTCAACTTCTTTTGTAACTCGACATCTTCTTTCTGTGCCTCTTTAATCGTCACATGTATAGATGGTTGAACATTCATTTGAGAAAGATACGATTGTTCCCCTTTCATTATAATTCGGAGATCCATCCTTTGTAAGTTCATAAATATTGGATCTTTTGTGATCATCAGCATGGATATGCTAGCATGGTCTTTTCGACTAAATGCATCTACCACCTTGTTTGCTTTCCCAGGGTGGTAATGAATTGAGAAGTCGTAATCCTTAATCAGCTCCAACCATCTTCTTTGACACATATTAAGCTCCTTTTGTCTGAAAATATACTTTAAACTTTTATGATCTGTATAAAAGTCACACCTTTCTCCATAAAGATAATGCCTCCAAATCTTAAATTTAAAGATTACCGCAGCTAACTCCAAATCATGAGTTGGGAAATTTTTCTCATGGATTTTCAACTGTCTTGAGGCATAAGCTATCACCATATCATTTTTCATAAGAAAACACCACAATCTCTTCTTGGATGCATCATTGTAGATCACAAACCTTTCTCCACTACAAGGAAGTGTGAGCACAGGTACACTCGATAACCTTCTTTTCAGCTCCTTAAAATTCTATTCACATTCTTCCATCCAAACAAACATAACTCCTTTTCTAATCAACTTGGTGAGAGGATTATATAATCGTGGAAATCATTCACAAAACGTCGATAATATCCAGCAAAACCAAGAAAACATCAGATCTCGGTTACTGTTGTTGGTCTCGACCATCTTTCAATAACCTCTGTTTTTGCTGGATCCATATATATCCCCTCTTTTGACATTATGTGACCAAAAAATGAAACTTTTTGAAGCCAAAATCCACACTTGGTAAATTAGGCATAAAGATTCTCTTATCTTAGGGTCTTTACAACAATTCTCAAGTGATATTCATGTTATTCCTTGCTCTTTGAATAGATAATAATATCATCTATAATGACTACCAAAAACTGAACAAGATAGTCTCTAAAGACTCTATTGATCAGATCCATGAAGATAACAGGGGCATTAGTAAGACAAAATGATATCACTATAAATTCATAGTGTCCATACCTTTTACAGAAAGCCGTCTTTGGTATATCCTCCCTTTTGAACCTTAATTGTTGATACCCTGAATGAAGATCAATCTTAGAAAAGTATTGATCTCCACATAGATGGTCAAATAGGTCATCAATGCGTGGGAGAGGATATTTGTTCTTGATAATGATCTCGTTAATTTCTCGATAATCAATGTAGAGTCTCATTGATCCATCTTTCTTCTTAACAAACAGAACAGGTGATCCCCAAGGTGACGCACTAGGGCGTAGGAATCCTTTATCAAGATTCTCTTTTAGTTTGTTCTTCAATTCCTGTAACTCAATTTGGGCCATTCTATAAGGTGTTTTTGAAATAGTCATAGCACCCAGTATGAGTTCTATTGAAAAATATACTTCACGATTTGGTGGAAGACAAAGCAATTCCTCCGGAAAGACATCATCAAACTCCCTTACAATGGGAATATTCTAAATAGTGAGTTTATCTCCAACCATTTGAGATAAATAACCCTCATTTAGTGGAATCAATACCCATACGATAGAAGAAATTTACACTGGAAGGTTATTTTCATCCTTGCATTGATAGACGATCATAGATTGGCCTGGAATATGAAATGTGACTTCACTTCTTTGGAATTTGATATGAGATCCATATAAAGAAAGTCAATCCATGCGATGATTTACATCAAATTCCACTATAGGAAGGATCACAAGATTGGCAGGAAGCACTTTCCCACAAACTTCAATCGGGGAAGAATTGTAAACTTTTGATGCGACTGTTGTGCCATTAAGAGTTTTCACAGCCAACTCAACATCAAATTGTCGAGGTAATACGGAAATACCCTTAGAAAATTCTTCCGAAATAAAAGAGTGGGTGGATCCAGAAACAAATAAATCATTTTCTACTTTAGAGTGGATGGTAAGTGTACCTCTCACCACTTTGTTGTCGTACTCCACATCGCCGATAGTTATTGCATGTGACATTCCTTTGTCTTTGGCCTTAAGAGTTTGTTGACGTCGATCATCATCATCAAACCTTGGATTTGGGCATTGATTGGAATAATTCCCCATCTCCTTGCACATAAAACATTGCAGTGTATTAGGTTCATTATGTGTATGCCTTCCTTTTTTTGCATCATTATACATCTTCTTCCCATTATTTCGACATTCAATTGCCCGATGACCTTCATTTCCACACTTATAACATTTTATTTTCCCCTTAAGGTAATTTCCTCCATGTTTACTTCCACACTTTGAGCATAAGGGAAAACTCATCTTCTTTTCAGTGTGGTCTTTACATTTTCCTTTGAATTACATTTTCCTCTTCTTATCAAACCCATGTGACTGATGGGTTACACCAATCTCCATCTCAACCTTGAGAGCACATCGAACAATTTCCTCATAGCTATTGATGTCCCACAGGGCTAACACCCTTCTAAGACTTCATTTTAAGCCACTAAATAATCGATCGATCTTACTCTCAGGTTGGATAATAATTCCAGAAGCGTACCGTGAATGTGTTGTAAAATTTGCTTTGTAGGTACCAATGGATTCATCATCCTTTTGCATCAGTTAAAGAAACTCCATCTCCATATTTGTTTGAAGAATACGAGGGAAATACTTATTGAAAAATAAGTTCTTGAACTCATCCCATCCATGGACTCAATTTAATCCCTTTGCCTCGTATTCATAATAATATTCCGCCATTGATCAGCATCACCTTCCAAACGATACACTGCTAAGATGACTTTATCATGTTCAGAACATTGAAGAACTAAAAATATATTTTCAGTGGTAATGATCCATTGTTCAGCCACTAATGGATCAGAAGACCTGCTGAATGAAGGTGGACGCTGCCTCATTAAGGATTCAACCGAATTTTTCTCCTTCCTTTGCTCATTTGTAAGTCATGCAAGATTCATAGCATTAGAAGGTTGTGTTAGAATGGCTTCAAAATTTTCCATTCCATCTCCCATAACGTTTGGTTGCTCAGGGGGACAATCATTGCATTGCCCGTCACATTACGCATTAAAACAGTTCCTTCGGGTTCCAACCATTGACTAAAACCAAGAAGAATAGTGTGACAAACACTAATTATAATAGGAAAACCACATAATCAAGAATAAAATTTCACACTTAAGGTCTTATAATAGGTTGTTCATGGCCATTTCTAAAACACTAAGATTTTTTTCTATGCTTAGACATACCCATAGGTTTCTTACTAATGATTTCACATTCTAGATTCCAAAGGATGACTATACCTTTACTCTGATACCAAATATAACAACCCATACTTTACATAAATGGTTAATATTTCAAAAGTGAAGCATACTTATTACAACATATAACAGAACCATTAAAGGACCGTATAGGTATAGTGTCTTTAGAAACTGGGAAACACAAACAAGTGGTTCATAAAGCATATACACTGTCTCCCATTTATTAAATTATATCTATAGTCCCTTTTAGAATATCTTACTTAATAACCTTCTTCCTGACCTAGGGAAAGAAAACATACAAAAGGGTGAGCTCAAATTCTCATTAAGGGTAAACAAAAGAAATATCAATCATATCATTTTCATAAGAACATAACATTTTAGAAATCTTACCCTGCAAAAGAGAACATAATTTCATAACCTGGGATAAATCATGGTAGTGTAATGTAATCCCAATAAAAATAACATAAAACATGAAACTTTGTGTCATAGACACATAATCATAGAGAATAATTTCTTATTAGTCAGGACTCATTTCCAAGACTATCTTAGTGGACAAAGTCCATTTCTGAACCGAGTTCTCATCTCGTTTAAGTCCGGTTTCACTGAACCGATTTGACCTATTGTTCCTGCCATGTCTATCTCATGAGATATGAAATATTTACCCAATGCATTAGAGGGAGATATAGGTCCCACCCATCTCATAATGATACCATTCTTATGTGTTCCACAAAATCATAAACCATACATCATAGCATAACCCAAGTAATAAAAATGGGAATCATAAACATCGTGACATCATAAAACAATTCATATAAGATAAAGGAATTCATAAAAATATTTCCATCACAACATAATCAAATCAATGTAATAATAAGGATAGAAACAGAACCCTATATTATCTTAGATGGGAAATAATTTTGATAAAACACTAGATCTCCATTCTTGAGGAAAATATCCTTTCTACTTCAAAAACATTTTTCCTTTCTTAACATGTCATATAATTTTAAACTAAAAGAAGTTGATTAAAAATAAACTTGAAATATTGTAAAGGATGATTCTTGGAAATAATTTT
Source organism: Viscum album (assembly GCA_963277665.1). Classification (NCBI taxonomy): domain Eukaryota; kingdom Viridiplantae; phylum Streptophyta; class Magnoliopsida; order Santalales; family Viscaceae; genus Viscum; species Viscum album. The sequence goes on from OY728161.1 coordinate 978,360,197, forward strand.
TTAAAAATCTATTCATGTCGTATAATTTAAAAAAACATTCTTCTCCTACTTTTGTCGGAAAAGTCAAAAAGTACCTCGTATGAAAAATGTCAAAAGATTCCATTTATATCTTTTACAAAAAACTCACCGAAGGGTAAAATTGGATTTAAACAATTGTAGGAGGATGTAAATAATATTACATATTGAGGAAACATGAATGTGGATGATAAATATTCCCCAGTAAATTCTGAAGTATAAACAATATCGGATAAAAATTGAGATTGCGAGATTGTCCCTTACCTTTGGTCTGATTTGCTTCGTAAGTGTTCGAAACTCCTGTATAATGATTTAAATAATGTTGTTGACTTATTACAGAATCATAATTATTGTTATGATATCATATATGGTCATATTCTGAGATTCTTATTAGTAATATTTCATTACTACTTGTTATTCGGGTGTTTATTACGTTTTGTTCTTATGCGTGTTTTGTCGAATAAATTATTATTATTATCTTTAGGTTATAGATACCTAATTTCCTGTATGTTATTAGTGTACTATATATCATATTTATTAATTCAATTCATTTATATAATCATTATTCAATGAATTTCACGTAGAACGAATCACATCACATCGTGGAGACGATATTCAGTATGTACGTACGAGCGATGATATCGTTCCCATGATTTTGGAATTGTATTGGAGTGTATGTATACTATTTCAGAATTAATAAAAATTTACAATAATCATATATAGTTATTTATTTTCACCATTATACCCATCAAAGTAAGGTGGTGATGGAAAATAGATTACACCACGACGTGGAGACGGTATTCCGTACGTACGCACGCGTGGTGATTTCATTTTCCGTAGGATAGATAGATGGTGAAATAGGGTTGTTTCATACGTATAATAAAATATCAGTATATGAGTGATACTGATGTTATTAATTCATAATGAAACAACAAATGAAGAAGAAGTGGAAGAAGAAATAAAGTTGAAAGTATCAGTAACAGACATTACCTCTTCTTTGACGCGCCTCTTTGAGACCTCCTCTTAGGCCACTACAATTGGTCATTGAAGAAGACCAGGACCTCTAAGATGTTTCTAGAGAATGTGGGGAAGTGAAATGGGTAGGGTTATTATGAGATTTCTTTCTCAAATTAGTGTGAGGAGGAGAGGGAGGATGTTCCCTTTTATAAGGGAGGAGAGGGGCACCTTTGGAAATATAAGAAATATTAGTTTATATTAAATCCCAACCCCACATAAAAACTCCCAAAACAACTCATATCCGAATATTAGATGAGATAGGGTTGTAATTTTATCATCCAATAAAATTTAGACATGTTAGGAATTTATTTTCAACATTATCAACTTGATTTGCCCTTATTTATCAATTTAATTTTATTTGTGGTAATAATATTCTAAATTTTAAATTATTACAAATAATTACACATATGTTGTGAGTTTTCTACAATTTGACACTTTATGACATTGTAGACCATATAAATTTTAATTTATAATTTTTAAATATTTTTGTGATTTTTAAACAATTTTATAATATGTTGTTTTTATAAAATAACAATAGTGTCAATTTTGGAACTATTCATTTATTTGAATTTAAATAAAACATATACAGAAGATATGTTCAAAATAAAAGCTTTAATAGATTCATAAAATGTCATATGTATCTAGAAAATTAGTGGAGCACATTAAATAGTTCATATAATATTTATTTTAATATTTTTAAAACAATAGATTTTATATTTTAATTAATAAAATAATTTCAACATCACTATTGTGTCATAATTAATGATATTTATTTAATCCCGAAAAATTCTAAATAAATTCCTATGATGTAGATAATTGTACTAGCTTTCTCTAGACTATTCATTTTTGAAGTTTCATTATGTTTATTACTAAATTAAAATTATTATACTTATAAGATTTAAGAAAGTGACATGTTGTCACATTCTTTGGTTTTAATAATAATTAAATTCTTTTCATGGAAAAAAATCCATTAAATGAATCTAATCCAAACCTTGGGTGATACGGGTAGACATTTAGTCATCCAATAAGATTTTTTCAGGTGTTAGGGTAATTTTATAATCTTATATTTACCCTTAATTACCTGATCTACCTTCTACTATGGTAAATAAAATTTACCATAGTTACTATTCATAAGTCCCAAAAATAAAAAGTAGCCTATTAACATAATTTTAACCCACTGATTCCAAATATGGAATCCATTTTTCAAAATTCAAAACACATATGTTTTAGTAATTAATTTAAAATTAAAGTCGTTGTTAAGAAAACAGGTTTTAGAAGATAAAACAATGCCAAAGATTGAAATGTTTTTACCTATGAATTCATTGTGAAATTAATGCTAATGACATAAATAATATTAATTAGTAAAAATATATTCTATTTATACTTTAAAACCATTCATTATTATAATTCAACCATATAAATTATCTCAATGAAAAAAAGTTGATTTTAATTAAAAATTAGCGTATTTTTACTATTCATCAAAAATATGAAATTTATCAGAAAAATATCAAAACTTTATCCAAAGTAAATTTATATATCCTGATTCAAAAGAATAATTTTATTTTGTCAAATTTAATTTATAAACATGTCAAAAATATATTTAATGTCGGTGCGCCCTCAAAAGGCGGCAAAACTGCATGTTTTTTAAAAATACTTATTTTACACGAAAAATTTATTTTGTTCTTTTACAATGTTCTTGAAAATGTGTAAGATGAATAATAATGTTATAAAATTAAAATTTTTCTTAATACTACTCATAACGGCTAGTCCCTAATAATATATCGTTGTTTAGTGAAAACCGATAATGTGCAATACACACGCTATCGAGGAAGGTCGACATTGCGTGTAATGCAAGCCAAGTCCGTATTGTGTAGTGTGAAAGATTTATTTGGTGTTCCGTATAACATAAGACAAAAAAAATATTTCTCATAAAATCTCAGGGTGTTACACCCGCGCCCCGCGGCGCCCCGGCCTCCCAGCCCAACCAGCCCCGCGCCCCCATGGTGCTCCGGCCTTCCAGCCAAACCGGCCCCACGGCCCTCCAAGGCACCCTGGCATGCGTTGTATGTGGTCATATAAGACATCCCAGATTGCACCGCCCTCCGACACTGTGAGCCGCCCCGGCTCACGCAACCCACCAGCCCTCCAAGCCACCCCGACCGAGCCGCCCTGCCACCTCGTGCCCTCACGGGCACCCGCAGCCACCCGCGGCCTTCATTGGTTCAACATGGCCTGTTGGGAGAGACCGAACAAATGGGATGGGCCACACTATGTGCCTAGGTCAGGCAGGGTCTGTCCGACCGGGTTAGACCAGACCCAGGCCCACTATGGCCTTTTTACTCTCTTTTGGCCATAACTTTGGCATCAGAAGTCCGTTTGACGAACCGTCAGGGGCACTGGAAATCGTGGAGTGAGTCGGAATCTTTAAGAGATACCCCACTGAGTTTTGGATTGAGGTGGGAAATGGTCAGGCTGGATTGAGCACGAATCAAACAGGTCCCCCGGGACTAAAAGACAAATAACTCAGAGACTGGGCGTCTGATTGACGTGTCGTCTGTTACATTGAGACCCATATGGCCTGGCGGCCCATTGGGATTCATCATTATGAGACTACATGATAGTTCAAGTATTTACCAGTAGCTTGTAGAGTGGATCCTCCCAGAGATGAGCGAGAAGAGTGCAGAGACCTAGTTGCTGGCTGATACCTGATGACTACTGACCGTTTCGACTCAATGTGACTCAACTAGCATTGTAGGGAGCACTTGGGTGTCATGGAAGACCCACAGTGGGGAGTGCCTTGGTGTCATGGCAGACCCACGGTACTCGACAAGAGGAGTACCTCAGCAGGCTATGAGGGGGAGCGTTCTTGGTGACTTGGCAGACCCATGGTGGGAAGCGCACTTTGTGATGAGATAGATCCAGAATACACAATACGAGCAGTACCTCAGTAGTCCAAGGTTAGTGGGAAGCACCTTGGGGCCACGACATGCCCACTGAACTCGATAGAAGAGGAGTTCTCTAGAAGCCTAGGTTTCAACAATGTGACTGGAGATGTTACTTGATACTACCCCAAGAATAAAGTCCTGGTTTGAGCTGAGTCAGTTTTTTTTGTGTTTATCACATGATTGAGATGGATTACTTGATATCTTTGGTATATGTAAGGGAATATACCTACGTAGGGTTACTTGTTGAATTCATACTTTTTGGTTTATCCTTGGTGGATTTTTGTGAGACATTGAGGGTCTCGGTTTCCCTACTGAGTATCTTTATACTCACCCCTGCACGGGTTATGCATGCACCTTATTGTGTAGGATGCAAACAAAGGACAATGCTAATTGAGGCCGAGAGTACCAGGACTGGACAGTGCCTGGAGGTGGACTATACTGCGAGTCAATACACAGAAAAGAAGAACGTACTAGGAGTGCTGAGGAGGCTATCTGTACCAACCCTTCTAGAATGAACCTCAAAGGATGACCAAGCAGCTGAATTTCAATATTATTCAATTTTATTGTATCACAATTGTACTTGTAATTTCTATTTGGGCTTGTATTATGGACCCTTTTTCTTTCCACACTCTTTTGTTTTACAGTTTACTTATTGTTTTGTATCCAACTGTCTGTTTTCTTGTGTGTGTGTCACCGTTTGTAGAGGCAATGTCTTCCCAGTTTTAGGGAATTACGCCTTTGGTGGTTTTCTCCAACCCATGGCCTATGGAATGAGGGCTTGGGGTCGTCACATCACGAGCCCCAAGAGACGGGTCGTGACAAACTAGTATCATAGGAGTTGGTTCTACCACATAACTTAGGACTCTGATCGTTCTTTTTAACGACATTAGTGTTAAGTGTATTGAGTGTGGTTACCAGTTTAGGGAATCTAGTGTTAGTGCGGTGGCTGAAGTATCCATACACCATGACCCTAACTTCTGATATCTAACTCAGTGCATGAAAACACTGATTGTGTGTGTGTTTTCAAGAGTCTTATTTGCGAACTCTTTGATTCATCTCACCATGTCAGATCACTAGGTATGTGTTTTAACAGTAGCACACCTGTTTCTTTTCAGGATGCCCCCACATAGACATCTAGATATAATTTTAAGGGTTTTATGTATAGATAGCCCACAGAGCGACATGGCCTCGGTCGAGGGCCCTCTTCTATTTGATGCACCAGTGGTACTATTTCCCATTGGTCAAATGATGCCACCATCTTCAATAGTAGATGGTGTCCGCCACTTGAGCGTGTTGTATGAGTTCCAATGCCAGAGGATACCCAGGTTCAGGGGAATGATAGACCCACATGCATCTGCAGATTGGCTGGAGGCTGTAGTGAGAGTTTTTTGTTTGGTAGGGACACCAATCAAAATTTCCTGGTGATCTATGCTGCCATCGTTCTGTAGGCAGCAGTAGGCAGATGGTGGAGCTTGATGATCCAAGTTCACGATGAGGTGACCCTTCTCTGGGAAGACTTCGAGACCCTGTTTCGGGCAGAGTTTGTCCCAACGAATCTTTGCACGGTGTGAATACAGGAGCTACATTATCTATAGCATGGCAGCATGATTGTGGCTCAGTACCCAGTGAGGTTCAATGACCTCCCACGCTACTCCACAGAGATGGGGCGGGACCATTCTTCAGGGCCCAAAGCTTCGAGCTAGGAGTCAGGATGGATATTGGTGCATTGATGGTCTCACTCAGTATCCCGACACAGGAAGTGGTGTTTGAGAGAGCCCTCTTGGTGGAGAGATTCCTTGCTGAGCAGTCACCAGTGGCGAGACCCACTAAGATTTGTCACGTAGAGGAGTCTTCTACAGCTGGCAGTAGACAGACATCACAGAGGTCCAAGAGGACCAGTCCTACAGGTGGATTATCACATGACTCATGATCTATTGTGTGGGTCACTCGAAGAGGATCAAGTCAATCCAGGAGTAGGTAGTGTTAAGCATGTGGCGGGAAGGGTCACATGGCTCGTGACTGTATGGAACACCATTCGAATGATCAAAATATAGTTGAAGGACTGCCCAGATAGAGATATATATTCGACCGAGGAGGTCCTTAGGGAGTAGGTGGACATGGAAGAGGAGCTAGCCATGCAACGTGTGGTGGGCGACGATTCGAGGTGTTACCACAACCTCCACCAGGTGGTCCACCCTGACCATAGGGAGCAGGTGGACATGGGCGAGCTCTGCTCCAAGCAGCTGAGTCCTACGATCATGAAACTCGGGAGATGATATGAGGTGCAATTTGTGTCTACTCCACCTTAGCTTCAGTACTTATAGACACATGTTTCAGTCATTCTTTTAATTCCACTTCCCTCATTCGAAGCTTAGAGAATCCGACAGAGCCGTTGGCTCTATCCTTATAGCTAGAGACTCCTACGGGAGTAGATTTGATGATTACACAATGGTTTCGGTAGTTCGATCTTACTCTAGGAAGCGAGAGCATCGCCTGTGATCTCCAAGTAGTAGCGTCGAGGCCTTACGACATCATCTTGGTTATGGACTGGATATCTACAGTCCATGCTCAGATTTAATGTATTAGGGACAAAGTGTTCTGTGTCCACATGGATTGGACCAGTATTACATTCAACAGTGAGAAGGGAGCCTTTGCAGTGCAGGATGGACTTACCCGGAGGAGGGTGAAACTGATTACTCATCAGTTGGAAAACCTTACAGTCGGAGCGATTGAAGTGGATAGTCTATGTTATCCTGTAGTGGTGGACCAGTACACGGATGTTTTATCTAATGATGTCCCAGGTATACTTACTCATAGAGAGGTGGTCTTTTACATTGACTTGTACCCTCGGACGACACCGATATCTAACCCAGCATATCAGATGGCTCCCACAGAACATCGTGAGTTGCGGGTATAGCCAGAGGACTTGTAGGGGATGAGATTCATCTGGCCCAGTGTTTGTCCCTGGGAAAACCTGATTCTATTCACCAAGAAGGTAGATGGGATCTTGAGTATTTTTTTTACTCTCAGATCTTGAACCAGGTGACTGGGAAGAACAAGCACCCACTCCTGAGGATTGACGACCTCTTTTTTCAGCTGAAGGGATCATGGTGGTTCTTGAAAATATTCCTCTGATCAGGTTCTCATAAGCTCGGTGTACAAGAGGAGGATGTGCCAAAAACAGCTTTCCGATGTCGGTACAACCACTACGAGTTCATGGTTATGCTATTCGTCATGACAAAAACTCTATTAGTGTTCTTGGGACTCATGAACAAGAGATTTTAGCCATACCTTGATCGCTTCATAGTGTTCTTCATCTAAAACATTCAGATCTACTTGACTACTCAGGAAGAGCATGCCTACCATTTGCGGGTAGTACTAGACACACTCCGAGAGCACTAGATTTTTGGTAAGCTCATGAAATTCCAGTTCTGAATCCGATAGGTTCACATTCTGGGACATGCTATCTCGGATGCTAGAGTTGTAGTGGATTCAGCAAACAATGAGGCAGTACTTTCTTGGGAGCCACCTATGAGTGTGACGGAGGTACGGAGATTCCTGGGTTTGGCTAGATACTACCAGAGATTTGTTCTAGATTTCTCCAGAGTTGCAGCACCACTACCAGCCTTTATAAAGAATGGGCAACCCATCGTTTGGTTGGAGAAATGCCCGTAGAGTTTTAAGGATTTGAGGTAGAGGCTGACTAGTGCCCCCATCATGAGGCTTATAGAGAAGGGTGTAGGTTACGTAGTTTACTGTGATGCATCAGGGACCAGACTTGGATGTGTCCTGATGCTGGAGCGAGCAGTTATCGCATATGGATTTTTATAGTTGAGACAACATGAGAAGAACTACACTATCCTTGTCCAGGAGTTAGAAGTAGTGGTATTCGACTTGAAGATGAGGTGACACCATCTGATGGGTGAGCATTTTACCATGTACACTGATCACAAGAGACTCATGTATATCTTCTCTCAGAAGGACCTGAACTTGAGATAGTGACATTGGCGTGAGTTCCTCCAGGACTATGACTTCGAGATAGTATATTATTCTAGGAAGGGTAACATTGTTTCCGATGCACTCTGTAAGAGATCTGGTATAAGGTTGCTAGGAGAGGTAATGGAGTAGCTATCCAAATTGAAGATATCTTCTGTAGATAGAGATGGAGTAGCTTTTCATCCGTCTATTACATTCACTCCCCCACTTCTTCTGTGAGTTAGGGATGCACAACGTTGGGAGGCTGATTGCGAGGCACGATATACTCAGATATCCACAGGGCAGGAACCTGATGGATTTTATGAAGGTGGGGAGCACCTTATCCTCTTCAGAGGAAATACCATGGTACTAGTGTAACATTAAGAGGATGTTTTTAGGGAGTTCAACACATCCCATATAGCGGTACATCCATGAGTGGAAAAGATTAACCAGGATCTCCGACGACAAAACTGGTAGCTGGGAATGAAGAAAGGAGTTGCAGAGTTTGTCTCTCAGTGCCTCACTTGTCAGCAAATGAAGGAAGACCATCAGGTACCAACATGATAGGCTCATCATTTAGTGGTCTTATAGCGGATTTGGGATGGGATATCCATAGAAATTGTGACAGGACTTCCACGTAATTCCAGGGTATATGACTCGATTTGGGTGATCGTCGACCAACTCACCAATTCGGACGACTTCCAACTGGTCAGAGAGAAAAGTTTAGTAGAGAGATTGGGATGCCTATATCTGCAGGATATTGTGCGGTAACATGGAGTACCTTCGACGATCGTTTCTGATTGTGATGCACATTTTACCTCCCGACTATGGAAGGGGTTACATGAGACTTTCGGGACACAACTTTGTTTGAGAACCACCTTCCATCCGCAGATGGACGGCCAGACTGAGTGGACCATTCTGACCCTCGAGGACATGATGGGTGCTTGTGTCCATGACTTGGGTCGTAGCTGGGAGGATCACTTGCCTTTGGTGGAGTTTGCGTACAACAAGATCTATCACTCCACCATTGGGATGACACATTTTGAGGGGTTGTACGGGCAACCTTGCAGATAACCCTTTTGCTGGACTGACCAAGGGGAGTCAGCACTCATGGGACGATAGATGGTTCAGGCTATCACATAGAAGGTTCAGATCGTCTAGGAGTAGATAAAGACTGCACAGAGCCGGAAGATGTCATATGCTCATAGGAGAAGGAGATCTCTGGAGTTCGAGGATAGAAGCCACGTCATTATTTGGGTCTCACCACAATGAGGTTTGTGGAGATATGGCCGAGGCAGAAAGTTATCTCTGACGTTCATCAGACATTTTTAGGACCTCAGTAGAGTTGGCAAGGTGGATTACCTCTTAGCTCTTCCACCTCAGTTGAACGGGGTGCATGACGTCTTCCATGTATCTATGATTTGAGATATTGTCACGACCCATCATCGGGACCCGTGTTGTGACTACCCCAAGCTCGCCTTCTATAGTCCAGGGGCTGGAGACTAGCACCAAAGGCATAAAACCTGATCTAAGGGAAGGAATTTCCTTTATGTAAGAAAAAAAACACCACAAGGTATGAAAGAAGAAGAAAACACTAAGTAAAATAAGTACAATAGCAAGTGATGGAAAGAAAATGGGCCAGAATACAAACCCAACTAGAATTATAATACAACTGGAAACCATGTACTGCAAAAAAAAAGTAAAGCAGCGAGTCTAAGACATCCTCTAAAAATCCCACCAGATGGGTGGGTACTGATAGTCTCCTCTGCTCCTCGGCTCCAGACGTCTACTCTGAGTATGTCTCGTCCAGCGATCTACCTCCAAGTACTGTCATGCTCCACGAGCTCCCACCTCGATCTGCTCTATCTGTCGTCTGCATCCAACACAATGTAGTGTGCGCATAGACCGTGCAGGGGTGAGTATACACTACTCAGTAGGGACCCCGAGACCCATGTAGGTATCCCAGAATCCAAGAAAGATAAACCACAATTGAAAGATACAATCACGAAGTAACAACGAACTCTACATAGGTATATTCCCATACATATACCTAAGTCATCAATTACAGCATGGCTCCAGCACACGTCCCCAAGTATAACCCAATCCACTCATGGAAACATAACCCATTTAACATAGGAAATCATAACCCAATCCACACAGGAAAGCACAACCCAATCCACATAAGAAGGTACAACAATCATGTCGATGATAATGATTTCAAGTCAAGACTCTACTCACACAGGTATCCATTTACAAAGAGGGGTGTATGTGACTAGATATAACCTCTTAATCATCTCCTCTACCAAACCCACATAGGATCCATGTATAATAGTAATCGCTGCCGAACCCACGGAGGATCCATGTATAGTAGCCATCGTCGTCGAACCCATAGAGGATCCTAGCACAGTAGTCGAACCCACAGAGGATCCCAGTATAGTAGTCATCCTCATCAAACCCACGGAGGATCCCAGTACAGTAGTCGTCCTTGTTGAACCCAAGGATGATCCCAGTACGGTAGTCGTTCTCATCGAACCCACGGAGGATCGCAGTACGGTAGTCGTCGTCGTCGCAGTCGTAGCCAGCTCTAGGATTCCCACACACATCATGCTCGATTCTGGGAGGGTCCTCTCCATGATACAATGGGGTCGATACATCAACTGACATTTAGTTCGGAGTTTGTGTATCCCATAGTTCCATATTTTTAAAAGGAACTCAACGCAATAGACGGCGCGTCAATCGGACGCCCGGCCTGAGAGTTATTGGCCTTTTCGTCGCAAGGGCCCGATTGGTTTTTTAAACTAAAACCAAGCTAGATGTACTCCATCATTGTACAAACCTTGAATAGAGTAAGCCAAAAGAACCATCTCACTAAGAGGAATCCAACAAAGTCGACGGCACATCAATTGAACGTCCGGAGCTCATGTTATAAGCGTTTCTGCTCTGAGGGCCCAATTGGCTTCATGTTCGAACCAACCCGGCAATACTCAAAGTTCTCAGAAACCTTGAATGTGATATACCGAAATGACCGTCTCGATCGAAGGATCACTACTCAACTGATGGGGCATCGATTGGAGTTCCATAACCCATGTTATGGGTATTTGAATGGTTCTCTCCGGAAACCAGGGGGTACGGGCCTGGTCCGACCCGCCCCGATACACCTGGGTCGGCCCGAACCGGGCCGACCACACCCGGGTCCGGGTCTGGCCATGTTGGGCATGGCCTGGATAGGCTGACGCAGCCCAGCCCAGCCGGTACGGCCCGACCCAGCACAGGGGTCCCGCCCAGTGCAGGCGGCCCGACCCCGCGTGGTCGGCCCGGCCCAGCCTGGGCGGTCCGGCCCGGTGCGGGTGCCCGCGCGCTGAGCCGACATGAAAGCGTGGGGGGGGGGGGCTGCCCCCCATGTTTTTTAACGGCGGACCCCACATGGAGGGTCATTCCCTTGCCTGCTGCAGGGGGTTACAACCCCCAGACTTCCTGAAATGGCCGCCCACGTTTGGCATCTGGTGTGGCTGCCGCGGGACCCACCGGTCCCACCACCTGCTGGTGTCGGCGGTCGGCCGAGCCCGACTGCCTCTGTCGAAACGTTGTGGCCATAGCTATGGCACCTCTTCGGACGGAGCGGTGTGACGGCGCTGCGGCCCTATGCCGCGTCCCACCCCGGTCGCGACCTCTTTCGGCCTCACCGGCGCGGCGCGACGGCACCACGCTCCTTCGCCGCGGTTTCCCACGTTCCCGCATGGTACCGTTGCACTGTGCCGCCTCCGTTTCAAACCACGATGGTGATCAACATCAAAAGGGGAGGAGGTTCATCCGTTTGCGGTCCGACCTCCTCCCGTTATATTGATAACATGTGGCCAAAACAAATTAACGATGAATGTCAAAACAATCTCGAACATAAAAACAACCCCTACCTCAAAGAAGATTGCGGAAGCTAGCGTCGAGGAAAATGGAATCACGGGGGGAGGCTCTATATACGATGACAGAGATCATCTGAAGAAGAAGCAACGTCTCCCTTTCATTGACGTGGAGAGAAGGTGGAACGGCGTGTCAGTGTTCTTTTCATTCTTCAAAGAGGAAGATGAATTTCTTCAAAGTGTAGAATTCTCCATCTCTCAACACAACTGAGCAACAAAAATTGAATAAGGCATTTTCCTTATTTTATTACCTTTTCCAAAATTTTAAAAATAAAAAACCTAAACTCACATAATTAATTAGTCTTGAATTGACTAAATTAATGGTGAGTTTAATTGTCATGAATTAATGTGGAAGAGGGTAGCCAAAATATTTAATACATAGGGATAATGAATTTGAAAAGGTGGGGGTCGTGTGGGTCCCACCTAACTAATATCCTACCAAGAGTTAGAATTTTAGTGGGTCCCACCCCAACTCCAACACATTGGAGCTAACCTCTTATAAGTGAATAATTGTAACACAGCTTATTTCACTTAATTCTTAATCCACATTCTTTAACAACTATTCATGAGAAAACGCAACTCTAGAAAAAGGTCTTCTTCAGATAATATAGGCACTACAGTTTCATCGGTGCCCTGAGATTTCGATTTCGAGCACTGATTCAAAATATAGAATAACCCGCTTGTTTTTTCACTGAACGTACTCAGGCTAAACTTCGAAAATTGATTCTGGGCACACCGGCCCTCAGAATCAGGTGCCGTCATGAAACTGTGTACTCATAAAATCCCAATGAATTTAGGAAAAAATTTTCCTTGAAATATACCGGTCTTTACATTACTCCCACATCATGACTTTACATCCCTGTAAAGATTCATCACAAACTGGGGAAAAATGAGGGTAATGTGCATGCATCTGAGCCTCTCACTCCCATGTGCTCTCCTAGAGGTTCCCATGCTACCACCTGATGAGCACAATAGGAATCGACCGTCCACGTAGGAACCGCTCCTGTCGATCCCCAATGTCCATCGAGACCTCCTCAAATGTCACCCCATCATCGATTTCCAACTCCTCGTGATCGATGATATGAGTCGAGTCGTTCAGTTATCTCCTTAGTTGAGATACACGGAAGACGTCGTGCACCCTGTGCAACTGAGGTGGAAGAGCCAAGTGATAATCCCCCTTGCTTATCCTGCTGAGAACCTAGAAAAGTTCTATGAAGCACAGAGATGACTTTCCACCCCATCCAAATCTCCATAATCCACATCAAGGTGATACCCGTAAGAAAATGTTGTCTCCATCTTTGAACTCCAGTAGTCTCCGCCTCCTGTCAGCATAAGACTTTTGTCAGCTCTGAGCAGTCCTTGTCCGCTCCTGTATGATCTGCACCTTCTCCATCGTAGCCTGAAACATCTCTAGTTCTACACATACTCACTCCAACACTATCCACAAAGGATATCTAAAAATTCAGCCACTTGTTGTCTCACCACTCCAAACAGTTGAATGCCCGATCTTCTACTAAGAGAATCCATTGCAACGTTTCCCTTCCTATGAGTATAAACTACCTTGATTTCATAGTTCTGGAGGAACTCAAGCCATTGACGTTATCTCAGGTTCATGTCCTTCTGTGAGAGGATACACCTGAGAATAAAGATTTGGTGATAATCGTAAACCGTTCGCTCGACGAATAATGGGTGAGACTAGCTGTTTGTATGTACTCATCTCCAACCTTCTTCGTCTATGATCTAACAAAGCTTCTGAAAATCATCCTTTGCTGAAAAGACAAATCTGGTCTCATCTCTGGGATAAACTGCATTTTTTTCCTAATACAGTCAGTACTGACATGAACTGTACCATTTCATGCCATGGAGGACATCGTAAGGCCTCAACGCTACTACCAAGAGATCCAACCACCAATCTCACCTACAGGGGTCGAGTCACACTGTCGGTAGCAGAGTGTGGTCACTAGGTCTCCTCCAGTAGGAATCATGAAAGTGAGGGTCAAGTCAATGGTTCTAACTGAAACCTCTCAGTATCAACTAAATAGAAAGGACATGGAAGAAAATGTCACAAGAACATGTGTCTTTTATTATTGCATCTCAAAGTACAAATACACAAATCATCCACAAAAAAGCATCAACATGCTAGAAGAATCATGAACAAAAGTCTCCATGACTAGAGATAGTCCCGCTTCTGTCTATCAACTCCCGGAGCTCCAGGGTCATAGGCCTCAGCAGCCAGTAGCTGAGCTCTCCCCTGTCCACCCATTCCCTGTGGTCGGGGTGGTCTTCTTAGTCGTGGTTGTGGTAGGGCCTCAAAGCGTCTCCCACCACCCGCTGCTCGGCCAGCTCCTCTGCCTCCTCCACCTGCTCACTGCGGACTGCCACGGTCTAACCTATTGATGGGAGGTCCCTCTACCGCCTACTGCTCTTCTGCAGGGCGGGTCAGACAGTCTCGATCCATGTGACCCTACCTGCCACATGCATAGTACTGTCTTCTCCTCGTGTGGATGGATCTGTTTCGTGTTCCCCACACAACCGAACCTGTATCCTGAGATTCATCAACTGATGGTCTGGCCCGCTTGGTCCTCTGTGTCATCTGTCTACTACCGGCTGCAGAAGACTCCGCAACGGATCGTCCTGCCGAGGGTCTCGCTGCCGTAGACTGCTGAGCGAGAAAACTCTCCACTAGAAGGGCTCTCTCTAGCACCCCCTCCTGCATCGGGATGTTGAGGGAGATCATTGAATCCCCGATCTCATGCCTCAGTCCCTGCACGAAGGTCTAGGCCCTAAAGAATGGGTCTCGTACCAAGTCCGTGGAATAGGGTGAGATATCAGTAAATCTCACTGAGTACTGGGCTACCATCATGCTTCCCTACCGCAGCTGTAGTAGCTCTAGAATGTGCACTACACGGTGGGTGGCTGGAATGAACTCTGAGCTGAAGAGGCACTTGATGTCCGTCCAAATAAGAGATGCCTCATTGTACACCTGGAGCATCAGGCTCAACCATCTACCTACTACTTCATGCAAGAGAATCGCCGCAAGGATCACCATGAGGTCAGCTGGTGTCCCTATTAATCTGAAAAATCAATCAATAGCCTCTATCCAATCTTTGGATACATGGGGGGTTCGTCTCTCCATGGATCCTGGGTGGTCTTTGATGCTGAAACATGTGTTGTGCACTAAGGTGACGTGCACTCTCATCTGCTGGGGCTGGTGTCATCGATGGCTCTGCGGGTAGATGTACCGCTAGTGCCTCCGCCGTAATAGGGCCCTCCACTGAGGCCTCGTCACTCGGTGGGTTGTCGTCTTGCACAAATCTTGGAACCCTAGCTATCTGACGTTGTGGGGCCATACTAAAAGGAGATCGGTGTAGTAAATACAGTATACCTGGTGATCTGACACAAAGTAATAACAAAGAAAACATTGAAACACACATGCAATCAATGATTTCGTGCACTGAGTTGGAAATTAGAAGTCAGGGTCCTGGTATATGGATACGTCGGCCACCACACCAACACTGGACTCCCTGGACTGATAACCACACTCAATACCCATAACACTATTGCTTCACATAGAAGAAATATTAGAATCTTCAGTTATTCGGTAGAACCGCACACCTCTGATACCAATTTTTCATGATCCGTCCTCGACACCCGTGCCGTGACTACCCCAACCCCGCCTTCCATAGGCCAGGGGATGGAGATTAGCACCAAAGGTGCAAAACACAATATAGTGGAAGTAATTGCCTTTAAGTAAGTAAAAAAACACCATAGAGTATGAATGAAGAAGTAATCACTAATTAAACTGAGTACAGTAGTAAGTGATGGAAAGAAAATGTGCTAGAATACAAACCCAACTGAATGTAAAGTACAACTATAAAGGAAGTACAACAACAAAAAAGTAAAGCAGCGAGTCTGACTGGTCCTCTTGAAATCCCACCTGAAGGGTGGGTATAAATAGTCTCCTCTACTCCTCGGCTCCAGTCGTCCGCTCCAAGTACGACCTCTCCAGTGATCCACTATTATGTACCGTCCAGTTCCAGGATCTCCCACCTCGATCAGTGTTGTCTATCGTCTGCATCCAACACAACGTAGTGCGGGCATAGCCTGTGTAGGGGTGAGTATATGCTACTCAGTAGGGACCCCAAGACCCCCGAAGGTCTCCCAGAATCCATGAAGGATAAACCACAATGGAAGGATACAATAACCAAGTAACAACCAACTCTTCTTAGGTATATGCCCATACATATACATAATTCATCAATTCCTGCTCGGCTCCAACACATGAGCCCATGTATAACCCAGTCCACATGGGAAAACATAACTCATTCCACATTGGAAATCACAACCCAATCCACACAAGAAAGCACAACCCAATCCACACAGGAATGCACAACAATCATGTCGATGATAATGATTGAAAGTCAAGACTCAGCTCATATAAGTATCCATTTACAAAGAGGGGTGGAGAGGATTAGATGTAACCTCTGAATAATCTTCTCTTCCGAACCCACGGAGGATCCAAGTATAGTAGTTATCATCGTCGAACCCACGGAGGATCCCATCACACTAGTCGAACCCACGGAGGATCCCTGTACAGTTGTCATTCTCGTCAAACCTATAGAGTATCCTAGTACGTTAATCGTCCTCATCGAACCCAAGGAGGTTCCCAGTACGGTAGTCATCCTCTTCAAACCAATGGAGGATCCTAGTATGGTAGTCGTCCTCGCCGCAGTCGCAGCCATATCTAGGATTCCCGCACATAGCATGCTCGATTCCAGGAGGGTCCGCTCCACGAGCCAAGGGGGTTGATACATCAACTGACACGTAGTCCGGAGTTTATGTATCCCAAAGTTTCGTCTCTTCAAAAGGAACTCAACGCAACAGACGGCGCATCAATCGGATTCCCTGTTTGAGAGTTATTGGCTTTTTCATCCTAAGGGTCCGGTTGGTTTTTTAAGCTAAAACCCACCTGGACATAATTCATCTGCGTCCAACCCTCAAGAATAGTAATAAAAAATAACCTTCTCACTAAGAGTAATTCATCAATGTTGATGGCACATCAATCGGACGTCCGGAGATCAAGTTATAAGCGTTTCCGCTCCGAGGGCCCGATTAGTTTCGTGTTCGAACCAACCTAGATATACCCAATGTTCTTTGAAACCTTGAGTGTGATATACCAAAACGACCGAATCGATCCAAGGATCACTGCAAAATGACGGTGCGTCGATTGGAGGTCTGTAGCCCATGTGATGGGCATTTGAATGGATATGTCCGGAAACTATGGGTTCGGGCCCGATCGGACCCGTCTCGATTCCCCTGGGTCGGCCCGATCCAGGTCGACACATCCCGGGTCCGGGTCCAGCTCGGTCGGGCGTGGCTCGGCCTGCCTGGCGTATCCCAACCCAACCGATACGGCCCAACCTGGCGCGGGGGCCCGGCCCGGCGTGGGCGGTCCGGCCCGGCGCGGCCGGTTCGGCCTGGTGCGGGCACCCGTGCGCTGAGCGGGCACAGAAGTGGGGGGGGGGGTGATGCCCCCCTCATTTTTGAACGGTGGCCCCCACGTGGAGGGGCCCAACCTTGACTACCGCCAGGGGTTACAACCCCCGGACTTCCTGAAATGGCTGGCGACGTTTGCCGGCCGGTGTGGCTACCGTGGGAACCGCCGGTCCCACCTCCTACTGGTGTCAGCGGCCGAACAAGCTCGACCGCCTCTATCAAACCACAACGGCCCTAGTCGCCGATCCACTTCGGTCGGCGTGGCGAGATAGTGTCGCGCCCCTCTGACGCGGCCCGCCCCGACTGCGACCTCCAGGTTCTCCAGCACAGTGCGACGACACCACACTCCTCCGCTGTGGCCCAACTTCGGTCGTGGCCTCTTTCGGCTTCACCGGTGTGGCGCAGCTTCACCTCGGTTTCCCTCATTCTCGCGTGGTGTCGTTGCACTGTGTCGCCTCCATTCCAAACCACGACGGTGATCAACATCAAAAGAGGAGGAGGTTCGGCCGTGTGCGGTCCGACCTCCTCACACTATATTGATAACATGCAACCAAAAGAAATTAATGATGAATGTCAAAACAATCTCTAACGTAAAAATAGCCCCTACCTCAAAGAAGTTTTCGGAAGCTAGCGTCGAGGAAAATGGCGTCACGGGGTGAGTCTCCGTAAACGTTGACAAAGATCATCTGAGGAGGAAGTGACGTCTCCCTTTCTTTTACATGGAGAGAAGATGGAATGGCATGTCAGTGTTATTTTCGTTCTTTAAGGAAGAATATGATGTTCTTCAAAGTGTAGAACACTCCCTCTCACAACACAAAAAATCAACCAAAATAAAATAAGGCATTTTCCTTATTTTATTACCTTTTCCAACATTTTAAAAATAAAAAACCTAAACTCATTTAATTAATTAGTCTTGAATTGTCTAAATTAATGGTGAGTTTAGTTGGCATGAATTAATGTGGAAGAGTGTAGCAAAAACATTTAATACATGGGAGGTTTAGAGGGGTTTAAAAATTTGAAAAGGTGGGGCTCATGTGGGCCCCTCCACACTAATATCCTACAAAGAGTTAAGATTTTAGTTGGTCCCACCCCAACTCCCACTCATGGGAGTTATCCTCTTGTAAGTGAAAATTTTTAACACACCTTATTTCACTTAATTCTTAATCCACATTTTTTAATAACACTTCACGATCAAAGGAAACTCCAGAAATGATATTCTTAAGAAAATACCGACATTGCGGTTTCATCAGTGCCCTCAGATTTCTATTCCGAGCACCGGTTAAAAAGATAGAAAAACCCTCTCATTCATTCACTGAACTTACCTGAGTTAAACTTCAGAAATTGATTTCGGGCACACTGGGACTCGGAATTAGGTACCATAAAAAACTACGTACTCGTAAAATCCCAAAGAATTTATGAAAAAAATTTCCATGAATTTTATGGATCTTTACAGATATGTTAATGACCCTTCTCACATCATCGACCATCTCGAGCTCGATGTCGATGATGGGAAGAATTTTAAGAAGGTTCCAGTTGAGATTGAAAATCGACATGAGTGGATCCTTCGTTGATGGTCGATACCTATGGTGCACATTCAATAGCATCACAAGAATATCCAAGAGAGCACATGGGAGCGAGAGGCTTAGATGCGTGCTCAGCACCCCCACTTGTTCCCTTAGATTGAGTTTTGGCTTAAGGAGATGTAAAGCATAGAGTGGGGAGAATGAAAAGACCCAGAATTTTAATGTAATTTTTTTAATTAAATAGGAATTTTACGAGTCCATGTAAACTGATGGTGTGTGATTCTGAAGCCCGTAGTTCTCATAATGAATTTATGAAGTTTTTTTCGGGTAAGTTCATTAAACATGTGAGCCAGTTTTTCTTACTTTTAAATCGGTGCTGGGAATTGAAATCTGAGGGCACCGTTAAACTCACAGTGCCGGTTCTTGTTTCACCTTGACGGCAGTAGGTCGAGGGTGGAAGTTATATTTTTGGATTTTTGTGGAATTAAAAAAATAAAATAAACGTACATTTTTTTTGACCACCCACTTGTGCAAGCTGGGAAGTGGGGACCATTAGACCTTAACCTCCCATTAGAGGTTATGGTGGTGGGGACCACCAAAACCTAACCACCCATGAGAGGTTAAGGTGGTGGGAACCACCTGAGGCCTAAACCACTTTATCTCCCTCATTGAGGTGGAGTAGCCTCTTGAGATTCCTCCACATTAATTGTTCCAACACTCCTCCACATTAAATTGTGCCAACACACCACTTAATTGAGTCAGTTTAATTAATCCAATTTGATTTGTGCCATCACACCAATTTATTATGCCAATGTAAATTAATTGGATTGACCCTTATTAAATATTAAGTTACAAAATCGTTGGAATTTAGGAAGTTTCCTAATAAATGAAGTTTCATAAATTCTATGATTGTTATATTCCTCTTTCCCCTCATCTATATATACGGATCTTGGGAAGAGGATTTCGGACGACATCACCCAGAGATGAAGCACCTGTAAAGTGTCACGATGTCCAACACATGGTGGATTAATCTCTCCAATTAAAAAAGGGCTCTCCAATGAAGAAAACGCTCTCCAATGAAGAACACTCCACCGACGAAGAATGCCAACTTCGACTTCTTCCTTGGGACAACCTTCAAGGAGGAACGTCATCGACTACGACAAACCAACGCACGAGCTTAGGATTGGAGGTGTGTGGTAGATGCGACGAATGACGACAACTCCACCTTATTCCCTCTTCATCAACATCATAAAACGATCAGGTAAGGGGTTTATTTGAGTGATAATACTTTTCCCATATTTCATACCTTGGTTTCTTTTGCAGTATGGTAATGAATCGTTGTGGGAAGTTTTTTGATTCTCATTATTCTTTCTTATTGATCCATATGCTACCGCCCTAATGCAGAGGGTACAGGCCAATCCAATATGGCCTGACCCCTCTTCTATTCTTCTTTGGTGTACTATTCGAAATGGAGGAAGGCGACGAAGGTGATGAAGGAGATGAAGGCAACAACACCTCCACCTGCGGCCTTCGTGACCCACGTCGCCCACGCGACATTCCACCCTCCTGACTGAACCGGTTGTGTGGCCCACCTCCGCACCCCGGCCGAGCGGCCCCATGGTGCTTCGGAATCCTAGAAGAACTGGCCCCATGATTCCCTGGATTTAAATCCGAACCAGCCCCGCTCCTCCACAGCGCTCTGACCTTCCAACCGAACCAGCCCCACCGCCCTCTGAGCTTCCCCTACTCATGCGGCCCGTGACCCTCTGAGCCGCACCGTGGCCTCACGCCCTTGCAACCACCTGCGGCCCTCCACTACACCTCACGGCCTGTCAGACCGACCCAACAGGCCGGGCCACACTGCATGCCCAGCCATACCCAGAGAGTTGGGTCAGGTAGACCCAAAATGGGTCGGCTGAAGCTGTTTTAGGCCGGGCTGGTCCGACCAGGTCAGTCCAGACCCAAGCCCCCTGTAGCCTTTTTACTCTCTTTTGGCCATAACTTTGGCACCATATGTCCATTTGATGAACCGTCAGTGGCGTTGGAAATCATGGGTGTCAGTCTCTTTGAGATATACCCCCACTGAATTTTGGATTGAGGTGGGAAATAGTCAGGATGGATATATCCCGAATCCAACGAGGTCCCTAGAACTAAAAGGCTAATAACTCACAGACCAGGCATCTGATTGATGCGCCATCTGCAACGTTGAGACCTTTATGATGTGGAAGACATTTGAGATACTTATTCATGGTATTTTGTGATATTTACAGTATCAACCAAGATCTTGTGGAGTGGATCCTCCCGGAGATTAGAGAGCTTAGTGAGGAGACCTAATTGCTGGATGAGACCAGATAACTACTGACTGTTTCCACTCGAAGTGACTTGACAAGCCCAGTGGGGAGTGCCTTGGTGTCGCGGCAGACCCATTTTGGGGAGCACCTTGGTGTTGCGGAAGACCCACGGTACTCGACAGGAGTATTACCATAGCAGGATATGAGGGGGAGCACACTTGGTGATGTAGCAGACCCACGAGGGGGGGGGGGGCACGGTTGTTGACGCGATAGATCCACGGTACTCGAAGGGAGGAGTACCTCAGCAGTCCAAGGTTAGTAGGAAGTGCCCAGGTGTCCCGGTAGGCCCACTGTACTCAATAGAGGAGGAGTAATCCAGTAGCCAAGGTTTGGAAAATGTGACTGCAGATGTTACTTGATACTACCCTTAAATAGGATCATGGTTAGAGTTGAGTCAGTTTTTCTATGTTTTTATCCTGATTGGTATGGATTAAATGATAACTTAGGTATATGTATGGGAATATACCTATGTAGGGTTATATGATGATTTCATACTTTGTGGTTTATCCGAAATGGATTTTTGTGAGACCTTGAGGGTCTCGGGGTCCCTACTGAGTATTTTTATACTCACCCATGCACGGGATATGCCTGCACCTTGTTGTATTGGATGCAGATTATGGACAATGCTGACTGAAGATGAGAATACCAGGACTAGATGGTACCCAGAGGTGGACCATACGACGAGTCGATACACGGAGGAGATATACAAATGATGAGTGTTGAGGAGGCGATCTATACCAATCCTTCAGGTAGGAACCTCAGAGGATGACCCAGCAGCTGACTTTCCCTATTCCTCAGTTGTATTGTATCACATTTGTACTTGTACTTTCCAGCTGTGCTTGTATTATGGCCCATTTTTCTTTCAGCACTCTTTTGTTATACAACTTACTTAGTGTTGCGTATCTAATTATGTGCCTGCTTGTGTGTGTATTACTGGTTATAAAGGTAATGTCCCCCTAGTTTTAAGGAATTATTCATTTGGTGTAGTCGGCAGCCCCTGGCCTATGGAAGGTGGGCAAGGGGTAGTCACAACACGGGCCCCGGGGGATAGGTCGTGACATCACTCACTTTGTGATTTTTTTTTTCATATCATACCTTTCAAAAAAATTCACTTCTTCCATGAAATTTGTATTTATTTTAAGATAAATTATGCAAAATGTATTGAATGTGTTTTCTAAAATGTGATTTTGATGAATACATTTTTGTAAAGTAGGATTAAAAATTATTTTCATTTAAATTTTTCATAACCTTCTGGATTATAAACAAAAGAAACTTGGTGAAAAGTGTTTATCAATTTTTTTTAAAATTTAATAGCTCTAGTGTCAAATGTTTGGATACATGTCAACAAGAATGGATTTTTTTTGGAAAAAATGTTTATGTTTTGAACTCCATATCCAATAATGTCTTCATTAATTGTTTTACGTAGCATATATTAATATTAATAATTTTTTTCAATCATGTAAAGATACTCCTTCTCAAGGAATGTTATGTATGATATACCCTTAAATTTATGGATTATGTTTACTAGAATTATAAATGAAAATAAAGTATTTATAGATTTTATATTATTTTCATACCTCATAAAATATTTCATAAAAGATGGATATAAAGGTATTTTCTCCCAAATGGAGTTGTTTTCCCTTTTTTAATAAATTTGTAATATTTTCTATATTGTTCCAACTATAGTGTTGTTGTGAATTTATGAATTATTGATTAGTGTATATTACATTATCATTTTTTGGATATATTTTTGGCTTTTGAGGTGATTATTTGACCTTGCTTGGAAAGTAGAGTCATGGATGTCTGCTCAGTATGTTGTTTATTATTAATATTTGTGGGATGAAGTATCTTATAGCATGTTAATATATGTGATTGATTAAGTTTCATGATGAAATATTTTATCAATGGAATAGTTCATGTTTGAGAGGTATCTCTCCCCGGATATTTTATTGGAATTCTATTAATGAGTCACATATCTTTACACTTTGTCCTCCAGTGGTTTTGTATTTCAAATATAGATATATCCTTTATATGTATCTTAGAGGGTGGTTTAATTCTTCATTATTAATTTACTATCCCACCTTATTTTATTTTGTTTGTTGGGGATGTGAATTATTTGAGAGGTATGTAATGTAATGGTCTAGATTTTATAGAGCCCTTCCTTTTTTGTTCTAGGGTGTCTGGTGGATTGGGGGAAATTTAATAAGTTTTTATGTTGTTTTAAAATAATTTTTTTTATAATGAGATTTTGAAGTAGTTTTTCATATTAATGAAGTAATTTCAATGTTTTAAATGTATTTTTTGAATTTTATTTGGATGTTTATAAGGTGATTCTATGTGTTTTGGAATTTTGGGAGTGATAATAAACCCATTGAATAATTATTGATAAGTTATTTTAATAAAAAATATAACATTTTCAACAATATATTTTTTACTTTAATCATGAAAATTATGTTATGTGTGGGTAAGTCATGTTGTTAATAAGTTATGTAAAGTTAATCATAACATTTATATCTATGTGTAAGGGTAAGAAATTTTGTTCTTTAGTTGTGTGAGGGTAAGTAGTTTTTTCTTTTGTTTTATAATGGAAGAGATCATTTTTTATGAGCTACAAAATGGTATGATGGTTTTGTTACTTGTTGAATAAGGGTATCTTGTAAGATACCATGTTTGCATAAAGGTATTTTGGGTTTCCAAAAACCCATTTAAATGTATATTATTACCCATTTATGGGTATCTAAGTATTTAAATAGGACATATAATGAAAGATTCAACCTTTATAAGGGCCAGAACACATTTTTCTTTGTCAAGCAAAGGTAACCATTCTTGTAGGGCAGAAATCATGTTACCCCTACACAACAAAAAATCATGGAAGTAACTAGTTTGGAATCATTTAAAATTAAATATAATGTATTCAATGATTCAAAATGGATCATAATTATGTTTTTTGTTAAAAATTAATTTTAATTGGGGATAAATTGAAATTATATTGAGATTATATAATATTCATTGGTAGATTTATATGAGTCCTAAAATGGGATTCTATCACTCTTTTGAGTGTCTTCTTATTTATCATGAGTTTTGGTGATCCAAAACCTTGTCGTTTGAGTTTTTTTATTATTTTGAAAATCGTATGATGCCTCTCCACCTTCTAGACGTGTGTTTTTCTAGGTTAAAGAAATCATCTTCTCTCATCAATTTTGGACGCATAGATTTGCAAGAGAAAAAACACCAAGTAGGTGTTCTGTGAATTCTTCTTATTTTGTTATGTGCAAGTGTGAAATTATCACAATATAGGCTATTCTATTTTGATGAATTTTATTTACCACAATCAGAAAAAAAAATATGAAAAACAATCATATGATGGTAGAATGTATGATAATATTAAAATTACAATTGTTTAAGATGAAATTACAATAATGAAATATTGATAATGAATTATCCTTTAATTACTGAAGGAAAGAGAGAATTATCTCATGTGAAAATTATCTTAAAATATTCACTTAATAAAAATTTATAATTCATGTTGAGGATAAATAATTATTTATAAATCATTATCACATTTCATGAAATTATTGGTCTCTCTTTAAAATGATCACCATGTGCAATATATTTTTATTGTTCTTTACAAAAGAATTATTATATTATGTTACAGATTAAGTTAATAATTTTTAAATTATCTAAAAGAGAAAAAAAATCATTCCATTTTATAATTAATATTTTATAATATCAAAATCATAACATTCCATGGTGTTTAACCTCTTAAATAATATTGATGAGAATAATTTGTAATTTTGTATATTGAAAATTACAATGGAGATTATCACATGAGATCGAGAAATTATTATTTCACTAAATAATATTATTTCTTGTGTATTATTATTATTATTATTATTTTAGATTATTATTAAATGTTATAATTTAATTTAATTATAGAATCGAATGCTTTCTCCCATGTAAATATATTAATATTTAAGAACTAAAGTTTTGGGATGTGTTATTGGATACTGTTGAAATATATATTTTTAGTTATTATATTTATTATATAGTGTGATACATATTGTTATAGTTTGTAATCATGGATAATATGATAGAATAAAAAACAACTTAAATATGGTAATGCATGGATTATAATAAAAGTGGCTTGTTGATATAATAATTTTCAATACTTTTTCTATATGAAAAGATAACATAAAGTGAAATACCAAATTAAATAAATAATATTTATTCAATTAAATTCCTATAACTATAGTTGATTTTGTTAATTGTTAAATTAATATATATGTTAAAGATTGTGAAAAAATTTAATGATTATTTAAATAATTTATTTTATGTAATGTAAGCTAGATGTTTCATGGTAATGGTTAGAATGAATTATTTGAGTTTTCATTTATTTTCTTCAAATTATGTGTGGTATAATATAAATAATATTAATTTATGTTATATTTATCTAGATCCATGATGTGATTGAATGACAAATTTTTGCGGTTGGAATAATGGGTGGGGATTCCAAAGGTTATGATCATGGCACGATGTGCCAAATATGTTGATGATGGTGGAATTGGGTGCTAGTAATGATGATGATGATATTGGCATGGGATGATAGATCTAATATTATCTTCAATGGTGTCAGGGATGGCGTCCAGACTGATATAATGGGTTTAATATGGGCTTTCACATTGTTGTTGTGCAGGAAGATGGGATGATTACTTTATAATGAATCTTATTTCTTAATGGGTGGTAGCTAATAGTTATTAATATTATCCTTTTCTACATGTGGGAAGCAGTTTGATATTATGCACTGTGGCTGCATCTTTTATGTGCCAGATTTGGTTGATTCCTTGAGTAACTATATGTTTTTGAATAATAAATGAACAAATGAAAGAACAAGGTTGGTTCATGATGCTTAATTTATGATGATGACATACTAGATTATATAAGAAAATGATTAATAATGTCATCAATTATTGGATAATAAGATTAAAATGTTAATCTTTTAAAATAAAGAAGAATAATATTATATAATGGATAATTAATTAATTAATTATTATATTTATTCTTGTGAGCATTAGATACCAAGGACTTATCAGTGGTATTCATGAGTCCTATGTGTCGTTAGCGACATATGACTCTACTGCTAGGTAGTTTCCCATTTTTTGGTTGTTATATTTATACCATATATATATATATATTATTTTATATTCTCCCCCACCCATGTCGATAGGGAAACATGATGGGATTCATAATTCAAAATTTTCACCCTTTTTCGTTTAATTTTTGCACAATTGGATTTTGTGGTGATATTTTTATATTCATTATTATTCCTTTTAAAACAAGGTAGATGGTAGATATTCATTTTCTTATAAAAAGGGAGAGGTTCTACCTTCCAAAGAGGGGAGATATTTTGTGTGTTTTTCAGATATATCACTGTTCATCTTTATGAATGGGAACCAATTTGTAGTGGAAAATTAGGTTTCAAAAATGTTGTGCAATGGATTATTTATGATGGTTTAATGACACCATGTGTGTGGTTTTGATCTCTAAGGGGTAACGTTTTATCATGAAAGATTATCAGATAAGTGAAATATGTGTATCCGAGTATGGATTTTCACACAAGTTTTCTATGGTATATTTGTAATTCATGTTTCAGTCTTTGTTTGTAATTTTTTGTACTCTCTAATAATTGGTAATTTTTTTGGAGTTTACTACAGTTTTTTTAAACCTATTAATTAGATGGTCTTTCATGGATGAAATTTGTGTACCCATTTATTATTATGTTATTTGGTTTTACACTTTGTTTATGTTGGTGATTCTAACACTTTATTTTTTTTAAATGAGTTACAATCCAAAAACTGATCCGCTTCATACCTAACAACCAATATTAGAGTAGGTCATTTTTCTTTCATTAATATTTAATAAGGGTGATTCATTCCATAGTATTTATTCATTCATCAAATGGTTTAATGGAGAAAATGATTATACACTTAGGCAGAAAAGAGTTAAAAATATTCCAGTCTATGAGAAGGAAGTGGAGGAATTGATGAAAAAATAAGATAAAACATATAAAATGAGAGATAGTGATTGAAATGATATGAGAGAGTTGGAAAAATCACATTCAAGTGTATTTTGCTGATAATACTCTATGGGAAGTGATGATTCTGACAATTCTGGAGGAGATCTGGGTGAATCATCAAAGAAAGTATAAATGAAAATCCCTAATAAATTAGTTATATTTGAAAAAATGGTTGTATAATTTGTGAATGATAGATAATGGAAATTTAGGCCACCATCTAGATGAGTACACAAATCATCTAAAGGATCTGTCTTTGGTGGAGGTCAAGATCTATGAAAAAGGAAATGTGGTACCTCATAAAGTGGATGAAGAAGAAAAATAATTTCTTCTTTTTGATTTTTTCCTGATTCATATGGAAATATCATCACCACATTGTTGTTCAATAAAGGCACACTGAAATCGAGTGATTTGATTTCACCATTGTTGATGAATGAGACTCGTCAATAGAAACCAATGATGGATAATCTTCAGGAAATAGTTGTATTCTAACAATATAAGATGGGAATGGTAATCTGATCGGTTGGTCAAAGAAAAGAACAAAATTAAAGTGGTTCTATTGCATTAAGGAGGTTTATGAATAGAGGAACATCAATGAATTGAAAAACCATATGGAATAAAATAAGTTGCATTCCACCGATTATGAGAATACTAGTGTTAGTCTAATTCTACGTGAGGGTGATTTAATTTAATTTGCTGTTTATTGGCACATATAATATTTATACATTGAATGGGTGGTTGATTCAGTAGAATCCTGTTATATTACACCAAAAAGGGAATTATTTTCTTCATAAAAAGAAGGAAACTTTGGTACATTAATTATAGTAAATGCAGATTCTTTAGATTTCATTAGAGTTTGTGATATATGTATCACTACGAATGCATGTTGTACACTGAATTTGAAATATTTTCGACAATTTCCAGGTATATTTCACAATTTTATATAATCTTCTATTCATGATAATGAAGGATTCAGAAGTCCGTTTGGCAGTGGAATATGGTCCTCGTCTAGAGGATTTATAGATTCTAAAGGAGGAAAAATGGATAACACACATTAAATAACAAATATAATGGTGTGCAGTGATGTGACAAATCCATTTTCCTAGAGAACATTGTTAGAGTTGTCAAACAAGCGATCGTTGTGCACTAGTCTATGATCGTCAACAAAGACAAAGAAATATTGGAATGAAAATCATGTCAGAACAGATGGTTCAGTTATTAAGAATAAAACCTTTCCATTATATAGTGCCTATAGTGAATAAAGAATTAAAATAAATGATCATGGTGATGTGTTAAGAGTATTAGACTGCTTGACGGATGTTGAGCAAAGGGAGAAATTAGTTGCTACAGTTTCTCCAGATTATGTAGAGATCATTGTATCTAGGGACCTAAATATTATTTATTATTGTATTGTTAGTGAATAAATAGGTATTTAAAATATGAGATCAGTTGTATTTTTTTCATGGGAGTTTTCAGATTCCCATCATAGATGCAAAATAGGGATGTCAACTTTTCACCAGAGGATGATGACCGGTGCGATACCAACCTGTTTTCATTCCTAATTATTATTTTTAGATGTGATCACTTTATTTGATTGGAGGAAGGTGAATATTAATGGGGTTCATCCTATTAATTTTGGTATTTTCAAGATTACATTTTTAAATTTCAAATGTTACGCACTTTTTGGTTTCATATCTCGACATGAGGATTTTTTGCTGATATTTTTATATCCTTATTGATTACTATTTGAATGATGTGGAGAGAATATATTCTTTTTCATCTAAAAAGGGTCAGGAGACATCATATAAAGAGGGTGTGGTGTTAAATTTGATACAGAAGAGGTCTCAAGTAGATATATCACTGGTGGTCTTTAGGTGTGGGAAGCCTTGGGCGATGAGTAGATCAGGTTGTGCCACTATTTTGAAATGGTTTATTTGAGGAGCTGGAAAGACATCCTATATGAAATAATTGGTTCTTCTTTTCCCTATTTTATTTTTAATAATACAATATTTTGTTCTAAATGTATTGATTTCATCATTCAATTAATTTCAACTATCTAATTTAGGAATAAAATCTATAGCATATTCTCTCATAACTTCACCCCCTCCATGGGTCTTTAAAAGGGTGACCCTCTCTCCCCTTTCCTTTTTTATTTTAGTGGCTTTAGTTTTTCCATGTTAATCCTTATGGAATGCAGAGACAATTTTCTTGTATAGGACAAATGTTTTTCAACAGGGCCCACCAATTTCCGACCTTTTCGTTGCAGATGACATCTAACTTTTTTTGAGAACAAACTTGGAAGAATGTGGTACCATCTTCTTATTGATTCAAAAATAAGAGAGGGAATTAAGGCATTCTGTTAATACATCCTAATATAATATATCATGTTTCTTGGGATTCACATAGTGTATGAAAGCTAATCTTCTCATCGTTTCATGATTCTATGGGGTGAAAAAGAACCCAAAATATCTCAAGCTTCTCAGCATCTTTGGGTGCTAAAAATGTGGTATTTTCATGATTTTGGATTGGGTGGTAAAAAATCCAGGGGTTGGAAATTAAAATGAATTCTAATGTATGAAAGGAAATATGAATTAAGGTAATTTACTTGTCTATCCCCAATTATGTTATGTCTCTATTCAAACTGTAAGTCATCTTTATGGATGAACCATATGATATATTGGAAAATTTATAGTGGGTTGTGAATCAGGGAAGGAAAAAAATCTATGGGTGGAATAGGCCATGTTGTGACTCCCCAAGGGTCATGGAGGGATGTGGTTTCAATATTTTCAATGCTTTAATGATTCCCTTTTCACAAATACAGGACGAAGACTTATAGAGTTCCCTTCTTCTTTTTGTTCCTGGGTCCTTGAAGCCAAATAATTCCCAAACTCGACCTTCTCTGAATACAAACATGGGACATTCCCTAGCTATTTTTGGGGGAGAGTTTGGGGATCATATAATTTTATAAACAAGTAAATTTATTAGAGGATTGGTGATGGTTGCAAAGGTGAATATTTGGAATGATCCTTGGATAGTGGATAAAAGTGGTTCTATAGCTACATCGCTAATTTTTTATGGTTTGGAAAATTCAATGATGAATTCTTTGATTAGATAGGATGGTGGAGGCTGGGTCATGGATACATTGAATGCTTGATTTAATAAAATAGATCATAAAATTATTTTATACCTCCCAAGTGAAAGATATCTCAGAATGGACCACATCTGTTGAAGAAAAGAGACTTCAGGTGCATACTCTGTGAAATCTAATTATTCAATGGTGCGTGGTGAAATCTAGATGTCTACTATAGTGACATGGAAAATAATTTGGAGTCTTTGGGTACCAAAAAATATATGTTACTTATGGTGGAAATCATGCAGTGGTATTCTTCCTGTAAAATAGTTTCTCTTCAGCCCCCATGTTTTCAATGACCGGTTATTACATCTATTTTTTTCTAAGCCCGAGTCCTCTCTGTATGTAATTATAGAGTATCCCAGTGTCATGAAAGTGTTGAGTGCATGATATGTTAATTATAATATTTACATGGAGCCATTATGAGATTAAAAATATACACTGAAGAAGTGGGTTTTGACCCTACATGTGGATTCAGTGAGTTTTATGTGCACAACAGCCTAGAAGATTTGGGTTCAGAGAAATGACTGTGTCTTCAATAATATAGTGAGTCCAAACCTCTTATTGGATGATCAGACCACATCCTGTATTTCATCAGCATTCCACAATGTGGTAGAGGTTGAATGTAATGTAGCGCTTTTTGGACTAGTTTTTTGGCAGCCTCTATTGAATGAGGTTATGAAATTTAATGTGGTTTCATCGATGAAGGATGGATCCTTCTTATTGTTTGGATTTTGTTGCCTATGATTCATTTGGAGTTGTCTTTGAAGTGAGACAAAAGGAATTTTATGCTCGCTGGAATCCCTAGGTGGCTAAATCTCAAGCGATTATAGCTCGAATGGAGTTTTATTTGGACAAAGGATAGAGTTTTATTATCCTGTATTCAGATTGTCTTATTATTCTCAATGTCATAACATCCCCAAAAAGTGGATATTGGTTATTTGGGCCATTGGTTTGGATGATTCACTATTTAAATCACTACTTCTCATCATGTTCATTCTCATTTATAAGAATGGATAGAAATAGGGTGGCACACCGTTTAGTAACACGTGGTCTCTTTGGAGACTCACATGTTTGGTCATTTTATTTCCCTATTTGGATGACACTCTTATTGTTTCTGATATAAAATCATCATGTTAATGAGTATGGCATGTATGAAAAAAAATATTTTGGGTTTAAATTATATTTATGTGTACTCATGATTATTACTATATATTTTTAGATATTACCAATGTGTTTTTAATATTCTGCATTTGAGGAGTTTTCCATGTTAAAATCTGTTTCCCCATATATTATTATACTATTTTGATTTACGCTTCATTTAAGTGGGAAATTATCACACTCTATTTTGTCACAAATGAAATATTATCACAGGTCTAATCCTCTTTCGACCCATTAAAATTGACACCCTGTGGACTATCGTAGGGTGTTTTCCCCAACATTCACATTGGCAAGCAACAAATGACTGACTGACCCCAATGAACCAGCTCTTTTCTCCTTATAGTATTATGTGATGGTATGCATGGTGCTTATCATTACCTATATATTTCTGTAGAGGTATATAATGGATAGTGGTTATTTTAACATTCAAGTATATCTAGATATTGTATCTTATGGATTATTGTAGTTATTTTATGTGTGGATGTGATGGATTGAGGTATAATACTCAACATATGGGTTGTGGTGACATCTAGAAACTACTTGGTTACAATATGATGATGTAGGTGGTATAACGCAATAAATGGGGTTCATCTATATTACATTATCCAAGGTGTCCTTGGTTTGACCTACATTATTCCATGTGCCTTTGAGTTGGCATACTTTTAGAGAGAGATGGCATGGGACGTACAATGTTGGGGAAGAGCAGCAAACCAATGGGGAATTTGTAGCGAGGTCACATTATATAGTAGTTGGATATTAAATTATTCTTATTTGAATTATTTGGTGAGTGAGATTTTTTCATTATGGGAAAATAATATAAAAAATGTTTAGGTGTTGAGTTTGTTTTATTTTCTTACTCACTGAGCTTTAATATGCCTATTTCACATCTTTCTTGAGAGGTTGTATGGAGGAACCTATTATGTATAAATATAATTCACACCCTATATTTATATAAATAGCTTTTTATATGTTAGGGGATGGATGGTGATCGAGCTGAACGTTACATGTTTGAGAAGTTGTTTAGGAGTTGTTCAAGATTCATGGTAACTCTCGATGATTTCTTTTAGTGTTTTTAGTTGTTTTAGTTTTATGTTATTTTATATCATGTATTGGGATTACATCATTACCATGAATAAGAGTTTTTGTTTATGATTCTTATCTTATCAATTACATCTCAAATATTTACGGGTGGTATTCTTACCATATGTGTTATTATATACACTCAATATTTGTCCCCAACCCATACCCTAATATAGGTGGCATTTGGCTTCTATCATCTCTCTTTATATACTGCCAGTTGAGGAGGTGTACCTTTGGAGGGAGGGGTGGGAAAATAATTATTAATGAATTTTTCATGTAGAATTTTTTTTCTCTCTGCACTGTTTATGAAATATTAATTTCGAGTATAGAATATAGTAACCATATTTTTCTTGAGAAATATTCTTCTAATGCACTATGGCTTTCTCTCTTTAATTTTCTTGAGGTTCCAAAACTCTGAGTAGCAGGTTTTAGTGGATCCTTATTAGTTTGATACATTTTCAATTTTGATTTGTAATATCATGGATGTTAATTCTATGATGGGTAGTTTTGTGTAAAACTCATTTCACGACCATTTAATGTTTCATAAAACTGGTATTAAAAGTTGATTCAACGATTATAAAGGTACTATAGGTACTGTTTGGAAATATGCACCTTCTGGTTAGATGAAGATTAATTTAGAAGGTGCATAAAATGGGAAACCAATGGTTATGGGTTGGAGTGTTATCTTCCAATCATCCTCGGGGGATATCATCGACAACTTATTTTTTCCTTGTGTAATTTATTTTCCATTGGAGGATGAAATGCATGGTGTCATTCATGAAAAAAGTGTCATTGATATTAAGCTATTTGGAAATCTATGGATTTAAATTGGGGGTATAGTCCTATTTCAATCTCATTGGAGTTGTTAAGTTCACTTGTCTTGGAATATTTTATCTTAATGGATGAGTTTCTTAAATTAATTATCTTTTATAAAACATGATGGTCAAACTTGTTTATTTTGATGGTAATAATTTTGCAGGTTTCTTAGCAAATAATGGCAGGTCTTGTAATGCCTTTACATGTTTAGATGATCTACATGAATATCTTATTGATATCTTTTTAAGAGTTGTTTATAAAACACCTATTATCACAATCTTGTATCACTTTTATTTTCAATCAATAAAAGGGGTCTATGATTCTAATTTGTATCAATTTTACTTATAAATAATTAATAGTGTATTAGTGGGGTGCGATATATAATGATAATGAAGAGTATTTTTCCAACCCAAAAATATGATCAAAATGTTATTTTTTTAAAAAGTCCCATAATCGGGAAATCCATAATTTGATGCCATGTATTTCTCCTTTTATATAGAGAACCATACAAGTTAAGGATTGAAGGGTCAGTTTGGATCCCAAACCCGTGACCATATTTTTTTCCTTGGGGAGAGTGAAATACCATTTCCAAACAGTAATACCCCATGCGACCCTTCTTTTGGAATGTGACACTCATTCTTTTTCCCCTTATATATATATACATATTAATAAGTATAATAATATATATATATATTTAATTTTATATTTTTTATCTATATTTGTCATATGGAATTTATTAATAGTATATATATACCTGAAATATTTATATATAAACACACTCAAATTATTATGTATAATATAATTTTTTTATGATGAAATTATTATTTTATTATTATTATTTATTTATTATAGTTATGGAGGATTACAATAAATAAAACAAACACACACCATTAGAAACCCATTATATCATGCCTTATTCCTCCCCTTATGATTGAAAATCATCTAATGGGATTATTTAAAACATTTTTTGTGGCCCGAAGGCCTAATGACGAATGAAATTTATGGTCATTTTATAAAAAAATCAAGTAGCCCAATCAATGCCCATGGCCCGTAGGCCCTGGAGTTTTTATCCCCATACCAATGTGCTCGACTCGCGCCTGATACGTCCTACATCGATGGACCATCCTACCACCCTTGCAGCCATCCAAAAGACTCCACCATTGTCAGTGCCCTTCCACCTTCGCAGTCTTCACGCCTCCCCATGCCCCATCACACCGACATTTATCAGAATACGTGAAACAAACATCAACCACATCCACCGTCGAGCGAGACTCCATCCATTGACCATACGACTACCACCATAAATGTCCGCCTACATGCATAGATGACCTACCAACCCCTTATCGCACTAGTTTGTCCTTCCTGGCCTGAAAATCATTTTTTTCCATTTTCCAAAGCTGATATATGGGTTCTCTGTAGCCATACAAACAATCCAAAAATTTCACATTTCAAAATTCAAATTCAAACCAAACCACAGACCATCAATCTCCACATGAAACACCTAGAGAAGGGCGCCCATAATCATGCATCACCATCAATGCAGGTCGTCGGCAAAACCATCAGATGCACCGTCGCCAGAGAAAGCATGCCGGAGAAACCGACCAGAATCGCCCTCAGTGTCATCCTCAAATTCACCACTGTCTCATGGAGACCAACTGTCATGGATCCATCAAGGTGGACGCCTCCGTGGACGACCATAACCCACCCCACATTCAAGATCAAAAAAAAATTACAACATACAAATGGGAACTTCATCAGAGAACCTTCGAAGGAGAACCAGATCTCCATCAACATCCTCCAGGCAGACGCCTCTAACACATTCACCGCATCACCGTAAACCTCAGAAATCACAG
Source organism: Viscum album (assembly GCA_963277665.1). Taxonomy (NCBI): domain Eukaryota; kingdom Viridiplantae; phylum Streptophyta; class Magnoliopsida; order Santalales; family Viscaceae; genus Viscum; species Viscum album. Next base: position 978,395,543 of record OY728161.1, read on the forward strand.
AAAACATACGACATGCAGCACAATGCCTTTGAGAATCACAAACATCCAAAACATGAACACATCTATACTTCACCTCACCAAGAAACGAGATGAAAGGAAGAAGAAAAACCATTTCCAAAGCGGTCGCAAGCAGATCCACAAAATCAAAAAGGATTTCACCATAAACCAAACCATACCTCACACAGAGCACCACCACCTGCAAAACACCACCTTCCAAGACCTTTGAGAAGCATCTATCATCACCAAAAACCACCGATCCATGCATCAACCGAGAGTGAAAAGGCAACAAATCGAACCAAATCAGGATCCCAGCGCCACCAACCGCAACATCCAGAAAGACAACACTCGACCTCCAACACCTAGATCTATGGAAGAAGTAATGAACTCGAACAACCAGCCAGAAGCTCAGGAGCAGAATCAACACTGTGCTAAGAAGAAAAACCAGTGTGCGCAATAAGAGCCAACAAAGGACCACAACAGCAGAGAGCACCAACTCGAAGCGTCTAATCCGGGAGAAGAAGGGGAGCAGATCCTGGATGGGGAGGGCGGTGCGAGAGGAAACCTAAAGCGTCATTGATCCCCTTACGGGCTCATCCCCTCCATGGGAACTATCCTATCGCACTGGTTTGTCGAACGCCAACATCGCCTGCATTCCATCATGGAGCAAGACGCCGTCCATCGCCCGCCTAAGGGTGCAGCCTAGCGGCCACCATGTGCTGGCACAAACTATATTGGTGAAACAACGAACATTCGTGGGTCAAATAAATATTTATATTTATACTAATATTTATTTTCATATGTATTATTTTTAACATGATTTAAATTAACAGATAAGGCTTCCCAAATTTCAATATAAAATTTTCACATTTATTTAAATATACCTGTGAAATTATATACTAAAAATCTATTTTCTAGAAAAGACTTCAACATTTTCCATTTGAATTTTCAATGAAAATATTCATTGATAATTTCTAGTTACATCTGTAACTTTGTACTCGAATTTAAATTTCAAATGGAAATCACTATATTCGAAATGAAAATATACAATTATTTATTTGGTTTTAATTGAATTTTGTTATCAATATTCAATATATTTATGTATATTATATATTAATACGTGTATATAAATATATAAATAAATATATATTAATATAAGTGCATACATTTTTACATTTTAAAGTATTTATATATATATAATTATGTACACTAAAAAATGAATTTATATATACCCATATAATCATAAAGTGTCAATCAACTGTAGCAATATTCACAAAATTTTCATAATCTAAATTGAAGTTCAACATTCTGATTAAATTTATAATAATTTTTTTTAATACATTAATAAAAAATGTAAAATTTTACGAGAAATTTACATTAAAACTTCCAATATAAGTGTTTAGAGAAAATCTTGACCAGAAAAATTTATTTCAAATTTTTTAATAAATTTCAAATTCAAATTTCCACAAAATTTTTTAATCGTACTTTATATTCGATTAAAAAAATTCTAAGATAAATAACTATTTAAATTTTATATGAAAATATATTAATGCATTAATAAACAATGATATTTTGTACTAAAAAACTGAATAACACATTTCAAATGGGAATTTCCAATGCACATTTACCCAATAAATTTTCATTAATAAATTTTCCTCAAAAATTACATAGAACATATATTAATAAATAAATAGATAATGCAAATTTCCAATAAAAAATTACATTTATAATATTCATTATAAACATTAAGTGTAAATTTCTACCCAAAACTTTTAGTGAAAATTTACAATTAATTTTTTTTTGTAAAAAATAACGAGATATATTTTCTACACATATGTTTTCATATTTATATATGTATGTATATATCCTAATATTAATATATAATGGAATTTTTGATGATATTTATGGTGGAAATTTCTAGTGCATATATACATGAATACATATAATATTTGGGAGAAAAATAACATTAGATTGACTAATAAAAATGAATTCATATATACATAAAATCATATATTTGTGTGTATATTTACACTAATATAAATATTGTAACACCCCGAGCTTCTATGATACGCTTCTCATTCAATAATGAAATAGCTTGCATTGTACGCAACTTCGCGTTCTAACACACCGTAACTAATCAAAGTAGCCGTTACGAATAGTAATACCCACTTTTTAAAATTATAGAAATTTTATATTTCAAAATGGACTTCATTTTTGGAATCAGAATATCGAAATTATCTTATGTTGAATTTTTGGTATTTTTCTGAGAACTTCTAATTTTTTATGAATAGTGAAAAATTACTTAAAAACAACTTTTTTAATCAAAATAATTTATAGTGATAAAATATACTATTTATTGGTTTTAAAGTATAATTAGAATATATTTTTACCATTTTATCCAATGGTGGTCATTAGAATTAATTTAACATTGAAATTGGACATAAACAATTGCCAATCTTTTGATATAAATGGTTTCTTAAAAACATGCTATTTGTTGTAACAGCGGGAATTAATTATAAAATTATTTAATGCAGCTTATATGTTTGGAATTTTGTAAAATAGACATCATTTTTGAATTCGGAATATCTATTATAGATTAGGGTGAAATTTTGGCATTGTTCTGAAAAACATCAATTTTTGATGAATAGTGAAACCACTAAGTGGTAGTTAAATAAATGATTTTCATTTAAATGAAATATTACCACTTCTGTGATTTGATTTTCAAAAATCCGATATACATGGTTGTCATTAAGAAGTAAAATGTTGTTCAATGAGATCAACATAATTTTCTGGTGAATAGTAACATTTAAGTTCTTAATCGCGATTAGAGGTAATTAGTGTAGTTTAAGGTAAAAATAATGTTTTAATAATATGAGATGAGCTTGACAGTTGTCCTACTCCTATTGGATGAGTCATGGCCGACCAAGAAAACCCATGGGTCAACTTGGGGACCCCATGGAGCCACTTTGGTTGGAAAATGACATTAATATATATATATTTAATGTTAAAATTAAATTGACACAAACATGAGTTGTTTTACTAAAACAGTTTTTAAGTGCGGTTACAAAAGTCCAAATTTTGATTATAATTATTCATTATAAATCTGAAACGATTTCCTACATCATAGTATTTTTTTAATAATTTTTAGACATTAAATAAATTAAATTATTTATGACATCATGATGATGCAGCGATGACCTCATTATTTAACGATTTAAATAAAATGGAAAGATAATGTAAAATACAAAGCGTACACTTGTCAAAAACCTATTGGATGAGTAGATTTCGAACCCTTATCATCTTATCTTTTAATTATATAAGTGTGGGACCTCTAAAATCCGAAACTCATTTTATAATAAAGTGACTTTTCTTTACTTTCCAAGAGTGCCCCTCCTCTCCACTTATAAAAGGCCCCCACCACTCCCACCTTATTCACACCTTCAAGCCATTTGGATCGGCCAACCTCTGCCCAAATACTCTCCCAACATTCCTCACTTACTCCTAGAAGCCTCACTTTGGGCATAATTTTTCCCAAGGAAGTCTTTGGCTCAAATCAAAAAGAGTTACCCGATTTTGAGGTAATGTCTTCTCTAATGTTGTTTTGTTTTATTTTTCTTCTCCTACCCCGTAAACTCTTTTTATTCATTTATTTTGTAAAAAAACCAGTATCCTCAATATACTAGGATGTTGTTATAAGAAGGATTCGAGCTACACTTACACACACCTACATCTAATGGTTAAATAACATACGGTTTCTGTGGATGGAGAATTTCTGCCTCACGAAACGATGATTGTTCTACACTCATATAACACCTTAAAAGTGGCCATTAAGATATAACTTTATTTATATATGATATATAATATGTTTCTGTTTTACTTATGCTTCTGTATTTCTCATTTATGGCATACTTTATGATTTCCATTATGGGTAAACGCGATAATTTCATTTTAGGAAGTGCGGACTACCGCCCCCTCAAAGTGATTTGAATCGTTAATTCCATATGTGGGATGTATAAAGGATGGAGTAAATGGTATTATACACTATATTATACTGGAATTATATTATACATTTATATAATTATGATTTAATTCCATTAAATACGAAATAGAAATGAAAGTAGCGTTAATGCGTACGTACGACTTACCATGTCCATGAACGGTGCATTTCATTTCTTACCTCTAAATGTTACGTAATATTATAAATGAATGTATATAATGGTTATATATGATATATATGACATATAAATCATGAATATAATTCTGGAGATAATGGATATTCTACCACATAAACAACTTGTAATTATAAGAAGTTTATTGTTGACTCAAGTACCAAAGATCGACAAAACGACCGTTATTAACTTAAATAATTACATAATGTTCATAACATTGTAATAAGTGATATAAAAAGGATAATGAAATTAAAAATGGTTCTTAATAAGGTATATATTAACTCTATTTTATTATTCATGAGGTTAAAGAACAATTGAGTCAAGTCAGACTCGAGGTAAGGGTACTTCTTAAACCAATTTCCATTCTTTGGGTTAATCTTCTACTTTAAAATTATGTCATTATGTTATTATGTCCTATTTTTTATTTTTTATTTATTTATGTGTACCTATAGTGAATACACATAATAGATCTATTTTATTTTAAAAATGATTTTTTTAAGGACTTCGTCTCAATCTCCTTTCATTGAGGCATATTTGGTTTTATACACAACTTTCTTTTATACGGTGTATAAACCCCTTTGACTTTTATGATTATTCAAAAGGAATCTTTTTATACGAAGCGTTTTACTAAACGACAAAAAGGGAATTTTTTTCTTTCCGTACATATGCGGCGACAACGACTTCTCCGCCGCCATGACCATTATTTGAGTTTCGGCTTCCTCTACAAGCCATCACATTTTTTAATGAAAAATAAATACAAAGTTTTAACTTTATTTTTTTTTGGTATTGAAAATGGTATTGAAAACATTTTTTTATATCAATGTGTTGTAGTGAAATCTTGTGATTGAAATGTGGAAATGTTATGTTTCATTTATGCATGTTTCATGTGATACGATTATGTTATGGTTTATGATATGTTTAAACCTATTCATATGATGAATGAATTGGACTTAATAAGTGACGGGTGGAGCCCGCTATAGCTCCTCGATGCATCGACAGGTCTCATGAGACAAACTAGTGTCTTGGCACGAGGCCTTGACAAAATCTTATTTGTGGTCTTGGCACGAGGCCTTGACTACGTGGTTATGATAGTCTGGCATTATGCATTCCATCATTATGAAAGTGGTTAATGATATTTCATGTGATTATTCGACCAGTAGAATATCCATGTGAAGAAGTAAATGGAATTATCTCATTTTATTTTTTCCATATTATTCTGATGTTCAAGTTTAAAAAGGCTTTTGTTTTAGTTATACATTGCCTTAAATGTTAATTCTTATTCATGAAAGCTTCCGCAATATTGTTATCCATACTGTGCATCTGAGCTCACCCCTTTCAATGTTTTAATATTTTCCAGGATGTGAAGAAGTATTTTATGAATGACCTGCAGGGATTGTCAGAAGAGGATTTGAGTGTGGACTATGGAGACTTTGTTATTGTATTTTTTCACTTTATGATGTAATGTAACGTTTACGAATGTATCTAGTGTTTCCAAGGCTACTAAACTAATCGGTCTTTTGAGACTTGATCTTTTGTGATCATGCCAATGTTACGAAGTAATGCACCGACTCTGGGTAGCTAGGGTCGGGGCGTTATAGTTGGTATCAGAGGAAGTTTAGTACAAACCTTGGAAGCTAGATTTAGATAAACTCTGATTAGAGCACGTAGACCTAAGATGAACTTTGAGGATTAGTATAGAAGAACTTCCTAGAATTTTGGTATTGTAGAGATTTTGTGAGTTTTCCGAGCAATACATACCTGTCTGGATACGAGCAGGTAGAGGCGGCTCTGGCACAGATGTACCTAGGGGTAAAACTTGAAAACACCGCTTTGAGCTAGACTCGCACGAGAACCGGTGCACGACAACGGGCCTTGCTGCACTCTTGGTTACGACAATCCCGGGGGATTTGCTTAGGATAACTCTCATTTTCTTTACAAATAATTATGAAGGCTTTATGAGTATATACATCCTCAAAGAAAACATTTTTATGATTATGGATTATATCCATTAATAGTTCAATTTATGTTAAGTGTTTTATAAGTATGGGATTATGTATTTTGATTCATAAACTAATCTAGTTTATGCCATTGTTTAGAAATGTCGCCTAGTGGAAGGAATGGAAACCGTATCAATACATGCACTCCGTGTAGGGATTTCCCTCCTACTCAAGATAATTATTGTGGATCTGGAGATACAACTGGTGCTGATCAACGTATTACCATACTGGGACAACTCACTCAAGTTATGAATAATAACCTTACTCGTATGGATCACCCTGATCCACAACATGGAGAATCAATTTTATACTGCTTCATGAGGCAACAACCACCAACATTTAATGGGGGTACAAATCCATTAGTAGCTGAGAAATGAATAAACTCCTTCGAGAAAATATTCCATGCCTTGGGGAGTAGCGAAATGGAGAATGCTGTCCTGGCAGTTTACAGCCTCACTGGAGATGCCGATCAGTGGTGGTCGTTGATTCAAAACACAATAGAAGATGATGACGTATCGAATATAGAATGGGGGGAGTTCAAAGAGCTTTTCTTAGAAAAATACTTTCCTCGTGACCATCGAGAAGATATGGAAAGGCAATTTCTGAGTCTGAGGCAGAAGGAGGATGATAATGTCGCAAAGTATGAGGCTAACTTTACAAGGTTAGCGAGGCATGCTGCCGATTATATATGTAACCAAAGGAGTAAGATTTATCGTTTATTTGATGGGTTAAAACCATTTCTCCGTCAATCTTTTGTATCACAATCCTTCTCATCATATGAAGATATTGTCTCGTGTGCTATCATGAAAGAAAAGGAATTCTCTAAGTCTTATGACAACAAAGTAAAGAAAGAGAAGAAGAGAACGGTGGAACAAGAGATAGATAAAGGAAAAAAGGGAAAGAAGGATTTTCCATTATGTGATAATTGTGGGAAGAATCACCCTGGTACTTGTCTAAACGGAATGAGAGTTTGTTATAAATGTGGAGAAAAGGGTCACCAGGCTCGTGATTGCAAGGGAAAGAAAGAGGCTATCAAAGTTGAATGCTACAATTGTAGAGAAATGGGTCATTATGAAAATAAATGTCCTATGCGTCAGGGAAACTTACCTCAGAAAAGGCCAAGGGATCAAGGACAATCTTATGCTGTTACTACAATTGAAGCAGAATAACTAATGTATTGGTGCTTTTGGACTCATGGATTATATTTAGGTTATTAGAATAATGTGATATATATATATATATAAGAATTGTACTGCAGTACTTGTTGATTTCAGTAAGGTTTTAATATGATGAAGGTAATTATATTTTTAGTATGTGACAATAAGAGAAACTTTACTTTGTTTGGGGAATCTGATAAATTGATTTTGGAATTAAGAGACCTTTTAAAGAAAGTCTGGACAGAGGTATTTTGGATAACTATAAAGGTTGGAGTGGATTAAGTTGATCTTTGGATAGTATTGTTTATGGTTAAAAAATTTATGAAGATTATTTTTGGAATATTAGGATACTATAGTTTTAGGAAACGGACAACCTACAGGGTGGGGAATAACCCATTGCGTCGGACAAAGCTGCAGGAATAGAACCCACAACCATAGTGCGACAAGCCTTTATTTCCTACCACTAGCCTACAAGAAGTCCCTGGTTATTACAAAATAATTTTACTAATCTAAATGGTATGTGTTAATATTTGGAACCTTATACAATTAGGATAAATATAATATTTTTGAGTTGTATTACCTTTTAGCGTGAAAGATGGGTTTGTGGTAAAAATTTATTAAAGAATGAAAGTCTACATGACAAGTATGTATATTCCCTTACGTTCTTAGAAAATCTCTTAAATAAATTCCTCAACATTATAAAAGGTAACTTAAAAAAAAATGTTGTCGGTTAACTTTTCCAACTGGGGATTCAATGACCGTTTAACCAATCACAAGTTTGTGATTTTCTTGTAGTTAAACTTTCTCCTAATCCTGTTTTCTATAACTCTCCATCAGACCTTGATGGTTTGTTTCTCCTCTATATCCATATTTTCATAGAATCCTAGAATGGGCTATATCGGGTGACCTTTGTACTTATCTTTATTTCTTTTTAAGTTATATTTTTATTAACCTTATTTTCGATGTGGGTTTTCTACAAAGGTATTTTCTATTTTCAACATTTTATTTTCCAAGAAAAATTTCAAATTGCGAGTACGCAATTTATTGAAGGAGGGGATAATGTAACACCCCAAGCTTCTATGATACGCTTCTCATTCAATAATGAAATAGCTTGCATTGTACGCAACTTCGCGTTCTAACACACCACAACTAATCAAAGTAGCCGTTATGAATAGTAATACCCACTTTTTAAAATTATAGAAATTTTATATTTCGAAATGGACTTCATTTTTGGATTCGGAATATCAAAATTAGCCTATGTTGAATTTTTTGTATTTTTCTGAGAACTTCTAATTTTTTATGAATAGTGAAAAATTACTTAAAAACAACTTTTTTAAACAAAATAATTTATAGTGATAAATTATACTATTTATTGGTTTTAAAGTATAATTAGAATATATTTTTACCATTTTATCCAATGATGGTCATTATAATTAATTTAACATTGAAATTGGACATAAATAATTGCCAATCTTTTGATATAAATTGTTTCTTAAAAACACGCTATTTGTTGAAACAGCGGGAATTAATTATAAAATTAATTAATGAATCTTATATGTTTTAAATTTTGTAAAATAGACATCATTTTTTAATTCGGAATATCAATTATATCTTAGGGTGAAATTTTGGCACTATTCTGAAAAACTTCAATTTTTGATGAATAGTGAAACCACTAAGTGGTAGTTAAATAACTGATTTTTCGTTTAAATGAAATATTACCACTTCTGTGATTTGATTTTCAAAAATCCGACATAAATGGTTGTCATTAAGAAGTAAAATGTGGTTCAATGATATCAAAATAATTTTTTGGTGAATAGTAACTTTTAAGTTCTTAATCGCGATTTGAGGTAATTAGTGTAGTTTAAGGTAAAAATAATGTTTTAATAACATGAGATGAGCATGAAACATGTTCTACTCCTATTGGATGAGTCATGGCCGACCAAGACAACCCATGGGTCAACTTGGGGACCCCATGGATCCACTTTGGTTGGAAAATGACATTAATATATATATATATATTTAATGTTAAAATTAAATTGACACAAACATGAGTTGTTTTACTAAAACAGTTTTTAAGTGGGGTTACACAAGTCCAAATTTTGATTATAAATATTCATTAGAAATCCAAAAAGAGTTCCTACATCATTGTATTTTTTTATAATTTTTAGACATTAAATAAATTAAATTATTTATGACATCATGATGATGCAGCGATGACCTCATTATTTAACGATTTAAATAAAATGGAATGATAATGTAAAATCCAAAGCGTAAACTTGTCAAAAACCTATTGGATGAGTAGATTTAGAACCCTTATCATCTTATCCTCGAATTATATAAGTGTGGGACCTCTAAAATCTGAAACTCATTTTATAATAATGTGACTTTTCTTTACTTTCCAAGAGTGCCCCTCCTTTCCACTTATAAAAGGCCCCCACCACTACCACCTTATTCTCACCTTCAATCCATTTGGCTCGGCCAAACTCTTCCCAAATACTATCCCAACATCCCTAACTTACTCCTAGAAGCCTCACTTGGGGCATAATGCTTCCCAAGGAAGACTTTGGCTCAAATCAAAAAGAGTTCCTCGATTTTGAGGTAATGTCTTCTCTAATGTTGTTTTGTTTTATTTTTCTTCTCCAACCCCTTAAACTCTTTTTATTCATTTCTTTTGTAACAACACCAGTATCCTCAATATAATAGGATGTTGTTATAAGAAGGATTCGAGCTACACTTACACACACCTACATCTAATGGTTAAAGAACATACGGTTTCTGTGGATGGAGAATTTCTGCCTCACGAAACAATGATTGTTCAACACTCATATAACACCTTAAAAAGTGGCCATTAAGATATAACTATATTTATATATGATATATAATATGTTTATGTTTTACTTATGCTTCTGTATTTCTCATTTATGGCATACTTTATAATTTCCATTATGGGTAAAAGTGATAATTTCATTTTAGGAAGTGCGGACTACCGCCCCCTCAAAGTGATTTGAATCGTTAATGCCATATGTGGGATGTATAAAGGATGAAGTAAATGGAATTATACACTATATTATACTTTAATTATATTATACATTTATATAATTATGATTTCATTCCATTAAATACAAAATAGAAATGAAAGTAGCGTTCATGCGTACGTACGGCTTACCGTCTCCATGAACGGTGCATTTCATTTCTTACCTCTAAATGTTACGTAATATTATAAATGAATGTATATACTGGTTATATATGATATATATGACATCTAAATCATGAATATAATTCTGGAGATAATGGATATTCTACCACATAAACAACTTGTAATTATAAGAAGTTTATTGTTGACTCAAGTACCAAAGATCGACAAAACGACCGTTATTAACTTAAATAATTACATAATGTTCATTACATTGTAATAAGTGATATAAAAAGGATAATTAAATTAAAAATTGTTCTTAATAAGGTATATATTAACTCTAGTTTATTATTCAGGAGGTTAATGAATGGTTGAGTCAAGTCAGACACGAGGTAAGGGAACTTCTTAACCCAATTTCCATTCTTTGGGTTAATCTCCTACTTTCAAATTATGTCATGATGTTATTATGTCCTATTTTTTATTTTTACTTTCTTTATGTGTACCTATAGTGAATACACATAATAGATCTATTTTATTTTAAAAATGATCTTTTTAAGGACTTCGTCTCAATCTCCTTTCATTGAGGCATATTTGGTTTTATACACAACTTTCTTTTATACAGTGTATAAACCCCTTTGACTTTTATGTTTATTCAAAAGGAATATTTTTATATGAAGCATTTTACTAAACGACAAAAAGGGAATGTTTTTATTTCCATACATATGCGGGGACAACGACTTCTCCACCGCCATGACCATTATTTAAGTTTCGGCTTCCTCTACAAGCCATCACTTTTTTTAATGAAAAATAAATACAATGTTTTAACTTTATTTTATTTTGGTATTGAAAATGGTATTGAAAGCATTTTTTTATATCAATGTGTTGTATTTAAATCTTGTGATTGAAATGTGGAAATGTTATGTTTCATTTATGCATGTTTCATGTGATACGATTATGTTATGGTTTATGATATCTTTAAACCTATTCATATGAGAAATGCATTGAAATTAATAAGTGACGGGTGGAGCCTGCTATAGCTCCTCGATGCATCGGCAAGTCTCATGAGACAAACTAGTGTCTTGGCACGAGGCCTTGACAAAATCTTATTTGTGGTCTTGGCACGAGGCCTTGACTATGTGGTTATGATAGTCTGGCAATATGCATTCCATCATTATGAAAGTGGTTAATGATATTTCATGTGATTATTCGACCAGTAGAATATCCATGTGAAGAAGTAAATGGCATTATCTCATTTTATTTTTGCCATATTATTCTGATGTTCACGTTTAAAAAGGCTTTTGTTTTAGTTATACATTGCCTTAAATGTTAATGCTTATTTATAAAAGCTTCCGCAATATTGTTATCCTTACTGAGCATCTGAGCTCACCCCTTTCAATGTTTTAATATTTTTCCCGGATGTGAAGAAGTATTTCATGAATGACCTGCAGGGATTGTCAGAAGAGGATATGAGTGTGGACTATGGAGACTTTGTTATTGTAGTTTTTCACTTTATGATGTAATGTAACGTTTACGAATGTATCTAGTGCTTCCAAGGATACTAAACTAATCGGTCTTTCGAGACATGATCTTTTGTGATCATGCCAATGTTACGAAGTAATGCACCGACTCTGGGTAGCTGGGGTCAGGGCGTTACAAATATAATGTACTTTTTTAGTGTAAAATTTACATTAAAAAAATCAGGTGGATATGCACATGCCTTCTTATATAAAAATAATTTTTTCTATATTATTTATATTTATTATTTAGGATTTTAGTTTCTTAAATAACTTCTACATATTTTAATGAAAATATATTAATACATAAGAAATTAAATGTAAACTATCATTCAATATTGGTATCTAAAATTTCCACAAGAAACTTTTAATTTAAATTTCCACTTAAATTTTAAGGAAAATTTCAACTTAATTTTTATTATAATTGCAATGAAAATTCAATTGAATTTTTTTAAAAATAAATTAATGTTTTAATTTTATGCATAAATATATTTTCACTTAAATAAACAATGTATGTTTACACAAAAAATATGAATAAAAAATTTCGATTTTAAATTTTCAAAGGAAATTTATAGATTGATGTTAACCAATGGAAAAAACCAACGCGTAAATAGAAAAATAAATATTTCCCATAGAAATTTATAATGAAAATTTTTACTCAAATGATTCAATTAAAATCTCGACAGGAAATTTTTTGTTTAAATTTCCACGTAAATTTCCAATTCATATTTTCATTCAATTCTTTTTATAATTTTAGTGGGAATATTATTCCTAAATTTCTAAAATAAATACATGATTATTTATCTTAATTAATATGGTTATGGTATTTTTAAATAGTTTATATTAAAAAATATGTTTTAAATGAAAGTATTGGGAATTAGAATTTTTCAAAAAATTATGTATATCTACGCATTAACATTATTTTCACAATAATATTTATTTTAGAGTCTTTCAAAAAATACATACATCAAGCATGGAGTGAAAATTAATAATGTTTGTATATATATAATATATATATATATATATATAATTTTTTATTTAAAAAAATTATATTAAAATATATTTTTTAAATAATCAATGGGAAACAAATTTTTTTTATTTTAAAACATCAATATATTTTATAAATAGTGATATAAAAATGTAATAATATTATTAATTTTAATTATTTAACATATATAATTTTGATTAAAATAATGATGTTATATTATTTTATTTTAAAACATTAAAAAATATCTAAACATAAAAACATAATTGTACTGTCATTATGATAGTTGTTTTTTACTTGAAATGAAAATTATTTTATCAAAATATAATAAATTAAACCTCTATTTTTTAAAAAAATCAATGCTATTTTTTATAAAAAAATTAAAATTATTTAATAATATTTATTTAGAAATATGATGGTATTATAATAATAGTGATTATTATACTTTTATGCATGCATGTGTATATCCATAAGGACACAAATTTTTTTAAATAGAAAGTAGGTTTTCAAAATGGAATGTTTGTTGCTAGAGTTGGGCATGAAGAGAACCTTGTCCTTTTGTGCAAAGATGGATTAGATGCCACTATTTTTCAATACTCCCAAAACCATATCACACCTTCCATTCGGGAAAATGGTTAGGGTGTCAGATTTATTACATATATATATATATTAGAGAGAATAAATTTAATTATATCATCAAAGATCAGAAATTAGAACAGAGGATATCCAAAACAAGAAATTATTAAATAACGCATGCGAGTCGCCCGAAAGGCCTTGGGTCATCAACATGTGAGCATCCCTATTTCCCTATATTATGGGTAAATAGAAGAAAAATGCCATGAAAAGGCATTGAAGGGAGATAATCTTCATGACCAGCAATCCAAACAATTACAGACCACATTCCAGCTAAGGGATTGCATTGATAATGATGTGGAAATATGATGGCAATATGATAGAGTTTCATACTCTTTCGATAGAGAATTGCAATCTGATAATGATATCTTGGGATTTATCTAGTAGTGGATAACACTTGGGGGAAATGTAATTTTAGCATGCTGTAATAATCAAGAAGAGTGGATCCTAATCAATGAAACTCACACCGGTTGTGCATCCATTAAAAAGAGAGGAATCCAAATTAATCTTCAAAAAACATGTGAGAAGAGAGATCCTTAAACTGGATGTTGGAAACATGGCTGGGATGTCTTGTGGCATATGATTATGTTTCCATATGGACAGCCATAAAGTATCCCGATCAATCCAGAAAATGCATGGTCTTTCCCACTAATTAAAAACGATGTCTTTTCATCTAACCCATATCATACAAGCCATTAAGCATAGATAATTCACCTTCTCCACTATGAGGGAGGAATCCCACTTCACTAGGAATAGTTATGTGAAAAACATTACATTTACCATAATAATAATTTTATGACCCTCTTCTAATTGAAGGTGATTTTATTGAAACTATATCTTATATGGAGAAGATTGGCTGGGTCAGGAGGAATTAAAATTTGATACAAGCATTCTAGAGTGCCTTAGAGGATACATCCTTGGTGGATTTGGGCTTTGACAGTAACCCTATTATGTTGACTTAGTAAGGATACCTAACTCTCGGATCTCAAAAAGGATTGATATGATCTCGGTTTCTTCTAAGTGGATGGATGATTTTTCTATCTTGTACTGTTACAATGTTGTCAACCACTATGTCTAGTCATAAGTTGATTATAGTGGAAAATGTGTGGTATACTATTTTTTTTAAATTTAATAGGTGTAGGGTTTGTTTTATTGGGCAAATGGGTGGGTCAAACACCAAATAATTTTGCATTGGCCCAAAATGGGGTGAGTACCAATTCATTTGCAACGCACCCCCACAAATTTAGAAAATTATATATATATATATATATATAAATTTAATTTAAAATTATTCCCTAATTATAAACTCGAGTGTGTTCGGGTAATATTTTAAAACATGAACACTATCCAAACCTAAGATATATTTTGAAAAGATAATATTTCAATATATTTAAAAATTATAATTGGAAATAAAAAATTTTAAATAAAAATTTATATTTTTATTTATAAATATATTTGTAAAAATTTATTTAGCGTATTTATAATAATATATATTTATATATATTTATTTAAATTTATTTGGCAGTATATACATTTTGTTATATAAATATATTTAAAAATAATAAATCTACTTCACATGGATATTATTAAATAAATATATAAGAATATATAATTATTTTTAAATATATAAATATATGTAAATATATAAATATATAAATATTTTATTATAATTATATTTAAAAAAATATATTTCTAAATACATATTTTGAATTATTTAAATATATTTATTAATTATATCATTATATATATTTATTTTCATATATAAATATTAAATATATTTATAAATAAAATTAAAAATTATTAATAATTTTTTTTATAATTATATAGTTATTAAAATATTTATATTTATATAATTATAAATATAGTTAATATATATATATATAATATTATTGAGGAATATATAATTATAATTATATTTATAAATAAATATTTACAATTCATTATATATATTTATAATTATATAAATAAAAAAAAATTATATAAATTTATAAATATATATTTAATATGTTTTTAAATTTTTTTAATAATTATATAATTATATATATATATAGATATATATATTTATTTATAAATATATTTAAAATATATTTAAAAATATAATAAATTGTTAATAATAACATTATTATTGATAATAAATTTTCTATAATAGTAATTTAGGTAATATTTACTTTTAATTATATTATCTACTACTATATAACTATTATTTACAATATAATTTATATTTATTAATGTCATTATTGAAAATAAAATTAATAATATAAATCGTAT
Source organism: Viscum album (assembly GCA_963277665.1). Taxonomy (NCBI): domain Eukaryota; kingdom Viridiplantae; phylum Streptophyta; class Magnoliopsida; order Santalales; family Viscaceae; genus Viscum; species Viscum album. Next base: position 978,411,396 of record OY728161.1, read on the forward strand.
TTATTAATAATATAAGTGTAAAATTTTATAACAATAACATAATTAATAATACATCATAATAATGAAATTAATAATATAATAATTAATATGAAATATGAGCATAAATTCTTTAAAGTGTAAATGTAATGTATTTAAATAATAATGTTTGTGTCATGTAAATTAGTTTTTTTCTATAATTTGGATTTTTTGTTTATTTTTCAATAATTTATGATTTGATTAGTCAGTGTGACAAATAACATTTAGATTATATTTATAAATTATAATGTATAATCTTTCAATGTCACCAACATGAATGATAATAATGTAACAAGTATTTTAATTTGATCGACTATAAATTATAAAGTATAAATACAAAATAAATAAAATTAAAAACAATGAATAAAGAAATAAATAATAATGGAATATAAAATAACTTCATAAATTTTTTTAATGAAAATTAATTTTAATGACACTAAATATTGTTATTTCAAATCATAATATATGTACTTAATTTTTTTGACATTCCATTCACTTTTGGAAATCAGATCTTTACCAACAGAATAAATCAACATCAATTCCCTTCAGTAACAAAACCTAGATTGAGGATTACAAATCAGGTTTCGGTACTGAGGGAATTTATTTTCATTTATTCTTTTGGTATATAGATCACATTTCCAACAGTTAAAGGAATGTCAATAGATTTTAATTACAAATGATATGTTTTTAAAAAAGAATATTTTGTGCCCTTAAAATAATTTTAAATTAAATATTTTTTTGAAATACATTTTATTTTCTATAATTAATATTACAATTAGTCAATATTTAAAATTTCATTTAGATTCTATCTATACTTTGTAATTTATAGTCTTTCAACGTCACATATTTTTAAGATTATTATGTTTCTCGTAGGTTACATTGAAAGTGTATAAATTATAACGTATAAATGTGATTTAAATAAATATTTAAAAACTGTCTAAACATATATCATGTTAATAAATAAATAATAGAAATTTAAAAATACTATAGAAAAAAACTAATATACAAATGAAAACATCACTGTTTAAAAATATTACATTTACACTTCAAAATATTAGTGGCCAAAATTTCTTATTAAGTGTTCAATTATTATTTACATTATTATAAAGGATTAATAATTATGTTATTATTATCAAATATCAACAATTACTTTATAAATAAATATTTATTATACTATTAACTATTTCAATTACTAAATTAATAAATATGAATAATAATTTTAATAATTCAATATGAGATTGGGAAATGTCTATTAATAATGGAAAAAGAAAATGATATAAAGAGGGATATGGGATAAGATATGGCCGCATCTTCCCCCATCAGAAAAAAAATGAACACAATGAAACATGTGACAAAAAAAACCATCCTAGAGAAGAATCCATAGCCTAAGATATAGTACCCAAGCAGTGATGAGAGACTCATTGTCCCATTCCAATAGTATTCATACCAATCTTCCATGTATTGGGTATTTTCTATTACCCATCATCATCATCCGTAGAAAATTTTGCATCCAGTATTTTTATACTAATCTCCTTGTTGCTAAAATAAAGTGAATTAGTGTTGGTTATATGTGATGGTCCAACGTTCAATGTCAATAAACCATGTTCCATTGAATTCATAAGGAAGCTTCTCCATTAAGTTCCTCAAAATTAGTAGGTTCATAAACATGGTTCGTCTCCAAACCATCCTCATTTGAATCAAATTCCGAAATTAACACATCCATGGACCTCCTAAAAGGCACAAAATTTCCCAAACAGGTTAGGAGTGTGAAGTTAATCCTGATTCTAAACCTCATGTTTTTTATACTCCTCCTATAAGAAAAAATATATCGACCACCCTTTTTAGTGTTGAATATATTAATAACATCAAATTTGGAAGATAATTCCCCATAAGATATTGGTTATCGACCAGATCCAATGTTCCCAGACTTATTTGGAAAATTCTTTATTAATGATGTCAAAGGAGAAGATGGAAAATCGGAAAGACAGTCAGAAGATCATAGGATCTTCCACTACATATCAGCACCTCCTTAAATCCCAACATCCAATGAATCAGAATTTTTGATGACAACACCCTTGGTCATCATAGTTGGTTGGGTGAACTATTTATGAACTCCATCAATTACTATCCTATTCAAACTATGCCTTCATATCACCATAGTTACAACATTTCATTGTGGAATCATTTAGAAAGTTGTTGATGTAATAGAAAACTTTTTTTCTTTTCCATTGTAAGAAAAAAGTTCACATAGTAAGTTGGCATCATCCAGAGAAACCACACTATCATATATATTCTCATTTTGTGTACCAACTACATCACATCATTTAATTATCCAACAATTGGATATAGAGACAGTAATAACATATTTAAATCCATCAATTAAAGAACCACTAGCATCACCAATGACCAGAATCAAGGAAGCATCACCAACAACCACATTGACATAAGAGGTAGAATGATCTTTTATGTTATCATAATTCCCATAATTATATATATCCCTTTTTCATTTAGTATGATCATTGGAAGTGATATCATTAACCAAGGACATACTGCACCAACCCATATCTATTCTTTCCAAGCCCAAATTTATTGCACAATGTGAAAACCAAATAACTTCTGAATTTATCTATGGTAAGTCCAATACATAATGGGATATCGAAAGAGTGTAATTTTCTTGATCCCAATTGAGGGTTCAAACCAATTATCCTTGGAAACAAGAAGAACAATTTAAATAAAGGGTGTGCTAAGATCAATTTTTTGTATGGATGCTCATAAAATACCAAATTTTTTATCTTTCACTTTCACAATCAATGTTGATCAAACTCCAAAAGTATTTTCAACATCTCATAGTATTTTTTGATTGTAATAATTTTGATTCTAGGAGCAACGGAAGCATTATGGTGGATGGTGATATAATAAAATTTCATTTATTAATAATTTTCCAAAACCAAGGTTGAGGATATTTCATGTCAAATTTATATTTTATTTATTTAATTTCTAAAGAAATAAATACCTAGGATTAGTATCATTTTTCGTTGATGATTTTTGATCATCCAAAAAGGCCCTTTTAGATTGGCCTTGTTGTGCTTGTGAGGATCCAAGGGAAGAATAACTCTATAGGTGATCCACATGTGCTCCAATGGTCATTGAGCAATGCCACTCATTCTCTGTGTGCTATCACGAAAAATTTAATGTCTTGAATTGTTCATTATTGATCACTTGTTCTATGGTCTTAATGAAATTATATCATCAGTGTCTCATTCTTAAGTAGGAAAGAGGAGGAGGAGTCAAGAAAGAATTCATTGTGCGCAACAATTATCTATTCCCAAACAATAAATTAGTTTTGAAATTTTCAATAATCGATATAGACATATATTTATAGAGTTAGGATTTGGGTAACAAAATTTAATTTCATTACATAAAATGAAATATAATTATAACCATTTATGAAACCCCATTCCACATAATAATAATAATAATATTATTATTATTTTGTGACGTTCCAACTTGTGCAGAATGGATATATAATATTTACCATCTTATAGATAATTATTTTATCACCAGACACTGTCTTGGTCCATTCGAACTCCTCTTGATTTTATTGAACACCCAAAAAAATTTATTCTCTTAATTAAATATTTTATTCATAAACTAGTAAATAAATATGTATTATATATTCAAAAAAATAAATAATTATTTTTTTTCACAATCTTTTGAAGTAACATTTATTTTATTTGTGAAATAAATATAACTTGAATAAAATTATACCTCAACCTTGAGAATAATATTTCTTCCATTAATTAAATTTAAATTTAATTTAATCTAGACCAATAGGTACACTTAGTGCGTGACCCTCTAGGATTCATTCTCTTTGGGATTAGGCAGGATTTCCTAAAGACTAATATTACAGTCTAGAAACGGTTTAAGGAACCAAATAGAAAGATAATAATGTCACAACTAATACAACCACATATGAACACTCACTGTGTATATAATTCCTTTTTCATAGTATCTAAGCATCTAGGTTTTCTGACTGTGTCATCAACCAATATGCTCGATACCTCATTCTATGACTATCAGAAATAAACTAGTAGTTACACCATTTAAATGGAATTTAGGGTTATGGTTCCACTATAATCTAGGATCTAAGATATAAACTTCCATAAATATAGAAGGGATGAATTCTTACCTGACTTATCCATTAATACAATTTCATTTCTAATGCACCCAACGTACCCTACTTCCCACCAATATATCTCATGATGGTTTAATTAGAAAATCTACATGCGCAAGTTGTGACATCCATTAATGATTATCTTAAATTCTAAGGACCATTACACACACTCACATATCAGAATATCAGATGACACCAGTACATGTTGAATTTCTACTAGCAGGTCTATTCTAATAATCTCCCTTCTTGGATATTACCAGGTGTGAACTTCATGATAAGAAGTCTTATCTTCATATGAGTACTCACACCTAACAGTCTATATACTGTGTATCCCATCATATTATGTCATCCAACCACAGAACAGTATTACGAATATTGTCATAATAAATCAAAGTTCTCATCACAGTGGAGAACTAATATGAACTCATCAATGAGACAATTACTCTAGGAAATTAGTACATTAAAGTCATTTATAATAGTGAAAAGTATTTAATAAGAGATTTAATTTAATATTTAATTCCCCAAATATTTATGTAATAAATGTACAAAAAAATTATTATAGGTCACCAAATCTAACAAACTCCCCCTTGGAATAGAGCCAACTGTCAATGACATTCAGTCCACTTAACATCACATGATAATCATGTTTACTCTAAGGCTTTAGAAACGGGGTCATCCACATTGCCTTTAGTGGAAATACTACCCACTGCAAGATCACCTCTTTCGGAAAAATCCCTCAAGTGATGATACTTCTGAAGTATGTGCATCGTCCGTTGATGCCACCACTATATTATTGTCACAATAGTGTTTTATGGGATCTTTACTAATAGGTACCACATAATACATTGGACGAAATTGGGCATCAAAACTACTGCTTCAGCTACCTTAGAAGCTACAATATACTCAGACTTTGTTGTATAATCTACATCCATAGCCAGCTTTGAGCACTTCTAGCTCACATCACCTATATTCAAAGTGATTTTGTATCCCATGTGTGACTTTATGTCATCTTGATAAGTTTGGAAACCAAATATGCATAACCTTTGATGAATAGTTCATCATATTTTCCATATACAAGGACGATATCCATAGTGTTCCCTATATACTTAAGGATATTGTTGATTTACATCCAACAATAGTCACCTGAATCAGCTTGATATCTACCTACCAAACAGAATACTTAGGAGTCATCTAGAATAGTAAATAACATAACATAAAATACATGGATGACCCAATTGCTAATGAATATATAATCCATTCAATTCTATTTCATTCATCATGTGTATAAGGACACATTTTCTTATAAATATGAATGCCATATGATGTTGGTAACAATTCCCTTTTGGATTGTTCCATACTAAATTTCATCGGTATATTGTCAATTTATGTACATTGACATAGGCTGAGAAACATATTGAATCTTTTATGCTGGATCTTGATCCTAAGAATACAGTCTTCATCAACCCAATATTTCAAAAAAAATCATTTATTCAACCATGCCTTAACATACTGTAAGACTGGTATTTCTTCTCTAATATGTATTATGACATCAACATATACTATTATGAAAAAGATTGCACATCCACTAAACCATTTTTAGACATAAGGATCACATTAGTTCTTTATAAAACCAAATTATGTTATGGATTCATTAAAATGAATGTTCCATGTCATGGATGCTTCTTTTAATCCATAAATGGATTTGTTTCATCTTTAATATTTATTGGAATTCTTTGGAGTCACAAAACCATCAGGTTGTGTCATGTAGATATCTTCATGAAGGTTCTCATTAAGGGAGGCTATTTTGAAATCCATTTTCCAAATTTCATAGTTATGGTAAGCCACAATGGCATGTATAGTTATGATAGAGTTCATCATAGAAACTACTGAAAATGTTTCATCGTAGTCTATGCCTTGAATCTATTTAAACCATTTTCATACTAGTCGCACCTTATAGGTATTGAACTGTCTTTCCATGCCCAATTTATTCTGGAATACCCATTTGAGAGCAACAGGCTTTACATCTACGGGGGGATCTACCAAAATCATTACATGGTTTTGGTGCATAGAATCGATTTTATAAATCAAGGATTCATGCCACATGGAAATAACTATTCCACTTACTTCTTCCTTGTAGGTTAGATGATCATTATTATTAACTAATAATGAGTTACCATACATGTTAACTAGAAAACCATACCATTCTGGTTCTCTATCCTCATTTGAACTCATTCACATTACTTTTGTCTTTGAAATAGTTTCTTCTTCCTGATTTTTTGTGGAATCTGTTCCTGTACCAACTCCTGTGTTCCCTAAAACTCAACTTCATCAATGTTTATTTGATCCCACATTCTGTTTTGGATATTTTCCCTCTCAAGGAATATGGAATGTAATTCCACTATAAATTTTATGTTTTTGGGGTCCTAACGGTTATATTCCTTATTTTCCTTGGACTATCCTATAATGGAACAATTTTTGCCTCCGGGTGAACGGTTGTTACTTGAAGAGGCCTTAATAAACAATTCTCTTTACCACTCATGTAAATTTAATTACATGATTTTTCATCCACTCCCAAATTAATATGTATTACTATTTATCAATTTAGTTGGTATATTGTTTACTATGTGTGAAACTTTTTATAATGCATATCCCAAAAAGGATAATGAAAGAATCACATGACTCATAATTGATATCACCAAGAACAACATGAGAGGTTCCCCATTTTACATACACCGTTCAATGAAGTCATGTAAGTACTAGTGAGTTGGGATATAATTCCAAAATCCCATAAGTAATAAATGAATTATTGATTAAGATATTTTACACCACTATCAGAGTGGATTTTCATAATCTACCTACCTAGCTGGTTCTCTACCTCATACTTCTATAACATGAATTTATCAAAATAATATTAGCTATACCTAATTAAGTAAATATATCCATATCTAATAAAATCATCAGTGAAAGTTATATAGTATGATCACCCACCCCTTTCTTTAATTGAAAATGGCCCACAAACATCTGTACGAACTAATTCAATCTATTTAAACCTTCAACTGTTCCCACTAAATGGGTATTTGATCTTTTTTTCTTATAAACATGTGTGACATACATCAAGTGGGTTTAGTTTGAAATAATCTAAATATCAATTTTGATGTAATTTTATCACTAATTCTTCATTTACATGGCATATCTGGTGATTCCAATGTTGGGTGTGGTATGAGTCAAGTGATGTAACTTCATTATCAATTTCCATTACTTGGATTATGTAATCAAATGTGTAAAGACCGTTATGTAAATGTTACTTACCATAAAAATTTTTATCTTTATAAAATAAAAAACATTTATTTATATATTTTAAAATGTATGCATTTGTGTTGAGTTTGTATATAGAAATAATGTTTTTGGTAACTGAAGGCATATAAAAACAACCATTTTAAACCAATATCATTCTGGTTAGCATTGTGAGGTGGTATTCCTTGATATCTATATCCGCACATTTAGCTTCAATGGTTAATCATAGATCTACATCCCCTCAATCATTCATTATTAGTATACCTGTTTCAAATATTTTAATAATTATGTTAGGACCAAAAGTTATATCTAATACCAAATTTGTAAAAATAGATAAATTTCACATGATAAAAAATGAACCTAATGCATCCCCATACTTCTTTAGTTGGGTGTAGATTTTCTTCTAGTGGATCTTCTTTCCACATGTGAAACAAATATTATCTTGTTCCCTTACTTCCCCTCTGATCATTTTCTTCTTAGAAGGGTGTGAAGATAATTTTAGCTTAAATCTATTTTATCCCTTTCTGTTCGTTCACCATAATAATAGAAGGGTTTTGGGCTTTATATATATATCTACTTAGTGAAGAATGATAAGAAAATCTGGAAGAGGCTTCTCAATGTTGTTCATACTAAAATTCACAAAAAAACTATAGTTTCTTTGAGGGAGTGATTCTAGAGTGAGATCAGTGCCCCATTTCATTGGGGGAGTCTAAACCCTAGAAACTATAGGATTTTAATGTATCCAATGAGTTTTCCTATGTGAGGCCTAATTGGGGTTCTGTATCTGAGATTACTATGAATGGGTGACTTGAAAATATAAAACCATTCCTATCTGGATCTCTCTTGGAAAAGACAACAGATGTTCTCAAGCATGATATACTCTTCCATGTTTTCATGAGACTTCATGAGTTCATTAGACATAGATGGAAAATCAAACATTGAATATCGACCACATCATTCATAATTTTTTTGGCTAGGAACTCTTCATCACTCACCTCTTGAAAAAGCAAACTATACATTGATGATTCGAGCAGGTATGATTTCTTTTCATGGCATAAAATAACCCAAAGGTCTCTAAACCACTCATGGAAGTTACTACAACTGATAATATTATCTTTATCTAATATTAATCCTAAGGACAGTGTGGATGAAAAAGTTTTTAATTTCATACTATAATTAATAGAGTAGATTATTAGTTTTTTTATTGATTAAAAATTTTGTGAGAAATAATAAATTAATTGATATTATTAAATATCCCACTATTTAACCATGTCCCAATATCCCTCACCATTGAACATAGAATTTCTAGTTTCTAGGGAATATTATTGGTAAGGATCCATATTCCCCTTCATATAATCCCAACTAGGTTTGGTCAACCCATTTTTATGGTATTTAATAAGTCATGTATTTTCTAACTGCGGGCATGAAACTCCTTGATCCATTGAGTGGACTCCCCAATAAAGAAATACTAACATTTTTTTTCCCTACACTTGCCTCCAAATTGCACCAAGTATAGCAAGGGATACTCAACATAATTTTAAATGGATAATTAAACTCCAAACAATTATAAGAACTCCCCTTATAAAAGTAAGTTTCCCAATAAGGGATGATCAAACATATAGTTTTATTGAGTTAAGTTTCTAATTAAGTAATAGAAGGATTAGTCTGACATAATATTATATTCAGTGATTTTATTTTGTTATGAATAATTTTTTAACATGTTTTATCCTTTAAAATCCTTTTTAATATTTAAGTGGATGTTTAAATAATTAATTAACCATGTTTGGAAAAGAAATTACACAAAATCAATTTCCTTTTTAATTATTTCTTCCTATATTAATTCACTTTTGTGATTGTGGTATTGCCTCAATTAATATAATATTAATTCATTAGACAGAAAATAAATAATTAATTAAATTAAATGAGAATGAGGATATCTAATGGGTTATTTAATTATGAGACAATAAATCATCCTAAGACCTAGGGGGAAAACTCATGCTATGAGACATGACATGAGCTACAACATTCCACATGCCCACCTATGTATCATGAATATGGCCTCATTAAGGTTCCATATTGAAGTATCTACAAATGCATTGGGATGCTCCGTTAATTAAAAATATATATTAATTTCATGTATGTGAGGGTAACCAAACGACTAGGTAATGGGAATTACATAAATATCCTTATACACGCATGTCCTTAATAATATTGGAGGGAGGGATGACTTATATAAAATATTTTACTTTGATATTAAATAATTGAAAAACAATGAAATAAATTTAAATAAATAAATGACAACACCAACCTATGTTATGTTCAATATCATGATTGTTTGTACATGCAACGAATTCTCAAAAATTTACCATCTACCATTCATTCATTTATTCAATAATTTTTTTAATATGAACACTTGTATATTAATTAATTAATAATTAAATTAATTCCATTCATCTAAAAGATCATATGAACTCAATTGGAGATACCCATAATTTTGGAATTAATGGAAAATATATGTAAGAAACATTAATGACTAATATATTATAGTAAATTAATTTTGAATTTAAAATTCTTTAAAACTGTTATTAAATTGTCAAACACACAATGGTGTGAAAATAAATGAAATAATGTTTTAATGATTCAATTTTTAGAATTTAATGTAATTTTAATTTTTTTTCATTAGTGGGAGACTACATGGAATGAATATCTAGCTACATTCCATGTACCTCTGTTGTTGTATATCCATGTCATAAGCCTGGGGATTCCCCTAGTTAACTGAACCATACTAATCTGTGTGTACATGCTAGCTACACATCATATATTCTCTTTTTGTGTTCCGTGCTCGGCAGATCAACATGTGGTTTTCAATAAAAGCACCACATGTTTCTAATTTCTTGGAGAATATATATATAATGCACATGGGTATACAATGTGTGCTCCAGCTGCAGAATGTGTAACCCAGCATTACCTGCCAATGATTTGGAACCTCTTTATGGAAGCTTTTTTCACTCTTCCATTGTTCTTAAATATCTAATAAAATGAAACACCAAATGGTCATGATTAATATAATGATAACATTTTAATTCATATCATATGAAAGAACGAATATGATAAAATGAAAATCTAACCACGATTGCACATATATTAATAATCAAATAAATAATTTTAAATTAAAATGTTACCACTCAAATGACACTTGTTGATTTTTGGAGTAGTGGAAGCATTACGGTGGATGGCGATATACAGAAATTTATTTTAACAATAGTTCCCTAAAACCAAGGGTGACGCTATTGCTGGTTAAATGTATAATTAATTTATTTAATATTTAAACAAATAAATACTTGGGATTAATAAATTTCTTCATTGATTATTTTTTATCATCCAAAAATTCCCTTTAGAATTAAAATCATTATGCTTGTGAGGTGACAGGGGTAGAATCCCTTTATCAGTGATCCAAACATTATCCAAAGGTCTCCGAGTAAAACCACTCATTCTCCAGGAACTAGATATGTGAATCAAATGTATTGCGTTGTTTGTTATGGGTCACACATTCTTCAGTCTTGAATAAATCCTATCTTAGGTTTCTTACTCTTGAGAGGGATAGAAGAGGAGGATTTGAGAGAGAATTAATTATGCACAAAAATTTTCTATTCCCAAACATGAAATTCGTTTCGAATGCATTACACAATAAATATAACCATCTATTTGGAGATCTGGGAATTATATTACAATATTTAATTTCATAACATCCATTAAATATTATTATAATGAATAATTAAATCCCATGCCACATAATAATATTAATATAATTATTTTCTGTTTTGATAACTTGTACAAAGTGGATAAATAATAGTTAACAGCTCGTAAACAATTATTCTATCAATAGACATAGTCTTGGATCATTCAAACTATAATTTAATTTATTGAACACCAGAATAAATATTTTATTCTCTTAAATAAATATTTTATTCACAAACTAGTAAATAAATATTCATTAAATATTCAATAAAATAAATAAATATATTTTATTCACAATCCAATGAATATTTATTTATTTATTTAATTAGATCAATATAAATTGAATTAATTTATTCCTGTATATTGAGAATAATATTTATTCCATTAATTAAATTCAAATATAATTTAATGGAGACCAACAAAAAGACTTAGTATGTGACCCTCTATATTTTTTTCACATTTCCATTAGATGGGACTTCTTAAAGCCCAAATTTACTATCTAACAATGGGTTAAGGCACCCAAGAGAATGAACATAAAGTCACAATGAAGAAAACCACATACAAACACTCACTGTGTAATATAATCCCATTCTCACAATAACTCATCAAGAATGTTTCATGACTATGTCATCAACCTATGTTCTCGATACATCATTCATGACAATCTGAAATAAACTCATCATTACACCATGTACATGGAATTTAGGGAGACAGTTCAATCTCTTTCAAAATGGATGATATATCAACTACCATAAATATAGAAGTAAAAATCCTTCCTTGAATTATCAATAAATAACACATCATTTCTGATGTACTCAATGTACCCTTCTTCCAAACAATATATGACATGATAGTTTTTCTCAGAAAATCAATGAGTTCGAGTCATGAAATACATTATTTATAATCTTAATGTCTATGGACCATTACACATGCTCACAGATAGTAATATCTGATGATATTAAAACATGTGAAATTGATGAGAATTTCATGAAAATAAGTATCATATGCTTATGAGTACTTACACCTGACAGTCTACATACTATGAGTCCTATCATAGTATGTTATCTAAGCAAAAAACTATTTTAAGAATATTGTCTAGAACTTCAAGGTTCTCATCATAATGGTGAACTACAATTACCTTATCATTGTGAATAATAATCTAAGACCGTATTACATTAATTTCAAGAAGAAAAATGAACATTATGTAATAATATGTTCAATTTAATATATAATACATCAAATATTAATGTAATAAAATTACAAACAACTAGTTATAGGATATCAACTCTAAAAAAACTATGAAATCCAACTCTAATTCATATATGGGTAGTCTAATTTCTTCCTTTCTCTAAATTGATGAAGGGGACCCACTATTGAATCATCAAGGACTATGGCTGGAGCTGGGTATATCTAATTCCCAAAGCATAATAATTGAATTCATCCAAGGGGGAAATAAGGTAGAAGAAATATTTCCCAAAGGATTAAATTCTACAATCCCTAGATGTGAATGCTTCTACTAGTGGGGATTTTAATAGTCAGACTAGCTCTTCAAATAACCTTTAATCTGACATGGTTGTTGTTTCTTCTAATATGTTGATCATCCTAGTTGAGGTTGCATCGGTGGGAGAAGAAATCAGTCAGGAGTACGGTATTTTTTATATTTCTAAACCTGTTGATATGGATTTTCGTGCTTCATTGAATCCTCAACATGTAAGGTAGGGTGAGATCTTATTGCAATAGCCTAAGTTTGTATACATTTACCAAACTATACAGGATTCCAAGAAAAATTGTAGTTTATTAGGAATTGTTAAATGTTGTATCATTTCGGATAATAGAAGTGATAAAGAGTAGCTGATGATTTTATTGGAAACCACTGATCATTTAGGCATTGTTTGAGCTGTTTCCTTTATGGATGCTATTATAAATAGAAGGGGAAAGACAATAAGAAATGAAGGGACAAATATGGATCCTCCAAAATTAAGACCACATAAAGATTATTCTACTATGACAAGGAATGTTTCTACCAAATCATCCTCCAGGTTATTAAAGTTGTATTCTAACCCAGAGCATGAACGGTCCAAGGCTGTGATGATTATGACTCTCAATAAGGCTCACTCACATCTGGAGAGGGAAACAACAGATGATTATGACTATGTCTATGAAAATAATCTTTCTTTTTATAACTATTAAACTGGTTTTCCAAATGAGGGTATGTCTCTTTGTTTGACCCTCTCTGTCCTCTTGTTATCTTTTTCTATTGTCTTTTAAAAAAAATTTATGAGGATTTCTTCTTAATAGGCTTTTTTGGTATATTTATAACTATATATAATATATATATAATTAAATAATTATTACAATTTATTTATAAATAAATTAAAAATAAATTTATATATTTATATATACAAATTTATTTTTATTTATATAATTATAAATATATTTAAATATATATATATGATAAATATATTAATAATTATATAAATATAACTATGTTTAGTGAAATATAATTTTTGAAATATATTTATAAATAAAGTTAAAATGAATTTATGAATATAATTAATTGTTCTATTTAGAAATACATATTTATTTATTTAATTAACAAATATATTTAAATAATTATATATATGTAATTAGAAATATATATTTATGTGTTAATATGAATTTCTAATATATTTTTAAGTTTAGTATATATTTATAAAAATAAATTTATATTATTCTAAATATATTTAATTAATTTTAAATAAATATAAATAATTATTTTAATAATTATAGTAAATATACATTTACAGATATATTTATATATAAATAAAAAAAATATTATTTATACATTTGTATTTACTAATATATTTTTACAAATATATTGAAAAATAAATAAATATAAATATGTTTTGGGATCAGACATGGTTGAAAATTTAATGATATTCTCTACACCCATCTGGATTAATAATCAGGTAATATTTTTATGTTTTATTTTGTTATATATACACTTAATTATATGTTTATATAATCAAAAAAATACATAAACATATTTATAAATATATAATTATCCAAATATATAAATAAATTTATAAATTTTTAATTATTATTATATATATATATTTATAGTTATAAATATATATTTATATATAAATATTGTAAAAATCTAAAAGGGGTGACTGCCAGATGGATTGGAGGTTACCCCATTTTGGAAGAGTGCCACTTCATTTGGTGATGGTCCCTTCCCTTTCCCTAACTAAACATACCCAACCAATATTAAATTTTATAAAATACCATGAGATAAATTATTAATTTTAGTATGTGTAATATCTCTGGGACGAATCGTAGTAGTTTTTTAGTTTGAAACAACTTGGCTGAAAGATGAAACTTTCAAGAGGATTTTTATAGTTACATGGAGGAGATGAGGTGTGAGTGTCCTAAAAACGAACTATAAATAGATAATAATTCCAATTTCATTTACAAAAAGGCATCTAATAGGTGGAAAAGAAAATAGTTCATAAGATTAATGATTTTTATGGGTGCAGGGTGGAGTTTAGATATGGTATATTGAGGCTGGTTTTGGTTTTTTAATCATTAGTGTTTAAATTAGGGAATGTAATTATTTTTGAAGATGTGGATACATATCATTAACCTAATATTTTTTCGATATGAATGCTAGATTACATGGTGATATTTAGGAGGGTTAATTTATTAATGTTTTAAAAAGAATTGATACATTAATATAATTTAGAATGGATGGCTTCCATGAATTTTTTTAAATATGTTTGGGCATGTGGTTGGAAGAGATGTGTCTAATATTGTTAACCCCTCGAATAGTAAAATGAATATTGGATCACATATTGAAAATATAAGTACAATTGTTTCCAAATTAAGAGGTTCCTATTCCTTGATGGATTTTTATCCTATTAGTCTTTTCAATGTGATTGAAGATATATTTCTAATGATTTTGCCTAAAGATAAAGGATTATATTTTTATCCTTTATATATGACACTCAATGTTCATTAATTTATCAACATTTGATCACATATAATGCTATTGTGGCTCATGTAGTGTTCCATTCGATGACCATGACATCATCATTTATGAAAGGATCCATGGATTTGAAGCCTCACTTGATGAACACAAATAATAGGTTTGAATTGAATTTATTTGAGTATATCCTCTCTATGTATTGGTTTCATCAGGTTTCTTTTTGAAACATCATAAGATGTTCTTCAGTAGTTACCTATAAGAATAACGTTAATAGTGATATTACTGATCCAATTTTCCCTTCAATAGGATTATGAAAATGGGATCCCATCTAACCAAACTTTTTATAATAATTTTATAAGTTTTTCTAAAACTAATATTAAATCCAGTAATGAAGAGTAAAATACATTGTTTTATGGTGAGTAGGAATGGACCTATGATCTCACAGATGTTATTGGTGGATAATTTATTACTTCATTTGGGGACACAAGTAAGGAATGTTCTCATGTTGCTCATCTTATTCCTTCTTAATACGTTTCATCAGGATAGAAGAATAAATTTTCAAAATTAGTGGCCACATTTATAAAGGACATACATCAAGAGTGGAATGAGTATATATTTTCAATTCTATATGTCAATTATGATGTTATAATAAAACATATCTTGTGGGTACATATAATTATGAGAAGATATAAAAATGAGGTGTTTTGATATTTTGTGGAAAGGGTTTGGAAAAAAATTTATGGTTGGAGAGGGAAGGATCTATTGAGGGATGGGATGATAGTTTTGATCAAATTAGTGGAGAAAGATATCCATATACAATTAATTCCGCATTTTAAGATTCTAGACACTCTCATTAATTAACTTCATTCCATATTTTTAGAAATATATAGGGGATCTATGGATGGGTGTAAGAAGATGAACAAGGTTGCATTGGAATGATTATGTCTCTATAATTGGGATGGAAGTATGGAAATTAGGTAAATATGACCCATCAATACCACACATCTAAACAATTATAATTGGAGTTATTTCAATTTTTCTGGTTCCCTTCCTGCTTAGGTACTATGTGGAAAATATTTTTTCCATTTTTCATTGTTGCAAGACCTAGTTAGATAATGAAGGAGTTTCCTCTAGATTTATATTTACGAATACAAGGTCATTATTATAGAGGTAGTCTATTGGAATATCTATAATCAGTGATCTATTATTATTTGGATGGATTATTGGCTATAAGGTGCTGATTGACTGTTTATATAATCAGCTGCCTCTACTGGTATGGAGATGGTGTTACTATAAGAAATTATTGAAGATGAATTTTTGTTTCAAATTTGGATAAATTTAATTCATTATTTTACAATAGTTATAGATGTTGGATCTTTAAAATCCATTCATGTAGGATAATGGTTTGTGGGTGAATGTTATGGATTTTATCTTAGCATGGTGAGTATACTTGTCATGGCACGTCCCAACGTTGCATGGACCACGACCACCCCATTACCACCTCCAGTAGGCTCTGGGATGGTAACCTGCACCTAGTAGGAATATCACACACTTGATAGGCCTAGCCTAATATACATGTACAAATACATGTGTTGAAGACCACACTATGCTAAAATATAAAACAAATGATAAACCATGCATGCATAATCTAAATTCCACCACCAGAGTACGAAAAAGTACATGAAAAAAAATCTCTAAATAAAAAACCACCTCAAACTGTTTGAAAGAAAGTCCGACTAGAAAATATATAAGTGCAATTATTTTAATACTACCATAGAAACACACCTCAGTTTGTGAAGATCACCAAGATCTACCTAATTTTGTGTTTTCTATGATGCTATCAATATTTCTATCACCCGCATAATACATGACACATGTGGTCAAATCCCATGAAGGGGTGAGTATAAAATTATCCAATTGGAAACATCGAAATCACTAAGAATATAACATTATGAATAATACTATCTCATAAAACGTATATATATAAAACATGTATAAAAATAATATCCAAAAATAAGGAACAATGACACACCATTTCAATGTAAATCCACAACATTAATGCTAGTATAAGAATCCTACATGAAGGATCCACACAGTAGTGGTCTTGGAGAACATGATCGAAAAGTCAGATAACACGAATGGTGTCATTACAAGATTGTACTACTTAAATGGTCTCACCATAAAAAGTATATATTATATTTTTGAAGGGAAAAACACATATATGGGGATCACTCAAGGCAATGTGGTATACCAAAAAATAACTTTTGCGTAACCCTCTATGTATATGATCAACACACACATAATGCTGGTCATAATTATACCAATAACCACACCTAGGGAAGGATGATGATAGAGGATCTCACTCAAGGACATATATAAGTATACTACATAAACAATCATAGGATTCCCATTCAAGGGATCAAATTCCTATGTGTAGAACATGACTCTATATTAACCCACCATGAAAGGATCATGAAAATGTACACAAATTAATCATGTCCATGATGAAAGGGTCAAGGTCTCTAAAATTTGTTTTGAAGGTGTAGAAAGTTTATACTAGTAGTACATGGTGTTCCCCATTAGCACAACGTCATTCCCATGTATCATGACAATTGATTTTGTCTATGTCCATTTCTGGGTACATGTCATGTCAGATCCTATATATTTTTATCATTAATGTGTATGGATGGCCATATCCATGTAGGGATTTTCATGATCATGACCACGCATGTGTACCCTCAAATCTACACATCGATCCTACAAAGAAGGGTCATACATTATTTTACGGAGGTCACACATCATGTGATATTTATCTTCTCACAAAAAACCTAGCTTAATATCCCAAGACCTACATGATCGGTAATCCATGATTACAAGATGAGTTCTACCAGATTTTATAGAACCAGTGGGTTCTTCCATAATGTGTTCCACACCACCATCAACTTTGTTTCTACCACCAATCATGCCTAGAAAATGTAGATCTAGTCTAACCAAACATAAATCCTACAACTCACTAGAGTTCCAGCCATCAAATATCATGTGAAACCCTCACTGTTAGGTGGTTCCACTATTACATGAAGAAAAAGAAAATAGGTATTCTAAAACTGAACTGATTCATTATATATCAATCATCACATAATTCCCACATCATATTTAGTCCAGAATAGTGATATCAATTTTTTGTGTCATGAAACGGGTGCACAATGATTGAATTCTTGGTAATTTGGTCAATCCAACAGTCAATGAAACACCAGGGATGGAAACACAAATAATTATGGGATGCTGGGACTATGTTGGATGGAGAAGGATTTTTTTGAAGTATGATGATGTTTGTTTTAAAATTAACTTGTTTTTTGCTTTCAAATATTAATAATTACCTCACATTGTAAATATTTTTGATCAAACTAGGAATAATATTCAGGAAATCATATTCACAATACTTAAGAAAGTCCATTACAATATAAATATGTTTTTTGGATGAAAATATTTATCAGACTCACTTTGGGAGTGGAATGAAAATAAAATTGTAATGAGGAAATACTTTAGAGTCTTCCTTTTTCTAATAAAAATAAAAAAAATAATTTCTAATTTGTATTTCAAAAATATAATATTTTTTTGATGAAAATGTGATACACGATTTATTAAGGAAAGGTGAGAAAAACTGATTCCATTCATAATCAAGCTTGATAGGAAACAAAGATATTGTTGGTAGGTAGAAAGATAAAATAATTTTTGTGTATGTTAGATGATGTTACAGATGATCTTCAAATTTTGAAAAGTCATGATGTAGTCAGGATACAAGTAATTGTTTGTGGAAGTAGATTTTTTACAGATGAAAAAACTTTTTGGTCTCGAGTTCATCATTATGGGATCAACATATTCAATTGTTTTGTAATTTTGGATGACATAGAGTTTTGTATTCAGAAGAAGAAATAATTTTTTTATGATTTCGGTCCATTGGAATTTTTATTCCACAATTAATCATATTCACTATGAAACTGATTATCTATTATGGTTGTTTCATATAGTTATTACATCAAAGGAAGATTAATAAGAAATTTTTGTTGAAGCAAAAATGTTTTTGTATGAATAATTATATTTGGGGATGTTGGGGGTAATTGAATATTAAATGTTTTTTGAGACCACGATCAATCAAAAATATAGTCAACAATTTCTCATAAAGATGATTGTTGATTATATTATATTATAATGAATGTTTAGAATATCTATAACAAGTGGGTCTTGAGAGAAATAGTGTAAGAAAAGTCATGTTTAATGAATTTTGGAAATTTTTTCAATGGGGGACCATATGCTTCATTAATGTTCCAATATTTTGATTTCCTTTGTTTTTATCATTTGGTATGGATCATCATAATGGGAAAAAATATTATTTTCACCATTGATATAGTGAAATGTATTAAATAATATGTGTTCTTCATTGTAATGATGAATTCAAAATGGGAAGATTAGTTTTCCAATTAGTGGAGAGAAAAGTTGTGAGATATATTTGGTTATGATTTATTATCAAGGGGAAAATAAAATAAGAGTGACCAAATTTATTTATCATAATAAATATATCATATTAGAAAATCAGAATTAGGAATCAGATTCCAAATGAAGATTCGTAAGGATGTCTACAGTATTGAAGATGTCAAAGGGAGATCTAAAAAATCAATGATATTTTAATATTTTAAATGGTATTTAAGAAGTTAAAAAGAGATCTAAGATTTAAGGATGAATAATGAATCATGAAATTTCTTGAAGTTGGAAAAAATTTCAAAATCCTACTTAAACCTTTTTGAAATTTATATAAATGTTGGAGAATAGTTTGTGTGTTATGTCACATTCATTATTCACAAAATAGGAGAGAGAAAATCCATAATTTAAGAAGAAATATGTTTCCGATTTGTGTTTTGTTGAAGAGGTTTTCTAGACAGTAGAATGAAATGAAAATAGATAATATCATAATAAGAATTTCCGTACTGGGTAACCAGACTGGGATTTCTAGACCAAAGAAGAAGGAATTTTAGATTTGATTCAATGGTTTTTAGATAATGTAATACATTTGTATTGAGAATTCATACTTGATAATTGGTTTAAGTATAATTATAAAGTATAGTAAAGTTGATACCATCTCCTGGGTAATAAATTGAAGATTTTTTTGAATGTTTATGTTTTTGTGAATGTTTTTTATGAAGAACAAAGATTTCATTACATCATTTAGTGATACATGAAGGACATGCACTATTTTGTTAAACATAATTCAAAAAAAGTGTAAGGGAATATCCTACTCATTCTATTCCACAAAAAAGAAATGTATTCTTTTGGATTGTATGGTAATGGATTATTTTGGAAACATACATAGGACAAGCTACTCTTGTTGAGTAGTAAATCATATAAATTATTGTGTTCCCATGGTTGTGTGTTTGATGTGTTTCCAATAGAGGAATAAATCATTAATAGGAGTAGAAGGTAATTCCTAAATTAAGGAAACATAAAAGGAAAATATATCACTAATTCAACCCATACCCCTCTTAGTGACACTTGAATCATGGATGGGTAATCTGAATTGGTATCAAAGTTGAAGGTGCCCTTTTATTATTCATTTCTGAAGTTTTGAAGTGAAGTTGTGATGGAGAATCTGAATTTTATGAACAGTAAGAGGATTTCGATCTTCGATGGAAATAACTATCATATCTAGAATTATAAGATGATGGATTATCTTATGTCTCTTCAGTATGATGTTTATGAAGCTATAACATATGTATTTCCTCCTATTGATGATAAGGTTCTTCTTACACCTATCGATAAGAAGAATTTTGAGGATTATGGAATATCTATAAATTATTTACTCTCACCACTTTCTAAAAGTTACTTTTTACGAGTGAAAGGTGTTTCCCATGCCAAAGGAATCATGGATATATTGAAAAACATTTACAAAGTCATTATAAAATTAAATAAGGAATAATTAAAAATATGGATACTGAAGTATAAATATTTCAAGATGGGTGAATATGAATATATTGGTGACTTATTTACCATAGTAAATTAAATAATCATCACTATCAGATTTTTGGGTGAAAATATGAAAGATTCTACAGTTATTGAAAACATATTTAGAATCCTTCCTGAAAAATTTCATGCCAATGTTTTCTTATTAAAAGATAGATATAGTGAAACATTATCTCTAGATAATCTTCAATGTTATCTCATTACTTATGAAATTATAAGGTAAAATATTAAGAAGGAATATAAGATAATTGGGAAATTCCTTTAAAAGTAGTCAAGAAAAAAAATTCTATGACGGTTCTTGAGGAACATTATGTTCCAGAATCTGAGTCTAAAAATGAATTATATAAAAAATTTGAGTAATTTTTATCCTATTTTTCTAAAAATATAAGATGAGGTACAAGTAAATATAAAGGTAAACTTCCCATGAAGTGTTTTGAACGTGGATCTATTGGGAACATTGTAACTAATTTTCCATGAAAGAATTTAGAAGAGGATTGTGATGAAGAAAAATGAATTTGATGGAGGTCATGGAAGAAACACAGTGATAAGGATATTTCTTATTCCAAAGGGAAAGATAAAAAGTTATTCAAATCCAAAAAAAGAAGAATTTTGTCTAAAGATGTTGAAGGAGAAGATATTGAATTTGAATCTGAAAAATATTTATTAAAATGTGTAGTGAATAATTTAATTAAAATTTCGAATAATGAGGAATTTTCAATCATTAGTTATGAACAATAATAAACATAGTTACAATTTTATCTTATAGAAGAATTGATAGAATGTCTAAGAAGATTGGAAGGATTGAAATGAAAATCTAGATGCTAGAGAATTAAAATTAATCATCTAAATAAAAAGAAGTTTTACCTTATAAGAGAGTCTTGTTGTTAGAAGTGATTGATATTTTGATGAAATATCTTAATAATTTAAATAATTGTAATGAAAATCTAAGAGTAATGCTGAAGGATAAATAATAAGAGTAGGAACATGTCCAAAAAAAATTTATAAATATGTGCCGAGGGATATAAGTTTAAAAAAATTATCTCTAAAGTTTGTTAATGTTATTAAATGTAGGAACCTGAGAAAGATCAACAAAATTAACTTTCTACTAATGATAAAAAAAATATATTTTTTCCATAGAAGAAGGTCACTGTTAAGGTTTTGTATGTGGAAAAGTTTAATAACATAGAGAATTCATATGTATCTAAAGACTATGATTAAAAAAATTTATAAATATTCAATGTCCGAAAACATTTCCATTAATTTAGGCTCTGAAAAGGATGGAAAGAACACCAAGATGAAAAATAATATTCCATTTTCAAACAAAAATGTTGGTGGTCAACAAGGTTCTATTAAGAACGTTGCTAATAAGCATACTCACAACACCAATCAATTCAAAAGTTTGAGGGGAATATTAAAATTTTAAGGATATTGATGTTATTGTGGTGGATTCAAACATACAAAAAATTTGTGTTGGTTTAACCAGAAACATTACTAATATTCCATCAGTTATAGAAGGCAGAGTTTGAGAGGGAGTCAATTATATTAAAAGAATACGTCTGAGAAGTTCATAAGAAACTAGAAAAGGTTGGTGTGAATGTTGATAATATGTTCCAACCCTTAGAAACAATTTGTGAATGATTTGAACAACCACGACATATTTATATGATTTGTATTGCATTGATACAAGCACATCAAATATTTATTAACAATTATCACAAGCCAGTGGTTAATAATGAAAAGGGAAATGAAAAAGATATTGTTGCTGAAAACTCTTTGAAAGCTATAAAAAGAGAATTACCATGGAATATTGATATTATAAATTCTTATTAAATAAAATGATTCATAAATTTGTTTATGAATGTGAATAAAATGGAATAAAGAATGACGACATTTGGAAATTATGGATCTCTGAGAATCAAAGAATTTAAATCAACCATCATTGGGAATGAAAAGTCAAAATCCCAAAAATATTTATATATTGATGGGCTGAAACAAAACTCGATGATTATTTCACGTCACTTTGATGTGGGTAATAATGTTATCCTCATAAAATAATGGTTTTTTTGTGAAATGTGAGTAATATGTAAATACAATTACCAGAGGCCAATGTACAAATGGAAACCTATTCCAAGTGGGTGAAATAAAAAAAACTCTTGTTACTTGGGATTAGAGGAATACAATTATTTGCGGCATAAAAGTTTGGGAAAATTGTTTCATTGAAAAATAACTAAGTTATAAAAGTTATACAGTGTCGGTAACATTCTACATATGTCAAGAAGAAGTGATTCGTGTTTCAGAATATGTAGAAATGAGAAAATCACAAGATTAGTGCGTAAGAATGTTTAGATTTTTTCAAAAAAAACCCTAGGAAATTATTTATTCTGAAATCTAAGGGAAAATTAGAAAATATAAACTAATGGAGATAAGTACTTGATCATTTTCATTGATCACTTTACTCTCATTACATGTTTAATGTATATGATACACATGCATATTATCTAAAAATGTTCAATCATTTTAGGAGGAAAGATGAGAAGGAATATGAGTATTCAATGATAAATATGAGAAATATTAGTGGTTTTGAGTACAAAAATGAAAAATTTGATATTTATCATGAGAATCATGGAATTTTTCTGGATTTTAGTTCACCATACACTCCTCAACAAAATGGAGTTTCTAAAATGAATAACACATGTTTGGTAGAAATTTGGAGAATTATGTTTCTTGAATAAGATATTTTTCATTGATTTTAGAGTTAATCCATGAGTACTAATTTATATATAAAAAAATATACCTCTATATGAAATGTTTAGATATGACTCCAAATAAAAAATGTTATGGAAAAAATAAATGATTGAAATAATTAAGAGTTTTTTGGAGTCCATGTATCAAAAATTATAAAGATGAAAACTATAAAAAGAATGAGAATATCGGTCAAGATGTAGTTCTTCATGGTTATTATATGGAAGGAAGATAATACATGTGTTTAAAAAAATATATTGGAATAATTTTTATTTTGACGATGTAAAATTTGTTGAAAATTATGATTAAGATAAACAATGTCACAAAAATAATATGATGAGCATGATAAGGAAATTTTTGTTAGAAATTATGATAATGATGCCAATAGTGGTAATCCTTCTCAAGAATAAGAATTAGACTCATCTATTTCATGTGGTGGGGATGAAACTAAAATAACTCATCCATGTAAAATGAATCTAGTGGAGGTTTATAAAAATTTTGGTGATCAACATCAGAATGATCAAACAATAATACCTTCAAAAAATGATACAGACACTTATTTGTATTCAAAAGTCATGTAGAATGATATGAATGAATCTTTTGAGAACCCATAGTGGGTTCAGGCTATGAATGGAGAGATTGATCTAATAGATAATAATGATATTTGAAAATTCATACACAAGATAGATAAAAAAGTGTTATTAGTACTATGTGGGTTTTCCAGAACGATCTGAATGAAGTAGGTGATGTGATATGGAACAAAGAAACATTAGTGTACAAAGGTTACTAAAAAATGGTAGGTGTTATTATGATGGGACTTTTACCCCATTGGAAGGATTATAAATAATTAGAATCAATATTTCTGTTAACTAACAACAAAATTATACAATTTTTCAATTGAATGTGAAGTCCACATTTAGGAATGAGGGTCTTGATGAGGAAGTTTACATTGAAAAACCTTGTGGATTTGTTGTCATAATAGATGAATGTAATTCATGTAAGCCGAATAAAGACTTGAATATGATACAACATGCTCCAAGAGTAATTTATTCCAAATTGAATAAATTATTGAGGAAAATTATTTTTATGAAAGTATGTTTTGATAACAATATTATTATCAAGAAATGTTAGGAGTTTTCCCTAATCATAATTGATTATTTTCATTACATTGTCTTTTCATGGAATGTTGAATGGTATCTTGAAATATTTTATGACAAAATGAAAAATTTGTCTGTGATGTCCATGCTAGGATAAATGATATACTTTCATAGGTTACAAATATTACAGAATAAGAAACACATTTTTCATTCTCATGAAAATTATGTTACCAAAATCTTATGAAGTTCAAAATAATAAAATAGTAAACTAGTTCACACACCGATTTTAGTGGGAACCATGTTGAATAAAGATAGATAAGTCAAGGAAGTTGACCAAAAAGATTTTCATAAGCTGAATGGAATTTTTTTATAATTTATAGCCACAAGACCCGACATTGTTTATGTTGTTACCTTATGTGCATAAATTTTGAGTGCTCCTAATAATTAAATTTACATTATAGAAAAATAATTCTATGATCTATAAAAGGACTTTTTTTGAATCATGTATGATAACATAAAATGTATTGACATTTTTGTCTATTCATATGCTATTTGGGTATGAAATGTTTATGACAGATTATCAAAATCTTGGGTAGTTTTCTTTTTTGGGAAATGTTTTTTTTAGTTTGAATACACAGAAACAAAATTCAATAACATTTAGCATGGGTTAATATTTGTATATTTATACCACTCAAGAAGATACCCAAATTATGAGGAAGAAAACTCAGTTGGAAGGCTTGTTTGATGATGTAATGTTACGATTGCTCTTGGGATGTGGTAATAAATGTGAAATCAACCTTATAAGTAATTCAGTACAACATTAGAATACATAACATTTTTACATAATGTACAACTTAATCAAAGAGCATGTAGAGAATAATGAATTGAATATTAAGTATGTTTCTACATCATAACAAGTTGCAGATATATTCACAAAACCCTTACCAAAATAATCTTTATATAAATTATAGAAGAACTTGGGCATCCCACCACTTTCTCATCAGGGTTGAGATAGCGTTTTTATCACCTCTCTCATCTTATCTTTGGATTGTGTTGCTAATGGGTAGAATTGTTTCATAAATCTATAATTATGGAAGCATACATAATTGGGGGATTGTCGGTAACCTATGTTTATGAAGAAGGTGTGGAAGAATGGTAAGGAAGAAAGCTTATAAAGAAATATAATGAATGAATCCAAGGAAGAAAGATGAGGAAGAAAGCAGATGAAGAAATTGAAGGAAGAAAGGATAAGGAAGAAATCTGAGGATGTTTTTCATGAGTCACTAATTTTTTTTTCAATTTGCGATTTTCTATCAATTATTCATGTTTCCATGAATGAGTTAGCTCATGTAGGCTTATAATTGTTGATATGTAATTAATATCATGAGGTTACAAGGTTTAGTGATTTTATGAACATTGGTTGAAAACAAATTCATATGTGGGAGAATATTGGGACAAGTTTCCTTGAGATAGTTTTATTGAAGATAGAAGAATATTTTAATACAAGTATGTTTTAAATTGTTGTCAAATAAGAAAAATAATTTTTTTTAAAACGTGGTGATTTTACTCACAATCATATTCACTAAATGATACTAAAAAATCATAATAAATTCCATCTGGTTGGGATTATTTTTTTCTGAAGAAAATATTTACCAGACTCACTTTGCATCCAGAAAAAAAGGAAAATCATAATATGGTGCTGGTTTGGCGTCTACCTAGATACAATAATAATCAAATGATGTTTTTCTGATTTTAATTTCAAAAAAATCGTATGTTATTTGGAGAACATGTGATGCACGATTTATGAGGGAATGGGGGAGAAAATGTGTTGCCAAGCGTATTCAGGTTTGATTGTAAATAATGTTTTTGGTGGAAGATAGGGAAGTTGTAATACTTTCCTTGGTAATCCATACAATGTTGAAACTACTCATCAATGTTCTCAATGTGATGGGGATGTCATGATGCAAGATTGATTTTGTTAAAGTATAATGTTTGCTGAAGACAATAATTTCCAGTGTAAATTTCATCAAAATGGATTCACCATATTCATTATTTTCTGAATTATGGATGACTAGAAGTATTATATTCAGATGAATAAATAATTTTTTGATCATATTGGTCTATCAGAATTGGTATTCCACCCATAATACTAGTCACATTGATTCAAATTAGTCATTACATTTTATTGGTATCCTTGTAACATCAGATGAAGATTGATAAGAAAATTTTGTTGAAGTAATTTTTTTTATGAATAATCGTATTTGGAGATGTTGCGAAAAAATGAATAATAATTGTTTGTTGAAACTGAGACCAATCAACAATATAATCATTAATTTCTCATCAAGATGATTTTTTGATTAATTCAAGTGATAAAGTGTGTTTTGAATATCTCTAACATGTGGGTTAAGAGAAAATAAGATACAGAAGATTTTTGTTTAAAGGATTCTTGAAATTGTTTTCAAAAGTGGAGAGGAAGCATTCTTGATGTTCAAAAAAATTTGATTGCCCTTGTTTTAATCAATTGTTACAAAGCATCATAATGGGAAGACATATGTTTGTAACTATTGATGCAAATAAAAATATTCAATAATATTATATCTTCATTGTAATGAGAAAATAAGAATGAGCATGATAGTTTTTCAATTAGTGCAGAGTAATGTTATGATATATCATTAGTTCTAATTTGTTTTCAAGTGGGTCTACAAAATTGGAGTGACCAAATTTCTTTATCGTAATGAATAAATCATATTGGGAAATTAGAATAAGGGGATAATATTTTGAAAAAAATATTTGTATGAAATTATTAAGAATTGAATAATTCAAAGAGGGATTCAAAAAGGTATTGAAGAAGTAAAATATAGATCTGATATTTTAGGAAGATTAAGGATTCACGAAATTTGGTGAAGGTGGATTACTTTTTTATAATCCCGCTCAAACATTTTTGGTGTGTATATAAAAGGAGGAGACTACTTTGTGTATTAATTGAAATTCATTATTCATGAAATAAGTGATATAATCTATACAATTTATGAAAGAAGAAGTTTCAATTAGGTGCTTTATTGAAGAGGTTTTCAAAATAGAAGGAACAAATTAAATGCGATGAGATCATAATTAGAGTTTCCACTAAGTGAAACCAAACTAGTATTTTTGGACTAAAGAAGAAGTAAGTTCATATTTGTTTTAGTGGTATTTAGATGAAATTTACATTTCTATATTTAGCAGTCATACTTGAGAATTAGACAGGGCAAACAAACTATGTATCATTAAAAATTCCAAGAAAGATCTTACCTTCTTCTAGGTAATAATGTGAATAATTTTTTTTAATGTTTGTGTTTTTTAGAATATGATTAAGATGAAAAAATTACATTGAATAATTTTTTTCAACATGAAGCACACTATTATAATGAACATAGTGTTACATGAGTGTAAGGGAATATCCTACTTGTTTTATTCCACATAAAAGGATTTCATTCTATTGTATTGTGCGATATTGTATTAGTTTAAAACCATACCAAGGACTAGATACACATATTTAGTGGTAAACCTTGTAAATTCGTATGTTCATATGGTTGTGTGTTTGAGTATTTTTCAAAGAAGAAATAAATAGTTGACATGATGTGAAGGTTATTTATATCATAATGGCACATAAAATAAAAAGACATCACTAATTCAATCCTACCCTCTCTGTGATACATTAATCCTTATTAGTTAATCTCATGGAACAAATACATGAAACCCATAGAAAGGGAATGGACCTTAGTCATGTTCAATTTGACTTGATCTGTTGTCATTTGAACGATGATTGAAGATCCAAATAAAAATCAACAATTCTCAAAATATTCCCCACATTGAATATTTTACAAGTAATATGATCGATATATAAATAAATTTGTTGGTTTATTTATTTAGGTTTTATCATAGAATTAAAAACTGGAATGAAGAAAAAATCCTACCTTGGTTCAGATCAATTTATGGTGAAGAAAGATTGTATGAATTTTTTGTTGGAAATATCCCCAAGTTTCATTGTACACAAATTGATGATCCAGGATCTGGTCATCGCTCACCAACAGAAGCTCATTAAATTCTCTCCAATGGATCATTACAATTTTCAATGTTATGGGATAACCACATAATTTCTATGTAATAATTTATTTTTAGAAAAATGATGGGTTAGGATAATTAATTAAAAATATCAATTAACTCAATTAATTTATTAAAACTTGCTCCCGTGACAATTCCCCAACCCGAATGCCCGACAGATTCCAATGTTATATCATGCATAGGTTAAAACCCACACTCTAAACTCAATTGATGTCCAAAATTTTTTACCTGATACTATGTTTGGATGTTCTTCAACCAGTTTAGGAAAGCTATATGGACATGAATTTAATATATAAAATATATTACACAAATTAATTCTAGGAAAACGTTTTCTTCGAATATCACACCATCTCTGGTCCTAGCTCAGAATATAAACCATAAAATATTCAAAAAAAATACATATAAAACAGGATTAATTACCCTCTCCCAACCTTTTGGATTTACATCTTATAAATAAAAACCTCAAAGGCTATACAAAGAGATGTGGGTACTAAGAATGTATCTAAGTCTCCCACTCCAATGATCTCTTCTAAATTTTCTATTTCTTCCATTGGACACACACTAGGGGAGTCAATAACTCATCACACATCCTCTATTTCTGATTCTCAATATCTATTGGGTACTTTAAAATGGTAACTCTATCCTCAATGTCCATCTTTCCCTATTCGTTAACATGTGATATATCGTGCAGATACCTTCTCATATGTGACATGGTGGAAAACAACATGTTCTTAATCTATATATGGATGTAGATCTTAGTGGTATGACACCTTGTAAACTCTAAATATTATCTAGAAAGGGCCAATGCATCTCAGAAATCACTTTCCACTTACCAAATATCTACAATCCACATCAATGTGAGACCATCAAGAACACATGGTCTCCCAACTCAAACTCTAATAACATATATATTATATTCTTATATGATTATTTTTGAATTTATTTATTCCTTATCTTCACTCGTATGGTTTTCACATTCTCTATAGTGGCTCCCACTAACTTTGGGATAATAAGTTCTTACTCTTCTGGGTTGGTCCACATAGTGGTGACCTATAGGAAGACCCGTATAGGGCCCAAAATGATTCCATACATATTGGGGAATGGTAGAAATTTTTGGACACAATCTCCACTAATGGTATGTTATCCTACCAATTATAGCCTAAGTTTTACATGCTTTCCCACAACATTGCGTTAATGACCTGAATGGTCTTCTCATTCTAGAAATTAGTATGGGGTTTAAAGGCCTTGCTCAGACATAACTATGTTCCGTAAACCTCTTTAAATCCTCTCCATAACCAATATTTGAAGTGAACATCATGGTCAAAAATTATCATTTAGGTAACTCCATGGATTCAGAGTATCCACTCCATGTGGAGGCATCCCAACATCTCTATAGAACTCTTATATACAATAGCAAAGAAGTATTCCATCATGGTGAGTTTGTCTAAAATCACCTAGATTAGAGAATATCCACTAGAAATACATGGAAACCCCATTAATAATTCGATTAATACCCCATCCCACTTCCACTCTATTTCCTCAAGGGGTTGAGTTATATCAGCTTTAACCTCGTACTCAGACATTAGTCATAAACATGTAAGGAATCAAGAAAAAAACATTGAAACTCACATATTCATCTCTAGACACAAAAACTAGCATCAAAGTTTCTAGTACATATTTTACACACTCATATGTACCACAAAATGATATTTATGAAACTCTCTTAGGACCTCCTCCTACAACGTCATTGGTACCATCGTGTGACCTCTAAAAGGAATGAAATTCTCCCCATATTTAGGAAACCCATCAGGAGCATGTATAGAAAATAAATGAGTTTGTAGGGATGTAGAGTTGGTATCCCCAAGCTATGGCTCCTAGAATCGATGTACAAGAGGAGGGGGAAAACCATCTACTGTAGGTAAGATTCTCTATCCCCATCTATAAAGGATAATTTCAATGAGGACAACTTCTCCGATAGCTAACATAGAATATATGAACTAGATATTCTATTGAGAGATTCTTATAACAAATTCCCCTTCCCATGAGTATAGACAATTTTGTAGTTATACACTTCATAGAACTCTAGACATTGCCTCTGTCACAAGTTAGGATTATTCTGAGCATTGAAATACCTAATACTCTTATGGTTATAATAGAGGATAAACCACTCACCCATAAGGTATTCTGACTACATCTTTAGTGAGAAGACTACCACTACTATTTCATGATTCTGGGTGATGAAGTAATTCTATTATGGTCCTAAATTAAATGAAAAATATGAAAACTCCACATAAATCTATATCAAAACGCAACCATGAACGGTTCTAGATGCATCACAAAACAATAAATACTTAACACCCTCCAATGGTAATATCAGGATGGGATCACTCATCAATATCTTCCCCAACTCTTGGAAATCTGACTAGAACCTCTCTGTCCACATGAAAGGGTTCCCCTTTTACATCAAATATGTCTACGGAGATGATATCTTGATGAATATAGGAAATAATATCTGATATTATCCTTCCATCCCAAGCTATCACAACCTCATCCTCATCCACTACCTCAACCTTTTCCCTGCCCCTGCCACACTATGGTATGAGATAACATGTCCCTTGAAAGTGTACCCTTTGAATTAAAATTGGATATTTGAGTGATTCCCATAAATCTAGTGATCTTGGAGTATGTTCATATCAATCCGCAAGTTCCTTGTGTTCTTCTCCTTAGATGATGAATACTCTAGGATATAATCGATGAAGAATATTAATGAATTATTCTAATAAAGGCTGAAATATATAGTAATGAATCCCATGAAAACTGATGGGAGGTCATCATTCAAAAGGGAATCACCAAGTACTCATATTGGTCAAAGTAACATAATAATTCTATCTTTAGTATATCCTAACCCCATTCATTCAGATGGTGATATCTTGATCTGAGGTTAATATTTTTGAGCCATTGCTCCCCTCTCAATTTATCAATGTGGTTATATATTATTATTTTATGATATATATGCTTTGCATTCTCATGTCTTAGGTGATGGTAGTCCACACATAACCTCCTGATCACATATTCCTTTTTAGAAATGAATAATAGGGATTCCCAGGGTGAAACACTAGGTCTAACAAATCCCCTCCTTTGAAAGCCCTCCTAATACACTCTCAACTCACGAATCACATCAGGAGCCGAAAGATATTGTGGTAAATAAAATATGGTCATCCAAAGGTGTAGATTAATGTAGTAGTCTATCGATCGTTCGGAGGTAATCCTGGAATATCCTATGGAAATATGTCCTCATACTCTGTCACCAATATAGTGTACTAAAAATTCATATAATCCACTAAAATAAGTGTCATTTTAGCCAACTAAGGAGTAATTATCCACATTCTCTTATGAATGAAACCATCTTAGACTATCTGGGTTTACTTTTAACCCACAAAGGAAAACCTAGTCCCATTTCTCTGGACACACCACATACTCTTATGGAAAGAATCAATATGGGAATGAACTCTAGATAACCAATTCATAACAAAGATGGCATCATAAGGTATCGTCACTACTACAATGTGATCCATGAAGAAACTATTTCCATTACGAGTTAGGAGACACCCTGGAAAAAAGTGTGTGATTTTTGAGTCTTCTCCTATTGAAGAATCTAAGTGCAAGGTTTGATCCAAAGGCTCGACCAAAATCACTTTGTTTGAAAGTATATAAGTGTAAATAATGTATTGATTCACACATGTGTCCATAAGTACAATAGATATTGTAGAAGAGATAAATATCTTACCTTGTATCATCCCTAGAACCTCTGGGTCATAATCCCTATCCTCCTACAAGTACCCCCATCCCTGAAAACTGGCTCACTAATCCAAGCATGTACAACACTTTAGGCCTAAGTTGTGTTTTGGTGGTATTTTTTTTTCAATTGACTAGTTTATTAAATAAGGAAAGTGTGTTTAGAAAGATGATGAATGGAAAATAGTATTGAGGAAGTTTATTATTGTCAAGTTTTTTCATTTACCATCAATAATGTTTTTGAATAAATGAAAACACATCATTCTCCTTTTGAAAAAAATCATATTGACTATTGATTTCAAAAGAATCAGAGTCTTATTTTTAAAATAATCAGAATCATATTTTCAAATGAAATCGAATCACTATGAATTTCCATCATAATGAGAAGAAGTTTTTCTGATTGGGCTCATCACAGGTCTAAAATGAATGAAAAAATATATTTCTTGAAGTAAATTGTCATCTTATTCACTTGGGATTAAATATGAAATATTTATTTGTTCTGAGGGAGAATCACAATATACATGACTATGATAAATTAAATGTGATGGTGATCTGCTTATTTTAATTTCATATAAATAATAAGTGTAATTTAGAACATGTTATTAAAGATTTATGGGAAAATAGAAAACAAAATTACGTGGTATCGTATTTGGATAGAAGATAAGAAAGATGATGCCAATTTACTATAGCAACCGATCATCCATCTTATGAAAGAAATACACTATTCATTCCTAGGATGATCATACTCTAGCTCAAGAAGATAATGATAAAATTTATAATGATCATAGATAGAATGATGGTACCTAGGCCAATCGTACTTAGAAATATTGTTCTTTGGACAATCGTACTCATGACAAGATGGATGGAGAGATGTTTACTTTTCAACTAAGGGTAAAATTGTTCATGAGAAGAGAACAAGAAGAAGTCTGGTATCACAAGTGGGTCAAGAGAAAAAGTAATAAAGTAGATGTGGTTTGAGAAGAGAGACAAATGAGTTCATTGAATGGGATGTCAAGGGGGATCCTATCCATCAAAATAATGATTGAATCTCAAGTGGTTCCAGATAACTATTGATGTTTTTTGGATAATTTAATTAATTTATTTACATAATATTTTTACAGGGAATTATTATGTAGAAATATTCTTCAGAATATTGGAATAATTAATTAATATAAGGTTTGAAACTGAAATGGATTTTTGGAGAAGAATGGGTGAATACTTTTGATGATTCGATAAAACTCAGGATTTTTTGAAGAAGTAAAAAATTACCTAATATTTTAGGGGAAATAGTTATTTTGGTGAATTTTGGTGAGCGGGAATGTTTTTGGAATTCCTAAAAAACATATTAATGGTCACCTATATATTAAATAAAAGTACTTTGTACTTTTTTATGTCCAATTTACTATTTACCACAGTAGAGAGAGAATCTCTGAGTTTTTTGAGAGAAGAAGAAGTTTTTTAGTGAGCTTTGGTTGAAGATGTTTTTGAAAAATAAGTGATAGGAGAAGAGACAAGATCTCAAAATTGTATTAAGATAATAATTGTACTCATTTGATTACTATTTTAAGCTTGTCAATCATATTCAATTGATCATCATATTTGGATAAATTAATCAGATAGGGAATTTTTGTATTGTGATGTTCAGTTAAAGGAAGGATAATTTAATTGGTTATAATTAATCTATACTATATAATTTCAAAGTGGTATTAATTTTACCAGGTTGAATCGTACCAAGGAGAATCATATCGAGAAGAATCATACTGGAGAGTATCATTATCAGAGGAATCAGAGTATGAAAATCAGATTGATTTTTTTTGAAAAAATTATAGGATGTTCTTACCATATTATGGTTTAGAAAGTGAATTCTTTTTAAAAGGAATCAAATATTTAATTGAAATAAGGGTCATGTAACATGTGTTGTTATAAAAATATTGTATTATTGTATTTGTGATAAGAGGGTGCACCCAGACTTTTGTGTTGTCATCAAACTGCCACACGATTGAAAGCGAATATCCTACATGCGGTAATCCAATCATTTTATTTTAGTATAATTTTTTGTATTGGATTATTTCCAAACCATACAATGGATATAGCTATTCTTATTTAATAGTGAACCTTTTAAATAACTATGTTCTTTTGGATGTGTGTTTCACTAATGCAGAAAACGTTTTTTACGTCACCATTTTTACGTCGGTTATATATATCCGACGTAAAAATACGGAGAGTATATTTTTAACGTCGGTTATTTTAATAACCGACGTTAAAAATCACGCCTATTCATTTTTTACGTCGGTTATCTTATAACTGACGTAAAAAACCAATGCTCGGGTGGGTTTTTACATCGGTTATTTGGAAACCAACGTAAAAAACCCGATATCTACACGTTTTTTACGTCGGTTATCAAATAACTGATGTAAAAAACCAAAGTGCAGGGTTTCTTACGTCGGTTATTTTATAACCGATGTAAAAAACGAGATGTCTATGGGTTTTTTATGTCTGTTATTTTTTAACCGACATAAACCCCCCCCCCCCCCCACGTGCTTTGGTTTTTTATGCCGGTTATTTGATAACCGACGTAAAAACGCGTAGATATCAGTTTTTTTACGTCGGTTTCCAAATAACCGACATAAAAAACCCCCCGCGCATTGGTTTTTTATGTCGGTTTTCTTATAACTGATGTAAAAAACGACATATCAACTCGTTTTTTACGTCGGTTATAAAATAACCGATATAAAAAACAAAAGCATGGGGGGGTTTTTTACGTCGGTTATAAAATAACCTACGTAAAAAACCTGTAGATAGATCATTTTTATGTTGGTTATAAAATAACCGACGTAAAAAACCAAAGTGTGGGGGCTTTTTTACATCGGTTTTAAAATAGCAGACGTTAGAAATTTAAAAAATAGTTTATAACGTCGATATTAAAATAACCGACATTATAAAACTTTTAAAGAAATTAAAGCCCCATGGACTGTCATTTACGATTTTTCAATTGACAGTCCACCAGCTCGTCTCTCTTGCATGGTAAACCCAAATTGGCTCGTCGATCGACTTGCGTTAAACTCATTTTGGCTTCATTGTTTATCTTTTTCACTCCTCTCGAATCTATCATCTCAACTCACAGCATTCAAGTAATCCTTCCACGAATTTATTTTGTTCATTTTTTTTTCACAGATATTCTATAATTATGTTTTGCGATTTTTGTACATTTAATGTAAACAAGATGTAGGGGTTTCCATATATGCACCTCATTACTATTTTGATAAGATGGTGATGAGATAATCTAAGATACATATGATTCATTGATGGAAGTGATACAATTTTACATGGTGTAGGATGATTTTTGGTCGGGGTGAGACCATGACATTAGCATTGGGGTGTGAGAGGAAAAGTAGTGGAGAAGTGGTATCCGAGAACCTTTGTTTTAATATATATATATATATAAAATTTTTTATATGAAAAGGTTTATTTATATGAATTATTTTGTGAGTGATCCATAGTGAGTATATGAAACTATTTTTCCTTGTTTAGGTTATGATTTAGATTCCTTTTTTCATAGGGCTTTAGTGTGCTTCCTCAACATTATCATGAGATGTTTTAGGGAGGATCTTACTATGTATACATGTTATGCCCACCATACATAAATATAATGAATTTTTTTGGTTTTTAAAAGAAATTTGTAGTTTTTTATAGATGTTAGTAGCATGGAAGTGTTGTGGAGTAGCGCATTGGGGTGTGAGAGGAAAACTAATGGAGAAGTGGTATCCGAGAACCTTAATTTTAATATATATATATATAATTTTTTATAAGAAAAGGTTTATTTATATGAATTATTTTGTGAGTGATCCATAGTGAGTATATGAAACTATTTTTCCTTGTTTAGGTGATGATTTAGATTCCTTTTTTCATAGGGCTTCAGTGTGCTTCGTCAACATTTTCATGAGATGTTTTAGGGAGGATCTTACTATGCATACATGTTATGCCCACCATACATAAATATAAACAATTTTTTTGGATTTTAAAAGCAATTTGTAGTTTTTTATAGATGATAGTATCATGGAAGTATTGTGGAGTAGCTTTAATGAGTATATAGAGTTTATTGTTTCTTCCTAGATTTACTTTTAGTACTAATAATATTCTTTTTGGTTTATATACAACAATACATGTATGAATTCATGCATAATTATCTAAATTTATTTATTTCGAACTGAGGAGGGTTACTTTTGGTGGGAGCAGATCCTAAATGATTTGGTATGAATTCATTCTATCATAACCATAAATAAAATATAGTTGTATTTTATTTATCATATACATCCACTCATACTCTTCTTTTTCATCACAAACCCTTTGAGAATAAAAAACCAAACTAATGGCTTTGGTATCCACAATGCCTTTTGTTATAGAATATGGGACATCAAAATCAAATGATTGAACATATTCCTCCCAAAAAAACTGCCATTGATTTTTATAATTGTGTGAAAATATTTACCAAATGGATTTAGAGTCTATAGAAACCATTAATAACATGTTAAATAGGAATTTTATCTAATATATTAAAACATCAAAACCGCAATCAATATTAATCTTTGTAGGCGTCATGGTTTTCTTTGATTCAATGAAATTTAAAACTGTTATATCTAACTATATTTTATTTTAAAAATATTATTCAAGCATATTTTTTTAAATAACTATAGATTTGTTTTATATTTTAAATTGTTTTACATTCAAATTATGATTTTTTTATATAAACATATATCTGTCTTATCTTAATAATATATATTTTTTTGTTGATATTTGTTATAGGTAATAATGAGTCGAAGTTGGATTACGACACATCGAATAAGCAATGAATTTGAATAAGGTATTGATGCCTTTTTGGAATTTGCAAAACGAAATGTTCCAAGTAGTGACATTTTTTTCTGTCCATGCCAGAAATGTTTGAATATAAAGAAGTTGAAAAGTAGAGAGATAAAAGATCATCTGATTTGTCATGGTTTTAATCCGAGTTACAGCCCTTGGATTTGGCATGGTGAAACTGGATGGAATTTCACTAATGATGATGATTCACAAGATGGTAACTTTGATGGAATTGATGAAATGATTCGTGATATTGTAGCAGAACAAATTGACATAGAACCGACAGTTGCGCGTCTATATGGTGATGCTGAAAAACCATTATATCCTGGTTGTATAGATTTTACGGTTTTTTCGGCGATGTTAAGATTGATTAACCTGAAGGCGAAGCATGGATGGAGTGACAGAAGTTTTACAGAGCTACTACAATTGATGAAAGACATTTTTCCAAAAGATAATGATCTTCCAGATTCACATTACAAAGCCAAGAAAATATTATGCCCGATGGGATTGGGATACAAGAAAATACATGCATGTCCGAATGACTACATTATATATAGGAAGGAATATGAATTTCTGTCAGAGTGTCCTAAATGTGGGACATCACGGTATAAGGTGAAAGAAAAATCACAGGATGATGTAGAGATTACAAAGCTCCCTTCAAAGGTATTTTGGTATCTTCCTATAATTAATCGTTTTAAACATTTATTTGCTAAATCACATGATGAAAAAAGGTTAAGATGGCATGCTGAAGAGCGGGTATGTGATGGAAAAATACGTCATCCAGCTGATTGTCCACAATGGAAGAAAATTGATGCATAGTAGTCTACATTTGGAAATGAAATTAGAAATCACAACTAGGGTTGTGAAAAGATGGAATGAATCCATACCAAACACTTAGTAGCACACATAGTTCATGGACTGTTTTATTGGTAATTTACAACCTCTCTCTTGATGTTTGTATGAAGCGCAAATATGTCATGTTGAGTACAATGATCTCTGGTCCAAAGCAACCCAGTAATGATATTGATGTTTTCTTATCACCGTTGATTGATGATTTGAAACTGTTATGGGCTGATGGTATTAGGGTGTCTGATTCTTTTAAAATGGAATATTTTCAACTGCATGAAGTGCTTCTGTTCACTATAAATTACTTCCCAGCGTATGGAAATTTGTCTAGATACAGTGTTAAAGGGCATAAAGCATGTCCAATTTGTGAACAACAGACGTCATATTTTCAATTGCATCATGGGACGAAAACAGTGTACATGGGTCATCGATGTTTTTTCCTATGGAACACCCTTATAAAAGACTAAAAAAGGAATTCAATGGTTCACAAGAATTTGATACTGCTCCAAAACCTATATCCCCTGATCTGTATTTTGAGAGGGTGAAAAACCTTGATGTGACATTGGGAAAGACACAGAAATATGGTAATGATAGACATATTTGGAAGAAAAGGTCAATTTTTTTGAGCTACCATATTAGAGGTATCATGAAGTTAAACATAATATTGATGTCATGCACGTAGAGAAGAATATATGTGATTCTTTGATTGGAACATTGTTAGATATTAAAGGAAAGACTAAATATGGGTTGAATGCAAGATTAGACTTACTATCAATGCGAATACGTTTGGAGTTAGCTCCCACTTCTAAAGGAAGACGAACATTTCTTCCCCCGGCTTGTCATACATTATCGAAGAGGGAGAAAATTAGCTTCTGTCAGTGTCTTCATTATACCAAAGTGCCTCAAGGTTATTCTTCTAATGTAAAAAATTTTGTCTCATTGAAGGACTTGAAGTTGATAGGTATGAAATCACATGATTGTCACGTCATGATGCAACAAATTCTACCAGTTGCATTGTGTGGAATATTGCCCATTCGTGTCAGAAAGACTATAATGAAGTTGTGTTATTTTTTCAATTCAATTTGTAACAAGGCAATTGATGTGAATGCTTTGAAAATTTTGGAAAAAGATGCAATTTTTATACTTTTTCAATTGGAAATGTATTTTCCTCCAACTTTTTTTGATATAATGGTGCATTTAATGATTCATCTGGTTCGAGAAATAAAGCTTTGTGGACCTGTATATCTTCGTTGGATGTATCCTTTTGAAAGGTATATGAAAATATTAAAGGGGTATGTTAAAAATCTATATCGACCTGAAGCCTCTATTATTGAAAAGTTTATTTCTGAGGAGGTAGCAGAGTTTTGTATGAGCTACTTGGTTGTGGTGCAACACATAGGTTTGCCTTCAT
The DNA here is from genome assembly GCA_963277665.1 of Viscum album. Classification (NCBI taxonomy): domain Eukaryota; kingdom Viridiplantae; phylum Streptophyta; class Magnoliopsida; order Santalales; family Viscaceae; genus Viscum; species Viscum album. Next base: position 978,451,445 of record OY728161.1, read on the forward strand.
CTCGCCATGAATGAGTTAATAATGAGGGAAAGGGGATTCACGGCTTGAAAGTCAAATCATTGTCAGCTGAACAGATGAAGAAGTTAGAATCATACATCATGAATAACATAGATGATGCTCAACCGTATATCACATTGCATATTAATGAGTTGAAAAAATGTCATCCAAAGAAGAAAGAAATGTGGATTTTGAATAAGCACAACAAAACTTTTTTGTCATTGATTAAAAAGAATTTGCTTGGTAGATCAGATGTATCAGAGACATTAAAATGGATAGTGGGTGGTCCATGTTTAAATGTGATAACATGGTCCGGTTGTAACATTAATGGTTATACATTTCATACAAAAGCTCAGGACAACAGAAGTGCAGTTCAGAATAGTTGTGTATTGGTGTTTGCAGAAGCAATGCATTTTTCGAGTGTTAAGGACAAAAACCCAATTTCTGAATCAAGTGCATATTATGGAGTGATTGAAGACATATGGGAGGTTGATTACTTTAAAATTAAAGTTCCTGTTTTTAACTGTAAATGGTTTAACGGTAACAACAGTGTCATACACGATGAATTTGGAATGACACTTGTTAATATGAATAGATTGGAAGACACATCTGATTCTTTTATAATGGAAACACATGAAAAACAAATTTTCTATGTAGTAGATCAATCAGATATGCAGTGGGATGTTGTTTTACAAGGGAAAAAACAATATGTTGGCGAGGATGAACTTGATGAATATGATGCTTTATGTGAGATCCCTACTACCATGGTAATATTAACAGAACATAATGACGATCATGTTGAAGACATGGTTTGTGCCATAAGGAACGATCACGACGAAGGAATTTGGGAAAACAATCCATTTGTACATTCCTAAAATTACAGGTAACATATGTTTATTTATTTTTTACAATTATTTTTTCCATAAATGTTAGATATTGTATGTTTTTTATTTATTAAAACATGTTTTAAAATAAAATAAGTATAAGTTTTTGTTTGTTTTAAGTTTGTTTAGTTAACTTTATCATGTTTATAACCATTACATGAATTTTAAAATGCTTATTTTTGTTCACTGACCATTACTTTACCATGTTTACAATGTTTACCAGGTTTACCATTTTTACCATTTTTACCATCTTGATCATCTTGACCATCTTTTCCATCTTTACCATTGTTTAACATGCTTACCATATTACCAATGTTTACTATTATATAACTTAGTACACTTTTCTATTTTCTGATTACAATAGTATTAAAATATATGAATTTGTATATTTGTGAACTGACGTTTGTTTTTTTGATTTGAAGGATAATGACAGATCATTCATATGAACAACCACATGATTCTGGAGAGGAGCATATTGCTGGTCATACCTCTGGGGATGAACATTCACATGCTCCTATTACGAAAAAGAGTTCAAAGGTTGGTAAACGTGGGTTCACACGTTTACCAAAATTATCACTTGCCCGTACGCAAGATCAGAGGATAGTCATTGATTTTGATGATGATGATATTCCTAGAGGTCCGAATGCCAAAGATTTTAAGAGTTTTGTTGCAACTCAGGCTAAGACCAAAATAAGCATTATGTATGATGATTGGAGAGGTGTGGATAAAGAGATTATATCTTAGTTGTGGGAGATGATTTTGGTAAGATCTTTTGTCATTGTTTGACCATTCATTTAATGTTTCTAGTATATATAATATGTTTAACCTCTTCTTTATCAGATGAAATTTGATATTCCTAACACTGGAAGAGTCAATAAGAAATGCTTATCGATGGCTGCCAAGAGATGGAGGGATTTCAAATCAACCCACTCATCTGATTTCATTTATGGTCATAGCAGTTACAACAATCCATGTCGTATATATCCTTTTATAGATGAAGACACATGGAGATAGTTTTTTGAAAGTAGAAAAAAGATTCATTTCTGGTAAGGGAATTTAAACTTTTATAAACATTCTTATATAAATGATTTTATTAATGTTTTTTTAATGATTTCTTATTCTTAAATTACAGAAAACAAGGAAAGCTCATCAGGAGATCCAATCTAAAAATGTATACCCTCATAGTTTATCTCGGGGAGGGTATACATTATCGGAAGAACAAATGATGGCGGAAAAATTTCAACAACTAAGAGCTGAGTCTTCAAGCTCTGGAGAGGTGGCCCCTCTATCCCCTCTATCTAGACATGAAAAATGGAAGAGAGCTCGAAAGGGAAAAAAAGGGAAATATCTTTCGGAAGAATCGAGAATCGTAGCTTAGAGGATTGTAAGATATATATTTAATTTATTTAAGTTAACTTTTTTTTCGTCATATAAGTTTCAATCATTACAGAAATGTTCAATTAATTAATATAGGACTCTCTTGAGGAGCAGAGTTCAGAGGGGACATTTATAGCTACTGGGAGGGAAGATATTTTATTTGCAGCATTGGGAAGGCCCGAACATCCTGGTCGTGTAAGAGGATATCCGGTAGGTGTATCGGTAAGAAAAGTGTTTCCACGTTCTTCAACTTCTAACATTGAGGGGGTTTATAAAAAAATAGAATCCTTCGAGGATGAAGTTCAAAATATTAATGTGATGATGGAGGAAAAGATTAGAGAGTTGGTGCCGTCTATGTTTGAAGAAATGCAAAGACAATTTCAGACTGCAGCTCCCACTCCTCCACCTCCCCCTGCAGACCCCATTATTTATCCTCCACCTCTGCCAGTAGCTCCCACTCCCCCACCTCAGCCTGAGGACCCCATTTTTGATCCTACGCCTCCGCCGCAGCTTCCTACATATTGCGAGTTGTATGTTGATGATTCTCAACATCATATAGTAGCATACGGGTTGTTATATTGTATAGGAGATACAGTTCATCATCAACAATTAGAGGTAGAGAATCAGAGGGTCACTGTACATGATATTATAGATAGATCAGCTAGGGTACCAATACCTACAGATGAGGTGGCGATAGTTGGACAGAGTATTGGCCATTTTTTGGTTTGGCCATCTAGTCTTCTTCGACTCATTACCATAGAGGTATAAATGTTAAATATTTTATTTTATTTTTTGATTAAAGTAGTTTTATCATATGAAAACTACTATATTTTTCAAATTTTTTTCACAGGAATACTTCAAAGGTAAAGAAATACTATATAGACAACAACAAAGACAATAGGCTATGACATCAGATACAGATTCCAGTGGTCTTGACAGATTGTCATGAAATTCACATTTTTTGTTGGGTTTTTATGAGTTTCCAATGGAATCTCATGTTTGTGGACGTGAAATAAGTGTGGGGATTACAAAAATTGATATCATGGAGCTTGTTACTAGAGATAAGTTGGGCATCAACGTGGTGATTTTTTTTCCATGTAAGTCTTAACACCTTTTCCATGCGTTATATTTATTAAAAATGTATACTTATGTATGTTTTGTATTAGGTATCTTTATAAAATTCGTGAGAGGAATGACCTGATTGAAGTATATGGATTCATGGACCCACAATTGATTTCCCCTAAAGCATGTGCATTGAATGAGGAACAAAGAATGGTTTATATTGCTGAATGATTTGAAAATAATATAATCACACAATGTTGGATGATGCCATTTTGTGAGAGGTATGAAACACATTTCTCTCAAAGAGTTAATTATCTTTTAACATAACAAACCACTAACATTAAATTTTCTTTTATCAGTGATCATTGAATGTTAGGGATTTTTTCCCAAGGGAGAAAGCTCTTTATTAGATATTCTCTGTTCATAGTGATGTGCGGGAAATTTTTAAGAATATATTGGGAAAGTAAGTTTCAATTTCTCAATAGTTTTATATATTATAATGAATTTTAAATTTACCCCATTCGTATTATTTTCTAACAGTGAATGGGTTTACTTTCGAAAAAACACAAAGAAAAGAAATGCAAAGATCAAATATGTAAATGCGAAGGTAAATTTCCATTTATAATTTGTACTTTTTTATTTATTAAATAAAAATAATATATTGAATTTACACTCATTCAAACAGAATTGTCATGAACAACACGACATCATCGAATTTGGATATTATATTTTAAGATTTATGTATGAAATAATAACAACTGGGACAGTTGTGAATTTTGACCTGGTATGATTTCCTCTTAAACATTGCCATAATATTTCCATTTTATTTATTCATTATACACGTTAATTATCATCTTTTTCATTTGTAGCTTTTTGATGACCCTCAACCCTATACTGCTGAAGAAATCAAACACGTTCAAGTGGAGTGGTCAAGTTATTTTACAGGTTTGATTGAATTTTAGTTGTTTGTAATGTAAAATGTAATTTTGAATATTGTCATTTTAATTGTGTATTTGGTAGTTGTTTACGCTGGATTTAGTTTTTTTTGAAGTTGACAGTGTAAGTTTTGAATATTATATAAGTGAATGTTTAATTTTGCTCTACTTAATATTTTGGTCTACTATTGATGGTTTTTCTAGTATGGATTTGGGTCTGTGGGGGAGGGGTTCCAAGGGTGTGGGGATGTGTTCAGTGGGGTTGGGGGTGTCCAGTGGTCTGGGAGGGCTGTCCGGTGGTGTGGGGAACAGTCCTGGGGGGTGGCAGGGATGTCCAGGGGTGTGGGAAGGTGGTCCAGGGGTGTGGGAGTGCTGTCCAGGGGTGGGGGGGGGGGGGGGGGTTGTCCAGGGGTGGTTGGGGCTGTCCAGGGGTGTGGTGGGGGCTGTCAAGTGGGGTGAAGGGGTGAGGGGGTGCTGTTCAGGAGGGTGGGGGTTGTCGAAGGGTGTTGGGGGGTGTCCGAGGTTCGGGGGGCAGTCCAGGAGTGTGGTGGGGGCTCCAATGGGGTGGGGGAGGGTTGTCCAAGGGGTATACATGAGGGTGGGAGCTCCAATGGGGGTGGGGAGGGCTGTCCAGGGGGTATACATGAGGGTGATGGCTCCTACGGGGTGGGGGAGGGCTGTCCATGGGGTATAAATGAGGGTGGGGGCTGTCTAGGGGGTATGTTTTATATGTTATCTATGTACATGCTTAATTTTGATCTACTTCTGTTTTTGTGGTACGATTTCTTGATTTGTTTTCTGGTAGATTCTAGTGGAGAGAAGATGACTCCATTCTGTTACAAAAAATTTGGTTTATCACGTCAGTTATTAAATAACCGATGTTATAAAATGCCTGGAAAAAAGTTTATCACGTCCGTTATTTAATAACCAACATGATAAAATGCCCGGAGAATGGTTTATCACGTCGGTTATTTAATAACCGACATGATAAAGGTACTGGGGAATAGTTTATCACGTCAGTTATTGAATAACCGACATGATAAATGGTCTGGACAATGGTTTATCAGATCAGTTATTGAATAAATGACGTGATAAACCGCCTCCCACCGGTTTATCACGGCGGTTATATAATAACTGACATGATAAACCCCCCTCCCCCGGTTTTTCACGTCGGTTTTATATGAACCGACGTGATAAACCACACTCACCCCGGATTTTCACGTCGGTTCTTATATAACTGACGTGATAAACCCCCCTCGCCATTATTTATTACGTCGGTTGATTAATAACCGACGTGATAAACCATTTTCCAGGCCTTTTATCACGTCGGTTGTTAAATAACCGACGTGATAAACCCTTCCCATTTTCTTTATCATGTCGGTTCTAAAATAACCGACGTGATAAACATTGCATTTTTAAGTTTTTGACGTCGGTTTTTAAATAACCGACGTCAAAAACCTTATTTATAACGTCACACATATTATCTTCGGCTAGAAACCGACGTAAAAAATGAAAAATAACCGACTTAAATTTTTTTTTCTGCACTAGTGTTTGATTGGTTTTTAGATAGGAATTGAATCTTAAATAGGAAGTCAACGTTGTTTTTTATGAAAGGAAAACTAAAAGAAAAATATCACAGATTCACCTCTCCTCCTCCCAGTGATATAATTACATTGACTGGGAACCTACAAGTGGTATTAAAGCAGAAGGTTTCCTTCGCTTATTATTTGTTGATGTATTTGAAGTAGAATGTGTTATGGAAAATCTGATTTGATGGAACATAAAGAGGATTGTGATATTAAATGATAGGACTTATCATATCTGGAAAGGAAGAATGTCTCCATATCTTATGTCTCTAGGTTATTACATTTCAAGAGCTGTCATATATAATTTCCCTCCTTTTATAGAGAATGTTACTCTAAAAAAGGCTGATAAGTAAAATCATGAGAATGTGGAAGAACCAATAATTCTTTAATCTCATAACTTTTTTTAATTGGGTTTCTAAGATTTAATGTATTTTCCACTACCATAGAAATATATTTTAATTTGAAAAACATTTATTAATGTAATACAAAATTAATGACTAAAATGTTAAAAATATGGGGATTGATGTATAAAGATCTAAAGATGGGTGGGCATGAATCTATTGATGAATTTTTTACTAGGTTAAATGACATTGTAATCACTATTAGATACCTTTTTTAATAGATAGATGTTTATAATATTATTTAATAGATCTTTATAATCATGCCCGATAAGTCTGATGAAATTTTTTTCTCATTGGACAACAGCGATCCTGAAACATTTTCTCTTGATGATTTTCATAACACTCTCATCACTCATGAAATGAAAAGATATGATGCTATGAAAATAAAAACAATAGTTTACAGAGAAATGTTTTTCAATTTTGTGAAGAAATAAAAGTCAATAAATATTACTATCAATGACTGTGCTAGTGAATCTGATTCTGAAAATTAGGAAAGTAAAAATTTTGTTGATATTTTATCCTTGTTTTCTAAAAATGTGAAAAGGGGACGAAGAAGGAATAAAGAGAAAATTTCCTTAAAATGACTTGGATATGGATCTAATTGGTATTATATTTTCAATTTTACACAATGTGTAAATGAAGATTAATGTGATGATGAAGGATGTGAAGAAGATGAATGAAGGCTAGGAATATCTTGGAAGAAAAAGGGTGATAAATTAAAATTATATTACAATAGGGAAGATAAGAGATTCTCCAAATATAAAAGGATAAAATATTTTTATTAGGAAGATACTTGTGAGGAGGTTACAAATTATAATGAGGAGAACATGTTTATTGCAATAGTTAATGGTGGTTGTTCTTATTATAGAGAAAGTAGTATTTATTTTGAATAATAAAGTGAAGGTGAATCCAAAAAACATGTTGAGTATTTTGATGAATTTTTTTTAATGTATCAATTAGTGATGAGTAATTAAAATGTCGTAATATATGATTAAGAATAATCTCAAAATGAATTGTATTTCAAAGATGATTTGAAATAATGTTTGATAAAGATTAAACGACATGAAAGGAAAATCCAGAAGTTGTAAGTTGAATGTTCATAAACAACACAAGAAATATTTTCAGAATATAAGTTCAATATTCATATAGATATTGGTGATTTAAAGAAATCACATAAGGAAAAAAAGAATTATAATGATCATATAGAAGTGATGTTGATAAAAGGAAGAAGATATGGAACATTTCCAACAGAAATATTCTAATGCTGAAAAGAAAGGTAATAGTTTCAAAAACTAAATTACTGAAGCTAGTGAAAGTTATTGTGTTTTGAAGCATAAGAAATATCCAAAAAAGATACCTTCAATGGTTTAGAATAAGTATGTAATTATTTCAGAAAAGAAGATCTCTAAGAATGTGATGAATGTGGACAAGACCAACAATGTTTGGAATTTCAACGTCTCAAAGATTGGTGAATCCAAAAATGTTTTGAATCATTTTGAATCAAGAATGGTTTCCAAAACATATGGTTCCAATAATAGTGAAAATAAGAAGAAAAGTATGATTGAAAAAAAGAATGTTTTTTGGATAAGAGAATAAAGAATAGAAGGTGGAAGAGAAATTTAATCAAAATTATTGTCAATATGGAAGTTTTAGAAGAAAATTCTCATTTTATGTATATTATAGGTATTGTGGTGGATTTGGACATAAAAAAAATATGTGTTGGTTTAACCAACAACACTATTAATATACAATGGCTTATAGAATGAAAGGATTGAGGGGGAGTAAATTCCCTAAAAAGAGGAAGTATAAGAAGGTCATATTCAAGAAACCTGAGAATAATGGAGGAATGATTGAAAACCAGTTCTCATCACTGAAAACAATTTTGGAAAGGTTTTAGCAACCGAAACACCTTTCGAAATTATGTATTGTATTATTACTGGAACTTTAAAAAATTATTGGAAATTCCTATAAGCTGGAGGTTTTGAATGTTAATTATAAAAGATATTTTTATTTTTAAAGGAATACGTGGTTTGTTATTTGGATAGAACACAGTGACATGGCTAGGAAATTAAGAAAGCACAAAAATTAGTGAAAGTAGAGAGGATGGAATAGATATATAAATATATAAGAAATGTTGAAAAAAAATGTATAAACAGATTGTGAATATGAGTAAGAGAGGCATGATATCAAAAGTTCTTCAACCATCTTTTAGGATGAAAAGACAGACATGAGAAAAACATTAAAAATTGATTGTAAGAAATATGTTTATAAATATGAAGAAAATACAACATACTTATCAGAAGATTCTATAGATAAGAAGAAAGTGGTTACAAAACCATATAAGGATGAACAAAAGGAATAAAGAAAATCCAATGAAATATACAATAATAATAAGAAGAAGTCAATACTGAGATAGAACTCTCAGTCCGATTGTTGTTTATAACAAAAAATTGAGGTTCCTCCATATTCACAAAAATCATAGTATAATTTTGTTAATATGAAGGTAATTTATTGAGTGAAAATAAAAAATAAGGAATGGATGAGTATCATACTATTCTTGCAAAAGAATGTAATTAGGTTATGAAAAATATGTGTTTTTGAAAATGTTTTTTACTAGAATGAACATTATGATATGTTTGTTGAGATGGGTGATGGTTAATTTTATCTCAAAACCAATTATTTCAGGGAATGACCAAATAAATATATTTTTTGACGAATCATGATGGATTATAACATGAATCTTTTGTTATGGATGACATTGATCACTTATTATACACTCATGTTTTCTAAACTGGGTTCTCCCTTATAGAAAAATAGTTATTTAGTTTAAGGTTCTTTATTAAGGAATTCATGTGAAATCTATTTTTAACATAAGATATAACCACTTGAAATGGGGGCATTGGTGTCAAACATGTATTGATGGCCCATTTTAATTTTTTATCAATAAGGGGAAAAGATAAGAGAAATGCGGAGAGTTAAAAGAAATAAGGTGAGAGAATAAAAAGTGAGAAATGAAAAAAATACCACTTACTATTTTCATGTGGTTAAAGTAGGTATTGGAAAAAAATACAATGGGGGATATTTTTAGTCCAAATTTGTGTTTTGGTTGTATTTGATGTCAATCAATAAGTCTATTAATGAAAAAATGTATGTTGAGAAAAATGGTGAATGAAGACCTAGATCTAAGAAGATGATTGTTTTCATGTGTTGTATTTTTCTATCTTGAATTTTCTTGAATAATTAAAGTCAACTCCCTTTGTTTTTTGAAAATATTATTTTGACCATTGATTTCAAAATAATTGGAATCTTGTTTTAAAAAGAATCTAAATCATGTTTTCAAAATAATCATACTCACTGTGAGTTTTCATCATAATGAGTCGAAACTGTTCTGATCGGACTCATCTCAGGTCCAAAATGAAACAGAAAATATCTTTCTATAAGTGAAAAGTCATTGAATTCACTTAAGATTAGATATAAAAAACTATTTGTTTTGAGGAATAACAAGAGTCTATATGACTATGTTATATTAAATGTGATGATGCTTTGATTATTTTTATTTCATGTTCATCATAAGTAGAATTTACAACATGTGATGCAAGATTTACGGGAATAGAGAACAGAGTTTTATGTTGTATTTTATCCAGGTGGAAGAGAAGAAAGATGATGTTGATTCACTTTTTCATCCAACCATCCATTGCATGAATAATAAACTATTCGTACCTAGGATGATTGTATTCAGTCTCATGAAGAGAATGATCATACCCAGAATGATCATACCTAGAATGATCATACCTAGGCCAATTGTACTCAGAAATATTTTATATTGAACAATTGTACTCTATATATGAAATAAAGAAATCTATTTTAATTTTCAAGGGTGTGTCAACTGAGACAAGAGGATTGGAGATGAAAAAATTTGGTATCACAATTGGGTTAATAGAAAAAGTGAAAATGTATAAGTGGTTTGAGAATAGAGAAAAAAGATTTTTCTGAATGGGCTCTCAAAGGTGAGCCAATCATTCAAAAGAATTATTATATCTCATGTGGGTTAAGATAAAAAGGAATTTTTCAGGAGAATTCCATTTCTTCATTCACATAAAAATGGTACATGCCATTTTTATGAATAAATCATATTTAGAAGATTGTAATCATTAATTGACATCAGATTAGAAAATGAAATAGAGGATTAGTGATGAAGAGGTGATGATTGTAGAAGATTCTAGAATATTCAAGATGAGTTTATGAAGTCAAAAATAACCTGATATTTTCGTGGAAGTTAAGATTTATTAGAATTTTGGTGAGTGGGAATGTTTTTGGGAATCATGCCCAAATATTTTTTGGGTCACCTATAAAAGGAGAAATTTAGATTGTACATTTCAGAGGACTAATGTACTATTCACTATAGTAGAGGGCGAACCTCATCGTTTTTAGAGAGAAGAATGAGTTTTCATACTAAGCATTTGTTGAAGAATATTTTGATGAAGAATTGAAATATGAAAAGATAGGATCACAACATTTTATTAAGATGATCATCATACTCAGTGTTTATCATACTCAATTGATTATTATTTTTGGATTTTCAATCATATTCTAATGATCATCATGTTGGGATGAATCAATGGGACTGAGATTTTTCATTCTTGGATTTCTGAACTGAGAAAAAAAGAGAATTAAAGGGTTTCTGATTCATCTCAACTGTATTATGATTAATTGATATTAATTTCAGTAGGGAGAATCATACCGAGAAGAATCGTACAACATATTATCTTATTCAGAGGAATCATACTTGGAAAATTGGATTGAGTTTCTCTGAATGTAGTCCAGGATGTTCTTACCATATTCTAGTTAAGAAATTAAATATTATTTTAAAAAGGAATATATCTATTGAACTGAAGAGAATCATTGGAAACAAACTTTGTTACCCAAATATTTTATTAAACTTTTTGTTCTAAGAGGGTTCACACACACTTTTGTATTGTCTTTTAAGTGATACAAGAGTGGAAGGGAATTTCTTCTTCATTATAATCCATGTATTGTTTTCTAGTGGATTGTATAGTATTTGATTATTTAAAAACCATACCAAGGACGTAGCTATTCTTATTGAATTGCGAACCTTGAAAATACTTATATTCCATTGGATGTGTGCTTGATTATTTTTTAGTCGGGAATTGATCCTTAAAAGAAGAAATAGGTTGAATAAATTGATCTGAAACGTAAAAAAATGTATCAACAATTCCCCCTCCCCCTATTAGTGATGAAACTACATTTATTAGGAACATACACCACCTAGGGGTGGTGGTGGAAGATAGTCAAAATGTCGATCATGTCCATATACTATCCCAGCTCCTCTACCACATCCTCTACCTTATAGACCTATCTACACCTGTCACTATATATGAGTATTAATCCCACCAACTTTTTCTCAGTCAATCATATGGAAGGTCAACCAATTTCATGAAATATTTCCCTGAACATTACAATAGTTCCACCACTTCTCATAGGGATGAATAGGCCCATCCTGTGATCCATGAACGAAAAATACACTACCTACGGATTTCCTCCTAAAACATATTGTATATCTAATTACCTAAGTCTTATATCTTCTACATTCTACCAAATTATCTGCTCCATTGTGCCTACTACCGGAAAAAACTATTTGTTTCTTCTCATCCATGAAACTCTCAACCACCAATGAATGATGTATCACCATAACATAAGTAAGAATTAATAGTGGTATAAAAATAGATAAAATTTCTCTTCAAAGCCATCGCTATGAGTTTAAATCTTGAAAAATTTGATCAAAAACAATATCAATCTATTACCTAGAGAGGTTGGTAAAACTCAATGAATACTCAGCCACTATTGTTCTACCCTGCTGAAGCTGTAGAAGAACATATATGTGAAAATCCCTCAAAATTACTTTAGATAACTCCTCTCCTAAAAGGAGCATGAACTATGACCATGAAAGAGTCACCTCATCATATAAATTGATCAATAAGCCCCACCATTATCCTGAAAATCCAAGGACTAGCCTTACTACAAGGACCACAATATGTTATTCTAGTGTCCAAAAAATGGAAAAAATCACATCATAACCTCATGTTATTCCCTTGATACCTATGGGTTCGAATTTTCTTAGAAGATAAGTGGTTGCTATTATTGAAACTCATGAAGCAAGCATAGCTGTCACACTTCATGAGTTGATACTGTGTGAACCATCTTCTGCTCGATAGGTGGTTATATTAGAGGTGTGCCTCCTAGAGGTATCACCTTTGAAATAGGTCCCTATATAAAAGACTCATCACTGAGGGGATTATCCTTGTGATCCTAATGCGGAATCCTAGTTGGCATACATCATGGATGAATCCTAAAATAGACACAATGAAACACTATAAATGAATATATCTACAGTGTTGAAACAAGAAGAAACAATAACTCATTCCTATATGATTAATGTTAGAATATTTTCTCGATAATAAATTTACACATGTGTCGATTAAAATGGTAAGTGATCAGAGTCTTGGTATATGGATATGTCAGTCTTCACACCAATATTGGAGTCCCTGGATGATATCTGAACACAAAACACTTAAATCTATTTACCAAACCCAATATCACACAATCTGGTCCTAATGTAGAACAACTAACCTCATATATTACTATGTCAAGTACTGTCCCATTGGGTCTTAAACTGTGACTACCCGAAGAACACCTTTTATAGGCCAAGGGATGGTGACCGAAATCGACTGGAAATACCACTCATTTGAGAGGCATTATCCTAATATACATGTACACATGCACAAATATCTAATATCATTTAATTTTAAAATTAAAAAAAAAATATAAACTATGTTTTCATACATCCCAATTCCACCATTAGAGTATAATAACAAGTATTGGAAATGAAAAGGCCATAATATAATACTTCCTCAACGAATCTGAAAACATGTCCAACCTGAATGTATAGAAGGGTACAACTATAAATTACCATAAGAACACACCTCCGTCAATCTATATCACAAATCTCTTCCTACTCCTGGTCCCTCTAGGAATCTATCAGAAAGTTGATCATATAAAAATGACATTACATGTTCCAGAAAATCCCCTGAAGTGGTCAGTTTAACAATACCTAGTAAGACACCCCAAAATCACTAATCATATAACATCGATAATAACAGTAATATCATCACAATTTTCTATATACCACATATATAACAAGAATATATAGATATAATGAACAAATACACACCATCTTAATGTAAATTCACCACTATAATTCCATTATAGGAATCTTTATTGAAGGTTCCACATAGAACTTTTCTGGGATAACATGATCCACGAGTCAGATAACAATGATAACATATTCCAAAGTTGTAATACTCATTTTGACTTACTATAATAGTATATTATGGAAGTCTAAATATAATGATACATAGATGAAGACAACTCCAAATGTGATGGGGTCTACCAACAACTCTCTCTGAAAAAACCTATTATGCAGAGGATCTAAAACCATGTATTGTTGGTCACGAAAATTCCAAGAACTCCACATAGGTAAGGTTATTGGTAGATGACCACAGTCTGGGACTCAGAGAAGGATTCCAACAACCCAATCCAAGGGGTCCCATTGAAAGGATCTCCATCCTATGTGTAGGATGTGTTTACATACTAACCCTTAGGGAATGGATCAAGGAAATATAACCTAATGAATCTTGTCAAAGATAAATTTGAAAAGGTATATAAGCCTTTTATGAAGGATTAAATGGTGTGTACTAGTAGTTCATTACAGGAACCCTAATCATAGGGTCCTGATCATATATCATGACACAATACCGTGTCTGTGTCTATGCCTATGTACACAGCATGTTTGAGACCATGTACTCCTGGTTGTGTCCATGTCCAGATGGTCATGTCCATGTATGAGTATCCATGCCCTTTCCCAGACCCACTTCCATGAACCTTACCAGGTACATGTTGAGTCACCATGGATGGGTTACACTCCGTGTTATAGAGGACACATGTTTTCAGATATTTATCTTTTCGAAAAAAACCCTAGCACTACATTTAGGTCCCCAAACTCTCTGTAATCCAAGATTACATGCCATGTTCTGTGGGATTTCAAAGTACCCAATGGTTCTTTCTCTATGAAAGTTTCATTTCTATCACATTTGTTTCCACATAAAATCACAAATGGATGTCATATATATGGTCCTACTAGACATCATTTTTTATAATCACAAGATTTTTTTTCCATCAAATCGCGTGGGAAACCCTCACCATTGGTTTTTTCCATCGTCACACACCAGAAACACAATTGTGATTCCCAAAACTAAATTGATACACTATATGTACTATATTAAAATGATAATAGCATCATAATAAGACCAGATATATGATATAAATCCATTTCACCAAGAAATGGGCCCACACAAAATAATTTCCTGGTATTTTGGTCGAATCACCAGTTAATGAAACACATGTGTTGAATTCACAAAGAACGATGGGTGAAATAAATGAAACATGTAGAAGATTGAAAAAAATTATATCTGTTTGGTTATCCACAACTTATTTCCATTACAACGACATATGAAAATCTGAAACAAGTTAATAATTCTCCCAATAATCCTCACAGATAATCACGTACCCGTAATATGATCGATCCCTAAATCAATCCATTGGTAAAATGTTTTGTATTCATCATAAAAATAAAAAATAGGGAAGAAATAAAAAACATCCTACACTGGTTTATATTAATTTCTAGAGAATAATGATTCTATTTCATTATCGTTGGCAAGATCCTCAAGTTTCATCATAGACAGATTAATGATCCTTGATTAGGTCAACACTAGACAATGAAATGTCATCCAAATCTATCTAATTGATACATCCAAATTTCATGGTTATATGAATATCCCTAAAAATCCTATATAATATCATATTAATAGAAAAAATATGGGTTAGGGTAATTAATTAAATTAATTAATTAATTTCCTTAAATTATTTAAACATCTACACATGATCGTGCCCCAATACGATCACATGATGCATTCTATGGTTATACCATGAACAGGGTAAAACAATGTTCTAAACTCAACTATTATCATATATTTCTGATCCATGCATCAGTTTAAAAGTTATTAATCTTTTCAGAAAAAATATGAAACTTTTTATTTAGTATATATATTTATATATAATATTTCATAAATTAATTTCAGGAACACTAAGACTCATACTCTCAAACCATATATAGGCCTAGATCTGAAACTAATCTATAGAATATTCTAAAACAACAAACTGAAAACTAAATGATCTTATAATATTTATGGTTCTATGAGCTGTGGAAGCACTTATTAAGGTGAATCCTAAATCCAAAATTGATTAATTTAATGGATTATTCTCATACTACAGAAGAATAAAAAATCACCACCAAAAAAATTTCCAAAATGAATATCTATAAAATATACAAGAATCAAAGGATATCTTTACATGTTAAATTTATAAATATTCTAATTAAATCAGTTAAAATATTACCCCAATATTGATACATTTCATCATAGTATATTTTTTTGTGAGAATCTGTTTTTGGTAATCCGCCATTGTGATTATAGGATACAATTTTACAATCCCTCTAGTAGTGATCCACATGTGCTCCTATAATCACCAAATGAAAACGAATAATCACCAGTTTCAAGCATGGTTATTGATCGACATTCGTTGTTCATATTGACCACTTCAAATTTCAATGCACATGAAGGAAATCTGTTGTTCTTCTTCTTCATGGGAGGATGAGAGAAGGAATATGAGGATTCTATAGAGAAATCATTAATTCACATAGAATATTGATTAACCTATATTAGTGTGAATTATAGGAATTTTTAGAGACATAGGTTTAGGGTTTGTAATTTAATTTGTTATAAATGTTCCCTTAATAAAATGTTAAACCCATGTCCGACCCCATTCCATGTATTAAAAATAACAATGTATTATTATTTTCCATGGAAAGTGATAATTGGATAAATGATAAATACTATTTTACAAGCTCAAAACGTAATATATATTATCATATAGAAAATTTCTATGCTCATACATCCTATAATTTATCCAACATCCTAAGAAATATTTCATTAAAATATATATTCATAAAATAAAAATTCTATTCATAATCTGGAAAATAAATATTAAATAAATATTTAGAATAGTAATAATATATATCTATGTAATTAAACAATTACCCTTTGAATAAATATTTATTTGGATTAAATTATAATTAATTCATAATAAAATTATCCCTTAGTATTGAGAATAATATTTATTCCAATAATTAAATTCAAATAGAATTTAATTGAGATCATCGTAAAAACATAATGTGTGACCCTCTAGGGTTCTTTCTCATTGGAATAATACAATCTTTACAGATGTCCAAGACTATTATATAGAAATGATCTATGGAACCCAAGAGAGAGAAGTTAATGATGGGACTTCGACAACCACATAAGACCACTCACTATGTAATATAATCCCTTTATCCCAATATCTCATAAAGGAGGTTGACAACCCATGTGATTAAGAAATATGCTTGATAATCCTTTCTTTGAATATCAAAAATAAACTCACAATTACACCATGGTTATGGAATTTAATGTGAGAATTCTATTTCAATCCAATTGATGAGATATAAAATTAGATTAATATTGAACTGATGTATCCTTTATCAAATTTTTCATTGATATCATATCATTCATGATGCACTCAACGTACCCTACATTCAAAAATCATATTTCATAACATGTTTGGTTGGAAAATATAAGTGAACGAGTCATGAAATTCATTGATAAAAATCTTAAAGTCTAAATACAATTACTCAATCACATAAACAAGAATATCTGATGTCACAAAAACATACAAAATTTATAATCATGGGTTGATTATCATAATCTCCCATATATCTGATTTCTGAGTGAAAAATTCCTTAGATAAATTATCATCCACTTATGAGTATTCATACCTAATAATAAACATACTACATTCCCTCCATATAATGTCATCCAAATTTAGAACTACTTTTTAGAATAGCATCATGGAATTTAAATGATCTCATTATATCCAGGAAAAGCTATAACCTTTTAAATGTGTCAGGTAATCTATGAAATTATTAAAATAATGTTATGAAGAAAATAATATTACGTGATAAAATGTTTAATTAATACTAAATTATCCAATATAAATGTAAAACAACAACTCCAACAAACAACCACTTGGACTAGAGGGAACTGCCTATGACCTACATTCCACTAGAACTAACATTATGACCATGTTTCAGCTGAGTTAAGGCTTTATTCATGTGGTCCACCAAGTTGAAATCTATGTATACCACAATCGCTTCAACTTTACATCTCTATAAAAAACCCTATAAGAGATGATACTTCTATTGAATATGATTCATTCTAATATATGACGTTTGATCCTTTATATGAGCCACCACTGTTGTACTATCACAATAGAGTGTGGCATATTATTTACTTGTAGGTACCCCATCAAACATTTGGATAATGATTCATATCCAAAAATATTTTTTATAATCCAAAAAAGACTATCTATACTAAGTTTATA
This sequence comes from Viscum album, assembly GCA_963277665.1. NCBI lineage: Eukaryota > Viridiplantae > Streptophyta > Magnoliopsida > Santalales > Viscaceae > Viscum > Viscum album. The sequence goes on from OY728161.1 coordinate 978,469,297, forward strand.
TTATAAAATATTTGACCATTACTTTCTTTGGGATCATCCAGCTCACAACACCTCTATTGGGGGTGAACATGTATCCCAACTATAATTTTTTATTTTCTTGATCTCTTTTGAAACTAGAAAAGTCATATCCTCAGATGACTGATTTCTCACCTACAAAATATAGTAGAAACACATCCTTATAATATCATTGATAGTTAAGGATACTCATGACTGCCATCCAATAACAGTCACCTGGGCTAGCATAAAATATTTCTACTACACTTAAGGTATAGCCAAAATCTAGTCTAGTACATAACATATCATACATGACATTCCCAATATTCAATTTTTATGGAATCATTGTAATCCATTTCCATTCACCATATTTATGAGGACATATTTTCATTAAGTGTTCTGTTCCATATGACACTGGAATCAATCCCCTATTGGATTTTTCTATAATTAACCACTTTAGTATTTTTCAATATATGTACACCGACTTAAACCAAGAAGTCTCTTTTCTCTATCATGATGGATCCTGATCCCAAGAATATATATATTCACTTATGTCCATAATATATAATTATGAATTTAAACAAAATTTAATTGAATATAAAAAATGTATTTCATTTCCATTATTTAGTATGTCATTGATATAAACTATAAATAAAATGGACACACTCCTACTAAATCACATATTAAAAAGAGGGCCACAATCATTCCTTATGAAACCATATTCCATTTGAATTCTCAAAATTTAATTTTCCCCAATTATAAAGATATATTTTATCAATAAATGAATATTTATAATTTTTATACCTTGTTAGAATCCCTTAGAGTCAAAAACACTTCAGTTTGTGTCATGCAGGTTTCTTCCTGAAGGCTTCCATTAAGGAATGATATTTTGACATCCATTTTTAAGAATATTAACGTCATGATAATGTACTATGTAATATTGAATTATGATGGGTCTAATAATTACAAATGGTGAAAATGGTTCATCATAGTCTCTGTCGTGATGATGTTTGAACCCTTTTAAAAATAGTAGTTCATTATATTAACAAACATGTCCATATTTATCCAGTTTCTTCTTGAATTAAAATTTGTAACCATTAGTATTTACATTAACTAGAGGGAAAATGAAAATCCAAACATGGTTTTGATAAATTATATCCATTTTTTAATTCACAAATTCATTCAAACTGAAAAAATATCTTTCACATACTACATTCTTATAAGTTAAAATATCATTTTTATTAACTAAAAAAGATTCGCCAACCTCATTCACATGAAAACCATATATTATAGGTTCTTTAATCACTATTTTACTCCAATAAAGAACATGTGACTCCATAAATTCATCTTCCATGGGGATTTTTCAAATATTTTCTTGTGATAACAATGGTTTACCTTGACCTTGGACGTCATCGTAGTTTCACAGATTTTAGAGATGTGATTATCTCAAGGAATATTCTTTGTCCTACGATAATTATCTATTTTAAGAAGTATCATAAATTTTTCATGGGGTAAACTTAAATGGTAATATTTGTGCATCTAGGTGAAATTATGTTACAGGAATAATACTTAAAAAAATTTCATTATAACCCCACACATGTAAATTCAACAACATGGATTTTCATCCACACAAATATCCATATGGAAGAAAAAATTTCACTTTAGTTGGCACTTGGTTTAGTATATGTGTAGAAATATATAATATTTATCCATAAAAGGATAATGGAAGACTCTCACAACTCATCATTGATATCACCATGTGTAATATGGTGAAATTCCCCCTTGCACTGACACTGTTTTATTGTGGGGTCCTTTGAGGAGTGATTTGGGATTGAATCACAGACATTTATAAATAATCAATTATGAATAGATTAATATATTATCATCTATGGTTTGAGTGGATTTTTATAATATTTTTACCAAGTTGGTTCTCAAATTAATTCTTATATTCTTTGAAAATGACAAATGAATTTCACTTATACCTCGTAATGTTTTCATATCCATATCTACAAAAATTATAAATAATTATTTTAAAGTATGATTATCCACCCCTTTATTAAAATAGATATAGACCAACAAAATTTACATGAACTAAGACAAAAATATCCATGTCCCTTTTAACATTTTCACAAATGGGTGAGTGGTCATTTTCCCTTATAAACATGCATGACATACACCAGGTGGTTCTAAATCAATGGAATAAAAATATACATCTTGGTGTAATTTGGTGAAATTATTTTCATTTAAATGAAAATAACAGTGACTCCATATATGATTTTGGTTTGAGTTATGTAAACTAGTTTCATTATCTAATTTTGTTCCTTGGTTCACTTTATCTAACATATAAAGACCATTATTTAAATATACCTTACCATTAAATATGATTTATTTTTAGATGAAACTACATTTAGTCCAAAATTTTAAAATAAATCAATTGTTATAATGTTTTAATATATAAATAATCTTTCCAAAAACATGTGTCACATAATAACAATATTTTATAACCAATATAATTCTTTATGGAAATGTGAGGGGGAAGTCCCCAATAGCCATGACAATAAGTCTGTCTATATTTTCTACAATAGATCTACCTCACACCTAAAAATATTTCAGAATCCACTTGTTTCTTATATGTTAACCCCACATAATGTATCTAATTCCAAATTTTTAGAAATATATAAAACATCAATGAAAATTAATTCACTTGAATCTTACCAATGCTTCTTTTCTTGAGTGTAGTTTTTCTTCTGGTTGCCCTTATTTCCATATGAAAAAAAAGATATCATCTTGTTCTATTTATTTCCGCATAATATTTCTATCATTGGAAGGAAATTTTAATGAATCTATGGACCTACATCTCTTTACTGATGCTATAATTTTATTCCCCATAAGTACACAATGTTTTTCTCTCTTTATATACTTTTAAACATATGGATGTAATGTGAGAAGATCTCGGATTTCGTTCTCTATATTGTTCATATTGAAATTAACAAAATAAAATGGAGAATCTATGAGGGATTAATGTAATAATGAGATTGGTGTGTATTTCAACACTTATATTAAACCATATAACTTTTATTTTCTCATACTATCCAATGATTTTGGCTATGTGAGGCCCAGCTGGCATGTATTCTCCATGTTTATACAAAACAGATTCCTTTAACATCTCAAACTGCTCCTATTTAGGTCTCTCCCAATATAGGTCACTGAGATGATGGTGTAGGTTATTGGAATCCATGTTTTCATGTGACTTTATGAGTTCATTAAAAATGAATGAAAAATTCGAATACTGAACAGAGACCACATCACTCAAATTATTACCATACGTAACAAACTCTCCATCAATCACCTCCTTTGTATGTTTTTCTGGAATTGATGATTCTATCATGTAATACTTATATTCATGGGAGAATATTACACATAAGAATATGAACAATTACTAGAAATTACTTCCAGTAATGAGATGCAAATTCTTCAAAATTTACCATAGGGATAATTTCATTGAAGAGAATTACATTATTATTCCATTATTAATGAGAATATTATTAGTACCTCATTTTATTATAATTTGTGTGGGAATATAATGAATTTAATTTTACGAAGTCACTTACTTTTTTAATAAGTCCATAAGCCTTCATCATTTGACAGGGAATGTGTAGTTTCTACAAAATTCTAGTACAAAGGATCTATATTCATCTTCTGATATCTCCAGAAAGGGATTAGTTAATTACTCAAAAGTATTTAGGTAGGAAGGTGTTTATAATTACATGGATTCATCTCCTTGATCCATGGTGTGGAATCCATGATCTAAAAATCCAACCGCAAATTTTCTGAATGGAGACCTCCATGTTACACCTTGTATAGAAAGAGATAATACTCTTGATAAAAAATGTTTAAGAAATCCTATAAAATTAATAATAAATCCCCATATAAATGTATGTTTCCCAACAATGGTTGGTTAAACCCATAGTTATTTTGGATTCATTCAAAATCAAGAAATGAAATGTGTTTTTAGACAACATATTCAATTGTGAGATTATATTTTTAATGAATAATATTTTATTATTTCATCCTTTACATGGATTGTAAACATAAAGTTGTTTCCACATTAGGCATTGTCCATATATTGATAAAGCATTTACACACAAACAATTTGTTTAACTTCCATCATTTCATAATAGTTCATTTATTTATGTGATCGTGACCTTGCATCCATATGGTAAATCATGCATGTTATAGTAATAAAATAATTAAATTACTAGATCTTGGGATTTATCTAATGGCCAGTTTATATAGTAGAAAATAAATTATATATGAGCCCAATGAAAATTTCATCAGACCAATCTTGGAATGATTTTCAGCATCCCACATATCTACAAATGATTCTCTTTCATTGGTTTCATCTTAGATCCATAATGAACCACCTCATCCTTGTATCCACAATTAAAAAAATCTATTTTCCTTAAGAAACTCATTTTATTAAATATTATTTATACCAAACATGTATGTGTGAGGAAAAAAATGATTTATTAATTGGAATTACATAAAACACCCTTGTACATGAATTTCATACATAATAAAAGAGGGTGCGATGACTCATAGGCCATCATATTTAATTAAAAAACAATTCATATAAAAACCATGGAATGGAATTAAATAAAATAAATCCAAAACATACATAGGTCTGATCAATGTTCATGATAGATAATTCACATGAAAACTATTCATTTAAAACCACATGCCATAATTCATTTAAATTCATCATTCATTAAGAAAAAATATACATTAAGTAATCCAATTAATTATCTTACTGATAAAATAATTAATTTTAAATTATTTCATCCAATCGACCTATAATTCCTATCCACTATGATTTTAAATTAAATAAATTATTTTATTTTATTTATAATTAAATAAACAGTACCAAACTTTTTACTTGGAATGAACTTGTTGATTACCAGTGCAAACTAATAAGTATTATTTTAATTATAAACAATGAACTAATATGACATATTATGTACATGGAATTTGTCAAATTTTAATGGGCTGTAAAACCAATTAGATGATCTATAGAACAAATTATAGTAACATAGCCTATACAATTTAATGTATTCAGTAGTTAATATGAAATAACTGTACTTGATCATAGTTTCAAATATTACATGGAATTAATTAAGCATTTAATATAATATAATACCTAACGACCTATATGTATTGTGAACATAATGACCCATAAAACTCATGTCAATTAGTATCAATGGGATGATTAATTAAATTTAATATCAACACTTACATAGGTAGAGTAAACAACATGTTCAATCCAACCACATGGCGTGTAGTTCTCTTCACTGAATATTCACAGTACATGCCTATGTACTAAAAATTTTCTTATTATAGAAATTTATGAAGTCTACACTATGTATAGAGGATACATGACATGTAATTCATTTAACATGGTTTTCAACCTTTATGTGTATTGTATTAAATACTTGAAGTTCATTGGTAACATGATGCATTGTGACTCAATTTTTTCCACCATGGAAGCATGTGTACTACGCAATATGCAGTCAATCTACATGGTATGTACTCTGACGAAGATAATTTCCACCACGAATGGTCTAAATGTGGTCCACTTATTAAATGTACTGTGTACTAATTACATGATGACCTAGAAACCATTCATACATCCTTTTGAAATTGTACAAGGATACAAAAAACATAACAAATAAGTATAGAATGTGTAGTCTTTCATTATCGAGCCAAAATTCGTGGAACCCCCATATAGGTTCTTTAGTTTCAACCATTCATTTATTTAATAACCTATCTCAGTAATATGAGTGATAAATGAAGAATTTGATGAATTTATTTCAATAAAATATCTGGAATGTATTATAACCTGAAAATAATATCAACCTTTAAATGTACAATGATAAAAAATCAAATAAATTATTATAAATTTGAATAAGATCTCTCTGATAATGATTGATGGTTTTGATAATTGTGAATGTGCTAATTAAGGCCAATATTAGATCACTAAAATCTGAATTTAATGAATCATTTACTTATTTTACAATATATAAATGTCACGATGAATGATATTTTTACAATCAAATATTGATAACATATATTGGGACAAAGAATAGATATTTTCATGTAAAATTTATAATTAATTTAATTTAATTTTAATAAATTTAACATTGTTTCTAAGGACATCCTTCATAGTGTATGCTGATCATCTAAACTCCTTTTCATTAATTATTCATTCCTCTTGTGGGTTACAAGTGTAGAATTCCTCCATCAATGATCAAAACTTACTAATATTATATGTGAATGTCACTGATGAATTACAAGGTGAGAGTACGTTTGATTGATAATAATATGTTGTTACTCTTGATTGCTTCACATTTCTTCAGTGTCGAAGAATCTCACTTTATCTTCCTATTCCTAAGAGGATGATAGAAGGAAGAGGGGGATTCTAGATATTAATTTGTTATGCAAAAAAATTCTCAATTAAACCTCTTATAATGTATTCATTATCTTTTTATAGATGTAGGGGTGGTTTTTTAATTGATTAATTGCACAAGTTCCCATAACATAATCTTAAACCCATTTAGGACCATATAAAACATATGAAAAATAATAATTAATTATTTTTATTAGGTAGATTTCAGTATCCTATACAATAGTAAATATTATTTTACCATATTTAAAATTATTTTTTATCACTGGACATATTCTTGGTCCACTCATCCTCTATTTGATTTATCAAATATCAGAATAAATATTATAATAAATATTTATACGGGACAAAAATATTATAATCGCTATATCAAGAATAAAAAATTAGAAAAAATATAATAAATAAATAAATATTACATATATATATAATTTATCAATTAAAATGTAAATAAATAATTCTTTAATTTATTCAATAATTAATTATTAATAAAATAATTCGTTGGTCTTTAGAATTATATTTATTTAAATAGTAAAATTCAAATAGAATTTTTATTATGATCAATAGAAACACTTAGTGTTTGGCACTTTAGGATTCTTTCTCATTAGTTTTAAGAAGAGTTGCGTAATGTCCAAGATTACAATTGTGCAATGGGTCAATGTACCAAAGAGAAGAAGTTAATGACATGACATCAATAACCACATACGAGAACCCACTAAGTAATATAATACTTTTTTTTCACAATATCTCATTAAGTAGGTTGCACACCCATGTCATAAAACTATATTCATGATATATCATCACCTGAATATATGAAATAAAATCAACATTACAACATGACCATGGAATTTAATGAGATAATTAAATTTGAATCAAATGTCCAAGATATGAACTTCAAGAAATATGGATGGGAATAATTCTTCCTTAACTTATTTATAAATAAAAATTCATTTATTACACACCTAACATACCCCAATTCTTGAAAACATATGGTGTCATGGTTTTGGTCAATAATTCTAAGTGTGTGAGTCATGAAATGTATTAAAAACAATCATAATGTTTTTAACATTAGAAAAACTCACATATAGGAATATCCTATGATATATTAGAATATGGAATTTTTGAGAGTGGGCCATTTTGGAAAACTCCCATCATGGTGATTATAGAGTGTGAACTTCATGAGGTTAATTCTCATCCTCTCATGATTACTCACACCTAGAAATTAATATACTATATTCCCCATGATATAATGTTATCCCACCATAGAACTATATATAAGAATATCATCAGGTAATTTAATGCTTCCCATCATAATGTGGAACTACTATTACCTTTTAAATAAGAAAGATACTCTAGGAATTATTACATAAAATTCATTCATAAAAATGAATAATATGTAATAATGTGTTTAATTATATTCAATTATTCGAATATACTTATAATCCATAAATAAAAGAGTTTTTTATAGAATACCAACCTTGAAATCTACTATGATGTTTGGATATTTGTTATAAATATAGAGGTATGATCATGAATTTAATATGAATTTGTTGAAAGGATTATTTGTTAACATATTAACTAAGGTTCATGATTTTTTATGGAGGCTTGAAAATATTATAATTATTGTTATAGTTTTTTATGGGTGTGGAATATTATTATAGATTAATTTTATCATTTTTGTAATTGATCGAAATAAAATAATATTTATTCCATATTTTAGTTATCTATAATTTATACAATTTGGGAGAGATGGGGAAATTATATGTCTCTAAGGCTCAAATAGGTTTCATCTGTTTCTGATGGGATATTCAAATGGTTTTACTCATTTGATGAAATATGTTTAAAACATTTTTTATTTTTCATGGTATATCCTGATATGAAAAAAATAAATTTATTTTTTTGATAATAAGATAATTATTTTTGATCAGTGAAACGGTAATGTGTTTTGATTGAGGGTTAAAATAATCCTGGGATAGAGTATTAAAATAATCATGGGATGGAGGGGTTTTATGGCCAAGATGTGTTTGAGGATTTTTTCCTTATCTTTTCAACCTATGGGTGTGGTTATGGTAAATGTGGATAATGGGATATTTTATGTAGTTTAGGATGGAGTGGTAATGGTGGGATATAATTATAATTTTTTGGTTTTGTATTATTTTTAGTAAACATTAACATTGATTGGTTTCTATAGGTTTTTTAAGTTGTTTTATGCTATGTTGGACTGAGGTTTTCTGAGGATCAAAGTTGGCATATGGTTATTTTGGAGTGTTATTTCCTCTCTATTATATCATTGGATAATGCTCGTCAAAAAATATCTATATCATTGGGGATCCATTTAGATGAGATCTTGTCTAATTATTCATAATTTTTCTATTATTCTTTTTCTTTCATCAAGATGGAGGGTTATATAGTTCCCCACCATGTTGTATGTTCTCATAACGCTTTAGATGTGTCAGTGTTGTTTGGTTATGGAGCTCTTGGGGTACTATATTTTGTATCCAAGGATTTGGAACACCTACAAATGGATTTTTTATTGATTTAAATAAAATATTTATTGTTTTAATGCTATGAAATATAAATAAATAATTAAGGTTATTTTTTCAACACACAAATGTGTTCAAAATCAACGTTTAAAAAATGGACCTCATATCCGAAATCTATTATTTGATTCCATGTATTTATCCTTTATCAAATAAGTTAACCAAATCATTAAATGAAAGGCTAGATTGTATCCCAAACAAGATATGATATTTTTCATCATGGATTAATATTATATCAGGTTAGGAGTCCAAACCTAATAGTCTAAACTGATTTCTAGACATAATATCCCTGAATCCTTTTTATGGAGGTTGTAACATATTCTTTTTTCTCTTATACCTTTTCATTAATAAATATAATAAAAATTTTATATATTTAATATGATATTTATAAATATATTCATGATATGAATTGTATTAATAATTTATTTTTAAGGGTTAAATATATTATATTAAATAAAAGATCCAAGATAAACTAATACATATGAGTTTATCCAATTTTGAAAATAATCTAACAAAACCATTGAATCACTAGAATGACCACAAGTTTCAATTAGGTGTATGGCCATATTGCCCTACCCATTGATAATAGAGAGAGTTCATGTTGATAAGTTGATGAGTAGAAATAAATCATCAAATCTCACTATTAGGATCAATAATTAATTGGAACATTAATAAAACAATTATTGTGAGATAAAATTACAGGGAGAGAATGTGGAAATAAAAGAGAAAACTAAATGTAACATTGAAAAAACACCAGAATGAAGTGGTTAAAATCCATTGTAAAATAAAATGTTATCATTATAGTAATTTATGGGTACATAGTACCTCTCAATTACAAGAATAAAATACTCAAAATATTCTCTCTTCAATAGATGGAGAAACACCTCAAAAAATACCACAGTCAATGTTGAATCCAAGAGATGATGTGATTTTTTTATATGTTTGTGATGGAAAATATTGGGGGATATACACTTTTATAGCCTTCTGTAACCCTCCTTTGACCTTATATCATTGAACCTATTTGTTCTCATGGGTGAAATGTGAAAGTAACTATATATAATTATCACATCAATTACCTATATGAAAGAATTAGGAACATCATCGCATCAAATTATTAGCTATATGTATGAATAAAACGTAAATATCCTCTCTAAATTTATGTTTCTATCTAGGATAATGGAGGAATATTTATTATTTTGTGAAAATTAAATTTAGAGTAAGAAAAAAATGTTAATGTGTGGAACATAAAAAAATGAGTAAGGAGATCTTGTAGTTTATGTATTCTGATGTTTTGAAAACACTAGTTATATCGATAGGAGGTGCAAGGAACATTGTGTATTTAATTTATGAATATTATATGAGATTTTGGTTGTTTCCAATAAATAGTAATGTACTTCTTTTTGAGGTCTTCAAAACATTCAAAGCACAAAAAGAGAATGAATCTGAAAAGAAGATCAAGTGTTTGAGGGCCGAAAATCATGGATACTATTTAACTATAGAGATTGATTATTTTTTTCAACAAGAAGGTATCAAGAGATGTTTCACTATGGTGTACACTATTAAGTAGAATGGAATGGTAGAGTGGATGAAAGAACCGTTCAGGATAGGATAAGGGTGATTCTAAAGAATATAATATTTTCCAAGACATCCTAGTAAGAAGTAGTAAATACCCCTACTTTGTGACCAATAAATCCGCTTGAATGCCAATTGACCTAAAGACCCTGATGGAAATTTCGACTAGTAAAACTACCAATTATTCCGAGTTTCATAATTTTGGAATCCTTATATATGATCACATTAATGATTAGAAAAGATCTGTGCTGTACTAGATATCTATGGAATGTATCATCTTAGAATACACTAATATTGCGAAGGGGTTTCATTTGTGGGATACCACTGCCCATAAACATATCATCATTTGATATGAAATTTTATCAATGTCAAGGATAAAATGATGATTAATATTGACTCAAAGGAAGAGAATAAAAAAGTAAAATAATCATGGGGGAGGATAAAATAAATAAATAGTTTCCTATATGTAATTAGTAGAGCATTATGATCATATACTAGATGATTATGATCTACAATGATCAAATCAAGAGAAAATACCACCAATATGGAACTCAGATTATATCATTTTGAGAAATGTTGTGTAATTTTTATTGAAATCGGATGGATAAACTTATCATTTTATTGAGGAGATATATATTATAGGCATATCATCATATATTAGGGGTTGTTGGATGAACATGAATCCCTACACAAGAAAAAGACTTGGGGTCTTGTTACATTACCTCAAGGAAGGATGTGTATTGTCATAATATTGGTCTACAAGATCATGTAGGATGAAATAAACTAGGATAATAGATATCATGAGATATTGGTGGTCATAGGATATGTTGATAAGGAATGTAATAATTTTAATGAAATATTTTCTATTATTGTTAGACTGATGACTATTTGGGAAGTTATATAAAGTTCTGCTACATACTGTCCACATCTATAGAAAATAGATGTAAAAAAACATTTCTTCATGGTGAACATGATGAAGAAATATATATTCTCCAACATAAATTATTTTTGATAAACTTAATGAGAACAAGGTTTTCATTTTGAAAAAAATATATTTATGGTCTCAAATAGAAATTAATGTGTGGTGAAAAGATATTTTATTCATATATTTTGATTATTAGTTATGAAAACTGAATTTAGAGACTTTTCCATATTTAATGGGTCTATATGGTAATGATTTTATCATTATACTATTTTACGTGGATGAAATGTTGGATGTTAAACCCAAACATTATAAAATAATGGAGGAAAAGTCATTGTTGGATATGGAGTTTGATATGAAGGATTTGGGACCTAAAAAAAGTTTATTGGATTGCAGATTCATTACGACAAAAAATTCTTGGTTGATGTGGCTATCAGAGAACAATTACCTGGGTAGATTCATGAAACAGTGAAAAAATCAAGATTATAATCCAATCTCACCGCATCTTTCCAAAAATTTCAATTTATCCTCAATGATTAGTTCTAGTTGTGAATTATAGAGGATATAAATATCTTTATTTCCATATGAATCCATAATGGGGAGTCTAGTGTTTGTTATGGTTTTTATTAAAATGGATATTACACATGTAATGGGATAAGTTAGTATTTACGTAATGAATAGTGGATGATAGAATTAGAACATGGTGAAGAGGATCCCGATATAAATTAATAAGGCCACAAAAGATGCATTATGTTATTAAAGATCATATTTTACAATCAATGGCTATGTCATTCTGGATTTTGTAGGTGATTCTGCCCAGAGGAAATCCTCTAATGGTTATGTGCTTACTCTTGTAGGATGACCTGTGAGATGTATTTCCATTTTATAGTCTGTTGAGGCCTTATACACAATCATGGTAGAATACTTGGAAACTAAACATGATTCAAAAGTGGATTTTTGGGAAAAATATGTTGTAGGAGTCCATGTAGAAAAAAGAGATAATTTCATTGTATAGTGATAGTCAGAGTTCCTTACACATTACAAGGAATCCTTATTTTTTATTCTAAGAAAAAGAAAATTTTCATACAATTTCATTTTTTTTGATATGTGGAGGAGGAAGAAAGTGTGGATATTGTTAAAATTCACAACTAATAAAATTTGGTAGATTTCTATATGAAGGCGATTAGCACTGAAATGTTAAGATAATGTAGATACTCATGTCGAATTTTAGTGACATAAGAAACAAGTTTGAAAGATAGAAAAGATTAGTGTAGATGTGATTGGTACTTAATAAAATCTCTAAGTGGGAGATTTATTGTGTTAGAGTTGGTTTCATAGGACCTACTGTTTGTACATTAATTACATGTATATTCGAATTAATGAATATTAATAAAACATTTTATTACATGGATATTGTTGTTAGTCATGAATCTAATTTTATAATTTCCTAGAGTACAAATCAGATTGATAAGGTCATAGAAGATTGCTGATTTAATGTTATCCTTGATGTATTATGACTGTATTATTATATAAATGATATATGGTCGGATAATATACTATGATGGGAAAAAAGTCCATAGACTCTAAGGATAGAGTACATGTAAGAAAATAAATCTTCTACTCATGATATTATCACTTGGTAATCACCAAGATAAGAGATTATGAGAACTAACCCACCGGTAGGAATTTTTCATGTTATTGTGTCATTGGATATTCCAATATGTGAGAATGTGTGATGGTTCATAAAAATTAACATTATTATTAAGGCATTTTACAACTCACATAAGTAGATTTATTTCATAAAACATAAAAATAACATTTCATGGACATGCTGGATCCATTGGGTGCGTCATGAGTGACATTTCATTAATGGATAATTCTGGGGAGGATTTGTCCCTAACATATTTATGGATGATGATATCTTAGCCCTTTGGTTGGAAAGGAACTATCACCCAGACTTCCATGTTCATGGTTTAACACCATGTTTTTTTTCATATAGTCAATGAAATATGTATAGAGCATATAGGTTGGTTACATTGATGTGCAATTTTCATGATGAGATATTGAGGAAAACAAATTATATTACACAACGAGTGTTTTTATTTAATTATCATCATTGTGTATTTTTAATTATACTCTATAGTTCCTTGACCAATTTCTAGATAGTAATATTGGACTTTAGAGAATCCAACTTAATACCATCAATAAAGATTCAAATAGGGTCGTGCACTAAGTGATTTTGTTGATCTTGAATAAATTCTATTTGAATTTAATTATTTAAATAAATAATATTCTAAGACCTAGGAATAATTTCAATGATGTTTCAATGATCCATAATATATTCACAAGGTAATAAAAAATTATTTTTAATTAATAAATTATTTATTTTATTATTTAAATATATATGAAATATTTATTCACTGGATTTTGAATAAAAATATTTATTTGATTTGATGAATTTTTTAATAAAACATTATTTTCATGATTTGAAAAAAAATATTTATTTATGAATGAAATATTAATTCAGTTTGTCAACAAATAATATATTAGTTTAAAGAGTCCAAGATTGTGTCTGATGAATAATATTAATAAACAAGACCATTACATAGTATTTTTTTGTTTAAGATGTTGGTTGTCACAAAATAATTATAATTACTTTTTAATTATTATGTGTCATGAGGTTTATTAATGGTTTTAAATGTTATTTTATGAATGGAATGAAATTAAATAATATTTTTGCCGAATCCCTAACTCCCTAAATAAAAGTTTCTATCTATTATATATTCCATCGAAAAATGAGAATAAATAATTTTTGTGAACAATGAATTCTTGATCGAATACACTTTCTATCACCCTCTCAAGAATGGGATACACTAGAGAGATTTATTCAGGAATGAATAATGTGAAATCAAGAATGAATAATAGAAGACATTCTGTTCACCGTGTTATCTCTCTCATATTGAGTGGTGTTTCTCAAAGATCATTGGAGCACAAGTGGATCAACTCTAGTGGGACTCTATCATTGGTTCCTCAAAGTGAAATTAAGTCAATATGGAAGGAACCATTCGGATGATCATAATTCATCAATGAAGAAATCTCCAAATCCATGGTATTTATTTTGTTCAGATATTAAGTAAATTAATTCTAAAAGGGACATGCATGATCCTTGTTTACAGTTTTGGGAAACGATTAATAAATGAAATTTTAATATATCACCCACTATTGTATGCATCCTCTGCAACCAGAACCAAAAAGTGGAATTAGAGTGGTCACATATAAATCTATAATTATTTATTTTATTTTATTTTTATCTGCAATGGTAATTGAATAGTAATTTCATATTATTTATTCATTAATTTTAATTTAATTAAAATTATTTTACATATTATTCATATTTTTTATAGTGTTCCGTTTTTATAATGGTTTTTAAATATATGAAGAATGATCAAAGAAACCAACGAGAAGATACAAAACTATTTTTGGTAAATCATGGTTACACGACTTGTCGCTGGAGTACATTCCATGTACCAATAAACATGTCACCAACATTCATTATATATTCAATTACAAATAGGGAATTTATTTCACACTACGTGTTTACCATACTAATGTGGCACATGGAAAGTGGAAACATGGTTTGAAGCTATCATATACATGTCTTCAAATGATTTTACATGTTGAAGCACCAAATATGTGACTCGAATACACTACTACCATGGTACATGGTGTGTAGTTGGATTATACACACCGTATAGTCTCCCATTAAATGATAGAATTAAAAATTACATTAAATTGAATTTTAGCATTAAAAAATTATTTTATTGATTATCACACCTATGTGATTTTGAAAAGTTATCGATGGTTTTAAATAATATTAAATTCACAATTAATATATTGAAATCAACAAGTCATTAATTTTTCTTCCATTCATTTTCTTTGAATTCCATAAATTATTAGTATCTTTGATTAAGATCAAATGATCAATAAGAAGAATGATAATTAATTAATTAATTAATTAATTAATTAATTATTGGAAGCACATTTATTTTAATAATAATGGAAGAATATTGAAATGTATTCTAGTCAGTTAATTTTTCATATTCCTTGCATGAATGTCAGATCAAGAGCTTAACAGAGACCATTATATGTGTTAGGATTTATCTAACTTATTAATTTCATGGGTTTGTAATTATTTAATATTAGACTAAATGATGGTATATGAGTCATCCCCCTCCCTTATTATGAAGGACCCGTGTGTCCATGGATATTTTTTTAATCCCCATTAAAAAATACCTTGGTTCCCTTAACCCACACGCGAGTAATAGATACTTTTAAATAATAGAGAATCCTAAGTCATGTAGAGGCAGTTCCAGATGGAACAATGATGATGCAAACTAGACGATGCATAGATATAATGGTGGAATGTTATAACTCATTCCATGAAAAATAAATGGACTTATTCCCCTTAGTAATATAATTATTTAATTTCCACTCATTAAATAATCCATTAGATAATATGAAGACCGAGTCATGAACATTATTTTTTTATTTTTATCTAGTCATTAATTATTTTTTGTATTCAAGACCACAATCACATAATGAAATGAATTAATATAAAAATATTGAAATTAAATAAATGAATTATTTGTAACTATTTTATCAAAAATAGTTAATTAATTATGTAACATCCACATAATGTTAAAAATACATTTAAAAGTTAAAAAAAGATAAAATTAATGCGTAAATTAACTAAAATCCCTTAACCTAATATGATGTAAGACTAAGACTTCCATTAAATTATTAGAAATAAAACCATAGAACTATGTGCAGTACATGGACAATGTTTGGAAACATAATTTTATCGATGAGTTATCATTAGTGTTTTGGGTTGAATTAACAAAAAATGAATTATTTTTAACAGAAAAAGTCTGTTCAATACAAATTTTGAGGAAAGTTTTAAGAACATCGAAGTCAGGATTTTAGGATAGGGGATTCCACTCAATGGATCAAGGATCTGTAATATTGTAGTTGGAAAGACAACATACCTAATTATTTTCTTACGATTTTCATGGAGAAATATAGAATGACTAATAATGGAATTGGGGATCATTTCCAATCTAATTCCATAGAAAATAAAAATTCTAGGTTCAATGGAATGGGATATCATTACTTGAAAAAAATATTGGTATAAATAAATAATGTATTAATTTATCATACCCCCCTAATTTTTAATCAAGTAAAGTACTAATAATCTAATCATATAATTGTAAAATAAATTGTAAATCCCACCATCAATATTATTCCTCCAATAAATATTGGATAAAGAGAACCTCTTAACTAGATGTAACTTCCTGGAATTGTACAGATGCCTTCGAGTTATGCTATGCCATGAACGTAAATCTTGCATGCATGAATACCCACATTCTAATTCATCGTCTAAGGTGGAAAATTATAAAGATTTATTAGTCTATGAGAAACATATGAACATGGTAATTAACATTCTAGGTTTGATGTTTTTGTCTATGTTTAGTGAAATCATGATGTCATAAAAAGACATAGAGGTGTATTGCATACTTGAGAACCTATGTGGTATTTACTAGGAATGATAAAGATAGGATTGGTATTTGATTTCAAAGGTTCCATTTTTAGTAATAATGGATAGGTATCCCCATATTGGACCCATGTATTAAATATAGTTAGTTATATTGAGCACCTTGAGCTTTAATGGTTTAAACACCTTGATTAATTGGGCACCAATATCATTTTGGAATCACTCCCTCGATGATTCTTTAGATTTTTTGTAAATTTTAATATGAAAATCATTAAGAAGTATCTAATGATATTATCACTCTTCTTATCAAAATATATAAGGATACAAATTTTCATAATCATTCAAACATTATGGTGAAAAAACTATAAGGTAATGAAAATATCTCTAAGTCTAATGCTTCTTCTCACCCATACAGGAAGTGGAAGATCATATGGAATGAATGGGAATAGGGTGCTATCTATTTCGCATTTTGAAAAAAGGGACACTAAAAAAATAACTGCACTCATCCAAAGAATCAAGGGGAAGCTTAAGGTTAATTTTTTTTCAAGTGTGATTTATATGTTTCTACAAATTGTGTTTTCATAATAGCCTATGGTGGTCGCATATGTATTTAAATACATGATCCATGTAAATTTAGAAATATTGATAAATGAGAGAGAGATATAAGATCAAACAAAAGAGATAGACTTACCACTATAGATATCTTGGACTACCACCTCAAACATATAACTATAATGGTCTCGGGTTTAAAGGGTTGTTATTATGTGCTTATAGTTACAAAAAACATCATTTCCATATCCAGACACGAAACAGATGGTTTTGTTTTCAAATTTGAGAATAAATGTTTATTATTCTATAATGATAAATTTTTTATGGTTAGGAACATTTAAATAATGGTCTTTATGTGTTGTATTACACAAACCATGTAATGAAAATCAATAATGAATTTAATACACACGACACTTACCACACCTAACTTTTTCAGCCCCAACATGGTCATGTATTTTAAAATCACATGACTAAATTACATCAAGATGGATATTTATATTCTTTTGAAATAAAACCACTTGGTGTATTATAGACATGTTTTCTAGAAAAAATCCATATCTCTCCCATTTAGTGGTATATGTGAAATAGATAATATAATATTGAATTAATTCATACTAGTGTGTGTAAACCATTTCCTATTGAGGCAATGGGTGTGAACTCATAATTAATATATTTTAATAATGATTTTCGTTGATATGGAAATTTCTAATTAATGATGAATAAGTAATTTTATATTGATAAATTCAAGTAATATAATAATGTATTTGAGAACCATATTGGTTAGAAAATTAAGAAAATACACTCAGACCATGGTGAAAAATATTTTAATCAAGTCTTTAATAATAATTTATTAGAGTTTTGGATATTATCGCGAATAACTCATCATTATAAACCTTAGTATAATGGTTTAGGTGAATGGATAAACCACACTTTGTTTGAAGTGGTGTCATCAATAATGAGTCATGCGAGTCTTCCATTATTTTTTTTGGGGATACATCTTACAAATAGTAGTATATGTACAAAACTGAGTTCCAACTAATGAAATATATTATATACCATACTAATTATGGAATAAAGATAAAATTTTGATTTTTTACTTACATGTGTGGGTTTTTGAATCATTATTCAATCCCTCTATAAGTAACAAAGCTTTCACTACAAGGAATAATGTGAATCTTTATAGGGTATACTAAAGAAAAAATAGATAATACCTATATAATCCATCAGAAAAAGGATACGGTTTATAGACATAACACATTTCATGAGGATGATATTCTCTCTAAAATTCACATTGGGAGTGAGATAAACTTTGATGATGTCAATAAAAAATATACACAAGAGTCGGTATAGGAAAACATTCCACAAATCCCCATTGTAGAAGAAATATATCCAGAGACACAATTAATATGTTGGATTACTAGAGAAGTTTGAGAACCAAAATTGTTTGGTTCTCTAGTAACCGAATATGGTGAATCACTATTGGTTAATAATAATTATCCTCTAACCTATATTAATGAATTAATTGGAACAAATGTTTTTAAGTGGAAAGAGGCCATGAATTCTAAAATGGATTACATTTACCAAAACCAAGGTTGGATTTTGGTTGACTCCCTAGTAGATGGAATATATATTGGTTGGAAATGGGTATTCAAGATGGATCTTGACATTAAAGAAAAATTAATAGTCTAAAAGTAATTACTTGTTGAAAATGATTTAAATATCATTAAGGAATTGACTATGAAAATACATTTTCACCAGTTTAAATGATTAAATCCACTAAAATTCCACATTCCATGTCATCTTTCCATGATTATGGTATTTAGATAATGGATTTCTAAACAAAATTCCCAAATGGAAACCATTATAGAGATTTATATGTGACAAAACCCTAAGGGTTTGTGACACAAAAGGATGAAAATAAGTAATTCATGTTGCATATATCTATTTATTCATTAAATCAATCATCTAGGTCATGGAACATTTAGTTTTATGAGGCCATAATGTAATTTGTTTCCATAAAGAATGAATGAAATCCATTTTTCTATAAAAAATTTGTCTGAGTGGAGTTTTTTTTCATAATAGTATATGTTGATGATATAATACTCATTAGAATGAAAATACCAATATTAACATTAGTTAAGGCTTGGTCGAATAAATTATTATCTATAATGGACATGGGAAAGGAAACATATATACATTGGATCAAGATTCATCGTGATTTATCCAATAGGTTACATGGCCTAATTCAATGTAAATACACTAAAAATATACTAAATAGATTCAGTATGGAACAATCTAAGAGGGGATTGTATATATAATCACAAAGAATTCATATTTTATGGATAATGTTTCCCCAAACATAAGTGAAAAAAATGAAAATATTATCATATTATTTAGCAATTGGGGAAATCATGTATTATATGTTATGTACTAGGATATATGTCATACACTTTATGTGTGATAAGAATATATCAAGATGACCCAGGTGACCGTCATTGGATTAAATTCATGACTATAATTAAGTATATAATGTGTAAAATAGATATATTTCTTTTCTATGGGGGAGATGAGAAACAAGTCATCATTGGATATGTAGATTCAAGTTTTAATCTGATCAAGATGACATGAAGCCACAAAAAGGATACACATTCACAATGAATGTAGACACATTGAGCTGGTGGAGCTCAAAGAAGGTGGTGGTTGTATATTCTACTATAGAATTCGAGTATATTAGGGATTATAACGTAGGAAAATAAATATTTTTGTTGAAAAATTTCATCCAATTTCTTGATGAGGTAGTAATGAAGATCCTATCATACTTTCTTGTGATAATGTTGTAAATTTGACTCTTAAAAAATATCCAAGGTCACATCAGAGTAAAAAGAACATAATTCATATGTATTATATATTGGGGGATTTTTCTCAGAGAGGGGAAGTTACAGTGATCAGTATTTCTGTGGAAGACAATGTGGAAGATCAATTGAAAAAATCATTGACGGATAAGAAACCTAACTATCATGTGTGATCAAGTGTAATAAATTTCATCGGAAGTAGGATCTATTCTATGTGGGATGTTTTTTGGATTTTTTGTCCTTGGAAAAAGTATTTATACTTTTATTACATGTATATTCTATGTGTTGATTATTAATAAAACGCCTTATTGTATATTGATCATTACATTGAATGACTAAAATGTAATAATGTACTATATTATAGGTTATATTGATAAGGTCAACGAATTTCCCCGCTATGATGAGAACCTTGATATGCTATGATGAAATTCTTAAATAATTATTTTATTATTTGATAATATACTATTATGGGACACATTATACATAAATTTTCAGGATTCTATACTCAGAAGTAGATAATAATTATTCTCATAAAGTTCTCACATCGTAATATCAAATGTGGAATATTACAAAGAAATACCCAATAGTTGGAATTCTCCATGTTTTCGTGTCAATGAATATTCCTATCTGTGAGCATGTTTGATGGTCCTTAAACTTTTACAACTCACTCACAGAGATGTAACTCATAAACCATAACAAAAAAATTTCATGGAGAAGTTAGATTTGTTGGGTGTGTCAAGAGTGACATGAAATTAAGGGATAAGTCAATTAATTATTTGTCCTTTCTTTCTTTATAGATGATGATATCTCAACCCATTGATTGGAATGGAAGCCTCACCATAAATTCCATGGACATGGTGTGATGACATTTTTATTTTAGATAATCAATGAACTATGTATCAAGCATATAGTTTGGTGACATGGATATGGAAGACTCTTGATGAGATATTGAGACAAAGGTATTATATTATAAAGTAAGAATTAGTATGTGGTTGAATTCATTTTAAAATCAAGTTATTTCTCTTGGTATTAGTGACCTGTTTGTAGAAAATAATGTTGATGTTTATGCTTGACCACCACACGCCAAAATGAAAGAATCCTATAGGGCGACACAGTAAGTGTTTCCATTGATCTCAATTAAATTTTATTTAAATTTAATTATTGGAATAAATAATATTCTCAAGGATGAGGAATAATTTTATTAAATTTTTAATGATTGCTAATATTCAAAAAGTAATAAATAATTATTTTTTATGAATCAATAATTTATTTTAATACATGAATATATATACAAAATTTATTCACCATAGTGCGAATAAAATATTAATTTTATTTATTTAATATTTTTAATAAATATTTATTTTCTATATTTTTAATAAATTATTAATTAATGAATAAAATATTTATTGGTTTTCTATTAAATGATAGAGGAATTAAAATGTACTAAAACATAGTCTAATTAGAAAAATAAATTTACCAGAACACTATATAATATTTGTTATTTTGAATGTTGGTGTGTGCTACAATATAATAATAATGATATTATTAATAAGTAAAAAGAGGACTATTAAAGGTTTTAAAAGTTATTTAATAGCCGATATAAAATTAAATATAATTTTAACCTAAAATCTTACTTTATAAATAGATTGTTATTTTTATTTTATATTTCATCTAATATTTAGAATAGAGAATTGGTGAGACAATGAATTCTATCTTTTCTCCCCCTTCTCTCCCCTCTCAAGAATCATAATCAAGAGAGAGATTTCCCCAGGAATGAAAAATGAGTCATCAAGAATGGACAATGAAAGACCATAAATTAACTGTTCTATCACCCAGAGAACTAGTAGTTTTCATCATAATCATTAGAACATGTGTGGATCACTAATTTAGAGATTCCATCCATGGATCCTCATAGTGAAAATAAGGAAATATGAAAGGTTCTATTTGAGAAATCGACATTCAATAAGGAAGAATGTTCCATAGATATGGTATTTATTTCATCAAATGAAAAATACGTTAATTCTAAATATGATGCAAAATATCCTCTCTAATGGTTTTAGGGAATGATTATTAATATAAATTTTAATTGGTCACCCACATTCATATGCTTCCACTGTGCACAAAACCAAAATGATGGATAACCATTAGGGAAAGAAAATAATATTAATTGCCACCATATTAAATTTAATCATAGTTTTTATGACCCTATACTTATTAACAAATTTAATTTAGTCAATGGAATTTCATTGAGGAATGACAAAGGAGGGTGTGGGTAGGCTATAAAATGGATAATGAAAAAGGAACCAAAGAAGTTTTATCAGAGCCATGGTAAAACCTAGGTGTGATTAAGGGTAGAGTATTTCCTCAAAAAATTTGAAAGAGATAATTATGTCTCATTTAAAGAATGTAAATCCATTGTTCCTTGTGAAAAATTTATTCATAATAGCTTTGGTTATACCACAAGTGTTGATGATGAAAAAACAATAGTTCATGTTAGTTGGATATAGTGGATTATCATTGAAGAAGAGGCCCTATTGTGTGGTCTATGGGTTGTGGGAATGATTTTTTGGTACAATCCCAAAAACCGCACTGTATTCCACAAAGAATTGTTGATCAAATATAAGAAATAATGGAAAATTCATCCTATCACCAATGGGTTTTAGGTTAGAAACCCATAAGGGTTAATGTGTTTCTTTTGGAAGACCTAAGGCTAGAGGAAATTGATAATGAAACTAAAAATAAAAATGGATGAAGGCCAACCATTATTGAATAGTTAGTGTTGATAATGTTGAGGGAGTATGACGCTATAATGATAGAACTCTAGCTTCTATCAATTGAAAAATCAAAACAAAAAATAATGGATTGTGATTCAACACAGATGCTACCCAATTTTGTATAAAATACTTTTGGTATTCTATTATTACTGAATCATGAAAATCCCTAAAACCCATGAAAACAATATGGAAACCTTCATCAGTAAGAGAAATGACCACATTTATCATCATAACACTTTTAGTGGTTGGGTTTCATATGCCAAGATTCATAAATACACCTATACCATTGCCTTGGAAATCACTATGGTTCCTAGTAGTCTTCCGATGAGTGACAAACTCAACTCAGGAATATATTTTCTTCGATACCTAGTTATATATTGGGTCCCTTATTCTAACCCAGATCTTCCAATCCATTATACACAAGGTACTCATGACTTCTATAGTTATGTATTAATTCTACTTCATCAAAAACACTCCAAGGACCCCGGTCAGATCATTAGTTGCATGAAAAAAACCAATTAACATCATAGGTTAAATGATTTGGAACAATATTTACACCAAAAGTTCCACAGATTGGGTGGGAACATGTGATAAAATAGGGTTTTAAATAAATCACCAAATCCTAGGTTGGTGATTTGAACACCGACACATAACATGATTTCAAAGAGTATGTTCCTGAACTCTCATCACAACAACAATGTTTTTTGGCCCCATATCTCTCACAAATGGAATAATAAGAATAATAATTCATACTCTCTCATTGAACTAGGATTTCAGTTTATTGGTGCACCAAAAATTTCATGTCTCATTTAGATGACTATTGAATCTTCCAAACTAGTGACCTCAGGGGACATTACCTTAGAGCCATAAAAATTTACAATCCAAGAATCCTTTTAAATATTAATAGTGGATCCATATCCAATCCTACAATATATTGCACTAATTTGAAACTCATGAAATCTCTTCAGACTTTTCCAGAAAAAAAGACTATGGTCCAAAAAAAATAACCACATAAGCCCAAATAAGGGTTGTATTTTTTTTCTGGTGGACCTTCAGACGAAGATAATATTGGTACTGGATGATCCTTCATACCTGATTGTCATGAAGAGAATAGTTGATGTGATGAAAATCCCAGAGACCTATTCCCCCACATACGTTATAGTGGTAGAGTTTTTCCCATAATATCCAACAGATTTTTTTACTCACATTATTATGTCCCCAGTATTAATTAGAATGTCTTGAATTAAGTTGGATGACAATAAATCTATAATGATTAAAAAGGGAAATAAAATATGAAAATATTTATTGGTCTATTACCCTGATGAGAATATACTTTCCTACTTTAGAACACTTTTATTGGTATGTCCTTGTTTTTTCCTCCTTATCCAAAATACATGAGAACCCCTATTTTTTGAATGACCAAAAATAGGGGGATAAAATGGTATTTTTGATTCTTATAATCCATTTAGAAACCATAAGAATTATGAATTTAAATCATCCTACTACAAGGAATGCCTATGTTGAGAAATATTTTCAATATGGAGATATTAATCGATTTTTATGTGAATCTATATCGTAATTGGAATAAGTTGAAAAAAATCGTATTGATAAATTTTGGACCTTGGGAAAAATAAAAAAAATCTATGAAAAATTAGAAATGGTTAGTCCTTAGTTACATACCATCACATCATGAATAGTGTTTTTATTAGATTCCACTAAAATATGATTTATAAAAAATCCGTCACCAAAATATAACAGAATGTAGGGAGAGTTTCCCCCTAGTGAAGACTACTAGAGGGAGTAAAGAACAGAGAGAGGATCTAACTGATCTGAATCATGAAGGAAACTGTTCTATGTACTTTCATAACCATGTTAATATATTTAGATCAAAAAACTATATTTATCATAAAAAAGTAATGGATAGACCATTCCACTCTATTTTAGGATTTTTTATATCATGTTTCTTAAACATGACCCCTATTTGATCTACATATCAGAATTTAATGGAGTGTAACGTTTCATGTGTGATAATAGAATTATAAAAAATTATCCTCTTGGGAAAATAGAACATTCATTTTCATAAATAATAAATGGAATTCAAGTCTGCATGTTGTTGACCAAGATCCTTGAAAATATTTTATACATGACATTACATATATTTATGCTCTTAAAGTCCAAATGTAGGGATGGGTTTTAATATAAAAATTGAGGATAATAATAATTTTCTATATATAAGATAAATTTCCTTTCACATCTAAATATTTCACATAATATCAGATATATTATGCTCAACGACCTGGAAAAAAAATTTAATGAATAAGGAACAGAAACCATCAGGACATGGTGCTTTGGTGGAATGTATTTTATTATGTTCCAATTGGATTGCATCATCTATAATTTCAGGAAAAACGAGGGAATCATCATGTTTTTTTCACTAGGTTGATGTAAAAAAGATTTATCTGGGGGGGTTAGAATAATCTCCATCCAAAAATTAATCCTGGAAAAAATGAAGAATAAGGTTACAGTTGTCCTACTATTTCAAAATAGGTCTACCATTAGGATTTGTGAGTTTGACGAATTGATTTATATTACACCTCATAGATTCCTTTTGATGAAAATATATAGTTTTTAATTCACCATCTTAAATGTATGCATCATGTGTCCACATATCCCAAAAAATTATTTAATTTAGAGTGATTAATTAAAATAACCTTTATGGGTTGACATTGAAGATAATTCCACATCATATGGGGGTGAGAAAAACGTTAATCTAGCCTCATTTTGATAATAACTCACCAGATATAAGGCTAGAGAAACTTTTTATCACTGTAATGTTTCATATTTGAGGGAACCTAATAAATTTTATTTTTAATGATGGATTTTCTCCTCATTTAACACAATCGGATAACCTTTGCACACTCCGTCTGTCATAAAAAAATATTTTAAACATAAATCACATTTCTTCTATAGGTATGATAAAACCATGGTATAGGTTTATGAGGATAGGTAGGTGTTCTAATATGGTGGGATAATATTTATGACATATGGAAAACTATTTTAGATTTTTAACCATTAGGTTGAGACCAAAAACCAATCAAGTTTCTCAATTATGTAAGAATTTTACAAATTCCCAGAATACCAGGTAAAAGGGTTACCCAAATATCCTAGATCAAAACAATCCATTGTTTGGGATACCTTTATGTAATTCTTGATTAAAGCATAAATCTAGCTAGCTCACCCTATCGTATCATTTTTAGACATAAATTTATTAATCTCCCCATGAATTAAAAGAGTCATAGGATGGTATTCTTATAGATACATGAGGATATCCCAATATTTACATTATTTCATATGATAAGGCCATCCATATAAACTAAGAAATACCAAAAAAATGCACATCAGGATGGTGAATATATGCAGCAATATGATTTTATGAAAATACCTTAACCCTAACATCTAAATCCACTTTTCATGGGTATAAAAGGAAATTATAATGAACTTGATCAGAAATTAGAAGATAGCCTTCGAAACCAATAATTTTCATCAATCCATACCTGTCCTTTCATTATAACATGGGTTTGGATAGAAAAACTATATTGAGCACCCTTTTAGCACACCCGTTCTGGAGCACCCTTCCTTTGCTTGGGTTTCCATGCCTATGATAGTTCATTATTACCATTTTCATTGGGATATGAGTTTATTGTTCACAATTTACTATTCTTATAGGTTTTGAATAATGTATGCATCCCCCACCATTTTTCATATTTTAAAATATCATTCAATGATATGTAGAGCCTCCCGACTTCTTTTGGAGCAGCCATGTTTAACCATAGAAAGTTCGGTTTCATAGTCCACTATACCTTTCCTCATCCATTTCTATTACATTGGTTTATTAATCATAGAATCATTTGGAACCTCATATAATAGAGGGGAGTTTATAGGTATAAGAAACCCTAAAAAAAGATCTTGGCTAGCTGGGTTTGAACAAAATTGTTTTGGGCTTGGGAATATTTTAGTTTACCCTCAATGGAAATGAGAAAGCATTTAAGAGGGGAGAACATTATCTTATAAAGATTAACCTAGTCTTCGTAGGTTTTAATAGTATCACCAGATGTATTTTGGTTCAATTGACTCTTAAAATCCATTGATCAACCATGCTTACAATTAATTAGAAAAGGGGGTAGTAGCCCAAGCATGATGACCTTTTATTGGTCTGAAGACGATTGCACACATAGGTCCTTAATAGGTTTATCCATTTCACTTTTCTGTTTCAAATATGGGATGAAGGACCTGAAAAGATTTTTTACATGAATTACAGGTCCATATTTCATGATAATACATTCTATATCTTCAATAATTGAGATGAAATATTATTCCACATTCCTAATGCAAAAAATTGAAAACTGTATGCCGTTTCTCATATCTACATGAGATCTATGTGCTTGAATCGTCCAGAGATAGAAATGTAGCTCTCATTAGTGGGGTTTCAACAATGATCAGGACCCCAATCGACAAAAACAATCCCCAATGAACAGTATTTGAGTGTTCTCATTCAACAATATCTCTATTGTAGCCTCTAGTATCTCGTATAATATCGTCTGATATTTAAAAAAAAATGTAATTACTAATAATAAAACCCAAAACAGTGTATTGGAAATGGTGAGGTTTAAAAATTATCCACTTTTTATTAGATCCTTGATAAAAATAAGTTGATTATCAAATAACTATGGAGTCTCCATAAATAAAATATATTTGACCTTCTCAATAAAAAATAAGAAATTTGATGCCTGTATCCAATTTTACATATGGATACTCTATGCTCTAATTGTCATACAACATTCAGATTATTTTTAGGGAATTTAAATTAATTTTTCATCTGGTAATGAATTTACCCATGGTTAGAAGATACATTCTATGCACTAGGAAAATGTTTTAACCCTTCTTGAAAATAATGGAAAATTTCTACTTATCAGTTAATGAAAGTTTATACCTTTGAATGACTAGGATACTCTCCATCACACAATACAACATAAGGATATATATAACAACACTGTAGAAGATCCTGATTGGTAGAAATGATCATAGTGTTACCACCATATAACTGCCAAACCTATGAAAAAATTAGAATTGTCTAACCCAATGAAACCCTAGAATCACACTCTCATCGATGGAGAGACAAAAACACATATTAATTAATTCATTTTTCACACACACAAAAATTTATTAATAATATCAATATACATAAAATGTATACATATATAGAAATTTATATAGATTGAAATTATTATGTATGTTATAAATTTTATTAAAATGAAATTATTATATGTTTTTAAATATGATTGAAAAATTGTATATATATATATATATATTCAATTTGTAACACCCTATGATTTCTATAACATCCCAAGTAAATAAAGAGAAAGAAATTTTCATTTATGAAATAAATATTAATTTTACTTTAAAAGGGATGCTATGTTCGATGGCGTAACTGATATGCCACAACAGGATTCTTTGAAATCTTATGTAACACATAATGGTTAGTCATAGTGAAAAATAGTAATGTAATATTATTTTAAGTGGAAGTTAAAGCCAAGTCGTTTTAATAGTGGGAATGATCAGAACTAACTACAATATGATTATAAATATTTGTTAAATGTTTATACATTTATCCAATAAAAATTTAGTGGCATAAAATAAGAATGAATCCGATTTTAAGCATAAATACTCTAATATTCACTAAAAGTATGATTTACAACCTTTTAATGGAAAACCCTCTCTAAATATAGTTTTTTTAACTTCTATATCTTATATTTGAGAAAATAAAATTCTTCTATAGAATCAGGACATCATAATTTACATTGGGTAAATTTTGGGTATTTTTTGATAAAAGTCATTTTCCAATGAATAATGAAAAATACTGTATTTTAATTCAAAACTGCCTTTTAATATAATCTATTTATATGGTTATATTGTCTTTTTAATTGGTTTCAAAGTATAATTAGATTATATTTTTACCATTTAAATCAATGTTTTTCATTGTATGTAATTTCACATTGAAATTGGACGTAAACAATTGTCGATCTATTGATATTTATTGTTTCATAAAAAACGCTATTTGTTTTGACAACATGAATTAAATTTAAATTAATTAATCCAACCTTTATGTTTTTAATTTGGTAAAATATACATCATTTTTTAGTTCTGAATATCAAATATATCTTAGAAAAGGTTTTTTTTTGTATTTTTCTGAAAACTATCAATTTTTGATAAATAGTGAAAAACATAATGTTTTTGTTTAAACTGAATTTTTATTTTAAAATTTATTTATTTCATTTAAATTTATTTATTGTTATAATAGATACAAAATACCTACATAAATTCAATGTAATTAATTGGATTAATGTTATAATAATTTTAGATATATACAATTTTATTGAACTTTTTACCACCTTTACCCACCTCTTAGGAGCAATTGCAAATTTGCATAAAACGTAATTTTACCGCTTATGTGAGTTGAATTTCAAAAATCTGAGAGACATGGTTGACATCATTAAGTAAAATTTGGTTTAATAAGATGAAAATAATTTTTGGTGAATATTAAATTTTGACTTCTATTTACCGCGGTTAAAGGTAAAAAGGTTAATTAAATGTAATAATAATATTATAATAATATAAAATTACATTAAAAATTGTCCTAAATATATTGGATAAGTCATGGCCGACCATGGGCATCCTTGGGTCTATTTTGGGACCCCATGTATCCACATGAGAGTGGTAATGACACTCTATATTAATTAATTTGATGTAAAGACAAAAATGAAATAAACACATATCTTTTAGTAATCCAATTTTTAACTGAGGTTATAATTGTTATATTTTATAAGATTAATATTCATTAGAAATATAAAAATATTCCCTACATATTTTTATTTTATTTATAATTTTTATAAATTAAATAAATAAATTTATTTATGACACAATGATGATGCATTAATTACATTATTAATGAAAAATTAAAATAATTGATCTAATAAATATCCAAATAAATGAAGATTGAATGTGTGTGGAATTTCACTAATTGTATAGGTTACAATGACATGGTAGGTTTAATTTCATTAGTTTTTTTCGAATTAATCATGCCGTAATGACTTTAACAAAAATACAATACAAAATAGTGTCAAAATTGACATAAAAGAGATTTTAAAAGAAATATTATATAATTATTTTATATAGTATCTTAAAAATCTATGGTTCATCAAAATGACTTATATAAGAATATATATATTAAAAATTAACCACTTGGGGTTTTCTTGGCTTGTTATAGTAATTTAATTAACCATATATTATTAAAATACAAAGAGGCATGATAAATGTTAAACTATTTAACCAAGAGTTATTTATAAATGACATGGTTAGTATTGTACCCTAAACTTGTCTAAAACATATTGGTTGAGATTATTTAGAGCCATACCCACATTATCTTTGAAATAAATCAATTTGGATCCATTATAAACAGAAAATGATTTTATTATAAAATAATATTTCATGTTTTTTCTAAGGTTCCCCTCACCTCTTGGATAAAAGGGAACATCCCGTTCTCTCAAAATGACATCACTGAAGACTTTTGGATCAAATAAAACCTACCCAAATATCCTCCCAATATACCTAAGTTTAACCTAGAGGCCATAGTTTCATCATAAATCCAACCAATGGATCCGTTTTGGTCAAAACAAAAGGAAGAACATGAAGAAGAGAATAATATTTCACCACCTCTTTTATGTTTTTTCTTCTTCCAATCCTTATTTCCTTGTTGTTTCCAATAAATAATAATAACTACCGTATCATATATATACTGGGATGTTATTATAAATATGGTACAACCATATTAATTATTATATCTATCCTTTGAATCACATGTCACTATACGTGCGTACGTACAGCTTACCGTCTCCACGTCGTGGTGTAGTTGTTATTCAATACATCATTATTTGGATGGGTATAATAATGATGTATAATTTATATAAATAATAAATATAACATGATAATTATTCTATATATATTATATAACATCCAATTAAATATGATTTTAATATCAAAATAATGATATTGTCGGTCGTTCTTACGTACGGATTACCGTCTCCTCGAACACGATGAGATTCATTCTCCATCGTAT
Source organism: Viscum album (assembly GCA_963277665.1). NCBI lineage: Eukaryota > Viridiplantae > Streptophyta > Magnoliopsida > Santalales > Viscaceae > Viscum > Viscum album. Next base: position 978,500,681 of record OY728161.1, read on the forward strand.
CCATTCAAGACTAATTTTCATTTTATGATAAAAAATAATGTGTAATTAGTTAATATCATTTTTAATATTAATTTGATAAATTCTATCCATAACAAACATTACTTACATAACAAAGCATATAAACGAAAATCAAATTAGCTAACACCCGAAACGACGATAACACTAAAATATTATTAACAATGAAATATTAAATGATCGTATATTATATCATATTATTGTATATGGTTCTTTTATAATTTAATAAAACTTATTTCACCATCATACATGTGGTTAACCTGCCCTCGACCAAGTAAAAGTACAAGGTAAGGGTTAATTTCACAATCTCTTTATTATCCAAGGTTGTTTTTACATAAGTATCTACTAGGACCTCATTATCATCCACATATGTGTTTTGTTAAAAATGTTTTTCAGAAAATTTCTATTACTTATAATACTATGGGTATTATTCATTTATACCCTTATATTATCTTATATGTTTTGAAATGAATCATTATTTCATTTTCCAAACAAGGTACTATATGACCTTTTCGACAAAATTATAGAAAGAATGTCTTTATTTACTTATACGGTGGGTGCGGCTATTTTTAGCCATTATAACAACGTTAAATATTTCCTTACAAGATTATAAGAATATTTTCAAACAAAATGTTTTCTTTTATAATTATGTGGCTCTTAAATTATTTCAAAATAGAAAGAGATATTTCTCTCAAATAGTTTTTTTTCATCTATTCAACATCCATTGATAAATTTTACACTTGATTGAAATTTATTTATTATTATACAAATATTCCATAATGTATTTTAGTTTTTATGATATGTTTTAATATGTATGTGTTATTTTTATACCATTCATGGTTTATGGTTAATGTATTGACATTTTGTATGCTAGTTTTAATACGAATGATTCTGTTATGTTTCAAACATTTCATTTGAGGAATGCATTGGACATAGTATGTGACGGGAGGAGCCCAATATAGCTCTTCGATGCATTGATAGGTATCATGAGACAATTAGATATGGAATTGGCTGTGACCTTTTGAATGTTGATATATGGTTTTTTCTGAGGCCTTAATAATTTTATAAGTCTTAGACATGTCCTTGAAAAGATGTTTTAGAATGTCCTACATTATACATTCCCTCATTATGAAAATTATATTTGATGGTTCATGTGGTTATTAGACTAGTAGAATAACCATGATTATGTTTTATTATGTCATTATTTACTCAGATCATTTTTTCTTCCCAAATGTGTTCATGTTTATTATTTGTAAAGACATGTTTTCTAATTATTCAATATTCCTAATGTTCGTGTTCTCTTCTGCTGTATTTCTTACCATTACTAAGCATTTATGCTCACCCCTTTCTTATGTTTCATTTTATAGGATATGAAGAAGTTAGTTATGAGTGAATTTCAGCAAAATCTAGGAGTCTTGGATATTTTTAATGGAATAAATTAGTGTTTTAATTATTTTCAAGTTACAATATTGAAGTTACGTATGTATCTTGTTTCCAAGACTGCTAAAATTATCAGTCTTTCGGGACATGATTCCTTGTAATCATGACAATCTTATGTAATAATTCACCGACTTTAGGTAACTGGGGTTGGGGCATTAATTTTTTAATCAAAGAAATTTTAGCAAAAACCATGTAAATAGATTTAGATAATCTCTGGTTAGAGAACATTACCATAAGATAGAATTTGAGGATTATTATATAAAAACATCCTAGAATTTTGTTAATGTAGACATTTTTTTGTATTTTCCAAGCAATAAATCACTGTCTGGATATGAGCAGGTAGAGGCGGCTCAGACATTGAAGTACATAGGAGTGAAAACTCTAAAAAAGTGTTTCGAGCTTTACCCCGAGTGTCCTAGTACATGACAACGGGCTTTACTGTACTCTTGGTTACGACACTCTTGGGGGATATGCTTAAATAATTTATATTTTCATTACAAGACATTATGAAAGATTTAGGAGTACATACATCCTCAAAGAAAACATTTTATGATTATAGATTATATGCATAATATTTTCAATTTACGTTGGATATTTTACATGTTTGGAATTATAAATTGTGATTCATAAAATAAAATAATGTATTCCATTGTTTAGAAATGGTTCCTAGTAGAAGGAATGATAATTCTAGCAATACGCATGATTGAAAGATTAAGACGGATCATATCTTTCATGATATGAAGCCAACATTTAAAATAGAAATATTCTCCCTTGTATTATCATCATATGAAGAAATAGTATCATGTGTTAGTAAGATAAGTAATGAATTATAGGAGTCCTATGGATTTGAAGGTAATCAAGAGAAGAAAAGTACGGAATAGAGAACAATGGATAACGGGAAGAGGGGAAAGAAGGATTTTACCATATGTCATAACTGTGGAAATAATCACCTTGGTAAATGCTTGAAAGGAATTGCAGTTTGTTAAAATAGTGGAGAAAAAGGACACCAAGTACGTGATTTCAAGCTTAAGAAAAAGGTTTCAAATGTACAATGCTTCATCTGCAAGGAGTTGGGACACTACGCGAATCAATGTCTTAGTTATCATAGTATACCTCAAATGATGCTATTGGATTATAATAATGTTATGATACTAATAAAGATAAAGAGGAATTACTAGTGTTCTTATGTTTTCCATAAAGAATTATGTCATTTCAATGTTGTATTGATGATGTACCAGTTATATGAATTATGGAAATGAATGAGAATTGTACTGTAGTACTATTTCATTGAGGATTGGAGATAATATGGTTCTGATACCGAGGTAGTGATTTTGGAATAATGAATGATTGATTTTGATTCAATATTCTTTACCACTTTGGAACTAATTATTTTTTTTGTTTATTCCATTATTGTTGGAGTTTATAAATTTTTTGGATAAAAAGAGTATATCTATAATTCTATAAATAATAACGGAGAATGAATGTAATCAATATGGTTTTATAGGAATTTATGGTGTTACCATGTTCTAAAAGAATACTTGATGATGTTATTCACATGTTATTACGTGGACAAAATGATCTTCATTGTGTTTACCTTCCTTATAAATATTGGATTGTGAGTTTGGGCAGAAGTATTTGGGATAATTCTAAAGGTTGGAATCGATTAAGATTGACATTGGATACTATTGTTAAGGTTAAATCATTTCATGAGATTATTTTTGAATTGTCATAAAAGGATAACCCGAAGGTCAGGCGACAACCCGTCGCATCCGAAAAGGCCGCGAGACTTGAACACACAACTGATGGGTGACATGGGTGCATCACCTACCACTAACCTACATAATGTCCTAGTTTGTATAATGTAGTTTTTTTAAATCGTCTAAAAAATGAATAAATATTCTTTTTTAACACTATACAATTAGGATAAATAGAATATTTTAGAGTTATAATATTTTTTGATTGAAAAATGAGTTTGTGGTAGGAATTAGTTGAAGAATGAAATTCTACTTTTCATGAATATTTATTCCTCTTATTCTATGAATAAATTAATTCTCAAACTTTTGGGAAGGTGTCTTAAATCCAATAATGTGTTATCCAAATACCTTATGTTTTGTTTAATCAACAATATTTTAAATTATCATAGATTGATGGATTTGAGGCCCTCATTTTTACACTGGTTTGTGATTGATGATCTCAATCACTCCCTATAAATATTTATCTTTTTTCTCTAATAATGTGTCTCTAATTGCCACCAATGTTCTATTCATTGAGATCATAATTTTGTTGTGAATTATTCATCTCCCTTTAAATCTTATTAATACTAAATTTTATTAACCCTATTTCTGATGTGGGTTTTCCACAAAGGTAATTTTTTATTTTAAACATTTTATTTCCAAAGAAAAATTTCAAATTACGAGGATTCAATTTATTGATGGAGGGGATAATATAGCATCCGAAAATTTCTGTAACATACTAGGTAAATAAGGGGTAAGACATTTTCATTTGTGAATTAAATATTAATTTTACATTAATGGGGATTCTATGTTAGATGTCACACCCGATACACAACAATGAGTTTCATTGATATCTTATGTAACAAATAATGCAGAGTCATACTGAAAAATAATAATATATTATTATTTTAAATGGTAGTTAACGCCTAGCCAGTGTAATGGTAATAATGAGAGGAAATAAATACTATATGATTATACATGTTTTTTTAAATGTTACTACATTTCTTTAATAAAAATTTAGAGGCTTAAAATAAGAGAGAATCTGATTTTTATCATAAATACTCTAATATTAATTAAAATGATGATTTACGACCTTTTAATGGAAAACCCTCTCCAAATATAGTTTTTCTCAATTTTATATGTTCTATTTGAAAAAATAAAATTCTTCTTTCGAATCAAGGCTTAAAAATATACTCTGGGTAAATTTTTGTAATTTTTCTGATATAATTCATTTTTTAATGAATAATGAAAAATACTGTATTTTATTTCAAAATTTCATTTTAATATAATCCATTTATTTCATTTTATTATCTTTTTAATAGGTTTTATATTAGAATTAGATTATATTTTTACCATTTAAATCAATGGTGGTCTTGGGATGTAATTTTACTTTGAAATTGGACATAAACAATTGTGGATCTTTTGATAGTTATTGTTTCTTAAAACACGCTATTTGTATTGAAAACAGGAATTAAATTTAAATTAATAAATCCTACTTCTATGTTTTTAATTTGGTAAAATAGAAATTATTTTTGAATTCAGAATATCAAATATAGCTTAGGATGATTTTGTTGTATTTTTATGAAAACATTCCATTTTTTATGAACAGTAAAAAATATTGTGCTATTGTTTAAACTGAATTTTTATTTAAATAATTATTTATATTATTTAAATTTAATTTAAGACATTATATATAAATAATACCTATATAAGGTAAATTTATTTCAATGGAGTCATTTTATAATATGTTTAGATATATAAAATTTCATTGATCTTTTTACCGTTTTGTACACACCCTCCTAGGAGCATTTGCAAATTTCCATAAAACATAATTTTACCATTTCTGTGAGTTGAATTTAAAAAATCCGAGATACATGGTTGATATTAGTAAGAAAAATTTGGTTCAATAATATGAAAATACTTTTGGTGAATAGTAACTTTGGACTTTTATTTACCGCTGTTAAAGGTAAATAGGGTTATTTAAGGTAATAATAATATTATAATAACATAAAATTTCCCTAAAAGTTGTCCACAATTTATTGGACGAGTCATTGAAATCCATGGGCATCCTTGGGTCAATTTGGAGACCCCATAGAGACACTTTAGAGTGATAATTACACTTTATATTAATTAATTTAAAGTAAAGACAAAAATGACATAAACACATATCTTTTAGTAAAACGATTTTTACATGAGGTTATGCATATTATTTATTCGACTATAAATAATCATTAGAAAGATAAAAATATTTCATAAATACTTGATTTTTATTTATAATTTTTAGACATTAAATAATTGAATTTATTTATGACACAATGATGATGTAGTAATTTCTTATTAATGAAAAATTAAAATAATTGATATTATAAATCTCCAAATAAATTTACGTTGAGACTTTTTATGAATTAAAATAATTTTATCGGTTACTATGACATGTTAGAGTGAATTAATTGTGTTTTTTTGAAGTAATCATGATGTTATGACAATAACAAAAACAAAATACCAAATAGTGTCAAAATTGACAAAATAGGGAATTTAAAACAAATATTATATAATTAATTGATATAGTATTCCTAACAACCTAAGGATCGGCCAAATGACTTAGATAAGGTTATATATATTAATAATTAACCACTTGGGGTTATCTTGGCTTGTTATAGTCATTTTATTAACCATATAATACCAAAATACAAAAAGGCATGGTAAATGATATACAATTTAACCAATAGTTATATCTATAAGATAAGGTTAGTATTTTTACCTAAACATGAATAAAACCTATTGGTTGAAGGTATTTCGATCCATAACCACCTTATCATTAAAATAAATCATTTTTTATCCATTAGAAACCGAAAAGGCTTTTTATTATAGAATAATATTTCAAGTTTTTCCTAAGGTGCCCCTCACCTCTCTTATAAAAGGGTGCTTCCCCTTATCTCAAAATCACATCTCTAAAGCCTTTTGTCTCGGCAAAACCCAGTCCAAATATCCTCCCAACTTCCCTAAAATCAACTTATAGGCCTTATTTTGATCATAAATCGATCCTATGGATCCTTTTTTACCAAATCAAAAGGAATAACTCAAAGAAGAGGTAAATATTTCATTACCTCTTTCATGTTTTTTCTTCTTCCACTTATTCGTTCCATGTTGTTTCCATTATAAAATAATAAATCCAATATATTCTATATACTTTGATGTTATTATAAATATGGTACAACCATATTCATTATTCTATCCATCCTTTGAATGGCATGTCATCATATGTTCGTACGTACGAATTACCGTCTCCACTTCGTGGTGTTGTTATTATTCAATACATTATTATTTGTATGGGTAAAATAATGATGTATAAATGATATAAATAATAATTATAACATGATAATGATTCTGTATATATTATATACCATCCAATTAGATACGATTTTAATATCATAAGAATGATATTGTCGCTTGTGCGTACGTACGGATTACCGTATCCATGAACATGATGAGATTCTTTCCCCATCGTATACATTGAAGACTGATTTTCATTTGATGATTAAAAATAATTTTTAATGACATAATATCATTATGAATATGAATATTAGAAATCCTATCCATAACAAACATTACAATCATAAAAAATCATATAAAGGAAAAATGAATCGGTTAACATTCGAAATGATGATAATACTAAAATTTTATTAACAAAGAAATATTAAAAGATCATATACGATATCATATTCATGTATATGGTTATTGTATAATTTAATAACAATTATTTCAAAATTATATACGAGGTTAACCTACCCTCAACCAGAGAAATGTACAAGTTAAGGGTTAATTTCACAATCTCTTTATTATCCGTGGTAGTTTTTACGTAAGAATCTATTGGGACCTCTTTATCATCCACATCCATGTTTTCTTAAAAATGTAATTAATTTTTTTTACTATTTACAATACTACGTGTTAAATCCATTTATACCCTCATTAGACCTTATATGTTTTGAAAGGAATATTTTTGTCATTTTCCAAACAAGGTACATTATGACTTTTTTGACCAAGTAAAGGTTAGATTGTTTTTTAAATTATACATCAGGTGCAGCTATTTTCTGCCATTATATCATCATCAAATCTTCCCTTAAAAGATTATAAGAATATTTTCAATATAAATTTTTTCGTTTATAATAATGTTACTCTTAAATGATTTCAAAATAAAATGATATTTTTCTCTCAAATAGTTTTGATTTCATCTATGTCAACATGTTTTGATAAAATTTAGACTTGATTGAAGTTGAATTATTATGATAAAAATATTACATATTGAATTTCATTTTTTGTGATATGTTTTACTGTGGATGTGTTATTTTTATACCATTCATGGTTTATGGTTAAAGTATTTAAATTTCATATTTTAGTTTTAATATGAATGTTTATGTTATGTTTTAAAATTTTCATATGTGGAATGCATTGGACATAGTATGTGAGGGGTGGAGCGCGCTATAGCTCCTCGATGCATCGGTAGGTCTCATGAGAAAATTAGACATGGAATTGGCTGAGGCCTTTCCCAATTTTGATATATGGTTTTGGATGAGGCCTAAATCATTTTTATTTGTCTTTGCCAAGGCCTTGACAAGATGTTTCAGAATGTCTGGAATTATACATTCCCTCATTATGAAAATAATATTTGATGGTTCTTATGGTTATTAAACTAGTATAATACCCTTGAATATGTTTTATTTTGGAATTATTTACTCATCTCATATTCCTACCATAAAGTGTTCATGTTAATTATTTGTAAAGGCATGTGTTTTTAATTATTCACAATGCCTAATGTTAGTGTTATCTTCCGCTATATTGGTTTCCCTTAGTGAGAGTTTGAGCTCACCCCTTTCTTATGTTAAATTTTCCCAGGATATGATGATGTTAGTTATGACTGAATATCAGTAAAATCTAGGAGTCTTGGATATTTATAATGGAATAAATAAGTGTTTAACTTCTTTTGAATTAGTAATATTGAACTTACATTTGTATCTTGTTTCCATGACTGATAAAGTTATCTGTCTTTCAGAAATTGATTCCTTGTAATCATGGAAATGTTATGTAATAATGCACCGACTCTGGGTAACTGGGGTCAGGCTGTAACAAAATTAATATTTTTTATATATATTTGAAATATTCAATTCTCAACATTAAATATCAGCATAAGCTAAAGTAAATATCTATGGTAGAAAAGGCGATAGTGAATACACAAACCCCCAAAATCTACAAAATGCAGCCATGAAATGCTCCACCCGATTTCCTATCTCCAAAAAAATCATTAACTATAAGAAGTGAAAAAAGTTCCAAATATCTAATTTTATTAATAATGGATCAAACAGATAGGCGTTCATCATAATCATGTTACATATCATTGATAATAACATGATAATTAGATTATACCACTATATTCCTATATCCATGAGAAGTGGATAACTCCACACTACTCCAAAAATCCATATCCTTAGTCACATGGGAACCCAAGCATGAACCAACCACTAAAAAACAAGACAGCGTAAGGGATACTATATGATATGGAATAACCACCTCAAGGAAAAAAGAACCATCACCAGGAAGCTATGCATAAGAGTTAATTATGATGACACATATATGGGGAGGATCCATCTAACCTTGGTTGGATGACCTGGAAAGGGAGGATGAGCAATTCCCAACTTTATTCAACTAAGAACCCTAGTCGTGCATCCTGGATAGCTTGTCCCAATCATCTAAAAAGTTTGATCAAACATAAGGGTTTTGCAGTGGAAATATATAATACATACATGGATAAAAAACCCTGTATAATCTATAATTGAAGTGCTCTGGACTAATCCCACTATGTTATCTATACATCATCAAGAGTTCTCAACAAATCATACCCTAGTATGCCTCACGTCCAACACATCCATGAAACCCATGGGATGAATATGATCCATAGAAACTCACTTATAGTAGTGGTCCCACAAATAGAACACAAGGTGATATCATATATATTTCCTTCTTCAAGTAAAGGGAAGGTGGTAAGTATACTACTACACATGTTACAATAGAAATGTGTGGAATTACGTATAGAATTAAAATTCAAAATACACTTCCATAATGGAATCCCTTAAGCATCACCTTGTGCAAAGAAAATCCAATAACTCATGAAGACTGAGTGGAAACTATAACACTCATAATTCCAATAGAGTTTTTCTAGTCCACCTTCATGCCCCACTGGAACTGATGAATTTTCCATTCATTCAGGCTTATAAAAGAAATGACCATGCTTATGAAAATACCATCCACTATGTTCATCCACCACCATCATCAGAAGTAATTTTTTATTCAATTAAAAAAGGATCCAAAAAACAAAATTATGTTTATCCACCAATAGTCCCCTCGTTGAGTCATTCTAAAGGCTGGGCGCTGGCATAAATATGGGTTTCATATCGATTAAACCATAAAAAAAATTTATTTCTATATATATTGACCAAATCATTGATGGAAATTAACCCACAAAACCCATAGTTCAAATTTTTTTATCCACAAACGTTTCTCTATAAAAAGCTCAGTTGAGGTCACAGACTGGAGGAGAAAAATAATCATGTGGAAAATATATGACATTGACCACCTTTTCACACAAGCAATCTAAATCCGGATATAATCTCTGCCCTTAATTAGGTAAAATGGAATTATTAAAAACAATCATGTACCTAGATCTCATCCCACCACCATAATTTTGAACACAAATATTCTTCCATGTAGTATAGTTAATATTATATTTACCATTCTCAAGACCCAACCATAAATTTACAAAATATGAATAATGTTTCTAGACAATATAGTTTGAGATATTGATGAGAAACACCACACAGGACGGAATTTTTTTAGCCAGAAATTTGATAAGGAAATCCTTTCTATCACAAGATATATTTTCACTCAACCATTCCTAAATTTTTCTATGAAATTTATCGAGGATTCAATATAATATACCTCTTTTAGAACACAAAAAATCCTTCAGTGGCCCAAATTGTCTTTATGTTTCTCCACAACCTTGATGCCACACAAACTATTGATTGAATATATCATACCTTTTTCACACCCTAAGTTAAATATAAAATTGATTTATTGAATTAGATTGGTTAGGCCAAGAAATTTTTGTAAGAATCAATAATTTCAAGAATCTACAAGAATTTCTAATATGTTTCTCTTGAAAATGGAGGAAATAATTGGTGGAAAATAAGTGAATAATGTGAATACTATTTACAATAACATTATCCACATTAATGAGTCCATGAAACGTTGTATTTGATAGAAGATGAAAAAAATCAATAAATAGTATAAATAAATAAGAAGAAAAAGGGTCCCCTTATAATAGGACTCTAGATGGTTTGATGTTCTGTGTGAGAGTCCCAATACACATGATATCGAAGGAAACTTTCTTTACACATCATATGATTGATCTCATCCATTTTTGTTCAAATCGCTAATTTATTCATTTCTAATTCATGTAAATCCCAATCCACCCTATCGTATTATTATTTAATGTCCAATTTCATTGTCCCCTCCCCTCATGGAAGTTGAATATATTTTCATAGAATGGAATATTTCATGAGAAACTATGGAATTATATATAATAAGTATCTTGGAAAAACATGCACTTGGATTATCAGATCTAATTATGGAAAGGACCCATCCTATGTTAAGGGAAAATATTTTATATAAAATCTTATTCAAAAATTTACACATACTCATAGTTCAAAAATAAGAATTTTTTTCCATTCTTGGGATTTTTGGAATCAAAACATTCAGAGTTTCATTGACCATTTCTATACTTAAAGAGCCCCCCCCCCATAAACCGTAAATCAGAATGAAAATTTCCAAACCCACAATATGCCAACGAAGCTTATAGAATAATGAATGGAAACCATCTAGACAAGGTGTCTTTTATGAATGAATACTCTTAATAGATGACACAATTTCCTCCCTATAAATGTCCAACTCAATATCCAATGATGTGACATCTGTATGTATTTTCTCCATATAAATAAAAAGTTCCCCAAGGTTGGAACCATTCTCATAAAAAATATATCTTTATAGATGGTACCTATTAACTCTCCAATCACACCCCCTTAATAAGTAATGTTTATGTCCCCTACCTCCAATTTATAAATGAAGTTCATTGTTTTTCTAGATGAGGCTATGTAAATATTTTTTTTGCTAACCATTCATCATGAAATCCTTAATTGATTTGGAAAACAAATAGATATCTTAGTTTTTCAATCCCTCATCATACAATTTTTCTAGGATAGATGTCATATTCAAGGTAGAATCAAAAGTGTGACCCTTATAACATCACTTGATATCTTTATAAAGGCCTAGACATTTTTAATTATTGTTCTGAAAATGATAGCATCTCTAACGATGCAGGTGAGTAGCCACTAATTTAGTTTTACCCCAAACTAGTTCTTGAAAGGTATACCAAGTATCATTAACTTATAAAATTCATTTATTCTTATTAAGCCACATGAATTCAAATATAAATCCTCAAAATTGGTCTTCCACCTACAGACGCCACCAGCATCTAATGAATGATACGGAAATTGTAAGATGAGACTTGAGGGAAGTGGTAAAAGTCATACCATGAGAACTTCGATACAAAATATCAATATTCCATGAGCCTATCATGAAATTTATATATTCTGGAGGAACAATACCATCCATATAACCAAGTAAAAAGGCTCCCTATGAAGGTAAGATCTGAGAGTCTTGAAGGAAGTAAGAAGTCCCAAAATTGAATCATTTATGAAGCATTACATATGGGGTCACAATTATTCTCATTGTTTTAGAGGTTCACATTTAAATATCTACTAAAAATAATGGGCCCTTGAATCATATTTTTAGTAGAATTAATCATCTCCAATGAGATCCACTTTATTTCTTTCCCCTAAAAATCCATAAAAACCAATAAAGTGAAATAAGGATTTTGGAGGTTGGATAATTGAAATTGAAATGTGGTTTTTGGAAAATATAACTACAAAATCATTGAAATACTCTATCCATATGAAAAAAAGGCCTCCTAAATGACCTAACCATCAAACTGAGATCTATATGTGAAACATGGATGTAAAATAAATTTATCTTAATCCATTTCTTTCCAAAAATGTATCGGTCAAGAATACTATGATTGGGATATACATTAACCACCATTAATGGAGATTAAAAATTGATCATGGGTTTCCAAGTCCAGGATAGTTCCAACATATGATTTCCAAAAGGAATCGATCTAATGGACACTAATTAATGACAATACTAACAAAAAATTATGAATAATAATCCATTAAAGAGGCCGATTGTAGGTATAAAATTAGAACCCCTCTCACGTTGAACCAAATGATGCATTGTATATTGTGGTAACAAAGCTTGTCGAACCACTACATAGGAACCAATACTGACCAAAAAGATGAAAGGAAAAAAGATGAAGACCAGATGTATTTAGTCAATGATATTTAAAAGATCCATAGATCTGAAATCGGTATGAATATCAAAAGAAGGAATTCATAGATAAAGAAAAATGAAGATACATAGATCTGTGAGTCTGTAGGAAAAAGAAAACCCATTGTAACTTACCAAGAATTAAGAGTGGGTATAATTCATTGCATAATTTGAATTTTCTGAGTTTGGTGGGTAGAAATAATTTTTCCTTGATTATCAAATCTTAATTAAAATAGTTTAATAAACCCAATACTTTGTTTTTGGATGATATTATAGGCTTGAAAAGTAAATTTGGGTTTGGTTATGTTTATAGTGCATCAAACACCAAAAAACTATCTTTTTGGGGTGTGCAGACAGGGGAACATGGTTTGGAAAAATTATAAAGCCTACTAGGTGTAACTGTGCAACCCTCCTGGCATATTGTGCATGGTTATCCAAACCGTGTAGGAGGGGGTGAATGACTGTATAGATACTTTGCAATATTTAGAAGTGGGGATTCACATGATTAGCATAAGTTTTGGTAATCAATACACTATGTTCAGTCAACATATATCCTTAGGAAAGGGATACCCCATGGTTGGTACATGGTTATCCAATCCATACAAGCAAACCATGAACCTCATGTAATGTGAAAAAATTACATTTTTACTGGTCCTATATTTTATGTATCTTCTCTAATTTTTCTTCTCACACACTATGGAGTCCTCTTGTGGTGTCTTGGCTCACCCATCCTCCTCCCTTAGCCTTTGAGCTCTATTATTCATATAAGATCTATTCTTTAATATTACAGGTTCATTGGATCTATATCAGTAAGATATTAAATAATTTTTCTTCTCTTCTACATTTCACTTTCCCTATACAGTGTGTTGTATCCATGAAATCCAATTTACCATATTTTTAGGGGTTTTTTCTATAATACGATTTATTCCAAATCGTCTTGGGTTTGAGGTTGATATCAGAAATGTGAGTGTCTACCAACATGAGTTAGGTGGTCCCTGTAATTCTATATGATATATCATGTGTTTTGGGGGTGTGTTCTTGATTGTTTCATTGGGTTGACTGATAGAGACCCTAAAAATTTAATTACATGCCTTTAATTAATTAATTTCACCCATGAGATGTGTATTGGCATGATCAGTCAAGACTAAAAGTTGTATTGGCATGGTGAGAGGCTTCAGAATATGGGAAGTCTAGGTTGTAGTGTCTTTTGTTTATGTAAATTTAATAGTTTTAATTATATAAATTGATTGTTAGTTCCATGGGAACTTGATGAGTGTGAACTGATGAATGAGATGGGTTTGACCATCTAGATGTGGTGAAATTGGTCATCAGGTTGGGCCATGTCTGAATATCATGGGTGATGTTGATCATTGGTTTGGATACATGGTCATTAGGACGAGTCAATGTTATCGTTATGTTACGGCCATGTCGCAGGAGATGTTGGATGGTGTTGAACATCGGATTGAGAGGCACAATTGTGACACCGCAAACAATTTCACGTGTAATTGTTATAATTTTATGTTTTAATTATCTTATTAAAAAGTAAAATTTTCAGAGTAAATATTATCTTACTTTGTTCAAATAATAATAATATTTATAATAATTTAAAAGAAATATTTTTTATTAAACAAAATCTATTATTATTAAACTATTATTTAATAGAATATTTTAAATAACAATTATAGTAATATTTGAATACAACTACTTTTTTATTGTAATATATATATATATATATATGCATTTATAAACTATATTTTAATTATAATTTTGATATAAAACTAATACAATAATTTTATATATGACATTGAGAATTATGCTTTGAAATATTTTAACAAAATTATTTATGAGGATCAATTATATGAATAATTACATGGGTTATATATATATATTCAGTAAAATGATGTATACATATTATAAATAATAATTAGATTAAAGTGTTAAAATAATTATTAACATTTTTAATATTTTTTTTATAAAATTATATATATATATATATATAATTTAACTAATTTAATAGAATGGTTAAAATTATACATAATAACATTCAACAAAAATTATTGTTAATTTGAATTATATAATATTACCATTTTTTTAACAAGATTCAAAATTACAAATATTATGTACAAATTATGATAAATATTATTTTAATTACACATTTTCATTGACAATTATTAATTAAATTTATAATAACATTAATAAATATATAATATAAAATATATAAATATATATTTTATAAAATAATTTATCAACACTGAACTTTAATTTATAATAGATTATTAGATAATTTTAAGTGGGTTATTAGTTTAATATATATAAATTTTAAACTTATTTAAAAGTTTAGATAATAATTAAGATATAATAATAATATATTATTAAAATAACAATGAAATGAAACCCATAATGGTATTTGAGGATCCGTGATGAGGGTATCACGCTTCTAAGGGGTCTCGTTTTCTGCAAGCAAGGTGTAGGGTTTTGTGGTGGATCATTCTTGAGGGAGGCTTCAAGCAGGTTCGACGTCAGGGATATCATGTGTGGTCAAGGATGAGACCAGGTGTCACATTGCTGGTATGCACCGGTTCAGACAGAAGGATCTAATGGAGAGGCCACACATCTGTCAGTGTCGCACTCTGAGGTCTGTCACAATCATTGATAAGGAGGCTAAGACCGATTTAGGTTCAAATAGTTGAAGGTGCGGCCCTACAGTGGAGTCCTGTACTAATGATGAACCAGTTATAGGTTGCACTATTCTTCGTCAATGGTAGTATATTACAATCTGATTCTTCTTTATCCTATCAAAGTAGGGTTCCTATTTTTCTTTTGTTATTTTCATCTGATTTTGGTTTCAGATATTGACTTGTCTGATATTAAATTTTGTCTGGTTATTGATTGATTTGATTTGTTGTTTTTATTATTGGTTTTAGTCTGTCTGTTTCAATTAGGTCAGAATATAAATATATATACATATATAAATATATATATATTATAATTGAATTATCTTCATAGTCATTACCTAGTGTTGGTGTGGATAGTTGGATTCACTAAAGAATCTCCTCGTCTCATGACTGCTTGAATACTCTTCTTCTATTTTGGTGGCCTGTGTATATATATGAGATATTGTGTATAGAGAGGAATGGAAATCTTTCTTTTGAGGACAAACTCTGCATAATCCATCACATTTCTACATTATTACTACTGGTCTAATTTTGAGCTTTGTTTTGGGATTCTTCTTTTCAGGTAAAGGATAATTTTATTTATTTTTATGTTTGGAAAATAAGATTTATATAGTATTTATATCACATTTAACTCATTTTTTCTTCAATGAAACTTTTAAGGATTATTTTTGTTTTATAATTATTTTTGGTTATACACATATGATCCTCAAAATTAATGTTTTAAAGTTTATATAGAGTTTTGAAACATGTTTGTGTAAGGGATTATTTTCTTCCAATTATTTTATATTTACTGTTGTTGTCTTGTATGGTTTTAATAATCATTGTCTTCCTTTTTAAAAATTGAATAAACAATTTTATATACTAAAAATATATACATTCATATTGTTTTATTCCACCAGGTTCTAAATCTGCTACGTGTTTATTTGAAATGATTTTTTAGAATGTGATGGGTGGAAATTTATTTCAATTATGGTATTTCATTATCAAATTGTTAATGAGATTATAATTATTAAATTTATCTTATTTATTTTTATTTATACAAGTCTTTTTTCATTTAAGGATGTGTAAGGGAAGAATATTAATTTTTAAATATTTAATCTTCATAATTTTTTTACGTAATTGAAAAATTTCAATCCATTTTTTCCTACTAAAAATGAATTGAAAAGATTATATATTTTAGTAAAAAGATTTTATTTTGAAAGGGTGCACAAAAATTATTTATATTAAAGACGTTTTTTTTATTCAAATTATATCCTATATTTTTTGGTTCTACATATGAGGGGAATCATTTATTTTTCAAATAAATATTTGTTTGAGATGTATTTAGGTTATAATTAATAAATTTATATTTCTAAAATTTAAAATCATAACAAATATATATATATATATATGTACTTAAATATAAGTATGCAGTCACAATATTATACCCACTATACAAATATATTTATATTTATTTGATTTTACACTTGGAAACAATTTTCTTTGAAGCGATGTATGTGGGTATAACATATACATATTATATATATATATATGTGGTTATATGTATGCACCTTTATGTTTTAATCATAATCCGTAATAAATTGTCCAAAATCTAATGTAGGTGGTTAAAGTAAATTTTTGATATTTTTAATTAAATTCTAATGAATTTAGGAACTATATAAAACAATTATTGCACTGTGAACCAATTGGCATTATGTACTATGAAATATAAGGCATGGCCATTTAGTAAGACATGACCGTTTATCAGCACATGATTTGTGTTCAAATGACACCTATCATAATTCAAAAAGATTCATTTTAAACAATAAATTTTCATTTAAATGAATGAAGGATTTTGTAAATTATCGAACTATCATTTTATGTGGTAGCACCACCCATTCATTACTTATGTGTTTTAAATAAATATCACATGTGAAAAGAATAGTTACTAGTTTATGCATGTCTTTGTGAAATTTATATCTAAATAATAACCTACATATTATGATTTATTCAATTCTTATTTCCATATATCAGTGCATGAATTGAGCATGAATAATTTTCATCCTATGTCTTAAACATATATTCTAATTCATTTAATATTAATGGAAGAGTTGTAAAGTTATTATTTTATGTGTAAATTCAATCAATTTTTTATTTATCACTGAGGATAATTTATAAAATAATAATTAAATTATTCAAATTGGTATGGGAAACATTGAATAATGTGAAATGAGAAATTAAATTATTCAAGGTGATATGGGACACTTTGAATAATGTGATGTAAGTAACCATGTAAAATGTTACAGTTGGATTTGATATGTGATAAGTAATTTAATAAATCAATGTAGTATGTGCACATTGATTTAGAGATATGAGGAATGCATTGGACACAATATGATATTGGTGGGGCCCACTACATCACCTCGATGCATCAGTAGGTCTAATGAGACAAATAGAAGAAGAATCGGTCGAGGCCTTTCCCACCTATAAGTTATGGATTTTGGTCGAGGCTTTAATCATCAGATGTCTTGGACAAGGCCTTGATATAGTTCTACATATGGACTTCCATCATTATGACTATATAAATTAGTAACCCAGAGGAATATTTGACCAGTAGAATATCCTTGGTTAATGAGCATATGGATTTTGGAATAGGACATAATCATTAGATGTCTTGGCCAAGGCCTTGGAAAAATGTTCTAGAATGTCCAACATATGAACATTCCATTATGACTAGGTAATTTAATTTACCAAAAGAATATTTTACTATTAGAATATTCTTGGTTAAAGATCTTATGTTTATGAGAATCAGAATAAGTAAATGTAATGGCATATTATGTATGCAGTACTCTGAGATTATTTGGCCAGTGTACATTGCTCGGTAGTAAAGGATGAAATTGAAATGGTTATTTTATGAAAAAATTTGATATTGTATTACTCATGGTTATTTTGTAATTGAATATTCACATGTCATACATATAAAAGTTATAATTTAATTCTATTATTTTTTTGAATTAGGATGTCTATAATTAAACCATGTCCTCTTGTAATTATATTAGCATGCTTTTGATTGTACTCTTTTATTACTTAGAAAATTGTTATGATATGTTACGTGTGTTACCATATTTTTTAAGAAAAATTTATATGGAAATTTTAAAGAATGATTTCAATAGTTATATTTGGTATAATATGTTATTTTAAAACCCCTTAATGGGTACTCATTTGATAAAACTACATTTTTGAAATAATTTTTTCTACTATCAACTTTTATCAGAAGAAAAATTTCAGAAGTAGCTGGTTTCCCAGAACCTAAACCGTATTCGATAATCTATATGGGAGATTATGTGTCATTTATAAGTCTATGTTTTTTATAAAAAATTACACATCATGATTTGAAGTCACCAACTTTGGGTATTCTGGGGTTGTGTCTTCATAGTTGGTATTAGTAAATTCAGTTTATTTAACTCTGGAAAACCAGAACTGAACAAAGAAATATTTATTTAATAATTTCTAAGTATGATGTTTTCAAAGAAAACAAAAATACCAGTCTTCGGTGTCTTTGGAGAATAACAATAATGTTATTAAAATACTAAAAACATGGATATGTGTTACTAAGTAGTAGATTACTTAAATTTTCTGATGGATAATACATCATGCCTTTTGTTTCTCCCAATAGAGATAATAGAAACTATAGTGGGAATGTCATGTTTAGGGGATTACGATACTTTGAA
Source organism: Viscum album (assembly GCA_963277665.1). Classification (NCBI taxonomy): domain Eukaryota; kingdom Viridiplantae; phylum Streptophyta; class Magnoliopsida; order Santalales; family Viscaceae; genus Viscum; species Viscum album. The sequence continues at coordinate 978,519,746 of OY728161.1, forward strand.
AACCTTCAGTTGTCTTGTAAACAACTCCATCGGGCATCGAATATCCCGAAGATCCTCCAACATTATCAAATAAGAAATCTTGTCTATTACTGTATTGCAATTTCACAATTTGCAGCATATAGGAAAAGAGGAAAGTATCATGATGCTTTTTTATATATTTCACATTGGATGATAACTACTGAGCTGTTCGTAAATTTCAAGAAGCTTCTTTGGATGGTGACCATCGAGTGACCTACCTATTCTAGGTCCTGAATTTTAGTATGTATGGAGATCTCTATGACATAAATATTTTCATGAATGGCATGGTGTGTGTGACTTATAGGGATTTAGTCCACTTTGAATTTTACAACCTCCACAATTCTTATGCCTCTTAATGGAAGGCTGATTTCTTTATGCATAGGTTCGACCCTAGCTGTTCGGAGTGTGTCTGGGGCAAAGAAATCAAGTAGTTGAATACTACCTTAGGAATCCACCTTAGGTCGTCAGCACCCTACCATCAATGGTTTTCCTAGTAAAGGGACCTCAGGAGTGACATGTTTCTAATGTAGTTGTGGTTTGTGTACAAATATTTTAGAATTGTGAGGACATAATTCATTGAAGGGGGGAATAATGTGACACCCCAGTCCTTTTCACTTGTAATAATAATAATTTTATGTTTTAAATATCATATTAACTAGTACGGGTTTTAGAGTAAATATTATCTCACTTTGTTCAAATAATAATAATAATAATAATTTGAAATAACTATTTTTATTAAACAAAATTTAATCATGACAAACTATTATTTAATAAAATATTTTAAATAATAATTATACCAATATATGAATACAACAAATGTGTTTCTTGTATTATTAATATATATACATACGTGAACTGGATTTAAATTTTAATAATGATCTAAAACTAATACTATAATTTTATTTATGACATTGAGAAATATGATTTGAAATATTTTAAGAAAATTATTTATGTGTATCTATTATATGAATAATTACATGGGTTATATATATATTTTTGGAAAAATGTTGTATACTTATTATAAATCCTGATTATATTAAAGTATTAAAAACATTATTATCATTTTAAATTCTTTTTAATTAAATTATAAATATATAATTTAACTAATTTAATAGAATGATTACCATTATAAATAGAAACATTAAAAAAATATGGTTAATTTGAATTATATCATATTAACATTTGTTTTATCATGTTTCAAAATTACAAATATTTTGTACAAATTGTGATAATTATTTTGATAAACTATTTCGAATTTTCAATTATAAATTTAATTTATAATAACATTCAAAAATATATTATATAAATATATAAATATATGTTTTATAAAATAATTTAATAATAAATACTTTTATTATTTAATATATTATTAGATAATTTTATGTGAGTTATTAGTTTAATATATATAACTTTTTGACATATTGGAATGTTAAGATAATAATTGAGATATAATAATAAAAGATTATTAAAATAAAAAAAATGAAGGAATCCCGTAATGGGATTTGAGGATCTGTGATGAGGGTATCAGCTTCTAGGGGGTCCTGTTTTCTGCAAAAACTGTGAAGGGTTTCAGGGTGCGTTGCCCTTGAGGGAGGCCTCCAGTAGGTCTGGACATGAGGAAATCATATGTGTTCGAGGCCGAGACTGGGTGTCTCACTACCAGTATGCATCTTTTTGGATCATAGGACCTGTGGGTGAGGCCACGTATCGGTCGGTGTCGCACTCAATGGTCTGTCACGGTCATTGAGCAAGAGGCTGAGACTGAGTAGGGTTCAAATTACGGAAGGTGCGGCCCTGCGGTGGAGTTCAATACTAAAAATGAACTAGATATAGGTTGCACTTTTCTTCCTCAATGGTGGGATATTGCAATCTGATTCTCCTTCAGCATACCAAATAAGGTTTCATTTTCTCTTTTGGTGTTTTGTCTGATTTTGGATTCAGATGTTGATTTTTCCAACAGGAAATTATGTTCGATTATTGATTGATTTCATTTTTTTATTATTGGTTTTGGTCCATCTATTTCAATTGGGTCACAATATATATATATATCGATTCTTAATTGAATTTTCTTCATAGTCATTACCTGTTGCTAGTGTGGAAAATTTGATTCGCTCCAAAATCATCTCGTTTCATGACATCTTGAATACTCTTATTCTATTTTGGTGGATGATGTATATATATGAGCTTTTGTGTACATAGAGGAATGAAAATCCATCTTGTGAATATAAAATCTGCATGAGCCATCACTTTTTTACTTTCTTACTACTGCTCTAATTCCATGCCATGTTTTGAGGTTCTTCATTTCAGTTAAGGGATAATTTTTTTTATGCTTTGAAAATATGATTGAGAGTGTATTTATATTACATGTAACTCATGTTTTCTTCAATGAAACTTGTATGGGTTATTTAGTTATATAATTATTTTTGGTAATACACTTATAATATTCAAAATTATTATTTTAAAGCTTATATAGAGTTGTGAAACCTATTTGCGTAATGGATTATTTTCTTGTAATTAATTTATATTTAAGGTTATTGTCTTGTAAGGGTTTAATACACTGTATAGTTCATTTTCAAACTTTAATATACCCTATTATTATATATATATATATATATACATTCATATATTTTTATTCCACATGGTTCTAAATCTACTAAGGGTTGATTTGCAATGATGTTTTAGAATGTGATGGGTGTATATTATTTTCAATTACGATATTTCATTTCCAAATTTGTAATGAGATGAGAATTATTATATTTATCTTCCTTATTTTAATTTATATAAGTCATGTTTCATTTAAGGATGTTTAAGGGAAGACTGTAAGTTTAAAATATTTAATCATTAGAATTTTTATTTACGTAATTGAAATTGTTCACTCCATTTTTTCCAACGGCAAATCAATTGAAATGATTATATATTTTATTGAACATATTTTATTGTGAATGGTCAAAAAAATATATTTATATTGAAGAAGTTTATTTATTTATTATAATTATATCATCAATTTTCTTGTTATGCATATGAGGAGAATCATTTATTTTCAAACGTATATTATTTTCAGATATATTTAGGATATAATTAATCATTTTATTTTTTTCAAATTTAAATCAATGACAAATATATATATGTACAGAATTATAAGTATTCATTCACAAGATTATCCTATCCATATGAATATGTATATAGTTAATTTATAGTACACTCAGCGATTATTTTCTTTTAAGCGATGTAAGTGGATGCGACATATACATATTATATATATATATGGTTATATGTATGCTCTTATATGTTTTAATCATAATCTAAATTAAATTGGAAAGAAGAATATGTTGGTGGTTAATGTTTGTTTTTGATATGTTTAATTAAATTCTCATGTATGTATGCACTACATAAAATAATTGTTGCACTACGAACCAATTGGCCTTATAAGCTATACCACATAAGCCATGGACATTTAATAAGACATAAACGTTTATCAGTGCATGATTTGTGTAAAAATGACATCTTTCATAATTCAAAATTAGTAATTGTAAACTATAAATGTTAATTTCTATGATTTAAGGATTATGAAAATAAAGGAACTATCATTTTATGTGGTAGCCCCACCCATTAAATACTTGTGTGTTTTAAATCAATATCACATGTGAAAAGAACATTTACTAGTTTACGCATGTCATTGGGAATTTTTTTAACTAAATAATAACCAACATATTATGATTTAGTATATTTTCATTTCCATTTATCATTTCATTATTTATGAATGAATAATATTGTTCCTAAGACTTAATCATGTATTATAATGCATTGAACATTTAATGAAGAGTTGTAAAGTTATTATTTTATGTGATAATTAAATCACTTTATTAGTTATAATTCTTGATAATTTATGAAATTAGAATATAATTATACAAAGTTTTATGGGACACATTGAATAATGTGAAATGAGAACTAAAATTATTTTAGGTGGTACGTGACACTTTGAATAATGTGAAGTAAGTAACCAAGTAAAATGTGACAATTGGATTTGATATGTGATATGTAATTTAATAAATAAAAGTGGTATGTGAAAATTGAATTAGAGATATGAGGAATGAATTGGACTTAGTATGTTGTGGGTGGGGCCCACTATATCCCCACGATGCATCGGTAGGTCTCATGATACTTGTAGAAAAGGAATTGGCTGAGGCCTTTCCCACCTATGAGTTATGGATTTTGGCCGAGGCTTTAATCATTAGATGTCTTGGCCGAGGCCTTGACACAGTCCTGCATATGCACTTCCCTCATTATTATTTTAAATTAATTAACTAGAAGAGTATTCAACTAGTATAATATCCTTGCTTAACGAGATTATAGATTTTTTCGAGGCCTTAATCATTAGACATCTTGGACAAGGCCTTTGAAAAATGTTCTTGAATGTCTAACATATGCACATTCCATTAGGATTAAGTAATTTAATTAACCAGAAGAAAATTCAACTAGTAGAATATTATTTTTTAAAGAACTTATGTTTATGAGAATCAGAAGACGTAAATGTTCTGGCATAACATATATGCAATACTCATATATTATTTGGCTGCTGTACATTTCTCACTAGTAAAAGAAGGAAATTGAAATTGTTAATTTAATCACAAATCTGCTCTTGTATTACTCTTAGTTATTTTTCACCTTCATATTCATAGGTCATACTTATAAAAGTTATAATTTATTTAAATTATTATTCTAAATGAGCATGCCTATAATTGAACCATGTCCTCTTGGAATTTTAATTATCATGCTTTTGATTGTACTCTTTTTTTATTTAGGAAATTTTTATGATATGTTAGGTGTTTTACAACATTTTTTTAAGAAAATGTTTTATGGTAATTTTAAATAATGATTTCAAAAGTTATATTCGGTATTTTGTGTTTTCATAAAACCCATTACTAGGCATTCTTATTCTCACCCTAAATTTTTGAAATAAAATTTTCAGGTATTATCTTTTAACAGAAGAAGCATTTTAGAAGTAGCTGGTTTCCTAGAAACTGAATCGAATTCAATCCTCTTTATGGTACATGAAGTGTAATTTCTCGGTGCGTATTTTTCTGTAAAAAATTACACATCATATTTCAAATGGACTGGCTTTGGGTATTCTGGGATAGGGTCTTTCCAACAATCATATGGGAACATGGGGTGGGATGATTTGAATTAGGAATTTTTTAGTGATTTATACTCACCATGACTGGCCAACATGGCATTTGGAATCATGTTCACACAAATAAGACTCAAATGATAAGCTAGTGTTGACCACTCATGTGGGTAGAGGCCTTCGTTAGGTGCAACATAGGGTTATGTTTGGAGGTTATTGTTGTAGAAATAATCATTGCTGGTGTCGAGCAATAAGTCGATGGTGTTGAGACCATCGATTGGGGGATAAGGATACCGATACACTGAGGATGTGGGTTTGGATCATTTTGAGGAAATACACCTCTATGCATCAAATGTTGGGATCTGAACCATAGAGGAATATGATTTGGGGTATGAAGTAACATTATTTGGACACACTATTTTGATGTTTAATAAATTATGACGGAACAAGGTTCCGAGATACATTTTTATAGTGGAAAAAATGGGTTCACCTAAACCTGTTTTAGATATAGGATTCCATGGGCTATATGTTATGAATAATTTCACTGCTATTATATCAGAAATGGCCAAGGTTAGTGAATAATTCTTTTTGAATTTCCATCAAAAGTGGAGAAGATGTAGTTATTATTTTATATATTTTTAGTATACACCTACATAATCACATGTGTAAGATATGAACACATTGGTGGTGGCCAAATGAGATTCATGCTGACACCCACATAGGCCCTTCGGGATATTTTTAGACATTATGATACTATGATTAGTAAGGGGCAGAGCTTAGGAGTTGGACCTTAGAGACATGTTGGACCCTTTTTACTAGGATAGATAAAAAGGAAGTTGAGTTCCTACATCAACTGGAGTTGTTTATTTTGAATCAATATTTTATATCAACAAGACTATAGTTATATACTACTAAGGCCATCTATGTATGACAATTTTTTACTACTATTTAATATAACCTATTGTGATATTAATTCTTATATAAAAACGGTATGCATTTTGTTTATTTTTTTTTACTATTTGTGATTTTCATAATGTTTTTGGTTGTATGTGCTTTCTCTATGAATGGGTTACTGGTCTAGTTTCATATGACCTTTCCACTGCTCATGTTATTCTTATACATTTATTATTATTCACATATAATAGGTATATTCTCCACAATATCACACACCACACCCTCAATTCTTATTGGAAGCCTCCAGTGTATGGGGTTGTGATCCTATGGACTAGTGGCACACAATACCTATGAACTATTTGGGGGGAGTGATGGGTTGGAACCCTACATAGTGGTATCATAGCGGTTCTACATTGGGAATTCATAGCAGAATTTTCCTTGATACTAATGATATATAATTATATTATTTTTGTGGGTATTACCATTTTGTTAATGGTTTATTTATTATTATTATGTTGTTATAACGAGATTACGGGTTTTTTGGGGTGCCTACGACCCCTTTCACGAGGGGTAGACAATGTTTTCAGGTCTGGGAATTGCTGTTTTTCATTTCCCATTTATAGTTGATTTGATTTCCACCTCGAATGGTTCCCTAGGGTGTGATTATTTTATGTTATGATATGAGACCCTTGGCATAGTATATATATGGAGGATTATTGACCCTTAGATAGGTATAAAATGTGAATTTTTTCAATTCTTTTATGTTAGGGATAAAGGTTGTTTTATAAATATACATATGTGCCTATGATAAATAAATTGTGGTTTCCATTGGGCCCCTGGATTGTGATAAGGGGGATGGGTTTTGAAAACATCAACAATGGATGCTAAGAAATGTTTTCCATCCTAACCACTCTTTTGAGAAAATTTAATCAACCAACGATGGCAAGTGGACCGAATGAGATTTTCATGTTTATTTGATGTGATATATATGTATGAACCTAGAAATTGTTGGAAAAGTAAGGGATGAGGATATGGGGTGATGATAATGAATATGTTGGGTGATTGGGTCTTTTGATTGAGATGACATGGTTCAATCAGATGGGTGTGGACCGAGGCATTTGTGGAAAGCTATTTGAAATGTCAAAAAAGGATGTTGAGAAGTGTTTTCTTACCAAAAAATATTTAATGTAATATTAATTAGATTTATGTTATTGATATGTGATGCTTGAATTTTATGTGGGTAGGAGAGGGTCCATGAGGCCAAAATTATATTTTATACTTGTCTCTGTTATGGTCGAGTAAGGGGACATGAGGCTGGATGTTGTGTAACATAATTACGATGGGGAATGATAAGGGTAGGGAGATGGCATTGTCTATTACTTCTTTCTCTATCTCTATTATATGTATATATACTGTTATGGGTGTCGAACAATGGTATTGGTATTCAGTGGGATACCACCTAAATGAGCTCTAATGGAGCGTAATGTGGGTGGTGATGTGGCACTGCATGAGCGTGCATAAGTTGAGAACCATGAGGGTCAAGAATATCACGATCCAAAGGTAAAGGATCTGGTAAAGGTGTTCTAGCATAATGATATATATAATTTTTTTCCATGGTTTAATGAATATTATAGAGTGATACTGATACCATACATCAACGGGATTTATTGTGGAGTTTTGGAGTTTTTGAGTCTTTAACAGGGAGATATGTCTGCCATATACTATGAGGATACATTCTGTGATTTATCTTGTTTCACACCAATTATGGTTGGTGATGAAACCTCAACGGTGAGATGTTTCATGGATGGTTTGTGGCTAGCCATTCAGGTGAAGGTAATTTTTTTATTCTATCCTCATTATCAAAAGTGATGAATTAGAATCTCAATGCCTAGGGAAATATAATGGATTGGCCTTAATCATGTTGAGTGATAGAATTAGGTGACATTAGTGATGATTATTTGGGGTTTAAAAGTAGGTATGAGAGGATTTCCACTAGGACAGAAAAGATAAGGGCTCAGGAAGACCACTTGGGAGTCTATCTTCAGTGATGTATTTCTAGTATAGGTGGCCAAGGCACGTATGGAATCAGTGCTAGTGGCATCGTAAAGAATTACCATAATATGGTATGGTGGGAAATCATGAGAGGTTCTATAGAAATCCTTCATGGTCATATGGTAGCCATGGACTAGGAAAGACCAATGATTATTATGTCGGACTAGGAGTGGTACCATGAGATCGTAGTTGAGAGTCTACTGTATGTAGTGGTCGTGGAAGAGACAATGTGACCCAGTAGTCGTTTCAATGGATCGTGGATATTATAACACCACAGGGAGGCCATGATTCATGAATTTGGGCTTTATTCAAGGTGAATACCATAGAGATGCGAAGTGTAGAGAGAGATAATATGCTAATGATAGTAAGAGGTACACTGTAGGAATGATTAGGTTTTTTTTGGAATGGATCTCTTATTGAGGTATGTTTTTTGGGTTCACGAGTTGCATGAGATGTAATTCTATCTAAAAATGTACTGTTTAGTATGTTGGCATAGACTCTGGTGTTATATATATATATATATATTTACGTGAGGAGTGTGAAACCATAGTTTATTATTGGAATAAATGTGATACACCTTTATTGAAGGGAATTGGTATCAGGGAATCAACGTAATAAAAACTCTATGGGATGTGTGAGGTACTTGGACTTATTATGAAAATCTCTACAGATGTGGGACCTCATAGGAAATATGTATTTCACAGTCATGAAAAAACATCTGATGGGGTGAGATTCGTGATAGGTTCAAGTTGTTTCTTCGGGTTTATGTGAGAACTAGATTAGGGGATATTGAGAGAATGTATCACAGGAGGAATTTTGATCTCTGGGATGGTAGTAAACCATTATTTTTTCATTTTAGTTAACGGTCATGAATTGACCGGGTTAGGTAACTCTTAAGATGGGGAGTTCCTTGAGAGTGTTAACCCATGCCTTATTATTAGGGTACAATAGATAAATGTAAATGAGATAGGTATGTTTAGTACCATCTTTGTAAATGGAATGATATTTATGGGATGATCTATAATAAGGTGGGGAGATTGTAATATCTTGTGTTGTTAGAGCTGGTAAAATTTCTTGTTCATTTTGAATTTTATGTGTTTTGTGGGTAAAAAAACTCTTTTATTTATTACCAGAAAAATATTATGAGAGATTCATAAAATAAATACACTTTTTTTTGGATGGGTTTATAGGGTTGTAATGTTCTGTGGGGTTTTGGATATGTTTTGAGTTCATTAGAAGCCGAACAGAAATTTTTTTGAGGTTCTTAGACATGGGTTTATGGTTTGGAGAAACCGTGTGGCATCCAAGGTGTAACAGTGTAGCCCTCCAGGTATATTGGGAATGGATATCCAAAATGTATAATAGCGGGTTCACGACTATACAAAACCTCTACCATTTATTGTATGGTGATTAACACAACCGACACACAGTTTTATAAACTGTTCTCCATGGTCGTGTGAGATGAAGACTTATGTAGGGGATACCACATGGTTCACACATTATTATCCAAACAATGTGAGGAAACTATTAATCTCATTTAAATATAAAAAATTACCTTCTTTACCTCCTTTATTTTTTCTTTCATCTCCCATTTTTCTACTTCCATGTGTTTGCTTCCTCTCCAGGCTTTTTGGCTCTCCCTTCCCCCTCCCTTAGGCATTGAGCTCGATTCCTCATTCGAGATCCAGTCTTTAAGCGGAAAAGTGAGATGGATCTATCTTGGTAAGGGATTAATTCCTATTGTTTCTATTTTCCTTTACACTCTCCAAAGGGTGCGCTAAATCTATGTGATCTTATTTACAATACATTTAAAGAATTCATCTAAAATGATAATTTATTCCCAATCAGCATGAGTAAGAGGATATTATTGGATTTCAGATAATATACCAACATAAGGTAGGTGGTTCTTATCTTTCTGTAGGATTTCATGAGTGGTTTGGAGGTGTGTTCTTGAATTCACCATTGTGTTAACTGAGCGAGACCCTATAAATTTAACTAGTGATATTTAATTATATAATTTTACCCATGAGATGCCTATGGGAATGCTCAATCAAGACTATATGTGAAATGATATTAGTGAGGGGTTACATAACATAGAAATATTAGGCAATGATATATTTTTTTTATGTAAATTGAATTGTTTTGACTATATAAATTTCTTATGAGTTCTATGGTAATGTGATGAGTTTGAATCAAGGAGTGAGTTGATTTTGATCATCTGGATAAGGCAACATTGGTTACTAGGTTGGGTTTTGCTAAGATATCATGGGTGATATTGACTATCAATTGTATGACTTGGCCTTTAGGATGAGGCAATGTGATTATCCGATTGTGGGTATCGATCATGTGATGTTGGACAGTGTTGAACATTAGATTTGGTAATATATTCATAGATAAATGAGGTACTATAAGATGTGGAATAGGATTTGTTTTCTTTATTTTTTAACACTATGATAGTCCAACACACCATTTGGAGTCGTGTGCACACATATAGGACTCATATTATAAGGTGGTGTTGATCAATATGTGTTTTTCTGAAATAGTATTTTGTTGATTTGATAAATTCAAATTAACAATCAAGAGGTAGCACAAAGAAATAATCCAAATATGAGAGTTGACAGGATCATCATGTAACACATTAGCACCACCAAATAGAAAAATATCATCTATGGTTGGGGATCCAACAAGTCCCTTCTATTCAATGTTGTCATGGAACTATGGATAATGGAGAAATTAGCAGAATCAATTGTGAATTATTGAATTGGGTGTGTCTTTTAGTAAAATTACATTTTTAATAGATTTATGGGTTGCACAAATTACCATTTTCTTTACCCAGTACTAACACACTGTGTATTATTTATTATTATAATAATATTTATTTTAATTATAATAATGTATTTGTAAATTATTATTTATAAATATTTTACATTGTATAAAAAAAATAATGACAACTTATTTTAAATAACAACGTTCAATTATGTTTTGATAAATATTTTCTTATAAATAAAAACTTATTATGATAACCATTACACACTTACGTTTTTGTGTTTAGATATTTTTTAATGTTTTAAAATAAAATAATATAACATCATTTTTAGTATTTTATTTTTAATTTTTAATTATGAAAAAATTAATATTAAAATTTCATTTTAATATATCTATATATATAATGTTTATAATGTTTTAATATAAAGATTATCATTTTTATTGTTTTTTAAAGGAAATATGTGTTAATATAATTTATTCTTATTTTTTTAGAAAAACAAATAACATGAAAGACTGTTTAATAAATAAATATTTGTATATCCACAAGAATAATTTTTTTTCACACTCGAAGCCAATAAGGTTATTTTTTCAATATAGCATAATAATATTTACTGTAATAACAATATTAATGAATATACATTTATAATGTTTTAAAAACATATAATTCCTAATATTCTATTTAAAAGTATATATATTAATGTAATGTATTTAAAAAACAAATCCTTAACAATAAATATAAATAAACATATGTTTATTCTAGAATTTTCTTAATCATGTTTGTTGTAAAATTTTAACACGAATGAAGATAAAAATTTCACTAGAAACATAAGTGGAAATTTGAACGATAATTTTCCAATGAAAATTTGCACTAAAAGTTTCCTGTTCAAATTATAACAGATATTTTTAGTCAAAACTGAGATATTTTATTTATGTATTGATATATTTTAATTTTGTATCATCAAACTAAAAATTTCATAAGGATATTTATAGTGTAAATTTCCCAATGAAATTTTTAATTAAATTTTTTTGTGTAAACAAACGTTAATTATTTATGTTCTAATATATTTTAACAATAAATTTAAATTAGAATTTATTTTATATTTTTGGTAGTAATATTTATATTATATTGTTATTAAAAATTTAGTAAAATTTTCGAAAATTTTTTCTATGGAAATTTATATTAATTTTTTAACTTTGTTTGGTGAAAATTTGTTATGAAAAAATACTATTGATATTTATTTATTAATATATTTTCACTGAAATTTTATTATAATTTTTAAAAAAAAATCATAAATATAAATATATTTAAAAACAATTTATATATGTATACATGAATCTTTATATCATTAAAATATTTCAAATGTAAATTTAAGACATGAGAAATATAGATTATATCTATAACTATGTAAATATATACATTAATATTTTTATATGTATGTATATATATATATATATATTCATGTATTTTTAATCTAAACATTTCTTATATAAATTTCCACAAAAAATACATTATAAATTAATATTAGGATGTATATATATAATTGTACAAACACACACATAAATTTTATGAGTTGAAAATGTTCATTTAAATTTTTCATAGGAAATTTTAGTGGAATTTTAAACTAAAAGATTTTCGTATAAATCTACACTAAAATTTTATAATGAAAATTTTGATTTCAAATTTCTGATGATAATTAAAATTTTTTTAGGTATTAATATATATTCAGTGAAATTTTTTGTTAACTGGAATGTTCCCTTCAAAAATTGAAGTAAATTGTTATTATCAAAAAACAAATTACTTGTTTATATGCCAATTTATTTTCATGAACAATTTAAACATTATTTTATTTAATATTTTTTCTAATCAAATATTTATTTCAAATTTATCAAAAATTAATTGTTAATTTTCATTGGAAACTTATGTATAAATTTGAATATTAAACTCCTCACAGTATTATAGTCAAAATTTCTAATGAAAACCTACATAATATGATTGTGTGTGTATATATAAATTCAACGTTTTTGTATAAACATGTATATATATGTGTTAAAATATATATATGTACCTACTAATATTAATAAAGATTGAAGTATGAAGATCGTAAAACCATGTAATTTATTTATAAATAATCATATAGTTATAGGAAGAATCCAATTTCAAGGATGGAGTTTCCTGATGAAAGATCTACAAACCATTAATGTGAATTCACGGATGTTATTATAATTTCTTTTATTGATTCTCATTCATCGAGGGTTTTATCTATTCCCAATAATTTTTTATTAATATCTCAAATATTGTTACTTAATCAATGAACAAAAATCTACTTAATGATATTTTTTATGTGGAGGTTTCACTAGCCCTCAAACACATCCATGCCAATAAACCCCCAGGAACTGATGAGTTCCATGCACTTTTATTTAAATGGTTGTGAAACATGCTGGGACCTAATACAATGATGATAATGAATGATTTATTGATTTTTAATTCTTGATTAAATCCTATTAATGAAAATATTATCATTCATATTCCCAAGGTGCTTAATACTAGGTCTGTTTTAGAATTCCTAAAATTCATTTTAATGAGATATATAATTTTTTTAAAAAATCATGTTCAATCACCTTCAAAATATGATCCATTCTACTGTTTTTATAAATCATAGTTCCTTCACACTGAAATGGATTATCTTTTCTAATGTTTTATTTTCAGAAAAATCTATCATTTAATTAATATATGTTCTTTTTCAAAACGTGTTGTGATGGCCTGCAAATTGCATGTATAGAATGCCTATAAATGAGTGTATTGGCCTTTCTTGATTTTTTAAGTAATATTTAATTTTATTTCAAATGTCTTGAGGTCATTATTAAATGTTTTTCTTTAATTTATTTTAAGATTCATGTCAATGGAAATCTTACCAATGGTTTTTTCTCTAATTGAGTCATTTGACAAAGATACCCTTTGTCCCAAATATCTCTTAATCCATATTACTGATATTTTTTCAAATATTATTTTTGGAGAAACTATGGTTAAACATATTCATAAAGAAAATTTGTATTGTTGAAGATATCACATAACCCTTCTGTTTATTGTAAATGGCTATATTTTATTCTCATGGGTTTCCATGCATGAATTTAATTCCATTTAGAGAATTATTCAGGGTTTTTAAAAGGCCACATGACAATTGGTGAATATAATGAAGTGAAAATATCTTTTAGAAAATTTGTTAGAACATCTATCTATAAAAAATTTAAGCATGTCTCTGGTATCCTCGTAGTTTAAAAACACGAGAAGTATCTTTTATTTCCTACAATTTTTAAATGATTAAATAATGAAATATTATCTACTGTCCATTATGATATCAAATATAATGTTTAATTGTGGCCCTGTAAGAATGATATGAGGTTTTTAAAAAATTTCTTATAATGCAGGTGGATAAATCTATTACCAATTATGTGATGCCTTTTTTTCAATATTTTAGATACTCTCATTTTGAAATTCATTATTTTTTTAATACATTGTAGTGTGGTTTTGATAATGGGAGAAACAAAATACACTGGGGGTATTGGTATAAGTTGTACATTGCTAAATTTTGTGTAACATTATGATTTAGGATGTTTCATAATTTTATTGTGGTTCTACATATTAATAAATTTTGGAGACTTTGGAAAAACCTATAATACATTTTTCCTCAAGTCCATTATGCCAAATACGTTACCCAGGTCAAATTTACCAAACAATTCCTTGTTCTAGGGCCCATTTTTCCTTATAGAATTTTATGGGTCTCAAATAAATCATTGAATACAATAGTAAAAAACCCATGTTAATCAAGAGAACTGTTTCTTAGAACAATATAAAGGATCTAATAATTGATACCCTTTATTAGTGAAAAAAGCATTGATAAAGGTTACCTTTATCGATGCTGAAAAATAAATATTAAAGACCCTCCCGTTATCAATTTTTTCATTGAATAAATTAAATCATTCTTATCATTTTTATCTATGGTAATATCACAGCTTTATTAGTGTTAAAAATAACTAAAAAAATATATATTTCACATAAATAATACTTTCATTTAAAATAAGACTTTATTATATAAATAAATTACATTGATAAAAATAAAATATATTTTATTAATAATTATTTATTTATAAAAAATATACATTTTTTGAAAGTAAAGTTAATTATAAATAGAATATGTAAGATTATGTTGTATAAGCTAACACATCCATTAAGGAAAATCATCAAACCAACCTTGTTAATTTGTAAAACGTCTATGAGTTTCCATCATGTGAGCTACCATATTCACCTCTTCTATAATGAATGATATATAACACGAAAGAAAGAGGTAGATAAGGGATATGCTCTTCAAAAAGTGAAATCAAAATTGTTGGAATCCACTCTATGTTGTAAAGATAGCATTGAGAATTGTAATGCAGTCTAACTCCATATTTATTGATTTCTAGAAACATTCTATAGTATGAATAATTTTGATGAAATGGGATTACGATTAAGCCACCACTTGAACCCAATATGTGGAATTTTTGGAAGAAAAAAACAATCCATATAAGGGTATCATACACCATAAAACTAACACCAACTGATCCTCCTCTAGAGAGAGACACATCCACATTGATCTCTATAATACATGAAGAGGAGGGATCCACACACTTTTGTAGATGTAAAGATCTTCATATTGTACCTCATTCGATTTCTAAATCACCATCTAACATGAATCCTAGTGAATCATGAATGTTTTTAGATGATTAAAGATGATGTCATTTCATTAAGCTCAGATAGTCCAATCCTGTGTACATAATAGACCCATAATCTTCATGAGGAGGAAGGATGACTTCTTTATAAGTAGAATTTCTAACCCATGTATCACATTAATGTGGTACTCCACATTTTAATTTTTTTCAGTGCTTTGAAAATCAATGATAAAAATAGTTTTGATTAATTATAAATTAAAAATCATTGATAAGACCTCTCCTTAAAAAACTGAAATTCCACCATTGCTAAAGATATATATTTATCCGTAGTAAATTTTTCCCCAGAAGAATATATGTTTTATTATCACTTATTATTTTAAAAATTATAAAACATTTATTTAGTAGTGATAATAATACTTTTCCAAATTATTTAATTCAACCATAACAAAACCCCACTCGTTTGCACCTTTCATTCTTTCGTAGAACTCTTCCTATGAAGTTGATTCCTGTAAAACATCTCAAATGAAGAAAACTTATGAAAACATAAGGTAAGATATTCTTTATTATCCTCTTTATATGTCATTACATTGTTTGAAAATTTTCATTTCTTGTTTCCCCATATACTATTCCACCCCCATTCCCCTACAATAGTATCCGAGTCTAGCCTAAAAGATCTAGACTGTGAGGTTTTTGGATACCTAGGATTGATGAATCTATTTCCAAAATTTTTATTATTGTATAAATGATTTACAAAGTGTATAGATACTCATGTTTGGGTAAATTTTATTATTCAAGTCTTGCAATGGATTCTATAGGGGTTTCTTTACTGAATATAACATTAAAAGCCCGTTTGGGAGGAGTGATATTTGAGGAAAATAAATCATATTGATGTAGTTAATTTATTTAACCGATCATGTTTAGGGAGATATAGAAAATAAAAAAATGATTGATAATTTATCATTAATTTACTAAGAACTAGCCACTAAATTCTTTTAACCTATACAATGTATTTAACTTCACCTCATAAATTCGATTCTTAAATTTTTCAATAAATAAATTAAATTAATTATTCCCTTTATTATATTCATACTTTTTGAAACTTGCTCCATGATCTCATTAATGAAATATAAAAATTTTCTCTATATTTTAGATCCATCCATGAGAATTATTATATTCTAAATTCATATAATGAATATGGTTAAAACACAAACTGTAACATTTTTTATGCTAGTGTAGTATATGTAGGAAACAACATCCTAAAAACTAAATAATGATCATGATATTTTGTAATTGAAAATATCTTATAAAAAAATTTATTTGAATAAAATGATCGTGACATATCCAAGTTCACTACTGAAATAAATTTTCTAATTGAATGATTTTTCATCATTCAAATAATTTTATCAGTGTACACTATTTTTTTGCAACACAACATCAATTATTTCTTATCATTTTCCAGTGTCTTCCAATTAAAAAATAAATTAACAAGTTACTTTTTTAATATCTCCAAATAATTTTCACTTTCCAACATTACTTATAATGAAATGATGCTTCTAAAAATGATTATTTTCTCCACCAATGTGGAATCCAATATATATAAATTTTCAATGTATAATTCATAAAATTAAATTAAATCTCATGCTCTAAGATCTTATAGGTGTTTCATACTTTACTATGATGACATTATGTAGTGTATAGTGGTACGTTTAATTCATTATTCCCATAAAAAATTTATTTTGATGGTTATAGTCATTATAAATTTATTATATGAAAATAAAATATATTTTAACACAGAAAATGTTTTATTGTTTCTCACCACTGACATAATTATCCCTCACAATTTCATCATAACCGATAAAATTTAATAATTTGGTTGGGGAACATTTTTAATCACTGTGATTTTTAATAGATTAAAATTTAGTTAGGTTCTTTGTAAATTTATTAACATCATACATTCCATTCCTTTAATTATTTCCAACACTAACAACAATATCAATACGCCTCATTTATCTTTTATTATCTTATAAAAATTTCTTCATGTATATTAAATTAATCGTTATGAATGTTCCAATACTTAATCCATCTTTTTCGGAGAATATAACCCATCAACCACAATTAGTGGTATCCTTTAGTGTTACCCTGATGTAAAATTATACCTTTTTGGGAATCATCACCAATAACATTCAAATGTTGAGATTCAATCTGCTTTAGTTTTACAATATGATCATTATCATTCAATTATTATTAGAAACTACTAGAGGGGAAAACAATATCATGTTGGTTATCATCCAATATGGGTTCCACTTATATTATTTTTGCTTCAACATTGACCATTATTCTTCAAAACGTTCATGCATCATCAATTTCTTACATTAATTCTACCACACACTATCACACATTATTTTAAACCCTCAAAATAATTTTTATATGGGGATGTTATCAATGTGTAACCTTATCATAATGATACTAACATTAAAATTTCAATATCCTCTACCAATTTTGTCTTTAGAGATTTTTTTTTTATTTCATCTTTGAGTTTTGAAAGTGAGTATGAATTTTTTCAATGGAACCAAATCAAATTTAAGAGAATTATCTATAACTTTATCATTTGATAATGAATTCCTTATGTGTATTTATTTATTTTTTTGAACAAAATGAATATTTTTAAACATAATAGAATGAATTTTAATAAAAAATAGCTAGTTTATAATGACATGAAATAGGGACATGAGGGAATACATAAAGAGTATATCATTTGTACAAGAGATCATGTATACAACCCTTCTCAAATCCTTTGTCTATGTTTATGTTTTTGTAATTAAATACGAATTCATATTGAAGAGTTGGGAGAAGACATAATTTTTTAAGGAATATGTCAAAACTAATTTTATTTACTAATCATCAGGAAATATTTAATTTTAATACTAATTTTGACAATACAATAATTTATGGATAATATGATATTAATAATAGTGTAGGTTATAATGAAGATCATGTGGAATAAATGAAAATGTCAATTGAATATGGACTTGATGATTGTATATTTTTTTTTGAGAAGCTAAATATAAATATAAAGAGAATATTGTATACTAGTTTTATTGAACAACCAATATTTCCATTTATATTGAAGTTATATAATTTTAAATCTATAATCACATGGAGAAATTCATCCTTTACAGAACAACTTGATCTCTAGAATGATATGAGATTAGAAGAAAATGATCGTCATTATCGAATATCTAATTTTTAATGAACATGAAGTTCAATGGGTATGATATCTAGATAAATACATTACAATCCAAATTATATATATATATATATATTTCAAATATATGAATCACATAGAAAATTCCCTAACTGTTGTGCAAATTGATACAAGGAAGATGAATCATGTCCTTCGTATTTTTTATGGTATATTCCAATCATTGAAAGGATTATAAAAATATTAGAATAAAATAAAATTTCTAGAATATTGACAAGGAATTATAATATAATAATTAATTTTGGGAAACTACTTCACCCCAAGGACTATATTTAGTGGATGAAATTTTATTACAACTGTCCAGACTTTAGAAAAGATATTAGAAACCTCAAACATTCGTTATCTATAAATGGATTAAATAAATCTAGTTTAAAAAATATATCTCATAGGTAATGTCCAATTATATGTGTAAATTAATACTTTTCAATTTTATTATGAATGAATTGAAAATACATTACATTATCTTATCCTATATTAGGAAAAAACAACTGGGTGATGATATTGACGTCTATTTTTCTCCCATGATCTAAGACATAAAATTGATGTGGGATACTGGTGTTATATATTATATTCCTAATATAATTTAAGAGTTCATATTGAGTGATAATTTTTATGGGTTGATTATATAATTTATTACTTATGTATATTTTTCAGTCTATAGGTGTAACACCACAATTTTTGAGGACCTTTTTTTTCTCAAATAAATTAAATATTCATTTATGTCATGAAATCCACTAAGTCAATAATTCCTTCAACATGACACCAAATCAGAGTACATTACATAAAATATATAATTGGAATATTATACATAGAAAGTATACCTGGCATATATTGCACACAACACTAACATGACATACGTTACACATAAGACATGTATATCTATAAAACATCGTTTTACTGTTATAGTTATTTAAATGAGATAATTATAACCCATATATTAATAATAATATATATATATATATATATATAATAATTTTAAAATATTTTTGGAATTTGTTTTATATAAAAAATATATATTTATAATGAATGAAATATTTTTTGGTAATGTCCTTATATGTTTAGAAATATTATTCTCTCGAATTAACTGCTTTTAATGTCCTTATATGAAATACAAATAAATTAAATTTAAAATGTTTAAAAACTTTATTTGATAAAATAAGCATAATTCTTTAATTTACAATTTAAAAATTATCTTATGCAAAATTTTTGTATTTTTTCTGAGAATCTTTATTTTTAGATGAATAGAGGAAATACCGAATTTTAATTCAAAACTACTTTTTCATCTAATTTATTTATACGGATAAATTTTATTCTAAATTGGTTTAAAAGATAAATTAGATAATATTTTTATCAATTAATATTATTTAGGTTATTTTGATCAATTTCTCTTTATGGAAAACTTAGTTTTTTTATCAAAAATATTAGTGAAAATAATTAATATTAATTGTATAAATTAATGTAAAATTATGCACAACTAAGGACTAAACAGTAAACTTAAGGATCAAAATGACCATGAAAATATTAGAAAATCCATTTTATGGACACATCTATATAGTATAATAAAATTTATATAATTTAATAATTATTTTATCCACAATAGAAAAGAAAAATGTGGGTGGATTTCTCTCTTCAAATATTTATTAGAGATCCACTCCTCCTCAACATTAAAAAAAGATCCTTTACACCCACTTCCTCAAACCTCTCAATCTCTTTAGATAAAAAAATATCTAGAAAAATATCTCAAAAACTTCCATATCTTTCATATTGAAACATCCATTTGGTCATAATGTCTTCTAAGTAATTATTTTGGCACAAACCAATAGGAGTTACCCAATTAATAGGTAACTTCTTCTCTCAAGATCTTTTCTACTATTTTATTTCCCCACCCATCCACTCTCTATATTCTATGAATTTTTAACAAAAAGGTAATATAAAATGTTATAGTAAGATTTTATGCTATGTTTTGGACCTAAAAATACAAATTCTTTAATATAATTGGTAAAAAAACGTACTATCTATGTGTACGGTGAACTACTACCTCACTAAACGATGATTGTTCATTTTTCCTTCTCCTCCACACGTGGAGGAAAATATTATGGAACATATATATATATATGAAATATATTATATTTAATATGTATTTAATATTTAATATTTCTTTTACAAAACATATCTTTTTTACTTTATATTCGGTGTAAATATGATTATTTCGTTTCAGGAAGTGTGGACTAGCGCCCCATCAAAGCGAGGTGATTCATTCGTACACATCATGGAATGTATTAAGGATGGGTTTTTTGATATTATATGATATATATGATATAATAATGATATTTAAAAAATATATATGTAATCATATAAATATATTCATTTCATTTACCTTCTTTCCTTTAATATGACAATTAAACATAAATATCGTTCATGCGTACGTACAACCTCCTAAATCCAGAAATGGTGTATTCCATTTCCTAATTCTATATTATATAGATTTTATAATAAAAATATAATAAATATACATGATATTTAAATCATTATGTGAATTATGAAAATCATTAAATTTTTAGAAGGAAAAAATATATAAAAAATTAAAACATATGCGAAGAACAAAGACAATATTACTCGAACTGAAACCTTATAATTGAATTGTTAACAAGACAGTTATATACGGTCGTAATGAAACCATATATGGTATTAGATATAATAATAATGTTATTTAAAATGAGTACAATAAATTTAAATTTATTATCCATGCGTTCTTAATGAGTACGATGAGAGTCAAGAAACAAGGTAAGGAAATTTCATCTCACTTTTTATTTCTATGAGATACATGTTTTATTCACCATCCATTCCTATGGTGTAGTGTGTTTACTTAGCATTGATGTATTCTATGAATATTATTATTAAATTTATGTGTATTTACATATCAATTATATTAACTTTATTTCATGTGGTTTATGCTTCAAGAGGTACCAAATTAATAAGACCATTTTTTCCTCCATTTTACTTCTTTTTAACACATGTTTTGTTATGCACCTTGATTCCATTTTTATGTTCATATAAATAAATTTTTCATGTTATATCATGAATCTAATTCTATTCCTAATTTATGTATTCTCAATGTACATCCTTTTTCTTATATGGAGAGAATGATCCCATGTAACCAAGTGGTAAGAGTTTATTGATACAATCTCATCATTTTACATGATTGATTTTGATTATTCATACTTTGATGAAACCTTATAATACATATCTCTAGAGAAATAATGAAATTTATTGTACATTGGTTATTCATGATATCCTATTGTATTTGTACTATTTTTTCCACTCTTTGGTACTTAATATAATGTTAAATGTAAAGTCTGACCATCTCTCTCTTTTTTGGGAAATATATATTATTTAGAAAACATGTTTTCAAAAAAGTGTTCAATTTTTTTCCCAAATATATTAAAATGAATTGCCACACAAAAAGGATTTTATAAATGTTTTTTTTCAAAACATCATTTATATGTTTTCAAATATTTTTTTTCAAATAAATAGGGTTTTCAAATTGTATTTTGTTTTAAAATATTATTTTCAAAAAAGATAGGGTTTTTTACTCCAAAAAATATTTTTAAAAGGTCATTCAAAAGTATATCCCATCTATGAGGACATCTTTCAGTGTTCCTCATGAATTTATTAGATAATTATTCATTTTTTATAGTCATATTATTTATCAGAAAGGATTATATTTTGATGGAATGTTGTTTATGAAACATGTTTCAATTTTATGTGTAATATACATTTGAATCATGTTTATCTTTCAGGGTTATGTTTTTTAAGAAATGGTTATGAAACATATCTTTTTTGACCGATTATGAAATGGTTACATTTTTATGACACCCATTTTATTTTATGGGTTATGATAGGATTATTTATAATCTTGTGGAAAATGTATGAATGATTTCATTATAATATGGGTGGAACCTATATCTCCCTCAAATGGACTAGGTAATAATTTTAGTCTCATAAGATTGACTAAGATGGTATTGGGAGTGAACCTTGACTACTAAGATGTCCATGGTAGTAAACCACGACAACCAAGAAGATATGAAAAGTGAACTCATGCTACTAATATTTCCATGAGAGTGAACCATGACTACTAAGATGGTATGGGTATTGAACCAAAAATATTAATATGGTCGTATAAGAAATGCCTTGGATACTATTAAATCATATTATATTATTATGTGTTTACCAAAATAACATGTTTTATTCCTATGTTATACTTTCAGCGAATTGTGTTCATTATTTCCTTATGGTTCATGTCTTATGAACTATAATGATTAATTCTTTGATTCATTTATATATTCATTGATATGAAAGGTATGATCATCTATTTTCATGATCATGTCCTCATAACCTTATGCTCATGATTTTTCATAAAAATATCCCTTGTTTAACATTACTAAGAACTTATGATCACAACTTTTTATTTATTATTCCCCTAGTTATTAAGTTATTAAATTTTTTTGGTTTGTCTATGGAAGGTTCCAGTTAATAAGATACTAGTGGTAGATAATGTTGTTTAATTATGTATCAGTGTTAAGGTTTCCATATTTTAAATTCCACTAGACTAGTACAATATTTGGGTGTTTGTTTGTATAATATCTTATGTATTCCGCTAAAGATATGTAATTTTTATATATTTGATTACTGGGTCATTATAAAAACATTAAATTAAAATTAGGGAAATCCATTTGTGAATAATGTACACAATCATTTTGACATAAACATTATTCAATTACCATTTTTAGAACATCACAAATATTTACCCTAAAAACATAAATATTGATACTAGATGATATCATTTGATAGAAATATAGAAAAAGGGAAAACAATCTCTATTAAAAGTTGATCAACTATTTGAAAATTTAAATGATATTGAATCCATTTTCCATAAAAACTTTTCATACAACAATTTGATATCATGATGGAAAAAGCAATATATTTTATTTGAGTTACCATATTGGAATTGTTTATACGTGAGACATTTTCTTGATGTTTTTTGCATAGATAAAAATGCATGTGAGAGATTTAATTGAAAATTTCTAAATGTATGAGAAAAACTAAATATTTAATCATTTCTAGTTTGGACATTAATGACATGGGTATAAGGGAATGGTGGGAACTTGTGAAGGGTGAAAGATGAACTATTCTACCACCAGTGGCATAAACTCTATCCTGATAGGAAATTTTTTAGATTATAAAAGTTCTTAGTGTTGTAAATGTTAAATATTGTTATTTATAGTAAATAAATAATGTATTTCTAATGAATAATATTATTATAAATACTTTAAAATCACTCTAATGACATGTTTCAGATAGAATATTTATGTTTATAACTCTATAGTGAAATCTACCTAAAATTTCGCCAAAAACGTTAACCATAGATTTATTTTTTTTCAGTTCTAAAGGTATTAAATTTATAGAAATAACAAAGTTTCCAATAATTAATAAGGATGTTTAAGTGAGATTTTTGAATTGTATATGTTCTTCCCACCATCATTAGTTGATAAAATGGTCCACCTGATGGTTCACTTTTATAGATATATTCATCTATAAGGTTCTATAAATTAAAGATGGATGTAACTCATTGAAAAATATATGAATATTTTTAAGGTTATATCAATAGTAAATGTTTTCCAAAATTTTATATTGCATAACCCTATATTTTTGAATAATAAGATGAATATTATATTGATTAGCTATTTTATGTTGATAGAACTAGTAACAAAAAATAATATCACAACAAAACCCTATTGGTAGACTGTATTTTTGGATGATATGTTGTTCTAATTGTAACATCTAAAGTAAATAAAGAATATGAAATTTTCATATTTATTAATATTATTGAATAAAATATTACTTTAATGGGAATTCTATGTTCGATGGCGTACCCAATACGCAACAATGAGTTTCTTTGAAATCATACATTGCACACTATTAATATAATAACATTATTTTCAATTGTAGTTAACACCTAGACATTGTAATGGAGGAAATGAAAAAAACTAACTATAAAATGATTATATATGTTTGTTAAATATTTTAACATTCAACCAATAAATGATAGAGGCTTAAAATGCGAATGAATCCAATTTTAAGCATAAATATTCTAATATTCATTAAAATTTTGATTAACCACCTTTTTATGGAAACCCCTTTTTAAATCCACTTTTTGAAAATATTTTACATTATATTTGACAAAATAAAATCCTTCTTTAGAATCGGGTCATCAAAATTTACTTTGAGTAATTTGTTTTCTGATAAAGTTCATTTTTTGATAAATAGTGAAAATGTTGTATTTTAATTCAAAACCTCCTTTTAATATAATTTATTTATATGGTTAGATTATATTTTTAATTGAGTTAAATGTTTAGTTAAAATATATTTTTACCATTTCCTCCAATGGTGGTCATTTGATTAATTTAACTTTGAAATTGGACATAATCAAATGTTAATCTTTTGATAGATATTGATTCTTACAAACACACTATTTGTCTTGACAGCGGGAATTCATTATAAAATTAATTAATGAAACTTCTATGTTTTGAATTTGGTAAAATGGATATAATTTTTGAATTTGGAATGTCAAATTTATTTTGGATAAATTTTCGGTATTTTTCTGACAAATGTTCATTTTTAATGAATAGTGAAAAATACTGCATTTCACTTCAAAACTACTTTTTCATATAATTTAATTATATAGATAGAATTTAATTTTAATTGGTTTTAAGGTGTAATTGATTTATATTTTTATCACTTAATACAATTTTTTACATTAGAAGTAATTTTACTTTTCAATTAGATGTAAAAACAAGTCAATCTTTTGATTAATTTTACTTCTTAAAACCTGTATTTGGTTGGGACAACAGGAATTATTTTTAAATTAATTACTACAATTTGTGTGATTGACATTTGGTAAAATGGAATCCATATTTTGAATCATAGGGTCCAAATCATGTAATTAAGACTCTTTTGTTTTTGGACATTATGAATTGTAACAACAGTAATTATCTTTAATTATCATGATTAATTAGTAATCATGTAGTTAAGGGTAATAAAATAATAACATAATAATATAAAATGACCCAAATATGTGTCTAAATAATCTCTTTTGAGTCATGTCTTACCATGGGAATCTTTTTATCGAACTTGAGGGCCCATGGAGTCTCATGGGTGTAATAGTGAAACTTATGAAATTTTGTTTAAAAGACGAGAAATATAACAAAGGTTTATATATACCAAGTAAAACAATTTTAATTTTTTTTACATAAATTATCACTTAGACTATAAATGGTCATTATAAAGATAAAATAATTTCATGCATCATGGTTGTTTTTTTTTAATTTTTAGACATTAAATAAATTAATTTATTTATGACACCATGATGATGCAATGATTACCTCATTAATCAACGATTTAAATAAAATTAAAATATAAGGTAAAATATAATAAATAAACATTTCTAAAACCAATGGGATGTGTTTATTTCTATCCCTTATCCTTACCCTCTAAATATATCATTGTGGGGCCTTTAAAATCCGAAAACCATTTTATAATAAAGTAACATTTCAAGACTTTCCAAAAGTGAACCTCCTACTTCTTATAAAAGGCCCCCATATCTACCCCTTTAACCACACATATCAGGCCCTTGTATCATCCAAAATCTTCTCCTATTATCTCTCCAAATCCTTCTCTCACTCTTAGAAGCATCACTTTGGGCAGAAGTCTTTCCAAGGAAGCCTTTGGCTCAAATCAAAAATAGTTACCCGATCTAGAGGTAAGGTCTTCTCTTGAGTTTCTTTATTTTATTTTCTTCTTCACTCACCACTATATTCATATTATTTGATACCATAATTACACCAGTATCCTCGATATACTAGGATGATTTTATGATAATTATTCTACCTATACTTACAGACACCTCCCTATCATGGTAAAAGAACATTCTGTTTCTGTGGGTGGCGAATTACTGCCTCACAAAACGATGATTGTTCAATCTTCTTTTAACACCTTTCATGGGGGAAATTATGATGTCACTGTACTAATATATGATATATATGTAATTTATTTATTATATATGCTTCTGAATTTTTTTAAATCAAATCTTTATGCTTTTCATGTCATGGAATTGTGATAATTTCATCTGAGGTAGTGTGGACTACCGCCCCCTTAAGTGATATGGATCGTTAATGCCAAACATGTAATTTATGAATATTGTAATTAATGAAGTTATGTTAAAAATATAACATATATATTATACTGTAATTATAATATGTCTATGTATAATTTAGTTTTAATTCATTTAATAGGACAATGAAATGAAAGTTTCATTCATGTGTAAGTACGGTCTACCGTCTCCATGAATGGTGCATTTCCTTTTTTATCTCCAAATGTTATGGAATAGTATTAAATGAATACATACAGGACATATATGATATTTAAATCGTAAATACAATTCTGGAGATGATTTACTTATAACGACATGGACAATTCTCTTCAATGAATTTTATTTTTGACTCATGTGCCGAATATCGTCAAAACGTATGATATTAAATCACAAAATTTACTAATTACTATAACCTGATAATATGTTATATGAATTTAATAATAAACATTAAATTAATTCCTTAAGAAATTATAAATTGACCAATGTTTATTATTCAGGAATATAAGGAAACGAAAAGGACAAGTCGGACTTGAGGTAAGGGGATTTCTTATCTCACTTTTAATTCCGTGAGATATCCATTGTTCAACACTTATTTTTTGCATGTGGTATATTTTGTACTAAAATTTCATATATATTTTCATTATTATCTTTATATTAATGGTATTATGTGATTCATTCGGTTTTTATTATCTTTTGGTCATACGTCTCAATTGATTACAACAAGGTAAGGGGTTTTTATCTCATTTTTTTCATGTGAGATTAATTCTACTTTTGCCACTATTTCCTTTTTTGTGGTGTATGTACGGCCCATGATTGTATTATTTGTGAAATATAACATAATTTATGGGTATTTACATCTTCATTTTATGACCCTTATTTCATGGGATTTATGTTTAGAAAGTTACCCAAATTGGTAAGGGAACCCTTCACCCTCCTCTTTTTAAAAGACTTCTTTTTGTTAGGTCTTTAAATTTACATCTTCTTAATGATGGGATGTTCTTATATATCCTAATAGCTATAAATTTTTTGTCCAAGTGATTAGGTACCATTTTTATCTCTCATCAACTCATTTTTTGAATTTTATAGTGACGCGATTAGGCTGTCGAATTTCTGTAAGGAAACTTCTTAACCTAATTTCAATTATATGGTTTAAAACTATACATCTTGATTATGTCATACTATGAATATGTGTGGATGACCTCTTATTTTTTTATACTTAATATCCACTTATATTGGGTGTATTTATATTTTTCACACATAATTTTTTAATTGATTTATCCTTAATCTATGGATACAGTCTTTGTATGGTACTTCATCTCAATCTCCTTTTGTTTGAGTATTTTTTGATTTCTAAATAACTTTGTTTTATACTATTTATAAAACCCTTTTGACATTTCATTTCATTCAAAGAGAATCTTTTTACATGAAGCATTTTACTAAATGAAAAAAAGGAATGTTTTTTTGTCTTAGATATGCGCCGACAATGACTTCTCCGCCAACGAGACCATTATTTGATTTTCGACTTCCTCTACAAGCTATAAAATTGTTTAAAAAGAAAAATAAATACCATGTTTTACATTAAATTTATTTTGGTACTGAAATTGGTTATGATAGTGTTTTTATTATATCAATGTGATGTATAGATATATTGTGATTGAAATGTAAAAATTTTATGTTTCATTTATGCATGTTTTATGTGATAAGATTATGTTATGGTTCTTGGGAATTTCTTATGGAGTCGGATGGTTCAATGATAAACTAAAGGCGGGTGAGCTTGAGATAGCTCTCCAATGCATTGGTTAATGTGATGGAGTTAAACACAAAGGTTTCTCCAAAGTGATTTAAGGAATATACTGTAATGGGTATTCCAAATGTAACCATAATGGTTACTCCCTACATAAGAATGTTATGAATTCCTCAATTTACCATTATGTCTTATGATTTCTATGAGTTATTCATCAATATTATGATATCATACGGTATGTTAATTTCCTTATGTTTTAGGAGTAAAGTATGTTTTCATTGATTATTATGTATACATCTAATAATTTCTTCTTTCCGTATTGTTATAACCCTTACTGAGCTTTTTATGCTCATCCCACGTTTTTGGAATGTTTTCCACAGGACTTAAAGATGAATAGGGTCAAGGGTGGGATCAAAAAATACATGCTTTATAATACATGGAAGTAGACATGTTTCATTTTTAAGAGATTTTATTTTATGAAAAAATCGAATCTGTGTAGATTTGTGCACTTTGTAATCATTGAGATGTAATAGTAATGTCCTAATTCTCTAAAACTATAAAACTGAAAGGATCCTCAATGTGAGTTATTCATTTGATTCATGATTATGTAATGTTTTTAGACCGGGTCATTATAGTTGGTATTAGATGTCGGTTTAGATAACTTTAGAGGTTAGGGTATGCTATAAGCATAAGTGATATTACCATAATGGTTAGGATTTCAGAAATATTCATAGTTTTTTAGATAAAGTGAATGTGTTTAAGATAACATGAATAATTATATCTTATTACTATATAATTATTTTACTGATATACTCAAACTAACCTTTTTGGTTTTAGTAAATGGCTGGATCTAGCAGGCACCAAAGTAACAGTGGAAGTGAAGAAAACTGTGATGGTTTTCTAAATGAGCAACTGAATGATATAGGAGTTGCAATGAGAACTCTTGTGGATATTCTCAACCAACTATATCATGTCATTATTGACCACATGAACCTTAGTGATTTTCATAAGACATCATATATGAAAGAAACAAATCCCGAAGGATGTTCAAGAAATAATCATAAAGTTAAGTATGTTAAAAAACCAATGTGTCCAAGATGTGGAAGGAAACACATGGGAAAATGTTTCAAAGGGATCGAAAGATGCTATAAATGTGGAAATGAAGGCCATAAAACCAGAAACTACCATGGAAAAAGGATTCATCTAGTTGAATCTATGAATGTGAAAGAAGCCCTTTCTGGGGGATCAATTGAATGTTTTAAATGTGGTGTGAATGGTCATTATAAAAACACATGTCCTATGAAGATTTTTCGAGAATGGGATCTACCAGATCATAAAAATATTCAAGTACCAATACCTAATTCCATTACTATTGAGGATGAAGAAACTAACAATGACTAATGAATGGTAGGGACTATTTCTTAAAATATATTTTCCTAGTATTGAAATATTAGTATATGATTCATGATTTTTTTATAGGAAAGAAGTATTTCATAATAAGTTGTAATTGAATGGTTAATGGATCATGAATAATTTTGAATGAGAAAGAAGTCAACATATAAGGGATTCAAGAGTTATGGTAGACATTAGGATGGTGAAATTCTTTAAAGTATTAAGGCTCTTTTGAATATGGGATTACATTAAAAGACTTTTTATAGTATGTGTAACCCTGATGTTTGATATATGAGAATTTTATTCAAGGACTAATTATCTATTCTTTTGAGGATATATTTATAAAGAACCATTTTTGTTTATATGATCCTTGAATTTGAGGTAATTACCAGTTAATACATTTTGGGATGAAAAACGAAAGCTATTAGATAACCTTTGTGGATAAAATATTTTATGGTTATTTTTGATTAATTTATCTCTTTTTTGGTAATGTTATAAAATTAGGTATTTTTTGAAAAGGGACAACAGAAAAACTATGTGACAACCCGTCGTGTCGGACAAAGCTGCGGGAATCGAACCCACAACCAATGTGTGACTGGTATTTATCACCTACCATTGGACTACGTGAAGTCCCTGGTTAGTATGAATAATTCTTTTTAGTTAGATGATCTTATGAATTATGAATTAGTTGATTTTGGGTTATCTATGTAAATGATTAACCTATCATGGAGGATATGTGATTAGGTTAATTACTTTTCAATATGGGACTTTAAGTGTAACTAATATTATTTGGAGATACATGTTATGATTTACCTTGGAAGACTATGTGATTAAATCCATCAAAGACTTAGGTTTCAATCTTAGTTTGGATTATTTGACGAATTTTATGGAGAGATGTTTATTTAATGGCCTTTCTTGAACCTTGGGTTCTTTTTGTTGAATTTTGGACATTAAAAGTAGTATTTCATTTTTTAAAAGATTATCCTTTTGGAGATTATCTAATCTTATACCAACATTTATGGTTTTGGATAAGGTCTAAAGACACTGGAAATATATAGATTATCTTTTGTGGAATAGGTGAATCTCATGAAGTTTATTGTAGCACTCTAAATGTGAACAAGTCATCATAAAAACTCATCTTTTGGAGAAAATATGAGTTTCTGTAATAAATATAGTAAGAGATGAAAGTCTGCATGACATGTATGTATGTTTCCTTATGATTGAGTTAAGATCATAAATAAATTTCTCAATAAAAAGTAACATAAACAAAAAATGTAGTTTGTTAAAGTTTCCTACTGGGGAATCAAATACTGTTTAACCCATCACATGTTTGTGATTTTATGGTGGTTAACTTTCTCCTAAACATGTTTTTTATCACACTCTATCAGAAATTGACCCTTTTTTTCTCTTCCATATCCATGTTTTCATGGAATCCTAGTATCTGTTGTCTCAGGTGACCATTGTACTCTTTTTCTTTCTTTTAAAGTGATTGTTTAATTTACTCCTCTTTCGATGTGGTGCTTTCAAAAAAGTTCTGAGCCCAATTTTAAAATTGTGAGGACGCTATTTTCCAAAAGGACGGAAGGATGTAACATTCCAGGTAAATAAAAAATATGATATTTTAATATTTATTAATATTTTTGAATAAAATATTACTTTTAAGGGAATTCTATTTTTGATGGCATACCCAATACGCAATAATGAGTTGCTTTGAAATCTTACGTTGCACAATAATAATATTATAATATTATTTCAAATATTAGTTAACGCCTAGCCGTTTTAATGGTGGGAATGAACATAACTAACTAAAAAATGATTATATATGTTTATTAAATTTTTTAACAATTACCCAACAAATGATTGAGGCTTAAAATGCAAATGAATCCATTTTTAAGTATAATTATTCTAATATTCATTAAAAGGTCGAATAACCGCCTTTTGATGGAGAACCATTTTTAAATCCAAGTTTTGAAACTTTTATATGTTATATATGACAAAATAAAATCCTTCTTTAGAATCGGGACATCAAAATTTACTTTGTTTAAATTTTTGTTATTTATTCAGATAATGTTCATTTTTTATGAATAGTGAAAATGTTGTATTTTAATTCAAATCCTTTTTTAATATAATTTATTTAAATGGTTAGATTATCTTCTTAATTGGGTTTAAAGTTTCGTTAAAATATATTTTTACCATTTAATCCAATGGTGGTTATTGTAATTAATTTCACTTTGAAATTGAACATAAACAAATGTCAGTCTTTTGATATATATTGTTTCTTAAAAAACGCTCTTGGTCTTTACAACGGGAATTAATTATAAAATTAACTAATGAAACTTATATGTTTTTAATTTTTTGAAATTTAAATCATTTTTTAATTTGGAATATCAAATTTAATTTGGATAAATTTTTGGATTTTTTCTGACATATGTTCATTTTTGATGAATAGTGAAAAATACTGCATTTTACTTCAAAACTAATTTTTCATCTAATTTAATTATATTTCTAGATTGTACCTTTAATTGGTTTTTATGTTTAATTTAATTATATTTATATCACTTAATACAATTTTGTTCATTGGATGTAATTTCACTTTTCAATTGGATGTAAATACAATTCAATCTTTTGATAAATTTTACTTCTTAAAATCCAATCTTTGGTTGGGACAACAAGAAATATTTTTAAATTAATTATTAAAATTTATGTGTTTGGAATTTGTAAAATTTATTCCATATTTGGAATCCAATGGTCCAAATTAGGTAATTAACACAGTTTTGTTTTTGGAAATTATGAATAGTAACGACGGTAATTAACATTAATTATCATGATTAATTAGTAATCTGGTAGTTAAGGGTAATAAAAAAATATCATAATAATATAAAATGACCCAAAAATGTGTCCACATCCTCTTTTTTGAGTCATGACCGACCATGGGAAGCTTTTTACGGATCTTGAGGGCCCATGGAGTCACTTGGGTGTAATAGTGGCATTTATGACATTTTTTTTAAAAGAAGAGAAATATATCAAAGGTTTGTATATCCTAAGAAAAACAATTTTAATCTTGTTTACATATATGATATATTAGACTATAAATATTCAATGTAAATATTATAAGATTTCCTACATCATTGTATTTTTTAATAATTTTTGGACATTTAATAAATAAATTTATTTATGACACCAGGATGATTCAGTGATTACCTCCTTAATGAACGATTTAAAAAAATTGAAAAGTTATGGTAAAATATAATACTTACACTTGTCTAAAACCAATTTTATGGGTGGATTTAATACCCTTATTACCTTATCCTTTAAAAATATCTCTCTGGGACCTTTAAAATCCAAAAACCATTTTCTAATAAAGTAACATTTCAAGACATTCCAAAAGTGACCCTCCTCCCTCTTATAAAATGCCCCCACCTCAACCCCTTACCCACAACTCTCAAGCCCTTGGATCAACCAACTACTTCTTATATTATCTCTAAATATCCCTATATCACTCCTAGAAGCCTCATATTGTGCAAAAGTTTTTCCAAGGAAGCCTTTGGATCAAATCAAAAAGAGTTACCTGATTTAGAGGTAATGTCTTCTCTCGAGTTTCTTTCTTTTATTTTCCTTCTTCACTCAACACTATCTTCATATTATTTTATCCTATAATAAAAAAAGTATCCTCAATATATGATTATAGTGTTATTATAGAGATTCTACCTACAGTTACACACACCTTTGTCTAATGGTTAAAGAACACACACTTTCTGTGGGTGGCGAATTACTGCCTCACGAAACGATGATTGTTTAATCTTTTTTTAACACCTTTCATAGTTGCCATAATGATGCCACTATATTTATATATGATATATATGGTATTTATTTTTTCTATATTCTTCTGAATTTTATTTTAAAATCACATAATTATGTTTTTCATGTTGTGGAATTGCGATAATTTCATCTGAGGAGGTGTTGACTACCTCCCCATCAAGTGATGTGACACATTCATTCCAAACATGGAATTTATAGACAATATAATTTATGAAATTATGGTACATATATAACATATATATTATACTAGAATTAGAATATTTCTATGTCTAATTTAGTTTTAATTCCCTTAATATGACAAAGAAATGAAAGTAGCGTTCATGTGTACGTATGGTCTACCGTCTCCATGAATGGTGCATTTCATTTTTTATCTCCAAATGTTATAGAATCGAATAAAATGAATATATAATGGACATATATTATATTTAAATCAATAATACCATTATGGCTATGATTTAATTATAAATAAATGGACAATTCTCTTCAAATAAGATTATTTTTGACTCATGTATCGAACATCGACAAAACGTAAGATATGAACTCACATAATTAATTAATTATTATAACATCATAATATGTGATACTAATTGAATTATAAACTTTACTGTATGTCCTTAAAAAATTATAAATTTACCAATTTTTATTATTCAAGTATATAAGGAAACAAAAAAGACAAGTCGGACGTGAGGCAATGGGATTTCTTATCTCACTTTTAATTATGTGAGATTTCCATTGTTCTCCACATATTTTTTTCATGTGGTGTATTGTGTACTGAAATTTCATATATATTAACATGATTATATTTATATTCATGGTATTATGTGATTAATTTGTGTTTATTATATTTTGGTTATATGACTCGATTGATTACAATGAGGTAAGGGGTTTTTATCTCACTTTTTATTCATGTGAGATTCATGCTAATTTTGAAACTATTTCCTTTTGTGTGGTATGTGTACTAACAATGATTTTATTATTTGTGTAATATAATTTATTTTATGGGTATTTAAATCTCCATTGTATGAACCCTCTTTCATGGGGTGTACGTTTCAAAAGTTACCAAAATCGTTAAGGGATCCTTTCACCCTCATCTTTTTAGAAGACTTCCTTTTGTTAGTTATTTTAATTTTCATCTTATTAATGTTGTGATATGTTCATATATATCCTTATTGTTATAAATTGTATGTCCAAGTGATGAGACACCCTTTTTATCTCTCATCAACTCATTTTCAGAATTTTAATGTGACTTGTTTAGGCTCTCGAATTTCTGTAAGAGAACTTCTTAACCCAATTTCAATTCATTGGGTTAACACACTTCTTTTTGATTTTGTCTTACAATGAATATGTGTGGATGAAATCTGATTGTTTTACACTTAATATCCAAATATATTGGGTGTATTTAAATTTTTCACACTTAATTATGTAATTAATTTATCCTAAATCTAATGATATCATCATTGTACGGGACTTCGTATCAATCTCTTTTCATTAAGGAATCTTTTGATTTCTACATGAATTTATTTTATATAGTGCATAAAACCCTTTGACATTTAATTTTGTTCAAAGGGAATCATTTTATATGATGTTTTTTAAAAAATGACAAAAAGTAATGTTTTTTTGTCTCACGTATGCGGTGACAATGACTTCTCCGCCACCGTGACTATTATTTGAGTTTCAACTTCCTGTAAACGCTATAAGATTTCTAAAAAGAAAAATAAATACCATATTTTTATTGTCATTTATTTTGGTATTGAAAATGGTTTTGATAATGTTTTTATTATATAAATGAGTTGTACTGATATATTGTGATTGGAATGTGGAAATGTTATCTTTCCTTTATGCATGTTTTATGTGATACATTTGTGTTATGGTTCTTGGAAATTGTTTTTGATGTCAGGCAGTTCTATGATAAACGAAGGGTGGGTGAGCTTGATATGACTCTCAAATTCATTGGGCAATGCAATGGAGTTAAAGGCTAAGGTTTCTATGAGTATATTTAGGGAATATACTATGATGGGTATTCCAAACGTAACCCTGATAGTTACTCCCTACTTAAGAATGTTATGAATGCCTCAAGTTACCTTTATTTCTTATGATTTTTATGTGTTATTCATAAATATTATGATTTAATGAGGTATGTTAAAGTGCTTATGTTTTATGAGTGAAGTATGATTTCATTGATTCTTATGTATACATGGAACAATTTTTTCTTTCTATATTGTTATAACCCTTACTGATCTTTTTATGATCATCCCATGTTTTTTAAATGTTTTCCACAGGACATAAACATGAATAGGGTCAAGGGTGTGATAAAGGAATGACATTCTATCTAAAAAATGGAACTAGTCATAATTCTTTTTTAAGAGTTTTTATTTTATGAAAAAATGGAAACTGAGTAGATGTGTCTACTTTGTAATCATTGAGATTTAATAGTTATGTCTTAATTCTCTAAAACTCTAAACCTGAAAAGATCCTCAATGTGAATTATTCATTTAATTCACGATTATGTAATTTTTTTAGGCTGGGTCCTTATAATAATTATGATTATAGAAGAAAATCATGATAAACATTAAATATTATGTAATAGTGTAGAGTTTTCTCCCTTAATTGATGCACACAAAGTAATTATTAGACATTTAAATCCATTGAGGGATGAAATATGGATATAAAACACACAAAATCAATAATTTATAGGATGTTTTTGAGATTACATTAATACGAAGTTATCTAAAAATACAAATTCCATCATTGAATGACAATGATGACTAGCGAGGGGATAAATGAATATTTTGTATATTTCAATAGTTTTTCAATTTATAGTTATACATTGCATTCAATGGAATAAGCTAAACATTTTATGGTGAAAAACAATGGATTTATGATTAGAGAAGAAGAAATGTACATATCTAGTTCCAAGGATAGAAATAAAATTTATGTGAATATTTCATACTTCAGTATCATCATACAAATTTAATATTTGGATTATAAAATAATTCCAGTGATAAATTTTCATTTTTAATGGGTTAAGATTTGTAGTGTAGTTACAGTTGATGAATTGGGATTTGTGAATTTTAATTTCAATGTATAAGGGTATAAAGAAAAAAATCTTAATGGAATCACAATCAATTAAATTATTTTATTTCCAATATCTATAAAATAAGAATTGGTTTATTGTTCTTTTGGTAACTAAAATAATTGTAGTGTTAGATGAAAATTCGATTTAGGATTACAGTTTAATTTGGAGATCAAAATACTTTCATGGTGGTCCCAATCTTAACAGTGTAAAGTGTGTTATAGTGAACCACAATGAGGGTGCATTGATACTCAATATGGGATCCAAATACCTTCAACCATTAAAGAAAAAATACAGATTAAATTGAACAGGTTAAAGTGTTTTTAATATACTCTTACTTTATTTATAATATAAT
Source organism: Viscum album (assembly GCA_963277665.1). NCBI lineage: Eukaryota > Viridiplantae > Streptophyta > Magnoliopsida > Santalales > Viscaceae > Viscum > Viscum album. The sequence goes on from OY728161.1 coordinate 978,557,162, forward strand.
GTGTTCTCTACTGCAATTATAAAATATAAATTAAATGTTTTAATAATCATGAAAATAATGAATTCCCCGCACAATGATGTTACCAATCCCAAGGTAAAAAAATCAATGCTAAAACGAATAAATTATTAGGTGATCAAAAATATTACGTTATAAAATAGTGTCTTAGCATCACCATGATAAATAAATTCATCATGCTAAGAACAAAATGTATAAAATTTGAGGTGGGATTGAATCTACAAGGATAACCTATTAACCGAAACCAGAAAATTTTTATTAGTTACATTAGGTTCACAACTTGAATTTGTTTTTTCATTGATATTTATACATGGCACAATATCATGACTGCATTGAATAAAACCATGATGGATTATTTTAATGTAATGTTATGATATAATTTATCTATTTTATCAACGAAACATTTATAATAAAATTTTTATTTAATTTTAAATATCCCTTAAAGTGGATGGTTATTTTTGATGATTAAATTAAGATATTTTTCTAAATGTTCATTTGAAATGTGTATATATCCTTATAGAAACATATTAAATAGAACTATGTCAATGATGTTGAGGGGAAATAAAACCCCAACCTAGAAACTATGTATAAACACATTATAAACTATGAAACATTGAAATATATCATTTGTATCTATGATGAGGAATCATTTAATGTACATTGTAATTAATAATATATTATTTTAAAATATATATTTTATCTACATTTAAAACAAATTTATAATTTATAAAACAATAAAGATGTTTAAAAAATATTAATCATCGAACAATTTTTTCACCCCTACCATAATGAAAGGATGTGTTACACTGCACTTGATAAGAAAATGGTATGTATTTTAAATCTACATTAAAATATTTATGTGATATTAAATAACATATGTTTAGTGGTTTATATTCATATTAATGAATCAAAACACAAACACACTTCCATCTCATGTAATGTGCTCTGAAAGGAGGATCAGGTAAATAAAGTGGAGAATCTAGTAGATGAAAACACACAATTAGTATGGGAAGCATGCCTATGAATTACATAATACTAACTTTTAATGCTTTATAATAGTATTATATATATATATATTAAATTTTTTATATGGTTTAGACATAATAAATATGATTGACTCTACCAGATGAAAAAATACTTTTAGTATCTTTGAAGTGGATAGACCAATATTGCCACAATTGAGGTGAAGGTATAGAGTGTCACCTATAAACAATTTTGATAATACAAATTTTCAATGAGATATATATGATATATGAAAGGAATCTATGCAAACAAAGAATTATTAAAAAAATATAATTATCTCTTATGATTTGGTGGAACAATATATGAAACATGATCAACAAAACCCAATAATAGAAAAATGATAGATACATTAAGGGAAATATCACCCAACTAGTATTATGTCTAGAAATTCCCCTAAAACTAGACTAACTAAGGTAATCAATTTTGTGACTATCTTTTTACCCAAATGTGAATCAATAAGTTATGAATAATTTATATTACTGAAATTTTGTCTGGTGAAATTTTATGTGATTTATATAAATCAACACCCAGGATTCGCCTTGTTGTGATTGGTATAGTTTACAATATCATTGGATACATGAAACATCAGAAGTACCTCCCAAAAGATCAAGATATAGTTGGGATTGAATTATATCATGATAAAAGTACCAATTTTCCTATTCTTATTGATGATATAAATGATTCCATGGTCCATAATGATATTGGAAATCTCATAAAAGGGCTATAAAATATAATAATGATACATGAGTAATGACCAAAATATTTTTTTCAAATGAAAAACCTTTTACATTTGATTAACAATTTTATTAAATTAGGTATGGTATTATATAAATAAAAAAATGAATGAGGAATGTAATTTTTTTTCATGATAATGTTGTGGATGAACTAATAAATCAAAAGTAACATACGAGAGTACCATCTCCTCACCAGTTCCATATATGATAATATTAACAAAACATGTTCATGTGGATACATTAGTAAATGTTCAAAAAATACTCTATAATGTATATGAAAAAGAAATATTTGTAGTTTACGTTAATGAAATGGTTATTCCTGATTGTAGTAATGAATTTTTTAGGTTTGATCAGTTCATAGTCTCAGTTGTGAATACATACATGAGTAACAGTTTCCTATTCTGTTTTTTCTAAAAATGATCTATTATAGTTATTATAATTAATAACTCTTCATATTTTATATAGGTGTATATATTACTACTATATAAATGGAAAACCTTTCTAAGAATGATGTGGAATAATTAATCCCTCTATCATTTCTATAGAACCTGTTTTTTAATTGGAATAAATTGAAATGAAATTAGGTGAACTAAGAATGAGGTTTGAAAAGAAAATAACATATGATAGACTATTCTAATTTCCTAAAATATATTTTTAAAACATTACAATATAAATATATAAAATATATTTTTTCTTTTTTACATTAATTTTATTTAGGAAGCACTGGATTCTCGTCAAAATTAATTTGGGTACTACAAATGTTTATTTTTATTGATAAATATTAAGGATTTCACGATGTCTATGCTATCATCAGGACCTGATGACTATGTTAAAATATTCATTATAAATCCAAAATCTGGACAATTAACTTATATTATTTTCCAAAATGTGAAAAAGTATCCGTAATTTATTTTTTGTATGAAAGAAATGACCCGAAATAAATATGACACAGGATGTGGATGGAATGATACCAAGTCTGTTATTTTAATATAAAAGGGTAATCTTATTTTAAAATTCATTTCAGATAGAAAAAATGGAGAAAATGAGCATGTATAATTTTTAAACATTAGAAAAATGATAAATAATTTTTTTATGCGTAGTAATTTCCCATATATATATTTTACACATTATTTTGATGGTATGGATATAAGTTCATGGTTTCAATATAAATGTTTCATTTTTGATTAAAACACACATTCCATCAAGAAAACTATGAAATAAAGCTTAATTTTATTTAATCATTTGCAAAATGATCCATAATTCAACTTTGACATATAAGAATTGATCAAAACAAATTCAACACATTATGTGTTTGGTATGACTAGTTGAACATGTTTTCAATATAAAACTTTAATTATAGTTCAAATATATTTTTCACAACCAAAAATATAAAAATAAATGAATATTGTTTTCATAATATAGGAAAATGACCCATAATTTATTTTTGATGTATAAAAATTGACCACATTTGATTTATTTTGTATAACCTAGAGTTATTGTTTTCAATATAAAAGTGACATATTAGTCTAAAACACATGCTCCACAATCAAAATCTACTAAATGAGATCTTAATGTTTTCAAAAATTAGTATAATGATCCATATTTAACCTGTTACAAGTAGGAATCTACCAGAAATAAATCCAACATATGTTTGGAATGGTATAATCTCTATTGTGTTATTCCAATATAAAAAATGTCATTTCTTTTTTAAATGTACATCATATTTAAAAAATAAGTAAACAAGCTCAAATTATTTTCAATCTTTAGAAAAAACAATCCAAAATTTATTTTTTATGTTTAATAATCGTCTATTCAACAATCCAACACATGATGTGCCCATTATAAATCAAAGGGCATGTTTTAAATATAAAATATTAAATTTATTTTAATTATATAATTATTAACTTTTATTTAAGTAATTAAAATAACTAATATTTGATAATATCATTAATAAATCCAATAATTAACAACATTATATATATATATATATTATTATAATTAATATTTAATAATTAATATAATATTAAAAAGATAATAATTAAAAATATAATGAATAGTATAACTAATAATATCATTAATATATTCATTATTAAAAAATATAATATATTAGATGTGGAATATATAACATTAAAATTAGTGTCTATTTATTTTTTATGTAATGCTACTAAAATAAATATTGGATTTATTATAGATAAAAACTCTTTTATTGAGGTTTATCATTGGAAAAATATTGTTATAAGATCTTTGATTTTATGTATTGGGTTGCAATTTTTTTATTAATTGTAAATATCTCATCAATGTAAATATTTATATGTAAATTTTGAATTGAAATAATAATGAAATTTAATAATTGTATATCAATATGGTTTTTTGTAATATTTGTGTTCCAATTTGACTTTGTTTCTAATATAGTGTCTTTATAGAGTTTCTATAGGGATTCAGGTTTTTAAATAGTTTCCATTTTATTTATCAATACAAACTATTGAAATGATAAGGGCCCAATTTATTTACACTACCAAAAGAGCTAATAAGGGTCCCCTATATTAGCTATAAGGACGAATCCTTAAAATGTTACTTAATAATGAATTTTAGTCATGAAATAAATTATTTCCCATTGAGGATCATTTTGAGTTTAATGTTTTTGATTATTTTTAAACCTTACTTACATAACATACCACAGTCATAAAAGAGGATACTACTAAAAACAATTTACATTTTTTTCAAAATACAATACATTAAATCTCAAAACACGATTTCTTGGACAACCCACTACATTATTCATCATGACTCCCTTATTCCTTTTAACCATATTTATATGTTGTGAAAAACATTTTAAAACTAGGGATGATTATAAAACATAGTCAGGGTTATAATGAAAGAAAGAATTAGTCAATTGATAACATAAAAACCAGTAAAACCCATAAGCATAAAAACTTATATGCATAAAAACATCATGTATTTTCCATGGTTTATATTTACCATATAAATCTAACATTCACCCTTACACATGGAATTACCCTTTGGTAAACAACTATCTCTGGAGTACTCAATGCTTTGGAGAGATATAATTGGGCTCACCCATTATATCATGAGATATAATGGGCTCGACCCCACATATCTTGGGCTATAATGGGATCAACCCAAAATTTCTTGAGCAATAATGGTATAAACCCCACATAAATAATTTCCATGGAAAATATCATGGTAATTAAGTATTTTATAATCAATAGAACCCACTCATTCTATATATATATAAAAAATTATTTTGAAATTTATTAAAGAGACTAATAAAATGATTTTAAAAGAAAAGTCCCTTAAAAATATAACTGGAGTGTGAATTAATAGAATAGAATGGATTTGTGTATACACTGTAAATGCACATAATAAAAAATAATATAAACTAAAATTCAACACACCAACAATCTTAATACCACAAAATGTATAAGTATAAGGTTAACCCAAAGATTGGAAATTGGGTTCAGAATTACCTTACCTCAGGTTTTTCTTACATCAAACAAGTTTAAACATCATGTATAATAGTTAAAAGAGTGTTACTAATATCTTAAAAAAACATATCCATATTTATAATATCTTATATGATCATTTCATTAAATCATTTCACACATTATTTGTTTGTATTTTGTCCATTCCATTGTTTTGTGTTTGCATCTTTACATGATTTCCATGATTGGTTCATTATAGATATTCTTGTTGATTAGAAGTGAAACACCAGAATTGGAAGGGAAAGGTGTTTATATATTTATATTACCATATATTATACAATTTATAATTTTAATTTTTATATAATGATGATTCATAAGATAAAACATTAATGATGTTTGTTTAGATCATTTTAGAGGTTCTTTGACAATAACGACCTCATTTTGTTTTATAAATTAAAACCATGTGTAAAAAATAATTCTAAAACCATAGATGAGACATAATAAATATATTATAAACTTGATCAACCATAAAAATGGTTTGATGACCAGACTTTAAAGAATTAATTTAAATTTAAATCACATCGTCCATGATGTCCGTAATTCGGTACATCACAGACAATGTTTTAAATCCTTGAATAAGAGGGAGAGGAGAAGAAGAATGATGATGAATTTTCCATGAACATGATAAAATCCATAATATACATGATTTATGTATATTTCATGCTTATTGGTTAATAGAAGTAGAGTAAACAATAATAAGAGAAAAGAAATAAAATTAAAAAATAGTTGAAAAATCCCTTACAAAAAATTGGCAGCCCAACGACTATGCAACATTGTTTTAGAAAACATTAAAAAGAGAGGTGATAGGGGTCAACAATCTAAAAATGAATCATAATACATAATAGAAAATTAATAAAATGATATTAAGATCATGTTATAGATTATAGAATTATATACCACATAAAAGAGAACTTGAATAGAAAAATAAAGAAGTTGAGAATTTTCTTACCTTATAGAGAAAATCCTAGAACATGATGGTTTAGACCTTAGGGGATCGAGAAAACATTGGGAGGAATAATAAATAGGTATAGAGGTAATATATTATTTGATGAGGAGTTTGGAATTAATTAAATGAAGTAATGGATTGGTATTTATAGCAAAATTGTGGGAATATTTTAATAATTTCCGATAGACACCTCATTAGTGGTATTAGAAAATCCATGGGCTTGCCCATGGTATTTTCTCATGGTATTAGCCACATGGGAAAAATAATATGTTATTTTACTGTAAACAATTTATACCAAAAATATTACTTCATTATTATATCATTAATGATGTCAATAAACACACTAAAACTCAAAATTGTATTTTCACTATTCACTGAAAAAACAACAATTTCAAAAAAATCAAAAAATTTCTACCTTACCAATTTTTGATGAGCAGAATTAAAAAATAATCTTCATTTTTTGAAAATAATTTTCTAAATATTATTAATATAATTTTTAAATAAAATCAAACTTAATTAAGAAATTAAAAATTTTGAAACTATAACTGATTTTATATCACATTGAACAATTAACCAAGATGCCATTACCATAAAGGCATATGAAAGCAAATAATAATAAAAATTAAAATTTATTATTTTAATATTAATATCAATAAGGGTATGTTACTATTCACTAAAAAACATGTTGGTTCAACCAGACTCCAAATAAATTACTGTACAAAATTATAGATGGTTGTTTTTCAAAATTCAAAACATAGAGGCTGCAAAATTATGTTTAAAGGATGGTTATAAATATATATTTGAAACAATTTTTCATTAATTTTAGTTATTATTTTAAATGTTTGGGGTGTTACATTATCCCCACCTTCTAGAAAATGTGTCCTCACAATTTTATTTAACCATTGAAAAAGTGAGGGTAACATTACCGCATAGCATTTTGGGATTCCCATGTTGCTTCTTAAATCATGTGGTTTCTCCAAAATACCTTTACCTTATAGATTAACTTATTCCACAATACTCATTTCCATCGATCATGGATCTGAATAGGTTTCTATACATAAGAAAGGTTCTTTTCTAACTGAACTGATACTGGACTCAAGACATGTGATGAATCTGGCACATACTTTCTCAACAACAAAACATGAAAATAATTATGTTCTTGAGATAAACATGGAGGAAATGATACTCGCTAAGAAACTGGTCAAATAATATATAGGATTTCAAAAGGATCGATGAATTGTGGACACAGATTTTCTTTATTACCAAAACACTTCAAAATTTTCCAAAGAGATATTTTAAAGAAAACACGGTCACCTACCTTGAAAGGTAATTCTTTCTTTCAGTTATCTGTATATATTTTCTACCTGCTCTAAGCTATTCCCATGTGTTGTTGGATCATCTTCACTTTCTCATCCACTTTCTCTACTAATTCTGGTCCCATCAACTTTCTTTCCCTGACTTGATCCCAAAAACCTGGAGGTTGACACAACTTCCCATAAAATGATTCCAAAAGTTCCATCTGTATACTGAAATAAAACTATTATTATAAGATTACTAAACTATAGAAAGATTTTGATACCAACTTCCCTTGTAGTCCATTGAACAAACTAGAAAAATATCATCCAAAGTCTTAATTGTTCATTCTGACTGCCCATTTGATTTAGGATGAAAAGTTGTACTAAAAGTTAATGTTGTGCCCAATGAATGTTAATACCCCTTCCAAAAGATAGAAGTAATCCTATGATCTTGAACAGATAGAATGAAATGAGAAACTCCATGTAACCAGAAAATCTCTTTGAGTTACAATCAGGAAAGATGATCCAATGACATTGTATCTCAAATAGAAATGAAATGTGTAGATTTATTCAACTGACCAATAATAACCCAAATAAAATTTTTACCTTGATATGTCTTATTTAGTCCAACCGTGAAGACCGTTGATATATTCCTCCATTTCCACATTGGCACAGACAAAGGCTGAAGCACCCTCTTTGGCAACAGCCACTCTACTTTAACATTTTGACAAGTCAAACATTTCACAATAAATTATGAAATATTTGTTTTCATTATATCCCACTAGTAATACTCTCGAAGGTATCTATATATATTATTACATCTTGGATGAACTAAAAATGGAGAACAATGACTTTAACACATCAAATCATTCTTTAAACTAGAATCACAAGGCATACAAAATCTTTTTCCAAATCATAAAACAAAATCATTATCAACGTTAAATTCTTCAAAATTACCACTTTTAACTAATTCTACCATTTTCTATAGCTCACAGTCTTCCTTAAAATGTTTTCTTAATCAAATATGATAAAAATTACTGCACTAAAACCTGAAACAAAACAGATGTATTCCTTGCACCAAACACTTCTATGTCAATATTCCTCAAATCATTAATCATGGGGTCATATTCCAAACTTATCCTAGTTAATGGTCAATGATGTTTTTGACTCAAGTCATTTAAATATTTTTTTGCTTTTCCTGGATGATAATTGATTGTTCCATCATGATTCTTTATCAATTCAATCTATCTTCTATGCCTCGTGTTTAATTCCTTTTGAGTGAATATATATATCAGACATTTATGGTCAGTATATATTGGATATTTGACTCCGTATAAATGGTGCCTCAAAATTTTCATTGAAAAAACCACATCTACCAATTATAAATCATGTTAGGGATAATTAAACTCATTATGTTTTAATTATCCTGAATAATATGCAATTACATGATCATTATACTTATAACACAACCATTTTACTTCAATGAATCATTATTGTAGATGAAAAACTCACCATTTTGGAATGGAAAGGCCAAAACTAGAGCATTCATCAATATATTCTTCAGTTCATGGAAACAAACATCACATTATTTTGTAAAAAAAAATTGAACCCCCTTTTTTGTTAACATATTTAGCAAGCTTGTAAGTAGAGAATTGTTTTGAACATACCATCAGTAATAACCTGCTAATCCAAGAAAACTACGAATCTCCATAACAATTGTAGGTCTTGGCCATTCTTCAAATACTTTTGTTTGGGTAGGATCAACTATTATTCCCTCCTTATATAAAATGATCTAATAGAAATAAATGTTTTTCAACAAAAAACCACACATCCTGAATTTTCCATAACATGTCTTTTCTTTTAACGTTTTTAAAACAACCCGAACATGTTTTTCGTGATTCTATTGAATTCTAGAATATACCAAAATTTCATCAAAAATTACAACAACAAAATTATCCATTAAATCATGAAATATTATATTCATAATATCCATCAATAAAACAGGTGAATTATTTTTCCCAAAAGGCTTAAATAAAAATTCATAATGGCCATATCTAGTATGAAACACAGTGTTCGGGATGTATTCATCCATTACTTTCAACTGATGGTACCCCGACCTCTTGTCAAATGTCGTATAATACTGTGCTCCCTAGATTTGATCTGACAAATCATTGATATGAGGAAAAGTATAATTTTTTTAAAATTAATGTTATTCAAGGCTCTATAATCAATGAAAAGTATCACTAAACCATGTTTTTTTGACAAACATGACAGGAGTGCCCCTTGGTGAAGTAAGGGGTTGGATGAATCCTTTCTCTAATAATTAATGCAACTCCTTAATTTATTCATGAATTTCCATTTGGGATATTCAATAAGGAGGTTTAAAAATTTTCTAAGCATCATGAACTATGTTTGACCGCTCAACATATACTGAAGTGGTAGCAAATGCCAAACCCTTCTGTTTCCTATCCTGCTGATTCCTTGCTTGAGTAACTAGACATGGACAAACATTTGAAAAATGACACAATTACTTGCAGTTAAATTATCTCACAATCATATTATCATTAATTTTAGGATCATTTTCCATGCACTCATGAGACATGTGTCCAAACCATCCACATTGGTATCATTTCCTAGAATTTATAAGACATTCACTAGGATACCTTTTACCACACTTTTCATAAGAAGGGAAATTCATTTTATTACCGCGATACTTATTTGATGAGTTCATCCCCATTACTTACCAACTAGAACACATTTTTATTTGTTTCATCACGGGGCATATATGTTTTAGAAAAATCCATCTCAACTTTTTCCGTATAAAAAACAAGCTTCTCAATGATTTTAAACTCATGTGTGGCCAAATCTCTTAACCAAAATGGTTTCAATCAAAAGTAAAATCTATTAATTTTACATTCACAATATCGAGTAAAATATAGTACAAAACTGGTACGTCTTGTAAACTTGGATTCATAGGTTTCCAAAAAATAGTCATCTTTTTTGCTTCAATTCCATGATTTATTTCTCTATTTCAAGTCGAACAATTTTTGGAAAATATTTTTCCAGAAAAAGACTCATAAAATCATCCTATAAAAAACATTCAATATCATATCTCTCTCTCATATTCTTAACCAAAGAACACAATTGATCAAATTCAACTTCCAAATGTTAAATGGATATTATTACCATTTGATGTTTTGAACATCCTAGGACATAAAATATAATTTCTATAGTATTGATGCATCCTTTAGATATCACTAGATCTATGGTTCCACTACATTCTAGAAAATGTGGACTCATAAAATTCTCCACAAATGGAATTCTTCATCCTTGTAGATCATGTTACTCTCTAGATTAGATACCATCCCCATTTATTTCTGGAGTCAACTGATCCATTGTTGTCACAAACTGCTCAGTTTTAATTCCCACCATTTCAGTCTGAAAATTCAGACAGACATCATCCTCATGGTGCTATCCTACTTCGGATTCCATGTTTCTTCTATAGAAAACCATTATGTACGAACATAACATAGATGAAGCAACATGGTAACCCTTTAATTCAATAACATTTCAAATTAACATAGTGTAAAAATCAGTTCTAGTATTCTTTAAATATCATCCCAACCCATATATCAATCTAAACCATCCTTTAATACCAACTATAAGGACCCAACTGTAAAATGTTACATAATCATGAATTTTAGTCAAGAATATTCATTATTACAAATTTGGGATCTTTTGAGTTTAAATACTTATTGAATTAGGATAACTTACATACATAACATAACACAATCATATAGGATCATACTATTGACAACAATTTCTATTTTTTTCAAAATATAAATCATTAAAGTTAAAAACATGATTTATTTGACAACCCTCCACATTATTCATCAGGAATACCTTCATTCTATTTCCCATACTTATGTCATGTGAAAAACATCTTAAAACATGGGATGAGTATAAAACTCATTAAGGGATATAAAGAATGAAAGCTTTAGTCATGTGATTAAATAAAAATAAATAAAACCCAAAATCATAAAAACCCATATGTGTAAAAACATCATGTATTTTACATGAGAAATATTTACCATATAACTATTAAATTTACTCTTACACATGGAATAACCCTTTGGTCAACATCCATCTTTAGAGTACCCAATACATTGTAGAGCTATAATGAGGCCCACCCTTCATATATTGAGCTATAATGGGCTCAACCCAACCTATATTGAGCTATAATGGGGTCAAACCAACATATCATGAGCTATAATGAGATCAACCCAACATAAATAATTTACAAGGAACATATCATGGAAATGAAGTATCATGAAATAGGGATATACCAGTCATGCCTTATATATAAAAACAATAATTTTGAAATTTATTAAATATACTTTTAAAATGATTATAAAAGGAAAGTCCCATAAATATATAATTATAGTGTGAATTAATAGAATGGAATGGATATGTGTATAAAATATAAATACACATAATAAAACATAATATAAACTAAAATTTATCACATAAACAATCTTTAAACAACATAATGGACAAGTATATGGTTAACCCAATGATTTGAAATTGGGTTAAGAATTCACATACCTTGGGTTTTTCTTAATTAAGACTTGTTTAAGACACATGTATAATGGTTAAAAGAGTTTTATTCATATCTTTCCGAAACACATCCATATTTATAATATCTTATATTATCATTTCATTACATCATTTCACCCTTTAATTGTTAGTATTTTGTTCCTTGTATTGTTTTGGGTGGGTTTCTTTACATGATTTCCAAGATTGGTTCATAATGGATATTCTTGTTGATTGGATGTAAAAATATCGAATTGGAATGGAAAGGAAATTAAATATTTCTAGTACATTAAATTACACCATTAATCATTTTGATGTTTAATATGAGGATGATTCATAAGATAATACATTAGTGATGTTTGTTTAGATAATTTTAGTGGTTATTTGATAATAACGACCTCATTTTGTTTTATAAATTAAAAAATATAAAATAAAAGAAATATAGAACCTTTTATGAGACATAATACATATATTATAACTTGTTTAAACCATAAAATTGGTTTCATGACCCTAGTTTAAAAAATTAATTTAAATTGAAATGACATCGTCCACGATATCGATAATTCTACACATTATGAACAATGTTTTTATTCCTTGAATAACTGGGAGAGGATAATAATAATGATGTTGAATTTTCCATGAACATGAGAACATATAGAATATACATGATTTATGTATCTTTCATTACTCTAGGTCAAGAGGATTTGAGGAAATAATAAGAAAATAATGGAACTTAAAATAAAAGAATAGTTGAGAAATCCCTTAAAAAAATTTGGCAGCATAACGACTATACAACATGGTTTTTGAAAAAATTAAAAAGATAAGGAAAAAGGGTCACACATCCATAAATAAATAATAATACATAATATAGCAATAATAATATTAAATTAGTAACATGGATTGGATTCTTGAATTATATACCACATAAAAGAGAACTTGAATAGAAAAACAAAGAAGGTGAGAATTTTCTTACCTTATAGAGTAGCTCGTAGAACAAGAATGATGGGACCTTGGGGGCATTCAAAACCCTTGGGAGGAATAATATGGAGGTAAAGAGTCCATATCATCACTAATGAGAAATTTATAATGAATATTTTGAAAGAATGTGTTTGTATTTATATTAAAAATGGGGGAATATTTTAATAATTTCCATGGGAAACCTCATTAGAGGTATTTACAAATACATGGTTTTGCCAATGGTATTTTTCCATGGTATTAGCCACTTGGTAAACCTAATATCATATTTTAATATAGAAAATTCGATTAGAAATACTACATCATTATTACATCATTAATGATGTCATTAAACAAACTGAAACTCAAAACTGTATATTTACTATTCACTGAAAAAAAAACTTTTTCCGAAAAAAACCCAAAAATTCACACTGACCATTTAGTGACATGTAGAAAAAAAAATTGAACTCCATTTTCTGAAAACAATTTTCTAAATATTATTAATTTAATTTTCAAATAAATTTATACTTAATTCTAAAATTAACAATTTTAAAACATTAAATGCTATTATATCACATTGAAAAATTAACCAAGATGACATTATCTTAAATACTTATGAAATAAAATAATAATAGAATTTAATATTTATTAGAGTCATAATTATATTAATATTTCAATTCATTACGGTATTTTACTAGTCAGCAAAAAAAATGTTGGCTCCATTAGACTCCAAATTTCTTACTGAACACAATTATAGAAGACAGGTTTTTGAAATTCTAAACCTAGAAGCTGAAAAATAATGTTTAAGGGTAGTTATAAATATCTAATTAAAAAGATTCATGAATTTAAAATATTTTTTAAATCCTTGTGGTGTTAAATTATCTCTAAATGAATGATTTTATAAGGGGAACCTTTATCATCCCTAAAACAAATCACTAATAATGTTAACCTCTATAAGTGATTTATTTTAGCAGTGATAAATTTGACCTTTATCAGATCATTCATTATCGCTAATAATGGTTGTATGCTTTTAAGGGTGCTCAGTATGTTAGCGATTTTTAACACTGGCACTGACCATTCCAATATCTCATAATGTTGATAATTTTAGTTTTTCTTATGGGATATATTGAATGATTTTTTATGCGGAGAGGGTTAATATCTATAATAATCCTTTTCCCATTGATGATTTTGATATAAAGGTGACATCACAGGTTTTGTATCCTAGAAGAGGTCATTGTAAGGGTTTTTTTAATAATGGTTTGGATAGTTGGTGTTGGGATAAGCTTGAAACCTAGTTTACTGGGAGGGACTGCATCATTACGCTTAGTGGTATCAGGGACACTATTTTATTAAAATTGTATCCACATAATATGAAATATAATGGTTTTATGGGGAATATGAATTCAAACTATGGTGAATAATAATAAAATCCCTTCTTCAACAACATGGACTTACTGATGCTATACCTAGTCCTAGAAAACTTACATATCCCCTTTCTAATGATAGAAACACTATAAACACTTTTAAAGAAGTCCCTATTGACACCTTATAAAGGCCCATAAATAAATTATTATATTGATAGGCGATAAATTCCATAGAGAAGTTCATTATGAATCCTCTGGTTAATGTATATGATTAAAAAAAATTAAAATGTTTTATTAATACTTCACTTTTTGGTCTCCTATAAAAGAAATAAAAGCTATTAAATTTTAGAATTTACTTGGGTGCCACATTTTTAACTGATGTCAATGAAATTAATATGGTTAATTTAGATATTTTTTACATTAATGTTCAATGTTATTCTGAAGACCAATAAATTATATTTTTAGTTTCCTATGATAGATCCTATAAAAAATTCAAAAATACAATGACGTATGGTTGAGACTTTATTGAAATATATGTAATTCAATCAGACCTTATTTCTCAATAATTTCTTGTTAATCCTAAAGTGGAGTTTGATGTAAAAACAATTTTTTTCTGGTCGTAAGTCTATATTTATGAATAAAAATGAATACAAGAATAATGGAATTGGATAAAAACTAAAAAAATAAAATCAAAATTATATGTTTATTGGAAAAAAAGATACCTTCTATAATAAGGAAAATTATGGATTCATTGCTCTAGAATTCCAAAAGACTAGGAAAACATGCATTAAAATTGATGAGACTAATGATAAATAATTAGTAATTTATATTGGTCATGATTTTTTTTAATTTATAAATCTTACTACGAAAAATATATCTAACTAATGGGTGGTTGATTAATGTTTTCCCATTAAATTTTCCATTTAAACGAATGTTTTCATGATTTTTATGAGCATGTTGAGGGGAAAAATGTTCTATGTTACAATAAGAGGTATATTTTTTAGGTTAGATGATTAATTATATTAGATTCTCATTATAAGTCTTTAGTGACCTGACTATATGTAACATTTGATACAAACATACATAGAAACCACATTTAATTAATTGCATTGAACTAGAAAAGGTACAATTTTAGGTCTAATTCTGGATGTTTATGGATCTATAATGGATCTGGGACAATTATCAATATCTATTGAATATTATTTATGTTTTATATTGTAATACACACTGTAGAGATCTAGGATGTAAATATGATACTAATTCACATAGTACTGTTATTTGTAATAGAATAAGAGGGAATATAATCTCAAATGGTTTAGAGGAGTTGAGTAATAAAGGGTTTTTGACTAATGTATAAATTATAAACCATCTATTTTATAATGAATTTTTAGGAATGGAAAATAGAGTTATTTTAAATAAATCCTCCATCAATGATTTTCTGGCTTTAAAATATGTTCATTTTGACCTTCGAGGATAAGCCAGGACCACATCTCATTATGGAGGATCTTATTTTTTTAACATTCAATAACGATTACTCTTGATGTGCTTGGATTTATTATCATACAAATAAATCATATTATTTTTAATCCATTAAATTAAAAAAATACCATTTTCTGAAAAAATAGGTAGAAATTTGAAATCATGAAGAACAAAAAGTGGATTAGAGTCATTCTCATCTAAATTCATCAACTTTTGTGAATT
Organism: Viscum album; assembly: GCA_963277665.1. NCBI lineage: Eukaryota > Viridiplantae > Streptophyta > Magnoliopsida > Santalales > Viscaceae > Viscum > Viscum album. Next base: position 978,573,290 of record OY728161.1, read on the forward strand.
TGAAGGTTTTATTGTACATAAATTTTTTAAGGAAACACCGTAATAAAATATTTTGGTAGAATTTATGAACAATTACATACTTGAATGGGTCCAATTTAAGTTAACAAACCATGGGCTACCCAGATATATATAGATAGAATCTATATATAAATATTTTTACCTCATCAAACAATTTCCTTCTTATGTAAATTTTTATAAAATTCCTCTAGTGTAATGGTGTAATGTATCCCCATAATATAATAGTTAAAGGGTGTTTGGATGAAAAAAAATTTCCCATATTAAATGTTTTATGCTTAAACACAAATCCCTGAAATTTATATTCATAGGATACCCATAAGGGGTAAAGGGGTACATTATTTAGGTTGAAAAAATATGTTCCAAAATTTTATTGTATTCTATGATGCAATGTTATATGATTCTCATGTTCTATGATATAAATATATCAATAATTATAGCCATGAAATACCTCAAAATGAGGCTATCCAGAATGATAGTTAAACCATGTTTTAGGCTCCAACTGTGAAATTTCTACCAGAACCTCACCCTCAAGATCATAATGAACCCGGTTCTTGTGTTGAATTTGGTGTTGCTCTAATAGAGGCCAATGTTTATTACCATATTACTAGGGATAAATAAGGGAGGTTCATCAAGCCTCCATCATATATTAACCAACATTTTATTGAATAATTTTATTTTCAAGTTTCCTTAGATACTAAATGTTCGAATCCTCAAACCTATAGGCAAGCTATAAAATAAAGATATTCTAAGAAGAGTGTCACTTCCATGGATGATGTAATAAAAATCATAAAGGACAACAACATATGAAATATTATTTCAAATCTATCAAATGAGAAAGTAATTTTCTATAAGTTAATGTTTAAAAGGATATAATATAACACCAATGAGATAAAATCAAGTTTAAATCCATAATTGTAACCAAAGGATCGACTAAATAGAAGGAATTTATTATTTAAAAAAATTATTCTCTTGTTAAACATTAATTAATCAATTCATTAAATGATATTTTCTTCTTATTATGATTTTAACATTTATTATATTGATGTTTCAATAACCATATTAAGTGGGGATTTAATGAGACCATTTATAAGATACCACATGATACATATTAAAATAACTTCAAATATAACCATGTATGTTTTTTAAATAAAACCTTGTGTAGTCTGAATTAGGAATCAAGGTAGTGATATTTGATTCTTGTAACAATAATGATTAATATTTTTTTAAGAGAAGTAAACCTGATGGATGTGTATATTTTAATATAATAAAATTAGTTATCCTCTATTTGTTGGGGGTATATTGATGAAACACTTGTTATTTGAATCGATATGAAATTTATAATAACTATTAACCCTAAATTAAATGTGGTTTTTGAAATAAAAGACCATGTAAATATATATGAAAATTATGGGGATCAGTAAATATGGAAAAGTGATATGAATTTTATCAACCTGTCATGACATGTTTATATTTTGAAAATTCTAAATAGATATATTTTTTAAATATTGAAACCTTAAAATATCCGATTTTTTTTATGCTTTCACTATATCATACTCCTGATATTGATTTTAAAACTGAATTTATATTTAAGATACCATATGCTGGTATAGTAGGCAGCATCATGTATGCCATTATTTTCAAATTACTAGATATTATATATGATGTTTATACTCTTAGTAGATTCATGATTAATCTTGTAAATCACATTTTGAAAAATCTAAAATGGGTTCCTAGATATTTTTCTTAGGACACAACATTATCCTTATGTTATGGAAGTAATGTAGATATTACTGACCCTATTGTTGGTTATGCAGATTCATAAATATTAAACATTAAAACACCAGAAAGTCCTTCATGTGGTATTTATTCTATAATTACCCAAATATTTATCAATGGAAATACAATTCTTATAATAATTTAATATATTATAAATAAAATATTATCACTTAGAGACAAAAATTCAAACATTTTAAATGAATAATTAATGTAATAAGAGGCTTTTTCAATAATTAATGAACCTATATCGATGGAATATTAACTTGAACCTTATAATAGTAACATGGTCATTAGGAATATTAATCTATCATATATAATAGTAAAATCACGAATGAATGTATAAATAATTTTTATGAATATTTTAAATGAAAATATGATATAATTATATCATAATATAAGTAAATTAATATATTATAAATGATAAATTAAGTGTTGCTATTTATATAGAACATAAAGTTTTGTTGAAAATTTTATTATTAAAATAATTTTTTAGAATAAAATTTATTTTAATAGAAAATATTCATAAATTAATATTTTCATGTGTTATGATTATAAGATAATTTTATAAGACCTTAAATTTTTTTCAAAGCGTCATAAAAGAAATTATAATATTAAAATATGTATTTTTATTGAATAAATGAAAATTTTATGTAAAATACTAAATTTCTCATATATAATCAATTATTTTAATAAAACAGTGTTCATCTTTTAATTCTACACATCAAAAAATTATGTGGGTGAATTTCTGGAATTTTCTAAAATAGTTGAATATTTTGTTAATTAAAAAATTACGGTAATTTATATTATTTAACTAATAAATGAATTATTTAGTCATGGATTATGTATGGATGATGCAATACCAATATAAAAAACCATTATTATTTAATATATTTAGTGATATGGTTCAAAATATTCATATTCTTCATCCAAATTAATAAACTAATGAATAAAAAAACAAACCCTCTCTCCACCCTTATAAATACAACCACACACCTTATCTTCTCATATCATGTATAAATCCTCGAATATATTTCAGGTTATACCCAATCCAATTCCAAATACCCTCCCCCACATCTACAATCCTTTAGTCTCAAGAAAATAGCAAACACAATTTCCCAAAGGAGGTTCTCAATGAGGGGAATCCTAGAGCTAAAATCCTAATTCGTTTTTTTAATTTCATTTAAATTTATTTTCTTTTCTTATTCACTTATCATATCCACTTATCCGAGAGGAATGATAAATCCTATATCTTATATAAAATATAGGTTTTTTATGTTAATAAATGACCCATCATCAATCCGCTTATCATGTGCCTTTTAAAATATTAAAATATCATTAGTGAGGTGTTGATTTATCACCTTCAAGGAAGAAAGGTTTTCATTTTTATTTTCAGAATTCATGGATGGTAAAAAACCATTATAGTGGTTGAAATATATTTTATTTTGTATTTCAGAACCTTTTTAGTTTTCTTTAACAAACATATATACATAATATTCTGTAATAAAACAAAACTAGTTTGCGATGATCAAAAAACCGATAATTAATCTAAACGATTATCATTTACTTCTTTTCAAATTAATAATTCTCATATTTTGATATATATATATATATATATATATAATACCATATGAAATTATATATGTTCATTATTAACATATAATTTCAATTATGAATAATTACTCTGTTATTACATGATCTTCCATACATGTATACAAGTGAACTGATCATGAAAACAAAAAAAAAACACTACAAAAGAATTGAATTGAACACTATTACACATTTTAATGACCATAAAAAACTTGATAGATTTATAAATAATTAAATACATGTATAAGGTGTTTTTTATTTATCTATTACTGAATTTAATTTGATTACCCCAGATATTAAAGTGAAGAAAGCATTCAGAAAAAAGGTAAGGGAATTCTAAAACCTAACTCCCTTTATTTGGTTTATTCTTATGTTGTGCTAAATTTTAGTGTGGTTGTTATTTTAATATTCCTATAATATATTTTTAATGTTCTTACCTTTTTCACTTTATGGATATAAATGATTTTAATTAGGTCTTATGTCCTACATAACAATTTTCCAAAAAGAACTATTCATTCTAACAACACATCATTCACTTATCTTGAGATTGGTTCTTATTCACTTAGGATTGATTATTCTTATACAAATAATGTTATTCCATTTATCATTTGGGTACCCCATATTTTAATAATGAAAATATTATTTATGAAATTAATTCCATTTCATTCCATGGGTTATTTTATGTCTAAGATTAATATATGTTTTGTGTTCCATGAATGATTATGTAAATGTTATGAGGTTACGGGTTATGGTGTGGCTGAGTTTCACCTATAAAATGTACAAGGTTCCCATATAAGGACCCTTCCTTAAACATTACATAATGTTGAGTTAAGACATGTACTCATATTGAGGATATATTTTGATTTAGACATTAAGAGAATTAGTCCATAACTATTTTATTACATTTGAAAAGTTAAAAAGTAGAAACTTCTACATAGTATACATTTGTTTTATAAAATAAAAACTCTTAAAATAATAAACTTGTCCATTTCCATGTTTTGGACAGCATGACTTTCCCTTGATCACATCATCGACCCTATTACTCATTATGTCCTATGAAAAACATTTAAAAACATATGATGAGAATAGAATGCTCGGTAAGGGTTATAAGATAAGTTAATAAATCATTAGCCCATAATTGAATGCAAATCAATGAAACTATACATTTCAATCATAACACACCTCATGAAATCATAATATTTTTTAATAACACACAGAAATCCTAAATCATAAAGGTAACTTGTGGCATACATAACATAATTACATTTTAGCTATCACAACTACATAGGGGGTTACTTTTGGAGTACCCATCATAGTATATTCCCTAAATCTTTTATGAGAAACATTAACCATTACCTCTATCATGTTACCCAATGCATTGGAGAGCTATTTATGGATAATTCGGCCTAGGTTTATAAAAGAACCACCCATATACATAAACAATACCCAATAACCAAAACATATTCATAACACATAAAACAAGAATAATATAAAGATAAAATTTCCACATTGCAATCACAATATATCATTTCATGATTTTGACAAAATCAATTCATTATCATAACTTTTTCAAAAACATTTAAAACATTAGATAAAGTGATTCATAAATTGAAGTGTCCCATACAACTTTGAGGATTTTAAAGGAATTAAAATTTTAAAACATTAATTTCCATATAAATAAATCATTAAAACCATTTTAAATAAATGGATATTAATGTGAATGATTTTGAAGAATAAATCATTAAAAATGATATTTTATTTATGGTTTTATAACCAAATAAGAGATGATTGAATACAAATAATTGAGGAAAAAAATTAATCAAAATATTATAATATCATGAGAATAATGTTATTCATGATATAATATTTGAAAAGACAGTATATAAACCATATCAAAGTGAATTGTCACATAATCACAATGAACTCTCAATGTAGTGTAAATTGAGATGAAATCCCTTATAAATATGGTATCCTTAGATTAAGGATAAATCAATTACATAATTTTGTGTGAAAATTATAAATACAGTCAATATGAGTGGATATTTAGTGTAAAATAGTCAAAGGCCATTAACACAAATTCATAGCACGAAAAAATCAATAAGTATAAGTTTAACATAATGAATTTAAGTTGGGATAAGATGTTCCCTTACAAAAATTCGACAGCCTAACGACGTCACATTAAAATTCACAAAATGAGATTATTAGAGAGAAAATGGTATCTCATCACTTGGATATACAATTTACAACAATAAGGATATATAAGAACATATCCCAACATATGAATATGTAAATTAAAATATATAACAAAATGAATTTTTTAAAAAAGAGCACGGTAAAAGGTTCCCTTACCAATTTGGTAACGTACGAAACATACACTCCATGAAATAAGAATCATACAATGAAGATTTAAATACCCATAAATTAAATAATAATACAAAAATAATACAATCATGTCCAGTATATACACCACACAAAAAGAAATACTAGTAAATATATGATGAATATCACATGAATAAAAAGTGTGATGACAACCCTTTACCACATTGCAATCAATCAAGTCATATGACCAAACCTTAATAACCACCAAATGAACCATAGAATAAAATGAATAAAAATAGAATAATAATAATATATATCAAATTGCAGTACAAAATACACCACATGAAATAAATAAGTGGCAATCAAAGGAAATCTCAGGGAATTGAAAGTGAGATAAGAAATCCATTACCATGTTGTAATCAATTGAGTAGTATGACCAAAATATAATAACCACCAAATGAATCACACAATACAATGAATATTAAATGAATGATGATAATATATATCAAATGGAATTACAAAATACACCACATGAAATTAATATGTGGAGAACAATAAATATCTCATAGAATTAAAAGTGAGATAAGAAACCTCTTACCACGTTGTAATCAATCGATTATTTTGACCAAAAGATTATAACCACCAAATGAATCACAGAATACCATGAATACCATGAATATTAACGGAATCATGATAATATATATCAAATGGAAATACAAAATACACGGCATGCAATTAATAAATGGTGAGCAATGGAAATCTCACGGAATTAAAAGTGAGATAAGAAACACCATACGTCGTGTCCGACTTGACCCGTTCGTTCTTTACTATCAATAATAATAAACTAAATGTAATTTATACGTTCTTAAGAACACTTTTTAAGTATATTATTAATTTTATACCACTTATTTTCATGTTATAAACATTATTTAATCATTTATGTTAACAATGGTTGTTATGATGATATTTGGTACTTGAGTCAAAAATGAACTTCTTATAATTACAGGTTGTTCATATAGTCAAAATTACAATATATACAGAATGATATTCATAATTTACATATCATATATATCATATATATACATTATATTTATTTATTTATAATAGTACATAACATTTGGAGAAAAGAAATGAAATGCATTATTCCTGGAGACGGTAAGCCGTACGTACACATGAACGATACTTTCATTTCTATTTCATATTTAATGGAATGAAAAAATAATGATACATAGGTGTGTTATAATTCTAGTATAATATCATATATATAATTTCCGTAAATAAATTTTTTATATGTTTCACATTTGGAATGAATGAGTCATATCACTTTGAGGGGGCGGTAGTCTGCACTTCCTCAAATGAAATAATCGTGTTTACCCATTATGAAAACCATAACGTATTGATATAAATGAAAAATAAACAATAATAGGGAAAATTTAAATATAATATATATCACATATAAATAGAGTTCTATCATAATAGCCACCATAAGAGGTGGTAGGAGAAGATTGAATAATCATTGTTTCCTGAGGCACTAGTTTGTCGTCCATAGAAACAATATGTTCTTTACCCATTAGATGAAGGTGTTTGTAAGAGTAGTTCTAATAAATCTAATAAATGAAAACCTTGTATTTTTATGATACTGATGTAGTTATAAAATAAATAAATAAATAGAGTTTAGGGGGTTGGAGAATTAAAATAAAACAAAATAACTTAAGAGAGTACGTTACCTTTAAATTGGTAACTCCCTTTAGGTTGAACCAAAATGATTTCATCAACAGACTTATGCCTAAGGTAATGTTTCAATGTATAAGATAGGGATCATGAATGATTATTTGGGAAGAGGTTAAATGATCCAAGTGTCTTGAGGGGTGTGAGTAACAGGTTAGAGGTGAGAGCTTTTTATTAGGGGGAGGAGGGGCTCTATTGGAAAGATTGAAAATATTATTTTATAGTATAATGATTTTCAGTTTAGAGAGGTCCAAACTATGTTAAAGTAGATTATATGATGACTATTTTTTGAAATAAAATCATCTGATAAAAATTGGACAGGTTTTGGATATTGTTTTAATCTTTATAATCTTCTTTATTTAAATCATTCATTAATGGGGTAAAAACTACATCATTATTGTGTCATAAATAATGTTATTTATCTGATTTCTAAAAATTATTAAAAAAATACCATTATGTTGGAAATAACTTTATCTTTCTAATTAATATTTATATTTGAAGATATAAATTATATAACCCTATGTAAAAATTGATTTACTAAATGATATATCATTAAATCATTTTTGTCATTACTTTAAATTAATTAATATAAAGTGTCATTATCACTCTTCAGTGGCTCCATGGGGTCACAAAAAAGACCCAAAGATTTCCATGGTCTGAGAATGTATCAACCAATGGGATTAGGTCACATGTTAGGGTAATTTCATATTATTATAATATTATTTTTACCTTGAATTACCCTATTTACCGTTAATTGTGGTATGTAAAAGTCAAAAGATAATATTCACCTAAAATTATTTTAATCTTAATGAACCAAATTTTACATACTAATAACTACCATGTTTGTCGGATTTCTAAAATTCAATTCACAGATGCAGTAAAATTTCATTTAAATAAAGAAGTCGGTTTTTTAACTATTACTCAGTGTTTTCAATATTTATCAAAAATTAATGTTTTTCATAAAAATAAGAAAAATTAATCCCATGATATATTTTATATTTGGAATTAAAAAATGATGGCTATTTTAACAAATTAAAAACATAGAATTTGTCTTAATAAATTTATAATTAATTACTATAGTAAAAAAAGAGTGTTTTTATGAAATAATTACCATCAAAATATTGACTCTTGTTTATGTCCAATTTCAAAGTGAAATTACTTATGATGACCATAATTGAATTAAATGGTAAAAATATAATCTAATAAAACTTCAAATACAATTAGAAATATTATATACAAATATAGATAAGTTATATTAAAAATATGTTTTTAATTAAAATATCGTATTTTCCACTATTCATTAAAAAAATGAATTTTATCGGAAAAATAACAAAAGATTGACCAATGGAAATTTTGATGTCCTGGTTCGAAATAAAAATTTAATTTTTTAAAATAGATCATATAAAAGTGACGAAAAATATATTTAAAGAGGGTTCACCATCAAAAGGTGGTAATTCTACCTTTTAATGATTATAAGAGTTTTTATGTTTAAAATCAGATTCATTCTTATTTCAAGCCTCTAAAATTTATTGAATAAGTGTAAATTAATTTTGAAAACATGTATAATAATATTTTAAATAGTTTGGTTCATTACCACCAATACAACAACTAGGTCTTAACTACCATTTAAAAATATAATTTTATTATATATCTTTTTGTTATAACTCAATGTTGTGTGAAACATAAGTTTTCAATGAAACATGTTGTTGTGAGTTGAGTATGATATAAGAAATAGCATCCACTTTAATGTAAAATTATTATCTAATTCAAAAATATTAATAAATATGAAAATTTCATATTTTCATTTACCTAGGATGTTACATCCTTCCCCCCTTTTGGGAATTGTGTCCTCACCATTTTTAAATCTGGGATTGAAAACTTCATTGAATGTCCCACATAAGAAAAAGAGACAATAACAATATCACTTTAAAATAATGCAAGAGAATTACAAAGGTCACCCGAGACAATAGGTTCAAGGATTCTCTAAAAACATGGATATACAGAAGAAAAAAACCCAAAATTTCTGATGGACAGTGACAGAAAACATGATTAGGTGAAAGTTAACCACCATAAAATCACAAACTAGTGATGGGTTAAACGGTCTTGGATTTCCCAGTATAAAAAGTTAGTGGAAAAAGTTTTTGATTTATGTTACTTTACATAAAATTACGGAATTTATTTATGCGCTTAACTAAAAAAAATAAGGAAACATACATAATTGTCATGTAGTCTATAATCCATTACTAAATTTCTACCACAAGCTCTACTTTTCTCCCAGTGATTAGTATTCAAGATGACCTAGTCACATCAAAATCTCTATAATCAACTTATATAGAATCACGTAATTCAAAAAATAATAACTATATACTTCCCCTATCTTTAGACATTATCCAAAACCAAAAATGGTTAGTACGAGATCAGATAATCCCCAAAAAGGATAATCCTTTATAAAAAGAAATACTACTCATAATATAAAAAATTAAACAAACAGTACCCAAAGTTCATAAAAGACCATTCAATGAACAATTATACTTAAAATTAGTCAATATAATCCAAACTATTATTGAAACCTAAAACTCAGTTGAATTTGATCACATAGTCTTCCAAAAAAAACCATAACATTTATCTCTAAATAACCTAGATTACTCTTAATGTCTCAAACTGTAATGTAATCAACCTAATAACATATTCTCTATGATAGGTTAATCATTTCAAAAAATAACTGAATCACCATATGTCTACAATAAATACATATTTCTTCTAAAATAAAAATTTCAACCATTACTCCACAAATGAGACCCCATAGTGTTCTATTTTCCTTAAGCATATAATGTTCCCCAAAAAAGAGAACGTATAAGGCCCCAACCTTAAACCTTACTTAATATTGAATTAAATGAATAATTCACATTGAGGATCTTTTCAGGTTTAGAGTTTTAGAGAAATAGGGAATAACTATTACTTTTCAAAGGATTACAAAGTAGAAACTTTTACTAAGTTTCCATAAAATAAAAACACTTAAAAAGAAACATGTCCAGTTCCATGGTTTAGGTTTCATGACATTCCCTTGATCTCATCCTTGACCCTATTCCATGTTTTGTCCTGTGAAAAACATTTCAAAAACTTGGTATGAGCATAAAAAGCACAGCAAGGGATACACAAAGAATGAAAACTGTTAGTTTTTTTCAAAACAACAAGTAAACCATGTATACTTTATCAAAGTAATACTTTTCACCTTTTCAAAGTAGTAAAAACTCTTCGCTGAAAAAAAGTTCATTACTTACCCTTATATAACCAAAAGATTAACATAAAACCCATATAAAGATCACATAACATATAAAGGTAACTTGGGACATAAACATACTTAAGTGGAAGAAACATAAGGTCAACTTCCACACATATCACATAATGGAATAGCCATTCGTCCAACATCCATACATACTTAATGGAATATCCATACAGCTGACTTCCATACCCAATGCATTGGAGGTTATAACGTAACAACCGTCATGGTATTCACGGCACCACTCGTCATATGGTTTATCCTATAACCACCAGTAAAATGTCCAAGTACCATTATAAAATTATAACACATAAAACCAACATAATGGAATGACAACATTACCACATTTCAATCACAATATATCATTTAAATATATTGACATAATAGAATCCTTTATCAAAACCATTTTCAATACCAAAATACATAAAAGAGTATATGGTATTTATTTCATTTTAAAAACATTACGGCTTGTTGAGGAAGCCAATGACAAAATAATACTCGCGGCGGTGGAAAAGGTTGTTGTCACCGCATACGTTAAAAGAAACATTCCTTTTTGTCATTTAGTAAAACGCTTCGTAGAAAAAAGATTCCTTTTGAATAAACGTAAAAGTCAAAGGGGTTTATACACCGTATAAAAGAAAGTTGTGTATAAAACGAAATATGCCTCAATTAAAGGATATTGAGATGAAGTCCCTTACAAAGACGGTATCCATGGTTTAAGGATAAATCAATTACATAATTATGTGTGAAAAACGGATACACCAAATATAAGTGGATATTAAGTGTAAAACAATCAGAGGTTATTTACAAATATTCATAGAAAGACATATTCATGTAGTATAAATTTATCCCAAAGAATCATATTTGGGTTAAGAAGTTCCATTGCAAAAATTTGACAGCCTAATGGCGTCACTACAAAATTCAGAAAATGATTTGATGAGAGATAAAAAGGGTATCTCATCACATGGAAATAAAATTTAAATCAATAAGGATATAGAAGAACATATCCCAACATAATAGTATGTGAATTAAAAGACATTACAAAAGAAGTCTTTTAAAAAGAGGAGGGTGAAAGGATCCCTTACCGGTATGGCTATCTTTCGAAACATACACCCCTTGAAAGAAGGAAAATACAAAATTGATTTAAATGCTCATAAATGAAATTATATTACACAATGAGTAAAATAATGGGCAGTACATACACCACTAAATGGAAATTGTGGAAAATTTAGCATAAATCTCTTGGGAATAAAAGTGAGATTAAAAAATCCCTTACAAAAACTCGGCAGCCTAACGACACCACATAAAACTATCAAAAATGTATTGATGAGATCAAATAGGGTATCTCATCATATTAACATAAAGTTTATAGAAATAGGAATATAAAAGAACATCCCCCAACATAACAAAGAGGATCTTAAAATAAGTGACATAAAGGAGAGTACTTAAATAGAAAGAGAGAGGTTAGATCTCTTACGAAAATTCGACAGCCTAACGGAGCCACTCAAAACTTCCATAATGGATTGATGAGAGAGAATAGGGTCTCTCATCATATGAAAATAAAAATTACAGTAATATTAATATAAAATAACATCCCAATAACAAGAAAAATGGTCTTTTAAAGAATGTCATAAAAGAGCGTACTTAAAAAGAAAGAGAAGAGTAGGATCCCTTATCTCGGGTCCGACTTAACTCGATCGTTCTATAATGTCCTGAATAATAAACTTGAGTTAATTTATACTTTATTAAGAACCTTTTTCAATTTCATTATTCCTTTTATATTAATTATTTACATGTTATAAACATTATGTAATCATTTATGTTAATAATGTTTGTTTTGTCGATATTTGGTTCTTAAGTCAAAAGTGGAATTCTTACAATTACATGTTGTTTGTGTGGTCATTGGGTCATTATATCCAGAATGATATTCATGATTTGGATATCATATATATCTTATATATCCTGCATATAAATGTATTCATAATATTACACAATCATTTAGAGGTAAGAAATGAAATGCACCGTTCATGGAGACGGTAAGTCGTACGTACGCATGAACACTACTTTCATTTCTTTGTCATATTAATGGAATTAAAACTAAATGAGAGGTATGTATATTTTAATTCCAGAATTATATTAATCATTTATATGTAACATAAATTATATATATCCATTATATATATGTACTTATAATAGTACATTACATTTGGGGATAAGAACTAAAATGCACCGTTCATGGAGACGGTAAGTCGTACGTACACATGAACGCTACTTTCATTTCTATCTAATACATTAATGGAAAGAAATAATAATGATATAGAGGTATATTATAATTTCAGTATAAAATTATATATAATAACTTTAAATCCATCCTTTATACGTCCCACATATGGCATTAATGAATCACATCACTTTGAGGGGGCGGTAGTCTGCACATCCTTAAATGAAGATATCGCGTTTACCCATAATGGAAACCATAAAGGTATGCCATAAATTAAAAATACAGAAGTTTAAGTAAAACATAAACATATTATATATCATATATAAATATAGTGACATCTTAATGGCCACCTTTGAAGGTGTTATATGAGTGTTGAACAATCATCGTTTCGTGAGGCAGAAATTCCCCATCCACGGAAACAGTATGTTCTTTAACCATTAGATGTAGTTGTGTGTAAGTGTATCTAGAATAATTATAATAAAAACATCCTAGTATATTGAATATACTGGAGTTTTTACAAAAGAAATTAATAAAAAGATTTTAGGGGGTTGGAGAGGCAAAATAAAACAAAAGGACTCAAGTGAAGACATTACCATAAAATCGGGTAACTCCCTTTGGTTTGAGCTTAAAGGCTTCCTTGAGAAGAATTATTCCCAAAGTGAGGCTTCAAGTAGTAATAGAGGGAATTGTAGAGACAAAATGGTCAGAGTTTGGCTGATCCAATGGCTTTGGTAGTGTGGGTAAGGGGGTAGAGTTGAGGGCCTTTTATAAGAGGAGAGGAGGGGCACTCTTGTAATGTTACAAAATTTTACATTATTTTCAAAAGAGTTTCGGATTTTAAAGGTCCCAAATTGATGTATTTCGAGTATAAGGTGATAAGGGTTAGAAATACACTCATACAATAGGTTTTGGACATGTTTAGGTCGTAGATATTACATTATCTTTCTATTTTATTTAAATCGTTAAATAATGACGTCATCGCTGCATCATTATGACATCGTAAATAATTTAATTTATTTAATATCTAAAATTTATATAAAAAAACTATAAAGTAGGAAATCTTTTTAGCTTCCCAATGACTATTTATAGTCAAAAATATGACTTGTTTAACCCCATGAAAAAAGTGTTTTAGTAAAACATCTCATGTTTGTGTCATTTTTACTTTAACATTAAATAAAAAGATATTTATGTCATTTTCCAACCAAAGTGGCTCCATGGGGTCCCCAAGTTGTCCCATGGATTGTCTTGGTCGGTCATGACACATCCAATGAAGGTAGGACATGTTTATAGGTCATTTCATTTTATTAAATCATTATTCTTACCTTAAACTACATTAATTACCTCTAATCATGATTAAAAACTTAATAAGTTACTATTCACCAAAAAATTATTTTAATCCCATTGAACCACATTTTACTTCTTAATGAAAACCATGTATGTCGGATTTTTGAAATTCAAAACACAATGATGGAGAATTTCCATTTAAACGGAAAATCAGTTTTTATAAGTACCACTTAGTGGTTTCACTATTCATCAAAAATTGAAGTTTTTCAGAAAATTACCAAAAGTTCACCCTAAGCTATATTTGATATTATGAATTCAAAAATGATGTCTATTTTACAAAATTCAGAACATATAAGTTTCATTAATTAATTTAATAATTAATTCCCACTGTCCAAACAAATAGCGTGTTTTTATGAAACAAAATGTATCAAAAGATTGACACTAGTTTAAGTCCGATTTCAAAGTGAAATTAATTCGAAAGAACACTATTGGATTAAATGGTAAAAATATATTCTAATTTCACTTTAAAACCAATTAAAAAGATAATATAATCATATAAATAAAATAGATTAAAAGATGTTTTGAATTAAAATACAACATTTTTCACTATTCATTAAAAATTAATCTTTTTTGGAAAAATACCAAAAATTTACGTAAAGTAAACATTGATGTCCCAATTCTAAAGAAGAATTTTATTTTGTCAAATATAACACATAAAATTGTAAAAAAGTGGATTTAAAAGCGGTTCTCCATTAAAAGGTGGTTAATCGACCTTTTAAAGAATATTAGAATATTTACGCTTAAAATTGGATTCATTTTCATTTTTTAATCCTATAACATTTATTGTAAAAAGTAAAAATATTTGATAAACATATATAATCATTTTGTAGTTAGTTCTGTTCATTCCCTCCATTATAATGACTAGGTGTTAACTATTATTTAAAATAAAATTATTTTATTATTAGAGTGCAACGTAAGATTCCCAAGAAACTCATTGTTGCGTGTTGGATACGCCATCGAGCATAGCATCCCCTTTAAAGTAATATCAATATTTTATTCACAAATATGGATAAATATAAAAATTTCATATTCTTTATTTACTTGGGGTGTTACATCCTTCCCCCCTTTTGGGAATTAAGTCCTCGCAATTTTAAAATTGAGCATGGAAACATCCTTAAAAGTCCCACATCGGAACAAGAGTTGGTAAAACAATCACTTTAAAATAAAGAAAGAAAAGTAAAGAGGTCACCTGAGTTAACCCATAATAGGATTCCGTGTAGGAAAACATGGACATGGAAGAAAAAGAAAAGGGTCATGTTCTTGAGGGAGAGTGATAGTAAACATGTCTCGGAGAAAGTTAACCATAACAAAATCACAAACCTGTGATGGGTTAAACGGTATTCGCTTCCCCAGTAGGAAAAGTTAATAGACAACATTTTTGTTTTATGTTACTTTTTATTGAAGAATTTATTCATAAGGAAACATAATCAATTATCATTTTGACTTTCATCTTTTACTAGATTCCTTAATCAGACTCATATTTTTTTCCAAAAGACGAGTACTTAGGAAGACTTGTTCGCATTAAGAGTACTATAATCAACTTCTACAGAATCACCTAATCCAACAAGGAGAACTATATAATTCCCATATCTTTAGGCTTTAACCAAAACCAAAACCAAAAAGGTTTGTACAAGGTCAGATAATCCAGAAAAGGATAACCCTTTAAAAAAAATCTATGCTTAATTTCCAAAATTTGTCCAACAAAACCCAATGTCCAAAGAGGACTATTAGATAAACAAATTGTCCATAAAATACTTCAAAGTAAACCAAACTAATATTGAAACCCAAATATTTGAAGGATTTAGTCACATAGTCTTCCAAGGTAAAAATTAACACCTATCTCCAAATAACATCAGTTACTCTTAAAGTCTCGTATTGAAAAGTAATTAACCTAATCAGATACCTTCCATAATAGGTTAATAATTTTCATAAATAACCAAAAATCAACTTACTCTTAATTCATAAAATCATATAACTAAAAAGAATCAGTCAAACTAACCAGGGACTTCACATAGTCCAGTGGTAGGCGATAAATACCAGTCGCACTTTGGTTGTGGGTTCGATTCCCGTATCTTAGACCGACGTGACGGGTTGTCACACGGTCTGCGTGTTTTCCTTTTCCAAAACTACATAATTCTTAAAACATTCCCCAAGAACGAGATAAAATATTCAAAAATAACCATAACGTAATTTAACCTAAATTTTATCTCATGACTTTCACTTTCCATCATTACATATAGTAACCCATAATTACCTCGAAAGTAAGGATCATATAAACCTAAATGGTTCTTTATAACTATTTCCACAAAAGAACATATTACTATTATTTGAATAAAAAATTTCATATATCAAACATCAGTGTTACACATACTATAAAAAGTCTTCTAATGTATCCCATCATCAAATGACACTTAATACTCTTAAGAATTTCACCATAACTCTTGGAAGCCCTTATATGTTGACTTCTTACTCATTCAAAATTATTCATGATCCATTAACCATTCCATTAAAACTTATTCTGAAATACTTCTTTCCTACAAACAAAATCATGAATCATATCCTAATATTCGAAAATAGAAAAAAAGTTAAGAATTAATCCATACCTTTGATTGGTCATTGTCAGTTTCTTCATCCTCAATCGGAATGGCATTAGGTATTGGTAAATAAGTATTTGTATGATCTTGGTGATACAATTCATGAAACTTCATCATAGGACATGTGTTTGCATAATGACCATGCACACCTCATTTAAAACATTCAATTGATCCCTCAGAAAGAACAACTTTCCCTTTCCTCCAGTCAACTGGATGCGTGATTTTTCCATGGCAGGTTATTGCTTTATGACCTTCATTTCCACATCTATAGAATATTTCTGTCCCTTTGAAACATTTTCCTCAGTGTTTCTTTCCACATCTATGACACATTGGTTTTTGAACACACTTACCTTTATGATCATTACCTGTAGTTCTGTAGGTATTTGTTTCTCGCATATATGAGGCCTTATAGAAATCAACAAGGTTTAGGTGGTCAATCATGACTACAGATAGTTGGTTGAGGATAAACACAAGAGTTCTCATTGCAGCTCCCATATCATTTAGTTGCTCGCTCAGAAAACTATCACAGTTTCCTTCACATCCACCGTTACCTTGGTGCCTGCTAGATCCAGCCATTTACTAAAACCAAGAAGGTCAGTGTGAGTATATCATCAAAACCATCATATACTAAAGAGGAAGATAAAAACTAAGATATACTTACTCATTCACTTTATCTAAAAATTATGACTCTTTCTAAAATCCTAACCATTATGGTCATGTCACTTATGCTTAAAGAATACCCTAACCTATAAAGTTATCTAAACCGACCTTTGATACCAACTATAAGGCCCTGGCCTAAAACCATGCTTAACATTGAATTAAATGAATAATTCACATTGAGGATCTTTTCATGTTTAGAGATTTAGAGAATTAGGACATAACTATTATATAACAAAGGATTACAAAGTTGAAACATTTACTAAGTTTCTATAAAATAAAAACTCTTAAAAAGAAACATGTCCAGTTCCATGTTTTAGGTTGCATGAATTTCCCTTGATCCCATCCTTGAGCTGATTCCATGTTAATCCCTATGAAAAACATTTCGAAAACTTGGGATGAGAATAAAAAGCTCACTAAGGGATTCACAAAGAATGAAAACTGTTAGTTTTTTTTCAAAACAACTAGTAAACCATGTATACATTATCAATGTAATACTTTTCACCTTTTCAAAGTAGTAAAAACTCTTCGCTGAATAAAAGTTCATTACATACCCTTCTATAACAAAAATATTACCATAAAACCCATATAAAGATCACATAACATATAAAGGTAACTTGGGACATAAACATACTTAAGTGGAAGAAACATAAGATCGACTTCCACACATATCACTTAATGGAATAGCCATACGACTGACTTCCATACGCAATTCATTGGAGGTTATAACATAACCACCCATCCTAGTATTCACGGCACCACCCGTGATATGGTTTATCACGTAACCACCTGTAAAATGTCCAAGTACCATTATAAAATTTTAACACATAAAACCAACATAAAGGAATGATAACATTACCACATTTCAATCACAATATATAATTTAAATATATTGACATAATAGAATCCTTTATCAAAACCATTTTCAATACCAAAATACATAAAAGATTATATGGTATTTATATCATTTTAAAAACATTACGGCTTGTTGAGGAAGCCAATGACCAAATAATACTCGCGGCAGCGGAAAAGGTCGTTGTCACTGTGTACGTTAAAAGAAACATTCCTTTTTGTCGTTTAGTAAAACGCTTCATAGAAAAAAGATTTTTTTGAATAAATGTAAAAGTCAAAGGGGTTTATACACCATATAAAAGAAAGTTGTGTATAAAACGAAATATGCCTCAATGAATGGAGATTGAGATGAAGTCCCTTACAAAGACGGTATCCTTGGTTTAAGGATAAATCAATTACATAATTATGTGTAACAAACGAATACACCAAATATATGTGGATATTTAGTGTAAATCAATCAGAGGTTATTCACACATATTCATAGAATGACATATTCAAGGAGTTTAAGTTTATCCCAAATAATCAAATTTGGGTTAAGAAGTTCCCTTGAAAAAATTTGACAGCCTAATGGCTTCACTACAAAATTCAGAAAATGAGTTGATGAGAGATAAAAAGGGTATCTCATCACATGGAAATAAAATTTAAATCAATAAGGATATAGAAGAAAATATCCCAACATAATATTATGTGAATTAAAAGTCATAACAAAAGAAGAATTTTAAAAAGAGGAGGGTGAAAGGTTCCCTTACCGACAGGGGTATCTTTCGAAACACACACCTCATGAAAGAAGGACAATACAACATTGATGTAAATACTCATAAATGAAAGTATATTACACAATTAGAAAAATAATGGGCAGTACTTACACCACTCAATGGAAATTCTGGCAAATGTAGCATAAATCTATCGGGAATAAAAGTGAGATGAAAAATCCCTTACGAAAACTCGGCAGCATAACGACGCCACATAAAACATACAAAAATGGATTGATTATATCAAATAGGGTATCTCATCATATTAACATAATGTTTATAGAAATATTAATATAAAAGAACATCCCCCTACATAACAAAGAGGATCTTATAATATTTGACATAAAGGAGAGTACTTAAAAAGAAAGAGAGAGGTTAGATCTCTTACGAAAATTCGGTAGCCTAACGGTGCCACTCAAAACTTCCAAAACGGATTGATGAGGGAGAATAGGTTCTCTCATCATATGAAAATAAAAATTACAGTAATAGTAATATAAAATAACATCCCAATAAAAATAAAAATGATCTTTAAAAGGAATGACATAAAAGAGCGTACATAAAAAGAAAGAGAGGAGTAGGATCCCTTACCTCGGGTCCGACTTGACTCGATCGTTCTGTAACGTCCTGAATAATAAACTTGAGTTAATTTCTACTTTCATAAAAACCTTTTTAAAAATAATTATTCCTTTTATATCAATTATTGACTTTTTATAAACATTATGTAATCATTTAAGTTAATAATGTTTGTTTTGTCGATATGTGGTTCTTAAGTCAAAAGTGGACTTCTTACAATTACATGTTGTTCGTGTGGTCAATGGTTCATTATATCCAGAATGATATTCATGATTTGGATATCATATATATCATATATATACAGAATATACATGTATTTTTAATATTACATAATCATTTAGAGGTATGAAATGAAATGCACTGTTCATGGAGACGGTAAGCCGTACGTACACATGAACGCTACTTTCATTTCTTTGTCATATTAATGGAATTAAAACTAAATTAGAGGTATGTATATTTTAATTCCAGAATTATATTAATCATTTATATGTAACTTACATTATATATAGCCATTATAAATATGTACTTATAATAGTACATTACATTTTGGGATAAGAAATGAAATGCACCGTTCATGGACACGGTAAGCCGTACGTACACATGAACGCTACTTTCATTTCTATCTCATACATTAATGGAAAGAAATAATAATTATATAGAGGTATATTATAATTCCAGTATAACATCATATATAATAACTTTAAATCCTTCCTTTATACATCCCACATATGGCATTAACGAATCAAATCCCTTTGAGGGGGCGGTAGTCCGCACTTCCTTAAATGAAGATATCGCGTTTACCCATAATGGAAACCATTAAGGTATGCCATAAATGAAAAATACAGAATATTAAGTAAAACATAAACATATTATATATCATATATAAATATAGTGACATATAAATGGCCACCTTTGAAGGTGTTATATTATTGTTGAACAATCATCGTTTCGTGAGGCAGAAATTCACCGTCCACAGAAACAGTATGTTTTTTACCCATTAGATGTAGGCGTGTGTAAGTGTAGCTCGAATCCTTCTTATAAAAACATCATAGTATATTGAATATAATGTATTTGTTAGAATATAAATTAACAAAAAGAGTTTAGGGGGTTGGAGAGGCAAAATAAAACAAAAGGACTCAAGTGAAGACATTACCATAAAATCGGGTAACTCCCTTTGGTTTGTGCTCAAAAGCTTCCTTGGGAAGACTTCTGCCCAAAGTGAGGCTTCAAGGAGTAATATAGGGATGTTTAGAGACAAAATGGGCAGAGGTTGGCCGATCCAAAGGCTTTGGGAGTCTTGTTATGGAGGTAGAGGTGGGGGCCTTTTATTAGAGGAGAGGAGGGGCACTCTTGTAAAGTTACAAAATGTTAGTTTATTTTCAAACGATTTTCGGATTTTAAAGGACCCAAATTGATGTATTTAGATGATAAGGTGATAAGGGATCGAAATCCACTAATCAAATAGGTTTTGGACATGTTTAGGTTTTATATATTACATTATCTTTCCATTTTATTTAAATCGTTAAATAATGAGGTCATCGCTGCATCATTGTGATGTAATAAATAATTTAATTTATTTAATGTCTAAAAGTTATAAAAAAAATACTATGAAGTAGGAAATATTTTTTTCTTTTCAATTAATATATATAGTAAAAAATATGACTTTTATAACCCCATGTAAAAACTGTTTTAGTAAAACATTTCATGTTTGTGTGATTTTTACTTTAACATTAAATAAAAAGATATTTATGTCATTTTCCAACCAAAGTGGATCCATGTGGTCCCCAAGTTGACACATGGATTTTCCTGGTCGTCCATTACACGTCCAATGAGGGTAGGACATGTGTCTAGGTCATTTCTTTTTATTTAAATATTATTCTTACCTTAAACTACACTAATTACCTCTAATCGCGATTAAAAACATAATAAGTTACTATTTACCAAAAATTATTTTAATCACATTGAACAACATTTTAATTCTTAATGACAACCATTTATGTCGGATTTTTTAAATTCAAAACACAATGATGACAGAATTTCATTTAAACGGAAAATCAGTTTTTATAAGTACCACTTAGTGGTTTCACTATTCATCAAACATTGAAGTTTTTTCAGAAAATTACCAAAAGTTCACCCTTAGCTATATTTGATATTCCAAATTCAAAAATGATGTCTATTTTACAAAATTCAGAACATATAAGTTACATTAATTAATTTAATAATTAATTCCCGCTGTCAAAACAAATAGCGTGTTTTTATGAAACAAAATGTATCAATAGATTGACACTAGTTTAAGTCTGTTTTCAAAGTGAAATTAATTCCAAAAAACACTATTGGATTAAATGTTAGAAATATATTCTAATTTCACTTTAAAAAAATTCAAAAGATAATCTAATCATATAAATAAATTAGATTAAAAGAGGTTTTGAATTAAAATACAACATTTTTCACTATTCTTTAAAAATTGAACTTTTTTGGAAAAATAACAAAAATATACGCAAAGTAAACGTTGATGTCCCGATTCTAAATAAGAATTTTATTTTGTCAAATATAACACATAAAATTGTCAAAAAGTGGATTTAAAAGAGGTTCGCCATCAAAAGGCGGTTAATCGACCTTTTAAAGAATATTAGAATGTTTATGCTTAAAATTGGATTCATTTGCATTTTTTAATCCTCTAACATTTATTATAAAAAGTAAAAATATTTGACAAACATATATAATCATTTTGTATTTAGTTCTGTTCATTCCCGCTATTACAAAGGCTAGGCGTTAACTACTATTTAAAATAATATTATTTTCTTATTAGAGTGCAACGTAAGATTCCCAAGAAACTCGTTGTTGCGTGTTGGGTACGCCATCGAGCATAGCATCCCCTTTAAAGTAATATCATTATTTTATTTACAAATATGGATAAATATAAAAATTTCATATTCATTATTTACCTGGGGTGTTACATAACATATTCCATAATTACCTATATCACTTAATCACCAAATCATTTTCCTATATTAAGGACATCCATTTGATAAAACATAAGTTCACAAAGTCAACTTTTTCTTGATCCATAAAATCATTTAACTATAAAATAATAAGTCATACTAAACTGGGAATTCATGTAGTCCAGTGGTTGGTGATAAATCCCATTTTAACTTCGGTTGTGAGTTCGATTACCACAATATTGTATGATGTGATGGGTTGTCACACGGTCTGCGTGTTGTGCTTTTTAAAAACTCAAACATAACCCTAAAATGTATTAACCACAACGATTTTATTATACCTTTAATTTTCATACCAATACATTAAGACCTGATCATCGTATATATTCTCATTTCTTCACCTCTATATAATAAAATAAAACTATTCCCAATAGAAATAATAGTATACCTTGATCACGATGTTCATATGGTTTCATAATCATCTAGTTCACGTAGGTAGAAGGTCCATGCATTGAAAAATTATTTATAGATCCTTAAAAATCATTTTTTGCCTTCATCCAGATACACCTTGTACAACTTGGGTCATATTGGTGTTCGTAGAAAAATAGTTTTGGAAAATAATCATGTATGACATATAATTTCTAAACATTTGATAAAACAAGATTTTTATAACACATTTAGACCAATTTTGAGTTGAAACATTCAATCCATTGTCCTTTTAAAATAGAATAAGTCTATGCTGATTGACTATATTGTAAATGAGAATATAAATAGGTTGCACAAGGGTCTCCTCATATGAACCTTTTTCAAAATCATAATATGCTTCAAAATCACGTGATAAGGTAAAATATTTAAAAATTCCTTGATAATATTTACCTTTCTTAAAAATATGAGAATATTTTTCAAATTTGATTTGATTAAATAATACCCATGATCTATGATGAAATTAAGGTATAATGGAGGTGTTTGATATCTCCAAAAATTACTTCAATGATAGTTTAATGTTTAAAAATTTTCACACTCATTCGAACATGACTTTACAATATTTATTTCAGTCATGTCATTAATAAGATATAAGAATGTATTTTGAGATCCTCCTTCCATTTGTAACTAAAATTCCTTGATCTGAAAAAAGTTATAAAACAAAGATTTAACTGAAATTATAGACAAAGGGATTAATCATGTGTTTAATGAAAACTCATAATCCGTAAAGTTGTCTAAACATACCTCTCGTACCAACTATAAGGAATCACACTTAAAAATGACACAATCTTGAGATAAGTATATAATTCCCATTGAGGAACATTTTAGGATTAGAGTTTTTGAGAATTAGGCCATAACTATTAAATTACATTTCAAAATTTACGATGTAGACACTTCTACTCAGTATCGATTTTTTCATAAAATAATAACTCTTAAAAAAGTTACATGTCTAGTTCCATGTTTTAGAGAGAATGACTTTTCCTTGATCCCATCCTTGACAATATTAATATTTAATTCCTATGAAATACATTTCAAAACATGGGATGAGCATAAAAGTCTCAGTAAGGGTTATAAGATAAGGAAAGAAATCATTACCCATCAATATATTCAAATCAATGAAATCATACATTTCAATCATAACATACGTCATGAAATCATAAGATTTATGAATAACACATATAAATCATAAATCATAAATCATAATGTTAACTTGTGGATTTCATAACATATTTAAATTTTAGCTATCACAAATAAATATGGACTTACTTATTGAATGCCCATCAATGTATATTACAAAAATCTATTACGATAAAAATTAATCTTTTCCCCCGTCATATTACCCAATGCATTAGAGAGCTATCTCAGGCTCACCCACGATAGGTTTATCGGAGAACCACATGTATATGTAAACAATGACCAATAACCATAATATATTCATAACATATAAAACAAGAATAAACGAAAGATAACATTTCCACATTGCAATCACAATATATCATTTCATGATATTGACATAATCAATGCTTTATCGAATGATTTTATAAAATGTTTAAAACATTTAATAAAGAGATTTTTGAATCAAAATACCTCATACCAATTTGAAGATCTTAAAGGAATTTAAATTATGAAACATTAATTTCTATATAAATATATCCTTAAAACCATTTTTAAAACATGGAAATTAATGTGATTTATTTAGAATAAAAAATCATTAAAATGATATTTTAGTTAACGTTTTTCTAACCAAATCAGAGATACTAAAATACAAATTATTGAGGAATAACATGTAATAAAAACTTTATAATATCATGAGAATAATGTTATTCAAGATATAATATTCCATAGGATAGTATATACCCCATATAAAAGTGAATTGGTGCATTACCACAATGAAGTCTCAATAGAATGTAAATTGAGATGAAATCCCTTATAAAGACGGTATCCATAGATTAATGATATATAAATTACCTAATTATGTGTGAAAAATATAAATAAATTCAATATTTGTGGATATTAAGTGTAAAAAAATCATTGGTCATTCACACATATTCATATCATGAAAAAATGAACAACTAGTTGTTTAAGATGAAGAATTGAAATTTGGTTAAGATGTTCCATTACAGAAATTTGACAGCCTAACGACGTCACTTTAAAATTCAGAAAATGAGTTTTTGATAGAGAAAATGGTATCTCATCACCTGGACATAAACTTTACAACTATAAGGATATATAATAACATATCCCTACATAAGAAGAAGTAAATTAAAATACATAATATAAAGAAGTCTTTAAAAAAGAGGAGGGTGAAAGGTTCCCTTACCTACTTGGTAACACAGGTAACATACACCCCATGAACGAAGGATCAAAAAATTAAGATGTAAATACCCTTAAATAAAATTTTACTACAAAAATAATACAATAATGGGCCGTACATACTCCACGCAAAAGGAAATAGTATTAAATATGGCACGAATATCACGGGAATAATAAGTGAGATGAAAACCCCTTACCACATTGTAATTAATAGATTCATATGACCAGAAGTTAATAACCACCAAATGAATAATATAATAACATGAATATAAATAGAATCATAATATTATATATCAAATGGAAGTACACAATACACCACATGTAATAAATAAGTTGCGAACAATGGAAATCTCATAGAATTAAAAGTGAGATAAGAAACCCCTTACCGTGTTATAATCAATCGAGTAGTATGACCAAAAGATAATAACCACAAAATGAATCACATAATAAAATTAATATTAATAAAATAATTGTAAAATATTTCAAATGTAATTATACAATGCACTATATGCTATTAATAAGTGGATAACAATGGAAATCTCATAGAATTAAGAGTGAGATAAGAAACCCCTTACCACGTTGTAATCAATCGAGTAGTATGACAAAAAGATAATAACCACCATATGAATCATAAAAAACTACTAATATTAATATAACCGTGATAATATATATCAAATGTTATTACATAACACACCACATGAATTTAATAAATGGACATCAATGGAAATCAGACGGAATTAAATGTGAGATAAGAAACACATTACCTCCTGTCCGACTTGACCCGTTCATTCTTTAATTTCCGGAATACCAAACTAAAATTAATTTATTCATTCTTAATAAAACATTTAGTGTTTATTATTCCATTTATATTACTTATTATCATGTTATAAACATTATGTAATCATTTATATTAATAATGGTTGTTTTATCGATTGTTGGTACATGAGTCAAAAATGAACTTTTTATAATAACAAGTAGTTCATGTGGTTAAAATTCCATTATATCCAGAATGATATTCATGATTTAGATATCATATATATCATATATATATAGTAAATTTGAATTTATAATTGTACATAACATTTGGAGATGATAAATGAAGTGCGCCATTCATGGAGACAGTAAGTTGTACGTACACATTAACGCTACTTTCATTTCTATTTCATATTTAATGGAATGAAAACATAATGTTACATAGTCATATTGTAATTACAGTATAATATCACATATATAATTTCAGTAACTCTATCCTTTATAGGTTCCACTTATGGAATTAACGATTCATATCACTTTGAAGGGGAGGTAGTCCGCACTTCCATAAATGAAATTATCGCGCTTACCCATTATGGAAACCAAAAGGGTGTGATATAAATGAAAAATACACAATAATAGAGAAAATATAAATATAATATATTTCACATATAAATATAGTTCCGTCATAATCGAAACCATAACAGGTGGTAGGTGAAGATTGAACAATCATCGTTTCGTGAGCCAGTAGTTCGCCATCCACAGAAATAATATGTTCTTTACCCTTTAGATGAAGGTTTGTATATGAGGAGTTTTCATTTTTCAAATAAAAAACATATTATATTTATGATAGTATATTTTTTATAAAATAATGATATAAATAGTGCTTAGGGGTTGGATAAGGAAAATTAAAAAAAACCCTTAGATATGATTTTACCTTTAAATCGGGTAACACTAGTTGGTTTGAACCAAAAGATTTTCATGAAGTGCCTTATGCCTAAGGTACGGCTTCTAGGTGGAATAGAAGGATCATGAAAGAATTTTTGGGTAAATTTTGGATGATCCAAGTGTCTAGAGATGTGTGAGTAATAGGTTAGATGTGAGAGATTTTTATAACGGGGGGGGGGGGGGTCTTTAAATAGATTGAAAATATTATTTTATTATATAATGATTTTTAGTTTTGAAAGATGTAAAACATATTAAAGTCGACGTTCAGATGACTCTTGTTAAAAATAAAATCTTACAATAATTATTGGACAGGTTTTCGATTTTTTTTAATCATTATAATTTTTTTTATTTAAATCATTCATTAATGAGGTAAACAATGCATCATTATTTTGTCATAAATAATTTCATATATTTGATGTCCAAAAATTATAAAAAAATACCATGATTTAGGAAATATTTGTATAGTTTTGATGAATATTTATAGTCAAATTTATAACTTATATAACCCCATGTAAAAATATATTAACTAAAAGATATACGTTTAAGTCATTTTTTCCATTACATTAAATTAATTAATTAAAAGTGTCATTATCACTCTTAAGTGGCTCCATGGGGTACCAAAAACGACCCCAAGATTCCAATAGTCAGAAAATTTATCAACCAATGGGATGATGACACATTTTAGGGTAATTTAATATTATTATAATATTATTTTTACCTTAAATTCCCTATTTACCTTTTACCGCTGTAAATAAAAGTCAAAAGTTTCTTTTCAACATAAAAATATTATCATCTTAATGAACCACATTTTACATACTAATAAAAACCATGTATGTCGTATTTTCAAAACTAAATTGACAAATGTGGTAAAATTTCATTTAAATGAAGATGATTGTTTTTAAACTATTCCTTAGTGTTTTCACTATTCATAAAAATGATGTCTTTCATAAAAATAACAAAAATTCATCCTAAGATATATTTGATATTACAAATTCAAAAAATATGTCAATTTTACCATATACAAAACATAGAATTTTTGTTAATTAATTTAAAATTAATTCTTGTCGTAAAAACAAAAAACATGTTTTTAAGAAATAATAACTATCAAAATATTGACACTTGTTTATGTACCATTTCAATGTGAAATTACTTCTAATGATGAAAATTTGATTAAATGTTAAAAATATAATCATATTAAATTTTAATACCAATTAAAAAGATATTCTTACTACATTAATAAATTAGATTAAAAGGAATTTTTGAATTAAAATATAGTATTTTTTCCTATTCATTAAAAATTGAATTTTATCAGAAAAATACCAAAAATTTACCAAAAGTAAATTTTGATGTCCCTATTCTAAATAAGAATTTTATTTTTTCTAACAGAACATATATAATTTAACAATACTAGATTTAAATTGGGTTCTCCATCAAAAGGTGATAAATCTCCATTTTAATTATTATTAGAGAATTTATGCTTAACATCATATTCATTAGTATTTAAAGCCTCTAAAATTTGTTGAATAAGTGTAAAGTAATTTAACAAACATGTATAATCATATTTAAGTTAGTTCTATTCAGTTTCTCTAATATAATGGCTACACGTTAACTACCATTTAATATAATAATAATATATTATTTTTCGGTATAACTCAACATTGTGTGCAACATAGGTTTTCAAAGAAACCCGTTGTTTCGAGTTGAGTATGATATCAGACATAGAATCCCCTTTAAAGTAAAATTAATTTTTAATTCACAGATATTAATAAATATGAAAATTTAATATTTTTTATTTACTTGGTATGTTAAATTTAGTGCTCTGATAATGTGTATAACAGCACTCGGGTCGAATCCTCGGTGATGATACTTTTTATAGTTGATTATATTAAATTAAT
This sequence comes from Viscum album, assembly GCA_963277665.1. Lineage (NCBI taxonomy): Eukaryota > Viridiplantae > Streptophyta > Magnoliopsida > Santalales > Viscaceae > Viscum > Viscum album. The sequence goes on from OY728161.1 coordinate 978,602,319, forward strand.
TGAATTTTGATTGGGGGGGTAGATCTTAAAAGAAGTTATTGATGGTTGATGTTTGATTTAACAATTTGATGAATATTAGGATGAGATCATCATTAGAGAATAATGCTTGCGATATCCTTTAGATTTCCAATATATTACATTAAATTAACACCCACACTACATGATGGCGCTAATTGGAATTCCCAAGTGTAAAGGATTAAAGCCACGACATACCATATCTTAAGGTTCTAAACTATTTCAGATCAGGATTATGGTACTTTATTTATGGTTTCAATAATCCATGGAATCCACCCATTAAACAAAGCATGTCATTAATCCAAGACATTATATGTTTAAGATACAAAATATTAATTTAAAGAATATTCATTGAGGAAAAACATGAAATCACTCAGCATAAAATAATTATATCTCACCCAAATGGTATATCTACTCTTCCATTATTGGGACAATAATCTGGTTGTAATGTTTATGATGTTGAATTATAAAGAGATGAAAAAGAAAGGGACAATTTTAGAGTAGTGCACTGAAAACAATAAAAAACAATGATGTTAATGATAATACATAATTTAGATGGAATAAGAAAGTGACTGAAGGGAATGGAATTAAAAATGACTTAAAATATTTTAATATTATGAATATTTAATAATAGAGGGTGTATGATTATAATAGAATATTAAGATGTAACTTGTATTAAAATAGAATTACAAATGAAACCACGAGTGAGATTAAAAATGAAGAAAGGTGCCAAAGTAAATTAATTCAACGAGAGGATAAGAGGTATCTCAAGTGAAGTCATAAGTTTCGATTGTCCTCAAATTCCATTTTAAAGGATTTGGATGTGCCAATTTGTCGACCTCTATTATTAAATTATAACCCCTTGAAAGGAGAAGAGGGGGATGTATTTATAGCCCAATGGTGGTAGACTATTTGGATTCCAAATATGCCCCTCCACTTAGCTCCCCAATTATATAAATTAGAAAGATGAATATAAAGTTATTATTTTATTACATGTTTTAGATATGCATCTCTTATGTATACTCAGAAAATTTGGTGGGCACTGGACTTAAAAAATCGGCATTATGGTGGATTGATTAAAACATTTTAATCAATCCATTTAAATCCATACATTTTCAAAGAAAAAATGAGAATGGGATTTGGAAAAAAAATACAACCCCAAATCCAATTTTTTTACTTCCAAAAAGTCATCCACATATATATTAGATTTCGCACTACAAAATCTCAGCATTAATGGATTTCTAGATCAGGATACAAGTCAGGTTTTATGTGATGATTTCGTTTCCCATACATAATGGTGGGAAAAAATAAAATGAATCATTTGGGTCATTTTTTAGTGGATTTGGGCCTTGAAATATTTATCCAATATTTATTGTATGGTTACGTAACCTTTGGGTTAGAATCAATGATTTTGGACATCTTGATTGTTCCTAATAATTCAATATTCATGGTTTGTCCATTTTCGTCACAGATTATGTAGGCATACTTGGGTGGTCCATATGACCCCTGGAATGGAAGAATCAGACAATGATTTGTTATAATGATATGTTGGAAATTGAATAAGGAATATTTAAAAACGAACCATGTAATTTGGGTAATCATTGAGAGAGATATAATTAAAATAGTAAACTAACTCAATTGGACTACTTCAAATGATGCTCAAAAATTATATATGTTGTAAAAACATGAGTATCTCACACCAATTATGTAATTTTAAATAAAATTTAGAAAAGGAATAATAAAAAAATTATGAATAAATGAATAAAATCAAATCCCCCACACTTAGTCTTGTGCATGTTCTCATGTGAAAAAAATATAAAAACATAACAAAATCATTCTCACTAGCCAGCAAATATTAAAAGTTTTTTTCCCAAATCATGGGAGATCTAGACCATTTCACTCATCCATATTGAAATACACCATAAATTTTAACATAAAAAATTTTCAAAAAATTCATTTTTCATGATCTAATTTAAAAATGGAAAATATGGACACTCAAAAATCACACCTCTTAAGATGATAAAAAATTATTCCATGTAGACCACTCTTTCACAAAACAAAATGGAAAATATTAGAGTTTTAAAGAGCTCCCAGCTTCCATTCCTACCCAAAAGTGCACAAGAATCTAGAGGTAATTTTAAGGGGGTTTTATATGGATATGGGACACTAGGTATTTAATGTCGAAGAGAGTGGAGAAGAGTGGTAAAACATGAGAATGGTTAAAAAATGCCCATTTTTTTGAAATTAAACATGGAAAGAAATAGAAACACTTATTTAAAAGGGAATTATTGTTTTAATAAAGTCACAATAAAGAAAAACATGGAATGTGAAGATGACATATTTACAAAACAATGAACTTACCCCAATTACATAAGTGTTTTTTCTCTTTTTAACTTTTTTTGTGGCATTTTTTTGAAAGGTGAACATGAATAATATCTCACACTTGTCTCCCAGCCCATGTTTGATCTCTTCATGACACTATTTTTAAAATTCATAACAAGATCAAAGGTTTAGGAAGAGTGATTTATTACATTCCCAAAACATGTCACATTTTTTTATTTTTTTCTTTTGATTAGTTTCATTTTATTATAAAACTGTCAATAAAATTTAAAAAATTACATAAATGAAAGTAGATTTCCCAAAAAAATTAATGAAATCCTATCCCCCACACATAAATTTATGCTTTCCCTCAAAAATATGATAACATGATAAAAATTAAGAAAATGATACCAAAAATGAAATCCATTCCCCCCACACTTAAATTTGAATAAATTATTAAATGTAAATCCATGTAGGTATTGGGTGGTACAAGGTATTGGGATTGTAATGTGGCTACCATAGAAAAGTTTTTTAATATTCTTGAAGGTTTTCAAAAATAAAATTAAATTAAATTAAATGGGAGGCTATTTTGATATTTTGATTATCATGTGATTAAGAAAATGCATCTATCATATTCAAGAACACAATATTTGTAAATTCATCTCAAAGGATCACAAACTGAAGACTTAAAAAAGGGGTGAAAATGAAAAAAAAAATGAAAAGATGTTCCTAGGTGACCATGGAATGAAAGCTAATTTTCTTCCTCATGGTTGGGGAAGAATCATTTTCCAAATCTAAAACATAGAATTAAAAATTTGTTGGTTTTGACACAAGAATCCTTATCTAGATTCATAATGGAAATAAAATTTTTTTGAGATAAAAACATGTCCTTTTGAATCCCCAAAATGTTTTGTAAACACTTCAAATGTTGATTGTTAGTAACTATTATCCTTTTTGTTTTTTTTGTTTTTTGTTTGTTTTTTAGTGTTTTTAAAATACTCACCCACACAAAAGATAATGAGAAAAAGAAAGGGTTTGATGAATGAAGTGGTAAAACAAATTAAATGTATAAGAATAAGGAGAATGTGGGATAGGGATGAAGAGAGGAAGAGGAAGGGAAAGAGATGACCATAGTTTGGATTTAGTGGGTATCTACCTCCCTCATGTGGTGTATCAACTATATATGTTGAAGATTTTATGGATATCGATTTTATTCATGGGCTATGTGTCCTATCATGTGATTTTTTAGATAATAACCATTAAATAAAATAGAAACAAAAACAAAAATAATTATTCAATTAATGAAAAACCAAAAAGAAATTAAAATTTCCTGAAAGTAAAATAAAACTTGGTTGCCTCCAAATAAGTTCTACATTTATTTTTTCTAAAACTAGACCATTGTAGTGGACTAACCATAGTCCTATGGTGGCCACCAAATTTTCTCAACCCAAGTATGATTCTAAAAAAACATCTCTTTTGGGATGCCTGCATGTCCATTGGATAATTTCATCCTTTCCTTGATGTTGTGTTTCAATTAAATGGGGGTGGATAAAGAATAACATTATCCTATATTTGGTCTCCAACTTGAGGTATTATGAATCCATTGATTGTTAGTTTTCAATTTTTGGAGGATTAGTACGATGTTTAAATTCTAATGGTGCATTGATGTAAGGTTCAAATAATATGAAATCAAATAATGAGATCCCAGTTGTTTTTAACTAATTTATTTCATCACTTATCGAAGTACAATAATGAGTATTAGTGGAGTCATAACAGTAAATAAAAGTTTCAAAATTCTCTATATCAATGTTTTTTCTAATGAATGGTCAATTTCAACATCACCAGTGATCACATTATTAATTAGGTAACATATATAAAAAAAATCACTTCCATCCGGAAAATATAAAAACATTGGATCAGGGTTCACCTTACAAATAATAGAATACTAAGAATCATGGATAAGAAATTTTGAATGATGGATAATCTGGTTTGAATCAAAAACTGGACATGCTGGTTCGTTTTCCACATTACCATCCATGTTGGATCATTGGAGGTCAAATGTGATATGGATTCTAATGAATTTTCAATATCCTATAGATAAATGGAGTTTTAATTTGTAATGTAAACAACAACTTCTCTATGTATTACATAGTTAATGAGGATACAATATTCACAAAATCCTATATCAGTATAACATGAAGAACATGATGGATTGGGATTCAACACACACTCAGATATATTTTCAAAATCATGGATATATATTAATGATTGATTATATTATGGGTATCACATGTATTGGAATATATTTGACATGACCAGTTGGTCACCAAATTCCATGGATAAGATGCTGGAATGGGAAAGTGTTTTGGATTTAGATTTCAAAAGGAAAGGTTTTCCTAGAATTAGAGGACATTTGAAAGATTTTGTCTCACCAACCATATCAAGGTAATAGATGTCATCGAGGAATATAAAATCATTTACTCAAAAAATATATCCTCAATTATCTCCTCCTAACAAGAAGTGCATCGATTGGATAACAGGATGAGAAAACTCATTGGGTGTAAAGGATCTAGACCGTGGTTGTAGAATATGGATTTAGGAGTGAAATTTATAGAGAAATGTAAGGAGGTTTGGGAGTGACTTTGGGTTCCTTTTATGGTTTCATTTTCTTTTCTTTTTCTTGTTGAACATTCAACGGTTCATTTTGAGGATCCATCATGTGTTATGGACATTTATTTTCCCAATATAACCAAAATTTCACTTACACTAACCTTGGGGTTGGGAAATGGTTGAGCCGTGAGATGGGAATAATTGGATGGTTGTTACTAGCCTAGGCGGGATGATAGTTGACCAATATGGGATTCGTTGTTTTTGAGGCTAGAATGGGTGAAAGAGGCATAATCTTCCACAATGTTTCTTGTGGATTCTTGGAAGAAGAGGAATGACATGCATTGAGATTACCATGATTTTGGTTCTTGGGAATGTGCTTGTATTGGATTGGGAATTGAATGGTATCATTAGGATATTGGAATCCAGTAGGAGAATGAGGAGGATTGATCCTTTGAAGTTGAGATACAAAATGATATGGTTGTTGGAGTATTCCATCACCTTAACCATATTAGAATTGGTATGGGTTTTTAGGAGGGAAATGGGGGGGGGGGGTGAGAAATTGGATTACTATACCATAAGATGTCATAAATGGTAGAATATAAGGGCTTAATGTGGGGTTTGATGAAGTTATTACTGAACAAACATAATTTTTGAGCATTGGTGTTCCGCTTATAATATGATGCAATGATGTATACTGGTCCTGGTGAATCAGATAGATCCACTTGAATTTGTGGACATGTGTCAACTAGAAAAGCTGGTGAGCTAAGGATTCCCCAATTCGTGATAGGTCCATAGAATTGATATTTTGGATATGATGAGTTTGGGGATTTTCAATACGCTGCTAGTTTTCTTACAAGACCAGTAAGTTCGACCATCCACTCAGTCATCTTGTTTGGATCTATAGATTTATTCAACTACACTTGTTTGACATGAGCACGTGATCGAGTATGGAATTTTTGTGAGTTTTCATCCATAATTTTTAGGAGATCTCATTCACCTATAGGGGTTTATAAAAATAACACTACCACTTGCGACATTAATTAGTATTCTACTCATAGTCAATAACACCTCACAGAAGTATTGGATGAAGACTTGGTCATGGATTTGGTGATTTGGTCAGGTTGCCACAAAATTTTTAAACATCTCCTAATACTCATGGAGTTATTCATTATGGAATTAATGTATTCCACTTATTTATTTTTTGATAGAAGTGGTATCATAAGTAGGAATGAATTTTTCTAAAAAGTGTCTCTTCATGTCAAGCTATGTGTTTATGGAAGCAGGAGAGAGTTAGTAGAGCCATGACTTGATGTAGTCAGTAAGGGATAAAGGAAATGATCAATGTTTTATTTGTTCTTTAGAACCCCCTTGATGATTCATGGTATAGCACAACATTTGGAATTCAAATATGTGAAGATAAGGATCCACACTGGATAGCCAATTAAAATTAGGTAGAATATGAATCAAACCCGATTTTAGTTCGGAATCAGCCTCAAGGTTTTGATATTCAATACCTAGGGGTTGGATATTTATATTAGGGGTAGTGAGTTGTTTATGGATTGTTTCCCTAGGGTTGGCCATATCTTGTTGAATTGGTTGGTCAATGACTGGAGCTTGAGTTATTTTATTATCTATAATGTTCCTCCTAATTTTTCAAAGAGTTCTTTGTATTCAAGGGTCAAAAAAAACAGAGGGATTATATGGAAGGCTATGGGTAATTCATAGAAAACAGAAAAGAATGATTAAGATGGGGATTTCAATGTGTTTATTTCGGTTTATGATTTTTATGATAAGGTGAGTTTTTCTCTGTTCTTTTAATATCTTTATATAAGTTTTGTTTTTTTGTTTTGTTTTGTTACTCTACAATAACCAAATACAAATTACTGCTTATTGCACCATCCCTAAAAATGACAGCATTTGAAGTATGGATGATTTTCATCTATCGATTGTTCATAGTTCTAGTGCTCTGATAATGTGTATAGACACACTTCAGTCTAATCCTCAGTGATGACACTTTTTATAGTCGATTGTTTTTAAATGATTTTATTTTGATTTTGTGTTGGGGGGTTGTTTTCAGAGAATAAATGAACTGATTTATGGTTTATGTTTGATTAATCAATTCGATAAATATTGGAATTCGTTCATCATTATAGAGTTAATCTTGCGATATCATTGAGATTTTCATTATATTTCATTAAAATGACACCCACTATACAAGTGGATGATGATTGGAATTCCCAAGTGTTAAGGCTTTAATCCAAGCCTTAACATTTCTCAGGGTTATAATATTAATTATGTCTTGTTTATGGTAGTTTATTTATAGTTCCAATAATCAATGGAAACCATAGATTAATCAAAGCTTGTCATTAATCCAAGACATTTTATGTTTAACATACTAAATGTTAATATATTGAATATTGATTGAGAAAAAAAACCATCAATCACTCAACATACACAAATTATAACTCTCCAAAATGGTAGATTTACTGTGCCATTTATTTTCAATAATCTGGTTGTAATTTTTGTGATGATGAATTATAAAGAGAAGAAAAGTAAAGAGAAAATATAGTATTAGTGCACTAAACACACACAAAAACATTGAAGTTACTGAAAAAAACAATATTTACATAGAATGAGAATGAGAATGAAGGTAAGGGGATTCAACCTGATTTAAATTATTTTATGATGATTTTTATTTAATAATATAAGGTGGATGATTAAAATTGATATGAATAATGATATTGTATTAAAATATAATTATAAAAACAAACACTAACGAGATTAAAACTAATGAAAAGAACAAAAGTAAATGAATTCAAAGAGAGGAGGAAGGGTATCTGAAGTGAAAAAATGAGTTTGGAATGTACTCCTAGGCCTTTAAAAAGGTTTTTTTCAGGCCAATATTTCCTTATATATTCTGAAATTCCAACCCATTTCAAGGAGAATAGGGGTATATATTTATATCTCAATAGTGGTGCACTGTTTGAATTCCCAATATGCCTCTTCCCTTGGCTCGCCAATTTGATAAATTGTAATGTGGAATCTCAATATATGATATTCTAAAACATTATAGATATGGATATCCTTTGTATACTATGAATATTTGGAGGCCACAACACTTAATGAGACCATGTTATGGCGGTTTTATTAAACAATTTTAATCTGTCCATTCCAATCAGGAATTTTTAAAGGCCAAAATGTAAATGGGATTTTGAATCAGAAGATTCCCTCAAATCCAATAAAATTCCTAAAAAAATTAGTCATACTATATCATACATTTTACAAAGAATAATCCCATATTCAATGGATTTATATATCATGAGATAAGTCATGTTTTTTGTTCTGATTAAATTTCCCTGACAGAATGGTGGGTGGGATATAAATGAATCATTTGGGCCCCTTTTTATTAGAGATGATCCATGAAATTTTTATCCAATATTAATGAAATTTTACCCATATTTTTCTTGAGATTAAGCAGTTTTCGACATCTAGATTGTTCCCAATAATTCAGTCATCATGACTTGTCCATTTTCTTCACAGATTCTATCCACCTTCTTATGTGGTTCATATGACCTTTCTAATGAAAAATTGGACAATTATTCCTTATAATAATACGGATGAAATTGAATAAGGAATTATGCAAAGAAAGAACCATGAAATTGGGATAATAAGGGTGATATATATAATTAAAATAGTAAACTGACTCAATTGGACTACATCAAATAATGCTCAAAAATTATATTTAGTTTTAAAACATGAGTATCTCAAAACAATGATGAAATTTTACATGAAATTTACTAAAGGGGGTATAAAAAACAAATAATATATTAAAAACATCATGGTTGAACACAGAATTATATACCACTCCAATTCATTTTTTAATGTGACATATCTCCTTAGATAATGTGAAATATGCATGAAATTGATGCTATATTTGTACAAAATGATGATGTTATGACTGAGAAGATATGTTATGTGTGAAAATGATGGTTTATTTGTTCAAAAATATCTGTGTTAATTGAAAACTAAGGCGTGATGATTTATTTTTATGAATTGCCTCATTCTAATCCTTTATCAAATTATTCCTCTCATATTTATGATGATAACCCTACTCTTTTGTGGTGATGATGATGATTATGCTAAAACCATGTTATATTGATTCATGTATTTATCCATTCTCTTACTAGGATTTTAGGATACCAATTTATTTAATTTGCATTCTTAGGAGAATGCTCATAATAAGGAGAACACAAGGTCCCCTATGAAGATAGAGAAGATGGAACTAAATTACAGTTTATTTTTTATTATGCATAAGAGATATACGATCCTATTTTCCCAAGATAATAAATTATTAGATCCTAGTATTGTAATGCTATTATTTTGTTTATATGAATAATGATGTAATATTTTTGTAAGAAAAGTAGAATCACTATAGTTTGTATCATAGTATGGTTTATTTAATTTGGGCATTTGGATTAGGGAAAATTTGTGACAAACCACAGCGTGACACTTTGTATAAGTAAGAACCAATTAAGATTATTTTAAAAAAAAATGATCATATGGATCCCAAAAAGATATTCCTTCTAATATAATTTCACAAAGGAATAAATTATTTATTTATGACTTGTAGACTTACATTTTGATGAGAACTTTTATTTATAATAAAAATATGGGAACCTAGAGAAACCAGGTTAACAACCCATGTAGGGGGAAATGAATCGATCTCCCGAATCAAATCCCCAATGCCTTTGGAGGTGGATTTAAAAATATCATTAAAATGATTACCCAGTTCTCTCATTCTATAAATAATAACTTGAATAATGTGGAATGTCTACCTTTCTCGTACGAGGGAGCTACTGAATATTGAGTATTTTATACACTAATGACCTCCGACCATTAGGGGATATTTTAATCCCCTAGTCATAGAATAGTGGTTCAAATCAATGGAGAAGAGATTTTATATTATCCTCTATTATGATATAGAGAAGGTGACTCTTGATATCTATCAATTAGATATTGAGGCCGATAAATATTGGGGGTTGACTAAGAACACCCTAAAAATGGATGAAATAGAAGATATGGAATACGAATAATTTAAAAATATTTTTAATAACATGTATGTCCCAAGAAATCTTTATGAAAATATGGGGAGATAATTTAAATAGGTGAATAAAATGGAAGGTGAATCTATTAAGGCATATGAATAAAAAATCACAAGGCTTTCATGGTTTCCATCAAGTGTTTTATCAACATTGATAGAAAATTATATGGATTCCTTGGATGTTTAAAAGCACAGCTTCTAAGGGAACTAGAAAATAAGGACATTTTGAAGTTATAAATAAGATGTATTATGTTCTCTCAAAGTGGATATACTGTTTGGATAATATTCCCTTGTATTTTTTGATAATAAATAAAAGATATAGTTCCATGGTAGTGGATCTAATGAAAAAGGTGGAATGAAATTATAACCACTCAAATGTCAAAAATGTGGTAAGAAGAATCATAGAAATTTCCACAAAGCGATTGGGGAATTATATAAGTGTGGGAGAGAAGGCCACAACGATCATGAATGTTATAGAGATATTATGAAGCCCACTAATATGATGGAGGAAAGGAGAGAATGAACCTTGGTTCAATACTACAAATATAAGGATCGTGGGAACAATGAAATGCAGTGCACTAAACCTTGAATCCTCAAGGGAAATCAAAATTAGTATCCAACAAAGCTAAATGTTAAAGGAAATTATTATTACATCACTACTGAAAAAGTGTAGAAAGAAAACGATGTTATACATGGTACACTTCCAATTCACTCATGAATAGAAATAATTATTATATGATTCAGGTTCTACACACAACATTATATCTTGTAAGTTTGCAAGAACTATTGAATTGAAGATCTGAAACCATGAAGTAGAGATATACATAAAAAACATGGAGTGTAATAATTACAACCCATGTGTTGGAATATTCTACTATTGGTGTATATGGGATTATTCTTCCAGGGAATCTTGTCATACTTCCCCTTGGGTAATTTGTATCTATACTTGGAATGTATTGGATCTCAATATATAGGGAACACATTAACTGTCGAAAAATTGAAATATCATTTCAAATTATGAACCATCCCACACTCCTCTAAAAATTCAAGGAAGAACTAGAATTTCTTTTGGATGTTATCTCGATGGTGTGGGTGTTGATTACATATGAATAATCAAACTTCACTAAAATGGTTCTGTCAAAGGAAGTTATTAACCAAGAGTAAATTCAAATTGTGAGGGAATAATATGATGTATTTACCTATAACACCTCATGATTTTGTGAGATAGATTATTTTTAATTTATTTTATGTCCTGTGTTGTATGCTACACTATGATTATTTTTCACTATACACAACACTGTATTATCTTTTAGAATATGAAACACTATACTTGGCTTGTGTTACAGACAATTTCATGTTCGTTTGATAGAATTTGTTTCACATAACAATGATTATAGATTTTGATCAATGTATAAATGAACTTTTTTTAGATTATGTTATATGAAAAACCTATGTAAGCTAGTATTAAACACATCACTGACTTGTCTTTCATTACACACAAGAGCGACCTTTCTCGATAGCTTGCGTTGTACGCAATACTGAGTTTCAATAAAAAATGATATATTATTAAAATATTATATAAACTAGCTATTATGAGCAGTATTAACCACATTTTTAATTTATATAACATTAAAATTCATCTTATATATTTTCAATAACATGATATTAGAACAAATTCATTTTTTTTATAAAATAAGTATTTCTAAAAAATTGCAGTTTTTCCACCTTTTAATGGAACATCAATATTATATCTAGTTGTTAACAATTTAGTATATTATATTTTACAAACTAAACATATTAATTTTAATAGGTACATCAAAATTTAACTTGGTTGAAATATTGGTATTTTTTTGAAGAAATTCTTATTTTGATGAATAGTGAAAATTACTGCATTTTAATTCAAAATTAGATTTTTGCCTAATTTATTTATATAGTAAGATTATATTTTCAATTATTTTTAATGTTTAATTATAATTTTTTAATCATTTAATAAAATTTTGGTCGTTAGATATACTTACAAATTTAAATTAGAAATAAACACATGCCAATTATTTTGATAAATTTGTACTTTTTAAAAAATGGTTTATGGTTTTTAAAATGGAAATTAATTTTAAATTAATTTCTTCCAATTAAGTGTATTGAATTATGAAAAATTATTTCCATATTTTGAATCACCTATGGGTGTGAATAGATTCACTTAACAAAATTTTTCTACGAAAGTGATATAATTATAACTAAAACAAAAGAAGGTGACAACATGTTACTCTCATATATCTTATAAGTACAATAATATACATATAGTGATAAACATTATAAAACATTGAAAATAAATACTATATGGAATTAGAATACAATTATATACATCATTTGAATTTATTTATAATTTTTGGAGATTAAAAAATTACCATTAATGACGAGATAATTGTGCTGTTGAAATTATTTTATTGATAAAAGTATCAAATTAATGGTTTTATAAATATTGAAATAAATATAATATCAACTAATTAATGTGGTACAATTATTTTCTAGATGACTATGTCATGTTAGGAGTATATTAAATTTTTTTTTTCAAATTTATTATATGTGCTGACTTTATTTAAAGTAAAACAGATAAATAGTATCAAAATTGACAGTATTGATATTTTATAAAACTTACCTATTAATAAATTAGTTTGAAATTACAAATATATTTAAAAATAAAAAATAAAAAATTATGTGGTTAAAAATTTCATAAATTATTCAATTATGGAAAATTGATAATAGAGATGTAAATATTTATAACCATTTAATATTTATAATATTATTACAGAAAATAAAATTTTATAGATTCAATAATTATAAGTCAAAATGAAAATGTTGAAAATAAAATAAAAAATGTATAAACATTATTAGTTGAGTAATTTCTACCCATGATCATCTTATCTTAGATATAAATGTGTTTTGTAGGATTATAAACATAAAATTAATTTATGATAAATATAATTTTCAAGACTTTCCAAAGGTTCCCATACCCTATCTTATAAAAAGAAACATATATTTATCTTTTATTCACACCACAACATCCATTTTACTCACAAAAACATGCCCAAATATCATCCCAACTTCCCCAACATCATCCTAGAGGACACCCTTTGTGTAGAAATCTATATTATAGAGTCCTTTTGTATATACCAATAAGAGATACCAAAAAAAAGAGGTAATTTTTTTATCACCTCTTTCAAAATTCATTTCTTCTTATACATACTATTCTTATGTTTTTTCCATAAATAATTAATAAATTCATTATCTTATACATTATTATATGTTATTAAATTTATGAAAACCCTTATTCCTCCTTTTATCCATCCTACGAATAACAATATCACCATGCATGTGTACGTACGACTTAACATCTTCACACCGTTGTGTACTTGTTATTCAAAAAAATTAATTTGGATGGGTATATTAATAAGTATGATGAATTTAAATATTAAATATCACATAATAATTATTCTATAAAATTCATAAACCATACAATTCTACACTATTTACCCATCAAGGGAATGATATCCTTGCACATCCATGTGTACAACTTACTATCTCTACAGCCCAATTAGATTCATTATCCATGTTAACCATTAAAGAATTATTATATGTTATATATAATAAATAATTGTGAAATATATGAAATGATAATTCTACATTATTCACAAATATATATATATGTCATTTAATTTCTTCAATTCAATTCAATTAGGAAACATGAATAATGTTCATGGGTAGGTACAACCTACCGTCTCCTTTAATGGTGTATCCCATTTAATTTATATATCTATTATATATATTTATATACTGAATATATAAGATATATAAATCATGTTCTACATTTTGGAATTAATTAAATCATGATATAAGTAATAATATAATGAATTATAGGTCAAAACATGTATGATATGTAAAATGATTTTTAACCAAAACGTTGGTTTTACATTGAATTGATAAAGAAATGGGTTATATAATGTACTAAGTGAATCATATATGATGTAATAAATATAATTATTGTTATGTTACATGTTAATTACTTTTTTAAACCCACTATACATGAGTTTTAGACTGAAATGGAAGAAATCAGACCTATGGTATGGGATAATTTTACAATCTCATTTTCATCTGAGATTATTTATACTTAAGTATTTACAGAGAGTATATTTTTCATCCATGTCCATGTTTTATAAAAATATTTTCATAAAATTTTAATATTAATCTATGTATGTTTAAATTCATTTTCCCCATTTTGGACTTTTACTACATGCGTTGAAAGAAATATTTGTAACTCTCAAGGCTTCCATGATATTCTTCTCTTTGAATAATACCGTAGCATATGTTATATTCAACTTCGAGTTCTAACACACCACAACCAATCAAACTAGCCGTTATAAATAGTAATACCCACTTTTTGAAATTTTATAAATTTTAACATTCAAAATTGAATTCATTTTTGGATTCGTAATATCTAAATTAGCTTAGGGTGAATTTTTAGTACTTTTCTGATAACTTTCATATTTTGATGAATAGTGAAATTTAAAAAAATTTAATTAAAAACAACTTTTTTAATCGAAATAATTAATAGTGATAAATTATGAATTTGAGTGATTTTAAATTATAATAAGATTATATTTTTACCATTTAATCGAATGTTGGACATTGGATATAATTTCACATTTATACAGGACATAAGGATGTGCCAATCTTTTGATAGTTATTATCTCTTGAAAACACGCTTTTTGTTTCAACAACGGGAATTAATTTTAAATTAATTTCTGCCAGTTATGTGTTTTGAATTTAGAAAAATGGATTCTATATTTATAATCAAGAAGTAAAAATTGTGTAAATATGTAAATTTTATTTTTAGATGATTTGAATAATTACTTCAGTAAATATTTTATTCACCATGGTTAAAAGGTAAATAATGTAAATAAGGGTAACAAAAATAATATTATAATAATAATAAATTAGCTCAAAACGTGTCCTAACCCAATTGGTTGATACATGTCCGACCATGGACATCTTTGGGTCGATTTTGGGACCCCATGTATCCACTTGTAAGTGATAATAATACTTTATATTAATTAAGTTAATGAAAATAAAAAAATGACATAAGCATATATCATATAGAAAAACAATTTTTCATAGGGTTATATATGTTATATATTCGACTATAAATATTAATTAGAAATCTAAAACTATTTCCTATGTAATAGTATTTTATTTATAATTTTTTGACATTGAATAATTAAATTTATTCATGATACAATAATGATGATGTATTTTCCTTATTAATGAAATAATCAAATAATTAGTATTATAAATGTTAAAATAAATATAATTTGAATGTTTTGATGACATAAAAAAAATTTATTTTTTAATATAGCATGTTAGTATTTATTAAATGAATTTTTTTCGTATTAATAATGTTATTATGACATTAAAAAAAATCAATTATTTAATAGTGTCATAATTGACATAAAGGAGTTTTTAAAACAAAAATTAGATTATTAATTGATAGTCCATTCCTAAAAATCTAAGGTTCAGACATATAAAAAAGATAAAGTCAATATAGTGACCCAAACCTGTCTCAAACCTATTGGTTAAGTGTTTTTTGACCTATAACCACCTTAAAATTTAAATAATATACTTTGGAGCCATTAGAAACCGAATATATATTTATTATAAAATAATATTTCTAACTTTCCTAAGGTGCCTGTCCTCCCTCTAATAAAAGGTAAATACCCCTTCTCTCTAATTCACACATTAAAAGCCTTTTGAATCGTCCAAAACCAGACCAAATATCCTCCCAACATCTCTAATTTCAAACTATAGGCCTTATTTTGTTCAGAAAGCTAACCTAAGAGTCCTTTTGATCAATTCAAAAGGAATAACCGGAAGAAGAGGTAATGTTTTCACCACCATCTTTCAAGTTCCTTTCTACTTCAAATTCTTCTTTATTTGTTATTTCCATTATAAAATAATAAATCATATATCTTCTATATAATGTTATTTTATTATAAATATGGTACAACCATATTAAGTATTCTATCCATCTTTTGAAAGACATGTCACTATTCGTGCGTACGTACGACTTACCGTCTCGATGTCGTGGTGTAATTGTTATTCAAAACATTATTATTTGTATGGGTATGATAATTATCTATAATTTAAGTAAATAATAAATATAACATTATAATGATTATCTATATATGATATACCATCCAATTATATATAATTTTAATATCAGAAAAATGATGTGGTCGCTCGTGCGTATGTACGGACTACCGTCTCCACGAACGCGATGAGATTCATTCCCCATCGTTTCCATTCAAGTCTAATTCTCATTTTATGATTAAAAAAAATAATTTTTATGGACTTTATATAATTCTGGATATAAATAAGATACAACCTATCCATAAAAAACACGGATTATGTAATAAACATATAAAAGAAAATGAGTATTTTAACACCCGAAACAACGATAATACGAAGATATTATTAAAAAAGAAATGTTAAAAGAACATATATGATATCATATTAATGTATATGATTCTTTTATAACTTAATAAAAATTATTTCACCATTATACAGGAGGTTAACCAACCCTCGACCAAGGAAAAGTACAAGGTAAGGGTTAATTTCTCAATCTCTTTATTATCTGTGGATGTTTTTACGTAAGTATCTAATGGGAAATCATTATCATCCACATCAATCATTCTTACAAATTTATTTAAAAAAATTATTACTATTTTATAGACTATGGGTTAATGTCATTTATACCCTTGTATGATTTATTATAAATATGTTTATAAAGGAATCTTTTCATCGTTTTCTAAACAAGTCCCTTTTTAACCTTTTCGACGGAATTATGGTAAGAATGTATTTTTTAACTTATACGGTTTTGAGACTATTTTCTGCCATTATAAAATCATCTAAGCTTACCTTACAATCTTAAAAAAATATTTTCAATGTAAATGTTTTATATTATAATTATGTGACTTTTAAATGATTTCAAAAAAGTGATATTTCTCTCAAATAGTTTTGATTTCATCTATGTAAACATCCTTTGTTGGATTTTAAGAATATTTGAAGTTGATTTATTATGATACAAAACATCCAAATTGTATTGATGTTTTTTTGATATGTTTGACTGTTGATGTGTTATTTTTATACCATTCATGGTTTATGGGGAAAGTTTTGACTTTTCGTATGCTAGTTTTAATACGAATGATTATCTTATGTTTAAACCAATTCATATGAGGAATGCATTGGACTTAAAAAATGATGGGTGGATCCTGCTATAGCTCCATGATGCATCGTAAGGTCTCAAGAGACAAACTAGTGTCTTGGCAGAAGGCCTTGATAAAATCTTATTTATAGTCTTGGTACAAGGCCTTGACTATGTGGTTATAATAGTATGGAATTATGCATTCCATCATTAAGAAAGTGTTTATTGATATTGCATGTGATTATTTGACTATTAGAATATCAATGTGAATAAGTAAATGGCATTATTTCAATTTATTTCTACCATTTTATGCTGAATTTCATGTTTAAAAGTCTTTTGTTTTAGTTATATGTTTTTTTAATGTTTATTCTTATTGATGAAAATTTCCTCTAAATTGATATCCTTACTGGGAATCTAAGCTCACCCCTTTCTATGTTTTATTTTTCCCAAGATGTGAAGAAGTGTTTTTTGAATGACCTACTGGGATAGTATGAGGGGATTTGAAGACAAGATGTTGTTATAGGTTTTTTTCACTTTATGATGTAATGTAAGACTTATGAATATATGTAGTGTTTCCAAGGCTACTAAACTAATCAGTCTTTCGAGACATGATCTTTTGTGATCATTCCAACATTATATAATAATGCACCGACTCCGAGTAACTGGGTTAAGGGCGTTATACCTGGTATCAGAGGAAGTTTAGTATAAACATTGGAAGCTAGATTTATATAATTTGTGATTAGAGTAAATAGACCTAAGATGGACTTTGAGGATTAGTATAGAAGAAAATCTTAGAATTATTGTATTGTAGAGATTTTGAGAGTTTTGTGAACAATACATCCCTGTCTGGATATGAGCAGGTAGAAGCGGCTCCGGAACAGATGTACCTATGGGAAAAACCAAAAAACATCGCTTTGTGCTAGACTTGAACGAGAACTGTTGCACGAAAACGGGCCTTGCTGCACTCTTGGTTACGACACTCCTGGGGGATATGCTTAGGATAATTCTCATTTTCTATACAAACCATTCTGAAGTATCTATGAGTATATACTTCCTCAAAGAAAATATTTTTATGATTATGGATTATATCTATAAACTGTTCAATTCAAGTTAAGTGTTTTACAAGTTTGGATTTATGTATTGTGATTCATAAACTAATCTAGTATATGTCATTGTATAGAAATGGTGCCTAGTGGAAGAAATAGAAACTCTATCAATGCATGCAATCCATGTAGGGATTTACCTCCTATTCAAGATAATTATAGTAGGGATGGTGATGCAACTGGTGCTGATCAGCTAATCCCCGTACTGGGACAACTCACTCTGGATAAGAATAATAACCTTACATGTATGGAGCACCATGATCCGCAACATGGTGGATCATTGTTTGATCGCTTCATGAGGCAACAACCAACAACATTCGATGGGAGTAGAAATACCTTAGTAGCTGAGCAATGGATAAATTCCATAGAGAAAATATTCCATGCCTTAGAGAGTAGTGAAAGGGAAAAAGTTATCATGGCAGTCTACCGCCTCACTGGAGATGCTTCCAAGGGTGGTCATTGACTCAAAACACAAAGGAAGATGATGAAGTATCAAATATGGAATGGAGGGAGTTAAAAGGGTTTTTCTTAGAAAAATATGTTCCTCACGACCATCAATCAGATATGGAAAGGTAATTTCAGAGTCTGAGACAAAAGGAGGTTGGGAATGTCACAAAGTATGAGGTAAACATTAAGGGATAGAAAGGTATGATGTTGATTATATACGTAACCCAAGAAGTAATATTGATCATTTCATTTATGGGTTAAAAACATTTCTTTGTCGAGTATTAGTGTCACAATACTTCTAGTCATACAGAGATATTTTCTCGTGTGCTATCAAGACAGAAAATGAATTCTATTTGTCTTACGACTTTAAAGAAAAGTAAGAGAAGAAGAGATCTTCTGATCACTCTGGAAATGTAAATAAGGTGAAGACGGAAAAGTTTGAATATCCATCCTATAGTAAATGTGGCACGAAACACCCCGGTACTTGCTTGAAGGGAATGGGAGTATGTTACAGGTGTCGGGAAAAAGGCCACCA
The DNA here is from genome assembly GCA_963277665.1 of Viscum album. Lineage (NCBI taxonomy): Eukaryota > Viridiplantae > Streptophyta > Magnoliopsida > Santalales > Viscaceae > Viscum > Viscum album. The sequence continues at coordinate 978,621,704 of OY728161.1, forward strand.
ATCTTGTGATTTCAAGGGGAAGAATGAAGCTACCGATGTTCAATGCCACAACAGCAGGGTTATGGGAAATTATGAAAATGAATGTCCTATGAGTCATGGGAACATACCTTAGAAAAGGCCAAGGTATCAAGGCCAAGAATATTCTATCACTACTACTGATTCAACAAGGGGGTTTTCAGTTAAAACTCCAAAGGGAAGTATCAGTGAAACAATGTTTTGTGAATCAGTCCCCATTAGAGCACATAAATGTTCTTTATCTGCTGATCTCATCATCATACCAATGATTGAATTTGATAAAATCCTCGATATGGATTTGTTTTTGGACCATGATGTGAAGATTTATTTTAATACGAAGAAGGTTATGATTTTCGATTATGATGATAAAGAATACCTTATCTTTAGAGAAGAATCATCAACACCTAATTCTCATCTAGATCCACCCCTAGTAGCTCAACTAAATTCAATTATCAGGGAGGAAAAGAATGAAATAACTATGGGTGAGGAAAGGAATGTTTAAATAGAGGATATACCTACTGTGAATGAATATTTATATTTGTTTCTAGAATATTTACCTTCAAATACTTCAAAATGGGAAATTGAGTTTTCTATTGATTTAATTCCTAGTTCCAGACCGATATCGAAGACACCATATAGAATGGCCACTGTGGAATTTTTTTAACTAAAGAAACAACTAGAGGAATTGATTAATAAAGGATTTATTCGCCCTAGTGTTTCTCCATGGGGATCCACTATCCTTTTTGTTAATAAGAAAGATGGATCTATGAGGTTATGTATCAACCACAGGGAGATCAATGATATAACAATAAAGAACATGTATCCCCTACCTTGCATTGATGATTCATTCGACCAAATTCATGGAGCTCAATATTTTTCAAATATTAACCTTTGATCTGGATACCATCAGTTGTGTGTGAAGAAGGAATACATTCTGAAGACTGCATTTTAAACCAGGTACGAGCATTATGATTTTACAATAATGCATTTTGGGCTGACTAATGCACCCTCTATTTTCATGGATCAAATGAATAGAGTTATCAAGGAATATATTGATGATTTTGAAGTGGTATTTTGTAAAGACCTGTAAATTTCAAAGAAATTTTTTTCTTAATTTTCTTTGGAATTTTACAAGAACGCAGTTTCTGACGGCAGCTGATTCCGAGGCCCGGTGTGCCCGAAATTAATTTCAGAAGTTTGGCTCGGGTATGTTCAGTGAACGAGTGAGCGGGAATTTCTAACTTTTGAACCGGTACCCGGAATCGAATTTCGAAGGCACTGATGAACTCGCAGCGCTGATATTCGCATAAGGAGACCTTTTCCAAGGTTGCGTTTATTGTGGGTTGTGAGATAGTTTTTGGGATTTTTAAAATAATGTTAAATAAAATGTGGAAACATATTTTATTTTTTAGTTGGTTATAATCTTCCAAAGGGAGTTAGTGGTGGGACCCACATCCACTTAACCTCCCTTCAGAGGATTAAGTGTGGTGGGGCCCACACGAACCCCAACTCTTCATCTTCCCTTTAAACTCCCTATAACCCCTCTTTAATTAATCTTGTCAACTTAAGTTATTAATTGAGAAGAGTTATCTTAATTTCAAAACATTGAAATTCAAATGTTTTGTTGTGTAAATAAAATAAGCTTTAGACTTATTTTATTTCGTTAGAATTTTGTCTCCTTGAGAGAGTAGAGAAGTTCTCTCCATCTTCTTCAACCTTGAACGAAGAACACGAAGAACACTCAAGCTCCGACGAAGAACGTCGCTTCTCTTCTTCGTAGCCGGTGTGTTTCCGAAGATCGATGACGCCGCATCTTCGATATTCTTCCCGTGTCAACGAAAGGAGACACCACTTCCTCCTCGGACTTCTCCGTCATCTTACGAAGATTCTCCAACGACGTACCTCTTCGTCAACGGAATCGACGAACGATTACCGCGACGCCCGACCTCCGTGACGCTTGTCTTCCACGGTTTGTTGATGTGATCCACACTTGAACCGAGGTAGGGGTTTATTTTATTCTTTTTTCATGAATTTTACCCGTGATTATCTCTTTTTGGAATTTGTTCAATTATTAGCAAATAACGCGAGGGGGGGCGGACCGCACGAACACGGCCGAACCCCCCTCGTTGTTCTTGATTGTTTCTTGCGGATGGAACGAGATGGCGTGGTGTCGTCGCACCACGCGGAAATCGCACGGCAATTAATGTGCGGCGCCGTCGTGCCGCGCTGTGGACAGATTTCAAGGAAGTGATGTCGTCGCGTCGCGTCGAAGGTGCTCGTAGAGACCGCGGACGGAGTCGGGCCACTGCGGAGAGGCGCGGCACCGTCGCGCCGTGCCAATCGAACAAGGGCCGCGACTTGAGCCGCGACAGAGCTGGAAGGGGCGGCCGGAAAACCGGCCACCGGTGGATAAAGAAGAGCCGCGGCCATATGGCCGCGGCTGGCCTTGCCAGCTGCCGGAGATCAGAAGAGCCGCGACAATCGGGCCGTGGTCGAAGGATGGAAGGCGGGCGGCCGTGCCGGCCGGCCGCGACGGAAGGTTTAGGGGGCGGGACCCGCGGGTCCCGCGTGTGAAAGGAAAACGGCCGGCCTAAGGCCGGCCGAGCTCTACAAAACCTATGGGTTGAACCCCCGGTGACTTGGAGCAGGCCCCCTCCCCCACGTGGGGAGGCCGTTGTCTCAAAAGAAAACACGGGGGGATGCGCCCCCCCGTTCCCCTCCTGCTCGGCCCTTTTGGCCGAGCGTGCTGCGCGCGGGCGGTGACCCGCGGACCGGCCGCGCCGGGCCGGGCCGCCCCGCGCCGTGCCGGACTCGGACCCGAACCGGGTCTCCCGGTTCGGGCCAGCCCCCGGGGGTACTGGGACGGGTCGGACCGGGCCTAGACCCCCGATTTCAGACGGGTTTCGGTTTTTCGCCCGTAACATGAACTACGTGCCTCCAAACGACTCGCCGTCAGCGGAAACACGATCCTAAGATCGAGACGGTCATTTCGGTATATCGCACTCAAGGTTTCGGAGAACATTGGGTTCGGCCGGGTTGGTTCGTACACGAAACCAACCGGGCCCTCGGAGCGGAAACACTCTTATCTTGAGTTACGGACGTCCGATTGACGTGCCGTCAGCTTTGCTGAATTCCTCTAAGTGAGACAGATCTTTTGGCTTACTCCTCTCGAGGTTTGGATGCCTTCGGAGTGCGGTTGGGTTGGTTCACTCACGAAACCAACAGGGCCCTTGGAACGAAAAAGTCAATAACTTCTAGACCGGGCGTCCGATTGACGCGCCGTCTGTTGCGTTGAGTTCTTGTTGACGATATGGATCTTTTGGCATACTCCACCCGAGTTTTCAACGCAGTTGGATTTTGGCCGGGTTGGATCGTACTGAAATCCATCCAGGCCCCTGGAACGGAAAAGCTGATACCTTTCTGACAGAACGTCCGTTTGACGAACAGTCAGCGGCGTTGATGATCTCGTTGAGAATAGGTCCCTATGAGTATACCCTATGAGTGTTCGGGGTATAGTTGAGTTACGGCTGGATTGGTTCGCACATGAAACCAACCGGGCCCCTGGGACGAAAAGGATAGCAACTCCCAGAGCGGGCATCCGATTGACACGCCATCTGTCGCATTGAGACCCCTATGATGAGGCGGTCCTTTGAGATACTTCTTCATGGGACTTTGAGATAATTGGAGTATCGACTTGTAGCTCATGGAGCGGACCCTCCCGGAGACGAGCGTACGGAGGACGGAGACCGTGTAGCCGGTAGAGACCTGAAGACTGCATGTCTGATTCGATTTGGAGTGACTTACGTATCCCAGTGGGGAGCACTACTTTGTGAGGTGGCAGACCCACAGCGGAGGAGCACTAATATGTGAGGTGGCAGACCCGCGGTACATGACAGGAGGAGTAACTTTGTAGGCTATGAGGGGGGAGCACTACTGTGTTGGGTGGAAGACCCCGACGGGAAGCACTACTATGTGAGGTGGCAGGCCCGCGGTACTCGACAGGAGGAGTACCTCAACAGTCTCAGGTTAGTGAGCAGTACCTCGGAGTCGTGACAGGACCACTATACACTCTAGAGATGGAGCTCATCAGCAGTTACGGTTTCGATAATGAAAATCCTGGTTTGAGCTGAGACTTTTGACCTTTGTGTTTACCTCATGATTGAGATGGGTCACTTGATAACTTAGGTATATGTATGGGCATATAACTGGGTAGTGGTTATCCGTTGATTTCACAATCCTTGTGTTTCCTCATGATTGAGATGGGTTACTTGATAACTTAGGTATATGTATGGGCATATACCTAAGTAGATGTTATCTGTTGAGATCTTCTATGTGGTTATCCTTGTTGGTTTTAGTGAGACCTTGAGGGTCTCAGGGTCCCTACTGAGTATCGTTATACTCACCCCTTCACGAGCTATGCACGCACCTCGTTGTGTTGGTTGCAGACGACGGGAAGTGCTGACAGAGGCCGAGTGTTCGAGGACTGGACGGTACCTAGAGGTGGACTATACGACGGGATGGTACCCGGAGGAGGACCTCATGACGAGACGGTACCCAGAGGTGGACGTGACGACGAGGTGGTACCCAGAGGTGGACCACTGGGCGGGACATACTCAGAGCAGATGGCGGGACCCGAGGAGCAGTGGAGCTATCTGTACCCACCCTTCAGGTGGGATTTTCTAGTGGACAGCTCGGCGTAGCAGCTTTGCTTTTCAGTTTTCGTTTTCCCTTTCGAGTTGTACTTTATAGTTGGGCTTGTATTTCCGACCCCTTTTTACTTTCCGCACTTACTGTTGTACTCAGTTTTTACTTAGTGTTTAGTTCTTCCGCTTGTACTCTGTGTGATTTTTTACTTTACAAAGGAAATGCCTTCCCTTTTTACCGGGATTTACGCTTTGGTGAAAGTCGCCATCCCCTGGACTATGGAAGGCGGGCTTGGGGTAGTCACTGCACGGGCCCCGAGGAAGGGTCGTGACAAATTGGTATCAGAGGAGTTCGATTCGACCGCTGAACTTATAACTCTGATGTTTCTTTCTATGAAGCAATAGTGTTGAGAGTACCGAGTGTGGTTTTCAGTTCAGGGAGTCCAGTGTTTGTGCGGGCGGCCGACGTATCCATACACCAAGATCATGACAACTGATTTCCCACTTTGTGCACGAAACACTGATTGAGTGTGTGTTTTCAATGGTTTTCCCTTAAAACAGATCATACCAGGTCAGCTCACCAGGTATAAACGTTTGACCGTGTCAGGATGTTTCTTTCAGGATGCCTTTTCACGGACGACCAGCTAGAGCCCAGAGGGATGTGCGTGCTGACAGCCTGTCTAGTGACGAGGCTTCGGTACAGGGCCCTCTTGCAGTTGAGGCACCAGCGGTACTGCTACCCGTTGGTCCATCGATGCCACGAACCCCTGCAGTAGGCGATGCATGACACTTGAGCGTGCTGCACGAGTTCCAGCGCCAGAGGCCACCCAGGTTCCGGGGAGAGAAGGACCCACAGGCGGCTGAGGTTTGGATGGAGGCTCTGGTGAGAGTCTTCAGTCTAGTGGGGTCGCCGGCAGACTTCATGGTGATCTTTGCTGCCAGCCTTCTTCAGGCAGTAGCAGGCAAGTGGTGGAGCCACTTGTTTCAGTTTTGCGACAGGATAACCTTCGCATAGGAAGACTTTGAGACCTTCTTCAGGGTGGAGTTTGTGCCAGTAGCTCTACACCCCGAGCATGTACAGGAGCTTCTTCCTTTGCCATGTGTTTTTCGATCAGTAGCTGACTCATATGTGGCAGAAGACAGATGATGCAGAGGTCCAGGAGGACCAGACTAGCAGTTGGACGATCTCGGGTTTTAGGACCGGTGGTGCGGGGCACCCGAGGTGGGGTCAGAGCCAGGCGTGCCAGAAACGGACAATGTTACTCCTGCGGCGGGAAGGGTCACCTGGCACGTGACTGTCCGACTCCTCATACAGTTGATCAGCGGGTGTTGGAGGAGCCACCGAGACAGAAGCGGTGGCTGGTGCTTGAGCAACTGCCGAGTAGTGGACAAGGAAGTAGAGCTCTGGGAACAGGTGGACAGGAGAGGAACTAGTGGATACGTCCCTTTTACTTCTTGTTCCATTTTGTTGTTGTATTCGTGTCTTGTACTATAAGATGCAATAATAAAAAGACACTTATCTTTGAGATGATTTCCTTCCTTTCCTTTTGTTTGGTTTATACTGAGTGGTCCCGATTAAACTGTTTACTTGACCCTCACTTTCGAGATTTCTACTAGAGGGGACCCAGTGACCTCACACTGATGCCGACACTGTGACTCGACCCTTGGAGGCGAGAGTGACAGGTGGATCTCTTGGTAGTTACGTTGAGGCCTTACGACGTCATCCATGGCATGAATGCATCATTCATGTTAGGATTGACTGTATTAGGCAAAGAATGTGGTTCATCCATGGGATGAGACCAGATTTCACTTATCGGCAAAGAAGAAATCATAGCAGCTCCTGTGAGACTAGAGAACGTCCAGGTCATCCAAGAGCGGATGAGGACGGCAAAGGGCCGACAGAATCCTTATGCTGACAGGACTTGGAGGCCTCTAGAGTTCGAGGATGTCCATCACGTTCTTATACGGGTCTCACCTCGACGAGGTTTACGGAGATGTGGCCGAGGCGGCAAGTTATCTCCAAGGTTCATAGAACCTTCTTAGGTCCCCAGCTGGGTAGGCGGGGTGGTTTACCGCTTGACCCATTCACCGTAGTTGCACCAGGTGAACGACGACTTCCACATATCTCAACTAAGAAGATACGTGCTCGACCCTTCACATACCATCGACCATGAGGAGCTGGACGATGGAGATGGGGTGTCTTTCACGGAGGATTCAGTGGGGATCGAGGATCGACATGAGCAGATCCTATGAGGACGATTGATTCCTCTGGTGCACTTTCTTTGGCAGTACGGAACCTCCAAGTAAGCACATGGGAGCAGAAGGCTCAGATGTGTGCTCTGTACCGTTTTTGTATCCCTAGTTTGTGTTGAAGCTTTACGAGGACGTAGAGCCCTGAGGTGGGAGTAATGTAAAGACCCGGAAATTTAAAGGAAAATTTTTTCTTAATTTTCTTTGAAATTTTACAAGAACGCAGTTTTTGACAGCACCTGATTCCGAGGCCCGGTGTGCCCTGAATTAATTTCAGAAGTTTGGCTCGGGTATGTTCAGTGAACGAGAGAGCGAGAATTTCTAACTTTTGAACCGGTGCCCGGAATCAAATTCCGAAGGCACCGATGAACTCACAGAGCCGATATTCGCTTAAGGAGACTTTTTCCCAGGTTGCATTTATTGCGGGTTGTGAGATAGTTTTTGGGATTTTTAAAATAAAGTTAAATAAAATGTGGAAACATATTTTATTTTTTAGTTGGTTATAATCTCCCAAAGGGATTTAGGGGTGGGACCCACATCCACTTAACCTCCCTTGAGAGGATTAAGTGTGGTGGGGCCCACACGAACCCCAACTATTCATCTTCCCATTAAACTCCCTATAACCCCTCTTTAATTATTCTTGTCAACTTAAGTTATTAATTGAGAAGAGTTAACTTAATTTCAAACCTTTGAAATTCAAATGTTTTGTTGTGTAAATAAAATAAGCTTTAGACTTATTTTATTTTGTTAGAATTTTGTCTCCTTGAGAGAGTAGAGAATTTCTCTCCATCTTCTTCAACCTTGAACGATGAACACGAAGAACACTCAAGCTCCGACGAAGAACGCAGCTTCTCTTCTTTGTAGCCGGTGTGTTTCCGAAGATCGACGACGCCGCATCTTTGATCTTCTTCCCGTGTCAATGAAAGGAGATGCCACTTCCTCCTCGGACTTCTCCGCCATCTTACGAAGCTTCTCCAACGATGTACCTCTTCGTCAACGGAATCGACGAATGATTACCGTGACGCCCGACCTCCGCGACGCTTGTCTTCCGCGGTTTGTTGACGTGATCCACACTTCAACCGAGGAAGGGGTTTATTTTATTCGTTGTTCATGAATTTTACCCGTGATTATCTCTTCGTGGAATTTGTTCAATTATTAGCAAATAACGCGAGGGGGGCCGGACCGCACGAACACGGCCGAACCCCCCTCCTTGTTCTTGATTGTTTATTGCGGATGGAACGAGATGGCTTGGTGCCGTCGCACCATGCGGATATCGCACGACAATTACTGCGCAGCGCCGTCGCGCCGCGCCGTGGAAAGATTTCAAGGAAGCGATGTCATCACGTCGCGTCAAAGGTAGTCGTAGAGACCGCGGCCGGAGTCGGGCCACGACGGAGAGGCGCGGCGCCGTCGCGCCATGCCAATCGAACAAGGGCCGCGACTTGAGCCGCGACAGAGCTGGAAGGGGCGGCCGGAAAACCGGCCACCGACGGATAAAGAAGAGCCGCGGCCGTACGGCCGCGGTGGAGCACCCATAGGCGGCCGGCCTCACCGGCCGCCGGAGAACATGAAGGGCCGCGGCCCTACGGCCATGGCGGAGCAGCCAGAGGCGGCCCGCCTCGCCGGCCGCCGGAGATCAGAAGAGTCACGGCCATTGGGCTGCGGCGGAAGGATGGTAGGCGGCCGGCCGTGCCGGCCGGCCGTGATCCAAAAAACCCGGGGGTTGAACCCCCGGTGACTTGGAGCACCCCCCCACCCCCCCACGTGGGGAGGTCGTTGTTTCAAAAGAAAACACAGGGGGCTGCGCCCCACGTTCCCCTCCTGCTCGGTCCTTTTGGCCGAGCGTGCTGCGCGCGGGCGGTGACCCGCGGACCGGCCGCGCTGGGCAGGGCCACCCCGTTCTGGGCCGGTCCACCCCGCGCCGGGCCTAACCTGGACCCGAATCGGGTCGACCCGGTTCGGGCCAGCCCCAGGGGGTACTGGGCCTGGTCGGACCGGGCCCAGACCCCCGGTTTCGGACAGGTTTCGGTTTTTTGATTGTAACTTGAGCTACGGGCCTCCAAATGAATCTCCGTCATCGGCAACGTGATCCTTAGATCGAGACGGTCGTTTCAGTATATCTCACTTAAGGTTTCGGAGAACTTTGGGTTCGACCGGGTTGGTTCGTACATGAAACCAATCGGGCCCTCGGAGAGGAAATGCTCATATCTTGAGCTACGGACGTCCGATTGACGTTCCGTCAGCTTTGTTGAATTCCTCTAAGTGAGACAAATCTTTTGGCTTACTCCGCTCGAGGTTTGGATGCCGTCAGAGTGCGGTCGGGTTGGTTCGCTCACGAAACCAACTGGGCCCTTGGAACGAAAAGGCCAATAACTTCCAGACCGGGCGTCCGATTGATGCGCCGTCTATTGCGTTGAGTTCCTGTTGAAGATACGGAACATTTGGCATACTCCGCCTGAGTTTTCGACGCAGTTGGATTTTGGCCGGGTTGGATCGTACCGAAATCCAACAGGCCGCTGGAACGGAAAAGCTGATACCTTTCTGACAGAACGTCCGTTTGACGAACCGTCAGCGGCGTTGATGATCTCGTTGAGAAACGGTCCCTATGAGTATACCCTATGATTGTTCGAGGTATAGTTGAGTTACGGCCGAATTGGTTCGCACACAAAACCAACCGGGCCCCTTGGACGAAAAGGCTAGCAACTCCCAGACTGAGCGTCCGATTGACGCGTCGTCTGTTGCGTTGAGACCCCTATGACGAGGCGGTCCGTTGAGATACTTCTTCAGGGGACTTTGAGATACTTGGAGTATCCACTTGTAGCTCGTGGAGCGGACCCTCCTGGAGACGAGCGTATGGAGGACGGAGACCGTGTAGTCGACAGAGACCTGAAGACTGCTTGTCCGATTCGATTCGGAGTCACTTACGTAGCCCAGTGGGGAGCACTACATTGTGAGGTGGCAGACCCACAGCAGAGGAGCACTACTATGTGAGGTGGAAGACCCACGGTACTTGACAGGAGGAGTACCTAATTAGGCTATGAGGGGGGAGCACTACTGTGTTGGGTGGAAGACCCCGGCGGGAAGCACTACTGTGTGAGGTGGCAGGCCCACGGTACTCGACCGGAGAAGTACCTCAACAGTCTTAGGTTAGTGAGCAGTACCTCGGAGTCGTGACAGGACCACTGTACACTCTAGAGACGGAGCTCATCAGCAGTTACTGTTTTGATAATGAAAATCCTGGTTTGAGGTGAGACTTTTGACCTTTGTGTTTACCTCATGATTGAGATGGGTCACTTGATAACTTAGGTATATGTATGGGCATATACCTGGGTAGTGGTAATCCATTGATTTCACAATACTTGTGTTTCCTCATGATTGAGATGGGTTACTTGATAACTTAGGTATATGTATGGGCATATACCTAAGTAGAGGTTATCTGTTTAGATCTTCTATGTGGTTATCCTTGTTGGTTTTAGTGAGACCTTGAGGGTCTCAGGGTCCCTACTGAGTATCGTTATACTCACCCCTGCACGGGCTATGCCTGTACCTCGTTGTGTTGTTTGCAGACGACGGGCAGTGCTGACAGAGGCCGAGTGTTCGAGGACTGGACGGTACCTGGAGGTGGACTATACGACGAGATGGTACCCGGAGGAGGACCTCACGACGAGACGGTACCCAGAGGTGGACGTGATGACGAGGCAGTACCATGAGGTGGACCACTGGGCGGGACATTCTCGGAGCGGACGGCGGGACCCGAGGAGCAGAGGAGCTATCTGTACCCACCCTTCAGGTGGGATTTTCCAGTGGATAGCTCGGCGTAGAAGCTTTGCTTTTCAGTTGCTATTTTCACTATCGAGTTGTACTTTACAGTTGGGCTTGTATTTCCGGCCCCTTTTTACTTTCCGCACTTACTGTTGTACTCGGTTTTTAATTAGTGTTTACTTCTTCCGCTTGTACTCTGTGTGATTGTTTACTTTACAAAGGCAATGCCTTCCCTTTTTACCGGGATTTACGTCTTGGTGTTAGTCGCCAGCCCCTGGCCTGTGGAAGGCGGGCTTGGGGTAGTCACGGCGCGGGCCCCGAGGACGGGTTGTGACATATTTATTGATGATATCATGGTATACTCCAAAATCTATAAAGGTCATGAAAATCATTTGCGCATTATCGTGAAGACTCTGAGAAGACATGAATTATATGGTAAGTTTAGCAAGTGTGAATTCTGGCATCAAGAGATTTCTTTTCTTGGCCATATTGTCTCTAAATATGGAATCTCTGTTGATCCTACTAAGACCAAGGCAATCCATGAATGGCCAGCACCGACGAGTATAAATGAGGTACGTAGTTTTATTGTTTTAGAAGGATATTATCGGAATTTCGTCCAGAATTTTTCCTGATTGGCTAACCCATTAACGAAGCTAACACGTAAAGGCATTAAATTTGTTTGGACAAAAGAGTGTGAAGAGTGTTTTGAATAACTGAATAGAAGATTAGTCAATGATCCAATATTGACTCTACTATCGGGGAATGATGGGTTCGTTATTTATAGTGATGCATCGATGAAAGGACTTGGTTGTGTCCTTATGCAGAATGATAGAGTTATTGCAATGCATCATGAAAGCTGAAAATTCATGAGAAAAAATATCCTACACATGATCTTGAGTTAGCTATTGTAATCTTTTCTTTGATGATATTGAGACATTATACTTATGGTGAAAATTGTGAGATATATACCGATCAGTAGAGTTTGAAGTATATTTTCTCACAGAAAGAACTCAACATGAGGATAAGGAGATGGCTTGAACTACTCAAGGATTATGATTGCACAATACACTACCACCCGGGGAAGGAAAATAAGGTTGTAGATTCTTTGAGTAGAAAGGATCATGGAGTTTTGAACAAAATGATATTTAAAAAGGATTCTATATACATGGATCTAGTAAAGATGGATATGGGAATCATTATGGAAGGTGAAACATCAATACTTTTTCAAATGGTTACCAAACCATCTATAATAGAAAGGATAAATAGTTCTCAGAATGATGATGAGGAGTTTAAAAAGAATATTAATGATGTGAATGATGGGAGATTGAGTGACTTTGTGTATGAAGATGGAATTTTGAAATTTGAGAAGAGACTATGTATTCCTAATATGCCTGAGCTAAAAAGGGAATTTTTGGATGATGCTCATAGTTCAAATTTCAATATACACCCTAGGAGAAAAAAATGTATAGAGATTTAAAAGAACATTTTTGGTGGGACAACATGAAGATGGAGATTGCTGATTTTGTGTAATGATATATGGTTTGTCAAAAAGTGAAAGCTGGAAGGCAACAACCTGGAGGAGTCATGCAACCTCTTGCCATACCGGAGTGTAAATGAGAGAATATTATGATGGACTTTGTCATGGGAATACCAAAGACTCCTAGAAGGAAAGATACAATACGGGTCATTGTTGATTGTCATACCAAGTCAGAACATTTTCTTGCAATAAGAGAAGATCTACCACTTGAACTTCTAGCAAGAATATATATTAATGAATTTGTGAGACTTCAAGGAGTACCCCTATCAATTATTTATGATCATGATCCCTAATATACATCATGATTCTGGAAAAGACTTCAGAAGTCCTGGTATAATGAACTTCGTTTGAGCACTTCTTACCACCCTCAAACAGATGGACAATGAGAATGAACTATTCAAACCTTAGAATACATGTTGAGATCATGCTCACATGACTTTCAGGGTATGTGGGATCAATACTTACCTCTGGTAGAATTTTCCTATTACAATAACTTACATTCAAGTATTCAAATGGAACCATATAAAGCTTTATGTGGAAAGATCTGTCGCACACCAACCTGTTGGGATGATGTTGGAGAAAGAAAACTTGTAGGCCTGGAACTGGTGGAGGAAATGATGGAAAAAGTGAAGGTGATCCAAAACCACATCAAAGCAGCTAAAAGTAGGCAGAAGAGTTATGCCGATAACCGAAGGATTTGGAATTTCACGTAAGAGATCATGTTTTATTGAAGATAACTTCCTGAAAGGGAGTTATATGTTTGGGTAAGAATGGTAAATTGAGTCCCAGGTACATCGAACCTTTCGAAATTCTAGAACAAGTTGGGGTTGTAGCTTACCGTCTGCAAATGCCGCCAATTCTCTCCAAAGTTCACGATGTGTTCTACATATCACTATTGAGACAATACATGCCTGACCCAACGCATGTACTCACATATGAGGAATTAGAATTAGAAACCAATCAGTCTTATTGCAAAGAGCTAGTCAAGATTCTTGATATGAGAGAATAAGTGCGGAGAAACTAGACGACTCGTCTTGTAAAAGTTCTATTGAGAAACCATAAGACGGAAGAGGCAACGTGGGAACCCAAGGAACTTATGATGAAGAACCACCCAGGAATTTTTATACAGTATTATTCTATAAATTTCAAGAACTAAATTATTTGAAGGAGGGTAGAATGTAACACCCCAATATTCCATGGTACGCTTCTTTTTGAATAATACAGTAGTGTGTGTTGTACAGAACTTCGAGTTCTAACACACCACAACCAATCAAACTAGCCGTTATGAATAGTAATACCCACTTTTTAAAATTTTATAAATTTTATCATTCAAAATGGAATTCATTTTTGGATTCGTAATATCGAAATTAGATTTGGGTGAATTTTTGGTACTTTTCGGATAACTTTCATATTTTGATGAATAGTAAAAATTACTAAATTTTAATTAAAAACAAAATTTTTAATAGAAATAATTTATAGCGATAAATTTTGATTTTGAGTGATTTTAGAGTACAATTAGATTATATATTTCCATTTAATCCAATTTTGGTCCATGGAAATAATTTCGCATTGAAACTGGACATAAGCATGTGCCGATCTTTTGATAGTTATTATCTCTTAAAAACACGCTTTTTGTTTGAACAACGAGATTTTATTTTAAATCAATTTCCCCACTTCTGTGTTTTTAATTTATAAAAATTGATTCCATATTTAGAATCAGGAGGTCCAAATTGTGTATATAGGTAAATGTTTTTTAGACATTTTGAATAATTATTTTGGTAAATATTTTATTTACAATTGTTAAAGAGTAAATCCGGAAATTAAGGGTAAAGGAATAATATCATAATAGTAATAAATAACCCTAAAATGTTTCTTAAAACTATTTGTTGATAAATTTCCAACCACTGGAATATTTAGGTCGATTTTGGGACCCCATGGATCCACATGTATGTGACAACGATACTTTATATTAATTAAGTTAATGAAAATACAAAAATGACATAAGCATATGTATTTTAGAAAAACAATTTTTACATAGAGATAAATATGTTATATTTTAGACTATAAATATTTAATATAAAAATAAAAATATTTCCTACATAATGGTATATTATTTATTATTTTTATACATTGAATAATTAAATTTATTTATGATGCAATAATGATGCAGTATTTTCCTTATTAATGAAAGTATCAAATAATTAGTATTATAAATGTTAAAATAATTATAATTTGAAAGTTTTTATGCCATAAAAAAATTTATTGGTTAATATGACATGTTAGGATTACATAAATGAATTTTTTTCGAATTAATAAATTTGTTAAGTCTTTAACCAAAATCAATTATTAAATAGTGTCAAAATTTACATAAAAGAGTTTTGAAAACATATATTTTATTATTAATTGATATTCTATTCATAAAATTGTATGGATCAGCCAAAGGTCTTATATAATTATAGGTGTCTCATTAATGGACCACTTGGGGTCTCTTGTCATTTTATATTAGGTTTATTAACTATATAATACAAAAATACAATGATACATGGTAAATGTCAAACTACTTAACTAAGAGTTAAATAAAAAAGATAAAGTTAATATATTGACCCAAACCTGTCTAAAAACTATTGGTGGAGTGGTTTGAGACCTATCCCTACATTAACCTATAATTAATCTACTTTAGAGCCATTATAATCCGAATATGAATTTATTATAAAATAATATTTCTAACTTTTCCTATGTTTCCCATCATCCCTCTTATAAAAGGTCACCCACCATTATATATAATTAACACCTTTATGGACTTTTGGCTAGGCCAAACCCAGACCAAATTTCATCCCAACTTACCTAAATTCAATATAGAGGCCAAAGTTTGATCATAAAGCCAACCTAATGATCCCTTCTTATCAAATCAAAAAGAAGAACCCGAAGAAGAGGTAATGTTTTCACCACCCTCTTTCTAGTTCCTTTCTTATTTAACTCCTAATATCATTGTTATTTACATTCTAAAATAATAACTTCAGTATCATATATATATATTGTTATGTTATTATAAATATGATACAACCATATTGAGTATTCTATACATCCTTTGAATGACATGTCACCAAACGTACGTATGTACGGCTTACCGTCTCCACGTCGTGGTGTACTTGTTATTCAAAACATTATAATTTGGATTGGTATGATAATGATGTTTAATTGAAGTAAATAATAAATATATCATTATAATCACTCGTTATATATGATATAACATCCAATTATATATTATTTTAATATCAAAAGAATGATATTTTCGCTCGTGCGTACGTACAGACTACCGTCTCCACGAATGCGATGAGATTCATTCCCCATCGTATCCATTCAAGTGTAGTTATCATTTGATGATTAAAAAACTAATTTTTAAGGTCTTTATATCATTTTGAATATGAATAAGATACAAAATATCCATAACAAACATGGTTTATGTAATAAAACACATAAAAGAAAACGGGTAAATTAACACCTAAAACAACGATAATACTAAGATATTATTAACAAATAAATGTTAAAAGATCATATATGATATCATATTAATGTGTATGATTCCTGTATAATTTAATAAAAATTATTTTACCATTATAAAGGAGGTTAACCAAACCTCTACCAAGGAAATGTAGAAGGTAAGGGTTAATTTCAAATTCCTTTTATTATCCGAGGATGTTTTTACGTAAGTATCTACTTGGACATCTTTATCATCCACATCCATCTTTCTTAAAAATTTATTTCAAAACATTATTACTATTTTATATACTATGGGATGAAGTCATTTGTACCCTTGTTTGACTTTTTATAAAGATCCTTATAAAGTAATAATTTTTTCCTTTTCCCAACATGGTCCTTTTTAACCTTTTCGACAGGAATAAGGTATGAATGAATTTTTTTAACATATATGGTGTGTGAGGCTATTTTTCGCCACTATAAACTCACTGAACCTTACTTTCGATCATATATGAATATTTTCAAATTAAATGTTGTATTTTATAATTATGTGACTTTTAAATGATTTCAAAAATAGATATTTCTCTCAAATAGTTTTGATTTCATCTATTCCAACATCCTTTGATGGATTTTAAGCTTATTTGATGTATATTTATTATCATAAAAAACTTCCATATTGTATTGATGTTTTGTGATATGTTTGACAGTGGATGTTTTTTTTTATACCATTCATGCTTTATGGATAATGTTTTTACATTTCGTATGCTAGTTTTAATACGAATGATTATGTTATTTTTGAACCTGTTCATATGAGGAATGCATTGGACTTAATATGTGACGGGTGGAGCCCGCTATCACTCCTCGATGAATCGGTAGTTTCCTGAGACAAACTAGTGTCTTGTAATAAGGCCTTGACAAAATATTATTTTTAGTCTTGGAATAAGGCCTTGACTATGTGGTTATGATAGTCTGGAATTATGCATTCCCACATTATGAAAGTGGTTATTGATATTGCATGTGATTATTCGACTAGTATAATATACATGTGAATAAGTAAATGGAATTATTTCATTTTATTTCTGCCATTTTACGCTGATGTTCAAGTTTAAAATTCTTTTGTTTTAGTTATAAATTGCCTTAAATTTTTATACTTAATTTTGAATGTTTCTAATATATTGTTATCCTTACTGGGAATCTGATATCACCACTTTCTATGATTTATTTTTCCGAGGATGTGAAGAAGTATTTTATGAATGACCTACAAGGATAGTATGAGGGGATTTGAAGACAAGATGTTGTTGTAGTTTTTTTCCACATTATGATGTAATGTAAGACTTCTGAATATATCTAGTGTTTACAAGGCTATTAAACTAATCGATCATTCGAGACATGATCTTTTGTGATGATGCCAATATTATTTAATAATTCACCGACTCTAGGTAACTAGGGTCAGTGTGTTACAATATTTCTTTTGTTTACCATACAAGGTACTTTTAGACATTCCTGAAAAAACTACGAGGAGAATGTTTTTCAACTTATAAGGCATGAATGGACTTTTAAGGTTTAATTGTGCCATATTTCTAGGGTTATTTTTCTAAAAATTTTCCTCTTTATTTTCAAATAAATTATTTTCCTTAAAAATTTCATGTAAGTTTGATTAATGAAAATATTTTTGAAGAAGCAATAATATTTTCCACAAGAATTGATTCCAATTATTTTATCAAAATTATTTGGCATCTAAGGGGACACTCTTTAAATAGGGTTATGTTTCTATCCAAATTATTACTATGACTGGATTGTATTAAAATGAAATTATATTTTATATAGATGATTTTAAGATGGAATTATATTTAAGAATCCCATTTTATTTCGGGGGTTATGCTATGATGAATGATTTATATTTTTTTGGAATATGTAATGATGATTTCATTATGATATGTGTGGGACCTATATCTACCTCTATTGAATTTGGTATGGATTTATATCTCATGATATAGAATTTAAGAGAATGTAATGTAAATTCTGTTCAGTAATACATGTCTATAATGACATGTAATCCAAGTTTAGTAGTGGACTTTGTCCACTATGATGGTCGTAGCAGCAATGCATTGGCTAATATGGAAATAATATTATGTTCTTATAAGTTTGAGACAATTATATATTTTATGCCAATGTTGTTTTATTATGGTTAATGTCCCATTATGATATATGCTTTACATAACACCAATATTTTTTTCATTACTAACAATTTTTATATTCATGATATATTATCATGTTTTCAGATTCTTATGTTTATGTTTTGTTTGATGGTCTACATGTTTACCCTTACTGGGCATTTTATCTCACCATTTTTATGTTTTATTTTCCCAAGGATATAATGAATGGTTTTTTAGTAGTAAAAATAAAGGGGAAGATCTTTATGGGAGATGTTTAATATCATTCACTAGGTTATCATTTTATGATACAAGTTTCCAAAGAAACTAAAATAATACACTCTTTAGGCGTATATTTCTGTAATATATTTTGTATTCTGCAAAATATGTCTAATGTACATGTATGAAAACCTTGGGTTATTCTGGTTTTTATTAGATTGATGTTTTAGTCAGCCTTTTGAAACTGTGATGTAAAAATTCTAGTGTGATACCTAGAGATATTTATAAGGTATGTATACGGATGTCCCTAAGGTTAAGTTTGACTATAGGATACAATCATTGAATTATTGTAACAATCATGAATAACCTAGGATTAAACCTAATATGTTAGAGATTGAAATTACTCCCCCTCAATTATCTTTTTTTCCTTGAATTATTTTCACATCTCATGCTATTATTTTTGGGTTCTAGAATATATCTGGAAACATGAGAATTCATGTTAATGAAGAATATGATAGAAAATGGAATGATATTATTCATTAGGAACCAAATGAAATGGGCGTTGGAAGGTGAAATATCATTATTATACCTAAAAAGTACTCTCATAATATGTTTAATAATCTCATATTTGGTGAGTTTTCTGACCTATCTAACAAGGGAAAGATGGAGCTTCATTGTGATCGTAGAGGAAATAAAATTCAATTTTCATCATTTAAATCATGTAGGAAGAGGCTTCAAAGATAATGTTTCAAAGGAACTAGTAGATGATATGAGTGTGGAAAAAAGGGAACAAATCTAGTAATTTCAATGGAAAAGATCGAGTTAACACAATAGACAAAAATAATGGTATTGCTATGACATCAAAGATGGTCAAATGATTTAAATGTGTAGTGTATGGGAACAATGAAAATCGATGCCCTAAGGGAATATATAATGAATAGTAAAAACATGGTCATATATGTATTGTTTATGTTTCTTATGATGAAGAGATTAAAAATGATATATGAGATGAAAGATGTGTTAAAGAATGAAATGATGATACCCAGGTAGTGGTTTAAGAAGAGTGTGGAATGATTGCATGTTTTAAAAGAATAATGTTGTATATAAAATTTATGTTACTATGTAATAAAGAAACATCTAATGATTTATACACTATTTTCCCCTTATGTAATTAAAAGTACATGTTGAATGGTATTGGTAACCATGACAAGTTATTCAGATATTATTGGAATACACAAGATATGTTAATAATGGTGGGATAAGAATACAATGAGTAGTTTTATTGTATTAATGACCTCAAGATTGATATAAGGACAATGTAATATCATGGTATGAGTGTATAGATTTTTTTGTAAATTTTGTGTGTCGAAAGAGTTAAATTTTTACAGAATGTTGTTTTTGACAACATTTCTATAGTAATTCATATTATTACAATTATTCAAGATAATACATGATTATGGAATTCACATGTTTGGAATGTGACAACCAGGGACTACCATATGATATATGGGAGATAAATTTTATGTCTATTTATTTTACCTCTTTATAAAGTTTTATGTTTTTATTTTTTGGTGGGTTTTTAAGGTTATCCATTTATGGAAGTACGAGTTATACACCAGTTGATGTTTGTTAGATAAATATATTATCACACTATTGTAAGACTCATGCATATTTGATAACCTAGGATAACCATTTTTTTATGATAGATGGAAAGACCTATCATTCCATTTAGGTATTCCATGACCTTATAACACTTCAATAATGACAAATTCATCATAATTTCTTTAAATAAGAGACGAAGTATAAAATTTTGAAGGCACAAACAATGGTGAGATTGTACCAAAATCATGTAAGTATTTATTCTCACAAAAAATTCATCAAATTTATAGAAATAATCTTGAAAACCAAAATTATTATCTTACTACCTTCTTATCTGATGAATAAGATGGTCCATTAAATAATCATAGATTTATGGCTTTCTGGATGTTTATATTCCCCAAACCTTTTTCTCTATCACTATCCACTAGAACATGATGGTCAGATATTTATTCTTTCATATTCATGTTTTCACTTCCCAAATATGTTATCCTATGTGGAATTCCAGTGATGAGTTACATGGGGTAACCATTATGTTTCTAAATTCCATTTTTTCAAATGATATTTTAGTATTCATTTTTATGGTGTGGTTTCCTTGAAAGAAACTATCATGTAGTAATATTTTTATAATCCCAACAAATTTTGAAGGAAGAATTCTTTTTAAGGGGGGTAGAATGCAACAACCCAAGATTTTATGAGATAGATTATTTTTATTTTCTTTTATGTATCATGTTGTACACTAAACCATGATTATCTTGTGATATACACAACACTGTATTAGCATGTTGTATTCACAACAACATACATGGATTGTATTACACACAATTTCATGTTTTCTTGATAGAATTAATTTGATGAAACATTGAGAGTAGATATTAGTAAATTTATAAACGAACTATGTTTGGATTATGTTATACTCAATTCCAAAGTAATTTTTCACTAAATGTAACACTTACTTGGATTTCATTACATTTTGAAAAGACCTTCCCCAATAGATTGTGTTGTACGCAATACTGAGTTTCACTAAATAATGATATATTACTAATATACTAGATAACATTTTTATTATGAATAGTATAAACCGAATTTTTAATTTTTTATTAAATTAACATTCATATTATTTATTTTCTAGAGCATGATATAAAAATAGATTTAATTTTTCGTATAAAGAAAGTATTTTTCTGAAAATGCAGTTTTCATCCTTTTCCTGGCACACCAATTTTAAATGTAGATGTTAACAATTTTATATATTATATTTGATAGAATGAAAATATTATTTGAAATAAGGACAAAAAAATTTAACATTATTGATTTTTTTCTGTTGAAATTCATATTTTGATGAATAGTGAAGATAATGCATTTTTATTCAAAAATTGTTTTCCCTCTAATTTATTTATATTGTTAGATTATCGTTTTAATTAGTTTTAAAGTGTAATTTGATTATGTTTTTATCATTTTACCCATACTTTTTTATTGAAAGTAATTTCACAATTAATTTGGAAATAAACATATGACAACCATTTGATAAGTTTTTACTTCTAAAAAACCTTCTTTTTGTTATTCACAATATAAATAAATTTTAAATTAATTTCTCAATATTATTTGTTTTGAATTTTGAAAAATTTATTCCATTTTTGGAATAAGTTGGTTGAAATTATTTTAATAGGTTACTTTTAAATTTTTTGGATATTTTGAATAGTAACTGTGGAATTTATTTTACCAATGTGAAAGGTAAATCAGGTAATATAGGGTAAGTAACGAAATTATAAAGTTAATAAAATTACTGTAACCCCTAAAAAATCATATTGGATTAATTATTGTTTACCTATATCAGATATAGGTGAATTTAATGAAATAATGTAATTTTTTCCATGGAAGGAATGTAATTGTAATTAAAACAAAAGAAGGTGACAACATGTCATTCTCATATATTTTATCAGTATAATAAATTTAATATAGTTATAAACATGTTGAACCATAAAAAATAAATAGTATAAATAAATATAATGAAATTATATGGATCATTATAATTTATTTATAAATTTTATTGATTAAATAACTAGCATTAACGATGAAACAATAGTGATGTAGAAATTATTTTATTGATATAAATATCAAATAAATTGTATTAATGTTTATAAAATATACATCATATGAAAAAACTAATGTTCTCCTTTAATTTTATATATTCTTACGACATTTTAGGAGTGTATTAAATATTTTGGTTTAAATTTATCTTCTGTGGGGATTTTATTTAATCCCAAATAAATTAATAGTGTCAAAATTGACACTATTGATATTTTATAAATATAACACATTATTATTTTATTAAAAAAATATTTAAAAATTAAACAGTTAATATTATATGGTCTAAAATATCATAATGTATTTAATTATGGAAAATTTACCAAACATATGTCAATATATATACCCATTAAATATTTATAAAATTATCACAACAAATAAAATTAAATAGATTAAAAAAGGATTAATCAAAATGATAAGGTTTAAAATAAAATAAAATCATATATAAAATTTATTGGTTGAGAGGATTTAAACCCATATGAATCTTATCATTTAAATAAATGATTTTTTAATAATTATAAACAGAAAATTAATTTATGATAAATTAATATTTCAAGACTTTCCAAAGGTGCCCCTCCCCACTAGTAAAAAAGGGAATATCTCATTATCATTTAGTCACACCTCCAAATTCATGTGTCTTGGTGGAAAACTTCCCAAATAACCTCCCAAAATCCCTCAATTCATCCCGGTGGTCGTAAAAATGGTATAAATCCATCTTATAGAGATTTTCTGGGCATACCAAAAGGAGATACCCGAAAACGAGATAATTGTTTTATCACCTCTTTCAATTTTTTTTCTTATTATACATCCTATTCTAATGTTTTTTTCATACTAAAGTAATAAATATTGTATATTATACATGATAAGATGTTATTATTGTTATGTAAAACCTTATACCTCCTTTTTTCCATCCTACTAATAATAATATCATCATGTGTGCGTACATACAAATTACAGTCTCCACGCCGTGGTGTAAATCTTAAAAAACATACATAATTTGGATGGGTGTATTGATGAGTATAATGGATGTAAATATTGGATAAAACATAATAATTATTATATAAAATTCATCTACCATCGAATTCCATACTATTTAACCATTAAGGGAATGATATCATCCCTCATGCATTCGTACGATTTATCATCTTCACGATGCGATGAGATTCATTCTCCATGTTAACCATTCATGAATGATTATAAGGTATATATAATAAATAATCCTGAAATATATGAAATTATAAATCTACTGGATATATATATATATATATATTTCATTTACTATATTCCATTCAATTCGATAAGGAAACCGAAATAGCATTCATGAGTACGTACGACCAACTGTCTCCATGAACAATATATTCTATTTCATTTATCAATCTATAATATGAATTTATATATGGAATATATCTGATATATATTTATATATATATATATATATCATTTTTTGAATTATGTAAGTATTTTAATCATGATCTATGTAAAAATAACAAGAATAACAATTCAAAACATATATGATAAATAAAATGATTATTACCCAAAATGTTGCATTAACATGGAATTAATAAATAAACGAGTAATATAAAGTCATAGGTGAATCATATAAGATTTCAAAAATACTATAATTGTTATGTAAAAAGTTAAAAATATGTTTAAACCCACTATACCAGAGTTTGAGTCATATATAGATAAAATCAAACCTAAGCGAAGGGATAATTTGGCAATCTAATTTTTATCTGAGATTGTTTACATGTAATTATTTATTGGGGATATATTAATAATCATTTTCCATGTTTTCTAAAAATGATTTAATAATTTTTTTCACTATTTTTCTATGTATTTTTAATGTCATTTTTAACCTTTTTTTAAATTTTACTACATGGTTTGGATGTAATCTTTTTTTTTGTTTAACATTTCACGTACTTTTTGTCTTTTCCAGAAAAAGTATAAGGAGGATGTTTTTTAACTTATTGGTCATGAATGTATTTTTATGGTTTCATGATTCCATATTTCCATGATAATTTATCTACACTATTTTTTATTTATTAATAAAAAAATAAATTTCTTTTATAATTTCATGGAATTTTGAGAAAATAATTTTTTTGAAGAATATAGGCTGTTTTCTTCGAGAATTGATTTCGAGTATTTTATCAAAACAATTTTCCATCTAAGAAGATGCTATTTAAACATGGTTATGTTTTTATCCCTATCATTACTATGATTTTATTGTTTTAATTATGAAATCATATTTTTTATGGTTTATTTTATGATGGCATGATGTTTAAGAAACATATTTTATTTCTTGGGATATACTATGATGAATGATTTTTTTTGTGGCATATGTAAAAATGATTTCGTTATAAGATTGGTGTGTTCTACATATCCATCAAATTCATTGGGTAAATACTAATATCTCATGAGATAAGACTCAATTGGAATGAAACGTAAATATGGTTTAGTAATACATGGATGTAACGACATGTAATACCGAATCAGTAATGGACATTGTCCAATATAACGGTGTTGGAATATATTCCTTGAATAATATTGAAATAATATTATGTGCTTATTTTTTGCCACAATACCATGTTTTATTCCAATGATATTTTAGTAGGTTTAAGGTTCCTTTATGATCTATTTCGTATATACAGAAAATATTAATTTTCATGACTTAATATTTTTTTATTCAAATTTTTTTTCATGTTTTCACATTCTTATGTTTTTATTTTGTTTTATGTTCTTCATGTTTACCCCTATTGAGCATTCCAGATCAGCCTTTTTATGTTATCTTATCCCCTTTATATAATGAAATATTTTTAGGGAGGAAAACTAAGAGGGAATATCTTTATGAGAGTTGTTTTAGATCTTTCACCATGTTATAATTGAATGTTCCATGATTCTAAAGAGAATAAACTAATACAGTATTTGGGTGTATATCTGTGTAGTGTATTAAGTATTATGTAAAAGCACTGTAATTTCTAGGTACATCAAACATGGGTCATTACATTCCTAATGATATACCCAGACTTCCCACAGATCATGAGGTAGAGATCTCAATAGAACTCATACCTAGAGATAATTGTACCTCAAAATGTCCTGACAACAATGCCTAATAAAACTGGAGGATTTAAAGAAGAATATTCAAGAGAATTTTGAAAAATGGTTCATATGCCATAATTCATTTCCATGGGGTGTGATAGTGCTCTTTTTTTAATAACTGATGGATCAATTCATCTGTGTATCAATTATTAGGGACATATCAAGATCACCAATAAGAAAAATTATCCTCTTCCACGGATTTATTACTTGTTCAATGAACTGTAAGGAGCTCAATACTTCTCAAATGTGGATCTTTTTTTTGATATCATTAGACAAAGGTGAATATGTAAAATCTATGATGACTACCTTCTATAAATTGTATGGGCACTATAAGTTTCTAGTTATTCCTCTCAGACTTAATAATTCCCCTTGCATCTTCATAGATTGATGAATTGAGTATTTAGACTCTACATTGAAAAATTTATGGTTGTTTTTATCAATTATATTCTCATCCACTCCAAGAGAAATGAGGAACATGAATAACATCTAAAGATTGTCTTAGAGACATTAAAGAGAATTATTTTCCATGTTTATTATGTGTGCCTTTTGGATGATGTTAGTCACATTCATACCAAAAATGATCACAAGTGGGGGAAAATCTATGGAACCTTTAAAGAAAATGGAAATTAAAGAATGCACCAGATGATATACAGTCACACAAATTCATAGTTTTCTTGTATTATAAGTATACTACCAACTTTTTGCGAGACAATTATAATGATTTTATTGCCCAATATTATTTTAATAATGATAGACAAATATTATTTCTAGACGAATGAATGTGGGGAAAGCTTCAAGGTGCTCAAGAAGAGGCTGGCACTCCACCTCTAATCACATAACCAACAACTGGGGAATGATTTTTGATATATAGTGATGATGAAAAATAATTTCATTGGTTGTGTATTCAGTAATAATGGTAAAACGATAACCTACGCCTCACAACATTTGATGATCCCTAAGAAAAACTTCCTGATGTAGGATCTGGAGCAAGCAGTTGTGATTTTTTCCTTAAATATTTTGTGGAGTAACATATCTGGTGAGAAGAGTGACATATCTATTGACATAATATTGTAAAGTATATATTCAAATAAAATTAACTAGTCATGCATCAAAGGATATGGTTATATATAATCAGGGACTATGGTTTCTCAATTCACTATCATCCTGGGAAGGGAAACACGGTAGCTAATGCTCTTTGTAGAAAAGAAAATGATACTCTATCCATGATGAAAATTTATAAATACCATTCATTTTGGCATATGAAAATAATTAATTTATAAATCATAACGGAATGGAATGAATCCTATATGTCACAACCCATCCCAGTGGGGCCCATGCATTACTCCCCAAGCCTGCCTCCAATTGGCCAGGGGTTGGTGACTAGCACCGAGTAGGCATATTAATAATTGGGAGGAATTTCCAATGAACCTGTAAACACGCACAAATCTCCAAGCCCAAAAATGATGAAATGTAAAAACCAATAAGGACCAAAATGCATGCATACAACTAAACCCAACCAACACAGTATGACAGAAGGTAATGTACTAAAGTAAAATGGGCCAGAATTCAAGCCCACCAAAAAAAACAAGAGACTAAAAACTACTAAGTCAAACCTGTAAACACAATGAGGTACTGGGACAAGTGCTCGTAGCCAAAGGAATGCCTCGACCAATAGGAAACTCAGAAACCATGGTCCTATCCTAGTACGCCCTAGAATTTATCAAAAGGTTGCTTGTCTGCACAAGACATGACATGTGCGGGGAAAGCCCGTGCAGCGGTGAGTATAAAAATTCTCAGTAGCGGACACAAAAAAACACAAAGAAAGTTCCCAAAGGAAATGAACAGTCAGATCAACACAATATAGGTCTACTGAACATATAATATGAGATCCCAATCTAGATATACTCAAAACCCAGACTCGTAGTCTAGAGACAAGTCACACAACCGCATCCCCCCACTAGGGATTCAGTTCGAAGATTTCTAAAAAGTAATAATTCTAGGATAACACACTCCATGAGTCTTGTATCACTGATGATGTCCATCCGAGATGTACTGTTCATTAGGAAATGCCACAAGAGGTAGTTACACTCCTAATAAGAGACACACTTCGGAGTGGGAAGATCAAGATAGATAGAAGCACTCATTATGGGAGAGACACTCCCAAGTGGGAATGATCATGATACACAGATGATGATCACTTCAAGGGCCATGACAGATACCATGAATCATCCAGATTAACCATCTGGGTAGAGGATCAACGCACAATGGAGTTGGTCACGTCGATGGCTAACTCTCCCTAGGGTCAGGAATCGATAAAGGATCTCGCTCGGGGCCTCTCGGAGGGATGTCAACTCTATCACAAAAAGTATTGATGAAGGGATCATACTCCTATTGAAGGAAACAATGCCTAACCTTCAATGTAATGAGAAGATGTGGCACTAACCCAAACTAAAGATGTCCATGATACGTTGAGCAAGAGGACCATGCCATTTTCCAAAAAGTAAACTGTGTGTAGAAATGTCACACGCTGTGTTGTCTAACCCTAGGTAATTATTGGGTACAGCGACCTATGTCGTAAGGCTGATCATATAGAAAAGTGAGTAAACAGTGTGTAGTACGGTGTACATGCTATGTCCAAGTGACTCGGGTTGGATCCGTGTATGATGGCTATGTGCCTATACATGATCATTAACCTGTGTACTCCAACCCATGTAATCTGTACACAGGGTGACCTACGTTACTGTCCTCAACTGGACACGTTATGGAGTACCTGGACGTGTACTCCATCCCGTGTCCGTGTATCCCCGAGATATACACCGAGTCACACGTAGCCGCTTCTATCATGCCGTGTCGAGATTACACAGTGTGTCATTTGAAACCATGGTGTTCATCCCGTGTTCGTGTACTTCCCATAATAGACGCAGAGCTTCGGGGAAGGTCCAACACATCGTGTGAATAGGGTCACATGCTGTGAGATTCCTATTTGACCCACTAATCCATAGCTAACGCCCCTAGAACTACATGACGTGTTCTTCAGAAGTACATGCCGTGTATTCTAGAAATTTCTAGAATCGATGCTCCTCACCCGCGTGCCTCCCGTGATGTCCCTTTCATCGATCCGGTCATCTGATCACCATGAAACTCTCAGGTTTTGGTCGTCCCAACACCACAAAGTCGATTCCTTTGTTTTCGTATCTTCGATCGGCTCCAAAAAATGCGCAACGATCCACCCGTATGATGAACACTCAAAGAACAGCCCTTCCCTATATGGTCAGATTCGTCATCGTCCATCGTCATCGCACCTCCGCAAGGTTGGTGTGGTGTAAAATCCGCAATTTGGGATCGTTTAATCATAAAATGGATGTTCAATGATCTGTTGTTAGTCACCCCATGATGAATGCGAAGAAGAAACGATGCAAAAAGAGGAGGAAAATCCAATGAACAAATATAGGAATGAACCTCCACTGTCGTTCATCACAGCGTTGTTCCACTCTCGTTAGAAGGATTCAATGGATAGAATCAAACAACAACAATTAAATGCGGATAAATTCCCCGAATCATCCAATTAAAAACCTCCCGCAAGAACGTACAAATCTGTGGATCAACTACTTTGTCGGTTATCCGCCTATGTTGACTAAATCAAAAGCGGGAAGAATAATTTAAATAACAAACCCCTACCTCCACTGGGATAAATCGCTGACAAAGGGTCCATGATACCATTTTCGTTGAGATCCTTCAACCTCGTTGGTGCATCGATTCATAGCTTCGATATGTCATTGTTCTTCACTGATAGTTTTCTCCTGAGTTTCCACTCAATATTATGCCAATGATCAACATTCAATTAACCCAACAAAAAGGGAAACATGTTTTGTCATTAAAAAATATGCTACGGTATTAATGAGTCTATCTTCCTATTTCTGAGTCATTATGATGTGGCATTTTTTAAATAAAAAGCTACCCCATCGTCGCGCTACAACAGATGTTTCCATAATAAAATAAACCATTCCATTTATTTTATTTTATTTTACTGAAAATGTCTGAGAATTAACTTTTTCCCTCATCCCTCACCGGTCGAGGATAGACCAGTTCTTTGGTAAATTCCACTTTTCGGACACAACGGTGCCCTCATATTATTAATCCAGGCATCGGTTTGGAAACTTCCACAACCGCGCCCATGTGCCGACTCACTTAACTTAAAAAATGTCTGAACCACCATTTCAGGATCACCGGACCTCGGAATAATGTGCCTTATCTGCGGCTGGTATTGTAATAATACCATAAAATATATATAAAATAATTCATGGAATAATATGAGACACTAAATTCTCTCCACCTTGGGGATCTGCATCCTTGCAAACCCAAAATAAGACTACTAAAAAGATGTGGGTATTGGGCACAGATATGAGCCTCTGGATCCCACGTGCACTCTTGAATATTCTCGTGCTTCCACTGAACGTGCACCAAGGGAATCAATTGACCATGAAGGATCCTATCCTACCTATCCTTGATTTCTATTTGGTACTCAGCAATGGTCACTCCATCCTCAATGTTCATCTCACCCCAGTCAATGACGTGTGACGGATCATGCATGTAACCCATCTGCTGCGACATGTGGAAGACATCATGTACCAAATTCAATTGTGGATGTAGATCTAGGTAATATGCCACCTCTCTAACTCTGCACAGTATCTTGAACAGTCCGATGAACCTTGGAGAGAACTTTCCAACCCGGCCAAATATCTGAAACCCTTGATGAGGTGAGACCTGAATAATGATGTGGTCTCCATCCTCAAACTCATGGGGTCTCCATCGCCAGTCAACATAAGTCTTCTGCCAGTTCTGTGCAGTTTCCATCCATTCTCGGATTATCTGCACCTTCTCAATGGTATCCCGCACCAATTCTGGACCCATGAGTGCTGAATCCTTGGGGTCGGTCCAGCAAAGCGGTGACCGACAGGGTCTCCAATACAAAGCCTCAAACAGTGCCATACCAATGGTGGAGTGGTAGCTTTTATTATCTTGAAACTCAACTAGTGGTAGGTGGTCGTCCCAACTATGACCAAAGTCCATGATATAGGCTCCCAACATATCTTCCATAACATGAATGGTCCTCTCCGTCTGACCATCTGTCTGTGGAAGAAATGTTGTGGTCAAGCGTAGCTGAGTCCGAAAGGCCTCCTGTAATCCCTTCCACAATCGGGATGTAAAACAGGTGTCTCAGTCTATTACTATCGTCAAGGGGACGCCATGAAGCCGAACTATCTCCTTCATATAGAGGAGTCCCAAGCTCTCTATGGAACTCTTCCCCCTGATAGGTAGAATGTGTGATGACTTGGTGAGTCGGTCAACGATCACCCAGATGGAATCATGTCCCTTCTGCATTCACGGTAATCCGGTCACGAAGTCCATCAATATTTCATTCCACGTCCACTCTGGAACTTCCAGTGGGTGAGTTAATCCCCCTGGAACCTAGTGCTCAGCCTTCTCCTGCTGGCATGTGAGGCATCGGGAAACGAACTCTACTACTACCTTCTTCAGTCATGACCCCGAGAACTGTCATCGAATATCCTGGTACATCTTTTCCACACCAGGATGTACCGCCAAGGGGGATGTATGAAACTCCCTTAGGTCCTCCTGCTACAATTCCACCGGTACAAAAGTGCATCCTATGAAAATAAGTACTTCATCCCCACCTTGTGAATATCCATCATAGAGTATGTCCTATGCATAACTGAGCACATAGAGCCACACATTCGACATCTCCTAGCTGCACCTCCCTAACATGATATAAGAGTGTAGGTGTGAAAACCATCTACTATAGGTATGCTCTATCCTCTATGAATACGAAGGATACTTGCAACGCAACTAACTACTATATCACCTCACTAAACAGTTGAGAGATCTACCTTCTGCCAGGAGTATCCGCCACCATGTTCCCATTCCCAGGAGTATAGATGATCATGAAATCATAACCCTGGAGGAACTATAGACAACGCCTCTACCTCGGATTCAAATCTTTCTACGAAAAGATGTACATGAGGCTCTTGTGGTCAGACTAAATGATGAACTTCTCTCCCATATGGTAGTGTTGCCACATCTTCAATGAAAAGTCTACCAAAGCCTATACAAGATCATGGGTCACATAGTTCTGCTCTTGTGGCCTATGCTAGAGTGAACCATAAGAAATCGCTACCTATCTCTTCATCCGGATGCATCCAAGCCCAGTCCCTAATGCATCGCAGAAAACTAAGTACTCAACACCCTCCACCTATAATATCAAGATTGGGGTGCTCATCAAACTCTGTTTCTACTACCCGAAATCATGCCGACACTTCTCCGTCCACACGAATGGTTGGCCCTTCATGGTCAAGGATGTCATCGGTGCTAATATCTGGGAGAAATCAGGAATGATTCTCTAGTAATATCCTACCAACGCATTGAAGCTTCGTACCTCCATCACGCTCTGAGGGTTATACCATGCTAACACAGCCTCCACCAGGGCTGGGTCAACAGCTATTCCATATAATGGGATGACATGTCCAGAAATTGGACCTCCTGATTCCAGAACTGGATCTTTGAGAGCATCCCATAAAGACAGTGCTCTTGAATTATGCCTATAACCATCCATTGGTGTCTTTCAGGATCCTCCTCTAATGCTGAGTAGACACAGTTTTCATCGATGAAGACCACTACGAACCAGTCCATGTAGACTAGAAGATATGGTTCATCAATCCCATGAACACTATAGGGGAGTTTTTCATGCCTAATGGCATCACCAAGTACTCATAGTGACTGTATTGCATCTAAAAGGTGTCTTCGGTATATCCTCATCTCGTACTCGAAACTAGTGATATCCTAATCTAAGTTCATCCTTTGAGAACCACCGTTTCCCTCTCAGCTGATCAAAGAGGTCATCGATTGTTGGCATTGAATAATTATTCTTCACCATCACCTGGTTCTGGCACCAGTAATCCACGCACAACCTCTGAATCTTATCTTCCTTCTTGGAAAACAAGAATGGGGCAGACCAGGGTGAAACGCTGGGTCTCATGAAACCCTTTCTCTAAAAATCCTCTAACTACACCCTCATCTCGTAAAGCTCTCTAGGAGCTATCCGATATGCTGATGATAAAATCGTTGTTGTACCGAGATGTAAGTCGATGCAGAATTTGATTTCCTTGCAGGGACGTAATCCTGTAACATCTTTAGGAAAGATGTCCCCGTACACCACCTATACTTCTTGGAACTGACAGCTCACGACATCTACTGCTCTGAGGGTAAGGCTAGCCATCTCATGAGTGATCAGCTGCACCCTCCTACGCATGAGCTCATTTTGTGCTGCCTGGCTCTCCTTTTCTCCATTAAAGGGAAAAATCATTCCATCATAGTAGACGCACTACACACTTCCCTAAAAATAGTCAATCTATGAATGGATTGAAGATAACCAATCCATACAGAAAATGACATCGTAAGGCCTCGATGCTTCCACCTAAAGGTTCTAAATGAAACTCTCACCTACAAGGGTATGATCACACTGTCTACAAATGTGTGTGATAATTGAGTCTCCTCCCACAGGTGTCCCCAAGCATAATGATCGAGTCTACGGTTCTACTAAAATCTAGAGGTTTTGCACAAGACATGTGGCGATAATGGAATGACTGTCTTCTATGTCTATAAGTAAGGAATTTAAAGTATAGGAGACATAGATCATACCTCGTATCATCCCTGGAGTCCCTGGGTCATATGCCTCGACTGCATGCAGTTGTCCCCGCCCCTTCCGCCCAACTCCATGATCCTGGTGCGGACATCCTAGGGGTGGTGGAAGAAGTAGATCGAAGCATCTTCCACCACCTGCAGCTCTCCCTACTCCACTTCCACATCTGATACATGGAGGGTCTGTCTGCTCCATTATGTACCTCTTCCTTAGTGGTCCATCCACCACTTCCCTATCACCAGCTTAATGGGTCAGACAATCTCTAGAAAGATGTCCCCTATAGTCACACGTGTAGCATCTCTTCTCCCTCAGCTGACTGGATCTAGTCTAAGATCCCTGGACTATCGATCTTCTATCCTGGGTCCTCCTATGACGTTTCCCATGACCAGATCCCTGTGCCTGACATCGGCTCCCGGCTGCCAATGTCTTCACAGTTGTCTACCTATTGCTGACTGTCATCATCTATCTTTGCTCCACCAACATGCTCTTGATCACCAAATCCAGATCGAACACTCCTGCATAAGTCAGAATGAAAAGATCCACGACACTAACAAAGATGTCTCGTCGTAGACCTTGCTCGATGTTCTGAGCTCTGAAGTACTGATCCCTGACCATATCCATTGAGTATCGCGAGAGGTTGGTGAATGTCGATGAATTGTCAGCTACCATCAAAATGCACTTCTGGAGTTGAAGAAGATCCTAGATGCATACAGATCTCAACATAACCAGAGAGAACTCCTCCCTAATGATCCGCTTGGAATCTGTCCACAAAAAGTCTCATCATCATGAGTATGTGTGGTAAGACTCTACCATCGTCCAACCGAACCCTAAAGAAGGTTTTCCCCTAGGATCAGCATCTAGTCTGCTGGTGCCCTCACTAGATGAAAAATGCTTGTCACCGCCTCATGCCTGTCCTTAGCCTCCTGCGGGTCGGGCTCACCTTGGATCCTGAGGGGTCTATGTCTCTAGAACTCATGGAGCATTCTCATCCTACTCTTGTCATCAGTTGGTACTACAGGTATCGCGATCTACTCCACTGGTGGTGGTATAACAAGTGCACCACCTGGTGGCAACACCTAGGGAACTGGTCCCTATATCGAATCCTCATCACTGAGGGGGTTATCCTCATCATCATGCTACTCCATACTAGCTGGTATGCATTGTAGAGGCATCCTGTAAGGAAATGATATGTACAATGGTCATTGAGTATATCTGGATAGCTGACACAAAAGATATTTAAAAAACAAGCAATTCCTATATGACACATTATCCATTCTTTTATTGACCCTCAACTAGTGTTTTCATGTACCGAGTTGAATATCAGGTAATCAGAGTCATAGTGGATGGATACGTCTGCCGCCACACCAACACTGGATTCTCTAGCCTGAAATCCAAGGTCGAAACACAGAACACTGTTTCCCCATACCAATCTCGTAGACTCTTGGTCCTAAGGTAGAACCAAGAAGCTCTGATACCACTCTTTCATGACCCGTCCCAGTGGGGATCGTGCTGTGACTCCCCAATCCCACCTCCAATAGGAGAGGGATTGGTGACTAACACCGAGTAGTAATATTACTACATGGGAGGCATTGCCTAAGAACCTGTACACACGCACACATCTCTAAGACCAAAAATGATGAAATGTAAAAAACCACTAAGGAACAAATTTCATGCATACAAATAAACCCAACAAACAAAGTACAATGGATGATAAATTATTGAATGTAAACTGAACCAAAATAGAAGTCCACCAAAAAACAAGAGTCTAAAAACTACTTTGTCCAACCTGTAAACACATTGAGGTACTGGGACTACTGCTCGCAGCCGAAGGAACACCTCGGACTGTAGGGATCTCAGAAAGCTCGGTCTTGTCCGGGTCCGCCCTGGACTCTATCAGAAGGATGCTCATCTGCACAAGAAAAGACACGTGCAAGAATAACCTGTGAAGGGGTGAGTATAAAAATACTCAGTAGAGGACCCTGAAAAACACAAAAAAGTTCACAAAGGAATGGCACAGTAATCTCTACACAATATATCTCTACTGAACATATAATAGGAGATTACAATCTAGATATACTCAAAACCTAGACCCGTAGACTACATAGAAGTCACATAACCACATACCCATCTAGGGATTCAGTTCGATGATTTCCACAAAGTACTTATTTCGGGAGAACACACTCCACGAGTTAGGTAGCTCTGATGACGTCTTTCAGAGAAGTATTGTTCATCAGAAAATGTCACATGAGATAGTCACACTAATTACGGGACACACACTCTTGAGTGGGAATATCTTGATAGATAGAAGCTCTCATTATGGGATACACACTCATGAGTAGAAAAGATCACGATACACATATGAGGATCACTTCCAGGGCCATAGAGGATACATTGACTAATCCAGATTCACCAGCATGGTGATTCCCCATCTAGTTATAGGATCATGCACCAGTAGAGTTGGTCACGTCGATTTCTAACTCTACCTAGGGTCAGAAATGGATAGAGGATCTAGCTCTTGGCCTCTTGGAGGGAGGCGGAATCTATAACAGAATGTCGTGCTGAATAGACAGTACTCCTGCAAAAGGAAATGATGCTTGACCTTTAGGGGAACGAGAAGAAGTGGCACTTACCCAAACGAAAGATATCCAAGATATATTGAATAAGAGGACCATGCCATTTTCCAAAAAGTACACGGCATGTAGAAAAGTTACACACCGTGTTGTATGACCCCAGGTATAGCCCGTGTACAATGACCCATGTTGTAATTATGGTTGTGTAGAAAAGTGAGTACATGACATGTAGTTCGGTGTACACGCCATGTCTAAGTGACTGGGGTTTTCTCCGTGTACGCTGGCCATGTGCCCGTACACGGTCATCAACCAATGTACTCCAACACATGTAATCAGTACATGGGGTGACACGTGTTACTGAAATCACATGTCTATGTGATGGAGTACATAGTCGTGTACTCCATCCCGTGTCCGTGTATCGCTGGGATACACGACTTGTCCCGCGTAGCTGCTTCTGTCATTCCACGTAGAGAGTACATACCTTATCGTCTGAAGCTTTGTAGTCCATCTCGTGTCTGTGTACATCGAAAAATACACACCGAGCTTTGAGGAAGGTCCAGCACGCTATGTGACCTAGGTCACATGCCATTCTCTGACCCCCAAAACCCTAGCCTCTCCCTCCAGTACTACACAATGTGTTCCTAGAATGTACACATCATGGATTCTGGAAATTTCCAGAATCAATGCTCCTCACCGGGGCACCTCCCATGATGTCCCGTTAATCGATACGGCCGTCCAATAGCCATGAAAATCCCATGTTTTGGATTCCCCAACACCATGAATCTGATTACATTGTTTTCAGACCTCCGATCTACTCTAAAAAGGTGCAACGATCCACCTGCTCGAAGAACTATAGAAGAATGGCCCTTCCCGATCCCATCTTATTCGTCATCCGCCATTTTTGTCGTACCTCAACAAGGTAATTGTGGAGTCTAATACTCAATTTGGGAATTTTAAGTCATAAAACGGATTCACAACAATCCATTTTTCATCGCCCCACGAAGAACGTGAAAAACACACGGAGAAAAGGGGGAGGAATATCCAATGAACAAATCGATGAACGAACCTCTGCCGTCGTTCTTCATGGTGTTGATCTGCTCCTGTTAGTGGGATTAAATAGAGAAGAATCAAACAACAACAATTCAACATGGATCATTTCCCCGAATCATTCCAATAAAACCTTTCTGCAAGAATTTACAAATCTACAGATCAACTTGTTTGTGTTTGATCCACGTTCGTATTTTAAATCAAAAGCTGGGAAAAGAATTTAAATAACATACTCCTAGCTCAACTAGGATCGATAAATGACAAAGGGGATGTGCTACCATCATCATCGAGATCGTTCAACCTTGTTGGTGTAGTGACTCACAGCTTTGATCATTTGTCGTTCGTCGTTGAGTGTTTTCTCCAGAGTTTCAACTCAATCTTCTACCAACAATCGATGTTTGATTGTCCCAATAAAAAGGGAAACATGTTTTGGAATTCAAAAAAACGTTGTGGTATTAATGAGTCCAGCTTTTTGTTTTTTAGTCATTATGACGTGACATTTATTAATGAAACAGCTGCCCCTTCACCGCGCAACAGTGGATGTTTCTATAATAAAATAAAAATTTCCATTTATTTTATTTTATTTTAATGAAAACTTTAAAAATTTAAATTTTTTCCTCGACCCGTTCCGGTCAAGGTTAGACCCAGCCTTAAGTTAATATGTCATTTTAGACGCAACGGTGCCCTTAGATATTTAATCTAGGAATCCATTTGGAATCTGCCACAACCGCATACAAGTTCTGAATCACATAACATTAAAAATTTCAAACCACCATTTCATGATCTCTGGGCCTCAGAATGATTTTTTGTCTCTTCACCTGGTCTTGTAGTAAAACCTTATAATATTTAAAAATAATACAAGGATAAATTTTATACAAAACACTACTTTTCCAAAATGATTTCCCAACTATCAATCCAAGATATGATTATGGAGGCACAATTGGATGATTTGGAGTTTTGAATGAATATTAATGTAGTAAAGGAATGTAAGATACAAGAGATCCATATTGATGATGATGGTGTTATTTGGTTTGGAATAACTATTTCTGTATCTTCATCACCAGAGATAAATAAGGAGATATTGGATAATTCATATAGCTCAAATTTCTCTACCCATCCTAGGAGTACTAATATGTATTGTGTTCTCTGAAAATCATTCTCGTTAGACAACATGAAGAATTATATTAAAGTGTATATATCAAGATGATTAATATGTCAGCAAGTTAATGCAGAGCAATAGATGTCCAAAGGGATTATGAAAACACTACATATTCCCATGTGGAAAGGTGATAATGTCCCTATAGACTTTTTCACTAGTACCCCAAAAACATCCAATGGAAATAATGTGATATGGGTAGTGGTGGATCAACTCACCAAGATATCACACTTTATTGAAATTTGGGATTATAAATCACCTTAAGAACATTTTTTGATATATATGAAAGAAGGGATCAGGCTACATGGGGTACCAAATTTGATCATATCTGATCATGATCCAATGTTCATATCTATGATTTGAGGAAGTCATCAATATGATTTGAGTATTGAATTGAATTTTGGCATGGCCTATCACACCAAAAACGATATCCAATATTAATGGACTATTCAAATTCTTGAATTCAATCTAAGATATTAATCAATGGAATTCAATTTTTCATAGGATGAACATATCCAATTGGTTGTGTAACTGTAAAACAAAAAATTGTAATTAAGTATTCAATTGGCTCCATATTAATCTCTTTATAGAAAGAGATGTATAACTAGAACCTGTTGAGATGAGTTTGGTGAATGAAGGTTACATGGCCATGATCATGTAAAATAAATGACATAAATGGTTTAATCCATCCAAAAACATATCAATGTTGCTCCAAGGCTTCAATAGAGATATAATGAAAACAATCAAACGATCTTGGATTTCAATGATGGAGATAACGTCTTCCTCTCAATATCACCATGGAATAGAGTCATTAAATTTTCAAATAAAGGGAAGCCTAGACCAAGGTATAATGTACCCTTTGATATTATTGATCTCCTAGGATATGGGGGATATTTTATTTCATTTACACCAAATATGGCTCATGTTCACTATGTATTCCATGTGTCTCTAATGAGGAAGTACATACCATGTAACGCCCGAGGCTTTTATGGGAAATATTTTGTTTTATGTTATATAAATCATCAAAGGAATCTTTTACTACACACAACACTAGCTTTGCTTGATTTACACGCAACTGCGACCTTCCTCGATAGCTTTCGTCGTACGCAATACAAAGTTTCACTAAACAACGATATGCTATTAAAATATTATTAAAACTAACCGTTATGAATAGTAATAACCACTTTTTTAAATTTTATAATTGTCATTTTTAAAAATGTACTTCATTTTTGGTTTCGGAATATCGAAATTATCCTACGGTGAAATTTTGGTATTTTTCTGAAAACTTTCAATTTTTGATTAATAGTGAAACCACTATGTGGTAGTTAAAAAAACTGAATGTTTTCATAAAACATCTTTTTACCACTTCTGTGAGTGGAATTTCGAAAATATGATAGACAAAGTTAATATGAATGACTAAAATGTGTTTCAATGAGATGAAAATAATTTTTGGTGAATAGAAAGTTTTTACTTTTTTTTACCACTATTAAAAGTAAATAGGGTAATTAAGGGTAAAATTGATATTATTATTACACTAACACATGTACTCATTCTATTGGACAAGTGTAATTCGACCAAAAAAACCTTAGGAATAAAATATGACCATTTAGGCCCACATGGGTTAGATTAGGACATTTATTATTAATTTATTTAAAAAGGGGTTAAAATAGTTAAAATCAATGTTTAATAAGAAAATGGTTTTTAATATAGGGTTATACATAAGATAAATTCGATTATAAATATTAATTAGAAATCTAATAATATTTCCTACATAATAAAATTTTATTTATAATTTTTAGACATTTTATAATTTAATTTATTTATGACACAATGATGATACAGTAATTATCTTATTAATGAAATATTGACATAATTTATGTTATAAACAACAAAATAAATGTAATTTGATACTTTTTATGAATTCAAATAATTTTCTAGGTTAATATGACATGTTAGTATTTTTTTAATTAACTGTTTTCGAACTAATCATTCTGTTATGAGTTTCACAAAAATCAATTACTAAATAGAGTCAAAATTGACAAAAAATAGTTTTTAAAACAAATATTGTATTAGTAATTTTTATTTTATTCCTAAAAATATAAGGTTATATATATTAGTAATAAACAACTTGGGGTTCGTTTGGCTGCTTGTGGTAAGTTTATTAACCTTATAGTATAAGAACACAAGAAGACATGGTAAAAGTAAAATTATTTAACTTAATGTTAAATCTAAATGATAAGGTCAAAATAGGAACCTAAACTTGACTAAATTCTATTGGATGAGAGGATTTAGACCCATTTCCACCTTAGCTTCGAAATAAATCAATTTTTAGCTATTTAAAACCGAACTTGACTTTATAATAAAATAATATTTTTAGTTATTCCAAAGGTGCCCCTCTCCTCCCTTATAAAAGGACACATCCTCCCCCTATTCCTCACACCACATTGAGCCTTAAAGCTCGGCCAACACCTGCCAATTTCTTCTCTAAACTTCCCTAGAAACATATTAGAGGTTCTGGTCTTCTTCAAAGACCTATTTTAGTGCCCTAAAAGTAGGTCTCAAAGAAGCACTTCAAAGAAGAGGTAATGTCCGTTACCGATTCTTTCATCTTTATTTCTTCTTCAACTTCTTCTTCATTAGTTTCTTCATTATGAAGTAATAAAATCAGTATCACTCATATACTGATATGTTATTATAAGTATGAAACAACCCTATTTCACCATCTATCCATCCTACAGAAAAATAAATCACCGCGCGTGCGTACGTACGGAATACCGTCTCCACGCCGTGGTGTAATCTATTTTCCACCACCACCTTACT
This sequence comes from Viscum album, assembly GCA_963277665.1. Lineage (NCBI taxonomy): Eukaryota > Viridiplantae > Streptophyta > Magnoliopsida > Santalales > Viscaceae > Viscum > Viscum album. The sequence continues at coordinate 978,661,844 of OY728161.1, forward strand.
TGGATGGGTATAATGGTGTACTTAATTACTATATATGAGTATTATAAATTAATATTGACTATGAAATAGTATAAATACACTCCAATACAATTCCACGATCATAGGAAGGATATCATCACTCGTGCGTACGTACAGAATACCGTCTCCACGATGTGATGCAACTCGTTCTACATGATCTTCATTTCATAATGATTATATAAATGAATTGAATGAATTAATATGATATATATTACACTAATACCATTATGGAAATGATTAATCTATAACATAAAGGTAAGAATAAGAATTTATTCGACAAAACACGCATAAGAACAAAAAGTAATAAACACCCGAATAACAAGTAGTAATGAAATATTACTAATAATAAGCTAAGAATATGACCGTATATGATATCATAAAAATATGTATGATTATTAAATAAGTCAATAACGTTATTTAAATCATTATACAGGAGATTCAGACACGTACAAAGCATATCGTACCAAAGGTAAGGGAAATATCACAATCTCATTTTTATCTGAGATTGTTTATACTTTGGAATTTACTGGGGTGTATTTTATCATCCACATCAATTTTTCCTCAATATTTAATATTTATATGCTTATAAAATATTTTATATTCAATTTTACCCTTCGTTGAGTTTTTAGTAAAACATATGAAAGGAATCTTTTGTGGTTTTTCGTACGAGGTACTTTTTGACTTTTCCGACAAAAGTACGAGAAGAATGTTTTTTAACTTATACGGCATGAATGGATTTTTAAAACATTATTTCCTAAAAGATTCCTTTACATGTTTTCAAGTTTAATTTTAATCAACTTTATTTAGTTTAAAATTTTATGAACTGTTAAGAAAGGAAAAAAAATTGAATAAGAAAGGATATTTTCCTCGAGAATGGAGTTCAAGTGTTTTATCAAAATTATTTTACATCTAAGATAATAAAGGGTTCTGTTTATATCCCTATTATTACATTTATTTGATTATGTTGTGATGGAATTATTTTTATGAATTCCTTTATCTTATATGAATTTTTTGATGATGTCACGATGTTTAAAATTCCCCTTTTTATTACATGGGTTATGCAATGATGTATGATTTATGATTTTTGTGTCACACATATGAATGGTATCATTATGAGATGGGTGGGACCTATATCTCCCTCCAATGCATTGGGTAAAGTTTTTATATCTCATGGGATAGACATGGCTGGAACGGTAGGTTATACCGGTTCAGTGAAATAGGACTGAAACAAGGAGTGAACTCGGTTCAGAAATGGGCTTTGTCCACTAAGATAGTATTGGCAATGAGTCTTGACTAATAAGAAATGATTCCTTATGATTATGTGTGTATGACAAAAAGTATCATGTTTTATATTATGATTATTGGGATTACATTTCACTACTATGATTTATCACATGTTATGATATTATGATCTCTTTTGCAGGTTATGATTTCCAAAATGTTATGTTCTTATGAATATGATGTGATAGATATTTATTTTGTTTACCCTTACTGAGCATTTGAGCTCACCATTTTGTATGTTTTCTTTCCCCAGGTCATGAAGATGGTTATTGAGTAAGATATTCCAAAAGGGACTATAGATATGATGAAATAAATGGGAGACAGTGTAGATGCTTTATGAACCAGTTGTTTATGTTTCCCAGTTTCTAAAGACACTATACCGATACAGTCCTTTCGTGGTTTTGTTATATGTTGTAATAAGTATGCTTCAATTTTGAAGTATTAACAATGTATGTAAAGTATGGGTCGTTATAGTCGGAATCAGAGGAAAGGTATAGTCAACCTTTGGAAACTAGGATGAGAAATCCTTAGTAAGAATCCTAAGGATAAGTCTAAGCATAGAGCACAATCTTAGTGTTTTAGAAATGGCCATGAATAACCTAGGATAAGACCTTAACTGTGAAACTTTATTCGTGATTATGTGGTTTTCCTATTATAATTAGTGTTTCTCACACTATTCTTCTTGGTTTTAGTCAATGGCTGGAACCCGATGGTATCGTGTTAATGCGGAATGCAACGGGCAATGCAATGATTGTCCCCCTGAGCAACCAAATGTTATGGGAGCGGGAATGAAAGATCTTTTAGCCATGCACACACAACATTCTCAAGTTATTAATCATACTGGACTTCCAAACGAGCAAAGGAAGGAGCAACATTCTTTTGAATCCTTCATGAGACATCATCCTCCTTCATTCAGTGGGTCTACTGAACCATTAGTTGCTGAACAATGGATTATTACTAATGAAAAGATATTTTCAGTTCTTCAATGTTCTGAGCATGATAAAGTCATCTTAGCAGTGTATCGTTTGGAAGGTGATGATGATAAATGGTGGAATCTTATTAAGAATATGGGGCAAAGGGATGAAATTGAGTCCATGGAATAGGATGAGTTCAAGAACTTATTTTTCAATAAGTACTTCCCTCGTATTCTCTGAACAAATATGGAGAAAGAGTTTTTGAACTGAAGCAAAAGGATGATGAATCTATTGGTACCTATGAAGAAAATTTTACAAGATATGCAAGGTACACTTCTGGTATTATTATACAACCTGGGAGTAAGATCGATCTATTCTTTAGTGGCTTAAAACCATGTCTTCGAAGGGCCTTAGCCATAAGGGACTTCAATAGCTATGAGGAAATCGTTCGATGTGCTCTCAATGTTGATATGGAGATTGCAGTAACCCATCAGTCATATGGGTTTGATAAGAAGAGGAAAATTGAATTCAAAGGAAAATCTAAAGAGCACACTGAAAAGAAGATGATATTTACATTATTCTCAAAGTGTGGAAAGAAACATGGAAGGAGTTGTCTTAAAGGGACAATTAAATGTTTCAAATGTGGAAAGGAAGGTCATCGGGCATTTGAATGTAGAGATGATGGGAAGAATATGTCTAATGATGCATAAAAAGGAAGGGATACATAGAATGAACCTACTACACTTCAATGTTTCAAGTAAAAAGAGATGAGACATTATTCCAATAAATGCCCTAATCCAAGGGTTGTTGATGATGGTCGACATCAACAAATATTTAAGGCAAAAGAAAAAGGAAAGTCACATGCAATTTCTATCAGCGATGTGGAGTACGATAACGATGTGGTGAAAGGTACGCATACCATCCACTCTATACTAGAAATTGTTTTATTTGATTATGGATCCACCCACTATTTTATTTCTGAAGAATTTTCTAAGGGTATCACCATATTACCTCAACAATTAGATGTTGAGTTAGCTGTGACAACACCTAATGGCACAACAGTCGCATCAAAAGTTTATAATTCTTCTCCGATTGAAGTTTGTGGGAATGTGCTTCATGCAAATCATGTGATCCTTTCTATAGTGGAATTTGATGTGATTCTTGGCATGGATTGGCTTTCTTTATATGGAGCTCATATCAATTTCCAAATAAGGGAAGTCACATTTCATATTCCAGATCAATATATGATCGTCTATCAATGAAAGGATGGACATAACCTTCCAGTGGAAATTCCTTCTACCTTATGGGTCTTGATTCCACTAAATGAAGGTTATTTATCTCAAATGGTTGGTGAGAAACTCACTATTAATAATATTCCCAGTTTACGGGAGTTTGATGATGTCTTTCCGGAGGAGTTACCGGGTCTTCCACCAAATCGTGAAGTTGATTTTTCAATAGAAATCGTACCAGGTTCATTGCCTATTTCAAAGACACCTTATAGAATGGCCGCAATTGAGTTGCAGGAATTGAAGAAGAAACTCCAAGAAAATCTTGATAAGGGATTTATACGCCCTAGTGCATCACCTTGGGGAGAACCTGTTCTATTTGTTAATAAGAAAGATGGATCAATGAGACTCTGCATTTATTATCGAGAACTTAACAAGATAACTATCAAGAAAAAATATCCTCTCCCGCGCATTGATGATCTATTTGACCAACTACGCGGATCTCAATACTTTTCCAAGATTGATCTTCGTTCAGGGTATCATCAATTAAGGGTCAAAAGGGAGGATATACGAAAGACGACTTTCCGTACAAGGTATGGACACTACGAATTTATAGTGATTCCATTTGGTCTTACAAATTCCCCTGCTATCTTCATGGATCTAATGAATAGAGTCTTTATAGACTATCATGATCAGTTTGTGTTAGTCTTTATAGACGATATTCTTGTCTATTCAAAGAAAAAGGAAGAACATGAAGATCACTTGAGAATTATATTGAAGCCCCTGATAAAGGAGAAGCTTTATTCCAAATTTACCAAGTGTGAATTTTGGCTTCAAAAAGTTTCATTTTTGGCTCACATAATCTCAAAAAAGGGGATATCTGTGGATCCAGCAAAAACAGAGGTTATCGAAAGATGGTCGAGACCAACAATAGTACCGATATCCGAAGTTTTCCGGGTTTGGCTGGATATTATCGACGTTTTGTGAAAGATTTTTCACGATTATCTAATCCACTCACCAAGTTGACTTGTAAAGGAGTTAAGTTTGTTTGGACTGAAGAATGTGAAGAGAATTTCAAGGAGTTGAAAAGAAGGTTATCCAGTGCACCTGTGCTATCACTGCCTTGTAGTGGAGAAAGGTTTGTGATCTATAGTGATGCATCCAAGATGGGATTGGGGTGTGATCAAATGCCAAATGATATGGTGATAACTTATGCCTCACGACAGTTGAAAATACATGAGAAAAATTACCGAACTCATGATTTGGAGTTAGCTGCGGTAATCATTGCATTAAAGATTTGGAGGCATTACCTTTATGGTGAAAGGTGTGATATTTATTCTGATCATAAAATTTTAAAGTATATTTTCACACAAAAGGAGCTGAATATGCGTCAAAGAAGATGGTTGGAGCTGATTAAGAATTACGACTCCTCAATCCATTACCACCCTGGGAAAGCAAACAAGGTGGAAGATGCATTAAGTCGACAAGACCATGCCAGTTTATCCATGATGAGGATCACAAAAGATCCAATATTTATGGATTTACAAAGGATGGATCTTGGAATTGTAATGGAAGGGGAAAAATCTTATCTTTATCAAATGAATGTCCAACCATCTATACATGTGAAGATTAAAGAGGCACAGAAAGAAGATGTCGAGTTACAAAAGAATGTGAGAAATGTTCATGAATTCAACCTTGATTGTGATGGGATAATAAAGTTCAGGAATCGGGTTTGTGTTCCTCCCATCCCTGAATTAAAGAAGGAGATTCTAGATGAGGCTCATAGTTCTTCATTCTCTATTCATCCGGGAAGCACGAATATGTATAGGGACCTGAAAGAGTACTTATGGTGGGATGGCATGAAAAGAGATGTTTGCTGAATATGTCTCTCGATGCTTGGTTTGTCAATAAGTTAAAGATGAGAGATAGAAGTCTAAGGGGATTCTACAACCATTACCCATACCCGAATGGAAATGGGAAAACATCACTATGGACTTTGTCACATGACTTCCTAAAACATCCAAAGGCAATAATTCTATCTGGGTTATAGTTGATCGTCTTACCAAGTCTGCACACTTCATTTATATTAGAGAGGATTTATCTCTGGATCAGCTTGCCATGATATATGTAAAGGAAGTGGTAAGATTGCATGGAGTACCACTTTCTATTATATCTGATCAGGATCCGAGATTTACCACGAAGTTCTGGCGAAGTCTTTAGCATACTCTAGATACATAGTTGAGTTTCAGCACTGCTTATCATCCTCAGACAGACGGTCAATATGAGAGAACAATTCAAACCCTAGAAGATATGTTGAGAGCTTGCTCTATGGATTTCAAAGGTGGTTGAGATCAACACCTACCTTTGGTGGAATTTTCTTATAATAATAGATTTCACTCCAGTATTCAGATGGCTCCTTATGAAGCTCTCTATGGAAAGAAATGCAGGACTCCAAGTAGCTGGGATGAAGTTGGGGAAAGAAAGCTATTAGGACCTGATCTCATTGATGAAATGGCAGAAAAGGTCAGATCTATTCAACAACACATAAGAGTAGCTCAGAGTTGATAGAAAAGTTATGCCGACAACTGAAGAAAAGACCTAGAGTTTGAAGAGGGTGATAAAGTGTTCTTACGAATATCTTCCTGAAAGAGAGTCATGAGATTTGGAAAGAAGGGGAAGTTGAGCCCTAGATATATCTGTCCTTTCGAAATACTGGATCCTGTTGGGAAGGTAGCTTACCGATTGGCGCTTCCACCGAATCTCTCTCAAGTTCACGATGTGTTCCATGTATCTCTCCTGAGAGAGTACATACCTGATCCTTCACATGTACTTAGCTCAGAAGTTGTACCGCTTGAGCAAGATCTTTCTTATGAAGAACAGCCGATAGAGATTCTGGATCGTAGCGAAAAAGTCCTACAAAGAAAGACCACTTGATTGGTGAAAGTTTTATGGAGGAACCACCAATTAGATGAAGCTACATGGGAGCTTGAGGATATGATGAGGGAGAGGTATTCTCATATGTTTCTGACAAAGTGACGAATTTCGAGGGCGGAATTCATTTTAAGGGGGGTAGAATGTAACACCCGAGACTTTTATGAGAAATATTTTGTTTTTATGTTATATAAATCATCAAAGGAATCTTTTACTACACACAACACTATCTTGGCTTTCTTTACACGCAACCGCGACCTTCCTCGATAGCTTGCGTCGTACGCAATACCGAGTTTCACTAAACAATGATATGCTATTAAAATATTATTAATACTACCCGTTATGAATAGTAATAACCACATTTAGAAATTTTATAATTTTTATTTTTCAAAATGGACTTCATTTTTGGTTTCGGAATATCGAAATTAGCCTAGGGTGAAATTTTGGTATTTTTCTGAAAACATTCAATTTTTGATGAATAGTGAAACCACTAAGTGGTAGTTAAAAAAACTGAATTTATCATAAAACTTAATTTTACCACTTCTGTGAGTGGAATTTCAAAAATCCAAGAGACACGGTTAATATTAAGGACAAAAATGTGGTTCAATGAGATGAAAATATTTTTTGGTGAATAGTAACTTTTTACTTTTTTTTACCACGGTTAAAAGTAAATAGGGTAATTAAGGGTAAAAATGATATTATTATTACCAAAACACATGTCCTAATTCTATTGGACAAGTGTAATTCGACCAAAAACAACCATAGGAATTAAATATGACCATTTAGGCCCACTTGGGTTAGATTAGGACATTTATTATTAATTTATTTAGAAAAGGGTTAAAATAGTTAAAATCAATGTTTAATAAGTAAATTATTTTTAATATAGGGTTATACATAAGATAAATTAGATTGTAAATATTCATCAGAAATATAATAATATTTCCTACATAATAAAATTTTATTTATAATTTTTAGACATTAAATAATTTAATTTATTTATTACACAATGATGATGCAGTAATTATCTTATTAATGAAATATTGACATAATTTATGTTATAAACACCAAAATAAATGTAATTTGAGACTTTTTATGAATTACACTAATTTTCTAGGTTAATATTACATGTTAGTATTTATTTAATTAACTGTTTTCGAACTAATCATTCTTTTATGATTTTCACAAAAATCAATTACTAAATAGTGTCAAAATTGACATAAAATAGTTTTTTAAAAAATATTGTATTAGTAATTGTTATTTTATTCCTAAAAATCTAAGGTTCGGCCACATGACTTAGATAAGGTTATATATATTAATAATAAACAACTTGGGGTTCGTTTGGCTTCTTATAGTAAGCTTATTAACCTTATAGTATAAGAACACAAGAAGACACAGTAAAAGTAAAATTATTTAACTTAATGTTAAATCTAAATGATAAGGTTAAAATAGGAACCTAAACTTGTATAAATTCTATTGGATGAGAGAATTTAGACCCATCCCCACCATAGCTTCGAAATAAATCAATTTTGAGCTATTTAAAACCGAACTTTACTTTATAATAAAATAATATTTTTAGTTATTCCAAAGGTGCCCCTCTCCTCCCTTATAAAAGGGCACATCATCCCCCTCTTCCTCACACCACTTTGAGCCTTCATGCTCTGCCAAACCCTGAAAATTTCTTCTCTCCACTTCCCTAGAAACATACTAGAGGTTCTGGTCTTCTTCAAAGACCTATTTTAGTGCCCTAAAAGGATGTCTCAAAGAATAACTTCAAAGAAGAGGTAATGTTCGTTACCGATTCTTTCATCTTTATTTCTTCTTCCACTTCTCCTTCTTTAGTTGTTTCATAATGAAGTAATAACATCAGTATCAATCATATACTGATATGTTATTATAAGTATGAAAAAACCCTATTTCACCATCTATCCATCCTACAGAAAAAGAAATCACAGCGCGTGCGTATTTACGGAATACCGTCTCCACGCCGTGGTGTAATCTATTTTCCACCACCACCTTACGTGGATTGGTATAATGGTGTAAGTAATGACTATATATGAGTATTATAAAGTGATATTGATTCTGAAATAGTATACATACACTCCAATACAATTCCACGATCATAGGAACGATATCATCACTCGTGCGTACGTACGGAATACCGTCTCCACGATGTGATGCGACTCGTTCTACATGATCTTCATTTCATAATGATTATATAAATGAATTGAATGAATTAATATGATATATATTACACTAATACCATTCTGCAAATGAGGTATCTATAACATAAAGAGAAAAATAATAATTTATTCGACAAAACACGCATAAGAACAAAAAGTAATAAACACCCGAATAACAAGTAGTAATGAAATATTATTAATAATAAGCTAAGAATATGACCATATATGATATCATAAAAATAAGTATGATTATGTAATAAGTCAATAACATTATTTAAATCATTATAAAGGAGGTTCGGACACGTACAAAGTATATCGGACCAAAGGTAAGGAAAATATCACAATCTCGTTTTTATCTGAGATTGTTTATACTTTGGAATTTACTAGGGTGTATTTTATCATCCACATAAATTTTTCATCAATATTTAATATTTATATCCTTATAAAATAGTTTATATTCAATTTTACACTTTGGTGAGTTTTTATTAAAAGATATGAAAGGAATCTTTTGTCGTTTTTCATACGAGGAACTTTTTGACTTTTCCGACAAAAGTACGAGAAGAATGTTTTTTTAACTTATACGGCAATAAATGAATTTTTAAAAAATTATTTCCAAGAAGCGTACTTTGCAAGTTTTCAATATTATTTTTAATCATCTTTATTTAGTTTAAAATTTTATGACATGTTAAGAAAGGAAAAATGTTTTTGAAGAAGAAAGGATATTTGCCTCAAGAATGGAGTTCAAGTGTTTTATCAAAATTATTTTCCATATAAGATAATAAAGGGTTATGTTTATATCCCTATTATTACATTGATTAGATTATGTTGTGATGGAATTATTTTTATGAATACCTTTATCTTATATGAATTGTTTGATGATGTCACGATGTTTAAGATTCCCCTTTTTATTACATGGGTTATGCAATGATGTATGATTTATGATTTTGTGGCACAGATATGAATGGTATAATTATGAGATGGGTGGGACCTATATCTCCCTCCAATTAATTGGGTAAAGATTTTATATCTCATGAGATAGACATGGCTGGAATGGTAGGTTATACCGGTTCAGTGAAATAGGACTGAAACGAGGAGTGAACTCGGTTCAGAAATGGACTTTGTCCACTAAGATAGTCTTGACAATGAGTCTTGACTAATAAGAAATGATTATCTATGATTATGTGTGTATGCCACAAAGATTCATGTTTAAATTTATGATTATTGGGATTACATTTCACTAATATGATTTATCCCATGTTATGATATTATGATCTCTTTTGAAGGTTAAGATTTACAAAATGTTATGATCTTATGAATATGATGTGATAGATATTTCTTTTGTTTACCTTTACTGAGCATTTGAGCTCACCCTTTTGTATGTTTTCTTTCCCCAGGTCATGAAGAAGGTTATTAAGTAAGATATGCCAAAAGGGACTATAGATATGATGAAATAAATGTGAGATAGTGTAGATGCTTTATGAACCAGTTCTTTACGTTTCCCAGTTTCTAAAGACACTATACCTATACGGTCCTTTCGTGGTTTTGTTATATGTTGTAATAAGTATGCTTCAATTTTAATGTATTAATAATGTATGTAAAGTATGGGTCGTTATATACCAGATCCCTCATATGTATTTAAATCAGAGGTGGTACATCTGTAAGATGATCTTTATTATGAGGAGAATCCAATAATGATTCTAGAATAGAGAGTTATGGTTTTACACAATAATAAAAACCACCTTATTAAAGTGTTTTTGAGGAATCATAAGTATGAAGAAATGACTTGGGAACTTGAACACGTAATTAATGATAAATACCCACACCTGTTTATATAAAATGAAATTTCAAGGGTAAAATTTCAAAAGGTGAAATAATGTAATCAACCAAACATTTATCAATGGGAATTTCATTCTTATAATTATTTCATATAGTATAAATCACATAAAATCATATATATATCACAATACAAATTTTTTAAATGAAAATTGGTTGAAATAAGAGGGTTTTTGGAAAATAATAACCCATATGGATTGAATAGTAACTTGAACATTGGAATAGAAACATGACCATTCAAAATATCAATTTGAAAAATAGAATAGTAACCTCAACCATTAAATTATAAATAAAATTTATGAATCTTATAAATGAAAATATGATATAATTTTATCATAATATATGTAAATAAATAGTTTGTAAATGATAAATTATGTGTTGGTATTTTTTCAAAACATAAAGGTTTATCAAAATCCATATAAATAATATAAATATTAAAAATAAAATGTATTTTAATTTAATAGATTCATAAATTAATCTTTTTTGGTCTTATGATTATAATTTAATTTTATGATACATAGATTAATTTTTCAAAGTGTCATAAAATCAGTTATAATTGTAAAATCAATCCTTTTGCAAAAAATGATGCTTTTAATTTAAAATTTAATTTATCATACATAGTAAATTAGTTTCATAAATTGTTTTATTTATAATAATCTAATAATGGATAGGATTATTCTTGGATTTTTTCCAAAATAGGTGATTTTTTTTGTTAATTGGAAAATATGGTAATTTATTGTATTTAACTAATACATGAATTATTGATTCATGGATGATGTATGGATGATTTAATCAAAAAATCTCAAAATACATTTAATCCTTTAATATATTTAGTTATATGGTTCAATCTATTCATATTCTCTATCCAAAATAATAGGCTAATGAATAAAATAATAAAAAACCCATCTCCTACACTATAAATACCGTGCCTCACTACCTATTCTCGTAACACCTCTAAAGCCATAATTCTTTTCCACGTTCTTTTGAATACTATTACAAAAAACATCCCCACATACAAGAGAATTTTTTCTCAATAAATTCTAAACACAATTTTTTTATGGAGGTTGTCAAGGAGAAAAATCCAAGATGTAAAATCCGCTTTCATTATATTACTATTTATCTTCAGTTTCTCTTCTCTTATTATCCTATCCTCACCTCCCCTTCTCCATGCAATATTATAACTAAATTATATAATATATAATTTAATTTTATTATTTAAAATAAATATCCATCATCAAACCTCTTATACACTTTTTTATTATAAAACAGAAAATATCATTTGTGGGGTGTTGATTCATGGCCTTTAAGGATGAGAATATTTCATTTTACATTTATTCCTTCATGGAATGTCATAAAACCATTATAATGTTTTAAAATGGAGATAAATATTATTTTTATATCTTTTTAAATGTTCTAGAACTAACATATATACATTATATGTACTAAAAGAAAACTAGTTTCTGATAATTGAAAAACTTCCAAATTAATCTGAATGATTATTATTTGAATTTTATCGGATGAATCATTCTCACATATGGAAACAAATAATGTATAAGACCATTTAAACATATTTAATTTTATTAATAACATATAATTTCAATTTTTCAGATTTAATATTATATTACACGATCATCCATAAATGTATGAAAGTGAACTGATCCTGAAAAACAAGAAAATAAACACTTTAAAATAATGGAATTGAACTCGATAACACATCCTAAAAACCATAAAAAACTTAAATAAATTTATAATTAATAAAATACATGTATAGTAGGTTATTTATATATAAATTAATGATTTTAATTTTATTATCAGTGATATTAATGTGAATAAATCATTCAAACATAAGGTAAGTGGATTCTAAAACCTGACTCCATTTCTTTATGTTATTCTTCTTTCATGAAAAATTTCACTGTGGAGGTTATTTTAAAATTAATAAAGTAAAATATAATTATTATTATCTTTTCTTTTCTTTAAAATATACAATTATTATATTATTTTCTGACATACACAATAATTTTCCAAAATAACTCTTCTTTCTAAAAACACATATTTGACTTCTGTTGAGAATGTTTCTCCTTCACTTATGATTGATGATTCTTATAAAAAAATATTATTAACATTCTCATTTGGGGAACCCAATGTTTATTCATGTATTTATAAATAATGATATGAACCCCATTCCTTTACAAGTTTTATTTTATGTCTAATATTGATATACATTCTATGTGGAATTCATGATTATGTTAATGTTATGATGTGATGGGTGTGACTGGAATTATATAGTGCTTTGATGCATTGGGTAATGTGATGTATCTCATGATAAGATGTGAAATATGCATGAAGATGATTCTATCGTTGTTAAAAATTATGATTTGATGATTATTCACATTTTTTATGCATAAATATGATCCTAGCAATGTTTTCAACTATGTGTGGGAATTGATGATTAAGACATGATGTTTCATTTGTATAAATTGGCACATTTCATCCCTTTATCAAATGATTCCTCTCATGATTATGATTATGAACCTATGATAATGCTATTATGATGATGATTATTCTCAGGCCATGTTATATTGATTCATGTCTTTTTCTATCCTCACAACATCCCTTTACCTCAACCCTCTCTTTAATGTATATCCTCAGGTGATTACTTGTAATAAGAAGAGAAATATTTCCACTAATAAGATTTATAATAAGGAATTAAATTAATTTTTATGTTTTATTATGCATATAATATGTATATTACTAATTTTACCATGATAATAAACCTTTGGATCCTTGTTTTGTAACACTATTATGATATATATCTTAAAAATGATATTATTGTTAAGTAATAATGGTAGGGTTTCTATAAATTAACTACCTGTATAGGAAATGTTTCTTGGAAGTGAAGTATAGAATATATGAAAACCCTATCAAAACAAAAATTCTTATTATGTATCCCTGAAAATTTCTATCATGTAGGGCATTTGACAGAATGGTTTACTTTATGAATTTGGAGATAGAAAAATTATTATTTATTATATATTCTAATATTAAATCTTTTATTCACCTTTTTAAAAAAGTTGAATGTCTAAGTGGGTCTAATAATATTGAAAATATATTTCACATCAATAGTGACTCCATTGAATTTTGAACCATGTGTGTCCAAAATAAACACACACATGATAATTCAGCTTATAGTTTAACTAAGATTGCGACATTATATATGATCAATCATGGTTTGGAATTATTAATCCTAGTTCCAAATCAATAATAATAGGTTATATAACATCACTAATTTCATATTAAATTCGTGTAGATTTATGTTTTCAATTTACTTATAAAATTGTTCTTTTATTTCTTCCATTTATACTTCGTTATTCATATATGAAAAATGTGAATTTAAAATCACCTTTAATTAATATTCTTAATTAATAAATATTATCTTTATTGATTGAACCTTTTGTAAGGGAAACATTAAATTTACATTTGTTTGGGTACCTTTGAATCTGTGTCCCCTAACATCACATAGCATATATTTACTGTTATGTGAGGGTCTATTTACCTTTACACGGAACATGAAACCCTTTTGTAATTACCCTTATGTGGGGGTGTACCCCAAGGTTGGAACCATTACACGGGGGGTGTACCCTTATATGGGTTCCTTTAAAAAGGTGTCTACAAATTTTTAGGTACCCTTAAGCGAGGTTATATCCATAAGTGGAACATGTATGCAGGGAAGAACCCTTATGAAGGTACCCATATATGGGGTAGTACCCTAACGTTGGTACCCTTACATAGGGAAGTAACCTAAATTTTTTTACCTTACACAACATGTTACCCTTTTGTCGGTACCCTAACACTTATAGTACCCTTACACGATACATTTTCACTGGTACCTTGACATAATTCATAAATTTACATAATACCCTTATGAACTAAATATCCTTATGTGTTTTCCCTTATGAATATGGGGGTTCAGCTCTAATACCTTTATGCAGTATTATGTCTTACCTTTCATGGCTAAGGATCCTTACGTGAGGCCTTTATACCCTAGATACCCTTACAGGGTGACCATTACTTGACATAAATTTTGATTTATTTTTGTTAATTAGACTTCATTTATATTTTTCAAAATTATATTGCCCTCATTGAATGGTTTGTATGTTATGAATGCTTGTTTCATTGCCAGAGATTTTAATACACCATGTGATATTGTCTTCTATAGTTGGAAAATCATTATCTCTTGATCTATCCTCACTCTCATTTCAGGATGCATGTTTGGTGAACACCTAGATCACCCCTGTAATTTATATTCCACAATATATGTACTCTCCTTTCATCCTCCACATCTACTGCTCATGTGTCATTCCCACAGTAGTGATTGACCTGGTTATTTTTATGCATGATATGTGGCCACTTACAAGATCTATGAGCTCGTACAAAACTATGTATCACAAGATATAGAAGATTTTACAGCACCGGGAAGTGATAAAGACCACCAGAGAGATAAACTATTAGACATGTAAGTTGTTTTTAATTAGATTCACATTTCTTATTGTTCGAGCATCTATTTTTTTTACCATATCTATTTTAATTGATGTTAAAAAATAAATGTGTGGGGGTAGTGTTTTTTCCTTACATGTAGGATCCATATGGATATGTAGGCTATTAAATCCTATGACCTTTCTTGATTTGTTTTCTTTTGTGATTCTATGTTCTTATATCATTTTGATTCACCATACAATCGATGATACATATTAATAAAAACTGATCTATAAAATGGTGATCCTAGGCTTTTCTTGGAGGTGCATCAGTTTTATTTTCTCCAACACAAAGCATTTCGTTCATTTTGGTAAACACATACGGGTGTTGGGTGAATAATGGTATTATGTAAAAGTAACACCATCGTTAGGGTACCAGCAAAATGTTACGGTATAGGGGTACTAGCATAAATTAATACTCATAATTTATTTTTTCCATTGAAATCTTTCATAATTACAATGATAATGTGCAATGAAAACCTATAGAGAATGTTTTTATATTTTAACTAAAATTTATAATAAAAATTCAATATAAATATAGGCATACATATCAATAAAAGTATATAATTACATATAAACATAAATCTACATTAATATATGTACATATATACATTTTAATGTCATTATGTATATAAAATTATATACACCAAAATTAATTTATAATAACATATACAATCATAAAGTGTAAGATAACATTTGAAATATTCATTAAAGTTTTAAAAATTAATTTTTAGATCAAATTTACACATAATAAAATAATAAAAATATAATTAACATAGAAATGTAAATTTTATCATGAAATATGAATTTCTAATGTTCATTAAAAAATTTTAGTGCAAATAAATACCAAAAAAATTAATTCATATCTTTTAAATTATAGTGAATTTGTTTTTCTTGTAATTTCAATATAATATTTATTAAAAAACAATAAAATAAATTCATTTTAAAATTTTTCATGAAAATATACTATCACATAAAAAATGATTACAAATTTTAACGTAAAATTGAATCTGTATATCTCAATTGCAAATTTCTTGATAAATTTATCGAAGAACATACTGTTCAAATTTTACATAAAAATTACTATGATATTATATTAATATAAAAAATGTTAATTTTTACCAAAAATTTGTATTGAAATATTTCACAATAAAATATTACTATAAATTAATTCTGGAAAACATTAGTAAAAATTTCCACATAATTTTCTTGTCCAAATTGCCAAGGAATATTTTCTATGCACTATTTGCACGTATGTTTATATATATATATATATATCAAAATATAAATATATAATGTGATTTTTATGTAAAATTATAGTGACAATTTTCTGCGTATACATACATGTATACAAATATACATACAAACATATGTATTTATATATTTAAACTAATAAAAATATAATGTTCAGTTTTCATTTTTAAATTTAAATTTGAAAGTATTATGTGGATATATAAAATATTGAATACATAAATATACCATTTTGTATTTTCACTATCCTTATTATTTAGGTTTTAATATTTTTCAAATTACTTATACTAATATTTAATTTAAAGTATATTATTACATAATTATAAAATTTAAATTTACATGGGATATATGAATTGTAAATTTTCACTAAACACATTAAATGTAAATTTCCCCTTAAATGTTTAGTAAAAATTTATATTTAATTATTATTTTAATTATTTAGAAAATTATAATTCCAAAATTATATTTCCAAAATTATATATAAATTCAGTATTAAATTATCAATGTAAACATGTTAACACATAAATAAATAATTTATTTTTTCACTTAAATGTTGAACTCAAAATTTCATATGGAAATTGACAGTAAAAATTTCCCAAATTAATTTACAATTATTATTTTGATTAGAAATATATAGTTTGAAGTTCAAAAATAAAAACATATCAATACATAAATAAAAAATGGAAAATATCTCCCAAATATTTTCATTAAAATATGAACTGTATTCTTTTAGTGTATATTTCCACTAAAAATTTTTAGTTAAAATTTAAACATGAATTTCAGATGTAATATTTCGTTTGATATCCATTATAATTTTCCTAAAACAATTTTAAAAAAATATATAATAAATAAAGGTTTATTTATCATGGAAAATCTATTTTAGTCTTTTCTAAGAATGTATCCCCTATCTAGGAACTTCTTTTAAGGGTATCATCAGGAAATTCTACCAAATGGTGGTTTTTTGGGTTTAAGTTTTTTCAATTTTGTGTTCTTGTTATTCTCCCACCATGAGTATAAGTTTTATCTGACTAATTTGGTATAATTAAACTTGTTTTATTGTTTATATCTAATAAATTTTTTTTCATAAAATTGAATAGTTTTGTTTGGAAGGAATATGATTGTATGGGTTCTTACATTTTCATTACCTTGATCATAATGAATCTACATCAGCTTTATATCTTATATTTCAATATTTCTTTATTAAGATTAGTATCAGGATTTTTAGTTTGATCTGTTGCATTGACATGTATCTGATTGGATTGATTGGAGAAATCAATTTTTGTTTGATCAGATTGGATTATATTGATTATATTTATGTGGCTGCATCAATTTAGCCGATATGATTAAATATATTACGATCCTAAAAATGTTTACAACTATGTCTAGGAATTGATGATTAAGTCATGATGTTTCATTTGCATACATTGGCACATTTCATCCCTTTATCAAATGATTCCTCTCATGATTATGATTATGAACCTACGATTATGCTATTATGATGATGATTATTCTCACCCCATGTTATATTGATTCAGGTCTTTTTCTATCCTCATACTATCCTTTTACCTCATCCATCACTTTAATGTATATCCTCAGGTGATTACATGTAATAAGAAGAAAAATATTTCCACTAATATGATTTATAATAAGGAATTAAATTAATTTTTATGTTTTATTATGCATATAATATGTATATTACTAATTTTACCATGATAATAATCCATTGGATCCTTGTTTTGTAACACTATTATGATATGTATCATAAAACTGAGATTATTTTTAAGTAATAATGGTAGGGTTGCTATAAAGTTTCTACCTATATTGGATATGTTTCTTGGAAATGAAGTATAAAATACATGAAAACACTCTCAAAACAAAAAGTGTGATTATGTATCCCTAAAAATTTCTATCATGGAGGGCATTTGACACAACAGTTTACTTTATGAATTTAGAGATAGAAAAATTATTATTTATTATATATTCTAATATTAAATCTTTTATACACATTTTAAAAAAAAATTAATGTCTATGTGGGTCTAATAATATTGAAAATATATTTCACTTAAATAGTGACTCCATTGAATTAGGAACCATGTGTGTCCAAAATAAACACACACATGATAATTCAGCTTATAGTTTAACTAAGATTGCGACACTATATATGTTCAATCATGATTTGGAATTAGTCATCCTTGTTCAAATTCAATAATAATAGGTATTATAACTCCACCAATTTCATATTAAATTTGTATAGATTTATTTTTTAATTTATTTATAAAATTTCTCTTTTATTTCTCCAATTTATACTTTGTTATTCATATATGAAAATTGTGAATTTATGTTCACCTTTAAATAATATTATGAATTAATAAATATTATCCTTATTGATTGACCCTTTTGTAAGGGAAACATTAAATTTACATTTGTTTGGGTACCCTTGAATCAGTGTCCCCTAACATCACATATCATATATTTACTGTTATGTGAGGGTTTATGTACCTTTACATGGATCATGAAACCCTTTTTTAATAACTCTTAGGTGGTCATGTACCCCATGGTTGGAACCATTACACAGGGGTGTACCCTTATATGGGTTACCTTAAAAAGGTGTCTACAATTTTTTAGGTACCCTTAAGCGAGGTTATACCCATAAGTGGAACCAGTATGTAGGGAAGAACCCTTATGTAGGTACCCATATATGTGGTAGTACCCTAACATATGTACCATTATATAGGGAAGTAACCTATATTTTCTAACCTTACACAACATGGTACCCTTATGTCGGTACCCTAACACTTACAGTACCCTTACATGATACCTTTTCACAGGTACCTTGACATAGTTCATACATTTAAATAATACCCTTATGAACTAAATATCCTTATGTGTTTTCCCTTATGAACATGGGGGGTTCAACTTTGATACCTTTATGCAGTATTATGTCTTACCTTACATGGCTCACAATCCTTACGTGGGGCCTTTATGCACTATATACCCTTACCAGGTGACAATTACATTACATGAATTTTGTTTGATTTTTTTATTAGACTTCATTTATATTTTTCAAAATTATATAGCCCTCATTGAATGGTTGGTTAGTTATGAATGCTTGTTTCATTGTCTGAGATTTTAATACACCATGTGATATTGTCTTCTATAGTTGGAAAATCATTATCTCTTGATCTATCCTCATTCTCATTTCACGATGCAAGTTTGGTGAACACCTAGACCACCCCTCTAATTTACATCCCACAATATATGTACTCTCCTTTCATCGTCCACATCTAATTCTCATGTGCCATTCCTACAGTAGTGATTGACCTCGTTATTTTTATGTATGATGTGTGGCCACTTAAAATATCTATGAGCTCGTACAGAACTATGTATAACATGATCTAGAAGATTTTACAGCACCGTGAAGTGATAAATACCACCATAGAGCTAATCTATTGGTCATGTATGTTGTTTTTAATTAGATTCATGTTTCTTATTGTTCGAGAATATATTTTTTTACTTTATCTATTTTCATTGATGTTAAAAAATCAATGTGTGGGGGTAGTGTTTTTTCCTTGCATGTAGGATCCATATGGATCTGTAGGATATTAAATCCTATGTCCTTTTTTGATTTTTTTTCTTTTGCGATTCATTGTTCTTATATCATTTTGATTCACCATACAATCTAGGATAAATATTAATAAAAATGGATCTATAAAATGGTGATGTTTGGCTTTTCATGGAGGTGCATCAGTTTGATTTTCTCCAACACAAAGAATTTCTTTCATTATGGTAAACACATACAGGTGTCGGGTGAATAATGGTATTATGTAAATGTAAGACCAACGTTAGGGAACCTACATAATGTTACGGTATAGGGGTAATAGCATAAATTTAAACTCAGAATTTTTTTTTCTATTGAAATCTTCAATAATTCCAACGATAATGTGTAATGAAAACCTATTGTGAATGTTTTTATATTTTAACTAAAATTTATAACAAAAATTCCATATAAATATAGGCATATATATCAATACATGTATATAAATACATATAAACATAAATCTACATTGATATATGTTCATATATACATTTTAATGTCATTATGTATATAAAATTATATACCCCAAAATTAATTTATAATAACATATACAATCATATAGTGTAAGATAACATTTGAAATATTCATTAATGTTTTAAAAAATAATTTTTAGATCAAATTTACACATAATAAAATAATAAACATATACTTAACAAAGAAATGTAAATTTTATCATGAAATATGAATTTATAATGTTCATTATAAAATTTTAGTGAAAATAAATTCCAAAAAATTTTAATTCATTTTTTTAAAAATTATAGTGAAAATTTTTATTTCTTTTTTATTGTATTTTCAATATAATATTTATTAAAAAACCATAAAATAAATTCATTTTGAAATATTTCATGAAAATATAAAATCACATAAAAAAAATTACAAATTTTAATGTAAAATTGAATCTGCAAATCTCAATGGGAAGTTTCATGAAAAATTTACACAAAAACATACTGTTCAAATTTTACATAAAAATTACTATGATAATATATTAATATAAAAAATGTTAATTTTTACCAAAAATTAGTATTGAAATATTTCACAATAAAATTTTACTATAAATTACTTCTGGAAAACATTAGTAAAAATTTCCACTTAATTTTCTTGTCCAAATTTCCCAGGAATATTTTCTATGTACTATTTGCACATATGTGTTTATATATATATATATATCTCAAAATATAAATATATAATTTGATTTTTATGTAAAATTATAGTGACAATTTTCTTCGTATACATACATGTATACATATATACATACAATCATATGTATGTATATATTTAAACTAATAAAAATATAATGTTCAGTATTAATATTTAAAATTTAAATTGAAAGTATTATGTGAATGTAAAAAATATTGAATACATAAATATACCATTTTCTATTTTCACTATCCTTATTATTTAGGTTTTAATTTTTTTTAAATTACATATAGTAAAATTTAATTTAAAGTATACTATTACATAATTAAAAAATTTAAATTTACATGGGATGTATGAATTGTAAATTTTCACTAAACACATTAAATGTAAATTTCCACATAAATGTTTAGTAAATATTTATAATTAATTTTTATTTTAATTATACAGAAAAAGCTATTTGAAAAATTCTATTTCAAAAATTATATATAAATTCAGGTTTAAATTATCAATGAAAATTTGAGAACACGTAAAAAAATAATTTATTTTTTCACTTATACGTTGAACTCAAAATTTCATAAGGAAATAGTCAGTGAAAATTTCCCATATAAATTTACAATTAAAATTTTTATTAGAAATCTATAGTTTGAAGTTCAAAAATGAAAATATATCAATACATAAATAAAAAAATGGAAAATATCTCCCAAATAATTTCACTAAAACTTCAACTAGAAGCTTTTAGTGAATATTTCCACTAAAAAATTTTAGTTAAAATTTAAACATGAATTTCAGTTATAATATTTCACTTGAATTCCATTATACTTTTCCTAAAAAATTTTTAAAAAAATTAAAATAAATATATGGTTATTTATCATGGAAAATCTATTTTAGTCTTTTCTAAGAATGTATCCCCTATCTATGAACTTCTTTTAAGGTTATCGTTAGGAAATTCTACAAGATGGTTGTTATTAAGGTTTGATTTTTTTCATTTTTGTGTTCTTGTCATTCTCCCACCATTATTATATGATTTATCATACTAATTTTGTATAATTAAATTTGTTTTATTATATATATCTAATAAATTTTGTTTCATCAAATTGACCAATTTTGTTTGGAATGTATATGATTGTTTGGGTTTTTACATTTTCATTACCTTGATCAAAATGAATCTACATCAGCTTTATATCTTATATTTCAATATTTGTTTATTCAGATTAGTATCAGTATTCTTAGTTTGATCTGGTGCATTGACATGTATCTGATTGGATTGATTAGAGAAATCTATTTTTGTTTGATCAGATTGCATTATATTGATTAGATTTATGTGGCTCCATCAATTTAGCCGATATGATTAAATATTTTATGATATTTTGTTCTGTATTTCATGGGATTCTACTCCAAGTGGAATGGACTATATTTTTATATGTCAAATTGATTTTGATTCCACATTGGGCTAAGCAGAATTTTGTTATAAGATATTTTCATTGGATTTATTAGACCTTCTACATCTATATATTTTTTAATCATTTTCATTAGTTTTTTCAATATATAGTAGTGTCTAGTTATTACAAGACCTACTGAGGGAAATAAAACTCTTATATTTGGATTTATTAGTAATTTGTATCCCTCAAATAGTTTTCATTATCCATCATTATAGTGCATAACACATCCAGGATAAGGATACTATGTATAAAACCATTTTCATAAGTAAGGACACCATATCTCTCAATGTCAAACATGGGTTTTCAAAATGGATTATTTTCCTGATATGGATGGTAATTTTAGTTCCCTTGGCCTCTAATAGAATTATGTCTTGGATGATACTATTTTTCACAACTCCCAAAACCATATTGCTTCTTCTATCTGGGAAGATGGTCTCGAGGTAAGGTTCATTATTATATTTTATAGTTGCACTTTTGGGTCTAATAATTGGATGACATAGCATCTTCTCAAGAGACATATACATTATTTTTCGTGCCCATTGATAATTAGAGGGGATTTTAATAAAATTAATTCTGAAAATGGAAAGATTTGTGGAGTGAAGTGGAATGTAAATTTAATGCAGTATTGTCAGAGTGAATTAGATGATATAACTTTGGTGGTTTTGAGTCATGTTGGTAACCCTTTTACATTGAATAGATGTAGGATACCAAACACTCATATTACATTCTTTATGAAATTATTCACATGCTACTAATTACCGTTGACCATAATCTGACTTTTGTTACTTTAATTTAGATTTTATTTTCAATATAGTTAAAGAAGGATCCATATGAAAATAACGTGTTTAAAAGATGTGAATTTTGGGGGGATTGATAATGTGTCATTTTGGCGAGGAGATGTGTTTTCATTTAATATAATACAAAATTTGGACTCTGATTTACAAGTAAAGAGAAAATAACCATTGATATTTTGACTAATATATTTAGTAGATTGAAGAATATCTAGGTAGGGAATATGGGAGTTTTACGTATTGCTTATCTGTAGAAAATCTGTGGTTCCTCAAGAAGTAGCTGCCTTATATTCTTCTGTGAAAGGACTGACTTTGGAATCTCTACTTTGAAGCTCTTCATGTGGAGTAATGTGATCAGAATAGAAATTTCATTCACCAAAAATAATATTCTCAGAGGTGAATATTCTTTATTCATAAGCTTCCTGACTCTAAAGGGTGTTGAGTTTATAGTGGGGATGGTAAATTTAATTTTTTGTCATAGATTTCTAACTCTTTTCTCAAATAATAGGATGTTATATTACAATATTACATTGGTAAATGTATCATTCCTACCATTTCATCACACAAGAATTCTTAATTAAATAGCGATATTTTGGGTAATGAGTTTATTTATGGTATAAAAATAATTCACTCTATAATTTCACTTTTGGTGGATGACCTCCAAGTGATATTTTATAAGAAGTTATAGAATGTTCTTGGAACATATGTTTTAAATCTTATTAATCAGTTTAGGAGTGGTATTCCATAACATCAAACATAAAATGAAATTATTATTTCTTTAGTTCCTATATTTCCAAGTCCTTTCTCAATGAATTTTTCTATCAAATTGTCCAATATAATTTGATTTATAAAAATAATTTAGATGTTTTGGATGAAAAATTTAGGTTTATATTTCAATTCATTGACTTTGATACTCAACGTAATTTTTACCATAACATTTTATCATATATAATTTCATTGTGACTCATGATATTTTCCATTTGATGAATATGAGATATTATGATATAAAAGAATCCATTTATTTGATTATTTACATGAATAAGGCATATGAAAATTTGGATTGGGTAATCTTGGAGCATATCCTCCACAAATATGGGTTTCAAGATGATTTTATTTGAAACATGAGATGTGTTTCAAAAGTAAATTATAAGATTAATGTTAATGGAGAGTTTATTGATCCTTTTTTCACTATTATAGGCTCATGACAAGGAGAGTCTATCACCCCTTAACTTCTTATTAGAATTTCATTTGTTTATTAGATTAATATTTCAAATAATGTTATTGAAGGAAATATCCCCACTATTAGGGAGAGTATGAATAGATCTGAAACTTGCACATACATTTTCAGATGATTTATTTCTTTAATTTAGTGCCACTTGTAAAGAGTATTATAACATTGCTCAATTTATTTTATGTTACTGTTATACATCAGGTCTATAGATTAATTTCTCATAAATAATATCCTCAGTCAAAAAGAGTTTCTTTGGGTGAAGAGGGGTTATTTGTGTGCTCTGTTACATGTTAATTAGGTTCTTAATCAAATTAAGTTCCTAGGTATTCCAATAGTTACTAGATGATAAAAAATATAGGTGTTTAGTTTTTCATGAATATGGATTGAAAGTGGAATAATGGATATAGAGGGAAGGATCTATCATGAACTATGAATACCGTGTTGATCATAATAATGGTATAATCTATTCATTGTATTTTAATTTCCCTCATATAACTCCCAAAAATATTATCATCCGGTTTTATTCTATGTTCCCAGATATCATGTGGGGTTCTAAGGATGGTAGGAGGAATATATATGATTCGGGTATAGTGGTAGCTTGTGATAGGCCATTCCCAAATTTGGTTGTCATCATGATCGATGATTATTCTATTAGTAACATGATGATGGACACTGTGATCAACAAAAATGATTGATGAATATAGAAAATGGGAAAATGATGGAAACAAAATGCAGGATTGTAACATGTTATTTACTAATAATTTATTCAATTAATTAATTGTTGTACATGAAATTATTTATTTAGTTATTGATCTAAAAATGGATCTTAATCATACATTAATTTCATTGTAAGAATCAATATTAGATTCCCTCTAGTAATGATTTACACATGGTCAACGAATCTCTAAAATTCCACAAAGGAATCTCTAGGTTTTGGCATGGTAGATCCTATATATTGCGTTATTCACCATTTATCTCCCCAAAATCACATCCAAAGTACTATCCCTGATCTATCTAGATTTGAGAGTATATGGTGAAGGAAAATATATCTCAATTCATGAGATCATTCTTGGAGAAAGAAGCTATGTAGGTTTTCGAGAGGACTGTCACGAACCGAATAAGGTCCCCACCAAAACTAGAACCAAACTCAGCCGGTGAGACGTCCTGAAGGGTGTTCCCGATCCCCACGAGCTGGCACAAGTTCCCGGGAAATATAAAATGCAATTTGGGAATTATTTACCCATGTTTCTAAACATAAAACAACAAACTAATCCAATAAAACAAATCTAGACTTTTCAAACAAAACCATCTTTTTCAAAATTTTAGAACTGAATTACATAATTTAAAAAAATTATAGAAGACTATAATAACTGAGTAAACCAACAATTGATATCCCAAGAACCTCTACATGGCAAGAGGCACCACCCTCAAGCCATATCCACAACACCGTATCATGATGGAGCGCTAAAAACCCGAACTGTTGGCATAAAAGTTTTACCCAAACCTATGGATACAGAAATAACCAAGTATACATACACCCAAGGGTGTAAGTAGGGTGTGAGCCAATGCCCAGTAGGATACCACAACTAAGAGATTCCATGTGACAAACATTCAAAGACGAAAATCATGCAAGTTTTCAAAAACATGCAATTTCTAGTTACAATTTCTAAACGATGCAACTAAAAAATCCATTTTAAAGTGGGATAATTTAAAGAATCAAAAATTTTAAAATAAATTCAAAAGCTACAGAATTTTTACTACCAAATATAGCATATGCCGACGGTATGTATAAAGGATCTAAAAAGAAAAAGCAATATGAAATAACCCCTAGGCACTAGCTAGCAGTGGGTCCCAGGTACCTCTTATCTCGGTGAGAGTATCAACAAAAAAATATTTGTTCTCATGCACGAGCCACTAGTAGGGAACATACCCATAACCTAGTGGTCCCCAGTAATCATCATCATAGTTTAGTTAGAGTTGTAAGCATCAATCTTGCTATGTGAAACTGAGTCTAAACCACACAGATTCACTAGCATACTAGTACACGTCCACCCACCTAGATACCCAGGTTTTCCCATTGTTCTAAAACATGTTCAACAAGCCATGAAATATAGTTTTCACATGAAAATATCACTTCTATGTCACACATTAACCATACAGCCCCATGTACATCACACAAGTCACAAATTTTTCTTTTCATTGAAATGAATTTTGAAATCAAACTCACACCAAAATAGCCCACATACTTTTTTCATAGCATTCACATTTCAAAAATTCCTTTAACAATTTTATAAAGTCCCTAATAATATTCTAAACATCACATAATAGACCACTCACATGTTTCATAAAAACTCTTTTTATAAAAAAAAATCCATTTTTCACATCGCACTCACACAATAAGCCCACATCACGTTCACACCTCATTCACATTTCACTAAATCCATTAAACATTTTTATAAATAATTTCCAAAAGGATACACATTACACGACAGACCTATTCACATTTTAAAAGGTCCATTTGAAAGTATAAGCAATCAAAAACAGTTTTCCAATACAGGTTCTCCTCTTACATAAATCCATAAACCATTCAAAACTTTCATAAAACAATTATAAAGAGTGTACCAAAGAATTTCACATAAAACCCATTTCAAAACTGTATTTCAGGGAAACAATAACACCAATAAAAATTCAAAACAGAATTTTCAGCCCCAAAAACAATTATTAAACTACCCCAAAGTGTTATACAAACACCTCAAACAATACCATAAAATATCGACATGAAAAGCATTTCAAAATCACTTTCAAGATGTACAATATGGTTTTACAACTTAAACCAATAACAAAACACTCATTAAAACATAATGCCACACCAATACCCTGCCAAATCAAAATTTTCCACCCAAACAAGATTTATTAAACCAATTTCATATGTTATAATACACACCGAAACAATACCCAAAGGGTTGCACATGAAAAACACCCAATTCTAAGCTAAAATGGAACTATAAAAATTAATTCTTAACCAAATTCAACGTAAACAATTTTCGCACTACACACAACATATTAGTAACATTCATAATAAGTAATTAAATCAAACTAACTCATCTAGTAATGATTACACATGGAACCATCTACCGGAAGTGTCAAATCCCAAAAAACATGGTGTGAAACATCAACTACACCACCGCTGCACCACATGGAAGTTAAATCAAGACCTAGAAAACAATATTTTAAAGATAAAGTCACCAAATAAAACCCTATTTTCGAACCCTAACTTCTGAAAATTTTAGAACATAATGAAAGAGAGAGGAAACCCTAAGGTAAAAGGAAGAAACCAAGAAGGAATCACTTACCCAAAAAAATCCTGACGAAAACAACCCAAAATCGACTAGAATCTGAATTTTAAAACAGATCAAAATTTATTGTATATTCGAAAAAGAATGATAAGTTCATTTATGAATTGTAATGGGGGAAATGTATAGGAATTGAGAGAGTTATGATGCAAATAACTTACCTCCTCAAATCTGCCCGATTTTAGAAACCCAACGAATTTCAGCAATCAATCACTATTTAAATGAGCTCCAAAGAGGGGGAAAGGAAATGGGAGCACGGATGGGATTCTTAGGGTCGAGAGGGAGGTGGATTCACGGAAAAATTCACTATAATGAATATGATATTAAAAAATTAAAAACAAAATTAAAAACTGGAAAATGGGCTTTCGGGTTGGCCCAATTCTCAAATAAAAACCCACATCCCCCATGATTATATATTTATAAATTCTCAAAATTTAAATGTGGTGTTAATATATCAGGGGAGAAAATTTAGGAGTTTCAATGAGTGAAAAATATGAAAAAATGAAAAAATTACAAAAGAAACCAAATTTATTTTTAAATCTAGAATTGGGCTCATGGTTTGGCTAATTACATGAAAACTCACCTATTCTCCATAAAACCTTTGGAAATCCCCAAAACAAAGCATGAATGTAAAATTAATTAAAAAAAATAACTTTAAAAAATGATATGTATGTGAAAATTATCCCCACCTTGAAAACAGTCCAACCCAGAACGTCACAGCAAGTTCAAAGCAACAACCAAACCCCACTGAGAAACCAATAGGTACTCTCGTGCTAGGTTTCACCCCCAAAGGACAAAACACCTCCAGCGATCAATTAAACAAGGATTAATCTCAAAACCAAAACATAAACCACTTTCATAATATGATCTATAAATCTAATACTTTATCCCAAATGAAAATTCTTCAAACCCTATCCGAACAAGACTCAAGCAATTCACCCAAATGAACAACAACTTTGAACAAGGTTACACTTACCGTTCTTTAACTAAACCATTGGGCGATCTCCAGTCCCCACGTTTACTCAAGGAAGATGTTGGTATCTAGATAGACTTGAATGATACTATCTACACATAACCAAGAACATGGATAAATCTATGTTACTAGAATGGGGGGATACTATTATGCTCCCCACCATAATAGACAACCAATAATTTTTTTTCTGAGACAGAATCAGGACACTAATAGGGGGAGGCCTGAACGGACTCCCTGGTACCTAGGGTAGACTTCTATTCAGAATTTCTGAAGGAACATACATTAGAATCATAGTGGTTCTCCCTACCATAAGAACCAACCATCTTAACCGACCAGCATGGGTCGACACAGAAAAACAAAAAAAATCATGATTTGGGAAGGTTACATGGTTAGTCCGCACAGTTTGTGAAACTAGGATCTAACTGTGCTAACCAATCATCCCACATGGATTCCAGGAACAAATTCACTCTTAATAGTTCAACCAAACGTGAACAACAGAAGAAATATTATGATATCAGAGGATTAAACTCTTCCTATCTTTCATATTTAGGATAGGAATTTGTAAAAGGGTTTAAATGACCCTGTGATTTTCCTTGACTACTAGCCAGCTTCTCTCCGAGACCAATGGTTGGAGCTCGAATGATTGAATCATCTTCGACCTTGTAGTTAGTCTTTGAAATCCCATTGAATGACAATTCATATTTCAGTGCCACCAAAAAATACACCGGAATCCTAGATATGCTTTCCACACATAACACATTCCAAACATACTTTACCATATACCGATATTTCACTGAAACAAGGGCTGAGAGGATGCCCAGACATCACACCTTGTTTCTTCAGGTGAGAAAAAATAGAAGTAAAGAACACCTACACTCACATTCCAATAAAATGGAAGATTTTGATGTTTTTACAAGGGAGACATTCTCCCATCATAACAGGGACTCTCATAGGATTTCACTACTTTCACCTATATGGTCAATCAAGCACATGACATCATAAGGCATCACATAACATGACCATTGAGACTGATATAAACAATGCTTGGAGAGGGACCTTATACAACATCCCCAAAACAACACACAATTCTATAAAGTGGCCACAATATCTTCTTGTGACCATATTTCCCACACAGGTAGTCTATTGTGAACTATTTCTTTGAAGAGACTATGAAGGACTTAGAGTCCCCCTTAGACACTATCCATACTGACAACCCTAGACAACTTCCACCTTTGACGAATCTGGTAGCTTATGAAACTAAGGTCTCTTTCAACCATCCACGAGGACTCTTCTACAACAAGAGGATAAAAAAAACCAAGAATGTAAATGGTGTAGAATCATTCTACAAATCTCAAGAAAATATTCCTTACATTGATCAATTGGTGGATTTTCCAATGACGAAACAATCCTAGTTTCACATTAGTTGTTCACTAACCCTAAATGGGGGTGTACCTTATCAAACATGAGAACCCAAGGACCCAACCAAGATGGTCCATTGGTAAAAAAACATAAACAAGATCCAAATACATGAATGTATCCACCATAAAGGTGTCCCGAAACATATCTCAGTGGAGACTACTAACCATTCCTTCAACCTAGCGTACCGACCAAACATAAACCCAAAACACAGTTCAAATAGGAGGGGTTATTAGACAAAAAAAAACATCCCACAAAAACAACATTTTTAATAACCCATAATACAAACCATCCCAAACTATTAATCAAGACATCATGTTTTCTTTAGAAACATTTCTTTGAAAAAAAACGGTTCAACGGTAAGAGTATTGACCAATGGTACCCCATGGGCCTCACACATCCATATTTTTGTGCCACACCGGGCACCCTCTTCATATCTCTCCTGAAACTCATCCAGTCGTGCAATCACCCATCCATCATACCATATAACCCCATGCATGTGGTCTCTCATGGAAATACCAAAGGATAAAACAAAGATTCATTCCAATTTTCAAAACCAAAAAGGTAATCCAACACATCCTTTTTCTCAAAATAGCTAACCACAAGATTTCAAATACCAATTCAAATATTACTAAAATTTTCAGAAAGACTCAAACTTTTATACAAGAACTCTCTTTCATGTTATTCACATAAACTTCATAACATACCATCCCATTAAAACACTCTATGATTGTTTATAAAACTCTATTGGAAACACTTTTTCAAAACCAACATCATTACAGTTTCTACATTCAAAAGAGGCGTAATCCCACAATTTTCCATTTAAAAATAATTCTCAATATTCAGATCCAAAATTTCATAAATTATACCATTCCATCATTATTTGAAAATCATTTCACAAAAAAAATACACTTCATAAAACCAAGTCACTTTAAAACCAAAATTCCAAGATTTCAATACTAAAGAACACAAGATAATGTGAGAGGAAACTTGTTTCAGGGGGTGACATGGACATATGGTTGGCAGCCATATTCCAATCACTTCACTGTCATAGAGAGTGTTCTAGGAAATATCATCATCTCCACATGGTTTTCTAGGCTCTGTGAGCTTACTGAGACCATTAACCCAACTATCTTCTCATTTCCCCTAGTCATCATTAAACCAAGAAAAAAAAAGGTCTCCCAAAGGTCCCGACATACCCTGGATACGTGAATCCCATCACGAGGTGTGGTGATCAGCCACACTACTCAAAACTGTAATTCCATGTCTTGAAAATCCTAACTCCATACTATCCTGACTGTTCCCCAAATAACATAACCCAAAGTGAGCGAACCTCCTCTGATACCATTTTGTCTCGAACCGAATCTGGTCGCCTCCAAAACCGGAACCAAACCCAGCCCGTGAAGAGTCCCAAATGGCGTTCCCTATCGTCATGGGCTGGAACAAGTTCCAAGGTAATAGAAAATGAAATTTGGGAAGGATTTACCCATGTTTATAAACATAAAACAATGAACAAATCCAATAAAACAAATCTGGATTTTTCAAACAAAACCATCTTTTACAAAATTTCAGAACTGAATTACATAAATTAAAACTATTATAGAAGACTATAACAACTAAATAAACCCAAAATGGATATCCCAGGAACTTCTACATGGCGAGAGGCACCCCCCTCAATCCATATCCACAACATTGTATCACGATGGACCGCTAAAAACACTAACTATTGGCACAAAAGATGTACCCAATCCTGCGACAATAAAAATTACCAAGTCTGCTTACACCCAAGGGTGTAAGTAGGGAGTGATCCAATGCCCAGTAGGATACCACCACTAAGAGATTCCATGTGACAAACATTCAAAGACCAAAATCCTGCATGTTTTCAAAAACATGCAATTTCTAGTTACAATTTCTAAAAGATGCAACAAAAAAAATTCCATTTTCAAGTGGGCTAATTTAAAGAATCAACACTTTTAAAATAAATTCAAAAGCTACTGAATTTTTTCTTCCAAATATACTTTATGCTGATGGTAAGTATAAAGGATCTAAAGAGCACATGTAATAGTAAATAACCCCTAGGCACTAGCTAGCTGTGGGTCCCAGGTACCTCATATCTCAGTGAGAGTATTGACATAACAATATCTGTTATCATGCACAATCCACTAGTAGGGAACATACCCATAACCTAGTGGTCCCCAATAATCATTATCATAGTTTATTTAGTGTTGTAAGAATCAATCTTTCTAAGTGAAACTGAGGCCAAACCCCACGTATTCACTAGCATACTAGTACACGTCCACCCACCTAGATACCTGTATTTTCCCATTGTGCTCAAACAAGATCAACAAGCCAATAAATATATTTTTCACATGAAAATATCACTTCCACCTCACAAATTAACCAAACAACCCCATGTACATCACACATGTCACAAATTCCACTTTTCATTGAAATGCATTTTGAAATCAAACTCACACCAAAATAGCCCACATAATTTTTGCATAACATTCACAATTCAACACATCCTTTAACAATTTTATAATGTTCCTAAAAATATTCTAAACATAACATAACATCCCACTCTCATGTTTCATAAAAAACATTTTTATAAACAAAATCCATTGTTCACGTCACACTCACACAAAAATCCAACATCACGTTCACACCTCTTTTACATGTCACTAAATCTATTAAACATTTTTATAAATCATTTCCAAGAGGATACACATAACATGATAGACCTATTCACATTTGAAATGGTCCCTTTGAAAGTATAAACAATCCAAAATATTTTTCCAGTACCATTTCATCTCTTAAATAAATCCTCAAACCATTGAATACATTCATAAAACAATTCTAAAGAGTGTACCAAATCTTTTCACATAAAAATCATTTCAAAACCGTATTTCAAGAACAAAATCACACCAATACAAATTCAAAACAGAATTGGAAGCCCCGAAAACATTTATTAAAATACCTCCAAGTGTTATACAAACACCTTTTACAATACCAAAAAAGATCCACATGAAAAGCACATTTTTCAAAATCACTTTCAAGAAGTACAATATTGTTTTACACATTAAACCAATAACAAAAACCTCTTTAAAACATAATGGCACAACAATACCCTGAAAATAATAATTTTCAGCCCAAAAAAGATTTATTAAACCAATTTCATATGTTATAATACACACCCAAACAATACCCTAAGAGTTGCACATAAAAAACACCCAATTCTAAGAAAAAATGGAACTATAAAAATAAAAGCTTAACCAAATTAAATGTAAAAACTTTTATCACCACACACAGCATATTAGGAACATGAATAATAAATAATTCAAGAAATATAACTCATCTAGAAATTAAAACACATGGAATCACCTACTGGAAGTGTCAAATCCCTCAAAACATGGGGCGATACCTCAACCGCACCACCGACGCACCACAAGGGAGTTAAATCCAGACCTAGACCACAATATTTTACAAATAAAGTCACCAAATAAAACCATTTATTCGAACCCTAACTTCTGAAAATTTTAGAACATAATGAAAGAGATAGGAAACCCTAAGGGAAAAGGAAGAAACCAAGAAGGAATCACTTATCCAAAACAATCCTGAAGAAAACTACCCAAAATCGACCAGAATCTGAATTTTAAAATAGATAAAAATTTAATAGATATTAGAAAAATATGGAGAAGTTCATGTATAAATTTTAATGAGGGAAAAGTGTAAGAATTGATATAGTTATGATGGAAATAACTTACCTCCTCAAATCTGTCCGATTTTAGAAACACTAATCATTTCAGTACTCAACCAGGATGGAAACAAGCTCCAAATAGGGGGAAAGGAAATGGGAGCGCGGCTGGTCTTCTTAGGGTCGGGAGGGAGGAAGCACCGAAAAATTCATTAAAATGAATAAGATATTAAAAAATTAGATAAACAATTTAAAACTGGAAATGGGCTTTCGGGTTGGCCCAATTCTAAAATAAACACCAACATCTCCCATGATTATGGATTCATAAATGCTCCAAATTTAAATTGTGTGTTAATATATTAGGAGAGGAAATTTAGGATTTTGAATGAGTAA
This sequence comes from Viscum album, assembly GCA_963277665.1. Taxonomy (NCBI): domain Eukaryota; kingdom Viridiplantae; phylum Streptophyta; class Magnoliopsida; order Santalales; family Viscaceae; genus Viscum; species Viscum album. The sequence continues at coordinate 978,696,032 of OY728161.1, forward strand.
AATATATTAAAAAATTAAAAAATTACAAAAGAAACAAAATTTATTTTTATATATGGAATTGGGCTCACGATTTGGCCCATTTCATGAAAACTCACCTATTCTTCATAAAACCATTGGAAACCCCCAAAACAAAGCATGAATTGAAATTAAATTTAAAAAAAAAAAATTAAAATCAGTTATGTATTTGACAAGGACTCTCTAGATTTTGGTGTGCCAAAAAAAATTTAATTGTCCCTTTGGAATATAATTATATTTTTTTAATATACCTCTAGGGTTAGAAATAAATAATTACACAAGTTCTCGTTATTATTTATTTAGTCACCATGGAACCCCATGCCGATAATAATAATAATATTATTTTGTGACATGAAAACTCATATATTAATATTAGATATTATTTATTCAAATAATACTCAATATATATTATATCACACTAGACCATTAAAATCAGTCCACCATTCCTCCATAACTTTTTGGGCCTTGATGAATGAATATTTAATTAATAAATAAATATAAATTCATTATTCCCTAATAAATAACTAAATATAATTTTTAGTAAATAGAAAATAATTTATTTACTATATTATTCCCAAACAATATTCCATAGATTTACTAGTGACAGAATTTATATGATCACGAAAACACGAATAAATATTAGACCACATAAAGGAATAATATTTATTCAACTTGTTGAAAATAAATGATAATATATATTTTGACTGAGATTCTTGATACACTATGTGTGTGGCACTATAGACCTCTTTTTCAGTGGAATTAGCAAAGGTGGCCTCATGTATATGGTTAGCATCTAGAAATATGCCATGGAACCCATAGAGAAGGAATTTAATGTCAAAATGACATAATACCTCAAAGAGACACTTATTATTTATTTTAATCCCATTATTATGATACCTCTTATCAATAAGGTTGGATGCTTGTTCCATCAACCTATATGCTTGATGTCTCTTTATATAAATCTCTAAAATATAAATTTCATATACACCACCATGGTCAATGTTTTATTGATGCTATATCTTTTCTATATAATGGACAGTGATATCAAATTTCATTAGAGAATGGAAGGGAAAAATCCTTCCTCACATTGTTAATTAATGAAATATTAATCATGAATCGACCAAAGTATCATAACTCTACATGAACACATGTCCTGATATTTTTCATTAATATATCAACGTGAGTGACTTAAATTACTCATTAATAATATTCATAATGTCTATGGATCAATAAACATGTCAACAATTAGGAACATCCAATAAATAATATAAATTTCTATTTCTTACCAGAGGGTCTCGTTCTCATAATATCATGCACTGGATATTACAAAGGGAATATACCATGAGAAGGTGACTCAAATTCTGATGTGTCTCCCCCCCTGATGGACTGAATATTTTGTCCCCAACGGATTTCATCTAGATATAGAATAAATATTTAACAATATTACCATAGAACTTCTGGGTTCACATCATAGTGGGGAATAGGGATGACCATTTAGTGTGAAAAGTACACATAGAAAATTATCACATAATATTTGATATAGAATAAAAATAATGATTTGACAAGGATTTTATTGACATTAAAAACAATGATTAGAGGTTATCATAAAGTAAATAGAAGTTAGTATTAGGGAACTAACTGCAACATACTCCCACATTCATTAGAACCAATTATTAGAAACCTCCAGTATAATAACTCCCACATTCTACTAATTCTTCGGTTGAGATATGCCTTTAGTCATGGGGTAAAACATGTTTTCATCAAGGATAACTATTCTTACTACAACATAACCTATTTGTTAAAATCCATCAAAAGGTGATACTTCCAGAGTATGTGCTTTGTTAGTTGGTGTGACATTGTGTCTTCTGAAAGAGCCACCACATTAGTATTATCACAATAAAATGTGTTGGGGTTTTTAATATTGGGTGACACATAAATATCCACGACAATTTTTTATATCTAAATGTCATACTTGGATGCATAAAAAGACTCTATATACCCTGAATCCATTGTTGAATCAGTAACGCCCGGATTAATTGAACTCATCCGACTCACATCTCCTCCATTGAAATATAAAACATATCCTAACTGATACATAATATCATTTTATCTATTTAAACCCTAGAATCAATATAAACCCTGATGACCAACTCCTCATCTCTTTTACACACTAGGAATATAATTCTTAGTTCTTCGAGGATACATGAGGATATCCTTAATAATAGACCAATGTTGTACCCCTGGATCTACATGATATCTTTCTACCAAGATAAATTCATATGAATCATACATTTTATTACATGAAAAGGAAAACATGATTATCCTATAATTGAAGAAAACGAGATCTAACTCATTATCTCTTTCTCCTATTGCGTATGCGGTAGCATATTATTACAAATATATATACCACGAGACACCGTAAGTCATACCCTTTTGGACTGTTCCATACTAAATTTATTTAGTATATATTCAATATATGTACTTTGACTTAGTCTACGAAACCTGTTGGATCTATCATGATTGATCTTGAACCCGATAATATAGGCTACTTCACCAAATACTTCATTTAGAAATAGTTGATTAAATAGTCATCAACAGACTAAAAGATAGGTATGTAATTTCCAAAAAGTAATATTTCATCAACATATACTACTTTAATGACTACTATATTATTCCTAAAATACATATAAATATATGGCTCACATTAATTCATAATGAAACCAAATTATTTTCTAGATTTCTCAAATTGAATGTTCCAAGGCCTAGATGATTTCCTTAATCCTTAATTGGATCTCTGCAAATGGAAAAAACTTTTGGTATTAACTATAATTAGAAACCCTAATGGTTGTGTCATGTAGAAATCTTACAGAAGGTTCTCATTATAGATTTTTTTTTGAAATCCATATTAAAAATTTCATAGTCATGGTATGATACTATAAAATGTAAAATTTTTTGGGTTTAAGCATTGAAACATTTAAAAGGTTTCATTATTGTAAATTCATTGATTTTGTTTAATCCATTTTCCTCTACGCATTATTTATAGATATTTATCTTACCTTCAATGGGTTTTTCTCTTGAATAACAATTTATGCCCAATGGGACTTACAACAACTATAACAATGTCCAAAACCAAAAATTTGTTCTCATAAATTTAATCCATTTCAGATTTCATGGACTCTTTCCATATATTAGCATCTGATCACTCTATTACTTCATTATAAGACAACGTTTCATAATTTTTAACAAAAAACGATTCACCATATTCGGTGACTAGAAAACCATATCTTTCTAGTTCTATTACCTCTCTAGATATCCTATATAGTACTTTTGTTTAGTAATTACCTCTTCAATGGGGACCTATAGAATATGTTCCTATACCATATATTTTGTATCATGAGTGACAAATTAATCAAAATCATTCTATCTCACACTACACTTTTCGATTATATTCTCCCTCTCATGAAAGATAGATTTTATGAAGACAATAACATTGTTTTTTGCGGGGTTTTATAGGTATTATCATTTTTTTCCTAGTACACATAATAAACAGTCACCTAGTTCTCAATGGTGCGGGTTAATTTCTAGAAAAGGATTTAAAATGACTTATAACCCCATACATATGTATGTGAAAAAACGTCTTTCATTCTACTCCAAATTTCATAAGGAATTTAATTTTCAACTTTGTTTTGTACTCATTTTATTGTATATACCACATTTTGTAATGAATTTTACCAAAAGGATATTGGAATATCTTCATGAATCTTCCTCAACCTTAAAATTACTAACAAAATATTTTTCCTCCTTTCACAAACACCACTACACTATTTTGTGTGAGGTGGAGTGAGTTGAGATAGAATCCCAAACTCCCATAAATATTTTATAAAATATGTGTTAAGATATCTGCCACCTCAATATAATCATATAATATATATCTTTTTTCAAAATAGATTCAATAAATGATTCTTAAATTATTTTAGTTTTCTAAATAAACTAAACTTGTACATAATCATGTAGAAAAATCCATATCTACTCATGTCATCATTAAAATTTATTAAGTAAGAATACCACTAGTGCAGAGAACGTTTTTGGGAGGTTATTTATTATTTTAAAAGTCGTATTTTGGCCGACGTTATTATTGGAGACATTATAAACATAGTTTTTTATGACGGTTATTTTGCAACCGATGTTAAACACACAAATCAGAATGCATTTTTCATGTCGGTTAATAAAAACCAGACGTGGAAAATGCTTCTTAATCGTGGATTATTACATCGGTTATTTAATAAAAAAAGAGGTATATACCCTTCACATCGGTTATATAGTAACAGATGTCATAAAGCACTCCTCCAAATAGTTTATCATGTCGATTATTTTTATAACCAACGTGATAAACCTATCTTCCAAGCGGTTTCCAATGTCGGTTATATTATAACTGATGTAAAAACATATCTACAATGTCGGTTATAAAATAACCGATATAAAAAACTTTCAATTTCAATGTATTACATCAGTTATGAAATAACCTATGTAAAAACCATTTCCCATGAAGTTATTACATCAGTTTCCAAATAATAGACATTAAATATAATTCCAATGCATGTTTACGTCAGTTATTTCATAATCGATGCAAAAAAAATTTTAAAATAAAAACGAACCAATTTTATGCCTAGCCAAATTACCTGAAACAGACCAAAAGTTTAACCAAAATATAACAAAATAGACCAGAACCCCCCCCCCCCACTGGACAACCCCCACCACACCCCCACACCACTGGACTGTCCCCACCCTTGGACAGCCCCCAAACCCCTGGACAACCCCCACTCTCCTGGACACCCCCACACCCCTAGACTACCCCACCACCCCATGGATATCCCCCCACACCCCTGGACAACCCCCATCAACCTGTAGACCCCCACCCATGTAAAACACTCCCACACCCCTGTACAAACCTCCCACACCCATGAAACATACAAAAAAGTATCCAAAAATAGACCAGACCCCCCCCCCCACCACACTAGAAATCCCCCACAACACCCCTAGATTGCCCCACCACCACCTGGACAATGCCCACACCCCTAGACAACCCCCACCCTCTTGTATACCCAACCCCCTGGAAAACACTCCCACACCCCTGGAAAGCCCCCACACACCCTTGAAACAGAACAAAAAGTTATGAAAAACAGACCAAAACAGACCAGAACCCCCTCCCCCACTCGACAAACCCAACCACACCCCTGGACACCCCCACACACTCTTGGACTGCCCCCACACCCTGGAAAACCACCCACACCCATGGATAACCCCCACCCTCCTGGAAAACCCCCCACACCACTGGACTGCCCCCACCCCCGGGACAGCCCCCCACACACCTAGACAACTGCCACCCTCATGGACACCCACACACCCCTGGACAGCCCCCTCCCACTAGACAGCCCCCCCCCCACACACCTGGACAACCCACACCCTCTTGTATACCCCATACCCCAAGAAATCACTCCCACACCCATGGACATCCCTCCCACACCCCTAAAATAGACAAAAAATTTACCAAAAACAGACCAAAACCCCCCTCCCACCTTACTAAATAGCCCCCACAACACCAATAGACACCCCACACAACTGGAATTCCCCCCACCCCATGGATAGCTCCCCAAACCCTTGGGAAACCTTCCCACCCTATTGGAGACCCCCAAATCCCTAGACTCCCCCAACCCCCTGTACAACCCCCCCCCCCCCCACACACACACACACAGCTGGACAACCCCCACCCTCCTGGACTACCCCCACACCCCGGGACTACCCCCACCACCTGAACACCCCCAACACCCCTAGACAACCCCCACTCTCCTGGACACGCCCACACCCCTAGACTACCCCCACCCCCTGGACAGCCCCTCACACCCATGAAAAACCCCACAACACTCTTGTATACCCCCCATCCCCTGGACATCACTCCCACACTGTTGGACAACCCTCCCACAGACCAGAAACAGACCAAAATGTTACCAAAAAACAGACCAAAATAGACCAGACCCCCACCCCACTAGATATCCCCCACCACACCCCTAGACACCCCCACACCCCTCGACTACCCCCATCTTCTGGACAACCCCCACCCACCTAGACACCCCCACACCCCTCGACTGAGCTCAGCCCCTAGACAACCCCCAACAACCCTGGACTTCCCCCACCCTCCTCGACACCCCCACACCACTGGACTGCCACCCACCACCTAGACATCCCCCACCCTCCTAGACACCCCCACACACCTGGACTGCCCCCGCCCCCAAGACATCCCTTCACCCCACTAGACAACCCCCAATCCTCCTGTATACCCCTCCCCTAAACAGCAATCCCGCACCCCTGGACAACCCTCCCACACCCCAAAAATAGACAAAAAAGTTACCAAAAATAGAACAAAATAGACCAGACCCCCTCCCACCCCATTTGATACCCCCCACAACACCATTGGACACCCCCCACACCCCTGGATATCCCCCAACCGCTGGACAGAACCCACACCCCTAGACAACCCCGATCCTCCTATACACCCCCACACCCCTGGACTTTCTCCACCCCAGGAACTACCCCCCACACCCCTATACAACCACTGGACATCCCCCACATTTCTAGACATCCCTACCACCCTCTTGGACATAGTCCCACCCCACTAGATATCCCCCACCACACCCCTCGACACCCCCACCTCACTAGACACCCCCAGACCAAAAAAAGACCAAAACACGACCAAAATCAGACAAGAACCCCCCTCCCCACCCCATTGCATAGCCCCCACAACAGCCTTGTACACCCCCACCCCTGGACTACCCCACCCCTTGGACAGCCACTGGACAACCCCTGGATAGCTGGTGTTGGGAGAGGAGGTGTCTCCATCCCTCAGGGGGTTGAATGCCACTGGAAGGTACTCATCACTCTCAAATGCGAAGCTTGAGCTCTCAAAATATTTCACTAGTGCTTTCTTCCTCTTTAAACATCATTCATTCTATCACTTTGATGCCAATATAAATAGGTGAAAATCATTCACATAAGACAACGTTTCCCCTAATTATATTGGAATCAAAGTGATAGAATTAATGATATTTATAGGGGAAGAATGAAATGGTGAAACATTTTGAGAGTTCAAGGTTCCAATGTGAGACTGATGAGTACCTTCCAATGGCGTTCAACCACCCAGGGGTTGGAGGCACCACCTATCCCACCCCCTGGACTGCCCCCCATCCCCTTGGACTCCCTAGACACCCACCCCATAGGACATCCCTCCCACACCCCCAGAATCCCCCTCGCCCCACAGGACAACCCCACACCCCTAGACACCCCTTGGACTACCCCCAATATCATGGACACCTAGGACACCCCCACCCCAACGGATAGACCTCCAACACCCCTGGATAGCCTCCACCCCACAAAACACCCCCCACAGCTTTGGAACCCCTCCCCTAGACCAGAATCCATACAAGAAATACCATCATAAGTAGACCAAAACAAGAAGTAGAGAAAAACTAAACATTCACATATAAAACCTTCAAAACATACAATATCAACATAAAAAATACTAAATCTAGCCTAAACAACTACCAAAGACACAATTAAAATGAAAATATTCAAAATTACATTTTACACTACATATAACAAATATTAAATCAAACCGGTAAAATGATTTGACCATTCCACTTTCAAGTGTCTGACATATTGAGCACTATTGGGCTGAGGGTCATCAAATAGCTACAAATTAAAAGTTCAGTAGCTAACATGTATAATGAATTGGCAAAAAATAGCAAAATATCTTACCATAATCATCTCCCAAAACTGAGAGATTATCGCTTTGTCCACACTTCTCTAGTCATCATACAAAATTATTACTTTTCTCTTACCATAATTTGTTACAAAACTCTTAAAATCTTTTGCATTTGGACCTCTAGGAATATCCTCCTCATCAAACTCAATGAGTACCCTCTGATCCTGCTTAAGGGAAAGTGATGATTTTGGTAAATGTGTGCACACACATTTACTAACTCTTGAACTCTTTGTCATAATGGGAGCACATGAGGATGATTGGGGAACATAAATAGGAGAATGTGAATTTTCCTCCCTAGAGGTATGACCAATATGCTCATCTCAAGAATCATGTGGTTGATCAACTTATTGATCAATCACTATCCTTCAAATCAAAAAAACAAACATCAGTTCACAAATATACAAATTCAAATGTTACAATATTAATGTAAATAGAAAATAGAAAATTGTACTATGTTACGTAATAGTAAACATTGTTAATATGGTTACCATGTTAGAAAATGGAAAAGATGGTAAACATAGTAAACCTGTAAAAAATGGTAAACATGGTAATGTAATTGTCACTGAACAAAAATAATAGATATATAATTTAAATAATGGAAAACATGCTAAATTAAACTAAACAAAATTAAAACAAACAATAACTTATACTTATTTTGTTTTAATACATGCTTTAATAAAGAAAAAACTAACAATATCTAATATTTTATGAAAAAAATTCTAAACAAGAAATAAAAAAATGTTACCTCTAATTTTAGGAATGTACCAATGGGTTGTTTTCCCAAATTTCTTCATTGTGATCATTCTTTATGGCACTAACCATGTCTCAACATGCTCATAATTATGTTCTGTTAATCTTTCCATGGAAGTATGGATCTCAAAAAAATCAGAATCTTCATCATGTTCATCCTCACCAACATATTGTTTTTCCCTTGTAAAACAACATCCCCCTGCATATCTGATTTATCTAATGCATAGAAAATTTGTTTTCATGAGTTTCCATTATAAAAGAATTAGTTGTGTCTTACAATCTATTTAGATTAACAACTGTCATTCCACATTCATCATGTCTGACACTGTTGTTACCGATAGAATATTTACAGTTAAAAACAAGAACTTTAATTTTAAATTAATCAACCTCCCATAGGTCTTAAATCACTCCATAATAAATACTTGATGCAGAAAATTGGTTTTTGTCTTTAGCACATGAAAAATGCATTACTTCTGCAAACACCAATACACCACTATTCTGAACTGCACTTCTATTGTCCTGATATTTCGTATCAATAGTATAGCCATTAATGTCACAAACAGACCATGTTATCACATTTAGACATAGACCACCCACTACCCATTTTAATGTTTATGATACATCTGATCTACCAGGAAAGGTCTTTTTAAACCATGACAAAAATGTTTTGTTGTGCTCATTCAAAATACAGATTTATTTCTTCTTTGGATGACATTATTTCAACTCATTAATATGAAATGTGATATACGTTTGAGCATCAGCTATGTTATTTTAGATATATGATTCTAACTTATTCATCTGTTTAGTAGACAATGATTTGAATTTCAAGCCACGAATCTCCTTTCCCTCATTATTAACTCGTTCATGGTGAGACGAAGGCAATCCTATGTGCTGCACCATAACCATGTTGCTCGTACAAAACTCAGAAACCTCCTTAGAAATATAATTTTAAATAATGGAGGCTTAAGGTCGATTTGGATTCTTAACATACCCAATAAATATTTTCATATACCTTTCAAAATGATACATCCAACAATTATATATAGGTCCACAAAGATTTATTTCTCAATCCAAATGAATAATTAAATGCACCATTATATAAAAAAAGATGGAGGAAAATACATTTACAATTGACAAAGTATAAAAATTTCATCTTTTTCAAAAATGATTAAAGAATTCACATCAATCACCTTATTAAAAATTGAATTGATAAAATAGAACAACTTCATTATAGTCTTCCTGACACGGATGTGAAATATTCAACACAATGAAACTGATAGAAGTAGGTGCATCATGAAGTGAAAATCATGAGATTTCATACCTATCAAATTCAAGTCCATCAATGAGAAATTTTTTTTACATTTGAATAATAACATTGAGGAACTTTGATATCATGAAGACAATGAAAAATGATAATTTTCACTTTCTTGGATAATTTATGAAAAGAAAGGGGATGAAATGTTATTCTTCCATTAGGAGTGCGAGCTAACTCCAAACATATTCTCATTGATAGTAAGTCTAATCTTGCATTCAACCCATATATTTTATTTCTGTTAATATCTAACAATTTTCCGATCAAACTATCACATATATTCGTTTCCACATTCATGAAAACAGTATTATTTTTAACTTCATGATATCTCCAATATGGTAGCTCAGAAACTGTTTACATATTCTCCCAAATATGTCTATCATTACTAGATTTTCGTGTCCTTCCCAATGTCACATCAAGGTTCTCTACCCTCTCAAAATATAAATCAGGGGATAAAGGTTTTAGAGAAATATTAAATTATTGTGAGCCATTGAATTCCTTTTGTAGTCTTTTATAAGAGTGAACCATAGGCAAAATATTTCGATGGCCCATGTACACTGTTTTCCTCCCATGATGCAATTGACAATATGAAGTCTGTTGTTTCCAATTGGACATGCTTTATTCCCTTTAACACTGTATCCAGATAAATTTCCATATGGTGTGAAGTCATTTATACTGAAAAAAAGAACTACATGCATTTGAAAATATTCCAATTTATAAGAATCATACACCTTAATGCCATCCTCCTATAAAAGATTCAAATAATAAATCAATGCTGACAAGAAAACATCAATATCATTGTGGGGGTTGCTTAAGACTAGAGATCATTATACTCAACATGACATAGTTGTGCATCATAGAAACATTAGGAGAGTGGTTGTAAATTACTGATAAAACTGGTCGTGAACTACGTGTTCTTCTATAGTTGTCATGTATTTCTTGAATACAATTGTTGTCTTTATCTAAATTATGTGTAGTTAAAAATTTATTAGGGTAAATGATTGAAATGATGAATTATATGAAGATACCAAAATACCTTTTAAGGGATCTTTGTAATATCTACATCAACCTGTGATTTTTATTTCACCTTATACTGTGATGTCCCACATTTAGGACACTTTGACAGAAATTCATATTCCTTCCTATATATCATACAGTCATTCAGACATGCATGTATTTTCTTGTATCCCAATCCCATCAGGCATAATATTTTATAGGCCTTATAATGTGAATCTTGAATATCGTTATCTTTTGGAAGAATGTCTTTCATCAATTGTAGCAGCTCTATAAAACTTTTGTCACTCTATCCATGTTTTTCCACCAGGTCAATAAATCTTAACACCACGGACAAAACTATATAATTTGTACAACATGGATATAATGGTTTTTCAGCATCCCCATATTGACATGCAACTGTCAGTTCTATCTCAATTTTTTCTACTGCCTAATCATGAATCATTTCTTCAATTCCATCGGAGTTACCATCTTGTGAACCATCATCATCAATGAAATTCCATATAGTTTCACCATGCCAAATCCAGAAGCTGTATCTCAGATTAAAACCATGACAAATTAGATGATCTTTTATCTTTCTACTTTTCAACTTCTTCATATTCAAACATTTTAGGCATGGACCGAAAAATGTCAGTACTTAGAACATTTCGATTAGAAAATTACAAAAAGGAATCAACTCCTTACTCATATTCATTTCTCATTCTATGGGTCATAATTGAACATCAACTCATTATTACCAATAACAAATATTTAATTTATACATCCTTTTAAGATTAGAGAGATAAATGTTTACATGAAAAAAAAATCATAATTTGAATGTAATTTTTTTTTGAAAAAACAGAATATGCGTATTTGAAAAATTATGCTTGAATATGATTTTAAAAAGAAAATATAGTTATATATACCATTTTTAAATTCATCTTGGATACTATATTCTTAAGGTTCATAATGAATACATAATAGTTCAACTGGATAACAAATTCACTCTTCTGTAATAAAGAAATGTGATGTATAAATATTAAAATATGTATACATTCACTACAAAAAATTACACATATCCTAATGATTTGAAACCTTAGGAAAGCCCCCACTCCCATTAACAGCCCCCCACACCATGGACAGCACACCCACCCCCTTGGACATCACCCCCACCCCCACCCCCTAGACACCCCTACCCCTTGGAAAGCACCCCCACCCCCTTGGACACACCCACCCCTCCAAATAAACCTATAACACATTTATTAATATTATACCGTCAATTTAGAAAGGAAAAAAATATCCCTAATAATAGAAGGAATGATGGAGAAGAAGAAGTGGACGAAGAAGAAAAAAAAGAAACAAATAATAAAGGATGAAGAACATGGAATAATTAACTTACATAAGGAAACTACATGGAATCAAAGAAAACCACGGGTCCTCCAATTTTTGATAGAAAATTGGATAAAATAGTGTAAACATGAGAATTAAATCAAATTTAAAATAAAAACTCAGAAGGAGAAAATCACACTGTAATGCCAATCTTCAAGACACAATGGGGTAAGGATAACTGTGCTTCTTTGAAAACCACAACATGGTCTCACCAATAACCCATAATATTCTCATAGTAAATGACTGGTCCACATATATATAACCAAATAGACTCATATTGCAACACCCCTCATCTTATCATAATGCTTGAATCTATAAAAATCATAGTGGAATCCTCAAACATAGACTACACTGACCCCCTTTGACACCACCCCCCACCAACTTGGACACCAACCCCACGCAGTTAAACAACACTAATATATTATAGCCTAATATCCATGAAACAATACAATCATCATCTCATAATCTCATAAACCACAATTCGATAGTCAATCCCAATTGACACTTATCCCCTCACCCCCTTGGACACCACCCTCACCCCTTGGACACCCCCTGGACACCATGGCCCCCTTGGACATCCCCCAACCCGTAAACACCGCCGCACCCCCTTGGACCCCCGTGGACACCACTCCCCCCTTGGATAGGCCCCACACCTCTGGACAGCCCCCGCCCACTTGGACAGCCCCCCCCCCCACACACCTCTAGACAGCCTCCCACCCCCTTGGACACCCCCACCCCTCTAGGACACCACCCCCACCTCCTACCCCCTTGAACCCCACCCTGGACACACCCCAACCCTCTGGACCCCCCCCCCCACACCCCAAAAACAACTCCCCAAACCCTCTGGACATGACCCCACCCCTTGTATAGTCCCCCACCCCACCCACACCCCCTTGAACATCCCCCACCCCCTTTGACTCCCCCACCCTTTGGACCCCCCACCACCACACACACACCCCTGGACTACCCACAACCTCCATGGACACGCTAGACACCCCCAACCCTCTAGACTCCCCCCCTGAACCCCATGGACACCACCCCCACCACCTTGGATACCCCCGAGACACCACGACCCCCTTGGATAGCCCCCACCCCTCTGGAAAACCCCCCACCCCTAGACTTCCCACAACCCCTCTAGACAGACCCCACCCCCACCCCCTTGGATACCCCCACCCCTCATAATAACCCTACAACACTTTGATTACTATTAAATAGTCAATTAAAAAATGACCAAACATACCAAATAATAGAAGGAATGAAGGAGAAGAAGAAGTGGACGAAAAAAAAGAAACAAAGAATAAAAGAAGAATAACATGGAATAAGTATCTTATTTAAGGAAATTCCATCGAATCCAAGAAAACCATGGGGATTCCAATGGATGATAGAAAATTGGAGAAAATGGAGTATACTTGATAATCAAATAATATTTAAAATAAAAACTTGGATAGAAAAAATCACAGTGTAAATCATATCATCACGGCACAATGGGGTTAGGATAACTGAACATCTTTTAAAAACATGACATGGTATCCCCCATAACCCATAAATTTCTCATAGAAAATGACTGGTCAAAATATATATAACCAAATAGAATGATATAACATCACCCCTCATCTTTTCATAATGCTTGAATCCCGAAAAATCATAGTGGAAACCTCAAACATAGACTGTACCGACCCCCTTGGACACCACCCCAACCACCTTGGACACCACACCACCCCCTTAAACAACACTAATAAATTATAGCCTAATATACATAAAACAATACAATCACCATGTTATAATCTCACAAACCACAATGCAATAGTAAATCCCAACTGACACTTATCCCCCACCCCCTTGGACGCCACCCCCACCCCTTGGACACCCCTTGGACACCACCACCCCCTGGAATGGCCCCCACCCATTTGGACAACCCCTACCCCCTTGGACACCCCCACCCCTCATGGACACCCCCAACCCTCCTGGACACCACCACCACCTCCCACCACCTTGGACACCTCCAACCATTTAAACAACACCCGAACAACCCCCAAACCGTCTAGACATGCCCCCACCCCTTGGACAGCCCTTACCCCCTTCGACACCCCCACCCCGTTGGACCCTCCACCACCCCCTTGGACCCACCCCCACCCCTTGGACCCCCCCCCCACACACACCACTGGAATTCCCCCCTCCCACTTATATGGACACGATGGACACACCCAACCCTCTTGACAGCCCCCCCGAACCCTCTGTACACGACCCCCGCCACCTTCGACACCCCCTGGACACCCCCCACCTTGGACAACCCCCACCCCTCTAGACAGCCCCCACCCCTGGAAAACTCCACCCCTCTAGATAGCCCCCCGTCCCCTTGGACACCACCACCCCTCCTGTACACCACCCCCACCCCTAGCCACTTGGACACCCCCTAGACACCCCAACCCTCTGGACCCCCCCCAAACAACCCCCAAAACCCTCGGGATATGCCCCACCCCTTTGATAGCCCCCATCCACCCACCGCATTGGTAATCCCCCACCCCCTTAGACACCCCCACACCATTGGACCCCCTCCCCCCACCCACACCCCTGGACAGCCCCCACCCACACCTCCATGGACACCATAGACAACCCCCAACCCTCTAGACAGCCCCCTGAACCCTCTAGACAGCCCCGCCTCCTTGGACAACCCCCACACCGCCCTAGAGACCACCCCCACTTCATTTGACGTCCCTCACACCCCCTTGAACACCCCAACCCCATTGGACAGCCCCCATACCCCTTTTACACCACCCCCACACCCTTTGACACCCCTTAGAAACCCCCACCCAACTGGAAAACCGACCCAACCCCCCTGTACACCCACACCCACTTGCATAGCTTGCCAACCCCTTAGAAACACCCTATACACGCACACACACATGATATAACACACACAAATTGCATACATGAATGAAATCACTTCCATAGTTTTCTTTTAGTAGAAAAAAAATTTAGCATGGTATAGATGAACACTATGAAACTAACCATTATAACAAGAACAAAGAAAAATAACATCTCAAAAAATTAGTCTAGGGAATCATGGAAAAAAACTGAAAAGGAGTCGTGTGAGGATTACTTGAGTATTGTGAGTTGACCTAATAGATCTGATAATAATTAATATGAAGAATGATGATGGAAAAATATGGTGGAGGGAACAACTTCGACAAATCGATTCTAGGTTTCCCATGCGAGAGAGACGAGTCGTAGGTTACCCGATCAAAGAAACCAGAATGACTGGATATAGGGAATGATAAGTCACATAAAATTTTTATCATCTTGGTTTTTTATTAACCGACGTGGTAAACTATTTCTTTTAATGTTTATAACATTGGTTATTTAATAACCGACATAGAAAACAATTTATCACATTATTTTTTTTATAAACAACCTCATATATGTCTCTTTATACCGACGTGATAAATTGTTGAGATTGGCTTCTGCACGTCAGTTTTTTTTATAAAAAATGTTGTAATGCACCGAGTTTTCCTTTATCACATATGTTATAAAATAAGGAACGTAAAATATGGATCCTGGTCGATATATCACATTAGTTATAAAATAACCGACGTGATATATCACTCATTAAATCTTTGCACCTCGGTTATATAGAACCGATTTGAAAAATGATGACGTGTTAAATGATTTTTCCACTAGTGTACCCACATCATTACTATATTAGCAATGGTCCCCACACGTTAGTGTGTACATAACCTAAAAGATATGGGGCCCTATGACCCTGACCACTAAATAATGGTTTGGTTATTTTTACTTTTAAACAAGCATGAAATCTTTCAAGTTGTTTTAGTTCCCAAATGTCTAAATAACCATATTGATATAGATATTCCAAATGATTATCTTCTATATAACCATGAAAGTGGTTCCATAGCTTTATGTTTTTTGAGTCATGTGGAAATGATACTTTATCTTTCTACATTAATAGTATTTTTAAATTGAATACATATAGATTGTTATTTAAATGTGACATACCATAATATATATTGTCTTTATAAAATAAACATATTTTATTACCAAATGTGAAAATAAAACCATCTACATCACCTTAATTATGTTATTGTTAACAATTGGTACATAATTACCATCCAATGAAACCAATACAATTCATGCTATCAATGAAAGGTTGTAGTCACTAATTAATAGAGAAACCAACCTCTAACCATTGAAATCTCAGAAATCCACCAATCTAGAAATCTTTCAAAATCATGAAGGATACATTATTTTGATACATATGTGAGAAATATAATATGTATCTAATAACCAATGTATAGATATTGAAACATTACATTCAATAAAGAATTTACCTTTAGCCTATCCTTGATTATTAATGTAGTTATTCTTCCACCGGACTTTGTTTCCACATGAAACATAGATTTTCTCATTTTCATTTCCCTTCATTGGGATCAGATAATTCCTAGAAGTATTATCCTAAGGATATTTAGTCCTTTTATGAATCATGGTCCAATTTTTTCCGTATTCTACATATTGTTTTTTTCTGTAAGTAATTTGGGTTTATCTCACCCCTTGTCCTTATAAACATGGAGAATCAGAGTAAGAATTTATGAAATACTCCTGTCACTATTTATCGTGTTAAATTTAATAATAAAAAATAAAATGCATTGGATATTGAGGAAATTATGAGATCTGTGTACAACTAACCCATGAATTTAATCCCTAAGATGTTTAATCATTCAATGTAGCCGACCATCTTGACTACATGAGTGATGCATGGGGCTGAATCACTAAGCCTAGTTGTGAATAGTGAATTTGAGTACTTATGACTCTTTTTTCTCACATTATCTTGGTAGAGATATTGAAGCTGAGACACCATTATATTCGCATCCATGACCTCATGTTGCTTCAAAAGCTCATTGGTCAAGGATGATATCATGAAAAATTGAAAATATATAGAATCACTCAAATTATTAGGATTGAGATGTAAATATTCCACACTAGTCTCATTACAAGATGGATTAGGAATTTTTTATTCTAGAATATACTATTTATTGTCCTGATGTTGGATGACTTGTAAGAACCTTTTCCATTAATGGAGATTTTCACCTATGAGATGTTTATAATTCTCTAGTATGGATCATCAGGATATGTTTGAATTCATTTTATTTTTTTATTATATATATGATGATAAAAGATTTAATACCATATCTAATAAAATTTATATAATAATATATATTATATTTATTAATATCCTACTATTTTATCAAATAAATTTATCCCAAACCATTGGATTCAGAATATCACGTTGCTCAGAAATTCTAGTTTCAAGGATTAAAATTGTCATTCTCTTCACCCTCACTCTAGCCATTGAATGGTTTTAGGTTGGAATTCCAAATTACAACAACATTAAATCACAATTCCATGATTTTTTATTTTATCCCCAATTGCTAAATACTAAAATTGGATTTCATCAACCATATCCTCTTTGATAAAAAATATACTTCTTTGACAGTCAACCCTTGATGTGAAATATGTTATGTCAACCCAAAATATCATCATAAAATTCTCCAATTAATGAAATTACCCTATGTTTGGCTAATCATTCACTTTGACAAATATTTTGATTTTAATTAAAGTAGATGAATTATATATCGAATTTATATATATAAGTGGGGGATTTTATATTTTATGTATAAATTCCAAATTATTATCTTAATGAATGTCTGTAAATATTAACTGGTATTACTTAAGTGATTAAATATTTATTTGATAATATTTAAACATACATAATTTTTTTAGTTCTATCTTGCATTATTGTAAATTATTTAATTCATGTGATCACAAAAAAAACATACATAATGAAATAACCTTGAATCATTTTATAAATTGAAAAATTATGTGGTATGATCACAAGATTTTTAATAATGATTATTTTAGCTACCAGATGAAGAAAACACACACTAAACTAGGGGAAAACACTATGACCCATTTATGGTTTGTGTTGCATATTTATAATTATCCGCCTATATATCTCTATAGGATTGGTTTCTATTTTTTTTCCAAAAAACAAACACCTACACTATATTTTGAGCTCCCGCCATTATATATTCTTTTACTCATAGTCAGGTGAGAGGAACCATAAGACTGGTTTAAGGGTTTTCAGAAAATAAACCATGGGAATGAGGACCCTTAAATAATGAGATATGAGATGATATGTAAGACATAAAAAATAATTTAATAATAAATAAATTTTAAACAATCCGATGCAATGTTATATTATACAATAATGATCATCTATATTCATTCAAAAAATTATTCTTTTTATAAAAATATCATTCAAGTACATTTTTTTATTTCATTTATAATTTCCTTGAATCAATTAATCATATTTATAAATTAATCACATATTTTATCAGAATTCTTATTCAAAAATTCATTAATATTCCCTTACAACAAAATTTTTAAAAACTAAATATATTTATTTGAATTAATTGTGTATAAAAATATAATTTGGAGGAAACATAGTGAATACCCATCAGAAATACCCAACATTTATTATAATCATAAAAAATTTACTCTTAAAACATGTTGAGTACAAGAATAAAACACATTATTTCCTGACATGTAATATCAACTATGTTATCCCATGGTTTACATGTCATTTAGATAGAGTGTTATGATTCAATGATCATAGAATAATAATAGAAATATGAATTATACATGATATATAGATTTGAACATTATATAGAAATTAATTACATGTCTATATATATATAACCCGTCACATGATGTTTCCGATAAACATTATGACTACACAAAAGAACATATTGATATGGTTTTCATAGTATAATAAACTAATTTTAACTTTTCATAATTTAGTAAAAGTACACAACATGTACATTGGAACTACACAACCTGTATAGTTTTATCACCATAAAACATTGGGACATGTCTAGGGACTCGAGATGTAACTATGCCATGTTATGTTATACATAGAATGGTGTGTTGTCTCTGAGTTACATAAACACCATTCTTGTTGGTTGTGTAAGAGAATACATGGGCCATCTGTGACTATGGGACAACACATAATGTACTATAGTTACACATAATGTACTCTAGCTAACCTTGTTCGAGGATAACCCAATCAACAAGTGGTTTATAATTAATATCACCATATATAATAAATCTACATGACATGTATTAATTATGAATTAATTCTTAGTTCATTAAACACAAGTACACAACATGTACCTCTTTGATAAAAAATGTGTACTCTTGAAGTATACTGCCAAATTCCTCAGCACCACCATATAAGATCTCAAAATTTATTTCATTCATTAAATTAATCAACTTGAATATATTTATGATACAAGAAGTGGAATAAAATAGATCTCACAAATAGAATTAAATAATAATTGAAAACAAATAATAAATTTATAAATATATAATCAATCTTCAAATAATTATAAATAATTTTCTAACCCCTATAATACCACTTATAGGTTTTAGGTGATGTAGAAGGGTTTCATAGTTAATCCCCAACTTTTTATTCATGATAAATTATTAATATGAGATTTATAAAAATTATTAATGTCATGATCAATATAATTTAATCAAAGAATGTAGAAAATTTATAAATGTTGGAACGAATGTGCATGATCATCACATATTATTTATAATGAATTTAAACAATTAAAGAATTGCCTTCTGTGAAATTACTTTATCATTTATGGATAAAATAATTGAATTATGTATTATGGTCATGGTGTTGTAGGAATCACAATTATATTCACTATTGTAGTGATCAAGACATATTCTATAAAACATCAATCAATATCATAGGAATTTATGGGTTCTAGAATAGTAAATCCTATCATTTTTGTTATTCACCATTAATCGCCCTAACAATATCATCCAATGGATTATCATTAATCTCCTTATAATTTAGAGTTGAAGATGGGGAGAAAATCATTTTCCCTTCATGAGAGAATTCATGGAAAAGGGAGCTATCTTGATATTCAATTGGATTCCAAGGATTTATATATGAAAAAAATTAATTGGCTCTATTAAAAAATAAAATTGGCTTTATATTCCACTATGGTTTGAAATAAAAAATTGCACAAGTTACCTTTTATTATTTGAACAATCCCAATAGAACCCCATGTCCATAACTATAGTAATATTATTATTTTTTACATGCACTAAACTCATGACATAAAATTAAATATTATTTATTAAAATAAAATTTAATATATATTACTTATCACTAGACTATTAAACTCAATCTTCCATTATTTCATAGTATTTATCTTGGATTGAATAATGAATATTTATTTAATAAATAATAATTACTGAAATATTCACCAATAATTGAATTAATATTATATTAATTGAATAAAAATATTTAGTTATTAAATATTCTGCAAACAAAATTTTTTGTTGAATAAATGGTGACATAATATAAGAAATCAAGAAGATGTGATTAATTATTAAACTACATGGGAGAATAATATTTATTCAACTTCATAAATAATTAATGACAATATATTATTTTACTAAGATTCTAGATATAATTTGAGGGTGGAACTCTAGGACCCTTTCTTAGTGGCATTAGTTGAAGCAGCCTATAGTCCATAGTTAGTGTCTAGAAGCATACCATGGAACACAAAGAAAATGAATTAAATTTTTAAATTTCATAATACATCATAGAGAATGTTTATTGTGTAATATAATCCCCATATCATGATATATCTAATCATATAAGTTTCATTCTCGTTCCATCAACCTCTATTCTTGATTAATCTTTTATGGAATTTTTGGAAATCAAACTTACATATAGAACAGCATGACTGTGGAATTATTTCGGAAATATAATTTCCATCTTATTGCATGAGATATCAACTTCTATTATATAAAATAAATGTAAAATCCTTTCTCAATTTATTTATTAATGAAATATTACTCAAAATGTGTCCAACCTAACCTACCTCTCTGTGGACATATGTCGTCACAGTTTTTTCAATATATCAGTGAACATGACATATATAAAAAATTAATAATAATAAATATTAAGGATCAATACACACATTTTTATATAGGAACATAAAATGAAACATATAACTGTGTATTTCATATGGGCGAGTCTCCATATCATAATACCCTATACTAGATATTACCAAGGTCGTACACCATGGGAAATTTCCTCAACATACTATGAATATCCTCTACTATTAGATTGAATCATTTATACCACTAAAATTATTTCATGCGGCTAAAGAAAATATATTTAAGAATAAGGTCATGGAATTTCTAGGTTCTCATCCTATAGAAAAATTTAATTGAAATTTATATGCGACAAATACTCTAAAAACATTATCAAATTCTATTTACCATTGTATAAAAATCATAATGTGATAAAAAATTATTAATATTAAATATATTGAAAACATGATATCATAATTTGATGATAAGTTGGCTCTAAGGCACTAACCAAAAAATAATAAGCATATTGTTGAAATGGAAAAAATTTTGTTACCATAAGGAGGATAAAGGTATAAGATTTATGAATATGGGGTCCTTCAACATAGTTGTACTTGTTATGTAGTAATGGAATATTTTAAGATAACTATTTTCACTTTCAACTCAGTTCCATAGTGATAAATATTTTTACCATGTTTGTTTGTTGTATGCCCCAATTACAAATCGACCATATTTTTTCTGGCTATGTTTTTGGGAAGCCTAGGTCCATCCACATGATAATATTTATTACATCATCTATGATTGAAAGGCTATTAATAATTAGAAATATCCTTGGATTTGGGGTGTTGGTTTTTTTATCTCATCAACATACACTTTTGGAATGGAGAATGTAGTTTATGAAATATTACAATGGATGATTTTCCAAGACCATTAATTGATATGATTAATTATTTTTTAAACATAAGGATAGAAATTATAATTTAAATATCCATATTTATAGGTGGATATTTGGTGATTGAGTCTTCTAGATCCACTCTCAGCATGACTGACTTAGTGTAAAATATGGATATTAGACGAAATTGTAGATTCTCATTCAAGGCCACAATTTAGTTACAGATGATGATTTTATTTTCCTACACATTAGAAATGGTTCAAACACATTTTTGGAGGATTATTGGTAATCTTCTTCCCATTCAGGTCTTCTCTGAAGAGGAGTAATATTATAAAAAATGGAATATTTTTGTATTACATGTGACTTTCGGAGACAAATTTTCATGTTATCCATTAGTTGCTGATCATGAAGCATATTTGGGAAAGATTGTAACATGTTATTTTTCACAGGCTAGAGAAGGCGTATTTTGTAGTTGATGGACTCTTCGTATGGTTTGGGGGTTTTGATTCATCAATTTTTCAAGAATATTATTCCATTTCATGGTTTTTCAAGAAGTACTGAAATTAATTTGTTTTTAATAATATGTTTATTCATGATCAATCTTGGGTATGATAGTCTTATGGATTGGATAAGGTATGTAAAGAAATTTCAATGGAGGGGTTTTATGAAAATTATTATAGAATTATGGGTCAGTTTACTTTCCTTCAATGAGTATTGTAATGTTGTATATGGATACCATAATATATGATTATTCTATGATTGGAGTGGGTGTGGTGAGTCAGGAATATTATTGGTTGGTCATGGTTTCTACATGACATGTATTCACAACCAATTTTTGTCTATTGGTTACTTGAGATATTTTATTCTATATTAGAATTGTGAGTTTTTTGAGGGATTAAGACTGGCATAACTTATTTTGGGAACATATTTACTCTATATTGTTTCTTTGATTAAGTCCACTCCTATATTTTCTACATCATTGGAGATCCTCTTGGATGACATATGGTGTGTGCATTTGGAACTTTTATGTTATTCTTTCATTCATTAATTCATTGGGTTATATGGAAGGCCATTATATCATTAGGTCTCATATTTCATCTAATGTGTCATTTTGGATTAGTTTGGTAACTCGTGAGACTTTATATTTTGTATCCATGGACTTTGTACATGTTTGAATGGATCTGCGATTAGCATAAAAATACTTGTATATTTATCATTATTATTTGTGTTTTTTTGTTTTTAAATAATATATATTAATATAAATTTTTTTAAAAAAATAAAAGAAATTATATTTTTAACAAAATTTTAAATACAAACATATAAACATATTATTATACTAATAATTGGTATGAATTGTTTTATGAAAATCACATGCTAACATCATAGTGTGATGAAATAATTTTTTTATATGCATAAATAAATAAAAATAAATATTTTATATATATATATATATATAAATATGTATATTTTCTTAAGATATACCATAATAATATTTGTGATTTTATTTAACAACGTTACAAATATTTTATAAATATGTATATATTAAAATGATATTATAATATTAAATTATTTTATAAATAAAAAATATACATCACATTAAAAAATATTGTTGAATACATTTATTATAAAACATTAAAGAATAAATAAAAATAAAAACAAAATTTTTTTATTAACATGATAAAATTTTTTTACTTTTAATATAACAAATATTTATCAAAATAAATTTATATGTTTTTTTGAAGAAAAAATGATGTCACTAATAATATTTTATTATAATGAAAAATATATTCAAATATGAAATTATGAAAAATATAAAATAATAAATATAATTTTCATCATCATATTACTTATAATTAATATATATTGTATTTATGGGGAATTATATAAAATTATAATGATGGATATATTTACTAATCCATAAATGTGTTCAAATTGTATTTTATTTCAAAAAAACAACCTTAATTTAAGAAGAAGTTATTTGATTCTACATATTTCTCTATTATCTGTGAATCCAACCCAATAGTGAATTGAGGGGCCAAGTTCAATCCCATACCTGAGACAATAATTTTCCAATGGGGATTAATATAATATCATGTTGGATGTCCTCACCAGAGAATCCAAACCCTTTTCAAACAATAACACACATGCAACCCATTTTTGGAGGCTACCACACATTCGTTTTTCTCCAATATCCAAAAATTTATAAATATAGTAATATTTATATTAATTTTTATGATTTATATTATATATTTATTATGTGACATTAAATAATAATATAAATATACATAATATATACATATATATTGAAATTATTATGTATATAATAAATGTTATTATAATGAAATATTTTTCTTATTATTATAAATGAAAAATCCTTATATATATATGAATTTATTATATATATATATATATAAATTAAATATAAATATTTATATTTATTTTTATATTTATATCTATAAAATTTTAGTCAAAATTTAATTTCAAATAGAGACTCCCGAAAATTCATTATAAATTTATCAATATTTGGGTATATTTCATCATGTAAATATATAATCAACACCTTATTTACAATTGATTATTATGTTATTTACATATAAATGTTTAATGAAAAATAAAACTGAAATATTCCCTTAACCAATGTAAATTTATAGTCCAATTTTAAATTTTTTTGGAGGTCTTTAAAATTCCAATTAAAAATTACATGGAAATTTATATGTTAATAATTGACATTTATATTCGAAAATCAATATGGGTATATATAAATATACTGTAATACAAGTTTATATATTCATATATACATGAATAATTTTTAATATAAGTACATAAATATATACTTTTTAACACAATAATTTATATATAAATAAGTATATACACAAATATTTTCTAGTATCCCCATTTTTGGGAGTCATAAAAAATGCTTTATCCTAGGGTTTCATCCAAAATAATTTAGTTTTTAATTTTCTTTATCGGTCAATATTCACTTTTCTTCTAGTTTTCTATTCATTTGATTGTTCTGGGTGTAACCGAATTGCATATCAGGATCGATCTTGACATCGAAATTTTCTAATTCGATACCTCATTTATATATTGTATAAGACATAAATGTCATTACCAATAAAATTTTTAAAAATAATATAGACAAAGATGGTATCCAAAAACCAATAGAAAATATTTTCACATTAAATTTATAATTAATATAAACATAAAAAATGTTAAAATACCACAGTCATGGTATCTTTGTTCGATGATGTTTTTGACTATCTGAACCCCTTTTTTGGAAACTATAAATTTTCTGATTATATCCATGTTATTAAACCCTCTTGTAGTGATCCACATGTGATCCTTTGTTCTCTTGACAACACTGAATATTTTTAGGTGCATTCACATCAGATCTATCACCTTTTAATGTTTGTCTTGATAACTATGATCATTTATTCAGTCTTGAAGATTCATCATTGCAATATCATTATTGGTATGATATAGGAGGAAGGATATTCTATAAATATTTCTTCAGTCAAGAGAGAGAGAGATCTCTAGATTTTAATGTACCCAACAATTCTATACACTGGACAAACTCTACACAATAGACATAATAATCTATTTATATAGATATTGATAGGGTGAAAATATTATTTTATATCAAAATGGATGTTAAATAATATATTAAGACTTATATGATTGTTTGACACATAATAAAAACAATAATATTTTCTTAAAATTCACACAAATTGGTCAAACAATAAATATAATTTTACCATTATTCAAATTATATTTGTTCAATTGATACAATATTGGTTCGCTAAACCTCATCAATAATTATCAAATACCTTAATGAATATATATTCATTAAATAAGTAAATAAATAATATATATTTTGGTAATTAATAATTACCTTCAAAATAAATATTTTTTTAATTTACACTATTAATAATTTAACATTCCATCCAAAGGCATTGAGTCTTATAAGGAAGGTAACATGACCTCATATGTGCCTCCTTGTATACAAGATCATGTCGACTATTAGTGAGGGTCTGAGTCCGATGATGGTGAGACAATACCCTCTCTATAATTTCATTGGATCAGTAATAAAAAAATACCATTAAAAATTATAGAAATAAAGTGGAACTAAATAAATGGAATACATGTCACATAAATAAAACCACCCCCAATTTAATAAGCATGTCCATAGTAATAAAATATTATAAATACAAAAAAAGAACTGCAGGGTCCACCGTATTCCACCTTGGTCCACTTTTAGCTTCATCCTCTTCTACTTAGTGGTCCACCACCATGCCCTTTAACTTCATAGGACCCCTCATGAAGTTTACAAGTGCTTCAAAATGCCCAAGCAGGGTGTGAGTACAAGACTCATTAGGTCACCACCAAGGTTTCTTTAAACTAATGTTCACATGAAAAAAAATGTTAATGCCATAATAATAACTAATCTATATTTGTCATAAAAATACCATCCATAACTAACAAGTCATAAAATATCCAAGAAGACATGAACCCCCAACAATAACTTCTTCATATATACACTAGAATATAAATGAATAAGTTGGAAATAAATTTACATGATCTCCTAGGATGTCCTCAAAATGTCATGTGAATATGAAAACCGTTATTTGCTATCCATCAGGAGGGATATGTTAGCAGAAATACTCTATTAAAAAATATTGGGTAGACATATTTACCTAGATACCTCATGGTTCATGGCACAGTGAAAATCAAGGATACTTTAATTGAATCCTCAACACAATACAGTGGATACCTCATACCTCCACCCTTTAATTAGGTCTCTTGTCACCATATTCTCAAGTAATTGCACATCCAATTTAAGGGATAAATATATTAAAATGGTCCACCTATCATAATTACCATTAACAACCACCATGTCCGGGAATAACACATTTAGGTGGATTACGTTGGGTGGAGAAAGAAAGGAAAAGTGATGGCAAGAGGGGGGGGGGGAATTTCCTTTTAAAAATTAATTAACAAATTAAAAATCAAAGTGAAAGTGCAGTGGAAATAAAGAGGCAAGACAAAAGAATTGATAACGGAGTTCGACCTAAAACCCGGCTTACGTCTCCGCTCCCAACTCAACCGTTGAGAGATTTACTACCGCTTGCTTTTCAATGGTTTTAGCAAGAAACCCACTAGCCTTTTTACAGGTGAAGGCTAGCTCACCTCTTACAGCATGCTTTTTAGTGGTTTGAGAAAGAAACCCACTAGCCTTTTTATGGGTGAAGGCTAGCTCACCTTTGACTCAAGCCTTTTAAAAGGAAAGGCTTGACTAACCTCTTCACACCTTGAAGGTGGTGTGAAAACCCAAAGAGAGAGGATGAGAGAATTGGGAGTTTGTAGGCACAAACTGAAATTTAAGCTCAAAATGAATAAATCAATAAAAACCGTAATTGGAAAAGCCTTGGGAGCCAATGGATGATTGGAATTGAAGACGTGCACTCCCAAGCTTCTATGGTGGTGCTCTTTGGATGTGGAATTGGATTGGAGCAGTTGGGGTTCCTTGGAGGAAGTCCGCCGGAGGTTCGCCAAATGATGTAGAAATGTTCCCGTGGGCTTCCGTGGCTTGGTAATAGTTCCGACAATGTTCCTTAGCCTTCCGGGGCTTCAAAGTCCTTTATTTATAGAGGGGGAACCCTCATATGGCCGTTAGAGGCCTTTGGAGCCGTTGGAGAGGCTTTCGGAGCCGTTGGGAGGCAAGTGGAGCAGCCTGGTCAAAGGCCCAACGACTAGTTTGACTGGCTCCACCGGCTGACCGGTACAGGGCCACCGGTTGGCCGGTGCTTGCAAAATGGAGAGGCCTTCGGGCTCAGGCTCCACCGGCTGGCCGGTGCTGAGGCCACCGGTTGGCCGGTGCTGAGGCAGTGGCTCAGACTTCTGTCCAGGGTCCATCAGCTGGCTGGTGGTGAAGCCACCGGTTGGCCGGTGGACTTAATTTCAGTCCATTTTAGGCTTTTTGCCATCTTGGCCTTCTTGGCCCAATTCCTTGGCAACCTGAAATTATGCCTATCATCGAAAAACACTTAAAACTAGATTAGATAAATAATTGAGTGATTGTGATCATGAAAATAAAACCTTGAGGGGTACGAGAGGTACAACAATCTCCCCCTATTTTGATGATCACAATCACCGAAACAAACAATGTAAAAGATTGAAATTAAAGGCATGCTTTAGAATATTTTTCCCCTAATCAACCAAGAATTTCTCCCCCTTTGTGATTATCAAAATAGCACGGGGCATAAAACGTGATTGAGGGAAAGTTTTGAAAAACAAGATAGAGATTTTAAAACAAATTGAAATTTGAAATTTGAATTGAAAGATTTGAAAGTAAATTTTGAATTGAATGTTTTGAATCGAAAGTTTTGAAAATTTTGAAAATGTATTTTGAATTGAAAGTTTTGAATGAAAAATTCAAAAAAGGTTAAAAACGATCCTAACTCCCCCTAAATAAAAACAACAAATTACCGGGGAGAGGTGTTTGAAACTGAAACAAATTTTGGCCCGGAGAGACTCGCTAGAAGGGATTTTTCAATCCATACTTGTCTAGTGGCGGGTCTTCTCCTATAAAATTCATCGTTATGGAAAATGGTCTTGGGCCTACCATACTGGGCATTTTTGCAATTGCACTCATAAATTAAGTGCCCGGGTTTTTTGCAATAATTACAAAATTTAAATTGGGAGCTCCCCCTTACTAAAATAGTAGGTGCATGGGAAGAGGAAGCTTGCTTGGAATAACCAAGCCTTTCGGTGGTTCTAGATATGCCTTGGGAACCTAGGAGTTTGGTCAAAAAATTTTCCCCTTGGGTGAACTTGGCTAGGGATTCCCTTAAATCTTTGATTGTTGATTCCATGGAATCAACATCAGGAAGGTTTTGGACTTTGAGGGACAACTCTTCCTTCTCATTGAGAAGTTGTTCTTTTTTGGAAGAGAGTTTTTTGAAATTCTTTTTTAA
Organism: Viscum album; assembly: GCA_963277665.1. NCBI lineage: Eukaryota > Viridiplantae > Streptophyta > Magnoliopsida > Santalales > Viscaceae > Viscum > Viscum album. The sequence continues at coordinate 978,725,146 of OY728161.1, forward strand.
TGCAACAAATTTGGAAGAAAGTTCGTGAAAACCATCCTCCAATTGGTCTCTCGCATGTTGGAGATCCTCATAAGATAAATGATTAAAAGAATTTGACGAACTAGAGGAAGAGGAGTCGGAAGATGATACCTCATTAAATGCCATTAGGCATTTATTACCGTTGTCGCTTGAGGAGGAGGAGGAGGAGCTGTCACTCCATGTGGACGTGAATGCCTTCTTCTTTTCCCTTTGCTTGGCTTTTTTCTTGCGGGATGGGCAATCGGGCTTGTCATTGCCTTTAGTACCTTCATGGGTTACTTCTAAAAGTATCAAAATTTCATAAGAAGATAAGCAATTAGAAACATGATTAAATTCATTACGATCTAACCCACAATGAAGAGCATTCATGGCTTTTCCATCAAGCTTAAAATTTGCAATGTCTTCGGGGGTCCATTTGGATTCATCGGGAGAAGAAAGAGAATAACCACGCATGACAATTTTAAAAATAGGATAACCTATACTTCTAAGAAAAGTGGTCATGCGGGTTTTCCAATATGTGTAGTCGGTTCCATCAAAAAATGGAGCACGACCCAAAGAATAGCCTTCGGGGGAGAAAGAGGTTGATGCCATCACAATGGATCTTGAATTTGAAACCAGTGAAGGTATTACTAAAATTTTCCCTCTGATACCAATTGTTGTGCGGAGAAAGAAAGGAAAAGTGATGGCAAGAGGGGGGTGAATTGCCTTTTAAAAATTAATTAACAAATTAAAAATCAAAGTGAAAGTGCAGCGGAAATAAAGAGGCAAGACACAAGAATTGATAACGGAGTTCGGCCTAAAACCCGGCCTACGTCTCCGCTCCCAACTCAACCGTTGAGAGATTTACTACCGCTTTCTTTTCAATGGTTGTAGCAAGAAACCCACTAGCCTTTTTACAGGTGAAGGCTAGCTCACCTATTACAGCTTGCTTTTTAATGGTTTGAGCAAGAAACCCACTAGCCTTTTTACGGGTGAAGGCTAGCTCACCTTTGTCTCAAGCCTTTTAAAAGGAAAGGCTTGAATAACCTCTTCACACCTTGAAGGTGGTGTGAAAACCCAAAGAGAGAGGATGAGAGAATTGGGAGTTTGTAGGCACAAACTCAAATTTAAGCTCAAAATTAATAAAACAATAAAAACCGTATTTGGAGAAGCCTTGGGCGCCAATGGATGATTGGAGTTGAAGACGTACACTCCCAAGCTTCTATGGTGGTGCTCCTTGGATGTGGAATTAGATTGGAGTAGTTGGGGTTCCTTGGAGGAAGTCCGCCGGAGGTTCGCCAAATGATGTAGAAATGTTCCCGTGGGCTTCTGTGGCTTGGTAATAGTTCCGACAATGTTCCTTAGCCTTCCGGGGCTTCAAGGTCCTTTATTTATAGATGGGGAACCCTCATATGGCCGTTAGAGGCCTTTGGAGCCGTTGGAGAGGCTTTCGGAGCCGTTGGGAGGCAAGTGGACCAGCCTGGTCAAAGGCCCAACGGCTAGTTTGACTGGCTCCACCGGCTGACCGGTACAGGGCCACCGGTTGGCCGGTGCTTGCAAAATGGAGAGGCCTTCGGGCTCAGGCACCACCGGCTGGCCGGTGAGGTGGCCACCGGTTGGCCGGTGCTGATGCAGTAGCTAATACTGTTCTGGCTGGGTGCCACCGGCTGGCCGGTGATGAGGCCACCGGTTGGCCGGTGCTGAGGCAGTGGCTCGGCCTTCTGTCCAGGGTCCAGCGGCTGGCCGGTGGTGAAGCCACCGGTTGGCCGGTGGACTGAATTTCAGTCCATTTTAGGCTTTTTGCCTTCTTGGCCTTCTTGGCCCAATTCCTTGGCATCCTGAAATTATGCCTATCATCCAAAAACACTTAAAACAAGATTAGATAAATAATTGAGTGATTGTGATCATGAAAATAAAACCTTGAGGGGTACGAGAGGTACAACAGATTACACACATAGACATAACTTATAATCATGATTATATAGAATCATGCATAACATCACATGATAATAATAAAACATGAAAATAATCTACACAAGTATCAATCATGGAATAAAATATCATGATGGGTCGCATGGGTTACCACACATCGAAATGAGATCACAATCAAGAATAGTATCAAATATTTCAATACATAAATCATAGAATGGATGCATGTGTAAAAGATATCCATAGAGGTACGAAACATACTACCTCAAACTCATCGATTTCAACAACAGAAATAAACCAAATTGTGTGGTCTGAAATTATAGGGGAAACCTAAAAAATAAATAACACATCTTAGAAGACACATTATCACAGTCATTGACGCAATAACCCTCTTGTTTAACCAAGGGATTCTATAACTAAATCTTTTATGACAATATGAAATTAAATATCACATGGATTTGTAATTTCTCTCCTGGAGATAATTTATAACATATCTTTTTTGGTCGATGAATGGATTCACAATATTTTACACAGAATACTTTTAAAACCACATTTGATATCATAATCTCTTTAAATTAAATTGAGAAAATATTTGGAATTCCATTATAATTATTCTTTAATAATGTAAACAATCATCCTTAGATAAATTTCACTAATTATAATTTTATAATTTTCAAATGATAACTTATTACAAATTATCCTTTTATAAATGAAGTGATTTTCTTTTGATAATTTTTATATAAATCATCATTTCATAATTTAGTATAATTATATCCTGATAATTTATGATAATTATTTTTTATAATACAAAAAAATATACTATGATAATTTTGATTATTTGTTCATATGATAATTACCATATAATTACACTTTTATAATTTTATTAGTATTATCTTTTATAATATCATAAAAATATCCTTTGATTATTATTTGAAATTATCTTTTGATAATTTTTTATAATTATCCTATTATAATTATTTTCAATTATCCTTTGATAACTGTAATATATTAACCTTTGATAATTCTATTGAAAATTATCTTTTGATACTTAGTTGAATGAACCAGCACCATAAACTATGTTATGAAACTATATAGAACCCCAATACAATGAAATATCAAAACCCTAGATTAAAATAATCATTTTATTATGTGATTTATCTAAAAATTTAAGGTAGAGTATTTAATTTCTACCCATTAATTAATTTCAATGTTTAATTGGGGAAAAATGTTCATTATTATGTTTATGGATTAAAACCCAAAAAAAATGGTGGATTTGGCATCATAGTAGATGAACAATGAATTTTTTTAAACATATTAATAAATTAAATGTCATCACCCATCCCCCGGGGCCCGTATAGTGACTACCCCATGCCCACCTTCCATAGGCTAGGTGGTGGCGACTAGAACCAAAGGCGTAACTCCCTAAAAACTGGGATGGCATTGCATTTATAAAACGTAACACGCACACACAACCAAACTATAAGCGGAAGAAAACACTAAGTAAAGTAGTAACAAGTGTGATGGAAGTTTAAAGGAGCCGGAAATACAAGCCCAATGGAAAGATACAGCTACAACTGAAAGAAAGTCCAAAGAAAAGACAAAACAGCAAGAAGGTGTCAAGCTGCTCCTGGATCGTCCAACGGAGTTCCTACCTGAAGGGTAGGTAAAGATGGCCACCTCAGCTCTCCACGTCCATCTGTCACATATGGGGGCCATCTTGTCGTAAAGTCCACCTCTAGGTACCGTCACGTCATGAAGTCCACCTATAGGTACCGTCCAGATCTATAAGCCTCAACCACGATCAATGATGTCTGTCGTCTATAAGCAACACAAAGAGGTGTGGGCATGGCCTGTATAGGGGTGTGTATAACGATACTCAGTAGGGACCCCGAGACCCTCAATTTCTCACTAAATCCAACAAGGATATCAACAAATAAGGTTCTCAACAGATGACCATTACTTAGGTATAAGACCAAACTTATACCTCCGTTATCATGTAACTCGTCTCAATTAAGAGGAAACACAATGGTTATTGACTCATCTCAAACTAGGATTTTCCCTAATGATATCGAAACCACAACTGCTGAAGAGCTCCTCCTCTAATGAGTACAGTAATCATGCAACAACTCCGAGGCGCTTCTCACTAACCTTAGACTGCTGAGGTACACCTCCTGTCGAGTATCGCGAGTCTACCACCCAAACACAGTATTGCTCCCCGCCAGGGGTCTGCCAGCCCAACACAGTAGTGCTCCCACTAATAGCCTATAGAGGTACTCCTCCTGTCATGTATCACAGGTCTTCCACCCACAACACAGTAGTGCTCCCCATCGTGGTTCTGTCACCCAAACACAGTAGTGCTCACCACTGGGCTAGTCAAGTCACTCCGACTAGAATCAAACAAGAAGTCATCAGGTCTCAACCAGCTACAAGGTCTCCGTACTCTGTATGCTTGTCTCCGAGAGGATCTAATGAAAAATATATTGGACAATATTCCAAGTATCACAAAGTCCCAATAAGATATATCACTATGATCCGTCACGTCATAGGGATCTCAATGCAACAGACAGCACGTCAATCGGACGCCCGATCTGTGAGTTATTTGCCTTTTTGTCCTGGGGGCCCGGTTCGTTTCATGTACAAACCAACCTGAACGTATCTCAATTGTATCCCAGACATCCATGGGGTATACTCAAGGAAACATTTCTCAATGTGATTACCTATGCCGCGGACGGATCATCAAACAAACGTCCTGTCTGAGAGGTATTGGGTTTACCGTTCTAGGGGCCCGGTTGGTTTATAAGCTAAAAAACATGACCATACTCTAGCCGATCAAAAACGCAAATGATGTATGCCAAAAGAACCGTCTCATCAAGAGGAATACAACGTAGTCGGAGGCAGGTCAATCGGACATCCGGATCTCAAGTTATAAGTGTTTCTGTTCCGACGACCTGGTTGGTTTCAGGTTCGAACAAACCCGAACATACCCATAATTTGATAAAACCTTGTGTTTAATATACCAAAACGTCTCGGTCGATAGAAGGAATCATATAGAACTAACGTTGCATCGATTAGCAGTCTACAACTCATGTTATGGGCGTTTAACTGAAGATGGTCTAAAAATAGGGGGTCTGGGCCCAGTCCGACCCGGCCCAACACCCCACTGGGTCGGCTCGATCTGGGTCGACCCATCCCGGGCATGGGTCCTACCCGATTGAGCATAGATCGGCCCGACGGGTGCGGCCCGGCTGAGCTGGCGTGGCGTGGCCTGGCCGGCACAACCCGACCCGTGTGGCCTCCCAACCCGGATGGGGGAGCTGGCTCGGCCAGATTTGCCGAGCGAAATATGTGGAGTGGGTGGGGGCCCTCTAATTGACACATTCAGTGATTTGAGATGCCCTGCCATCGTCCCAGGATCCCGTGCGGCTGTGGGATCCACCACGTCGCACTGCCGCGGCATGCCGCAGCGGGTCTTCTCTGGCGGCGCGCTGCGGCGCCACTTCCTCCAGGCGGCCGAACAGCTCCGGCCACCGCCTCCAGTCGCCGGCACCGCCGTGCCGGTGACCCGCATAGCCAGAAGCTTCCGCAGGCCACTAGAGTTTCTCTGATGGTCCATATTAGCTTTTGTCTGTGCCGACGGTCTTCTCGGGTCCCAAACATTACTGCGATGGCTTCCAAATGCCGTTGCGGTCCCATTTCATCATTGCCCATCATCCCGCGCACAAACGAACAACCAAAGAAGGGTCGTCGGTCCGTGTTTGTTCCGCCCGCGCCCTCCATGTTAGGGATTATCATTTGGAATAAATCGAACACTTTCTTTAAAAAATGACAATGGTATAATTTATTCAAGAATAAATTATACAAACATCATATAAATAAACACTCATTCTCGTGAGATAAAACCACCCAAATGAGAAATAAAAAAAATTCCCCTACCTCAAGAAAGATCTGCGGTAGCTGAGCATCGTGGATGACAGTTTCGCGAAAGGGCAGACGTTGGCTCGTTGACGTCGTCACAGTGTAAGAGATGAAGGCGACAATGGTATTTGGAGTTCATCGCTTCTGTAAAATGCCTTCGATCCCGAATCGAGCATCATTTGTTGGAGCCGACACACGGAAGACGTCGAAGTCAATGTAGTTTGTTGCACCCACACCATGCTACAGATACATGCACATTCGTTGCTGTCTTGTCGGAGAAGATGGAACCTCTATGGTGGTGAAAAAATGGAGGAAGGATAGGGAGGGAAGGAAAGAGAAGAAGTTCTCCAGTGGATCCCCTCTCATCAAAAAGAAATTCCCTTATTAAAATATTTGTCTTGGCTAATATTTTTATAAACAAATCCATTTCAAATTATAACACATCATTAATTAAATTGGAGGATTCGATCTATTAATTAAGATGTGCTCATGAATTAATGGGAGAGGAGAAAGTGACGAGGTGCCATAAATATTATGAGAGTTATTAAAAATTAACAAGGGAACTTTAAAAAAATGGTTTATGAGAGTTATGGGGGAGGAGAGGAGTTAGGGTCTCGTGTGGGACCCCCCACACAAAACCCTACCATGGGGGTTAGGTGGGTGTGTGCCCCAAATCTGACTCCCCTTTTATAGGTTAATAACCACCCACCACAAATAAAAATATAAACACATATTTTTATTAATTACTTAAAAACAAACCGAAAAATAACCTCTTATCCCGTCGAAATGAAATAATGTTAAGGGTGCCATTATGTAATTTCTGGTGCTGCAAGTTCATCAGTGCCCTCAGATTTCAATTCCGTGCATCAGATCAATAGATAAAAAAACCCACTAGTTAGTTTTATGAATGTACCCATGAAAAAAATCATAAAATTATTTCGGGAACACTGGGCATCAGAATCAGATGTCTTCAGAAACTGAACACTCGTAAAATTCCAAAGAAATTACGAAATAAAAATTTTCCTAGAAATTTCTGGGACTTTACATTACTCCCACCTTAGGGCTTTACATCCCCATAAAACTACAACATAAACTAGGGAAACTGAAAGAGGTACTGAACCCGAATCTGAGCCTCCCACTATTATGTGATCTCATGGAGGTTCCTGTGCTGCCAACAAATGTGAACCAGTGGAATCAACCATCCACATAGAACCCACTCCTGTTGATCTTCAACCGCTATTGGATCCCCATGAATTTCCTCCCATCATAGATGTCAAGCTCTCGGTGGTCGATGATGATGGATAGGCCATGCCCACATCTCCTCAGCTGAGATATGACATCGTGCACCTATTGCATCTGAGGTGGAAAGGCTATGTGTAAGCCACCTTTCCTACTTTGCAGGGGACCTGGAATGGTTCGATAAAACACAGAGATAACTTGCCACGCCGGCCACATCTCCATAGACCTCGTTGAGGTGAGACCCTTAAGAAGACGTGGTCGTCACCCTCGAACTCCAGTTGTCTCGTCTCCTATCAGTATAGGATTTTAGTCTGCTCTGTGTAGTCTTCAACCTCTCCTGGATGATCTGCTCCTTCTTCGTCATAGCCTGAACCATATCTGGTTATACACGTGCTGACTCCATCACTATCCACAATGGATACCAGAAACGTAGCCAGCTACTATCTTTCCACTACTAAGAGCTGAATATCAGTCCCCTACTGAGTGCTTCTGCAACAACGTTCCCCTTACCAGGAGTATTGAATATCTCAAATTCATAGTCTTGGAGGAACTGAAAACTCAAAATTCTTGCTATCTCAAGGGTATGGTTGGCTGACTCAAGAGTGATCGGCCGCACCTTCTTAAGCCGGAGTTTATCCTATGCTGGCTGGGATTCCTTTTTCACCGACCAGGAAAAACCCCTATCCCAACATTTTAGATAAACAATATCATTTTTCCTAATACTATCAATTTGTGTATGAACTGTGGCTGCCTAGTCCAAACTCACACTAACATCGTAGTGCCTCGACGATGTCACCAAGAGGTTCCAACCGAAACTCTCACCTCATGGGTCAAATAACACCGTCAACATAAGTGTGATTATCGAGTGTTCACCCAAAGGTATCTACAGACGTGAGAATCAAGTCAACTGCTTGGAAACTCTAGGTCTGGGACAAGATTTGTGGAAGTATGGGATGATTCGTATCCATTTCTATTGTTATGGAAGCTAGTAGTAGACACAGGCCGTATTTAGAATCATTTCTAGATCCCTTGGATCACACTCCTTGACGGCTTGTAGCTACTCTCTTCCCCTTCCCTCCTGCTCCCTGACCCTGGAGGGGAATACAAAGGCGGGTGGTTGTAACATGTTGAAATGTACACCACCTCTTGCTTCTCTCCTACCTCTGCTTCCACGTCTTCTGATCTACAGATTCATTTGTCCTTAACAATTCTTCTTCTTGAAAAATTTTACATGCCCGATCCTCTGAGACTGGCGCCAGTTTCCTATTTCTTACTACTTACATTCACTAGTTATATTCGTTTAGCCAAAGAACATTAAACCACAATGGTTCCCTCTAGCACCCTAGCATAAGTAGTAATGCATAGAGGAAGATGTGCTGGATCAAATGCCCTTAAACACACCTCACATAGAAGTTCAAGCTCTATGAACTGATCGAATCATATTCATTGTGTACCCAAAATGATCGGTATGCCTTGATGAATACCCAGCTACCGACTTGTCGTCCTACTGAAGTTGTATAAACTCTAGAAAAACTCACAACCACCTCCTCAAGCCAGTCTTTGGCCACCGATGAGTCGGGCTTGCCTCCGAACCTGAGTGGTATCTGACGATGAAACACTTGTAAGGAACTAAGCCTATATGTGTCATCTACCAGTACCACCAGTTGAACTGCACACCAATAAGTAGTGATGTAGTAGGCACACTACTCGAAGGTACTTTCTCAGGCATCGCTCTACAAAACGAAGCCTCATCACTATGCGGACTAACCTCATGGTCACTCACTAGGAAACACTAGTAGCTAAGATCACCATATGCTCTAATAGTGTCTAAACTAGGTGTAGAACTCTAGAAATTGCCTCTAGACAGTCCACTGCTGCCTAGGAATCTGTCTCGCCTCGTATCCTTGGAGGCCTCTGCTGCTGGAACTCATGCAACACGCTCCGTCAGCGTGCACTGTCCACTAGTACAGCTGGTGGAATCTGCTGCCTAATGAGTGGTGGTGCATCTAGTACACCACCCGAAGCTGCCAACATAGAAAGAGGGCCCTAAACAAGAGTCTCATCACTTGGTGGCCCATCATCAAGTACTCTCTCGGAACTCAAATTGACTGTCTGCCTGGAGACATCCTGAACAGATGCGACACGATCAATGATTTAAACATGGTGAGCTGACCTTGTTTGAGCTGACTTAATGAAAACATTTGGAAACACACACGCAAGCAGTGTTTTCGTGCATTGAGTTAGAAATCAGTAGTTAGGGTCCTAGTGTATGGATACGTCGGTCGCCGTACCAACACTGGACTCCCTGAACAGAAGACCACACTCGGTAAAATTTACAATATTTCTTTATAGAAAGAAATATCAGAGTCCAAATGTCTATGGTAGAACCGACTCATCTTATACCAATTTATCACCCATCCCCTAAGGGAAATATCGTGACTACCCTAGCCCGCCTTCCATAGGCCAGGGGCTGACGACTATAGGCAAAGGAGTAACTCCCTTAAAACTGGGAAGGAATTGCCTTTATAAAACGTAACACACACACACAACCAGTGTACAAGCGGAAGAAATCACAAAGTGAAGCAGTTACAAGTGTGCAGGAAGTACAAAGGGCAAGAAAATACAAGCCTAATGGAAAGATACAACTACAACTGAACGAAAGTACAATGAAAAGACGAAGAAGTAGGAAGGATTCAAGCTGCTCCTAGATCATTCTTCGGAGTTCCTACCCGAAGGGTAGGTATAGATGGCCACCCCAGCACTCCAAGTCCATCGGTCACCTCTGGGTAACGTCTCTTCATGATTTACACCTTTGAGTACCGTCTCATCATGAAGTCCACCTCCGTGTATCGTCCAGCTCTACAAGCGTCAACCACGATTACTGTTTTCCTTCATTTACAACCAACAAAATGAGGTGCGAGCATAGACAGTGCTGGGGTGAGTATAACAATACTCAGTAGGGACCCTGATTCCCTCAATGTATCACTAAATCCAACAAGGATATCTACAATGAAGGATCTCAATAGATAACCCTTACATAGGTATAAGCCCATACATATATCTAAGGTATCAAGTAACCCATCTCAATCATGAGGAAACACAACGGTTATTGACTCAGCTCAAACCAGGATTTTCCTTAATGATATTGATACCACAACAGCTGAAGAGCTCCTCCTCTGATGAGTATAGTGATCTTGTCACTACTCAGAGGCACATCTCACTAACCTTATACTACTGAGGTACTCCACCTGTTGAGTTCCACGGGTCTACCATGCAAACATAGTAGTGAACCCCGCCATGGGTCTGCCACCCCAACTTAGTAGTGCTCCCCCTAATAGCCTACAGATGTAATCCTTCTATTAATTACCGTCGGTCTTCCACCCAAACACAGTAGTGCTCCCCACTGTTGGTCTGCCACCCAAACACAGTTGTGCTCCCCACTGGGCTAGTCATGTCACACCAACTCAACTAGGACAGGTAGTCATCAGGTCTCAAACAACTACAAAGTCTCCATACTCCATACGCTCATCTTCGAGAGGATCCCATCCATGGGATACTGGTCAATAATCCATGTATCACAAAGTCCCAAGAAGAAGAATCTCAAAGACCAGTCACATCATAGGGATCTCAATGCAAGAGACGACTTGTCAATCAGACGCCCAGTCTCTGAGATATTTTCCTTTTTGTCCCAGGGGCCCGGTTGGTTTCGTGTAACAACCAACTTGACCGTATATTAATTGTACCCCAAACGCCCATAGGGGATACTCAAGGAAACATTTCTCGATGTGATTATCTATGCTGTTGACGATTCATCAAACAATCGTCCAGTATGAGAGTTATTGGCTTTTCATTTTCAGGAGCACGGTTGGTTTATAAGCTAAACCAACCCGACCGTACTCCAACAACATCGAAACCTCAAGTTAAGAATGAAAAAATAATCATATCATCATGAGAATCCAACTTAGTCGATGGCATGTCAATCAGACGTCTGGAGTTCATGTTATAAGTGTTTCCGCTCGAGGGCTCGGTTGGTTTCGGGTGAGAACCCACCCTGCCATACCCATACATCGCCGAACCCTTGTCTGTAATATACCAAAATGATCGTCTCGATACAAGGAATCCTACGCAATGGAAGGTGCATCTATTGGAGGTCCAACAATCATGTTATGGGCGTTTAACTAATGATGGTCTAAAAATAGGGGTTCTAGTCCCGGTCCGACCATACCCAACACCCCCTTGGTCGGCCAAAACAAGGTCGACTCGTCCTGGGCTGGGGTTCGACTCGGTTGGGCGTGGCGCTGCCTGACCCGTGTGGCTCACCCAGACCCGGCTGGGGGAGCTGGATGGGCCAGCTTGGCCAAGTAGAAAACTTGGAGCATGAGGGGAACTAATTAACATCGGCAGTGCTTTGGGCCACCACATCGTCGTCCCAGGATCCCGTGCGGCCACGAGATCCCCCACGTCGCACCGACGTGGCATTCTGCGTCAGGTCTTCTCCGGTGGACGACTCCGACCGCCACATCTGGTCCCCGTCACCGCCATTCCGGCATCTCGTGCCGCCAGAAGCTTCCGCGGGCCACCAGAGTTGCTCCAGTGGTATGTTTTAGCTCTCATCATTTCCAACGGTCTTCTCGGGTCCCGAACATTACTGCGACGGCTTCTGAACACCATTGTGGTCACATTTCATTATCGCCCATCATCCCACGCAGAAATGAACAACTGATGGAGGGTCATCGGGATGTGTTTGTTCGGCTCACACCCTCCACGTTAGGCGTTATCAATTGGAAAAAAAATCAACCAATTGATTTCAACAATGAAAATGGTATAATTTTTTCAAGAATAAATTATGGAAACATCTAATAAATAAACACTCAGGCTCGTGAGATAAAACCACTCAAATGAGAAATAAACAAACTTCCCTTACCTCAAGAAAGATCCACGATAGTCGAGCATTGTGGATGAAGGTGTCCCGAAAGGGAGGACGTCAGCTCATTGATGTCATCACAAGGTAAGAGATGTAGGTGATGACGGTCATTGGCATTCGTCGCATCCGTAAAATGCCTTCGATACCGGATCGAGCATCGTTCATTGGTTCTGACGCATGGAAGTCATCGAAGTCAATGTAGTTCGTTGCGCCCGCATGACTTTATCGATCCCTTCTTGTTTGTCGGTGTCTCGTCGAAGAAGATGTAACCTCTGTGGTGGTGCAACAATGGAAGTAGGAGAGGGAGGAAAAGAAGGAGAGGAAGTTCCCCAGTGTATCCCCCTCCAATCAAAAGGCTCCCCCCTTATTAAAATATTAGGCTTGGATTATATTTTTATTAACACATACATTTCAAATTATAAATCCTCATTAATTAAATTGGAGGATTCAATCTATTAATTTAGATGTTGTCATGAATTAATGGTAGAGGAGAAATTGAATAGGTGGCATGAATATTTGTAGAGTTATTAAAAAATTAACAAGGGAACTTTTAAAAAATGGTTTACGAGAGTTATGGGGGAGGTGAGGAGTTAGGGTCTTGTGTGGGACCCACCACACTAAAACCTCCCATGGGGGTTAGGTGGGTTTCATAACCACCTCTAACTACCCTTTTGGAGGTTAATAAACACCCACCACAAATAAAAATATAAACATTTATTTTTATTAATTCCTCAAAAACAAACCGAAAATTTACCTCTTCCCCTGTTGAAACGCACTTACGGAAATGGTCCCCTTATCGGTGATGTGAGTTCATCGGTGCCCTCAAATTCAAATTTCGAGCATCGGTTTAAAAGATACAAAAACCTGCTCGTTCAATTACTGAACGTACACAAGTAAAACTTCAGAAAATTATTCCGGGCACACCAGGCCTCGGAATCAGGTGCGGTTAGAAACTGTGCACTCGTAAAATTTCAAAGAAATTAAAAAAAAATTCCTTGAAATTTCTGTGTCTTTACATTAAAATAATTAAAAAATAATTGAAAATATCAAATGACATAACTGATGTGTGATCAAACAAAAAGGATGAAATGCACAATGGTTATGTCTTGCTTAGGATAAAATCTACCATACGAACCTAACTGTGTTAACATTTTCTCACACAATACATTATTCAGTAGATATACAACATTTTTTTATAAAAAATTATAACAAAATATTAAATAAATTTCTTTCATAGAGATTTTACCGAACATGCAATGGAAAAATGATATGAGGTGCATTGGCTGAATCCCATATTCAAGATGAAACGATGGTCCCAAATGTCTCATACTATACACCATTCAAGAAATATTTCATTATTTTTCTAAATTTGTATATTCATGTAAATGTATATATTTTATATTTTTATTATATCAAAACATATGATCTACGGGCCTTAAAATCTATACCAACTCAACACCTAAAAGAATAAATATTCCACAGAATATTCTAAGGTGTAAATTAGGCATTTCCTCTTTAAAAAAGCCTTTATATATTTTATTAATTTATTTCTTATAAAAAAAATTACATAAAAAATCATATATTATGATCATAGAGGGTCTTTATTATCATTAAATGTCGAGTCTATTAGCAGTCGAACTCCTCTTCACTTTCCTTGTGGTTGGTACAATCCTTGTAAATCTGGGGTTTTTATTTTTCCTCCTCCCTAACTCAAACTCAGGACCTCAAGCATAATATCACACTGAGGGGAATAATGAGTACCATTACGATATTTTCATAGTTGTAATCATAATTTTTATGAGTGGGATTATATACAACATTTTGAGTTTCAGTTATGAAGAATGTAGAATAGAAACCGCTTATGATAAAGGACAATACTAGCCATTTGGAATGTGTTGGGGAAATTGGCCACCACCTGGCCAGTTGAGGTGCATGATTAGGGTCTTTCATATGGTCTTCCTAGGATCATTAAATATAAATAAACAATAATATTATTCAACGGTCCTTAGAATAATATTTATTCCAGAAATTTAATTTATATATGATTTTATTGAGATCAATAAAAAGAAATAGTGTGTGACCCTTTTACCCCTTTATTATTGTCATTAGACAGTCTTAAGAATATTCCAATATTAATGTATATATATGGGTCATTGAAGCTAGGATAAATAAGACAATGTTTCATTATTGACAACCACATACAATTTCTCGTTTTGTTATAAAATCCCATTTTCACAATATCTCATCATGAAGGTTTCACACCTGTGTCATCAACCGATATTAATGATATTTATTTCATTGACTATATAAAAAAATATATGTTTCACATCATGGAAATAAAATTTAATGTGATATTTCCATTTAAATAAATAATCCAAGATATCAACAGCTACTAATATGTAATGGAAAAATCCTTCATTAACATATTAATTAATTACATGTCATTAATGTGGCTCCCAACATTCCCAACCTCTAGAGAACAAATGGTATCCCTATTTTGGTTAGTAAATCCAACTGAAGGATTAATTACATGCATTAATGTTAATATTAACGTCTAAGGATAATTACACATACTCACTAAAAAAAATATTAGAGATCCCATAAAATTTTTAAATGTTACTGCGCGGTCTGTTCTCATAATCCTCTATAATAGAGATTACCTAGAGTGGAATTTATGAGAGGAAGACTCATAAGCCTTTGAGTACTAAAAACAGATAATAAACATACCATGTCACCCTTATTATAATTATTTATATTCCATAGAACTATGTTTATGAATAACATCATGACATCTAATGGATCTTTTCATAGAGGGGAGCAACTAAAAACTGTTGAATGAAATAAATACTCTAGGTAAATACATTAATGTCATATAGGGATATGAATGGTATGTATTATGATGGTTTAAATAATATTTTCTTCTTTAATATATATTTAATCATAATTGAACATTTCTGGTTCAATAAAAAACCTCTAATATACTTCCACTTTGACTAGATACAATGGAAAATGACATTTAGTCCACTAGACCTTACATTCTGATTATGTTTTTGATGAGTCAAGGTTTTAATCCTATGGTATTACATGTTTTCGTTCATGGATAAAAATCCCTCTAGATGAATTACATATGATATACTTTATTAATCCCATGATTTGATCTTGTACGAGTTGAAAGATTCACCATTGTAGTGTTATCATAATATCATTTGATAGTGACTTCACTACTAAAAATTACATATGACTCTTTGATTAAGTTTCATATCCAAACAACTAATTTATCTACCATAGATTCCACAATATCCTCAAACTAAACTACATAATCTATGAGTGTACACTGCTTTTAACTCTTCAAAATCATAACAACCCCATTGATTGTGAATATGAATACCAACTGTGATTTATGATCATCTTTATTGTTTCAAAACTATATTCTAGGAATTCTATGATTACTAGATCATAGTCTCATATATAGACTAGGAATGTATCCTTTTTTGAAATCAGTTACATAAGGGCAGTCTACTATCATCTAATGGATGTCACATGAGTCATCTTCATATCATCCTATTGTTATTATGGTACATGCTACATCTAGAAATGTACATAGAATTGAATACCTAACTATACCAATCACCATTATGAATTGAATCCTTTCTATAATTTTTCATTCCTTAAGTATTAAATTACACATTTTCATGTAAATATGAACACCATGTGATGCTAAAATCAATCATATATTGGATAATTCTGTAATGAATCTCTTTTTAATCATGTAAATACATATACATTGACTTAGTCAAATTATTCTCTTGGATCTATCATGATGTATCAGGACACCGACAATGTATACTATTTTACCCAAGTAATTTAAGGATAATCATGTTTTAATCTATGATGTAATAGACTATAATCTTTTTATTTCATTTCCAAAAGTATAATATCATTAGAAAAAATAATTGAGAAAATGACCACACTCCGTGTATACTATTTATAGACACAAGGATCACCTAATTATATATGAATCCAATTTACATTATGTCATCATAAAATTATCATTTCATGACCTATATGAATTATTTAATACATAAATAAATCCATACAATATTTATACATTAATGGAATACTTTAGAGTTACAAAACCCTTTGTTTCTATCAAATGGACATCGTAATGAAGTATCTTATTAAATAAGGCTAGTTTGAAATATATTTTATAAATCTTAGAGTCCACATAATATACTTTTTAAACTACAATTCTAATTGATTTTATCATAACAACTGATGAAAAGGTTTTATCATTATCTATTCCATTACATTGTTTGAAGCCTTTTTCAAGCATTCATGTATTATAGTAATTGAATTATCTATCCATGTATAATTTCCTCTTAAATAAACATGTATAAACAATTGTACTTACATCCATGGTAGGATTTATCAAAATCTAACTCAGTTTTGGAAAATTAAATAATTTGCATAATTCAATGCTTCATGCCATTTTTAGCTTCTCTGTCACTTACTGCTTCCTTGTAATTCACATGATCATTATTATCATCTGATAAGATGTCACCATCCATGACTACAAGAAAAATATATCATTCATATTCTCCACCCTCTATTACAATACAAAATAGTACTTGTGTCTCTATAATGACTTCTTCCATTGTGAATTGTTCAATTTGTTCTTCTGGCAACTCTTCTGTACCTTATGATTGGAAATTATAAAATTCAATATTTCTCTCACTAAGTATTTTATTGATGTTCTTGCTGTCATGAAATATGGAATTAATTTCTATAATTTTCATTTTTTCTAAAGTTTAATATAGTTAATATCTACTTATTTATTTTAGGTGTCTTATAATGCCACACCATGTTCCCTATGGTGTAAGATTTTTTTGCAAAAGAGGCCCTAAAGATTTATTCAGATCCCTAAACACATGAGTTTGACAACATAGTTTTCTTTCCACTAAATAATTGGTATGGATTATCATCTATAACATTTTTTGTTACAAATTTGTGTATTTGTATTTTTTTCAATATCATGTATACCCAAAAGTATAATGGAAGGATCACATGAATCATCATTCAAATAATCATGTACAATGCGGTGAAGTTCCTCTATTAGCTAATATTGTTCTATTTTAGTGTATAAAGTGTGAGTTGGGATAAAATCCAAAATTCATTTATATATTCAATGATGACATGATTAGGATATTCTCCACCATACCATAATAATACTTTCTTAATCTTTTTACCAATATAGTTTTCAAAATCATTATTATGTTCAATGAAATTGTCAAATGAATCTGAATTATACCTCATTATATATAAGTATCAGTATCTAAAAAAATAATAAATAAAAGTTATGATTTATGATTTTCCAAAAATTTATTTTACTACAAATATCCCACACACATTGATATAAACTAATTCAAGAATTTCCTTGGCCCTTTCAGATTTTCCACTAAATACAACTTTTATTGTTTTTTCTTGTATGTATGTGTGACAAACACAAAGTGGTTTTAGTTCAAAGGAAATAAAATATCTATCTTGGTATAATTTGGTTAATTGTGTTTTGTTTACATGTCCTAGAAAATGATACCCTAGTTGGGTGAGGTGTGAGTTATGTGAACTAGTTTCATTATTGATTGGAATTACTTGTTCCATGTAATCAAATACATAATGATAATTATTTAAATATGTGTTATAATAAAAATAATTTTTGTTTAAAAGAAGGAATATTTATTCACACATTTGAAAATAATTCCACATGTATTAATTTTTGACAGAGACATAATGTTTTTAATGATTGAAGGAATATAATAAAAATATTTCAGAACCCATTTCATTGTTGTTTGCAATGTGAAGGGGTAGTCCCCAATAGACTAAGTTTCATGTCTTTTTGAATTGGATTTTGTTATATTTACCTCACTATTAGTAATGATTTGAAATTGGCATGGTTATTATTTTTGAATATATATATTAGCACCATATGCTGTATCTAATACTCAATCTATAGAATTAGATAAATTGTAGTCGATAAAAAATATACCTGAATCATCCCTATGATTATTTTCCTAGGTGATTTTTTTCTTTGAATGGACCTTCCCTAAACATACCAAATAGATATCATCACGTTCCACTTCTTTTACCTCACCCCTTCTCAAATTGAAATGTTGTTGTGAATTGGATTTATAAATAGTAATTTTCTCATGGACCTTCCTTCTATTTACCATAATGACAGTAGTATTTTCACACTGCACATGCTTATCAATATAGAGATTTAGAGTGATAAAATCTGGGAGAGACTTTTCATTTTTTTTCACATATAATATGAAATTTTTAGAGAAAATATGAGGGTGTGATGAAATAATGGTATAATTTTGTAGTTATTCCTGTAGCATAAATCCTAGAACCTCATTGTGCGTCATTTAGCCAATGAGTACAACTACGTGATCCCAAAGTAGCATGCCTTCTCCAGGATTACTATGAAATAAAACCTTGTATATATCAATAAATTCATTTATTTACATCTCCTAATAAAAACAACTAAGATATTTGATCATTTTATAGGAATCCATGTCTTGATATAACATCATGAGTTCACTAGACATTGATGAATGTATAAAACACTGTACATCAACTACATCAATCAGGTGTTTAGATGTGATTGTTAACTCATAATCATTCACCTCCATAGCATAATAATCATATAGTAAGGATTATATCATGTATGACCTCAATTCACAGTGAAATACTTCTTGTAGGTGGCTGAAAAATTCAAAGATATTACATCCAGTTATAATATAGTGTTTTATAGAATCTATCATAATGATACATTGGTCGACGAGCATGTCTATGTTATAAAATATAAAAACATAATCTTATTATGTCACGACCCGTCCTCGGGGCCCGTGCCGTGACTACCCCAAGCCCGCCTTCCATAGGCCAGGGGCTGGCGACTAGCACCAAGGCGTAAAATCCCAGTAAACAGGGAAGGCATTGCCTTTATAAGTAACAACCACACAGAGTCAGCAAGCGGAAAGTAAAGTGCAGAAAAGTAAAGGGGGCCGGAAATACAAGCCCAACTGTAAAGTACAACTGAAAAGTAAAGTACAGCAACTGAAGAAAAGACGGCGGCCTCGTGTCGTCCACTGGCAATCCCACCTGAAGGGTGGGTACAGATAGCCTCCAAGCTCCTCGGGTCCCACGTCCGCTCCGAGTACGTACCGCCCAGTGGTCCACCTCCAGGTACCGTCCGGCTCCACGCCCCAACCGCGATCAGTGCTGTCCGTCGTCTGCAACCAACACAACAAGGTGCGGGCATAGCCCGTGCAGGGGTGAGTACAACTACTCAGTAAGGACCCCGAGACCCCCGAAGGTCTCCCGAAATCCACAAAGGATATAGCACAAAAGAAAGATGCAATCACGAAATAACATCCGACTCGACTTAGGTATATGCCCATACATATACCTAAGTCCCCACTTCTAGCTCTGCTCACGAGCTCAAGAACAACTCAATCCACATAGGAAAGCAAGACTCAAATCCACAAGGAGAGTAAACAGTAAGATCCACAAAGAATAGTTCAACACAATCCACATAGGAGAGTAACATAAGATTCAGCTCAACCAGGTATACTTTTTCAGATGACGTCAAAGACGATCACTGATCCGTCTAAGTCGTCGGACCCACGAAGGATCGATAGGTACTAACCCCCGCAAAAGACCCACACAGGATCGGGCTCACACAGAACCTGTAGGCAGTGGCTCACACAGAACCGGTAGGCAGTGGCTCACACAGAACCGGTAGTAGGACCCACACAGGATCGGGCACTGATCCGCGTAGGATCGCTGAGTGCAGTAGTCGACGCAGTCCACTGAGGTCCCTGCACAGTCGTCGCTGCAGTCCACGAAGGATCTCTGCTCTGCCGTCGTCGCAGTCCACTGAGGATCTCTGCTCTGCCGTCGTCGCAGTCCACGGAGGATCTCTGCTCTGCCGTCGTCGCAGTCCACGGAGGATCTCTGCCCTGCCGTCGAGGTCACAGCCAGCGCTAGGGTTCCCGCACGTAGCGAGCTCGTTTAGGAGGGTCCGCTCCACGAGCCGAGGGGCTGATACATCAACTGACACGTAGTCCGAAGTTGATGTATCCATAAGTTCCGTATCGACAACAGGATCTCAACGCGACAGACGGCGCGTCAATCGGACGCCCGGTCTGAGAGTTATTGGCATTTTCGTCCCAGGGGCCCGGTTGGTTTTTAGGGAAAAACCAACCCGACCGTACTCCGCCTGTATCCGATCCTCGGGCGGAGTATGCCAAAAGTTCCGTCTCACTTAGAGGAAACTACCACAGCTGACGGTACGTCGTTCGGACGTCCGTAGCTCAAGTTATGAGCGTTTCCGCTCCGAGGGCCCGGTTGGTTTCGTGTACGAACCAACCCGGCCGAACCCAAAGTCTTCCGAAACCTTGAGTATAATATACCGAAACGACCGTCTCGATCCAAGGATCGCGTAGCCGCTGACGGTTCGTCAATCGGAGGTCCCAGGCCCAAGATATGGGCGAAAGACCGAAGAGGGCCCGAAACGGGGGTTCCGGGCCCGGGGCGACCCGGCCCGAACCCCCCCTGGGGTCGGCCGAACCGGGTCGGCCGGGTCCGGTCCGGCCTGGGCGCGGCCCGGCCGACCGGACCGGCCGGCCCGGCTTCGGCCGAGCGGCCGAAGATTGCCGCGGGCTTGACCCGCGGCTGGAGAGGATCGCGGCCCCGCGGGGGGGCCGCCTGCCACGCGGACGCGGCCGGGCCGCCGCCTCCGTCCCGGTTCCGCGCGGCCGCGGAACCGGCTGCCGCCGCCGCCGCGGCTTCAGCCGCGGCGGAAGATTCCCACGGCGGCGCGCCTGGCGCCGCCGCCTCCGGTCGCCGGCGCCGCCGCGCCGGCGACCCGCGCCGCCGCCTCCTTCCGCGGGCCGCCGGAGATGCTCCGGTGGCCCGATTTCTTTCCCGTCTGCGCCGATGCTCCTCCCGGGGGACGATCTTCACTGCGGAATCAACAAATTGCCCTTGCCGCACGGTTTGTCGACGTCCGCCAAATCCGCACAACAAAATAGATCGGCGGAGGGTTGCCGGGTCTTGTTCGTTAGACCCGCACCCTCCGCGTTAGCCATAATCCACGGGAGGAACAATAAAACAATCAACAACAATTTTAATTGTTAAAATTGTTCGAAGATCAAGTTCTTTACTTTAAAAGAAATAAAATCACGGGAAGGAAAATATTCCAATCAACCCTTACCTTGTCGTCGTCGTCGGACGAGTGGTCGTCGCGGAATCGCTCGTCGCGGAGGAAGGAGATCGTCGCTTCGTCGCGGAATCGCTCGTCGCGTCGCCAACCTCCGGATCAAGATCAACGGATTTAATTAGTTTAATTCCGTTGATTTTGAAATTAAAAAGGGAGAAGAAAAGATCTGATTCTCACCTTTGTTGCCGAACGAGGGTCGGCCGCGGAAGAAAGACGTCGCCGAAGAACGTCGCGGGTAGATCTCGTCGACGTCGCAGATCTTGGTGTGCGTCGTCGAATTCCGGTCGCCGGTGTTCTTCGCGTTCTTCGCGTTCTTCGCGTTCTTCGCGTTCTTCGCGGAGAGGGTGGAGGAACGAAGATTCTTACAAATCCTTTCCAAGGATTTTTGGGTTGGTTTTATTTTATAAACATGCCAACACGAAACCGGTTAAGAAACGGTCCATCAATTCGAAAGAAACGACCCATTTAATTCACGAAAGAAACATCCCATTTAATTCACGAAATAAACCGCCCAATTAAATGGTCTGTTAAGAATTAAAGAAAACGCGTCGGTTGACTTTTCAGTTACCTTGACGGGTTTTCGCGGGTGCGTTACTTAGCGAAAGAAACGGCGGGGCTCGTGCGGGCCCTGCCTCACAAATATCCTACCAAGGGGTAGGATATTTCTGGATAGCATCCTATCCAGTTCAACTCAGTTCAAGCCGTCTTTAAGTGACTTCAAGTGGCTTCCAAGCAGCTTAAGTGAAATAAAATAAAGTTGTCGCACAAACTTTATTTTATTTCTGACTTAAAGCCGTAAAATTTAAAAACCACGTCTGAGCAAACGCAACTCCGGAAGAGGCGTTTCTAAGCAAATACCGGCGCTGCGATTTCATCGGTGCCCTCAGAATTCGATTCCGGGCACCGGTTCAAAAGATAGAAAAACCCGCTCGTCCGTTCACTGAACGTACCCGAGCCAAACTTCGGAAATTGATTCCGGGCACACCGGGCCTCGGAATCAGGTGCCGTCTGAAGCTGCGCTCTTGTAAAATTCCAAAGAAAATTAAGAAAAAAATTTCCTTGAAATTTGCGGGTCTTTACATTACTCCCACCTCAGGGCTTTACGTCCACGTAAAGATACATCAAAAACTAGGGGAACAAATGGGGGTACTGAGCACGCATCTGAGCCTCCCGCTCCCAAGTGCTCTCCTGGAGGTTCCCGTGCTGCCATCTGACGCGCACAAGAGGAATCGACCGCCCACGTAGGACCCGCTCCTGTCGATCCTCGATCTCCACTGGGACCTCCGCAAAAGTCGCCCCATCGTCCACGTCCAGCTCCCCAAAGTCGATGATGTGCGTCGGGTCGTGCACGTATCTCCTCAGCTGAGACACGTGGAAGACGTCGTGCACTCGGTGCAACTGAGGTGGTAGAGCCAGGCGATAAGCCACCTCTCCTATCCTGCTGAGGACCTGGAAAGGCCCGATGAAGCGTGGAGACAACTTGCCGCCTCGGCCAAATCTCCGTAAACCACGTCGAGGTGAGACACACAGAAAGACGTGGTCGCCATCCTCGAACTCTAGTGGCCTCCGCCTCCTGTCAGCATATGACTTCTGCCGGCTCTGAGCTGTCCTCATCCTCTCCTGGATGATCTGGACCTTCTCTGTCGTGGCTCGGACCATCTCTGGTCCCACGAGTGCTGACTCCCCAGGGTCTGTCCAGCACAACGGTGATCTGCAGGGTCTGCCGTACAACGCCTCGTAAGGTGCCATCCCGATGGTGGAGTGGTAGCTGTTGTTGTACGCGAACTCCACCAAGGGTAGGTGGTCCTCCCAGCTGCGACCAATGTCGAGAACACATGTACGGAGCATGTCCTCAAGTGTCTGTATGGTCCTCTCCGTCTGACCATCCGTCTGAGGGTGGAAGGCTGTGCTCAGATGGAGCCGCGTCCCGAACGCCTCCTGCAACCCCTTCCAAAGCCGGGAAGTGAAACGAGCATCTCGATCGGAGACGATAGATGATGGCACACCGTGAAGCCGTGCGATCTCCTGGACGTAAAGACGTCCCAAGCTCTCCACTGAGCCCTGCTCTCTGATGGGTAAGAAGTGTGCCGACTTGGTGAGTCGGTCGACAATCACCCAAATGGAGTCGTGACCTCTGGAAGTGCGTGGAAGTCCAGTCACGAAGTCCATAGATATGCTATCCCACTTCCACTCCGGGACCTCCAAGGGCTGTACCAAGCCTGCTGGTACCTGATGCTCTGCCTTCACCTGCTGGCAGGTGAGGCATCGTGAAACGAACTCTGCCACAGCTTTCTTCATGCCCGGCCACCAGTGCTGTCGTCTGAGATCCTGGTACATCTTCGCCACTCCGGGATGTACCGCCAATGGAGAAGTGTGAAACTCTCTCAGCACCTCCTCTCGTAAAGCAACTGGTACGAAGGTACGCCCTCTGAAAAGGATGTCGTGCTCTGCTCCAAGGGAGAAACCATCAGGCGCCTGACCTGAGGATATCAGTGCACGCCGGGTCTCACAGTCAGCGTCCCCACGCTGAGCCTCTCTGACCCGCTGTAGAAGTGGAGGAGAGACTGTGAGAGACTGAAGAAAGGCTGCTCCGTCTCTATCCACGAAGGATATCTGCAAGGAGGCTAGCTGCTCCGTCGCCTCCTCAAGTAGCTGAATGCCCGTCCTCCTGCTGAGGGCATCGGCTACCACGTTCCCCTTCCCAGGAGTATAGACTATCTCAAAGTCATAGTCCTGGAGGAACTCAAGCCATCTCCGCTGTCTCAGGTTCAGGTCCTTCTGAGAGAAGATATACCTGAGACTCTGGTGGTCAGAAAAGACTGTGAAGCGCTCGCCCATCAGATAGTGCCGCCAAGTCTTCAGAGCGAAGACCACTGCTGCTAACTCCAGGTCATGAGTGGCGTAGTTCTGCTCATGCGGCCTCAACTGACGTGATCCGTAGGCGATCACGGCCCGCTCCTGCATCAGGATGCACCCGAGTCCAGTCCCTGATGCATCGCAGTAAACTACGTACCCAACTCCCTCCTCAGGCAACCTCAAGATAGGTGCGCTGGTCAATCTCTGTCTCAGCTCCTGGAAGCTCTGCTGACATCTGTCTGACCACACGAAGGGTTTCCCCTTCTTCGTCAAGGCTGAGAGTGGTGCCGCAACTCTGGAGAAGTCTGGCACGAATCTCCGATAGTATCCCGCTAGGCCCAAGAAGCTCCGCACCTCTGTCACGCTCTTGGGTGGCTCCCAAGCTAGCACTGCCTCGATCTTCGCGGGATCCACTGCAACTCCCGCCTCAGAAATGACGTGCCCCAAGAAATGGACCTCACGTAACCAGAACTGGCATTTTGAGAGCTTGCCATAAAGCTGGTGCTCTCGGAGTGTGTCTAGAACAACTCGCAGGTGGTAGGCATGCTCCTCCTCAGTCGTCGAGTATATCAAAATGTCGTCAATGAAGACGACGACAAATCGGTCGAGGTATGGCTGGAAGATCCTGTTCATGAGGCTCATGAACACTGCTGGAGCATTGGTTACGCCGAACGGCATAACCAAGAACTCATAATGGCCATACCGACACCTGAAGGCCGTCTTCTGCACGTCCTCGTCTCGAACTCTGAGCTGATGATAGCCTGACCGGAGGTCTACCTTCGAGAACCACCGCGCTCCCTTGAGCTGATCGAAGAGGTCATCAATCCGTGGCAGCGGATACTTGTTCCTCACTGTCACCTGGTTCAGGCGACGATAGTCGACACATAGTCGCAAGCTCCCGTCCGCCTTCTTGGCGAACAAAATCGGGGAAGGCCAGGGTGAAACACTGGGTCGGATAAACCCCTTGCTCTGCAAGTCCTCCAACTGTACCCGCAGCTCTCGAAGCTCGGCGGGGGCCATCCGATATGCTGGAGTAGATATCGGGGCTGTCCCGGGGTACAAGTCGATGTAAAAGTCTACCTCTCTACGAGGAGGTAGCCCTGGAACGTCGTCGGGAAAGACGTCCACGTACTGGTCCACCACTGCAGGAAAAGCCGGACTCCGCACGTCCACTGCTCCTAGGATGAGGCTAGCCAACTGATGAGAGATGGGCTGCACTCTCCTCCGCGGAAGTCCATCCTGTGCTGCAAAGGTTCCCTTCTCGCCGGTGAAGGTAAACCTGCTCCCGTCGGTACGAACACATCGCACCTTGCGCCTAAAACAGTCAATCTGGGCATGAACCGTGGATAGCCAATCCATGCCCAAGATGACGTTGTAAGGCCTCGACGCCGCTACAAGGAGATCCCAGCCGAAGCTCTCGCCTCCTAGAGTAAGCTCACACTGCCGGCACCAGTGCGTAATCGTCGAGTCTGATCCCGTAGGAGTCTCTAGCCGTAAGGATCGAGCCAACGGCTCAGTCGGAATCTCAGAGCTCCGAACAAGGGCAGAGGCTATGAAAGAGTGACTCGCTCCTGTGTCTATAAGTACTGCAGCAAGGGTGGAATAGACACAGATCGTACCTCGAATCATCTCTGGCAAGTCGGGGTCGTAGGCCTCCACTGCCTGGAGCTGGGCCTGTCCCTGCCCGCCAGCTCCCTGTGGTCGAGGTGGCCCTCCTGGTGGTGGTGGGGGTAGAGCCTGGAAGCGTCGCCCACCACCCGCTGCTCGGCCAGCTCCTCTGCCTCGTCCGCCTCCTCCCGGCGGACCGCCACGGTCGACCCTCTGCCTCTGCCTGGGTGGCCCCTCCACCGTCTGCTGCTCCTCTGATCGGCGAGTCGGGTAGTCGCGAGCCATGTGACCCTGCCCGCCGCAAGAGTAGCAGAGCCTGCCTCTCGGAAGGCTGGCACTCCGCTGTGTGCCTCGTACTGCTGAGCCGGTGTCCTGAGGCCGTCTGCGAGGGGGTCCGGTCTGCCTGGACCCGTGAGTCATCCGTCGGCTGCCTGCTGCCGATGACTCAGCTACCTGCCGCCCTGCGCTAGGTCTCGCCGCTGAAGAAGGCTCTGCCAGGAAGCTCTCGATCAGGAGGGCTCGCTCCAGCACTCCCGCCTGGGTCGGAATGCTGAGGGAGATCAGCGACGCCCGAATCTCCTGTCGCAAGCCCTGCTCGAAGGTCCGGGCCCGGAAGAAGGGGTCCCGTACCATGTCGGTCGAGTAGCGAGATAGGTCCGTGAACCTCGCCGCGTACTGAGCGACCGTCATGCTGCCCTGGCGCAGCTGGAGAAGCTCCTGGATGCGCACCGCTCGGAGGGTGGCCGGGACGAACTCAGAGCGGAAGAGGCTCTCGAAGTCCGCCCAGAGCAAGGATGCCTCATCGTGAACCTGGAGCATCAGGCTCCACCATCGTCCTGCCGCCGCCTGCAGGAGGCTCGCTGCGAGGATCACCATGAGATCCGCTGGTGTCCTCACTAGCCTGAAGATCCGTACCACCGCCTCTAGCCAGTCCTCGGCGGCCTGGGGGTCCGCCTCACCGCGAAACCTGGGCGGTCGCTGGCTCTGAAACTCATGCAGTGCCCTGAGGCGACGTGCATCGTCAGCGTCTGGTACTGGCAGCATCGGTGGCTCGGCGGGTAAAGCTACCGCCGGTGCCACTGCTGGCAAAGGGCCCTGCACCGAGGCCTCGTCGCTCGGTGGGCTGCCGTCGCGCCCTACACTCGGAACCCTAGCTGGCAGTCGTCGCGGGGCCATCCTGAAAAGGAGAACAAGAGCACCACAGTCAGAACAGTATACCTGGTGAGCTGGCACAAGTAATCACAAGGAAAACTTGAGACTTTCATAAAGCAGATCAGTATACCCGGTGAGCTGACACAAGTAATCACAAAGAAAAACTTGAAACACACACGCAATCAATGTTTTCATGCATTAAGTCGGAAATCAGGAGTCAGGGTCCTGGTGTACGGATACGTCGGCCGCCGCACCAACACTGGGCTCCCTGAACTGATAACCACACTCAATACACTAAACACTATTGCTTCTCATAGAAAGAAAGGACGATTAGAGTCTGCGGTAGTACCGACCGCCTCTGATACCAATTTGTCACGACCCGTCCTCGGGGCCCGTGCCGTGACTACCCCAAGCCCGCCTTCCATAGGCCAGGGGCTGGCGACTAGCACCAAGGCGTAAAATCCCAGTAAACAGGGAAGGCATTGCCTTTATAAGTAACAACCACACAGAGTCAGCAAGCGGAAAGTAAAGTGCAGAAAAGTAAAGGGGGCCGGAAATACAAGCCCAACTGTAAAGTACAACTGAAAAGTAAAGTACAGCAACTGAAGAAAAGACGGCGGCCTCGTGTCGTCCACTGGCAATCCCACCTGAAGGGTGGGTACAGATAGCCTCCAAGCTCCTCGGGTCCCACGTCCGCTCCGAGTACGTACCGCCCAGTGGTCCACCTCCAGGTACCGTCCTGCTCCACGCCCCAACCGCGATCAGTGCTGTCCGTCGTCTGCAACCAACACAACAAGGTGCGGGCATAGCCCGTGCAGGGGTGAGTACAACTACTCAGTAAGGACCCCGAGACCCCCGAAGGTCTCCCGAAATCCACAAAGGATATAGCACAAAAGAAAGATGCAATCACGAAATAACATCCGACTCGACTTAGGTATATGCCAATACATATACCTAAGTCCCCACTTCTAGCTCTGCTCACGAGCTCAAGAACAACTCAATCCACATAGGAAAGCAAGACTCAAATCCACAAGGAGAGTAAACAGTAAGATCCACAAAGAATAGTTCAACACAATCCACATAGGAGAGTAACATAAGATTCAGCTCAACCAGGTATACTTTTTCAGATGACGTCAAAGACGATCACTGATCCGTCTAAGTCGTCGGACCCACGAAGGATCGATAGGTACTAACCCCCGCAAAAGACCCACACAGGATCGGGCTCACACAGAACCTGTAGGCAGTGGCTCACACAGAACCGGTAGGCAGTGGCTCACACAGAACCGGTAGTAGGACCCACACAGGATCGGGCACTGATCCGCGTAGGATCGCTGAGTGCAGTAGTCGACGCAGTCCACTGAGGTCCCTGCACAGTCGTCGCTGCAGTCCACGAAGGATCTCTGCTCTGCCGTCGTCGCAGTCCACTGAGGATCTCTGCTCTGCCGTCGTCGCAGTCCACGGAGGATCTCTGCTCTGCCGTCGTCGCATTCCACGGAGGATCTCTGCTCTGCCGTCGTCGCAGTCCACGGAAGATCTCTGCCCTGCCGTCGAGGTCACAGCCAGCGCTAGGGTTCCCGCACGTAGCGAGCTCGTTTAGGAGGGTCCGCTCCACGAGCCGAGGGGCTGATACATCAACTGACACGTAGTCCGAAGTTGATGTATCCATAAGTTCCGTATCGACAACAGGATCTCAACGCGACAGACGGCGCGTCAATCGGACGCCCGGTCTGAGAGTTATTGGCATTTTCGTCCCAGGGGCCCGGTTGGTTTTTAGGGAAAAACCAACCCGACCGTACTCCGCCTGTATCCGATCCTCGGGCGGAGTATGCCAAAAGTTCCGTCTCACTTAGAGGAAACTACCACAGCTGACGGTACGTCGTTCGGACGTCCGTAGCTCAAGTTATGAGCGTTTCCGCTCCGAGGGCCCGGTTGGTTTCGTGTACGAACCAACCCGGCCGAACCCAAAGTCTTCCGAAACCTTGAGTATAATATACCGAAACGACCGTCTCGATCCAAGGATCGCGTAGCCGCTGACGGTTCGTCAATCGGAGGTCCCAGGCCCAAGATATGGGCGAAAGACCGAAGAGGGCCCGAAACGGGGGTTCCGGGCCCGGGGCGACCCGGCCCGAACCCCCCCTGGGGTCGGCCGAACCGGGTCGGCCCGAACCGGGTCGGCCCGACCCGGCCCGAACCGGCTCGGCCGGGTCCGGTCAGGCCTGGGCGCGGCCCGGCCGACCGGACCGGCCGGCTCGGCTTCGGCCGCGCGGCCGAAGATTGCCGCGGGCTTGACCCGCGGCTGGAGAGGATCGCGGCCCCGCGGGGGGGCCGCCTGCCACGCGGACGCGGCCGGGCCGCCGCGTCCGTCCCGGTTCCGCGCGGCCGCGGAACCGGCTGCCGCCGCCGCCGCGGCTTCAGCCGCGGCGGAAGATTCCCACGGCGGCGCGCCTGGCGCCGCCGCCTCCGGTCGCCGGCGCCGCCGCGCCGGCGACCCGCGCCGCCGCCTCCTTCCGCGGGCCGCCGGAGATGCTCCGGTGGCCCGATTTCTTTCCCGTCTGCGCCGATGCTCCTCCCGGGGGACGATCTTCACTGCGGAATCAATAAATTGCCCTTGCCGCACGGTTTGTCGACGTCCGCCAAATCCGCACAACAAAATAGATCGGCGGAGGGTTGCCGGGTCTTGTTCGTTAGACCCGCACCCTCCGCGTTAGCCATAATCCACGGGAGGAACAATAAAACAATCAACAACAATTTTAATTGTTAAAATTGTTCGAAGATCAAGTTCTTTACTTTAAAAGAAATAAAATCACGGGAAGGAAAATATTCCAATCAACCCTTACCTTGTCGTCGTCGTCGGACGAGTGGTCGTCGCGGAATCGCTCGTCGCGGAGGAAGGAGATCGTCGCTTCGTCGCGGAATCGCTCGTCGCGTCGCCAACCTCCGGATCAAGATCAACGGATTTAATTAGTTTAATTCCGTTGATTTTGAAATTAAAAAGGGAGAAGAAAAGATCTGATTCTCACCTTTGTTGCCGAACGAGGGTCGGCCGCGGAAGAAAGACGTCGCCGAAGAACGTCGCGGGTAGATCTCGTCGACGTCGCAGATCTTGGTGTGCGTCGTCGAATTCCGGTCGCCGGTGTTCTTCGCGTTCTTCGCGTTCTTCGCGTTCTTCGCGTTCTTCGCGGAGAGGGTGGAGGAACGAAGATTCTTACAAATCCTTTCCAAGGATTTTTGGGTTGGTTTTATTTTATAAACATGCCAACACGAAACCGGTTAAGAAACGATCCATCAATTCGAAAGAAACGACCCATTTAATTCATGAAAGAAACAGCCCATTTAATTCACGAAATAAACCGCCCAATTAAATGGTCTGTTAAGAATTAAAGAAAACGCGTCGGTTGACTTTTCAGTTACCTTGACGGGTTTTCGCGGGTGCGTTACTTAGCGAAAGAAACGGCGGGGCTCGTGCGGGCCCTGCCTCACAAATATCCTACCAAGGGGTAGGATATTTCTGGATAGCATCCTATCCAGTTCAACTCAGTTCAAGCCGTCTTTAAGTGACTTCAAGTGGCTTCCAAGCAGCTTAAGTGAAATAAAATAAAGTTGTCGCACAAACTTTATTTTATTTCTGACTTAAAGCCGTAAAATTTAAAAACCACTTCTGAGCAAACGCAACTCCGGAAGAGGCGTTTCTAAGCAAATACCGGCGCTGCGATTTCATCGGTGCCCTCAGAATTTGATTCCGGGCACCGGTTCAAAAGATAGAAAAACCCGCTCGTCCGTTCACTGAACGTACCCGAGCCAAACTTCGGAAATTGATTCCGGGCACACCGGGCCTCGGAATCAGGTGCCGTCTGAAGCTGCGCTCTTGTAAAATTCCAAATAAAATTAAGAAAAAAATTTCCTTGAAATTTTCGGGTCTTTACATATTAGTACATAAATTTTTTAAAATTTATGTGAGACACAATTTTAATTTCCTTTTTAATTTATTTTATCTCCCGCTATTTTATCAAGCCCCCAAAACCCACACCATTAGACTTGGATTTTATAGTTTCATAGAAATTATACTGGAAAGGATATATATTGCCCTTCTCATAATCCATGTGAGGAATTAATCGATAACTCAATAGTACTTAGGTAGGTTGGTCCTTTAAATTTTTGGGATTGTATCTCCTTGATCTGTTCAGTGTAATCCCCAATCTGGAAATCTTTACTCAGATTTCCTCTGCAATTGCCTCAAATTTTTATAATGTCTAGAGGGGACTACTTCAATTGAAAAAACATGGTTATGTTAACCAAAACAATTCCTAATAACTGCTTGATAAAATAATATTTTCTAATATGGGTTAGTTAAACATCTAGTTGTATGGATTCATTCCATGAAAGAAATGGAATGATTAGTCTAACTTAATGTTGAGTTGAGGGATTTTATTTATTGTGGGTAAATTTTTATTATTTTATCCTATAAATATAGTATTAATATAAAATGGATTTTACCTTAGGGATTAACCATTTTCTTATATAAAATTTATACAAAACCAAATCATTATAATTATATCTTTCCATATGAGTCAATATATTATGTGATTATGGTATTACTTCAATAAAATAAATCATGGATAACAATTAAATTAAATAAATAAATGTCATTATCATGATATTTATCTAATAATTTATTTCTTTTGTCGAAAATAAATCAACCTATAATCCTAGGGAAATGTGTTATGTGCTGGTCTCAAAATGAGTTGCAAAGTTCCACCTATGCACAAATGTATTGTCCAGGTTTGTTCTATCTCAATTATGCCTTCAACTATCACTATGATCATTCAGATTTTCCTTTTATTACATATTTTCTGTAATAAATATGATTTTTAAGGGAACCCAAGGATTGGTAAATGGGAATTACAAAAAATAACCTTGGACACTCATGTTCTATATAATTAAAGGGGGGGGGGGACAAACAAGTCATCTTATTTAATTAAATAATAAATAATTTGAAAAATGTATTAAATTTAAATTAAATAGAATAGAAACATACATAGGTATGATCAAAGCACATGATCTGTTATTTACATGAAAAGACTAAATATTTAAATATCCTAGCTAGATTTCACTTCAAAACATTATTTAAATATATAAATTATGCTCAAATTTTCCCAAATAATGGCCTTATTAAATAATTAATTCATTCGATATTATTCAATGCAATAATATTTAAATAATAATCCAATACGTTTTTAAATAAAATATATAATTTAATTTTACATAAAATAAACTAAATTTGTACACATCTTTGTACATTTAAGTAACTCGATGAGTAAATATATGAACTATTCACTATGGTTAGTGTTGAATACAATGCACTCAAAATAAATATTGTGTACATGGAATGTTTTGAAATTACACATAATGTACATTAAAATTAATAAAACATGGAAAAAATGAACATTATGATGTCTATACAATTTAATGCATAGAGTCTTTAATAAACAATGAACATGCAAGATTTATAGTTTCAAATATTACACAAAAAATAATTACACATTTAATATAATTATAAATGAAATCAATGGTATATATTTTATAATTAATGACTTGTAGAAAACATAGATATGTGGTTTAATGGTTTAATTAATTCAATATAATATTTCTACATATGTATGAAAAGTACCTGATGTGTGCCTGGTGCCCACAGGATGTGTACTATTCTTCTTGAGTTTTTTTGTAATAAATCCCAAGGGTCACAACCTATTATTTTTACTAACTTTTAGGGGGTACCTGGAATGTAAAAGGTATAAATGGTGTGTACTTCATGTTACGCAGTTTTCAGACAGTACATGTATTCTATTAAATACAAATAATGTATTAATACAACACATCTAGACCCCTTGTTTTTTACATGAAAACACATGAATGTCATAGAGTATGGGAAATCTATTGGTCTTATAGAATATAAATTTTATGACCCATCTTGGATGGTTAATATAGAATTAAAGTAAATCATGTGACATGTATTCATTACATCATGATTAGGACTCCATGTGTGTGTTCGGGTGCAATGAGAAAGGATAAACAGCCAATGAAAAAAGAGTATAAGTCATGCAATATTGTTTTATTTGGATTGATTTCATGGAATCCCCAAATAAGTTATTCAAATTTATTCCTCATTAATTATAAATAATCCAGGTTATATGAAAGAAAAAGAGGTGGAAGAAGAGAATTTGATGACAGATCACGAACAAATTAAAACATGAAATGAAGTTTATCTTTTAAAATTGTGATGATCAACAACAAAATATATACATATAAATTTTAACTTGAGGGATCTAATACCAAATTATGTGTAATAACATGGATCTTTTTTAGGTATTTGTTTTTCATTTCTGGTGTTTTTGAGGGAAAATCGGATTTTCAAGAATTTTTAGAATTAGACACCTTGTATTTGTAAGTACTCGTTGTGTACTCAGTTGCTGCAGGTAGTTGTGCTCTAGACGTGTAATGGCTGAGCACATGGCAGTGTTTGGTGAACTGAAGTCCACCTACAGCAGTGGATGGTTAAAGCATGTACAGTCAGTGTACTTCAAAAGTACATGACCTTTACTTTCTTTTTTATTTTATTAAATGGACTAGGGGTGCGTCTAATCGAAATAATGTACTTCTTTATTGTTCATCTCATCCATGAGAAGCTGTAAAACAACAATTCTTGTTTGAGACCCCGAATTGTCATACATTCTCAGATTTGAACTCTATTGGTTGCATTGGAATCTCATCTATGAGTTCTGTCTTATTCTAGAACTTCATCTCTTGATCTCACCTCTTTCACAATATATCATCAGTTGATTTTTTTTCATTTTCATTGATATGCGGCATTCTAAGGAGATTCAAGGCCTGGTATTCATGTATATCGATCTCACAATGCCATGTTAGGTGGTTTGTGTCTTTCTGTAGTTACTCTCTGAGTTATATGTGAAAAATATCCCAATACACTAGAATGGGGATTTGAATGATCATGGATTCTAAACCTGTTATTTCTTGAAATGCCTTGTGTTCTAGAGTAGGGGATTATAGATTGTGAACAAGTTTATAATTTCCATGCTATTGATGTTTCGCCCATGTTTTCATGTTATGGACCGTTTAGTCTAGGTTTTCCACTTAGGATACTATTTTTCATTCCATGCATGGTATTGTTAGTATAAGCACCCGACCTTATAACATACATAATCTTGAAATAAGATAATAATTCACATTGAGGATACTTTCAGTTTTAGAGTTTTATAGAATAAGACATAACTATTAGATATAAAAAGATTACAGAGTAGACACTTCTACTCAGTTTCCATTTTTTTCATAAATAAAAACTCTTAAAAAATAGTCATGTGTAGTTCAATGTTTATGACAACCTAACTTTTACCTATTCCCACCCTTGACCATATTCCATATTATGTCATGTGAAAAACATTTCAAAAACTTGGTATGAGCATAAAAAGCTTAGAAAGGGATACACAAAGAAAGAATACGTTTAGTTTTTCAAAACCACGAGTAAATCATGAATACATTAACACAAGTAATACATTTCACTGTTATTATGTATTAAATACTCTTCACTGAATAAAATATCACTAATTAACCATTTGTAACCAAAATATTACCATTAAACCCATATAAAAAACACATAACATATAAAGGAATCTTGGGACATTAACATACATAAATAGAATAACCAAATGGTCGACTTCCACACACATCACTAAATGGAATACCATACAGATGACTACCATACCCAATGAATTGTAGGTTATAACATAACAACCCATCCTGGTATTCACGGCACCACTCATCATTTGGTTTATCACGTATCACCAGTCAACTGTCTAGATACCATTATAAAATCATTGGACATAAAAAAAATATAAAGGAAAGAAAACATTTCCACATTTCAATCACAATATATCACTTAAATATATAGACATAAAAAATCAGTTATAAAATCCATTTTCTATACCAAAATACATAAAAGTTTATATGGTATTTATTTTCTTTTAAAAAATCATTACAGCCTGTTGAGGAAGCCAAAGATCAAATAATTCTCGCAGCGGTGAAAAAGTCATTGTCACCGCGTACATTAAAAAGAAACATAACTTTTGTCATTTCGTAAAATAATTCATAGATAAAAGATTCCTTTTGAATAAATGTAAAATTAATAGGTGTTTATACAACGTATAAATGAAATACTTGTATTAAAACAAAATATGCCTCAATTAAAAGAGATTGAGATAATGTCCTTTACCTCGCGTCCGACTTGACTCGATCATTATTTAATCTCTTAAATAATTAACTAAAGTAAATTTCTACTTTCAAAAGAACCTTTTTAAAGTTTATTATTCCTTTTTAATCACTTATTACCGTGTTTTAAACACTATGTAATAATTTATGTTAATAATGCTAGTTTTGTCGATATTTGGTACTTGAGTAAAAAATAAACTCCTAATATTTAATAGTTGTCCATGTGGTCAATAGTCCATTATATCCAGAATGAAATTAAATATTTAGATATCATATATATCTTATATATCCAGTATATACATGTATTTATAATAGTACATTACATTTGGAGGTAAGAAATGAAATGCACCGTTCATGGAGACGGTAAGTCGTACGTACGCATGAACGCTACTTGCATTATATTTATTATTTTAATGGAATTAAAACATAATGATACATATGTATATTATAATTAAATTAAAATATGATATATAATATCATTAACTCTATCTATTATACATCCCATATAAGGCATTAATGAGTCACATCACATTGAGGGGGTTGTAGTCAGCACTTCCTCAAATGAGTTTATCGTATTTACCCACTATGGAAACCATAAAAGAAATCTATAAATTGAAAATAAATAAGAATTAAGAAAACATAAACATAATATTTATCATATATAAATAATGTTCCATAATAATGGCCTCCATAAGAGTCGGTGAGAGATAATTGAACAATCATTGTTTCGTGAGGCGTTAGTTTTCGATCCAAAGAAACATCATTTTCATCACCCATTAGATGGAGGTGTGTGTAAGTGTAGTTCGATTAATTCTCATACAAACATCCTATTATATTGAGGATAATATTTTTGTTATAAAATAAGGGAATAAAAATAGTTTAGGGGGTTGTAGAAGCAAAATAAAACAAAAGAACATAAGAGAAGACATTACCTTTAAATCGGGTAACTCCCCTTGGTTTGAACCAAAATGGTTTTTTGAAGAGTTGTTTGCCTATGTTAAGGCTTCTAAAATGAATATTGGGATTTTTAGAGCTTATTTGAGTAGAGTTTGGACGATCCAAAGGGCTTGAGAAGTGTGTGAAATGGGTACGAAGTGGGGTCTTTTTATAGGGGAGAGGAAGGGCTCTTTTGGAAATCTTGAAAATATTATTTTATAATATAATGTTTTTTCGGTTTGTAGAGGTCCAAAAATAATTAAAGACAAAGATAAGGTGTCCCATGTTCTAAATAAAATCATCCAATAAGAATTGGACTAGTTTTGGATATTGTTTTAAACTTTATCTTCTTATTTATTTAAATTTTTCAATAATGACTTAAACAGTGCATCACCATTGTGTCATAAATAATTTTATTTATATGATGTCTAAAAATTATAATAAAATTATCATGGTGTTGGAAATATTTTTATTTTTCTAATGACTATTTTTAGTTAAATATATCATTTATATAAACAAAATCAAAATTGTTTTACTGAGGTATTACATACTTTGGTTATATTTTCTTTTCTTAAAAAATAAATTTATAAAAGGTCACTATCACACTAAAGTGATTCCATGGGGACCAAATGTAGGCACAAAGAATCCCATGGTCATCCATGGAAATCCCAAGAGGATGAGGACACTTTTGGGGGTCATTTTATAATATTATTATATTATTTTAGTACCCTTACCTACCTGATTACTAATTAATCACGAAAATTAAAGATAATTACCGTCACTACTATTCATAATGTCCAAAAAAGTATTAATTACATATTTTGGACCATCTGAATCAAAATATGGATTCAACTTTACCAAATTCCAAACATAGAAATTTCATTAATTAATTTATAAATAATTCTCATTGTCAAAACAAATAGCGTGTTTTTAAGAACCAATATCTATCAAAAGATTGAATAAATTTTATGACCAATTTCAAAGTGAAATTAATTGTAATGGCCATCATTGGATTAATTGTTAAAACTATATTCTTATTAAACATTAAAACAAACTAAAAAGATAAACTATCTATATAATTAAATTAGATGAAAATCGGTTTTGAAGTAAAATTCAGTATTTTTCACTATTTATTAAAAAATGAACATTATTAGAAAAATACCAAAACATTATCCATAGTAAATTTTAATTTCTGTATTTTAAATAGTATGTTTATTTTGAAAAATAGATTTTATTAAATTGTCAATAGTTTGATTTAAAATAGTTTTCCATCAAAAGGTGGTAAAACAATCTTTTAAAAAACATTAGAGTGTTATATGCTTAAGATTGAATTTATTCTCATTTTAAGCCTTTAAAACACTATCTAATTCATAAATAGACATATATATGAAAATATATTATTCTCTACTTCCATTTGATGTTACATATTTCCCCCCTTAACAAAATTTCGTCCCCGCAATTTATTTACTTATCAAATAAGTATGGGTATTTATCCCTCATTGCATTTTCAGATTCACATGTTGCCTCTTCAATCATGTAGTTTTTTTACAAAACCTTTACTTGATGAATCTCCTTATTCGACAAAAATTAATATCAATGGCCAGGAATCTGGAGTGGTTGTTCCTCGTAAGAGATATTCTCATCCAACTGAAGTATGTCTGGGCTCAAAACATGAGATGGATCTGGCATATACTTTCTCAACCTTGAAACATGAAATACATTTTGTACCTAGGACAGACATGGAGGTAGTGCCACTCTATATGCATCTAATCCAACTTTCTCCAGAATTTCATAAGGTCCAATGAACCTCAGACTCATCTATACTTTATTTCCAAAATGCATCACACTTTTCCTTGGAGAAAATTTGAGAAAAACATGATCACCTACCTCAAAAGAAAGATCCTTCCTCTGGTTATCTACATAAATATTCTGCCAATTCTGAGCTTTTCACATGTGGTTGAATCAACTGAACTTTTTCTGTCATCTTTTCTACCAATTTCGATCTGATCAGATTCCATTCCCCTGCTTCATCCAAAAAAGCTAGAGTTCAACACTGCTTTCCATATAATGCCTCAAACAGAGCCATCTATATACTGTAATGAAAACACTTATTATAAGAAATTTCAACCAAGGAATGATGTTGGTCCCAACATCCCTAGTAATCCATCCTGAAATCACGTAACATATCCTCTGAGGTCTGAATTGGTCATTCTGACTACACATCTGATTGTGGATGAAAAGATATACTAAATTTTAATTGAGTACACAATGACTTCTGAAAGCCTTTCCAAAAGTTAGAAGTAAATATGGGATCACGATCAGATACAATGGATAGGGGAACTCCATGTATCTTGACTATCTATTTAACATACAATCGATAAAATTGATATAGAGAGATAGTTTCTCGAATAGGAAGAAAATGAGCACAATTAGTAAAGCGATCAATAATAACCCTCATTTCATTATTACCTCAAGTTTTCTTTGGTAATCCCCCAATGAAGTCCATGGATATATTTTACCATTTAATATATAGAACTGGTAATAAATGAAGCATCCATTTTGGTAACTTCCACTCTACTTTAATCTGTTGACATGTCAAACACTTCACAGAAAAATCATCAATATCACTTTTCATTCCATCCAACTAGTTATACTCCCGCAGATCTCTGTACATCTCAGTACTACCAGGATGAACTGAAAACGGGGAAATATGACCCTCACATAACAACACATTATTCAACTGTGAATCACAAGGCACACATAATCTCTTTCCAAACCACAAAACAAAATCATTGTCAGGCAACTTAACCTTTTGAACCAGCTTTAACTTATTCTGCAACCCACTGTATTTCTTCAGCACTTTCTTAATTCTATCTGATAGAGATGATCTAACTGAAACCTGAAACAAAATAGAAGAACTTCTTGCACCAACAACTTTTATTCCAAAGTTCATTAAATCAAAAACCAAAGGATCCTATTCCAAACGTAGAATGGTTAATGAAGCATTACTTTTTCGACTCAAAGCATCATCCACTTTATTTGATTTTTCCAAATGGTAATGAATTGTACAATCAAAATCCTTGATTAATTCTACCCATATCCTCTGTCTCATGTTCAATTATTTCTGAGTGAATTTATACCTTAAACTTTTGTGATCGGCATATATTTTACACATTAATCCATACAAATGAGGCCTTTAAATTTTTAATCAAAAAACAAGAGAAACTAGTTCTAAATCACATGTAGGGTAATTTAACTCATGAGTTTTCAACTGACGTGAAGAATAAGACACTACCTGATCATTATTCATAAGGACACAACCAAGTCCCTTCAAGGAAGCATCACTATATATAACAAACTCTCCATTTCTGGAAGGCATTTCCAAAACTGGATCATTTACTAATCTTCTTTTCAATTCCTAAAAACAATCATCACATTCTTTTGTCAAATGAACTTAACAACTTTTTGAGTTTACATAGTTATTGGACTAGATAACCATGAAAAAGTTTCAACAATCCTCTAGTAATAACCTACCAAACCAAGAAAACTATAGATCACAGTTATGTTTTTGGGTCTTGGCCATTATTCAACAAATTTTGTTTTAGCAGGATCATTAGTTACGACATTTTTTTAAACAATGTGACCATGGAAATAAATTTGTTGTAACCAAAACTCACACTTGCAGAATTTTCCATACAGTTTCTTTTCATTTAAGGTTTTCATGATAACCTTTAAATGACCTACATTCTCTCCTTTACTTTTATAATAAAACAAAATATCATCAATAACACAACCACCATTTATCACTTGATACAACTGATCCATTACTACAGTAAACTACTCAATTTTGATTCCAACCATATCTGGTTACTGATTCAGAAGGACATTTTCCTCTTTAATCCATCCACGAAAAGATACTCTATTTCCATTAAAAAAAATCATTCTTAACACAGACATACCTTAGATGAAGCAACAAGGTAATCTTCAAATAATATATGGTTTCAATATTAATATAAATTACTTTATGGATATTTATTTAACAATACACTAACTGCAAAATTTATCTAAGACGACCTCTGATTAAACTATAATGACCCGACCTTATAACATACATGATATTGAATTAAATTATCAATTCACATTGAGGATCATTTCATGTTTAGTGTTTTAGAGAATTAAGACACAACTATTACATCTCAAAAGATTACAAAGTAGACACTTCTACTCAGTTTCCAATTATTTAATAAGATAAAAACTCTTAAAAAATATCATGTATAGTTCCATGTTTATAACAGAATGACTTTTCCTTGATCCCATCATTGACCCTATTCCACATTATATCATTAGAAAATAATTTCAAAAACAAGGGATTAGCATAAAAATCTCAGCAAGGGATACACAAAAAAGGAAAACTGTTAGATTTTCAAAACAGCAAGTAAACAATGAATACATTAACCCAATTAATACTTTTCACCTTTATGAAGTAGTCACTACTCTATACTGAATAAAAGATCACTAGTTACCCATTTGTAACCAAATGATTAACATTAAACCCATATAAAGAATACATAACATATAAAGGAAACATGGGACATATACATACTTAAATGGAATAACCATACGGTCAACTTCCACACATATAACTAAATGTAGTAGCCATACGGCTGAATTCCATACCCAATGCATTAATGGATATATCGTAACCTCCCATCCTGGTATTCACGGAACCACCCCTCATTTGGTTTATCACGTAACCACCCGTCAAATGTCCAAATACCATAATAAAAACATAAGACATAAAACACATATAAATGAATGAAAAAATATCCACATTTCAATCAAAATATATAACATAAATATATTAAAATAAACAGTCCATTATCAAAACCATTCTCAATACCAGAATACATAAAAGTGTATATGGTATTTATTTTCTTTTAAAAAATCATTACAGCTTGTTGAGGAAGCCAAAGATCAAATAATACTCACAGTTGTGAAAAGGTCGTTGTCACAGCGTACGTTAAAAAGAAACCTAATTTTTGTCCTTTAGAAAAATGATTCATAGAGAAAATATTACTTTTGAATAAATGTAAATGTAAAATGTGTTTATACATCGTATAAAAGATAGTCTTGTATTAAAACAAAATATGCCTCAATGAAAGGAGATTGAGATGATGTCCCTCGCCTCGCGTCTGACATGACTCGATCATTCTTTAATCTCCTGAATAATAAACTAAAGTTAATTTCTAGTTTCTTAAAAAAAACCTTTTCATGTTTTTTATTCCTTTTAAATCACTTATTACCAGGTTATAAAAATTATGTAATTATTTAAGTTAATAATGTTTGTTTTGTCGATACGTAGTAGTTGAGTCAAAAATGAACACCTTATATTTAAAAGTTGTCTATGTGGTCAATAGCCCATTATATCCAGAATTAAATTCAAAATATAGATATCATACATATCATATATATCCAGTATATACATGTATTTATAATGGTACATAACATTTGGAGGTACGAAATGAAATGCACCATTCATTGAGACTGTAAGTCGTACGTACGCATGAACACTACTTTCATTACTATTTATTATTTTAATGGAATTAAAAACATAATGATACATAGGTATATTATAATTGCATAATAATATCATATATAATATCATTAACTCTATCCATTATACATCCCACATAAGGCATTAATCAGTCACATCACTTTGAGGGGGCGGTAGTCCGCATTTCCTTAAATGAGATTATCTTATTTACCCACTATGGAAACCATAAAGGAATTATATAAATGTAAAATATAAAATCATAAGGAAAAATGAAACTTAATATATGTCATATATAAATACAGTTCCATCATAATGGCCACCATGAGAGGCGTTAAGAGATAATTGAACAATGATCGTTTCGTGAGGCGTTAGTTTTCCATCCACTGAAACATTATGTTCTTCACCTATTAGATGTAGGCATGTGTAAGTGTAGTTTGAATCCTTCTTATAATAACATCCTAGTATATTGAGGATACTGGAGTTATTACAAAATAAAGGAATAAAAAGAGTTTAGGGGGCTGGAGAACCAAAATACAACCCAAGAACATAAGAGAAGATGTTACCTTTAATTGGGGAAACTCCCCTTGGTTTGAATCAAAAGGTTTCTTGAAGTGCTTTCAGCATAAGGTAAGGCTTCTATAATGAAGAGACGAATCATGGGAGCTTATTTGCGTAGATTTTGGACGAGCCAAAGAGATTGAGAAGTGTGTGAAATGGGAGGGCAGTGGAGTCTTTTTATAGGGGAGAGGAGGGGATCTTTTATAATGCTTAAAAATAGTATTTTATTTATAAATTTTTTTTTCTGTTTTAAAGGTCCAATAATCATTAAATTCAAAGATAAGGTGGACCATGTCCGAAATAAAATCATCCAATAGGAATTTCACATGTTTTGGAAATTTTTTTAAACATTATCTTCTTATTTATGTAAAATATTCAATAATGACTTAAACAATGCATCATCTTTGTGTCATAAATAATTTTTTTATTTTATGACTGAAAATTATAATAAAATTAACATGATGTAGGAAATAATTTTAGATTTATAATTAATATTTATCGTCAAAGAGATCATTTATATAAAAAAAATAAAATTGTTATACTTATGTATTACCTACTTTGGTTATATTTTCCTTTCTTTTAAAATAATTTGATAAAAGGTTACTATCAAACTAATGTGATTCCATGGGGTCCCAAATTTGGAAAAAGGCTTCCCATTGTCGGCCATGAAAAGAACAAGAGGATTTGGACACTTTTTGGTGTCATTTAATATTATTATTACATTATTTTATTACCCTTAACTACCCAATTACTAATTAATCAAGAAAATTAAAGATAATTACCTTCGTTACTATTCATAATGTTCAAAAACAAAAAGTTTTTAATTACATAATTTGGACCCTATGATTCCTAATATGGAATCCATTTTATCAAATTCCAAACATAGAAATTGCAGTAATTAATTTAAAA
Organism: Viscum album; assembly: GCA_963277665.1. Taxonomy (NCBI): domain Eukaryota; kingdom Viridiplantae; phylum Streptophyta; class Magnoliopsida; order Santalales; family Viscaceae; genus Viscum; species Viscum album. The sequence goes on from OY728161.1 coordinate 978,768,283, forward strand.
ATAATTCTAGTTGTCAAAATAAATTGCGTGTTTTTAAGAAACAATATTTATCAAAAGATTGACAATTGTTTATGTCCAATTTCAAAGTGAAATTAATTATAATGACCACAATTGGATTAAATGGAAAAAATATATTCTAATTAAACTTTAAATCCAATTAAAAAGATAATCTAACAATATAAAAATTTTTATGGAAAAGCAGTTTTGAAGTAAAATGCATTATTTTTCACTATTCATTAAAAAATTAACATTGTCAGAAAAATACCAAAAAAATAATCCAAATTAAATTTCAATGTACGAATTATAAAGAATAAGTTTATTTTGAAACATAGAACTTATAAAATTGTCAAAATTTAGATTTAAAATGGTTTTCCATCAAATTACTGTAAAACATTCTTTTAAAAAACATTAGAGTATTCTATGCTTAAGATTGGATTTATTCTCATTTTAAGCCTCTAAAATGCTATCTAATTCATAAATAGACATAGATATGAAAATTTATTATTATTTTCTAACTTAGAATGTTATTGTTAGGATGAATCTATTTTTATTTTACATGTTGTGATATTCTATAGACTATTTATCTATGTAGTTATTGAGGTTTATGTTGGCTGATATATATCCTTCTGAACGATTGAATTAAACAGGGTCATGAGAACATGGTGTAGTAGAACATAGGGAGAATAGACATTGGGATCTTCTCCTGAGTGTCTATTTACTTTTACGTTTTAAGACTATAGGGGTGATGGATGGAAGTGATCCCTCAGAGTGTATGTAGTTCCTCGATATGTGCCACATAGAGAATTGGATATTGATTGCATCCTTATTGTGCCTATTAGTTACTGATAAGAGAATATATGGGGAATTGACGGTGAGAGATTCCTTAGAGAGTATGTGCTGTAGCTGGACCAGAAAAGCTAGAACGTGTTTACTTACTTGAGGGTTTCTTTTGTTTTTTGGTGAAACTAGAGGGGTTAGTATATGAGTACTTCATAGAGGGTTACCAATTTATGATTAGCTACTTTCATGATATATGAAATTTAATGCATTGAATATATAGGATTGTTTTCAGTATAGTACATCCTTGAATTATATATGCTTTTTTATTATTTCCTGCTATATATATTCACAGAATGTTAGGCACAGATCATTGGGTGGATTTCAACTAGGATTCATCTCACACCGTGTTTGGGTCATTATTTTGTGCCCAAACAGATTATATTGTTGAAGGTGTAGATAGGGGAATTCACCCTTCTAAATCAGTTACATGTTTACTTTGGAGATGGAGAGCATGGGGCCAAGATGGGTTTTGCGATACTGAGGTGCTTTTTATTTAGATTTAATTTTTACTTGGATTAGTCTTGTATTCCAGCATCATGAAATTCTTTCCAAGTTTCCTAGACATATGTATCATGCATCATTTATATATGTGCTCCATTTGATTCTTAATTTCAATATTCTGCTGTTTACATTAATATGGTATTATTAATATAGTTGATATTGTATATCTATTTTAATTCCATTATGTTACTCTGCCAATGAGGGAATAGTTTCCCCACTATCACACCAAAATCCCTCACTACTATTCGGTAGTCTCTGGTGTTTAGGGAAATGCACGTGAGGCCATGTGACCAACCGGGTACGGGGAACCTCTTGGTGTCACCCACAACAGAGATGTTACAAAGTGGTTTTTGATGAATTATTTTCTACTTGACTTTCTATTTAGAGCATATATCTAGGGATAGGAAGGAATGGGTACTTGGTAATAACATGTGACCAAGATTAGCTGACCCGTGTACTGGGAAAAGCCTATTTACCTCGTATATTGTGATTTTTTCTGGTTTTCAATTATTACAGATGATTTTATTTCACCATTGGGTGATTCAAATGTATTGGTTTATTATCATTGATGTAATTGAGGTTTTATTTCTGTTCCAACCTGATGAAATGAGGTTATGCCATCTCATGCATCATATAGGCATTTTCTAGAGATCAAATATCATACATTTTTTCCATGCCATTTAAGGTGAATTACTGATTGTAGGTTGTTTTGATAGGTGTTGTGCAAGATATTCAGGTTGTTGTGATAGATTCATTGATATAATACCATCTATTTGATACGGTATTGGTTTTTGTAAGTTTTTGATTGAATGGATGCCAAAATTTGGTTATTGAGGTGCTATGAGCCCTCATGGATCGTAATTTGGTGGATCATTTCCTTGAATTCCTAGTATATGACATGCATAATATGCCAAACATTGATTCACAAGGAGTATATGCCCTCACAGATTGGAATTTAGCACTTTAATGTTCGTTTTAGTGTTTTCTAGTCTTTCGTAGTAGTTTCTAAGTATTACTATCTGAAAAAACCCTAAATACATGGATTGTACTGATGAATACAAGACAAGAGTCCTTATATTTGAGAGGGAACTGTTTTTCTTAAGAACACGTCTTGTACTTTATGTACACGCCGTGTTGTCTCTAACCATGTCATAGGCTGTATGGGTAGAGACATGTGGTTGGAAATCTTAGCAGAACACACCGTGCACAGGGTGTACACGCCGTGTTGTGGAGACCATGTATCCACCCGTGTAACTGAATCATCCCTAGGATTATTTTCCTAGGTGATGTTTTTCTTTTAGTGGACCTTCCCTCAACATACCAAATAGATATCATCAAGTTCATATTCTTGTACCTCACCCCTTCTCAAATTGTAATGTTGTTGTGAATTGGATTTATAAATAGTAATTTTCTCATGGTACTTCATTTTATTTACCATAATGACTGTTGTATTTTCACACTTCACATGCTTATCAATATGGAGATTTAGAGTGATAAAAGCTAGGAGAGACTTTTCTTTGTTGTTCACATTGAAAATGATTTTTTTGATAGAAAATATGAGGGTGTGATGAAATAATGGTATAACTGTGTAGTGATTCATGTAGCATAAATCCAAGAACCTCATTGTGCATAATTTAGCCAATGAGTATGACTACGTGATCCCCACCTGGCATGCCATCTCTAGGATTACTATGATATAGACCCTTTTATATATCAAGATATTCATGTATTTCCATGTCCTAATAAAAACAACAATGATATTGGAGCATTTTATAGGAATCCATGTCTTGATATGACTTCATGAGTACACTAGAAATTGATGAAAGTATAAAACACATTACATCAACTGCATCAATCAGGTGATTATAAGTGATTGTTAACTCATAATCATTCACCTCTATAGCATCATAATCATATAGTAAGGATGTTATCATGTAAGACCTCAATTCAGAGAGAAATACTTCTTGTAGGTGGCTGAAAAATTCAATGATATTACATCCAGTTATAATATAGTGTTTTATAGAATCTATCTTAATGATAAATTGGTCAACGCGCATGTCTATTTTATAAAATATAAAAACTGAATCTTATTCATACATAATTTTTTTAAAATTTATGTTCGAATCATTTGTAATTTATTTTTTAATTTATTATATCTCCCGCTATTTTATCAAGCCCCCAAAACCCAAACCATTAGACATAGAATATTTAGTTTCGTAGAAATTATACTGGAATGTCTACATATTCCCTTTCTCATAATCCATGTGAGGTATTAATCAATTACTCAATAATACATAGTTAGGTTGGTCCTTTCAATTTTTGGGATTGCATCTCCTTGATCTGTAAAGTGTACTCCCCAATCAGGAAATCCTTACTCAGATTTCCTCTACAATTGAATCAAATTTTTATAATGTCCAGTTGGGACTACTTCAATTGAAAAAACATGGTTATGTTAACCAAAAAAAATCCTAATAACTCCCTGATAAAATTATATTTCCCAATATGGGTTTGTTAACTAGTTAGTTGTATGGATTCATTCCATGAATGAAATGGAATGATTAGTCTAACTTAATATTGAGTTTAGGGATTTTATTTATTGTGGGTAAATATTTATTTTTTATCCTATAAATATATTATTAATATAAAATGGATTTTACCTTAGGGATTAACCATTTTCTTATATAAAATTAATACAAAACCAAATCATTTTAATTATATATTTCCATATGAGTCAATATTTTATGTGATTATGGTATTACTTCAATAAAATAAATCGTGGATAACAATTAAATTAAATAAATAAATGACATTATTATGATATTTATCTAATAATTTATTTCTTTTGTTGAAAATAAATCAACCTATGACCCTAGGGAATAGTGTTGTTTGCTGGTCTCAAAATGAGTTACCAAGTTCCACCTATGCATAAATGTATTGTCCACAGTTTTTCTATCTCAGTTATGTCTTCAACTATCACTATGATCATTCAAATTTTCCTTTTATTATACATTTTCTAGAATAAATAAGATTTTTAGTGGAACCCAAGGATTGGTAAATGGGAATTACAAAAAATAACCTTTGACACACATGGTCTATATAATTAAAGAGGGGGGGACAAACAAGTCATATTATTTAATTAAATAATAAATAATTGGAAAAATGTATTAAATTTAAATTAAAGAAAATAGAAACATACATAGGTATGATAAAATCTCATGATCAGGTATTTACATGAAACGACTAAATATTCAAATATTCTGGCTAGAATTCACTTCAACTCATTATTTAAATAGATAAATTATGCTTGAATTATCTCAAATAATGGCATTATTAAATAATTAATTCATTCCATATTATTCAGCGCAATAATATTTAAATAATAATCCAATACGTTTTTAAATAAAATATATCATTTAATTTTACATAAAATAAATTAAATTTGTACAAATCTTTATACATTAAAGTAACTTGATAAGTAAATATATAAACTATTCACTATGGTTATTGTTGAATACAATTCACTCAAAAGACATATTGTGTACATGGAATGTTTTGAAATTTCACATAGTGTACATTAAAATTAATAAAACATGGAAAAAATGAACATTATGTTGTCTATATAATTTAATGCATAGATTCTTTAATAAACAACGACCGTGCAAGATTTATAGTTTCAAATATTACACAAAAAATAATTACGCATTTAATATAATTTTAAATGAAATCAATGGTGTGTATTTTCTAATTAATGTCTTTCAGAACACATAGATATGTGATTTAATGGTTTAAATAATTCAATATAATATTTCAACATAAGTATGAAATCTTCTTGATGAGTGCCTGGTGCCCACATGATGTGTACTATTCTTCTTGAGTTTTTTTTAATAAATCCCAAGGGTCACAACGTATTGTTATTACTAATTTTTAGGGGGTACATGGAATGTAAAATGTATAAATGGTGTGTACATCATGTTACGCGGTTGTCAGACAGTACATGTAGTGTATTGAATACAAATAATGTATTAATAAAACACATCTTGATCCCTTGTTTTTTACATGAAAACACATGAACATCATGGTGTATCAGAAGTCCATTGGTCATGTATTCTAGAAATTTTATGACCCATATAGGATGGTTAATATAGAATTAAATTAAATCAAGTTACATGTATTCATTACATCATGATTAGGAGTCAATGTGTGTGTTCAGGTGCAATGAGAAAGGATAAACAGCTTATGATAAAAGAGTATAAGTCATGCAACATTGTTTTATTTGGATTAATTTCATGGAATCCCCAGATGAGTTATTCAAATGTATTCCTCATTAATTGTAACTAATCATGGTTATATGAGTGAAAAAGAGGTGGAAGAAGAGAATTTGATGACAGATCATGAACAAATTTAATCATGAAATAAAGATTATCTTTTAAAAGTGTAATGATCAACAACAAAATATATACATATAAATTTTAACAAGAGGGCTCTAATACCATATTATGTGTAAGAACATGGATCTTATTTTTAGGTATGTGTTTTTCATTTCTGGTGTTTTTGAGGGGAAAGAGGATTTTCAAGAATTTTTAGAATTAGACACCTTGTATTTGTAAGTACACTTTGTGTACTCAGTTGTTGTAGGTAGCTGTGCTCTAGACGTGTAATGGCAGAGCACATGGCAGTGTTGTAGAGACCGGAAGCTTGACGTACATGGACATTACATTACTTTGGCGGAATACTTAGTTCATAACAAAACACACACACAAGGACCATAATAGTTTAGTGTCTTTGGAAACTCGAAATATAATCTTCTAATCGTGGTGAAAGATCTTCAATATCTCCCATAAAGATCTTACTTTTTTATACCTAAAACCTTTCTTTATATCCTGGGGAAAAGAAAACATAAAAGGGTGAGCTCAAATGCTCAGTAAGGGTAATCAAAAGAAATATCAATCACATCATTTACATAAGAACATAGCTTTTGGAAATCTTAACCTGCAAAAGAGATCATAATATCATAACATGGGATAAATCATAGATGGGAAATGTAATCCCAATAATCATAACTTAAAACATGAATCTTTGTGGCATATACACATAATCATAGAGAATCATTTCTTATTAGTCAAGACTCATTGCCAAGACTATCTTAGTGGACAAAGTCCCTTTCTGAACCGAGTCACCCTCGTTTCAGTCCTGTTTCACTGAACCGGTATAACCTACCATTCCAGCCATGTCTATCTCATGAGATATAAAATCTTTACCCAATGCATTGGAGGGAGATATAGGTCCCACCCATCTCATAATGATACCATTCTTATGTGTGCCACAAAATCATAAATCATACATCATTTCATAACCCATGTAATAAAAATGGGAGTCTTAAACAACATGACATCATAAAACAATTCATATAAGATAAAGGAATTCATAAAAATATTTCCATCACAACATAATCAAATCCATGTAATAATAGGGATATAAATATAACCCTTTATTATCTTAGATGGAAAATAATTTTGATAACACAGTTGAACTCCATTCTTGAGGAAAATATCCTTTCTACTTCAAAAAAATTTTCCTTATTAACATGTCTTACAATTTTAAACTAAAATAAGTTGATCAAAAATAAACTTGAAAACTTTTAAAGGAATATTCTTGGAAATAATGTTTTAAAAATCCATTCAAGCTGTATAAGTTAAAAAAACATTCTTCGTACTTTTGTCAGAAAAGTCAAAAAGTACCTCGTACGAAAAAACGACAAAATATTCCTTTCATATTCTTTACTAAAAACTCACCGAAGGGTAAAATTGGATTTAAACTATTGTAAGTGGATGGAAACAATATTACATATTGAGGGAACATGGATTTGTATGATAAAATGCACCCCAGAAAATACCAAAGTATAAACAATCACGGATAAAAATGAGATTGTGATATTTCCCCTTACCTTATGTCCGACTTGCTTTGTACGTGTCTGAACCTCATGTATAATGATTTAAATCGTGTTATTGACTTATTCCAGAATCATATTCATTTTTATTATATCATATATGGTCCACTTATGACTTTATATTACCCGTTGTTTTGTAAATTCATGTTAAAGTAGCGTTTTGGGTAAAATCGTCTCATTTGTCGTTCGTGTTTTTAACTTGTAATTATTAATATGATTACTTGGATCATGATTACTTATATCCAGAATATAAAACATGATTTATATATAATATATATTCAGAATATACATATATATAATATATTGATAAATGGAATGAAATACACCGTTCATGGAGACGGTAGTCCATACGTACGCATGAACGCTGTTTTCGTTTCCTTATTGAAGTGAATGAAATTAAGTAGATGACATACATATAAATATAAATAAATACAGTATCATTATTATTTCATATATTTCATTAGTACTTATTATATATACTTTATAATCATTCATTAATGGTTAATGTGGAGAATGAATCTCATCGCGTCCTGGAGACGGTAGTCCGTACGTATGCACGAGCGATGATATCATTCCCATGGTCGTGGAATTGTGTTAAAGTGTATGTATACTATTTCAGTATAAATATTTCTTTATAATATTCATATATAGTTACTCATTACACCATTATACCCATCCAATTAAGGTGGTGGCAGAAAATAGATTACACCACGACGTGTAGACGGTATTCTGTACGTACGCACACGCGGTGATTTCCTTTTTCCGTAGGATGGATAGAAGGTTAATTAGAGTTGTTTCATATTTATAATAACATATCAGTATATGATAAATTATGATGTTATTACTTTATCATGAAACATCTAAATAAGAAGAAGTTGAAGAAGAAAGAAATTGAAAAAGATCGGTAATGGATATTACCTCTTTTTGACGCGCCTTTTCTTAACCTCCACTTAAAGTACTAAGGATAGTCTTTGAAGAAGACCAGGACATATAGGATGATACTAGGGAAGTGGAGAAGATATTTTGGAAGGGGTTGGCCGAGCATGAAGGCTCAAAGTTGTGTGAGGAAGAGAGGGAGGAGGTGCCCTTTTATAAGGGAGGAGAGGGGAACCTTTGGAATAACTAAAAATATTATTTTATTATATAGTCAAGTTCGGTTTTAAATAGCTCAAAATTGATTTATTTAGAGGCTAAGGTGGGGATGGGACTAAATAATCTCATCCAATAGGATTTAGACATGTTTAGGTTATTATTTTTAACCTTATCAATTAGATTTAACTCTAAGTTAAATAGTTTAACTTTTACCGTGTCTTTTTGTTTTCTTACACTATATGGTTAATAAAATTACAATAACAAGCCAAACGAACCCCAAGTTGTTTATTATTAATATATATATCCTTATCTAAGTCATTTGTCCGAACCATAGATTTTTAGGAATAACATAACAATTAATAATATAATATTTGTTTTAAAAACTATTTTATGTCAATTTTGACACTATTTAGTAATTGATTTTTGTGAAAATCATAACAGAATGATAAGTTCGAAAAAAGTTAATTAAATCAATAATAACATGTCATATTAACCTATCAAATTAGTTTAATTAATAAAAAGTCTTAAATTATATTTATTTTGGTATTTATAACATCAATTATGTAAATATTTCATTAATAACATAATTACTCCATCATCATTGTGTCATAAATAAATTAAATTATTTGATGTCTAAAAATTACAAATAAAATACTATTATATAGGAAATCTTTTTATATTTCTAATGAATATTTATAGTCGAATTTATCTTATGCATAACCCCATATTAAAAATGTTTTAGTAAATAAACTTTGATTTTATCTCTTTTAACTCTTCTATGAATCAAATAATAATAAATGTCCTAATCTAATCCAAGTGGGCCTAAATGATAATATTTTACACATAAGGTTGTTTTTGGTCGAGATACACTTGTCCAATAGAATTAGGACATGTGTTAGGGTAATATTAATATCATTCTTATCCTTAATTACCCTTTTTACTTTTAACCGTGGTAAATAAAAGTAAAAAGTTACTATTCACAAAAAATTATTTCCATCTCATTGAACCACATTCTACTTACTGACATCAACTGTGTCTCTCGGATTTTTGAAATTCCATTCACAGAAGCGGTAAAATTAAGTTTTATGAAAAATTATGTTTTTTAACTACCACTTAGTATTTTCACTATTCATCAAAAATTGATGTTTTTCAAAACAATGGAAAAATTTAATCCTAAACTATATTTCATATTCAGAATTAAAAAATGAATTCTATTTTACCAAATTCATAACATAGATGTTTCATTAATTAATTTTATAATTAAATCCCGCTGTTAAAACAAATAGCGTGTTTTTAAGAAAATAATATCTATCAAAAGATTACCACTTGTTTATGTCTGGTTTAAATGTGAAAATACATCCAATGACCAACATTGTATTAAATTGTAAAAATATATTCTAAATATACTTTAAAACCACTCAAATTAATAATTTATCACTATTAATTATTTCAATTGAAAACGTTGTTTTTAACTATAATTTAGTAATTTTCACTATTCATCAAAATATGAAAGTTATCCGAAAATTACCAAAATTTCACCCTAAGCTAATTTCGATATTCCAAATCCAAAAATGAAGTCCATTTTGAAAAATAAATTTACGAAATTTCAGAAAGTGGTTATTACTATTCATAACGGATAGTTTTAATAATATTTTAATAGCATATCGTTGTTTAGTGAAACTCAGTATTGCGTACTACACACACTATCGAGGAAGGTTGCGATTGCGTGTAATGCAAGGCAAGTCAAGGATGTGTGTTGGGAAAGCTCCTTTTGGTGTAGCCTACAACACAAGACATTAATAAAATTAAAAAGAATATTTTTTCTTAAAATCTCGGGCTGTTACATTCTACCCCCCTTAAAATGAATTTCGCCCTTGAAATTAGTCAGGGTTATAAATGGTTTACTATTAGAAAGTTTCTTTAATATAAACCCACACTATAAAAAGGAATACAAAAACCAATATTTAAAAAAACAAAAGTATGAAACGTAACGGTTACCCAAATTAACTCATCACTGGGTTTCCACGTTGGAGAACATAGGTGAAAATATGGATTTGGAAGAAAAATCTAACCATCAAGTTATGATGGAGAGTGTTAGAGAACATGGCTATGAAATAGCCAACAATAATAAAGTCATAGATTTGTGATGATCTAAGGTACCATCTGATTCATCAGAGATAAGATCACTAGGACAACATTTTTGGTTTTCATGATCATTTCTCTATAGTTGATGGAATTGGAATTAGATGAAATACTTTCGTGATTTTGGTATAGTCTCACCATTTGTCATTCTTTGGACAATTTACACTTCATCTCTTAAATAAATGAAGTTGAATTTTTCATTCGTAATGTGTTAGCAGATCATGTGATAGAATTATGGGTCATTCCATCTGTCTCAAATAAAAGGTAAGAAAAGTTATCAAAAAATGCATAAGTCCATCTAGAGGGAGATTAATCATATATGGTTCCTAAAATGGACTTATACTTCATATATTGTACTGCTTAATAAAACTATTTTCTACTAAATAAGGACTTCATGTAGGCCATTGGTAGGCGATAAAGGCCTGTCGCACTTCAGTTGTGGGTTCGATTCCCACAGCCTTGTCCGACGCGATGGGCTGTCGCCCGTCCTGCAGGTTGTCCATTTTCTAAAACTACATTACTATAACATCCCATCAATAATATAGAAAATCTTCTATCCTTAAACAATAATAACTTATGTGCAACATAATCCATTCTAATCTTTTGGCTTATCCATAATACTGTAGTCCACACTCATAATATAGTGAAAACGATTACCCGAGATTTAATACTATCGTTGATCCCCATATACCATAAGATATGTCTTGTTGGTCACATTCCAAACATTCAAAGGCCTTAATCATGTATTCTCTTGAATACCCATTGAACCTTAGTGAAAACATGAATGCAGTTAAAAGTTAACACTTTCCACATACCAAAATTCTCAAAATTCTATATACTCAAACAATGATATCACTTAGTCCTTATATCAATCATGAGCTCCTGAATACAATTAAACATCTCATTATCTTCTTATCCTTTCATTATGCACATATCATCTACTTTCCAAAAGTATCTGAATAACCATTCATGGTTACCGGTACCATTCATCATACACTTTCAAAACTTAAGGAAATACAACAGTGTAACAATCCTTAGATGTCTCTTTATTCCATGAGATTACTTATACAACATTACGCATTATAAACATGTAATAATTCCACTACATTCTTAAACCATTGACCAAGTTTCAACAATTCTTTCATCTCACATATCATTTGTAGTCTCTTCATCATCATCAACATAATTACATCCCATACGACCATACTGATTCTCTTCATAAGACTTTCCCTTAGGGCATTGGTTTGAATAATGCCCGTAAATTCCACATTTAAAGCATTTAACCATTGTTGATGTCATAGCAATACCATTATCCTCATCCCTGGGGTTAACTGAAGCATTTCCTTTGCACTTAATGGCTTTGTGTCCTTCTTTTCCACACCCAAAGCATCTTCCAGTCTCTTTGAAACATTCTCCTTGATGCCTCTTCCCACATGATTTACATAGGGGAAATTGAACTTTCTTTCCTCTATGATCATCATGAAACTCCATCTTTCTCTTTTTAGCCGAGTCAGGAAACATACCAAATTTTACTTTATTGATCATATTATGATATTTCTGATTCGGCATAATAATGATGTTTGGACATCCAAATACCAATTCATTTGGTTGGTCATGAAGAATATCATTCCATTGTCCATCATATCCTCCATTATTGTGAATCATCTTGTTTCCAGCCATTTTCTAAAACCCAAAAAAGAATAGTGTGAGAGGAAAAAATCATAATAAAGGGGGAGTAGCTTCAATATATATCATCTTTGGTTTAATATAATATCGTTACTATAGTTCTAAGACTATATCCTATACGTATACTTATCCTTAGGGACATCCCTAGACATAACTTATAAATATCTCTAGGGATCTCACTAACATTTTCGCATCCTAGTTTACAAAGGTTGACTAAACATTTCCTCTGATACCAACTGTAGAGACCTGAAGCTTGACGTACATGGACATTACATTACTTTTGAGTAATACTTAGTACATAACAAAACACACACACAAGGACCGTAATAGTTTAATGTCTTTGGAAACTCGGAATATAATCTTCTAATCGTGGTGAAAGATCTTCAATATCTCCCATACAGATCTTCCTTTTTTTATACCTAAAACCTTTCTTTATATCTTGGGGAAAAGAAAACATAAAAGGGTGAGCTCAAATGCCCAGTAAGGGTAAACAAAATAAATATCAATCACATCATATACATAAGAACATAGCTTTTGGAAATCTTAACCTGCAAAAGAGCTCATAATATCATAACATGGGATAAATCGTAGAAGTGAAATGTAATCCCAATAATCATAAAATAAAACAAGAAACTTTGTGGCATACACAAATAATCATAGATAATCATTTCTTATTAGTCAAGACTCATTTCCAAGACTATCTTAGTGGACAAAGTCCCTTTCTGAACCGAGTCACCCTCGTTTCAGTCCTGTTTCACTGAACCGGTATAACCTACCATTCCAACCATGTCTATCTCATGAGATATAAAATCTTTACCCAATGCATTGGAGGGAGATATAGGTCCCACACATCTCATAATGATACCATTCTTCTGTGTGCCACAAAATCATAAATCATACATCATTTCATAACCCATGTAATAAAAATGGGAATCTTAAACAACATGACATCATAAAACAATTCATATAAGATAAAGGAATTCATAAAAATATTTCCATCACAACATAATCAAATCCATGTAATAATAGGTATATAAATGGAACACTTTATTATCTTAGATGAAAAATAATTTTGATAAAACACTTGAACTCCATTCTTGAGGAAAATATCCTTTCTACTTCAAAAACATTTTCCTTTCTTAACATGTCTTACAATTTTAAACTAAAATAAGTTGATTAAAAATAAACGTGAAAACTTTTAAAGGAAGATTCTTGGAAATAATGTTTTAAAAATCCATTCATTCTGTAAAAGTTAAAAAAAACATTCTTCGTACTTTTGTCGGAAAAGTCAAAAAGTACCTCGCACGAAAAAATGACAAAAGATTCCTTTAATATTCTTTACTAAAAACTCACCGAAGGGTAAAATTGGATTTAAACTATTGTAAGTGTATGGAAACAGTATTACATATTGAGCCAACATGGATGTGGATGATAAAATACACCCCAGTAAATACCAAAGTATAAACAATATCAGATAAAAATGAGATTGTGATATTTCCCCATACCTTAGGTCCGACTTGCTTTGTACGTGTCCGAACCTCCGGTATAATGATTTAAATCATGTTATTGACTTATTCCAGAATAATATTCATTGTTATTATATCATATATGGTCCACTTATGACTTTATATTACCCATTCTTTAGTAAATTCATGTTAAAGTAGCGTTTTGGGTAAAATCGTCTCATTTGTCGTTCGTCTTTTTAACTTGTAATTATTAATATGATTACTTGGATCATGATTACTTATATCCAGAATGTAAAACATGATTTATATATAATATATATTCAAGATATACATATATATAATATATTGATAAATGGAATGAAATACACCGTTCATGGAGACGGTAGTCCGTACGTACGCTTGAACGCTGTTTTCGTTTCCTTATTGAATTGAATGGAATAAAGTCGATGACATACATATAAATATACATAAATCCAGTATCATTATTATGTCATATATTTCATTAGTACTTATTATTTATACTTTATAATCATTCATGAATGGTTAATGTGGAGAATGAATCTCATCGCGTCGTGGAGACGGTAGTCCGTACGTATGCACGAGCGATGATATCGTTCCCATGGTCGTGGAATTGTGTTAAAGTGTATGTATAATATTTCAGTATCAATACCACTTTATAATAATCATATATAGTTACTCATTACACCATTATACCAATCCAATTAAGGTGGTGGCAGAAAATAGATTACACCATGGCGTGGAGACGGTATTCTGTACGTACGCACGCGCGGTGATTTCCTTTTTCCATAGGATGGATAGAAGGTTAACTAGAGTTGTTTCATATTTATAATAACATATAAGTATATAATAAATACTGATGTTATTACTTTATCATGAAACAACTAAATATGAAGAAGTTGAAGAAGAAAGAAATTGAAAAAGATCGGTAATGGATATTACCTCTTTTTGACGCGCCTTTTCTTAACCTCCACTTAAAGAACTAAGGATGGTATTTGAAGAAGACCAGGACCACTATGATGATACTAGGGATGTGGAGAAGAGATTTTTTCAGGGGTTTTCCGAGCTTTAAGGCTCAATGTTGTGTGAGGAAGAGTGGGAGGAGGAGCCCTTTTATAAGGGAGGAGAGGGGCACCATTAAAATAACTAAAAATATTATTTTATTATAAGTCATGTTCGTTTTCAAATATCCCTAAATTGATTTATTTCAAGGATAATGTGGGGATGGGTATAAAGCCTCTAATCCAATAGGATTTAGACAAGTTTAGGTTATTATTTTGACCTTATCGATTAGATTTAACTCTAAGTTAAATAATTTAACTTTCACCGTGTCTTTCTGTTTTCTTACACTATATGGTTAATAAACTTACCATAACAAGCCAAACGAAACCCATGTTGTTTATTATTAATATATATATCCTTATATAATTCATTTGGCCTAACCCTAGATTTTTAGGAATAAAATAAAAATTAATAATATAATATTTGTTTTAAAAACTATTTTATGTCAATTTTGACACTATTTAGTAATTGATTTTTTTGAAACTCATAACTGAATGATAATTTATAAAAAAGTTAATTAAATCAATAATAACATGTCATATTAACCTAGAAAATTAGTGTAATTCATAAAAAGTCTTAAATTATATATAACTTTTTATTTATAACATCAATTATGTCAATATTTCATTAATAAGATAATTACACCATCATCTTGTGTCATAAATAAATTAAATAATTTGATGTCTAAAAATTAGAAATAAAATACCATTATATAGGAAATCTTTTTATCTTTCTAATGAATATTTATATTCGAATTTATCTTATGTATAACCTCATATTAAAAATGTTTTCGTAAATAAACTTTGATTTTAGCTCTTTTAACTCTTCTTTGAATTAAATAATAATAAATGTCCTAATCTAATCCAAGTGGGCCTAAATGATAATATTTTACACTTAAGGTTGTTTTTGGTCGAGATAAACTTGTCCAATAGAATTAGGACATGTGTTAGGGTAATATTAATATCATTCTTACCCTTAATTACCCTATTTACTTTTAACCGTGGTAAATAAAAGTAAAAAGTTACTATTCACCAAAAATTATTTTCATCTCATTGAACCACATTTTACTTACTGACATAAACTGTGTCTCTCAGATTTTTGAAATTCCATTCATAGAAGCGGTAAAATTATGTTTTATGAAAAATTCAGTTTTTTAACTACCACTTAGTAGGTTCACTATTCATAAAAAATTGATGTTTTTCAGAACAATGCCAAAATTTCATCCTAAGCTATATTTCAAATTCAGAATTAAAAAATGAAGTCTATTTTACCAAATTCATAACATAGAAGTTTCATTAATTAATTTTATAATTAAATCCCACTGTTAAAATAAATAACGTGTTTTTAAGAAACAATATCTATCAAAAGATTGACACTTGTTTATGTCTGGTTTAAATGTGAAATTAAATCCAATGACCTACATTGTATTAAATTGTAAAAATATATTATAAATATACTTTAAAACCACTCAAATTAATAATTTATCACTATTAATTATTTCGATTGAAAAAGTGGTTTTTAACTAAAATTTAGTAATTTTCACTATTCATCAAAATATGAATGTTATCCGAAAATTACCAAAATTTCACCCTAAGATAATTCTGATATTCCGAATCCAAAAATGAAGTCCATTTTGTTAAATAAATTTACAAAATTTCAAAAAGTGGTTATTACTATTCATAACGGCTAGTTTTAATAATATTTTAACAGCATATCGTTATTTAGTGAAACTTAGTATTGCGTACTACACACACTATCGAGGAAGGTTCTGATTGCGTGTAATGCAATGCAAGTCAAGGATGTGTGTTGTGCAAGCTCCTTTTGGTGTAGCGTACAACACAAGACATTAATAAAATTAAAATGAATATTTTTTCTTAAAATGTCGGGCTGTTACAAGTGTTTGGTGAACTGAAGTCCACCTATAGTGGGGGATGGTTAAAGAAAGTACACTCAATGTAATTCAAATGTACACGCCATGTACTATCTTTTTTATTTCATTTAATGGACGGGGGTTGCGTCTAATCCAAATAATGTTGTTCTTTATCGTTCGTCTCATCCATGAGCATCTGTACAATCACAAATCTTGTTTGAGCCCCCGAATTGTCTTACATTCTCCGATTTGAACTCTATTTGTTGCATTGGAATCTCATCTTTGAGTTCTGACTTCTTCAAGAACTTCATCTCTTGATCTCACCTCTTTCAAAATATATCATCAGTTGAACATTTTTTTTCATTTTCATAGATCTGTGGCATTCTAAGAAGATTCAGGGCCTATGATTCATGTATATCGATCTCAAAATGCAATGTTAGGTGGTTTTTGTCTTCCTGTAGTTACTCTCTGAGTTATATGTGAAGAAGTTCCCAATACACTGGAAAGGGGAATTGATTGATCATGGACTCTAAACCTGTTATTTCTTGACATGCCTTGTGTTCTAGAGTAGGGGATTTATGATTGTGAACAAGTTTATCATTTCCATGCTATTGATGTTTCACCCATGTTTTCATGTTATGGACCGTTTGGTCTAGCTTTTCCACTTAGGATACAATTTTTCATTCCATGCATGGTATTGTAAGTATAAGAACCCGACCTTATAACATACATAATCTCGAATTAAGTTAATAATTCACATTGAGGATCTTTTTAGGTTTATAGTTTTAGATAATTAAGAAATAACTATTAGATGTAAAAAGATTATAGACTAGACACTTCTACTCAGTTTCCATTTTTTCATAAAATAAATACTATTGAAAAAAAGTCATGTGTAGTTCAATGTTTAAGACAACCTAACTTTTACCTGATCCCACCCTTGACCATATTCCACATTATGTTCTGTGAAAAACATTTCAAAAACTTGGAATGAGCATAAAAAGCTCAGTAAGGGACACACAAAGAAAGAAAACTATTAGTTTTTCAAAACCACGAGAAAATCATGAATACATAAACACAAGTAATACTTTTCACCTTTATTAAGTAGTAAATACTCTTCAATAAATAAAATATCACTACATACGCATTTGTAACCAAAAGATTACCATAAAAGCCATATGAAAAACACATAACATATAAAGGATACCTGGGACATTAACATACATAAACAGAATAACCATATGGTCGAATTCCACACACATCACTAAATGGAATAGCCATACGGCCGACTTACATACCAAATGCATTAGAGGTTATAACATAACAACCCATCCTGGAATTTACGACACCACTTGTCATTTGTTTTATCACGTAACACCTGTCAAATGTCGAAATAACATTATAAAATCATAAGACATAAAACAATTATAAAAGAATGAAATATTTTCCACATTTCAATCACAATATATCACTTAATTATATTGACATAAAAAATCTGTTATCAAATCCATTTCCTTTACGAAAATACATAAGAGAGTATATGGTATTTATTTTCTTTTAAAAAATCATTACACCCTGTTGAGGAAGCCAAAGACCAAATAATTCTCGCGGTGGTGAAAATGTCGTTGTCACTGCGTACATTAAAAAGAAAAATAAATTTTGTCATTTTGTAAAATGCTTCATAGAGAAAAAATTCCTTTTGAAAAAATTTAAAATTAATAGGTGTTTATACAGTGTATAAATGAAAGACTTGTATTAAAACAAAATATGCCTCAATTAAACGAGATTGAGATGATGTCCCTTACCTCGCGTCTGACTTGACTCGATCATTCTTTAATCACTTAAATAATAAACTAATGAAAATTTCTATTTTCTTAAGAACCTTTTTAAAGATTAGTATTCAATTTTAAATCACTTATTACCAGGTTATAAACATTATGTAATAATTTATGTTAATAATGTTGGTTTTGTCGATATTTGGTACTTGAGTAAAAAATGAACACCTTATATTTAAAAGGTGTACATGTGGTCAATATTCCAATATATCTAGAATGAAATTAAATATTTAGGTATCATATATATCATATATATCCAGTATATACATGTATTTTTAATAGTACATAACATTTGGAGGTAAGAAATGAAATGCACCATTTTAGGAGACGGTAAGTTGTACGTACGCATGAAGACTACTTCCATTACTGTTTATTATTTTAATGGAATTAAAACATAATGATACATAGGTATATTATTATTAAATTTTAATATCATATATAATATCATTAACTCTATCTATTATACATCTCACGTAAGGCATTAACGAGTCACATCACTTTGAGGGGGTTGTAGTCCGCACTTCCTCGAATGAGTTTATCATATTTACCCACTATGGAAACCATAAAGGCATTATATAGATGGAAAATAAAGAATAATTAAGAAAATATATAAATAATATTTATCATATATAAATAATGTTTCATCATAATGTCCTCTATAAGAGTCGTTGAGAGGTAATTGAACAATCATTGTTTTGTGAGGTGTTAGTTTTCCAAACAAAGAAACATTATGTTCTTCACCCATTAGATGGAGATGTGTGTAAGTGTAGTTCGAATAATTCACATAAAAACATTCTAGTATATTGAGTATACTGTTTTTGTTACAAAATAAGGGAATAAAAAGATTTTAGGGTGTTGTAGAAGCAAAATAAAACCAAAGAACATAAGAGAAGACATTACCTTTAAATCGAGTAACTCCCCTTGGTTTGAACCAAAATGGTTTTTTGAAGAGATTTTTTCCTATGATAAGGATTCTAAGATGAATATAGGGATATTTAGAGCTTATTTGAGTAGATTTTGGACGAGCCAAAGGGCTTGAGAAGTGTGTTAAATGGGTATGAAGTGGGGTATTTTTATAGGGGAGAGGAGGGGCTCTTTTGGAAATCTTGAAAATATTATTTTATTATTTAATGTTTTTTCGGTTTATAAAGGTAAAAAAAGAATTAAAGAAGAATATAAGGTGTCCAATGTTCTATATAAAATCATCCAATAATAATTGGACATGTTTTGGATATTGTTTTTAACTTTATCTTCTTATTTATTTAAATTTTTCAATAATGACGTAAACAATGTATCACCATTATGTCATAAATAATTTTATTTATATGATCTCTAAAAATTATAAATAAATTAACTGGGTGTAGGAAATAATTTTATCTTTCTAATGACTATTTTTAGTTAAATATATAATTTATATAAACAAAACTAATTATTTTTACTTAGGTATTACATACATTGGTTATATTTTCCTTTCTTTAAAACTAATAATATAAAAGGTCTCTATCACACTAAAGTGATTCCATGGGGTCCCAAAGTTAGATATAATAATTACATGGTCATCCATGGAAAACCCAAGAGGATGAGGACACTTTTTGGGTCATTTTATATTATTATTATATTATTTTATTACCCTTAACTACGTGATTAATAATTAATCACGAAAATTAAAGATAATTACCTTCATTATTATTCATAATGTACAAAAACCAAAAGGTAATAATTACATATTTTGGACCTTCTGAATACAAATATGGATTCCACTTTACCAATATCCAAACATAGAAATTGTAGAAATTAATTTAAAAATAATTCCTATTGTCAAAACAAATACTGTGTTTTTAAGAACCGATATCTATCGAAAGATTTAAAATTGTTTATGACCAATTTCAATGTGAAATAGATTCTAATGGCCTTAATTGGATTAATTGGTAAAACAATATTTAAATTACACATTAAAACCTACTAAAAATATAATCTATTTATATAATTAAATTAGATGAAAAATCATTTTTGATGTAAAATGTTGTATTTTTTACTATTCATTAAAAAATGAACATTATTAGAAAAATACCAACAGTTTACCAAATTAAATTTTAATGTCTGAATTTTAAATAATATGTTTATTTTGACAAAGAGATCTTATTAAATTGTGAAAAGTTAGATTTAAAAAAAATTTCCATCAAAAGGTGGTAAAACAATCTTTTAAAAAACATTAGAGTATTATATGCTTAAGATTGAATTTATTCTCCTTTTAAGCCTTTAAAAAAATATCTAATTCATAAATAAACATAGATATGAAAATCTATTATTCTTTTCTTACATGGGATGTTATATATTTCCCCCCTTTAGGAAATTTCATCCTCACAATCTATTTACTTATCAAATAAGTATGGGTATTTATCCCTCATTGCATTTTCAGAATCCCATGTTGCCTCTTCAATCATGTGGTTTTTCCACAAAACCTTTACTTGATGAATCACCTTATTCGGAAACAATTTATCTATATGGTCAAGAATCTGGAGTGGTTGTTCCTCATAAGATATATTCTTTTCCAATTGAAGTATGTCTGTGATCAAAACATGAGATGGATCAGGCAAATACTTTCTCAACCTTGAAACATGAAAAAACTTTTGTACCCGTGACAAACATGGAGGTAGTTCCACTCTATAAGAATCTGATCCAACTTTCTCCAAAATTTCATAAGATCGAATGATCCTTGGACTCATCTATCCTTTATTTCCAAAACACATCACACTTTTCCTTGGAGAAAATATGAGGAAAACATGATCACCTACCTCAAAAGAAAGATCCTTCCTCTGTTTATCTACATAAATTTTATGCCGACTCTGAGTTGTTCACATGTAGTTCTGAATCAACTGAACTTTTTTTTCCATCTCTTCTACGAATTCCAATCTGATCAGATTCCTTTCCCATTTTTCTTCCCAAAAATCTAGGGTTCAATACTGCTTTCCATATAATGCCTCAGACGGAGCCATCTATATACTTGAATGAAAACTGTTATTATAAAAAAATTCAACCAAGGAATGATGTTGGTCCCACCATCCCTGTTAATCAATCATGAAATCAAGTAACATATCCTCTGAGGTCTGAATTGTTCATTCTGACTGCCCATATGATTGTGGATGAAAAGCTATACTAAATTTTATTTCAGTACCCAACGACTTCTGAAGGCCTTTCCAAAAGCAAGAAGTAAATATGGGATCACGATCAGATTCAATGGAGTGGGGAACTCCATGTATCTTGACCATATTTTTAGAATACAAATGATAAAGTTGATATAGAGAGAGAGTATCTCGAATAGGAAGAAAATGAGCACATTTAGTCAAGTGATCAACAATAACCCTGATTGCATTATTACCTCATGTTTTCTTTGGTAATCCCCCAATGAAGTCCAGGGGTATATTTTCCCACTTCCAATCTGGAACTGGTAATTGCTGAAGCATCCCTTTTGGTAACTGCCACTCTTCATTAATCTGTTGACAAGTCAAACACTTCACAGAAAAATATGCAATATCACTTTTCATTCCATCCAACCAGTAATACTCCCACATATCTCTCTACATCTTAGTACTACCAAGATGAACTGAAAACGGGGAACTATAAGCCTCACATAACAACTCATTATTCAACTGTGAATCACAATGCACTCATAATCTCTTCCCAATCTTCAAAACACAATTATTGTCAATGTTAAATTCAGGCAACTTAACTATTTGAACCAGCTTTACCTTTTTCTACAACCCATTGTATTTCATTTGTGCTTTCTTAATTCTGTCTGATAGAGATGATCTCACTAACACATGAAACAAAATAGAATAACTTCATGCACAAAAAACATTTATGCCAAAGTCCATCAAATCAAAAACCAAAGGATCCCATTACAAACGTAGAATGGTTAATGAAGCATTATTTTTTCGACTCAAAGCATCATCCACTTTATTTCATTTTTCCAGATGGTAATGAATTATACAATCGTAATCCTTGATTAATTCCAGCCATATCCTTTGTCTCATGTTAAATTATTTCTGATTGAATTTATACCTTAAACTTTTGTTATCAGTATATATTTTACACTTTAATCCATAAAAATGAGGCCTCCAAATTTTTAAAGAAAAAACAAGAGAAACTAATTCTAAATCACGTGTAGGGTAATTTAACTCATGAGTTTTCAACTGACGTGAAGCATAAAACATTACCTGATCATTCTGCATAAGGACACAACCAAGTCCCTTCAATGAAGCATCTCTATATATAACAAACTATGCATTTCTGGAATGCATTGCCAAAACTAGAGCATTAACCAATCTTCTTTTCAATTCCTGAATACAATAATCACAATCTTTTGTCCAAATGAACATAAAAACTTCTCGAGTTAACTTAATCATTGGACTAGATAACCATGAAAATTTTTCAACAAACCTCTAGTAATAACCTACCAATCCAAGAAAACTACAGATCTTAGTTATGTTTTTGGGTCTTGGCCATTATTAAACAACTTTTTTAGCAGTATCAACAGTTACGACATTTTTTGAAACAATGAGACCAAGGAACGAAATTTTTTGTAACTAAAACTCACACTTGCAGAATTTTCCATACAGTTTCTTTTCTTTTAAGGTTTGAAAGATAACCACTAAATGAACTAAATTCTCTTATTTACTATTATAATAAACCAAAATATCATCAATAACAGAACCACCATTTACCACTTGATTCAACTAATCCATCATTGTTGTAAACTGCTCAATTTTGATTCCGACCATCTCTGGTTGCTGATTCAGAAGGACATTTTTCTCTTTAAGCCATCCACGAAAAGATGCTTTATTTCCTTTAAGAAAAATAATTTTTAACACAATCATACCTTAAATGAAGCAACATGGTAATCTACAAATAATATATGGTTTCAATATTAATATAAATAACTTTATGGATATTTATTTAACAATACACTAACTCCAAAAGTTATCTAAGCCAACCTCTGATACCAACTATAAGGACCCGACCTGATAACATACATGATCTTGAATTAAATTAATAATTCACATTGATGATCATTTCAGGTTTAGAGTTTTAGAGCATTAGGACATAACTATTACATATCAAAAGATTACAAAGTACACAGTTCTACTCAGTTTTCATTTATTTCATAAGATAAAAAATCGTGAAAAAAAAGTCATGTATAGTTCCATGTTTAAGACAGAATGACTTTTCCTTGATCCCATCATTGACCCTATTCCACATTATATCCTGTGAAAAACATTTCATAAACATGGAATGAGCATAAAAATCTCAATAAGGGATACACAAAGAAGGAAAACAATTAGTTTTTCAAAACAACAAGTAAACCATGAATACTTTAACCCAATTAATAATTTTCACCTTTATGAAGTAGTAACTACTCTTTACTAAATATAAGATCACTAGTTACCCATTTGTAAACAAATTATTAACATTAATCCCATATAAAGAATACATAACATATAAAGGAAACATGGGAAATATACATACATAAATGCAATAACCATACGATCAACTTCAACACATATAACTAAATGTAGTAGCCATACGACCGACTTCCATACACAATTCATTAAAGGTTATATCGTAACCTCCCATCCTGGTATTCACGGAACCACCCGTCATTTGGTCTGTCATGTAACCACCCATCAAATGTCCAAATACAATTATAGAAACATAAGACCTAAAACAAATATAAAGGAAAGAAAAAATTTCCACATTTCAATCTCAATATATCACATAAATATATTGACATAAAAAATCCATTATAAAAACCATTTTCAATTCCAAAATACATAAATGAGTGTATGGTATTTATTTTCTTTTAAAAAATCATTACAGCTTGTTGAGGAAGCCAAAGATCAAATAATACTCGCAGCAGCGAAAAGGTCATTGTCACTACGTACGTTAAAAAGAAACATAATTTTTGTCCTTTAGTTAAACAATTCATAGAGAAAATATTAATTTTGAATAAAAGTAAATTTATAAGGTCTTTATACATCGTATAAAATATATTCTTGTATTAAAACAAAATATGCCTCAATGAAAGGTGATTGAGACGATGTCCCTCACCTCGCGTCTGACATGACTCGATTATTCTTTAATCTCTTGAATAATAAACTAAAGTAAATTTATAAATTATTAAGAATCCTTTCCATGTTTTTTATTCCTTTTAAATAACTCATTACCATGTTATAAACATTATGTAATATTTTAATTTAATAATGTTCGTTTTGTCGATACTTAGTAGTTGAGTAAAAAATGAACACCTTATCTTTAAAAGTAGTCCATGTGGTCAATAGCCCGTTATATCCATAATTAAATTAAATATTTAGATATCATATATATCATATATATCATATATATCCAGTATATACATGTATTTATAATGGTACATAACATTTGGAGGTAAGAAATGAAATGCACCGTTCTTGGAGATTGTAATTCGTACGTACGCATGAATGCTACTTTCATTAGTATTTATTATTTTAATGGAAATAAAACATAATGATGCGTAGGTATATTATAATAAAATTATAATATCATATATAATATTATTATCTCTATCCATTATACATCCCACATAAGGCATTAACGACTCACATCACGTTGAGGGGGCAGTAGTCCGCATTTCCTCAAATGAGATTATCGTATTTACCTACTATGGAAACCATAAAGGAATTCTATAAATGGAAAATATAGAGTCATAAGGAAAACATAATCATAATATATGTCATATATAAATACAGTGCCATCATAATGGCCACCATGAGAGGCATTAAGAGATAATTGAACAATCATCGTTTCGTGAGGCGTTAGTTTTCCATCCACAGAAACATTATTCTCTTCACCAATTAGATGGAGGCGTGTGTAAGTTTAGTTTGAATCCTTCTCATAATAACATCCAAGTATATTGAGGATACTAGAGTTATAACAAAATAAAGGAATAAAATGAGTTTAGGGGTCTGGAGAAGCAAAATAAAACACAAGAACAGAAGAGAAGATATTTCCTTTAAATCGAGAAACTCCACTTGGATTGAATCAAAAGGGTTCTTGAAGTGCTTTCAGCCTAAGGTATGGCTTCTAGAATGAATAGAGGAATCATGGGAGATTATTTGAGAAGATTTTGGATGAGCCATATAGATTGATAAGTGTTTGAAATGGGGTGGAAGTGGAGTCTTTTTATATGGGATAGGAGGGGATCTTTTATAATTCTTAAAAATATTATTTTATTTATAATGTTTTTTTGGGTTTTAATGGTCCAAAAATAATTAATGTCAAATATAAGGTGGACCATGTTTGAAATAAAATAATCCAATAGGAATTTGACATGTTTTGGATATTTTTTAAACATTATATTTTTATTTATGTAAAATATTCAATAATGACGTAAACACTGCATCATCTTTGTTTCATAAATAATTTTTTTATTTGATGACTGAAAATTATAATAAAATCAACATGATGTAGGAAATCATGTTAGATTTATAATTAATATTTATGGTCATAGATATAATTTATATAAACCAAATTAAAATTGATTTACTTATGTATTGCCTACTTTGGTTATATTTTCCTTTATTTTAAAATAATTTGATAAAAGGTTACTATCATACTAATGTGATTCAATGGGGAAAAATTTGGAAAAAGGCATCCCATAGTCGGACATGAAAAATCCAAGAGGATTTGGACACTTTTTTGTGTCATTTTATTTTATTATTATATTATTTTATTACCCTTAACTACCCAATTACTAATTAATCACGAAAAATAAAGAAAATTACCTTCGTTGGTATTCATAATTCCCAAAAACAAAAAGGTGTTAATTACATAATTTGGACCTTATTATTCCAAATTTGGAATCCATTTTACCAAATTCCAAACACTGAATTTGTAGTAATTAATTTAAAAATAATTCTCGTTGTCAGAACAAATTGCGTGTTTTTAAGAAACCATATCTATCAAATGATTTACAATTGTTTATGTCCAATTTTAAAGTGAAATTAATTATAATGACAACAATTGGATTAAATGGTAAAAATATATTCTAATTACACTTTAAATACAATTAAAAAGATAATCTAACAATATAATAAATTATATGGAAAAGCAGTTTTGAAGTAAAATGCATTATTTTTCACTATTCATTAAAAAATGAACATTGTCAGAAAAATACCAACCAATATTATTCAAATTAAATTTTAATGTAACAATTATAAAGAATATGTTTATTTTGACAAATAGAACTTATAAAATTGTCAAAAGTAAGATTTATATTGGTTTTCCATCAAAATGCGGCAAAACATTCTTCTAAAAACATTAGATTATTATATGCTTAAGATTGGATTTATTCTCATTTTAAGACACTAAAATGCTATCAATTTCCTAAATAGACATAGATATAAAAATATATTATTCTTTTATAACATGGGATGTTATGGTTAGGATGAATCAATTTTTATTTTACATGCTTTGATATTCTGTAGACTATTTATCCATGTAGTTATTGAGGTTTATGTTGGCTGATATATATCCTTGTGCACGATTGACTTACACATGGTCATGAGAACATGGTGTAGTAAAACATAGGGAGAATGGACATTGAGATATTCTCCTGAGTGTCTATTTACTTTTACGTTGTAAGACTATAGGGGGGATGTATGGAAGTGATCCCTAAGAGTGTTTGTAGTTCCTCGATATGTCCCACATAGAGAATTGGATATTGATTACTTCCTTAGGGTTCCTATTAGTTACTGATAAGAGAATATAGGGGAAATTTATGGTGAAATATTCCTTAGAGAGTATGTGCTAAAGCTGAACCAGAAAATCTAGAACATGTTTACTTCCTAGAGGGTTTCTTTTGTTTTTTGGTGGAACTAGAGGGTTTAGTCTATGAGTACTTCATAGAGGGTTACCATTTTATGATTAGCTACTTTGTTGATATATGAAATTTAATGAACTGAATCTATAGTATTGTTTTTAGTTGAGTACTTCCTTTAATTACATATGCTTTTTTCTTATTTCCTTCTATTTTTATTCACAGAATGTTAGGCACATATCATTAGGTGGTTTTCAACTAGGATTCGTCTCACACTGTGTTTGGGTCATTATTTTGTTCCCAAAAAGATTATATTTTTGTAGGTGTTGAGAGGGGAAGGAACCCATCAAAATCAGTTACATGTTTACTTTGGAGAAGGAGAGCATGGGGCCAAGCTGAGTTTTGCGATGCTGAGGTGTTTTTTACTTACATTTCTTTTTTACATGGATTAGTCTTGTATTCCAGCATTGTGACTTGCCTTCCAAATTTCCTAGACATATGTATCATACATCATTTATATATGTGCTCCATTTTATTCTTAATTTCAGTATTCCGATGTTTACTTTAATATGGTATAATTCCTATAGTTTCTATTGTATATCTATTTTAATTCCATTGTGTTACTCTACCAATGAGGGAATAGTTTCCCCACTATTACACCAATGGCCCTCAGTGCTATTCAGTAGCCTCTGGGGTTCAGGGAAATGCACGTGAGGCCATGTGACCAGATGGGTATGGGGAACCTCTGAGTGGAACCCAGAACCGATACGTTAAAAAGTGGTTTTAGTGGAATTATTTTCTTCTTGAATTACTATTTAGAGCTTATATCCAGGGATAGGAAGGAATGGGTACTTGGTAATAACATGTGTCCAAGATTAGCTGACCCATGTATAGGGAAAAGCCTATTTACCTCGTATATTGTGATTTTTTCTTGTTTTTCAATTATTATAGATTATTTGATTTTACCATTGGGTGATTCAAATGTACTGTTTTATTATCATTGATGTTATTGAGTTGTTATTTCTTCTTCATGCTGATGATATGAGGTTGTTCCATCTCATGCATCATATAGGCATTTTCTAGAGATCACATATCATGCATTTTTTCAATGCCATTAGGGTGCATTACTGATTGTAGGATGTTTTGATAGGTGTTTTGAAAGATATTCATGTTGTTGTGATAGATTCATTGATATAATACCTACTATTTGATAG
Organism: Viscum album; assembly: GCA_963277665.1. Classification (NCBI taxonomy): domain Eukaryota; kingdom Viridiplantae; phylum Streptophyta; class Magnoliopsida; order Santalales; family Viscaceae; genus Viscum; species Viscum album. The sequence continues at coordinate 978,796,807 of OY728161.1, forward strand.
GGTATTGGATTGTGTAATTTTAAGGGATGCCCAAATTTGGTAATTGAGGTGTTATGAGACCTCATGGATCGTAATTTTGTGGATCATTTCCTTTTATTCCTAGAATATGACATGTATAACATTCCAAACATTGATTTAAAAGGTGTATTGGCCCTCACAGATTGAAATTTATCACTTTAATGTCTGTTTTAGTGTTTTCTAGTCTTCTATAGTAGATTCTAAGTATTACAGTCTGAAAAAACAAAAAATACATGGCATGTACTGATGAATACAGGCAATGTGTCCTTCTATTCGGGAAGGATCTGTTTTTCTTATGTACACGTCTTGTACTGTATGTTCATGTCGTGTTGTATCTAACCATTTCATAGCCTGTGTGGGTAGAGACATGTGGTTGGAAAACTTAGCAGAACACGACGTGCACATGGTGTACACGCCATGTTGTGGAGACCATGTGTCCACCCATGTGACTAACTACAGGTATAGATAAAATATAAGTTATACACACCATGTAATGATTTAACAAGCTGTGTTGTGTAGCCCATGTATCCATCTATGTAACGAACCACACGGGTTACTGAATTCTTCCCTGTACATTCCGTGTCTTGCACAAATACGCCGTGTAGAGTTATTTGTGTAACCAGTCGTGCAACTAACACCACGAGTCAGTGAAGATCATCTAGTACATGCCATTTCTAGAACTAAAACACCATGTAATATTGTTATAAGAGAACCGTGTGTCATAGCCATGTAAGGGAACTCAGGCAGTGGAAGAGGATTCAAGTACATGCCATTTGTTTGGACAACACTCTGTGTGTATTGGGTGCTACACAACCTGTTTTGGTAGTATTACGTGCCCATGTGATGGATTATGGGAACACGCTTTGTAGGTGACATACATTCCATGAGTGCATGTTTTTGAAAAAGTGGAATGCTTTCTTTCTCATGTTCCATTCTTACACTTCTTATTTTTAGGCCTAGATAATGTTACTCTAATGTGTGTTTTTGACATTGCAGAGTCATGCCACCGAGACATCCTCCGGTTGTACGTCAGTTGCAAGGTATTGATCGAACACCAGACATGATTGATTAGGGACTACTAGATGATGCTCCAGTTGTGCTAGTCTTGGCACCAACCGTCATTCCAGACACAGGTGCTGACACATTGTTCTGAGAGGGATTTATGAGGATCATACACACCGTCCGTGGAGTACCTCATCCATCCTCGTCTATGGTAGAGTTGACATGGGTCTTTCAGCATCAACATCCTCCCACATTCACAGGGGAAGAAGGACCTCAGGATACACAGTCATGGCTAGAAGCCATGTTATATATCTTTTATCATCAAGAGACGCCTCAGGAGAGGAGGATGAAGCTCAGTATGTGTATTCTATGAGACCCCTCCAAGAGATGGTGGGATGTGGTCTCACAGGAGGTTACTAGCGGCTTATGTCCTGGGATGAGTTCCAGCGTGCCTTCTATGATTACTTCTATTTTGAGACTTTGAAGGCCAATCTTTCCCGAGAGTTCATGAGTCTAGAGTAGGGTACACTTTCAATTATGGAGTATTCTTCTCACTTCACATAGCTGAAGCACTTCACACCCATCCTAGGAGGTGATGAGTTATTCATGGAAAGGATTTTTGAAGATGGTATTAGGAATGACATCTGATCCCAGGTGAAAATCTTCAAGTTGACTTCCATCACTTCGATAGTCCTCCAGGAACTGATCACGAAGCACATTATTGGGGATTCTAGAGTTGTGAGACAGGGCAGCTTGACATCTGATGTTGGTATCCCTCCTAATAACACTAGGAAGTGTTGTAGGGAGTATTCTCATGATGATCCAAGGAAAAGATATACATATTTAGGTATCCAGGTGGTGTTCAACCAGTGCGAGAAGAGCGAGAATACGAGGTCACATTTCCTGATATAACCTGTGGAGTGCCGATCTTGTTGCATGATTGGTCAACTTCATCGCTTCTATCAGAAATTTTCAATAGTATCTAGTGATAGGGTTTCATCGATGACTCCATGTTTAGGAGTAGCACCACAAGTTTCTTACCATTCTGGGAACTAGATTTCTTCAAGTTGTTCAGGAGAAGGTGGAGGTCGCGTCCGTGGAAGTCAGTCACAAGGCGTTCTGTGATAGTAGGGTGGATCAGCTCAGAGTGGTCTAGCACGGTCACATAGTCACAGAGTAGTTTATAATTTTATATTAGAGCAGACCTAGTAGGAGAAGGATCCCAGACCCTTTATAGTTATAGGTACTATCATAGTTGGCTCAATTTTAGCTTGTTCTCTTTTTGATACATGGTATTCTCATAGCTTTATATCTATTGCTATTGTGGAGAGCCTTGGGCTCTATATCATCTTTTTTTTCCTGCCAAAATCATGATGCTAGACACTCCATTGGGGATATTAAAAACTAGTGTAAGTTAGTGCAAGGAGTTCACTGTTGAGGTTGATGGGTGTAAATTCTATTTGGATCTCAATATCTGGGAGATGACATGTTATGATGTCATTCTAGGAATAGATGGGATAGTTCCCTTCGAGGTGGTGGTTGATTTCTATCATTGTAGGGTGAGTTTAACATCACCATAGGGTGGATCATTTCTTTCCAAGGGAGAATGGGATGTCCAGACGAGCAGATAAGAACCTGAGAATCATGGCCTGGGAGGAGTTACAGCCCAGATTGTTATTCTATATCTGGATGACCAGGGGACTTCACAGATTGACTTTGTTCCAGGGGTGGATCATTTCAGGGATGTATTTACAGAGGACTTTTCAGGATTACCTCCAGAGAGAGTGGTTTGAATTTACTATTGAGATTGTCCTAGGAGAAGCACCAGTTCCCATTACTCCTTATATGATGCCTACACCAGAGTTATAGGAGATCAAGATGTAGATGTAGGAGTTACAGGAAAAGGGTTCATCCAACCCAATACTTCTCTTTGGGGTTATCCTGTCATGTTTTTGAAGAAGGCTTATGTTACCCTTAGAATTTGTGTGGATTATTTGAAGTTGAACCTGTAAACAGCCAAGAAACAATATCCCTATCGATGATTTATGATCTATTAGATCTGCTTGGAAGTACATGGGTGTTCTCGATGATTTACTTGAGATTTAGTTACCATCAGTTTCATGTTAGACCATTTGATATACCTCTTACAGCCTCTCAAAGATGGTATGGTCTATATTAGTATGTGGTTATGTTGTTTGATCTCATGAATCCACCTGTAGTCTTCATGGAACTAATGAACCAAGTGTTCCATCCATACTTGGATTCTTTCATTCTATTCTTCAGGAAATATATATTGGTGTACTCTCACACTCGACATTACCATGCTTCACATCAGGAGATCATTTTGAGTAAACTAAGATAACATTATTTATGTTCTACGCTCTCAATATTCTACTTTGGGATGGAGCATAATCACTTATTGGGTCATGTTATATTAGAGACAGAGGTATCAGAATACCTAGAGAATGTGAAAGAAATATTTTCCTGGTAGAATCTGAAGAATGCCTTTGAGGTGAAATTTTTTATAGAGATGGATGGACACTACAAACATTTTATATAGAACTTCTCAAAATTTTCAGTGCTACTAACGGGCCTAACTATGAAGGGTAAGAATTATTTGTGGTTAGATTCTTTTGAGTCAGCATTTCTGTATCTAAAAGAGAGGTTGACTTCAGCACCGAAACTAGTTTTTCCAGAGTCGAACAATAGTTATACTATTTACTGTGATGCTTCTAGTATTGGTCTGGGAGATGTGCTTATGTATGGAGAAGAAGTCTTTGTGTATGAGTCTCAGTAGTTAAGGCCACATGAGAGGAATTACCTGATGCACAATCATGAGTTGGCTACAGTTTTTCTTGCCTTATGCTTTTGGAGACATTATCATTTGGGAGAGATTTTTGTAGTTTTCATAGACAATAAAATTCTCTAGTTTATATTTACTCAGTATGAACTGAATTTGTGATTGCGACGGTGGGTTGAGTACCTTCAGCCTTTTCAATTTGAGACAACCTATACACCTTGGAGAGGCAACACAGTGGCTGATGAAATGATCAGTAGGAATCAGATATAGGTAGTTCAAGAGGCCAATAGTGAGTGGAAGCTTATGTCTCTACTCTATGAGATACTTTTGGAGGTGCATGACAGAGAAGGGCAGACCTGTTTATCTTTAGTAGTTGTTACCTCTTCTCCTCTTGATCAAGTAAGAATGAGGAAGCCATCAGATTCTAAAGGACTAGTCTTATAAGAGGGAATGTCAGGAGGGGAACCTATTACTGGATAGACCATTGGTGAGTATAACACCCCATGATTTCATGGTACATTATCTTTTTAAAGTAACTCAATAACAAGTACTGTACACAACACTGAATTTCAGTGCACCATGACTTGCTAAGCTAGCCATTCCAAAAATAGTTATGAATAATATTAACAGTATTTCTAATTTTATATACCCCATATAATTTAAACTTACGTAGTATGTGTTTCTTAGATATATTATAAGAACAAAATCAATTTTCTAGATAAAAAATGTTTTTTTAAAAAAAATGCAATTCTACCACCTTTTAATGATGAAAATTTTTTAAATAAAATATTTGAAACATTTACATAATCATTTTGACAAAAAAATCTTCTTTAGATTCATGAAATCAAAATTTACATTGGGAGATATTTTGGTAATTTTCAAATAATATTAATTTTTTATGAATAGTTAGAAATACTGTATTTTAATTCAAAACTGCCTTTTAATCTAATTTATTTATATGGTTAGATAATATTTTTCATCGGTTTTTAAGATTAATTAAATTTAGTTTTTACCATTTAATCCAATTTTGGTCGTTGGATGTAATTTCACTAAGAAATTGAACATAAACAAGTGTCAATCTTTTGGTAGTTAATTTTTTATAAAAACACAGTTTTTGTTTTGACAATGGGAATTAATTTTAAATTAATTAATCCAAATTATATATTTTTAATTTGATAAAATAAACCTCATTTTTTAATTCGGAATATCAAATATATATTTGGCAGAATTATTTGTATTTTTTCAAAAAAACATCAATTTTTGATGAATAGTGAAACAACTAGGTATTAGTTAAAAATCAGACTTTTTCATTTAAATGAAATTTTACCACTATTGTGAATTTTATTTTAAAAATTAGAAATACATGGTTCTTATTAGTAAGTAAAATTTGGTTCAATAAGATGAAAATATTTTTTGATGAATAAAAACTTTTGACTTTTATTTTCCGCATTTAAAGGTAAATATGGTAATTCTAGGTAAAAAAGATTATTATAATAAAACAAATTACCTTAACACTTGTACTAACCTTATTTTGTGAGACATGGCCAACCATGGTCATCATTGAGACGATTTTGGGACCCAATAGAGCCACTTAAGAGTGATAATGACAGTTTATATTAATTAATTTTATGTATAGACAAAAATGACATAAACATATAGCTTTTATTAAAAAAATATTTACATGGGATTATATAAGTCATCACTTCTACTATAAATATTAATTATATTTATAAAACAATTTCCTACATCATGGTATTTTTTTAATAATTTTTACACATCACATAAATAAAATTATTTATTACACCATAATGATGTAGTGTTTTCCTCAATAATGAATCATTTAAATAAATAAGAATATCATGATTACAAAAATATATGAAACCAGTCCAATTCTTATTGGATGATTTAATTTTGACCCTAATTCATCTTGGATTTTACTATAATTAGTTTTGGACCTTTAGAAACAGAAAAGAATTATATAATAAAATAATCTTTTCACACTTTCCAAAAGATCCCCCCTCTCCCTTAAAAAATACCTCACCTCTAACCCATTACTCACACTTTTCATGCTCCTTGGATCATCTACTCTTTGCCCAAATTATATCTCAAAATCCCACCCTTCCACCTAGAAGCCCTACCTTAGGTAGAAGGAATTTCAAGAAGTCCTTTTGATTCAAACCAAAGGGTGTTACCAAATATTATGGTAACGTCTTCCCTAATGTTCTCTTCTTTTATTTTACTTCTCTGACCCCTAAACTATTTTTATTACTTTATTTTATAAAAAAATTAGTATCATAAATATACTAGGTTTTTGTAGATGTATTTGAGTTACATATACACACACCTCCATCTAATGGGATATGAACATACTATTTATGTGGACGATAATACTACTGCCTCACGAAACGATGATTGTTCAATTATATCGTACCGTGTCGTATGGTGGCCATTATGATGGAACTGTATTTATATATGATATATATTATATTTATTTTTCAACTATGATTATGTATTTTTCATTTAAAAACTCACCTTTATGCATTCCAATATGTGTGAACACGATAATTTTGTTTGAGGAAGTGCAGACTTCCTCCCCGTCAAGGTGATATGATTCATTCATGAAATACATGGAATGTATAAAGGATGGAGTTAATTAAATTTTTTAAAACTTATATCATATTATATTATATATTTATTTATAATATAACCATTTATAATTATGTTTTCATATTATTAAATATGAAATATAAATGAATGTAGCGTTAATGCATATGTACGACTTACTGTCTTCATGAACGGTGCATTTCATTTATTATCTTCAAATACCATGAACTAATTATATATATATATATATGTTGGAAATACATGATATATATAATATTTAAATCATGAATATGATACTGAATATAATAGACTTTTGACCACATTAACGACTTGTAATTATAACAAGTTCATTATTGATTCAAGTAGCATATATCAACCGAACAACCATTATTAACGTAAATGATTACATAATGTTTACAACATAGTTATAAGTGAAATAAAATAAATAAAAAACTTTAAAATAGTTCTTATGAAACTAGAAATTGTTTTGTTTAATATTCAATAGATTAAAGAATGAACGTGTCATGACGGACACGAGGTAAGGGGTTTCTAATATCACTTTTAATTCCGTGATATTTCCATAGTTTGCTACTTATTTCTTGCATATTGTGTACTGTGTAATTACATTTGATATATATTATCCTGTGTATCTTTATATTCATGGTATTCTATTATTCATTTTTTGGTTATTAACTTTTTTTCATAAGACTCAGTTGATTACAACGTTGTAAGGGTTTTTCATCTCAGTTTTTATTCTAATGAGATTCATGCTATATTAGCCACTATTTCCATTTTTTGGTGTATGTACTGCCCATGATTGTATTCATGGTGTAATATACTTAAATTTATGGGTATTTAAATCATCATTTTTTTATCCTTCTTTCAGGGGGTTATGTTTCGTATGTTACTAAATCGGAAAGGGAATTTCAAATTTGAATTCCAATTCATTGGGATTTTCACATAATTTATTTATTATTTTACTCTATGATTATGTGTGTGACCTCTATTTATTATTTATGTAGTAATTTCCACTCTAATTTGTGATGATATAATTTTTATACACATAATAACTCCATCGATCATTTCTGAATTCATTTATATGAACTTGATAAGTGTAATTCTAACTCAATTTCTATTCATTGAGTTAAACATCCAAGTCATTGGGGTTGTTTTTACACAAATATATGTGAATATCCTCTGATTTATTTACACTGAATATCCAATAATATTTAGTCTATTTATATTTTTCACAGATAATTATGTCATTTATTTATCCTTTACCTAAGGATATGGTCCTTATAAGGGATTTCATCTGAATTTACATTCCTTTGAAACTTCTTTGTTTATTATGCTCCAATTCACTTTTATATGGTTTATATACTATACATTGAATAGTATATCATTAATACATTTATTCTTATGATATTATAAGGTTTTTATTACCTCAATTTTATTTATTCAAGCATCTCTTATTTTGTTTTGTATTCTAATTAAAATATCAATTTAAATGTTTTAAATATTTATTCTACTTAATATTTCTCATTAATGTCCAGGTTTCAAAAATGATTTAACGGATTTATTTATATTGACATTAACGTTTTAAATTAAAATTCCTTTTAAATGTTTCAATGTGTTATGGAAAAATTAGATTCAAAAATATATTTTAAACATCTTGTTGATGAATATTTAGAATTTTAAATGATTTCTTGAAAAACAAGGATATTTATCTCAAATTGTTTTGATGATTATTTTCATCTATGAGAATATCCATCATTATTTTCAATTGAGGTTAATCTATTATAATAAGATCTTACATATTGTTTTTAATGAGTTATGTTTGACTGTGGATGTGAAATTTTTATACCATTCATGGTTTGTGGTTAAAATATTGACATTTCATATGCTAGTTTTAATACAAATGTTTATGCTATGTTTCAACCATTTCATACGAGGAATACATTGGGCTAAGAAAGTGACAGGTGGATAATGTTATAGCTCTAGGATGCTCATGTAGGTCTTATGAGACAATCTACTATCTTGGCACAAGTCCTTGAGAAAATCTTATTTGTAGTCTTGGAATGAGTCCTTGACTATGTGGTCATGATGTCTGACATTATGAATTCGATCATTATGAGATTAGATATTGATATTTCATGTGGTTATTTCAGTTTTATACTACCCATGGCTATGTTTTATTATGGAATTATTTACTCAGATCATATTCCTTCCATTAAGTGATCATTATTTTTGAAGGCATGTGTTTTCAATTATTCACCATACCCAATGTTTATGTTATCTTCTGTTGTATTGCTTACTCTTACTGAGCATCAAATCTCACTCCTTTTTTATGTTTTAATTTCCCAGGTATCCAAGAAGTGTTTTATGATTGATATTCAAAGATAATAAATGGGATTAACTTATTTTTAAATGGATAATATATGTTGTGTTTTATTTTATAATGTGTAATTTAATGTTCAGGTATATAATATATTTTCCAAGACAGCTAATCTAATCAGTCTTTTAAGACATTATTCATTGTAATCATGCTAATGTATTAAAATAATACACCATCTTCAGGCTTGCGGGGTTAGATCATTACATTTGGTATCAGAGGAAATTTAGTATAAAACTTAGAAACTAGATTTAGAAAAAGTTTTATTAGAGAACATTACCCTAAGATAGACTTTGAGGATTAGTATAAAATAATATCATAGAATTTTGGAAATTTAGAAATTTTTTGAATTTTATAAGAAATACGTCACTATCTCGATAAGAGAAGGTATAGGCGGCTTTGGAACAGATGTACCAAGGGGTAAAAGTCAAAAATACCACTTTGAGAAAGACACAAATGGGAACTAGTGGACAAAAATGGGCCATGTTGTACTCTTTGTTGCGACACTCCCAGGGGATATGCTTAAGATAATTCACATTTTCTCTACAATCCGATTTGAAGGATTTTATTATAAGATGTGAATAAATAACCTTGGTTGACTATAATGTGTCTATGATTGAAAACAATGCGTCATGATATTATCTAAATGAATTTATGACTCACACTATGATTTCTTGTGATAGTAACTTTCTGGATTCCAAGGAAGTCATAGTTTCGTTGAATATGATGTACATGGTGGGAATGATGACGGAAATGAGAAACTAAATGGAATGTTCATAGGTGTAAAAGATATCATTTTCATACCAAATAAATTTTCCGAAAATATGATCAACAACAATTTTTTTAACCAACTCCCGGACTCAACAATGAATAGAAAGGTGGTGAATGATAAGAGCTCCAACAGTGAAGACCATGGATAAAAAAATTCCCATTTTCCATCATGAAGGAATTTTGGAAGGAAACAACCAGGAATGCGTCTCAATACAAATAAATGCTTTATGTGTGGGAACGGAGGACACAAATGAAAATAATTGTACAAGAAAATGAAGATTACTATGGATGAAAATAAAAATGATCCTAAGAATCCATTTACAGCCATTTTCCATTAATTTTGGGTAAATGGGAATTACTAAAGTCAATACCATATTTTATAGGATAACATCTTGTTTATGGAAGAAACTATGTGAATATAAATGGATGGAGAAATGTTTAAAAGTACTAATTCCCTCTGTTGATGGGTTTCCTTTGGAATAATTTTCTCTTGTATGTGTAACCCTGCAGTTTGTTATGTGAAAATGATCTTTGAGGAAGAATTATATTTTATTTTGTCGATATAGTTATAAATAACCATTTGGTTTTATATGATCCTTTAATTTTAGGTACTTATAAGTTATTAATTTTTAGGATGAAAATGTGAATTATGAGATAAGATTATGGATAAAATATGTTAAGATAATTTTTGAATAATTTATCTCATATTTTAGGATGTTATTAAAATATATATTTTTTGAAAAAGGAGAACACATAGACTGTGTGACATCCAGTCGCGTTGGAAAAAGCTGTAGGAATTAAACCCACAACCAAAGTGTGATTGGGATTTATCCCCTACCACTGGACTATGTGAATTCCATGGTTAGTATGACTAATTGTTTTTAGTTAAATGATTTTATGGATCAAGAATATGTCTATTTTAGGAACATATGATATATCCTTAGTATATGAAATTTTTTTGGGGATTAAGTGATAAATGTTATCTTGGAAGATGTTCTCTCTTTTGTTAAAACTATATGCCTAAGGAAAATAGAATACTATGGGATTTCATTTGAGGAGTAATTTTTGGTTTTTATCTACGTTTTTATTGTTTATTTATCGTGATTTGGGTTATTTATTGAAATGATTAACCAATCATAGAGAATATGTAATTAGGTTAATTAATTTTATGTATGTGACTTTAAATGTAGTCAATGTTTTTTGGAGATACAATATAACGTGGAAAACTATGTAAGAAAATTATTCTGAGATTTGGGTTTCAATATTAGTTTGGATTGTATTGAAGGATTTTATGGAAAATTTTTATTGAATGGTAATTATTGAACTTTGGATATTGTTGGTTTAATTATAGAAGTTAAAATTAAAATTTCTTTCTCTAAAATATTATCATTTTTGGGGATTGTATGAAGTTTTACTAACCATTTTGGTTTTGGATAATCTTTAATGAAAAGGGAAATATATATTTCATTCATCGTGGATTATGAGATTCTCTATAAGTTGATTCTAGCACTTTAGGTGTGACGAATTCAACTTGAATACTCATCGTTTGGAGTGAAAGATGAGTTTGTGGTAAGAATTAGATGAAGGATTAAACTATACTTATAAATTATATATTTTTTTCTTAATCATTGAATAAATTAATTATTTTACTTTAGGGAAGGGATCTTAAACCAAAAAATGTGTTATACTAATACATAATGATTTGTTGAACCAATGATATTTTAAATCATCCATAATTTAGGTCTTTGAGGCCCTCAATTTTACACTTGTTTGTGATTGAAGACCTCAATCGCACCCTATAAATATTTACTTTTTTCCACCAATTATGTGTGTCTAGTTAACACCAATGTTATCCTAATAGAGATCACAATTTGGTTGATAATTTTTCATTTAACTTTCGCTATTATTAAGACTAAATTTTATTAACCCAATTTCTGATGTGGGTTCTCCACAAAGATAAGTTTCTATTTTTAAAATTTTATTTTCGAAGAACAATTTTTAATTGATAGGTCGCAATTTATTGAAGGATTGGAGAATGGAACACCCCAATATTTCATGTTACATTATCTCTTCAATGAAATTTAATAACTTGTACTATACGAAACACTGAGTTCGAGCGCCCCACGAATTACCAAGGCAGCTATTCGAAAAACAGTTTTGAATTGTATTAACTTGATTTTGAATTTTATATACTCCATGTAATTTTAAATTATTTATTATGTGTTTCTTAGACATATTAATAGAAAAAATTCAATTTTTCTGATAAAAATGTATATTTCAAAAAAATTGCAATTTTACCACCTTTTAATGGAGAACCCTTTTAAATCCAATATTTGACACTTCTAAGTATTCAATTTGACAAAATAGAATTCTTATTTAAAATATAGACGTAAAAATTTACTTTCGATGAAATTTTGGTATTTTTCCAATAATATTAATTTTTTTAGTTGTGTAAAATGACGTATTTTAATTCAAAGTTACCTTTTAATCAAATTTATTGATATGGATATATTATCTTTTTAATTAGGTTTGAAGTGTAATTAGATTGAATTATTTACCATTTAATCCAATGTTTGTCATTTGAAGTTATTTCACTTTGAAATTTAACATAAACAAGTGTTAATGTTTTGATAGTTAATATTTCCTAAAAACAAAATTTTAGATTGACAACAAGAATTAAATTTAAATTAATTAACCCAATATCAATGTTATTAATTTGTCAAAATAGACATCATTTTTTAATTTGATTTATCAAATATATCTTAAGCATATTTTGTGATATTTTTTCAGAAAGCCTTCAATTTTTGATGAATAGTATAGTAGTTAACAATCTATCTTTTTAATTTAAATATATTTTTACCACTTTTGTGAATTGTGTTTTTAAAATCTGACATACATGGTTTCTATTTGTAAGTAAAATGTTTTTCAATAAGATTAAATAATTTTTGGTGAATTGTAACTTTTGACTTTTACATACCATGGTTAAAGGTAAATTGGGTAATTCAAGGTAAAATGAATATTATAATGATACAAAATTAACTTAACACTTGTCCTAACCTTATTGGATGAGTCATGGCCGACCATGGAAATCTATGGGTCTATTTTGGGACCCCTTGGAGCCACTTATGAGTGATAATGACACTTTCTATTAATTAATTTTATTGGAAGTCAAAAATCAATTAAACATATATCTTTTTGTAAATAAATATTTACATGAGAATATTTAAGATATACATTCAAATATAAAGATTCATTAGACATATAACGATATTTCCTACATCATGGTATTTTTTTATAATTTTTACACTTCAAATAAATAAAATTATTTATGACACAATAATGATGTAGTGTTTGCCTCAATTAATGAATGATTTAAATAAATAAGAATAAAAAGATTAAAAAAATATCCAAAACATTGGATGACTTTATTTCAAACATTAGTCATCTTATCTTATACTATAATTATGTTTGGACCTTTAGAAACCAAAAATCATTATATTATAAAATAATTTTCTCAGACATTCCTAAAGAGCCCCTCCACCCCCTTATAACAATCCCTCACCTATAAACCATTACTAACACCTATCAATCCATTTGAATTGTCCAAACATAGGACAAATAATCTCTCAGGATCCCACCATTCCACCTAAAATCCTTACCTTTCCAGAAGGCACTTCAATAAGTCATTTTTATTCAAACCAAAGGGAGTTAACCAATTTTAAGGTAACGTCTTACCTAAATTTTACTTATTTTAATTTATTTCTCCAACCCAAAAAAATATTTTTATTACATTCTATTATAAAGACACCAGTATCCTCAATATACTAGGTTTTGTTATCAGAATGATTAGATCTACACTTACAAACACCACCATTTAATGGGAAAAGAACATATTGTTTTTGTGGACGGCGAGACTACCGCCTCACAAAATAATGATTGTTCAATTATATCCTACTGCCTATTATGGTGTCCATTATGATGGCACTGTATTTATATATGATATAAATTATGTACATGTTTTCTCGATTATTATATAATTTTCATCTACAAAAAACACCTTTATGCATTCCATTATGCGTGAACGTGATAATTTCATTTGAGGAAGTGTGGACTACTGCCCCTAAAGGTGATATGATTCGTTCATGAAATACAAGGAACATATAAAGGTTGGAGTTAATTAAATTATGTAACACATATATCAAATGATATTATACTGGAATTATAATATAATGTTGTATAATTATGTTATCAATTCATTAAATTTGAAATAGAAATGAAAGTATTGTTCATTCGTACGTACGACTTACCGTCTGAAGTTCTTTTTTGACTGAAGTAGCAAATATCAACAAAACGACCATTATTAACATAAATGATTACATAATTTTATAACATGTAAATAAGTGATATAAAATGAATAATAAACATGAAAAATGTTCTTAATCAAGTATAAATTATCTTTAGTTTATTTTTCATGAGATTAAAGAATGAACGAGTCAAGTAAGACACGAGGTAAGGGGTTACTTATCTCACATTTAATTCCATGAGATTTTTATTGTTCATCACTTATTTCTTGAATTTGATGTATTGTGTACTAGAATTTGATATATTTTATCATTATCCTCTTTATATTCATGATATTTTGTGATTCATTAGGTGGTTATTAACATTTTTTCATATGACTCAATTGATTACAACGTGGTAAGGGATTTTCACCTTACTTTTTATTGGTATGAGATTTATGTTATATTATCCACTATTTCATTTTCTGTGGTGTATGTACTGACCATGATTGTATTCTTGGTGTAATATAATTAAATTTATGGGTATTTATATCTTCATTTAATGATCTTTATTTCATGGGGTGCATGTTTCGTATGTTACCAAATCGGTAAGGGAATTTGAAATTTCAATTTCCACTCATTGGGCTTTACGCATACATGATTGATTATTTTACTCCATGATTATGTGTGCAATCACTATTTATTATTTATATAGTAATTTCTAGTCCCTTTTGCAAGGATATACTTTTGATACAAATAATCACTACATTGATAATTTTTCAAGTCATTAATATGAACTTGATTATAGTAATTTTTAGTCAATTTATATTCATTGAGTTAAACATCCAAGTCATTGGTATTGTTTTTACATGAACATGTGTTAATATCCTATGATTGATTTACATTGAATATCCAATCATATTGAGTGTATTTATATTTTTCACAAATAATTATCTAATTGATTTAGCCTTTACCTATAGATAATGTCTTTATAAGGGATTTCATCTCAATTTACATTCCTTTGAAACTTCTTTGTTGATTATGCGCCAATTCAATTTTATATGGTGTATATACTATACATTTACATAGTATATCATGAATCCATTTATTATCATGATATTATAATGTTTTTACTACCTTAATTATTTTTTATCAAGCGTCTCTCATTTGGTTAGGAACTCTAATTAAAATGTCATTTTAAATGATTAAAGATTTATTCTTCTATATCATTCCCATTAGTGTCCATGATTCAAAAATGATTTTATGGATTTATTTATATGAAAATTAATTTTTACAAATTAAAATTACTTTTTAATGTTTCCATGTGGTATTGGACACTTTGATTGAAATTTCTATTTTAAATGGCATCTTGATGAATAGTGAGACATTTAATTAATTTCAAGAAAATGGTTGATATTTCCCTCAAATAGTTTTGATGATTATTTTCATCTATGAAAATACCCTTCATTATTCTTTATTAGGTAAATTTATTATAATAAAATCTTCAATATTTTACTGAATTAGTTATGGTTGACTGTAGATGTGCTATTTTAATACCATTCATTGTTTGTTGTTAAAATAATGACATTTCGTATGCTAGTTTTAATACAACTGTTTATGTTATGTTTCAACCTTTTCATTGGAGGAATGCATTGGACATAGTAAGTGATGGGTGGAGTCCTCTATAGATTCTGGATGCATTAGTAGATCTCATGATACAAAATGGTTTCATTGAACAATGAATTGAAAAAATCTTATTTATAGCCATGGCACGAGGCCTTGATTATGTGGTTATGATGTCCGACATTATGCAGTCCACCATTATGGGATTATATAATGATATATAATGTATTAATTTTACAAGTAGAATACACATGAATATGTTTGATTATGATATAATTTACACAGTTCATATTTCTACCATAAAGTGTTAATTATTTTTAAAGTCATGTGTTTTGAATTATTCACCATTCCTAATTATTATGTTATCTTCTGCTATATTACTTACTCTTACTGAGCATCTGAGCTCATCCCATTCTTATGTTTTAATTTCTAGGACTCCATGAAGTGTTTTAAAATTCATATTTAGGGTTAAGCTAGGGGGTTAATATATGTTCCAGTAGATAATTTCTATTTTGTTTTATTTTCTATTGTTTAATGTAATGTTCATGTATGTATTCTATTTTCCAATACTGCTAAACCGATCAGTCATTCGGGACTTGATTCCTTGTTATCATTCCAGTGTATTAAAATAAATCACCTTCTTTGAGCTTATGGGGCCGAGGCGTTAGAATTGGTATTAGAGGAATTTTAGTGTAAACCTTGGATACTAGATTTAAAAAAACTTTGATTATTGAATGTTACCATAATATAGAATTTGAGGATATGTATAGAATAATTTTTAAGAATTCCGTTAATGTAGAAATTTTGCGTATTTTCCAAGCAATGCATCCCTGTATATATATGAGCTAGTAGAGGTGGGTCTCCATAGTTGTACCTAGGGGTTAAACCAGAAAAAACCACTTAAAGGTAGACTCTAATGGGAACTAGTGCACAACAATGTGCCTTGCTGCACTCTTGGTTACGAAACTCTGGGGGGGATATTTTTAGGATAATTAACATTTTCATTACAAACTGATTTGAAGGATTTTAATATAAGATGAGAATTAATAACCTTGGTTGATACTAATGTGCCTTAGATTGAAAACAAGGTTTCATGATATTTTCTAAATGATTTTATGACTCACACTATGTTTATATGTGTTAGTAAATGGCTGGATTCCAAGGAAGTCCTAGTAACATTTAACATGATGTACAAGGTGGGCATAGTAGTGGACATGAGAAATGAAATGGAATATTTATAGGCATAAATGATATCATGTTTACACGGATTAATTTTTTGAAAAATATGATCAACAAAATATATATTAACCAACTCCCAGACTCAAATAATAAGGGAATGGTGGTGAATGTTAGGATCTACAACAGTGAAGACCATGGAGAATGAAAAGATCATTTTCCATAATGTAGGAAATGTGGAAGGAAACACCCATGAAAGTGACTCAATAGAATAAAAAATGTTTAATGTGTGGGAAATAAGGACATAATTAAAGAATTTTCAAGGAAAAATGAAGAGTACTAAGGAAGAAAATAAAAATCATCACAAGAATTCATTTATAGACATTTCCCATAAATGTTGGGGACATAGGCATTAGTTGAGTCAATTCCCTATTCTATAGGATAACCTCTTGGTCAAGGAAGAAACTATGTAGATGTATATGGATGGAGAAATGTTTAAAAGTATTAGTTCCCTTTGTTGATGGGATTACTTTGGATGAATTTCCACTTTTATGGGTAACCCTATAGTTTGTAATGTTAAAACGCTATTTTAGGAAGAATTATCTTTTATTTTGTGTATATAGGTCTAAATAACCATTTGGGTTTATATGATTCTTGAATTTGAGGCAATTATAGGTGTTTAATTTTTACGATGAAAATGTGATGTATGAGATAAAATTTATGGTTAAAATATGTTGGGGATACTTTTTAGAAAATAATCTCATTTTTTGGAATATTATAAAACTATATAGTTTTTGATATGGGACAAAATGCAGACCGTGTGACAACCCATCACATCAGAAAAAGTTGCGAGAATCGAATCCAAAACCAAAGTGTGACTAGGATTTATCTCCTACCACTGGACTACGTGAAGTCCTTTGTTAGTATGTCTAATTGTATTTACATAAATGATTTTATCGATCAAGAATATGTTGATTTTTGGAATATATGATTTATCCTTAGTATATTAATATTATTTTGTGATTATGTGATAAGTGTTATTTTGGACGATGTTCACTCCTTTGGTAACACTATATGCCTAAGGAAAATAGAATACTATGGGATTTCATTTAAGGAGTAATGGTGGGTTTTTATCTATGTTTTTATTATGTATTTATAGTGATTTGGGTTATCTATGGAAATGATTAACCTATCAAAGAGAATATGTGATTCAGTTAATTACTTTTATGTATGTTACTTTATGTGAAGTAGATGTTATTTGGAGATATAATTTAACATGGAAGACTACGTAAGAAAATTCTTCTGAGTTTTGGGATTCAATATTAGTTAGGATTATATTGAATTATTTTATGGACAATGTTTTATTGAATGGTATTTATTGAACTTTGGGTATTGATGGTTTAATTTTAGAAATTATGATTAGTATTTCTTTCTCTAAAGAATAATCCTTTTTTGGGGATCATATGAGATTTTTCTAACCATTTTGGTTTTGGATAATCTCTAAAGAAAAGGGAAATATATTGGACATAGTAAGTGATGGGTGGATTCCTCTATAGATTCTGGATGCATTAGTAGATCTCATGATACAAAATGGTTTCATTGAACAATGAATTGAAAAAATCTTATTTATAGCCATGGCACGAGGCCTTGATTATGTGGTTATGATGTCCGACATTATGCAGTCCACCATTATGGGATTATATAATGATATATAATGTATTAGTTTTACAAGTAGAATACACATGAATATGTTTGATTATGATATAATTTACACAGTTCATATTTCTACCATAAAGTGTTAATTATTTTTAAAGTCATGTGTTTTGAATTATTCACCATTCCTAATTATTATGTTATCTTCTGCTATATTACTTACTCTTACTGAGCATCTGAGCTCATCCCATTCTTATGTTTTAATTTCTAGGACTCCATGAAGTGTTTTATAATTCATATTTAGGGTTAAGCTAGGGGGTTAATATATGTTCCAGTAGATAATTTCTATTTTGTTTTATTTTCTATTGTTTAATGTAATGTTCATGTATGTATTCTATTTTCCAATACTGCTAAACCGATCAGTCATTCGGGACTTGATTCCTTGTTATCATTCCAGTGTATTAAAATAAATCACCTTCTTTGAGCTTATGGGGCCGAGGCGTTAGAATTGGTATTAGAGGAATTTTAGTGTAAACCTTGGATACTAGATTTAAAAAAACTATGATTATTGAATATTACCATAATATAGAATTTGAGGATATGTATAGAATAATTTTTAAGAATTCTGTTAATGTAGAAATTTTGCGTATTTTCCAAGCAATGCATCCCTGTATATATATGAGCTAGTAGAGGTGGGTCTCCATAGATGTACCTAGGGGTTAAACCAGAAAAAACCACTTAAAGGTAGACTCTAATGGGAACTAGTGCACAACAATGTGCCTTGCTGCACTCTTGGTTACGAAACTCTGGGGGGGATATTTTTAGGATAATTAACATTTTCATTACAAACTGATTTGAAGGATTTTAATATAAGATGAGAATTAATAACCTTGGTTGATACTAATGTGCCTTAGATTGAAAACAAGGTTTCATGATATTTTCTAAATGATTTTATGACTCACACTATGTTTATATGTGTTAGTAAATGGCTGGATTCCAAGGAAGTCCTAGTAACATTTAACATGATGTACAAGGTGGGCATAGTAGTGGACATGAGAAATGAAATGGAATATTTATAGGCATAAATGATATCATGTTTACACGGATTAATTTTTTGAAAAATATGATCAACAAAATATATATTAACCAACTCCCAGACTCAAATAATAAGGGAATGGTGGTGAATGTTAGGATCTACAACAGTGAAGACCATGGAGAATGAAAAGATCATTTTCCATAATGTAGGAAATGTGGAAGGAAAAACCCATAAAAGTGACTCAATAGAATAAAAAATGTTTAATGTGTGGGAAATAAGGACATAATTAAAGAATTTTCGAGGAAAAATGAAGAGTACTAAGGAAGAAAATAAAAATCATCACAAGAATTCATTTATAGACATTTCCCATAAATGTTGGGGACATAGGCATTAGTTGAGTCAATTCCCTATTCTATAGGATAACCTCTTGGTCAAGGAAGAAACTATGTAGATGTATATGGATGGAGAAATGTTTAAAAGTATTAGTTCCCTTTGTTGATGGGATTACTTTGTATGAATTTCCACTTTTATGTGTAACCCTATAGTTTGTAATGTTAAAACGCTATTTTAGGAAGAATTATCTTTTATTTTGTGTATATAGGTCTAAATAACCATTTGGGTTTATATGATTCTTGAATTTGAGGCAATTATAGGTGTTTAATTTTTACGATGAAAATGTGATGTATGAGATAAAATTTATGGTTAAAATATGTTGGGGATACTTTTTAGAAAATAATCTCATTTTATGGAATATTATAAAACTATATAGTTTTTGATATGGGACAAAATGCAGACCGTGTGACAACCCATCACATCAGAAAAAGTTGCGAGAATCGAATCCAAAACCAAAGTGTGACTAGGATTTATCTCCTACCACTGGACTACGTGAAGTCCCTTGTTAGTATGTCTAATTGTATTTACATAAATGATTTTATCGATCAAAAATATGTTGATTTTTGGAATATATGATTTATCCTTAGTATATTAATATTATTTTGTGATTATGTGATAAGTGTTATTTTGGACGATGTTCACTCCTTTGGTAACACTATATGCCTAAGGAAAATAGAATACTATGGGATTTCATTTAAGGAGTAATGGTGGGTTTTTATCTATGTTTTTATTATGTATTTATAGTGATTTGGGTTATCTATGGAAATGATTAACCTATCAATGAGAATATGTGATTCAGTTAATTACTTTTATGTATGTTACTTTATGTGAAGTAGATGTTATTTGGAGATATAATTTAACATGGAAGACTACGTAAGAAAATTCTTCTGAGTTTTGGGATTCAATATTAGTTAGGATTATATTGAATTATTTTATGGACAATGTTTTATTGAATGGTATTTATTGAACTTTGGGTATTGATGGTTTAATTTTAGAAATTATGATTAGTATTTCTTTCTCTAAAGAATAATCCTTTTTTGGGGATCATATGAGATTTTTCTAACCATTTTGGTTTTGGATAATCTCTAAAGAAAAGGGAAATATATAATTCATCCTTTGTGGATTATGTGATTATTTATAAGTTTATTATATAGCTTTAGGTGTGACTAAGTCATCTTGAATACTCATCGTTTGGAGTGAAAGATAAGTTTGTGGTATGATTTAGAAGAAGGATGAAACTATACTTTCCAATTATATAATTTTTTTTCTTATTCAATGAATAAATTAATTATTAATCTTTAGGGAAGGGATCTTAAAACAAAAAAAAAGTGTTATCCTAATGCATTTTGCTTTGTCAAACTGATGATATTTTAAATCATCATAGATTAATGGCATTGTGGCCCTCAATTTTACAGTTGTTTGTGATTTATGACCCCAATCACTCCATATAAATATATAAGTGTTCCTCCAATTATGTGTGTCTAATTTCCAACAATGTTCTCCTAATCAATACCATAATTTGGTTGTGCCTTTTTCATTTCCCTTTCCCCCTTATTAAGAAAAAATTTTATTTACCGAATTTCTTATGTGGGTTTTTACAAAGGTATTTTTCTATTTTTGGCGTTTTATTTTCGAAGAAAAATTTCAAATTGAAAGGAAATAATTTATATAATGATGGGAAATTGTTACACCCCAAGATTTCATGGTATGTTATCCCTTCAATCTAATTCAATAACTTTTACTATATGAAACACTGATATTGAGCGCACCATGACATTCCATGCTAGCCATTCAAAAAACGGTTATAAATAGTATTAACTAAATTTAGAATTTTATATACTCCATGTAATTTTAACTTTTGTATTATGTGCTTGTTAACCATTTTATATGAACAAATTCAATTTTTCAGAAAAAAAATGTATTTTTCAAAAACAAATGCAGTTTTACCACATTTTAATGGAGACCCTTTTTATATCAAATAGTTGTCACTATTACATATTCAATTTCACAAAAAAAACTCTTACCTATAATAGGCACATAAAAATTTACTTTGGATGAAATTTTGGTATTTTTCTAATAATACTCATTTTTTATGAATAGTTAGAGATACTGTATTTTAATTCAAAAATTTATTTTAATATAATTTATTTATATTGATATATTATCATTTAAATTGGTTAAGAAGTGTAATTATATTATATTTTTACTATTTAATCCAATTTAGTTCTTTGTAATTAATTTAACTTTGAAATTGAACATAAACGAGGGTCAATCTTTAGATAGTTAATATTTCCTATCAATATGATATTTGTTTTGATAATGGGAATTAATTTTAAATTAATTAATCCAAAATATATGTTTTGAATTTGGTAAAATAGGCATCATTGTTGAATCTGGAATATAAAATATATCATTGGCAGATTTTATGGTTTTTTATCTAAAAAACATCAATATTTGATGAATAGTGAAACCACTAAGTAGTAATAAAAAATATGACCTTTTCATTTGAATGAAATTTTACCATTTATGTGAATGGAATTTTAAAAATCCAACAAATATGGTTGTTATTAGTATGTACAATGTGGAACAATAAGATGAAAATAATATTTTGTGAATAGTAACTTTTGACTATTCATTACCGCAGTTAAAGGTAAATAGGATAATTCAAGTTAAAAAGAATAGTATAATAATAAATAAATTACAATAGAACTCATACTATCGTTATTGTATGAATAATGGATGACTATGGGCATCTTTGGGACGATTTTGGGACACCATGGAGCCAAATAAGGGTGATAATGACACTCTATATTAATTAATTTTATATAAAGACAAAAATGACTTAAACATATATCTTTAAGTAAATAAATTTTTACATGGGTTTATATAAGTTATCTCTTAGAGTATAAATATTAATTATAAATATAAAAATATTTTCTACATAATTTTATTTTATTTATAATATATATATATCAAATAAATAAAATTATTTATGACACAATAATGATGTAGTTTTTATCTCATTAAAAAATGATTTAAATAAATAAGAATATAAAGATTACAAAATTATCCAAAACTAGTCCAATTATTATTGAATGATTTTATTTCTCCCACAAGATATCTTATCTTATACTATAATTAGTTTTGGACTTTTAGAAATAGAAAATCATTATATAATAAAATAATCTTTTCACACTTTCCTAAAGAGACTCTCCTCCACCTTATAAAAATCCCTAACCTTCAACCCTTTACTCACACCTCTCAGGCCCATTGTCTCGTCCACCCTCTGACTAAATAATCTCTAAATATCCCTCCCTTCAACCTATAATCATTACATTAAGTAAAAGAAACTTCAAGAAGTCCTTTTGGTTCAAACCAAATGGAGTGACCCAATTTTAATGTATCATCTTCCCTAAAGTTCACTTTTTTATTTTACTTCTCCAACCCCTAAACTATTTTTATTAATTTTTATTTTTACAACACCAATATCTTCAACATACTAGGTTTTTTATCATAATTATTCAAGAAACACTTACACACACCTCCATCTAATGGGAAAATAACATACTGTTTCTGTGGACGACGAAACTACAACCTCACGAAACGATGATTGCTCAATTATCGTCTACCTCCTATTATGGTTGCCATTATGATAGAACTGTATTTATATATTATATAAATTATGTTTATTTTCTCTATATGCTTCTGTTATTTTTATTTACAAACACACCTTAATTCTTTCCAATATGTGTGAACATGATCTTTTCATTTGAGAAATTGTGGACTAACGCCCCCTCAAGGTGATATGATTCGTTCATGAAATATATGAAAAATATAAATTATGGAGTTAATTAAATTTTTTAACACATATATCATATGAAATTATACTATAATTATAATATACCTATGTATCATTATGTTTTCATTTCATTTAATATGAAATAGAAATGAAAGTAGTGTTCATGCGTACGTACTACTTTCCATCTCCATGGATGGTGCATTTCATTTCTTATCTCAAAATATCATGAAATAATAATATATATATATATATATATATATATATTTAATGGATATATATGATATTTATGAGATTTAAATCATAAATATGACACTGGAGATAATATCCTTTTGACCAGATGAACAATTAGTAATTATAACATGTTAATTTTTGACTCAAGTAGCAAATATCTACCAAACGACCATAATTAAATTATTTATTTCATGTGGTGTATTTTTAAATTCCATTGGATATATATTATTATTTTTATCTTCATATTCATTGTATTCTTTGATTAATTTTGTGGTTATTAACTTTTTTTGTACGACTCGATTGATTACAACGTGGTAAGGGTTTTTCGTCTCACTTTTTATTCCTATGATATTCATTATATATTATCCACTATTTCCTTTTGTGTGGTCTATGAACTTCCCATGATTTCATTCTTGTTGTAATATACTTAAATTTATGGATATTTACATCTTCATTTTATAATCTTTCTTTCATTGGGTGTATGTTTTGTATGTTACCAAATCGGTAAGGGAATTTCAAATATCGATTTCCACTCATTGGGATTTACACATATATCATTGATTATTTTACTCCATGATTTGTGTGTAATAAATATTTATTATTTATGTACTAATTTCCACTCCCCATTAGGGGGATATAATTTTGATACTCATAATCACTCTATTTATAATTTATCAAGACATTGATATGAACTTGATATGAGTAATTTTATGTCAATTTATGTTCATTGAGATAAACATCCAAGTCATTGGTGTTGTTTTTACCAGAATATATGTGAATATCCTCGGATTGATTTACACTATATATCGAATCATATTGAGATAATTTAAATTTTTCACACATAATTATGTCATTGATTTGTCTTTTACCTAAGGATAGGGTCTTTATAAGGGATCTCATCTCAATTTACATTATTATGAGACTTCTTTGATAATTATGCGCCAATTAACTTTTATATGGTGTATATACTATACATTGATAGAGTATATCCCGAATCTCTGTATTCTCAAGATATTATAATGTTTTTATTAACTCAATTATTTGTATTAAAGAGTCTCACATTTGGTAAGGAACTCTATCTATAATATCATTTTAAATTCTTTTAATGATTTATTATTTTAAATTATTCTAATTATTGTCCATGTTATATAAAGGATTTTAATGATTTATTTATATGGACATTAATGTATTAAAATTAAAATTCCTTTTATAAGTTTCAATTTTTATGTCATAATTTGATTCAAAAATCTATTTTTAACGGCTTCTTGACAAATAGCTAGACTTTTTAATGTTTTAAAGAAATATGGTGATATTTCTCTCAAATAGTTTTGATGATTATTTTCATCTATGACAATACCCTTCATTATTCTCGATTGAGGTTAATATGTTATAATACAATCATTCATGGTGTATTGAATGAGTTATGTTTGACCGTGGGTGTGCTATTTTTATACAATTCATGGGTTGTTGTTAAAATATTGACATTTCATATGCTAGTTTTAATACGAATGTTTATGTAATTTTTCAAACTATTCATATAAGGAATGAATTAGACCTATAAAGTTATATGTGGATCCTGCTATAGCTCCTTGATGCATCGGTTGGTCTCATGAGATGAATTAATGTCTGGGCACAAGGCATTGACAAAATCTTATTTGTAGTCTTGGCACGAGGCCTTGAATAGGTGGTTATGATGTCATACATTATGCATTCCATCATTATGATATTAGATATATAGATTTCATGTGGTTATTAGATTATTAGAATACCCATGACTGTGTTTTATTATGGAATTATTTACTCATCTCATATTCCTTCCATAAGGTGTTCATTATTTGTAAAGGCATGTTTTTTCAATTATTCACCTTGTCTAATGTTTATGTTATCTTATGTTGGATTGGTTATTCTTTCTGAGCATCTGAGATCACCTCTTTCTTATGTTTTATTTTCCTAGGATTCTAAGAAGTATATTATGATTGATATGAATGGTTAAGCTGGGGGATTAATTGAGTTCTCAATGAATAATTTATGTTGTGTTTTATTTTCTAATGTTTAATGTGACGTTCATGTATGTAGTCTATTATCCAAGACTGCTAAACCGATCCGTCTTTCGGCACATGATTCCATGTAATCATGACAAGGTATTAAAATAATTCCCCAGCTCCAAGCTTATGGGGTTGAGGAATTACATCGAGGATGAGATCTTGTGATTCCATGGGTGCGTATGGGTTTCAGCAGACACACGTGAGTAGATGATGCAGGACTTTAATTTCATAGTTTGGGATGTTCATCCTGGTGTGACCAAGATGTATCGTGATCTAAACCATCAGTATTTGTTGCTAGTTATGAAGAGATATGTTGCTGGTTTTTTGAGAAGGTGTTACAACTGTCTGTAGGTGGATTTAGAGCATCAGTGACCAGCAGAGCATTTGCAGCAATTACCTATAACGAGTGGAAATGGAATGATGCTGTGATGGATTTCATGATAGGTTTTCTGAGGTCACCTTGAAGAAAATATTTTTTTTAGGTAGTCATTGACAGACTCTGAAAGGTTTCTCACTTCTAGCCTATCAAGGAGACATTCAGTGTTGATGAGCTGGAACTGCTTTACATCTTGGAGATTGTATGATTACATGGGATTCCACACTCCAGTGTTTCAGACAGGGATACACGTTTAACTTCCTGGGTCTGGCAGGGCCTACATAAGGATTTGGGTATACATGTAATTTTGAGTAAAACATACCATCCCCAGACAGATTTCCAGTCCATGTGTACGATTCAGTTTTTTGAGGACATTCTATGAGAATGAATTCTGGATTTTGGAGGTTCTTGGGAGATGAAATTACCAATTGTTTAGTTTTCCTATCATAATAGTTTTAAAACAACTATTCATCTTGCACCTTTTAAGGATTTGTACGGTAGGCCATGCAGATCAACCTTATGTTTTCTGGAGGTAGGAGAGGCAGATATTCTCAGACCTAGTATGTTCTAGAAGAACACATAGCTGGCAGAGTTGATTCAGAAGAGGATGGCTACTTCACAATCTCGTCAGATGTTTTATACTGATCGATGGAGATGACCCCTGGAGTTTGATGTCAGTGATCAGGTTTTCCTATGTGTCACACCGAGGTTGGGAGACAAGATGATTAGGAGACATGATAAGCTTTCACCGAGGTACGTTGGTCCGTTTGAGGTTTTTGAGGGATTCAGGATGGGTGCCTATCAGTTTCAGTTACAACATAAGTACCGAGATATGCAAGACATCTTTCATGTTCCTCATGACATTACTTGTCAGACCTGTCTCATGTTTTTAAAACCACAGAGGTTTAGTTATAGGTGGAAACCTCATTCATGGAGCATCCTATCCAGATTTTTGATCGATGTGTGATGGTTATCCATTGATGCTCGGTTTCTCTGGTATGAGTACTATGGCAACACAAGAGAGTACTAGATGAGACATGGGAGAGAAAGCCAATGTAATATCACTGTGGCTGGAGCTTTTTGAGGATTCTTGTTCTCTTCCACCTTGCCATGGAAATTTGGGGAAAATTTTCTTTAAGGGGGAAGATTGTAAGAACCTGGATCTTCTTTTCATGTATGGGTTTTTCATCTCGGTTGTTTTTTAGGAAAAATAGGACTTTCTATAATTTTCAAGAGTACACACCATAGACTCGGTTTCCACGGGTAGCCGAGTATTTGCCGTGTAACAGACGAGCACACAACCATATGTGATGACCTGGAGACCACCTAAAGTGGGGGCTGATTAAAGCAATAACATGTAGTGTAAATCAAATGTACCCAAAATGTACTTTCTTTTTATCTCATTAATTGGACATCGGTCATGTCTAATGGACATAACACACTTCTTCTTCATCTGTCTTGTCTAGGAGCATCTGAATGACCATGACTCTTCTTTGAGACCCTGAATCGTCGTCCGTTCTCTAATTCGAACTCTATAAGTAGTGTTGGAATCACATCGGTGAGTTTTCTGTTCTTCTAGAACTTTTTCCCCCATTTTCTTCCCTTTCACAAGATATCCTCAATTGAACATTATTAGCATTTTCGTAGATCTACAACATTCTAGGCTGATTCAAGTCCTGAGATTCAATTTTATAAATTTCAAAACACTGAGGTAGGTGGTTTGCATCTTTCTATAGTTACTCACTAAGTTGTACGTACAAAAGTGACCAATAAATTAGAATAGGTTATTGCATGTTCAAGGATTTTAACCTTGTTATTGCCTTATATGCCTTGTGTGATTGAGTAGTGTATTCATGATTATGAATAAGGTTATATTTTCCATGATATAGATGTTTTTCCAATTTTTTCTTGTTATAGACCATTTGGTATAGCTTTTCCTATTAGGCTGCAGTTTTTCTTTCCATGCCTAGTATTTTTTGGATGTAGTGGTTTTTATCTGACATGATATGTTATGCAGTAGACTATTAAGGAAAGTAGTACTTGAGGTTTACATTGGCTTCTATATATCCATGTGCATGATTGATATACACAGGGGTGGGAGAACCTATTGTAGTAGACCATAGGAAGAATGGATGTTGAGGGCTTCTCTAGAGTGTCTATTTACTTTTACATTTCAAGAACATAGGGGGGATGGAAATAAGTGCTCCCTCAGAGTGTCTATAGTTCCTCAATGTGTGAAACAGGGGGAACTGGACATTATTTTCTTCCTCACAGTTCCTATTAGTTATCGATACGAGAAAAAAATGGGGAATTGAAGGTGAGTGCATCTTCAGAGAGTATATGATAAATCTGAAGCAGTGGGATTAGATGTGCGTATTTCCCAGAGGGTTTCTTGTGTTGTTTGGATCATCGAGAGGGGTTAGGATATGAGTACCTCCTAGAGGGTTACCTAATTGTGATTATATTCATGCATGATATATGAAATTAAATACGTTAAAACTGTAGGATTGTTTGATACATAGTAATTCATTTACTTACTCATTCCATTTTCTTATTTCCAACCATATATATTCACTGACTGTTAGGCACAGTTCCAAGAGTGGTTTCCTACTAGGATGCATCTCGCACCATGTTTGGCTCATGCTTTTGGGCCCAAACTGATTATATTGTTGTAGATCTAGATAAGGGATATCACCATTCTACTTCAGGTACTTGATTGATGTAGAGGTGGAGAGCATGGGACCAAGATAAGTCTTGAATTGTTGATTATTTTTTTACTTGCATTTCATTGTACTTGGTTTAGTATTGTATTCCATAATTGTGACATGTTTGAACGATTTCCTAGTCATATGTATCATTCGTCATTTATATATGTACTCCAGTTGTTTTTTACTTTTAGTCTTCCACTATTTACATTTGTATGGTATTATTTAGGGTTCCACTATTGTATATCTATTTTACTTCCTCTATGTTACTCTACCAATGAGGGATTAGTTTCCCCACTATCATAACCAAGAACATTGATGCAAGTCACAAGCATATGGAATTTGGGGAAATGCGCTTGAGGCCATGTGACAAACTGGGTACAGGGAACCTCTGGGCGGAAATTGGAATTGGGATGTCACATTAAGGTTGTATGCCCCGTGAAATTACTTAACAATATTGTCCTTTACTATGTAATTTTAATATTCTAAGGATCATTTTCAAATTTTATATTATGTAAAAAATCATACATAATGAAAATTTACCAAATAAAATTGACAATTAATGTTGTTGGAACCAATAGAATATCGTTTCATGTTAAATTTATAATTATTATAAATATATCGAAGGAAATGATCTCTCGATCTCAATATCATCCTTGTTGTGAATTTATTGATCATCTGGAACATATTTTTGATCAATTTTCATTATGCTTGTGGGGTCCAAGTGTAGAATACCTCTGGTGGTGATCCATACATTCTCTTATGATCAATAAACAATGTTGATGGATTATTGGTACCTAGTGTAGTAGATAGATCTCCTTGAAGTGCTCATCTTGATCACTACGATAATTACATAAGGCTTGAGGATTTATCCTTTTAATCTTTTTCGTGGGATGATATAAGAGGAAAGATAATATTTAAATAATGTTTCAGTCTTGAAGGATATCTATAGATTTTGTTGTGCATAATGATTCTCTACATCAAAAAAACACTGCACATTAGATATAATCATCTATTTATAGAGGCATAGTTTTGGTTAAAATATTATTTAATTGAAAAATAGTAAATATTATATTAAGAGTTATATGGCCCCATGATATGAAATAATAGTAATAATAAGATACGTATTTTCTCATGGTGGACTCTAACTACAACAAATATAAAGATTATTTCACCTTATTTGTAAATAAAACTTATCACAAGATATGACTTTGTTCGGATTGACCTCTCAATATTTATGAAATACATGAATAATTATTTTTTAATTCAATAAAAATATAAATATTATGTATATATGAAATTAATAATTACCTTTTGAATAAATAAAAATTTAATTTATACAATCAATAAATCATGATAAATATTATTCCCCGGTCATTAGAAAGATAAGTATTCCAAAAAATAAATTTAATAGAGTTTAATGGAGATCAACAGAAATAGTTAGTGTGTGATCCTGTAGGATTATTTATCATTTCAATTAGGTATACATTACTAATGTTTCGATGTTATTGTCTAGAAATGGGTCAGTAACCAGAAAATAAATAAGTAAATGTTTTAATGTTAATGAAATCATACGAGTGATAACTGCGTAATATAATTCATTTTTCAGAATATCTCATCATGAAGGATTCAGATTCATTTCATCAACTAAAAACCATGATAAATTTTTCATTTATTATTATAAATAAACTCATCATCACACCATGGACGTGAAATTTAATTTAATGGTTACATATCATTTAATGTGATGAGATATCTATTTACATTAATATGGGAGAGGCAACCCCTTATTCAACTTATTCATTAGTAACATGACATTTGTGATGCACTCAACATACTGTACATCCATAAAATATATAACATCATGATTTTGGTTGGTAATTATTAATATGTTATTCATTAAATATATTAATAATATTATTAAATTCAATGGAGTATTACACACAATTATAGAGAGGAATATCATATAACACACAAACATGAAAAACTAGTATTGGGGGGTCTGTTCTCATAATCTTCCATATTGGGGAACTATGATCAAACATCATGAGAGGAAGTCTCATATTCTTACTAGTACACATACTAGATAGTCAAGATAATATTTTCCCCATAATATAATATTATTTGATATTAAAAGTAGATATAAGAATCTCATCATGGAATTTCAAAGGATTTCATCATAGTAGGGAATTTCATGGCCTTTTTAATGTGTCATGTAAACATAGAATGTTTTCTAATTATCTCCTAAAACTATGTATAATATGTATTTATATATTTTAATATATATTAATCTCTTCGAATATACTTGTAATCCAATATACAAATTGTTGGTTCTAAAACACCAAATCAAACTCAATTTTCATGAGATTTCTTTGTTTTTTCTAAGGATGATTAACCTGTTGATTTATAGGAATTATTTTCTATAATGGATTTGGAATTATTGTATATTTATTTAGAAGGTGGTGTGGATTAATAGTTATAGAAATGTTTTTCTCTTATCCTTGATGGATTTTTTATGAAAAAACAATCATTTAATTTTAATGGTTTTTAGGGTATGAAGTAGATGGTATGAATGTTTTATAAACATATTTTTATATAGGAGGGGGAGTTGGGATTATTAATCATTGAATATACACGTTTTTATAATAAATATATGACTCTTCATGGTATTACATAGACTTTGGATAATCAATTCCTAGTTATTTTTTATCCTGATAAAGAAATTAATACAACAAATATGTATTTCATATGATTCCCTTTTTGAATATTTGAACAAGTCATTCCCTTTGAGTATTGATCCAATGCATTTTTGAATGGTATTTGAGAAATTATTATAGATATTATTGAATGAGATAAATCATATTAGATCATTTGAGGCCCCACAATCTGGATGAGTGATTTCAATTGTGTCTTTCATCTATTACAATGAGAATCCATTTTGAAAACTTATGGTTATCATGTTTTTGAAATCATTAATATGTGAAAAAATCATATTTTTTTATTCTATTATTGGTGATTTAGGTATTAAAAAAATCTATGGTTTGGAGACAATAAACCCAAATGTATGAATTATTTTTCAATATGGGGAAGGAATTCGTGCTAAGGGTTTGATGATAAATTTTATTCTATAATTTAGAGAATCAAAAGGATATTGAGTGATTATCAATAGAATATGATTATTGCTTTTATAAATAAATAGAATATTATTCATGTTTTCTTCTAAGGACCAGTTTACCCAATAGTAGTCTCCAATGATTGATGTTTTTAATGAAATGTAATGTTCTGTATTCATAAAATCATCGGATTCAATGTTTACATATTCATGTAAGGAGGATTACATGTTTAAAAATATTATGGGGGGAAGAATGTGGATGGAGGTGATATTTCATGATCACTCAGGGAATATGGTTACATAATATATGTTGCCTTATTTATCTATAGGTGATAATGATGTCAATACATTTCATTAAACCTTTCCAAAACATCTCTTCACTGTAAGGTGGACAAAAATATTGTCAGAATGTTTCTACAATCTAACTTGAATTATTTCATAGGCTTTCAAAAGGAGACCTCCGAGATTTATTTCCTAAGGAAACATTCATGGAATCCTATAGAGAGGTGAAAAATGATCTGATACTTAATTTTTAACCACCATGTTATTTTTGAAACGAACATTGAGAGTAGAACCATATTGATGTTTTAAAAATGATTATTTGAAGAAGTAAATGAAAAAATTAAGGATGACTCAAAGGAAAAGATATGTGTTCTTAGATATTGTTTGGAATTTCATTAAACATGTTCTATTGTATTGAAATATTGACTGATGGTATGAAAGATCCAAACCTTTAGAAATAAGGAATATATTTTAGAACTATTTGGGGTTGCGAAATCGTTGAATAATTTGTATGGTTCATTATTGAAAGATTAAGTATCATCCTAAAATTGTTTCATATTATGAAATAATATTGACCAGTAAAGACATAAGGTCTATTGGAATGAATTTGGGGTTCTAAATTTCATTTCCTATCAAGAGGAAAGGGAATGGTGGAGGTTTATATTTTTTTGTGGAAATCTAATTCTTCGGTTAATATTTTGAGTTACTCATAAATTTTTATTGAATTAACTATTTCATTATTAGGATATCCCACTTGGTATTTCTTAGGTATCAATGGATAGCCTCATTATAGAGAAAGTAAACATGACACATGATCTCTTGAAATATCTTCTCTACCACATCATAGGGAATCTTTTTATTGAAGGAGACATTAATGAAATTATGTATGGATAAGAAAAATATGAGTGATGTTCCAGACATTATAAGGTTACAGTGTTTTTTGAAGATAACAATAACACAACTATTTTATGATACATTTTCTATTCTATGGATCAATATAAAAAGTATCAAGATATTTCTTCTAATGTGTAGGCTTATAAGTGGATGGTCCAGTTTCATGGATGAAATGACTAAAAATAATTATTTCGTTAGTCTAATGTTTCTAAATTACCCAATGTTTTATCAGACCACTGCCATATATTTTTCTCATTGGATTTTTATTCTACTAATAATATTGTTTTGTGGTATTTTCTATATAACGATATATGGCTTCAAGACAATATATGTGAATTTTTTCAATTAATATTAAAATGAAAAATTCCAAAAAAATGATTTTGGAGAAAATATTTCATAATCTAACAATGAATCTAAGGGGCTTGACACTGATGGGTTCATGTTGTCCAAGACCATTCGATAATTAATATATTTTTTATGATGGAACTGTCTGATTCAATGTCTTCTTCTCAAATATAACCAATAAGACATTGTTCATGGAAATTCCCTCTTTAATATAATTTTGTAGAAGGTGATGACTCAGAAAACACCTTATTTAGATTTTTATTAAAGAGATTGTTGTCTCATAGAGTTCCCACCCATTGATTTTTTTAATTTTTTTTCAGTTATATATATATAAATATATATATATATATATATACACAAAAAATAAAACAAAAAAGGAGAAATTATTTAAATGTTCTTATTGTTTTGTATTGCATTAAGAAAAGTATTCTAAAAATATTATGTATAATCCCACCCAACCTCTCCATTTATGAGGGTGCGATACTCGACATCTTTTCTATGTTTTCAATGAGGGATTCAAAAACAATATTTTCAATATTTAATGAATAATATATTATTTATAATAACATATTAATAATATTAAATTACTAATAAATACTTATATAAAAACAGTTACAATTTGATAATGTAATAATTAGTAACTATGAATGTAAAAATGATTATTACTAATAATGTCATCAATGTTGTTAAAACAATAATTACTATTAATGAAACTATTTTTAAATTATGTCATTAATAAAGTGTTTAATAATAATTTCATTATTATAATTATTTTATAATAGTGAATAAAAATAATGAAATTAAAAATATATTTAATATGATATTTTTAAAAATAATAATCGTTAATAATATTGTTAATATTAATTATATTATTACTAGATAAGTGGATAATATTATTGTTATTATTATTAATTATTATACAATATTAATAATTTGTTTCATTTAAATTATATTATTTTTGTTATATTTCTGACTAATAATGCAATTAAGAATTATAGTGATGCTGAAGTATATAATACTACAATTATTTATTATTAATATTATTATGAAATAATATATTATTTATTATAACCTCCTAAAAATAATATATTAATCATTGTCAATTTATTAATTTTGTTTTTATAAATTATGACTCTATTATAATAATTATTTAAGTAATTATTAATTATTAATAAAAACAATGGTTCCATGGTGGATGGTCCTCCTAAATATATTTTATGAAGACTTCATGATCTTTTAAAAACATAAAGTGGACTACCCCAGATTGAGGATAACATTAATCCTTGCTATGTGGAACGTAGGAATAAAGGTGACGAAAATTACACATTGATGTGTTCTCACATATATAAATTGAATATAGTACCTAATCATAAAACAAACTAACCTTATTCATTTTTTTGAAAATGTTGGCCCTCCCTCAAAATTGAAGACCGATATTAAGAAGAAAAGGGGCACTAGGGACGAGGCCTATGGTGTCAGACCCTTAAATTCGGGGCAAACAAATGTTCCTTTGGGGAAGATTTAAGGGGCCCTAATGGGGATGGTTAATAAAATACAGTTGAATTTTCTATTGACATATAAAAGGAAATAAATTCTCATGAAGATATCTAGAGAATAAATCCAAAGGACACCAGGGAATGAAGGGACTCTAGTGGTCCATTGAAACATGATAAAACTTAACAAAGGGGCCATAACCCAAGTTTTCAAGGGAGTTGACATGATTGGAATGATTGGGGGATCACCATAATAAGAGTCTCCACATTTAGGATGAGAATAAAAAACAAACATGGCCTCTAAACATTGTTGTTATTTAATATTTATTGTTGATGATCACAGTTTATCTATTTCTAACACCATTCTATTTGATTTTGATTTCTCTAATTTTTAACGGAGGGTATATGAACATTAATCATAAAAAAATCAATACTAATAATTAATTATAATGTTTAAATTAATAATATAGTCTATAATAAAAATAAAATATTATTAAATTAAAAATATATTTAATTTTGTGGATAAAAATTGATGTATTCTATTATTTATATTATAAATAGAAAATTATATTGTTAATAATTACAAATATAATGTAATTAATAATTTGATGCTTGATAATAAATATGAAGATTTTTTTAAGTGTAAATGTTTTGTTTTTTATCAATAATGTTTGTGTCATGAAAAATTGATTTTTATTTAATATTTTTATGAATAATTATAATTATATTATTAAAATTTAATGATTGTTACATAGAGATGTATATAAAAATAAAATACATGCATCTGGGAACATGACAACAAATAATTAGGCCTAGACAATAAATTATTGATAATAAGAAATGAATAATACAAAAGTCATTATAAAAAAGTCAAGATATTATTGATAAATTTAGAATAAAATATTCAAGATAATTTTATTTTTTAAATTCATAATAATAATAATGTTATTATTTATGAATAATAATAATAATTTATTTATTTATAATTACACTAATAATCATACTATTATCATCTATAGATAATTATTATTATAAATTTAATAATAATGACATGGATAATAATATAAATAATAAAAATGATAATATTTACTAATATTAGTTTGTTTAAAATATTATTTTTTATTTTTTAATTATTAATTTTAATTTCATTAATAAGTAAATTTTAATTATTACTTTATTTTTTCTCTTTATTTTTTTAATAAAATTATTTTATTTTCTAGTAATTTTATATGTTTTAAGTCCATGTCTTAAATATCATATATAATTTAATTTTATTTTAGGTTTTATAAGAAATTGAAGTTACCTACTTCATTAAAAGTATCAATGTTATGTTTTGAAACAACATTGTTTTGTATCATCAATATTATAGTCTATTTATTATTATTTTTAAATATTTTTATCTGTGATTATTTTTATGTGCTTAGTATATGTTTTAATTTTAATTTCTATTGTATTTATAGTTCAATTTTTACAATATTTCAAATTCCCCTACTTGAAACATAAGAAAGATTATTATAATTAAAATATGTAATAAAATATAAATTAAAAGTACAATATAAATGAAAAATAAAAAATGGACCAAATATAAATAGAATCGGTAAAATTAATTAAAATCGAATAATACAAAATTTATGTACATAAAAAATTATTAATTAAAACATTACATTAACATATAATAAAATTCTTTTTTTAAAATATAATATAAATAAAATATTAATGAAATTTATATCTTAAAAATTATAAATAAAAGTTTACAAAAAATAGAAAGAATGTCAAAAGTTAAAAAAACAATTAATTCACAAAATATATTTTGTCTACATTTTTTATGTACAACTTTATGTTTTGAAATAACAATATATTGTGACATTAAAATTATTTTACATTGAGATTTATGTAAAATTATTTTTATTTTAATTAATTTTTATATGTTTACTCAATACTTCAATTTTTTTATATTTTTTATTCTTTATAATTTATAGGCTTTCATAGTCATCAATTTAAAACATTATTACATTTTCAGTAAGGGAGTTTGGAAGACAATAAAATAGAATGTAGACATAAAATCTAAATGAAACATAAATCATGGTTTAATCATATTAGAATAGTTGAAAATAATAATAATTTCACAAACATAATAATCAAAAATTAGTTTACAGCACACAAATATTAATGATTGAAAGCATAAAATTTACTCTTTATAAAATTTATGCTCATTGGATATAGTAAAATTATAATATAAATTAAACATAAACCATTGAATGAATAAATTAAAAATAAATTAATATAAAATGAATTTCCAAAAAATAATAAATAAAAAACTAAATGTACACAACAAAATTTTTAGTGTAAAAAACATATAAGTAAAACTATATGTTTTTAAGTATTAATATATTTATCCATTGAAATTATTTTTTTATCATTCTATTTATTTATTTTTTGAATTATTTTTTTATTTATTTGTAAATGTTTCATATTTTTGTTATATTTTATTTATAGTTTATAACTTATAGGCTTTCAATTCCACATTCTTAAAATATTATTACATTTCATGTAGGAGACTTTGGATGCCTAAAAAATATAAAGTATAAGTACAATCTAAATGAAACTTAAAACATTGATTAAACATATAAAAAATAAATTTTAATTTACATGATAGAAACATTATTTATTAAAAACATAAGATTTAAACATCAAAAAAATTATATCCATAAAATTTAGTTAAAATAAATTGCAAATGAAATATAAAACATTTAATGTAGAATTAAAAATTAATAGAATTAAGAAAATGTTGAAAATAATATAATTATAATGTAACCAATGAATTTGATAATAATATAGTTTAAAATAATGGTTAAATAATATTTTTATAAACATCATCATTATTATTTTTCTTTTCATTATAATTCTTCATAAACATAATAAACAAAAAAAAATACATGACAGAAAACATTATATCTTAATAGTAATTCATATTAAATAAATTTTTAATTGAGACTAATTATTTTGAAATGTCAATTAAATTATAATATTAATTTTTATTTATATATTTGATAATACAAACTTTTTAATATTTATAATCCCCCATTAATGACTATTTATAAATATTACAAATTAAAAATATTATAATTATCATTATATATTGCATTATTAATCACAAATTTTAATAAAATTAATATCTATTATAGTTTTAGCAACATTAATGACATTATTAGTAATCAATACTAAGAAATTACTAGTTAATATTTATTTAATTATCAGATGTCAGCTTCTTTTTTAAAATAGTTCATGATAAATAACATATGATCATTACATTTTTTTCATAAATATTATATTAGTTATTAAATTATTGACATGTGGTGTTGGAATCCAAAATAAAAAACACAGAAAATATGTATAGCATAGAACCCCTATAAAATGATAGTTTTTGTGATATATTACATAATATTTTAGGAATACTTTTCATTAAAAAAAATATAATATTTTTTTTATTATGTATATATATATGAACAAAAAATTTAAAAAAATACATAACATTAAATGATATAATGGAGGGAGATGTTGGAGATAATGACCTGTTTATGATACTTAAGAAGAAGACATTACTCAGGAAAATTCCTTCATCAGATGTCTCTTAAAGGGGGAATTATCACTAATTAACCGTTATTAATAATATTTACAAATAATTTCATATCTCATAAATCTCCCACCCATCAATCTGAATGCCCCCTTAGTTCCATATTTATATTGGGAAATAGTTTCAAGATCTAATTAATTTTGATATTTAAATTTCCCCACCTATTTATGAGGAGAAAATATTATTATATGTGAGGATGTGATTAGATCGTATTCAGTTGTTTGAAACTAGTTTTTGAAAGATTATATATCTGCATTTGCAATGATCCTAAAAAATGGAGTTCTAGATTATTTTGGGGATTTTAATTAAGGATCAATTATGTTGTGAGTGAATTGAGTAAATGTTTAACTATTCCATTTACTAACATGGTTCTAAATTGAATATCTAATTTGGAATAAGTTCTTAATGCATCCCTTCACAAGAAGGAAGGATATTGGTTTATGAAATATAGAGTGGCCCATATCAAGAATTGATATTAGAATACTATTTTCTTCCCAGAGTCAGCTTTTATGAGATGTTGTATGAATATGATTTCCAGATTAGAGAATCCAGTTGGAATTTTTACCTCCAATGGGAATGTTAAATAACATATTATTGTTCACTAATATTGTAATTTATACCACTCTAAAAGCATTATTATGCCCCCTGATATTTGTAACTGCATTCTTTTGGTAGTCTCTATTTGTTCTAGAGAGAGTGAAAGCACCAATTTTGACAATTTACAATTCAATTTTTTTGGATTCAATAGATCGAACAAAATTAGCAAGAAATGAATTCCATGAAAAAAGAATTTTTTTTTGAAGAATACTGAAAAATAATTTTCCCCGAACCATGACCAAGGGTATTTTCACATAAATTTACATTTAATTTGAAACACAACTATAATTTTTACGTATGTCATGAGATATTTATTTTGTATGGTGTTAATCATTCAAACAAGATGAATGTTCCATCAATGCATAGTGAGAACTCAATGTTGATACCCTCTAGAGGTGATCTAGGTGTGATCCTTTAATCTAAAAACAACAGTGATGAAATTTTGGTAGCTATTACAATAAATTGATCATTTCAAGTTGTTACCTTTTATCGCTTAAAATTCCATTAGACTTGAAGGAATATATCATATTCTATTTGGTCATGAATAGATAAGATGAGGGAGATCATGAGAGGAAATTGATTTGAAAAAAGTTTAACCTCTTTTGAAATGAGTTAATTGTCTACATATAGAACTAAGGTTAAGGTTAAATATTTAGTTAAGTGTACTATAGACCTGAATAAAATATAAATCCAAAAACAAAAAAAAATTCAATGATTTAAAATAATACCATTATTTTATTAAATTGTTTGTTCCATCCCACAAAATGATTAATATTTATTTTGTAGAATATTAACAAAATATTTATCATCATACAAAATCTAGTCCACTTATCATCATCATCATTTATTGAATTCTTGAATAAATATTTCAATAAATATTATTCATTTAAAAAATAAATTAATAAAAATATATTCAAACTGTGTAAAATAAATATTTATATAATATTATCATAACTTAATGAATTTTTTATTTTGAAAATAAACAATTATTTTTTACGTGTGAATAATATGAGATAAATAAATACTATATATTTTCATAATTAAATAATTTCCCAATAGGTAATTTTTTTTATAATTTAGATGAATTTATAAAACATTAAAAAATATAATTCAAATTTTAAATAATAATGTTTATTCCATTTTTAAATATAACTTTTTTATCTCAAATTAAAGTAGAAAATCTATGTGTTACCTTCCAGGACACTTCCTTAGTCGTATTACATAGGCTAACATGATGTCTATGATTACCTTCTAGAAATGAATCAAGGTTCCCAAATATTAAAAAGAATTTTCAAAATGAAAACAAAATTATATTAATTATCACAGTGTAATACAATACCTTTTTCATTATATCTCATCTTGTAGGGTACACAATTGTGTTTTCAAAATATTCACCTCATACCCCATTTTTTTAAACTTTAGGAACTGAATTAGTCTATACACCATGTCTATGGAATTTAATGTGATGATTAAATTTAAATTAATGGGATGATATGTTATTATATATAATAATTTAAATTATAAATCATTCCTTAAATTATTCATTAATGACATAACATTAATGATGACCCAATAGACCCAACATCATTGTTAACATATGTTGATACAGTTTATGAAAATGAATTTGAGTATGGGAGTCACGTGATACATTAATAATAATCTAAGTGTGTAACGATCATCACACATTCTAATGGATATGACAATATAATGAAACACAAACATGTAGAATTCCTACTTGAGGGTATGTTCATTTATTCTACCATATATAATATTACCATGTGCGTACATCGTGAGAAGATGCCTCATATATTTATAAGTATTCTAGCATGATATTAAACATACAATGTGTCCCATCATATATTATTATCTTATAATAGAAGAATATTTAATAATATTAATATATCATTTCATGGTCTTCATTATTGTACTGAAATAGTTTGACCTTTCCCAATTTGATTGATACTCAATAATTTGATTACATTAAATCCATGTATAAAATAAAAATTATGTAATAATATATTTTATTATACTCTCTTGTTCAAATATATATATATATTAAATCTAATGTACAAAAATTTGGTTCTACAACACCAATTCCTATAAACTCCAACATAGTCTCACACTAACTGCCGATGAATTTTTATCTCCTAGATCTCACATGATGATCATGTTTCTTCTGAGAGGGTTTCACCATGTTATACTCTATGGAAACACTCTCATGATGATGTCATATCTCTGGGAAAAATCCCATTATATTTGACATTTCCAGTGTATGGGATTTTTTTGTAGATGTGTCCATTATGTTTCTCTATGGAAACTACTTTGTTATTAACAAAGTAGAGTCTGATATGGTATTTAATATTTGGAACCATGTTAAGATCATGGATGAATTACTATATCCAAAAAACATCATTATATTCATTAGAATCTATAATGTATTCGGATTACACTATATAAAACCTGAACATAGATTTATTTGATCTCTTCTAGATAACAACATCACCATAAAAAGTGATGATGTATTGTAACATTGATTTTATATCATCTTAATCTATTTGGAAGATTTCATGTAAACATTCCTTTATGACTATCTCTTTATATCCTCTATAAACCAATAAAATGTCTTTATTTTTCCTTATAAACTTATAGTGAGTCTTGACTTATATGTAACGACGGTCTCCTCGGTTAACATGATATTTTTACACCAAACCTAAGGTGTAAGATACATCTAGCCTTGTACATTTCATGACATACATTACTGAACTAATCAATGACACAAATATCATCCATTCTATAATTTTTCTTTCCTCATGTTTCTAATGAATCATTTCCTAAAAATACTAAAACATTGTGACTCTAGAAATATCCCCTTCTTGGAATATTCCAAAATATATTTCTTCAATTTCTTATCTATGTATGTACATTGACCTAGTATAAGAAACCTATTGGATCTATCATTATGAATCATAATAAAATGAATATGTAATAAATCACCAAATTACTTCATAGATAATAATGTGTTTATATAGGATTTTATAGACTATAATACTGGTATTTTGTATTCAACTAGTTGTATGTCATCTATATATGCTATTATGAAAATGACCGCAATCCAACCATCTCGTTTACAGTCATAAGGCTCATATTGATTCTTTATGAAACCAAATTATGTTATGGAAACATAAAAGAGAATGTTCCATGATCTAGATGATTAATTTTCTATATAAAATGATATTCACCAATTCTATATCTTGTCACTATCTTTTTGATTCATAAACACTTATGGGTCAATCATATAGAAATATTCCTTAAAGGTTATCAATAAGGATTGATGTTTTTAAATTTGTCTACAAAATCTCATTGTCATGGAATTACTCTATCTAAGGTATAATTTTGATAGTTTTAATCATACAAGACTAGTCCAAAGGATTCATCATAGTCATTTCATAAATTTTTATTGAACACTTTTACAACTATTCTTACCTTATATGTGATGACTTGACCATCCATATCCAGTTTATTCTTGAATACTAAATTACAACCAATGGTATTTTCATCCACTAGAGGAACTATAAAATTACATACTTGGTTTTGGTAAAAGTAATACATTTTATAATTCATGTATTCAAACTATTTAGTATATTGTTTGCTACTTATGATGT
Source organism: Viscum album (assembly GCA_963277665.1). Classification (NCBI taxonomy): domain Eukaryota; kingdom Viridiplantae; phylum Streptophyta; class Magnoliopsida; order Santalales; family Viscaceae; genus Viscum; species Viscum album. The sequence goes on from OY728161.1 coordinate 978,839,730, forward strand.
CGTTGCAGGTTATTGGTTCATTATTATAAACTAAAAATGATTCACCAACATTAGTGACTCAAAAATCATATCATCCTATTTCTATAACCTATCATCTAATCCTTTTAAGAACTGGTGTATATAGAATATCCCATTCAACAAATTTTTAGGGAATTTGTTCATATGAAAACACATTTGTATCTTAAACCTATACATCATCAATGTCTTTCTCAGTCCAACTATATCCCATAGATACGTTAACCATTTAAAGAAAAATGTGGGGTCCTTTAACAAAAAATTATGTATATGTTATGTCATACAGGTAATATCTTATAGGATTCCTTATGAAACACTAAAATGAAAGATTTAGTGACTCATGGTGCAAGGTGTTTTTCAATAAATAGCCTTAATAAATGATTTTCAACCGCATATTCATACATGCGATAAAATGAGAATATTTTGATACCAAAGCTCATATATAATAATTGTTTCTTGTTTAGTTGGAACTCAATTTTAAATTTTTGATAATTTCGGTGTTTCAGATCACCAAAAGGATAATGGTAGACATTCATGGATCCTCATTGATCTAACTGTTTATAACAATTTGTTGTTCTTCCATTCACATAAATTGTTCCACTATGGTACATATGAAGGATTGAGATAAGAATGAATACCTGACTCTAGTAAATAACCAAAAATTTCATTAAAAAGTTATTTTCCACCCTAGTATTATTGTATTTTCTTAATCTTCTTATTGAATATGTTCTCACCTTAATATTTATATTCCTTGAATCGATCAAAGGAATATTGTAACACCCCATGATTTTATGAAAAATAAAATTTTAATTTCATTGATGTCTTGTTTTGTATGCTACACCAAAATTATCTTGTTCTATATTCAACAACAAATTAGCTTATATTATTCGCAAACACTATTCTTGGCTTGTGTTGCACGCAAGAGCAACCTTCCTCAATAGCGTGTGTTCTACGCAATAACGAGTTTCAATAAACAATGATATATTGTTATAAAATTATTATGAACTAGATTTTATGAATATAATTAACTACATTTTTAATATTATGATATTATAATTCATCTTACACATTTTATAGAAATGGTATGAGAACAATATAAATTATTCGATTAAATAAGTATTTTTTAAAAATGCACTTTTTCCATATTTTGATGGTGCACCCCCATTAAATATAGTTTTTGAAATGTTTATAAATTCAATTTGACATAATAAAATTCTTATTTTGAATCAGGATATAAAAATTTACTTTGGATAATTTTTTGATATTTTACTGTTAAGTTTCTTATTCTGATGAATTGTAAAAACTTGCTATATTTAAATTTAAAAAAACTTTTTCATCATAAAAATATATATGGATAAATTATAGAATTGATTTGATTTAATGTATCAATAGAATATATTTTCAACATTTAATATAATTTATTCCATTATCATTGATTTTACATTGAATTCATAGGTAAAATCATTTCAATCTTTTTCAATATTTTAACTTTTAAAACTCGTTTTCTTAACAACGAGATTAATTTTAAATTAATTTCACCAACATCTGTCATTTGAATTTGGAAAAATGGATTCCATATTTGGAATTAGTAGGTCCAAATTATGTTAATACGCTAAATTTTATTCTTGGGCATTTTGAATAGTAACTATGATAAATTTTATTTACCACAGTTAAAGGTAAATTTGGTAGTTAAGGGTAATTATAATATTATAAAATTACCATAACACTTGTATTATTATAATTGGATGATTATATATTTCCATAAATCATACTTGTGTCGAAATTTAATCTAATGTAACCAACTTGTATTTGATTTAGTCCTTTTATTTATTTTATTTAAAGGAATGTGAAAAATATCTCACTCAAGCATTAATAATTAGATTATTTTTAATATAACGTTATATTGAATATAAATTCTATTATAAATACTGATTTGAAAGATAAAATGTTTTTATTTATCATGGTAATTTATTTGTAATTTTTAAGAAATATTTATTTACCTTAATAGTTAATACATTAATGATGCAGAAATTATTTATTTAGGAAAAAATCAATAATATAGTTTTTATTAAAACATCAATACCTATCAAAAGGACCAGAAACATGACCAAACATTATTGGTAGAGTATATATATACCCCAATCATCCAAGTGTGTATTTTAGGACCACTTTGAGTCTTATAAAACCGATTTGGACATTTATATTATTTTATTTTAATTGATAACAAGAGGCCTCCTTCATAATTTAATAAATATAACAATGTAAATGTTGTGATTTTAAGATGATAAAATAGAGTACCAATAATATTAGGAATGTAATTATATTTATCTAAATCATAGGATTTTAATTTTAATTTTTATGAAAAAATTAGTTATATAAAAAAATTATACAAAAATGTTGTATAATTATTTTAATAAGACATATACCAAATAAATGGTTTTAAAAATATTTAAATAAATAATATATGAACAAATTAATGTTCCCGATGTTTTTTTGATGAATATTTCATGTTATAAATCTATTATATATTTTGGTTCAAACATATCTTCTTGTGTGGTATTTATTTAAATTCAAATAATGAATAGTGTCAAAATTGACAGTATTGATATTTTTTAAAAAATAACATATTATTAAATTATTTAAAAATCACAAAAAAATTTATAAACTAAAAATTGAAACTTATATGGTCTAAATGGTTATAAAGTATTCAATTATGATAAATTTACCACATTTAAGTATGAATTTATAACAATTTAAAATTTAGATTTTTTTTACCACAAATAAAATTAAATAGATTAAATAATGATAAATCAAGATGATAAGGTATAAAATAAACATAATACGTGTCTAAATTTTATTGTATGCTGATATTACAACCCTATATCATCTCATATTCTAATTGAGTTATTATTGGTGGTTTTTAAGGGGGTTTCATTTTATTATTAATTAATATATTTATGGTTTCCAAAAGTACCCATCTCTTCTCCTATATAAAGGCATCTCTTTCCCTCTGCTATTAACTAAATTTTTAACCTTAAAGATCATCCAACCCCTGAAAATTTCTCTTCTCAACCTCTATAGAAATATTATAGTGGTTCTGGTCTTCTCAAAAGACCAACTATAGTGCCTTAAGAGGATGCTTAAAAGAGGTGCGTCAAAGAAGAGGTAATCACTTCTACTGATTCTTTCAAGTTTAATTCTTCTTAAACATATTTTTATATAGTTGTTTAATTATAAATTAACAACATCAGTATCAATAATATAATTATATGTTATTATAAAAAGGAAAAAACACCATTTCACCTTCTATCCATCCTATGGAAAATGAAATCACTGCACGTGCGTACGTACGTAGTACCGTCTCCACGTTGTGGTGTAATCTATTTATTCACCACCACATTACTTGGAAGGGTATAGTGGTGTGAAAAATTACAATAAATGGTTATTATAACATCATACTGATTCTGAGATATTATATCATCCACTCCAATTCCATTCATTAATTATGGGAACGATATCATCCCTCGGGCGTACGTACGGATTACCGTCTCCATGACGTGATGATATTCATTCTCCATGTTAACCATTAATAATGATTATATAGTATATATAAAGAATAATAATGATATATATGACATAATAATGCTACTGGATTTATGTATATATGTATATGTCATCTACTTACTTCCATAAGGAAAGGAAAACAACTGTCATGCGTACATACGGCCAAACGTCTCCATGAATGGTATGTTTCATTTCATTTATCTATCAAATATATATATATACTGAATATATATGTTATATAAATAATGTTTTACATCCTGGATGTAATTAAATCATTATATATGTATTGATAATATCAAGAATAAAAAGTCCAAACACGTACGATAAATTAAAGTATTTTACCAAAAACACTGCTTTAACATGGAATTGACAAAAGAACGGGTAATATAAAGTAATAAGTGAATCATATATGATATAATAAATATTATTATGGTAATGTTACAATTTAATAATACGATTAAACCCACTATAAAGGATTTTTAGACACGTTCGGATGAAATTGGAACTAACGTAAGGGATAATTTTTCAATCTCATTTTTATCCGAGATTTCGTATACGAAACTATTTTCTGTGGTTATATTTTTCATCCATGTTCATACAAATGTTATCCGAAATGTGTTTAATATTCTTCCATGTTTGTTTATTTTCATTTTTAACCCTATTTGACTTTTACATTGTGCTATAGAAGGAATCATTCTTTTGTTTACCAAAAGAGGAACTTTTTAACTTTTCCGGCAACAGTACGAGGAGAAAGTTTTTTTAACTTATACAGCGTGAATGGATTTTTATGGTTTTATAACGCCTTATATTCATGAATATTCCTCTAAAATATTTCATGATTATTTTTAACAAAATCCATTATTTTAAAATTGAATGACATTTTGTGATAAGAAAATGATTTTGAAGAAGAAATGATATTTTCCTCAAGAAACCATTTCAAATATTTTGTCAAAACTATTTTCCATATAAGATGAAATTATTTAGTATGATTATGTCTAAAGTATATTGTCTCTATTATTTACATGGTTTGATTATCCTTATGATGAAATGATATCCATTTGTTTTATATGGATTACATTATGATGGGATGATGTTTATGAAACCCATTTTATTCTTTGGGTTATGATGAATGATTTATTTTTAATTTGTAGAACAAGTAAGAATGATATAATTTTGAGATGTGTGGGACCTATATCTACCTCTAATGAAATGGGTAAATATTTATATCTCATTATATAGTCATGGATGTAAGGACAAGTTAATCTCGTTCTAATGATATAGGACTGGAACGATGAGTGAACTCGATTCATAAAGGGACTTTGTCCACTAAGATGGTCTTGGAAGAAATGCCTTTGCTACTATGGAAATCATAATATGTTCTTAATGTATGCCACAATTACATGTTTTATTACCATGCTAGTTTATCATTATTAAAGATCCTTTATTATCTATGCCTTATGAAATTCAATGATTTATGTCATTTCTCATGATCTTGATTTTTAGATTTTATGTTCATGATTTTTCATTCAAAAGTTTATGGATTGTATTTTTCTATATATGTTTACCCATACTAAGCATTTGATCCCACCCTTTTTATGTATTATTTTCCCCAGGATATAAAAAAATGTTTTAGATAATAAAACAAAATGGTAAGATCTTTATGAGAGAGGTTAAATATCATTCACATGATTAGAAGATTATATTCCGAGTTTCCAAAGACACTAAAATTTTACGGTCCTTGAGTGTTGGTTATTTTTCAGGTAATAAGTATTCCGCAAAAGTAATGTAATTTCTATGTATGTCAAGCTTCGGTTTCTACAGTTGGTATCAAAGTAAAGATTTATTTAACCTTTGGAAACTAGGATGTGAATACTTTAAACTGATCTCTAGAGATATTTCTAAGGTATGTCTAGGGATGTCCCTAAGGATAAGGATACGTATATTTTATAGTCCTAGTATTACGATAACGATCATGAATAACCTAGTATTAATCCTATCATGTTAAAAATGGAAAGTAATCCCCCTTGATTATGTTGTTTTCCTTTCTTGATTTTTACCTCTTACACTATTCTTATTGGGTTTTAGACGATGGATGGAACCCGAAGGACCCGTGTTGATAATTGTAAAGGGAAATGCAATGATTTTCCTCCTGAACAAACCAATGTTTTGGGAGATGGAGTGAAAAATCATATTGCTATACTTACAGAAGCTATGAATCATCTAGACATCCGAATGAGCATAGAAGTGAACAATATTCTATTGAGTCCTTAATGAGGAAATGTCAATCTTCATTCAGTGGGTCTTCGGATCCTCTTGTTTCTGAACAATGGATCAGGACCATTGAAAAGATATTTTCCATAATTCTACTTTCAGAACATGAAAAAGTCTTTCTGGCTGTTTATCATTTAGAAGGTGAAGTAGACAAGTGGTGGACTCTAATTAATATTACAAGGCCCCAAGGTGAAATTGAATCCATGGAATTGGATTAGTTCAAGAACCTATTTTTCAATAAGTAATTCCCACGTATTCTTCGAACATAGATGGAAAATGAGTTCCTTGAGCATAAGAAAAAGTATGATGAATCTGTTGGTATATACAAGGAGAATTTGACAAGGATTGAATTGTATGCATCTAGATTTATCATCCAACCTAAAAGTAATGTTGATCGATTCTTTATTGACTTAAAAACAATTATTTAAAGTGAATTAGCTATAGGAGACTTCAATCGCTATGAAGAAATTGGGTGTTGTGCTATCAAGGTAGAACTGGAAGTTGGTGTTACATTTCCATCTCATGGTTTTGACAAGAAACAAAAGATGGAGTTCAAGGAAAAATCTCAAAACAATGGTGAAAAGAAGACGAATGATTCTTTATGCTCAATGTGTGGAAAGAAACAAGGTGGAGATTGTCTAAAGGGACTAGAAAATGTTTTATGTGTGGAATATAAGGTCATCGAGTAGTTGAGTGTTGAAGTAATGGGAAGAAGGTAGCAAATGATGTGAATAAAGAAAAGACTACAAAGAACGCAACACCAACACTTCAATGCTTGAAGTGTAAGGAAATGGGGAATTATGCTAACCAATGCCCTAATCCAAGGGTTAATGATGATCGAAATCAACAACCTCTTTAGGAAAATGAAATAAGGGAAGTCACATGTGATCACTATTGGCAATGTTGAATATGACAATGATGTGGTGGAATTATTAAGTGTTTATGTAATGAGATTCCAATATAATGTTTTATATAGTATCGTGGAGTATTAGAATATTTAAATATTGGTCTATTGTGGTTTTCAATAATTTTAAGGGACCAGTACCCATGAAAAGTGATTGAAATATTTTTTGAAAGTAGATGAAATGCGCATAATGAAGGGATAATGAGAAAAAAATTGGTATGATTGTATTCATGACCTCATGAATGTTATAATGACAAAGTGATATCATGGTTTGAGTATATAGAAATTTTAGGATTCTTGTATATGGAAAGAGTTAACTTTTGACATCATTACTGTTTTCACTAACGTTCTATGGTAATTAATGATTCAATCGAATACCTAATTAAGGTATTCACATCTTTCAAATGCGATAAACAAGATATATCTTATGATATATGGTGGATAAATGATGGTATTCACGTGCTTGTTATGTGGCATTTCAAGTAATTGTTTTTTTATACTATGAGATTGGACAGATGTATTTTGGATAAGCCTAAAGATTAGAATGGATTATGTTGGACCTTAGATAGTATTATTTAAGGAATGAACATGTTTTTTGATATTATATCTGGAATGTTATAATAGTATAAGGAAAAGGAAAACCCATAGGACGAGCAACAACCCGTCGCGATGGACAAGGCTGTGGGAATCGAACCCACAACTGATGTGCGACCGACCATTATCACATACCACTGGCCTACATGATGTCCCTGGTTAGTTGAACCTAGTTTTATTATATTGTAGGATATATGAAGTATAATTTCATTTTAGGAACCATATACGATTAATCTCACTATACACAGACTTATATATATTTAATAACTTTTTCTAACCTTTTGTTTAAGACAGTTGGAATGAACTATCATTCTATCGCATGATCTGCTAACACTTCACGAATGAAAAATTCAACTTCATTTCTTTAAGATATGAAACAGAAATTGTTCAAGGGACGACCAACAGTGAGATTGTATCGAAATCAAGAAATCATTTCTTTTAATTCCAATTTTTTCAACTTTAGGGAAATAATATTGAAAAAATTTTTTGTCCTAGTGCCATCATATCTAATGAATCAGATGGTATCTTAGATCATAACAGATTTATTTGTTTGTGATTATTGGATTTTTCATTGCCATGTTCTCTTCCACTCTCCATCAGAACATGATTGTTATATTTCTCTTCCATATCCATATTTTCACTTTAGTTCTCCAACGTGGAAACCCAATGATTAGTTGATTTGGGTAACCGTTAAATTTCATACTTTAGTTTTTAAATTTATTTTTTGGTATTACTTTTTACAATGTGGGTATTTATTAATGAAACATTCGCGTAGTAATCCATCTACAACCCTGACAAATTTTGAGGGAGAAATTCATTTTAATGGGGTAAAATGTAACACTCCGAGATTTTATGAAAAGTATTATTTTAATTTCATTGATTACTTTTATTGTACACTACAGAAAAATTAGCTTGTTTTATAAGAAACACCGTATTAGCTTATATTATATGATAACACTATTTTTGGCTTGTGTTGCACACAAGATCAACCTTTCTCAAGAGCGTGTGTTGTACGCAATACTGAGTTTTACTAAACAATGGTATATTTTTATAATATTATTATGAAGTATCCGTTATGAATAGTAATAACTACATTTTTAATTTTATGACATTATAATTCATCTTACACATTTTATATAACATGGTATGAGAACAAAATAATTTTTTCGGGTAAAATAAGTATTTTTAAAAAAATGCAATTTTGCCGCCTTTTGATGGCACACCCACATTAAATCTCTTTTTGACATGTTTATATGTTCAATTTTACATAATAAAATACTTATTTTGAAACATGATATCAAAATTAACTTTGGATAATTTTTGATAATTTACTAATAAGTTTCTTATTCTGATGAATAGTAAAAACACGCTATATTTTAATTAAAAACAAAATTTTTTCATCGTAATAATTTATAAGGTTAAATTATAATATTGAATGGTTTTAAATTATAAATAGAATATATTTTTACCATTTAATATAATTTATGTCATTAGCATTGATTTTACATTGAATTCATAGGTAAAACCAGTTAAATCTTTTGTAATGTTTTCACTTTTAAAACACATTTTCTTAACAACGAGATTAATTTTAAATTAATTTCTGAAACTTATGTGATTTGAAATCGGAAGAATTGATTCCATATTTTTAATCAGTAGGACCATATTATGTTAATATGATACTTTTTATTCTTGGGCATTATGAATAGTAACTACAGTAAATTTTATTTACCACCGTTAAAGGTAAATTAGGTAATTAAGGGTAAATATAATATTATAAAATTACACTAAAACTTGTTTAAGATAATTGGATGATAATTTTTTTCCAAAAATCATACTTGGGTCGAAATGGAATCTATTGGAACCCACTTGTATTTGATTTAGACCTTTTATTTATTTTATTTAAAGCAAAGTGAAATATGTCTCACTCAAACATTAATAATTAGATTACTTTTAATATATGGTTATACAGAATATAAATTCGATTATAAATACTCATTTGAAAGTCAATTTATTTTCTTTATCGTTGTAATTTATCTGTAATTTTTATGAAATATTTAATTACCTTAATATCTTATACATTAGTGATGTAGAAATTATTTATTTAGTGAAAAATCTATAATATTGATTTTATTAAAATTACAATACCAAAAAAAAGGACCAAAAAATGATTAAACATTATTGATCTATTATATATATACCATAATCGTCCATGGGTCAATTTATGGACCATTTGAAGCCCAATAAAACCGATTAGGACATTTATATTATTTTATTTTAAATGATGTCAAAGATGTCACCTTCTTAATTTGATAAATATAACAATTAAATAGTTGTGATTTTAAGATGATAAATTCGAGTAAAACAATTATTATAAAATTTATTATATTTATATTCATAATAGGATTTTAATTTTTATTTTTATTTAACAAATAAGGATATTAATTAATTATAAAAAAATGTTATAGTAAATATTTTATTAAGAGATATACCAAATAAATGGTTTTAAAAATATTTAAATAAATAATATATGAACAAATTAATTTTCCCCATGATTTTTTAGATGTATATGATATTTTAGGAATATATTATATATATTTTTTCGAACATATCTTCTGTGTGGTGTATATTTGAATTCAAATAATGAATAGTGTCAAAATTGACACTATTGATATTTACAAACAATAACATATTATTATTTCAATTAAAAATCACAAAAAATTTAAAAATTACAAATTGAAGATTATATGGTCGAAAAGGATATAAAGTATCCAATTATGGTAAATTGAAATCATTTAAGTATGTATTTATAGAAATTTAATGTTTATAATTTTATTACCACATATAAAATTAAATAGATTAAATAATGATAAATATAGTTGGTAAGGTTTAAAATAAAATTAAAACATGTCTAAATTTTATTGGTTGATGAGATTAAAACACTATATCATACCAAATTCTAATTGTGTCATTTTTTGAGGTTTTTATGTGGGGTTTCAGTTTATTATTATTTAATATATTTTAGGCTTCCAAAAGTGCCCCTCTCCTCTCCTATATAAGGGCACCTCCTTCCCTATCCTATTCACTATATATTGAGCCTTAAATATCATAAAACCCATTAAAATTTCTCTTCTCAACCTATCTAGTTATATTATATAGGTTCTGCTCTTCTCAACAGTCCATCTCTAGTTCCTTAAGAGGAAGCTTAAAAGAGGTGCGTTGAAGAAGAGGTAATCTCTTGTACTGATTCTTTCAAGTTTCATTCTTCTTCAACTTCTTCTTATTTAGTTGTTTCATTATAAATTATTAACATAAGCATCACTAATATACTGATATGTCATTATAAATTTGAAACAACCCCATCTCACCTTCTATCCATCCTACATAAAATGAGATCTTCGAGCGTGCATACGTACGGAATATCGTCTCCACGCCGTGGTGTAATATATTTTTCCTCCACCACCATACTTTTATGGTTATAATTGTGTATATAATTAACATATATGGATATTATAACATCATACTGATTCTATGATATTATATCATCAACTCTAATTCTATTCAATAAATATGGGAACGATATCATCGCTTGTGCGTACGTACGTATTACCGTCTCCACGGCCCGATGAGATTCATTCTCCATTTTAACCATTCAATAATGATTATAAAGTATATATAATGAATAATAATGATATATATGACAAAATACTGCTACTATATTTTTGTATATATGTATATTTTATCAACTTACTTCTATAAGGAATGGAAAACAACGTTCATGCGTACGTACGACCAACCATCTCTATTAACGGTGTGTTTCATTTCATTTATCTATATATTATATATATATATACATAATATATATGATATATAAATGGTGTTTTAAATTCATAAAGTAAGTAAATAATGATATAAGTAATAATAATATCAAGAACAACAAGTCCATACACGTTCGATAAATGATTCAATTTTATCGAAAACGTTGCTTTAACATGTAATTGAAAAACGAACGGGTAATATGAAGTGATAAGTGAATCATATATGATATCATAAATTGTATTATGGTACTATTACAATTTAATAATATGTTTAAACCTACTATACATGTGTTTCAGACATGTACGGACGAAATTGGACCTAAAGTTATGGGATAAATTTTAAATCTCTTTTTTATCCGAGATTGCTTATACGTAAGTATTTATAGGGGTTATATTTTTCGTCCATGTCCATAAATATGTTTTTTATAAAGTTTTTAATATTTTTTCATGTATTTATAAAGTCATATTTACCCCTATTTTAATTTTACATTGTGTTATGTAAGGAATCATTCTTTTGTTTACAATAAGAGGAACTTTTTTAATTTTCCGGCAAAAGTGCAAGGTGAATGTTTTTTAACTTATACGGCATGAATGGTTTTTTAAGGTTTTATAGTGGCTTATTTTCATGAATATTCCTCTACATGATTTCATTATTATATTGAACAAAATCCTTTTCTTTTAAAATTTAATGGCATTTTGTGAAAATAAAATTATTTTTAAGAATAAAGGATATTTTCATCAAGAATTCATTTCAAGTGTATTGTCAAAAATATTTTCCATCTAAGATGACATTATTTAGTATGATTCTGTTTCAAGTATAACATCTATATTTTTTTACATGGTATGATTCTTCTTATGAGAAAATGATATCCATATATTTTATATGGACTACATTATAATGGGATGATGTTTATGAAACCTGTTTTATTCTTTGGGTTATGATGAATGATTAATGTTTAACTTGTGGAACAAGTAAGAATGATTACATTATGAGATGGGTGGAACCTATATCCCCCTCAAGTGAATTGGGTAAAGATTTATATATCATGATATAGACATGGCTGTAATGGAAATTTAATCTGAATCAGTGATATAGGACTAGAACGATGAGTGAACTCAATTCAGAAAGGAACTTTGTCCACTAATATGGTCTTGGCAGCAATGCCTTGTCTACTATGGAAATCATAACATGTGCATAATGGATTGCTCAATTAGATATTTTATTCCCATTGTAGTTTATCATGATTAATGTTACTTTAGGATTTATGCCTTATACACTTCCCTGATTTATGTCATTGCTCATGATTTTGATGTTTAGATTTTATGTTCATGTTTTTTCATTCAAATGTTTATGGATAATTTTATGTTCTATATGTTTACCGTTACAGAGAATTTGAGATCACCCATTTTATGTTTTATCTTCCCTAGGATATAAATAAAGGTTTTAGGTAAGAAAACAAAAGGGCTAGATCATTATAAGAGATTTTGAAGATCATTCACCATGATTAGAAGATTATATTCCGAGTTTCCTAAGACATTAAACTATTACAGTCCTTGAGTGTTGGTTTTTTTTCATGAAATAAGTATTCCGCAAAAGTAATGTAATGTTTATGTAGGTAAATCATGGGTCTCTAAAAATACATATTATAACAAATTAATTATCCATATTCCTATCTACTATGGTCATCAATAAAATTAATGAAGGAAGATTACTCACCCCTAGATTCAATTGGAATTTTTTCATCCACAATAGTATACACTAAATCAAGAAGAACTATGACCCTTTCACCATTTCCACTAAATGGGTATTTGGCCATTTACGATGTATACATGTGTGAAATATACCATGTTGTTATAGTTTAGATCAGTCAACATATCTATCTTAGTTCAATATGGTGAATTAATTTCATTTATGTGTCCTATACAGTGATTCAATAGTTAGAAGTTGTATTATCCACATGAACCATTTTTTAATAAAATTTTATTACTTAACTTGTGTAATATAACAAATAGAGTCATTTATTCAAATACAGTTTACCATAACAAATGATTCTCTATAATAAATCAATAATTATTCCCATCCAAGAAAATCTAACCATCTATATCAATTATTATAACTGCAATAATGTTTCTTGTAATTTAAGAGACACAGTAAGTATATTTAATAACATATAACATTCCAATCGGTAATGTGAGGTGGTTGTCTCCAATATCTAATATACCAATTCTAGAATTTTTTTACTCACATATATTCCTTATAATTGGAATTAATTTGCAATCTAATTGCATTTTAAATATGAAAAAATTATGAGGACCACATGTTGTATCTAATAAAAAATGTGTAGAAATTGATAAATTTCACTAGATAACAGACACACATGAAGTTTCCCCTTTTTCACTATTGGGGTTTAGTTTTTCTTGTAGCATCCCTCATTTTCACATGAAAACCAAATAGATTATTTTTCCTTTTATTTCCCTTGATCCTCATTTAATTGGAATGCTATTGTGAATATGCTTCAGACTTGGATTTAGGGGTAGAACTCTTCATTGGGCCTTTCCCCATATTCATCATAAGAATATAGGTCTTTTTTCACTTCATATACATGTCTACTTGGTGATGTTGTGTGATTAGATATTGTAGAGACTTTTATGTGATGTTCATATTTAAAATATAAAAAAACATGTGAATCTATGATAGATTTAAGTACTAATTTTATCTATATGCAATTATTTAGGAAAATTAAAACATATAACCTCTAGCTAGATAATTTATCTAATGAATTTGACTACGTGAATCAACACTGTTTCACCATCTTCATTTTATCTAGTGAATAAATCCTTTACTATCTCAAAACAATCATATATGTATCTCTCCTAATAATGATTAATAAGTTCATATTGCATGATAATGGAATCCATATTTTCATTGGACTTAATGAGTTATACATACATGGATCATATCATTATTAACATAACATATAGTGAATCATTTAGGTGGTCTTAGGGAAAATAAACTCCTTGTCCCTTGGATCTTTAGAATGAACATCATGGATTGAGGATTCTAACATTTTATTCTTCCATTAAAGTTGTAACACAACCCATAAACATCTATACCATTACAATAAATTATTGTAATTTAGGTGATGGTATTTCTATATAATTTCTTATAATGATAATTTGGATAATGAAATTTTCATTTTTATATAGTTATAATAGATCATGGTATTTGTTCATCACTTAGTTACAATTTTTATGGGACATAATAATTTAATTTTATTCCCCCCACTATTTTATCATGTATTTACGAAACTCAACATTGAACTCAGAATGTCCCATCACATATAAAATTATACCAGAATGGAATCATTTTTTCACATTATTATCTAGACTACATCCATAAAAACCATAAGAAGGCAGTTAGGTAATCTTTATTTGTAATTATAGGGTAGTAGTTCCTGGTTCCATTGAGTGGAATCTCCAATCCAAATATCTTGACACAAATTTCCTCAAAACATTCCTATAAATATATATCGAACAAAATATGAAAATTAAATTCAATAAAAGATTCACTAAGTCAACCCATTATCATAGTTATGAATCATTTATAATTGAAACTTCCCTAGAATGTGTGCTAAACCAAACTTTATCTTTGGATTCTGTTAATGTAGATATAGGATGTCATAAGGAATTAATATTAACATGTGGGATTATTATTATTATTCATAAGCATTCTAATTTTATACATTTTCATTCCTTGATAATCTGAAGTTGATTTTACTAAATTGACTAACCAAAGGCTAGATAGAATAATTCTGTATAATCAGTTTTATTTTAATTCCATAATAACATATTAATTCATTTATTATGTGATCATCATCTTTAGTCTATAAAATAAACCATACATACAATATAAATAATATAAATACAATATCGATTTATTATGATATTTTCTTTGTGTGATGTAAATTAATAAGATAGTAAAAAAATTATCCATAGGGAGAAAAATCCCATTCATTTAGTCTCTGATCAATATAATGTATTTCATTTTTATGTTGTGTATCTTCGTGGTTTGGTTTAAAAAAGTCTCCACATTGAACAAACTCCATTTTCTTGGGAGCTCCCTATTAATAATTAATTTATGTTAAACATTGGTGATGTGAAAGAGATGGGGGGTTTACATAAAACCCCATGGGAATTTTTTACCATTCATAATATGAGAGGGATGACTCATAGAGAATAATTTTAATTTAATTATAATAATTGAAAATACAATTACAATAATTAAATTAATTAATCCCAATATATACATAGGTTGGTCGATGCTCAAGATCTTCCATTTTTACAATAAACATATATTTAAGTAAATACCTTTTATTCATTTAATTTAGTTCATTTATTAATATAAAACACATATGA
Organism: Viscum album; assembly: GCA_963277665.1. Classification (NCBI taxonomy): domain Eukaryota; kingdom Viridiplantae; phylum Streptophyta; class Magnoliopsida; order Santalales; family Viscaceae; genus Viscum; species Viscum album. The sequence goes on from OY728161.1 coordinate 978,855,309, forward strand.
AATAATCTTATTAATTTATTAATTCATGTTCTCTTAATTTCAATCCAATATATATTGGATATACACATTGGAATTGAATTTAAATAAAATAAATAAATTAATTTCATATAAATGTTCACAAAATAAGTATAAGGATTGAAATTGGAATCAACTTTTTGATTACCTTTATAGAATACTCAACATGTATTGAGAACATATATAGTATACTAATTCATCATATTGCATAAATATTTTATCAAATAATTACATGATGTGTTCGAGTCAACCAATGAAATATAGAACATATGTTAACTTATAAAGAGTTTAATAAATTTAATACACATAGAGTATCAAATGTATTATGAAAAATCATTGTATGTAGTACATATTTTTAAGTAGAAATTAATTAACAATTTATTACAATAAACAACCTCTCATATGGTTCATACAAGTCCAAAAAAGTGATATGAAATAAATAATGATGATTTTTATGTACTGAGAAAATAATTTGAATTTTCAATATAACTATGTAGGGTACATTGAAGTTACAGCTATCTATACACAAAGAACATTCCTCATCATATATATGAGAAGCATTATTAGAGGCTTTGAATGTATTTTTTCATGGAAATGTGTGGGGTACATGATGTTTATAGCATGTACATGTCATGTAACGGCCTTATTTCATGGAATCCAATCCTTATGCATCATTTAATTAATACTATACATGTATTTGACAACATTTTTTCACTATGAAAACAAACAAACTACATGGTGTGTACCCTAATTACATGATATGTAGTCCCAGGTGTAGTGTATCATCCTAGCATGATCACCATGTGGAGAATTTAATGCACCATGTGTTATTATTAATATGATCTATAAAATTATTTCTCACTAAACCTTGGGGAAATGAACTATGATACATTTCATGTACTCTAGTTACACACTGTGTAATCCTTTATTTTTTGGACATACTTCATAAAACCTATGGATGAATTATTTGGAAAATATTCATTAATATTTAATTGATATGTATTATATGTGTGACAAAATAAGTGATGAAATGTAGATATTGATTATTAGATTCAATAAAAAATCCGATAAAATGAAAACTGTCGTTACATTTATATAATGGTAAAAATAATTAAATAATTATAAATTTAATGTGACCCCATTGTGGAAACATGATGATATAGAGAAAACCGAAATAGAATATTGGGAGAATTTCCAATGAATATCTTGTATGATTCAATAGATTATCAACAATGTACAAAAATCAAATTTCTGGAAAATGAGTTCTTATTTATGAATACTAAAAAATGATTTGTCCATAACCAATAGAATGAATCATTTCGTATTAATTAATAATTAATGTAGATTATGAAAATTAATATTACCTTGGTCCTGTGACCTCCTTTAGTTCAGTGTTTTGATCATTTGAACCTGATATTTGTATAATCATTTAATAGCGAGAACCCAATAAATACCCCCTCGTGTGGTGATTCACTATTGATATCTACAAAGCTGTGATGAAATTTTATGGGCAATTGTGTTTTATCTATAATCTTGTGTTATTTTTTGTTGATAAATTTACATTAATTTTGGAATGATAGATTATCAAATTTTATTCTATGTCTTTAAGTGGAAAAGAAAGATAGAAATCTGGATAGTAAATTCTTGTTCAAAACAATCAACCTCTTCCAAATCGAGATAACTAAATATTTATAGACATAGGGTTAATGTTTAATATTTAATTAATTTTTCAAAGGCCTTTAATAATATATTAAATACATAAGGAACCACTTATAATGTAATGAAATAATAATAATATTTTCTTGATCACTTCCACTACCCCATGTAATGATAAATATTTATTTTAAAATCGAACAAAATAATGTTTATCACCTGACAAAATCTGGTCCACTTGTCCTACTCAATATTTAATTAATTCATGAAAAAAATATTTGGATATATATTATTCATTTAATAAATATGTAAATCAATATTATATCCAATGGATGAGAGAAAAATATCTAGTTAATATTTATGTTATAAAGAAATTAATTATTTAAGAAATAAATAATTTGTTTCTACAGTGTGAATAAAAATAGATAAAAAATACTATAAAATAATGTAATTAAATAATTACCTTTTGAATAAGTATTTATTTAATATTTTTGATTGATTTATAAATTGTCAATAAATAATTATTATCAATTTTGAGAGATTTATATTTATTCCAATTGTTAAATATAAATAATATATATCTATATTTAAGAAAACACGTTATGTGTGACCCTCTAGTCCTCTTCCTCTCTATCCTTAAGAAGAGTTGGATAGTGTTCAAGATTACTATCTATCAATGGGTCAAAAAAACAATATAGTAAGAAGATAATTTACAATAAAAAAACATAATATTTAATATTGTGACATAAAATCACATTTTCATGTTATCTCAACAAGTAGCTTGCAATCCTGGTCATCAACCTGTATGCTTGATATGTCATTCTTTAACTAGATAAATTAAACTATTTATTACACCATGGTCATGAATTTATATTTTAGGGTCTTATTTGAACATATGGTCCTATTTATAAACCACTATGTAGATGTAAAATACATTTACTTCTTGATTTATTTGTTAATAATATATCATAAGCGACACATCCAACAAACCAAACTACTTGATGAACACATGCCATCTCAGTTTATGACCATACATATATGTGTTCAAGTTGTAACAAGAATTAATAAAATTATAGGTGTATATTTATAAGTACACTTGCTCATAAATTTGAATATCCAATTAAAAAACATATTTAGAATTCCTATGGGCGGATCTATTCTCATAATCTCCAATCTTCTAAATTACAGTGTTTGAACTTCTTAAGATGAATTCTCATTGGATTACGAGTACACACAATTGATATTCAACATATTCTCTTTACCATTAATGAATTTTATCAATGTGTAGAAAAATATATATGAATATTACTGTATAATTTCAACATTTTCATCATAGTGGGGAATTTCTATGACATTTTTCAATGTGAATGGTAATCTATGAAATTATTACATTAAATTAATATAAAATAATTAATGACGTGTAAAAATATATTTGATTGATATTATCGTATGAATATATATATATGAAATATAAATTATAAAAAATTCAATCTATAATTCAAAATCCATCAATCTCAATTGAGATGAACAGGAAGCTTGAGAGAGATTTATCAGATAATGATGTTAACTATTCTATTCAATATGTCCACTCCACTTTGACACCTAAAATATATAGGTTCCACACAATTATTTTAGGTTATTTAAAAATATTATATGTGTTAATAATATCACTATAGTGAAGAATTTATATCGGGATCCACCTGTAAAGGGCACTGAGATAGGGTTTCTCTCCCCACCACATCCTTCCTCTTCCCTGTAACGGATCGGCCGAGCTCCACTCCTCGCTGCTTTTGGTTGGCACAATTGTGGCATGTGGTCTCTCCTACGGCGACTTTGTGGACTCAATCTTGGCATCTCTCATCATTTTCTGGACTACATGGAGGCATGGTGAGGGGTCAAGGTTTTGATTTCCACACTACAGTGAAGTTTTCTACTTCGTGTCTGACTCGGCTAGGGGTGTGTTGGGCGGAGCTGGTTTCTAGGTGAGGTCTCAAAGGTGGTGAAGGGCTTTCTTCTTCCTCCTTTCATGTTCGTATCCAGTGGTGTTAGAGGTAAGGTTTTTTTCTTTTTTTACATTGATTTTTGATGGTCATTTTCATTTGTGCGATTCAGAATCTGGTGAGGCTCCTCGTCCCTCTAGAATTTGCAGTTGGTTGTGGATGTGATGGGGGTCGGGTCTTGGATTCGATTCTGGCAACCGGTGATGGTCTCAAGGTGAATGGGTTATTGATGCGGGTGTATTAGTCTGTAATCGTGATTTTGGAAGTTCAAGGTTTTGAGAAAGTGGTTAAGTTTATGGTTTTGGTTCGGATTTTCTATTTGCAAGGACTTCTAGCATTTGGGAGCATTTTGGTATTTAATATGCTTGATTTTTATGGAGGCAGTGATGGGTTGAAGGTGAGAATCTGTTTTTTGTACTTGAACCTCTTGAATTCTGGGTTGTTCTATGGGTATATGCAAATGCTGAGGTGCTATGAAGTGTGGGGGTTTTCAAATTTTGAATGTTTTGAAATGGTAGAGCTACTGGATGGTTTAATGTGTTGAGGAAACATAATAAAACATTGGTTTTGTACACCAGGGTCTGAGGCTCATGGCTCCGAAAGCTCACAACATATGTCTTTGTTGAATGATGTAGTGTTTTTTTTCTATTTTTAATCAGTTATCTAGAATTGTATGGTACTCTCTCACCTAAAAATCAAATTTCAAAAATAAAAAAATATATAATTTTCAATCAGTGAAGAATTTATGAGTATGTATGTTTTCTTCGAGATCTCTCAGTAAAACCCAGATCAACCTTTTCTCTAGGATTCACATCCATATTTAAATTTATGAAGTTGGAAATATTATATTGTGTAATGTTATCTTGATTTTGGTGACACGTCATTGAGGTATTATTTATTCAATTTTTATATAGAAAATATTTGGTTTATTTCCAATATATATTATCATAGATAATTATATTATTTCCTATTAGTTTTTCAATTATATGAAAATACAATCTTCCTTCAAAAGAGGTTTTACATCAATGAGTCTTTATTTGACAATGGAATATGAGATTATTGAATTGGTTTTACATATTCTTGTCCTTATAAGAATAAGGGTTGTTCTCAAATAGAATAATAATATTAATCAATGTTTGGAATATGTCTACATTATGGTCAATATAAATGGAAAACATTCATATTCTTTTAAATCATATTGTGGGATGTGATAAAGGGATCAAATTTCTCCAAATATCATTATTTTTCTACTAATTTTATATCTAAAAAACTTCTAGATTCTACAACTAGAGGAGTTATACATGGGATATGGTAAATAATACCAACTCTCCTATCTCTCCTATATGTGTTTTTTGATAACTTCATCGTATTTTCATGAGATACTCCAAAATAAATTATCTCAAGGTCAAATATTATCCATATATATGAAAAAGCATCTCAAAATAATATTATCTTTGTTAAGTATGAAATATCCTTCTGTAAGGGATTTATTAAATATATAATAAATGAATTATAGGGTTTTATTTTTTTGTGAAGATGGATGAAAATAAAAATAGTATATTGATCTCTTTAATGATCAATGGTTTATTGATGAATAAAATGTTCTCCTATGTTGTGGTTAGGATTGATAATAGAATTCAAATATATTATTCATTAATATAAATAAAGTAGAAAAGGAGGTTCCCCTCAGCTATATTAGTTAGTCCATACCTTTGTATTCCATTTCATTGTTGATGATCCTAGATACAATCACATATTATATTTATTCTCCTTTTTCTTTGTTTAGGGTTCCACGAATGTGGGAAAAAATAATGGTCATTGGTCGGAATGGGAGAAACTATATATTCCAATGGTTCATACTAGCTTCATATATCAGTACATAAGTGGTTTAATAATTCTCAACTTTATATACAAGGTTATAATCATATTAACCCTGATATTTATATTTTTTCATGTGTTCTTCATGAAATGTACTTATATTCAATTTATTTCATAAACTCATGTTTGACAACAAGAACAAAATTTCATTGGAGAAGTATCTGTGGAACTACCTATCACGAACCGAATCTAGTCGCCATCAAACAGGGAACAATCCCGGCCAGTTCCAAGGCCCGAAGGGCATTACCGATCCCCATGGGCAGGAAAATGTTCCCGGGTATCATATAATGATGATTGGGAATGATTTACCCTATTTTATAAACATTAAACTACAAACAAAGTCAATAAAAAAATATGGACTTTTCAACTAAAACCATCTTTTACAAAACATCAGAACTGAATTACATAAGTTAAAACTGTAACATCCCAAGTAAGTAATGAATAATAGATATTTTTATCTATGTCTATTAATGATTAAAATAGTGTTATAGAGGCTTAAAATGAGAATAAATACAATCTTATGCATGGAATACACTAATATTCTTAAAAGATTGTTTTAGTGCCTTTTGATGGCAAACCATTTTTGAATCTATATTTTGACAATTTTATAAACTATGTTTGTCAAAATAAACTTATAATTTATGATTGGGACATCAAAATTTACCTTGTGTGAATTTTTGGTAATTTTCTGACAATGTTCATTTTTTTAATGAATAGTGAAAAATACTGCATTTTACATCAAAACTACTTTTTAATCTAATTTATTTATATGATTAGATTATGTTTTGAATTGGTTTTTAAGTAAAATTAGAATCTATTTTTACCATTTTATCCAATGGTGGTCATTGGAATCAATTTCACTTTGAAATTAGACTTAAACTGGTGTCAATCTTTTGATACTTATTGTTTTGTAAAAACACGCTATTTGCTCTGGCAGCGGGAATTAATTATTAAATTAATTAATGTGACTTATATGATATGAATTTTGTAAAATAGACTTCATTTTTGAATTCGGAATATCAAATATAGCTTAGAGTGAATTTTTGGTAATTTTCTGAAAAACTTCAATTTTTGATGAATAGTGAAACCACTAAGTGGTAATCAAGAAAACTGATTTATCAGTTAAATGAAAGTTTACCACTAATGTGTATTGAATTTTGAAAATCCGACATACATGGTTATCATTAAGAAGTAAAATGTGGTTCAATGAGATTAAAATAAATTTTTTTGGTGAATAGTAACTTATTAAGTTCTTAATCGCGATTAGTGGTAATTAGTGTAGTTTAAGGAATAAATAATGCTTTAATAATATAAAATGACCTAGACACATGTCCCAACCTTATTGGTTGTGTCATGGCCGACCAAGACAAGCCATGGGTCAACTTGGGGACCCCATGGATCCACTTTTGTTGGGAAATGACATAAATTACTTTTTATTTAATGTTAAAGTGAAAATGACACAAACATAATATGTTTTGCGAAAACAATTTTTAAGTGGGGTTATACAAGTCCAAATTTTGATTATAAATATTCAATGGAAAGCTAAACAGATTTCCTACATCATATTAATTTTTTTATAATTTTTAGACATTAAATAAATTTAATTATTTATGACATAATAATAATGCAGCGATGACATCATTATTTGACGATTTAAATAAAATGGAAAGATAATATAAAATCTATGAACTACACATGTCCAAAACCAATTGGATGAATTGATTTCGAACCCTTATCACCTTATCCACGAATTATATCAATGTGGGACCTTTTAAAACCGAAACACATTTTCAAATAAAGTAATGTTTCTTTACTTTCCAAAAGTGCCCCTCCTCTCCCCTTATAAAAGGCCCCCACCTCTACCTCATTTCACACACTACTCAAGATTTTGGCTTGGCCAACCCCTGCCCATTTGCTCTCTCCACATCCCTCTCCTCATCCTAGAGGATTCCCTTTGGGATGAATCCTTTCAAAGGAAGCCTTTAGGCTCAAACCAAAAGGAGTTACACTTTTTAAGGTAATTCATTCTCTAATGTTCATTTGTTTTATTTTGCTTCTCCAACCACCTAAACTCTTTTTATTTACTTCTTTTGTAACAACACCAGTATCTTCAATATACTAGGATGTTGTTATAATATTTATTTGAGCTACACTTCCACACAACTACATCAAATGGTTAAAGAACATAAGGTTTCCGTGGATGGCGAAATTCTGCCTCCCGAAACGATGATTGTTCAACACTCATTAAACACCTTCAAAGGTGGCCATTATGATGTCACTATTTTTATATATGATATATAATATGTTTATGTTTTCCTTAAGATTCTGTTTTTTCATTTTGGGAATACGTTTATGGTTTCCATTATGGGTAAAACACGATATCTTCATTTTAGGAAGCGCGGACTACCGCCCCCTAAAAGTGATTTGATTCGTTAATACCATATGTGGGATGTGTAAAGGATAAAGTTAATGATATTATATATGTTATTATACTGGAATTATAATATACTCTTATATCATTATGATTCCATTCCAGAAAATATGAAATAGAAATGGAAGTAGCGTTCATGCGTACGTACGGCTTACCGTCTCCATGAACGGTGCATTTCATTTCTTACCTCTAAATGTGATGTAATATTATAAATGAATGTATGTACTGGATATATATGACATATATGATATCTAAATCATGAATACCATTCTGGATATAATGAACCTTTGACCAAATTAACAACATGTAAGTATAAGAAGTCAATTTTTGACTTAAGAACCAAATACCGACAAAATGAACATTATTAACTTAAATGATTACATGATGTTCATAACATGGTATAAAAGGAATAATGAACTTGAAAAAGATTCATAATAAAGTAGAGATTAACTCAAGTTTATTATTCAAGAGTTTAAAGAACGGTCGGGTCAAGTCGGATACGAGGTATGGGACTTCGTCTCAATCTCCTTTCATTGAGGCATATTTTATTTTATACACAACTTTCTTTTATACGGTGTATAAACCCCTTTGACTTTTACAAAGGAATCTTTTTTATACGAAGCGATTACTAAACGAAAAAAAGGAATGTTTTTGTCGTACGTATGCGGCGACAACGACTTCTCCTCCGTCGTGACCGTTATTTGAGTTTCAGCTTCCTCTACAAGCCATACCTTCTTTTTAAAAGAAAAATAAATACCATATTTTACTTTCATTTTATTTTGGTATTGAAAATGGTTTTCATAATGTTTTTATTATATCAATGTGTTGTATTGATATCTCGTGATTGAAATGTGGAAATTTTATGTTTCCTTTATGCATGTTTTATGTGATATGATTATGTTATGGTTCTTGGGCATTATTATGAAGACGGGTGGTTCCGTGATAAACTAAGGGCGGGTGAGCCCGTTATAGCTCTCCAATGCATTGGGTAACGCGAAGGAGTGAAACGTTAAGGTTTCTCCGAAGAGATTTTAGGGAATATACTGTGATGGGTATTCCAAACGTAAACAAGAGGGTTACTCCCTACGTAAGAATGTTATGAATGCCTCAAGTTACCTTTATGTCTTATGATTTCTATGATTTATTCATGATTTTATGAGGTATGTTAATGTGCCTATGTTTTATGGGTAAAGTATGACTTCATTCTTATTTATATATGAACTCATGTTTCCTTTCCATGTTTTTTTTATAACCCATACTGAGTTTTTATGCTCATCCCAAGTTTTTGAAATGTTTTTCACAGGTCAAGGGAAAGGTACATGATAAGATGATAGAGTCAAGGATGTGTCAAGAATTAATCCATGTTTTATTTTAAATGTGTGTTCCATTGATGGGAATGAAAAATACTATCTTTATGTAACCACTTTGTTTATATGTGGAATGTAATGCAAGTTTTATGATCTAATTCTCTAAAACTCTAAACCAGAAAAGATCCTCAATGTGTAATCTTGTAATAACTCAAGATTAAGTAAGGTTTAAGGCTGGGGCCTTATAGTTGGTATCAGAGGTTGGTTTAGATAACTTTAGGAGTTAGAATTCTATTAAATGATTATCCAAAAATATTTTTTTTTCTTTTTCGAAATGATATAGCATTTAAAGATTACCATGTTGCTTCATCTTAGACATGTTTGTTCAGAATGGTTTTCCGCAGAGGAAACAGGGAAGCTGTGCTAGGAAGGCATACAGAAGGAAATAACCTTCCGAATCAGCATCCAGAAATGGTCGGAATCGGAACTGAACAGTTTGTTGCAGTAATGGCGCAGTTGACTCAAGCGATAAATGGTGGTGGTATCCATGCATGAGATCAGCCAGATCAACCGCAGAGGAACATGTCAGTGGTGGAACATTTCATGAGGAAACATCCACCATCATTCAGAGGATCATCTGACCCTGTGCAAGCTGAAGGGTGGATTAAAGCACTGGAGAAGATTTTTGATGTCATGGGGTGTTCAGACAATCAAAAGGTTAGTCTTGCTATTTACCGTTTGGAGGGTGAAGCAGATCAGTGGTGGTCTATGGTTAAAAATATCAGGGATGCCGATGAGATTGATGCTCTTGACTGGGATGAATTCAAAGGTATGTTTCTTGAGAAGTATTTTCCTAAGGCTGTTCGACTTAGGATGGAAAAGCAATTCTTGGAATTGAGGCAAGAGGAAGACTCAGTGGCTGCCTATGAAGAAAGGTTCACTCGATTGGCAAGGTATGCTCCAAATTTTATCCGAGACCTTGATAGTAAAATCAATCGTTTTTACTCAGGATTAAAGCCAAAATATCGAAGGGCATTAGCTTCTCGTGAGTTTAAAAGTTATGAAAAGCTTGTTCGATGTGCTGAGAAGGTGGAAATGGAGTTTGCCGATGACCAAGTGTCCTATAACAACCAGCAGAAGAAGAGACCGAGGTGGCAGGAGAAAGGTAAGAATTCATCAAAGAAGTCTGATGGTAAGAGAACTAAGTTTCCAGTTTGTGATAAATGTGGCAAAAGGCATGCTGGGGAATGTCTTCTGAATTCTGGGAAGTGCTACCGATGTTGTAAGATGGGACATAAGGCTCGTGATTGCACCGAAAAGGATCAAGGTGAAGGTAAAAACAAATTTGATTTACAGTTAGTGAAATGTTTTAAGTGCAATGAGATGGGTCACTATGCAAACGAGTGTCCGACAAGGAGCTTGAGTGATGGGAAGCAGTTAGACTACAAGCAGAAAGGGGTGGTGAAATCCTTTGCAACTACTTCAGCAGATGTCGGGCCACCAAATGAAGTCGTATCAGGTACTTTGTTTGTTTTTTCAGACTATGCCAGTCTGTTGTTTGATTCGGGTTCTACACATTCTTTCATCTCTGAAACCTTTTCTAGTAAAATGGGAATACCATCTCAAGAAATGACTCCTGAAATTTTGGTAAAAACACCTGGGGGAAGTGTCGAGGCAAAAAGAATTTATAAGAATCTTCCTATCCTTATCTGTGGAAAGAACCTACTTGCAAACCTTATTGTTCTACCTCTAGTAGAGTTTGATGTTATCCTGGGTATGGATTGGATCTCTTATTACCATGCTAAGATTGACTGTAGAGCTAAAGAAGTTTCTTTTCAGAAAGACTTTCAGTTTGTTTACAAGAATGAACCCTTACTTTTGATAACATATCAAGAGGCCGAGAAACTTGTAAAAGATGGAAATGAATGTTACCTTGCACACGTCGTTGAAAATAAAGGAACTGTTCAGATTAATGATGTGCCAGTGGTAAATGAGTATCCTGATGTTTTTCCTGATGAGTTGCCTGGAATAATACCAGATCGGGAAGTTGAGTTTACTGTTGACTTAGTTCCTGATGCTAAGCCAATTTCAAAACCCCCTTATCGAATGGCACAAATTGAACTTTTAGAGTTGAAGGAGCAATTGCAAGATTTATTAGAGAAAGGTTTCATTAGACCTAGCACATCACCATGGGGTGCTCCTGTTTTATTTGTTAAAAAGAAAGATGGTTCTATGAGACTTTGCATTGTTTATAGAGACTTGAATAATATCACTGTTAAGAACAAATATCCTTTTCCTCATATCGATGATTTGTATGATCAGCTCCAGGGAGCTCAGTGTTTTTCAAAGATTGACCTGAGATCGGGGTACCATCAGCTGAAGGTAAAGGAGGCAGATATTCCGAAGACCGCGTTCCGTACGAGATATGGCCATTATGAATTTGTAGTAATGCCTTTTGGGCTAACCAATGCACCTGCTGTATTCATGGACTTAATGAATAGAATTTTCCATGAGTTATTGGATAAGTTTGTGGTGGTTTTCATTGATGATATTTTGGTGTTTTCTAAAAGTAAAGAGGAGCATGAAAAACATTTAAGGGTTATCTTGCAAACCTTAAAAGAAAAGAAACTGTATGGGAAATTCAGCAAGTGTGAGTTTTGGTTGCAACAAATTTCTTTCCTTGGTCACATTGTTTCTAAAGATGGAATAACTGTTGATCCTGCAAAAACAAAAGTTGTGGAAGAATGGCCAAGACCCACAAATGTAACCGAGATTCATAGCTTCCTTGGTTTGGCGGGCTATTACAGAAGGTTTGTTAGAAATTTTTCACGGTTATCTAGTCCAATGACTAAGCTAACTCGGAAGGGTGTTAAGTTTATCTGGACAGAAGAATGTGATGATTGTTTTCAGGAATTGAAAAGAAGATTGGTGAATGCTCCAGTTTTGGCACTACCTTCCAGGAATGGTGAGTTTGTTATATACAGTGATGCTTCATTGAAAGGACTTGGTTGCGTCCTAATGCAGAATGATCAGGTAATTGCTTATGCTTCACGACAGTTGAAAACTCATGAGGTAAATTATCCTACACATGATTTGGAATTAGCTGCTGTTGTTTTTGCTTTAAAAATTTGGAGGCATCATTTGTATGGAGTAAAGTGTGAAATATATACCGATCACAAAAGTTTAAAGTATATATTCACTCAGAAAGAGTTAAACATGAGACAAAGGAGATGGCTGGAATTAATCAAGGATTATGATTGTACAATTCATTACCATCCGGGAAAAGCAAATAAAGTGGCTGATGCTTTGATTCGAAAAAGTAATGCTTCATTAACAATGTTGCGTTTGGAACATGATCCTTTGGTTAACGATTTGATGAACTTTGGCATAGAAGTTGTTGGTGCAGGAAGTCCTTCTGTTTTGTTTCAGGTATCAGTGAGATCATCTCTATCAGATAGAATCAAGCAAGCACAGAAGCAAGACAGTGAGTTGCAGAAAAAGGTAGAGCTGGTTCAGAAAGGTAAGTTGCCTGAATTCAACATTGATAGTGATTGTGTTTTGAGATTTGGGAAGAGATTGTGTGTGCCTTGTGATTCACAGTTGAAGAGAGAGTTGTTATGTGAAGCTCATAGTTCTCCGTTTTCAGTTCATCCGGGCAGTACTAAGATGTTTAGAGATCTGCGGGAGTATTACTGGTGGGATGGAATGAAAAGAGATATTGCTAATTTTACTGTGAAGTGTTTGACTTGTCAGCAGGTTAAAGCAGAGCGGCAGTTACCGAAAGGGATGCTTCAGCCATTACCAGTGCCAGAGTGGAAATGGGAGAATATATCCATGGACTTTGTTGTTGGATTACCAAAGACATCTCGAGGTAATAATGCAATCTGGGTTATTGTTGATCGCTTGACCAAATCTGCTCATTTCCTTGCTATACGAGATACTTTCTCTCTTGATCAACTTTCCCGTTTGTATCTTAAAGAGATAGTCAGGTTACATGGAGTTCCTCTCTCCATTGTATCGGATCGTGATCCCAGGTTTACTTCTAACTTTTGGAAAGGCCTTCAGAAGTCGTTGGGTACTGAATTAAATTTTAGTACAGCTTTTCATCCTCAATCAGATGGGCAGTCAGAACGAACAATTCAGACATTGGAGGATATACTACGAGCTTGTTCTATGGATTATCAGGGAAGTTGGGACCAGCATCTTTCTTTGGTTGAGTTTTCATATAATAACAGTTTTCATTCCAGTATACAGATGGCACCATTTCAGGCATTATATGGGAAGCGGTGTCGAACTCCAGCTTTCTGGGATGAAGTGGGTGAAAGAAAGTTGATGGGACCAGAATTGGTAGAAGAGATGGTAGAAAAAGTTCAGCTGATTCAGAAACACATGAGAACAGCTCAGAGCAGTCAGAAGAGTTATGCGGATAACCGGAGAAAGGATCTATCTTTCGAGGTAGGTGATCATGTTTTTCTCAAGGTTTCTCCTTGGAAAAGTGTGATGAGATTTGGTAAGAAAGGAAAGTTGAGTCCAAGGTTCATTGGACCATACGAAATTCTGGAAAGAGTTGGATCAGTTGCATACCGAGTGGCTTTACCTCCGAGTTTATCTCAGGTACACAATGTTTTTCACGTTTCGATGTTGAGAAAGTATATGCCAGATCCATCTCATGTTTTGAGTCCAGAGGTAGTTCAGCTAGAAGAGAACCTATCTTATGAGGAACAACCGGTCCAGATTCTTGACCACAGGGAGCAAGTGTTACGGAATAAGGTGATTCATCAGGTAAAGGTTTTGTGGAAAAACCACATGATTGAAGAGGCAACATGGGAATCTGAAAATGCAATGAGGGATAAGTACCCCCATTTATTTGATAAGTAAATAAATTGCGGGGACGCAATTTTCTAAAGGGGGGAAGGATGTAACATCCCAAGTAAGTAATGAATAATAGATATTTTTATCTATTTCTATTAATGATTAAGATAGTGTTATAGAGGCTTAAAATGAGAATAAATACAATCTTATGCATGGAATGCACTAATATTCTTAAAAGATTGTTTTAGTGCCTTTTGATGGCAAACCATTTTTGAATCTATATTTTGACAATTTTATAAACTATGTTTGTCAAAATAAACTTATACTTTATGATTGGGACATCAAAATTTACCTTGTGTGAATTTTTGGTAATTTTCTGACAATGTTCATTTTTTTAATGAATAGTGAAAAATACTGCATTTTACATCAAAACTACTTTTTAATCTAATTTATTTATATGATTAGATTATGTTTTGAATTGGTTTTTAAGTAAAATTAGAATCTATTTTTACCATTTTATCCAATGGTGGTCATTGGAATCAATTTCACTTTGAAATTAGACTTAAACTGGTGTCAATCTTTTGATACTAATTGTTTTGTAAAAACACGCTATTTGCTCTGGCAGCGGGAATTAATTATTAAATTAATTAATGTGACTTATATGATATGAATTTTGTAAAATAGACTTCATTTTTGAATTCGGAATATCAAATATAGCTTAGAGTGAATTTTTGGTAATTTTCTGAAAAACTTCAATTTTTGATGAATAGTGAAACCACTAAGTGGTAATCAAGAAAACTGATTTTTCAGTTAAATGAAAGTTTACCACTAATGTGTATTGAATTTTGAAAATCCGACATACATGGTTATCATTAATAAGTAAAATGTGGTTCAATGAGATTAAAATAATTTTTTTTGGTGAATAGTAACTTATTAAGTTCTTAATCGTGATTAGTGGTAATTAGTGTAGTTTAAGGAATAAATAATGCTTTAATAATATAAACTGACCTAGACACATGTCCCAACCTTATTGGTTGTGTCATGGCCGACCAAGACAAGCCATTGGTCAACTTGGGGACCCCATGGATCCACTTTTGTTGGGAAATGACATAAATTACTTTTTATTTAATGTTAAAGTGAAAATGACACAAACATAATATGTTTTGCGAAAACAATTTTTAAGTGGGGTTATACAAGTCCAAATTTTGATTATAAATATTAAATGGAAAGCTAAAAAGATTTCCTACATCATAGTAATTTTTTTATAATTTTTAGACATTAAATAAATTTAATTATTTATGACATAATAATAATGCAGCGATGACATCATTATTTGACGATTTAAATAAAATGGAAAGATAATATAAAATCTATGAACTACACATGTCCAAAACCAATTGGATGAATGGATTTCGAACCCTTATCACCTTATCCACGAATTATATCAATGTGGGACCTTTTAAAACCGAAACACATTTTCAAATAAAGTAATGTTTCTTTACTTTCCAAAAGTGCCCCTCCTCTCCCCTTATAAAAGGCCCCCACCTCTACCTCATTTCACACACTACTCAAGCTTTTGGCTTGGCCAACCCCTGCCCATTTGCTCTCTCCACATCCCTCTCCTAATCCTAGAGGATTCCCTTTGGGAAGAATCCTTTCAAAGGAATCCTTTAGGCTCAATCCAAAAGGAGTTACACTTTTTAAGGTAATTCATTCTCTAATGTTCATTTGTTTTATTTTGCTTCTCCAACCACCTAAAATCTTTTTATTTACTTCTTTTGTAACAACACCAGTATCTTCAATATACTAGGATGTTGTTATAAGATTTATTTGAGCTACACTTCCACACAACTACATCAAATGGTTAAAGAACATAAGGTTTCCGTGGATGACGAAATTCTGCCTCCCGAAACGATGATTGTTCAACACTCATTAAACACCTTCAAAGGTGGCAATTATGATGTCACTATTTTTATATACGATATATAATATGTTTATGTTTTCCTTAAGCATCTGTTTTTTCATTTTGGGCATACCTTTATGGTTTCCATTATGGGTAAAACACGATATCTTCATTTTAGGAAGCGCGGACTACTGCCCCCTAAAAGTGATTTGATTCGTTAATACCATATGTGGGATGTGTAAAGGATAAAGTTAATGATATTATATATGTTATTATACTGGAATTATAATATACTCTTATATCATTATGATTCCATTCCAGAAAATATGAAATAGAAATGGAAGTAGCGTTCATGCGTACGTACGGCTTACCGTCTCCATGAACGGTGCATTTCATTTCTTACCTCTAAATGTGATGTAATATTATAAATGAATGTATGTACTGGATATATATGACATATATGATATCTACATCATGAATACCATTCTGGATATAATGAACCTTTGACCAAATTAACAACATGTAAGTATAAGAAGTCAATTTTTGACTTAAGAACCAAATACCGACAAAATGAACATTATTAACTTAAATGATTACATGATGTTCATAACATGGTATAAAAGGAATAATGAACTTGAAAAAGATTCATAATCAAGTAGAGATTAACTCAAGTTTATTATTCAGGAGTTTAAAGAACGGTCGGGTCAAGTCGGATACGAGGTATGGGACTTCGTCTCAATCTCCTTTCATTGAGGCATATTTTATTTTATACACAACTTTCTTTTATACGGTGTATAAACCCCTTTGACTTTTACAAAGGAATCTTTTTTATACGAAGCGATTACTAAACGAAAAAAAGGAATGTTTTTGTCGTACGTATGCGGCGACAACGACTTCTCCTCCGTCGTGACCGTTATTTGAGTTTCAGCTTCCTCTACAAGCCATACCTTCTTTTTAAAAGAAAAATAAATACCATATTTTACTTTCATTTTATTTTGGTATTGAAAATGGTTTTCATAATGTTTTTATTATATCAATGTGTTGTATTGATATCTCGTGATTGAAATGTGGAAATTTTATGTTTCCTTTATGCATGTTTTATGTGATATGATTATGTTATGGTTCTTGGGCATTATTATGAAGACGGGTGGTTCCGTGATAAACTAAGGGCGGGTGAGCCCGTTATAGCTCTCCAATGCATTGGGTAACGCGAAGGAGTGAAACGTTAAGGTTTCTCCGAAGAGATTTTAGGGAATATACTGTGATGGGTATTCCAAACGTAACCAAGAGGGTTACTCCCTACGTAAGAATGTTATGAATGCCTCAAGTTACCTTTATGTCTTATGATTTCTATGATTTATTCATGATTTTATGAGGTATGTTAAAGTGCCTATGTTTTATGGGTAAAGTATGACTTCATTCTTATTTATATATAAACTCATGTTTCCTTTCCATGTTTTTTTTATAACCCATACTGAGTTTTTATGCTCATCCCAAGTTTTTGAAATGTTTTTCACAGGTCAAGGGAAAGGTACATGATAAGATGATAGAGTCAAGGATGTGTCAAGAATTAATCCATGTTTTATTTTAAATGTGTGTTCCATTGATGGGAATGAAGAATACTATCTTTATGTAACCACTTTGTTTATATTTGGAATGTAATTCAAGTTTTATGATCTAATTCTCTAAAACTCTAAACCCGAAAAGATCCTCAATGTGTAATCTTGTAATAACTCAAGATTAAGTAAGGTTTAAGGCTGGGGCCTTATAAAAACTATGTTTAATGACCATTTAAAAGGTAAAAACCAAATAAGGACATGCCAGGAACCCTCATGTCAAGGGTCACCACCCTCAAGCCATCTCCACAAGACATCATCGCCAAGGACCTGCCAGAAACCCGAATCACTAGAACTAAAAACTCTACCCAACCTGTCACAAAAAAATAACAATGTCTACTTACACCGAAGGGTGTAATTAGGGTGAGAGCCAAATCCCAATAGGATAACACCACTAATATATTCCATGTGATAATCATTTAATGATGAAAGTCATGCATGTTTTCAAAAAAATGAGATGCTAGTAAAAATTTCTAAAAGATCCAATATCAAATAAAAACAGTTTACAGGTGGGCTAATTTGAAGAATAAAAACTTTTAAAATAAATATCATAGCTACTGAATTTTCCAGCCTCTCATACCGTATGCCGACGGTATGCACAAAATATCCAGTCAGCACAAGCAATGGGAAATAACCCCTAGGAAATAGCTAGTTGTGGGTCCCAGGTACCTCGTATCTCGGTGAGAGTATCCATAACAAATATCCGTTATCATGCACGATCCACTAGTAGGGAACATATCCATAACCTAGTGGTCCCCAATCATCATCATCATAGTTTAGTTAGATTTGTAAGCGTCAATCTTTTTAAGTGATTATGAGGCCAAACCCCACGAATTCACTAGAATACCAGTACACGTCCACCCACCTTGAGACATGGGTTTTCCCATTATGGTAAAACTAGTTAAACAAGTCAATGAATGTAGTTTTCACATGAAAATATCATTTAAATATCATAAATTCAACAAACATCTTACATGTATACAACACTAGTAACAAAAGTCTACTTTTCATTCTGATTTATTTTGAAATCTGACTCACACCAAAAAAGCCCACAATACATTTCACATTTCTTTAACAATTCTACAAATCCATTTAACAATTTTATAAAACCATTAAAATATATTAACTCTCATAATATCCCAATCACTTGTTACATATTACGCTTTTTACATTCAAAATCATTTCATCATCAAAAATACACGAAACATCCCACAAACATGTTTCGCTCCAACATCACAATTTATTAAAACATTTTAGAAATTTACAAAATGATATAAAATTGTTTGACATCTTAAAACCTCACTTCACCTTTCAAAACCCATTAATAGGTGAACAAACATACCAAACAGTACAAATACACCCTTTTCCCACTTTGTTTGACAAACTAAAACATTTTCAATTTGCATAAAAAGAACCCAAGTGGTGTTAATATATCTTGCACACAAAACCCATTTCAAAACCACCATTTAAGACCAAAAACCAAAAAAAATCCTATCCAAAATAAAATTGGACGCCATAGAGACATTTATAAAACCACTTTCAGGTTTGATAAAATCATCGTTAATAATACTACAATAGTATCAAATGAAAACACACATTTTCATAAAATGCTCGCAAGAAGTATAACAATGTTTTACACATAAAACCTATTCAAAAACCTTATTTTTTTGGAACACATGACAATAATACATAAACAAACCATAATTTGATGTCCAAATAATATTTAGAAAACCAATTCCATAAGTTATAAAATACACCCAAATAATACCCCATTAGTAACACATTAAAACACCCAATTTCAGGTTAAAATCCAATTATAAAATTTAACACTTAAACAAATCAATCATAAACCATTTTTGAAAAACACCCAAAATATGAGGAATATGAAAAATGACTAAATACGACAAGCTAACTCATCAATAATTTTTTACACATGGAACCCCCTACTAAAAGTGACGAATCACTCAAAACTTGGTGTAAAACATCAACCGCACCACCGCTGCATCACAAGGATGATAAATCCAGCCCTAGACTAAAATATTTAACCAGAAAGACATAAAATCAATCCTTATGTTCTAACCCTAACTTCTACACATTTATAACAAAATGAAATAGGGAGGAAACCATAAGGAGAATGAAGAAATTTAAGAGAGATAACACTTACTCAAAACAATATTGAATAAAGAGACCCAAAATCCTCCAGAATCTGAATTTACAAACAACCAAACATTCAAGGGAAGTTATACCAATGATTATGAATCCATGTTGGAACCATAATGGGGGAAAAAGAGAAATAATTGAGATTGTTATGGTGTAAATAACTTACCTCATCAAATCTGCCTAATTTTAGAAACCTGAAGAATTTCAGAACTCAATCTCGATGAAAAAGACCTCCAAAGTGGGGGTAAAGGAAATGGGAGAGCTCCTGGTCTTCTTATGGTCGAGAGGGAGGTGGAATCAACTAAAAATTCATTATAATGAATATGATATTAAAAAATTAAATAAAAATAATTTAAAACTGTAAAATGGGCTTTCAGGATGGCCAAATTCTCAAATAAAAACCCAAATCTCCCATGATTATGGATTTATGAAGTCTACAAATTTAAATTTGGTGTTAATATATCAGGGGAGGACATTTAAGAGTTGTAATGAGTGAAAATATTAAAAAATGAAAAATGTATAAAAGAAACAAATTTTATTTTTAAATCTTGAATTGGGCTCACGGTTTGGCCCAATTCATGACAACTCACCTATTCTCCATAAATCCATGGGAAACTCCAAAAACAAAGAATTAATGGAAATAAATTAAAAATTACATTAAAATAATTTATGTATGTGACAATTCTCCCCACCTTGAAAACACTCCACCACAGAAAGTCACAACATGGTCAAAGCAACAACCAAACCCCACGGAGAAACCAGTAGGTACTCCCCTTCCAGGTTTCACCCCAAAGGCCAAAACACCTCCAGTGATCAATTAAGGATGTATTAGTCTCGCAAACCAAACATACACCACATTCCTGAAATGATCAATCACATTAATACATTATCCAAAAATAAAACTCCTTAAACACTATCTGAACAAGACTCAAGAAATTCACCCAAACAAACAACAACATCGAACAAGGATACAATTACCTTACTATAACTAAACCATTTGGAACTCTACAATTGTAATTTTTACACCAGGAAGATATAACTAGCATGATATCTCTAAACGAGACTACCTACCGCCAAGACAAAATTAGGGATAAATCTCATTTACTGGTACGGGGGAACACAAATAGGCTCCCAACCATAAGAGACAATCAATATTTTTTTCGAGACAGAATCAGGATACTAACAGGGGGATTTCTAAATGAATGCACCATTGCAATGGGTATATTCCATCAGAAATTTATGAATGAACTTATATAAGACTCATAGTGGCTCTCCCCACCTTAAGAATCAACTTACTCAACCGACCTGCATTGGTCGGTACAGAAAGACCCCAAAATATGAAGAGTTGGGAAGGCCACATGGTTAGTCTGCATGACTTAGGAAACCATGCTTTAACAGTGTGGATCCTTCTATCCAGATAGTTTTTTTGGGTCATGGTCAATATTAACCGAGGGAAAATGATGTTCTCAACCAATCTAGCCAAACTTCAATTCTTTCTCCAAAGAGTCAGTGGAAACTAAAGGGGGAGGGAATAACATTGGGTGATGACATGGGTACACGACACTCCACCTATTTCCACCAAACATGATCAACAAAAGAATGATGATGACACCAAAGGTTTAAACACATTCTAAATTTCATACTGAGGATATGACTTTGTACAAGGGTTTAAATGACCCTGTGATTTCCCCTGACTACATGCTAGCTTCTCTCTGATACCTATGGATTGAGCTCAAATGATAGAAGCTTATTCAGTCTCGCAGTTAGTCTTTGGAATCCCACTAAATGAGAATTCTTCTTTCTGTTCCACCAAAAACTACACCGTAATCCCAGATAAGCTTTCCAGACATAACACATTCCAAACTCACTTTACCCAATCCCAATATGTCACTGAAACCAGGGCTATGAAGATGAACACACATCACACCGTGTTTCTTTAGGTGATAAACCATAGAAGTAAACAACACCTACACTCACATTAATCTAAAATGGATGATTTTTATGTTTTTCCAAGGGAGATATTCACACAACATAACAAGGACTCTCAGAGGATTTCACTACTTTCACCTATATGGTCAATCGAGTACATGACATCATAAGGCATTACCGAACATGACCATTGGGACTGATATAAACAATGCATGGAGGGAGACCTTATAAAACATCCCCAAACAACAAACAATTATAGAATGTGGCCATGATATCCTATCATGACAATATTTACCACACCGATGGTTCAACATTAACTCATGGCTCAAAGAAACAATGAAGAACCTAAAGGACCTCTTAAACACCATCGAGACACTCATCCACAGTAACAACCCTAGACCACATCCACCTTCGACGCATCAGGAAGCATAATAAACTATGGTCTCTTTCAACCATCCACGAGCACTCTCCTATTACAAGAGGATCTTAAAAAATCAATGAATGGAATGTGTATAGTCTCTATATAAAAATCTCAATAAAAATATTCCTTATATTGATCAAATGGAGGGTCTTCAAATGGATAAACAATCCTAGTTTCACTTCATTTGTGCACTAACCTATAATGGGGGTGTACCTTATATAGCAATTGAACCCAAGGACCCAACCAAGGCGGTCCATTTTTCAAGATATACCACAATACATATCCAAGAACATTAAAGTAACCATCATAAAGGCGTCCCAAAACATTTTTCAAAAGAGACCACTAAGTGTCCCTATAACACAACTTACTGACCAAACCCAAACCCAAAACACAGTTCAAACAGGAGGGGTTCTTGTAATCAAAACATCCCACAAAATCATCATTTTTTCAAAACACATAATATATACCATCCCAAACAATTCATCAAGACATCATGTTTTTATTTAAAAACATTTCTTGAAAACAATCGATTCAGCGGTTAGTGTATCCACCAATGGTACCCCATGTGCCTTACACAAGGATGTTTCTGTTCCACACCAGGAACCCAACTCATAAACATCCCAAAACTCATCCAGTCATTCCATCAACCATCCATCATCCCATATAACCCCATGCATGTGGCTTATAATGGATATAACATAGGTAAAAAAATCTTTCCACTTTTCAAAACCAAAACTGTAATCCAACAAATCCTTTTTCTCAAAACCGCTAACCACGAGAAAAAAATACCAACTAACATCTTAACAAACATTTCAAAAATACACAAAATTTTTGAAAAGAACTCACTTTCATGATATTCAGATCAATTTCAAAACATCCCATCCCATTAAAATACCCTTTGATTGTTTAGGAAACTCTATTGGAAACACTTTCCAAAACCAACATCAATATTGTTCCTTGTTTCAAAAGATGTGTAAGTACACCATCTTCCATTTCAATTTTTTTTTTAAATTAAGATCCACCATTTCATTAATCAATCCATTCCCTCATTATTTTAAAATCATTTCAAAAAAACTTTACCCTTCTTAAAATCAAGTCACTTTAAAACCAAAGTGCCAAGATTTCAAAACTAAAGCACAAAACAATGCGAGAGGAAACTAGTTTCAGTGGGTGACATGAGAATATGGTTGGCATCAATATTGCAATCACTTGACTATCACAGGGAGTGTTCTAGAGAATATCTCTAGCTCTACATGGCTGGCCAGGCCCTGCGAGCTCACTGAGACCATTAACCCAACTATCATTTCATTTCCCCTAATCATCATCAAACCAAGAAAACCAAATGACTTATATAAATACCAACATCCCCTGGCAACTTGAATCCGGTCTTGAGGTGTGGTGATCAGAATCACAACCCATAATCAAACTACCAAGTTCCAAAAATCCTAACCCAAGATTATCCCGACTGTTCCCTAAATAACGTGACCCAAAGAGTTAACCAGAACCTCCTTTGATACCATTTCGTCACAAACCGGATCTGGTCGCCATCAAACTAGAACCAAACCCGGCCCGTTCCAAGGCCCGAAGGGTGTTCCCAATTCCCATGGGCTGGAACAAGTTCCCGGGAATCATGTAATTATGATTGGGAACAATTTATCTGATTTTATAAACATTAAACAACAATCAAACTCAATAAAACAAATCTGGATTTTTCAACTAAATCCTTCATTTAGAAAATTTCAGAACTGAATTACATAAGTTAAAACTATGTTTAAAGACCATTAATAAGGTAAAAAACCAAATAAGGACAGCCCAAGAACCCTCATGGAATGGGTCACCTCCCTCAAGCCATCTCCATAAGACTTCACCACCAAGGACCTGCCAGAAACCCAAACCACTAGAACTAAAAACTGTACCCAAACTACAACAACAAAAATAAACAAGTCTACATACACCCAAGGGTGTATGTAGGGTGTGATCCAAATCCAAATAGGACACCGCCACTATTATATTCCTTGTGATAAAAATTTAATGATGAAAATAATGAAAGTTTCCAAAAACATGAGATGCTTGATAAAATTTCTAAAAGATGCAACATTAATTAATTTTTTTTCAGGTGGGCTAATTTAAAGAATACAGAATTTTAAAATAAATACCATAGATACTAAATTTTCCAGCCTCTCATACCATATGTCGATGGTATACACAAAATATCCAGTGAGCACAAGAAATGGGAAATAACCCCTAGGCACTTTCTAGTTGTGGGTCCTAGGTACCTCGTATCTCGGTGAGAGTAACCATCTCAAATATCTGTTCTTGTGCACAAGAAACTATTAGGTCACATACCCATAACCTTTTGGTCCCCAATAATCGTCATCATAGTATATTTAGTGTTGTAAGCATCAATATTTCTAAGTGAAACTGAGGCCAAACCACACAGATTCACTAGCATACTAGTACACGTCCACCGACCGAGATACCCATGTTTTCCCTTTGTTCTCAAACATGTTCAACATGTCAGTGAATATAGTATTCACAAGAAAATATCATTTATATATCATAAATTCACTAAAAATACCACATGTATACAACACAAGTAACAAAATTCCACTTTTCATTCAGATTGATTTTGAAATCCGACTCACACCAAAATAGCGCACAACACTTTTCACATTTCTTCAACACTTCCACAAATCCATTTAACAATTTTATAAAACCATTATAATATATTAACTCTCATAACATCCCACTCAATTCTTACATAATACCCTTTTTACCTTCAAAATCATTTTATCATCAAACTTACACGAAACAGCCCACAAACAAGTTTCGCTCCAACTTCACAATTTATTATAACATTTCAGAAATTTACAAAAAGTTATAAAAATGTTTGACGTCTTAAAACCTCACTTAACCTTTCAAAACCCCTTAATAGGTGAACACACACACCAAATAGTAAAAATTCAACCTTTTCCCACTATGTTTGACCAACTAAAACATTTTCAATTTTCATAAAAAGAACCCAAGTGGTGTCAATATATCTTTCACACAAAACCCATTTCAAAAAACCATTTAAGACCAAAAACCAATCCAATTCCTATCAAAAATATAATTGTAATCCCTAGAGAAATTTATAAAACCACTTTCATGTTTTATAAAATCACCATGAATAATACTACAAAAGATCAAAATGAAAACACACATTTTCATAAAATGATATAAAGAAGTATAATAATGTTTTACACATAAAACCTATTCCGAAACCCACTTTTTAGGCCCAAATGACACTAATACATTACCAAACCAGAATTTGAAGTCCAAAGAAGATTTATTAAACCAATTCCATATGTTCTAATATACACCCAAATAATACCCCACAAGTAACACATTAAAAACCCCAATTTCAACATAAGATGAAAATATAAAATTGAAAACATAACCAAATCAATCATAAACCATTTTAGCACAACACCCCACATATGAGTAATACTAAAATGACTAAATACAGAAAGACAACTCATGAATAATTGTTTACACATGGAACCACCTACCGAAAGTGTCGAATCCCTCAAAACATGGTGCGAAACACCAACCGCACCACCGCTGCATCACAATGATGATAAATCCTTCCCTAGACCAAAATATATAACAAAAAAGACACCAAATCATACCATATGTTAGAACCCTAACTTCTTGAAATTTATAACATAATGAAAGAGGGAGGAAACCCTAAGGAGAGTGAAGAAATTGAAGAGAGAAACAGTTACTCAAAACTATATTCAATAAAGCGACCCAAAATCCACCAGAATCTAAATTTGAAAACAAAAAACCAATCAACGGATGTTCCAAAAAAGATTATGAGATCATGTAGGAAATGGAATGGGTGAAAAATAGTATGAATTGAGAGAGTTATGATGGGAATATCTTACCTCATTAAATCTGACCGAATTTAGAAACCTTAAGAATTTCAGCAATCAATCGCGATGAAAACGTCCTACAAAGAGGAGGGAAAGGCAATGGGAGCACGCTTGGTCTTCCTAGGGT
Source organism: Viscum album (assembly GCA_963277665.1). Taxonomy (NCBI): domain Eukaryota; kingdom Viridiplantae; phylum Streptophyta; class Magnoliopsida; order Santalales; family Viscaceae; genus Viscum; species Viscum album. The sequence goes on from OY728161.1 coordinate 978,881,478, forward strand.
CTAGAGGGAGGTAGAGTCACCAAAAAATTCATTAGAATGAATATGATAATAAAAAATTAAAAAAACAATTTAAAACTGGAAAATGGGCTTCCGGGTTGGCCCACTTCTCAAATAAAATTCCAAATCTCCCATGATTATGTATTTATAAAGGCTCACAATTTAAATATGGTGTTAATATTTCAGGGGCAGAAATTTATAAGTTTTAATGAGTGAAAAATATTAAGAAATGATAAATATATAAAATAAACAATATTTATTTTTAAATATGGAATTGGTCTCACAGTTTGGCCCAATTAATGAAAACTCACGTATTCTCCATAAAACCTTTGGAAACCCCCAAAACAAAGCATTAATGGAATATAAATTAAAATTAAATTAAAAATAATTTATGTATGGGACACTACCCCTCTATATGAAAAAGGATTGTTTTGGTGGATTGTATGAAACGATATTAATTTTTAGAATGAATCTAGGTTGTTCAAAAATATTGGTTTAGAGGCCTCTTCTCTAGTCATGGTGGGATTTTATGATATAATGGTCTATGTTCTCATTAATGAATTTATGCATGGTTGGTGCATGGATGTTCTTACTGACTAACATAATAAGAAGGATCATAACATAATTATGAGTATCCCAATAACATTAGGTACAGTAGTTGAGGAACATTACTTGATTTGGGAGCCTTTTGGATTTTATTTTGTTTTCTATGGTTATAAAAATCTGGTTGATAACATTTTAGGGTTCCTTATGAACATTTATGGACATTTATTTAGTATTTTTGGATAAAAATAAGGTTAAAATTTTTATGTGGAATGAGTGTTGTTCTATTCTAACTACACATAATTTTCCTATTATTCACCCTATTTCTCAAGAGGTAATTTGTCCAATTTTTCATAATAATGTGGAGTTACCTTTGCATGTATATTTATACTATTTTAGGTCTTGGGGTGTTTGGATGCCAAGAAATGAAAAACTATAGAGTTTTTATTGATCTTTCCAACATTTAAACAACATTTTATGTTGGATTTCATCATAGGATCCACGTATTACAATCCATAGTTGTATAATTTCTATCATGATTTGGACTAGGCACAATTGGGTTCTCTTTTAACATTCTTCGTTATGTGATAGTTTTCATTGTGATAAGGCCCCTGAATTTTCTAATTTATGGGAATCTAGAACATCTTCTGTTGATTTTTCTTATATAAATGTGAATTCAGGATTATCTCGCTAGATTCCTCTCTCGAAATGGTATTTTTTAATTGAAAAAAGATAATGTGGATTCCGGGATTACAGTATGCTTTGGATATTTTTGCAGAAAGATCAAGTTCTGGTGGTGGTAGTCAATTGCTTGGATTTTATCAGTACAATTGAAACATTAGTAGAAGAGGATTTTACCCTTCTCCAAAATATTTTATTTTTTAAAACTAATAAATGGGACAATATTATATTTGAATTATATTGCGAGTTGGTGAGCAATTATATTACAGAATACTGGGGAGACCCCCAAATCTTAGGTCGCATCCATAGAAGAATTTTATCCCAGATTGATTGTTTGAGTTGTTTCAAATTATATTTTGTTACGCATGACATAAATAAAGTGCCCCATTATTTTGTTAGTTTTATGAATGTTTTTTATTATCATATTTGGTTTGGGAATTTTCTCAATTTTCACTAGATCTGTTTCATATTATGTGTAAATACATATTTAGTATTACCTAAATCATAATTTAGAAAATATATTATATCTATATCAATATAAATGTATTTATAAATTAAATGATGATTTATTTTAATATACTATTTTTTAGGAAGTACACCATTAATCAGTAGTAAAAAACACTAATAAAGATTGTTTTTGATAATGCAGATAAGGCAGATTATTTATGAGAACAAAAAACCTATGTAAAGAGAGTAATTTATCGTATTTACCATTTATAATCACTTTTTTAATACCATAGTTTAAAAATAAACCTTTTCATTATTTTTTAGTATCCATAAAATATAGTTTTGATTCAGAGAAATTATTTATTAGTTCCATTGAGTTATATCACTACCATATATAGTCTAACGACAAATTACAATGGGTTGGAAAAAAAATTTGACACTATGAAGGTTTTTGAAAGTGAATAGTCCTCATAAATGTAGACTTATGACATATACACATAATTACTGATAATTAATGACATAAACCAATACAATATAAACATGTAAAATTATAATATGAATGAAAAAAATTATGTGGATGAGTATACGAATGAAATGATATTGTATGTAAATACCCCTAAGAGTTTCCAAATAGCTATGAATGTGGGTATCATGCCATCTTCATGACCTCCAAGAATAGTGTTCATGAACATCTCTTCACAAACAATTTTAAGGGAAATCCACCAATAATTTGTATTTTCTAGGATTTTTGAAGAGGCACACAATGTATTCTCGACCCCCAAATGGGTTGATGATGTTGATCTCCTCTGGTAGATGTTGGTCGTATATGACACAGTGGATGAGTATTCCCATGATGGAAGAATTGGAGGCGATATCAGTGCTACATAGTCTACGGTAACACCACTCTAAGATGATGTGGTTCCATTATGAAGATATTGTGCACTCATTCACATAGAGGGCCGGTATAGAATGGGTTCCCGTGGCTGAATAGAATTTCAATTTGATCATGTAGTCACATATGTCCCCTATTATAAACATAACTCCAAAATCAAAAAGAGTTGAAGTAAATGGAATGTTCATATTGGTCAAATACCTATCATTGGAAATAAATTAAACCTTGTTCACTGATTTAGTTTCACACATTCCATTGAGGTATGTCCTCTATAATTCTATCAGATGCCAACTTTTGTGGTTTAAATCCTGTAAAGCTACTAGTATGATTGGAACCATACTATGGAGATACTCCATAGAGAGATGTTACAATGAGGTTAGGGATGAGATATTAATGAGCTAGTATATATTTTACTACATGAACAATTGGATGTAGTTCTCCATAACCATTAGGTCTCTATTGATATGGTCTACCTCCTAGGGGTTGAGTAATATGGGATATCTTCCATCATTCATTCATTGAAAGCCTTTCATTATTAGCTCATTGATAAAGTAGATATCGACCAAGAGAATCATTCAAAACTCCTTCTCCCATTTCTAGAGGTGGATAACGTAACTGATGGAGGATATCGTAGCTGAAAACACAACCACATAGATAGAGTTTATAGGTTTAGAGCGTTGTAGACTCCTGTGATGAGCAGTTCCCAACATTGATTTTTCAACAATCAATGATCAATGTGAGTTCTATATGATGATGAATGTCGTGATCCACCAAATTGAATAATACAAATAGACAATTGATAATAACATCAGAACTAGAGATAGGATCATCACATATTATTTTTATTTAATTTAATTAAATAAAGAATTACCTTTATGGAATTATATCTATGTTGACGAATCTGGTAACAGATTTGTGGTGCACGATCATTACATTATAGAATCCATGTGTAGATTTACTTTAGTTGTGATCCACATGTTTTCCATGAATCTATAGATGTCGTCAATGGAATCTTCTTGTTTCTACAATGGAAGATCTGTGCGCTTTCCTCAACCACCTTTGATCACTTTGAGAACCACATCCAAATATTTTGTCTTGATCTAGAAGAGGATTATTAATCTACATTATTAGATGAATTATTGGATAAGAGGGCTATCTTGTGCATGAGAAGATTCTCCCGGATTTTTGTGCACGACCATCAAAATGTGTTGGATTAGTATGAAAATATCATAACATGGTTTATATATCACCAGGGTTTAATATAAAATAATTGCAAAAGAGTCCTTAATTTTTTTATTATATCCTATACAATACCAATGTCAAATAATATAATTATTATTATTATTTATCAACATGTTCTTATCTTGAAAATTATGATTAATTATTATGTAATTAAATAATACTCAATATTTAATATTTTCTCAACAGAGCTGAAAAATTGGTCCACCATTCTTCCATAATATTTATCGGAACTAAATAATGAGTATTTGTTTATTAAATAAATATCACTTCATTATTCATCAATAGAAAAGAAAAATAATATATTCACTAAATTGAAAATAAATTTTTATATACGAGAAATCTAAAGTAAATAATTATTAAACCAAGTATGGGAATATTATTTTTTCAACATGTTAACTACTAAATTATGATATATATTTTTACGGATATTTTGGATAAACATAGTGGGTGACCCTCAAAGACACATTCTCATTGGCATTAGGAAAAGTATCATAATTTCTATGGTAATAACCTAGAAACGCGCCATGACACCTCAAGATAAATATTTCAATGACGCAATGAAATTTCACCTCTTATAGATTATTAATGCGTATTATAATATCTTTATCACTTTATCTCTAATCAAGCAGGTTGCATGACGGTGTCATCAAATTATGTGATTGTTGTATCTTTCTTTGACACCAAGGAAGGAAACAAATTTATTTAGGACATATCATTTCCATGAAGGGGCCTGAGATATCTAATTCGGTTACCCACCATAAAGGGGCAAATACATTCTCACATTTTTCATTAATGGATTGTTTTTAGTGACACTCCCAATGTATCATACCTCTCTGTGAACATCTTGCATCACAATTTTCAACAATACATCTAAGTGTAGCAATCATAATACTCATTAATAATAATCATAAATTCTATGGATTAATACACATGTTCATAGATAAGAAATTACAAAGACACGTATAAATGTGGATTTCCTACTAGCAGGTCTCGTTCTCATAATTCCCAACTACATATTACAAAGGTATTACACCATGATAAGGTTCCTCAATGTCCTATGATTATCCAACCAGGAAATTCTGTATCATTGTTTTTACTAAAATTATATCATCCGACTATGGATGAAAAATTTAAGAATAGTGTTCTTGCACTTTTGGGTTCTCATCATAGTGGGGAAAAATTATGACCTTTTAGAGCACCAGTTATTCTAATGATATTATCACATACTATATTACTCCAAACAACAATCATGATGTGATAATGAGTTTATTAATATTCCAAGACTATGAATATAGGTTATCATAAAGTACAAAGAAGTTGTTTCTAGGGAACCGACTCAAACGAACTCCATCTTTCAAAAGATATAACTACTAATAACCTTCAATCCACTATCTCTCATGTGATACACATATATTTTCGGATATTAAACATTTTTAATGTGTCACACCATGTTTTCTTCCTTGGGTACTCTTCTTATTGTAATATCACCTCTATGATATAAATCCCTCATGTGGTGACAATTTTGGAGTATATGATTTGTTCATGGGTTTGACCTTGGATCTGTTGTAAGATCCATCATTGACATATTATCAAAATACGTCGTTATTGGTTCATCACTACTAGGAACCACATAATTATCTTAGAAAATGTTCAAAATCAAATTTTTTTTGTTTTCTTCACTAAAATCTGCTAGACTAAGTCTCCACTATAGAATAAGTGAAAACTAGATAATTTGAACTAATATAGATTACAACTCCTCAACTGAGACATAAAATATATCCTGAATGGATGTTTAGATCATTTTGATATATCTGAAATCCAGCCTCAATATAACCCTTGATGACCATCTCCTCATCCCCTCCATACAATGGGAATATTCCATTATTTTTTCTCAGATACATAAGGATAACCTTAATATTTTTCCAAGGTTTTTCTCAATGATCTCCTTGATATATGCTTACCATGATAAATTCATAAGAAACATAAATTCTATTACCTAAAATGGAATACATGATTGATCCTATAATAGATTAGAATGATATGCTACTCATTCTATCTTTCCGCAATTTTTTCTATGGACACATTTTAATAAAAAGATGTAAACCATGTGACACTAGAGCCAATCCCCTCTTGGATTGTTCTATACTAACTATCTTGTTTATATACTCAATTTATGTAAGTTGACATAGTCTTATATGCCTCTTGGATCTACCAAGAATGATCTTGATCCTTAAAATATAGGCTTCATCACCTAAGTTCTTCATAGAGAAACATTGGATTAACAAGTCTATAAAAGACTATTAGAAAGGTATTCCATTTACAATAAGTAATATTTCATAAAAATATATTTCTAGGATAATGAATTCATTCCCACTAAAACTTTTTTAAACACTTATTCACATTCATTCCTAATTAAACCTAATTATTTTTATTGTTCCATCGAATCGAATGATCCATGACCTGGATGCTTTCTTAAATCCATAAATGGTTGTCTGAAAATTGAAAATCATTTTTTCCACACCTAGAGTCACAAACCCTTATGTTTGTTTCAAATAGAAATCATTATGATGTTTCCTAATAAGGAATGATGTTTTGAAATCCATCTTCCAAATCTCATACTCATGGAATGAAATTATAGAAAATAGAATTTTGATGGATTAAAACATGTAAAATAGGGAAATTGTATTCATTGTAGTAAATTACTTAACGCTTCATAAACCATTTATCCATTGTCCTTTCATTATAGGTATTTATTTTAACTTGTATGAACAGTATCCTTTTGAATACACTTTTTCATCCAACATGATATACATCAACTGGTTCATTGGATAGAACCTAGAAATAACTATGATACATGAAATCCATTTCATAAATCATTGATTCATTCCATCTTTTAGATTCTGATCTCTCTACTTCCTCCACGTAGGAGAGAGTTTCATCATATTCACCAAAAATGAGTCACCATATTTAGTGATATGAAAACCATATCACTCAATATATCTTACATATATTACAGTACAATGTAGAATTTGTGTTTCATGATCTACTTCTTCCACAGAGACAAGTGTAATCTGAGGGGTTGTAAAGGCTGTATCCCTTTATTTCCATGGGATTCCCGATAAAGATACACCTGATACACCTCAATGCTGATTTTTTTTCTAATAAAACCTATTTCAAATTTCTCCCAACCACATACATGTGTTTGTGAGGTTATGGGTTTCTTTCCACTCCATAACATGAAAGTAATTATATTTTCCACTTCATTCGGTTCCCAGTTTAATGTGTATACCTCATATTTCAATGAATATACCCCACAGGATTATGAATGATCTGCATGACTCGTAAAATATCATTACATGTCTATCAAGGAATGGCTCCTCATTTTATTAACAATATACCATTGTGGTGTGTAGGGTGGAACGAGTTGAGATAAAAACCCAGAATCCCATAGAATGTGAATGAAATCTTGGTTATGATATTCACCACCTTGATCCGATCAATTCTTATTCATATTCATACAAATTTCATTCTTTAATTCATTCATGAACACAGTGAATTTATCAAAATAATTAGACTTACATAACCTCCTATACTAGAATGGGGGATCCATCCTTTACATCTGGTTTTACTCACACACAATGGGGGGGGGGGTAGGGTTTTACATAAAAGAAACATCGGAACACATTACCTAAATAATAAGGGGAGAGAAGTAAAACAATTCCAACAATTTTATTTAATAATAAATTTATTAAAATGAATCCCATACAAAGTTATGATCTATCTACTGATCATCTATAAAATTGAAACTAATTATAAATTTAATAAAACTTTATTTCTACTCTTAATCATTTTTATTTAAGATAAATCATTATTGAATAAATTAATTTGTATATTTAATTATAAAGTTCATTTATCTTAATTTTTATATTAATTTCTTGAGATTTTTATCCATTATAATTTTAATCAAATAATATAAATTCATTTAATATTAACCATGTTCATAAATTTTACCACAGAGGAAACACTACAAATACCCATCCCAATATACAAAACACACATTATTTTGATATACTAATTTACTCATGAAACTTTCTACATACATAGCTTATCATGTGATTTCCTGATGTGTACTATCAATGTAATGATTACTCAAATTACAAGATTTTTTTGTTAGGTTTTAAGAAATGTAATATGACTCATACATGACACGTAGATCTGAAGAATATAAAGATATCAATTAAGAGTATTTGTATATAAATATTAAAACCTATCCCATTGCATGTCCTATCAAAATAATGACCACAAAAAAGCGCATGTCTCAATGTTTAAATATTATAATAAATAAATTTTAAATATATTTTAATTTATATTGGTATAAAACATGTACATCTGAGCTACACAACCTGTATATCTCTGATCGTCTATCTGAGACACATGACTATGGACTTGACATATAAATTGTGACTCTAAAAATGGAGTACATGATTTTCATAGTGAACTACATGACTTGTGGTCTCAAAGTTACATGGTGCCTAGTTATGTAGGTCATGTACATAATACATGACCCATCTGTTACTCAAAAGAACTACACACCATGTATGAAGGCTACACATCATGTAATCCAGTCAACCACCCACAATGTTTTCCCTATCGATATATAGTGTAAGAATTAACTACACCACATGTAATAATAGCATGTTCTGGAACTAATTACCAAATTTATTCCTGGTGTATTGAACACATGTACACTGTGTGTAGCTCTGATAACATGACATGTACTCTATTGTTTTACAGCTAGAATCCTTGGCACATTAAGACATGTTCCATAATTTTATTCTAGTCATAAAATTAGTCACCTCAATTAGATATATGAGAAATGAAGGACTAAGATTAATATCTCATGACACATATTAAAATAATGATTAAAAATAAAATTGTTAAAGTTAAAATAAAAATGTGAAAATCATAAATAATCATTAAATAAATATAAATAATTATGTGACTTCTCTAATACAACTTGTATGTTACGAGTGTAGAGGAAGTGTTTGATGGGTTTTTCTAAACATTTCTTTTTTTCAGTAATCAATGACCAATCCAAGATATATATGACCATTAATGTCATGATCCATATAATTGAATAAAAGAAATAGATAATGGATAATTTTTTAAAAAAAAATTAGGATCGTTAAATATTATTTATAATTAATTTAATTATATAAATAATTACCTTTAATGAATTATTTTATTATTGATGAATAATGTGACAGATCTATAATCTACCATTATATCATTTTAGAACACATGTGTAGAATTCCTCTAGTGATGATACAAAAGTGTTCGACGAATCGCAAGACATCTCTAAATAAATCTTGACAGTGTTATCAGGGATGATCCTTGCGCATTCATCATCAGCCTTTGATCACTTCCAGAATTTTTTCTAAATCATTGATCATGATCTAGTGGATGATGATTTCACTCCATTATTGGGAGCATTCTTTTAGAATAGATAACTCATGGTGCTGAGGTGATTCTCCAATATTGTGGTGCATAACCAATAAAATGAATTGTCCTAGTGACAATAATATCATAATGTGGATTATATGTTGCTAGGGTTTAAAATAAAATAATTTCATTAGAGGCCGTTATTATTTAATTAATTATATACAAACCTAATTTCAAATAATAGTAATAATATTATTATTTCTCGACATGTACATAACATGATAATTAAAATTAATGATTATTTAGTCAAATAATATTTAACATATAGTATTTTCTCACTGGACCAGAAAACGTGATCCAGCATTCCTTCATAATATTTATCAGTCATTGAATAATGCTTATTTATTTAATAAATAAATATCACTGTATCATTCACCATTAAATGAATATAAATTATATTTTCTAAATAGAAAATAAATATTTACATGAGATCAAGAATTATTGAATAATAATTAAACCATATTTGAGAATAATATTTATTCAACCTATTATATAATAAATAATTATATATTATTTAACAATAATTTTGGATACACCAATTTTTTAAACATCTTGGCCTCTTTGTCAGTGGAACTAGGAAATGAATCCTAAAGTTCAAGGTTATAATACATCAACACACTATGACAACCGTAGTGAATGTTGATAATTTCTCAATGACAAGTATCGTCACAGGGATGCTTGTTGTCAAACATAATCCCTTTTTCATGATATCTCTAATCAAGAAGGTTGCTTGCTATTGTCATCAACATATGATCCATAAGTATCTTTCATTGACATCCTGGAAATAAAACTTTGATATAAAAAATGATGGACATGTATTTCATTAGGAAATATCATTTCCATAATATTTAATTTTTTGTCAACTTTTATTAAAAAACATAAGGGAAAAATCCATTCTCACATTATTCATTAATTCAACGTTAATCGTGATTCACCCAATATATCATACCTCACCAAAAAAATATCATCATGATTTCCATCAATAAATATATGTATGTGAATCATAATAAAAATTAATAATATTATTAAAGTTTTAGGAACAATACAAACGTATACACATGGTAACATTCAATGACACACATAAATGTGGATTTCCTTATGCCAGGTCTCATTCAAATAATATCCTACTGAATATTACCAAGGTTTCACACCATTATAAGGCGATTCAAAATCATATGAGTCACAAACCCTTATAGCCAATGTCATTTGTGTCCTGGAAATGATATCATCTCGCTATAGAATATAAATTCAAGAATAGTATCATAGAAATTATGTGTTCTCATCATAGTGGGGAACTGCTATGATCTTTCAGTGCGATTGATACTCTTAGGATATTATCACATAATATGATACATATAAGAACAATCTTGATGTGATAAGGAGTTTATTAATTTTCAAAATATATTAATATTGGTTATTGTAATTTACAAATAAGTTGTTTCTATAGAATAAACTCCATCATTCTCACACTTTTACATGGTCCAACTACAAATAACCTTAAATATTTTGAATTAACCATGATACTCATGATTTTTGTGAGATATTCCATTAGTTATGGAGTCCTCCATGTTCTCTTCCTTGTGTAATATTCTTTCTGAAGCATCACCCTTTGATATAATTCCCTCAATTGGTAATACTTTTGGAGTATATTCTTTTTCTATTTTTGTGAACATGGCAATTTTTCAAGATACACCACTATATTATTATCACAATAAAATAAAATAGGGTCTTCACTTCTGGAAAACAAATCATGATCCTATATAGAGTTCCAAATACAAATAATTCATTTGCTTCATCAGAATTCCATATATACTCATACTATGATGTAGAATCAGTGAAACTAGCTACTTTAAACTCTTCCATATCACAGCTCCTCCGTTGAGACAAAAAAACATATCCAGATTCTAACCTCATATCATTTTGAAATTTCTGAAAACCAACATCAGTATAACTCTTGATGATAGGATCCTCATCTCCACTATACATCTAGAACATATAATTAGTTCATATAATATTATTAAGGATATCCTTAACAACTGTCCAATGTTTTTCTCCCGGTTCTTCCTAATATATTCCTACCATCGTCAATGAATAGGTAACATCAATCCTAGTACATAACATGGAATACATGATTTATCCAATGATAGATTCATATTGTACTTTACTCATTCACCCATTCTCCTCTTGTGTCTTAGGATACATTTTCATATAAAGATTTAAACTATGTGACACTGGAACCAATCCCCTAATGGATTGTTCTATACTAGATAAATTTATAATATAGTCAATTTGTGTACCTTTTTTAGTCCATGTAGCCTATTGGATCTACCATTAATGATATTGATCAATAGAGTATAAGCTACTTCACCTATGTACTTTATGGAGAAACATTTGTTTAACCATTACTTAACAAACAATAAGACTGTTATGTCATTTCTAATAAGTAATATGTCATCAATATATACTCCTTGGATAAAGACCTCATTTTCACTAAACCATTTGTAAATGCATGGATCCCAATTGATCTTAATGAAATAAAATTCTTTTATGTATTCATCAAATGAATTGTTCCATGGCCCAGAACCTTGATTCAATCCGTAAATGGATCTGTGTAAATTTTAATTCATCTTTACATGACTTGGAGTAACGATACATTTTGGTTGTGTCATATAGACATCTTCCTAAAGATTCCCATTATGGAATGCAATTTTGACATCCAGCTACCGAAGCTCATATTCTTGGATAGCTGTTGTAGAAAATATAGTTTTTTGGATTGGAAAATAGAATCTAGTGAAAGGATTTCATCATATTCAATTACATGATATGGTATTCATCATTTATCCATTGTACTTACTTAATAGAAATTTACTTTACCATCCATGTCCAATTTTATTTCGAATACAAATTTGCATACAACATTCTCTACATCAACTAGCTCATCGACTAGAACCCAAGCATAGTTTTGATACATGGAATCCATTTAATAATTCAATGCTTCTTTACATATTAAATCACATGATCTTTATACTAAATCCTTATAGTAGAGATGTTCATTATATTAAATAAATAATGAGTCACCATTATCAGTGATAGGAAATCCAAATCACTATTGTTTTCTTACCTCTCTAATGCTCCAATATAGTACTTGTGTTTCTAGAACATCATCTTCCACAGGGACCAGTGAAATATATTCTTATTCCATCTCATGTGTTTCTTGAGAATAAACTTCATAAATGTTAATATTGGCCCCACTATCATTTTTGAGGATGTGCTCCCTCTCATGAAATAATACTTCTCTAGAAATAGTCACATTCATATCTAAGGGGTTGTAAAGGTAATATCCCATTGTTTCATTGGGATACCATATAAAGATAATCCTTCTTCCCCAGGGTGCTATGTTTTTGTCTGATAAGGACATAAAAAATGCCTCACAACCCCATACACATGTATTTGAAAAAATAGGATTCTTTACAATCCATAACTCGAAAGGGATTCTATTTTCTGCTATAGTTTGTACTCGATTTAACGTGTACTTGACAGTTTGTAATTCATATCACAAATACGATAATGGAAGACATTTATGACTCAAAATTGACCTTACCATGTCTAAAAAAGTATGATTCCTCTACTCACTAACACCATAACACTGTGGTGTGTATGGTTTAGTGAGTTGAGATAGTATCCCAAATCTCGTAGAATGTCATTGACATATTGGTTATGATATTCACCACCTCAATCAGATCGAAGCTAAATTTTATTCTGACCAAGTTGATTCTGTAAATCCTTCTCGAAATGATTGAATTTTTCAAAGGAATCAAAGATATACCACATCAGGTAGATATATCCATATCAAATCGAGTAATCAGTAAAAATTTTGAATTAAGAATATCATCCTCTAGCTTCTACTAGAAATGGTCCACTAAAATCAGTGTGTTCCAATCATAGAATTTCTATTGTCCTTTAAATTTTTCCAAAAAATATTGGTTTGGACAATTTATCATGTAAAAATGAAGGAAATATTTAATGTGGTTTTACATTAGATGAGTCTAAAAATTAATCGTGAAAGATCTTTTTCAAATGCCTATCGTTTTCATGACCATGTTGGTGATGCCAAAGCTGGGTGTTCTATTAATCTTGTGAAATTTATTAATTATAAATTTCCAAAACTTGGTTTTCATAATTTAATGAATAAATTATATTTCCACAATGATCCAGGGTCCGAGCAAGACGACCCTAAATTTATTAAACAAAAAGTAAGGTACAAGAGATTAGGCCTTACAGAGGGCAGTACAAGAACGAGAATAAGTCACGCCCAGCATATCATCATCCACCATGCTAACACTGGAATCAGGGATCCTGAATGGCCACGTGGTGCTTAGTCCCACAATAGCCTCCTTTGAGAGGGCATCATCAATCTAATTCTCCTACCTGTAAACATAATATATGGAGATCCGAAGGCGACTGTCATGGTTGATACATGCGATCCAATGAAGAAGGAGTCGCCAAGGCACATATCTAGTGCGTATTCCAAAAGCATTCATAGAATGTTGAGAATCTGATTCGATCCAAAGAGGTGACCAGTTGTAACAGACATCATATTTGATAGCAAAGATCACAACCCAAAGTTCCGCTTCAAATGCAATACTTTGGCCAATAAAGTGGAGGAAGCAACCTTTGACAAACCTCGGCAAGTACGGAACACACCACCACATCCCGAGGGTACAGGAGAGCCAAAAGAATCACCATCAATGTTGACTTTAATGCCGGGAGGGATTGGGGGAATCCACCTAAAGAACTTGAATTCAAGAGGCTGCATCAACTTTCCAACAACACCAAGCAGCCGCAGTGTCCGCAGAACCTTGAATGAATTATGCATCATGCCAAATTTCACAACCGTAGCATCATGAATTTCCCTATGTATGGGAAGGGAATCAACATGAAAAAAAGAATTTTGAAGCTCAAAGATCACCTGATTGCGTGCAACCCAGATAGCTTGGATGACCGATGCACAACCACAAAGAGCATGTTGTGGACCTTCCCACTCTTCCCATCCTCACAGAGTCACAACATAAGCTCCTCAAGATTCCTGCAGTGATAGACATCAAAACAGAACAAAGAACCAAAATATTTCCAAAGATCCTGAGCATAAAAACAGTACATGAAGAGGTGCTGGATAGTATCTTTAGCCCGTATACACAAAGGGAAGGCAGAGGAAAGATGGTGTCCAGCTCTCTGTAGTTGTTGATGGGTAGGGAGTAGGTTCCTGGATATTCTTCAGATAAGAACCATTCTAGATGGTTGAATAAAAGGGGCCTTAAATTGAAGCATCCACTTGGGTGGTATTTGAGAGCCCACCATGTTCATAGCACAATACTCTTTGGTGTTGAAGTGACCATGTGAATTAGGCTTCCAGATCAAGGAATCCTCTTCCATGCAAACATAATTCTAAATTTCTTGCATATCTAGAATGGAAATAACATCAGTAAGAGTGTGATCTTGGTTCATGGAATCAACGACAGTCAGCAAATCCACGGTGGATGGTATGGCAGTGATATCAATAGGGTTGTCCAGCCAAGATGTATGCTAGAAATTAAGCATGGAGTCTCTACTAACCAGCCACTTTGAGTGCTTCTTAATTTCATGAAAGGATTGCCGAAGAGAGTTCCAAACTGAGGAGAGAATATAGTGCGGATATCCACTAAATAACCGTTGTTTTAACTTACATGAAAAGAAATCAACTCAAGCCTCATTAGAAGACAACATGTTCCATGTGAACATGTTAATCAAACTATCATTAATATTCATTATGTCCTTGACCCCCATGCCTCCCATCTCAGAAGTCTTGACACAATCCCTCTAAGAAACCGTTATGAGTTTCTTATCATGCACTGAGCCTGACCATAAGAAGTTTCTGACCATGTGTTGGAGATCATTCAACATGATTTTGGGCAGTCTATAGAGGGAAAAAGAATACACAAGCTTGGAAGTAATGACCGAGTTGATGAGGCATACCCTCCCAGCCTGTGACATTGTCTTTCCCTTCCTGCTAGCAAGTGGATTAACAACTCCAGAATAAATATTCTCCAGGTATTCGCACTTGACCTTTCCATAGAATCATTCCCATTGATAATGAGATGTTGTATTCCACAAGGTCTAGAGTGACCAACTTTCCACCATTAGTAGCTCTCTGATCCACCTATCCTCTTTTAATCCTTCAGAAATTACTTGTTTAATACATTTTTGTACAAATTTCAGGCCCACATGCTATATATATATATACACCCAATGTGTATATATTAAAAAATTACAATCAACAACGAATGAACCATTAGCTTACCGTTTTTTATTGGATTACTTCCTCTTCTAGTTGTCTAAAATTCCCTATACAAAACATACTACCTCCTTTTCTTTTCCCTACCTATAGAGCATCTTCTTCTTCGAAGGACAGTGCCCTCAAGGTTTTTACTATTTATATGTCTTGGGCCCATTTTCCTTGTTCTTCCTTTTATAATTCACCATAAGAATTATGGGTTTTTCATGACCAGTGTCCTGATCCATGTGAAAAATTAAATTACGATGTTCTAAAGGACTCCTATCATTATTGATCATATTTTAATTATCAATAATTGTATAGAAGGCCTTGGGAAGTGATGAATGTATGATATCTGAACACAAGTCATACATGAATTTAATCCCTAAGGTGTTAATTAATTCAATGTAGCCAATGATAATGACTAATAGAGGCCCATCTAGCACGTAATCTACATGATTAGTTGCGATCAAAGCATTGGAGAAGTCATACCTCTCTTGTCTCTCCTTCTCTTGTTAGTGATCCTGAAGGTGACAAACCACACTATAAAAATCCATGTCCTCATGTATCATCAAAAGATCATTGTACATGGATGATAGACTATCTAATTGAAAATCTATACCATCATTTATATGTTTCTCATAAATATATATATCTATTCATAACATGATTTATTACCAGGTGAAACATGAATTTTTTTACATCACATATAATTTCCTTTCATGGTGAAGGATGACACATATTAACCTTTTCTACTCTTGGATATTTGTAGTGGTGAGAAGGTTTTCTTTATCAAGTATGGATTAAAATGAAATATATTTTTGTTTTATTTTTATTTCTACAATTATGATGATAATATATTTTATTACTATATCTAATTTAATTTAGAAAAATACTTGAATACTATATTTATTAGTCTCCAACTATTTTATCAAAACCCATTAACCCTAACCACTTGATTTAGAATAACCTGTTTCTCAGACACCCTAGTAGAAAGGATCTGTATCCATGTTATCATTACCCAATCATTGGTTTGTCAAAAATCTTGAATGGTTTTATGTAGGGATTCCAAATTCCAGCTTCCATAAGTAAATGTTCGTTTATCTACAGAGTATACTCCCAATATTGAAATCCTTAGTTGGATTTCTTCAACATTTTCCTCTCAGTTACACCATGTTATACATTGGAATTTGACCCATGGTTTCAAATTATATAATTTAGACCAAAACATCATGTTAAAATTCCTCTATAATTGAAAGGATCCAAACATTTTCTGGTCATGAACATTGAACTATGATTAGATTTTAACAGAAGTAATGGAAGGATATATAACATAAAATTTTCTTAAGGGATTTTATCATTTTATTCATAATCTTTTATTTTTTTTATTACATGATTTTTCATATAATATGGATTTAAATAAGTGATTAACCATGACTTTTTCAATATTTTTTCATAAGCAATTTTATTTTAGTTATAACTTTCAGGATCGTTAATTAAATTAATAATGTGATTGTTAAAAAACATACATAATAAAATAAACGCAAAACATTAAAAAAATTAAATAATAAAGATGTATGATCATGTTATTTAATAATGGTTAGTTTATCATGTGGTTGACCAGCTGACCATTGAACTAGGGGAAGCACCTTGAATCGATTATGGTTCATGATAGAACATTACACCTATCCATATATATATCTCCATTGATTGCTTTCACCTCATATTCGAATATGAACAAAATCCAAAAGCATAGGATCTCCATCCTTTACATATGGTTTTACTCATAAACATGTGACAGAAAAATTGGTTCACATAAAAGAAACTATGGGCATTATGGTCGTACATAATAAGAGGATAAAAGGAATGAAGGGAAATTGTTTAATTTAATAATAAATTATATCAAACCAATCATATACAATGTTACACTCTAGCTCTTGATCATCCACATGCATGTAAATTATTACATAATAATTAAAACTAGAATTAAATTTTTAATCATTATTATCTAAGAAAAATCAAGATCATATCAATTTATTATTATCTTTAATTAGTAAATTATATTATCTTCCTTTTTATCAAAATTTAATTGATATTCTTATCCACTAAAATTTTAAACAAATAAACTAAATTAATTTAAAATTAACTATGAACATAAATTGTACCTTGGAGGCAACTCATGGAATACCCATCCTAATCAACCAAAATTCTATTATTATCATATAATATTTTAATCTTGTGACATATGGAAAAAATTAATTATCATGTATATTTAGGATATATACTATCAATTTAATGATTACATTTATTACATGATTTTTTTTGTCAAGTTTTATACAACAATGGAAAAAAGAAACAATTATAATACAACGCATACATGACATAAAGAAATGAACATTACACAGATATTAATGAAATTATTTATATATAAATATTAAAACCTATAAAATGGAGATTTCTATCAACATAATTTACCACACACAAGCAAATTTCTGAAGGTTTATATAGTATAATAAATAAATATTAAATCTGTGTAACATGGTATAAGTGAAAAACATATGCATCCAAGTTAAATGGCATGTACATCTATCACCATATATCTGAGACACATGCCTAGGGACTCAGTGTGTATATTGTGCCACAAAAATTAATTAGGATAGCTCATTCAATATGTGGTGTAATAATTTCCTACACCACGTGTAATCAAATAACATGCTTAAATTAAATACCAAATTTATTCATTGTGCATTGAATAGAATTACATGACATGTTACTACAGTTACATGACACGTACTCTTGTGTTGTACGACCATGATTCTTGGAACCTCTAGATGACTTCCTTGATTTTATTATAATCATAAAATTAATCACCTTTATTAGATCTTTGATAAATGAAGGAGGAAGAATATGATTTCGAAATTCATATTAAAAGAACTATTAAACATGAATTGAAAAACTAAATTAAAATTGAGAAATTCAGAATGATATTTAAATAATTATTAATAATTATGTGAATGCTATGATACCACATGTATTTTTTGGGAGAAATGGAATAATGTGATTGGTAGTTCCCAAATATTCTACACTCCATAATCAATGATCATTCCAATATATATACGACAATGAACGTCGTGATCCTTAGAATTGAATCGAAGAAATATACAATGGTTAATCACACCAGAACAAGAGATATGATCATCACATATTATTTATAATTAATTTATTAAAATAAATAATTATATTTAAGGAATTATGTATTAATTGATGAATTCATTGAAAAATCTATGGTCCACCATCATTTTGTTTTAGAAACCAAGTGTATATTTCCTCTAGTGGTGATTGACATGTCTTCCACAAATATCCAAACATCACTAAGAGAATTTCAGAGTTGTTACATGTCAGATCCTTGCACATTCATAATATTATGTTTATCACATTGAGGTATTTTTCAAAGCATTATTCCTGATCCAGTGGTGGAATATTTATCTTTGTTCTTGGGAGCTTTCTAAGAGAAGAGAGAACTCTATAGACTGAGAGGATTCACCATGATTGTTGTGTAAAACCAAGAAAATTAGTTGTATTTGTGAGAAAATATCATTACATGGGTTATATAACTCCACTTGGATTTTATCATGAGTGATGAGAGAAAATATCCCATTGAGGTAAATCCTTAATTGGACTGTTTAATAATAATTATTTAAGGAACTATAATGAATTAAAAGAGACGTACAATCATTATTCATAGGGGAAAATCAAAATGCATGAATTGATTTGTTACTTGGAAAATGGGAAATTAAATTGATATTTTTTGTGTATTTTTTAAAATTTTATATGACATTGATAATTGTTTGATTTTATTACATTCGAATTTGAATATTTGAAATAGTGGTGCCCTTTGAAATTAATGTTGAGATTTTATGCTTCAGGAAAAGCATTGTTTTTATGTCGGGGAACTGATATAGCTAATATTATATTCATTTAACATATGTATTTAAAATATTTAATCCCTCCAAAATTATAAATTTCAGATTATTTACATCAATTTTGGATTTATTTGGACTTTTGTGATAAAAATAAAAATTTGTTAATTTAAAAAAAATAATTACTTTAATATAGGTTTAGTATCTTGAGCCTAACATTTACAATATTGATAAAATTGATATTAATATTTTGTATGGTATTAATAAATTCATTTTATTAATCAGTGTCTTGTAAAAAACAAAAGATTCAAATATCTAGAAGCCTAAAAAATTCAATGATGTTGGAAATTTTTTTTCTTAGATATCATGGACAACACCACTGCATCTAAATCATTATTCAAGATACACACAACCAATTGATTTTAGTCTACCTGAAATTGAAAAATAACTCATAGTAATGTTTCCATAATAAATTTCATGGAGTTATAAAATCATTAAGTTGTACATTTATTGATATACGTTGAAGACACATTTATGGATTTTTCAACCAAAAAATGATACACTCAATATTTATTCCATAAAATCTTCTATATGAGTCCAATTAATGTGAAATTTTGATGGGAGACAATAAAATAAAATTTTAACAACCTATATGAATGAACCTTGTGGGGATTCAATGATATGGTGGACCAAAAAGGAGGAAACAATCAGAAGATAAATTTTGGAGGGGAAGCTACGAGACAAATTTCGTTTCATCTCTTATTTTTTATTTATTCTTTCTTTTCTTAGTTTTGTTTTAAATGTATTATTAATTATAATTACATTAAATAAAATATTATTCATGCATGATTTCTATTTTTGTTTCATTCTTATTCACCATTATTTTTCTTTCATTCATCATCTTCTTTTCTTTTTATCTTCTCAACTTTCCACTGTGAAATTCTATACTCATGATTATGAGTAACTGACCTTAGGAATATTCTGGTGGAGTAATCGGTGCATGATACATGAGACCACGTTTTATTATCATCTTTTATTTAAATCTAAGGATAATTTATAGTTGGTGTAATATTCAATGTGGTTTCCTAAAGATAAACTTCTTAACATGCAACAATTTTCCATCGATTGAGGAATTGGATGGATGGTGTTCCAGGAGATCTCTATGTAAACATTGCATTCCTAATTGGGGTAGATTGATGTGTGTAATAATATTATGTAATTTGTTCACTATGTTTATTAGAATATATTCAATGAAGTTTATCCCTGAAAATTCTCTTATGAGAAATTCCCCTCTTCTTTGATTCCATTCATTTTAGTATTTTCTGTTAATTTTGAATGTCATGTTAGTTTCATTTTAGTTTTTTATTTCTTTATAATTTGAATTTAATTTATATTGAAATGTTATAAAAAAAATATATATTATGGGAATTATATTAATTAGGTGAATAACTGAGATATATCAACTTGTGAGATGACCCTGGACACCCTCTACGTTGCACTAGGGAAAAAAGATTTTTTTTGATTCCTTATGATTGGTTTGCATGAACCCCATTCAATGAGACATAACTGGGACACTAATTCCAGCATACTAGATAGAGGAGTCACTGTTATATTCTAGGGGAACTTACGTGTGGCTTAGATTCTTTTGGAAGCCTGAATTGGTGGATGGTTTTCCAGATACAATGTTGATGGAGGTCGCGACTTTTGGGAAGGTGTATCCTTTTGATGAATGGTCAAGTTCATGTATGGGTTCACATACAGAAAAATGATTCATCATTGAAATAAGAGACATTAAGGGGGAACAAAATTCATCATTATCATTAGTTTCTAGAGATATCTTAATGAGATTGTCGATGAAATGAAATCCGTCATCTATGAAAATCATATCTTTAGATATTGACAATTTATATTATTTTTTTCAAAATTAAAAAATATCTTTTTTTAATTATGGAGATCGAATAATTTTTTGTGGATCAATGAATCCCTTTTTTTGGGAATTAATGGATTTTTTTATTACATATTTAATAGAACCCAAAAGTTTAATGAAGAATATGATGATGGAAATGTGGTTTGTTATTTATTTTAATGAGAGGGAGAAAAGACTTGGAGGATCCAAAAGGACAAAGGGATATTTTTAAAAAGAATGAGAGTGATATGATAGGAATTCTGGAGAAATGGGACTGACAATACACGTTTTTACAACTAATCAAACTATAAAAAAAGTTGCGTTAGAATCAATCCAATACACATTTCAAAAAATGGGAAATGAAAAAGGAAAATATGAATAAAAAAGTTTATGGAAACAACTGATTAAAATTCATAAATAACTATTGATCATATTATTCCCCCCTCTCATAATATTGCAGGTCGATTGATGGTCAGACAAAACTCCCTCACAACTCGTGGAAACACTTTTCACTCTAATACAATTGAAGGTTGTTATTTGTAGTTAAACATGAAGCATATACAGATCTATCTGATCCTTCAACACAACTAACAATGAACTCCCTTTGATCCCATTGATGGAGTATATCATAACATGACACACAAACAAGCATAAGTAGATCACTGGGGGTGATCACAACAACAAAAAAAATGTGTAAATAATGGAATTTATTTATATTTTGGGAATTAAATTATAATGGATGAAAAAAATCCATATTAATTACGATACAATGACTAAAAAACATGGGAGGTAAAACCAAATAGAAATAAAAGTCCATAAATTCAGTGTATTAGGTCTCACCCATGTCTTCAATGCTGGACACAATGATGTATATTAATTTGAATTTGTATAGCCTCCATAGTAGCAGTTATGATATGTGTCATTGTAGAGGAAACCCTAGTTTATTATCTATCAATAGATGTCGTGCACCTATGATTCCAGTTTTCCTATAACACTGTTCAAGTAATGTTGAGTGACTTAAAGGTTGCAAGCCAATAATTTATTATCATTGTGGAACTCGATGTTTTCTTTGTGAAGTAGATTGGGACAATTTTGGTGGATGTGGTTGATGGAGAAGGTAGTGGGGTTGAAAACAATTAGGTTATCAAGGAACATGATTATTTTAACCACAATTATGGAGTGATGGATCATTATACATGATTCCTCACACATATAGAGTTTCAAATGAACAATATGTGATTTTATACCCCAGCATTCATCATCCATGTTTTCACACATCAACTGTTTAGGTGGGTTCATATTCTGTGTGAATACCTACTCATGACGATGGATGAATTTGAGGTTGAGTGTGGACTATGATGGTCATTCATATTTATACACATATTCAACTGTTATGAAATCTTCCTAGAAAGTGAAATTGTGAAACAATCATAATGATGTTATCCCTCATGCTCATGTTGTTAATGATATCCACCCATTAAAATATCATATCATTCCTCAATTTTTCCAATATTTTTTTTTAATATAATGATTAATTATTCAAATGGTTTTGGAATTTTAATTCATCACTACTAGTTTTATCATTACATAGAAGAGATAATTATAGACGTGTAACACCCCAAGATTCCATGGTATTCTTCCCTTTTAATAATATAGTAGCGTGTGTTGTACGCAACTTCGAGTTCTAACACACACCAAAACCAATCAAACTAGCCGTTAAAGAAAATATTAATACCCACTTTTTGAAATTTTATAAATTTCATCCTTTAAAATTTACTTCATTTTTGGATTCGTAATATCGAAATTAGCCGAGGGTAAAATTTTGGAACTTTTCGGATAACATTTATATTTTTATGAATAGTGTAAATTACAATATTTTATTTAAAAACAACTTTTTTAATTGAAATAATTAATAGTGATAAAATATGAATTTGAGAGGTTTTAAAGTATATTTGGAATATATTTTTACCATTTAATACAATGTTATTCATTGGAAATAATTTCACAATTAAACAGTACATGAACAAGTGTCAATCATTTGATTGTTATTATCTCTTAAAAACACGCTTTTTATTTTAACAATGGGAATTAATTTTAAATTAATTTCTGCCACTTCTTTGTTTTGAATATTGAAAAATGTATTCCATATTTGGAATCAGGATTTTCAAATTGTTTAAATAGTAACTTTTATCATTAGACATTTTGAATAATTATTTCGGTAAAAATTTTATTTACCATGGTTAAAGGATAAATCTAGTAAATAAGTTTAAAAAATTATTTAATAAAAATAATAAATTACCCTAAAATGTGTCCTAATATTATTGTTTGATACATGTCTGACCAGGATCATCTTTGGGTCGATTTTGCGACCTCATAGATCCACTTGTACGTGATAATGACATTTTATATTAAATAAGTTAAAATAAATACAAAAATGACATAAGCATACATCTTTTAGAAAAACAATTTTTATATTGGGTTATATATGTTGTATTTTCCACTATAAATATTCATTAGAAATTTTAAAAAAATTCATACCTAATGGTATTTTATTTATAATTTTTAAACATTTAATAAGTAATATTATTTATGACACAATAAGGATGCAATATTTTCCTTATTAATGAAACAATCAAATAATCGGTATTATAAATGTTAAAATTAATATAATTTGAAATTTTTGATGACACCCATGAATTATATTGCTTAATATCACATTAGTTTATTTCGTAAATGAATTTTTTTGAATTAATAATGTTTTTGCGACTTTAACAAAAATCAATTATTGAATAGTGTAAAAATTCACATAAAAGAGTTTTTAAAACAAATATTATATTATTAATTGATATTAAATTCCTAAAAATCCACGGTTTGGAAAAAAGACTTATATCATGATAGGTATATCATTAATGGACCACTTGGGGGTGTCTTTTATGTTTATAGTTTGTTTATTGACTATATAATATAAAAATACAAAGTGGCATGGTAAATGTCAAACTAATTAACTAAGAGTTAAAACTAAAAGATAAGGTTAATATAATTAACCAAACCTGTATAAATTATTTTTTTGAGTGGTTTTCGACCCATTCCCACCTTAAACTTTAAATAATCCACTTTGGAGCCATTAAAATCCGAATATGAATTTATTATAAAATAATATTTCTAGCTTTTCCAAAGGTGCCCATCACCCCTCTTATAAAAGGGAAATCCCCCTTCTCACTAATTCACGCATTAAAAGCCTTCTGGCTCAGCCAACTCCTGACCAAATACTCTATAAACATCCCTAACATCATCTTAGAGGACTTATTTTGATTTTAAATCCAACCTACTGAGCCCTTTTGATAAAATCAAAAGGAAGAACCCGAAGAAGAGGTAATGTTTTCACCACACTCATTCACGTTCCTTTCTTCTTCAACTTCTTCTTCCTTTTTTTATTCCCATACTAAAATAATAACTTTAGTATCATATATATAATGTAATGTTATTATAAATATGGTACAACCATATTCAGTATTCTATCCATCCATTGAATGACATGTCACCATACGTGCGTACGTAGGGCTTACCGTCTCCACGTCGTGGTGTAATTGTTATTCAATAAATTATTATTTGGATGTGTATAAAAATGATGTATAATTCATGTAAATAATTAACATAAAGTGATAATTATTCTGTATATATGATATAACATCCAGTTATATATTATTTAAATATCAAAAGAATGATATTGTCGCTTGTGCGTACGTACGGACAACCGTCTCCACGAACGCGATGAGATTCATTCTCAATCATATCCATTTAAGTATACTAATCATTTGATGATTTAAAAATAATTTTTAAGGACTTGATATCATTATGTATATGACTAAGATACAACCTATCCATAACAAACACAACTTATGTATCAAAACATATAATAGAAAACGAGTAAGTTAACACCCGAAACAACGATATTACTAAGATATTATTAACAAAGCAATGTTAAAAGATCATATAAGATATAATATTAATGTATATGATTTTTTTATAATTTAATGGCAATTATTTCATCATTATACATATGGTTAACCTACCCCCATCCAAGGAAAAGTACAAGGTAAGGTTGTATTTTACAATCTCTTCATTATTCGAGGTTGTTTATACGTAATTATCTAATGGGACCTCTTTACCATCGACATCCATGTTTCTTAAAAATGAAGTTAAAAAAATTCATGCTATTTTACAGAATATGGGTTAAAGTCATTTATACCCTAGTTTGACTTTTAAAAGGAATATTTCCGTCATCTTCCAAACAAGGTCCTTTTAACCTTTTCGATATAATTAAGGTAAGAATGTTTTTTAACTTATACGGCGGGTGTGGCTATTTTCCGCAGTTCTAAAATCATTGAAGCTTCAATTACAATCTTATAAGAATATTTTCAAAAAAAATGTTTAATTTTATAAATATATGACTCTTAAATGATATCAAAATAGAAAGAGATATTTCTCTAAAAAGAGTTTTGATTTCATCTATGTCAATATCCTATGATGGAATTTAAGTATATTTGGAGTTGACTTATTATGATACAAAACATCCATATTGAAATGATGGTTTTGTGATATTTTTGACTATAGATGTGTTATTTTTATACCATTCATGTTTTATGACGAAAGTATTGACATTTCATATGCTAGTTTTGATATGATTTTTTATGTTATGTTTAATCCTTTTCTTATGTGGAATGCATTGGACTTAATAAGTGACGGGTGGAGCCCGCTATAGCTTCTTGATGCATCAGTAGGTCTCATGTGACAAACTAGTGTCTTGGCACAAGGCCTTGACAAAATATTATTTCTAGTCTTGGAACGAGGCCTTGGCTATGTGGTTATGATTGTCTGGCATTATGCATTCCATCATTATGAAAGTGGTTATTGATATTGCATGTGATTATTCGACTAGTAGAATATCTATGTGAATATGTAAGTTGAATTATTTCTTTTTTTTTTCATATTATGCTGAAGATCATGTTTAAATGGATTTTGTTTTAGTTATACATTGCCTTAAATGTTTATGCTTATTTATGAAAGTTTCCGCTATATTGTTATCCTTACTGAGCATCTGAGATCACCCATTTCAATGTTTTATTTTTCCGAGGATATGAAAAAGTAATTTATGAATGACCTTTCGGGACAGTATGATGGGATATGAAGAAAAGATTTTGTTGTAGTTTTTTTGAGTTTATGGTGTAATTTAAGACTTATTAATATATCTAGTGTTTCTAAGACTACTAAACTAATTTTTCTTTCGAGACATGATCATTATGGTGATCATGAGAATGTTATGTAATAATGCACAGGCTATGGGTAACTGGGGTCGGGGTGTTATATTTGGTATCAGAGGAAGTTTAGTAAAATCCATTGAAGATAGATTTAGATAATCTTTGATTAGAGCACACAGAGTTAAGATGGACTTTGAGGAGTAGTATAGAAGAACTTCATATAATTTTGGTATTGTAGAGATTTTGTGAGTTTCCCATGCAATACATCTCTTTCTGGATACGAGCAGGTAGAGGTGGCTCTGGCACAGATGTACCTAGGGGTAAAACATGAAAACACCGCTTTGATCAAGACTCGAATGGGAAATGGTGTATGAAAACGGGCCTTGTTGCACTTTTGGTTACGACACTCCCGGGGGATATTCTTAGGATAACTCTCATTTTCATTAAAAATCATTATGACGGGTTTATGAGTATATAAGTTTTCAAATAAAACATTTTTATTATTATGGATTACATCCCAAAATATTTCAAGTTATGTTAAGTGTTTTATAAGTATGAAATTATATATTTTGATTCATAAACTGATCTAGTTTATGCCACTGTTTAGAAATGGCTCCTAGTGGAAGAAATGGAAATCGTATCAATGCACACACTCCATGTAGGGATTTCCATCCTGCTCATGATAATTATAGTGGTGTTGGTGATGCAACTGGTCCTGATCAACTAATCACCATACTGGGACAACTCACTCAGGATATGAATAATAACCTTACCCTTATGGAGCACCCTGATCCACAGCGTGGAGGATAAATGTTAGATTGCTTCATGAGCTAACAACCACCAACGTTCAATGGGAGTACAAATCCATTAGTAGCTGAACAATGGATAAGTTCCCTAGAGAATATATTTTAGGATTTGGGGAGTAGTGAAAGGGAAAAAGTTGTCATGGCAGTTTATCACCTCACTGTAGATGTCGATCAATGGTGGTAATTGATTCAAAACACGAAGGATGGTGATGAATTATCAAATATAGAATGGAGGGAGTTCAAATATCTTTTTTTAGAAAAAAAACATTCCTCGTGACCATCGAGCAGATATGGAAAGGAAATTTCTGAGTCTGAGACAAAAGGAGGATAAGAATGTCGCAAAATATGAGGATAATTTTATGAGGTTATCAAGGCATGATAGAGATTATATACGTAACCAAATAAGTAAGATTGATCTTTTCTTTTATGGTTTAAAACTATTTCTCCATTGGGCATTAGTCTCACAATCCTTCATGTCGTACGGAGACATTGTCTCATGTGCTATCAAGACAGAAAAGGAATTATCTAAGTCTTATGTCTTTAAAGAAAAGAAATTGAAGAATAGATCTTCTGATCAATCTGAGAATGGAAATAAGGGAAATAAGGGAATGATTGAATATCAATCCTGTAGTAAATGTGGGAAGAAGCACCCTGATACTTGCTTAAAAGGAATGGGAGTTTGTTACAAGTGTGGTTAAAAAGGCCACCAATCTCGTGATTGCAAGGGGAAGAAGGAAGCTACCAATGTCCAATGCTACAATTGGAGGGACATGGGACATTATGAAAATGAATTTCTTAAGCATCAGGGGAACATACCTCAAAAAAGTCCAAGGGATCAAGGCCATGCTTATGCTATCACTACTACTGAGGTAGAAGCTCTGAAAGACATGGTGGAAGGTAATTTAATGGTTTCCTGATGTTTAGAAAATGAATTATTTGATTCTGGATCATTGCATTGTTTCATATCTTCCCAGTTAGCAATGAAAATTAGATATTTCCATTTTGATTTAAAAATGGAGTTGTCAGTTAATC
Organism: Viscum album; assembly: GCA_963277665.1. Classification (NCBI taxonomy): domain Eukaryota; kingdom Viridiplantae; phylum Streptophyta; class Magnoliopsida; order Santalales; family Viscaceae; genus Viscum; species Viscum album. The sequence continues at coordinate 978,910,014 of OY728161.1, forward strand.
CTCCAAAGGGAAGTATCATTGCAACAATGTTTTGTAAATCTGTCTCCATTAGAGAAAATAAATGTTCTTTATCCGCTGATATCATCATCATACCTATGATTGAGTTTGATATAATCCTCGGTATGGATTGGATTTCGGACCGTGATGAGGAGATTTATTATAAGAAGAAGGAGGCTATGATTTTTGAGGATGATGATAAGGAACACCTTATCACTAGAGCATAATCATCACCACTTAATTCTTATCTAGATCCACCTATAGTAGCTCAACTAAATTCAATTATTAGGGAGGAAGAGAATGAAATGATTGTGGGTGAGGAAAGGAATGTTCAAAGAGAGGATGTACCTATTATGAAAGAATATGTAGATGTGTTTCCAGATGATTTAGCTAGACATCCTCCATAAAGAGAAGTTGAGTTTTCCATTGATTTAATTCCTGGATCAAGTCCTATATCAAAGACCCCTTATAGAATGTCCACTGTGGAATTAGTTGAACTAAATAAATAACTAGTGGAATTGAGTAATAAGGGATTTATTCTCCCTAGTGTTTCTCCATGGGGAGCCCCTGTCCTTTTCGGTAAGAAGAAAGATAGATCTATGATTTTGTGTATTGACTATAGGGAGATCAATTCTATAACAATAAAGAAAAATTATCCCCTACCTCGCATTGATGATTTATTTCACCAACTGAATGGAGTTCAATACTTTTCAAAGATTGACCTTCGATCTAGATATCATCAGTTCTGTGTGAAGAAGGAAGACATTCCGAAGACAGTATTTCGAACTAGGTACGGGAATTATGAGTTTACAGTAATGCCTTTTGGACTGACTAATAGACCCTCTGTATTCAAGGATCTAATGAAAAATGTTTTCAAGGAATATCTTGATGACTTTGTAGTGGTATTTATTAATGATATCTTGGTATACTCCAAAATCTACAAAGATCATGAAAATAACTTGCACATTATATTGATGACTATGAGAAGACATGAATTATATGGGAATATTAGAATGTGTGAATTCTGGCTTCAGGAGATTTCTTTTCTTGGCCAAATTGTCTTTATGGATGGAATCTCTGTTGTTCATTCTAATACCAAGGCAATCCAAGAATGGACAGCACCAATGAGTATAACCGAGGTATGTAGTTTTATTGGTTTAGCAGGTTATTATCGACGTTTCATCCAGAATTTTTCCTGGTTGGCTAACCCATTAACAAATCTCACACGTAAAGTGGTTAAATTTGTTTGGACAAAATTTTTTGAAGAATGTTTTCAAGAACTGAAGAGAAGGTTAGTCAATTCTCCTATATGGACTCTACTATCAGGGAATGATGGGTTCGTTATTTATTGTGATGAATCGAAGAAAGTACTTGGTTTTTTTCTTATGTAGAATGATAGGATTATTTCTTATTCATCAAGACAATTGAAAATTAATGAGCAAAACTATCCTACTCATGATCTCGAGTTAGCAGCTGTAATCTTTGCATTGAATATATGGAGGTACTACCTCTATGGTGAAAAATGTGAGATTTATACAGATAACAAGAGTTTGAAGTATATTTTCTCACAAAAAGAACTCAAAATGTGGCAAAAGAGATGACTTGAAAAACTCAATGATTATGATTGCACGATACACTACCCCCTCGGGGAAGGCAAATAAGGTGGCAGATGCTTTGAGCAGAAAAGATCATGGAGTATTGAACATGATGAGAATTGAAAGGGATCCTATTTTCATGGATCTAGTGAAGATGGATATGGAAATTACCATGGAAGGTGAGACATTGATACTTTTTCAAATGGTTGCCAAACCATAATTACTAGAAAGGATAAAGATTTATTAGACCGGTGATGATGAGTTTCAAAAGAAGATTAAAGCTGTGAATGATTGGAGATTGAATGAATTTGTGTATGAAGATGGAATTTTGAAATTTGGGAAGAGACTTCATGTTCCCAATTTACCTGATCTAGAAAGGTAATTGTTGGATGATGCTCATAGTTCCAATTTCTCTATACACCTTGGGAGCACCAAAATCTATAGATACTTGAAGGATCATTTTTTGTGGGAAAACATGAAGAGGGAGATTGCTGATTTTGTGTCATGATCTATGGTTTGTAAACAAGTGAAAGCTAGAAGGAAACATCCTGGAGGAGTCATTCAACCTCTTCCCATACCAGAGTGGAAATGGGACAGTATTACGATGGACTTTTTTCATGGGACCACCAAAGACTCCTAGAAGGAATGATGCAATATGGGTCATTGTTGATCGTCTTACCAATTCAACTCATTTTCTTGCTATAAGGGAAGATTTAAAACCTGCACATCTAGAAATGATGTATATTAATGAAATGGTGAGACTTCATGGAGTACCCATATCGATTGTTTCTGATCATGATCCCCGTTTTACTTCAAGATTCTGGAAGATTCTTCAGAAGGCCTTGGATAGTGAACTTCATTTGAGCACTTCCTACCACCCTATAATAGATGGACAATCAGAATGGACTATTCAAACCTTAAGAGATATGATGAGACCATGATCACTTGACTTTCAGGGTATGTGGGATCAATATTTACCTATGGAATAATTTTCCTTTAATAATAGCTTCCATTCGAGTATTTATATGGCACCATATGAAGCGTTATACAGAAAGAGATGTCGCACACCAACCTGTTGGGATGACGTTGGTCAATGAAAACTTATAGGCCCAGAACTGGAGGAGGAAACAATGGAAAAGGTAACGATAATCCAAAACCACATAAAATCAGCTCAAATTAGGTAGAAGAGCTATGCCGATAACCGAATGAAGGATTTGGAATTTCAGGTAGGAGATCATGTTTTCTTGAAGGTATCTCCATGGAAGGGAGTTATACGTTTCGGTAAGAAGGGTAAATTGAGTCCTAGGTACATCAGACCTTTCAAAATTCTAGAACGAATTGGGGATGTAGCTTATTATTTGGCAATGCCGCCAAGTCTCTCCAACGTTCAAGATGTGTTCCACGTATCACTATTGAGGAAATAAATTCTTGACCCAACACATGTACTCACCTATGAATAATTAGAAATGGAACCCGATATTACTAATTGAGAATATCCGGTCAGGATTCTTGATACGAGAGAACAACTACTGAGAGACCAGATGACTTTTCTGGTAAAAGTTTTGAGAATAAACCATAAGATGGAAGAGGAAACGTGGGAACCTGGTAAACATATGATGAAGAACCACCCTAGTATTTTCATGTAGTAGTATTCTAGAAATTTCTAGGATGAAATTATTTAAATGTGGGGAGAATTTAATACCCCAATCATCCATTGTATGCTTCCCTTTGAATAATATAGTAGCGTGTGTTGTACGCAACATCGAGTTCTAACACACACCACAACCCATCAATCTAGCCATTATGAATAGTAATAACCACTTTTTGAAATTTATAAATTTCATCTCTCAAATTTAACTTTATTTTTGGATTCTTAATATCAAATTTATCCTAGGGTAAAATTTTGGAACTTTTCGGATTACATTTATATTTTGATGAATAGTGAAAATTACAAAAAAAAAATTACCAACTGTTTAAATCAATATAATTAATAGTGATAAATTATGAATTTGAGATGTTTAAAAATATATTTAGAATATTTTATTATAATTTAATACAATGTTGGTTATTGGTTATAATTTCACAATTAAACCGGACATGATCAAGTGTCAATCTTTTGATAGTTATTATCTCTTAAAAACAAGCTTTTCGTTTTAACAATGGGAATTAATTTTAAATTAATTTCTGCCACTTCTGTGTTTTGAATATAGAAATATGGATTCCATATTTGGAATCGATATTTCAAAATTTTTTAAAAAGGTAACTTTTATTTTTATACATTTTGAATAATTACTTCGGTAAAAATTTTATTTACCACGGTTAAAAGGTAAATCCAATAAATAAGGGTAAACATATAATATTATAATAATAATAAATTTTCCTAAAATGTGTCCTAACCTTATTTGTTGATACATTTTTGATGATGGGCATATTTTGGTTGATTTTTGGACATCGTGGAGCCACTTGTATGTGATAATGACATTTTATATTAATTAAGTAAAAATAAATAAAAAAATGACATAAGCATATAACTTTTAGAAAAACTTTTTTTCTATAGGGTTATATATGTTTGATTTTTGAGTATAAATATTTATTAGAAATAAATAAATATTTCTTACATAATGGTATTTTATTTATAATTTTTATACTTTTAATCAGTTATATTATTTATGACACTATAAGGATGCAGTATTTTCATTATTAAAGAAAGAATCAAATAATTGGTATTATAAATGTTAAAATTAATATAATTTGAATGTTTTGATGACATCCATGAATTTTTTTGCTTAATATTACATTATAGGATTTTTTAAATTAATTTGGTTCGAATTAATAAAGTTGGTAAGACTTTAACTGAAATCAATTATTGAATAGTGTCAAAATTCACAAAAAAGAGTTTTTAAAACAAATATTATATTATTAATTGATATTAAATTAAAAAAAAATATTGTTCGGCCAAGATACTTATATAATGATAGGTGTATCATTAATGGACCATTTTGGGGTCTCTTGGATGTTTATAGTATGTTTATTAACTATATAATATAAAAATACAAAGTGACATGGTAAATGTCAAATTAATTAACTTCGAGTTAAAACTAAAAGATAAGGTTAATATAATAACCCAAACCTATATAAATTCTATTGGTTGAGTGGTTTTCGACCCATCCCCACCTTAAACCTTTAAAAATATACTTTGAATCCATTATAAACCTAAAATGTATTTATTATAAAATAATATTTCTAGCTTTTCCAAAGGTTCTCCTCACCATTATTATAAAAGGGCACTCCCTCTTCTCACTAATTCACACATTCAAAGCCTTTTGGATCTCCTAAAACCTGCCAAAATACACTCTCAACATACATCAATTCATCCTAGAGGCCTTAGTTTGATCTGAAAGCCATTTTAATGATCCATTTTGATCAAATCAAATGGAAGAACCCGAAGAAGAGGTAATGTTTTCACCATCCTCTTTCAAGTTCCTTTCTTCATCAACTTCATCTTTCTTTGTTATTCCCATTATAAAATAATAAATCCAGTATCATATATATATTGTGATGTTATAATAAATATGGTACAACCATATTCATTATTCTATCCATCCTTTGAATGACATGTCACTATACGTGCGTACGTACTGCTTACCATCTCCACGCCCGGGTGTATTTGTTATTCAACAAATGAATATTAGGATGGGTATAATAATGATGTGTAATTCATGAAAATAATAAATATAATATGATAATGATTCTGTATATATGATATGACATCCAATTATATATTATTTTAATATCAAAATAATGATATTGTCGCTCTTGCGTACGTACGGACTACCGTCTCCACAAACGCAATGAGATTCATTCTCCATTTTATTTATTCCAGTATAATTATCATTTGATGATTTAAAAATAATGTTTGAGGACTTTATTTATTTCTGGATAAAAATAAGATACATCCTATCAATGAAAAACATGGATTATGTAACAAAACATAAAAAGGAAAATGTGTATGTTAACACCCGAAATGACAATATTACTAAGATATTATTAACAAAGAAATGTTAAAAGGTCATATATGATATCATATTAATGTATATGATTATTTTATAATTTAATAAAAATTATTTCACCATTATACAGGAGGTTAAACTACCCGCAACCAAGGAAAAGTACAAGGTAAGGGTTTATTTCACAATCTCTTCATTATGTGAGGTTGTTTATATGTAATTATATACTGGGACCTCTTTACCTTCTACATCCATGTTTCTTAAAAAATGTATTTCAAAAAATTCTTCCTATTTTACAGAATACGGGTTAAAGTAATTTATACCCTTGTTTGACTTTTTAATGGAATATTTCCGTCTTTTCCCAGACAAGGTCCTTTTTAACCATTTCGACTGAATTACGTTACGAATGTTTTTTTAACTTATACAGCGGATGCGGCTATTTTCCGCCATTATAAAATCGTTGAAGATTCCCTTACAAGCTTATAAGAATATTTTCAAATAAAATTTTTTATTTTATAAATATATGACTCTTAAATGAGTTCAAAATAGAAAGATATATTTCTCTAAAATCAGTTTTGATTTCATCTATATCAACACCTTTTGATGAATTTTATGATTATCTGGAGATAATTTATTATGATAAAAAATTTCCATATTGTATTGATGGTTTTGTGATATTTTTGACTATGGATGTGTTATTTTTATACCATTCATGTTTTATGATGAAAGTATTGACATTTTGTATGCTAGTTTTAATACGAATGTTTATGTTATGTTTAAACATGTTCATATGAGGAATGCATTGGACTTAATAAGTGATGGGTGGAGCCCGCTATAGCTCCTCGATGAATCGGTAGGTCTAATGAGACAAAATAGTGTCTTGGCACAAGGCCTTGAAAAAATCTTATTTGTATTCTTGGCATGAGGCCTTGGATATGTGGTTATGATAGTATGGCATTATGCATTCCATCATTATTAAAGTTGTTTTTGATATTTCATGTGATTATTCAAATAGTAGAATATCCATGTGAATAATTAAGTTGCATTATTTCATTTTATATATGCCATTTTATGCTTATGTTCATGTATAAAAGGCTTTTGTTTTATTTATACATTTCCTTGAATGTTTATGCTTATTTATGAAATTTTCCACTATATTGTTATCCTTACTAAGCATCCGAGCTCACCCCTTTCAATGGTTTATTTTTTCCAGGATGCGAAAAGTAATTTATGAATGACCTACATGGACAGTATGATGAGATATGAAGAAAAGTTGTTGTAGTAGTTTTTTTGAACATATGATGTAATGTAAGACTTATTAATATATCTAGTGTTTCCAAGACTACTGAAATAATCCGTCTTTCGAGACTTGACCTTTCTTGTGATCATGCCGATGTTATGTAATATGGCACCGACTCTTGGTAACTAGGGTCGGGGCGTTACAAGACGCATATAAGACATATTTTATTGACATATTTTTTTTCCATATATTGGATTTACAATGAAAATTTATGAAATTTTTTACTCTTATAGGTTATTTTAAAAAAAATACATTAAAAGTCTCACTACCATAGTTTGGTGTAAGGTCAGTACAACCCTCAATCAGTGCTAATAGAAATGCACTGATAAATGAGGGACCTTAATCCGTGCTAGCTAAAGGCATTGATAATGATGTACCCTTTATCAATAGTGATAAAATGTTTATTTGTTATAATTATTTATAACTACTAGAATATTATAGGCCATGGGTGATCCCCATGGCCCACGAAATTTTTTATAAAATTTAATGAAACAAGGAAAAATGTAGAGTTATAGGTAAATGTGCAAACCCCACTAAACATGGAGGAGATCATTGCTTATTTCTACACTCATCACCAAAAAATTATCCACTTCCTCGTGAGTGTAATCCCCTCCTACATTACTTTGGGGTATACCACACACCAGCTTGAGCATCAACATCAACCTCATTAAAGTCCACCAGAATAGTGACAACAACCATTGAGTCTTTATTAACTTCAAAAGATTCCACAGGAACCATATCTGAAGCCCCTTGATGCTATGCAATTTATCCAGATTAAGAAATGTCACCACAAGATCAAATAAGGGATGCTTAAACTTTCTCTAACTTCTATCCTTGAATAGCCTTTCAAAATAAATGGAGTTAATTGAATCCCACATACGAAAAAATCATGCTACATGGGTTCTTTAGATGATAAGTCTGTTGTAGAGGTATGAGAAGAAACTATTACTGAACTACCACTAGACACCTTCACTATCCTATAGTCATTGAGAGCAGCAGAAAGTGGTTATACATTCTCCAGCATAGTGTTTCTAGGTGGAGATTGCAGGAAAACTACAGATGCAGGCTGAATAAAGGAATCTAGTAAAGGGACACCCGGAGCAATATGCAACGACTCTGAGGCCCATAAACACCCGTAGTAGCGATCCTATCATGTAGAACTATATTTGATGTTGTAACAAGGTTTATATTTCCATGTACTTTATACAAAAAATCTTCTATATAGTCATCCATAACACGCCAAGTAGAGCCCCCTTGCAGGGGCCCACATATTTTACTTATAGAGCAGAATTTCTCTTCCGATAATACCTCAAGATCCCATTTAGTGCCACTTTCATGACCATTAGAACAATCATCACCCCACATAGTGGTCTCCCCATGAGCAAGAGGATCATCTGTATGGTGAATAGAGGGTGTGAAATCACCCAAACACAACACAGTTGCACAGCTATTAATTACAAGATGATCATCAGTTTACAGCCTGCCAGCCACAACATCAGCAAAGGAGGTCATGTGCCCATTTCGTGAACTAGAAGTTCCACAATATTTATAATTATATAAAAGTATTTACAAATAAACAAAAATATTTATACGTACAATTCAAAATAAATATAGATATATTTCAACACTTATAAAATTATAAAAATAATAAATATATGTGTTATTAATTTATAATTATTAATATATATATATATATATAATTATACCTATAAATAAATAAATATTTATTAAAATATTCTAATTACAAATAAATATATATTTATATGTAGTTTTGATTATAAAAAAATTTAAATTTATTTAAATAATTATAAATTCTAAAAAATATCTATTATTCTATAAATATATATAATTAAATAAATATATTTATAAATATATATGAAAAATTATAAATAAATAAAAATATCTTTATTTATAACAATAAATAATTACAGATGCATTTAAAAAGTGTAAAAATATAACATATGAATATAAATTATATATATTAATAAAATTATAAATATAATAATTATTTTTTTTCTCAATTTTATAATTAATTAAAAAATGAAATAAATAAATATTTATATTTATAACTATAATTAAATATATATTTATCATTATAACTATAATAAAATATATATTTATTATAATTTTTAATTATAAATAAATATTTATTTATTTATACCTACAATTGAAATATAAATATATATTTAATTAAATAATTATAAAATTATAATAAATATACTTATTATAAATATAATTTTAAAAATAAATATAGCTAAATAAATATATTTATAAATATATACAAATATTTAGAAATAAATAAAATATTTATAATTATAATTCGATCTAAATATAAATATATGTAAATGATTATCAAATTTTAACAAATATAATAATCAAATATATTTATAAAATTATAAGTATGATAAATATAGTTCTTATAATTTTAAAATTATTTAAATAAATAAATAAATAAATAAATCTGTAATATAAACTACAAATATAAAAATATTTATTATAAATTTTTAAATTATATCTTTAGAGAAAAAATATATTTTTTATATATTTATTACATTTATAATCCAATAAATATGTATAATTAATATTTAAATTTAATATATTTATAAAATTATAAATATAAAACATTCAGTTATTTCAATTTTATAATTATTTAAATAAATAAATATAAATGTATAGTTATATATTAAAATAAATATATATTTGTAATTATTTACAATAAATATATTAATTATATGTATTTATTATATATAATCATAAATATAATAAAAATATTTTTTATAAATTTATAATTATAAATGAATATCAATTTATTTATAGTTCTTATAAATTTTTAAATATAATTAATTAAATAAATATATTTATAATATATATAAATATAAATAAATATAATTTTTTTAATTATATTTATATATATATACATTTATTATATATATATTTTGAAAAATATTTATAATAATATAAATAAATTATTAATATTATAGATTTATCAACACTATAATTTTAGAGTTGATGAAGGAATGTTTTATCAATGCTATTTATTTTAACACTAATAAAACATACATTTATCATTTCCTTTTAACTAGTACTGATAAAATCTTTATGAAATTTTATAAATGAACCCTAAAATTCATATTCATCTATCACACACTTAAATAACATTTGGAATCCAGCCTCTTCCATAACATACCCCTCCTCTGATAAATACCCCTCCTCTGCCATGTGGAATCCCTCCACCACCACTATGAATCCCTCCACCACCATGAACTCCACCTCCATCGTGAAACCCTCTGTGGGTTCTGCTGTCGCCACCATTGCAGCCTACCCTGATTTCGCTACATCCAAAACCTACTGTTGTCAATGGAACTCCAAATAAAAGGTATTTTCTTATTTGATTTGGAATTATTTGATAGAGAATGATTAATAATAGGGTTTTAGTGTTCAAGAATTTATTTATTTATGAATTATGTGTTTGGTTTGATTCATTTGTGCGTGAAAATGGCTTTTTGATTGGCAATGTTTTTTAATGGTTTTTGGGCATATTCTATGAATTTGTTACTAATTTTCTATGTATAGTTGTATAGGACATTGTTACAATAAAAATTACAGAATTTGGGTTGATCTAAATGTCGTAATATGTCCATATGAGGTAGTTTGATATAATAGAAAAATTATTGAAACATTATTGTGATTGTATTGTTAAAATGTATCATGATTGGAATTATAATGGAGTGACTCTACTGATTAGTTTGGATAAAATATAATTTATTCATAGGAAAAGTAAGATAAAGCACTTTTGACTTTGAACTTATAGTGAAAGTGGGATCTGTGTTTGGGTTTTGAGTATCAATTTGATGATTGATCTTGGATGAATCGAGGTGTTTTCTATGAATAATTTTCTAATATATATTTGATATCTAATATTGTATATTTATGGGTGTTTATGTATATATATGTATTCCACAATGTATGATTTATCATGTTAACGAGATATATTTATCAATGTGTTTCATCGATTATTAGTTTTGGGATTTTTGAAAGGCAATCCGAGAATATTTAGTTAGAGATGTTGGAATTCTAGAGACATGAGTTGAAATATTATTGTTACACAATTATCATACCTCTTTCTTAGGTCTCACACCAGCTACTAGAAATTCCATCTCAATGAGGCCATTAATGTTTAGTTGATTGGGTTGCATTTTTATTTCAATAATATTATAATATGATGATTCCCTTATATTTTCAACGTAGATTATCTTCTTAAGACATTGGTAGGTACCCCTTAATTGTTGATTCTTGATATTTTGTTATTATTTTATCTTATGGTAATATCTTTGTAAATTATATTTTCCTTAAAAGAAAAATATATTTGTTTTTTCTGTTTTATTTACTCAAACATTTTTAATAAATTTTTTTTCATTGTTTTCCCAAAAACATGAATGACTGGTTAATCATGAAAAATGTATGGTATAAATTCATTAAAATATCTTTCTGGCCTATTTTCTTACACCATACATATATAAATTTGTGCATATATAGACTTATTTGTCTATTATACTGGTAAAAGGAATGGTTCACCCATTTTTAGTGGTGTTCCATAGTCACGTGTTAATGTTATAAGGATAATGGGATATAGAGTTCACCATATAGAATGAAGATAAAATATTCATTTTTTGTTATTTTAAGATATTTACTATAATGATCCTCTCTTGAAAATGAATTTATTTTTTATTTTACTTTTTATTTTTGAGAGTTTCTCCACCTTTTATGGATTTATATATTATAAAAAGTATCTTGTGATAGATTCATGTATATTTTATAAATTATCTCTCTTGGAATTTATGTCTTTTTGATAACACTTAAGTAGATCTTATCAAATGATTCAAGTGTTTTTAAATGAATCTAAAAAAATATATGTGGAAAACATAGCTTTGTTTTAATTTGAGATAGCTTTTAAATTATTTAAACACATGTCTTTGCCTAAGGTTTCAAGCCAAGTGTTTCTAAAATCACCAAATTGACTTTCATAAAGGGATGAGAACATTTTGAAAGTCAATTTATTGCTATATTCATTTTGTCACAGTGTGAGTGAAGTTTTAAATGAAAATATATAATATATAGAGATTTCCCTCCATTTAAATGATTAATACGTTTGATTCATGATGTTTTATTAAATTTGTAACAAAAGAATTATAGTTATGTGAATGAGTTCTTGGAATTTATTGATTTATTTTAAAAAGGTTCTGTTATATTAAAGATAAATTTGTTTAAATGCATAGTTTTTTAATGAGATTTCATGTGTGATTTTAGAAATAGATTTCAAAGGAAATATGAAATTTCTTTTTTCCATAATCATTTAAGATTATACTTTTATAGAATCAAGAAAAATATTACATTATATAGGTAAGAAAAATAGATTTATAATAACACCTTGTCAAGGGAAGGTCATGTAATCTATTCAACCAACTTGATATCCATCATAAGCTCACACCTAAAAATGTGAAATAATGTTTATCCCTAATGAAACTCCTAATCATAATTTGCATCCAACATTATATACATGGATTAAAATATGGGATTTCTCTCCAATTACATATTCTTTCTGGTTTGGTGTTTGCTACAAAGGGGATGAGTTTCTTGCAACAATATTCAATAGTAACTATCATTAAAATTTTGATTTCCCCCTTTTTGAAAGGACACTTTGGTGTATTTATTTTGTTAAATATTAATATTACCAAAAAAATATGAGTTATATGAATAATGAATTAATGGATTCTAATATCCTAAAAAAAATTGTATGAAGATGGAGAGAAAGTGTTCATCATGATTCCAAAGTATCATGCTTACGACCCTTCTCAAATCCTTTATCCATGATTATGATATTGTTATTCAAGACTAACTAGTCTGGAAGAGTTAGAAAAACACTTGATATATCATATAATAGTTCGATGTTTTGAAAGATGGAATAAGAATGAGGAAAAAGAGAATGTAGCTAGTAGCTGGGATAAAACTTCATTTTTTGGATCATATGACATGATTACATGTGTGGAAAATGAAAAGGACCATATCACAGATATGATTATAGATGTGAAAAATGGTGAACATTGTATTGAGAAAATGACATTAACATTTGTAGAAGAACATTTTTATTTCCCAAAATTGTTTGAGTAGATAATGAGTTATGAAAAGAGTCCATTTTATATTGTTATCACTAAATATACAACATTTTTGTCCATATTGAAGTTGTATAATTTGAGGTCAGGAAATAGATAGAGTGACCCAAGTTTTGTGTAAGTACATACTCTCTTGAATGACATGATCCTAGATGATAATGAGCTTATGAGATAAACACATGATGCCAAATGAATGTTATGTTTATTTTTTTTTATCATTGAAATAATACACCCCCAATCTATTGATTTTATACTATTTCTTAAAGACCAAAAATCACTTATAGAGGTCCCAAATTGTGGTGTTACTCCTTAAAATAATGATGTATCTTGACATAGAAAAGTTATATAGTACATTACAATTATTCCAAGGTATAGGTGCCAATGTGGAAGTGGGGAGACTATAGGTAAATTAACATGGAACATAGATACAATATTTAAATATATGTCAAATACTAAAATTAAATAAGGGAAACTACATCACCTATCAGACTCTCCTCACTAGAAGTGAATTGATCATGTGTATCTGAAATTTGGAAACAAGATGAGAATCGTTTATCTAGCGTTATATACATATGGTGTGGATACTTTTTTTTAAGGAATCACTCATTGTTAATGTATGGTTATGTGGAAAATTATAGTTTTGCATCATGGTTATGCATGGAGAGAGAATAAAACATGTGATATATGACTATATCATGACAAAACCAACTGATTAATGATATTGTCATTTATTTGGATCTATTGATCAATGATTTGAAATTATTATTGAATTATAGTGTTAAACATGATGATTCTTATAGAAATTAAGATTTCACATTGAGAGCCATGTAATAAGGAATGTTAAATGAGAATTATAGTAATGTAAATATATTAGGATAATTCATGAAAGGAACTCAAATTCATCCAATTTTTTAAAAAGGTAAACTATCAATTAGGATGAAACATTCATAGAAAACAACGCCTCTAGGACATCATAGATTTCTACTCTAAATTTATAAGTACTGATCATGGATAAAAACATAGTATGTATGTTAAAAAGAATGCACAACATCGTTTCAACTAATAGGTGATCAAATATCTAAGAAAGTAAAAGATATGAAAAATGATTTTGGTAAAATGTTTTCAAAAAACCATACCAAAATCGTTAGAAAAGGAGATCAAATATTTTGGATGGCCATACTATAATTGTTCATAGTATATACATTTTCTTGATGTTATTCTTATTGAAGAAAAGCATGTGATTGTTTCATCGAAATTTTGTAAATACACCCAACAAAGTAAAGGATGAAATTAAGGCTTGGTTGGACATGGATGACATGGGAATATGAGAATAGTCAGTGCCAGTGAAGGGAAAAAATGAATTCTTTTTCCTATGACTACATATACACTTTCCAGGTAGGAGAGAGATCAATTTTTAATCATCTAAAATAACACAATGTTTCTAAAGGAGTTTTCATCGAATATTAAGTACATTGCATCAATGGATGATTTAAATGTAAAGGGTCTAAAATCATATCTATGTCAGGTTTTGATGCATGATCTAACTCCTAGATATTTATGTTACATTTTTCTCTATAATTTCCATCATAGGTTAATGAATATTTGTTTCTTCCTCAAATATATATGTTGCAAACCTATAGACCAGGCAGAATTTCCAACTATAGAAAGGGAATTTTTTGTCATATTATTTGAACTAGATATTTTATTACTTTTAACATTGTTTGATATGATTCCACACTTGGTGAGAGAGATATAATTTTTTTTCCTATACACTGTAGATTAATATAACCCACTGAACAATATAGGATTGTTTTGAAAGGGTCTGTAATAAATCAAAGTCAATCAGATGGTGGTATTGTGTAACAATGTATTTTTTAGGAAGCCATTGAATTAAGTTCCGAATACATGCTCAGTATGGAAAAAAATTGGTCTACCAAAATCCTGTCACACTGTATAGCTTGCAAGTGAAATAATTTCTGTAATAGACGTTTTCACAATCAATATTAATGATCGGGACCAGGCCCACAATTATGTTTTTCAGAACAGTTTGGATGGTTCCCCATACGTTGAAACCCTCATGTATATTCATAGGAATTTGAATCTATCATGGTATGAAAAATTGATATCAAGTACACAAAATTAGCAGTTTATATGATTATTTTTGGACCATGTTTTTAAGGATTCATTTGAATATCACGTTTCAATTTCAGGATCCATGTAATAGATAGACAGAACCCCATGTGTGCATGTATTATATTAAAATTTTTATGCAATTACTGTATATACGTTCTATAAAAATGAACATGATGAAAATAATACCATAAAAATTGTAGAGTTACACTTGTAAATGAAATGATGCATGTTTCTGGTACTAAGTACATATGTTTAACTTACATGAATATGTCATAATTTGGCATCATCAAACAAATGAGGTTGTTGGATTATACAACATTCCATGTTAATATTTTCCATTGAATGTGGGTTGATAACCAGAGTGATGATAAAATAAATGAATTGGGATTCATGAAAGTTCATTTCAGTAAGTAAGGGTACAAAGATGAAACTTTTATAATGGTATCAAAGGAAGTACAAGTATTTTATGATGCAGATCCAAAAACTAGAAAGTTTTAAATTATTCTCTTTTAAAACAAAAACACTAATGGTTTAAATGAAAATTATACTAAGGATGACCCTTTCATTGGGATCTCACAATAATTTTCAGTGGTCTTAATTTAGAAAGTGTTTATTATTTCAAAGGAGACCACAATGAACTTATTTTCACTGTCGAAAGAGGGGTGAAATCCCTTCAGCATTTAAATAAAGGGATTTCAATAATGCGGACATATTTTTTCGTAATATACATCATATTTACTCCTATTATTTTTATAAGTTAGATTTTTTATTTCTGTATTCTAAATTAAATATTATACCACTTCTATAGATAATTACAACCGAATGTGTGGTTGCTCCCAATTCTAAGGAACACTAGGTCTTTCAACCTGTTGCAGCTCACATTTCTGAGAAAGAACGATCTTCTTCATGAGTTGGTGACCCAATACCGAGGAATAATAGGTTTCTACACCAAATGATACTCCCAGTGAAGAGGTACAATGAACATCATTACATGCCAATGATAAATATCCATATGAACTTATTGATGATGATGAATCCACATAAATGGTAAACGATGATGGAATGGAGACATAGAAAAAATAGGATCACTGTAGTTTGACACTATTAACCAAAATAATTATTAAGAAATTCAAAGGCATAAAATATGAGTTTGGATGGAATGTGCAGGGATATCATTTTAACCCCAACATTGACACGTGTAATATTGTCCTTGGAATGTTCACTCTCCAATGCCTGCCAATTAATCTATATCCATGGATCAATGTTGGGACCAAGCATAAGAATCTGATGTGGGAAGATACTACTGTAACATTGTGAAATAATTACATTATTTTACTAAAATAAAAAATAATGAAACATTGACTTAATCTTCATCATCCCTTAGAGAGTGAATTTATAATAGATTACTCCCACAAAAAATATATATTGATTCACAATCGAATGATTTACGGAGGTATTCAAAAAATTCTAATGACACATCATCTTAATGATACTAAACGTATAATAAACCCTCACCCTCCTCATACTTATACACACCTTATAACAAATTAATAATGGGATGAATTTACAGGCTGTCGTGTGGATATGTATTTTGGGGACCATTGGGAATAATAAGAAATTATTGGAGGTTACATGTATTCATCACTTTAGAAGAATTTTCATATTTATTAAAAAAAAAATTGTTAAAATTATGGAATGGGAAGAAAAACCAATGTACCACTACCATATAGTAAGGAAGGGGTACAATTCACTTGAAATAAAATGTGTGCGTACTTTAAATCTACCATAATAAATTTATGTGACATGAAACAATAATATAATTATATTCCTCTATTTATATGCAGATTGATGACTCCAAATAAAATTCAACTTCCATCCAATACCATTTTCTATGGAAGAAGGCAGATGTAGATAAATATGGTTTTCTAATAGATTAATCCACACAAAAAGTTTGGGAATCATGTATAAGTATAACATAATTATAATTTGTTTTTCAAAAAATTTATATTACATAACAATGATTAATTATTTTCCTATATGTTCAATCTGAAATAGTCACAGGATTTAGCAAGACCTATACCAGATGAATACATCCTATCAGTGGCCTTGAATTTTCCATAATATAATGGTCACAACAGAGGTGCATGTTTTGGGGGGACTACCTGGACATATTTTGAGAAAAAAACAAGACTAGGTTCAAGGTGAAGAAATTAAATAGATGAGAGAAAAACATGTTACACATTAAGAACATTTAAAATTGAATAGAGATATGGTTTAAATTTTTATGGGGGAAGCAAATAGAAGAAACAACATAACAACGTCTATTGTCTGATGATCCCCCATCCACCCCCACTAGCTTTGAAGAAAGCTACTCCCCTCAATGGGTGATCTTGGAAATGTTAATCAATGGTCAAATAATAGTTTACATGAAATTTGAATCAGATATAAACTGATATATTTATTTTATTTATTTCTTATATGGTTTTAATGATTGTGATTTATATATATTAACACCCAATCATCACCTTGTAGAGAGGGATATAGTTTTCAATATACAAAACAACATGCTACACAACAGAACAATTAAAACATGTCATGAGAGATTGTTGATTATAGTAGCCCATGAGTGGAGCACCGTGATACATGTTCCAATTGATGAGGAAGATATTCACAAGATCAAACAAGTTGTTGGATCATTCGTCGCATGGACATCACATCCTGTTAAAAACATTTTGAAAAGGATGTATTCATTTCCAAATTATTTTTCAAGATAAACCTTTAAAAATTAATGAATTTTTTTAAATGGATGTATATTATTACATACAGAAAAATAGAGGTCGGTGAAATGAAATACTGACTCAAACCCATCTAAAAGATTGACCAAATGATCGAAATGTTCTACCAAAATCACCTTTACCCCACCCATTCTATATCCACATTTACAATCATTGATGGTTCATGTGGATAAAAGGATAAAAAGAGTTTGTTGTGACATAATTGATTTTGATGAAAATTCATATGGAGGGTATGTTCAAGACTTCATTGGTGATGAGGCTGTAAGTAAAATCATTGAATTTTATTGGCTTGGTTCCTCATTTTGTAATGAATACATGAGGTATGTTTTCATGATTTGATTTTCATAAAGCTAATATAATATATTAATTATTAAAAAATACATATCATACATTTGGAAGGGGTATATATATATAATTGAATGGGTTTCCCCAGGAATTTTATTGGCTCGTTTGTCCTCACATGTCCCCTAAATAAGAACCAATAATAAAATCCATAAAATAAGATGAAATTGTGGTAGGAATGGAAAAATAATTTTAATGAAACATTTGGATAATAGACTTTTTTAAATTCCAATGATGTTGGAGTAAAACTATATAATTTAATCATCTCAGATATACATTAATTTCATTCATTACTTATTCCTTTTGTGATTTTAGAAAACATTGGTAGCTCATTGTGGTCAATTTGGATACATCAAAGATTTATATCCAAGATTCAATGCACGTATATCTAACAAAACAACCACACATGATGACATTTTTAAATTTTTAATACACTACATTCAATGTTTTATAATTAATCATCAATATATATGATTTAGGATATGTTTTAATGAGGATTATATTATAATAGGTTGGTGAATCAATATCATAAAAAACAAGGAATGTGACATGGGGATAAGCATAAGAACCCTAACATGTTCTATTAATGGTCAAGTATAATGGTATATATAATAATATTTCACTATACAAACACATATCTGTAGATGCAAAAAATTGCACAAGTGTGGAAGAAGGTTTCCAAATGACATTGTGAAGTCATATTCGGACCCAAGGACCCCATCTGAGGGCTCGGAGGGGAAACACAAAATAAATTCCTATGAGCACGAAAAAAATGTGTCCTACATGGAATGTTATGTGTTTCGTGAAAAGGCCTCGGTGCAGGCGTGAAACAATTTCGTGCCCACGCCATACGTGGTTGACATATCGTGCCACCGAGCCCTGCCAAAAATCTTTTTCATGCTGTGCATTTTTTTTGCTCCATTGGGTTCCTATAAATAGAAGGTGTCCCCTTTCATTTTAGGGTGGAATAATCTGAACCGACTCTCGTGCACGAAATTTGTATTCCACACGCGCAATATGGCCTTCAGGTATGGTTCTTTTCGCGCCAAGTCACCTCGAGGTCTGCCTTCATGTGAGATCTGCATGGATGAGACTGAATTCAATTCCCTTCGAGGTCCACCCCTTGTACACAATCCCATCCATTGCGTGTAGGCCTGAAAATAGCACGCAATCCCTCCAAATTTTGCACAGCATCTCCTACTTGCGTGCAATCCTTCTAGTAGTGCGCAAAACCTCGACCCCAATTCCATGCAATAATCACCAATTTCGATCCATCCTGGTGTTTTTAGTGTAGGGATATTATTTCACACAAACCTCAAAGGTTGGACGCAATCCCACTGGGACCCCCTCACTCAGTGCCCCCTGGTCACCTCCTTGCATGGGTTACCGATGCTCTTCTTATGGATTCCATTCACAGGTGTTTCTCACGCCCCGATAATCATCATCATGCCCTGTTTGACTGTGTGACCTTCTAGGCTCGTAGAAAGTAACTTCAATGTCACTTGGACGATACCACCCATTGTGTTGCTTTGCATCATTCTTCTTTTCGTAGGCATGCTAACGACTATTGATTCTTCGCATATCCATGATAACGTTAACCCCTCGATGGTTTGCTCTGGGACACAGCTTCTCTACGATGTTGCTGATGCCTTCCATCCCACAAGGAGCAGAGGGTACCGGTTATGTATGTCCTAGGGGTGCGGAGTAAAATGACCACGCCCAACTTGAAGGACGTTAAACTACCAAGCACCATCGTCCTCAGTAGATGACATTAAACTGTGACCTGTCCCCGTGCCTTGCACGCAGGCCCCCCTGGACATTATCCACTCCCCACTCGTATCCACGGGGATGGGATCACCCCACACATGGGATTATATCCTCCTTATTGGAGTGGAGTTTTTCCACGGGGAAGGGTAGCCACCTTGGTGTAAGACCCTATCCTTTATTGAAGAAGTTAGTACCCATGTTCCATCTCACTCCCTCAGTGCCAAGGCCAGCAAAGTTTGTGAGGGGGAACAACGCTCCTCTTTTCGTCCATCCCAAATCTCCCTCCCGCTGTGCTATGTTGTCGTTGGACCTCTATCCTTGGGTAAGTACCAACCCCATTGGGCTACTAACCATGGATAAGCCCATGATTTCTCTTTGGGCTGCTCCTCGTGTAATCCCCACTTCACATCCCATGGATACACCTTTCGCGCTGTGATTGTCAGGTGTCTGCTACCTCTTGTTTCTCACACCGAGCATGACACACGTGAGCTTAAAGAAAGCATTGACCCAGACCACAACCTTGGGATACCTAAGGCTGTAAGCCCTAATCCATCCTAAACTATGGAATCTTTTATCCATGTCATGGCATGGTACATAAGAATCCTCCACGAAGTTCAAGCACAACGATCATGGGCCACCTCAGAGCCTAAGCCCCAATACATCCCGAACTATGGGGACATTGATCCATGTCAAGGATTGGTATATAGGAAGCCTCCACAAGGTTCAATCCCGCACCATAGTTTAAGCCCCAATCCATCCCGAACTATGGAGACATTGATCCATGTCAAATCATGGTATGTAGGAATCCTCTAAGTGTTTCAAGCCCCACAACCTTGGGCCGCCTCATAGAGTAAGCCCCAATCCACCCCGAACTATGGGGACATTGTTCCATGTCAAGGCATGGTACGTAGGAAGCCTCCACGAGGTTAAAGCCCCACAACCTTGGGCCAACTCAGAGTGTAATCCCAAATCCATCCTGAACTACTAAAATTTTGTCCCATGTCATGGCATTGTACATAGGAAGCATCCATGAGGTTAAAGCCCCACAACCATGGGCTACCTCAGAGTTTATGTCCGAATCTATCCCAAACTATGGAGACTTTGATCCATGTTAAGGCATGGTACAGAGGAAGCCTCCATGAGGTTCAAGCCCCACATCCTTGGGCCACCTCCCAGTGTAAGCCCCAATCCATCCCAAACTACAGGGACATTGATCCATGTTGATGAATTGTACATATGAATCCTCAACGAGGTTCATGCCCCACAACCTTGGGCCTCCTCAGAGTGTTAGCCCCAATCCATCCAGAACTATGGGGACTTTAATCCATGTGATGACATGGTATGTAGGAAGCCTCCACAAGGTTTAAGGCCCACAACCATGGGCCGCCTCAGAGTTTAAGCCCCAATCCGTTCCGAACTACGAGGACTTTGATCCATGTCATGGTATGGTACGTAGGAAGCCCCCACGAGGTTCAAGCCCACTACCTGGTCGTTCCGACCCCTTTCACGTCGGTTCGCCCCCGTTCCTCATGACATTAAACTATATTCGCCATCTGAACTACGTGGTCATTGATTCCATACCATGAGGATATGTAGGAAGCCTCCACAAGGCTCAAACCAATCACCCATGACTCATCTTGATCTCTCCCTCGAGCCCATGTGTCTCGTGAAGCTCGTTCCCAAACCTGGAGGTTCCACTTCCTCATGGGTCCCATCCATGTGCCCATTCACACAGGTT
This sequence comes from Viscum album, assembly GCA_963277665.1. Lineage (NCBI taxonomy): Eukaryota > Viridiplantae > Streptophyta > Magnoliopsida > Santalales > Viscaceae > Viscum > Viscum album. Next base: position 978,931,858 of record OY728161.1, read on the forward strand.
TCATCCTCAGGTGTCCCATCATCCCATCGAACTATGCAGACATTGATTCCCCTCCATGAGGACACGTAGAAATTATCATCGAGACTCATGCCCAAAACCATTGTCCATCCTATTTATTACTTGGGGCGCCACATCCCAATGATAACATGCCACCCCATTCACCTCCATATCATTCGGGAAGCCGCCCATTTGTTGGCCCCTATATCGGTGTTCCCTCCAGGGGGTTCCTCAATCTGTTCCACTCTAATCTGTGTACTGATCTATCTGATCTGTCTCCATTGGTCGTTAATATTGAGGCATACCATGTGTTAAACATAGGAATCTGAGGAAATCCTCAAAAAAATGCCCATGGAAAATTATTCCCCATGTCTGATGTGGGATGCCTCGGGCTTCCGTGCCCTCGATAAGACCTATAATAAGGGATAGAAAAAAAACATTTCAATCCCTTAGCGTCAAGACATGCTAGTGGTGCCTAATGTGACTATTACTCAGAAAGAAGCTTGCTTCCCAGATTGGAATCCTTGGAATGTCCTGTCAGAATTAGTGTAATTAGCTGGTGTCTATGATGATATGGCATCAGGAAGAGTTTCCGGAACTACGTCTTAATTATATGAGGGAGACTCGGATGAGGTGACGAGTTCCGAGGAGGAATCCATAGAAGGAAGATCCGACATCCCATCATCTCATTTAGTTCATGGAGAAGACTTCCCTGAATAAAGAGTGGATACTACCTACCTTTGGAAAGCTAGAATGTGGGGAACAGTGGCGTATCCTCTGCATGACGGATGCGCGCGCCCTGGGGAAAGCATCGGAAATAGAAATAGTGAACCTGACATGATGTTCTTATCCTCAGTAATCACACAAGTTGTGTTGGAGGCACCAATGGATTAGCATTTCATCAAATCCAGTCACCTGGAACCAGGTCCCAAAGAAAATAGTGGTCCTGATGTGAAACTCTCCAGATGTTGGGAAAGTCAGGATGTTGAGCATTACTTTTTGTGACGTTGTCAGCGTGGATACCTCTTACCAACTAGAGAATATGGAATGACTCTGGGGAACTGGTTGTCAATTTCTTTTCCTAGCAGTGTTAATGAGTTCATCTCCATGCTTTCAGGAACCATGTTGTTGCATCCGAAGACCGATCAACTGCCCAACGATGCAGGGGCGGGGGAAATATCGACGTGGCTACCTTGCGTGGTTTTTCCTTTTCCATGATAGCTTCAACCACCACTACTACTGGGAACCCACGTCCACTCTCCTCATTGGAAATTATCCAGCGCAGGGTAATTAATGACCTTGTATGCAGGTATGAGGAAGAGGGGATTATTCCCACCAGGGATATGTCTTGATTGGATCTTGAAGCAGCTGTGCATCACCATCAATGCCGCCCCAAAGGGACGCACAGGTAGTCGCTACTCCCCACCCCCAACATTCAATATTTTCATGAGATTTTCCATGGAATGTCCTCACAACTCCCTCCCATACGCCAATGAGGTAGGGGATGTCTAGGTTAGCCCAGTAAGAGTCTCGCTTCAAGGGATTTCGGTGAGGGCTACCTCCAGGTAACCGCAGTGCCACCATCCAGTTTCCAGAGCCATGGAGCTAGTAAGACACACACCTGCACCACTGAATCATGTTCATTTGACCAGGTTCCTGTGTCAGGCACAAATGGAAGAAGGCACCCGCCATGGGGCGTCAACGTCAGTGACTACTATGGCCCGAGCTACCGCAGACTCATATCACCAGCTCCCCGCATACATTGAGCATGGGTAGCTATATGCCCAGCCTGGATCGAGGTCCCAACTACCCCACTGGTAGGTTTGGTCAACTGTCCAGGTCACCGGCACAGGCGATGGCCACTATGGACCAATCCATAGGAATTATACCCAGTGTAGAGGCCTAATCTATGCCGCCACTATGGAAGGTGTGGGCCCTCCCTGTTTCCAACCACACCTTGGAGGTATGCCCCGCACCACCTTCAACCCAAGAGAGGGTCTTCCCCATGATGGAAAAACTACATTTGGGGGTCTCTCCCGCACTCACTATACTGGGTATCAGGTCTCTACCCCTGCCGCAGGCCGCGGGTATGGAGATATTGCATGTCCAGTCACTCTCCAGCATGGTGTTCCTCCCCATGTCCCTATGCCAATCATTGAAGGTCCTCCACACCTCGGAGGTCGGAGAGGTGTAGGCCATACTCACTTCACCAATTCCCAGCCCGAAGGTCTTCCACATGTCCCTTTCAACATTTTTCCCAATGCTCCTCAAGCCCTGGATTTATTGGGTGGGAACCTTCTCCGCCATAGTGACAGTGCGGCCATAGGACCCTATGTCGGAAATCAGCACTACCCCACGGAGCCACCCAGGGATAGGAAGGCGGGTCGTTGTCGTCACAAGAATACTTTTGGGGATGTTCGGATAGGAGTCAGACCTGTTCGCTTCTCGGACTCTATGGTGGAGTACAACTCAGCGCTGGAGCCCTCTCCTCAGCCCTTCGGGTCAAGGGATGGGCCAGGAACGAGGCGCATCAGCCTCGTACTCCCGGAATGTGATATTCATATGATCCATACCTCCCTCCGAAGGTATATCCTGGAGGATGAGAACCTAGCATGTCCCCATGGACAGACCACATAGTCGTCGTCGTCATCTCTGGTGGCTCCCTCTTTCATGCCTAGAGACTACGGAGAGTAATTTTGGTGTCAATGGTAGGAGAGACGCGACATTGCACACCCTCAGTAGATGTTGATGCTGTGTCAGCTGATTTGATATCCGGTCCATCATATCGTGATATGGCGGCTAGGTCACTACAATCCTTAGAAGACAACATAAGATTCGACGGCCAATCAGCCCGATCACCGTATTCTAGGCCAGCCATCCCACCGTCCTGGTGGCCTGCCTCAGCGCCACCAGTTCATCAGCCACCCTCAGTTGACGAGTGGGGAAATTAAATGCTAGACATTGAATCTGATTCAAGGATCTTATGGACCATCCTCGCAGTGGGCCACTTCCCCGAGAATTTTTTGTCTGGTCGTAAGACTAAATTTTGGTATACAAGAATCACTCACCCTAGAGGAGTTTGAATGTTTCCTCCAGTCACTCTAGACGACTCAATTATGTCTTTTCCAATAGTTTGTGACATATCCTGGGATCCAAGAGCAGCTTGAAGACATTGACAAATAATGCTGTCTGGTTGACCTGGCCACACTCACTGGGGTCTAGCACCCTGAGTCACCCGGTCACTGTAGGACCCTCCAACAGCAACGCATTCAGAGTTTTCAAACACTCTGTAATGTTATTAAAGAGGCTACCTATAATGGCCCAGACACACCTGGTCCAAAACTTTTCCCAAACATGGCTACACCGAAACGGTCGCACACCAGGCATGGTGGCACCGTGACAAACCGACACCTGTAACGGTGGAACTGTGATGGTCGCAAACTGGTCTCAGTGGCACCGTGACGGTGGCACCATGAGCTTGGAACTGTGAGGCTGCCACCGTGAGGGTGGCACCATGACGGTGGCACCGTGTCCGCACCGTAGTCTTCTACCCTTTTTCCAGTTTCCAACTTTTTTCCACTCCTGAAACATATCTTTTAACATAATTATAATTTAATTCTCTTTCAACGACATTTAAAGCCTATAATTAATATATAAAATCCCCAAGAGTCGGGAAAACCTTAAACTCAAAAAACGTGTGGGTTTTCCCCGGTGTCATGCCTTTTCCCCTTACCTTCCTGTTCCACCCCCATTGTGAATTTTCTTCCTATGTTTAAAAGAAACAATTTAATGAACAACCGTTATGCAACCAACCCTATGGGAATAATTAAATAAGAATTAATTCCATTGTGAATAACTGACCAACCGTGTGGGGAACCATGATCCGACTTTGAAGCCATTCGAATTTCCATATCCCTTAATTACGGGATCACATCCTTATATCGCATGATAATTTCTTCTTCTTATTTCTCTTAGCTTGTATCCTTTTCTTCCTAGTGTGCATGGATTCCCTCCTTCTTGAGGCCTGTGGTTCACCTGTGCTGGAGTTTTCTAGCTCTCCAATAGAATCCCAGGAGTTCCTCCCCTATAAGTTGTGCATCCCTTGTTCTTGGCGGGTATAGAAGAACTCCGATCCTTGATCAATCAGGTATGGATATCCTTTGTCTCTCCTTACTGTGTATCAAATTGGGAGGGTATCCTATTGCTTCTTCAAGATGGATGAAACCAAATGTTAATGAAGATAACAAATAGAATATTAAGGAATGAGGGGGGGAGTGTGATCTATGTTTAGGGTACTTTTTCATAAACATGATTGTTTATGTTGTGAACTATATGGGATTATGCTGACTGAAAATCATGCCTGTTGGTGGTCTTTCCTTACGGACTAATGAACCCTTGTCTTCTGTGATGATTGAATGTCACCAACATGTGAAATTGGTTAATCACATTAACATGGTTGATTAAATGAATGTCCATTGTACAATTATACTTGATTGATCACCTCGGTTAACCAAAAGAAATATTAAAACATAGTGAATGATGCACTTGAGTCGGGAAATTTCCTTCTTCTGTCTTGGTGGAATGTATGTTATTCTTCTCGATTTGTATGGGGTGATGTGGATGGGGATGGGATTCTCTGTTGTGGTAAAATTTCTGGGTTTGAATCTAAAGTTGTGTGGGGATGTATCTTGAGGCATGGATTGGTTCCGGTACTTTGAGGTATTTAATTGATCTCTTTGTTGTTGAGACTTTACAAAAGAACCAGGTGTGAATGCTTGAATTACTTCTTGATTGTTTCTCTTTCTCTGGCACGTAGGTATGTCGTTACTTGCCCATAAGTGTAGATTCCACTTGAATTGGAACACTTGAACATGAAAACAAGAATGTTTTAAATGGGGAATGAGTGGTGCCTTGGCCGTGAGTGATGTGCTTTTCTTTTAGGAATGAATAGTTACAAGGGGGTTTATTCTTATGTTTTGGAACCCCTAGGATGGGATGAGTGATTGTTAACTATACATATATTTATATATTTTATGTTTCTTATTCATGCCTCACCCAAGTTGAGCACTTGGAGCCGAACACCCCCATTTCACAAGGGAGGGTGTTTTTCCAAAACTCCTATGAGTTTCTAGTTATTATCTCCTTTTATGCTCCATTTACCAAATTTCCCAAGACTCTTCTAGAAGGCTGTGTTAGCCTGAGGTCCATTATAGACCAAGGTTCATCGGGCATGGTGGTTTTTGTGGTTGGACCAGGTGTGTACGGGTAGGTTGTTTCCCAAGAATCTTCGAGATGAGGCCCATGTGTCTTCGGGTGTGGCAGTAGTTGTTCTGGCCCAGGTGTTTCCGGGCGTGGTTCCGTGTGGTGGTTGTGGCCCAGGTGTTTGCGGGCTGGATGTGTGGTTGTGGCCCAGGTGTGTGCGGGCTGGGTGTGGTAGTGGGACTGCGGTGAGAATGGCGAGATTGGTTCGATTCATATGATGTCTTTAATAACCATTGGGAAAGTGGCATGGGGTACCCAAATGTAGATGTGCTACTACTATACATTACTTGACTTGCATTATTTGGGGAGTGGTCCTCGGTGAGTATTGGGTGTATATTTTTCCTTTCTAGGTTCATTGGTTGCCTCTTTCTCACAATGCATTAGAATGCCTCCTCACTTGTGCACGAGTGTCTTTGCTTTTTCCGTACTGAGTATACTTGTATGCTCACCCTATGTGAATAAACTGTGTTCTGGTTTCCAAGAGGACTTTAGGGAGAGTTCGCGGCTGTACTAGCTCAGACGTTGGGACAATTGTATTTGTTGTTTTTCTTTTCCATGTTACTTTACCTTTTTTGTCTCCTTGTACATTTTTCTTGTTAATTTTGTAACATGCATATGAGAATGGTCTTCTTTTGGAATTACTTTTACCCCCAGTTTTGGTGTTGTTGGGTTTTAATATCTAATCTCTTGATCCTAATAAAGAAAATGGGCAATGCCTTACATCTTTTGTGTAATTCTATACACTTGGTTTTAGTCACCACTCTTGGGACTATTAAAGGTGGGTCTCGGGGTTCTTTATTTATCCTTCAACATGAAGAAGGAAGGTTCTAGAAATCTTTTGTCCCATCCCTCATCTTGGTGAAGTTGGGTTGTGAAGGATTGGGAAAGTTGTGCAGGGTACCCAAATGATGATGTGCTACTAATATACATTACATGACTTGCGTTATTTGGGGATTGTGCCTTGGTGAGGCTTGGGTGGATAGTTTGCCTTTCTAGGTGCGTTGGTTGTCTCTTTCTCACAAGGAATTTGAATGCCTCCTTACTTGTTCATGAGAGTCTTTGGATTCTCCCTTCGGAGTATACTTGAATGATAAACCTACGTATATAAACTACATTCATGTTTCTAGGAGGACTTCAGGGATCGTGTTGGGCCATACTAACTCAGAAGTTGGGACAGTGGTAGTTGTTTTTTTATATTCCTTGGTACATTACCTTTTTAGTCTCATAGTAATTTTTGGTATTTACTTTTGTAACATGCATATGATAATGTTTTTCTTTGGGATTTAATTTTACCCCCATTTTTGGTGTTGTTTGGTTTTACTATTTTATCTCTCAAACCTAAGAATGAAAAAGGGAAATGCCTTCCATCTTGTGTGTAATCCTATACCCTTGGTGCTAGTCTCCACTCAGGTGCCTATTGAAGGCGGGTCTCGGGGGTCATTATCTCTCCTTCAACTTGAAGAAGGAAGGGTCTGGAAACATGCAGTCCCTTCCTTCATCTTGGTGAAGGAGGGTTGTGACAGAATGGTATCGAAGGAGTGGTTGAGATATAGGATGGAGTCTTGTGTTAGGAACAATAAGGATTGTATGGGATTATAGGGAAACAATTTTGGGTGATCTTGGAGTGTTAAATAGGCCCGGGAAGAATGGCTAGGACATGGGATTTTAGGGCCCCCATGATCCGATGGAAGGACTCTGGGCCTACCGAATGACCAAGTGAGGCTTCACTGATTATAGGGTAGAGACACTAGGGAAGGTACATTCATCATATTGACTTGTGTTCTTGGTTTTTATGGGTATTTTGGGGATTTAAAATTAATGAAAATTCTACAAAAATTTAAGAACAATATTCTACACTACTCGTGCTTAGGAATTCCTTGTTTACCATGCAGCTATGGCACCTGGGAGATGACCACGAGTAGTGCACAAGATCGAGGCCTAGGAGGTTGACTTGGCTGATCATCAGAGGGATGACCGATATGAGGAAGATTATCAGTGGTAGAGAAAGCTTCGTTCCTTTCAGCGGAAGACCCTCGGGAAGTACGAGGGCAACATCTCAGACATGGAGACAAAGAGATGGCTAGTGGAGCTGGTGATAGATTTCATCTAGATCTGGGCTCCGACAGAGTACTGGGTTTCTAGAGTTATAATCCATATGCATGGAGATGCACGTCAATGGTAGATGCTTTATCTTGGGGAGAAGAGGGAGACTAAGGTTACATGGGCTGACTTCGAGAAGTAGTTTCGGGCGGAATTCCTCTCTTCCACGATGAAGGCTGAGAAGAGGCACGAGCTACATTCCCTCCATTAGGGGAGCATGTCAGTGAGAGAATTGGGGATCAAGTTCAAGGATCTCATCTGCTTTGCTTCGTACCTCTTTCCAGATAAGGTGTCTTGGGTGAGGCATTTGGAGGTGGCCCTTCGACCATCTCTCCAGTATGTTGTTACTCCCTTCACCCTACTGACGTAATTAGATGTCCAGAAGAAGGATAAAGTGGTGGAGAGGATGCACATTCTGGGAGGTGTATCTTGAGAGGCAATCCAGTTGGGTTCGTCGAAAGGGAAAGACGTCAGCATCATGCCTCTAACATCAGGGACCTCCGGGTTTTGATCAGTAGAGAACATGCCTCAGATGTTCCAGTTCTGATCTCTTGGCCCTTGACCTTTCTTTTCAAGACCAGGGCCGAGATGATTCTCTTGTGGAATCCATGGTCACCTTCAGAATAAGTTCCCTGAGCGAGTACGTTATATAGATGGTGGGCATGTTCAGCACCCACCTCAGCAGCAGTAGTTTCCAGCTAGGCCCTTTTAGCAGCAGCAACAGGGGAAACAAGGTTCTACTCCTCTGAGGGAAAGCATTGCAGGAGGAGTCTGACCTCATGATTCCCCTCAAGGACCTCGACCAGTGTGTGGTCGGGGAGGCAGCCGATAGCTGAGAGGCAGGGGAGATGGACGTGGAATGTTGCACGCCGCAAAGGCAGCGGTTCAAGCAGGTCCAGAAGTCGTTCGAGGTACGATCAGCTTGTTTAGTACTCTTGCATATAACTTCATCGATACAAAAGCCTCGCAATCCTTTTTTATACCCAGTCTAGCTCATGCTCTGGGTTTAGATTCTGAGAGACATCCAGTTCCCCTGGTGCTAAGCACCCCAGTCGGAGGTCAGACACACTTTTCTTATTTTTGTCGAGGGTGTAAACTGATGATAGGGAGACATCAGTCTATCAAGGATATTATACTGTTGCAGATACATCCATACAATGTCATATTAGGAATTTACTGGATGTTCTCTGTATATTCATTCATTGATTACTTCTGAATAAGGGTTGTGTTTTTATATTTGGGCAGCCAATGTGTAACTTTATTCGGTGAACAGGGTTTCCATAAAAGCAGCAGTCGAGAGGAGCCCCTTCTTTCCATGTTAGGTGAACTATCAATGGAGTTAGTGGATGCAGAAATTGTGGAAGTCCCAGATATAGTTAGTGAGTTTATGGTTGTATTCCCTGAGTAGGTGGCGACTCTACCCCCTTGAAACGATTTTCAGTTCGGAATAGACTTTCAAGATGGTGCACGTCCGATTTCGATGGCTCCCTACCTATGGCCCCTTCAGAGTTGCGGGAGTCGCGAATTCAGATTCACGATCTAATGAAGAAAGGTTTTGCTAAACCGAGTGTGTCAGCATGGGGTGCTCCATTATTATTCGCAAAGAAGTTAGATGGTGGTCTCAGAATGTGCATAGACTACTGGATATTGAATCAGGTAACGGTAAAGAACTGATACCATCTACCAAGGATAGAAGACCTTTTCGACCAGTTAAAGGGGGCATGAGGGTTCTCGATGATTGACCAGCAGTTGGGATATCACCAGCTAACGGTGAATGAGGGTGAAATCTCAAAGACTGACTTTAGATGCAGATATGGGAACTGTGAGTTTTTGGTCATGTCGTTCGGCGTTAAAAATGCTCAAGTTGTGTTCATGGGGCTCATTAACTCCGTCATTCGGGAATACCTAGATCGCTTCATAGTCATGTTTATTGATGACATCCCGATCTACTCTAGATCATAGGAGGATCATGATAAGAACCTGAGAATGGTTTTTGAAGTCCTACAACAACACGAACTCTATGGGAAGTTGTCCAAGTGCATGTTCTGGACATGAGAAGTTCACTTCCATGGTCATGTGGGGTCTGAGAAGGGAATAGAGTTTGACCCTTCGATAGTCCTGGCTGTTGTTTCTTGTGCAACACCAAAGAACGTTGTGGAGGTTCGTAGTTTCCTTTGACTGACAGATTACTATCGGAGGTTCATGCCCAACTTCTCATGAGTTGCAGCACTTTAGAAAACTTTGACCAAGAAGGACCAGGTTTACATGTGTAATGGGCAGTGTGAGGAGCCTTTAGCCATCTGAAGGAGAAGTTGGTATGTTACATAGTGTTGAGATTTTCATAAGATGGGGCGGCATATGAGGTGTTCTGTGATGCTTCAGGAGAAGGCTATAGGTGTGTGCTGATGCAACAACAAGGGTTGATCTCTTATGCGTCCAGAAAGTTACGTCCTCATGAGAAAAATTATGCCACCCACGATCTGGACCATGCCATGGTCGTGTTCACACTGAAGTTTTGGCGGAACTACCTCATCGGGTAGTGTTTCGTGGTCCTCACGGATCACAAAAGCTTGAAGTATATCTTCTCCCAATGGGACCTGAACCCACGAAAACAAAGGTGGATGGAGTTCCTTCCGGACTATGACTTTGAGATTTCCTAAACCTCAGGAAAAGGGAATGTGGTGGCTGATTCCTTGAGTACTATGTCACAGAAGGATGTGGTTTGGGGGTCGGTAGATGCTTGGATGGTGATTGAAGAGTTGGTTGTCTTGCACCTGGATGTGAGTATGAATGGTGGAATAGGATTTCTATTTCAGATGACAGTTCAATACTCTCTACTGCGCAAGGTGGAAGAGTCTCAGTGGGAAGACATATAGAGTGAAGTGATGTGTGACCGGTTTAACTAAGGCGATGCTCCGAAATGGTGGATGGAGGATGGTCAGAATTGGATTATTTTTTGAGGAAAGAAGTTTGTCCCAAATGCGATGCACAAAAGGGTTCTTGGTGAGTTCCACAACTCACCCTTGGCAGTGCACCCGAGATTTTCACTAATATATCAGGGCATGAGGGGTCAGTTCTAGTGGCATATGGTAAAGCTGAAGGTGGCAGAATTCGTGGCCAGGTTCCTAGTGTTTCAGCAGGTTAAGGATGAACAAAATGTTCCAGGCAGCTTGTTGCAACCTTTAGATGTCCCCAAGTGGAAGTGTGATGAAATCTCTATGGATTTCGTCATAAGGATACCCAAGGATCAAGGAGGTTGTGATTCTATTTAGGTAGTGGTGGACCAGTTGACGAAATTACCTCACTTTATGGCAATCAAGTAGTTGGGAACAGTGGATGCCTTTGCATGGAGGTACGTGGTTGAGGTGGTGTGGTTGCATGGAGTTCTGAGGTCCATAGTCTTGGATAGGGATTTATTGTTTACCTGACGAATCTGGAGAGGATTCCAGCATACTTTTGTCACCTAGTGAAATCATAGCACTACTTTCCATCCCCAGATAGATGGATAGAAAGAGAGAACCATAAAGACGTTGTAGTATATTCTACGAGCATGAATTCTGGATTTTGGGGGATCGTGGTTGTGACACTTGCATCTGGTAGTGTTTGCCTATAATAATAGCTATCACTCTACAATTGGCATGGTTCCATTCGAAGCCTTGTATGGAAGGACTTGTCGCTCACCCTTGTGCTGGACGGAGGCTGGGAAAATAGGTGTTCGTGGCCTATAGGCCGTGTAGAGATCGATAGAGAATATTTAACTTGTGCGGGAGAGGGTGAAGGCTGCTCAGGACCAGCAAAAGTCATATGTCAATATTAGGAGGAGACCCTTTGAGTTCGAGGTCCGAGACCACGTATTCGGGAAGGTCTCTCTTTGGTGTGGACAATGGATGTTCGGATGTGGGAGTAAGCTTTATCCTAGGTTCATCGGACCCTTATAAGTCTTTCATAGGGTCGGAGAAGTGTATTGTCAGCTATCGCTACCACCGCCGCTACTGGGAATACATGACCTCTTTCATGTGTCTCAGCTCCAACGATATCTTCCTGACGATTCACACAACCTCAACTTGGGAATGATGTACATTGAGGATGATGTGACATTTATAGAAAGATCAGAGAGGATCGAGGAATGTGAGGAGAAGGTGCTCCGTGGACGAACCATTCCTTTGGTTCGTGTGTGGTGGGGGCATAGCGGTCTTGAGGAAAGTACCCGGGAATGGGAGACGTAGATTTGTGCCCAGTACCCAGAGCTAGATTGGGTTTTGTTCTATATATCTTGTACTTATTTGTGATGGAACACTTTACTTTGTTATATATGGAACGTGTTTTTTTCCTTGTTCTGTGGATGTGTGTGAAGAGTCAAAAATATGTGGAGGAGAGGACCTAATCCCTAGTCAAAATTCATTAAGTTGGATGTGATTAAACCTGTGCAGGCGAGTCAGTGCCACCCAAAGAGGATAGTATCTTGACATGGAGGAAGAAACTCCCTAACCCATATGATTGGACAGTTTTACCTTAGAATGTATCCTGATTACTCGAGAGGGAGGTGTTCCTATATTTCGATGAGGTTTACTCTTTAGAGGTATCATTCGAGGAGGTTATTTGGAAACCTTCTTTTCTTCGGGTCTAGTTCTGATTCTCGAGAGTGAGAATAGTTTGAGAGGTATCTAATGTAATTTCCCAGCCCCATCGTGTCCATTAATTTTCCAAAACACAGCTCCACTGAAACAGTCATGCACCGGTCATGGTGGCACTATGGCGGTGGTAGCGGTCACGGTGCCACCGGGTCTGTACCACAGTCTTCGTCCATTTTTCCAGTTTCTGACTTTTTTCCACTCACACAATGTATCTTTTAACGTAAAGATAATTTAATGCCCTTTAAAATCCATTTACAGACTATAATTAATATCTAAAATCTCCAAGAGTTTGGAAGACCTTAAACTAAACAAAACATGTGGGTTTTCCCTGGTGCCACACCCTTTCCCCATACCTTCCAGTTCCACCCCCGTTGTGCATTCTTCCTCCGTTTAAAAGAAACGGTTGAACGCAGAACTTTTATGCCACCACCCCTATGGGAATAATTAAATAATAATTAATTCCATTGTGAATAACTTCCCAACCACGTTGGGAACCACAATCCGACTTATAAGCCATTACAATCCCCATATCCTATAACAACGACACCCCATCCTTATATCACATGGGAATTCATTCTTCTTCTTTCTCATGGCCGGTCTACTTTTCTTCATAGTGTCCTTGGATTCCCTCTTTCCCAAGGCTTGTGGTGCGCCTGTGGTGGAGTTTTTTTGCTTTCCCTTGGAGTCCCCGGAGTTCCTCCCCTGCAAGTCGTGAATCCGCAATTTATGGCTCGTAGAGAAGAACTTAGATCCTTGATCAACCAGGTATCATTTTCCTTCATCTCTCCTTACTATGTATCATGATTGGAGGGTATCATATTTCTTCTGTGGTATTTATGATACTTAACATTAATGATGATGACAAACAGACTATTAAATAATGAATAGGGGGAGTGTGATTGATGTTTCAGCTTCTTTTTCTTACCCTTGATTATTTATGTTGTGAACTGTATGGGATTATTCACACTGAAAATCATGGTCGTTGGTGGCCTTTCCTTGTGCACTAACGAACCTCTACATTCTATTATGATTGAATGAGTCCAATAAGGGAAATTGGTTAATCACATATACTTGGACTTTTAAATGAATGTCCAGTGAACAACTATACTTCTATGATCACCCCGGTTAACCAAACAGAAAGAAGAAAACTTTCTGAATGATGTACTTGATTCTGGTAATTTCCTTATTCTATCGTGGTGGCATGTCAATTGTTTTCCCCATGCTTATGGGGTGATGTGGATGGGTATGGGATCCTCTATTGTGGTAAAACTACTGGTTGTGCATCTTATGCTATGTGGGGATGTATCTCGAGGCTTGGTTTGTTTCCAGTAATTTAGGGATATCATCGATCCCTTTGTTTTTGAGACTTTACAAAAGAACCGTGTATGAATGCTTTAATTTATGCTTTGCTATTTATCTTTCTATGTCTTGTAGGTATGTCATTACTTTCCCAGTAGTGCAGATTCCACTTGAATTGGAACACTTGAACATGAAAACAAGAATGGTTTAAATGGGGAATTGGTTTTGGGAATGATTTGTGACTTTTTCATGACTGTTGTGCCATTCATTTATGAATTAATAGTAACTAGGGTGTTTTTACTTCGGTTTGAGAACCCCTAGTTTGGTATGAGTCCATGTTACCAATACATATATTTTTAGTTTTTATGTTTCTTATTCTCACCCCACCCAAGTTGAGCACGTAGTGCCAAACACCCCCATTTCATGGGGGACTGTGTTTTCCCAACACTCATATGAGTGGATGGTTATTAGATCATTTTCTGATCCCTTTGCTAAATATCCCAAAACTCTTCGGGGAGGCTGTGACGTCTTGAGGTCAATTATAGCCCAAGGTTCTTCTGGTAGGGAAGTATTGGTGGTTGGCCCAGGTGTGTTCGGGTAGGCTGTTTCCCAAGAATTTTCAGGACAAGGCCCATGTGTCCTCGGGATTGGAAGTACGTGTTCTGGACTAGGTGTTTGCGGGAGGGATGCATGGTTGTGGCCCAGGTTTGTGTGGGTGGGGTGTGGCAGTGGGATTGTAGTGAGAATGGTGGGATTGTTTTGGTGTATAGGATGTCTTCAATAACAAGTGGGAATGTAGTGCGGGGTACCCAAATGTCGATGTGCTACTACTATACATTACATGACATGCGTTTTTTGGGGAGTGTTCCTTGGTGAGGATTGGGTGGATAGTTTTCTTTGCTAGGTGGTTTGGTTTTCTCTTTCCCAGAAGGAATTAGAATGCCTACTCACTTGTGAATGAGAGTCTTTGGTTTTTCGGACTGAATATTCTTGTATGCTCACCCTATGTATGTAAACTGCTTTCAGGTTTCCAGGGGGACATTAGGGATTGTGCAAAGCCGTACTAGCTCATATGATGGGACAATTGCAGTTTCTGTTTTTATTTTCATTTGTACATTACCTTTGTAGTCTCCTTGTACATTATGGTATTCACTTTTGTGAAATACATATTGGAATGGTTTTCTTTTGGCTTTACTTTTACCCCCAGTTATGGTGTTGTTGGGTTTTACTATCGTATCTCTGGATCCTAATAAAGAAAAAGGGAAATGCCTTCCATCTTGTGTGTAATTATATAACCTTGGTTCTAGTCACCACTATGGGGCCTATTGATGGCGGGTCTCAGGGGTCATTTTCTCTCCTTCATCTTGATGAAGGAAGGGTCTGGAAATCTGTTGTCCCTTACCTCATCTTGGTGAAGGCGGGTCTTGACTCTAGCCCCCACACACATGTCTATTGCTGAGGGCAGTACACTATGCTCCTCTTCAACACTATTCACCGGCAACCCTACTGGCATGGAAACGACAAGGACATACCCCTGAGAAGAGTCGCGATCGACATGACCAATCTGTCGGGAGGGGAAAATGAGCTGGAACTTCTCGATGGAACCTCCTCCCTGAGGACGTTACCCCACAACAGGACCCATCAAGGAGAGTTACTCGCCAAAAGAGGAACTTCCTGGGTCTCCTTCTTCCCACCGAGACATCGGTACTCAGCCGGAATCTCGTTACATAAAAAGAGAATATATGTGTCATCGAACACTTTGACCCATCTGGCTCAGTCCAGAAGGCAGAGGATGATCTTGAGAAGGCTGCCCTGCACCAGAAACTTGTTGAGCAGAAGAAACTAGTTGATGACCTCTTAGAAAAACATGCTACGGAACAATGTATTCTTTATGGAGACCCTTGGCCAGTACAGTAGGGACAGATACAGCTTTTCCCCGACGAATTTCCCCTGAGTAACCATGAACATCCTCTCCATGCAGAATGGGTAGAGGCCAGCACATACGGTAATAGGGTGAGGTATGTCTTTTCGAACCCTCCTGAATTTTGTGACAATCCAAGAACCCCGCTCGGGCTCCATCGACAGCCCCATGGGTCATACACCAACCACCCCACAAGCTGCTGAGCATGTCTACCACACTGAAGAGCCCGGAAATGCACTCGTGGTAAGGGATCCCCGTCATGACAGGGACCCCCATCCAAAAGATACAATGGTGGCACACATCATCTGACTAGAGGCTTTTGAAATGTTACAGGTGGTCATCCCACCAGATTGCTAGCCATTTCCAGCATGGGTGGAAGACATGCCAATACTCTCGGGATTCAGAAACCCCACATTCTCCCCCTTTAATGGTATGGGGGACCCGCCACAACACCAAGCCCACTTTAACTCGATGTGTGGGCCTATGTAAGGAACCCCAGCACAGTAGGAGGCCGTAAAACTCCGCTTTTTTGTTCAGACACTAGAGGGGACGACATTTGTTTCGTACAACCAACTCCCCATTGGATATGTGACTAGCAGGGCAGACCTTCACAGGAAGTTCATTTACCAGTTCTTCTCTACCACCCAGAAAATGAACATCACAGACCTCTTCAAGTGAATGAAAAGGCCTGATGAGAGAGTTTCATACATTGTCTCCTGGTGGAAGGGGCTCAAATACTCTTTTGACATGCCACTAACTCAAGAGAAATTATTGACGATGTTCGTAGGTAATGTCAAGACTGAACTAGTTTCCTCCATGATCACTCATAACTATCCTAGAGGGTTCCGAGACTTCACATATAAGGCCCAGTGCCTCGAAGAAGCTCTACAACAGGCTATCCATGAACATTCACTACCCCATGTAATCCCAGTAAGGAGGGATTCCAGAGTCGAGCCCACCGCGGTGGTCCAGATTGAGGCCCCTAGACAGCTAGAATTTCTACCAGTTGATCCAGCTCTGCATCCCCATAAAGGTTCTCCACCACGGGCAATGTTTCTAGCCCAATTGTGCCCGCCTCAAAATCAACACGCGCACATGCATAACACGCCTCCACCACCTAGGTGAGACAATCATGTTCCTACTCCTCAGCAGTATCCTTTGGCCCCTTATCAGATTCATGCTCTTATAGCCCCCTTTCTTGATAGAAGGAATGTGTCCTACTTGTTTGAAGAGGCTTAGGACCCCAGTTACATCCACAACACCTTATAGAAGAGAAATTTTTGATTGCTTGAGTGTAAGAATCCAGAAGAGGCGCATCTCAATGATCACCCCAACTACTGCATTTATCACCGATATTAGGGAACACCATCAAGAAATGATATGTGTTCATGCACTGGCTCCAAAAACAGATCGACAACAACATAGTCAGGTTGGGCCCAACCCCGAAAAATGTGGCGGGTGTCTTTATGAGGTCAGATTGTGGTAGAGATGGCATAAGTGAGTGGCAGTAGGTTTTTGACTGTGGGTCCTAGAATTATAACGACTGGATGGCTCGCAGGATGGTCGCCCGAACCCATGGAATTAACTGTGAAATCCTGAATCAGCTGAAGCATCTAGAAGCTGCAGCCGCCTCCCCTATTTCATTATCTCAACTATCCTCTTCCCAAAAGTGAAAGCATCGACATCATACGAAAAATATACACGCCCCGCCAATGCCGCCATTTTCCCGCACACCCGATGACTTTATTCCCGTGTAGATGGGGATTCCCCCCAGAATCTACCCGATGTTGATCCTGTCACCACTACGACCGACCCTTGGGTAGGCCTGAATGACACCAACTTCTTCTCGATCCATCGGTTAGAGGACACAACCCCTAATGTGGGGCACTATTATGACATTTCTGGGATTAGGGGGAATCATTCTCCCAGGTCCGGGTGATGACGGTAGATCACATCGTATTCTTATTCGAATCAGGCTCCTGTGATCCCGGAGGCTCCCACACCCATCAGGTATCGGGACGTACGGCTCATGGCAATGATAGTTTGTCATACTTGTATATTTATATAGACTGGAATAAGTCGGCTCCAGTCAACACACCAATACTTCATTGACATGGTCATGTGTGGCCCCTTGGGCTAGAGTCCAGATGGCATCGGGTCGACAACCTTCATAGCCATGGTCTTACCAGTGCTAGAGTTCCTTGAAGCAATTAAAACTAGAAAACAAGCTAGTACCAGCCTCCCATCGGGGTTTGGTATCTCAGAAGTAGCTTCCCCATAGAGGATCCCTCCATACGTGGATAAGGTGATATAGAAGACACCCCTACCACTAAAGAAGGCATCTCAGCCACGATCGACGAGTTGGTATAGGTGATCCTCGGAAGAGAGGAGGAACTGAGGCACACCTTGATCAGTGCCTCTATGTCACCTGAGGAGCAGTAGTGGTATGTAGGTTACCTTAAACAACACCATTATATAATCACCTAGAGTTACAATGAGATTCTGTGACTAGATCCTCAGGTATTCGTCCACAGCCTTGGTGTTCCGACAAATCCCCGCAGGTTGAAGAAGCCTCCCAGGAAGTTGCACCCTTCTCATGGTGCCATGGTCGAGGCCAAATTTGACAAGCTCATCAGGGCCAACTTCATCATGGAGGTCCAGTACCCCAAGTGGCTGGCCAACATTGTATCAGTCAGGAAGAAGAAGGAAAAAATCCGAGTTTGAATCGACTTCTAAGAACTCAATCTCCACTGTCCGAAGATGATTTTCCCCTTCCAATGACGGAAATTTTGATCGACACTATGACAGGGATCCATGCCCTCTCCTTCATGGATGGTCAATATGGATATAATCAGATCGGGATGGCCCCCGATGATGAAGATTACACCACTTTTAGGGTACCCTATGGTAATTTTTGTTACCAGGATATGCCCTTCATCTTGAAAAATGAAGGTGCCACCTATCTGCGGTCCATGCATCACATATTCATACCAATCCTTAGGATGTTGGTGGAGTGCTATGTGGATGTTCTGGTAGTCGAATCTTGCCAATTCCAGGACCATCTCAAGGATCGTGAGACAGTTTTTGGATTCCTCCCTTCTTTCCACCTGAAGATTAACCCATTGATGTGTGCCTTTGGGGTCACCTCTGAGATGTTCCTTTGCATTGTTGTCAGGTATCGAGGTATCGAGATAGACCCGAAGAAGATCAGGGACATCAGCCAGATGCCTCCACCGAGTAATATTTTGGACTTAGTTGTATCCAAGACCACTTGGCCTACATACGCTAATTCATTGAGAATCTGTCCGGCAAGTGTATGGCATTTCCTCAGCTCATGAAGAAGGGAACCACTTGTGACTGGGACAAGGAGTGGTAGACCAACATTGAGGAAATCATGCAATATTTTCTCCAGCCTCCGGTCTTGAGGCCACCCGTCACTGGGAAGCCACTAATCCTATACGTGATTTCCCCAGAATGATACCTCGACGCCCAAATTACCTAGAAGAACAATGAGTGGATTGAGAACAATCTCTATTACCTCATCCACATCCTCCACTATACAGAGACCCCGTACTCGCCCATCGAGAATAACATCCTTGCGCTCATGTATTCCATACAGAAATGACAACATTACTTGTAGGACCATGAGGTATAACTATTATCTTGAGTACACCCTTTGATGTGTATCCTATGCCATCTCGTGTTAACTGGACAACTAGCGCGGTAGGCGGTAATCCTCCAGTAATTCGACATCAGGTTAATGCCTCAAAAGGCTATTGAGGGGCAGGTAGTGGCAGACTTTCTTGCTTCGAATCTAACCTCCACAGATCAGTCACAGGACTTGGATTTTCTAGATGAGGCAATCCTCTCAGTAGATCTAGTTGTACCATGTTGGTAGATACACTTCGATGGTGCCTCCCGGAGCCCCACCGGTAGGAGGCTCAATGATCCTAGGCTCAAAAGAGTAGGCCTGGGTATCATCTTTATCTCCCCGGTTCATTCCATCCTTCCATACTCATTCCTATTGTCACAAGGCTACAATAACAATGAGGTAGAGTATCAGGCCCTCATTACTAGTCTCGAGTTGACCCTTGAGATCAATGTTCCCCATTTTCATGTTAAAGGGGACTTCGAGCTAGATATTAACCATGTCAATGGTGACTATGTTGTCAGGAAGAAAAACCTTGTACCGTTGTTAGAACACACTCCGTAGCTAATGGCTCAGTTCTCTTCTTGGCTAGATGATATCCATGTACCTTTGTTAGAGAATGGTCAAGAAGATTCTTTAACCATATTAGCAGTGTCACTTGTAGAGACCAAACAGGATTATATAGTTATCCATATGGCGCATCGGAGAGTCATAGCTTCTGTTACTCCCGATGGAGATGGAAAACCACATGTAAGCCATCTTACAGCTGGTGACTCTACGTGAAGACCCCCGAGTCTCTGGAAGTGGTGATCAAAGAGGTTGCTGATTGGATGGAAACCTTGAACGAATACCTCCAACACAGTAATCCTCCATCAGACCGGGCCAAGAAAAAGCTAATTTGAAGCCACACACTGTAGTTTACCCTACAGAGTGGTCCGGGCCTTGATCCAATCCTCTATAAGCACAGATTTGATGGTGTTCTCCTCCATTGTGTTTTGTGGGTTGATATTCAACAATTTATGCTAGTGCTTCATGAGAATTCCTGTGGCGCCCATCTGGCTGGGCTAAAACTGTCTCACCATGTTTGGAGTGTGGGGTATTTTTGTACCTCCAAGATCCATGACTACATCGAGTACTCCAAGAAGTGCCATAAATGGCATGTTAATGCTATCGTAGTGCATTGGCCACAAGAGCTTCTCCACACTACCAAGTACTCTTGGCCCATTGCAGTCTGGGGATTATATGTCATAGGACCATACCTACCGGAAATAGCTCACCAATGCTAATTCATTCTAACTGTAACCGATTTCTTTTACATGTGGTTAGAGGCATTTCCACTCAAGGAATTCAAGGCCTGTTCTATCATTGACTTCATGAGTTCCAATATCATCCATCGGTTTGGGGTTCGTCACGCTATCCTCACCGATAACGACACCAACATTCATGCAGCCGAGTTGAAGAAGATATACCCCAAGAATGACATCTGCTCTATCCATACCTCCAGCTATCACGAGCAGGAAAATGGACAAATTGAGGTGTTCAATAAAACCCTCTCTAACATTATGCAGAAAAAGGTTGGTCAGAACAAGAAGAGTTGTACGGATAAGCTCCTCAATTCCCTCTGGGCTTAACGGACGCCAACTTGTAATTCCACCAAGGTGACTCCATATTACTTATTGTATAGAATTGAGGCCTTTCTGACCATTAAGATTTAATTTCCCTCATTGAGAACAGAAATCTATGACCACCAAGCACCATATTGAGTGGATGAAATCCATCTTGAAAAATTAGAAACCCGGGATGAGAATAGTATTCTTTCCTTGCACAACATAGAAAGGCATCAGAGTAGGATGGCTCTAGCATTCAAAATGAAGGTTCACCTTTGCACATTTCTTCAAAGAGATTTGGTATTAACCCTTAGAGAACCAATGATCCCCGGCAAGAAACCACCCATGTTGGAGCCCAAATGGGAAGGACCATTCATTTTTCATAAGGTTTATCCCAATGTAGAGTACTCCCTGATGATCATGAATGGTTAGCGTATAACTCCTCCCACCAATGCCAGGTTCCATAAAAAATAATTTTCCTGGCCCTTGTGGGCCCTCCATGACCTTCAACTAGATTACTGATCCTACACAACCTTAAACTGTTGGTCCTGCATGACCATAAAGTACACAGTCATCCTGCATGACCTTGAACTGTATGTCATCCTGCATGTCCATAAAATTTATCTTCAAGAACTATGTGTGTCTTTATTCCAATACTTATAGGATAAGTAGGACTACGTGAACATTTATATTTCAGGTCCAACACCATCTCTTATAGATCTCCTGATATCTCAGTCACCTAGGCCCCTTGGCCTGTCCCTCCCAATGCGGGGGATATATAGGTGTGGTAGAGGGTTATTACCTCCTTCGCGTTGGGTTTTTGGAACCATTCTCCATTTCTCCCTGGAAATCTCCATCTCTTAGATGCTCTCAAGATGAGCCCCCAACCCTTTTTAGTGGTTCACCTGTGTGCCTAAGAGTACTCTGGTCTAGGACCTATAATGTCGGATTCAACTGGGGAATGTTTCCATCCACTTTTAAAGCATCTTGTTCCTTTCATTTTCCCCCCTCGTTATATTTCACACCCAATGGGACCCCCAAAAAAGGAATGGATACTAGGACTAAGGTCAATCCTACCTTTACGGGCCAACCCCCCCCCCCCCCGAGGGTTTCAGACATAAAATTGATGCAAAACCCGCATTGCGAACATGGTCAGTGGTCAATGCTCATTTGTTCGTCCCCATTTCAGGCTAACATGATTGGATACTGTGTTGCAAACATGGTCAATAGTAATACTCTATCATCATTCCATCCCCTTCAGGCCTTGAATGTTGATTACATGATTCACATTATGTTCTGCCCCATCATGTTCAGGTGGAATCTCAAAACTCTTAGCACTATCTTTCAGTGCACCTCCACACTTCAGGGGGACAAAGCAGCAATCCGGTGGTCTTCGGGGCTACCACGGTCTGAGCTCTAAGGACATAAACTAAGATTGTCATTAAGGGATATGTACGGGTTGATCCCTATCCCCATGGGATACGTGGGATCACCCGGATATCATGAATCCCGGTCCATCTCATTGGGGAGCTAGTTTATCCTGCCCCTTATCCTCTGACCCTCACTGGCCTCCTGGCCCGAGGCTTCTATCCAAGAATCGCACACGGTGGTGGGGTGGACCTCATCCTCATTCACGTCGGGTATACTTTATCACATTGTGTGAATTCCCTCAGGTCCAAGCCATATGACCTTAAATTGTGTTGTTTGGTCCTATCACATGACCTAAAACTGTGATAATATCGTCTTGGCCGCATGACAAAAAACAGCACTATATTCTGTTGACCTCATCATAGGGTACATCACATTGGGTATCAGTTATCCACTATACCATTTGTCAATGCCTGTATACGGCTCGATTCTTGTGTCAACATCGGGAATTTCTACCCTAGTCCTGTCGCTTCACAAAAAAATTTCATTCACCTTAAAGGACAAACAAGATATATCAAATACCGCTTCTTTTGGTGAGAGGGATAGACCCGCATGCCCCTTTCATCCTTTTCACATGTACCTTACCGTGCCACCATAAAGAACTATGTATGGCTTGATTCTCATTCTCATGCGATACGTAGGAATTCCCAGGCACTTCCCCATGGGCCTAACCTAATTTTCATGTTTGGTCCCTTGACCTAAACACTTCTCCAAGGAACAGAAGGTAATCGGGACTCATGGCCTCATTCATGTAGGGTTTCATAATCTCCATACCATGTTCCTCCTGCATTCCTTACGAACCCATGTTCCATGTTCTAAGACCATAAACTAAAACCCTTTCTAGAACTACGTGTGGCTTGGTTCCCATCCTTATTTGGTACATAGTAACACCCAGACATTTCTTATCAGGTCCAGCCCCTAGAATCACAAATCCCACCCTTTCCCCCACTGTTAGCCCCTTGTCCTGACCCCCTGGGGAGTTGTGTAACTGACGAATTTTCTCTGAACAAGTTTGGGATGCCCCATAATGACATTAGGAAGCAACAGTTCCCTCACCAGAGAGGTCGAGTGTAAATGTAGGGATGATCCATCATTAGATTAATGTGGTTGCCTAATGTGCTTCCAACACAGTGGTTTAATTTTGGGAGTGTTGGATTCTATGCAAACAAACCACCACCTCACAGTACATGCTTCCCCCCATTTTTTGGCCCCTCACCCCCTTTCACATTTAAAGGGAGCCCCTAATAGTATGGATGCTCGACCTATGGTCTGCATGCTGTATTGGGACAATGTTTTAGAAGACTGATCATGTTTGAAGGTACCCCCTAACAGTATGGATGCTCGACCTATGGTCCGCCTGCTGTCCTGGGCCAATGTTTCATAATACAGATGGATGATATTTCGGTTAGGTCCTGTGTTGTGAACACAGTCAGCAGTTCACCCTGATTTTTTGCAACCATTTCAGGGTAATGTAATCGGGAAGATATGTTTCAAATACTTTCAATAGTTGTCATTTATTTTCCATGACCCTTCCATAGTGTTCTGAATTTGGGTAACGTGATTCACAATTATCATTCCCCTATGTTCATACAGACTCCAATACCCTTGGCATTACCCCGCTTGCGTTCTAGAGAACATAGAGAATATGATACATCAATTGGTCTGAGGTCCTCTTCCTTTGATAAGGGCTCCCTATTCTCCTCAGACGTATGGGTTCTAATTTCAAATTTCCAACGCTTGGTTGACGCTCCCATGATCAAACGAAGTGATAGTACGAGCCTCTATTATTTCTCAATTTGGGTAGGACCCATGTGAACTTAGGAATGGATTTCTATTTATTTCAGGATTATGGTAGATCATGTTAAACCAAAGGGACAAGTATATTAATCAAAAGCGACATGTATGTAAATTTGTCCATTGATATAGTTCAAAAAGAAAAAAAACAAGAAGTAGTAAGGCGTGGTAAGTTTATGGGATCAGACCAAATGGGGCCCTTAAAGGTCAGATTCATGGATAGATCAATCTAATGCTGCCACATTTTGGCTGGTGGCCTCCAAGACTGCCTCCTGTCCCCCGAGGAATCTCCCTTCATCAGCGGCCATAGAGCGCAGTTCGCTGAACCTAGCCTATGCCTGCGCCTATTCAGTTTGGAGCTCAGTTAACTGGCGACTCGCTTCCACGAGTTGTTCTTGGGCGTCAGCCAGCTTGTCACTAAAATGTTCCATGTGCTCAGAGTAGTTTTCTATGAGTAACTCTTGTTCTTTGTCATGTTCCCCAAGGCGTTGGACCTCATTCTCCGCCCTCAGAAATTCTCGGGTACTCCCCGACTCCTCCCGACACTAGGCTACATTAGAGCACCGGCTGCTCTCATGCATATTCTTGGCCATGTAATCAAGAACCATCAGGTGAATATTTTTGAATGTATGCCCCTCCAGGACACCAGAAATGAAACCAGGTGTGGATTGAACCCATCCGCTTCAGACATTCCACCTGAGGCTGACTGGTAGAACACCAGAAGAACTTCCATCCATTGTGTTGTGTCATCCGGCTCGCCTCGGTCACTTCCAAATCTGAATCATCGATTTCCTTGGGATCAATGGGCTGATAGATAGGGAAGACAACAGACAGGTCAGTAGTAGTGTGTACCTCAGATATTCCTCCAAGGGGAATAGGCTCCTCAACATATGAGAAACTTCCTCTCCCGACTCTCCCCTGGTGGAGCCTTCGTTGACTACCTGAACTTCCCTAAAAGCAGCACCATTGGTGTCCACTAATCCCTGCTCACCAATTGATGGAGCCTACTCAGTTTGAGAGGCATGTTCTGGATGGGGAGGTACATTTCCATCATCTCTCTCATGGATGGTCTGGGCTCAGCAGCCCGACGAGCCTCCAATTCCGTAATCACAATACAGACAGGGACCACCATGATCAGTTGATTCCTCTGACTATGAGTATCGGTATCAAAGCTAGGAACATACAGGAACCTAAGGAATGAGTCTCTACTACTCTGGCCTCTATAGGAGCTATCATGGTGGGGGATCCCTCAACACTCGTCAATTCAATGATGGGAATCATTGCTCTACCATTCCCCGTTGGGGATTCCTCCCCTCCTTCGGCTAGGGACTCTTGATCATCACCCATATGCTCCTGAGTAAGATAAGGATGGTGGAATAAGGATTACAATGGAATGTAGAAAAAAGGGAAGGTAGATAATGGTTGATGCATACCTCGAGCAGCTCGGTCACATTCATGTCGGAGCCGATGATCTCGCCACTCTCCTGGAGGGTCCCATGGTGGGATGCCCCCTGAGACCCTTCACCTTAAGGCTCCTCTTCTCCTTCACCTTACCCTTCCCATTCCGCCTCATCTCCTATTTCACGGCCCTCTAACTCAACATTGCTATCATCTACCCCTAAAATCATCGTTTCTGAATCATGCTCCTAGCCGAGCATCACCTTCACTAAGAGAGGTTTCTCCACACGCCGACCCCATTGACGTGCATACATATCCATGGTTTTCAGATAAGTGTGTTACCGAAGGAAGTTCACTCTGTCGAAAACCTAAATGAGCCTGACTTCTGGCAGCTGGATCCCGTCTTGCAGTATCATCAACCAAAGGGTTTTGGTGCTCACCAACTACCATAGGGTTAGTCAGGATGACCATATCATAAGGAAGATGGCATCTTGAGAATGTGGAATCATTAATCTTATTTTCTTCCCGGGATGTTCTCTGGCCGCTCCATGGGACCCTCTATCTCTGGGCGATGAGTGCGTGGCCACTCCATGTGACTCCCCCACTGCTGAGGTCCATGCCTATGCTGGCCCTGTTTCTTAACGCACTTCTGATCTACACCCTCTAGTGGCACCCTTCCAGCTCTCTCACCACCCGGGTTCCACACTAGACACATTGAGCTGCCGAACTCACTTTTTCAAAAGCCCCTCGGGTTATGCTATGGCCCAATGTTCGACATACTGGATTAAAAGACTAGTATCGACTCCGGTGGGAGGAATGTAGATGATGTCACCAGATCCATTGGGCATGAGCATCAGCCACTATTAACAAAGAACACAAGGACGCATATCCTCCCGGACATCGGTTTATACTTCTTTCGGCATTCACTGGAGGCACCTAAACTACATGGAGAACCTGAATGTCACATAGGGATTTCAGAAGATCTTCCCAACAATTCGGGCTATGAGAACCCCTCCTCTGATGCTCTGTAAGTACTTCTTCTTCTCCATTGAGCCTTTCCCATTGTTTATCAGCTGACCAGTTGGAGTGGGGAATGGGTTAAAGGTGATGTTGGCATGGTTACCAATCCCGAATCATATTACCTGCTCATTGAGCGTCATTGGCATGACCCCAAAAAATTTCAGTAGTGAGATTCACAAGACATTTCCCTGAGAACTAATGACATTTGGGAATGTGTATTTGCCACAATGATCTGCAACCTAGCCATGAAAAATATGGAAGGGGGAACATACTCTCCTAGGTGATCCCCCTCTCAAGATGTGTCCCAAGATAGTGTACAGCCGATCCAGCACAGGGACCCCCGGGTTGAACCACTTGTTGGCAGCCAAGATTGCAACCATCCCAAGGGTTGCTGGACAGATGCCCATCCTTACATCCCTCAACGACATGAGCCACCCGTTCATGAATGTAGTGAGAAATCTAGCGGACTGACCATTCGAGACCTGACTATCGTTTATGCAATATCCCCATGACTCGAAGTGCCCCACCTCCAGGATCCTCTAGTATGATCCACTCTTGCTCCTCTGTGCTGTGATTGGATGCCGTCTCCCCCACCCTGTCATATTGACATTTGAATCCCTCTCTATGAATAGGATGAACTAGTCCTTGTAAGCGATATCCATCAAGAAGTCATTAACCCCCAACTTCTCCTTGGCCTGATCCAGCAGGTTCCACATCAGTATGGGGGTTCGTGATCTATCTCCCCAAATGTTCATCTGTGGAAGGAATTTTTCGTATTGATGGCCCTATAATGGGATACCCTCAATGTAGTAAATTTCCTAGATACTGATGCCAACTTCCCCAGGATGGAGATGGAATGTGTTGGTATCAGGGGACCACTGGGTGAATAGCTCCGACCCAAGTTTGTGATGGCAGTAGAAGTGGAATTGCAATGACCATACCACCTCAAATAAACCAATATTCCACACCTCGACCCCAAATTTTTCCCATGTATGGTGGACCCATTAAAACTAGGCCCACTCACTGGTGAAGTTACCTACGGACCACAGGTCCCAATTCTACAGCTAACCCATGGTCTTGTCAGTGACACTCTAAAAAAAGGTCTTGCATAGAGGGACGTGGTGCTCTGCCCAATAGGGTCACCCCCCAGCAATGGTATTATTCCTGGGATTCAAGACATATGCATCCATATGTCAGGTATCTCTTGAAGGTTAACCATTTTTGGTGATCTTGTATTGAGGATGTTCATCCTCATGGGTCACCCATGACAACAACGTAGTCACCTCAATGCCTGGCAGAGGGACCTCCTCCAGAATAACAATGTCCCACATCTGTAGGTTATTGTACAAGTCATACTGCTTTTGGGTGGGGTTTAGCAAGTTTAAGAGGGTATGGTTGTTGGAAACAATCCTTTCCACGCCATAAACTTTTGGGGTTGGGGACATTTCTTCCCTACAAGTAGTGAATTATCCCTCATCAATCATGTTTGCGGCCATCTTCTTCTTACCAAGTGTTTTGGCAGCTGGCACGAAATCAGGGAGGATGGCACAAAAACCCTAGGTTTGCATGAAAATTGACACCTGATCTTGGTGGAACTGCGTGTAGTCTGAGCGGTTTTTCACGTAGGGCCAAAAAAATTTCTCTCACGAGAGTAGAAACATTCACGAACAAGAGATCGAAGCCTGTCACACGAGAAATTCCATACGAAGCATTGGATCCACAATAGATTTTATAGGCTAGGTCTGAATTCCGCGCCCGAATGAAAAGGAACTTCTGTTCCTTTTAGAGTTTTGCACGCCGCTTCAGATTTTTGCGCGCATGGACCCCACAAAGCCCTGCATTACAACGTTTCCCTCAGAATACGACCATTTCAACCCCTCGTCGATCTAATTCTGAGGGGGGGGGGGCATTTTTAGACTCGAAAAAGGGCCCAACTACATAATATGGTTTCCAAAAGACAAAGAAAAGTCATATTCGGTCCCGAGGACCCCGTTCGGGGGGCCTGGAGGGCCCGTGCGAAATAAATTCCTAGGAGCATGAAAACAATTTGTCATGAGCGAAATGTTCTGGGTTTTGTGAAGAGACCTTGGCATGGGAATGAAATAATATCGTGCCCATGTGCCGCGTGGTTGACATTTCATGCCGCGAACCTTGGTGCGCAATATTTTTCTTGCCGAGCTATTTTACAAACCCTCGGGTGCCTATAAATAGAAGGAGACCCCCTTCCATTTCAGGGCAGATGATTCTGAACCAGCTCTCTTACATCAAATCTTTCCTCCCCATGTGCAATAGGGCCTTCAGGTATGGTTCGTTTCGTGCCAAGTCTACCCGAGGTCTGCCTTTACACGAAATACCCATGGCAGAGACTAAATTCCAATCCCTTTGGGGTCCTCCCCTTGCGTGAAATCCCTTCCATTGCGTGAAGGCCGGACAATTGCACACGATCTCTCCAAATTGTGCGCAGCCTCTCCCACATGCACAGATTTCAATCCCCCTGCATGCAATCTTTCTCATCATGCGCAAAAACTCAGCCCCAATTTCACACAAGCATCACCAATTTCAAGCCATCCTGGTGATTTTCGTGTAGGTCTATTATTTCGCACAATCCTCAAGTGTTGCGTGTAATCCCCCCCCCCCCCCCCGAGACCCCCTCACTTTGGTGCTCCCCGGGTGACTCCTTGCGTGGGCACCCGATGCACTTCTTATGGACGCCATTCGTGAGTGTTTCTCACGCCATGGGCATCCATATCATGCATTGTTTTCTTGTGCGACCTTCTTGGCTCATACAAAATACCATCAAATTACCTTGGATGATACCACCCGTGGCACTGCTTTGCCTCATGCTTCTTCATATAGGCATGCTAGCGACTATTTCTTCTTCGCATAGCCACACTAATGTGGACCCCTCCATGGTTCTCTCTGCGAAACCCCCTCTCTACGGAGTGGATGATGCCTTCCCTCCCACAAGTAGAAGAGGGTACATGTTATGAATGTCCTAGGGGTGTGGAGAAAACCCACCTTGACCGAGTTGTAGGACGTTAAACTTCCAAGCCCCATCGTTCTCAGCACATGACGTTAAACTGTGACCTGGTCCCGTGCCTCGTACGCAGGGTCCCCTTGCCTTGGAAATTCTCCATGCACACTTGTCTCCACGAGGTTGGGATCACCACTTACATGGGATGATATCCTTCTTATCAGAGTGGAATTTTTTTTCGGGGAAGGGAATCAACCATGGTGTAAGCCCCAAGCCATTCTTGCAAGAGGTAGAAGCCATGCTCCTCCCCACTTCCTTAGTGCCAAGGCCAGCAATGGGCATTATGGGGAATGGTGGTCCTCCTTTATTCCATCCCAAATCCCCCTCCTACAGCGCTTTTTCGCCATCAAGCCTCCATCATGGATTAAGTCCCATCCCCGTTGGGCTACTAACCACCCATAAGAACTTGTTTCCTCTTTGGGCCACTCCACGCGTAAGCCCCACTCTACATCCCACCAACGCACCTTTCACGACATGACCATTAGTTCACTGCTACCTTTTTTTTCTCACACCAATCATGACTCATGTGAGCTTATAGGATAAACTGACCATGACCACACCCATGGTCTGCCTCAGAGTGTAAGCCCTAATCCATCCAGAACTACTAGGACATTGATCCATGCCAAGCCATGGTACGTAGGAAGCCTTCACAAGTTTCACGCCCCACAACCTTGGACCAACTCAGAGTGTAAGCCCCAATCCGTCCAGAACTACGGGGACTTTGATCCATGTCAGGGAATGTAACGTACGAAGCCTACATGAGGTTCAAGCCACACAACCATGGGCCACCTTATAGTGAATGCCCCAATCCATCTCGAACTACAAGGAAATTGATCCATGTCAGGGCATTGTACATAGGAAGCCTCCACGAGGTTTAATCCCCACCTCCTTGGGCCGCCTCAGAGTGTAAGCCCCAATCAATCCCAAACTTTGAGGACTTTGATCCATGGCGAGGCATGGTACATAGAAGGCCTTCATGAGGTTCAATCCCCACAACCATGGGACACCTAAGAGTGTAAGCCCCAATCAATCCCGAACTACAGGGAAATTGATCCATGTCATGGCATGGTACTTAGGAAGCCCCCACGAGGTTCAAGACCCAGATCCTTGAGCCACCTTAGAGTTTAAACAACAATACATCTCGAACTACGTGGACTTTGATCCATGTCAAGGAACTGTATGTAGGAAGCCTCCACGAGGTTCATGCCCCACAACATTGGACCGCTTCCGAGTGTAATCCCCAATCCATATTTAACTATGAGGACTTTGATCCATGTCAATGCATGGTACGTAGGAAGCCTCCAGGAGGTTCATTCCCAACAAATTTGGGCCACCTCAGAGTGTAAGCCCCAATCCATCCCGAACAATGGGGACATTGATCCTTGTATATACATGGTACATTGGAAGCCTCCACGAGGTTCAAGCCCCACAACCTTGGGCCGACTAAAGGTATAAACCCCAATCCATCCCGAACTATGGGGACTTTGATCCATGTCATGGCATGGTACGTATGAAGCCTCCATGAGGATCAAGCCCACTAACCTGTCATGTTGACCACCTTTACGTCGGTTCCCCCCATCCTGCTTGATGTTAAAATGTATTCTCCATCTGAAATACATGGTAATTTATTCCTCGCCATAGGGATATGTAGGATGCCTCCAGAAGGCTCAAGCCCATCACCCATGACTCATCATGATATCTCCCTCGAGCCCACATGTCACGTGAAGCTTGTGCCCTACCCGAAGGTTCCACTTCCTCTGGGTCCCATCCATGCACACATTCTCACGGGCCTCCTCCTCAGGTGTTCCATCGTCCAGTAGAACTATGTGGACATTGATTCTTATACACATTGATACATAGGATGTTTCTGCTAGACTCAAGCCCAAAACCATTATCCATCCCGATTCTTACAAGGGCCGCGACATCCCTATCAGATCATACCACCTCATTCTCCTCCACAACATTTGGAATGCTTCCCACGTACTGGACCCAATATCAGAGTTCACTACAGGGGGTTGCTCAATCTGATCCACTCTAATCAGTGTTCCGATTAGTCCGATCTATCTCCACTGGACGTTAAACTAGCGACAGACCCTATGTTAATCATAGGAAGATGAGGAAAACCTAAGATACATGCCCAAGGAATATGATTCCTCGTGTCCTATGTGGGATTCCTTGGGCTTCCATGCCCTCGATAAGACCTACAATAAGGGACATAAGAGAGGCATGCCAATACCCCAGTGTCAAGACACGCCAGTGGTGGCCAACATGACTACTCCCCTAACTGAACATTGCTGCCCTGATTGGACTTCTTGGAATGTCTTGAAAGAAGCAGTGTAATTAATTGGTGTCCATAAAGATATGGTTCAAGGAAGAGTTTCATGAACTACGTCTTATATATATGAGGGAGACCCGGACTAGGTGACGAGTTCCGAGGAGAATACATAGAATAAAGAATCGACATCCCATCATCTCATTTCGATCAAGGAGCAGACATCCCTGAATAAGGATGAAATTCCACCCACCTCTGGAAAGAGGGAATGCGGGGAAAAATTGTGCGTCCTCTGTGTGATGGAGGCACGCGCCCCGGTGAAGGCATCAGAAACAATATCAAAATTAATTACATATTCTACTCAATGTTATTGCAGTGTCTCAATCAAACAAATCAAAAAGATTGTTGTAATTTTGGTTGAAAATGTATGAAAGAGATCATATTCTATCAATAATGTTGAATCACTGAAGAGTTATTTTCAATGATACTTATAATTTCATTTAAAATATTTATTAATACTTTCTTTATTTATATTACTATAGTACTACTATGAATGTCGAAAAGTCTCATATTCACTAGACAATATAGATTTTCATAGAAATGAATGTGAAACATACCTAATAGAAGAATGTACACAATTAGACTGGAGACAACACTTATATATTAGTAGTGTATTGTTTGATATTGATGTTTAATTTTCTTTTTTTATATTACTCCACATATGAATTGTTTTCTTATATAGTTGGAATACATTGTTTGAGTCGAGGTGGTTTTTTGAAGCTACTCATGCACGTGAGAGATTGTCCTTTGAGAGAAGAACATATAATCCAATGAAAAGGTAATTTTTTTTAAATATACTATTTTTACAAAAAATATTATCTATTTTCTTCTCTATTAACATAATCTAAATTTAAATGTTCAACCACTTAATTTTAAACATGTCCCTCACTGAGAACTAAGGAAATGCTCATATTGTCTTGATAATTTAGCAAATCAATTCATAAATCATCTATGATGTGTATGAACTATTCTCACATCAAACAAATGCATGAAGAATCTGGTACGACTCGAGATGTGTTTTTCATGTTTAAAATGACTTTTTATGTAAAATAGACATTAATTTAAATAAAAAGTACAAGTAAAAAATTCAATAATGAGAAGATGCATTTGTATTCTATTGATATTTTAGGAAAACATTTGAGTCATAATTTTTTATGTGTAGAAGTCAACCAAACCTCAATGTGACACACAGTGCAACCAATATGACTCAAAGTGTTCTTTTTTTTAAAAAAATTAATTATTTTAAGAAATAAAGAATAAGTGACATAATGGAAATGGATAAAACACATTAATATTGTTTTGATACATTAATAAAATCATCCATTAGTAATATTTAATGTGTAGAAATAAATATCAACTTAATACAATGCACGGTGTGGCTGGTATGAATTAGTGACTTTTACTTGTTTAAATTTTAAATTTTAGTTCAAAACATGTCCCTCACTGAAATCCATGAAAACATGATCTGATTATATTGATAATTTAGGAAAATGATTTAACCAAAAATTTTAACGTGTAAGAAGTAGTTTCACATCAAACTGACACATGATGCAACTAGTAAGAATCAAAATGCATGTTTCCAGTTTGAAATGTCATTTTTGTAAAAACAAAAACAAACATATTTTAAACCGATAAAATTCAATTGGATTGTTTTGATACATTAGGAAAATTATCCCCCGGTAATTAGTGACAATTAGGAAATAGTCTCATGAAAATGGGTTGTACGGTGTGACTTGTATAATTCTAAATGTTTCATAAACTAAATTTTACATTATTTTTTAAAATAACATGTGACTTACTCAGAACCATGAAAACACATTTAGGTTGTTTCAATATTTTAGGACAAAGATCTATATCACATTTGTGCATTTAGGTATTGACCCCACCTCATTGAAATGCACAGTGTGACTGGTATAACTCTAAATATGTCTTTTTATTAAATATTATAATTTTATTAATGTATTCTATCATATAAATGATTAATTTAAATATTTATAGTATTACTAACATAATTTTTCTTCTTATATTAGAGGAATCTTTTTCTCAATTTGATATGATTTTTTTAGAAATTGATACCATGTGAAAATTTTTATAAGAGGGTTTTACATGCATCAAATGGAAAAATAATAATGTTTTTAAATGTTTTTTGGATAATGGTAAATGTAATTATATAAAACATTGTTTGAAATTTATATAACAATATTTATTTGTATATACCAAGGGAAGACATTTTTTATTCTTGATTTAAATTAAATATATATAGAATATTTTGAAATTATAGGGTTTTTCTAGTTATGTTATATTAAAATAATATTGCAACTAGCCGGGCATTTATCAATGCTTTTTTAGCATTGATAATGGGGACCCCCTCCTTTATCAGAGTTGCGATTAACTACACTTTTTAACATTGTTAACCGCATTTTTATTGCTATTAATTGACATGTGTGTAGTAGTGTTTATATATAGATAATTTTTTAGAAAAGTAATTAGAATACGTGTTTTCATATATTTAATCAATTATATATATTTTTATTAAAAAAATGAAAATTACTATAATTATTTAAAAAATAAATTACAAGAAAATATAATTCATTCCTAAATAATTATATATTAACAATGTAGAAGTATATAATTAAATATAAAAAAATGACTTGTTATATGTTCTGTGAAAAAAAATACACTCACGAATATTATATTTTATATAATAATCTTGTTTTAAATTTTGAATAATTACACAAATAAATTTATATGCATGGATGTTTGTATCTATGTGTATGTATGTACGTGTATTATTATTTAGATGTTTTTATGTACATGTATTAATATATCCTTATAAATACATATATTAATATTTACCTATTAAAATTACTAATCAAACACATTTATAAAATAAAATGAATATATATATACACACAAACATTTATACATGAACATTAAAATAGATACAAATTAATATATTTTTATCTAAAAAAATACAATTATACAAAAAATTAATATATCCATATATATACATAGTTAAAAACAAATTATTAAGAATAAGTATATATGACATAAATATAGAAATCTATAAAAACATAAGTACATGTATACATGCATACATATAGATAGGTAAATGAAAACGTATTAATGTAATTGTCTACTTGCATAGAAATTGTTAATGTAATTATTTACAACTATAAATCTACATAGTTACATTGATAAACAAGTACAACAATACATCCATATATTTATATTACTATATAATGATATCCTCTAGGATATATTCTATGGGAGTTTCATATTACAAAACTCTCCAGAGATTTACCTCATTGAAGATTGATACTACAATATGAACTAGTAAATCCACCATGGGAGATTCATAGTGCCCATATGTATTGGGAAATCTCCACTAAAATATTCCCAAGGCTGATCTGCACAGGGAAATCTCGACTGGGAGATTTGTATAATCTTATTTCTAAATGTTAAATATTATATAATTTCATTAATCTATGTACATGAATTTTGGAATTTATATTTATTTGTATATATGTTTTTATGTATGTGAAATATCTCGTGGGATATTTATACAACAAATGAACATAGGAAACTGTTTAATGTGAGATTCATACTACCCATGTGCACTGCTAAATATCCACCGGGAGATTTGCAATGCCAATCTAAATCGATAAATACCCATTAAGTGATTTTTACATTCATATATTTATATATTGAATTTTAAATAATTTCATATACATATTTTCTTGCATGTGGTATTTATATTAATATGTATGTATGTTTTTATATATGAATTTGTATGAACTTATATAAATGTTCAAATGATGGTATATAAGATTATGCGTATACATATGTAAATTTATAAATAACTACATTATGATATGTATATATATATATGTATATATATGAACTCATATTTATATGTGTGTATGATTGTATGTATACACATGTATGTATTTGTGATAATATTTAGATGTAGATGTGTGCATGCATTAAAATATATCTATAAATATTTGTTTTCGTATATACTGGTGTGTATGTGTTACAATTCATGTATGCACTTATATGCATAATTAATTGCATTAATTATATTTGTATATAATTTCAATAATATATATTTATGTTCTTATATTAATATAGATTTCTGTATGTTTATATAAATACACATTAAAATACAAACACATATATTTATTTTTTCATATATTTATATATTTTTATAATTTTAAATAATAATAATAAAATTTTTATATGTATGAATGTTTATATGAATGTGTATGTATGTGCATAAAACTATATTTTGATACATGTATGTACATGTATTATAATATTATTATAAGTACTTTAATTTTTTATTTACCTACAATCATTGAGGATACCACACATATATAAAAACCAATGAGTATATATATAATTATATATATATATATATATATTTATACACATACATACATATATACATACATACATCTATACATACAAATTAATATAGTCGTATTGACACACAGTTAAATTCATTTGGTTAAATATAAGTACATACATACATATATCAATCTATATTAATATAAGTATATAAATATATTTTCATTCAATTAAATCCAAATATAATTATGATAGTAATTCAGAGATATAAGTACATTCCTGCAGGTATACATACATATATTTACATGCATGTACAACTATAAATATTTGTCAATATATTTTAATACATGTCGTATATACATCTAAATATTATTATATATACATATATGAAAGGGAGTATTTACATATATGAATTCATTTATATATTTTAATGTCATATGAGAGATTTTTAAAGAATATATACAATTAGAGATTCGTAGGGGAAATATCCAATGAAACTTGGTACCCATATCCATTCATGCATTTGGGTACATATATCTATATGTTTGTATGTTTTTTTTCATTTTATTGTATACTCATAGATATTTGTGTACGTATTCATGTATATAAGATTATTCATAAACTTATATATATTTGTAAAAAAATACATTAATATATATGGATGTATGTATATATGTATATACTAACATTTATATGTATGTATGATTGTTTGTTTGTTTTCGTGCACAGATTTAAATATATGCTTTCAAGTATATATTCATATATATGAGTATATTAATTTGAATGTATAAATGTACCTTGGAATTTATATATATATATATATATATATATATATTTTAAATTTTTAACAATGTATCTAGAAATATATTTCACACTTGATTATATTTATTTATGTAAACATATATTGATTTTTATTATATATATGTGTGGGTATTTTTTTTCAATAATTTTTCAAGTGTGTATGTAATTATGTAAGAATATAGTATATATATATATTAATTGATTTATATGTGTTTGTGTTTGTGTATGTGATCTGTGTTTTTCAGATTTAATAATTGATATGTTGGTATAAAATATCTAATTATTACTTAAAGTGTATACAAAAAATACACACTAAATTTTGTGCAAAAAAATATTTGTTGTATGTATAATTATATATATGTTTATGTATATATACACATGGAAATGTGATATATGTATTTAAATATGTATATATTTATTCTTATATAAACATATGTTAATGTGATATATGAATGTAAGTGTTATATATATATATATATGTATATATATATTTATTTTAATATATAGTGTAAATAATTGTATTTTTAAATACTTTTACACATGCATGGGTGCATGCATGTACATAAATATAGTACCATGTATTTATATATATATTAATATTCATAAATAAATATATCAATATATGTATGTATGTAATTATATACATATATATGTTTGTACACAATTGATCATATATATATATATATTGTCATGTATAATTTTTAATTATTTTTAAAAAATATTTAAATGTAAATTTTTTACTGAATTTTGTTTTTATAAACAAATAACGAGTAAGAAATTTTAACAAATATATTGTAAATTTATACTTCAAGTCCGCACCTACAAATGAAAATTTTGAAATTTAAAAAAAAGTATCATACGTGGGTCTAGAAATATCCATATCAATGTAATTCTCACATTGTTGCTAACATAGAAAAATTATGATTCCATTTAAGAAAATTATATTAGATAAAATATTTTTGTAACACCACAAGACAACATAGTACATTATATCTACAATGTAATTCAATAGATTGTGCTACACTTAACAACAAGATCAAGCGTTACACGACTTACCAAAATTGCTGTTCAAAAAGCAGATATGAATATTAATAACTATATTTTGAATTTTATATACTCTATAAAATTTTAGAATTTATATTATGTGCTTCTTATACATAATATAAGAACAAATTCATTTTTTTGAAATAAAATAAGTATTTAAAAAATGTAATTTTACTGCCTTTTAATGGAGAACCTTTTGTTAAATCCAATATTTGACACTTTAATATATTAAATTTGATAAAATAAACTTCTTATTTATAATTGGGATATAAAAATTTATTTTTGATAAATTTTAGGTGTTTTTCAAAGGACATTCATATTTGGGTGAATAGTGAAAAATACAAAATTTTTATTGAAATTTTTTTTTAATCAAAATAATTTATATTGTTCAATTGTAAATTTGAATGGTTTTGAATTACATTTTAGATTATATTTTTATCATTTAACAGAAATTTTTCTCATTATATGTAATTTCATATTTAAATTTGACATAAACACATGTCAATATTTTGATAGTTTTTACTTTTTTTTAAATCCATTTTTTGATTTAGACAACGGGAATTAATTTTAAATTAATTTATATCTTATGTTTTGAATTTTATAATATGAAATTAATTTTTTAATTCATAATATATAAATTTTCTAAGGGTGAATTTTTTGTATTTTTATGAAATCTTACAATTTTTGATGAATAGTAAAGAACACTGCGTTATTGTTTAAAACCGAACTTTTTATTTTATAAAATAAAAATTTTATTTTAATTTATTTTAGTTCATAATAGATATATAATACCTTTCTATTTTCCATATAATTAATTGATGTTATAATTTTAGATATATGAAATTTTACTGATCATTTTACCGTCTTTTTCCCACATTCTAAGAGCATTTGAAAATTTGCATAAAACATAATTTTACCGCTTCTGTGAGCTGAATTTTAAAAATCCCAGAAACAAAGTCATCCTCAGTATATAAAATGTGGCTCAATAAGATGAAAATAATTTTTGGTGAATCATAACTTTTGACTTTTATTTACAACGATTAAAAGTAAATAGGGAAGTTAAGGGTAAAATGATATTATAATTACCCTTACATATGTCCTAATTCTATTGGATAATTTTAATTCGACAAGAAACAACCATAGGAATAAAATATGATCCTTTAGGTCTACTTATATTAGATTAGTACATTTATTTTTATTTAATTTAAAGAAGTGTTAAAAGTGTAAAATTCAAGTTTCCATAACTAAAAAAATTTTAATATAGGGTTATAAATAAGATAAATTCGACTATAAATTTTCATAAGAAAGATAAACCGATTTCCTACATAGTGATATTTTATTTATAATTTTTTGACCTAAAATAATAAAATTTATTTATGACACAATGCTGATGCAATAATTACCTAATTAATGAAAGATTAAAATAATTGATATTGTAAATACTAAAATAAATTTAATTTGAGACATGAAGAATTAAAATAATTTATTAGGTTAATATGACATGTTAGGGTTGATTCAATCAATTTTTTTGATGTAATCATGTTATTATGATTTTAACAAAAAACAGATACCAAATAGTGTCAAAATTGTCATAAATTAATTGTTTTAAAAAGATCTATATTATAGGTTTATATAATATTCCTAAAAATCTAAGAATAAGAAAAATGTGTTAAATAATAATATATATTTCATTAATGAACAACCTGAGGTTCACTTATAAGTTTAGAGTATGTTTATTAACAATATAGTGTAAGAATACATGAATACACGATAATGGATAAACTATTTAACTAAGAGTTAAATCTATAAGATAAAGTTAAAATGCTAACCTAAACTTATCTAAAACATTTTGGTTGAAATTATTGAGACACATACCCACCTAATGCTTGAAATAAATTCATTTATATCAATTATAAATCAATAATAATTATATAATAAAATAATTGTTTCAATGTTTTCTAAAGAGCCCCCCCTATAAAAATAACTCACCTCTAACCCATGACTCAAACCTCTAAAGCCTCTTGGAACGTCCAAACTCTGACCAAATAAGCTCTTAGGATCCCTATACTCATCCTAGAAGCCTTACCTTAATAATAATGATTTCAAGAAATATTTTTGGATCAAACCAATTAGAGTTACCGAATTTTAAGGTAACATATTCCATAATGTTTTCTTCTTTTATTTAACTTATTTAAACCCATATACTCTTTTTATTACATTATTTAATAACAAAACCAGTATACACAATATAATAGGTTGTTGTTATTAAAATGATTCTAGAGACATTTAAAAAAACTCCATCTAATGGGAAAAGAACCTATTGTTCCTGTTGACGGAAAACTATTGCCTCACGAAACTATGATTGTTCAATTATCTCTTACCACCTCTTATGGTGTCCATAAAGATGACACTATATTTATATGTGAAATATATTATATTTTTATTGTTCCTATGATTCTGTATTTTTCATTTATAGAATATCATTATGGTTAACAGAATGGGTAAATGCGATAATTTCATTTGAGGATATTCAGACTACCGCCCCCTCAAAATGATATGACTCGTTTATTCCATATGTGGAATGTATAAAGGATAGAGTTACTTAAATTTTATGTGATATTATAATAGAATTATAATATACCTATTTATCATTTAGTATTTATCCAGTTAAAATATGAATAAGAAAAGAAAATAGAGTTCATGCGTAGGTACGACATACCGTCTCCATGAACGGTGCATTTCATTTCTTATATACAAATCTTATATACTATTATAAATACATATATATACTACATATATAAGATTTATGTTATATATAATTCATGAATATCATTCTAGAGTTAATGTACATTTTACCACATGGGCATCATGTTATTCTAAGATGTTTACTTTTGACTCAAGTACCAAATATCAACAAAACAACCCTAAATAACATAAATGAGTATGTAATGTTTATAACTTGCTAATAAGTTATTTCAATGAAATAATAAATTTGAAAATGGTTCTAAATCAAGTATAAGTTAGCTTTAGTTTGTTATTAATGATATTAAATAATGAAGGGATCAAATCAGATATAAGGTAAGGGTTAATTCCTCAATCTTATTATTATCTAAGATTGATTATATGCTTGTATTTACTGAGACATATTTATCATCCATATCCATGTTTCATAAAAATATTTTCAAAAGGAATATTTTAATGTTTTATAGAAGGGAAACTTTAACTATATCATCATTTTATATGGTTTAAATATTTATTCTTCTAAATCATTCTCATTAATGTTCATGATTTCTAATTCTGGTTTAATGATTTATTTCTATGGAATGAATGTTTTAACATGATAATCATTCCAAAGATTCAAAGTAGTATGGGACACATTGATTAAAAAATGTATATAAATTTCTTCATTCTAAATAGTAAGACTTTTAATCATTTTCATGTAAAAAGGATATTTCTCTCAAAATGTTTACTAATAATTTTCATCCATGTCAACATCATTTGATGAATTTTAAAATTGTTTGATGTTGATTTCTTATAGATACAATATTTAATATTATATTTAAGGTTTTGTGATATTTTTTACTATGAATGTGATATTTTTATGCCATTCATGGTTTATCGTTAATGTATTGACATTTTGTATGCTAGTTTTAATACTAATGATTAGGTTATGTTCAACCTTTTCATATGAGGAATGTATTGGACATAGTAAGTGATGGGTGGAGTCCACTATAGATACAAGATTCATTAGTAGGTCTCATGAGAAAATTATACATGGAATTGGACGAGGCAGTTCCCAATTTTATATATGGATTTGGCTGAGGACTATACCATTTTTAGAAGTCTTGGATGAGGCCTGGAGAAAATTTTTTAGAATGTCCAACATTTTTCATTCCATCATTATGAAATTAGTTATTAAATGTGATTATTTGACTTGTATAATATCAATTTGCATGTTAATATGTTAATGATAGATTTATTTTTTCCATATTAGGTTCATTTTTTTGTTTAAAAGGATGATGTTTTTATTACTCTACTTGCCATAAATGTTTATAACTTCAACCAAATTATTTAACCTTAATGAGCATATGAGCTCTCGTATTTCTTATGTTTTAAATTCCCAAGATCCCAAGAAGTTTTTTATGATTGAGAAATAGGGTTAATATAATCAAACAATGGCGTTCTCAAAGTATTATTTATGGTGTGTTGTATGTCAGAAAGTGTAAGGTAACGTTCATGTATGTAATCTATTTTCCAAGACTGCTAAACTGATCAATCTTTCCGAAATTGATTTCATGTAATATTACCAACGTATTAAAATAATTAAATGAATCATTGAACTAGGGTTCGGGCATTAAAATTGGTATCATAGTGATTTTTGTACTGACCATGGAAACTATGTTTAGATAAACTCTTATTGGAGCATGTTACCCTAGGATAGACTTTGAGGATTTTTCTAGAAGAAAATCCTAGAATTTTGGTAAAGAATATATTATTGTGTATTTTCAAAGAAATACAACCATGTCTGGATACTAACAGGTAGAGGTAGCTTTGGCATAGATGTTCCTACGAGTGAAAACATTGACAAGGAATTTCGGGCTTGACCTGGGGTATCCTGATACACAAAAACGGGCCTTTCTGCACTCTAGGTTACGACACTCCCAATGGATATGCTTAGGATAATTTGTATTTTCATTACAGACCAATATGAAGATTTTATAAGTATATACTTCCTTAAAGAAAACATTTTTATAATTATGGATTATATCCATAAACTTTTCAATTTATGATAAGTTTTTTTCATGTTCGTAGTTATGTATTACAATTCATAATCTAATCTATTGTATTCCATTGTTTAGAAATGGAGCCCAATAGAAGGAATGATAATTTAATAAATACGTATGATCCAATGATTAAGAAGGATCATATCTATCATGGTATTAATACATCATTTAAACTGGAAATATTCTCCCACGTATTCTCATCATATGATGAAATAATATCATGTGTTAATAAGATATATAAAGAATTCTCTGGGTCTTATGTCTTTAAAGGGAAGAAAGAGAATAAATGGATGGAAGAGAGAAAGATGGTTAAAGGGATTAGTGGTAAGAAGGATTTTCCCATATTTGATAACTATGGAAAGAATCACCTTGGTAAATTGATTAATGGAATGGGAGGTTTTTATAAGTGTGGAGAAAAAGGACACCAAGTACGTGATTGCAAGGGTAAGAAAAAGGTTTCAAATGTACAATACTTTGTCTGCAAGGAGTTGGAACACTAGGCAAATCAATGTACAAATCATCAGATTATACTCCAAATACTACTGTTAGATAATAATCATGTTATGATACTACCACAAATGAATAGGCATTACATGTGTTCTTATTTTGTTATTAAAGAATTATTTCATTTCCGCATCGAATCGATGGTATAATTTTTATATGAATTACGGAAATAAATAAGGATTTTATTGTAGTAAAATTTAATTGAGGATTTGAGATTATATGGTTCGGATACTGAGGTAGTGATTTTGGTCTAGGATATTATTTATTTGGATTTGATATTCTTGACTACCTTGAAACTAATTAGTTGTTTGTTTATTTTATTATTGTTTAAGTTTACAAAATTTATGGATATAAGGACTATATCCAATATTCTATAAGGAATAACATAGAAAGAAATTAATCAATAAGGTTTTATGGTAATTCATGGTGTTACCATATTTTAAATGAATATGTGATGATGGTATCCACATGCTATTATGTAAAAAAATGATCTTCATTATGATTACCTTCCTCATAAATTTTCTCTTTCTGGTTGTACTGAAGTATTTTGGATAAGTCAAATGGTTGGAATAAATTATGTTTGAAATTTGATGCAATTGTGAAGGTAAAATAATTTTTTAGGATTGTTTTTGTATTGTT
Source organism: Viscum album (assembly GCA_963277665.1). NCBI lineage: Eukaryota > Viridiplantae > Streptophyta > Magnoliopsida > Santalales > Viscaceae > Viscum > Viscum album. Next base: position 978,975,458 of record OY728161.1, read on the forward strand.
ATAAAAAGTATGACCTGAAGGTCGGGCGAAAACCCGTCTCGTCCAGAAAGGCCATGAGACGTGAACCCACAACCGAAGGGAGACAAGAGTGCATCACCTACAACTAGCCTACGTGATGTCCTGGTTTGTATAATGTAGTTTTTTAAACAGTCTGACTAATGAATTATAAAATTCATTATTTTTGTAACCATATAAAATTTAGATAAATAGAATATTTTTGAATTATTATATCTTTTAGAGTGAAAGATGATTTTGTGTTAGGAATTAGTTGAAGGATGAAACTATACATGTCAAGTATATTTTCCCATCTTATTCTATGAATTATTTAATTCTAAAACATTAAGGATGGTATCTTCAATCAAACAAATATGTTATCTTAATACCTTTTTTTGAAGCAACGATATTTTAAATCATCATAGATTGATGGCTTTGAGTCTCTCAATATTACACTTGTTTGTGAATGATGATTTCAATCACTCACTATAAATATTTACATTTTTTTTCCAATTATTTGTATTAAATTTCCACCAATGTTATCCAAATAGAGATCATAATTTGGTGGTGACTTTTTCATTTCCCTTTCCCTCTTATTACTAATAAATATTATTTACCCAATTTCTGATATGGGTTTTCCACAAATGTATTTTTCTATTTTAACCATTTATTTACGAAGATCAATTTCAAATTGTGAGGACACAATTTATTGAAGGAGGTGATAATGTAACTCCCCAAGATTTCATAGTATTTTATATCATCAAAGTAATTCAAAATCTTGCGCTACATGGAACACCAAGATCGAGTGCACCATGACTTACCAAACTAGCCGATCAAAAAGACGTTATGAATTGTATTAACTGAATTTCGAATTTTATATACTCTAAAATTTTAGAATCCATATTTTGTGGTTTTTAGACATAATATAGGAACAAATTCAATTTTTCAGATAAAATATGTATTTTTCAAAAAAAAATGTAATTTTACCGCCTGTTAATAGAGAACCATTTCTTAAATCAAATATTTATATTAAATTTGATAAAATATACTTTTCCTTGTAATTGGGACATAATAATATGGTTTAAATAAATTTTTTGTGTTTTTCTGATGACGTTCATATTTTGGTGAATAGTGAAAAATAATAAATTATAACTGAAAATATCTTTTTTAATCATAATAATTTATAGTGTTCAATTATACACATGAATGGTTTTTAATTATAATTAGGTTATATTTTTATCATTTAGTAAAATTGTGGTCATTATATGTAATTTTACTTTTAAATTTGTTATAAACACATGTCAATCTTTTGATAGTTTTTACTTTTTTAAAAACATGTTTTCTGATTTTGGCAATGAGAATTAATTTTAAATTAAATCAAGTAATATGTTTTGAAATTGTAAAAATAGACTTTTTTTTGAATTTGGAATATCAAAATGAGCTTAGGTTGAGTTTTTTGTATTTTTTCGAAATCATTCAATTTTTGATGAATAGTGAAAACACTACGTTATTGTTTAAAACTGACTTTTTATTTAAGTAATTAGTCATTTTATTTTAGTTTATATTATGTCAATGTAAACACATAATACCTATATATGTTAAATATAATTTATTAGAGTCATAAGATTATATATATACCATTTTATTGAACTTTTTACGTTCTTTTACCCACCTTCTTGGAGCATTTTAAAATTTGCATAAAACATAATTTTTCCACTTCTATGAGTTGAATTTCAAAAATATGAGAGACATGGATTACCATAGTATGTAATTTTGGGTTAAATAAGATGAATATAAGTTTCATTGAATAGTAACTTTTGGATTTTATTTACCATGGTTATATGTAAATCAGGTAATTATGTGTAAAAATTAGATTATAATTACCCTAACCAATGTCTTAATTCTATTGGATAAGTGTAATTAATCAAAAATACCATCGTAATAAAATAAGTTCCATTAGGTCAACATGGATTAGATTAGGACATTTGTAATTATTTAATTTAAAGATGTTTTAAAAGTGTTATATTCATGTTTTCATAACTAAAACATTTTCAATATAGGGTATACATAAGATAAATTTGAAAATACATATTAATTAGAGATCTAAATAGATTTTATACCAAATGGTATTTTATTTATAATATTTAGACATTAAATAATATAATTTATTTTTGAGACAATTATGATGTAGTAATTACCTTATTAATGAATGATTAGAATAATGGATATTATAAATACCCAAATAAATATAATTTGAGAATTCTGATGAATTTAACTAATTTTTTAGGTTAATATGACATGTTAGGGTTGATTAAATAAATAGTTTTTTATTTAATCATCCTGTAATAATTTTATAAAAAAATACGAAATAGGGTCAAAATCGACATAAATAAATTTTTTAAAAAATACAATTTTAATGGATGATATAATATTCCTAAAAATATATGGATCCAAAAAGGCATTAAATAATATTATATATGTCCTTAATGAACCACTTGGGGTTCTTTTGGACATTTATAGTATGTTTATTAATCATATTGTGTAAGAATACAAGAAGACACAGTAAGAGTTAAACTATTTATCTAAGAGTAAATTCTAAAGGATAATTTTATAATGGTAACCTAAACATGTATAAAATCAATTGGTTGAAGAGATTTCGGCCCATAACAACCTAAGGCTTGAAAAAAATTCATTTTGAGCCATTATAAACCGAAAATCATTATATAATAAAATAATATTTTCAATATTTCTTAAAGAGACCTTCACCCTTATAAAAAGACCTCAACTCTAACCCATTACTCACACCTCTAAAAACCCTTGTATCGTCCATAATCTACCCAAATAAGATATCATGATACCTCTCCTCATCCTAGAAATCTTACCTTAAGCTTAAGGAACATCAAGCAGCCCTTTTGGATCAAACCAAAGGGATTTAACAAATTTTAAGGTAACATCTTCCCTAAAGTTCAATTCTCTTATTTTACATCTGCAACGTCATAAAATTTTTTTGTTACATTATTTTATTACAAAACTAGTATCCTCAATATAATAGTTTTTTATGGTAAGTATTCTAGCTACACTTAGACACACCTCAATATAATAGAAAAAGAACATATTATTTCTATGGACGACAAACTACTACATCACGAAATGATGATTGTCCAATTATATTTTACCACCACATATGGTGGCCATTAAGAAGGAACTTTATTTATATGTGATATATATTAAATTTTTATGGTTTCAATACTTCTTTATTTTTCATTTATATCATAACATTATTGTTTTCATAATGGGAAAAAGCGATAATTTCATTTGAGGAAGTGTGGACTACCATCCCCTCAAAATGATTTGACTCATTTAGGCCATGCGTGGAATGTATAATGGATGCAGTTACTAAAATTATATATGATATTATCTAGAATTATAATATACCTATGTATCATTAATTATTCATTCAATTAAAATACAAACATGAAATGAATGAAGCGTTTATCTGTTCGTATGATTTACTGTCTCCTTGAACGGTGCATTTCATTTCATATCTCCAAATGTTATGTACTATTATAAATACATATATATACTGGGTTTTTATGATATATATGATATCAAAATCATGAATATAATTCTATATATAAAGTTCATTTGACCACATTGTCATCATGTAATCATAAGATGTTTACATTTGACTCAAGTACCAAATATCAACAAAACGACCGTTATTATAATAAATGAGTACGTAATGTTTATAATGTGATAATAAGTGATATAAAATAAATAATAAATATAAAAAATGTTCTGATGAAATTATAACATAACATTAGTCTGTTACTCAAGAGATTACAGAATGAACGAGTGAAGTCAGATACGTGGTAAAGGTTAATTCCTCAATCTCATTATTATCTATGATTGATTTTATGTATGTATTTACTTAGACATATTTATCATCCATGTCTATGATTTATAAAAATTTATTCAAAAGGAATATTTTAATGTTTCATGGGAGGGTCTCTTTAACTATATCACCATTTTATATGGTTTAAATATTTATTCTTCTAAATCATTCTCATTCATGTACATGTTTTCAAAATGGGTTTTGAGGATTTATTTATATAGAAATGAATGTTTTAATATATTAATATTTCAAAATATTCAAAGAGTTATGGGATAAATTGATTCAAAAATGTAATTAAAAGTTTTCCTTTCTAAATTGTGTGACTTTTAAATGTTTTGTTGATAAAGGGATATTTCTCTCAAAGTGTTTTAATAATAATATTCATCTATGTCAACATCATTTGATGGATTTTAATATTGTTTGATGTTGATTTACTATTGATACAATCTTACATAATGTATTGAAGGTTTTTTGATATGATTGTCTATGGATGGAATATTTTTAAACAATTCAGGGTTTATTGTTAATGTATTGTCATTTCTTATGCTATTTTTAATACGAATGCTTATGTTATGTTTCAACCTTTTCATATGAGGAATGTATTAGACAAAGTAAATAATGGGTGGAGCCCTCTATATCTCCTCGATGCATCTATAGGTTTCATGAGAAAATTAGATGTGAAATTTTCCCAGGACATTCACAATTTGATATATGGTTTTGGTTGAGGCCTAAATCAAATTTAGACGTCTTGGTCGAGGCCTTGAAAAAATGATTCAGAATGTCCGACATTATGCATTCCCTCAATATGAAATTAATTATTAAATGTGATTATTTGAAAAATAGAATATCCATGTGCAAGTTAGTATGGTAATGTTTGATTTATTTTTTCCATATTATTTTAATGTTTAGGATTAAAGGGATGTTTTTTTATTACACATCTTGACTTAAAAGTTTATAGCTTCTGCTAAATTATTTACCCTTACTGAGTATGAAAGCTCTGCCCTTTCTTATGTTTTATTTTCCTAGGATCCCAAGAAGTGTTTTATGATTGAGAAGCAGGGTTAAGCTAATGAAACCATGGGGTTCTTAAAGGATTATTTATGATGTGTTGTATGTTATAATGTTTAATATAACGTTCATGTATGTAATATATTTTCCAAGACCTCTAAACTGATCTGTCCTTCGGAACTTGATTCCATGTAATTATACCAATGTATTAAAATAACGCACAAACTCTAGGTAACTGGTGTCATGACAGTACAAATTTTATAGGAAAAAATTAATTCATGAGATATATAATGAATTGGTGTTGTTGGAGGATGATCATGACACACATCTTGAAAAGGGTTTTTTTGGGAAGCATCCAAATTGATAAGCCATCCAATTTTGTTAACCCACTTGTCAAAATCATACAATCCTTATTAACCCATGATTGAAAGTGGAAAATTATGACTATGATGGCTCATCATCCGAACAGTTCCTGATGAATGAAATGAGTCTCAATTATCTCATGAGATATTGTTGTGTGTGGAATCTATATCCAATCAATACACCTGTATTTTAACAAATTTAATAATTATATCAAATTACCTAAACATCCCTCAGGCACATGGCCCATGGTTAATCAAAATTGCTATTATCTCTAAGCCATTATATTTTATTCCACAAATATTCATTGATCTATTATATTAGGTTATTATATTAGGTACAATTAAAATGAAACTCACACACACCACACACCCTTAGGCAAGGAGAATAGATCATAGCCCCTCCCAATGGATCAACCATACATGTACTAACATTAGTTATAAAAATACACACATAGACCCCCTATATGAAATCCATGAAGGAACACATTTTTTCATCTCAAAGTCTTCCCAAAAATATAGGCTTCAAATCCACATTGAATATTCATATATGGCAGAAGTCGGCCCCAGAACTTCGCCATGTCTACAAGAACACAATTATCGCTTCAACAATCAATTAAAAAGCACATATCCATCCGTCATATGAAACAACCAAAATCCATAGAATATAAACATTAGTCATAGACTTCCTCCTCCATTAGGTAATCACCTCTTTTCCACATGAGGTGGTCATTAAATGCTTATGATCCTACTTTCTTGGATCATACCCGATGCCAATAGTTGTAATCAGCCTTTTAATGTCAACATGGAGTACTGCCCTAGGTTTTTCCAACCTCATTCATTGTCTCCACTGACTCACATCCCTATACCAAATCGTTTGTATCCATACATTGTAGCTTCGTCAACAACCGTCAGAGCACAACAAAGAAAAATCCTAAAGACAACCCTCAGAATCTTTGGCGTAGTGGCCAGGCATCCTGATTATGTGCACCATTCCATCAAAAACTACTACACCCAGCACTTTTCATGCTTATCATGACCCACTTGGATAATTCCATCATGTTGGAATCCCTCATCAACTTTTCCCACAAAACAACCCCCGCAGTGGGTTTTTTCCTTTCACACTCGAGAACAGATGCCTGCAAATAAGATTGGGGCACAAATACCCAGCAGGGAATCGAACTTGCGCTTTCGAAAACGATATTCTTGATTACATGGAACCAAAATGTGATAGTTATATCCATGAGAACCATTATAGACCCATATATGATACATTATATTGAATTTTAATTTTTTTAATATATATGTATAGTTTTGTAGTGTAAATTTACAAAGTCACTTTTTATTTTCTCATACAAACAAAATACATTAAAATATTTACATATCGATAATTTTTTTAGAATATTAATGATTAAACATGTATATATATATATTTATTATAATATATACATACATATATAATTATTTAAAAGTATATGTTTATATATATATATATATATATTTGTATAATTTCATACATATATCGTGTAAACATACGTATATATATATAAATATATGTATAATTATACATATATCATAGATGTTTCTATACATTATATAGAATGAACTTTTATCTATAGATTTCATGTAGTCCTTAATTTTTAATACAATAATATCAATAAATATATCTAACAAATATTGATCACACACACAGATATATAAATCAATTAGTAAACAAACAAACACACACATATAATTTATTTTTACATAGTTACTTACATAGAATGTATATATATAAATAAAAAAATATAAAATATTGATAATAGAAAGATATATATATATATATATATAAATATATAGATATATATACCGATATATTAAAAATAATGTTTGTTTACATACATACATATATGACTGTTTTAAATATATGCCCACATAAAAACATAAATATTATTATTATATATATAAACACATAGGTATATTTATACATGAAAATTATTATAGTGATATTCATGTATATAAATTTAAATACATTTTTTAAATATGACCGGATACACATACATACATTAATTTATCTTAATTCAAAGAAAAAAATATATATTAGTTCAATTATATACAAATAAAATTATTGTAATTATTTTTCAAATATATGTACAACATTCATTCATACATATGTACATATAAATATAGGTATATATATATAAATATTTGTAATCATACACATAATTATATGTACAAGAACAAATATGGAAATAAAAATATCTATAAACATATACATTCATAAATAGATACATTTATATAGGTATATAAAAATATGAAATTAATATGTGTATTTAAATATATTTACATACATTAATCTAAATAGTATTGTTTCTACATGAATACATATAATTATATATACATATACATATATATATCTATTCTAATTTAATTACTTACAGACATATTTATAAATAAATACATATAAAAATAGGTATAATCATTCATATATACCAACAATGGTAAAAGTTAAGTGTTATACAAGGTGTATACAAAAAATACACTTATAATTTTTTTTAAAAAGACTTAATCAATTTTATTTTTCTAAATAATTAGAAAAATATATTTTTATGTATGCATATTTATATTTATATTTATGTATGTATATATCATAATATTTAGACACATGTATGTACATGTATTAAAATATCCTAAAAAATACTTATATTTCATTATACCTATAATTATTCATGATCACATAAAAATATAAAAACCAATGAACACACACACACATATAAATATATTTATATATAAACACAAATATACATGTATACATAAAAATTAATATAGCCATATATATACATAGTTTAATACATATCATTATATATATGTACATACATAAATACATATAGAAATCTACATTAATATATGTACAGTAATATATATTATTTCAATTTTATGAAAATGTTGTTGATATAAATATTTATAGATATAATTACACGCATGCATAAGTACATATGTATATATATTGGCATATACAACAATAAATATTTTTATGTATATTTTAATACATGTACATACACACATCTAAATATTATTATATATAGATACATGCAAATGAAAAAAATTATATTTATATATAAATTGAAGTTCAAACCTACACTAATAAATATTTACCTTTTTCTAAATTGGAAATATTTATTATTAAATTTAACTTTTATATTGGGAAAATATTTTACCAATAGATATGTCCATATAACAAAATAATTGGTATAAACTATGTTACTAAATGTTATTGCGACAAGTAAAATAGTTCCGTTGTAACTAAAATAGTATCATTCGATAATATATATATATATATGTTGATAAGAAATATTAACAACTGATTCATATGAAAAATTTATCTCTTAATAATATTATTATCTTCAATAATAAATGACAACCATTAATATATATTTGTCAATTACAATATAAATAAAATATTATGTTTGGATATAGAAATACTATATTTATTAATATAATTATATATAATATATTTCTTATATTATAATTAAAAAATTATGTTATATTATACTCCAAGAAATATATACATTGAAAATGAAATTTCAAACATAATATAAATACAAGTTGAAACACCATTAAAATACATAAATATCTATAGAACATGTTACATACTTGTTTATTCATGTTCAAACTCAAAAATTCATTATAGGAAACTCCATAAAACTCCATTCATAGTTTTTTTCACACATTATCCATCACTGTCTTGATTGATATAGGTAATTAGATCAACAGATGCATTTCATCCACTTTTTAATGAAAAAGAAACAATGAAAACATTAACATATAATTGGATCACAATAGACTAGATGTTAAAACAATGAACATAGAATAACCATATAGAATAATCAACCAATGTCACGTGATTATGTCTAAGAACTAAGAAAGTCTTTAACAAGAGACACCTTGTTGGATATGAATGATAAAAATATTATAACATGGAATACAAAAATTAAATTATGGGAAACAATATACTAGGGATTTCATATATAAATCATAAATATATTACTCCACATATTGATACATTATGAATATATTGAATAATACACCTACTGATACATAATAATTATGTAATTAATATCCTGAAATAAATTCAATACAATATTTCTCACATCAAAGCTTGAATTTATAGGGATATTTGTGTAGATAAATACCCTAGATAAGGAAATAATAAGTATTTTCCATATATAAATCAAAATTGGGGATAGAATATGTCCCATGACAGTGATGTGGTTATTCACAACCACATTCAATCCCTCATCATTGGAAAATTCACATGTATATTTTTCCTCTATTGTTCTACAATGGTTATACCATATACACTTTTGATTGCAAAAATCATCATATATAAAAAATTCCACCTCCTTGAGGAAATTTGACGGTGATTTAGGATTCACAATGATGGAAGAAGTAGAAGATTTCTCTACAATGTTCTGAATTCCAACATACATTGTGACTTTAGAACATTTTTTATTACCATAATTTCTAGCTCCAAAATCTCTTAGGGATATGGTATATAGTCAATGATATAGGGGGATGCAAGGTGGAATATTTCATTGGTTTCAAATATGGTGGGGATGAAACTGTTATAGTAGAGGAAATTAATCTTGAAGAGAAAAAGATGTGATTTGGCTCCTTATAGGGTTTACAGGTTCTTGGTCTCTCTTTTATCATAATGATAATGGAGAGTCGAATGAACAGTTTATCTATTTGGAGTGATTTAAAATTTTAACAGGAATTTGGTTTAATGTTTCTAAGAAATAGGATTTCATTTTTTTGTACATGTAATCCATGGAGATTTTTGAAAAAAGAGATGCTTAGATGAGGCATGGAAAACAATATAGGATGTCTGCCTTTTGAATGTTTGAAATACCATTCTTATTTGTGGGTGTGTGGACCGATACACTTTGTTGAGGGTTCAAATAGTGGTGTGTGGTGAAAAACATGGATGCATTGAGAGAGGGGAAGATTGATATTATAGTGGAAGTTGAAATAAAGCATGGACCAGAACAGGGATTCATGCTCCAATTGATGTGTGTGATTTATGATACTTGTATTTTTTATTTGGAAATAAAATTGCATATTTTTTGGGTGGTGTATGAAATTTTAAAACCATGGTAATTTTTGTGTTTTTTTCATTTTATTTCACTATATCTAAAACATCAGACCCTAAATCTGGTATTTTAGGAGGTAATACACTATTTCTTGCTGAATAATTATGGGACATTCATGTCCAAATATTTATATCCACATTGATATGGTTAATGGGAAAAATTATTTCTCATTGTTTCAACAATGGGAAAAGAATATTTTTGATGTGGGAAGGGATTGCGAGAGCATTGAGGAAAAAATCAGACAATGCATAAATGACATGCTATGATTATTGGATAGATATGTGAGAATTTGTTGATGAAAACCATTAAATTGTATTTGACTGACAATACACTATGTCAGGTGATGAATATAATAGATCTGGTTGACAATTGGAAGAAGTTGAATGCCAGGTATAAATCTAAATCCCTCGAAAATTTCTTATATTTGAAAAAACTAGTGTATTGTATTGGATTTTCATCAAGATAATATTTGGGAAACCATTTGGATGATTTCAAAATACTCTTGATGGAATTGTATTCGGTGGTGATCAAATCTGAAGATAATGGAAGCATGGTGCCCATGGAATTGGAAGAATAAGACACATATTTTCTATTGTTTTGTTCTTTTACTGATTAGTAATATAATCTATTCACCACATTTTCATTTGGAAAAGACACTCTAAAATTGGATGATGTTATTTCATCATTTATAATGAATGATACTCGATGAATGTCCAACAATGATGGATCATTGGGTAATAGTGGGCTATTTACAGTGACAAAATTATGTAACTGTAAAGGAAGGTTGACAGAACAATGGAATGGTTTATGGATAAAGATATATCAATTTCAATCAATACCAAGAGATGATTTTGTATGCTGGGAGTGTAGAAAAAATTACATATTAGAAGTAATTGTGAGATGTCCAGTGATCGAATGATGGAAGATGAAAACGAAGCCGAAACAGAAGAAGAATCAATTGAGGTGGACACCATGACTCAAGATGTGAGGTATGCTAGTGATTTAGTACATAAAATGTTAGAAGATATGGATGATTCAGACATGATTTTAAATTTTTGTTGCTCTTTTCATATATGTGAAAAATGGAATCTTTTGGTACTTATGAGAAGTATGACGGTGATACTGTGAAAATGGACACCATGTTAGAATGTAGAATAGTTATAATTGGTATAGTGGGAGTTCGTATGTTTGAGGGGGCTATTCACATACTTTCTAATGTGATGTATGTACCTGATTTGAGAATGAACATGATTTCTTTGGGTATGCTAGATTCCAATGATTTTACATTTTCTATTGGCAGTGGAGTTTTAGAGTGATGTGAGGTTTAAAGACTATGATAAAAGAGAAGATAGCTAGGAATCTATACATGTTGATTTGATCTCATGAAGCATCTTCAAAGACCAAGACTACCATTATAGGCGATGTTCAAAAATATAGGTCTTCAATTGGTTATTTTAAAATGAATGAGATTTGATCCAATATTTCAAGGAATAGTGGAGCCAAAAGAATTTTGTAAACATATTTGAGCATTTGTACAACCGTTATGGTTATGGTGGGTCATGACAATATTTGGCCTGTCATTGAAGGCATGAATTGATGATGATTGTGAAAAATTAAATTTTTTAAATAAATATGGAGATTTCAGGGAGTGATTAAAAATCTAAATAAACAATTGGTTTAATTTTCCTGAAAAATAGGATCTCATTTATTACTACAGTTAAACCATGTTGAAGGTTGAAAAAAGGGGTGTATAAGAGGAGTGGGAGAAAATAGAGGAGGTGAGAATTTTGATGGTTTGAAAGCCCATTCATATTGGGGGGGGTGTTGATGGATACTCCATGATGAGGGTTTGAGTAGTGGTGTGAATTGTATGACAAGGCTTTAAGCAGAGATGGGAATCCTAAGATTACATTGGTGGTTGAAAAAATGCTCATAGTGGAGGAGATATTGATTCCCCAATTGAAATCTGTGATTCCTGAGACTAGAAATTATTAATTCACAATAAAATCACTAATTCTCAGGAGGATTATGATTTTCCAAAACAATGATATTTGTTAGTGTTTTTTCAATTCATTTTAATCCATTTGAATTCTTGGGCCCAACAGTATCCCCAATGGTGGAGGAGGAGAAAATATCCTGAACCATTAAAACCAATCCCTCCAGTAACACACACCACATTCATCTGGACATCTTCTTCAACATGCCACTACAATTTTCCTTTTCCCATCACATACATTTAAATTACCTCCAGTCTCCCATACATATATTTTTATGTGAAATAAACTTTAACATAACGTAGAAAACAATACAGTGGAAAAAATAGAGAAAAATGAATAAGTCCATCCCATGTGGGAATATCTATAATGGGCAGTTGACCTTTTTTATTATAGATAATAGAAAATAGTAAAAACCTCCTTGAATCATCACACTATATTCACATATGTATGTTCTGGGGATCATGAATATTCATATCAAATTCTTATGGAAACCATAACAATACCTCTCATAGTTTTCAGATAGAAATATATTGGTTGTCCCACTAAAAGATCCAATGGAATAATTAACTATGTGAACCAAAAACACTAGATTAATCTTTACCAACAATATTGAATGGAATTCAATTTACCTAAAACATAAAAATTCCATACGTCTGGCTATTATTATTGATAACAAACATGAACCCGTCCAATACCTTAGATTTTTACAGATCGATTATAATAACTACTATTAGACTACAGTAAGCCTTTGATCATCTTCTTGGTACAAACTCATACACATATTTATATATTAATATCATTACACACATATTATATAATAGATAAATATCAGATAAAATGATTACATAGATAGCATATACTGATAATATTATGATGAATTGTAACATGTTCATGAAATATAACGAATGATAAAAACACAATCTGTATATAGATTACATGGAGAATCCGTTATAGATATTACACACACATATATATATTAACCATATAAATATTACATAGATAATTTATTTTAGATTATATATAGATAATCTATGATATTGGTTACACAAATAATCTATTAAAGAGAATACACATATAATATGTTAGTGAATTATATTGAATTAATTATAAGAAATGATACATCGATATTGAGAGAATTTTAATATAATACAGATAATGAAAGAATTGTAATATTTTAAAAATTATGAATGAAGTAAACATATATGATGAATGAATTTAAATGTGATACAGATAATGAATGGATTGAAATATTTTACTGATAATGAATAAATGCTATAAAGATACTGAATGAAACATAAATTGTTAATGAATTGTATTAAATGATACACTTATAATGAATTTTAATATGCTATAGAGATTTCAAATATTATATTGTATTAAATAGACAATGAGATAATGATTTTGATTTAGTGAAATAGATAAAACCATCATTTTCACTACAAAGATGTTTCTGATTATTGGAAACAAGTAATTAACTATCATTTATGGAATGGAATGTGTTTTATTTCCCTCGAATAGAATTTTCTTTTGATAATTTCAATATTATGATCAAAAATAGAAAATACCATTGTTAAAAAAACTAGTAACAATGTAATATTTATAAAATAGTTATTTTTCATAATAACAGTTTATACATAACATATAAAATCACTTGAGAAAATATTAATGTTGAAATAATTATAGAAGGAATTCTATAAATTAATAAATTTCCCTATACATTGACATATTTTTTTGGGAGCATGATCTTATACAAATTATCTAGATTACATGTATGAAACAACATGAAATTTTGAATAAATTTTGTTTCATGAAAAAGTGTGTTATACAATTCATATAGAGAAAAAATATATCCCCATACATTATGTGAGAATAATTTATGATGTAACTATCAGGTTTCAAGAATTATATGAATTTTGGATAATTATTAACATCATTCAATAAGATCATTGGAAACTATTCTCTTAGTAATAATTGTAAATCTAGAATAATTCATTATAAATATGACTGTCACAAGAAAAATAATGCTGAAAGAAGAGCAGATTAACTCTACCAGTAGAGCCATTCCTTACGAATCGAATTTTTCAGAACATTGGTGGGGGGAAGAATATTTGGGCTTCACTATGGACCGATCCAGTATGATCTTCATCATATGAATGTTGAATGAAATTTCCATTGGGAGATGTTCATGTATGTTGAAATTACGACTTGGGTGATGTTATCCAAGAAACCCATTGATTATATCACCATTTCACACCGTACCCTTAGGTAATGTGTGGGTGTTACAAGGGGTTACATGTTAAGTCTTTTGTTACTTAATGTATAATCCCTTTATGTAAATAAAATTATGATTTCATCTTTCATATTTTAATAATAGTTTTTAAAATAAAATTGTGTTTGGTATTGATTAATTGATTTTTCGGAATATACATTTCAAAAAATCTATATATATTTATAATAATCAACAAAATTATTAATAATATATATTTTAATAAAGTATTATGATTCAAACCATCATATTTAATTAGATATAAAATATATAATTTTTTTTCAAAAATATCACTATTCAAATTTACAATGCGTGTTTTGTCCGCTATTATTTTTAATAGGTAAGTAATTTTTAGCTTAATGTAAAATTTCACATATTTATAGTTTAATTCAGATAATACAAATTTCATTTTTTAATTCATAATATAGATATATAAGTTAGGGTGAATTTATCATAATTTTATAAAATACTATTGTTTTTTTGTGAATAGTAGAAATACATTTCTGAGTTTTTAGTGTGTTTTATGACATCATAATGATGTAATACGTAATATAACATGATTTTAGACTAATATTTAATTAAATATTATATTAGGTGTCTTAACACACCTATACCATGTGAAAATACCATGGTCAAGCGTATGGTTTTTCCAAAACCACTTACGATATTCCCATATTTTTTCTATGAATACCAACCCACTAATTCATTCCATTCATTTAAAATTCCCCCTACAAAATATCTTGTCCTTTTACTTGACATGAAGTCCTAACATGGTGTTATCAAGCCTCCAATGGTACTGATCCTAGTTTTTTAGAAGATACTATTCGAGGCAAGGGAAACTTTCACCCTCCACTTTTAGTCAAAGTACTATTTTATTTTATGTATTTTGATTTCAATTTTATTATGTTCTGATATGTTCTTCTATATCGTTAGTTCTTCTCATTATATTTCCTTATTAGGAGAAAAAAAATTTCTCTCATCAACTCATTTTTTTAATTTTTAAGTGACACTGTTCGGAACAACCATATATTAATGTTTTAATATATGATAACATCCATTTATTTTGGTGAATTATTATGTAAGTTGTTTCTGAACAAATAAATCCTATTTGGATATGAACAACTGTATGTGGCTCTAGAACAGATATATCTAAGGGTAAAACCAGAAAACCCTACTTTGAGATGGAATCTAATGAGACTAATAAATGACAACGGGCCTTTCTCTACACTTATTTTGACACTCACATGAGATACATGTGGTTAATTACATGCCTTTTATGAATCATATGAAGAAATTATTCAATCATTAAATTATTTTTAATGAATAACATATTTAATAATTATGTTTTAAGATATAAAAATTAATTAGAGTAATAATATTCATAAATGAACTATGTTTCTCATGATGTTTTTGTTCACTTAGAAAATTGTGGGAAATAAGTGGAATCATGAAAGTGGTGACTACAATGGACCATGTGATGATGACCCTCTAATGGAAGCAGGAATGGAAGAATTCAGGAGAATTATGAATCAACAGTCTCAAATTATGAGAAATGAAATGAATTAAGAAGAGGGACTTGTTTCACCCTATAGAGAATAATTTTTATTTTATTTTATTCATAATCGACCACTGACATTCAACGGATCTAGTGAACCATTGATTGGTGAACTGTGGATGAGCTCTATCGAATATGTCTTTTCTTTATTCTATTGTTTAGAGAATGTGAAATTCAACATCACTATTTACTATTTTGTGGGAGAAGTAGATCAGTGGTGGGAACTGAATAAAAACATGAGGCCAAGAAGGGAGATTTAATCATTGGTGTGGGATTAGTTCAAGGGAATCTTCTTCAATAAGTATTTCCCTCATTCGTTGAGAATGAAAATGGGGAAGGAATTTCAAAATATGAATTAGAAGGAGAATGAATCTTTGGGTAGTTATAAGATAAAATTCACAAGGATTTCACGTTACACATATAAATTTGTCCTGGATCCCAATGGGAAGAATTATTGATACTTTTGTGGACATAAACCTCGTCAATGGATGAATTTAGCCATCCGAGAATATGTCAGTTATATATAAATCATATGAATTGATATGGATGTCAAATTGGAGTTTTGTGAGATGTATTGGTCTCATAAATTGTATGAAAAGAACATACCAATGTATCCAAACAAGGTCATGATCTTTGATCATGTAAAAGGAAGAAAAAAATTGAATCTTCTCACGTGTAATAATTGTTGGAAGAAAAATTCCAAGAACTGCCTGGTAGGGAGTGGGAAGAATTAAAAATGTGAAATAGATGGCTATATTGCATGGAATTTTTATAATGAGGTGAATCATAAATTTATAAAAAATAATGGAAAAGGGAAATTGGTGCTGTACCTACCTAAAGTGCAATGTTTCATGTGTGGAGAGATTGAGACTTTTACAATCACTGCATAAATCCAAGGGTAGTTGACGGTACCCACTATTAGCCTCAACATAGTACATGGGAGAAAGGTTGTGCTTTTTTATATCATGAACATAGAGGTTGGAGCTCAAAATTATATGGTGGGAGGTACTATTATTGTTCAATAATCTCTAGCAATAACATTGTTTGATTCTGGTTCAACACATTCCTTTATTTCCTCCATGTTTGATATGAATATATAATCAATACATGAAATAGTAAAAGTAGATTAATCAGTCGAGACCCCTAGTATGATTATCCAAGAATAAACAATGTTTAGAAACTCTAGTATTTACATTAGAGAGCACAATCATACCTAAAATTAAGCAGTCATTCAAATGTGTTAAATTTTCATTAAAATTGGGATGGACTGCCTCTCCCATTATAATTATGTAAAAAAATGCAGAAGCAAGGAAATATCAGTATTCATGAATGGATGTCCTAATGTATTCTTCCAATGAGAGATATCTGGACCATATATTTGTTTAGAATGACCTCATATATCTTTCTTTATGGAGTTTATTGGTTAAGAAGTTTATGGAAAATAATGTATAAGGATATATAACGTCCCCATCATTCTAGAATACAGTGAAATATTTTTTGAGTAGTTATTGTGACCTCCCCCCAGAATGAGAGGTACAGTTCTTCATTGAACTCATACATGGATCTCATATAATATCAAAGACCACATATAGAATAAATATGTGGATATTGATAAATTAATGAAACATCTCAATGATATTTTGGAGAAGGGGTTTATCCGAATGAGGGTGTCCCCTTGAGGAGTTCATGTTCTCTGTGTGAAAAAGAAGGTTGGATCAATGTGGATATGCATACTTTATAAAGAACTGAATGGGATCAAATTAAAGAATAAAGACCATTTTAGAATAATTAACGTCTTATTTGACCTTATTTGTGGGAATCAATTCTTCTATAAGATTGATATTAAATCATGTTATCATCAATTGAGGGTTATGAAAGAATATTTTCAAAAAAATTCTTTCTAATGAAGATATGAGCATTAAGAGGTTGTTGTTTATCATATGGGATTAACTATTTCTTCAGCTATTTTTTTGATTTGATGAATAGAGTCTTTATGAAATATCTTGATAATATTTTTGTGGGTTTTATTTATGATATTATGATATATTCCAAAATCCATGTGGAGAATGAATATCATCTAAGGGTAATTTTTCAAACTCTACAAAAGGAGATGATTTTTATAATTTTTAGAAAATGTAAATTTTGCTTACACAAATTTGATTTCTTGGGGAACATTATATCCAATTAAATAATAAAAATTTACCTTGTAAAGAAAAAGGTTGTAATCGAGTGGCCTCTGCCTAAATAATTATTGAGATTCATAGTTTAATTGGATTAGTGTGATATTATAGGAGGATTGTGAAAAACATGTCATGAAATTATAATCGACTAACCACATTAACTCGAAAATGGGATAAATTTAGACGGACAGTTGAGTGTGAGGAAAGTTTGCAAGAGATAAAGAAGAGATTGGTTACTTCACCCTTGTTAACTCTGACCTCATGAGAAGAATTATTAGTTATTTTTAGTGATGCATCATAGAATGGTCTTCGGTGAATCATAATAAAAAATGACAACGTGAATGCTTACACATCTCAATAGTTGAAGACTCATATGAAGAAAAAACCTATGCATGGTCTCGAGATGGCCTTAGTTTTTTTTTCTCAAGAGATATGGAGGAAATATCTTTGTGGGGAGAAGTGTGATATATACCATGATCATCAGAGTTTGAATATTATTTTCACAGAAAAAGAATTGAATAGGATAAATATGAGATTATTGGACCTTCTTAAATACTATGATTATTCAATTCATCATAACCCTGGAAGAATAAAAAAAGTCGATGATTCATTAAGTTTGAAGGAACATTTTGTTTAGGAAATGATGAAGACCCACGGAGATCCCTTAATCATAGACCTAATGAAAATGGACATTTGAATTATAAGGGAAGGGGTATCATTAACCCTACCCCAGACCAATTCTAAAAAATAAATACTAGGGATGATCAAGAAAGGTAAAAAATTAATATTATTTGTTATAGAAGATGTTTTAGGATGTGAATTATGGTAAGTATCATGAGTTCATTATTGATTATGAAGGTGTAATAAAATTTCTCACAAGAATATTTTTTTAGTCTATTTAGGAAATAAAGGAGCTGATGGATGAAGCTCATATCTTTACATTTTATATATATCATGGATGAAAAAAATGTATAGATACATTGATGATTATTATTGGTGGGATAACATGAAAAGGGATACATTAGACTACAATACTAGGTGCCTTGTGTGTTATCATGTGAAGGAAGAGTGAAAACATCTGAAATGGTTATTAAAACCCCGTTCTATACCAGAATAGAAGTGGGGAAATATCACTACAAACATTGTCACTAGTCACATGAGAAATTCCAATGGAAAAAATGCGATGTGGATTATAGTGGACCGTCTCATCATGAATGTCCATTTTATATCCATTCAAGAGGATTTACCTCTAGATCAACATTCCATGATTTATGTGAAGGAACTGTTAAGGCTGGTTAGGATACCACAATCTATCATTTCATATTGTGATCTAAGGTTCACATAAAAATTATGTATAAGTCTTTCACATTATATTAATACTGAATTGAATTTCATAATAGACTATCTTCCACAAAATGATGGCTAATCTAAACTGACTATTCATACACTTGAGGACAGGCTGAGAACATTCTCAATGCAATTAAATGGTCGATGTGATCAACATCACTAATTAGTTGAGTTTTCTTACAAAAACAAACTCCATTTGAGCATTCAAATTGAACCCTATGAAGATATATCGGGGAAGAGATATAGAAATACTACTTATTGGGATGAATAAGGTGAGTTAAATCATCTTTGGAATGATATTGTGAAATAGAATACAAAAACATTTCATTCCATCTCACAACACATAATGGCTGCTTAGAGTCAGCAGAAAAGCTATGATGACAACCATCATTGGAACATGGTGTTTGATGTTGTAGAAAATTTATTCCTTTGAATTTGACCATGGAAGATATTCACACGGTTTGGGAAGAATATGAATCACATCTCCATGTACATTGGATACTATGAAATCCTTGATCGCATAAGAGCAATGGCCTATCGGCTAGAACATCCACCAAACCTAGATCATGTTCAAGATGTCTTCCACATATCTATCTTGAAGAAGTACATACCTAACCCTTCACATGATTTGAATCTTGAGGTGGTAGAACTGGAACACGAACTCTCTTATGGGGAGCAGGTAGTGGTGATCTTGGATTGAAGAGAGATGTTTCTATTAAAAAAAATTACCAAACTCATTAAACTGTTTTGGAGGAACCACAAATATAAAAAGTCACATGGGAACTAGAGGAGACCATGAGGCATTAATTCCCAAAAATTATCTCTTATGAGGGTAAAAATTGAAAATTATGTGCTGATATTTCTTAATTGGTTAAGAATGTAATGACATGAACTTTTTAAAAAAATATGTTTCCTAGAAATGTGTGATATATAATTCTTACACAACAAAACTATATCCCATTAAATGAAGTGAGTATAATTTAATATATAACCATATAGTTTTGAACGTTATATCACTATTGGTTAATTATGACTATTGGTCAATAAAAATATAGGAAACAATACTCTTAGTAATAATTTATCTTTATAATTATTGTTTATAAATAGAATTGTCAAAGGAAAACTAATGAAGAAAGACGAGTCGAAGGCCTCCAAAAGAAGATGCATGGGTTAGGAATCAAAATTTTCCTAATTTGGGTGGGCGGTAGTATCTCTTGCATCACTATAGACCAATCCCATGCTAGGCTTTAACATGTGATTCTTGAATGAAATTTTCATTGAGAGATGTCTAAGATTGTGGAAATTACCACTTGGGTGATGTTATCTAAGCCCCCCATGGATTCTGTCACCATCATGCACCATAACCTTAGTTCATACGTGAGTGTTATAAGGGTACATATTTCAATGAAATATTTATTTAATGTATATTCCTTTTATTTAAATAAAATTGTTATTCTATCGTTCTTGTTTTAAGAATATTTTTTGTTAATAAAATTTAGTTTGCTTTCGATTTATTTATTTTTTAGGATATACTTTTAAGAAAATGTATATAAGTTTATAATAAATTATGAAATTATTAATAATTTATATTTTAATGAATTTTTCGGATTAAAACCCTCATATTTAAATAGAAATCATAAAATTATATTTCTCAAAAATTTCACTATGCATTTTATGTCTGCTACTTTTTTAAATAAGTATTTTCACTGTTAAATGTAAAATTGATCATATTTATATTTAGATTTTGGAAAAATAAATTTCATATTTATGTTCATAATAATGATATTAGGTTAAGTTAAATTTATGATATTTGTATAAAATAATTTAGTATTGCATGAATAGTAAAAATATAGTTTTGAGTTTTCAATGTGTTTTATGAAATCACAATGATGTAAAAAGTAATATAAGATTATGGTATACTTTTATATAATAAATTATTTTAACAGGTTTCCTATGGGTCCAATACCATGGGAAAATACCTTGTGTAAACACATGGTTTTTCGAAAACCACTTTCAAGGTGTCCCTAGAAAATAATAAAATATTCCCTCACTTTTGCTATAAACACCATCCAATTCCTTAATTGCATTTATTTAAAATAATAAATCATCAAATTTATGGTATTTTACCTCCCAGGTATTCCTCCCATGGTTTCCTCACTCTCCCAAAGGACCCAATCATCGAGTTTTAGAAGTTACTATTCAATGAAAGGTAACCTTTCCCCATCCTCTTTTGGTGAAATAATTATTTTATGTTATGTCATTTAATTTAAATTTTTTTTATGTAGGGGTTTGTTCTTATATATGATTATTTATATGAATTTTATGTAAAAATAATGAGATACCATTTTCTCTCTCATAAAATCATTTTCTAAATTATAAATTAACACCATTAGGCTGCCAAATATTTGTAATGGAATTCTAAACTTGTTTTTTCCTAAAAAATTCTCTTTTATGATGTATGTATTTAAAATCTAAAAACCCTATTTTTTTTAACAATTTTTAATTTCATACTACTATATAATGAATCATTTATGATTTTGATACCCTTTTAATACCTATTTTATGTATTTTCTAAAAAACGTTTCTTAGCCATTATGTTGTAGAATGTTTGTCTCAAAATATCTATCTTTTAATCAAGAAATTATTTTATTCTTATTATATGAATACCCAAAACTAATTAATTTCTATGGCTATTCATCATGACATAAACATTATTTATTTGATTTGTTAATTGACATACCTAAAACTCTCTCTCCCTTTTTGTGGGTTACAAATGACATAATGATCATATTTTTAGTAATTTTTTAAAATGCCGTGATTTTGATATGAATCCCATTTCATATATTAACAATGGGTTATTTATGAGATTTTTTATTATGATATATTCATATTAGATTAATACCAATACATATTATGGGTGCACCATAGTATCCATCCAATGCATTGTGTAAAGAAACTAATCTCTGTTGATGACGTGTTTTATGATACATTGGTGAATAACCATGGTAATATTTATAAATCCATGGGGATGGGCCTTGGTGATATTCTTATGAATGTCAAAATTGTTTTTTGTAGACAAATTTTCATGTTAAGAATCATGTTATTTTTATTATGATATCCTTATTTATCATGCCATTGAAATATTACTCATGAACTTATTGATATCACTCAAGTTCAAATGTAAACTGTTACAATTGTTTTCCACACTAGGACTTCTGCTCACCTTTTCCTATGATGTATTTACTCATGTTTTGAGATGTAGTAATTGTAAATAGGATAAACCTATGATGATGCATTATAAGTAAATTAAAAATATTATTAATGTTTTCTTGTATTATTTACCTTATTTCCAAGGAATTAGACATTAAATGTCATCTATTTGTAAATTTTCATGTAAATTTATGTAGAAAAAATGTAGGATGCCATTATGTTAGAAAGTTGAGTGGGTCATATAAAGAGACCATATTTTAGGTGGAAACATGCATTAAACTGGAAACATATCATGTTTAATAGTTTTCTCAAGAGTTCCTATAGTATAAAATCCCTATTATGGGTGTTCAATTTCATAAAAGAGAATTTTTAATTATTTTTTTTTGGGTCATATAATTTAAATTTAAATTTAGTTTCAAATCATTTGAATATCAAGAAAAAATATATCAGGATAAATCATTTTCACACAATGAAATCACAAAAAAAACCCTATCTATTTAATTTTGATAAAAATCCAATACCATACATTCTATATCTATTAACAATGTTTACAAAAAAATGTATTAAAAAATATAGAACAAATTAATGTGAAAGAAATTCATTATTATTATGGTTTTACAAAAAACTGTTCAATATCATAAATAAAGAGTTAAATGGGATACAATCATAAGAAATGTACTCTTTAATATATAATTAATCGAAGATACCAATGAGGATAAAATATTTTAAACCTTTCATAGGGAATGAAATGTAATCATGGAATGTAATGAAATAACATGGGAATAGATGACCTTTTACCGTATATTGTTGGAGACCCTGATATTCACTATACCCCTCAAATCACATGCACAAAATTGAAGTGCCCCTTACCCTATCTAAAATAATCAAGGATACAAACAATGACCACACAGAGAGGCACACACACACACACAGATATATATATATATATACAGAAACATAGAGCATATATAATATTGTGACCATGGTAGGATAAAGTGGAATATTCTTTTTGTATATACGGAACATAAAATAACAGATTTATATTTAGAGAAATGGGCATACATAAAAAATAAAAGTTGTAGATAAAATAAATGAAATATATAGGAATAAAATATGAAATATTAAGGGATGTAGAGATGTAGGGAAATTACAAAATGATGATGAAAGATTACTCTAGGTCTTAGACTTATGGAAATATAGATCGAACTAGTATGAAGATTTTAATGTTGGCTCTTAAAATCATTGAATAACATATTTGTTTACCAGATTATAGATATAAAATTACATTGAGTGTCTTGGGTGAATAAATACAGAAATAAAATATTGATGGAGATTCCAAATAATCAAGATGCTGATGGATTCTAATACAACTTAATTATCAACTAGGGTTATGAGAGTCCTCTGAAAATTGTGAAGGTGATGGATTTTCCGGGAGAAGATAAATTTCACAGTGTTCAATGTAATGATTATTTGAAATCCAATATATTGGAATGATGAAATAGAATTTTTTTTATAGACATATGTATTTGAGTGTCTAAATACAAATTTTAGGAATAATGAATGAGTTCATGCTTAGGATGTCCGTGATGATATTTGTGCTTGAGTGGCACATGGAGGTGGAGGAAATTAAAACTGATACTGGTGTGGAGGTGTGTTAGGATGATGGTGGAGAACATATATGAGGTCATTGTACATGAGAGTAGTTTTGTTTTGGAATGGGGGAATATGATGAGAAACATGAGGGAATGATTGCCACGTAGTGGACTCCAATGAGACCCGACATCCCTAAATGGATCCAACAACCCCTATAAAAGTTCATGACTAATCGTCTCATGTTCCCTCTTTTACAGAACTGTTTATTCTGGAAATGAGATTTCAACAATTTGGTACTATTAGATGTGATAGGATAAAATTGAATTTTATTCATATAGGTAATATTCATATCATCTTAAATGAGACGTGTTGAATGGGGGACCGTGATATTATATATTTTTTAGGTGTTGAAATCATTGTTTTAATGATCAACAAATCATTTTTCTTATGAAAATTAATTGATAATTAGGTTTTTTATTATAATATTATTAAATGAGTTAGATAAAAAATATATCATCAGTCAGGGAAAGACTCATTACCAAGTGGTTACACTGCCATAGATAAGTGACTGTCCGTAATGAGTCACCGCTGAGATGGGAATTTGAAAATGTATGTATCACCACCAGAAAATTAATCGCTGGAAAAAACGTATCACCCTAATCCTGAGACACTATCTAGGAATTCATACTGCGAGTATAAAAAATATTGAGTTTCTAGATGACTCACCATTAGAAGATTCACCGTCAACCTAACACACTACCGTCCTGACACATTTCTAGATCTTGATGCCATTCTAATTTCTCGCCCCTAGATCAGGACACCACTAGAAGTGTCTCTATTTAGATAAAAATCACACCTATTTCGTTAATTTTTTTAATTAAATATATGTAAATAAAAGTTTATCCCGTTTAAAAATGGAATTTATTATTCATAAACTATTATAGAAAATGCATTAAATGTCGTGTCAGACATGCAGAACAAGGATGTAGAGGTTCCGACTGATTCTCTTTGAAATTGCTTTTGATAAATGATGGATCAAACTCTTTCATATGTACTCTAATGTGAATATACACATATAGAGCTTCACACATAAATATATATGTAATTTATTTCATAAATCAAGAGAGATTACCATCTATGTCTTTATTAAACTTGACTAAGGATTCTGAAGCACATCATATATCCAACGCCTTCCAACATCCAGAAAAAATAATGAATTAAACTATATTCTATAGATTATTTTAGAACCAATTTTTGAGGTACATTTCAAAATACATTCAAGGAGTCAAAAACTAAAGAGTATATCATTTAGAGTAACATGACCATTAAACACTGTGACATGGAATATTTTTTTATATATTGACATCATGAGTAGTTTGGATTACTCATTTATTGTTTTCCCACACAATATCTTGATTTAAACTGTAAGATAGATAGATATATTCTCAAAAACCATTTCTAATTTTTCCCACATGTTGTGGTAGAGTTCTAGTTTTCAAAATTTTTTTAATTTTATTCACACGAATAATGTCAAGGAGGTCCAGAGTGTCCTTGATAGCTTGGCTATTATAAAACACAAATCTAGGTTGTGGATAAAATTCTTATTTTTAAATAAAATGCTTGGAAGCATGTGATTTCTATGTATATGGGACCATGTCTCATCTTGAGACTAAACATATTGTATTCAAATTCCCCTATGTATTTTGTTTTACTTTATTTAGTTTCATTAAAACTTATTTTTTTTAAATTAAACCCCCTTAAATTATAGTTAGTTGTATTTAGTTTTTATATAATGTATTTATTTAGTAAATTGATTTCAAAGGATAAAATAATATTATATTTTTTTTAACAGAGAACTAATCAATCATTATGTAGTCCTTTAAATGTAATATACATATATCAAACTAATATTTTATCTAACTAGGTATTTTTATTTAAATTGGATGATTTTCTTTAAATCCATTATTAACAAATTTTTTATTTTGTACACAATTCACCTCCACTCATGTGATAATAAATTCAACGATCTTTTTGTTTCAATGGAGATACTTTGGTGATAATATATTTCAAAAAATATCAACTGCAATTTTAGTTATTCTTTAAATATCATAATTTTTTACTAGTTATAAATTTAATTTATTAAAATTGATAATAGATCATAATGTTCTGCTACTAATAGACCTTCTTTTTTAAATGGTAAAAATTATTATCATTGGAAAATTACGATGATAATTATTATTGAAAGTTTGTGATTTGAAATTTGGAATACTATTGAGGATCATTATAAATAGCCTATGTCTCTTAGAAAATAATAGATTGATGATACTAAAGCAATTAATAATAATAATAATTGAAAGGATATGAATGCTCATTATTGTGACTTTTATGATAGGGAATTTATTTGAATCTATGATTGTAAAACTGCTTTAGTAATATTGGACACAATAGCTATTTCTCATGAAGGAAAAACTAATGATAAGTTGATGAGTATAAAAACACATATTGTTATGTATTATAATTTTAGGATAAATCTTGATGAATTAATCTCTAATATATATCTCAGGTTTAATGATGTTCTAAACACTATAATCCCACTATGAAATATTGTGTCTTACAATGACCAAATCATGAGATTGTTAAGATGACTTACTGAAAGACAGAGTGGAACATGTTTCTCATTTATATATTCATGGGGAATATAAAAACCCACATTAAATGAGATTGTTGGGAAAATGATAAAGTATGGAGAAGAGTTAAAACTCAAATGAGTGTAAGATGATGTGCCAAAAATAAATTCAGTATCATTCAAGTCTACTGCATCCAATAAAAGTGAAAAGGAAAATAGAATAGATATAAGACGAATGCTCATGTTAGAGTGAGTTACCTTCTAATTGAGTTTTGTAGATGAGCCATCCATCTAGATGATTTAAGAAGCATTATATATGGAATATATTTTTCATAAATCCTAGTTATAATGTAATGTATGAATCAAAATGTAACTAGAGGAATTATTTGAATAAAGAAAAAATTATGTTACTTATTATGAAATTAAATGAAAAGGAAATGTCATGGTAGACTATCAAAAACTGAAATATACATTCAAGTATAATTGAATGGAAAAAATTATTTATGAAATATATGAAATAATCATGGAGTGTCTTTAAGGATACCTCAATAGATTCCGACTCAAATCTTGATCAAAATTCTAACGGAGCCACATGTGCTGCATTACTAGATGTTAAAAAATTGAAGAATACTGGAATGCACTTTTTATGAACATATAGATTAATATAATTTTCGTTAATGATAACAAGAATTACTTGTAAATAATAAATCTGATTTATCTGTTGAGAAATAGAAAAATAATCAGTTACTAATGGAAAATAATGAACATTATATATCTAATGAGAAACATAAAAATGATTTTTACATGTTGTAAAAAGGTAAAGAGACTGCTACATTGATTTTAAGGAAATAATTTGATCCAAAATATGTTACAGGTATAGGATACCAATCTGGAAAGAGAAGGATAATTAAAATAACATTGGTTCTTAAATCCAAATATGAAAATTCTAATTCTAGTTAATTTTCTAATGGACCATACAATGTTTTTACTTTAAAAATCATATATTCTCTTTATAAGAGAACTATTAATCAAATTTGGGTTCTTAAATCCCAGATTACAATCACTTATAGACCCATTATAATCATTGTACAAATTCTTTTCATTTTTATATTTTATTTTGTTGGAAAAATTGTTAAAGTCATCCTGAAAATTTATATGATAATTGGATATTTGGTTTTCAAGGCATATGAATTGAGAATATTCTTGATTCAGGAAACTAATAAATGTTGACGATGGTCATGTCACCATTGGTGACAATTCTAAAGGGAAAATCATTGTTCATGGAAACATTAGTAACATCAATTCTATTTTAATTTCAAAATTACTATTAATTTATGGTTTGAATTTAATTTTTATTATCATATCACAATTATGTGATGTTGTTTTCAAATGCTAAATTTGATAAAAATTCATGTAATGTTTTTTTAATGATTCATTATTATTTTACTTCTTTAATAAATGAAAATGTTTATACTATGAATATTAATTGTTTAATATCTCTAAATGTTTCCTGGTTGAATGCTTTTCTTGATGAATATTGGATTTAGAATAGGATTTTAGGACACTGTAATATTCACTCAAATTGGAAGCTCAATAAGAAAGGCGTATTAAAATATATTACCAAACTAGAGTTCTAGAATGAAAATGTACATAACCCATATAAAAGAGTGAAACAACACACGATATCGTTTAAATTAAATAAGTTTCAACTCTTAACCTCTTGAGTTGTTCCGTGTGGCTTTATTTGAACTATTTAGTTTTTTAATCACAATGGGAATCTCTATGTCTATATACAAGTAAATAATTTTTCACTGTATACATGGGTAAATGCTTTAGCTCAAAAGAGTGAATCTTTCTCTTATATCACCATGTATGCATGATTTATAGAGAACCTAAGTGGTCATTGGATTAAGACCCTACAATGTAACCATTTCCATGAGTATGAAAATCAATAAATTGAAACTTTTTTCTCCTAAAAATGGCTAGAATCATAACTTCTCTACACCTAGGGCCCCTAAAAAAGGAGTTCTAGGGGAAAGGAATAGAACACCACAATAGATTTCTGAAACTATGATAAATTAAAACAACTTACATATATATTTTGGTTAGAGTAATTGAATATGACATTCTAGATTATTAATAGAGTTTTAATTATACATATATTGAAAAATAACCATTATAAGATTTGGAATAATAGGAACAATATCATTAATATATTTATAGTTTTTAGTTTCCATGTCATTATTATTAACACCAAGGATTATCGTATGAATTTTAAAACCAAAAGATACAATGTAATTTTAGTTGGTTATTCATCCTTTAATAAATCTTATAATGTATACAATAAAATAACCAAGAATGTGGAAGATATGTTCACATAAAATTTTATATGGAGGATCGACATGATCCAAAGACAACTTTAGAAAATCTTGAGGATGTTTTATTTTATTTTAAAATTCATTCAAAACCTACTGATTCTTCTATGATATAATTATATGAAACATCTGGTTTTGAGGAATTTTCAGAATTTCTAGATCCCATAAATGTAGAATAAACTGAAGTGATCATTCCTACTTTTTATAGAGATGTTATAACCCTTAAATACCATCCTTTAGATGATGTTGTTATAGACTAGTATTAATTTAGACATAATATTTATTTTATTATAGATCAGGTTGAATATTGATCATTTTGTCTTAGTTATAACGAAATAATATCAATTATTCAATTTATGATGAATAATTGTAATGGAAATATAGGAATAATTAAATCAATTTGAAGAAAACAAAGCATGAGAACTACGGTGTAGAACCAAGGACACCATGTTTATAGGAACTAAATGGGTGTTTAGAAAAAAGGCAGATGAATAAGACACTATAGTCAGAAACAAGACTAGACTAGAAGCACAAGGATATAGTCAATAAGAAGTAATAGAAAATGAAGAGACCTTTTCATTAGTCGCTGGACCTGAATTTATTATAACGCTAAATACTTATGTTGCTAGTTTATATTTAAAACATTACGAAAAGTATTTCAAGGGTTCATTTGTGAATTTTTAAGTAGTTGATTATTTTTTTATTAAAAACCCTTATTTTTTTAAGTCACCATTTTCCAAATAGTGTTTTCAAATTAGAAAAAGCATTATATATTTTGAAACAATCCCCTTGATCATGGTATGATAGGGCCAAGAATATTCATATTTATATGGTTTTCCAATGTTGATGATTACTATACCCTTTTTATAAAATGAATTTCAAAAGTTGTTTTAGTTGTTCAATTGATGATGTTGATAATATTTTTAGATATTGAAAAATTATTTATTTACTGACTTTTGAAAAATGATGCAAAATGGATTTTTAATGAGTTTAATGGGTGAAATCAATGTTCATTATTAGGTTTCATATTTTTTCAAATAAGGAAGTATTAATTTTAAATAAATGTAAATATACAAAATATCATTTAAAATGATTTAATCTTGAAATAATTATGATTATTGACACTCTTATGAGTACTAAATATAAGTTGGATCTTGGTGAAGCTTGAAAACCAGTGAATCAAACCAATCATTGATGTATTATTGGAATTCATTTCAATCTTACTACTAGAAAACATGATATTATATTAACTATGTGTATTTGTTATCATTTTCAATAAAATTCAAAAATAATAACAGACCAAGGGGAAAATAATTTTAATTGGTAAGTTGTGTTTTAATCTATAATAAATATAATAAGTAGAAAAATGGAAATAATGAGCATATAAATTTGTAGTTGTTCATGGAACAAAGAACCCTAAGTCCATTCCTACAATCACTCTCTCTTTAAGCATCATAATTTTTTTAGAATGGTCCTCTTATCACAGGACCACAAATCCAAAACTGATAATGGAATGGTTAAAACATTAAATGATGAATAATTTTATCCTAATGGGTTTTTTATTGTGAAACATTTATCCACATATTGTTACATGAAGCTGATATATAAACCACACCTGAGTACGAGTAGTTAAAATTACAAAAAATCCAAATATATTGATAAGAAGATGATTTATGTTGAATATTAAAGTTATAGTAGCAACAATCGATTATAGATGTATGATCTTATTGAAAAATATATGTATTCATGAAATAATAATTCTGAAGCTATCCTGGAAGCAAATGATCTCCAAATAACCGTAGTAACAAATAGAAGTACCAATCTTACAGCTTTATGAGGTTGAAAATATATGTCTTTAATGTGTAGCCGCTTCCATGAGATAATATACTTGATCATCCATTTTTGTAGCTCACATTCTCATTTTATTAAAATCATTATTTTGGTTTAATAGAATCAATTAAATTTCATGATAGAATATGGAAATTCAAAAATGAATTGACAACTAGAGTCATAACATCCATGAAAAATAGGAAACATTTTTCCACTAAATACGGTTATTTGAATAAATGATAGAGAGATTTGAATTAGTCTAAGGTAATATTTCAATCATCCAATAATACATTCAATATAATATAATTAGTTTTTGATAAAATAATAGCTTTACAACTCAACTATTTGAATATTAAAACATATGGTTCAACTAAATGGATTAGGATTGTTTTACCTAGCATAAGGATCCTTTTCATAGCATAGGGTTCCATTAAATATCATATAGTTCATTTTCATAGAATATGGCTCCAATCAACATATGTTTTTTTAACCATAATTTCATCATCATGTATCTTTGGTAACAAAAGTAATGTTGGGATAATGATCCATATATTCATCTTTTCTGAATAAGATTCCAAATGTATAATTGATTATCCATATACTCAATATCACAAATATAAGGTATGAATAACAAGGTTATTTGTGACCATAAACAAAGACATGAAATATATTCCTGAAAAAATAGGACACAATATTATAAGAATAAAAACAAAGATATTAGTTACCATAAAAATGAACAATTATTAGAGATTATTATTGAGACAACACATGCCCAACAACAACACCTAGTTTGATGATCACAAAAACAATGAATCAATTCAGAAAAAATATCGGATTTGTAAAAAGTAATAGGGAATATTAAAAAATTTCAATTTCACAAAACTATTTTATTTGAAAAATGATTCTACTAAAAACACTTTTTTGTCAAATATTCTCCCACAATATATATTTTACAAATTTTCTCCCCATTTTTCTTATATAAAAAATGTTTTAAAGAGTAATAAACAAAAATTATTATAACACTAACCTAGAAATTATTGTTATAGTATATAGTGTAGTAAAATAATATATGTGATACAGATGTGTATGTTTGAACATTAATAACAAAATATTGAAACAAAAAAACAATATGAAATGCAAAATTAGAAAATGAAGTAATTTAAACCTAAAATAATATAAAACCCAATGTTTTGGTAAAATTGAGCATACATCCAAAAATCAGGTTATGAAGTCTTCAAAATGAGGGGCTCAGATCCAAAGGGTTATCTTGATCAGAATCTACATGGATAGTGGTTACTTCTAGATAAAAAATAGTTTAAAAAAATTTATATCAACGAGTTTCGCCATAAGGCATTGAAAATTATTGTTGAAGGCATCTGTCCATTGTTTTAGCGGCTTCCTCGAATCATTCTCAGCCTTCATTATTAAATCCAAATTCCCCATAATAGGCGAATTTACAGACTCATCATATTGAAAAAATTCTATCAATCGATCAAAAACACGATGAATGACTGGTCCCAACAAGGATTATTTTGATGTCAGAAATAAGATTAAAGGCCTCTGATTATCTAGAAGAACATTCAGAGGTGTGTTTTCACACTGGAGAGTGTGAAACATATGGTTAAATTCATCCATGACTGTTGTGATAGATTCAATTATCCATATTAGGCTAGGAGAAGTGGGTTGAGGTGTTGAGGAAAATGGAACATTACTATCATTGATAGAATAATATTATCTTAAAAATAAACCTCATCTCATAAAAGTAAAACATCATAAAATATTCATCTTTAAATGATATAAATTATCTCTCTAAATATGTGATAATCTCATGATGATTTCCCATAGAAATCATATTTTCTTGAGCTACTATGAGTTGAGTTTGATGGTATTCAATCTCAGTTCTAGGAACTCTAGAACTTACTATCTCTTCAAATTTCGTCCTCTTATCTAGTAATTCATCCCTTAATTAAAATTATTGTTCCATTAAATTATTTAATCATTGAATAATCTCTTTATTGTCTCTTTCCATAGAGTCAAAATACATAGAAGATTGAGCTCTAATTTTTCCGACTCCTAAGAAAGTAAAACATGGTTGTTCTTCCTGGCTTAATGTAGATATAAATACATCAAATGAATAAAAAAATGAATAATTTTATTTAGGGGTATTTTGATCGACATTATGAACAATTTATTTTGATTGATCTACCCCTTGAAGACCTTTTTCAATAATTCTAGTTACATGAGCCTCATTTTCAGCATCTTATTCGTCTCTAGAATGGAAAACTTCCACTGGTTCAGAAATATTAATTTAAAGTATTTTTCTTTAATGAATAATTTCCTCATCAATTATATATGGAGATTCCTAATCTGTCTTTGGTCTCATAGAACCAATAGAAGATAACAAATCTTTCTCCCCCTGAGCACTAACTATAAATCATTCCTCTTCTTCTATACCAACTGGAAGAATATGATTTCACTCCAGAAAAATCCTACATTTCTGATAGTTCTCCCACTGAGAATTATCTTATTATGAAATACCTAAACAATTTATATGTCTCTTATCATTCCCAAATATAGAAACAATATGCTTATAATCATTCCATAGTGTCAAAACCCCTTTATTGCATCACTCTGATAGCAATGACATAGATAACATAACTTATATCTAGTGATATTCTACTTAATACTGTTCAAGAAGAAAAATATAATATACATATCTTGATAAATGAATTTTTCTAGATCATCCATCCATGGAACTATTCTAGACTGGATGATTTTTATCAATACATGTTAATCAACATTAAGATCTCTTATTATCATTTTCTTAATAGTTCTAGTTTCGAAAAGAGAATACATGATGTCTTATAATCTGCATTTTCCATCTCTAATATTTCATAGATCAAAATGAAAATCCCCCTCATGGTGATATTTGATGATTTTAGCAATCTAAACTGAAAAGATTGAAAACTCATAATGATGAATCATAGATAAAACTATGTCTTCATGAGATCAATCTAAAAGAAGAATTTCTATTGAATTCATTTAATTCTATATCAAAAAACAAAACACATTTTGTAGTGGACAAAATTTAATTATAAACATTGAAACATTATAGTTTTATTTAATGAGATATTATTCTAATTTAGATAAATGAAATTGATTAACTTTACATGAATATTTTTCTGATACATTAACTAATGAAGACGTTCTCTTAGACAAAGATCTTAAAATAAACATGATGTTTTAATTTCTGAATGTCCAAGGATTGAAGGTTTAATGGATTAGGGATTATGTAGACTATAATGAGAAAGTTTATATAAACCAAAAGGATGTGAAGGAGTAGGAATGAGAGTGCAAGAAGGCATGCAGGTTTGTCATGTCTATTGAGAATGTACAAATGTCTTTTTAAATTGAAAATATGATTAAAATGTAATTGAATCTAAATTTTTTTAGATCTAATAAATATAAAATTAATTAAAAATTTATAAATAGATAACTAAATACAACATAAACAACATACTAAAATTAAAAATAGAGAGAGAAGAATAAAGTAAATTAATAAACATTTATTTGTAGGTAAATATTCCTAACTCCCCTTAATAAAATCAATACCCGCACTGGGAAGTGGATTAGAAAAAATATCTCCTAATTGATATTTGGTATTAAAAAAATTCTAAATATATAATGTTTTTAATAACACATGACCTTTCATGATCCTCTCCCCACAAGGTGTACCCCTCCTTGGATGGAAATGTGAGAACGATGATAATGACGCCTGAGTCCCCCCTCTAGTTGGCCCTGGGTTGGTGACTAACACCTAAGGTATACTAAACACACAAATGGGGGGCATTACCCTCAAAGAGAACACATGAGAATGAGATAGATAAGATAGAAACCATCCTAATCTATCTCAGAGTGAAGTATAAAAGAAATATTAAGTACACTTATGTAATGTCATTCAAGTACTACTACAACTGAAAGAAAAAATAGCAAGTACAATGTAAAGTAAAAAAAAAGAAACCACAAATACCTAACAACTCCTTCAACCCCATGCTAGTTGAAACCAGTTTGATCTCTAACGTACTCTATGTGACATGAAAAATTGATTATATATATGTAGGGTGGGTTTAACAGTCTATATAGTATGATCCTCCCTAGAGAGTCCTACGCAAGAGTAAAGAAATCATGTTAAATCACAATGAACCACAATAAAACTAACATTTTACTTAAACATGTACACTTTGTTCCCAAACTCATTGTGACTATACTCACCATGTATTGAAAACAATAATATATAATATAATAAATAATATCAAGGGTACCCCACTTCTACTTCCCCACTAGTTTTCCACTTTTCCCCAACATCACATGTCAAAATCATCTCTCTAAAAAAAAGACTTCCTTGAAGACAACTAGTCGAAGCACCATGACATGCACCTCATGCCACTCAACCACCACATCCACATAACCAAAGTAAACATGTATTTTCTAATATTCACCACTGCTCACATAATGTGTATAATGCATCGGGCAATATACCTCAATCCATTATAGCCCACAAACCATGTAAAGATCCTCTAGTCATCAAAACCTATGCATGTTACAGCTGTAGTAGTCCATAAAAAACGATATCCAGAATATATTTGTGTGAATAAC
Organism: Viscum album; assembly: GCA_963277665.1. Classification (NCBI taxonomy): domain Eukaryota; kingdom Viridiplantae; phylum Streptophyta; class Magnoliopsida; order Santalales; family Viscaceae; genus Viscum; species Viscum album. The sequence goes on from OY728161.1 coordinate 979,011,481, forward strand.
CACAATCCATTACAACACTCTACACACATATATGGGGAAAAATAACCATTCTGCCTACCATCATAAGTAACTACCATGAGAAGAGAGAGAGGACAAATGGTTTAGTCAGCCAGACATCCTCCCACCAAAATATTGGGGAAAACACCCCTACTGATCAAAATATGCAGGGTGTCAGTTTCCATAACTAATGGGGTGGAGTAGCATATAATAAAACAAAAATTATAGAATATACTATATCTCATGTCACGACCCCATCCTCGGGGCCCGTGCCATGACTACCCCAAGCCCGCCTTCCATAGGCCAGGGGCTGGCGACTAGCACCAAGGCGTAAATCCCAACAAAAAGGGAAGGCATTGCCTTTGAAAAGTAAACAAGCACCACAGAGTAAAAAAGCGGAAAAATAAACACTATGAAAAACTGTACAAGCTGCGCTGAAAGTAAAAAGGGGCCGGAAATACAAGCCCAACTGTAAAGTACAACTGAAAGGAAAAACAGAAACTGAAAGGAAAAGCTGCAGCGTCGAGCCGTCCACTGGAAGTCCCACCTGAAGGGTGGGTATAGATAGCCTCCACTGCTCCTCGGGTCCACCTAACCGCTCCGAGTAAGTCCCGCCCAGTGGTCCACCTCCAGGTACTGTCCTGCTCCGCACGCCTCCTCCACGATCAGCGTTGTCTGTCGTCTGCAACCAACACCACGAAGTGCGGGCATAGCCCGTGCAGGGGTGAGTATAAGCTACTCAGTAGGGACCCCGAGACCCCCGAAGGTCTCCCGAAATCCACAAAGGATAAAACACGAAAAGAGACGCAATCACAAAGTAACATCTGACACGGCTTAGGTATATGCCCATACATATACCTAAGTCTGCAATTCCCCGTTCGGCTCCAACGTCCGAGCCCAAGCACAACCCAGTCCACACAGGAAAGCAAAACGCATACCCACGCGGGATAGAACAACACAATCCACAAAGGAGAGTAAACAGTAAATCCACACAGGATAGCTCAACACAATCCACAAAGGAGAGTAACACAAGATTCAGCTCACACAGGTATACTTTTTCGGATGACGATAAAGATGATCATTGAACCATCTAAGTCGTCAGACCCACGAAGGATCGATAGGTACTAACCTTGCAGTGACCCACACAGGATCGGGCCCACGCAGGACCTGTAGTAGTTGGCTCACACAGAACTGCTGAGAGATGACCCACACAGGATCGGACCCACACAGGATCGGGCCCACACAGGACCGGGCCCACGCAGGACCTGTAGGTGCTGGCTCACACAGAACCGCTGAGCGCTGAACCACACAGGATCAGACCCACACAGGATCGGGCCCACACAGGACCGGTAGCACTGATCCACGTAGGATCGCTGAGTGTAGTAGTCGTCGCAGTCCGCTGAGGATCTCTGCACAGTCGTCACCGCAGTCCACTGATGATCTCTGCACGGTCGTCGTCAGAGTCCACGGAGGATCTCTGCACAGTCGTCGCCGCAGTCCACTGAGGATCTCTGCACGGTCGTCGTCGGAGTCCACGGAGGATCTCTGCACAGTCGTCGCCGCAGTCCACTGAGGATCTCTGCACGGTCGTCGCTGTCGTAGTAGCAATCGCAACCAGCCTAGGGTTCCCGCACACAGCAAGCTCGTTCGGGAGGGTCCGCTCCACGAGCCGAGAGGTTGATACATCAACTGACATGAAGTCCGAAGTTGATGTATCCAAAAGTTCCGTATCGTCAACAGGAACGCAACGTCACAGACGGCGCGTCAATCGGACGCCCGGTCTGAGAGATATAGGCATTTTTGTCCCAGGGGCCCGGTTGGTTTTTAAGGCAAAACCAACCCGACCGCACTCCACCTGCGTCCAAACCTCGGGCGGAGTATGCCAAAAGATCCGTCTCACTTAGAGGAATTCAACAAAAGTGACGGTACGTCAATCGGACGTCCGTAGCTCAAGATATGAGCGTTTCCGCTTCCAGGGGCCCGGTTGGTCTCGTGTACGAACCAACCCGGCCGAACTCAAAGTATTCCGAAATCTTGAGTGCGATATACCGAAACGACCGTCTCGATCCAAGTATCGTGTTTCCACAGACGGCAAGTTGTTTGGAGGCACGAAGCTCATGTTACGGGCGTTTGAACGAAAATGTCCGAAGATGGGGGGGTCCGGGCCCGGGCCGACCCGACCCGACCCGACCCCCCTGGGTCGGCCCGAACCGGGTCGACCCGAACCGGGTCGGCCCGACCTGGGTCCGACCCGGTTGGCCCAGCCCGGCCTGGCCAGGGCCGGTCCGGCTCGGCCGGCTCGGCTTGGCCGAGTGGCGCGGGTGGAAGCCGCGGGCGCCCACCCGCGGCCTGAGAAGAAACCGCGGCCCGTGTTCGTTTGGCATGCACCCTCCGCGTTAGAGATAAACAACCGGGAGAAAATTGTTCAACACATGAACCAACAATTTTAATTAAAATAAAATTGTTCATTTGAAACCGGCTTTTTAATTTTCAAAGAACGTTCACGGGGAAAATTAAAAAGGTGTAATTTTCCAAAATAAATCCCTACCTCGTCGATCGTTGCGCGCGGGCGTTCTTCGCGGAAAGGATCGTCACGGAAGAGAGGGATCGTCGCGTCGTCGCGGGGAGGCGTCGCGTCGTTGCGGAAACCGGCGTTGAGTCGGCGAACTCAACGAACAAAGAACAACAGATTTAAATTATAATTAATTAAATCTGTGTTTAAAACCAAGAAAAGAACCTTGAGCGGAAATCCGAAATCACTCACCTCAAATGGTCGGTGATCGGAGATCGGAGATCGGAAGAACGTCTCGGACGAAGGCGTCGTCGATTTCTGGGTTCGGCGTTCTTCGCGTTCTTCGCGTTCTTCACGTTCTTCGCGTTCTTCACGAGGGAGAAGAAGTTACGAGGGTTCTCTCAAATCTTCTCAAGCGCAAATAACCAGAGGTTAAGCTTTGGCCTTATTTTATTATTACGCCAACGAATTTGAAAAACTGGTTAAGAAACGATCCATCAATTCGTTGAATTAATTCAACGAAAGAAACGACCCATTTAATTCACGAAAGAAACAGCCCATTTAATTCAAAAAATAAACCGCCCAATTAAATGGTCTGTTTAGAATTTAGAAAACGCGTCGGTTGACTTTCATTAAGACGGGTTTTCACGGGTGCGTTTCTTAGCGGAAAGAAACGGTGGGGCTCGTGCGGGCCCCACCTCACAAATATCCTACCAAGGGGTAGGATATTTCTGGATAGCATCCTATCCAGTTCAACTTAGTTCAATCCGCCTTTATGTGGCTTCAAGTGGCTTCCAAGTGGCTTAAGTGAAATAAAATAAAGTTGTCTCAAAATTATTTTATTTCATAACTTTAAGCCCGAAAAATAAAAACCACACCCGAGAAAACGCAACTCCGGAAGAGGTGTTTCTAAGCGAATACCGGCGCTGCGATTTCTTCGGTGCCCTCAGAATTCGATTCCGGGCACCGGTTCAACTGTTAGAAAAACCCGCTCGTCCGTTCACTGAACCTACCCGAGCCATACTTCGGAAAATGATTCCGGGCACACCGGGCCTCGGAATCAGGCGTCGTCAGAAACTACGTTCTTGTAAAATTCCAATGAAAATTAAGAAAAAAGATTTCCTTGAAATTTACGGGTCATTACATTACTCCCACCCCAGGACTTTACGTCCCCGTAAAGATACATCAAAAACTAGGGAAACAAAAGTGGGTACTGAGCACGCATCTGAGCCTCCCGCTCCCAAGTGCTCTCCTGGAGGTTCCCGTGCTGCCATCTGATGCGCACAAGAGGAATCGATCGCCCACGTAGGACCCGCTCCTGTCGATCCTCTATCTCCACTGGGACCTCCGCAAAAGTCGCTCCATCATCCACGTCTAGCTCCCCATAGTCAATGATGTGCGTCGGGTCGTGCACGTATCTCCTCAGCTGGGATACGTGGAAGACGTCGTGCACCCGGTGCAACTGAGGTGGAAGAGCCAGGCGATAAGCCACCTCTCCAACCCTGCTGAGGACCTGGAAGGGTCCGATGAAGCGTGGAGACAACTTGCTGCCTCGGCCAAATCTCCTCAAACCACGTCGAGGTGAGACCCGCAAGAAGACGTGGTCGCCATCCTCGAACTCTAGTGGCCTCCGCCTCCTGTCAGCATATGACTTCTTCCGGCTCTGTGCTGTCCTCATCCGCTCCTGGATGAACTGGACCTTCTCTGTCGTGGCCCGGACCATCTCTGGTCCCACAAGTGCTGACTCTCCAGGGTCTGTCCAGCACAAAGGAGATCTACAAGGCCTGCCGTACAACGCCTCGTAGGGTGCCATCCCGATGGTGGAGTGGTAGCTGTTGTTGTACGCGAACTCCACCAAGGGTAGGTGGTCCTCCCAGCTGCGACCAAAGTCGAGGACACATGCGCGGAGCATGTCCTCGAGAGTCTGAATGGTTCTCTCTGTTTGACCATCCGCTTGAGGGTGAAAGGCGGTGCTCAGACGTAGTCGCGTCCTGAACGCCTCCTGCAACCCCTTCCAAAGCCGGGAAGTAAAACGAGCGTCCTGATCGGAGACGATAGTCGATGGCACACCGTGAAGTCGTACAATCACCTGAACGTAGAGACGCCCCAAGCTCTCCACTGTGCCCTACTCTCGGATGGGTAAGAAGTGTGCCGACTTGGTGAGTCGGTCAACAATCACCCAAATAGAATCGTGACCTCTGGGAGTGCATGGAAGTCCAGTCACAAAGTCCATAGATATCCCGTCCCACTTCCACTCCGGGACCTCCAAGGGCTGTACCAAACCTGCTAGTACCTGATGCTCTGCCTTCACCTGCTGGCAGGTGAGGCACCGTGAAACGAACTCTGCCACAACCTTCTTCATGCCCGACCACGAGTGCTGTCGTCTGAGATCCTGGTACATCTTCGCCACTCCAGGATGTACCGCCAAAGGAGAAGTGTGAAAATCCCTCAGCACTTCCTCTCGTAAGGCGACTGGTACCAAGGTACGTCCTCTGAAAAGGACATTGTGCCCTGCTCCAAGGGAGAAACCATCGGGTGCCTGTCCCAAGGATATCTGTGCACGCCGTGTCTCATAGTCGACGTCCCCACACTGTGCCTCTCTGACCCGCTGAAGAAGTGGAGGAGAGACTATGAGAGACGGAAGGAAGGCTGCTCCGTCCCTATCCACGAAGGATATCTGCAAAGCGGCTAGCTGCTCTGTCGCCTCCTCAAGTAGCTGGATGCCCGTCCTCCTGCTGGGGGAATCAGCCACCACATTCCCCTTCCCAGGAGTATAGACTCTCTCAAAGTCATAGTCCTGGAGGAACTCGAGCCATCGCCGCTGTCTCAGGTTCAGGTCCTTCTGAGAGAAGATGTACCTGAGACTCTGGTGGTCAGAAAAGACTGTGAAGCGCTCGCCCATCAGATAGTGTCGCCATGTCTTCAGGGCAAAGACCACTGCTGCCAACTCCAAGTCATGGGTAGAGTAGTTCTGCTCATGAGGCCTCAACTGACGAGATCCGTAGGCAATCACGGCCCGTTCCTGCATCAGGACACACCCGAGCCCGGTCCCTGATGCATCGCAGTAGACTACATATCCAACTCCCTCCTCAGGCAACCTCAAGATAGGTGCGCTGGTCAACCTCTGCCTCAGCTCCTGGAAGCTCCGCTGACATCTGTTTAACCACACGAAGGGTTTCCCCTTCTTCGTCAACGCTGAGAGTGGGGCCGCAACTCTGGAGAAGTCCGGCACAAATCTCTGATAGTATCTGGCTAGGCCCAAGAAACTCTGCACCTCTGTCACGCTCTTGGGTGGCTCCCAAGCTAGCACTGCCTCGATCTTCGCAGGATCCACTGCAACTCCCGCCTCATAAATGACGTGCCCCAATAAGTGGACCTCACGTAACCAGAACTGACACTTCGAGAGCTTGCCATAAAGATAGTGCTCTCGGAGTGTGTCTAGTACAACACGCAGGTGGTAGGCGTGCTCCTCCTCCGTCGTCGAGTACACCAAAATGTCGTTGATTAAGACCATGACAAATCGATCGAGGTATGGCTGGAAGATCCTGTTCATGAGGCTCATGAACACTGCTGGAGCGTTGGTCACGCCGAAAGGCATAACCAAGAACTCATAGTGGCCATACCGACACCTGAAGGTCGTCTTCTGCACATCCTCGTCTCGAACTCTGAGCTGATGATAGCCTGACCTGAGGTCTATCTTCGAGAACCACCGTACTCCCTTGAGTTGGTCGAAGAGGTCATCAATCCTAGGTAGCGGATACTTGTTCCTCACTGTCACCTGATTCAGGCGACGATAATCGACACACAGTCTCAAGCTCCCGTCCGCCTTCTTGGCGAACAAAATCGGGGAAGCCCAGGGCGAAACACGGGGTCGGATGAACCCCTTGCCCTACAAGTACTCCAACTGTACCCGCAGCTCTCGAAGCTCAGCGGGGGCCATCCGATATGCTGGAGTGGATATCGGGGCTGTCCCGGGTTACAAGTCAATATAAAAGTCTACCTCTCTGCGAGGAGGTAGTCCTGGAACGTCGTCGGGAAGGACGTCCGCGTACTGATCCACCACTTCAGGAAAACTGGGACTCTGAACGTCAACTGCTCCCAGGATGAGGCTAGCCAACTGATGAGTGATGGGATGACCTCTCCTCTGCGTGAGTCCATCATGTGCTGCCAAGGCTCCCTTCTCGCCGGTGAAGGTGAACCTGCTCCCGTCGGTGCGCACACATCGCACCTTGCGCCTAATGTAGTCAATCTGAGCATGGACCGTAGATAACCAATCCATGCCCAAGATGACGTCGTAAGGCCTCGACGCTGCTACAAGAAGATCCCAACCGAAGATCTCGCCTCCTAGTGTAAGCTCACACTGCCAGCACCAGTGCGTAATCATCGAGTCTGCTCCCGTAGGAGTCTCTAGCCGTAAGGATCGAGCCAACGGCTCTGTCGGAATCTCCGAGCTCCGAACAAGGGCAGTGGTTATGAAAGTGTGACTCGCTCCTGTGTCTATCAGAACTGCAGTAAGGGTGGAATAGACACAGATCGTACCTCGAATCATCTCTCGCGCGCCGTGGTCGTAGGCCTCCGCTACCTGGAGCTGAGCCTGTCTCTGCCCTCCAACTCCCTGGGGTCGGGGCGGGCCTCCTGGTGGTGGTGGTGGCAGAGCCTCAAAGCGTCGCCCACCACCTGCTGCTCGGCCAGCTCCTCTGCCTCGTCCGCCTCCTCCCTGCGGACCGCCATGGTCGACCCTCTGCCTCTGCCTGGGTGGACCCTCCACCGTCTGCTGACCCTCAGTACGACGGGTCGGGCAGTCACGAGCCATGTGGCCCTGCTCGCCGCACTCGTAGCACTGTCTACCTCTCGGAAGGCTGGCTCCGGGCCGGGTTCCCTGCACTACTGAGCCAGTGTCCCGAGGTCGCCTACCGGAAGGTCTGGTCCGCCTGGAACCCTGAGTTATCTGCCGACTACCAGCTACCGAAGACTCCGCTATCTTCCGCCCTGCGGTGGGTCTCGCTGTGGACTCAGCCAGGAAGCTCTCGATCAGGAGGGCTCGCTCCAGTACTCCTGCCTGGGTCGGGATGATGAGGGAGATCAGCGATGCCCTGATCTCGTTTCTCAATCCCTGCTCAAAGTTCCGGGCCCGGAAGAAGGGGTCCCATACCATGTCTATCGATTACCGAGAAAGGTCGGTGAACCTCGCCGCGTACTGAGCGACCGTCAAGCTACCCTGCCGCAGCTGAAGAAGCTCCTGGATGCGCACCGCTTGGAGGGTGGCCGGGACGAACTCTGAGCGGAAGATGCTCTCGAAGTCCATCCAGATGAGGGTGGCCTCATCGTGTACCTAGAGCATCAGGCTCCACCAGCGTCCGGCTGCTGCGTGCAGTAGGCTCGCCGCAAGGATCACCATGAAGTCTGCTGGTGTCCTCACTAGCCTGAAAACTCGGACGACCGCCTCCATCCAGTCCTCGGCTGCCTGGGGGTCCGACTCCCCACGGAACCTGGGTGGTCACTGGCGCTGGAACTCGTGCAGAGCTCCAAGGTGTCGTGCGTCGTTAGCTGCCAGTGCTGGAAGCATCGGGGGCTCGGCGGGTAAAGGTACCGACGGTGCCTCTGCTGTCAACGAGCCCTGTACCGAGGCCTCGTCGCTCGGCGGGCTGTCGTCGCGCCCTACTCTGGGAACCCTAGCTGGCTGCTATCGTCGTGCCATCCTGAAAAGGAAACAAGTGCACCATGGTCAGAACAGTATACATGGTGAGCTGACACAAGTAATCACAAAGAAAACTTGAAACACACATGCAATCAATGTTTTCGTGCATTAAGTCAGGAATCAGAAGTCAGGGTCCTGGTGTATGGATACGTCGGCCGCCGCACCAATATTGGACTCCCTGGACTGATAACCACACTCAATACGCTAAAAACTATTGCTTCACATAGAAGAAAGATCAGAGTCTGCGGTAGAACCGACCGCCTCTGATACCAATTTGTCACGACCCGTCCTCGGGGCCCGTGCCGTGACTACCCCAAGCCCGCCTTCCATAGGCCAGGGGCTAGCGACTAGCACCAAGGCATAAATCCCAACAAAAAGGGAAGGCATTGCCTTTGAAAAGTAAACAAGCACCACAGAGTAAGCAGGCGGAAAAGTAAACACTAAGAAAAACTGTACAAGCTGTGCTGAAAGTAAAAAGGGGACGGAAATACAAGCCCAACTGTAAAGTACAACTGAAAGGAAAAACAACAACTGAAAGGAAAAACTGCAGCGTCGAGCCATCCACTGGAAGTCCCACCTGAAGGGTGGGTACAAATAGCCTCCACTGCTCCTCGGGTCCACCTAACCGCTCTGAGTACGTCCCGCCCAGTGGTCCACCTCCACGTACTGTCCTGCTCCACACGCCTCCTCCACGATCAGCGCTGTCCGTCGTCTGCAACCAACACCACGAAGTGCGGGCATAGCCCGTGCAGGGGTGAGTATAAGCTATTCAGTAGGGACCCCGAGACCCCCGAAGGTCTCCCGAAATCCACAAAGGATAAAACACGAAAAGAGATGCAATCACGAAGTAACATCTAACACGGCTTAGGTATATGCCCATACATATACCTAAGTCTGCAATTCCCCGTTCGGCTCCAACGTCTGAGCCCATGCACAACCCAGTCCACACAGGAAAGCAAAACGCATACCCATGCAGGATAGAACAACACAATCCACAAAGGAGAGTAAACAGTAAATCCACATAGGATAGCTCAACACAATCCACAAAGGAGAGTAACACAAGATTAATCTCACACATGTATACTTCTTCGGATGACGATAAAGATGATCATTGAACCATCTAAGTTGTCAGACCCATGAAGGATCGATAGGTACTAACCTTGCAGTGACCGACAGAAGATCGGGCCCATGCAGGACCTGTAGGAGTTGGCTCACACAGAACCGCTGAGAGATGACCCACACAGGATCGGACCCACACAGGATCAGGCCCACACAGGACCGGGCCCACGCAGGACCTGTAGGTGCTGGCTCACACAGAACTGCTGAGCGCTGACCCACGCAGGATCGGACCCACACAGGACCGATCCTGTGTGGGCCCGATCCTGTGTGGGTCCGATCCTGCGTGGGTCAGCGCTCAGCGGTTCTGTGTGAGCCAGCGCCTATAGGTCCTGCGTGGGCCCGGTCCTGTGTGGGCCCGATCCTGTGTGGATCCGATCCTGTGTGGGTCATCTCTCAGCGGTTCTGTGTGATCCAACTCCTACAGGTCCTGCGTGGGCCCGATCCTATGTGGGTCACTGCAAGGTTAGTACCTATCGATCCTTCGTGGGTCCGACGACTTAGATGGTTCAATGATCATCTTTATCGTCATCCGAAGAAGTATACCTGTGTGAGCTGAATCTTGAGTTACTCTCCTTTGTGGATTGTGTTGAGCTATCCTGTGTGGATTTACTGTTTACTCTCCTTTGTGGATTGTGTTGTTCTATCCTGCGTGGGTATGCGTTTTGCTTTCCTGTGTGGACTGGGTTGTGCTTGGGCTCGGACGTTGGAGCCGAACGGGGAATTGCAGACTTAGGTATATGTATGGGCATATACCTAAGCCGTGTCAGATGTTACTTCGTGATTGCATCTCTTTTCATGTTTTATCCTTTGTGGATTTCGGGAGACCTTCGGGGGTCTCGGGGTCCCTACTGAGTAGCTTATACTCACCCCTGCATGGGCTATGCCCGCACTTCGTGGTGTTGGTTGCAGACGACGGACAACGCTGATCGTGGAGGAGGCGTGCGGAGCAGGACAGTACCTGGAGGTGGACCACTGGGCGGGACGAACTCGGAGTGGTTAGGTGGACCCGAGGAGCAGTGGAGGCTATCTGTACCCACCCATCAGGTGGGACATCCAGTGGACGGCTCGACGCTGCAGTTTTTCCTTTCAGTTGCTGTTTTTCCTTTCAGTTGTACATTACAGTTGGGCTTGTATTTCCGGCCCCTTTTTACTTTCAGCACAGCTTGTACAGTTTTTCTTAGTGTTTACTTTTTCCGCTTGCTTACTCTGTGGTGCTTGTTTACTTTTCAAAGGAAATGCCTTCCCTTTTTGTTGGGATTTACGCCTTGGTGCTAGTCGCCAGCCCCTGGCCTATGGAAGGCGGGCTTGGGGTAGTCACGGCACGGGCCCCAAGGACGGTTCGTGACATCTCACAACCACTATATGAAAAAAACATATTCTCAAGATCCACTGCAGCTATTGTCTCTCAGAATCATGGTTTACACTATTATGACTAGGTATCATATAAGCAAACAACCATTAAAGAGATTTATTAAATTGATTTATACCATTATTCAGTTAAAATTTATGTAAATTAATTATTTAAACATTAATTAAAAATTATATATTCCATATTATATTTCATGGGAATCACAACCATGACTTGTAGCACCTTTAAATTGCAACCTCAGCATTGCTTCCCAGCAAGTTCCAACCCCATGTCGTAGCATCATTCATTTAGTCATTTATTAATAGTATTATTAGATACCCATATTAACAAACACTCTATAAAATCATTCTATGCTACGAGGTCCAGGTTCTCAACATGGTGAGTAAGTGAACTACCCATCAAGTATTTTCCACATATAGCAAGACAGAAAACCCATCCATCCTTGAGAATGTAAACACAGATAGAATGTGGAATAACTCGTGCATCTTTGTCTCTTTTTGGATGGAGGGTAAGAAATACTAGCTTCCTTGAGCAGTGGGGAAAATAAAGTAGATAAAAAACCAACAATATTCATCACGAATCCTAACATTCACATCAAACGCATTTCAGCATCTCTAGTGGCCTCCCTGACACCCACATGCATAAAACGATGAAACTCACCACTCTATGCATCGAATTTTGCCACAACCAAGGGCTCTCCCTACCCCCACATATCAAAACATCCATCTTGGCTCACATCATAATACAAATATTCGGAAAAGAAACATCAGATCAACTGGTCTCTTGGCCCTTAAACAAGACATCCATCCTTTAAATCTAACGTGCTCTGAAGGCTTCAAATCATAAGTCACTTGACCTTACAACAATGAGGGTAACTCAAAACCCAACTATGAATTATATTTTATAAAAAAAAGGATCATTAATCACTCATGAATTTACCTGTTCATTAATAGTAGGATCAAATAATCGGTAACCTAAAAGTAAATCAATCATAGTTTTGACAAACTGATTAAACATGATTACTATATGAATTTTATTAACATAAATTTACAACAACCACAACTAGATTCATTTACATTCTACATTTTATTTGTCAAAAAATTACAATTAATCCTAGTTTACATTATTTACCAGTTTCCATAAAAAAATCATGCTAAACAAGGAAAGAATAGATATCACACGATCTAGAAAAATAAGAGGCAATATCATACGATCGATACCAATTGATGTATCCAGTTCAAATGTTTTTTATGTCAATTCAATTGTTGTCTAGTGGATAAATCCTGATAACCTTAATATTTCATGTAAAATAATAGAGAATCAATGATTCCCCTACCTCAAAATGTACATGACGTTCTTTATAAGAGAATGATGTAAACAATGGATTATGATCTCCTCCCCCATGACAAATGCATCTAGATGAGGATTCCATGACATGATCGCACCAACCAAAACCCAAGAAGACTCCATTAGAAGCATGGAGATCACATGAAAAAATGAAAGTAGTAAAGGAAGAAGGTGGAGCAACGAAAAAACAAGAAAAGAGGTAAATCATAACTTATATCAATGATGTATTGACACTTTCCTCTTGCACCAAAGTAGGGGGTGTCCATGCAGTAGGAATAAACGTCAAGGGGGAAACGATCCAAGGATTATTTTTAGATAATTCCACTCATATGGGAAGACGGAAAGGCTCGAGCATCACTCATTGAGGAACAAGAAGGTAGAACAATTGTGGATGATATCTCATCCCATTATAAGATATAATGGAGTAGCAGTTTAAGATACAGTCGATTTTCCATTGAAAGAACACTACATTAAACCATACAGTTTGACCATGAAAAGGCATCCAAAGCCTTTGGATAATTAATATAAGAGTTATTTACTTTGAATAATCCTTAAATATTTTAAAACAAGGCCATGAATGCGTTTTACATCAAATAAAATGATAAAGGGGAAAAATGAAGGAAGTTTAAAACATTGTACTCCTACAATTTCTAGAAACACTTTTCACATCTGTCTCACTGACACCGACAACACTATTCACAAAAAGACTCACCGAAAATGATGTAACTATCCCCAAAGTGACTCACTGACACCAATGGAACTACTCCCAAAATTTACTCACTGACACAAATGGAATATTTCATAGAATAACTCACTAACACCAATGGCTCTATTTATAAAATGACTCACCGATGACACTATTCTCATCTGTCTCACTGATGACACTATTCACATCTATCTCACAGACTCTGATGATACTGTTCACATAATGACTCACCAACATCAATTGCACTATTCATAGAATTACTCACCGACAGAGATAGAACTATTCACAAAATGACTCACCGACACCGATGGTACTACTCACAAAATGACTCACTGACACCGATGGAACTATTCCAAAAAATAGAAATTTGAAATTGTATTGGGCATAAGTCACCTATGACTCCTAGAACAACTTCAGAATTTGATTTCAGCGATGGACTGGTATAGATATGTCTGATCGATTACATCAAACACCTCTCAAAACATTTTCATCATCTAGAATTCAAAACCAACAAAAAAGAAAATAGATAATGGGTCCCAAAAACCACCCATCAAGATACCAACCAAAAGAGAAAAATCAACAAGAAGCAATGAAATAAATCAATATCATTAACAAAAAAGTTGTACAACCACAAAGAAAACATCCTAACATGAGAAAATTAGACATCAAACAACACTGGATACTGATCATGTATCTGTGACTCACATTACAAAGTACTCTCCACCACACCACTGTGTCACCACAAGACATGAACCAAGGGGATATAATTCCTGTGAAACACCTTTTATTTGTGGTATTATGTATCCACAGGCTACTCATCGAAGGTCACTTCATGATCAACATCGATATTTCCCAAATCGACAATGTGAGGGTCATCATAAAGATAACCACCGTGTTGTGATACCTGAAAAACATCATGTATTTTGATTATATGTGGGGGAATTGCTACTTGATACGCCAAGACTCCAACACAAGACAATACCTAGAATGAACCAAAAATCTAGTGAGAAATCATACTCTCATGACCAATCCTTTGATACCCATAATTGAAAGTCACCCTCAGAAACACATGATCCCTAAAATCAAACTCCAATGCTATTCTCCTTTTATCGCCATATGATTTATGACAATCCTGTGTTGCCTTCATCCTCTCATGAATCACTTGAACCATCTCTATAGTATTATGAACTAGTTCCAGATAAAAAATTGTGGACTCTTCGACCCTAGTGTAGCATAATGGAGAATGGAAAGGCTGACCATAAATTCTTCAAATGACATCAAATAGATGGTGGACTGAAAACTATTATTCTATGAGAACTATAACAAGGGTAATTTCTTCATCCACAAAACACCAAAATCTAGGACACAAGAGCAGAACATGTCTTCAAGAGTCTGGATGGTCCACTCTATCGGACCGTCCATCTATTGGTGAAATGAAGTACTAAGGCATACTTGAGAACCAAAAGTATTCCAGAGACCTATGCACACCCTAGAGGTAAAACGAGGATCTCAATCAAAAAGGGTCATCTGAAGGACTCTGTGGAGTCTCACCTCCTCCTCTATAAAATTCCTGGTCAAAAAATTCACTGATATCAACTCCTTGATCGCTATAATGTTGGATTATTTTGCTAAAGTATCAACTACTACCAAAATAGCATCATGTAATCCTTGATATCGAGGTTAAATAGTAACAAATTTGATTGAGATGTCATCACTCGTCCACTGAGGAATATCTAACGGTTGGGGAAAACCCCTGGGGACACAGTGGTCGACTGTCTCCTTCCGTAATACAAAACATCAAGACAAAAACTCAGAAAAATCATACATCATCCAATACCACCAAAACTAACTCCTCAAAGATTGGTACATAATTCCCATGCTATTATGTACTGCTAAATGAGAACATTTGAACTCTCTGAGAACAATCTCACATAATGAAAAAGGGAAAAAATCCTTCTCGGATACAACACTTGTTGTTTTTCGTCCTCAGACCAACCATTTGGTAGCTCACCATAATCAACTCGGTCTTTCAAAACCTTCACCTCTAGATCCCCCAACTGGGACTCTTCCACCTACTTCACCATAGATGACTGGATGCTCATTTAAAAAAGACAACATCTTCCTCCTACTTCTCCCAAATCGAGATTTAGTGATGAAAATTATTCCATCACTGTCCAAGAATCACTATATACATAGACTACATCAGTACACAACTTCCTAATCAACTCATCAGCTACTACATTCCCCTTTCATTGGGTATATGTGATTTAAAAGTCATATTCCTATAAGAACTCCATCCACTAACACTACCGCATGTTAATGTCACATTGGGAGAAAACATACCTCCGGCTTTAATGATCAGTGAAAACCAAAAAATTCTCTTCAATGTGGTAATGTCTCCACAAATTTACAGAAAACAAAATGGAATCCAACTCAATTCCATGGGTGGAATAGTTATAGTCATGGGGATGCAACTTTCAAGACCAATAAAAAACAACTGAACAATACTGCATTAGAACACCTTCTATCCCCAGATGAAAAGCATCGTAGAAAACATCATATTGAACTCCCATAGATGGATGACAAAGAACTGGAGCACGTACCAACTTCTCCTTCAATTACTCAATAGCTTCTTGACCCTAATCAGTCCATATTGATTCTTGATGCTTCTTATTCATGGTGTTCAGAGGAGTCAGAACCCAAGAGAAATTGGCTACAAACCTCATGTAGCTGCCTATGAGACCAAGGAAACTTCAGAGCATTCCAACTATATAGGGGATGCACATGACACAAATGCTTCTATATCTGATGGATTCACACCTACTCTCATTCGGGACACCACATTTCCAACGAAACAAACATTTCAAGCCCAAAAATCACACTTCAAAAACATCCCAAACAGCAGATGTTGATGAAGAACTCCCAGAAGGCATGCATATTCTTTGCATTCTCCTTCTTAGACATGGAGTACATGAGGATGTCATCAGGTATAACCAAAAAACATATCCATGAATTCACAAACAACAATGTTCATCAAACCCATGAACACAACTAGAGAATTCATCACATATACCGACATTACAACAAACTTTTAATGCCCATAACTACAACAAGAAGTAGTTTTGGGGATATCCTCATCCTTTACATTCATATGATGATACCCTGACCACTTGTCGATATTTGAAAACCAAATTTTACCCTTAATTTGATTGAATAACTTATCAATCCGTGGAAGAGCATAGTAATTATTCACACTCACATTGTTTAGGTGATGATAATTCATAAAGAACAGAAAACTTCTGCCATCCTTCTTTAGGATCAAAACAGGTGCACCTCACGATGAAACACTTTTCCATACAAAACCACACTGTAATAGACCATTAATCTATATATGTAGCTCCTGTATGTCAGAAGGGGTCATCCTATAGGGAGACATAGAGATAAGAGACACTCATGGTTGTAGATAAATCCCAAATTTGATCTCTCGTCTATGTGGTAGAGATTGAACCTCTTCTTGAAAGAAATAAGGGTAATCATCTACAAATCTAGGAATAACCCATTGATGAACCTCCAATGAACTCAAGATGAGATCAACTATCATGGATTATAAGAACAAAACATGCCTCTGCCCCATCCAAGGGTCTTTCTCACCACAAACACCACCGTATATTCATCAGCATTGAAGAACACCACCTATTTCTCAAACCAATCAACAGAATCCTACACATAATAAAACAAATCCATTATAGGGATGAAATCATATGGTTTTACCGAAAACATTTGAAATCAACCAAAGGGTAGTGCTACCCCATATCTAACTCACAATTTCTACATATTTCAAACATGTCAGCTCGACCTCCAAATAGCATAGTAAATGGAAAGGGAAATAGAAGCCTCTCTACCTCTAGTCCAAGTGCATGGAAAGGGGAAGGAAATATGAAGCAATGTCTTACTCCTGAATCAACCAAGGTATACACCAATGTATAAAACAAGCAAAGGGTATCTCGAACGACATCGGGCTCACCTAGCGTTTGCAATGCTAAATCATGAACCTGACCAAGACCTTCTAAACGACCTATATGAACCTGATGTTGACCACCACCATGTCCATGAAATGATCTCTATGGATGAGAAGTATCATAGTGATATCCTCTACCCACCCCATCTTCTCTATACTGATCAAAAGCTGTGTAACCTACGGTTTCTTCCTTCGTTGGAACTACCTCAATGGAGGAACTTGGAGGGGAACTCCTAGTGCATGATGAATTCTCTGAATGACCAGGAAATCTCGCTACGAATGAACTCTCCCTCCCCAAAAATAGTCTCTTGATACCTTGGAATGTGACTGAGAGCTGCTGCCCCAAGTGAAACAAGATGCTGAGGGCTGGGACCTACCCCTGCCGAACATGAAATCTTCTGCCCTGGAAATTAGGAAACCTAGACTACCACATTACTTTGTGAAGAATCTTTACGAATCCCATATCATGATGATACAATTATGGATAATGACCTCATGATAACCTCAGACATTTCCAGTACCTCAAGATATGTCATTCGCATGAACGGGGTGACCTGGAACTAGATCTCTGGTCGTAAAGCCTCTCTGAAATGCCTCTCCCCAGACTCCTCATCTGACAACTAGTCTGAAGCATATCATAAAAGGTTCCTGAAATAGATTCCAATCTCTCACACAGTGGAGCTCCCACATCTAATTGTAAGATTCTATTGAAGACTTCACTCCCTAGCATTCAATTAAAGAAACTAGACTATGAACTATTCTCGGAACTCCTACCACAAGATCACTAACTCCATGGAATCCATGATGAACAAGAACCAACACATTCTCACTGCTCCACGAAACATCTTAATAACCAAAGAAACCCAGTGCTACTTTTGATCATATATTGAACTAAATGTTATCTCAACCTCCTCCAACCAGTCTTCTGTGACTGCATGTGAAATAGATCCCACTTAATTATGTAGACTCGGGTGCTGAAACTCACAGAGTGTCCTCCTCCCTGTGTTTTCATCATCAAAAACTACCCTACAGTTATCTACAGCTATAGCCTATGGGATATCTTCTGTGTGAACCTGATGAGGACATTGACATGGATCCATACCTGCAAAATAAAAGACAGATATAGATATTAAACCTGGAATATGGGTGACTCAACATTAACTAATTAGTTTTTTTCTTTTATTCATTTCATGTTTAACTATCATATGGTCTACCCGTTCAATAATATGCATAAATAAGAATGATTCATGATCAATTCCTTGGTTTTACCCTGATACCATTATCACCTCATTTAGTAGCCATTGTAAACATAAAGGTACATGAACCAGATCATAGGGCCCCAAAAATGTCTATATCTCATCTAGTATCCATTGTATCATAACTTTTTAAACACGACTGACACTATTTACCTACACACACATGAAAACACACCTATTCCTAACACCAAAATCCTTAATCGATGTATCATACATCGAGAATTATACCTCAATTCATTACATCCCATACACCGAGTAAGGATCCTCCCGCCATCAGAGTCTATACACATTACACCTATTGTAGTCCATAAGAAGCCATATCCATAATATATATTTGTGAATAACCAAAATCCATTAAAATACTCTACACACATATATATGGAAAACTAACCATTATGCCTACCAGAACCTGAAACTACAATGAGAAGAGAGCAGGGCCAGATGGGGTAGTCAGCTTTCCATCCTCCCACCAGAATGTTGGGGAATACATGACATCCCCCTAGGTCTTAGAATCTCCAAGGTGTCTGTTTCCCTAACTGAGGGGGATGAGTAGCGTACAAAAACATTAAATGTATAGAATAAACTATTTCTTAGAACCACACTATTGGAAAAACCTAATCTTAAACTCTACTGCAGCTAAAATCTCTGAGACCCCTGTCTGCAAATTCTAAGACTTGGTATCCTACAATCACAAAAGCATTTAAAGGGATTTAATACATTACATCATTAACTTTTTACCAGTTGAAATTCAAGTTAATTATATATTTAAATGTTAATTAAAAATTAAATATTCTGTATTATGTTTCATTGGCATAAAAACCTGGATCCCTAGTTTTCTTTAAATTGTAACCTCAATGTTGCGTCATAGCAAGCTCCTACCCCATATGTTAAAATCAATTATTCAATAATTTATTAACAACATTATTACATTCCCATATACCCAGGAATTCTAGAAGAACATTCCAATATACCAAGCATAAGTGGATCAACATGTAGAGTAGGTGATGTACCCATCGAGTAGTTTCCTACTATAGCAAGAGAGATGACCAATCCATCCTTGAGAAGAAAAACACGGAAGGAATGTGGCATACACCACGTTTATTCGCCTATTTTTGGATGTATGGAAATATATACCATCTTTTTTTATATGTGGGGAAGGTAAAGAAGATAAAGAACCAATGAGATTTATTACACATCTGAGCATTCACATATAACCCGTTTCATCTCCTCTAGAGCCCCCCTCCCCCAAGACCAACACGTATAATCCAATGCATCTCACCAATTTAAGAATCCTCTGCAGCCACAACGAATTGCCCTTCCTTCCCCCACAAATAACAACAAACATCCAGGATCAAATCACAACTCAAATAGTAGGAAAAAAAATCTTATCAATTGGGCTCTTAGCCTTCAAACAAGGCTTAAATATGTTAAAAATGATGAGCTCTCAAGTATCCAAAGCACAAGTCACTCGACTTTACAAGAAAAAGTGTAACTCAAAACTCTAATAAGAATTATCTTTTATCAAACAACCATTATTTAATCAATATATATTTAATTGGTTCATTAATAGTAGGATCCAATTATGGTCAACCATAATAGAATTCTATCATTGTAATCACAAATTGAATAAACATTCTTACATCATCAATTTGATTAACATCAAATTATGACAATAATAATCTAATTCATTCACATTTTTATTTATCTTTGACAAATAATTAAAATTAATCCCAGTTTACATTCTTTACAAATTTCAATCAAAAACAACATGCTAAACAATTAAATCATAGATACTAAACTATCTACAAAAATAAGAGTTCATAACTTACGATCAATACCATTTATTTTATCCCGTTCAATTATATATTATGTCAATTCCACTGTGGTCTAGTGTCCAAATCAGGAAAACTCAAATATTTCATGAAAAATAATAGATAAGAAACAAATCCCCAAGCTCAATAGATTATTGATGTTATTTATAGGAGAATGATCCACACAATGGATTATGATCTACTCCCTAGTGAAAACTCTATAAACACAAGGACTCCGTGACACGACCGTACCAACTCACACCCTATAAAAATCTATTAGAAGTAATAAGATCAGATGTAAAAAATGAAAAGGAGAAATGGCAGAAAAAAGATGAATTAAAAGACAAGAACAAAGCTATATCATACCTTTTATCAATGACATATTGAAACATGATGCTTGTACCAAAATTAGGGGTTCACTTGTAGCACGAAGGAACATCAAGGGGGAAATGATCCAAATATTAAGGTTCGATCACACTGATCCTATGGGAGGAAGAAATAGTTTGAGAATCTCTCTCTATGGAAAAAGGAAGTAGATCTTGGGAGGAAGGTATCTCGTCGCTTTAAAATATTTAAGAGACTAGTAGTATAAGATTTTTAATATTTTCTATTAAAATTGAATTGAATTAACCCATGTGGATTGACCACGTAAAGGCATCCCAAGACTTATGAAATTTATTATAGGAGTTTTGAAATTTTAATAGGCCTTAAATCCCTTAAAAAGGCATTGAATGCATTTTACTTCAAATAAAACGTAAAAGGGGAGAAAATATAGGAAGCTGGAAACACTACACACCTATCAAGGATGGAAACACTGTTCACATCTATCACACCGATGCTGATGACACTGTTCACCAAAATTTTCATCGAAACCAATGTCACTATTCACAAAATGACTCACTGACATTGATGTAATAGTTCATAGAGTGACTCATTGACATTGATGCCACTATTCATAGAATGACTCACTGACACCGATGACACTGTTTACAAAATGAATCACCGATGACACTATTCACATCTATCTCAATAATGAAACTTTTCACATCTGCCTCACTGAGACCGATGGATCTATTCACAAAATGACTCACTGACACTAATGAAATTGTTCACAGAATAACTCAGCAACATAGATAGCACTATTCACAGTAGGTCTGACTGACACTGATGGAACTATTTACAAAATGAGTCACCAACACCAATGACACTATTCGGAAAATTATTCACCAACACCAATGGAACTATTAACATAAAAAGAAATTTTAAAATGTATTGGGTATAAGTCACCTTGACCACCCAAAACACCTCAGACACTAGTCTGTAGAAAATGAATGGACATGAGAGGTCCGTACCATTACATAATATACCTCTCAAGAACCTTCTCTTACTCTAGAATTCAAAACGAAACTAAAAGGAAATCAAATAGGGCTTCGCACAACCATCCGTTGAGATACCTTTCAAAAGAGAAAAATCCTTAAGAAGCATCAATAGAATTCCATTTCATAAACACGAAAGGTCAAAAACCACAATGTCAATAAAGTTACATGAAAATAGTTATACACCCAACAAATATGGGTACTGATCACATATCAGTGACTCACATTCCTAGGTACTCTCCGCCCTGAAAACAAACCAAGGAAATATAACGCATGAGAAACACCATATCTTTGTGGTCTTTGATCTCCACATGCCTCTCCTCAAAGGTCCCATAATAATCAACACCAATATCACACACATCAATTATGTGAGAGTCATCATGAAGATAAAATTGAAGCTATGACAAATGAAGAGCATCATGTATCTGGCTAATCTGCTGGGGAAGTGCTTCTAGATACTCCACAACTCCAATAGAAGACAACACCCCAAAAGGCCCATAAAATGGGGACTAAATATTACTCCCACGAGAAAACCATCTCTACCCATGATGGGGAGTAATCTTATAAAACATGTGATCCACAAAATCAAACTCTAAATGTATTCTTCTTTGACAGAAATATGATTTATAATGATCTTGTTCTATCTTCATCGATAAAATTACCTGATCTTTCTCTATCGTATTCTACACTAGTTCCAGTTCATGAATAGCTAAATCTATTACCCTAGTCCAGCACAATGGAGAACGGAAATTTTCCATATAGTGCTTCCTATAGTGCTATACCAATTATTGAGTGAAAACTATTGTTTTATGAAAACTCCACCAAGGGTAAGTTCTTCATCCATAAACCTACAAAATCTAAGACATAATAGAACAAAATGTCTTCAAGAGTATGGATGGTCCGCCCTATCTAACCATCCATATGTGGAAGAAAAGTTGTGACCAGGAATTGTTGAGAACCAAAAGCATGCTGGATACCTCTTCACATTATAGTGAACAAACGAGGATGTCGGTAAAAAATGACCATCCATGGGACTCCGGAGAGTCACAAAATTTCCTAAAGATAATCCCTAGACAAAACATCCACTGATTTCAACTCCTTGATCACTATAATGTGGGATGATTTTGTTAAACGATCTACTACCTTCCAAATATATTGTTTCCTCCTTGAGCTTTATGTAAACCAGTAACAAATTCGATTGATATATCCTCCCAATTCCAATGAAGAATATCTAATGGATGGATAAAACAGTGAGGGACACAGTGGTCAGACTTCACCTTCAAAAAGTCCATACAACGAGCCAGAAACCCCAAAACTAAATGATTTAGCCTAGACCACCAAATCTAAGTCCTCAATACTTCGTAAATCTTGTTAATGCCAAGATGTACAGCTAAAGGTGAACTATGAAACTTTCTTAGAACTGCATCATGCATTTACATAAGAAAAAAAAACACATTCCTAATACAACACTCAGTGTTGTTTGTACTCAAACCAACCATCAGGGGATACACCACAAAGAACTCAGTCTCTCTTGAACTCCTCCTCCAGATCCTGAACTGGGATTCTTCCACCTGCAACAATAGAGATGACTGCACGATCATATGAAAAAAGAAAACCTATGCACCCAATTTTTATTATATAGGGATGTGATGCTGAATTTTCTTCCTCTACTCTCCATGAATAACAAGATTCATGAACTTCATCACTACACAACTTACTACTCAGTGAATCAGCAAAAAAATTCTCCTTTTCTTCGGTATATAATATTTCAATGTCATATTCAAATATGAACTCCATATACTAACGTTTCTAAAATATCATTTCATGTTGGGTGAAACCATACCTCATGATCTTATGATTGGTGAATTCCACAAAATGCTCTCCAAAGAGGATATGAGGCCACAACATCAGAGACAACATCATGACTACATAATCAAGATCTTGGGAGGCATAATTACATTCATGGGGATGAAAATGATGAGACACATAAGAATCAACTTTTCTCTTCTATATCAAAACACATCTTTACCCCAGGTGTACTGAATCAAAGAAAAAATAAAATTAAACTCCTTATTCTCGAAGAAAATGAACTGGAGCACTTACTAAATTCTTATAAAGATACTAAAAATATGCCTAAAACTGATCACTCCAAATGAAAGCCTTAGCTTTCCAAGAAAATTATATCATAGAAGTCTCAACCTAAGAGAAATAGGCTATGAACCTCCTGTAGTATCTTGCGAGACCAAGGAAAATTCGCACCTCTACTACTATCATGGGGGCTTACCAAGAGAAAAATAAACAATCATAGAATTATCCACAGCTAATCCCTCTTGGGATACCACATTCCATAGGAAATTATATTTTAAATACCAAAACACACACTTAGAGAGTGTCCCAAATAGCTATTGTTGACAAAGAACTCCCAAAAAGGCATGCAAATGCTCTTTTTGATCCTTCTCATACATGGAGTACACATTGATTTCATCGAGTAAAACCACCACAAACGTATCCAAGAACTCAAAAAACATTGTTTTCATCAATCTCATGAACATATAAATATCATTAATCACACTTAACGACATTACAAACAAACTTGAAATGTCCATGACGACAACTGAAACAGTCTTCGTGATATTCTCTTCCTTCACATGCATATGATGTTATCATGACCGCATGTCAATCTTTGAGAACCAACTTTTACCATTTAGTTGATTGAATAAATCATCAATACATCAGTGTAATCTTCTATAAACTTAGGAAACTCAAACTACTAAACCTACAAAAAAACCGTAACAAACTCAACCATCATGTATGGTTAGGATTGAACATGCATCTGACCCATTTAAGGGTCTTCCTTTCCAACAAACACAACCTTCTCTCTATAATCATCGAAAAACACCACCTATATCCAAAAAATACCTAATATCCTACATTGAATAAAACCAATCCATGATGAGGATGAAATCATATGGTTGTATCTTTAAACATATGCAATATACTCAGGAGTGGTGCTTCCCCAGCACTAGCTCACAATCTCTACATACTTCAAACAAGTTAGCTTGACCTCCAACTGGCGTATTAAACGCCAGGGGCCCTGGAAGACTCTCTACTTCAAGTATCATGTCATGGAAAAGGGCATGTGATATGAATGTGTTTGTCACTAATAAATAAAAAAATGCATTAACCCTTGTATTAAACAAGAAAGGGGTACCTCAAACGATGTCTTCCTAACATAGTGTTGTCCATGCTAAATCATGAAGCTGACCACAACCACCTCCATGGCCTCTATGACCCTGATGAAGACCACCACCATGTAAACTCTATAATCTATAAGGAAGGGGAGCATAATTGGAATATCCTCTACCTGCCCCATATGATCTTTACTAATCTAAATATGGTGTAACATGCTGCTGCTTCCTTGGCAAGAACTGCCACAATAGAGGAACCTAGACCAGAACACCTAGTGCACGAGGATTGGTCTGAATGGTCAGGAACTCACAATGCTGATGACCTCTCCCTCAGGAAAAAAAATTTCCTAATCCCTTGGTGTAGGACTGATAGTCGCTGACCTCAGAGAATCAAGTTGGTGACAGCTGGGACCTACCCTCATCCGAACAGAAAATCATCTTCCCTGGAAATTGGGAACCATGGACATCAACTCTTTTTCGTGAGAAATCATGAAAAATACTCTCTCATGATGATACGGTTCAGGAAAATGTCCTATTGATGACCTTTTCCTTTTCCAGCACCTCAAGATATTTATTCATAATGAACAGAGTGACCATGAACAAAATCTCTAGTCGAAAATCCTCCTCGAAATGCCTCTACCTAGCCTCCTTCTCTGGAAAATGTTATGAAGTAAATTGTAAAAGGTTGATGAAATATATTCAAAGCCCTCACACAATGGATCTCCCCAATCAAATGGTAAGAATATCATGGAGGTTGGACACTGTCATCGTCAAATAAATATACTCAACATAGAACTAGTCTCGAAACACCGACCATGATATTGCAAACTCATTACGATCCCTGAGGAACAAGAACCACCACTTCCTCGATGCTCCACGCTGCATCGTCACAACTGAAGACACACAATGCTCATTATGAGCACATATAAAACTAAAGGCTACCTCAGAATCCTCCAACCGGTCTTTCATGACTACTTCTGTAACAAATCCCTCTTACTTCTATAGAATCTAGAGCTGAATCTCATGGTGTGTCCCCCAAATGTCATTGTCATCAACATCTACCTTATGACAATCTGCTGGAACAGCCAACTGGATATGTTATTTACAATCCTACCGAGGATGTTGATCTGGAGCCATACTAGAAATATAAAAAATAGTTAGAGCTCATAAACCGGGAATATGGAAGACTCAACATTAACTAATTAGTTTTTTTCAATTATTCATTTTAGGTTTCCATATCCAAAGTTCTACCCATTCAAACACAAGAACAATGAAGAATGATGCATGATCCTTTCCTAGGTATGTACCCACAAACCAGTATCACCTTTTTTAGAAGCCATTTTAAAATTAAAGGTACATGCCTCAGATCACCAGGGGCCCAAAATGCAAATGTCTTAGCGGGTATCCATTATTTACATTACTTGCAAAACATGACTAACACTATTATCCTACCAACCCATGCAACCTCACTTATTCCTAAAACCAACCTCCATCCTATCCCTCAACCAATCCATTGATACCACTCTACTATGACCCCCTACCCTCAAAATGTACCCCTTCATTGGTGGAAATGTGTGAAGAGAGATAATGACCCCTGGGTCCCACCACTAGTAGGACCCAGGTAAGCGACTTGTATCAAGGGTATAATAAACACTCAAATGGGAAGAATTTCCCTCTAAGAGTACACTTGTGAAATAAAGAGATATGATTGTCCAAAACCAACTCATTCTTAGACATCTATATCAAATAAATCCTATGTACACATATGTAATTTCATTCTTTAACTACTTGAACTTAAAGGAAAAACTACAAGTATCCATGGATGGTAAAGAAATAGAAACCACAAATCCAAAAAAACTCCTACAACCCCATGTTAGTAGTAACCAGCATGATCTCCCACCTTCTCCATGTGACCTGAAAAATAATTTGTATATATGTAGGGTGTGTATAATAGTATTATCATTATGATCCTCCCTAGAGACTCCTGTGAAAAAGTAAATAAAACATTCTAAAGAAGAGTGAACAACAAGTGAAACTAAATCTTCACCTAAATAGGTACACTAAGTTCCCAGCCTCACCATGGATACTCTCACCATGTATCGCATATAAGAGAATATAATATAATAAATAATAGCAAGTTTAGCTTTCTACTACATCCCCAGTAGTTTTTCTATTTTTCCCAACATCACACCTCCTAATCAACTCTCTCTAAAAAGGATTTATTGCAGACACCTTGGTGAAGCACCACAACATGCCCCTCATGCTACAAAACCACCACATCCACATAACCAAAGTGACCAGGTAGTTCCTAGGAGTCACCACCGCTCGCATAACGTGTATCATACATCGAGAATTATACCTCAAGCCATTACAGCCCATACACTGAGTACGGATCATCTAACCATCACAACCTATAAAAGTTACACCTATAATAGTCCATGGGAATATATATATATATAATATGTATGTGAATAAACAAAATAAAATTCATCCCACTACATACATATATGGGGAAAATTTACTATCATTCCTTCCAGCACAAGTAACTACCAAGAGAAAAGAGCAGCATCAATGGTGGTAGTCAGCCATCCATCCACCCACCAGAATGTTTCAAAAAACACCCCCAGGTCTCATAATCCCCGGGGTGTCAGTTGCGACAACTGATGGGGTGAAGTAGCATATTAAAACACAAAAATTTCAGAATATAATATATCTCACAACCACACTGTGAAAAAACTAATTTAAAATTAACTGCATCTAACATGTCGTGGACACTTGGCTAACACTGCTAAGACTATGTGTCATATAAGCACACAACCATATAAAGAGATTTATTACATTGCTCTATTCCCTTATTATCAGTTAAAATTTACATTAAATAACTATTTAAAAATTAATTAATAATTAATTATTCTACATTTTATGTCATTAGCATCGCAACCAGGATCTAAATTTTCCATAAATTGAAACCTGATCATTGCATCCTAGCAATATCCAACCCCATGTGTTAACATCATTTATTAAATCATTTATTAAAAAAATATTACCTTCCAATATTCCCAAGAATTCTAGAAAACCATTATAATATACCAAGAACTAGGGGCTCAACACGGTGATTAGGTAAACTAACCCTCGAGTCTTTGCAACCTATAACAAGACTGAAGACCCATACATCATCAAGAGGCATATCATGGAATTAACATTGGATACCATGTGCATCATAGCCTATTTTTAGTAGGAGGGTATGAAAGTCCATTTACCTTGAGAAGTTGGTAAAGTAAAGTTGATAAACAACCAACATGATTCATCAGGCATTTGAACATTCACATCAAACATGTTTCATCATATCTGATGTCCTCTATGATGGCCACATGCATTTAAAGATGCATCTCGCCTCCGTAGACATCCACTGCTGCAACAACCAATGGGCCTCCCTGCCCCTACATATCACAACAACCATCCAAGCTCACATCACAACACAAAAATTATGGAAAAACATTATATTAATTGTGATATTGGACCTTAAACTAGTCATTCAGCTGTTAAACATAATAATCTCTAAAGGCTCCAATGAACATGTCACTTGAACTTACAAACAAGAGGGAATCTAAGAACACTAATAGGATTAATTTTTCTTCTTCAAAAAACCAGTTATTTAATCCATCATGAATTAACTTGTTCATTAATAGTAGGATCAAATAATGGGAAAGCTAAACTGAAAGTTATCATAGTTATAATTAATTGATTAAACATGCTTACTTCATCAATTTGACTAACATAAAATTATATCAACAACCACCAGATACCATTACATTCCACTTTATCTTTGAGAAATAATTACAATTAATCCCATTTTATGATCATTTCTATTTTTCATCATGAATATCCAACTAAAAAAGGAAATCATAGATATCACGCTATCAAGAAAAACAAGAAGAAATGACATAAGTTCATTACCAATTGATTTATTTGGTTAAAATATATATTATCTCAATTGTATTGTGGACTAGTGGATAAATCATGTTAACTCTACGATTGAATGTAAATTAACAAAGAATAAAAAATTCACCTACATGCAATGGTTCTTGATGTTATTTATAAGAGAGTGATCCACACAATGGATTACAACCACCTCCCCCGTGACAACTACATCCACCTAGGGACACCGCGACACGACCACACCAACCTACACAAATGAAAATTCTTTTAGAATCATAGAGATCGCATGAAAAACATGGTAAGGGGAAAAGTAAGAAGAAGGATCAATGAAAACAAAAGAACAGAGGTAAATCATACTTTCTATCAGTGACATATTGACACATGCCGCTTGCACAAAAACACGGGGTGTGCAAGAAGAAGTAAGAAACTTACAGGGGGAAACAATCCAATGATTAAGGATCGATCATGCTGCTACTATTGGAATGTGGAACAGTTAGAGAATCTCATATAGGGGAATAAGAAGGTATTACCAGGGAGGATGATATCTAGTCACTTTAAAAGACGTAACGTAGTAGCAGTTTAAGATATGAGGGATTTTCAATTAAAGAAGGATCACATTAAACCATTTGGTTTGGCCATGTATAGGAATCATGATCCTTAGGAAAATTAATATATGAGTTATGGGCCTTTAATTTCCCTTAAAATACCTAAAAACAAGGCCTTTAATGCATTTTACGTTAAAGAAAATGTTAATGGGGAAAAAATGTATGATGTTTGAAACATAGTACACCTACCGATGTAAGAAACACTATTCACATCTGTGTCACTGATGCAGATGATATTATTAACAAGGTGGATCACCAACACTAATGTCACTGTTCAGAAAATGAGTCACCGACACAGATGTAACATTTCAGAGAATTACTCACCAACACCATAGGAACTATTCACAGAATGACTCACCGTCACTAATGGGACTGCCCCGAAAATGAGTCATTATTAACACTTTTCACATATATCTCTACAAAACTAATGGAACTGTTCACAAAATGACACACCGAAACTAATGAATCGATTCATATAATGACTCACCGACCCTGATGTCATTGTTCAAATAATGACTCACTGAGAGTCATGAAATTCTTAAAAAAATGAATCACCGACACTGAAGACTCTATTAACTAAATGACTCACTCACACCAATGGAAAAGATAAAAAAATAAAAATATGAAAAAGTGTTGGGGATAAATAACCATGACATTCCAGAATACCATAGACACTTGCTTTCAGCCAATAAATAAATCGGAGCAGTCTGGGCTAATAAAATATCGTTGAAAATGATACATGATATTAATATGCACAATCCAAGAATGAATTATAGTATTTTTTAAATATTTTTAGCACTAGTATAATCACATTAAATAGGTATACTATTAAAATATAGTCCAAAGTCTCAGAGATTATTTTTCAATGACAATACTTGTGCACAAAAACTGCTAGAAGAAACACATTCTTCATCTATAATTGAAGGGGAAGAAGAGTGTTGTTTCTTACCTGGCCATAATACTAATTATTTTCATTAAAAGTTATAGGTTTATGAGGTTATTTTTCAATATAAAATTCATCCTTAAATGTTATAATCAGAATAAGGAACTAAATAAAATATTATTTTCTATAAATAAGATATTGAAAAATAGTTCCTTTTAAATATCAAAAAACTATTTTTAGCCGCACTAAGATGGGACATTATTGGATTTGACTAAAATCTAACACATATAAATTTAGAAAATATAATGTCTCATCTACTATCCATAACATATAATTAACTACATATCATACATCAATAAAACTTGTTGTCAACTGGTTTTCCAGCTTCATCTAAATCCTGGTTCATATTAGTACACATAGGATTCTTATATGCCTTTTTATTTTCAAGTAAAAATACTATAATTAAATCATTAATATATATACATTGATTTAAAACATTTCCAAATTCATTTTGGTAATCTAAAATCCCAAAAATAAAATTTTATCTCCCCTCACACTCATTTCAAATTCACATTACATATTTTTTGAAAAGTCATTATAAACATTTTTATTTGTTGAACTAAAAATAACATCATCAAAAACATTATTAATAATAAAATATTAGTGAAAACATATTTCATAAATAGTTTTAAATCATCCAATAAAATAGTAAAAAAATTAAAATGAAAAGAAATTAATTTTTCATACCAAGATTTGGTTCCTATTTAAGGCCATAGGGTGATTTAGGTTGTTATAAAACAAAATTTGGATAGTGATTGCTTTCAAAACATGGAAGTTGTTCAACATATAATTCCTCCATTAAATATCCATTTAAAAATGAAAATCAAACATCAATATAATATAATTTATAATTCATATGATATTCAAAAGATAAAATTATTCTAATGGATTCTAATATAGCAATAGGGTGAAAGGATTCATGATAATCTATACCTTCTTCCTGGTTATAAAATGTTTCAACCAATATTTATTTTTTTAGAGTTATGATCCCTCGATCAACATTCTTATTTATAAAGATATATTTGGTTCATATTATAGGATAATAGGATTGTATCTCTACTAACCATCAAACATCATTTGTTCTAAATTGTTTGAGTTCTTATTGTATTTCTATCATCCAAAATTCATATTCGAAGTCTTCTTCAACAAAAATAGGTTCTAAATAATACAAAAAGGAAGAAAATTCAGCATGGTTTCCTAAATTTATGGTGGTTTTAATTCCTATATCTATATCTCCCAGGAAATTTTTTAAATGATGGTTCATTAGGGTTCTAGACTTTCTAGTTATGACAAATTTAGGTTCTTATGTTTCATGTTATTCTTAGCTATATTGAATTTTATTAATTTAATTTTCAACCTTATTTTTAGGGGATACAAGTAATATTTTTTAAAATGAATCATTAATCTCATCTGTTTGATTTTTATCTTTAATAAAAGGTTTAGTTTCAACGAACATCACATGAACTGATTCATCAATAATCCTAGATTTTTTCTTAAATAGTCTATTCGTTTTATAGGTAGAAGAATAACTAAAAAATATAACATCATTAGTATTTGGATTGAATTTTCCATGGTATTCCATATTATTAATGATATATATCATGCATCCATAAACTCTAAATCACGTTACATTTTGTTTGATGTTATTCAAAATATCATTGTTTGTAATTTTAAAAATAGTTCTTACTAAAAATCTTATCAGGATATATAAGGTTTTTCTTACAGCGTCTACCCAAAAATAGTTAGTAATATTGTATTCATTTAGTATAGTTGTTCCTACTTAATGAAGAGTTCTATTTCTTCGTTCAAAAATTACATTTTGGAGACGTATTCTTCTGGAAGAAAATGTGTTTTTAATACCTTGGATTGGTAAAAAAGAATTAAATTATGGATTCTAAAAATCACCACAATGATCCCATCTAAGTGATATATTTTTCAAAACTATTTCATTATGGAATATTTTGAAAAAGATTCCAATAATAGTGAATAACTAACTTTTGAATTTTAGGATGTACACCCAGGTAAATCAATAATAATCATCAAGTAAAACATAAAAATATAATTTTCCTGCAAAAAATTCTACTATAGATGGTCCAAACTAATTCATGTGGATATGTTCTAATAGTTTAGATGTAAAATTTTGTTTGGTAGATTTAATGAATATTTTTGATGTTTTCTAATTTGGAATGGATCAAAGAATATATTAATATCAAATTTTAGACTATTTAAATAAAACACTAGTCATTTATTATATAATTTATGTAAATCATATATATTTCAATGTCCAAGTATTCTTTTCCAAATATTTTCACATTTTCATAGTAGTTATACAATTCACTATCTATTTACATACCGATTTTGAAGCCAATGTATAATCATTATTAGTTCTATGTGCTCCAAATGTAAGCAATTTATCTTTTAAAAATGAGCAGGAATTGTAAGGAAAATCATCATAAAATTTATCTTCCCAATGTTGATAGATACATATCATATTATTATTTAGTCCATTCACATAAAGTACTTTGTTTATTGAGATAATGAATTGATCTCCAAAAATTACAAATATAACTATCATTCCATTTTTACATCCACCAAGAGTTACTATAACACTATTCATTTGGGTCAATGAATGGAAATTTAATAAGTCTCTAATAATGTCTCTTGAGAAGCCACTATCCACATACTATATGAAATTTTTATTTATGTGGCCATTTTCCTGAAAATGAAAATTAATGAATGTTTATATTGGTACCCATATGTTTTGG
The DNA here is from genome assembly GCA_963277665.1 of Viscum album. Taxonomy (NCBI): domain Eukaryota; kingdom Viridiplantae; phylum Streptophyta; class Magnoliopsida; order Santalales; family Viscaceae; genus Viscum; species Viscum album. The sequence continues at coordinate 979,044,130 of OY728161.1, forward strand.
GGTCTTGTAGTGTTATTCATAAATGATATAGAGATGTAGTTTTGATTTATTTTTCTATATTTCAAATAACATTCTTCAGACATAAATTTTGAATTAGATTCCTTTTTAATACCATTGATTTGAGTATTTTTTAATTAATAGTTGTTAGTGAAATGACATTTTGTTCCCCAATAATAATAGTTATCATTTTTTATTTGGCACACAATATTTTCTGAATAATGATAATTTCTCACCCTTTCTTCACATTCCAAATAATTCCCTTTTAATTAAATTTTTTATGAGAATATCATTTAATTTTTTTACTTTGGTAAAAGTAATTGCTAAACTTCTACAATATTCCACTTCATACAATAATTATTTAATCATTTTATCACGATAAATATAATTTTTTGTAGATGATTTCAATTTTTCAACTATTTCATAATGTTGTTTTATAATAATATATCTTTCATTCAAAATAACATTATGAATATTTTTAATGATTTATGATTCCTTAGTAAATAATCTTATTTCTCTTCTACCAATGAATAATAAGAAGGTAATTTATAATTTGATGAACTTTTAGAATTAGAAGTAGAAGCGTATTAAGATATTATATTTTCTTTTTCCATAGCCATAAAGCCCAAATTGGATATTGAATTTTATGGAACATTCCAAAAATCATATTTTGAAGTGCTTCTAGATTCTTCAAAAACACTCCATATAGATTACATGAATCTGTTTCATTTATGATCATAATCATCATTACTGTAATATTTATTTTCTATCATCTTTATTTTTTATTTTAATTGAGGGATACCAGATCTGATTTCACCCATCATTTCTTAATTCATAACATCAAACTTATATATGTTAATTCTCATTCTTCCTAAAAAAATTATTAAGACATTTTTATTCATTTAGAATTAAAAAAAATCTAACTGAGAAATCTCAATTTCAGAATATGTCGAAACTGAATTTTTATATATGGTAGATTATTGTTTTCCTATCATGATTCAGAGTGGTCAATTTGAGTGATGCATTTTATCTTTTCTCTATTATCTTGTGATAATCACCTTTAACATTTATTTCTTCTTTTTACATCTTTATAGTTCCATTAAATTCAATCATTTTCAAATTATTGAAGGTGGAAATTGAAACATTACTGCAAGTATTCCATTCTATTTTTAGAAAAATACATTATGAACTTTTAGTGATTGACCAAATTCACTGATGTTATCACCCAATGATGTAATGTTGTTTATATTTTTCTAGTTACCATACATTCATCTCTAAGATTAATTCACCAAAACAATTTCTAAATGAATCAGATTTTAACATAGTAATAGAATATATCATCTGCCTAATATTGTTTGTTCCTTCACATACAAAAGATATTTTCTTCCATATCTCATAAGATATAGGACATTATCATACATTATTGAACTCATTAGGACCATGCTCACATATAATAGTATTCATTTCTTTTGAATTGACATCATATTCAGCTTCTTTTTTAGTATTCCAAGTCTCTAGTTTATCAAGAATCACATAAAGAGTAATGATAATTAAATAGACATTAAATCATCGAATCATCAAATATATATTAATTCATGATTTCAAATATCCAAAATTTATTCATTAAATAATGGATCCTGAACCATATACATTTATTCTTTCAGATCAACCATTTCTATAATCATTGTATAGAAATTATTCTTTTCAGAATTCTACAGATGTACTCCGAAGATCATATTTAATACCAATTGTTTGGTTGGAATTACACATAGTAACATAAGAGGGGGGGGGGGTTAAAATGGGTATATTCAATAATCTTCACTGATTATTACTTTTGACTCCCTTTGAGTTTTCTATAGATATATAGTGTTTTAATATTTATGAAATATAACCATCGGATAAACAAAAAAATAAACACCATAATTTATAGTGGTTTAGGGAATAATGATTTCATAGTCTACTCAACCATTCTATCTCTGTGTGATATTTTTGATTTTCACTATAATGGACCTCTTATCAAAAGTCCAAAAATCAACATTAGACTGTAGGTAGTTGACATATTTTATAATAATTATAATCAGAGCCTTCTTATTCTTTTACAAGGAACCAATTATTCATATCTTTGTACATGAAGCTGATATTTTAACCACAAGTTAGTATGAGTAGTTGAAATTATAAAAAATCAAAAGGGATTTATTTGAAGATGAATCAGGTTGATCATCATAGTTTCAACATCAACAACTATTTGTATATGGATATTTTTATTCTTTAGAAATGAATATCCTCAAAGAATAATTATTTTTAAGCGATCATAGATTCATATGATCATCAAATAAAAGTATAAACAAGAACCAACAATAATCATAGAGTAGTATGATGTTGAAAATTTATGCCTCTAAAGTATAGCATTTAATGTGTATCCTCTTTGAAGAGATAATATATTCGATCATTCACTATAGAAAAAAACATTCCACATTGATTTGAAAATACATTATTATTACAAACAATATTCTCTCAGTTGATTGGAACCAGGAAAATTTATTGATTGATAGAGAAACATCAAATATCAATTGATCTTGGTATTCATAACTTCCATTAAGAATATAAATTATTTTAATTGTTGAATACTTTTCTATGAATTGATAATAATAATCTTTGTATCAGTGGATTAGAAGCTTTGAAGAATCCTGTAATACTATTAAGACTATAGCATAAGTCTCAAATAAAATATCATCACTAAAACTACACTTTTTGAATAGTGTAATGTAGGGTTCATCTGCATAGCATAGTGTTCTTTTGTGTAGGGTAGGGTTTCTACCAACATATGGATCCTTTACCATACATTCATATGTCCGCAATGAAGGGACGAAATGTAACATAGGGACGATGATCCATTTATTTATCTTTTTATAATAATATTACAAATTTATCATTGGTTGTCCATATGTCCATTTTCAGAACCTTAGGTTATGAATAGTGATTCCAGGTTTAATCGTAGTGTTGATAGAACATACATTTGTTATTTCACTGAATGTAATGTTTCCCATCAATATGAAAATTATATTTCACTAAATAGGGTTTATTCTACATATTTTCTTTAATGGAATATAAGGTTTTATCAGAGTTTCTATAACAGAACCCATATCTTTCCATATTACAAAGAATTGAAATTAAAACATGATATATATCCCTGAAAGATATTTAACATTATTAAAACAAAAAAAATGTTATTTGTGAGCATCAAAATCATTATTTATTGCATATTATTGTTGATACAATACAAGCACAACACTATTGTGATCCCTCTTATTATTATTCTAGCTCTTGTGGTAGTTCTTTTAATTCCTTCTTCTTAGTTGTTACAATCATTTAAAATCCTTTGGGATATTGGAAAAACCAAATGATTGAAGACTGTAGTTTAATTTCTTGAGGATCGCCAACGAATGGTGAACGTTACATTTCTGATCAATGAGATCCTGAAGGATTTATGGTTATATAATTTGATGTTGCGAGTTTTTTAAATAGGTTTTTTACATTTAGAGATCATGCTCATCTTGTCCCACATGTTCCAATATATTTGGTCTCCAAGGGTGTTTTGGAATCTTTCAGTAAATTTTTTTTCGTGTTTGACTTAAATCTAATGAATCAACCTCCTCATATAACCATAATCAGTGAGAAGTATGCAAGATATATCATTGGGTTAGATATTTATAGAATTCAACCGAAGACGATGCACGATATTCATGAATTGGATATTGAGAATAAATTACATACTAGTGGGTTGGAATAATTGAGAATTATTATAGAATGAATGTAGTTATATTTTTCATCCAGTATAGAATCATTTCTTGGGAGAGTTTAAAATCACACTCCTATGGAATCTATTTCTAGGGCTATTCTTCATCTTTTTTTTTGATATTCAGTAACTCAAGTCATTATTCTATGAAGTTATAAAAGATTCTTAAGCTGGTACTTCATGTTATTCAACTACACATCTACAAGAAACCTTAAGCATAATAATGTTTAATGGTGATCAAGTTCTAAAAATAGTTACATCTTATTTACATGACATGAATGATGATAGGGAGACTATAAATGAATCCATAAAGCATTATATTCCAAGTATATATAATATAAATTACATGGAATCCAATTTTAGGATTTAATGAAAATTTAAGGATTCCTCCTCTCACCTGAACCATTAAGGAACATTTCATCTAGTTGAAAGGAATGAACCCTATGTTTTAGATATTAATAGAAAAGGAATGAACTTTTTTATTGTAATAGAGAAATGTTGTTATATCATAATAGAGTTTATTAACCTTATGAATCCTTTTCGGCATGTTCATGAGACTGTTGTTGTGGCGAATAAATCCATACGATTCACTACCCATTGAAACAATCCTACCACTAATCTTTAGTTTTTAGTGATGGAGTTATCAAAAATATGAATTCTACCATAAAAAATAATATATAAACTATTTTATTATATTCCATGTAATGTTTTTTAGAACCTCATACTCATCATAATTAGAGATATTAGTTCTCTGAATTGATTTACTACAACACTACATTAACCTCCTTAAAATATGTAATATGTTCATAAAGTTTTTCCGACCATCACATTGATCACACTTGCATATGCCTAATCCAAGGACAATTGATAGGAAATTTGTGACCCTTAATCAAAAATAAAGATAAATGATGATTCAAAAAATTTGATTAGATTTTTTATTTTAGAAGTAAATTTTTATTGAAAACATTCTTCGATTTATTTTCATTAAATTTCTTAATTAGAATTTTACTTCTCTTACATTTCCTATTTATTTCTACATCACTTACTTTTCCTATTTTACAGGTCTCTTTTTTGATAATCCCCAAAGTTGGAGACGATCAATGACATTTAACTTTGTAGTTATATTTCTTTCCGTCTATTTATTTTCATTTGACACCATACTGCTTTTTGTAAGCATATTCCATTGATTGTATTTGTTTCACTTTATTTCATGATTACATTATTAATCATTAATATCATTTACATAATCCTTTGGATATCCTATGTATTCTATTTACATTTTATGCCTTTAAATTTGTTTTATACTATCTTTATGAACTATTTTAATTTATGTCTAAAATCACATGTATAAAAATTCCTTGATTCAAGATCATAAAAAATTAAGAGATTGTTGACCTACTTAATTTAATAATTATAAATATCTTGTTTATAATGATAATTAATAAGAATAAAGTTTGTAGTTAAAATTTAATTATATGAGTACGATTTGGAAAATATGGTTATGTATGGAAACCCTAACAACAATAAAGTCACACTTCCAAGGATAAGTCTCTCTATTCAATGATTCATTTCTGAGATGGTGATTTCACAATGTTTGTCTCACCTCTATTTAATGAATGACCACCAAAAAAATATAATCACAATGTTGAGACACCATAAATTATGTCATACCATCAGAATGAAAAATTGTTATTTTTAGGATGAATCACTATTAGAAGCATTACCGCCAACCTGACAAACCGCTAGCCAAGCACTTTTCTTGATCTATACACCGTTTCAAGATCTAACTTCTAGATGAAGACACCGCTATATGTTTCACCATTTATATAATCACCACAATTTTTAAAATAAATACATATAAATGTAATTTATCCAATTTATTTATGAATCCTATTTTATTTATATTGAATTTAATAATGAATATAATTCAATAATATTTTTGTTAGACATGCATTATGAGGATGCAAAGAATTCAGAAAATTTTATTTTCATATTATTTTGATAGATGAGGAAAAATATTCCCTCTTGAATACATGAATGTGAAGATACGCTAAGATATATAGACATGTGTAGAGAGAGGAACATTATTTCAAGAACCAACAGAGTTTAGCTGCTACATAATTATCACTCATGAGTGATGAAGCTGAAGCAGATCATATATTCATTTCCTTCCCACTTGATGACAAAAGTGTCTATATCAATATATTTTACAAAAATAATTCAAAACCATTACTAGTTCTAAATTTCTAGAACATTAAAGGGGTCATGAACTTTATAGCATATCATCAAGAGAAACATGAATTTTATATGTATACTAACCCACTATCTCAAATATATTAACCAATCAGTTTCTCCAACATAGTCTCAAAATTTGACAAGCTCTATTATTTGAAATGAAAATTTTCATCTTGTTGATATCCTTTTAGAAATTAACTTTCATCACTATACTATAAATTGAACAATAACAATGTTATAATGACTCAGACTGTATTAAATTTAATATAAAATTTAATCCATTAAAATAATGAAAAAATAATGTTCATAATCACTAAATCAAACTTGTGAAATTATTTATTATAATTTAATAATTGGAGGTGGATTTCAAGATACCCCTTTAGTGTACTCATTTCTATCAAAATATTTACATAATTACTGAAACCCCAACTTAAGTAAGAACGCTTTTAAGTGAATAACCTAGTATCAAAATAGTACGTTCATAGGCGCAATGATGTGTCCACATCATCTTCTAATTCATTTCCAATTACATATTCCAATAGTGATGTTTTAATTTCTTTATATGTCAATAATATCACACCTTTATGAAATATTAACATATATAATGGTGGCCTGGTTGGCTAAAAATTATTAGAGTCTTCCATTTTTATTTCATCTTCATTTATAAAGAATATACATTGAATATCACTATAATATAATTTTCATTCCACACAAAAATTCAAAAGTAATTTTTAGTAATAATAATAATCAAGAAGATATTAATAGAGATATATAGTTTATTATAATACGATGTTAATTTAGAATAAGATAAAAAATCCACAAAAATATTCCAAAATGAACAATCCCCTAGGGACATTGTATGTACATCATTAAATTTTTTTTATTTTATAAATCACTATATATATGTCACACATGACCTAATGTTAACACATGAAATAAAAATGAAAAACATTTTTTAGAAAACCAAATAACTTACATAATAATTTTGAAGCGAAAAATAATCCCATTATGAATCAAGTAAAACATTTTGTGGAATATAAAGGATAGTTTTCATGGGGATTCCATAAAATAATGTACATGTGTTAGTGATAACATATGGATGAGTAGGACTGGAATTTCCTCTGGTAGATCTTGTGGAACTAGTGGGTAAGGAATAGAATCAAATTCCCTGCTGAATCTAGTAAAAATTTTAATGAAATATTGAAATCATTTTTTATGGGATTCCAAAAATTACAGTATAGGTTTCAGTGATAACATAAAGTAAAATATGAAAGGAAATCTATTGGAAGTTATAGTGGAAGATCCATGGAAAATAGTTGGGAAAGAACAAAATTAAATACCCTATTGAATCCTATAAAAAAATCACTAACATATTGAAATCGTGATTATTTTTATGGTATTACACAAATTTAAATATAGGTTACAACTAATGGTAGATTTTAAATATAATTAGATAGAAGAGGACTAAAAGATCTTGTGGTATTTCTTGTAGAACCTCCAATGCATATTCCAATGGAATCTATAAGGGATGTTGAAGTGGATTTCATAGTGAATGCTCCACTGGATGTTCTAGTGAAGATAAAATGAACCAAATTCCCGACTGAATCCAATAAAAACAACCATTCAATAAAAAAAATATTTTTCTTGGGATTCAACACGTTACAATATAAGTTTCAACTTAAGGTACCGTTCCAATTTAATTAGATAGAATAGGACAAGAAGTTTCAATGGGAGGTCTAGTAGAACCTCCACTGGATGTTACACTGGATGCTCTAATGGGGAAACAAAAGAACAGAATTTATTTCTGAATATTATAAAAACATCATTGAAAAATAGAAAATATGATTATTTTTGTGAGGAAAAAAATTATAGTAAAGGGTTTACAATAAGTTATATTATCAATAAATTTATCTAAAACATGAATGGAAGTTATACTGTGAGATCTAATAGAACACACATTGGATTTTCCACTAAAATATCTACTATAAGATCCATTGGAATCTCTATTGGAAGGACAAGTGGATGCTCCACTAGTAGTTATATAGGTGAAATAACAAAACCAAATTTCATACCATGTATTTTAAAAACATCACTGAAATATATAAAATAGTTTTTTTTGGATTCCATAAAATACATTATAGGTTTCATCATTAGTTAAATTTGTACTGTAATTTGATAGAACAAGAATGGAGGTTATACTGGGTGTTCCACTAAAACCATCACTAGAAGTTATAGTAGAAGGATGATTTTAATATCTATTACATTTTACACTTGATGATCCATTGGAAATTCTATTAGAAGCTCAACTGAATGTTATAGTGGGGAAATAAAAGGAAAAAATTGTGACAACTGGGGCCCACCCCAGGGTCCACCCACATGCCCGAACAGGTCATCTGACTAATGATAGTCCCACAGGCCAACACATGTCCTTTCCGGTGTGCTTTGTCCTCATTCACACACATCCTGGGAAACTTCCCAGAAGGTCACTCATCCTAATCACTACTAAAGGCCAAGCACGCTTAACTATGGAGTTCTAATCAGACAGGCTCCCGAAAAAGAAGGTGCACCTTGTTGACATGAGTCATATCATTTTTTCATTTAACCCTTTATCATTTGGGGGTGTTACAATCTCCGCCCATTTAGAGCACAACGTCCTCGTTGTGGGCCCTATATTTCATCCCAGGCAGTGCACCGCACTTAAGGCTGGGTACCACCTCTGATACCAAATGTGACAATTGAGTCCCGGTGACAGCACAGACACCCCGCCTTAACATGGTCATCAGATCCTAGCCCACCAAGTACCACCAGGTGCCCCACAGACAGGTGGGGCCCACCCCAGGGTCCACCCACATGCCTGAACAGGTCATCTGACTAATGACATTCCCCACAGGCCAACACATGTCCTTTCCAGTGTATTTTGTCCTCACTCACACACACCCTGGGAAACTTCCCAGAAGGTCATCCATCCTGATCACTACTCCAGGTCAAGAACGCTTAACTATGATGTTCTAATCAGACAGGCTCCTGAAAAGGAAGGTTCACATTGTTGACATGAGTCATATCATTTTGTCATTTAACCCTTTATCATTTGGGGGTGTTACAAAAATCCCATGCTAAATTATCTCAATATTTAATTTGAATATAAAAAACATGTTTTTTCGGGGATTAGACAAATTAATGTTCAAGTTTTAGTCATAAAAAATGGTAGAATAACATGAGAAGTCCCACTGGATGTTCCCATGGAACCTCTGGTGGATGTTTCAGTGGATGTTACACTAGAATCTATACTATATATTCTATTTGAATATCCACTAGATGTTCTAGTATAAGCTCCACATGATATTTTAGTGGAACCAGTGTGTGAAATAGCGGAACAAAATCCCCAGATTAATCCCATAAAATATTCTGTAAAATATATAAAACATTTTTTTAAGGGATTCTGAGAATTACATTATAGGTTCCCACATGAACATTAATTATTTAATACATGATTTGAAGAACCTATGGGATTTATAGTTGATATTAGAATGGAATATCTAGAGGAATCTTCAGTGAAAGTCATGGTCAATGTTTCAGTGGCACATTGCTGACATTGTGTCCTATCTTTTTTGCACTTTTCAGCATAATTCAAGATGTGGACATCAATTACCCAACAATATTTTATTTTTAGTATAAATGTTTCTTTATAATGGATAAAATAACATATTGTATTTCCATGTTTCATTACTCAAAATTTCATTGATTAGGCCTGAAATGTTTTTTGTGAAACAGTCAATTTTCATTGTGGTCAGTAATGGCAGTGAAGGGATCAGACCAAAGGGTTCAAACTGAAGCTAATAAGTGATGATGAGAAGGGGTGTGGGGGAACAGACCCTATGGTATGGAGTAGAGGGTTCATCCAAGCACTAGAACAAACAACCGAGAGACACCACCTTTGTATCCAAGAATATGAAACCACCCAAGCATGAGGACCCATCACACACCACATATGTACACCACATACACACACCACCTATGCATCCTAGAACGTGCATCCAAACCTAAATGAGGACCCTAGACCCACTACTTATGTGAAACTAAAGGAACATCACCCCTACATGGGACACCTATATTGGGAATATTTTCCATGGACTTCATTGGATAACCAACCTCAACCATAGTAATTTGTTTTCCCACAAATAGTAGACAAGGGAAGATCATTTGGACAACTAGAAATTCAGATAGGTCCCCCTGATAAGGTCCTGAATCCCCTTCACTAAGGTTCTCAATACCCTATCATACAGCTCTCCAAATCCTAAGAGAGATAGAATTAAAGGGGATATGTGATGTAAAATTCCTATCAGGGTCTTAACCACAAGACACTGCATGAGGTAACCTTCTCCCCTAAAATATGACCACACATGTGAGTCCCCCTCCCAAATCAAGGACCTTTGTTAGATCAATCCAAGGAAACTGTAGGATACACATGGTACATAGGGTAATGCTTCACCCTTTTGGTTTTTCCAAGGAGGTTTATAACCCAAGGAGTATCCAACATGTACATGCCTATATCCCCCTTCATGAATCACACTTAGTTCCTCCTTGGTCCTGCACAAAAGACCTTTTCTCTCCATGATTGTACTTTTGTGAGTCCCTCATTAATCCCTCTTTCATGCCACCATTGACAAGGAACATCATCACATGGTTCCCTTATCTGAGAGGGAAAAATTGGACCCTCTACATAGACCATAGTAATTTAACATCCATGGAGAGAGTCACACTAGAGTGTGTTTTATTTGTAAAATAATTCATAAGGTCTTATTTTTACCTCCCTTGTCCTATCTAGCAGTTAGGACCCTCAGGATGCATGTGGATGTGAATTCCCATCGTCCCAAAGACCCCTAACCTTGGGGTAGTGTTATGGAACTCCTAGTCTCAGATACTAATTATAGGATCATTTCCTTCCCTTGTGGTCACTATGACCCATAGCCTTCAGTTCTAGGCGTTGAGGGTGAGGATCACACATTCCATTCCATTCCACATGGAATGAGAGCCTCTATCTTTACAATGGAACCATTTTTAGGGAATCCCTCCTTATAAAATCCACTATCCTTTCTGGCAGTAGGAATCACTATTCTCTTCATCACCATCGGGGAAATTCCCAGATGGACTATCCAATGTGAAAATCCTAGATAAGAAATGGGAGAAAGAATGGGTTCATCAAATCCCTTTCTTATTATCCGATAATCCCAACCACTACTACCAATAGATGGGGGATCATTTTAGTTTCTATATAATATAATGCATCATTTTTCTCACACCATGCATGACTCATGTGGACTTATAGGTTAGTGGTGATCATGATTTTTCATGATCCTGATCAACATTAGACATCATTCAGTGTGTAATACCCAACTAAACATTATCGTCCTACTACTTCGTGTAAGCCGTAATAAATACAAGAGTCCATCCTCCTCAATAATAATACATGACCCATCATTGGACTCTTACATTGTATAATCATCAATGACAACACCATAAACATCATTGGGCCTCCTCCTTAGCTTTCAACCAAGAAAAAGCCTTTAAATCACAATGAGTTGTGACATACCTCATGACCTATCTAACAGAGTATCAATATCAATAATAAGAACCAACTTAATCACCTAAAAGGTCAATACTCCCTAGTGAGTAAATGTCATTAGAGGTCCTCCATAGGTCTGGGTCATTACAAACGAACTATGTATGATTTTATTTTCAGCCAATTGGGATACGTAAGATGCTTTCATGAGGCCCAAACCCCACACCTGAAATCAACCCTTTTATCTATGGGTATCATTTATTTTTCTGTCTCATTCGATATTGGAATTCATATCATTTCATGGGTCCTTAACCCACTCCTACATAATTGTCACACCCAGCATGGACTAGTAACCATTCACCTAGACATCCTAACCACATGTAAATAACTGCATGGTTCAATCCTTTCCACATGACCTTAAAAGTTATGATGCTACCTATTAAGATGCACAAAATAACGTGGGTTCTGATTCCTTTCAAAGGGTTAATTTGGAATCGCATTTAGGGTTATGATCCAAATTTCAAAATAGCTAATATATCCCTAGATTTTGATACACCCTAAATCACCCCACTATGCGGCTAGAAACCCACAATCATTAAACTAACGATAAACGATTTTCTAATCAGTACATAAGAGGATACCATGGATGTAGAACCTCGGATACAAATAGATGTCACCACTGATGAAGAACCTTGGATTCATATATCTAATTAAAAACATCAAAAGTGCTAATAATTAATTTTTAATTCAAGGGTGACCCAAATTATAATAGGGAATTAATAAAGGATTTTCAAACATATCTTAAAATTATAAGTGAGTCCCATTGTAGTAAATAATTACCCCCTAAAGGGTGTGATGATCCTAACCTCATATCCTCTAGAACAATTTGAGTTCTTATGTACAATTTTCATAACTCCCCAATGAACACATGCAAATGAAAATAAGGTCCTTCAATAATATAGAATCATTGGTTGTTTCTAGTTCAATGAATAAACATGTTGGAAACTATTTGGAAATAGTTAACCCAAAATGAGTGGTTTAAAAAAACTAACACCCATGCCATCAATTTTTAGGAGACATATTTTCATTAGAAACACCTCTCTAATGGTACTTCTAGTGGAACCTGTGGTGGATGTTCCATTGGATACTCCACTATAAATTTTAGGGGATAATACATTGGATTTTATAGTGGGAAAAAATATAATATTTACCAAATCCATCCTACAAAAAGTAATATATAATAATTTACTTTTTTGTTTGAGGATTCCAAAAATTATAGTATAGGTTTATGTCAAAACCTAATGTACTATTCATAGAATAAGACTACATGTTCCCATAGAAGATCCAGTGGAATATCAATCAAAATATCCAATGGAATTTCCACCACATGCTCCAGAGTGAATTCCATGTAAAATACATAGACAATTGAACTTCGAGTGGCACTTTTAGTAGAAAATCCCATGGAATTTCCAAATGGATGTTTCATTGGATCATATAGTGGAATTTTAAATTGAACAATCTTAAATAAAATATTAAAATAGTTTTTTCCGCTATTCACATGGGATGAAATGTGTTCTAAATCAATGATTTTTTATTTAAATTATTATAGATAGAATGTATTAAAAGAAAACTGAAAAAATTAAGATGTATTAAAAATGAATCATAAAAAGAGAATATTTATTATTTTTTAAATAGAATATATATATTTTTATATTATGTAAAATAAATAGTTTAGTATAAATAGATAATACGCACTGCCTTCTTCTTCCCCTGGTTTATGTTTTCTATAGAAAATGGTGTCATAGAATGAGACTAAGAACCATCAAAGTCCCCATATATCTCAGGGAAGAAAAATAGCATATTTTTGTTGGAGGATCCTTGAGGGAATCATGACATTGCATTCAGTGAAATATTCGGTGTCAATGATCACCTTGGAGTCTCTAAAGATGTTGTTGAAGTCAGCTTTGGAGTTCTCTAGAGTCGCTGAAGTTGTTACTATCACCTGAGTCATCATTATAGCCACAATAAATGGAGTCATGGAATAAAAATATAGATTTGTCTTAAGAATTTTTTATTTTATATTTAGAATTAAATCCCATATAAAAAATTCAAATATATGTAATTCCCTACATGGTTGATCCTACAACTCAAAATGAAACTAAAAATGAGTAATAATCCTAGGTTTGTACTAGAATATCCATTTAAAATGGTAAATGAAGATTATTCTAACCCATTTTTGTTATGGAGTGGGGAGGGTTGTGGACGGGAATTTAGGCCATATTACGTGGGATTTAATGATAAAAAATATCATTTTATTTGGTTTTATAAATATGGTAGAGTACCCTACCATTATTAAAATATTTGAATTTATAAGAAACTTATTTATTGAGTTTTCGTTATAGAAATATTATAATAAAAAAATAAAAAATGTCATTCAATACATGAAATTATATTTAAATATTTAGAATAAAATTATCAATAGAATAAAATTTTAAAACAATTCATAGTTTTTTCCTTAATTTAAGAAAAGTTTTAATGTAAATATATTTCTTAATAAACTAGTAATACATAATTTGATTATATGTTCTTTAGATGTCATATTAACAATTAATTATATTTATGTTGATTATTTTTTCATGTATAATGAATTTAAATGTTAAAATTAAATTACTATATATACAAAAGTATCTTTTAAAAAACCATGAAAAAATTATAAATAGAATTTTTTGAATGGAGAATACATACTATAAAGATAATTTAAAATCATCCAATACAACGGTATTCAACCAAATTTGGAAATCATGCATCCAAAAATGAGACTCAACATAGAGCCCACATATTACCCAATGGTGTGAAACATTATTTCCTTCTCATTAGAAAAAAACAAAATAGGTAGAATAAATGTGGTGACATGAAGAGTGGATCCTTCAAACCAATGCATTGAATGGTTCATGATTATTCTATCGAACTGTGATGGATTTGAGAATATTATGATAGTTAGTCTCTAGATTTAATGTACTCCCTCTTCTGAAAACAGAAAACTCCAAACTAGAAATAATTTCCCACACATCAGCCTTTGGTAGAGGTCACCTCAAAAAAATGGATTTTTGACATGTATTGAATATTGATCTAAGGTAATCATATATGACCACACTAATACCTAAATATGATAAAAAAAGGACCATTACATGGGAATTAATCTTCGATGTATCATTCAATAGAGGATTCTTGGTGTTTGAGGGATTATAAATTCTAGTCTTGTTGATCTAGACGTCGTTGTGAATCTATGTGGTATGATAGGAGATAGACTAATCAAACCAGAATGACCGTAGTACGGACACATGATTACAGGAAAATTAATTTATCTGGACCAAAATCAACTATGCTAAGGTGAATAATATATTTACAGACTTTACTGGAGGTGTTAATGAAAGATTTACTTGTATCACAAAATTTTTATGTGATTACTCTAAAATATAAATAAACTTATCATTCCATGCATGCCACAATTCTATGTAACTGAGGCACATAAAAATAGCATGCAATGCAGATTCTAATTTAGCAATGAAGAGAAGACATAATGGATCATCAAAATAATGGTGAACCATGAGGATCTATTAAGTAGACTAGGTACCCAATATTGATTTCAACTAAATGATATAAATATAATATATTTTAATTTATGAGATTACTAAATTTAATTTATACTTCAATTTTTTTGGTTATTATTCAAATATCCACATTACTATCCCAAATAGTGACATTATTATTCAAACAATCCAATTACTATTCATCAAAAATGATAGTTATCAAAAAAATACCAAATAATTTACCAAAGTAAATATTAATATTATTATTTAAAAGATAATAATTATTTATTCCATTATTATTTATCAAATGGTCAAAAATTATATTTTGAAAATCGAATCCTTTAAAATGTGGTAAAACTTCATTTAGAGAAATATTACATTTTTATGTGTAAAATTGGATTTATTTTTATCTTATGCCTCTAAAAATATTTTGGATGAATGTAAAAATATTGGATTGAATATATAATGTATATATATCACTAATATATTTCTATAATATTGATTAAATTAATTTAATAAAAAAAATTACATTGTGGGCATAAAAATAGTTTTCATAAAAATACATCTTTTATATTAAATTGGTTTTTATTTATAATAAATTGGTAACCAATGAATTAATATTATAAACATATAAATGTTAATAATTTATTTAATAAAATTATTTCCCACCATTCCCAAAATATAATAATTAACTATATTTACAAAATAAAAAATTATAAACATTTTTTATGAACGTAATCTATAAATGGAGTTAAATTAAAAAATAGGCTTACTATAGAATCATTGGCTATTACATTCTCCCCTCCAAAAAAAAATACTTCCTTGAAATATGATATTTCAATTAAAATATTAATGTTCGATTCATTAAAATTATTTAGATAAACCCCACATTGTAAATATGGTATATAAAACATCATCTTGAATAAGATAATGAAAAATGTGAACGTCATTAAAAAACATAAATTTCAAAATATGAGAACATTTAAAAAAATATGGATATGGATTAAAATATAATTATAATGTTTTCACGGAGAGTGATAGTGAACATGGTCATTAGAAAATTAGCCATTGTAAAATTGTAAATTTTAGATAAGTTAAAAGGCCATTTATTTCTCAGAAGAAAGTAAACAAATAACATTCAGTTCCAAAATCATTTCCCTTAGGTTGAAGGAATCCTTTACAATTCAAATCGGAACATGAAATAATAAACATAAATGATTACTTCCCATGTCATTATCATAATCTCATTATTTTTATGCGTAATTAACTACCTTAACTTTATTTAATATACTAGAATATGGATTTTTAAGATGATTTTTATTCCTGGAGAAATTTTAAAAAATCATAAGGATCACAAATATGTCCTTAATCCACTAAATGTTTACTAGAACAAAAAAATTTATAACATAGTAACCAATAAATCATAATTTTTACAATAATATCCAAGGTTAAGATTCATCAGTTACATAAATAGTTACATTAAGACCCTTCCAGAAAATGTTTTTCCAATTTTGAAGACCAAATATTTGGATGGAAGGTTACATTACATCATATTTTCACCAAAAAACTTGATTTATCTCATGTTTTCACGTACAAATATTTTAATACCTTGAAAACAAGCATGATTCTAAAAATAAAATTTCAGTTTATTGAATAGATTAATTATATTTAGACATCTAATAATTCGAGCATAACATAAACCATTAGATCCTTAACCACCATCACGGTCACCAATAGTATCACATTATCATATATTTATTATTATCTGAACATAAAACACATATTTAGGGTTATCTTTCCCATGTATGGAGTTTTCAAGAAGATAAAATTATAATAAATTCAATTCAATTGATTAATGGTGCTACTCATCACATGATTCCAATTCCTTAAAGATTAAGTACTACAGAACAATCCTTATACATCTCATGATTCATATAACCAGAGAATTATTAAATAAACACTCAAATAACATAATTATTTTATCTAAATGAAAACATTTTAATAATTCCACATTGATTGAGGTAGTAGTTTATGCATGACTGCCATTCTTTATACATTCTGGGGTATATTCCTTTGATTCTTAGGAAATTGATTTTCATAAAACCCCATCTCCTTACTGTTATATAAATTTACACTGTAAAATTATTTCCTTTCCTAGAAAAAATGATCATGGTGTCTTTTTTTCTCATCATTTGAATAAAACTCATTTTTATTTTAGGCATAAAAATAGTGTTTCCATCAATAATTACCACATGTGTGAAAATACTTATTTTACATATTTAGTTTTTCTATATTTTCCCTACTATCCTACTATTTTCATGATTTTTTATCAATCCCTAATTCCTAGAAAATCCAATATCCTTTTTTTATGAACATGATAATAAATACTTATATAAAGAAAATATTTGAGAGACTAGTTCTCTTAAATAGAGTGGCATAAAACCATCAATGAAATAATAATTATTACTCTTTGGATTTTGTTCATTGATGCAGTTCCCATTCCATCGGATAGGTTCTATTTATAGATAATAAAATAAACTAAATTAGTTTATGAATCATTATGCATAATATCTAACAATAAAAACAGTCAACATAGATTAGAAAATTAATCATATCCAATATTCTAATCATAATCATGGTTTCATTAGTGAAATGTTTAATTTTAATTCATTAATAATGGTTTGTTATTAAAATTCAAAATATACATTGCATGTCACCTTGGAGTGTTAAAACTTGTGAACTGTAAGGTCCATTATCATGTAACCATGTTACACCAAGTCAGGCCTGAAAAAAGTGTAATATTTTTTATACCTTGGTATATCTATGAAAGATCCACAACCTCTTGTAGTATCTAAAAAGGAATTTATTTATAATAATACTTACATAATCTCTATCTGATCAATATTCTAGGATTTTCTTCTATTCTTACACTCAATGTCTATTATATGGTTATGATCCCTAATATATGTTTTATAAATCTAGTTTCCAATGTTTCTACCAAACTGTCTATAATATCATCTGTAAATAACTCGACCCCAGAAGAATAGATCTTGTTCCTTAATTTATAATATTTTCACGGATACATGACTTGAATCCCAAAAGAGAAATTGGTTTAGTAGTCTGGGAAGATAGGTTATATAAATGAATATTAACTTAAAACATGAAAGCAATAATATAATAGAAACTCCACTAGAAACAACCATAATCTACTAGATTTTCCATATAATTGATTCATAATAAATATCATATAATAATGGAGATATTTAATACATAAGAAATGGGTGAGCTAAGATTCTTGGAAATGGTATGAAATTCACCAGAATCTATAAAAAATAATCATAAAATATACGACGTGGTGGATAACTAAAAACACATCCCATTAAAACATAATCCTGAGCATAATATGGTATCAATAAAAGTTGATTAAATAATTCCATATATAATCACATGAGAATAAAACATAAATATAGATATTGTAAAAGTGAAATAACCACATGGAATTGAAATTATTGGAATCATAATGAGGTAATTCCTAATGTCATTCCTTTGAAACATACCGTAGAGGGCTCGACCATGTCATCTGAAAATAAACGGGTAAGGCCAATGACGAATCCCAATATGGATTGTCTCATTAGACCTAATGATACATCATGGGGATATATAGGGCCCTGCACATCACATATGAAGTCCAAAATATATCTCATATTAATGTGGTTAACAATAAGCAACATATATATCCAAAATGTAAATAATTTACCCCATTAAGAAAACATAATTAATAACCATTCAGAATAATACGGTGAATGGTATTAGGAAAGCCCATCCATAGTAAAACTGATCATACACCACTTAACAATATATGGTAGATGATATCATAAAATATGAATCCATGTTAAACAAAATATTCAACAACAAGTGTTGAAATAGATTAAAATACCCTAATTAAATCATGGAGGATTTCTTGAGAGAAATAAAAAAAATTTACTGTGGAAAGAATAGTTTTTTTATAAAATCATTTTTATTTTTCATAATAACATATTATATCATGTATATACTCAAAAATAAAATGCAGGGATAATAAAATTATTTTTTTGGAAGAAATAATTTCAAACATAAGTTAAAATATGAAAAAGTGCTTTTATGAAACTTAAGAAATGAGCCACTTTAGTGCGATTTGAGGGAAAGTACAAAAGATTCTCTAAAAAAGACAATTGAATATTTTTTTATATAAAACAAGAAATGATAATAGATATTTTTATATGATATAATGATTATTTTATAAAAATAATTGTTGATTAATGAAAATTATGGAATACAATTCCAAATCGGTATGAAACAGGGTTGGTCCCTAAAATCCGGCTTTCTTATCAGGAAGAATTCTTTATGTAACCTTATAAAATCATGTATATAAAATAAAGGAAGGATGAAATGATCTTGATTTTGGTCCATAAACAATTTATTTAGAATAATTATTTAAAAATAAATAATAATTAAATTGTGTTAACGAGTGAGAAATAATAACATGTATGAAAAATCGAAGTTCATGGAGAGTCCCTTACCTCTTTGAAAATAGTAAAATCATATACCCCAAAGTTAGTTATCATAAAATTAAACAATTAATACCATGAAGATAAAGAGATAATATATATGAAACATCAAATCAGAGTATACATACACCACACATGAATAATATTTTTGAATAATACATATCTCACATAAATGAATGCGAGAAAAGAAAAACCCTTACTAAAGGCCTAAAGGAGTTATAAACTTGTACATAATGTCATCTAGAATTCAAATCCTTGAGAAACACTTTAAGTATAGTTTAAAGATACATTTTGGGGGGACCCAATAGACCAGAATATAGTGGAGAGGATTCGGTGCGGTTTTGGGAAGAAATTTGACAAGGTTAAGGTTTTGGCGGAGTGAGGAGAAGTGGGAGTGAGGGGAAATATTTATAGTGGAGGAGAGCGATGTTTCTATTTATTTTATTCATTATTTAATTATTTTCACTCATTAATATGTATAATTTTAGCGTCATCAATAAATATATTAAAATATTGTAGTAGTGCTCGAGATTATAGGCTTACATCATCCATACATCACCCAAGAATCAATAATTCATGTAATTGTCAGATATAGTAAATAATTGTATTTCACTATTGAAAAAATGAAATAATTTAGAAAAAATCCAAAAAATCATTCAAACCATTTATTGACATGTAGAATTTAATAAAAGATCTCAATTTTTATATTTTTTTTCAAAATATAAGGAATTTAATTTTTAAATAAATTCATTATTTATTTGAGAAATAACCATTTTAATATTATAAAAAATATTATGACACATTAAAAAATTAGTTAAGGTCTCAAGAAATTATTTTATAATAATGATATGATAAAAAATTAATTTAGAAACGAATTTTCTGAAATTATATTTTATTTGAAGATGTTATTTTAATTATAAAATTTTAAATAAAAATTTATGTTCCACAAATATAGAAATATTTAAATTATTATTTTTAAAACATCCAATTATATATAACATGATAGTAATATTTTTAATTATTAATTTATTGGATGGAAAAAATATTATTTATAACATAATAGGTGTGGATATTAATCTATTGGCAACATTACTATTCCAAATGTCAACATTATTATTCCAACGATCACATAACTTTTTATAAAAAAATGAAACATATTAGAAAAATACTGAATATTTAACCAAAGTAAATATGGACATTAAAAATCATAAAATAATGTTTATTTTGTCAAATATAATTTATAAAAACGTCAAAAATTATATTTAATCCATTGAAAGTCTTTAAAATCGCATTTAAAAATATAAACTTTTTTACTTCTAAAATTGGATTTATTCTAATCTTATGGATCTCAAAGCATTTTAAATGATGTTAAAAATATTTATTTGAATATATAATATATAATTTTCATTAATATATTTTCCAAATAGTGAATAATTTAATTTATTAATATAACTTGTCATGTGTATTTAAATATTGTTTTTATATAAATAAATCCCTTATATTCAATTAATTTTCATTTCAAAATAATTTATAACCAATGAATTAATTTTATATGTATTTATATTTTCTTAATTTATTTAATTACTTTCATTACTGACATTAACATCATATTAGATATAACTATAATAATAAAATTATAATATTTAACCATTTTTGAATCTCATAATCTATCAAAGATGTTATATTTTAAATTTTGTATACATTAAATACTTTCGGTGTTACATTGAACCTAATCTAGTGTGAAATGAATTGATGTGGGATCTATATAATTCCTAGTCTTCTGTACACCCAAGAACCAAAAATATATTGTACGACATGCATTAATGAATCATTGTCCAGGTATGATACAATACATTGCGAACATTGTTGGACATTGTTATACATACTAGATGGTTATAGTCCGGAAATGAGTTGCATCTAATATAGTCTCTGATTGAGATCCTCGTATTACCCATTGTTTTTAGTGAGGCCTTCTAGAGGTTATGGGATCTCAAGATCATTTGAGTATGGCATAACATCCATAGATGGATGGCTATATACAAAGGGATATACATATTATGGATGAAATTATTCATGCATGTGTCATCAGTGTTGTTATATCTTTGGATGATCATTAGGGACTCGTTTAGTTCACCTATAACAATAGTAACTTGGTCATGATAATAATGGATCCTTTTGAGGTGTTGTATGTTTTTCATTTAAACATATGTCATGTTTTTCATATATTGGTGAAGGAAACTTTTTTTTATGGATTATGATCAAATATATGAAAAATATTATTCTATTTATTAATAAAAAAATGTTGAAGGCAAAAACAAATTTAAACTATTTTTCATATCATCATCATAAATTGTATGAGTTTTCAGTTTGAAACGGGGTTTTTTTAGAGTCTTACTTCGTTAAGCTCATCGATGACTTGGGAGGAAAGGGGTGATCTATCCATGTTTTGTGGGAAATTTTTATGTTGATGAGATGGTGGGTAATGTGTCTTTCTATTATAAAAATCCACCGTATATGATGCGAATACATAATTTGTTTCATTTAGAAAAGCTATAGATTTATCTTTCAGACCCATGTCATGTCTTGAGAAGAGAGGATATTTATATTGGACTTTATTTATTCCGGACTGGTCATCTAGTTAGGATATTTTTTTTTAGAAAAAGGTACTTCATTTTGTGATTATACATTTAGTCTATGTGTTATGACATCATGAGTCCTATTCTCATGACACATTTTAGCGTAAGGCACAAATGAGGGAGTAGTAGCCCCATCTCTTGATTATGGAATTATTTTGATATGATTACCTTGGAAAAATTATTTTTATGTTCGGGAGGTTGTAAAATATTGTTACTTGTTTTAGGAAATTCCTACACATTCTTTTGATCATGATTTTGTTGGGGTTCATCTCAATTTATTTCTATTGAAATTTGTAAAAACAAAATTGCTAGTTTTTGTGAGGTACAAGTTTGTTGCACAATTTTTCAAAACAATTAACCCATTTAGAATACCATGAAACCCCATATAGTGAAATTTTTAACTGTTAGTGTACATTCTGAAGAACCATTCCCCCACATAGGAGAAACAATTCACCCCAGAATTGGGTTGGACAGTTATAGTGAAAATATTTTCTAACCATAAGTCCCTCTCTAGTGACAATGGGAATGTGTTTTAAATAATCCAAAAATAAAATTTCAAATTTTTAAATCCCCATTTTGGTTTCCTTTTATCCTAATAATACCTAACTCGATTTATAGGGATTAGAAGTCCCACTAGATGTGATTTTGGACCCTCAAACACCCTCAATTGATAAATGAATGTTCTAGTGGAATATCTAATACAACTATGGTATGTAAATCTAATCATGTTTAATATCACTAGATAATTATTCATATCCTCCTCAGTGAGTATTACATCAATTGGTTTTTGATGGTTATAAAATCGGTTTGAAGGGATATTGATTCTAGGTTGGATCTATTGATATTTAATGACTTCTTTCTTCATTGGTTCATCTCGTTTCGAGTGTCAATTGTTTACCTATTATTAATTGTTATTGGTTCCATATTTCATTTTCCTATAATTAAAACTTGAATTTATAAATTTATTTAATATAGTTTTAAATTTATTTACGAAAATTTAATTTGATGATTTGATTATTGATTTTTAAATGGATTTGAAAATTGATAAAACCCTAATTTGGATGTATTTGAAAGTGAGTTATGAATTTATTGAAAAATAACGCATGATTATGGAACACATTTTGATGTAAATGATTTTATTTTGTTCTTGATAAAAAGGGTAAAATTTTAATTTTATTTTAAATTGTATTAAATGATGAAAACCTATGATTTTATTTTCAAAAGTGAATTGGATGTTAAAAAATTAAAATATGAAATTATATTTTTAAATGATTTGATTGGATTACAAACTAATTACATTGAATTATTTATAATTTAAGAAAATGGTAGCATGGGTAGTTAGTGGTAGATAGGAAAATTATGATAGGAACTTGCCTCCCTAGAAATGGATTCATGGTGATGAATATTAATAAAAAAATTGGCATGATATCCCACAATGTGTTCCTATATTAGATTGCATACTTCCCATGATGGGTTCATCTTTTTTGTGGTGTATTTGTGTGTGCACACATAATTAGATTCGTGATCACTATAAGATGTGTGAGGATCTAATTACCTAATTAACTGACATAGGACAAGGATTTTGTACATAGTGCTTGATGTTCTATGTGTTTTTTACTTCATTATACATACCATTTAGTTATTAAACGATTTTATTCACTACCTATAATTTATATAAACATTTTTATATAAATTTTTCTTTTAATACCATTTAAATTTGTTTTGAAATATCTACCATCTTTTAGAAATGAGTTCTTTCTTTGTTGAAAATATGAAAATGATATTCCATGAAATTTTTTAATTAAATTGATAGAATTAATGGTAAATTGTTATTATATTTATTATGGAAGACATGGTGAGACTATACTATGATCTATAGCTCAACTATTCTTTTTTAAATTGGGATTTTGTATATTTTCTTATATCAGGACTGATTAAAGGGAAAGAATCACTTAGAGGAGACATCTGTTCTTCATCATATGGCTTAAATTGATGGAGGTGACTTTTGGAGGTGTTATACACCTATTACATGGTATTCTGGAGTTTTATCATGATATATGTTGAGTACATTGATGATGTCTTACTTTAGGTTTTCTTTTCTAGTTTTTGGGTACTTTATCATTTTGGAGTGTCAATAATACTAACTTATACCTTTTTTCTTTTGATTCATGGTGGGAAATTTGACCCCTTTTTTATATTGTTTGATTCTAGGTTCTAGTTTTCAACCCATGGGGAATAGGAATTCTCATTCAGATACGAAAATACTTTCCCAAGTATCCTGGTACTAGGATATTAGGGTATCTAGATAGGTTCATGATATCTCATCTACCAAATACATTTCCTAGGGAATACACTAAATAATATTTTCAAATATTTCTATAAACAATTTATTCATCTTTTATGTTTATTATCCACTACCATCAACATTAAATAATGTGTTAACCGTTAGGTTTTCCATACCACAGTCAATCAATGAAATTTCAAATGATATACTCTTATCCATTATCCAAGGATCATTCCATACATATACAATTTCAACATCAACTATCATAAATTAGAGGCCTTTGCTGAGAAGATAATGATACCCCCAATGACTTCTCCAAAAGAATCATGGATGTGTGCAATGATTTGGTCCACAAAGGTTGAATTCAGAAAATAGTTTTCATAATGGACTCATGATTAAAAGGATGAAGGGTTCTTGGAAGCTTTTATACTTTCTAGGAAAGAATCAATTCATTAAAAAGGGTCAGATATCAATACACCATACCATAGTATATTAGGTTGGAAAACCATGGTCCACACCATCTAGAGGGTTTTATTCCTTCAAAAATTACAACTCACTATAAATTTTCTTCTCTAGAATTTAATTACCCAATAAGAAAATGAGATAATTGAAATGGTTCATAACATAGTCGGGGATTGATTTCTCTATGATCTTGTTTATATTTTCGTTACCCTCTTTTGAAACCCTATTTATAGAAAACCCATAATTTTTTTATCGCAACCTTTTCCATGATACTAGAAAACACCTCTTTTTTAAATAACCAAAAATAACTTGCAAGAAAAGATATATTTGGTTATTTTCAACCACATAAATTCACAAATCAATGTGAATATCATCCTTCTTGTTATATAAACACCTTAAATAAATGATATTTCACATATAAAGATGTTATCTGACTACACATACATCGTATCATACTTAGGTATAATTTGAAATATAGAAACACATTCTTCCAAGTCATATCTCAGAAAAATTAGACATTCATCATTAAATAAGTGCTGGTTAATAGGTGTTATCTACCAAAATACATCATCACATTCCTGATATTCTCCCAAACTGCCACATAAATTATCATGGCAAAAAATCAACCACCAAAATAAAAAAGAAAGGGGAGATAAGGTCACCCAACTGAAGAGTAATAGTAGTGATTTTTTTTTGATAAAAACCAACATTTATTTTAATCATTAAAGAGATGGTGGAGATTCATTTTATGAGTACCTAGATTAATTTAGAATAGATACATATTATACTTAGAAAAACTAGAGAAGAGGCCATTAAACTATATCATTTTCCTTATGCATATATAAATTCAATGACATGATACATAATTTTGAAAAAGATATAGTTTTAATGCACTGAATAACATCATGGTAAATGATAAAATTATCTATGATGTGTCTCTAAGGGTTGAAATAAATTTTGTTTTCAATAATAATTTCTGGTATCTATGGACTTAGATGGATAAAAAATATTTTGAACTGATTTTTTGGTAACATTGTGTAATATTATGGGCCTGAAGTATGAGAAAAAATATGGTATTTTGATTTTCAAAATTGGAGTAATAATAGTTCAATTAAGTTTAAAAGTATTTTATTTTCCCATAAAATGGTATTTCAAGAGATTTTAAATTTCTAGATTGATTATATGCTACTAATATTTAAAGATCAATGCATAAAATCATCTGATAAAGGTGCTTTGGTTGAGTGTATTTGTTTCAGCTCCAATAGAATCTCACCTTTAGAAAAATCTTGTGTTAGATAGTAATTCCTCATTTATAAAAACACTAGTTGTATAAAAATAGAAATATTATACATAATGATTGACCCCATCATAAAAATATTACGATAAAAAATCTTGATATGAACAAGGATTATGATATCATCCAATATAGTTCTATCATAAGAATTATTGAGATAAGAAATATTGTTTTCTACACTTTTAAGCGGCATTCTAATTTAAAGATAAGGTATTGGAGTGTCCCTCTTTAATGTACGATTATTACGCACAAATAGACCAAAAAAATCATTAATTATGATTCTGGAATTCGGGTCCACTTCCAGTTTGGAGATATTGGAGAGAACATAACCAGAAAGGGGGATAAAATATAACTCTTATGTTTCATTCACGAACATCATATTCAATATCATGCAGATGAAATTTGATATCACTCCATAGTTTTTACATGGAAAATAAAATATGGATATGTATTTCGATGTCATTTTCCCCAACCTTAATATAGGTGAAGATCACATCTTTGAAATCCATTTCCAATACTGAATAACTCTACAATCTAATGATTCTCTCATACCATGGTTTTTTGGACTGAAGGCAGGTGTCAATGAGAATTGGGATATGGTTTGATGTGGGAGTAAAATTATTTTAAAAAAGAAATTAATTTAATATACTATTACAGTTAGCCGTCCATAATAATATATCCATGTACTCTGGTATGTGTTTGTTTTCAAAACTACCAAGAGACCATGTAAATTGGTTTTTAGAATATCCTTGATCAGAAAGTCCCACCACTTATGTTTCTTTTTCAAACACCATTATAGATTTATGAGACCCACATTCCCCTCCATTTTTCTCATTATTGAAATATTTCAATGAAATCCATGAAATAAGGAGAGGTATAGATAGAATCTCTTTGATGGTATTGAGTAGATTCCAAGACACCCATTTATCCCTTTGAGAGGGCCATCCATACAATCCCATAAAATCCTATGTCGGTGCATATGGTTAACAGTTGAATACACCAATGTGATTAGAATAGATACATTTAACCCCAATATCCTCGTGCATATTCCAAAGTAGGTTTAGACAACCCAAATGGCCTTGTTGAGAAACTCGAAAATAGAGTATGGCCAATTTTTTTGAGACACCACCCATTTCCTTTCATTTGAATATGATTTAAAAAAAATATCAAGGCTACTTTTGGAATAACATTTCTAGATAATTTGAACTGATCATGGGTTTCCAAGCCCATAATATTTTCAAAATAATATTTTCAATGGGATAGGTGGGGATGACTCAATCTAACCTATAACATTGATAACTCAAGGTAAGTTCAATCTCCCACTAATTAATATCTTTTAATGTATCTCTCATTAACCAGATGTCCCTCTACAATCCGTTTATGTCCACTATTTTCTCCCTTATTCA
The DNA here is from genome assembly GCA_963277665.1 of Viscum album. Taxonomy (NCBI): domain Eukaryota; kingdom Viridiplantae; phylum Streptophyta; class Magnoliopsida; order Santalales; family Viscaceae; genus Viscum; species Viscum album. Next base: position 979,071,937 of record OY728161.1, read on the forward strand.
TTCCATCTCCAATATAATCTCTCACTTCAAACATTGAAAACCTATACTTTAATGACATAATATTTTGGAATTGATAAGACCAAAGCACAATAATATGTGGGCATGTGTACGCCAAGTATCGAAGGAAAATTCATATTTGGTAGATCTGAACATATTTTCATTGGGTTTGATTATGGTTTAATCATTCCCTCAAAGAATAAAAGAATAAGTCTTGGGGGAGACCCACCCAAAAGGATATTACAATGGACATTATGTAAAATCATGTGGATTCCAAAAACATACTATGATGGTTTGGAATATCCCTTTATATACTCATAGGACATCAAACTACTCTGTAAATAAAATAGTGGCCCAAAAATGATGATATTATTTTTATTTGGAAAAGATTTTTTAAAAAAGGATTTCAAAATATTATCATGATCACTTATTTTTTTTTCATGATATGGTGGATAAATCATAAATTGTTTTACAGATCAATGGACCATACATCATAACTATGTTTCTATCTTCGTCTACCATCATTGAAACAAGTCGTTATCTATATTCCAAACACAACCAAATAAAAATAGAATATTGGTATCATATCAATTAGTAAGTATATTCAAGTGTTTACAACCTCTATAATCATAAACAATATCCCCATATTTGGCAGCTAAAATTTAATTAATACCCAAATACCCAATGCTGATCTCAAAATAATATGATTTGATCATTCTTATCCTATAAATTTTATGTTTCCACCAATATGTTCATGCATAAATCTCTCAATTATAACAAAAATTAATATTCCTTCTTTTCAAATATAAAATTGTGGTTTTTATAGAGTTTTCTTCAATATATCTGACCCTATCTCTTACATCTTTTATTAAAATGAATTTTTCATTAAAAGACCATATCCATTCCTTTAAAACCTTATTTTTATATTTTTCTTCAATTAATTCAATTATTATATATACTGATCCAACTTCGCTTATAGAAAAACCATCTTATGAATGAAAAACATTTTATAGTGTTCTCTTTAGGGCTCCCTAATTTAACATCCAATGGACCTCAAATTTTCTAATGATCATGAGTGAAGTTAAGTTTTTAAGAAACACATCCTCATCATTATTAGACTTGAATACCACCATCTAATTGTCTGAAATTGATATATTTTTCCAATGGATTATCAAAATTTACACTATTAGAATATTTCTCAAGCAGATAAATAGTGAAATGATGATGGAAGGAGGTTCATGCTCTTATGTTAATAGATTCAATGATTATGGTAAATCATCACCACGCCTTGAAAACCCATATCAATGACCAAACCATAGAAAAACCTATGATGAATCTCTTAATCCAAAGACAAAATGTAGTAAATTTAAATTTGTCTTGATATTAATATAAAAAATTATTTTTTCTAAATTTTATAATGATGAAATATGATTATATTGAGTTTTTATTATAACATATTTATCTAATGGTTAATGTTCTGTTGGTAATACTGGCTCTTAATAAAAGATTCATTTACAAGTAAAAAAATATTGTTGTTCGTAAAATAAATTCATTAATTTAACATTTTCTAAATAATTTTATTGTATTGAAATTATAATATTAACTAATATATCAATTAGTGAATAGATTTTTTTCAATTTAATTAATATAATAAAATCATAATATCTATTGGAACGGCACATTTTTACCAATACATATATTATATTTCATATTTTTCCTTTAGTATATATCATTTATATATAGTTATTCATGAATTAATTTATATATATTAATTTAATAAGGTACATTTGTAAGGAAAATATAAAATTGGATATTTGTATGCCAATCCCAAATAGGATATTCATAGGACTAGTCTCCGATGAAATATTAGTAAGAGAAATAATCACTATGATATTTTTAATAACAATTTGGTCTATATATTTGTATATACATATAATTATATGAATCTATATGAGAGATTCAGAAGGAAAATATCTAATGGGATATTCAAAAGGATAATTTTAATAGGGTCAATATCTAGTGGGAGATTCATATTAGAAATCTCCACTGTAATATTTATATTATCAAAGTTCTATATATGTTTTTATATAATAATTATTTTTTATATCTATTTTAGATATTCATATTGTATTTATAGGAGATTATAAATAAGGGAATGTACTAGATAATTGGAAATGGTTCAAGACTTAATATTAGAATGGAAACATGGATTCCTGTCATTGGTGGTTCTTTAGTGACATCTCCTATTGTCATAGGGATGGAGAATGAAATCGTTCAGGCATTATTTTAATTGGATTGGTATGTATGGTGTATCAATAAGTTGAATTCCTTATTTAATGAGAGGGATATGAGAATTTTTTTGAGAAAACTAGGTGTCTATGGTACACTTACAGATCATATTTGTTGGATTAAGCCTTCCTGGGTTTACTCAATTAATTATAGTTTTAAATAGGCCAGTGATCACTCTCTGCAAAGGAAATCCCGATAATGTAATATCTATAGAATCTCATCATTCCAAAACAAGCCTTCTTTATTTATTGGAAGGTTTGGGCATGTTTTTTTCCTATTATGGAATTACTATTTTCTCATCACTTTATTGTCAAACATAAAATTATTATATTACAGGTGGATTTAGATTGTGCCTTTTATGAAAAACCTATATGTTCTAAGGCTAGGGATGTTTAAAAGGCTTAGAATGTGATCTTTGTTGCTTCTATTTATCCTTAAATCCAGATACCAACATCTCCTGATAAGTGGTTATCAGAACTCTCTTAGGGGATGGTTATAAATCATTTCATGTTGATTTGGAAATTCTAGATTTGTAGAAATGATCTTTTATCCAATTGTATAAGAAAACACATATTCTTGTGGATCTAATCTGAATAAATATGGATCGATAGTAAAAATATGTCTTAAGGTAGTAGTGTTTCTGCCTGATCTTATTTCTCATTCTTTATTTGGAACCCCCACCCAAAAGATGCACTCAAAATTTACATGGATTCCATCATTAATGATTATTTGGGGTTTGGTTGTGTGTTATTAATTCGGGATTAATTTGGTTCTATTGTCGTAGCCATCCAATGACCTTTTCCTTCTAAGTGGAGTTATCTAGTTTTCAATCTCAGTTCAATCTTTTTGGGATGGATTTTTCATTGGATAGAGGATGGTGTTCCATCATTTTGGAATCAGATTTTTAGAACATCATAGATAATTTATACTCCATGAATGACACCCTTCAGTTATTAGTCCCACTAGTTAGAAGAATTAATTCCCAACTTTTTCATTTCTTTTCTATTTTATTTTATTACACAATGTGGGAATAAAATCGTGTTTCCCACCATTTGGAATCAGGAGCTATTTTTGGGTGCGGGAAATTTGGTCATCAATCAATCCAGATGGTATTTTTCCCTTCTAATGGAAGATTCCCATGCTATATGATTGGATCGTAATTCTAAAAAATATGGGATATCTTTATGTAAAATCTCCAATGGGTGATTTTCAGGGATAATTTCCAATGGGAAAGTCACAGAAAATATATCCCCTATAAGATTTGTATGGAAAATTTCCAATATATGATTATATATTTATATAACTATATGTATCTTAGTTTTCCAATATTTGTATGTATGTACTGATAAATATATATATATATATATGTAAATATATCTATTAAAATATAATTATAAATATTTAATGTTGAATATATGTATATACATCAATGCACATATGCATAAATGTACATATATTTGTAAATGATGACATTAATTATATATTTATATAATCATACTAAAAACATTGAATATATTTTTATCTACTTTGAATTATAAATATTAATTCTTAAAAATTAATAGAAATTTTAAAATATATTTAATATTTTGGGAATGAAAATATATAAAGATAGAAATATATTACTATATAGGATTTCCATGCTCTCAATTTATTATATTTACAAACATTTACATATAATGTTATATAAATATTAAAAAATTATAATATATACAATAGAACATGCCTCCCTTATCCAGATATCTCTTCCACATCAATCCTTCCATATGTGTTCGCCTATCCTTCTTCCCATCCACATCTTTTTTCCTCTTACCTGTATTTCCCCCCACGATCTTCCTCCACCCCCCAGTTTCACCCCCCCCCCCCATGTGTGCCCAAAATCCCACTTTCACCATGTTCAATCATTCATCCTCCCTATTCCACCCAATATTTCTCCCCTGAAGATTCATCCTCCCTATTTCATTCCTTAGGTAACACCCTATACATCTCATTCTGTAAACTCTAGATCCATAAACAATCACCCAATCCACTTGTATAAATCCATATATTCCAGATATTTGAACCCACACTCAATCCCTCAGAACATCTGTCCTCCCAATCTTCTCTTTGTTGTGGACCCTAAATACTAACCCTAATTCTTTCACCATAACATTCATTATCACATCCTTTGAATAATTTTTCTCCTTAGATATTAATTATGATTCAACAAAATTTATTCAAATGTGATTAGGTTTCCAAAAAATCCCCCATTGCATAATCTCATTCCCATTAGTATCCATAAAAATCCTGAAATGCTGAAAATAACTTACCCATTACTTCCATCATCTATCGCAATATTTTATATTTCCTTCACATCCACCTATACTCTCAATTTCATATCATTATATGATATCATCCACTGTACTTCCATTCTATTCCATCTCATGAACCACCTATAGAATTTTTCCACCAATAAATCTTGGTATCTCTTGGTATTCTACATGATTTTTTTGTTATCCCTTTATTTTTATTTCATCTTATATTTTTTTCTTTAAGGATTCTCTATATAATTAATTAAAATATTTCAAATAAAATACATATTTTCATCTCATTATCCTTATCATCATATCTGGTATATAATTTTTTATTTTTAGTAGGTTTAAATCAGATAATGCATAACATTGACATGCATGATTCATGAACACATGATACTTCTTTCATTATTGGTAAGTTTTTTATTGCAGATTCTCTCTTACATGTTTACTATTTGTATTAAATTATATTATTTCTTAAAATAATTATATATTTTTTAAATCTATTTCCCATTTCAATGAAAAAATTCATTAAAAACATTGGAATTGGATTTATATATACATTAAGGGTTCTAATTTACTTTAATTGTTTATGTATTTATTTTAACTTAAGGTTTAATGTGTTATAATTTTTTAAGAGTAGTTGAATTTTTAGTTTTTTAATTTTTAAAACTCTATGTGTGATGTTATTCATATAAAATATATCTTTAAATTTCATATTTATTAAATTTATTTTATATTTTTTTATATATGCATTTATGATTATTTTATTTCATTTCACCTACATATCAATTTTTCCTGACATTTTCTTACAAATAATTCATTTTCATATTTTCATTCCTAACATAATCTATTTAAAATAAATATATTTATTTTTTATCTTACATATTTCATTTCTTTTACCTAAATTTTATATCACATTTCCTTATATTTTATTTCATCTACTGTTTTATTTTGATTATAGATAACATTGTGCTTTTATAGATAACACCATGAATGACTTTCCCTTTTCAAATGTTAGGGCTGCCACTACAACATATGATATCACATTCGAAATGGTAACATGTTTATGTTTTCCATATATGTAAATTTCTAAAACAAGATTTTAACATTTCACAGATCAAAATATATTTTTTAAACAAACATATAAATACATAGTAAATTTAATTTATCTCTCTCCATTAACTTCCAAAGACAACCACTCTAACCTGCATTTGTAAGCATATTTTCATTTATTATTGTTAAGAGATATATAATTAGTGTCTTATTAAAAATAAAACAGAATCATATTTTTTCTAAAACTAATTAACATAGGTTTATTTTTGAAAAAAAGTTCTTAAAATTTTTTCTTTTAAGAATACAATAAAATAATTTGTTTAAGTGTGTTCATTATTTATTATAAATATTTTTTCGTCTTTATATTATATTATAACTATTATGTTGATGTGTTTTTTTAAAAGAACAAATTCAATTAATACAAATTAAACTTGAAGTTAGTTAATTTCTTTCATAATATCATTGAATGATCAATGGGAATGTTGGTCTATATGTTTTTAATCTTCTCTCACTCACACACGCACACACACACTAATCCTTTCTCTATGTAGCCTATTGATTGGTGATATAAAAATCTCTCATCGATTATAAAACATTTATTGTATAATTATATATATGTGAGTGAAACAAAATAATGTTTTCTGTATTTTGTAGGACCTAAATATATTTGTTCATTCTTCTTTTGTTTTTTTTTCAAAATATAATAGTTGTGAAATATATATCATTTCATGTTCCAATAAAATGTTTTTAATCATCCTTAAAAACAAAATTCTACTAAAAATTTTAAGGATGAAAGGTTTTTATATTTATCATTGAATATTTCAAGGATGTGACTATGATAATGTGCATGTTTTCTTAATGGGAGATAATTTGTGCATATATTGATTTTTGTCATTTATAGGATACCTTGTTATATCATATCATTTTCATTTTATATTGATGATCATAACACATAAATTATAAATAATTAGATATAAAATAATCCATGGAGACTAATGATGTGATATTTCTATGAATGAATTGGGTTATAAATAGGAGCTATTTATTACTTTCAGGTGATGAACTCCTATACCTATCGACCTAAAAAAGATATTTCTTATTACCAGAAATATTGTTTATGTGAGGACCTCTTATATATCCCATTATTTTTTATGTCACTACTAGTTGTTCATCCACATTTTTTAAAATATAAATTTCAAATCATATGTGTTAATAATGAATTGAAAGTTTTTTATAATGAATTATCTGATAAATTTAGAAATTGATGCTTGAAAGGTTGTTTATTTAGTTTTTGATAGTGAAACAATTTCACTAATATATTATTGTTCGTAAAATATGATAAGGCCAGTAAACTAATCATATAATCCAAAAAATATGTCCCATAAATATATGTTAATTATTTGATCATGTATATTACATGATTTATTATTCTATTCAATCATTTTCATTATATTAATGACTATTTAAAGGAAGACACTATCCAATTATGGCATATGAAATGGAAACAATATGGCTATAATCTATTTCAGAGTAACAATAGGATTTTTATTCTTAGAGAATACAAATAATGACACATCAAAGTATTTAATATTGGCAAAAACATTGTAAAAACTTATTCTTTGTCTAGACTAAATTATGGTGCATAACAATTTACCATTAAAATTATTTAGTTTTTCTAGGATATTATCAATGGTGCATTAGGAAATTTCATATTATATTATAAGATTTCTGTAGCTTAATTAATCCCCTTATCATTAATTCAGATCATTCTATATTTTCAAAATTATAGTTTCATTCAATTACATAGGTATAAATTTAAATATTATTTTACAAATACATATCTTCATAATGGTACTCAATTATCTATTGATTTACTTATTGGAAGTCTATTATTAATATTAATTTATGGAAATTATCCTTAAAAATTTCATCCCAATAGTGTTTTACCTTATGTGGTATATTCGTTTTGATTCCTAATTCCATTACAATTACAATTATTATATCCGCCCTGAAACCTCACCTATATCCACAACCTTCATCTCATCCTATTTCTCTGCTTTTGTCCCTAACTATGTCTTTACCACTTATATTGTTGGAATATCCATTGATTTCATCTCCCCCACCTTCCTCTCCTCTTCCACCTCTATCTCTGCATCCACCTTCTCATGGTATCCTCCTCTGCCTCTACTCTAGTCTCTACATCCACCTCATCTTCTCATCGTTTTTAAAACAATTATCCTTCAAAACCTTCTCTTGTAAACATGAATCCCGTCATTTTCCACCCCCACCCCTCCATGAAAATTCACATATCCACATGATCACCTTATATAATCATCTACCTTATATGATTATACTACACCCCATAATTGGGTCCCCTTCTATAGGGTCTATGTAAACCCTATCATTTCTAATTAGTCTATTTTTTCATACTCTTATTCAATAAAAATTAAATTATTTTTTTCTCTAGTCGCCAACGCTAAATTTTTTAATTTTTGGTTTTTCATTTTTTATGGATTGGATATCCATTTGATCAACATAGGTAACCATATTTGATCTATAAAAAATTCTACAACCCCAAATCAATTACCACTTTCATTGCCTATCTCGAAAACCCAATCCTATATAATCTGATTATTTTTTCACAAACATCTTCATTACAAATCAGTTACCTTTTTTCTGGTTTGAATTCTTATTTTATATTGTGTAATGTATAAAATTTCAGAATATTATTCCTCCGATTTTACTTTCAGATTCACACATAATGCAATTTCAATGTTAATACATTGTATTCTATATGATTATTAATATAAGCATACTTGTTATTTTGTATGCATTGATAATATTAATAAAACATAAACTGATTAAAAATGAACAAGAATTATTATAGCACGTATAGAAAAATAATTGGTGAAATTTTATGTATAAACTAATATACTTATTTTTAATACTATATGAATATTCATTAGTTTATGAAATAACAAATAATATCAATTTTTCATCTATTATTCCATTTTCAAAAAGAAGAAATTCCTAAAAAATATTCTTATTATTAATATTGATTGAATAATTGAATGCTTCTAATATGGTAAATATCCATCATTGAAACCCCACAATCATTGATTTTTTTATCATAATGGTTTTTTTTCATTATATCATTTAATATTTCTTTAACCTTATAGATTCATTTCATGTCTTAAATATCAACACCAATTTATTAATATTCATCTAAAATTTTTTAACTCTCTTCTAATATCCATTTAATATAAAATGTTCATATTAATTTTAATGTTAATTATAATATGATCCATATTATCTGAAATGTTCTTTGTAAAAGTTGTTATATAAATTAAATACATTACTAAATTTATTATTATTTATATTTCATTTTTTATTTGCAAACTACTTATACAATATCATTTCCTTTAATTAAAATTCATTTTCTTATTTTATGTTTTAAAAATATGTTTAATAGTTCATTTACGTTGACATGTTGTCTTAAAGATGGATTAATAATGAATTTTAATTTATGGAAATAAGTAAATGTGGCCTTACAAATAATTTTTTTATTCTCTCTATTCTTAAATTTACATGAAGAAGAAATTCCTTGGGAAAATTTTTATTATTCAATTGCGTTGATGAATTGAATAGTTTAATTATTGTCAGTATCAAATATTGAATACCCACAGGCATTGATTATTGGATCATAAATGTTTATGTTTCAATTATATTATTTAGATTTTTTTAACATTATAGATTAATTTCATGTCTGAAATTTCAAGGTTTTTTTCATCATGTTAATTTAAAAGTTATTTAATCATTATTCATTTTCAATTCATCTAAATTTCTACTACAATATTTACTGTCAGTTATTTTTTGATCTATAAAAACATATGTTCAAGATATAAATGATAAACCTATGAAATAAATTAATTTAAATATAATTTCTCCGTATAATTTTTTTTATTTCAACAATATATCAATAGTAATAAATAATTTATATTAATATTCATTTTTTTCTGTTATGCTTAAAAAATATTTTTTACTCAACATTTTAACTATAATGTTATCATAAAATTATATTTCTATTGTATTTCATTGTTTTAAGGAACCCAAAAAATTGGGGTTTATAAATAATATTGGATATCTCTATATTATTCACATTAAATACAGATGATGGTCCCTATGAACATGGTTATTATTAAACTAGATTTATGAATTGAATGGTTATATTTCAGTAAATATCAAATATTGAATAGTCAAATTCATAAATTATTAGATCATAAAATTTAGAAATTTTATATTTATTCTAATGATTCTATAACATTTTTTATTCATTTCTAATATCAAAATCCCTCATATGGATTTCCATTTTATATATAATGGTTTACTATGAAAACTAATTTTCAGTATGTAAACTTTAGGGAATGAATAACATTGGCGGACCGGATACATGTTAATGTGTAGTGGGGTATGATAATTTAAAATCTATGGAATTATGCCTGTTTAGATTTTATATATTCATATATCACATATATAATTCTCTTCATATGCGAGGATTCACTTTTTAAATAGTAGTGTTTATGTTACCCCCTATAGGTAGAAGTTTGTTGCAAAATAAATTTTAGACAACACTCTAGACCGAGGGATTCATTTAGATGTTGTTTTTCATTATCATGAGATGATATTAAACCATTCATTTGGTTTCTCTAATATAATGTTTTATTGGATCAACCTTATTATAATAAAGGCCAGTGAAATTTAAAAAGGAACCATATGAAGTTTCAAAGTGGATGCTCAATGTCTTCTCATTACAAGTGTTTTTCAATAATGCAATTTGATGAAAAGACATATTATTGTCAGTTTAATGTTTCTTAATATTAATTTTCAAGAACCTATATAATTTTAATAAATATTGAAAGAAATAAAATTTAATCATCAATGTACATGCATAGATTATTTTATATTGATTTATTATATATTGATTGATTTATTTATATTCTTATTTAAAATATTTTATAATTTTATTGAAACTCTTGATATGTTAATATTGATGTGTTTTGAGTTCTTGTAAATTTAGTTATAAGGAAATTTTTTATTCTAAATATGATTATATTGATATTTTTATCTTGTGTATTTTAATTTTTTTTTATTTTAGTTATTTGATGTTATGGTCAATTTTAATTTTTTTGAAATTTCTTTTTTTGACTGATTTGATAACTATGAATCTATATAATAATCATTCAATCATGTTATAGATAATATTCAAAAAGTATAAAAGATTGGGATTTTCCAAAAGAATTGAATTTTTCATATTCTAGATACTTCATGGATCTTTATTGAAATATTATTTTTAGGTTTTCATGCCATCAATGTTACAGTATTTATATATTCAATAGCACATTTTATATTCATGTCAAAATCATTATAAAATAATTCATTTTATAGTTTTCTATCTACTAATAAATTATTAATTCTTTATAGATAGTGAAAATGATAATCTGGAGACGACTAATTCATTTTATGATACTTTGTTTCAAGGTAATTTTTTTTGAAAAATATTCTAGTCCTTCAATAAACACATTCAAGTCCATCTAGGTTACCATGATTCCCAATAACCTATTCCATGTGAATTGTTTATTTCCATCACATTCAAATGCATTCATTTTATAATTTTATAGTCGTTATTTTTTTCGATTAAGTTGAATCTGGGGATTCTAATTTCGTTCAAAAAATCATGGATCATTAGAATTTATTCCCTTTTTATCTCTATATTTCTTAGAATCACCCGATATCTGTTAACAATTACTATAATATCACTATTCAGTAGTTTAATTATTAAATTACATGAATGGAATTAGTAGGTGTATTATACCGTTTCATTGATACCATTTTGACATAAATTAGTTTTATAATTCACTTTTGTCGTATATTAAATGTATATTTCTATAAGATGATTTCATACATTTTATATTATATATATTCTATAAAACTAACATATGAATTGGAATATTTTTTAACTTGTCATTACGTTTGTGTATTTTTGAAAATATTATCTGGAATATTCATAATTCATTAAATTTATGATATATAAATTATTCTAATTAGGAGTATCTTATTTAATTTTTTGAACAACAATATTTTTTGGTTAACATAAAATATAATAAATATTTAATAGATATTACATCCATTTACTCAAAAGTTTCATTAATATTTTCTATAGAACAATTATTCAATAGTGTTAAGCTTCTTTATCGAAATTACTAAATTCCTTTTATGGGTCATCTGTTTAGAAAGTTTATCAATCATTATAATTAAATTCAAAAATTACAAGATATTATTTATTTATTGAAATATTTGATTTGAGTGCCAGATTTTATTTTTTGGTCAAGATGATGATAATGAAACAATCACTAATGATTCTCTCAATGGTTGATAAGAAACATTGATTCGCATGTATTTTTACTAAATTTATTCATTATTGTAGGATTAGGTGTGCATATGGATGGATTCGTGCATTGTTCTAATGATATTTTATGGGATACATAAATTGGAATATTTATTTTTGAAATCCTAGCTCGATTGAATGTTTTCGATCATTTCCCGCAATAACTACAGTTCGACAGGCTTTAGTAGGGGAAAGAATAATGCTTCAAGACTTCTTCATCACCCAAAACATTGGACCATGAATCTTCTAATATAAATTATCATACATGAATTTTAATTTAATATAGATCACAATTCTTCAATAATGGTGATATTTGGTTTTGAATTTTTTTGGTGGTGATGGATTGGTTTTTGGAATAATTTTCAAGAATTAATGGATATCCTCAGTTCTTCTTTAGGTTGTGGTGGTGTCACTTAAACTATAAACCTTGAGGTCATATTCATCCCATTCATGATCTACATATTTTGTTTTTAAAATTTCATTGACCGACGAAACAATATGAGTTTTTTTATTTTTCACATTGTTGATGGAGAAACTCATTGTTAGTATACATACTATGTAGAAGCAGTATCACACGATCCCATTTTCTGTCACTTATAGGGGGTCACTGTCACATAAACTTCTATGAGGTTATCTTGTTTTAGGTTAGGACCACCTAGGATTTGTCACATAAATTTTTTTCTATTTTTAAAAATTATTTATTTTTAGAAAAAATTCATAGAAACAATTGTTGTTTATCAATCTTTATATTTCAATTCATAATTTAATATCATATAAATATAACATTCACACCTTTTTTAATAAAATTTTCATACAATATACTCTCAACGTAATTATGTTATTCATTCCATATAATTGAAATTTATTATTACCCCCATTCCTCTTCTACATTAATCAATTCGATATTGAATTATGCATATAGTATTCAAGCATTTCATGAAATCATATAAACATGTTTGTATATATTATGCATAAATTGATTTATGTTCATACACATATGCTCGTAAATTAACATCTATATTTATATATTTTTTTTCAAATAAATGTTTCACCACGAAACATCACTCCATTTACAACTATAAATAGTATCCCACTCACATCGTTTCTTCTTCAAATATCTTCTTACTCTCCTAGTGAGTGAAACATATTTCACAAACCATCAACAATTTTTTAAAGACAAGTTTGAAATTTTTAAATTTGATGATTATGTTGTTAAAATGAATCGGTTGGGTATTAGTAAATCAATTAATGTTTATATATAACCATTTTAATAATGATTTAATTCTATTTGAAAATATTATAACATTAATAAATGTCTATATATATAAACACACACATAAATATATATATTTATCTATTTATAAAGAGGTGGTGTATGAAAATGGGCATCTAAGGGTATTTGTGTCAATAAATTTATTCTCATTTTAAAAAATTGTGACATTGAGGACATTCCACCACCTATTATTATTCTATGTGTCACCATATGACCACCCAACAATATCCACAATTTAATGTGGTTAATTTAGAGGATTAAAATACCACTTTTAAAACTAAGGGAACAGACGATGCGGCTCACATGTAATCCTTTCAATGTATTGTTTATGGTATTTTACGTTTTGAAGAAATATCTCTTGTGAATTGAAAGTTGGTATTACATATAATATAGGAAATTCCCTTCAAAAAATATTCATGAGTTAAAATGGAAATAAAAATAATAAATATTGATTGAAACATGTAAAACAATAATAAAAATATTATTATTATTAAAACTAATAATAATAAACTTAATTTTAAATTGTTTAATATTATACTATAATTGAAATGAATCCCTCGCCCACAACATGTCCTTAGGAAATGGTGAAAAAACTAACTCAGCTGGAATTGACCAGAAAATATTTTTTCTAGATTAAAATATTTGGGTGGGCTCGAACAATATCATAGCATAACATAGGATTGACCTAGAGTTAGCCTAATCCGTCGGGCAGGGCTGTGTTTTCCCAGTCGAGCCATGCACCTCTGTGATCTGACCATTAATATCAATGCATATAAAATTAATTATAATTTTTGAAAATTACCTTTATAATATTTTTATAAAATATATATATAATAAAATATATTAAATAAATATATAAGGTGCAATATATGAACTAATTGGAATAGGTATAACTTTTGTTGACAAGGGTAGGGGGTTGGAATCACTAATATTACATGTTTCCTGATTTTTTTCTATTCATTTGGTCTTGTCGGGTGGGCCGCTAGTCCGGGCTTTCAGGGAAGCCTCACATGAGTCAGGATTTTTTCAGGTTAGATTTAAACCCATAGAAGAACATCATTTCATTTTTAAATAACGCATCTAATTAAGGGTCATCATAATTGTTGGGATTTGATTTTTATTATTTAAAAAAATGCGTCTAGTGATAGGTGAAACTCATTCCTTCTTCTACATTTTTAGTCGCACATAAATTAATTTTTAAAAACTTTTATTGATATTTTTCTTTTATTATTATATATATAATTAAAAATATAATATGTAAGACCTAATTAATTAGTTAATTTAATATTAAATATTAAATAATTATTTAATATATATTTTTAAGATAATTAGTTATTAGTAGTATAATAACTATAAGTAGTAATTAATATTGTATTTAATAATATAATAAATAACACTTATTAATGATATAATATAATACGAATTATTTATTTTATTAATTAAAAATATTAGTTAAAAGTTTTGTAATTATTATTGAATATGTTATAGAATATATAAACATACATTAATTAATATGTTAATAATAAATTTTAATATAATTATTTGAAAAATTTTAATATACAATATAATTATAATTCATTAATTATAATATTTATTATGAAATAAGTATATATAACTAATTACTATTAATTAGAAATAATGTAGGAATTAATTATTAATAAAACAATTAATAATAATATGTAAACTACTAATATAAATAATAATTATCAATTATACTACTAATTATTAATTCATTAAATAGTAATATGGTTAATAATATATACAAATTTATTAATAATTAATAAATATATTAATAATATAATTTGAAAAAACTACAATTTCATGTGGTCAGACTGATAGGGTTTATTAGGTTGGGAGTAGTGGTCACATGGTTGAGTCCACAAACCAATTTATTATTCTTGGTTGTGTCTGACTGGTGGTCAGTGTAACCTATAATAAAATTAATAATTATTATTATTAATTTAATAATTAATAAAATAATTAATAATATATAATATTGTATTGCTAATAATTTTTTTATCAATATTCTAAATATTTTTTGTATATTTAATAATATAAAAAATAATACATGAGTAGTTAATTAGTAGATTTTTTATCTATCGATTAATAATATATTTAATATAAAATTAATTAGTATCTTTTGAATGAAATTAATTTATAAATTAATTGTTTCCTAAAAATAAGTATACTTCTACTGATTAATTATTTTAGCTAAATATAATATTTTTTTGAAATAAGGTGAAGATGATAACTCTAAAAACACATAACATTGATCTCATTTAAAACATTTGGATTGGTAAATGTATCACTCTAGTTTGGATCGTTGTCTTAGATGCCCCTCCATGCTGAATCCTGGTGTATAGTCAATGTGTCCATATTTTTATTCAATATATAAACTCTCACATATTCACATCATATGTAGCATCTATTGTATTTGTCACCACATCATCATTTGTTACAGTAAGTGGATTAAATGACACAAACCGGCATATGCTTCCATTCAAATGGACACATGACCCAACTGGTGGCATGACTTAATGGCTGTTCGCAATCCCCATGGGATAGATATTCATTTGTGGCTGTTGAGGAACTCCGTTGTGAACAATTTTAACATCATATTTGTCAGCATCACCATAAATAATTATAATAAGAATCTATAAGAAATGATAAACACAAGGAACAATGGAATGGTTGAAAAGTTTCATCAATATCCATGTATCCAAAAAAATGAAATTATAACAAAAAAAACAAATAACCCCAGGAATCAATGGAAATATACCTATTCTATCAACTCTATTACTTTTCCCATAAGGCCATTATCAGGAGTACTCATCGCTCCATACCAAACCATACCTTTACCTAAGTTAGAAAAAACATGGTCTACATACACGCATTTGGTATATATAGCATATGATCTAATTTTCCCAAAAGGATTCAACAATGTATTCTATGAATAACCATTAAAAATAAATTTTAAATTTTATAAAAATGCAATACCATTTAATGTCAGAACATGCATTAAATTTCATAATAAATGTGAAACACACAAGATTAATTTATTAGTGTGTTAGAAACATATAAATACTAGGAAATCCCTATACAGTTTGGGTTTGTGGGGACCTGATATCCTCATACACTAAGTGATTTATCCTAGTAATTAATCACCTACTACCCTGTTGAGTCCATAACAATAACATCACATCACTTATCATTTAATTCAGTTAGTGTTGTTGTTTAATCCTACTTGGGAGGACAGTTTGAAGCACTGCTACCACATATAGTATACATGTCCTTTACTACCCACCTTGAACCCTAGGATTCCATTGTCCCCCTAACACAATTCCTAAAAATCACCACCCACATATTCAAAATCTCCAAATTCCAACACAAATCATATCCAACCATTTCTATAGGGGAAATTCATTTCAAATACCTTACACAAAGACCTAATCACCTTCAAAATAACCCATTTACACAGGTTATAGAATTAAAAAAATAGTTGAATTTCAAAGCATAGAGATTTATGTTGTAAAAAATTGCACAACATGAGTACACTAAGCTTTTTCCATGAAACCCCCATGAAATGATTGAGAAGTGAAATCTAAGGAGTGAGAGAGAGGATCCTATGGATGTATTAATACAACATAAAAAAATGTTATTCAACAATTTCCAAATTTTAACAACCCTAAGTATTAATAGATACTATGTAGATATATCTTTAAGAAAGGAGGGAGATACCAATAACCGATTAGAGGAGACACTTACTTTGTATTTCATTAAAGGACATAGGTCAAAAGACACTTGAAATTGATGCCCTGAGGGGATAGGAGAAGGGGGATAATGTACTATGGGGTGTAGGTGTTGGAAAAGTGGGACAATTTGGGGTGAAATGGGATACATTTTCAAGATGTAGTTTATGTACATAAAATATATAAAAAATCCTCAGGAACACCATGTTTTCTAAACTATCCACTAACCTTATCAGTACCTCTAGCACCATTGGAAGTGGACACATGGTTTGGTGACATGGTATGAAAAATTGTAAGCATAAAACGAAAGGTTGTTTGTTTCACTATCTCACCCGACATGATTATATAAGGTTGGACCATGGTTTCCCCAAACCATTCATTAACCAGACACTGTAAAACATCCCAATAGAAAACATAGAATTCAATGTAAATAACATGAAAATATATTTTTGATAATATACAACAGAAAAATAAATTGAATACTACAAATTGACGCAATCAGTGTGACAATTCTGCCCACCATGTCAATTGTCAACCCCATGAATTCAATGTATTGTCTAATCAAAGAGTAATTGATTCCATTTGTCTTAGCACAAGACTATTGTTCCCACATATCATTCTAATCATGTCCTTGTTTCCATAGGACCCAAACTATCAGAATATATTTCCCTCAAATCACCTCCACATGGGAATCAACATTCAGAACAGGTTTCTCAATCAATCCTAAGCCTGGTTCTAACACAATATATTCCTTACTCAACACATGATAATGGTATATATTATACAAATTAAACATAGATACATAGATAATTTCATTAATTGATATAATCTATGAAGGAAAATTCAAATAGGTATGTAGAATTACTGATCCCCTCAGAATTCCTAAAGAGTCCATCATACCTTAATGTAAGGTTCCCTTTCTTCCTAAAAAGATGATGGCCCAAACACAATGTCACTTGTAGAAATACTTATTCATAAATTGTGAATTCTGTTATTCCACATCAATTATTAGAATAAGACATGTAACAACTATAGGATGTCATCAAACAATGCCTTATCATCTGAATCGTGCAGGTTGTTTCTTGCATGATGCATGGTCCCACTATTGATGTTGCCTGAAATTCTATATAGTATAGATGATACTAGAATGGAAAAGCATGTAGATCATCAATGTGATCCTTCTTTATCATGGACTCATAAATATTATAATAGAAAAATTAATCCAACCCCAGATGGTTATACCATTAAACAGCACTATCTAACTCACTTAAAGAAATCAAGTGTTCCAAAATATGAGTTTTCAGCTCTATCTGGACATCCTTCTATGGATTTTATGTCATAATAAGATTGAAATACATCCCCATTTCAATTTAATGGACTTAACAAAAAAGGAGAGGTGATCTAGGGGTACATATCAGAATGAATATAAGATGAAACACCATGGAACCTCAAGAACACATGAACATACAAATTAATGAGATCATGTACAACAATGGTGGCTCATATTTGGATAATGTGAGTGTATGTGGTAAAATGGTAACTAAACACCCAAATAGAATTCCATCCCCTAATTTTATGGGTTAAAAAGATGATAAAATAAATAGATACATCATCCCACTTCGAGGTAGGAATGTAGAGGGGCCAAAGGATGCCTGAGGACCTCTAATGTTTATCTATGACTTTTTTAAAGGAGTAACATTAAAAAACAATTTCAATGATGTAATGTATCTTGAAAGAACACCAAAATAAATGTTTCAAATAGTAAAACATCTTGGTGGAACCCAGATGTAGGGTCCAATATGAAAACTTATAGTCATTCATCACGACCATCCCTAGAGTCAAAAACACAACAAAATAGACTATGAAGAGAAGAAATCTTTTGGGAGGAAAGAACCATTGACTGGGTATCTCTCAACCATTTTTAAAATGTTAGGACAACCTAACCACCTACTTAACTATATTTTTTCCATGATCAGATCTAGATGAAAATAAATCAACCTCATGTTTGAAAAATACTCTTTCCCTTCTTGGAATTCTAGGAGCATCTAGGAAAAAATTCCAATATGTTTCTAATCAATCCTGTACTACTCCAGAATCTACGGCATAAACATACAAAATTTGGAATCTACAACTAAATTTCATTTACTATTTTTCTATATGCTGTTTCAATTAACCCCTTAAAGATACTATTTCCACCATATCTACCACATATACATATCTTATTGGAAAAATATATATATTGTGCTTTGATGATTTGAGAAGACTATATATCCTTAAATAAAAATATAATGTTGCCAACCCTATAGGGATTTCTACATCGATGATATATTGAGGTCATGGGTTTGGTAATTTCACTCAAGTGGCTAGATTTGGGGTGATCGATAAGCAACCAAATGGCCACCTTTCATAATTACACAACACAAAACCATACTTGATACATCACAGTAGACCATGTAACTCTAACACACCTCATATAAGATAATGATAGGGATATATGTCATCACCTTCTTGATCTCTTCAAAATATTCATAACATTACATGATTGAATAAAAACATACCACTTTTTTGGTATGATCTGTCATATGTGTGGCAATTAATGATTATTATTTTGTGAACTCAATGTAGATCCCTACTAGGCCAAAACGAATATGATTTTAAGAATTGAATTCTTCTCATCCAATGACAGCAATTTTATTAATCTCTATAGATAAAAAACCCCCGTTTCCGTATATCACATAACCATGAAACATGTCTTAATGAATCCACACATTTTATTTCAATAATTTAGAAGACTAATAATTTTCCCATAATATTCCAATAATGATGATCCCATTTTTAATACACTTATTTTGCAATTTTGATGAAAAAATATTGTTTTCCACCATAATATAATGTTTGAGTCGTGGTATCTATAGAACACCCAGTTCATAAGAGCATTGAAATCCAAAATAAAATTTATTTATCAAAAAAATATTACACATTATCTGAAATGGTGATAATTTTTTTAAAAATTTTTCTTGGTAAAATCTTATTCTCTCACCCTAACATGGTAATTCCTTCAATGGTAGACAATCAATGAAAAACAAAATTACCCACTGATCTGCTGAAAGTGATCATAAATATGTGGAAATGGGTATTTTTTTCCTGATCATGAATTGATTCATCATTTAATAAGAAATTTGTCAAAATAATCATTCATTTTTATTGAACAAAAGTATATTATCATTCCATCCAGAGACCGTCAGATGAATGAATCATTGGAACACTAAATCATCCAGCTGAATCTTTAACTCACTCAATTCAACAAGGGTTATATGATATGAAGCGAGGGGCATGATATATATAAGGCCCCTTCCTTGAAGATTTATTAATATTGAATTAAATGAATAATTCACATTGAGGATCTTTTCAGGTTTATAGTTTTAGAGAATTAGATCATAACTATTACATATCAAAATATTACAAAGTAGACACTTCTAGTAAGTTTTCATAAAATAAAAACTCTTACAAAGAAACATGTCTAGTTCCATGTTTTAGATAGCATGACTCTCCCTTGATCCCATCCTTCACCCAACTCCACAATAAGTCCTGCGAAAAACATTTCAAAAAAACTTGGGGAGAGCATAAAGAGCTCAGTAAGGGATACACAAAGATTGAAAACTGTTAGTTTTTCAAACATCAAGTAAACCATGTATACTTTATCAAAGTAATACCTTCACCTTCATGAAGTAGTAAAAACTCTTCACTGAATAAAATATCATTAAATACCCTTTTGTAACCAAAGTACTACCATAAAACCCATATAAAGAACACATTACATATAAAGGTAAATTTGGACATAAACATACACAAGTTGAATAACCATACAGTCAACTTCCACACATATCACTTAATGGAATAGCCATACGGCCAACTTTTATACATACTTAATGGAATAGCCATATGGCCAACTTCGATACCCAATGCATTGGAGGTTATAATGTAACCACCCATCCTGTTATTCACTGCACCACCTGTCATATGGTTCATCACGTAACCACCCGTCAAATGTCCAAGTACCATTATAAAATCATAAGACATAAAACAAATATAATGGAAAGAAAACATTTCCACACATTGATCACAATATATCACATAAATATATTGACATAACAAATCCATTATAAAAACCATTTTCAATACCAAAATACATAAAAGATTATATGGTATATATTTCATTTTAAAAACATTACGACTTGTTGAGGAAGCCAAAGACCAAATAATACTCGCGGCGGTGGAAAAGGTCGTTGTCACCGCGTACGTTAAAAGAAACATTCGTTTTTGTCGTTTTGTAAAATGCTTCGTAGAAAAAGATTCCTTTTGTATAAAAGTCAAATTCAAAGGGGTTTATACACCGTATAAAATATCGTTGTGTATAAAATGAAATATGCCTCAATGAATGGAGATTGAGACGAAGTCCCTTACCTCGGGTCCGACTTGACTCGATCGTTCTTTAACGTCCTGAATAATAAACTTGAGTTAATTTATATTTTATTAAGAACCTTTTTCAAGTTAATTATTCCATTTATATCACTTATTTCCATTTTATAAGCATTATGTAATCATTTATGTTAATAATGTTTGTTTTGTCGATATTTTGTTCTTTAGTCGAAAGTGGACTTCTTACAAAAACATGTTGTTCCTGTGGTCAAAGGTTCATTATATCCAGATTGAAATTCCTGATTTGGATATCATATATATCATATATATCCAGAATATACATGTATTTAAAATATTACATAATCATTTAGAGGTAATAAAGGAAATGAACCATTCGTGGAGACGGTAAGCCGTACGTACGAAAGAACGCTACTTTCATTTCTTTGTCATATTAATGGAATTTAATCTAAATGAGAGGTATGTATATTTT
Organism: Viscum album; assembly: GCA_963277665.1. Classification (NCBI taxonomy): domain Eukaryota; kingdom Viridiplantae; phylum Streptophyta; class Magnoliopsida; order Santalales; family Viscaceae; genus Viscum; species Viscum album. Next base: position 979,093,943 of record OY728161.1, read on the forward strand.
AACTCCATAATTATATTAATCATTTGGATTTAAAATACATAATATATATCCATTATATATATTTACTTATAATATTACATTACATTTGGGGATAAGAAATGAAATGCACCGTTCATGGAGACGGTAAGCCGTACGTACGCATGAATGCTACTTTCATTTCTATCTCATACATTAATGGAATGAAATAATAATGATATAGAGGTATATTATAATTCCAGTATAAAATCATATATAATAACTTTAAATCCATCCTTTATACATCCAACATATGGCATTAACGAATCAAGTCACTTTGAGGGGGCGATAGTCCACACTTCCTTAAATGAAGATATCGCATTTACCCATAATGGAAACCATAAAGGTATGCCCAAATTAAAAATTCAGAATCTTAAGGAAAACATAAACATATTATATATCATACATATATATAGTGACATCTTAATGGCCACCTTTGATGGTGTTAGAAGAATATCGAACAATCATCGTTTCGTGAGGTAGAAATTCACCATCCACTGAAACAGTTTGTTCTTTAACCATTTGACGTAGGTGTGTGTAAGTGTAGCAATAATACTTCTTATAAAAACATCCTAGTATATGGAAGATACAGGAGTTGTTTCAAAAGAAATGAATAAAAAGAGTTTACGGGGTTGGAGAAGCAAAATAAAACAAAACGACTCAAGTAAAGACATTATCTTAAAATCAGGTAACTCCCATTGGTTTGAGCTCAAAGGCTTCCATGGGAAGACTTCTGCCCAAAAAGAGGCTTCAAGGAGTAATAGAGGGATGTGTATAGACAAAATTATTAGATCTTGGCCAAGCCAAAGGCTTGAGAGGTGTGGGTAAGGTGGTAGAGGTGGGGGCATTTTATAATAGGAGAGGAGGGGAAATCCTGGAAGGTAAGGAAATGTTACTTAATTTGCAAATGGTTTTCGGATTTTAATTGTCCCACATTGATGTGATTAGAGGATAAGGTGATAAGGGTTCGAACTCCACCCATCCAATAGGTTTTTACATGTTTAGGTCTTATATTTTATATTATCATTCCATTTTATTTAAATCATTAAATAATGAGGTAATCACTCCATCATCATGGTGTCATAAATAATTTAACATATTTAATATCTTAAAATTAAAAAAAAATACAATGATGTAGGAATTTTTTTTATATTTTCAATAAATATTTATAGTCAAAAATCGGACTTGTATAACCCCATGAAAAATTGGTTTAGTAAAAAATCTCATGTTTGTGTCATTTTTTACTTTAACTTTAAATAAAAGTCATAAATGTCATTATCATACCCAAGTGGCACCATGGGGTACCAAAAATCGACCCATGGGTTGTATTGGTCGGCCATAACTCAACCAATAGGGTTAGGACAAGTTTCAAGATACTTTCATTTTATTATAATATCATTTTTACCTTAAATTACACTAGTTACCTTTAATCGCGATTAAGAACTTAATAGTTACTATCCACCAAAAAAATTATTTTAATCTCATTGAACCACATTTTACATCTTAATGACAACCATGTATGTTGTATTTTTGAAATTCAAAACACAGAAGTGGTAAAATTTCATTTAAACGAAAAATCAATTTTTATGAGTACCACTTAGTGGTTTCACTATTCATCAAAAATTGAAGTTTTTCAAATAAATACCAAAAATTCACCCTAAGCTATATTTGATATTCAGAATTCAAAAATGAAGTCTATTTTTCAAAATTCAAAACAGATAAGTCACATTAATTAATTTAATAATTAATTTCCGCTGTCATGACAAATAGCGTGTTTTTATGAAACAATAAGTATCAAAAGATTGACACCAGTTCAAGTCCAATTACAAAGTAAATTTAATTCCAACGACCACTATTGGATTATATGGTAAAAATATATTCTAATTTCACTTAAAAACCAATTCAAAATATTATCTAATCATCTTAATAAATTATATTAAAAAGAGGTTTTGAATTAAAATACAACATTTTACACTATTCATTAAAAAATGAACTTTATCGGAAAAATACCAAAAAATTTCACAAAGTAATATTTGATGTCCCGATTCTAAAGAAGAGTTTTATTTGGTCCAATAGAATGTATATGAGTGACCAAAAATATATTTAATGACGGTTCGCCATCAAATGTTGATAAATGGATCTTTCGTGAAAATTAGAGTATATAAGCCTAGAATTGAATTATTTTCTTATATTAAGCCTTTATCCTTTATTAGATAAATGTAAAAACATTTAACAAACATATATAATCATATTTTAGTTATTTCTATCCATTCCTGCCAGTACAACGACTACGTGTTAACTAACATTTAAAATAATATTATTTTATTACTAGTGTGCAACATACGATTTCAAAGAAACTCTTTGTTGCGTATCAGGTACGCTATCGAACATAGAAACCCCTTTAAAGTAAAATTAATATTTAATTCACAAATATTAATAAATATGAAAATGTATTGTTCTTTATTTATCTGGGATGTTACATCCTTCCCCCCTTTTGGGAATTGCGTCCTCAAAATTTTATTCACTTATAAAAATAAGTGGTGATATTTATCCCTCATAGCATTTTCAGATTCCCACGTTGCCTCTTCAACCATATGGTTTATCCACAAAACCATTACCTAGTGAATTTCTTTATTTCGCAATACTTGCTCTCTTCAGTCAAGAATTTGGACCGGTTGTTCCTCATAAGATAGGTTCTCTTCCAGCTGAACTACCTCTGGACTCAAAACATGAGATGGATCTGGCATATTCATTCTCAGCATCGAAACATGAAAAAATTTATGTACTTGAGATAAACTCGGAGGTAAAGCCACCCGGTATGCAACTGATCCAACTCTCTCCATAATTTCATATGGTCCAATGAACCTTGGACTCAGCTTTCATTTCTTACCAAATCGCATCACACATTGCCATGGTGAGACTTTCAGAAAAACATGATCACCTACCTCAAAAGAGAGATCCTTCCTTCTGTTGTCCGCATAACTCTTCTGCCTGCTCTGAGCTGTTCTCATGTGTTTCTGTATCAGCTGAACTTTTTTTGCCAACTCTTCTACCAATTCTAGTCCCATCAGCTTTATTTCACCCACTTCATCCCAAAAAACTGGAGTTTGACACCTCTTCCCATATAAGGCCTCAAATGGTGCCATTTTATACAGGAATGAAAACTGTTATTATAAGAAAACTCAAACAAAGAAAGATGTTGGTCCCAAATTCCCTGATAATCCATCGAACATGATCGTAGCATATCCTCCAAGGTCTGAATTGATCATTATGACTGCCCATCTGATTGAGGATGAAAAGTTGTAATAAAATTTAATTCAGTACCCAACGACTTCTGAAGGCATTTCCAAAAGTTAGAAGTGATCCTGGGATCATGGTCAGATACAATGGAGAGAGGAACTCCATGTAACAAGACTATCTCTTTAAGATACAATCGAGAATGTTGATCTAGGGAAAAAGTATCTCGTATAGCAAGGAAATGAGCAGATTCAGTCAAGAGATCAACAATAACCCATCTTTCATTATTACCTCGAGATGTCTTCAGTAATCCCAAAACAAAGTCCATAGATATATTCTCCCATTTCCACTCTGGCACTGGTTGAGGCTGAAGCATCCCTTTCGGTAACTGCCACTCTGCTTTAACCTGCTGAAAAGTCAAACACTTGCCAGTAAAATCATCAATATATCTTTTCATTCCATCCCACCAGTAATACTCACACATATCTCTGTACATCTTAGTACTGCCAGGATGAACTGAAAACGGAGAACTATGAGCTTCACATAACAACTCTCTCTTCAACTGTGAATCAGAAGGCACACACAATCTCTTCCCAAATCTCAAAACACAATAACTATCAATGTTGAATTCATGAAACATACCTTTCTGTACCAGCTCTACCTTTTTCTGCAACTCACTATCTTGCTTTTGTGCTTGCTTGATTTTGTCTGATAGAGAAGATCTCACTGATACCTGAAACAAAATAGAAGGACATCCTTCACCAACAACTTCTATGCCATAGTTCATCAAATACTTAACCAAAGGATCAAGTTCCAAACGCAACATCGTTAATGAAGCATTACTTTTTCAACTCAAAGCATCATCCACTTTATTTTCTTTTCCCAGATGGTAATGAATTGTACAATCATAATCCTTGATTAATTCTATCCATCTCCTCTATATCTTGTTCAATTATTTCTGAGTGAATATATACTTTAAACTTTTGTGATCAGTATATATTTCACACTTTACTCCATACAAATGATGCCTCCAAATTTTTAAAGCAAGAACAACAACAGCTAATTCCAAATCATGTGTAGGGTAATTTACCTCATGAGTTTTCAACTGTCATGAAGCATAAGCAATTACCTAATCATTGTGCATTAGGAAACAACCAAATCCTTTCAACGAAGCATCATTGTATATAAAAAACTCACCATTCCTGGAAGGTAGTGCCAAAACTGGAGCATTCACCAATCTTCTTTTCAATTCATGAAAACAATCATCACATTCATTTGTCCAGATAAACTTAACACCCTTCCGAGTTAGCTTAGTCATTGGAATAGATAACCGTGATAAATTTATAACAAACCTTCGGTAATAGCCTTCCAAACCAAGGAAACTACCAATCTATGTTACATTTGTGGGTCATGGCAATTCTTTAACAACCTTTGTTTTTTTCAGGATCAAAGGTTATCCCATCATTAGAAACAATGTGACCAAGGAAAGAAATTTGTTGCAACCAAAACTCACAGTTTCTAAATTTCCCATACAATTTCTTTACTTTTAAGGGTTTCAAAATAACCCTTTAAGGTCTTTCATGCTCCTATTTACTTTTAGAAAACACGAAAATATCATCAATAAATACAACCACCCTTTATCACCTGATTCAACTAAGCCATCAGTGTAGTAAACAATTCAATTCTGATTCCAACCATCTCTGGTTGCTGATATAAAAGGTCATTACACTCTGTATGCCTTCCTTGAAAAGCTGCTCTATTTCCTCTATGGAAAACCATTCTTATCACAGAAATACCTTAGGTGAAGCAACATGGTAATCCATAAATGCTATATCATTTAAATCATATTATAATTTAACACTTTTCTAACTCCTAAAGTTGTCTAAACCGACCTCTGATACCAACTATAAGGCCCTGGCCTTAATCCTTTATTAATATTGAATTAAATGAATAATTCACATTGAGGATCTTTTCTGGTTTAGAGTTTTAGAGAATTAGATCATAACTATTACATCTCAAAATATAGCAAAGTAGACAATTCTACTAAGATTCCATAAAATAAAAACTCTTAAAAAGAAACATGTCTAGTTCCATGTTTTAGATAGAATGACATTCCCTTGATCCCATCCTTGACCCAATTCCACATTAAGTCCTATGAAAAACATTTCAAAAAAACATGGGGTGAGCATAAAGAGCTCAGTAAGGGATACACAAAGAATGAAAACTATTAGTTCTTCAAACATCAAGTAAACCATGTATACATTATCAAAGTAATACCTTCACCTTCATGAAGTAGTAAAAACTATTCACTGAATAAAATATCATTACCAACCCTTTTGTAACCAAAGGACTACCATAAAACCCATATAAAGAACACATAAAATATAAAGGTAACTTGGGACATAAACATACCTATGTGGAATAACCATACAGTCTACTTCCACACATATCACTTAATGGAATAGCCATACGGCCAACTTCTATACATAGTTAATGGAATAGACATACGGTCGACTTCCATACCCAATGCATTGGAGGTTATAACGTAACCACCCATCCTGGTATTCACGGCACCACCCGTCTTATTGTTCATCACGTAACCACCCATCAAGTGTCCAAGTACCATTATAAAATCATAATACATAAAAAAAATATAATGGAAAGAAAAAATTTACACACATTGATCACATTATATCATATAAATATATTGACATAACATATCCATTATAAAAACAATTTTCAATACCAATATATATTAAAGATTATATGGTATTTATTTCATTATAAAAACATTACGGCTTGTTGAGGAAGCCAAAGACCAAATAATACTCGCGGTGGCGGAAAATGTCGTTGTCACCGCGTACGTTATAAGAAACATCTGTTTTTGTCGTTTTGTAAAATGCTTCGTAGAAAAGGATTACTTATGTATAAAATTAAAAGTCAAATGGGTTTATACACCGTATAAAATATAGTTTTGTATAAAACAAAATATGCCTCAATGATAGGAGATTGAGATGTAGTCCCTTACCTCGGGTCCGACTTGACTAGATCGTTCTTTAACGTCCTGAATAATAAACTTGAGTTAATTTCTATTTTATTAAGAACCTTTTTGAAGTTCATTATTCATTTTATATCACTTATTTCCATGTTATAAACATTATGTAATAATTTAAGTTAATAATGTTTGTTTTGTTGATATTTGGTTCTTTATTCGAAAGTGGACTTCTTACAAAGACATGTTGTTCGTGTGGTCAAAGGTTATTTATATCCAGAATGACATTCCAGATTTGGATATCATATATATAATATATATCCCGCATATACATATATTTAAAATATTACATAATCATTTAGAGGTAAGAAATGAAAGGCACCGTTCATGGAGACGGTAAGTCATACGCACGCATGAACGCTACTTTCACTTCTTTCTCATATTAATGGAAATAAAACTAAATGAGAGGTATGTATATTTTACTTCCAGAATTATATTAGTCATTTAGATGTAACATACATCATATATATCCATTATATATATGTACTTATAATAGTACATTACATTTGGGGATAAGAAATGGAATGCAGCGTTCATGGAGACAATAAACAGTACGTACGCATGAACGCTACTTTCATTTCTATCTCATACATTAAGGGAAAGAAATAATAATGATATAGAGGTATATTATAATTCCATTATAACATCATATATAATAACTTTAAATCCAACCTTTATACATCCCACATATGTCATTAACGAATCAAATCACTTTGAGGGGGCGATAGTCTGCACTTCCTTAAATGAAGATATCACATTTACCAATAATGGAAACCAAAAAGGTATGCCCAAAATGAAAAATTCAGAAGCTTAAGGAAAACATAAACATATTATATATCATATATAAATATAGTGACATCTTAATGGCCACCTTTGACGGTGTTAGAAGAATATCAAACAATCATCGTTTCGTGAGGCAGAAATTCGCCATCCACAGAAACAATATGTTCTTTAACCATTAGACGTAGGTGTGTGTAAGTGTAGCTCTAATACTTCTTATAAAAACAACCTAGTATATGGAAGATACTGTATTTGTTACAAAATAAATGAATAAAAATATTTTAGGGGGTTGGAGAAGAAAAATAAAACAAAACGACTCAAGTGAAGACATTACCTTAAAATTGGGTAACTCCCTTTGGTTTGAGCTCAAAGGCTTCCTTGGGAAGACTTCTGCCCAATGTGAGGATTCAAGGAGTAAGAGAAGCATGTGGAGAGACAAAATTAACAGATATTTTCCAATCCAAAGGCTTGAGAGGTGTGGGTATGGTTGTAGAGGTGGAGGCCTTTTATAAGAGGAGAGGTGGGCACTCTTGGAAGGTAAGGAAATGTTACTTTATTTTCAAATGGATTTCGGATTTTAATGGTCCCATATTGATTTTTTTCGAGGATAAGGTGATAAGGGTTCTAAATACTCCCATACAATAGGTTTTTACATGTTGAGGTCTTATATTGTACATCATCATTCCATTTTATTTGAATCTTTTAATAATGAGGTCATCGCTGCATCATCATGGTGTCATAAATAATTTAATAAATTTAATGTATAAAAATTATAAAAAAATACTATAATGTAGGAAATATTTTTATCATTCCAATGAATAATTATAGTCAAAAATATTACTTTTATAACCCCATGTAAAAATTGGTTTAGTAAAACATCTCATGTTTGTGTAATTTTTACTTTAACATTAAATAAAAGGCATAAATGTCATTATCATACCCAAGTGGCTCCATGGGGTACCAAAAATCTACCCATAGGTTGTATTGGTCGGCCAATACTCAAATAATAGGGTTAGGACAAGTTTCAAGATATTTTCATTTTATTATAATATAATTTTTACCTTAAATTACACTAATTACCTTTAATCACGATTAAGAACATAAGAGTTACTATTCACCAAAAAATTATTTTAATCTCATTGAACCACATTTGAATTCTTAATGAAAACCATGTATGTCAGATTTTTGAAATTCAAAACACATAAGTGGTAAAATTTCATTTAAATGAAAAATCAGTTTTTACAAGTACCACTTAGTGGTTTCAGTATTCATCAAAAATTGAAGTTTTTCAGAAAAATACCAAAAATTCACCCTAAGATATATTTTATATTCCGAATTTAAAAATGAAGTATATTTTACAAAATTAAAAACATATAAGTCACATTAATTAATTTAAAAATTAATTCCCTCTATCATGACAAATAGCGTGTTTTTATGAAACAATAAGTATCAAAAGATTGACACCAGTTTAAGTCCAATTACAAAGTAAAATTAATTCCAACGACCACTATTGGATTAAATGTTAAAAATATATTCTAATTGCACTTAAAAACCAATTCAAAAGATTATCTAATCATCTTAATAAATTAAATTAAAAAGAGGTTTTGAATTAAAATACAACATTTTACACTATTAATTAAAAAATGAACTTTATCGGAAAGATACCAAAAAATTACACAAAGTAATATTTGATGTCCCAATTATAAAGAAGAGTTTTATGTTGTCCAGTAGAATGTATAAGAGTGACCAAAACTATATTTAATGATGGTTCGCCATCAAATGGTGATAAGTGGATCTTTCGTGAAAATTAGAGTATATAAGCCTAGAATTGAATTCTTTTCGTATTTTAAGCCTTTATCCTTTGTTAGATAAATGTAAAAACATTTAACAAACATATATAATCATATTTTAGCTATTTCTATCCATTCCCTCCAGTACGACGGCTATGTGTTAACTAAAATTTAAAATAATATTATTTTATTACGTGTGTGCAACGTACGATTTCAAAGAAACTCTTTGTTGCATATCGGGTACGCTATCAAACATAGCAACACCTTTAAAGTAAAATTAATATTTAATTCGAAAATATTAATAAATATGAAAATGTATTATTCTTTAATTACCGGGGATGTTACAATATAGGTTGCTGAAACAAAATAAATGGTGAACTCTAGATCCCATTAAGTCTATAAGACAATGAAATAATCTTGAAAAAAATCAATAAACTCATTGACCATAGATGGAAAGAAACTCTATTAACCATCCCAATCAATTTATAGTATAGGGGGGGATTAATGAAAATAAAGTCTACCTATATATACAAATATATGTCTTTCTTATCCGGACCATGAATCCCAATGTTTCCCTTAAGTGTTGTAATGGAAAACCATCAATAATATCATTCATTGCGGGAATTATTTAATTTTAAAAAATTCATCACTAGGATCACATACAAAAATACCCTCTTCAGAATAAGAATGTATCATTTTATCTTGAAATTTGACAAGGAAACGACATCGGACTACGCTCAAAAATCATACTATGTTTTCTTTCCAAGTGGTGTAACAAACTCTATTTCATATGTAATAATCTCGATTGAGATTTTGAGTAAATAAATAAGGTGAACATATAAAAATGAGTGTGAAATTCCTATATCAAACAATGTAATTACTATAGATGATACAAAAAGAAAATTACCTATAACTATCATGGGGCCTATATCAGATTCCACTGACACAGAATCCATAACATTCAACTGATTATTAGTCCTTGATAATATGGTTTGTCTCTAACCCATGGCTTTTTTTATGTCGACTCTACCAATAAGAAGATATATCCATCCTACCATGTCCATAAGATAAAGAATCTATTTTCCTAGAAGTATGAGAGTGATTTGAAGTTTCCGTCGGAGTGGTGGACCTCACACCACACTAATTAGAAGGAAAATGTATAAAAAACCATTATATGTGGACTATGAATCATAAATGATGGCATTCACTTGGAGGGACAAAATAGTTGGATTGAATGTTCTCGAACCTTCCACAATTATGGAACACAACAATTCCTTCACATGTTGTTACTGAGGGAGGCAATCAAGATGGATATCGAGAGCCACTACCACCTTTTTACCTCTCTCATCCCACTTCATCTTAATTTTTCGACGATTCAACTCAAAATCTTACAGGCACATGAAACTACCAAGGAAGACCCAATATAACTACATGGTCTATTTCACTCATTAATGATTGATTGATCACATAAATATAAGTATTTATCTAAAGAATGAAAACATGAGATTATTTATTTAACCTTGACTCAATTTCAAAAATTTGATCCTTCAAAATACCATTATAGATCAACTCTTTATAAAAGTTAAATAGATCTACAAAAAGGATGGAATATTGAATCACATAACTACAGCTATTGTAAAGAAATAATATCCCATGTAATGATGATATTTAATTTCTTAGGATAAAATTTCACATTAAATTTTTCCTTAAAATCATTCCTTCCCTTATTCATAGGTTTCCCAACCTGAACCATACTATCCTAGAACATATAACTGGGGACCTCCATCATAAACACATCACACTTTAAATTAATGGATTCAGGAGTTTTTAGGAACCCAAATATCCTTTCCAATTTCTCCCCCCAATATTTAGCTTCCTAGGTTAATGTTCTTTACATGACTGAAGGGGGAATATACCACAGGAAATCCCAAGGCCAATCCTTCTTTGGGCCATTATACAACATCACTATCCTACGATGGACATAATACTGCACCTAATCTATGGCTATAATTGCACAAACCATCTCTTCTATGTGTTTTTGATCAACTGGTGGGCTTTCCGACAAATAATTTTCCTCTACATCCTCTTACGGATGTATATCAGTTCAATGGCGATGCATGATTCTACAAAATTCAAATAAAATTAAAATGATAATATGAAATACATCATACCAACAGAAACTATATGATGAACATAATTTTTTTTTTAAAAATATAAATCATAACATAAACCAATCCACCCTACCATGGTGCCTAGGCCCACTCTACTTCCTGTAAATTACACCAAATAGAGTTTTCAAAACAACTTCCCCAACATCCCATGGGTTCAAAAATTCTGTTATAAGGTATGAAAGATAAAAACCCCACTCACAACTGTCAAATGAATCCCTTATAGTCCTGACAACTATATGTACATCCATTCCCCAAATTAGAATACCCAAAGAAACATGAAACCTTCTCTAATATTATTTTTTCATGAAATTTCACAATATTTCATTCAAAAAGGCACCTAAACTTGCTCCTGGCATGGCTAGATGCGTGTTCCCAATCACCATTGGTTGGAAATGTGTCCATGCATATAAAGGAAAGACATTGGGATTGATTTTACTAGAAAATTATTCAACATCATCATAGGGAATTATAAAAAAATTTCATATCAAAATCTAAATAAATGAACCATATATAAAATTAAACGATATATACATAGTCAAGTAAACAGATGGAAAAAATGGAAAATGCACCAATAAAAGAGCCAAAAATCTCCTCATGAAAAAATGGTTAATTACCCAATGTGTCTCCACCATCACTTTTACAAATAGGACACTAACATGAGTACCTTACACATCGATGCCATTTTTTCTTTTACATGAATCAGAAAAAATGAGCTCTATATTCACCAATTTCTTTTATGTATGGTGTGATATCACATTACAAGTAAGTTCCCACATGGATTTCTATGCATATAAATTTTAATAAAAATCAAGATACAAATTTACAAATAACTAAAATAGTAAAATTTTAAAAAACAATTTTAACATTATAAGAAATGTGATTGAAACTGTAATAACTAGTTAAAAAGTAAAACCAAAACATAAGTATCATGGGAAATTACTATGTAGATAGAGTATGTGCAGACCTTGGATCCTAAAACTCTTATTTATCAAAACAAGAATTCTAATTCCACTCCCATAATTTAACCACAACTATAACATCATATAATATCACAAATCATTTATTATGCATTATAGAATTATCCTTCTAGATAGTATTGGTTGTGTCCCCACTACCTCATCTTGCACATTAGTCATAGTATTTCTAGATAGAGACCAAGGATTCCTACATGATTCCCCTATTTGTGTTGTGGTTGGTTCCATATAAACAACTACTCTTTAATTTCAATTGTATATATATATATATATTTAAGTAAGTGAATATTAACCTAATTACCTTATCCCATATTGATTTTTCTTATACATTAAATTATTGGGATAACGCCTTAGAGTATTAGACACATTGATTATGTCATAACTGATACCCCTTCTGATAGGAACGTTGAAGTGATAGGATTATATTCTTAAATTTAGTTCAATTATTGGATAATATACTACGATGGGGTAAATTATATTAGAGTTTGAGTTGTGAGTACTCATAAGTGGATGGGATTTCTTCTCATAAATTTCACACATGATAATATCCCAGACTGATGATTATGATAATAGACCGATCAAAAATAATTCTATATGATTATGTGTCATCAAATATTCCAATATGTGAATGTGTCTAACGATACTTATACTTGGATATTATTATTATTAATGTATGTTATGATTCATTCACATAGATGTTTTTCATAAACAATGATAGTAACAATTTATATTGAATTTGGATAGGTTGGGTGCATCATGAGTAATGTGTTATTAATAATTATTCATGGAAGGATTTGTCCCTTTTACATTTATAGAGTATTATATAATGATCCATTAATTGAAATATAACAACAGAATTAAATTCAATGGAAATAGTGTAACAATGAGTTTATTTCACATATTTAAGGAAATACATATCAGGAACCTAGGTTGATGAAATTTGTGTGCATCCTTCTTGATGAGATATTGAGAAAAAAGATTATATTATTCAATGGTAGTTCATATGTGGTATTCTATTACATAACATGTGGATGGATAATAATCATAATATTTATAATTCCCATTTAGTGAAAATGAGAATTAATCCTAGAGGGTCACACTCTATGTGTTTCTATTTTTCTATAATAAATTCTATTTGAATTTAATTATTTAAAGAAATTGTATTTTTGAGACAAGTAAATAATATTTTTCTAGTTTTATTTATTGGGAATACAATAAAGGTAATAAATAATTATTATTTTGTTAATAAATAATTTTTTTGATTATGTGAATTTATAATAAATATTTATTCTTTGGATTTGGATTAAATGATATACCTTATTTATTGGATATTTTAATAATTTTTTACTCAATGAATTGTAAATGAAATAATATTTATGAATAAAATATAAGTTTAGTTATGCAATAAATGTCATGGAGTTTTAGGGTACAATGATTATATCAAACAAGGAATATTTATTTAAAAATGTTAAAATAATATCTATCATTTCACAAGTTGTCGCATGTCCTAAAATAATAATTATATTTTTACTATATGTAATGGAGTGTATTAAATATTATAATAATATTCAATGGATAATATAAAATATAAATTTTTTTGAACTTATTCATAAAATCTAAAAATTGATTATTATGTTTATTGATCAGGGATAATCGAGAATTGAGAATCGATGTGTACAATCAATTTCTCTCTCGAATCCTCCTTCACTCTGCCTCTAATGTATAATAAAATATAGATGGCACACTAAATGTTTTAAGGATGAGCAATCCAGATAGACAATTCAAGATGATTGATTCACCATTCTAGTACATAAAAATAAATCATTGTATTTCAGTGTTCGGAGGGTCATGTATGGATCACATCCAGTGATATTTAGTTCTTGAATCATAGAAACACAACAACCATAAATTTAAAACAAACTTTAGGATGATCAAAAACATCATTAATGGTGATATTCCATAATTCTATCTATTTATTCATTCATATAAAAACAAATCAATTATAAATTAAATGTGAAATAATCCTCTCTAGGTTCCAGGATTCCCTACATCATTATTTGGTGGAAACATTTCATTGTTCATTGCACTATGTTCATGTATAATAGTATGAATGATCCATCAAATTGTCCTATCTATTTTAGATTAACTGCCCACTAAGGAACTTCTCCTACAACTATACCCATCATTTATATCACGTAATAACAAACAACTTCCAAATATACCAAAACACCACATGTCCAATAACTTATTTTCTAACCATTTCTTTAGTGTAAATCCCTTTACATGGTGACACACACACACACACACACCACATTAGCATTGAAATCAACACTTTACCCATAGAACAAAATTTTGACAGTAAGTGAATTTAGAAGAAAGAACAATTGATTTTTCAAATAATGGAACGAAATGAAATCAACTACCATTTTCCATGAAACTAAAATACCAATTTATAAGAGAAATCTAAAAATATTGGGGATCTAATGGAATCTAAAACAATCCTTAATCATAAAATGCCACACATTATGGTCGGATTAGGCCAACCATATATCATGACAACCATCAAGTAGTAATAAATTTAAGAAATAGGGGATGAGAGAAAATATATAAGTGATATGAAATAGTTTAATGTAGTTTCCTTTAATAAAAATAGGTCAAAAGACACCCTAAATTGAATCCATGAGGAGATTGGAGAAGGGGGGTGATGTACCTAGGTTTGGAGGAATTATCAATGGGAGAAAATTAAGAGTGAAGGATGTTAAATAATATATGGGTATCTATAAATTTTCAATGAGAATATCACAAGGTTTGGACACACAATTTACCAAACCATGTGCCAAAAAAGTAGGTTCCTCTGGATCCCCTAGTATAGGTCGAACAATTTTACAATCCATGGTCCAAATAGTGTGGGTTCTCTAGTTATATTTTCTCATCCCAAACAGTCTTCTTAGGTTAGCACATGGTTTCCCCTAACTATGTTCCAACAGTGCACAAAACTATATCTCCCCAAAAACATCAAATTTCACTGTAAAATTCCCATATAATATATAGATGAAAATAATGAAAAAAATACTCGACAAAAACTAAAAATGGCACCGTGGTTGTGACATCCCATGTCTCCTCACCAGTACCCAATCATAGCATGAATGAAAGTGGTTGTTGGAAATAACTCTCTCCCAAATATGAAGAAGATGGTTGCATTCCATTGGGTATCTAATCACCTGGAAAAAATGTAAACTCAAACACACTCCCCTCTCTATATATCAATATAAAATTATCTGGATAATTTAGTGACTTCTTTATAAAATTCCAAGAAGATTCATTAAGGACATTTATTGTGATAACATGTGGATGTGGTTTATCTATGAATGTATGTGATGGTGTATCTAGTTGATCATGATGGACATCCTTCTCGTGTTCCACATCATCATGTGGATCATCTATAAAATGATTATAAACCTATTACACATCTATATGAGGATAATCACCCTTATCATTGTTTGACACCTATATGAAAATATCATGATAAAACACATCCATGGGAAAATAGTTCTTACACATTGAAAATAGTTCTACTCAATTTTTCCTCCAACCACTAGATTATAAATATGATTTACATGTATGATAATATGAAAACATAGATAACAATTTTGTAGTTAACTAACGATAATAATTTATTTTCAAAAGTTAGAAAAATTAATATCATGTGATGATTTCTTCACCTATGTTTTGAAGATATAATTATGAGGTCATTGGTTAAAAAGGGAACATGTTATTCCTCACCACCATGAACCACAAATTAGTACCCTGACTAGTGTCACATTGTGGAAACTCTAGCATTATTCCCTGTATGCCAAAGGTGGCCAACATGTAATATGGGAATAACATGGTACAGTGGGGAGACTATACCTATATATCAATGTAAATAAACATTTAAAATAAATACAATCATTTATATATATAAATATATTTCATTGAAATGATATCTAGGAAAGTAAGAAAAATAATCAAAATCAACCATACCCAAATAAATGAACTATGTATTATACATGTCATGAAATAAAACAAAATGAACAATATTTAAAAATATATGGCTAGAAGAAACTGAGAAAATGGCAATGAGTCTATTTTGATCATATATTCCCATTACCAATCCATGATGTTGATGCCCAAACTAACAAACATGTAGAATCTCCTTGGGAAATAAATTATCATTGATGCTCGAGTATGGTGTGAGTGAAACTAATTTGTCCACATACAAAAATGTCCCTAAATTTTACCATTAAGATAAATAAATTTCTTATATAAGTGGTCATGTTTAAAAATATGAATAAGTTTCAATCAATTTTTGAGAAAAAAATTTTCAACTAATACCTTGAGAACGTGGTGAAACCTGAGGATAACTATATATAAATACATATTTGTTTATAAATAACACAAATATTTATAACTGTCAAAATTTCAGTAACATAACATCAATATAAATATAACCTTATTGAGAAAATATATTATCCAATGTAAAAGTCAATAAAATTCACATAAAAGAAGATGAAATGTTATAAAATGATTAAAAAAAGTTGGAATCCCAACTAAAAAAATCAGTTTTGGAGGACTTTTAAACCATTTTTACCAACAAAAAATTTGAGACCAAGTTTTACACAATTCAAATGGAATAGATATCTTCACAAGATTGGATTTGACATCTCATATAGCCCAAACAAACACTCGAATCAAAGGATAGGGTTATTTGAATATCAATCTAGGATTTAAATATATGTTAAGATAATAATTAATTAATTATTTATATCTATCACCAAAATGTAATAAAATGTTTTTCAATCAATAAAAATTTGTCATTTTCTTTTTGATAATGATTTTTAATTATTTTATAAATCACGTTACAATAGATTGAATAAAAATTATCTCTAAATAAATATTTAGAATTATATAAATAATATTTAGGAAAATATATTTTATTAATATAAATATTTTTAAATTTAAATATCAAAATACTATTTTTAATAACATATAATATTTTTATGATGTGATCATTTTATCAGCACTAAAAAAACTAACAATAAAGACTGTTTTGAACTGTGCTCACAAAGGGTGGCTGTTATCTACAATAAAAAAAACACAAATAATGGGGGTTTATGATTAATTATAATAAAACAACCATTTATCATCACTTTTATGAGTAAATGATAAAATTATTTTCCTCGTGAAAAATAAAAAATCACTATAGAGGAGGGGGCTTTTATGAGTGCTAATAAATTTATCATTTATTATCACTATTAGAAACCACAAATTAAATCACCCCTCTATCAGTGTTATTTTAGCGATGATAAAGGGATGTTATTAATAATATTTATTTTTATTTAGTGATGATTGAGGCTGATCCCATCCATATCTCTTTCAACACCAGATATCTTATGGTTGGAGAAACCAAAGGTTTGACCACTATGATCAGTTTGTACACTTGGATGCCTTTTTCCTGCCGATGTAGAATATCATGCATGGGCCCATCATGTGCCTACTTTCATAGTTTAAAGGATGATTTTAATGTCGGATGATTGGAACCATGTTATATAGGTGATACATGTGGATATGGTGCATTGTGGTTAGGGGGATACTAATGAGAATATATAAATTCTATAGCACAAACCACGGGCTCTGGTTCTCTAGAAACACAAATATATTTTTTGACCATGTCCACTATATAGGAGTCGAGTAATATTGGTTATCACCCATATTTTATTCCTTGTAAGGATGAAATCATGCACTCGATGAAAATGCCTCCTTCAACCATCATAATCTAGCACATCTACAACATCCCTTATAAGAGGAGGAGAACATGTTAGTGGGACACTTAGTAATAATTTTCTAGTATAACACGAATCAAGAAATTTGGTGTTGTAGATGGGTTTTAGTATATGAATTTATGGCTGTAATGGACCTTTATGTTTTTGGTGTAGCTAGTAAGGGTTAGTCAATGGTGTATGAGAGTGGAAATCATTGAGTCAAGCCCAGAAGTAATTTACTTATATTGGATTGTGTCTGATGGGGGATAGTGTGACCAACAATATAATTAGAAAAATGTATCATTAATTGAATAATATATAATGAATATAATAATCTATAATATTATATTAATAATACATAATTACATTATTAACTTAATTTTGAGTAATATATTGAAAATTATAATAACTAATACATGTGTAATTAATTAATATATTTTATATAATTAAGGATTAATAATAAAGATATTATAAATTATAATTAGTGTTTTAAATAACGTTCAAGTAAAAATTAATTCACACTTAAAAAAATTTATAGTAAAACTTATTAATTATGTTGTATAATCAAATAACATAGTCTTATATAATATGCAACTGAGAAATTTTAGAAACCTGTAACATCAATATTGGTAAAAAAACATAAATGGTAAATGTATCACAATGGTGTAAATACCTA
Source organism: Viscum album (assembly GCA_963277665.1). Taxonomy (NCBI): domain Eukaryota; kingdom Viridiplantae; phylum Streptophyta; class Magnoliopsida; order Santalales; family Viscaceae; genus Viscum; species Viscum album. The sequence continues at coordinate 979,112,439 of OY728161.1, forward strand.
TTAAAATTACCTTATATGCTACATCCTAGGGTATAATCAATGTGTCTATGAAATATTTATCAACGTTTATTCTTTAGAATATGCACAACCTTTGCATAACTTTTTATAGTTGCTACTTTATCATCCATTGTGATAGATGGTGGGTAAAAATTCTCCCCACCCAAATCTTATCACGGTTCGATGTAAAGTAGGTGATGGCTATAAATCTATACCATATATGAAGAGGATGGCTATTTTGTTTTGGGTATCTACTCAAAAGTGAAAAATTTGGACTCAGACACGCTATAATCACCATCTATAACTTTATTATAATCGGAATATGGAATATAAAGATTGGTAATATCACTTGTAGATGCATCTATGACCTCTATATGTATAGCTTGTGGATGTGTATTCTCTATCAAAGGATGTGGTTGACCATATATTTGAACATATGATAGATCCTCCTTGTTCTCCACATCATCATGTTGAAAATCCATAATATGATCATCACTATATAATACATCCATATAAGGATCATCACCAAAAATATCATCTGATTCATTAAAGAAAATATTATGATATATCTCATCCAAGGGAAGAAAAAACATTGTCACCACATAGTGAAAATATTTCTGGGAAAATGTGACCCCAAACATGAGATTAGATATGTGATTCACATGTTCTATATGATCATTGTATACAAAAAAAATTATTAATCAAATGATAATTAAAAAGATATAAAAAAGTGTGAGGAATTATTATCATTTGATAATGGCCTTTATATGTTTTGTAGATTATAAAAATACTGTCATATTGTACTAGGGTGCATTTAATTTCTCACTACCCTAAATAGCCAATTGGTACCCAGGCTCACAGAGCACTTTTGTTCCTCAATCCCACATCCTTCTATTCAGGTGGCTGCCAAATTGTCCTACAAGTCTAAGGTGGTAAGGTTGAGAGACTCTTACATCATATCTACGTAAATTTACAGTGGAAATAAATACAGTCATATTCATCTATAATGATATTTTAATGAAATTAAATATATGAATCTCGTGATAAATTATCAAATTCATACATGACAAAATAAATGAGTTATGTACTGTACATAAAATGTATTCATACAACATGACCCAAAAGATTAATGAATCCTAGGAAAAACTCTAAAAACGGTCCTCATTCATTCCTTGGTCCCAAATTCTCATTCTATGTCCAATATTGACATTCCTATACATATAAAAACCTTGCATATTAAAAGGAACCAAATTGTCATGGTGGCCCAAACATGTTGTGTTTAAATCTCAGTATTCCACCACCAATGATTTCCCAAAATATGGGAATCTAAAAAAATAAAATTCATATAGAATCTCTTAAGGAAAATAATTTAAAAGTTTTAATATAATTTTTCATAAATGAAAACACAACCAATGATACTAGGTGTTTGTAGTGACACATGAGGAATGATATCTATATGCATATAATTTATTATAAATAATAATAAATTATGAGAAATGATAAAATTTGAACACCATTACACCCATATTGATGTAACCTCTAATAATAAATACAGTATTCACTGAAAGAATATAAGAAAACCATCATAGATAAAGCTGAAATTTCATTTAATCTTAAAAAATTATAGATTACCAATAAAAACACTATTTTTGAGGAATTCCAATAAATGTTTTCTAATACAAAACATGCTCATAGGTTTTCTCATTCAAAATTACTTATATCTCTTCGCAAGAGATGATTTTAAATCTCTCAGAGCCCAAATGGAACCATGGATCATAATTTATGGAATTTTGATGTTCATGTCATTTTTTCGACATATGTTGACAAATTAATTAATTTATAAATTCTTTCTATCCCCAAAATATTATTCAATTCAGTTTACTCAAAATTAATTAGAATTTTTTAAATAATAATTAATTTGTAATTATTTTATGAATCATATTTAACTAAATAATTTTCACAATATGTGTAAATATATATTTAGTATTTTATAAATCATATTTAAGAAAATATATTACCAATTTATCAATATAAATAATTTAAAATATTAAAATATTTTTTTAATATACTATTTTTAGGAGGAATCCTTTTATTGACACTAAAATCAAAGATAAAGATAGTTTTTGACAATAATAATTAAGGGAGGTCTTTATCTGTGATAAAAAACACATATGAAGGGGTTATTCTACCAGCGATGATAAATGTATAATTTATCATCTCTTTTTGGTATCTATGAAAACAATATCCTGTTTATCATCTCTAAAAAAATTATAAACATGGTCTTTTATTAGAACTCATAAATAAATACCCATAATGAGTGATTTTAGAACTACTATATTGGGTAGCACTAAAAAGGTTTGATCCTATAATAGTGACAATTAATATTTATCCCTACCATATCTTGTCCAATTCCATAATTAAAATTGATTGAAAAACATGTGTTTAGAAATTATACCAGAAAAGATTATCCAGAGACAAAGTCACACACTGTTTAGAAAAATAAAGGAAAAGTACAGTAGGCAAGCAGTACAAACTGGATCATACAATTATATGTCATAGAAACCATTCCCACCACCAAACCTGTTTCCATATCCATGATCGATTGCCTCATCTATAGTAGCTGACTCCCAATCCAAACGTTAATACTGCTTCAGAGTAATCACATACTGTCGTCTTATATTTAATTGTTACAAATACAAAAACTCCATAGAATAATTCATTCCTTTCCTTTGCTGGGAGAAGATCTGGTGGACATTAGAAATTATAAATTATGTGGAGAATCATGATTATTCATATATTTTTACTTATGATAACCACAAATAATAAATTATATATTATTATAGAGTCCAAGAAAACCGTCAAATGAACGGGAAGAATTCACATTTAAGGATGCTTAAAAAACACCTTAGACAATAAATATCACTTGGATGAATGTGAGGATGAACATGAGAACAATAATAAATTGAAATTAATTTCCCCCATGAGTTTCCAAATAGTTGTGATTGTAGACAGTACGCCACAAAAGAAACCTTCAACTATAATATTTTTTCACATATTTTCACAACCCATAATAAGGTTAATCCCCCATAATTATGTATTATTTGATATTTTTGATTAGGTAAACCTTGTCGACTATACCCCAAAATTAGTTTTTGATGATTCCATAAATTCATAGAAGCTAGGAGTCCTTGATATATTTGAAGAGCATTCCAATGATTGTGGAATAAGCGGTAAATTCAGTGTTATAGAAACTCTTGTATCACATGACTTAGATAATGAGGTCCCAAATAAAAAAATTCCCACTCATTCACTGGATAGGTCGGTATCATGAGGGTTTCCTTAAGATATTGTAGTTTATATTTAGGATTAAATTTGTATTTATATACCCATTGTAATGTCACTAAATAATTATAAAGTGTTGTATAAGAAGGATTTTTATATATGAATGAATTATTTTGTTGAAAATATGGGAATATTGTTCTTTGAATTAGATTACTTTTAACAGACCTACGTACACAGATGAATCATCTCCTTCACAATTCCAACAATTTCTTTCATTAATGGTTTATGTATAGAGGAGCTTATTGGATTATTGGAACAAAGATATTCAAGTACTTCATAGCTGGATTGCTCAATGATTTAGGGGATGAGATATTAGTGATTTTACAGTAATTAAACATCATGAACAACAAGATCTGTTTTTTCCACATCACCAAGTCACTATTGACTTGGTCCACTATAAAGAGGATAATTTATATTTGGTGTCAGTCATCCATCTATTCGATCAAGGCTGGCATCATCAACTCGATGATGATATAGTTTTAAACTATCAGAATATTCTAAAACTCTTATGGAAATTGTGAGTGTGTGAGATCATAGCAGTGTAATTCTCGAGATTCATGTTCAATTGTAACAAAGATCAAGACAAGTGGAGTGACTGATGGGGTTTGAGAAAAGAATTAGTGGGTGTAATGGAACTTTTTATTTTTGGTGTTGTGGAAATTGGGTAGGCTTTTGTGTATAGGGCTCATGGAGAAGACAATGGCGTAGAAACCCATTAGGTTATGGTAAAACACGATTACAAAAACTACAAAGCATGAGCTGTGTACTATAAATATAACTGCCTAACTAATCATGAAATACATATAATATTACTATGATTCAATGTACCTACATTAATCATCCCTGTTTTCAACCAAAAATGGTTTGTGCCGACTCAAATTCCTTGTGAGAAGTAGCTCATGTCTATGATACTCAGTTAGATTCAATGTCAAGTTGAATTATATTCAGGTTCAATGTATATTGTGATAGTAATTATTATTTATAAATGGATAGTGGATTATTATGGAAAATTATATGAGCTATAATACAATAATCATTGACCCAGTTAATATATATTTTGAATTATTAATTTTCTTGAATTATATGAATCATTCCTCTTATGTCAGAATACTACTTTTATAGGTAAGTGAACATATTAAATGTCTCAAAATTATACATCATAATGAATATATTATGGTATGTTTCATTTTAAATAAAAAGATACCATTTGACCCTGGCACATAGTGATGTCTCATGTTGAATCCATGTTTATTTCTTCCTTGTATTTGGGAGATACATACATTCATTGTATATGTATTCCAATTGAGCACATCAATGAAAAAAATAAAATTTTCATGAGCTATATCAAATACCCTAGTAACCTAATAGTCATTCTATCTCATAAATGGCCTAATTAGAGTTCCCAATTTCAACATTCTAGTGATTAGAACCTTACATAATATATGAAGAAAGAGTAAATTATGTTTATACTAAACAATGAAATATAAAGATACAAGTTCATGCCCTCAACACTGCAAATAAGGATAAATATCATTAAACAATAAGGAAACCCAAACCCAAATCAATAAATAATTAAATTACTTTTTAATTTCGAAGAAAAAATATCAGATATAATAATGGAAAACATCTCAACCTATCACCTACAAGAAATTTGGGTATTAAGGATAATGAACATCTGTCATCTCCATGTAGCGACTTCAATTTTCCCAAACCAAGAATAAGATAATCAATAAATACCTTATACAAATGGTAGGGTCTAATCTATACATACCAGTAGGTTATCTCCATGTGTTCCATACACAATACCAAAACAATAAATAAATTAGTCTATCAATTTAAATAAAACTAGTCAAGAAATTTTACTTTCATAGTTATAAATAACAGGATTGCAGTCAGAGTTATGAATGATATATCAATAATGATTGAAATGAATTTTTTTTGAAAAATTGTTTAAATAAATCAGTTGGTCTGAATAAAATAGTTCAATAATAAATGACATGTATAAAAAATAAAATAAAGCAAGCACCGTCTTAACGAGCCATGCTATTGATTATATTCTATATAATTGGATCCTAAAAATTCTCAATAGTCAACAAATATCTTGATTTCTGTGAAATATCAAATCAACACCTCATTTGGGGAGTATCAATAGACAATCCATCTAAACCCCATTAGGGGAACAATTATCAGAAATCAAGCCAATATTTCTTATGTTATTTGTGTCATCAATATTATATTTTTTGGGATTAGGATCCTAGAATCCTTATCCCAATGACATAATTACTAACCATGGTTGCATGTTCTTTAATAAATCGACAAATCAATCAAATTGACCAAAATTTATTTTAAAACATTTAAAATTCAAATTCCCAATTTTGGGTTTTAGTACTCTTTTCACATTTAAAAAAAATTAATAGGTTTTGAACATTTAATGACATTTTTATTTATATTTCAATTTAATTCAATTTCTCAAGATCGAAATCATATCAGTCCATAAATACAATTTCAAAATCAATCCATCAATTCAACAGTTTTGGGTATAGATAAATAATATTAGGTTGGGAAATATATTAAAATTTCCTTTAAATATCATTTCTGAAATCCAATAGTGAGGATCATGCATGTAAACTTTATAATTAATTTATTTAATATTTTTAAAAATAAATACATGGTCTTAATAACATTATTCATTGGTGAATTTTAATCATCCAAAATGACCTTTTTCAATTACCTTCATTGTGCTATGAGTATACAAGGATAGCATACATATAGAGTTGATGCATGTGTTCACATATGATCCTTGAAATAAACTACATGATCTCTATGTTCTAGTATGGATATTAAAATGTATTTCCTTCTTCATTTCAGATATCTTTTCTATGGTATTAACGAAATATATCATTCACATATCCTTCTTAACTGTGAGAGAGGATGAGGAGGTGAAAGAGAATATAATGTTTGAAAAATTCCTCTATTCTCAATTCAAGGTTTTTATCTATGCTAAACATAGTAATATTTTTATAGAGTTAGTATATATGTTAAATTATTATTTTATTACTTATTGGCCCTTAGATATCATTTTTTAAGTTTATTAGACCACATTCCATAGAATAATAATTCTATTATTACTTTTTGTGGTGTGTGCCAACTTTCACAATAACATATATTATATAACTACTTTTTTAATCAATATTTGTGACCTAAAATAGCCTTGATCATTTTGAAGTCCTCTATCATTTTTTGAACTACTGGATAAATATTTTATATATAAATCAATATTTTATTAACAATCTAGTGACTAAATATTTATTACAATACTCAATAAAAAGTAAATGTTTTATTCTCAAGCCAGTGAAAAAATATATATTTAATTTATGTGATCATTATGACATGGATAAAAATTTTCCATGTACAAGAGATTAATATTTAACCCCTTATATTAACTATTGTTAATTATAATTGAGGCTACTGGAAACACATAATGTGTGACCCTCTAGGATTCCTTTTCGATGGCATTGGGTGGACTTGACTAAAGTCCAAGATTAATTTCTAGAAATGGATCATCAAACCCTAGAGAAAGTACTTATTTTCACAACATAGAAAACCACATCTAAACACTTACAATGTTATATAATCCATTTCTCAAAACATATCAGTAACTAGGTTTCATAACCTTGTCACCAACATATATTCTTGATATGTTTTTCATTGTAAATATAAAATAAACATGACATTACACCATGTCCCTGTAATTTAGTTTCAATGTTATATTTAAATAAAAGGGACGATATTTCCGCATCCATATATATGGATGAGACAAATCCTTCCATGAAAAAATCAATAATGACATGTCACCCATGATGTACCCAATGTATCTAACATTTCAATGAATTTTTATCATCATGGTTTATGAAATACATCTATGTAAATGAGTTATGACATGAATTAATAAAAAACAATAAGTATAAGGACCACCACACATGCCCATTCATAGGAATATAAAATGAAAAAAAAACATTATATTCCCCACTGGTGGGTTTTTTCTATTAATCTCCCATCATAGAAATTACCATCTGTGAACATCATGAGAAGATGCCTCATCTTCTTTATGAGTACCCACACATGATAGTCTATGTACTATGATTTCCACCATAGTACGTTATCCATCCTTAGAATATTATTTAGGAATATCATCATATCATATAAAGGTCTACATCCTAGAGGAGTATTGTTATGACCTTATCAATGAAAAAAATACATTAAGACATTATTAAATTAGGGTCATGCAGCACAACAAAAAATATATAAGAAGTAGTTTTATTAATAATAAATAAATTTAATATACATGTAATATAAATAAAAAATAGTTGTTCCTAGCACACTAACTCCCACAAACTCCCACATAGAATTGATCCAACTACAGATGACCATCAGTCAAATAGAGCTCACATGATAGTTACATTTATGATGAGTTAAGGCTTTAGTCAAGGGGTCCATGATGACATAATTTTTTATATAATGATCACTAAAAAAATAATATCTCTTAAAGTATATCCCTTAATAGATGATTCTTATGACGTATGTGCTTCATCTGTTGATGTGACATTGACTCTGTTGAAAGATTCACTGTTTCATATTCTCATAATAGAGTGCGATATGATCTTTGCTGCTAGATAAAACATCAGGATATTGGAATTTTTTTCATTCATACATCATATTTAGATACCATATAAGACTTTATATACTCAAAATCTGCTATACAATCTGCCACCATAGCCTGCGTTGTTCTCTTCTAGCCCACAAAACCTCTATTAAATGTGAAGATGTATCCCATTCTTACCATCATTTCATCATTATCATTTTTGGAGACAATAATATCCCTATCCTATGATTAGTAGTTCCATATGTTATCCATAAACCATTATCATATCCTTATTATTCCTCAGATACATAAAGACAGACTTTACTAACATCCAATAGTGGTCACCTTGATAAGCATGATATATTCCTACAACACTTAATGTGTAGGAGAATTATAACCCATTACATAACATGAAATATATGATTGAAACCATCACTGATTCACATAAAATCATTGTCATTCTTTTTGCTTCCACAAGTGTGTAGGGACACATTTTCATGGACTGATGAATGCCAGGTGATTGTTGAAACAATCTAGTCTTATATTTTTCCATAATGAATCTTTTCATTATCATGATAATGTATGTACTTTGACATAGTCTGAGAAACCACATAGATATATCAAGATTAACCTTGATCCCTCAAATATATTCATCCTCACCGAAGTCCTTCATAGAAAGTTATTTCTTAATCCATGCCTCAATAGACTGTAAGACATGCATTTCATTTAAGGTGAATTATATGTCATCAACATATACAATTAATAAAATCAATTAAATCCCACTAAACCATTTAGAGACGCACGACATTAATTTGTTCATTATAAAAACAAATTATGTTATGGACCCATCAAAATGAATGTTCCACGACCTGTATGATTTCATTAATCAATAAAATTATCTTTAAAAAATATATACCTAGTTGGAAAACTATAGAGTAAAAAACCATCAAGCTATTCCATGTAGAAATATACTCTCAGGATTCCATTATGGAAATAAATTTTATATAAAATTTCCAAATCTCATTATCTAGGAAATACAAAATGACAGTTATAAAGTATATGGATTTTAGCATTGCAACCAGGGGAATTGTCTTTTCATATTCAATAACAAAAATTTATATAAACCCGTTTTTAACCATTAATGCCTTGTAGGTACTTAATTTTCCTCCAATGTATCATTACTTCTAGAATAATCCTTTTTAATGAATGGTATTTATATATAATAATGGTTATAAAGAAATATAGACATTGTTTTGGTACATGGAATTCGTTTTTTAATTCAACAATTCATTCCACTTGTAAACATCTTAAAAATTACTACTTCCATATGGGTTAGAGGGTAATTATCAAAAACTAATAATGAGTCCCCATCATCAGTGACTAGAAAAGCATACCGTTATATTTATCTAACAACTCTTTTAATTCTATATTGTAATTGTTTCTGTAGAACAATTTCTTCTTCCACATGGCTTTGAAGAATTTTTATGACACCAAATATTGCGTATCTTGATCCTAGACTTCTTAAAAGTCTATCCTTCTACCACAATATCCATCAGAGATGATATCATCCTCAAGATATTTGAGATGTCTATTAACCACAACCTTTCAAATGAAGGATTATATCAGGAGTATCCCTTTTCTACTTTGGAATATCCTATAGACATACACTTGATGACATGGGGTGAAGGATTATAACTTGAACATGCCATAAAATATTCTTGAAAACTCCACACAAGTATGTAAAAAAATATATTAATTTATATCCCATAATTATTATGGAAAATAATAATTTATCTATGTTGGAACTTTGTTTAGTATGTATGATTATGTTTATAACTTGTATCCTGAAAAGGATAATAAAATAATCCCATGACTCATCATTGATCATATGATGTCCAACAAGGTGTGGTTACTAATTTCAATTACACCATTCCTCTAAGGTGAATAATTAGGAGGGTCTTGAGATAAAATTCAGATGCCTGTTAATAATCAATGAAGTGTTGATTAAGTTATTCTCCACCATGGTCTCAGTTAAGCTGATTAATATTCTTACCATTATGGTTATCATCTACATTCATGTAATCCTTTATTTTATCAAAATAATCCGACTTATACCAAATTAAGTAGACATATCCATATATACTAAAATCATCAGTGGAATTAATAATGTATGACATCCCATCCATTTCATAAATAGGAAATGTTCCACACACATCAGTATGAAATAAATCAGGAATATGATTATCCCTTTAATATTTACCAATAAATGGCCCTTTGGTTATTTTTCTTTGTAAACATTAACGAAATACAACAATTTGTTTTAGTTCAAAGGAATATAAATATCCATCATTATTTAACGTAGACCTTGAATGATATAACAATAATTGTAGACCTATTTGATGCTAGAATATTTAACTCTCCTTTATCAATATTTTTGAATCAACATGTTTTATATATTTGAATAAATATGTGAGCCTCAAAAGATGTATCTAATACCGAATTTTTAGAAATATATAAGTTGTAATAAATAAAAAATGCACTAGAATCTCTCCATTACTTTCCTAGATTGATGTAGTTTGTCTTCCAGAATCACTTCTTACAACATGAGAAATAGGAAACATCATGTTCCTTTTTATTCCCCTTGATATTTGTCTTATTGGAAAGGCATGAATAACATTTGGTCTTAGATGCCTTCATTTTACCTCTCAATTTGTACACCCTAGATACAGAAGGGGATTAAATCTTCATATTATATCTACATATAGGAGAAGTGTAAGATGATATGGAAGAGACTTATCAACGTTTTTCATATTAGAATTAAAAAAATCTAGTGAAACTACAATGGAATACTGGGAGAATAAAGTTGGTGGCTAGTGTTTTGAAAGTTTACACATTTGAACCTATAAAAAGTCAATCTGGATGGCGAGCATGACTACATGAAACCGAGATGCCGCCCCTTTCCATGATTTATAGGAAAGAGAATCTTGTAATTCTCAAACCATTCTTCTCTAGCTCTCTCCATTTAAATACCATGGAGGTCATTATGAATTATATACACATCCATATTTTCCATATACCTAATTAGTTAACTAGATATCGATTAAAGACTCAACCATTGAAGGATGAGAAAATCAATCAAATTTATTTCATAGATAAGGAAATCTTTATCACTCACCTTTTTCACAAGTGGAATAGGCATTCATGATTCTGGAATGTATGATTTCTGTTCATGGAATATCACATCCCAAAAGCATCTAAACTACTGATGGAATTTACTTCTAATTAGGAGGTAGTCTTTATCCAATATAAATTATATAGATAGTGTATATGATAGACATGTAATTTGATTCACAAATTAATATGTGAAAATTATTAGAAATTTTCATGATTTGAAAATAAGTGAGAAATAATAATATAAATATTTTATATTTTTTATTAATTATTTATCCAAGTATTTTATCATTTCTCAAAAGTCCTTAACATTGAAATCACAATGTATTGTTTTTTATAATTCTAGGGGCATGGATCCCCATTATTTTTATAATGATCTAGTCTTTTCCCACGAAAAGTATAATAAACTAATTAGGTAGGCGATATTTTTAACTACATACATGATGCTCCTTGATCCATTCAGTAAATTCCCCTATCCAAAAATCCTTACATGGATTTCGTCAAAACATTCATCAAAATTTGTATAGAAATACTATGGCCATTAATTCCAATAAAAAGTTAAGTTATGTCACCAAAAACTCTCATGATAATTCTTTGATAAATGTTTGGATCCAGACATTGTCCATGTATTACACCATGTTGTAGGGTTTCATTCTCAATCTATTAATGGAAGGATTATTTTGAAAAAATAATTAATTGTGGGATTCTAATTTATTATTAATAAATTTTATCTACTTTTATCCATTACACATGTTGTTAATATTAAGAGGATGTTACAATATTAATTAACTATGACAGATAATACATTTACACATTATTAATTTATTTATTTTCTACCATTATACATTAATTCATTTATTTTTATAATTTATGCCTTGAATTCTAAATATAAATAGTTTAATGGACTGAAATAAATTATTAATTAAATCAATTATTCAGGATATATATCTACAGGTTGATTTTATTAGCATATATTACATCAACCTCTAACATTGCCAAAATAACGCATATTTCTAATCATGATATGAGTTACATCAATCCACATGTCCACTTTTGTATCACATAGGTTGGAATCATTATAGTTTGATAATCAAAATACTCTAATTCCTTGTGATGATCCCTTAATTATAATTTTTTACTCCGATGTTTGTGATGGAAACAAATGATTGGTTAAAGGGTTTTACTTAAGCATCATTGGACACATAGATGCAACATTATAATGGAGGGAGGGATGAATCACATAAAATAATATAATTTAATATTAAACTATTTCAAACCAATTCAATAAATGAAATTAAAGCATTAAAAACATACAAAGGACTTGGTTAAGCATATAAATTGTTATACATGCAATAAATATAAAAAATTAAATGGCTAGAAATCATTTCATTATTCGTTCTTTTATTATTTAAGATAAATTTTCCAATATTAATTAATTAATTAGTTAATTAATATACTTAAATCTAAATGATCGATAAATTTTATTTGGAGATATCCATCATTAATTAAATTCATTGTAAATAAAAAATAAAACCAATAATGACATATTAATTATAATAAATTGACTGAACATTTAAAATTCATCAAAAAATAATTAAATTGCCAAACACAAAAAGATTTTCAATTCAATAAAATAATATTTTAATTCTACAATTTTAAAATTTAATTTACTTTTAATTTATTCAATTAGTGATAGACTAGAATGCATGTACATCCAGCTACACGCCATGTATGATGATCTCCATATATTTATGTTACCCGCCTAGGGATCCCGTGGGTTAAAACAGACAGAGTACATGTTGTAAACAGTCCATCAACAAACCTGGCATCCACATTCCATATTACATTGTAATACTGACCAATATATGATGTGAAATAATTCACCACATGTAATTAATTGATCTATACATCAAGATAGAGTGTGCATGGGAATATGATATGTACTCCATCCACACGTAGTGTAACCTAGTTTTATTGGACAAGGATTTGGAACTTCATGATGGAATCTATAGTTATTCTTCATTTGTTCATTAACCATTATAGAAATTAAATACTGAATGAAAATGAATAATAAACATGGAGGAAAGAAATGGACATTACAAGAATCTACATTAAGAGATATCTACTTAACTGAAAGGGATCAAATTTGTTCATCTATTCTTTAATCAACCATGAAAATGGATTTGGGGAAAAAAATGATTAATGAGTGCCATATAACCCATATAATTCATATTAATGTCAAAATGGATGATTATTAATCTTAAATAGGTGTTCAATATTTTTAGTTAAATTTTATGTGGGTAAAAAGATCACACTCAGGGTTTGTTGGAGGGACAACACGGTTCGTAATAACCTTGCGCCTTCAAAGGAATTATATTTTAGGTGCTCTATTTCGATGTATAGTAACATTAACCATTATAAAACCATGAAACCCTCACTTTAAAAGTTTAATTTTAAAAGGTATATGTTCTTTTGTTTGGAAAAATCATGTTCCCCCTTCTAGTGGCTCCCCCATGGCCACACGATTTTGTTGTCCAAACACGACATTTGTTTTTCTAACCGCAAGCCAACTCTACATAACCCCATATGCTTCCAAATTTTTTTAAAAAATTATCACTCGATAGACCATTAAATGATCCATAACAAACGAATGATGTAAATAGGGTTTAGGATTACATGAAAACAAGTAATAGTAAGTTACATCCTCCCCACCATAAAAAATTTCTATCCCGAGAAAGATTGTTAAGAACGATTTGTATCAAAAAGATGATCCCACTACTTGCTCATAAAATCTTCATGCTCCAAAAATAATGTGAATTAGAACCATGATTCTATATCATACTGACAAAAGGTATCATCCTATAGAAAGTAAAATTTCCTTAGTATAAAAAATCATAACTAGATTCTCAGTCATGGATAAGTCAATATAAACATCAATATCTTCCAAATCCATGATATGAGAGGGGTGAAAAAGAAAATTATAAAGCTATGATACATGATATGAAATTTTTATCAAATTCTAAAAAGGTTGAAGTGATAATGAAAATAAAATTGATTTACTTTTAAACAGTCCGAAAATGTCCCAAAAAATAGGATAATGATTCCCTTTTCTCCAACGGAAACAATGACAAAACCATCATGAAACTGTCAAAAACACAATGGCACCAACAGAAAAATACAATGGTAATAAATGATAACAATAGTAAGTTTTTAGTTTCTATGTGTTGTCAACATTATCTGACAAATCATATATATATTCATCATTATCTATTGTACCAAAATTTACCCATCCAAAGAAAATTGAAAATTCCCCAACCAAAGAAATATATTTTTACATTTAATTCCTTAAAAGGCATCTAATAGATCCTTACAAGTCAATTTATGGTATCTTTATTTTAATTAAATTCATCTAGTTCCAAATGGACATCATAATCCCCATCAATGCTGGTAAAAAAATCATGTAACATGTTCTTAAAAACTGTAAATGGATCTTTTCTTCTTACCATCCATCTATGGATTATATACAATACTCAAACATACCTATTTTCGTAGTGCCTCATAGAATACTCCCAAAAAATGAAAAGTAAAATGAGGTTTTTTTAGAGAATATAAAAGAAAGAACCCATGGGAATGAAAAATCGATTCAACATAAATACTTCCAGAAACCCAAACATTTAATGTATCTTGAATGGGTAAAATGTGTGAAAATTGGGTTATCCTATCAATCACAACCCATTTCACATCATTCCTTGAGTTTCACATAGAATCAAACCATGATGAACATAGATATCTCATCCCACATTCAGGTTCTCACAAGATACATAATAAGGAAACCGAAATATATCTTGTGATTGACCTTGAATTTTTTGCAATGTATAAAAATGAGAATGAAATTTATAGATGTATCATATTATACCTGGAAACCAGAATCACCACTAATTCTTGTATAAAATCTTCATGGTTCCAAAGTGCACTGTCTTATAGGAATTATTACTATCCCCCATCATGGTCACAGTCACTGCTAGTGTCACATGAAATTGACTATGAAAATATAGAATACCCCCTGAAGATAATTCTTAATCACCAATGATCTCCATAGCATAAATAGTGTTTCTAATTCCATGAAATTTACCATCAAGATATTGCACCTAACTAATAATCATTAGAAGAGAGGAGGTCAACTAAACACTGGCCAAGAAAACTTCTTCTTCATCCACTGAAATACCCAAATGAAACTATGAAAATAATTCCATTAGATTCCACTCTTCTAATGATCCATTCATAGATTGTTTTGGAATATTCCTTTTATAAGTGTTATCAATGAAATTACCCATTCTTGGGGTGTAGGAAATGTCAAAATAAAAATACTATTGAAATCCCAGAAAAACCTCTTTTGTAGATTCAGATTTTTTTTAGAGAATATATAACTCAGTGTTTTTTTTCAGAATAAAAATAATAATCCATTCTTTGAAAATGTAATGCCTATAACTCTTAAGTGCATGTATCATAACCATGAGTTCAGGAAAATGATTCAGCTATTTCATCTCATGTGGAATAATCTAATGAGAGATATATGAAACCATGTGATAATATTTTATTAGAACATAAACCAAACCTAAACCTGATGCATCATTGAAGAGCACATTGCACTTCCCAGTCTCTAGAAGAGTCAACATTGATGTATATGTCAAATGGTTTTTTTAAATTAATAATAGAACCTAGATATTATTCATCCAAAAAAAGATTCCCTCCCATACGAGTGAGAGATATTATAAAATAAATAAAAACTGATAAATCCTTAAAAAATGATGTAATAATCATCCAATCCAAATGATTCTTTATATAATGAAACATTTCATAGTTTATATCAAGTCATAACCACATTAAAATTCTTATGATAAACTAAAATACCATGTTCTAAAAGAAAATTTCCTAATAACATCACCTATTGAATCTAGAAAACTAATTTTATTATATTGGAATCAATTTATTGATTTACCAACATTTCAATAACTACTCTAATATAACACAGAAGTTCCCCCATAGAAATATAGTACACCATAATTTCACAAAAAAATACCATTTTAAACGAATTGAGGTATTAATAGAATATTATTTCATTGATGCCATAAATACTATACGAGCATTGTTTTCAGCCAAACAGAATTAAATTGTACTCAATGTGGTCATGCATACTCAATCTAGTTTGTTTAACCATACCCTTTGTTTATCATTAATTACATTTTGGATAATTATTTGATATATTCGATTAGAATCCTACTATGAAAAATTTATGTTGAAGGATCCTTTAGCTATTTATTATTTAGACTATATAACGATATCTAGACATTTCTTTTTTCTTATTACACTCATGTTGACACCATCCTTTTGTCTTTAATAAGCGGTTCATCTTGTGACACTATGTTACTAGAAACATCAATATACTCATGTTCCTTTGGAAGATCACCCTCTACCAGATTATTATCCTCTTATAGATTAATGTGTTTCTACTGATCCAACTCTTAAATATATACATTATATTTGGATGGCTTGTTGACCCCTGTATTTGTAGCTAAATGTTTCACTATTGGATTTTTCAAGTAAGAATAGTGCTTACACAGTTTTAATTTTTTTCCCTTAAGCACTATGTTACTCCCTGAGTCTCAAGTTCCTTTCTTCCCCTTATTCCTTATTAGACTATAATGATCTCAACCATGCATACACTCATAATTTTATACCAAAAATTGATGGGATTTTAGTTGTTTCTAATTTGACTGTCATTCTCTCCATCTAAGACCAGTAAATAATTAGGTTCTTGGAAACCTTCCCCTGTGTCAACCTAATAAATCGAAACATTAAGCATTATTATTCACTTATGGATCAACATTATCCATACTATGCATTGGTAATCAAAAAAACCAGTTTTATCATGACATGAATGGGACTATATAGTTGGGATGAGCTAAGGGATTCTCGTTGGTTTAGAAGCTCTCACATTGGAGCCACTCCTTCATTACCTATAGAATAACATTCTCAATTGGTGTAGAGGGGGAGGATCTTGAATGAACACCAATAGTATACTCCTATACTCCAAAACCAATTTTAGAAACAAATTGATATAAGTTATGCTCATTATAATAGGTTTGTAACCAAGGATCTCCCTCATCCAACATTGAATGTAGGGTCCCAACCGAATTTCACATCAAATAAGAAGATATATCTACCCCCTTTGAATTATAAATCATCATCCCAAACACCTATTGAATAGGAACACCTATTATTTCATTATCTAGGATATCAATAGTGCATATCTCATATGGTACCAAACTACTGCTAGCCAGAAATGGAAGTTACCTACATGATGAGAACCAATCTTGCTATAGATGACCTAGAAGATAACTAGAAATACAATAACTATACTTATTCTCAAACACAAAAACTTTATTAAATCAGATATATTCACATACCATGATCAATATTTCATCAATAGTGGGATTATAGATGTCAACCTCTATATAAATGTTTTGTGAAATATGATATAACTCTCCAAGATGAAACTCTTGTGAAATTAAATAAATTCTTTATAAGATCATCCAATTGATACTTTTTCTCTTTTAATTCTTATGGTTCCATAAAATATGATGAAATAGACAATGGCTGAGTAAAAAATACTAAATCAATTGAAAACACTAAATCTCTTAGCAATTGAAAATTTGAGAAATCTAAATGATATACATGGGTAAACTATACAACACTAATAGGTATATATTAAATAAAACATTTCATCTCTAGATCAAAATAAAAAAAAGAGATTAATTTAAAAAACCTTAAAATAGAAGGTAGATATCTAATAGACCATGGGACCCATTCCACATACAACACTTCGAACACCCCATCATGCATCATTAAAGATACTAGTCATTGGTAAAAATCAGCTCTGTGATTCTTAGAAATGAGGAAATCCATCCCAACAATGATGTGAAGAGGGTTTATGCAAGGAAATAGAAAAACAAAATTAATCTGAATATATATTAAATAGAAAACCAGAAAAACTATATTAGAGACCCTATTCTATCTTCATTTCAAGGGGAATAGTGATATCTATCCGACAAGGAAAAATATATATATATGATGATTTAACATGTTCACAATATGTGCCGATATGATTGAGTATAAGTCATAATTATTAAATAATGTATTCACTATAAATAATTCTATTGTTATGGAAGCTCTAATAGCCATTCGACTAACATTAGATTCCATTAATGACTCCTAACCAAAATAATGAAACTCCATTTTTTATTCATGTGGGTTGAACCCCTTATTTCATGAAACATATGATTGCACCATAGTACATTTTCTGTTGATGATCATGTTTTACCATGTAGTGAACAAAATATATGAAGTAATTTTTTTAAATATCCTTAATGACAAAATGACAAATATATTTCATCTATCTCAATGAAACAATATTTTTAATGCCTAACCATTCCACATTGGATGCATGTCAAAAGGCATCTTCTTTGCACTATAGATGGTATTGAGGATTTCTGATATCTAGATCCACCATGCGAATCATCCTGAATTCTCTTCCCTCTAAAATAACTCACAGGATTGCCTCTGGGAGAAAATGGTACACCCTCCAAACATTAATTACCATACAAATAAAACACGTCCCTAAATTCCATCTCTAGTATGTTATCAAAAGAAGTCAATTTCAAAATGATAAATGATGATGAGATGTCAAGTAAAATACCAATCTCAAATCTCTGGTATTTCAATTTTTCACTAGTCACAACCATATGAGTAAACTATATAGACTAATAAAAATAGTTCACATACTTCACCATGGTCCAATCACACTACTGATGGTTTATGAACTCTCTGGATTTTCTAGGACCAATGACTCTATATAGAACAAATAAGTGAAATGAAATCCAATGTATTTTTAATCAAATCCCTCATGCATCATCGTTCATACCCTCGAATCCCACCATCACCTTCTAGTACCTTCTAACATGAAGGTAGCACACTTTACCTTAGTCGAACACATAATTTTCATTAACAGAAAAAGAATATATATATTTTTATGTAAGTCCTCTACCACTTGTGGATACTTAGAGCATTTCAATGAATGTGGATTCTTATTAAGTAACTATTATGAATTAATTATAGATTCATCACATTGAGATTCTAAAAATAGATCTTGAATGGTAATGTTTTAAAATGAAATTCCATGTATTTGGAAAACACATACTTCTATCTCAACAAGATTCTGGTCCATTGGATGATTCAATCACTATAACATAGAAACTTCTTCCTCATGGGAATTATTCAATTTCTTTCTCATAGACTAAATGATATGTAAAATAAAAATAAAACACTTAAATAGTCAACATGTTTACCCAGATTAGGGATACAAAAATCAATGATACTAGAATATTTATTCCATATTTAGAATTAAGGATTATTATTTATAAATATTCAAATAAAAGGTATGGAAAAAATAAATTATATCATAAAATTATTCATAAAATTTTCCAAAGAACCATGGGATCCTTAGATTTTTATGATGATAAGTTTCTAGGAACTCAATCAAAACATTATCTTAAGTCCCAAAATTCCTTCATCCCAAATACTACAAAAACCTTACATTCAGATATCAAGGAAAAATAAAAAACAACCTCACCCCTTTGATACCATATTTTTCGTACCATCTTGGATAAAATGGAACCCTATTGATACCCAGTCTATCATAGACTTGGCCCGAAGGGAATTCTCAATCTCCATAGATTGGTGACTAGCACATGGAATCATATAAGAATAAATAGGGAATGATTTTTTCAAAAAAATTGGAACATAAATATAAATGTTCTTATACTCAATACAAAATAATGAGAATGTACTTTAAAAAAAATACAACCAAATCCAAAATAAATACATCGTTAAAATACAAAAAAGCTACCCAAAAAAAGATTAGACATCCCATTCAACCAATGAAACAAATATCAACTAATCAAATCCATTATTTCCCAAATATCATGAAAATCCACCATGTCCTAGTAGAGAATTCCCATTTCTCGAACATGAAAAAAGATAATCTACAAACGAATAAAGGAAAAATTAGGGTCTGGGCAATAAATAACAATACATTATAAAAACATTTTCTATAAGTAATAATAAAAATTAAATAGTTATGATTTCAACATTAAATAAAAAACTAGGCATGATATTTAAATTTAATATTTAATAGAAATCGTTTTTTATTAAAAAAGATAACATATATATAATAATAAAATTAAATGATCATTCTATACTAAATATTTATATAAAACATTTTTCCTAAATAAAATATATCAATAATCAAATACATTCATAAAAAATAAAAAAAGTAACTAATTTGTTAAATAGACCTACATTACATTTGTTTCATAGTAATGTGATCTCCAAAATTATCATTTATCAACAAGGCTCATGATATGTGAGAACACTCCAATAAAAACACCATTCAAAGAGACTCTATGTGAAATCAATCTACACCTCCTTTGTACGACCACATAGGAAAATCAATTAGATATTTTTTCATTTAGTGACATAACCATAATTACGTTGTTATATGATCATGATCTTGGAGTGCTTATCCCATTCCACTAATAAATAACTAGTATTAAATGCTTTTCAATCAATCAAATTGGAAATGATTTATTTTAAATCATCTCAAAATATGATTTCCCAAGTTCATTTTTTGACAGCCTTTCTCCTTTAAAAACATTTTCATTGGTTTTCATCATTTCAATCCATTAACAAAAAATATTCAATTTCATTAGTTTTCTCAAGAATAACTTCAAATATGTTCATAAAAAATATTTCAAAATCAATAATTCATTTTTCATTGAACCTCCAATCAATTACAATTCCATTTAAATTGGTTTTTATTATCAATTTACATTCCCATTTCAAAATCAATGATCAAATCTTCTAAAACAGAAGTATTTAAATCATCTAAATTATATTTTAAAAAAAAATCCATTAATACATGGATAGAATTGATTTGAGAATACTAATTTACACACCTACCAATAATGACTCTATCAAAGAGAAAACACCCAAAAAGATCACCAATGAGGAATGAGGAGAAGGAGATCAAGAAACTCAACCTAGAATAATGATCCATAAAAAGAATATTAGATCCATAAAAAGAATGCTGATATATCAATTTATAAGGAGGATATAATAGGATATTTGAAGAAACCTCATGAGGATATATCTACTTATCTAAACGACATTGAATGAGAATAACTGGGAAATTATCCATTAATAAAAAATGTTTTTGGATCCAAAACTACCTTTTTTGAATCATTATAGAAAAATAATTCAAAGTACAGATGAATGGGGTGATTAGGAATCTCAAATTTAGGGACTTTGATTAATAATTAAATTTTAGAATGGTTAAAATATTGTGTGCATGTTTTTCTTGAAGGGACACATGGTTAGTAGTAATTGTGCACCGTAACCATAAACCCTCAATGGTATTATATTTGAGGAATATTATTTGACTTCCTCGTTACATTTACCGCGCACCAACTACAAAAATCTATACGTTTTAATGTTGTTATTTTTTTAGGGAAAAGTCTTATGATTAGGAAAAAATGTACACCCCCAGGGGGCACCATCATCTCTAAATAGTGTCATGTGGCAAAAATAATAATTTTTCATTACCATGAGCCAATCGTTCAAAGCCACACATGCTTCCAAAATAATCAAAATTACACCAAAAATCAACTCTATTGAAATAATTAGAATAAAAGTGTCTACGAGTACCTAAAACCAATTAACATAATTCCACAAATGTTTTGTTAATTTAAAGATAGTTTTCTAATTTTAATAAAAAAACCATTCATAGAAACATCCAAAATTAAAATGAAATCATAGTAATAATTATTAACATAAAAGTGTAAAAAATATTAAAAACAAATTAAAATCTTGAGAATAATATTCATTAACCAAAATTAATCCCACGCCCCACTCATGACCTTGGTAAGGGGTGATAAAATTAATCTGAAAGAACATGATCCTAAAATATTTTCATTGGATGTCATTATTTAGGCTGGGCTAAATAGTTCTATTTTTAACTAAATAAAAAACTATTGCTAACCAAATTCATAGGTTGGGGACATGTTTTTTCTGTTATTCCATGGGCCTTGATGAATGACCCATTAATGAAAATGTAAACGTAATAATACATTTTTATATTATAATTATTGTGATTTTTTAAAAAATATAAATTATAATTATCCTCTAATTATATAAGGAGTAATATCTCAACTTGTTAGTCTATGGGAAACATTGGAAGGGAAGGGAATGAGGTTCCAATATCTTATACTACATGTTTTCTGATAATTTTTTTGGGATCTTTCAAGCCTCAAAGGCGTTAATATGGGTAGTTATTTTGGGATGGGCCACCTGGTCGAGCTGTCAGGCTGGACTTGATAAATTATTTTTTCCCCAAACCTGACCAACCATCCCCATTGCACCCTTCAGGTTTTTTCATGCAGAGCCTGCATCAGAGTATTTCAGGCCTAGTCGTGTCGGGCTTGCAGTTAGTTTTAAGGCCGCCATGATATATTTACACCCTTCGGATAATGTCATTTTATGTTTAATTAACACATCCAGTGAATGGTTAACCACATTGATGGGAAAGTGTTTTATTTTTTTCGATAATTTCGTGTACTAATGCGTGAAAAAAATTCATGTTTCTACATTCCTGGGTGCACCTGATTTTTTTATGTTTTATATACTACATTTCTTAACCTATTATTCTCTATATGTTTAGCAGTAAATAAAAATTTAATATATAAAGAATAATTTATGAAACAATTTTTTAATTAGAAGGATATAATTTATTAAATTATATATTTTATATATTTATTTATTGTTAGTACTATAACTATAATTAGTAATTAATAATGTAAATAATAATATAATTTATAATACTTATTAATTATATAATATAATAAAAATAATTTGTTATATTAATTAAAAATATTAGTTCATATTTTTATAATTATTAATATACAAATACTGCTTTATTATTATATATTATTATATATCAACAAATATTTACTAATCTATTATTAATAATTCATAAAGAAATTTTTATTTATATATCAATAAATTTTATAATTAATAAATTTTAATTATTTTATTAGTTAATAAATAATAATTTTTAATTAAATAATATTAATTATTATTCATGTACCAATTATCTATTATTTACATCATAAAATGGGTTTAAAAATGTATATAATAATTATTTATTTTTCTATAAATTAATATATATATATATATATATATATATATATAATTAATAGGCATCATGCATCAATTGTGGATGTACTATGTACAATGTATATGTTATGATGGTTAGGGTTAAAATCCCATTTTTATGTTTGGAACCAATTTAATTGGGAGCTGCTGATTGGCTAGCATCAAATGATGTTAGCTTGATTAGAGGACTATGTCATAAAATGGGTGGCTATATATGAGGACCTCTACTCTGCAGTTGGGGTGGTTTTGTTTAGGTCAACATCACCAATGCTATTAGTAGGATAGAATGATGATCTGATAGTGGTATAGCAAGGGCCAGATAGGATGACAAGTGGTCTCCATGAGTGGCAGCACTAGTATAGGTGTATAGGAGGGAGATTTCTGATTCAATGAGCTCGACTAGTCCAGGGGGTGATCACTGATTATGGTCAGGTCAAAAAAATATCCCAGTGAAGATGTGCGGGAAATAATGTGTGGGAAAAAATTCTCTCATGTGTTCACAAGGCATGGAAAGGGTGTGGTGCTAGGTGGGTCTACGTCAGTCATGTGTAGGTGGACGTATGATTCATTAACATCATAGTTATTAAAGGGTCATATGGATGATCTAATAAAAGATAAATATGCCAATAAATTTGGGATTTCAAATCATATTATTATGTGGGCTACGAGTTACGATTATATATATAAATATCACATAAAATAAGATTATAAATCCAACCATGAAATTGGGGGAAAAGGCTGAATTAGATAATTGATCTAATTTATTAATATTTTTAATAATGGGAATTATTCTAATTTCTTATATAATATAATATATTTCTTCTTTGAGTTTTAACGTATTCCTGTTAAATATAAAATTGATCATTGTTTAAAAGTTAACATAGTCTGGAAGTGAATGTGAGTGAAAATCTGGCTAACTCTAGAAGTTACCATGATTGTAAATTTGGCTATGTTTGGAAGTGTGTATGAGTGAAAATTTATCAAAGTGTAGAACTAAATGTTAGTGAAAATATAACCATGTATAGAACATACCACATGAACCAATATGTAAAGATTCGATGAAAAAATTTAATGACTGCATGAAGAAAAATATACTGACCAAATTAGAATAATGTATTAAATGCATTAAAAAATATACCCACCACATGAACAAAAGGTACTGACCAAACAAACAAAAACATACTAACCACGTGATGAATATTCTACTAAACTCATAAAAAAATGTACAGACTGCATGATCAAGAAATTATTGACCTTATGAACAAAATGTATTGACCACATGTTCAAAAATTTAATGACTGTTTGTTTAAATTTGTAAAATTATTTAAACAAACATATTAACTTTCAATGGTGAAATAATTCCTTATTTTTATTTTAACCTAAAGGATGGATTGTTTTTTTATACATTAATATTTCAAATTAATGCATGTCTATTTCACAAACTAATGTTGATTTAAATATTCCAGAACAAGTTATTAATTATTTTTATATTAAGGAATTTTATTTGGATGATTTTATATTGGATTAAATTGTCATCTATTGGGATGAAGTTTACTAGTTATTATTTGAGAAAATAATGAAACCAAATTAAATTGGCATAGATTTTGTATAGTTTAACTCACACAATTTATGTGATTTTTATACGATAATTTAATATTAAATATAATTATTCATTTTTTTAATTATTATGATGTATTATAATTTTATTAGTTTATTTTAATGTTATAGATTAAATGGAACATATATACTACAATAAGATTCATACATTGAATATTCTATGCAAATAAGAATTCTGAATAAGGTTTTTGACATAACTAGTTTTGGATAAGAAGATGATGATATTCATGAAAATTACTAGTTAAATATACATTGGTGATCAACTACTACTACTTTCAAAACTAAAATCATTTTACACTTTTCTATAAGATATTTTACTAATACATTGATACTCAGACCTTCAATGTTTCATCTGATCATGTGGAATTACATCTTACTATAATTTTTCTATGTGTATAATTTAAAGGAGTAATAACACCCATTAAAAGTTAAGTAATTGGTTGTAACTAAAAAAATAATTTATACACAGGTTTGTGACTCCGTGGTAAAAATGATGATTATCCAGGTTGTGCCTCCATGTATAAAAGGGTAGGATCTGCTTAGGTTTAAACCTCCAAGATGAAAAGTTTTTTTAATTGGGTTATGATTCAATGTTGTATGAAATCATTTTATGTTTCTATTATATGGGTTATAGTTGTTTCTATCTCTATCTTTTCATGAGATGGTATAAGAGATTGATAGGGTCATTTTGATCCGAATTTCCATAAAAATAACATGTATTCACTTTATTTTATTTACAATCCACTGATTTTAATATTATGACATAATAATAAATTTATTTTAAAAATTAAAATTCAATAGGCACTTGGATATTTTTCTATCTTAATGTTATGACACGAACAATCCCAAGCTTGAGCTGCAACAACCATTGTACCACATCTATAGTCTAGGGGGTGGTGAAAGCGCAAAAAACATAACTAACTTGGGGAGGACATTGCGTATGAAGTTGTACAGTGGGACACAACCAACTAAATGAAATAGTGTAGTGGGATAAATTTAATGAAGCAACAAATCTATAATATAAATCAAGAATGTATGAACCTATAGACAGTACAAAATTATATTAGTGTAAAATAAAAATATAAGGGGTTAAATACAAACTCAAGCAAAAATTTTTCCCAACATGGAAGAAATATGGAAATGTAAATAGTAGAATGAGAACCCATAACTTGATCCCACACTATGTTCACTATACGTGGTTCATGAACCCGTATCTCCAAGTTCATTTGATGTCACGATCAACCTGTTAGTCATCTACAAAATTCAGGAAACATTCATTTGATGCCCATGCTAGGGTGAGTATAACAGTACCCAGTATGACACCCTAAAATAGAAGTGGGGACAAGTAAGAGATATAATTTAAGAGGAAGAAAACAAATACATAAATTAAAATCAAAGAGTTAAACTCATCCAAATAAGATATTGAATATAACTCATCCAAGAATATGGATACTGACATGGTGATGAGATGAACACCCCATATATTCTTCTATACATATAGTCTGGGAGAAGACTCATCCAACCATGATAAGCTAGACACTGAAAAAACATGGAAAACCCTATGTGTCTTGTCATCTCCTATAAGGTGAGTAACCATGCATAAGGAGTGAATCTAAAAGAATATATATATATATATATATATATATATTCTTAGTCAAAGATTCCCAAGTGAGAAAATATTGTGATCCCTATATCCTAGCCCAACCTAAGAGGAAGAGTACCCAAAATTTCGAAAAGGACACCTTTGATTCCCAACATCCCATGAATCTATTTAAAACAAACTGGTCTAAGTAATTAAATCACCACACATCGATATTATCCACTTTGAGCAGCACTGACATAACCACATGGTTTTAGGTTTCATCAAAAGAATGATTTTTGGTTGGAAAAGGGTCCCTCTTCCTCATGAATCTGAAAATACATCAAACCGCACTGCTACACTATTCCACCTAGTTTAGGGGCCACAAACACTACTTAAGGATCCCATGCCCTGATACAACAAGAGGGTCATACTCTATTAATAACCATGTAACTCCACCACTTTCCCAACAACAGGGTATCTCTTAGGAATTTGGTCGATGAAATCCACTGCTTAGCCTTGCTGGAGGGTGATTCTATATGAATTTCATTAGGAAACTCCACTTCCAAGCCCTCGTAGAGGTAAATTCCATATAAATGTCATCAGAGAACTCCAATGTCCCTCCCCAATAGAGGGAAACACCCAAAAGAAGTCATCGATGAACTCAATTTCCTATCCATGGAGGAGGGTAATACAATGAAGGGTTCCTTAAATTACTGCACTATGTATATCTGTTAGAGGGTAGTGCCTAGAATGCTCTAGTGAACCTAAATGATTATTGTGGTCCTCAGGTGTCAGCTACAGAAGAGTTATGATCCAAAAGTATTATGTCATATCTGAAAATAAACAATATAGGTTCGATGAAATTATACATTAAAAACTGCTCTATTTAGGATTTTCACATTCCTCAATCAGATACAAGATTAAAAAAATCACTTTTTACAACATCACTAGTGAATGGAGTTTCATGGGACTAATCAAAGAGTCATAATTAAATACCCAATGTTGGTCTTGAGATGTTTGCCAGAATTTGTAGGTCACAATGTCATACATGATTCATCATTCAAACACTGTATGAGGGAGATATTATAGATAAATGATTCTTAAATAGTAATTATTATTATTATTATTCAGTGTTTTATTCACTTGAGGAAGGAGTCCAAAAAAGGATTCCAATATCACCCTTAAAATTACTATCTCAATTCTAGGTTCATTTCTTCATTTATGGTTCATCAAAGAGATTCCTTTATTAAAATATACAATTGATATAATATTATTTAATCAATATTAACATCTCATATCTCAATCTTATATCATATACCTTGAACCTTATATCTTATATCTTATATATCATATTTTATATATCATATAATATATATCATATCTCATTAAATTAGAACAAATTAATTTCACCCAATATCCCTTGTAAAATTAAAAACATTTATCTTAATTAAAAAATTAGTTTTTCCCCCATTAATAACAAGAATAATTATTCTTATCAATTCCAACCATGTTAAAAACATTCCACCACCCTGTTGGAGATAAAAAAATAGGCCAAAATCACATTCAAATAAATTATCCTCTTCCATGAGGCACTACACCTGACCTCCAATCAGAATCAATCTCGTCACAACCCATGCTTCCTAGTTATATGCTCGGTTCAACGATCCATTATCATTTCATTGATCTTACATGAATCCCTATGGTTGATCTAGCATGGTAGCTCCTGGAAAAGATGAATCAGTATAGTGAAGATCCAACTAGTGGTACAAACAAACAAAAATGGGGGATAATCACAAGAGAAATGTTTTTCAGAATGAGGAAAAATAGTCATGTCTAGTCGACAAAGAACATGGTACCAGGGATAGAACAAATTTGAAAACAAATTAATTTCTATACATGGGAAAATAAAAAAGGATACAAAAGGGTGAATATCAAATAATAAAGTTCTATTATATCCACCATTTAACAATAATTATTTAAAAAATTTATTTGCACTAACCCATTTTAGGTAGACCCCTGGTGAAGAATTCATTTGTGCAACTATTTTCATGTTCCTAGCTTCTACCAAAAATGGGTGGCATAAATTTATTTCTTAAACTCTAACAAGAGAAGGTGATCCTCCTAGATTCTTCAACATTCTAATTTTCATGCTCTCAGTATGTCCTACAACACCTGGATAGTGTGCTTTATCTTCCCATTAGTCTTATTGTGAAATTTTCTTCTCATTCACTTCAAGGACCTTAATTAGTCATTTATGCCTATCCACAATCATGATGTAAACCATGTCTCAAAATTGGAGACAATATTTTAGGGAACCCCACGGTGGAGAAAGATCTACTATTAATACAACTACCTGAATCTCCCCAATGTACACTACTACATGATGATAAGGTAGTGAACTGACATTGTGAGTTGGTGAATTATCACTTTGATGGTGTCATGTATCATCTATATGAGTAGATACCATGTAATAAATCCAAAGATGTGTCATACCATTTTCACTCTAGAATCTCATAGGGATATAAGAAATCATCAGGAAATGGTGCTCAACCTTCACCTACTGATAGGTGAGGCACCATGAAACACAATGAGCTATGTGTCATCTAATGTTGGGACACCAAAAACACCTTTAAATGACCTTGTACATCTTCCCCACATAAAGCTGAAAAAATAGTGTAGAAGTGTGGACCTCCCATGTCACCTCCACCCTCAATGTGAATGGAAACACTATTCTCCCCTGGAACAAGATGACGAGATTCCCACCATCAAAATTTCCATTTTTTTGAGTCACCTATAGATATTAGATCGTGTATGACATCAAATTAGATTTCTCCTAACCGAGACTCTTTCACATACTCAGGGAGTGATGGAGTAAACAACATAGAATGAAGAATGGTTGTACCCTCAGGCCCTACTAGGGTTAGGTGTAGGGAAGCTAACTGCTATGAAGACTCTTATACTAACTGATCCAAGGACATCCTTCTAAGGTAATCAACTACACAATTTCTCTTCTATAGAGTATAGACTATCTCAATATCATTGTCCTTTCAAAAAATACTATCGGCCACAATGTCTCAGGTTTAGGTCTCTCAGCATAAATACAAACCCATGACTCTGGTGGTCTGTGTAAACCACAATGCACATTCCAACAATATAGTGTCTCCACATCCTAAAGGTGAGTACTAGCACTACCAAATCTAGGTTGGGATTTGACAAGGTTTTCTTATGGGGTAAAAACATACATGACTAGTATTTGATAACTACCTATTCAACATTAACACACAACTTAGGCTTACTCTGGAGGTATCACAATACAATACGAACTCCCCAACTTCCTCTAGCTGTCTCTACACTGGAAAAATTATTATCCTCTAGATGAGCACCAAAATGTCCCTATGGCTCAGATCATACCAGGTAAACATCTTCACGTTCTCCTTTATGGTTGTAAAATGGGTGTGATACTGGATAATTATTCTACAAAATTTATATACTACACTGCCATGCCAGGGATGTTCTGGTCTACTATCACATTCTTGGGTGGATCCAAAGAGTTCACTACATTTATATTAATTGGATCCATGGATAAACAATGATCTGAAATTATATTCCCTAGAATGTGAAGATAATGTATCCAGAACTATCACTTTGAGATTTTTTAATAAAGTTGGTGCTCTCAATGAAAGTCAAGAACCAACCTCAAGGGATATTCACACTCAAATTATGATGGAAAGAAATAGATTTTGTCATTGACGTAGAAAAAAACCAGTCCCTATATGGCTGAAAAACCTGGATCATCATGGTCATGAAAATGGAAGGGGTATTCTTCACACTAAAGGGAATCACTAGAAACTCATAATGTCTGTAATGACATCAAAATGCCATATTTTGAATATTAACCTCATGAGTTCACATATCGTGGTATTCAGACCTAATATTGATCTTCTAGAACCATCTCATTCATTGAAACTGGTGATTGATGTCTTCACTACATGGAAATGGTCACTTATTGTTTATCATGGCTAGGTTCTGGTGACAAAAATCCATGATGAAATGCAAGCTGTTCTGTTCCTTTTTAAAACCAAAAAATGAGTTACCAAGGGGTCCACACTAGGTATGATGAAGCAATTATTGAAAAGGTCATTGAACTACAACTATAGCTCCCATATATTGGTAGGTTCCATTTGATATGCCACAGAAGATATTGGAGTGCTACTAGGTTGTATGTATATGAAAAAAACCATGTCCTTCCTCATTTGTAGTCCCAGAATATCACCTTGGAATACATATATATAAACCACCATAACAGAAGGAAACAAAATATGTGAATAGAAAACATCCCCCATGGATATTCATTAAAAATATTGTCTTAGGGGATATAGCATTAATCTCCACAAATCCTCTAGCCCTGCATGAGACCACTCTTTACGAAAATAGAGAATGTCATCCATTCAGCACATATAAATTTAACATGTCTGTGGTGACATTCAATTTAGGAATGGACAATGGAAATCCAATCCATGCCAAATATGATTTCATAGAGTTCCATCATTATGGAAAAAAGGGCCATGCAAACCTCTCTACTCCAAAGGATAGTTCACACTACTCAAAAAAAGGATTCAAAAAAGTGTTTGGTATTTATACCTCAAGGAAAAGTTACATTGTTAGAACCTCTTCTGAGAGAATTAACTCATTTAGCCTGAGTATCATGATTAAAATATGAATTTGACCAATTCCAAATCACACCGATAAAAAAGTATAAAACACATAGATTATACCTAAAATAGTCTCATGTGATGCGGGATCACAAAGATCCATAAGATGCAACTATATACGGTCCCGGCCGCCAGCTGCCTAAGCCTGACGTGGTCTGCTTATTGGTGGTAATGGGGGATATCATACCATCATCCACCACCCATATCTCATGTTCCTCTACCAGCTTTGCCTACATAGGGACAAACTTTTGCATGCCTGAGAAATCCTTGATTGTGACATTATCATTGTCTTGGATGTTCATCAACTATCTTTATGGGATGCATAACATGAATGGTCATGAAGTCTCATCCCATGTGACACCAAACATAATATGCATCGAACAATGCCACGTTAGTATGTGGAGTTTCTATACATTACCCCTTCGATGTACGATCACATCCCGGATCATGATCACAAATTTGAATACAAGTCTAAGATCCTAGTTCCCAAAGCTAGTGAGGTGCTGTAGAAAACCGATTTATGTTACAACCACTACTAGATCCATCTATCTAGTTTCCCCAGAAACAAATATCTATATCACTAGTTCCCACTCGAGTGACCTATAAAAATTTGAGATTTATAAGGGAATAATGCTGACTCAAATCTCAGAGTAGTGTCCCTACTCAAACTTCCTTTCTTGGAAGCAACCATCATAGATCTTGTAAAGTGAGTAACATGTATTGATTTTGAACATAGATGTGTACTCAGATAATTTCATCCCTCTCTCATGATGATCCATTGTATTTTAGAGCTGGAATGAGCGCAAACAAGAGAAGTAATACTCATAAAAAAATTGGTATTGGAAGTAACTCCAAGAGAGTGTTGACCCATCATGAATTTCTGTTATGAGGCAACACCAATGACCAACTACTCTATGTAAAAGGTTGGCCACCAATTACACCAATTGGTCAATTGGTTTCCAAACAAGCCTACTTGTATAGACCACCGACTCTAGCAAATTGTCTACAACCTTGGGATCTGGATTGTTGAAAACCCTCTGAGGTCTCTGACATTGGAAATACCATAGTGCGCGAATCCTACACACATCCTCATACTACTATGCTGGGATGATCTTCTAATTGATTGGTGGTGGTTTTAGAAACTACCCACTCAGATAAAGGGGATCATAAAATAGACACACAACTAAGGAATCATCTCTCATAGAAAACTCATCATGAAGTATAGCTGGTGTCCGGATTGACCATCATCATTGAAGAATCATCATAGTTACCATGGAGTATCGCGATTAGATGAGCATATATAAATATATATATAAAATGTGAGAAGACTCAAAATGGAAATTCAAAGACTTAATTCTATATGATACATGTACCATTGAGCCCTGAAAAAATGTTTTGGTATGCCATGTCGACATGAAGGTAGTCAAGTTCTGAATGAATGGATATGTCAGCCACCCATTCCGTAACTAGACTTCCTAGACTTAGAGATCCACTGGAGACACATTGATATAGTCTCCTAAAACACAAAAAATCTTCATAAGGGGTTATTTTTGGAAAAAAGCAATGGGATTTTACCATCTATGATACCAATCTATCATGACTTCACCATGATAAAGCACTAGCTTCAACTACCCCAAGACCACCTCCATAGGAAAGGGGAGACGATAAGCACCAAAGGCCTAACAAACATGGGGAGGAAATGTCTTATAAACATTTTCACATGCACACAACCAAATAAATGTAAAAGTAAAGAAGAAGAATTTAAATGATGAAAAATATATATAATTTAAACCATGCTTGAATGAACCTCTACACAGTAAAAATATTTTGTAGTTTAAACTAAAATGAAATGTTGACGGAGACATGGCTAGCCCGAAATGAGTCCCAAAATAATAAAAAAAATAGAAATTTAGACATCTGGATTAGAGACCAGATCCTAAATCCCATGCTACAACCAATATAAATTGTTTATTCACATCATATCCCTAAGGTACTCTAAATTCATGGAAAACCTATTTATTATTTTCATAAAAAATGACACATATATACAAAGACCATGCATGTGTGAGTATGATCAAACAATACAGGGAAACCAAAAAGCTAAAGGGGTAGTTGTAAGAGATAAAATAGATGTGGAAGAAAATATATGTACAAGGTATAGTGAAATAGTACAACTCAACCCAACAACATAGTGAACATAATCTCATCCAAGAACATGGATCCCAACACGGTGGGGAGATGATCTCCTCATTGATTATTTACAACCTATATAATAAAATTAGACTCATCTAACCATGAGAACCTAGACATTGAAATATGTGGAATACCAATCACTACTTTGCAACTCTTAGAAATAGAGTGACCATGTCCAAGGTGTGGATCCATATGAATGAATATATATGGGTGCTCAGTCAAAGTATCCAAAAGGAGAGTGTAAGGGGATCTCTATGTAACAAACAAGCCAAAGATACAGAGGAGCCAATAGTTCCTATGCCCACTAATGATTCTCAACATCTCAAATTTCTTCCCTAAACAAAAAAGAATAAAGAAGTCAATCCCCACACCTAGATAGTATCTTCATTAGGTGACATTGAATCACTCACATAGTTTTAGGTTACATCATAAGAACACATCATGATAGGGAAAGGGTTCATCATCCATGTTAATACAAGGATACATCAAACCATTACTCATCACTATGCTACAAATTCAATGAGACACAATGTTAAGGTAATGATCTCATGCCATGTTACGACGGGAGGGTCTTACTCAGATAGTCATCAAGGAAATCCAATGCCTTTCCCCACTAGAGGGTAACACTCAACAATGTCATTGGGGAACACCATTGGCCATCCACACGGGTGGGTAATGCCTTGTATAATTCATTAGGGGGAACATCACTACCCAACACTACTAGAGGGTAACGTTGAGGAAAGTCATCAGTGAACTCTACATATTATCCCTGCAATAGGGTAATTCCCAAAAGAAGTCATCTGACTTTAGTATTAAAATATCCATCTGAATTCTAGGATTATGTTGTTACTAAAGGTTATTCAAACATGTTCCTCGGTTAAAAGATATAAATGATATAATATTTTTTATCCTAGATTCATATCTCATATCTCATGTATTATATTTTATATCATATTTCATATATCATATATCATATATTATATATTATATATCGTATCATATATCTTATAACTTGTATCTTGTAAAACAATAACAAAATATTTTAAATATATTTTC
This sequence comes from Viscum album, assembly GCA_963277665.1. Lineage (NCBI taxonomy): Eukaryota > Viridiplantae > Streptophyta > Magnoliopsida > Santalales > Viscaceae > Viscum > Viscum album. Next base: position 979,147,078 of record OY728161.1, read on the forward strand.
ATTTATTATGTCAAAATCATTTTATTTAATTTAACAAACATTTTAGTCCATAATTACTATAAATAATAATAACAGTAATTATTTTCCACTTCATTTTCAATGTCCACCAACCCTATCGAAGAACAGAGCCTGACCAATGTGACATTCGCACTATATAGAATCCACCATGAGACTCTATATATGAAATATTCTCATAATCAATCCAATCGCACTCCGTGCTTCTGAGGTCCATGACCGCTTCATCAATAACTTATAATTTCTTTGAATTTATGTAATTCTAGGGGTATGATCATGCTCAGTAGCTCTTATGAATGTCAAACCAAGACCACATGCATATAACCAGTGATGAACACCAAAAATGGGGGAAAATTAAAAAAAAAAGCCTTATAGATCCATGATAAACATTCTTGGTCTGTCAGTCTAGAATGGGGATCCTAGGGTTAGAAAAAAATGAACACAAATTAATTTATGTACACGAGCACTTGCAAAGATTGCAAAAGGGAACATATCAGTGGAAAATGTCAGATCTGATAATTCATGTAATAAAAATGGCATAACATTCAAAATTTATGATTCCTAAATCTATTTTGGATGGATTTTTGATGATGAATTAATTTGAAAATTGATTGGAAGGAGATGCTACATTCATTGCGTCCTGATCTACTAGATCATGGAGTTTCATTGTCCTTTTCCAAATAATTCATCTATAGAGGAGGGAGAGAGATTTTCCAAAATGTGGAAATTATTATCCCACCCTAGAAAATCCTCTCATGTGATATATATATATATATATATATATTTATATCATATCAATATGAAAAATAACCATCATAATTAATTAATTTAATGAAAAATTAATCCACATAAACGTATGAATGATGACAGAGATATTAGAATTCTGATGCCAAATCATTTTATGTCACTCCTAGGGTAAACACCATGTTTTAGACATATTGGTGTTCCCATATTTCTAAACTGATGAACCCTTTAAGTGTTATCCTATTTTATTTAATTAACCATGAACACACAATATAATGTATATTTTACATTTTTTATAGATAATTCTGGGAACACCAGGTCTCAAAATCACATGTCAACTCTTTAAATTGCTCCAAAAAGATATATATAAATATTAAAATTTCATACAAAGTAAAATTCATGTCCCTACACTTATCTATGGACCAACATGATATGGGATAGGTTATACCCTATGGTGTGTGTGTATATGTGTTTTGTTGTAAATGTTCCCCAAATATCTGATATAGATATATGTATATCTTTTAATTATATAATTAGTAATACGATTAATAATATATATTATCATATTGATAAATACTTCTAATATTAATAATATAATTCATAAAAATTTTAATAAGTTGTTTTTAAATAATATTCAATCAAAAATTAATTTAATCTTAATCATAATTTTACTATTTAATATAAATTATGATAACGAATTTATAAATATTTCCTCAAATAATGTTAAAATTATAAATATTAAAACATACAACATTGATCATTTTGAAAGAATTATGAATTGTAAATGTATCATTCTAGTTTGAATCACTATCTCTAGTGCACTAACATGCCACAAATTAGTTAATAGTCATTGAAACCATGTAATTTCTATCAATGTTTATGCTCTCACATACACACATCCTATGCATCATACATTGTAGTTGTTTCCAAATAATTATGGGGGACATGTAGTGGATCCAAAGAATCCTTTCCCAGACCATATCATTGTCAAAATATATGTGGTTTCTAGAAATAACTCTATCCTACATGTAAATAATATGGAAGATGTGTATTAGATATATTCTCATTGGAAGCAATATAAAATCTAACCCACTCTAGTCACCCTCTATCAGTACAAAATAATTCAAATAATTATGTGGTTGTGTTGTAAATTCACTAGCAGATTCATCGTGACCCTCTATAGGGATAAAATGTGTATTTGGGTAATCTATGAAAGGAATTGAATTTGAATATGAATGATCTTGCTGTTCAACTTTCTCATGTTTCACATAATCATGTGAAACATCCATAATAGACTCATCAACATGTGGAACATCCATATAAGTCTAATCACCCTTAGTAATGTCTGAAACAAAAAAAATCTCGAGATAAATATCATCAATGGTTTTGAAATTAGAATTCTTGATTTCTTAATGAAAATAATATGTTTATTAATTTATTATATATGTTTTATCTTGTCAAATATTCATAATATTTGCCTAATATTTTTAATTCATTATTCTATTTTTTTATTTTTCTTTTTTCCCTTATAATGTTAAATCACAGGTGTGGAAGCAATCTAACATAGTATTTTTAGCACATGTATCTAATTTGGATTACTTAGAAATTTGGGATCATGTATGTTTTTTTCTTAAATTAAAAATTCGGATCATGTAGTCTATGAGCCACTTTTATCAATTTGGATAAAATAATTGTTTTGGATCATATTACTAATTTGGATGATGTATCAATCCTATATATCTTGTAAATAACTCACTCATGCATTTTTTAATTCTGTTTGGGTTTTTTAATGATGTATGTTTTTTTTATTTGTCTATTCTCATATTTTCAGGGGTTCTTTGCATTGTATACACTCTATTTATATATGGTTCAGTTAAAAAAATATCATAAACCTTGATTTTTGAGATTATTTTCTTCTATTATATCACCCAACAGATTGTATACTGTAGATATCGATTAAGAGAGTTTTTCATGTGCTTTTAGAAGTCATGTTGGAGCTTGAGGTGTCATACATTACCATTTGTTCTTTGACCATCACTATTGATGAATTGAAAATCATTGTAAATATGTTTTAGTGGATATTTTCTTCTTATTATTGAGGCATTCATTGGTAAAAACCGTCAATGATGAAGAGGATACAAAATGTGATTTTAGTTATTTATCAGTTCAAAAATATATTTTCATGATGTGATAGACTTTTTTATTGTACTATCACATTTCATGGTTTTTTAGTTATTCCATTTTTTAATATTTTAACTTATTTTTTGGGTATAGGAATTTTTATTTTTAATAAAACAATTCTAGTAGTGTGATGTTATTTACATTGAGTAATAAAATCTAGTATCGAACCAAATAAACCATTCTATGTTCTTTGGTTTTCTTTCTTTCTTTGTTTTTTCTTTATTTCCCCCTATAATAATGTGTTCATTAGTCAATCATTTCATTTAATTACTAGTTTTAAACCTTTATTATATTCATTATCACTGTATAACTTGGGTATATCATTTGTGGTTCTTCAAAAAAATGGAGTCAAAGCAATACTTTTAATATATGGCTTCTAGTAAGTATGAAAATGAGAAACTAGATGGCAATAAATAATTAAATCTATGGTGCATTTGTATTTGAGCATAGATTGTCCAAAAGGGTTAAAAGAACGTTTATGGACCTAATAAACCTTATATCCATCATTTAATTGATGGAAAGGCAATCACAAGATATTTATTTGTCCCTCCCAATAATGAGATGAAATAATATTGCTCGTTAACATTATCTTTAGTAGATAATGTTAATCATTGGGTAACTTATTAAACTAATCTTGGTGGTATTTGGTCCTAATGTGAGAAAAATTACATGAAAACATAATTAATTGAATATCTATATAATAATAAAACATTTTATATCATTATGATGAATCATAGAACCTCTATTCAATCACAACGTGATGAGTTTAATAAATTTTTATAATATTTTTCCAATATTATAGTCTATAGTTCTAATTAAGACCAAGACATTAAAATTGTAATTTATATAGAAATATCATAGGAATATATCCATTATGATATGATTTATGTATATTATTCCTTGGCCATATATAAATTCATGTCTGATAATTTTATTGTTAGTTCCATGGGTTGGAAAAGTAAAACCTATAGCTATGGTCATAATTGTGTGGGGTTATTAAAATATTTTATGAAACAAAAAGGTTAAAAAAAATTAACATGGAATGAACTGTATCTAATCTAGGGAGTCTCATCCCATCTGAGAGTCAATATATGTTACCTGCTATCAATATGAGAAATAGGGGCTTCTGAGTCCTAATTCCATGATTTGATGTCTCTTAAACATCAAGAGGAGTCTTAATATCATTCTCTCTTTCACAACAAAGCCAATGAGATTTTTGTAGTCGTGTATGTGTCTCCATACACTTTTAATTTTATATGGATTTAAAACCTAGGATTCTCCTTCCATATGTGACCAGATAAAATACTCTTCTTTATCCATATAAAGGGAGCTCAAGGAGAGGTATATTTTGTAATCAACAAGAGATTTAATGTCATTAGTAGAGGTTATGTTATAATATATCTCTTATATTGTTATCTAGTTACCTTGTTATCAATTATATGGTTTTATATTTAAAAATGAATGTTACCTCAATAGGTGTATTTGATCAAAGGGGTCACACCTTTAAATATAATTCTATTTTCCCAATAATCTCTAATAGAGCTCGTATGGTTCTGAAAGGATCCATAATGACTGTGTTGTATGTTCTATACGTAAAAAAATAGTAAAAATGATGGGAAACACCTATGTTTGTAATAGTGATTGAACTATGATTTGAAAAATGTTGTTATGATATGTTAGTGCTAATGTGATAAAGGAATTGAGAAATAAAGGGATTGTCACTCAAGTATCACTGATTAACATACCGTCTTGTGTGTAATGTGACTTTCGTAAGTGTAAGAGAGTGGGTTTTCATAAATCCATCTTTAATTCTGATTTCCCACTTTGGTGTTTTCCTCTCATTTGAGGGGACCATATTGGACTCCCTCTGATGGTGGAGTTTCTTACTTTTTCAATTGTATAGACATTCGAGGGGAGTGTGGGTTAATATTTAAAGAAATAAATTTTATGTCTTTGAGGTTTTTACATCATTCAGAGCCTATATATATGTTAAATTTAGGGTGCTGTTAAAATACATTAGGGACGATGATGGCCTAGAATACCTTTCAAATGAATTCACTACATTTTATTGAATAATAGGATGTTTTAAAAAAACTATAATTCATATTCTTGAGAAGAATGGTCATGATGAGTGTATAAATTATACCATCCATGAGTGGTTTCATAGATTATTTTCATGCTCGATCATTCCTAATTCATTTTGGACAATGGTTGTCTCTATGATAGTCTACTAGATAAATAGGTGTCCCTCATATTTCAATGACCTTAGGATGATTATAGAGCTATGAAGCAACTAATCCTTATACCATGGGAATATTGGGGTGTTTTGATACACTACATGTTCCCATGTCAACTATGAAACTCTTTAGCATAGGGATGTCAATTGAATTTCTATAGGTTATGTAGAAGGGGCGAAGGGGTATAATCTTTCAGTAGATAAACTTAACTATCAAAAGAGTATTCATAGCTATGATGTTTTGTTTCAAGATTCCATTCCTCATAGAGTCTCACCTATCACTAATTATAGTTATGGTAATTCCTTGATGAGGGATGTTGAGTTTAGTCATTCCAATGCCAGTGAGTCTCTAGTTGAATCTCATCTATTAAACACTAGGATTCCCTTTGTCATTCTGGTCCAGAATTTGGGTTTGATTATAATGATACTCTGGATAATGGAGAATCTTCTAAATTTAGTGGTTATCAACTCACTATGTAAGATAAAAGTGTGTTATTATACCTCCTTCTAGCTACTGTGATGATTATATGTCATCTTCTTTCCTGAATGTTTCCCCAGATCTTGGTGGAGTGGGTCCCTATCGCTAAAATCAATCTATATATGAAAACAACTATAAGTATTGGATTTTATACATGGAAGATGTGTTTGAATACTTATTAAGGATGTATAATTTATTCATACTCAATAAACCCTCTATCTCAAAGGAAATTAGTTGTAAATGGGTATAAAAAACCAATATATTGAATAATACTGTGTATAAATATATGATTGTAGCCAAAAAATACCTTCAAAGTGAAGGAATCAATTACTGTAAAAAATTTATCTTATATTTGAGAATTTTTTTATATGAATTATTCTCCCTCTTCTTTTTAATATAGAATTTCATATAAAATAACTAAAGTTAAAAACTAATTTTTTTCATGGTGATTAAAATGAAATAGTATTAATGAATCAACATATTATTTTTGAGCAAGAGTTTATAGATAAAAAACTATTTTCATAAAAAATAATTGCATGGATTAGAGAACAATATTAGATAATGGTTCAAGATTTTTTACTTTTTGTGTGTTATATAATATTTTTGTCAATTAGATGGATGTGTAACTTTTAAATCAAGTACAAATTGAATGATTTATTTACTACATTTTTTATGAGATATTAAATATATGTAGTGATATGTAATTAATCACCCATGTTTAAAATAAATTGGATTTAACTTTCGAAATTAGGCTTAATTATATATATTAACATTATTATATAAAGAAATTGATAATGTTGTAATTGTTTGATGCTTTATAATATATTAATGTTCTTTTTTATCGACATGTTAAGAACCAATTAACTTTCTAACAATCCACAACATCTAGAATTGATGATATGAGTATAATACCATAATACAATTTAGTATTATGTATTATAAATGATTTTATTTGTAATAGGACAGATGTTACCTTTTCTATATGTATTATAAGATGGTTTATGGAAAATATAGACACACCACACTATAATCCTCTAAAAGGGTTGTTAATGTACATATATATTTTAATTATTATCATATAATATGATATGATAATAATTTTATATCATATAAATTATTATTATTATGTAGATTGGGAATATGATAGAAATTTTGTTATAAGAAAATTATTAACATGTTATGTTTTGCTGCACATGGATGAACTATTTCATAGAAGCATAATATGAAATCAATGGTTTCCCTCTCAACCCATGATACTGGATATATATCACTGATAGAATATATCAATGAATCCATATCGATTTAGGGTTTTATTTTTGAGATTAATATATGTAAATATGTTATCTATATATATTCAAATTATCATTATTCCTTTCATCAATCTAAAAATTTAGTTTTGGTTGATATGTCTAAGAACATAGACATAATACATAACTTGGATAAATATTTTTTATAAAACATAACTATGTGTTTCACCACAAAAAAAAGATTAATATCTACTTGAAAATAGTACTAAGGATTTATTTTTTTCAAATATTAAGAATTATTTTGGAATCATGAACATGGATCCACTATAATAACCCTTAGGTGAAATATCATCATATTTTAAATTTATTTTCTATTGAAAATTATGTAGATTTATTTATATTATCATTTGTACTTATAAATAAAGAAAATTATTTATTTGTCAATTTTTTTCATGCCATCATATATAATATTTATTGTAATTATCCACTTGTTATCATTCTGTTCTTTTTTTATGTTTATTACATTACATTACTTGGTGAAATAATTTATATAGAGGATTGATCAATTAGATGTTTTTTCTCTTGTAGTAAATTTTGATCATACAATTTTTTTAGATCATGTAGTTTTTTTGGCCATAATTTCCATTTTTGATCACATAGTTTTTTGGGTTAATATATCCAATTTGTCCCATGTAGCCATTCTGGAACTCACATAGCTTATTCACCCATTCATTTTTAGAAGCTTTTGTGGGGTAACAACAAATTATATTTTTTCTATTTTTATGTTCTGGTATTTCTAGGTATTGATGCACTATCATCCTTCTATTTTACATTGGTTTTATTATTCCACCATAAAAAACATCATCATTTAGGTTATTTTATTATTTTACAACCCTCAAAAGATCATAGAATAACCTGATCAATTATGGGAGGGAGATTCAATCATTAATAATCATGTTAGAGCCCTAGGTATCAAAACATTATAGTGGTGTTGTGGCCTTCACTATTTATGAACACAGAATCTATGATGTTGTGTTCTAGGGGAGATCATACTCATGTTAATGAGGAACATATTTATCCTCCTCATCGATGATGATGTGGATATAGAAATTGTTTTTTTCAGCGATCCTATTTGAATGAAATTACTATAGGGAAAGATTTTTCATATAGGTTATCGATAACCAATGGGAAAATCCTTATAAATTTAATTTTCATAATGGTTATTATATAACCGATGTGAAAAATACAATTACCCATTTTTTCATATTAGTTATATGATAAATGGATATAATATATGTCTCTTTCATGTAGGTTAGGTAATAATTGACATTATATTACATTTAATAATTTATGAATCATCAGTTTGAATCATTTTCGCTTTATTCGGTCCCATGAATGCGGACTCTTTTATCTTATGTGAATGACCTAACCCACATTTCAACTATCTGGTGGAAACCAATCATATATTTCCATGTTTATACAAACCTAGGATTCATTGGAATCATTTTTAATAATTATAATATATATCTTATCATATCAATACATTCATATCAATCTGCTCTTTCGATATTTAAATGGAATGGAAGTCCTAACTCTATGTTTTTTGATCCCATGGATGGAAATATCAAATTAGTATCATCATAAACCACATGTTTTATCATCTTAATTTTTAATTTTATTAATTTTTTTCCTTATTGCATCTCATGTAATCCTTATACATTGTTTATCCTCTTATTCTGTTATTCAATGGATTATTCCTTGTAAAATTTATTATCTACAATGATTTTTACATTTTCACGACTTTGGTTTGATTGTGTTCCTTTTTTCATTTCGTTTAAACCATGGTTTTGTGACGCTTGAGGAGTATTTACCTATTCTATTACATCATCTATTGAAGAATCATTCTTTTTTAATCCCTAGCTCTTTGAGTTAGTGAAAAAATAGTTTGGAAACTAGATTAACATGTTTTCTTATTTGGTTTGTTATATTTTTTTATATCTCATATTACCATTTAGAATCCACTTGTTTAATAACTAAAAATAACTGTTTCATATATATCAACCATTTTATAATACCATTTTTTCAAATGATAATCACTCTCCTCCATATCTATATTCCATATATTGTTTTATGGATATTATTGATTGTGTTTTTATAATTTCACTAGTTTGTATTCATTTTCAATCTCTATAATTTTTTGAATGAAATATTATTTTTAATTCCAATCTCATGAATAAAGTTTCACATTTAAATTTTATATTATACATATAATGTTTCCCATATTTGTTTTATATATTTTAAATTCTAATTATATTTCCAATATTTAATAAATTACTAACTTTTTAATCATGTTTAATAATTATTTATAATGTATCTTCTTATTATTCATAAATGTTACTTCACAATTCTATTATAATGTAATTTTCATCTTTACCAAAACCCTTTAATATTTCCTGTTGTCCATATTATATATATTCAAATGACACCACCCAAATTATTTTATAACTATGGATTACGATATTTTTTAAAATCTATTTAATTGAATTTATTGATCTTATATTCAATATGGTAACATAGAATTATGAATATATTATCATTTTTGTTCTAAAAATAAGTAAATATTATCATTACTTGATGGTTGGATGTATTCTATCCCTCCAATGTAATAGAAATATATTACGATATTTAACACCTTATTTTATTTAATGTTGTTAGAGAGAAAATTATACATTGGATTACATTAAAAAATTTATCCCTTTATTCAATTAAATGTTAATTTTCATTACATGAAGAATATAACAATCAAATATATGAGTGTTACTTCTATAAAATAATATCATTCAATGTAAATATTTTCTTCCAAAAATATTGATAATTCACTATGCTTTGTGTTTTATATTTTAGTAGAGTTACTGTAAATGTAAGAAATTTATTCTCATTGAGTGTCCTAACATCATCCTCCTTAATTTTTTGGTGGAAAATGCAACTTAAAATTATTCTTTGTTTAATATATTTTCTTCAATAACTTCATTCTAGTAAATTATGATCATATATTATTGTTTAATTTCTTTACTTATAATTTAATGGAATCATTACATAATATTTCTAGATATTTAGTCCCAATTAGATAGATTACAATTTTTTTTCTTCTCAAGTACGACTCATTTGGACACTTTAGTGAAATTAATTAATTAATTTTATTTTATATTTTATTGTATAAAATAGATAAAATTAACAATCAATGTTATCTCTATTTTTATTATCTTTATAATCATTATATTCTCTATTATTGAAAATCATAAAAACATTTTACAAATGTATTATACAAAAAGTGTGTCTTCTTAATTATAATTAAAATAAAATACTATTTATCTATATTACTAACATTTATCAACATTATATTATTTTGACACAATATTAATTTTTCATATTTGAAATAGAATAAAATTTTCTAATGTTGGATTATATCACTTTGAATTGGTGATGAATATTATGAAGGTGATGATTTTTTTATTGGAATTTTCTAAATAAATTGTTCCAAAAAATCCTTTTTTCAACACATAAAATGTTTAAGTATGAAGAATTTTAAATTTGAGAAGTCAAAGACCATTCATTTATTCATGGTTTTAATATAATTTATAACCCATTGATTTGGAATTGTAAAACAAGGTTGAATTTAAAATCTATTGATGATAATGATTTAACAGATAATTAGTCAAATAAAATTATAGAAATGATTCATGATATTGATCTTGGGAAAATTTATAAATAATATAAAATTTAGCATTTATATGATCATTCTGAGAACCCATTTTATATTTGCTGTAAAAAAATTAAGCATTAATAAATGCCGCTAATGATGATCAAATTGATGGAAAAATATTGATTGAGTGATAAGAGTTTTACATAGTATCATCAATTTTTGAAATATGTTCTTCTTAAATATAATGATCTTTATGATTCACATTATAAAAAAAAATATTATGCTCAATGGGATTTGGGTATAAACAAATACATTCTTTCCTGAATGACTAAGTTCTATATATAAAGGAAAATGAATTTTTTTCCTGGGTGTTATAAATGTAGGAAATAAAGTAATAAGCTGAATGAAAAATCATATTTTGATTTTGCAGTTACAAATAACCCTTCCAATGAATATTCATATATTTCTATAATTACTCATTTGAAATGATTATTTTCATATTCAAATGATGAAAAAGTCATTGGTTGGCATGTAGATGATCTGATATGTGATCGATAATTATTGTATCTATATGATTGTCCAATGTCGAAGAAAAATTTTCACTAGTTTCTTATATTCAAAAATGATGATTGAAATCCATGATTTATAATTTTCATAGATGGAATGAATCAATATCAAATACATTGTAGAACATATATTTCATGACCTTTTTTATTGAAAATTTCAACTTGGCTCTTATATTTTGTATGAAACAAAAATATATCATCTTGAGATTTATGATCTCTAGTCCAAAACATCCAAAAAATGATATTAATGTTTTCTTATCAGTATTAATTAATGATTTGAAACTTTTAAAGGATGGAGGTATTATAGTGTATGAATATTATAAAAAGGAATATTTTCAACTGAACGTAATGATTAGGTTAAGTATAAATTACTTCCCAAAATATAAATATTCCATTGAATATAGTGTTACTGGGTATAAAGCTTGTCCAATTTCTTAACAACAACCATCCTACTATTAAATGAATTTTGGGGAAAAAACATTATACCTGGGCCATCAAAAGTTTTTTTATATGAACCATTCTTATATAAAATAATAATATCCAATAAATTAATCACCAGAATTTTATATTTCATCAAAAAATGTTATCTACTCATCAATATTTTGAGGGGGTGAAAAAAATTTACATGACATTTATAAAGAAAAATAAATATGGTAATGATATAATTATTTGGATGAAATGATCAATATTTTTTAAGTTACCATATTGAAGATATAATGAAGTAATGAATAACAATTTTTCATGAGAATTGAGAAGAATATCTACGACAACGTGATTGGAACATTTTTAGATATAAAATAAATTATTAACGACCATTGAATATAATATCAAAATTACTCTCAATCAGAATATGTTTGGAGTTATATCCAAATATTGATGGAAATTGCACATTCCTTATCTCAAATTTTCATAGATTTTAAAAGAGGGATAAAAATATCTTTTTCATGTATCATCATGATATTAATGAACTGCTAGGTTTTTTTTCAAATGTAAAAAAATAATTTATTTAATAGATTTTAATTTGAAATCTATAAAATCTCTTGATTTTCACGACATGATACAACTACTACTTGTTGCATTATATAGAATATTTAATTTCTATGTAAGAAGCACTATCATAATGGTGTGTTATTTATTAAATTAAATTTCAAACAATGTGACTATAATCTTTGAAAAATTTAGAGAATAAAGAATTTTCTATAATTTTTCAATTTGGAATATATTTTACTCCATATTTATTGGATATCATGGTTCCTATAATGGTTCATTTTTTAAGAGAAGTAATGATTTTCAGACCTATATATCTATATTTAATGTATCCATTAGAAAGAATATAGAGATATTAAAGGGGTATGTTCTGAATCCAAATCAACCTGAAACCTCCACTAGTGTAATGTATGTTTCTTATGAGGTTCATGAGTTTTTTATAAGCTATGTTTCTATAGTAGAGAACATTAGTTTTCCTACATCTCTCCATGAATGAGATAATTATGGGGGAAAGGGGATTTGGGGATTTAATTTAAAATCATTCATAGGAAAATTTATGAAGATGGTACATTTATACATCTTAAATAACATAAATGATTCTCAACCATATATAACATTCCATATGAATGTGTTCATAAAATTTTATACAAAAAATAAATATATGTGTATTGTGAATTATCATTAAAAACTATTTTCCCTTGTGTAAACAGATAAATCATTGTATATCAGATGCATCAAAAACATTATTTTGGTTAGTAGGTAGTTAATAATGGAATTTTATTACATGCTTTCAATATGACATTAATTATTAAACATTTCACATGAAATATTATGACAATATATTTTCTATTTAGAATAGTAGTGTTTTTGTGTTCCCATAAGAAATGCAGTTTTTGAGTGCTAAATAAAAAAATCAATTCTATACATCAACTAAATACTATATAGTAGTTAAAGATATTAGAGAGGTTAATTAAATTTAATTTCAAGTGTATTGTTTAACTAAAAAATTTTATTAGTTAAAATATTGTCAAAAAAGATGAATGTGGAAGGACACTTGTTAATTTGAGAAAATTGGAAAACACATCTAATATTTTAATCATGGAAACACTTGCAGAACAAATTTTCTATATTTTTGATCAATCTGATGTGAAGAGGAATATTTGTTTACAACGGTAAAAATAGTATTTTGGTGATGATAGACATGCTGAATATTACAATTCATGAGACATCCATACTTTCATGGAATAATTAAAAATTATTTTAATGAGAGAGTCATACACATGCTTGGATATATAGGGAATGATAAAGAAGAATGAATTTAGGAAACCAACCTTTTAGTACATTCCAAATAGTACTAGTAACATAGTTGTATTTTTGTTTTACTTTTATTAATTTCATTTAATTTTAGAAATTTTATTTTATTTTGTTTTTAAAAACACATACTATATATATTAAATTTAATTTTTTATTTATATTAGTTTCATTTATTAAATTTACTATTATTACCATTATATATTTTTTATATTTTTTTACTTTGTTGAAAGAAATTATTTTAAATTTATAATGTAAAATATAAAAAAATATTTGTAATTGTATATTCAAAAAAATTTGTGTAAATGTGATTTGTTATGTTAGAACATTTTTAATATACCCAAATCATTTTTGGATTGCTTTCATTTTTATGTAATTTCATCTCTTACATACATTGTTAGAATTTTAGTTAACTATAAGAGATATGAATAATATTGTGTCATTATTACTTTACAATACATTTTTTTATAATTTTTTATTCTTTATTTTCATATGTATGTAATGAGAGGATTTGTAAATTTTTATACTAATTATTCATTGCTTTCATTTTCAGGACAATGACAGATAAGTCATTTGATCCACTACATACCTATGGAGTTTATATTAGTCAGAACTTTGGGGAAGAATATACACATAGTCATTTCGATTATCATCATCATCATTATTTAGAAAATATATCTAATTTCATGGGGGAAAAGCATTTAAGGGTAGGTAAATATTTGTTTTCATATGTTAGGGTTGGTAAAATTGGCATCACAAATTTACCAAAAATATATTTTTCCTATATCTATGATCATATGATAATTTTAGTTATTGATCATAATTTAATTCCAAGAGGACCAAATCAAAAAAAAATTAATAATATTATATAAGTATAAGGTAAATGAAAATATATTATCTAATTTGATGATAAAAGAATTTTTGTCAAATTTAAAATATATAAATTTCGGGAGGCCATTTTTTTAACACTTTTTTATTATTTTAGTACCATTGATATTGTTATAGTAATGTAAAATTGTCACCTTTATCGAAAATGAAATATGATATACCATATTATAATGTTGTCAAGAGGAAGTGATTATCATCGGCTTCAATGAGATGGAAGGATTTTAAATCAATTCTCAAATCAAATTTCATTTTTGTGCATAGAAAATATCATAATCATTGTGATATATATCAATTTATAAATGAATATTTATTGTATCAATTTTATGATTTTTACAACAACTATATTTTTTCATAATATGAATTTTATATTTTAGAAGTTTTTTATATTAATGACCATATTAATGATTTATTTATTATTATTTTATAGAAATCTAGGTGATATTAGTAGAAGATCCTATATAGAAACATATACCCTCATACCATATCTCGGGTGGGGTATATGTTATTAGTAGAATAAATTATAGTATGAATGATTAAGAAACTAATATATTATTATTCATGTTCTATAAGGGTTTACCCCCACTGGTCATGAAAATTCAAAAAGGTCTTATATAAGTAAATATGGAAAATATGTTATAGAAGATTCGAGGATTGTAGCTGAGCATATTATAATATGTTACCATTATTTATATATTTATGTTAATCAAGTCATTATATATTGTGATTAATTAATTTTTTTTAGAAATATTATATATAGGATTATCATGAAGAGAAGAGAAAATAAGGGTTTTTTATAGCCGGCGGTAGGTAGGATATTTTATCTACATCATTGGGAAATCCCAGACACTAAGTCAGGTAAAAGGATACTCTAAAGGTGTATCGATAAAAAATAATTTCAAAATTATAATGTATATAAAATGGAATATATTTATAAAAAAATATAATATTTGAATGCATAAATATAAGATATTCATGTGATGTTGTGAGACTAGACCTGAGAATTTGTACCATTAGTATTTGTAGACATGAAAAGTCAATTTCAGAGTACTGATCTAACTCCTCCTCCTCCAATCTGAGATCCAAAACCTTAAACATATCCTACTGAAAAATCTATTTATAGAAACCCCAGTCCTTCTTACACTCATCTTACACTCTATCCTGCATAGTTTCCATGTTAATGTGAGTTACATGTTGATGGTACCAAAATTATTGGTGCATATGGGATGAAATTTTATATCGGTTATACCATTCATCATCAATAGATTAGGATATGGAATATTATGGTACATTTACCAGATTTTATAGATAGATAAATAATAATACCATATCCTATAGACTAGGTTAGTATAATTGGAAAATGTTTCAACCATTTTTAGTTAGTACATTTACATGTGTCTTATATATTATAATTTTGGTGTGTATACGTCTAAATTTTTATTTCATTTTTATATTATTATTTTTTATCATTTTAATGATATATATTTATTAATTTGTATACTTGAAAACATTAAAGGTAATGAAATACTATATTGATAACAAAAAATTGAAGGTTTTATGAATTCAGATGAAATTTCTAATAGTCTTGATATATTGTCAATACATTCAAAATTGTTTTTGGATATTTATGAGATTCCCATTAGACTTAGTGTTTGTCAGTTTGAAATTACAATGGGGATTTTAAAAGATGATATCATGGATTTATCAACTGTAGATCAGTTGGGCATCAACATAATGAAATTTTTAACCATGTATATTGGTTAACAAATCATTTATATTCGTTTAATTTATTAAATTTTGTACTTATGTTTGTTTTTTATTTTCTATCATTATTAATTTTTTACACAGCATTTCAAGAAAGAGGTATATGTATTTGTATACTAAGAGTTTATTTCAACTATAGTGAGGATAATTACTGATGCAAAAAATATTAATTTATAATGCTATAATATTTCAATCGTATGTAATTATATTATTTTGGATATTTTGTTATCTTCAAGGGAATGAAAAATATTTCTCACAAAGTGTAATTTATCACATAACATTATAACAACTCACATTAATTTATATATATTAGGGGACACTGGTTGTTGGGAGTTTTTTGTTAAAGGGATAAGACACTTTTCTGGTTATGCACAATCCATGGTGAAGTGAAAGAAATTTATATTGATGTATTGAAAACATAAGATGGAATTTTTTAATACATGTTTATATATCAATGACATAAGTTTATTTTATTCATATTATTTTCAAATATTTCATGTAATTTATATAGATATATGATAAGAATTAAGGGAACCTGTATTATATATTTAAAAACTAAGGGGAAATTTCATTTACAATTACAAAATTTCAGATATATAAACTAGAAATGTTATTTTGATTTGATTATTATAAATAGTTTCTTCATCAACAAGTAGTAATATAATTTTTTTAATATATTGTAATATATATGTATGAAATAATTTTAACTTGGATAGTGAAAAAGTTATATAGTGTTATGTTTCTTTTTAAATGTTTCTTTGTTATTTCATTATTTATAATATAAATAATAGTTAAATGATTTAATTAAAATTTATAGATGTTTCATGACACTCAAAATTATTGTCCACAATATGCGATTGACATAAAAATTAAATGGGTGAATCATTTCATCATTTTAATAGGATATTAGTTTATTTATGTTTTATATTTTAAACTAGAAAGTTAAAATAGCAACTGTATTATTTTTTTGGTTATGTTATTTACTAGTTTTTTACATTCTTTTTATTGGGTATGGGATGAATAAAATTTAATTTGTTTTAAAAAAATATTTTCCACATCTGCTGTTGAATAACTATCTTGAAAAATCAATACTATCAAATCATTATGTAAATTATTTAATAACTAACTAGAAAGACAAGTTTTTAATTCGATTATGATATAATAGTTTTGAAAAAAATTCTATCTGTTATTTTAGGTCTTTTATTTCATATCAATCATGAATTAATCAATATAATTTAATGAATCTATAATGGGTTCATTAAAATTATGTTTAATTTTTTTCTTCTTAGTTGTAATAGATTAACTGACCAAGGTCGTATCTAAACTAGGAAAATAAATTAAAAATCATATTAAAGGTATTTTGATAAAAAAATTACAAAGAAAAAACACACTACATAAAAATATTGGAGGGGGGTTAACATTAATAAATATAGAAGATTTATGTTTGGAGAAGATATTTTTCTCAATATATAGTTTTCCAAATTAAATTTGATTAATAAAACACAATGAGAAGATGTTATTTAGAAAACAATTTTTTTAAATTACATTATATATAACTCTAAATATTGATTCACTTATTAATTATTATAATTTAAATTATTATACACTAATTATTACCCCTTAATTTTTTAACCCTTGTACCCTATGTGAATTATCATAACCACGAAGATCAAATTAATTGAACCCGAGCCTTACTGTGGAACATGAAATCACTACACCCTTCATTGATTGAGGTTCTATTTCTAGATTATGGTATGTGGTAAATTATGTAACATATACACTCTATTAATGAAATTTATTTGAGTTAATGGGTTATATTTTAACTCCAAAAATTGATCATGTGTAGTTTTTTTTCACTAATTAAGATCGCACACTAAAATTTAACACATTACTCGACATCTCTAGTTTGGTTTTAATTGTTAAATTTATTAATTGATTTCCATTAATTTATAAAATTAATTCATTGATCATATTATTTAAATTATACTATCTAATTTTTTCAAAATAAATAAATGAATAATGTATGAAGTAGATCAATTACTGAGAAAAATACTCTTCTATGGCTGGTGTTGTCATTACATAAACGAATCACATTCACAAAGGATTAGATATTGAATAAAAAAATATAATTTATAATATAGAGTTAAAAACCAAATAAGTAAATAATTGAAAAAGGAAATAAAAAATTATAAAATAAATGGAAGGGAAATAACGATTTTGTTTCCATAACAACAATATTATAAAAACTAAGAGGAAGAGAAGAGCATTTTAGAGGATATCCAAGACTAATAGATTCCTTCATACAATGATGTATAGAATTATAAAATAAAATCTTTTATTCTTATCCCAATCTTCTCTGTCATTTCTTGCGCTATCCAAATAATAAAAACACCAATTTATAGAGTGGTGGGGTCCTATGTTGTAAGATGCATCAAGTGTGAATCAGGAAATTATCCCAAATATTTTAAGCCAACATTGATATACTGTTTTGACTCCAAAATGCATGAATAATCTATCCTTACAGATGGTTGATTTGAAGGAAAATGATTCTTCTCTCTTTTCTCCAAATCATGGGCAATTCCAAGCATGTGTGAAGAAGGCACATCCTAAATGGGGAAGTGATAACCTATATGGGGAGTTTAGTAGAGCATTGATTTCATGACATATTTACATCAATCAAATGAATGATATAACTCGGATGTCGTAAATGAAATTTGTAATTAATTGAGTTTTGCACACTTTTTCAACGTTTTAAATTCAAATAATATATAGATAAATATTTATGTTAGAAGTAATATGGGGAATTTTAATTTGAAAAAATTTAATTTTT
This sequence comes from Viscum album, assembly GCA_963277665.1. NCBI lineage: Eukaryota > Viridiplantae > Streptophyta > Magnoliopsida > Santalales > Viscaceae > Viscum > Viscum album. The sequence continues at coordinate 979,166,025 of OY728161.1, forward strand.
CATCAAATTTTAAAATGAATGATTTAATCCAAAATATTATATAAATTAACTTATTTAAAACAATTTAAATAAATTTAATAACATATTATAAAAAAATTCAAAAAATGTGTTTTATCAACATCTCATGCCTTACCGTTTTCACTCATGGGAATAAACTCATATTGTGTAATCCAAAATTATTTGATTTGATATGCAGGTTTATATTTCAGAATACATATTTGAAATATAGGAAAATTAAGAGTCTATTAATTTAGAAATTATGAATAAATTTTAAATAAATTGTCACAATAATTTTTTCAAAACAAAATCATGTTATATTAATGACAAAATCCAACCAAGACAAGTCATGGGTCTACTATACAACTAATTATCCACATGTGGGTGTGTGCCAACCATTTAAAGTTTATATATCCACCCTATATTCAATATTTTTGATCATGTAAAACAATTACTCGTTCCTGTTTTATTTCACCAGACATGTTTTTCATTCATTTTCAATCAAAATTCAGGACACAATCACTTAGAAATTCCTAAAATTAAATATCTAATCACCCAAATTGACATACCCATGTGTATTATATATAATCACTCATATCATTAAAAATTATATATATATATATATTTAATTGTTTTTGAATTCTCATATTTGTTTCTTGAGGGATTACAACTGTTTTATATGATGTGCAGAACCATTAATAAATTCAGTAAAGTAATGAAACTAATTAGAAGATAAATGAATGTATGGATCTACCATTGATATAAGATGGATTGTTTTTCCTATGTTGACTATGCATTCAATTGAGTAGGAGAAATTTCACATGTCATGGTTTCATAAAAAATGGGTTGATAAAACAATAACACACTATTCCATGAACAAATATCATAAAGAATGGTGTCAAAATATAAAAGGATTTATAATGACAAAACTAATCATATCATAAAAAACATCCATTTTTATAAAAATTAACCCTCGATTATGAGATAATTCTGATTCTTATCATGCTTCTAAATAATTTGAAAACATTTATTTTCCTTATGTTCCACATGATATGTTTTTTTCTAATTTTTTAATTTTTTTTAATTAATAGAAAACACACATGAAACACATAAAAAAATTCCAAAATAGCTACCCCAAAATTTTGTACCCTCCCCCACAGATAACATATTGTATTTAACTCATTGTGAAATAATGAAATAATATGTCTTCATGAAATCTATAATTTTAATAAAAGAAAAATAATATTGAATTGAACGGTTTAGGAATGACCTAATATTCTAAAGTGTTTATGGGGTCATTTAGTGTGATGAAATAACTAAATTAGTAGGATTTCCACCAATGATTCTTTACCAACATTTCACATTGAATGTAAAGCTCATACCAGTTTCCTCTTGTGTGATATCCACTACCCCATAAGGGAAAACATTACATACAATATAATTACCTAACTATATGAAACCCAACATATGGGGAATCAACATCAATAATGAACTATAGGGAAATACATTCTCACCTATATAAAACTCTCTTTGTTTGGATCATTATATCAATAGACGCTTTTGATCATTACTTCTAGAGCCTTGATTTTCTATATCATGACAATCCAATATCCTCAAAATATTGAATTTATAGCTTCATTTTAATTCCATATTAGGACAAATCCATATTTCATTTTTTATTTACTAGTATTCCTGATGCTCAAATACTATAGGGAGATGACATGATTTCCCAAAAAAAATCCAAAATGGGGACCTACTGATGGGAGTTTTTTATTCCATCATATAATACAAAAGTTCATAATTCAATTTCGTGCTCCAATCCTTTTTATTCAACTTCATATCGTTCTAAAAAATTCATTTAATCTTTTGATTTGATACCTGAGCCTAACCATTTGTTCGGTGGTGATATAGTGTTGATGTACTATGTGTCACCCCATACTTCTCACGGAGGGATTATAAATTTCAACTGAATAAGTGTATCCCTTGGTAAATTATGACAGCCTTTGGTACTCCAAACCTACAAATAAATAAGTTCCTTGAATAGATCGACTACATCGTGATATTCATTAGTCCTGGTGTACTTTCTCCCACCCATGTACTAACATAATCAATTGAAATGATTATATAATAAACAAACAAATGATCAGGGAAAATGTCCCATAATATAAATGTACCATACATAAACAATATCGCAAATAATATGTGTTTTTGGGAATCATGTATCCTTGAAATTTTTCCAGTTTTTTTGGAAACATGAGTATTAGTTAAAAAACACATTAAAATCATAGAAAAAACATTTCCAATATAATTCAGTGTCTAAGAATTTCATTTCTGTCCATTATGTCCCAATGTGTGATCCCCGTTAAAACTCAAAACCAAAATGTAGAACATACCCATCCTCATTATCTAGAACCTACCTCTTAATAACATTATCACTACACATGTGGTATAGGTATGGATCATCCAAAACATAAATAATTTACTCTTATTTTAATTTTGGGCATTGATGTTTCTTTAAATTTTCATTATTTTGAGAAGAAAAGAGGTGGTTTACTAAATCACCATTCCAAGGATGTTTAATTAAGAGAGGATAATGATGATTATACAAAAATGTATCCCCAAGTGGTACATAGTTAAAGGTGATAACCTCTACTGTGTGAGTAATCCTACTCATGTGGTTTACGACCATGTTTTCAGAACCCTTTTTTTACATTATCCCAATATCAAATTCATGAAGAAGGAGTATCAATATGATAAATCCACAATAGGAATATGAATTATTCAAGAGTTACCACCATGGGTCATAGTCCGAAAAAACTTCTTTAGATCCCATGAAGTATGAATGGAATTTATCTAAAGCAAATATTTGGGCACAAATTTATTTTTTCATTGTCATGTAGTTCGATTGGGATGAATCAAATGTCCTTAGATCATAGTAAATAACGTGTTAACTTCCTTTCACCTGTTGATATAAGACAACTCAAACAAAGAATTTTGATGAATCACAAATAAGATCAAATGGAAGGTCCCTCTGCGTGGTTTGTATGATCAGTCTAGTGTTCATATTCATATTTAGAACATAAAATGATACACTATATAAATAATCAAATATTAAGTCAATATATTTTTTACGAAATAAATATAATAGTAGATTGATGTTACTAAAATCTTTGATGAATCACCAATAAAATCCAACAGCCACTATGAATGACTGAAAATCACACACCAATGAACAATATGGTAAGGATGAAATGATATCTACCTTGTATCTATCAACATCTATTCCATTTTTTGACATGACATGACCAAATAAAATTCCATGACCTACCATAAAATGAATGTTCTCAAATTTCAATGATAGATACATATTAATCAAGTGATTCAAAAGCTTTACTAAACTAATGATACATTCATCAAATTAATATTCATAAAATATAAAATCATTCATAAATACCTCCATGAATTTGTCAATGAACTCTAAAATTAATAATCACAATGCATCTCTAGAAGGTACATGTGGTATTGAAATGTCCAAATGGAATCCATTGGTAGGAAAATGTATTCAATGGAAATGTGAAAATTTTATTATCTTGATCCTCCAATGGTATAAGAACCTAATAATATCTATAAAATCCATTCAGGAAACAATAGTGGGTATTCCAAGCTAGTCTCCCAAGCATTTGATCAGTAAGTGGGAGGGGGAAATAGTCTATTCAATTGGATTGATTTATTTTCCAACAATTAATATACACAAAACAACTATTTTTAATCCTCATTGGAAATAACTCATCCATATCATTTAAAACAATAGTAAAACCCCTTTAAATAAGCACAACCTGAATATGAATTACCCACTGGGAATCTAAAATGGAATAAATTATTCCTTCATTGATAAAACATTCAGATTACATTTTATTAACTTCTAAAAGAGTTATATTTATTTAACTTTGTGGTTGTATAGTCAGTTAATCCTAATTATAAAATAGAATATAATTCATCAAAATGGAAGGGAAAATACCTGATATGTCAGCCAATGTCAACCCATCGCCCTAATCTTCTATCTCAAAATATTCGAATGTTTTTCAGCGTGTTGAAAATGGATAATTTTAGGAATGGTAATAGGGAATATATCACCACTCAATAAGTATGAGTATTTGAGGTTTGGATGCAATTGATTAAGTTCAAATGAATGAGGGTGATACATGGATGTATATATTTAAGGAACTGAAATATGTGCACAATAAACATTAATACCAGAATAGAAATCAATAAAAATAGATAATAATACTCAAATCTATCATAATACTCAATAACTATGACATAATCAGATTGAACATGATCATAATGGGAATATAAATCAATGTTAAAAATAAATCCATGAGCGGTTTGTTCTTTAGAATAGGTTGTGGAAGTAGTTTTAGACATAAATCAAGAACCAGTGCTCATAATCTCTCTATAAATAAGACAATCAAAATCCATGGGGTTTTTACTTAGTGGTCCACAGTAAGATATAAAAAATTATAATGGTCATATGAGCGGTACCTCATGGAGTTCTGAAAATTAATATAAATACATCATCTATAAACTTCATGGAAAGTGTACCATCATGGACATTTATGACAAGTTTAATTTTTTTGCAGAAGGTCCTACAAAATATAATGGGATCATGGAAATTTACCAGATCATAGACCATAGTATTCATGTATAAATATAATATATAGATTATGTATCTTACTTGAACAAGTATATCATCATGGAATCCCACCAGATATGGAATAACTCCCTTTTCCTGCTACACTATAGCTCTCTTATGCTTTACTCACCAACCAATAAAGAAGAGAATACATAGTGAGGAATCAAAATTATTAATTATTACAAATCATATAAAGGATTATAAACATTTAACTCCATTATAGTGCCTGGGATGATGAATTTCTCTATATCCTTTCACTTTATTGGCATTATATGAGTTGGTTAGATTAGTGATAACACATTCCTTCCACGAATAATCCTATAATTTCTCTTGATCCATTTTCCATTAGTACAATTATATTTTATAAAGTTGACATAACTTAGTATTTCTTAAATGTCCTCAATAAAACGGATGTTTATCATCATGCATTTGAATTTACAAAATACAACTTCTTCCATCACCTCGTCATCCATCATCATGTTTTGAAAAACTCTATTTGCAATGGGATGGGTTTAAGAGGATCATATGAAATATTTTTCTTACATTTTTCATTCTCCATAGTCATATCATACGTCGGTCATGAATGGGGATTCTCTAGGGTTTAGGCGAATCATAGTGGAATGATAGGAATGGATGTATCCATTGTTTTTTTCAATACTCAATTTCATGGAATTAACATTCCACATGGGATTTTCAATATTTAAGTAAGTAATATTTTCATATTTTATACATTCTATTTCATGGAGGGATGTTGAAATTTGGTACATTTATGTATTCAGCTCCATCAACCCCAATCCTTGACTCTTCATCAAATTTTATTTATTATGAACAATTTGTTTCAATAGTTCATCTAGTTTAGAATCTACCTAGGTTTGGTAATTCCATTGTTATTGACTTGTTGATGTTTTGGATTCAAATATCCTCTATGTTTGTTGAAAATCATATTACAATGAAAGTGGGAACTAGAAATATTACTAAAAAGGGGTCCCTTGTTTTTTTCCAGAGCCATACCTCATGTTTGATTGATTGTTCCACCATTGGCTATATGTTTGAGAAAAATAATCATACATATCCAAGGGATTTATATTCATTGAACTAATTATAGTCTTCTAGGGAATAATACTACACAATCCTCTATCTATTGTAATTGGGGGAAATAGTTGTTTGGGTGGACCATTTTAGTGAAAATTAAAAATGGCATCGTAGGAGTACATTGGGATTTTGTTTGAGAAAAATAATTATACCTCACCATAGTGGTCTATTCATCCAACATGGTATCAATTAAATGATTTTCAATAGAATAATGAATTACCTATTGCAGTCCTGTAATATGTGGAGTACTATGATTTAAAAAAATTCATAGTGTTTTGTGGAATTTGGTCAATAAATGTACATGCAGTTACTGGTGTTATATCAAGTAATTACTCTCCATCCACATCATCAACCATTCTCTTCCCCGTATGTGCGAGTCCTTAATTTATGTGTTAGATAATGAGTTTCTTACTTATTTGGTGAAGCAAGAAACTTTTACGCCACTTCATAATTCGCACCCATTATGCATACATTAAATCCCCTAGCGCCTTTTTGATCAATGAGATCTCCATTTGAATGGTATTGTTCCTTGATTCATGATAATATCACTATAATAAATTTCATTTCAAATATTACAAACATGTTACATCATCATGTTGTAAATAATACTATATGTGTTTTACTATTTCATCCAATGAGAATGGGAATTATCTTTGATTCATTTTATATTCAGATACATTTCATAGTATAAGGGTTCACTGAACCGCATTAAATTATTATATATATATATAGTTATATATTTGCGATCATTTCTAAATAGGGGATTTTTTTTGAAGAAAATGTATCAATCTAATATTTAATTCAATGTCTTATTCAAGGTTTGGATATGTAATACAATTTTGTTGATAGTTAATATTGTGTTGAGAAAATTCCCAAATGGTTATATTATGTTAATTTTTATGTATTACCTCCAATGGTTCTTGGTTAATGTTTAAATTATAATTTCTTATAATTTTAATGATTTCTGAATACAGTAATTCACAGTCTAGTGGAATGATGAAACTTCCCAAAGAGTGAGACTGTCTGATTTGATCCCAAACGCTATATTTAATTCACGTTTGAGATATAATAAATCCATGGGATTGGTATGTTTACTAAATAAAATATAGATTCAATGAATAAAAGTATATAATAATAATAATAGAATTTTGAGCAGATTTTCCCATTAAAAAGAATAAAAAAAAGAAAAGATAATTTGTGATATTGGAAACATAAAATTAATAATTGATAAAAACAATTTGATGAAATATAATATAAAAAAACTCTAATTATTTATAGAAATAAATTTAATCCACTAAAATTATTCATATGTTAAAGGCTCTCTTGTGGGCGCTTTCAAATGATGTGTAATTTTTTACTTCATAGGTGCGGTAGTTTGGATAACCAAATTCATCTCTAAAAGGGAGATGCAAATTAATTGATTTTTTATAAGTATTATGAACATAAAAATAAAGTTTAAGAAACGAGGTACTTAAAAAGGATGAGGGGAGGTTTAAACCATTTTTAATTCTAGAAGAATTAAGATGGAATATGGTTGTATTTATTTCCCTTTTTGGTTTTTCAATGAAAATTTGAATAATAAAAAACAATAAGAAAATTAATTTAGACAACTATTTTTGGAAATAATAAGATATATAAATCTACCTATTAACTTTATTATTAAACATTATTGTTAAAATTAATCCATAATTAATTTTACCCCCTAATTTTTAACCCCCAAAACCCTATGAGAATTAACATAACCGCAATGATGAAATTAATTAATCTCTATGCTAGCTTCTGAAACTGAAATCATTGAAAATTAATTTAGATGTTGTAAAAAGGCTACATAATTTTTAGTGGTAAGTTAGGGAACATATCAAATTTACACATGAGGTCAAATTGAGTCAATGGATTATATTTTAAATATTCAAATTTATCCCCTATTGTTTTGGGTCTAGAATTATGGTCGTGCTCTCACAATTCACACATTACTCGACCTCAAATATTTTATGTCAATTTCTAAATTGCTTACAAAAATTAATTTAATTTATACATTATTTTCATGAATTATATTATTTAAATTATTGTATATTATTATTTAAAAAACATTAAATTAATAAATAATGATGTAGATTGATTTCTAGAAGAACTAATATTCCATTCTTGGTGTATTCATCATAAAAAATAAATTGCATTTACTAGATTTTAGAAAGTATATAACCCAATAATGTCATTAATGTTGAGTTATATCCAAACTAATTAAATAAATAAGAATAAAATTGAATATAAAATTAGAAATTCAATAAAAATAGAGTGTTTATTTCAAGAAAAACAATAGTAAAATAGTGATGTGGATGAGTAGAGAATTTTGTAAGAGATCATACCTTGATAACAACCATCCCATAATGGTTTATTTAAATAGAAAATAACATGTCATATTCTTCCCCCAATCCTCTATGTTATTTCCTACCCTACCCAAATGAGAAAAATCCAATCTATATAGTTGAGGGGGGGCTAGGTTATAAGAGGTTTCATGTGTGAATGGATAAATTTGGTCAAATATTTTACGCCATATTTAACGGACTTTTTGACCACCAAAACACGTGGAAAAGATATAATTATAGAAGGATTATTTGTGTGAAAATGGTTCCTATATATACTACTCAAATCTGGGTCCAATACAAGGACATATAATGCATATACAGCCCAAATGGTAATGTGATGTGAAATCTGGTGTGTCCAGTCCATATTTGGAATCATGAACTATTTACTCTAATCAAATACATGACCCAGAGGGGTTGTCCTAAATGAATTTTTCATCCCATTTATTTAGGAACACTTTTCTAAAATTTGAGATTAAAATAATACAGAAAAGTATATTTATATCTAAAATACTAAAATTAATTTTAAAGGGATAAGATGTAATTTTCATTAAATTTGAAATTGAATGATCAAATTAAAATTTTCCAAAAATTAACATATTTAACACAATATAAGGAAGTTAAATATTTTATTATAAATAAAATATTCATGAAAATTGTGTTTTATGAATTATTTATATTTCATGTGCTTAATTTCATAACTGATGTGAAGAACAGTTTGACCGTGGGGGTCATGTTGGTTATAAAATAACCGATGATAAAAAAATCCAAAAAAATAATTAACAATTTCGATTTTACTTAATAATTTATTGTATTATTAACAATATCTCATTCAATAACTTCATTTATTAAATGATGTTAAAAATAAAAAATAAAATGTTAGAAATCCTTTTTAACAGTATTTTATGTTGGTAAATCTATTCATGTGATGTGGGAACATTATTTTCCCTTTTCATCAATATATATATAATAACATTATATTACAAAATTATTTTTATTCCCTTCAATATTTTCTTTTCTATAAGTGGTTTTATATTTAATAAAATATATCTAGTATGGAGGTGTTCTTGTGATGGAGTAGGTCCAATTGGTACTAAACCACGTTAAATCATATGTCTTCTTTTGTTTTAATTCATTCTCCATTTGTTCATTTTTTCACACTATTATCATTGGTTTATAAATCAATCCAATCATTTAATTACTCTATGGAAACCGTCATTCATTTCATGATGTTTGGAACATTTATGTATATTTGAGGTGGTTCACCACAACAAATAGAAAGCAGATGATTTGAAATTTATCAGTGAAAGTAAGACTAGTATAATGTTACTTTATCCATGTTATTTAATGTGTGAGTCATGTATATGATATGAGGATCATATCTAAAAAACAATACAATTAAAAATTGTTTGTAACATATATATTTAAATGGGGGAACAAATAATTCCAATTGATAATATCATTTCGTATGTCACATATGACAAACCAATGAGGTCATGTAATATTATGACCCATGTAATTTCTTGATGAAAATATCCACTAATCAGTATGTAGACCAATGGAATGTTACTATACGTTAGGAACTCCACCAAGTATACTAGAGGATTCCAAATTGAAATCTTGGTATAATGTGGTATGTTTAGGATACTATACCATCATATCAATGTAAATCAATGGAGGAAATAAAGAAAATAATATAATTCCAAATAGATATATTAGATAAATGATATCTAAGAAAGTACCGAAAAAAAGAAAAATAAACAATTACATAATAAATAAACTATATACAATAAATGTCAGACAAAAAAACAACATGAAAAAAATACTAAAAGTTAATGTTAGGAAAAACTCTAAAAATGGCCAAAATTATTTTCCTAGTCCCAGATTCCCATGCTTCGGCAAATCTTCCTGTGAAAACAAGTAGAATCTGCTCAGGTGTTGATGTTCCTGGGTGACCCAAGCCGAGTGTGAGTACTACATAAAAGGATACTATCAGTGGAACTACTAAATATAATCATTCTGATAAATAAAAATCATAAATAAGTGCACATGGTATACGATCTAATAGTTTAAAAAAACTTTTAGGAAAAAATATCTAATTCTATGGGGTCACAATTAATCCTAAGGATGTCAATATATATATGATTTTAAATAGTAAAAAATATTATAAATTTTAAAATATCAAAAAAATAAAATCCATATGGATGTAAACATACGATATAAATAAATTTTACCTAGAAAAATGAAAAAAACCTCTAAAAGGAAGCTATAATTTCATCAAATTTTCAAATATTTGGGTATCATGTTAAAAACATTGTATCGGAGGCCTTTTAGGACTTTTTTACCAATAAAATGTGGAACCTAAATTTCCTTAATAAAAATGACATACATTTCTTCACATTTATTTATTGGAAATCTCATTGAGCCAAAACTGAAACCCATATCACAAGTTATCATTTTTAAAGTTCAATTCTTATTTTGAACTTATATTTGATGACTGATAAATTTATTATTTTTTTATCACCAAATTTTTTTTAGATTTATTTTTATCAATAATAATTATATAATTTTTAATTAATATCAATTATAAATTATTTTTTAAATTCAAATTCACACTATATATTACATATTATGCGTAAATTAATAATTTGTATTTTTGAAATAATATTGAATAAAATATATTATATCTATGTCAATATAAATATAAATATATATATATGAATGTTTGTAATATATAATTTTTTAGGAATTAAATCTTCTATAAGCACTAAAATAGTGCTAATAAATATGGTTTTATACAATGCTGATAAAGGATAACCATTATTAGTGCTAAAAAGAGCATTGATAAATGGGATATTTTATCAACATCAAAAAATGTATCATTGATAATTTATTTTTTCTAGATTTGATTAAAAAAATAATTCTATCATTTACTTTTCAGAACTGATAGATGGTATCAATAAATAAGTGTGATTATTCATTAGTAACGATTGACATGGATCCCTACCTTATCTTGTCTAATGACATAATTATAATGGTTGGATAAACAGATGATTTGGGCATAATTAAGGGTTATGGAAAATGACGATTCATTATAATTGTATATGTTTTACATCCATACAAAAAAAGTGATAATTTATAAGAAAAACCAATAAATCATAAAACTCTATGACCACCCATCAAATTCAATGATGATTAAATAGTGATAAGGACATCAATATTCACTTTGTGGAATGCGAGTATTCATATATGAATGAAAATATATTTAAAGAAAATGACCTCATGAATTTCCATATTTATATTAATGTACACTACAAACCACTATACCCACCTTGCCTGAAAGTATTTTTTCATGCCTCAGCGTAAACCATAATAATGTAAATAACCAATGATAATGTATCTGATTCCATTTTTACAGAGCCAAACCACATAATCTAGACCAAAATACTTGTTGTTGATGGTTCCATACCTAAATAGGTGTTTGGATTCATTGATATAAGTGATGAGAATGTCCGTGAAATAAAAAATGAGGTGATTTTGTTTTGTAAATTCTCCGGAAATAATGCTCAAATATAATAAGGTTTCAATGTAAAAACATTATCCACTCATTCACTGGGTGGGAGAGTATCCTGAGGGTGTCCTTGGATTAATTGGATTTCAATTCCAGCATATAGTCACACGTCTCACTACATTGAAAGATAACTGTAAAATTATAATGTGTGAAGTTATAAAAAACTGAGTATATTTTACATAGTTTAATCCTAAGAAATATGAGAATGTCCATTCACTCATGTAGATTCAAAAATCTTATACATATGTGTACCGATGATGCATATCCTCTAAAAGTCCATGAAATGAATGTATTCATGCTTTATTCATAGTGGTGATACTGGGATGATAGACACTATTCTACGTAGTATCTTCTTTGAGTTAGGGTGAAATGTGGATATGGAGGATAGAATTATGGGGGAATATATGTTTTTTATGGAGGATATATACAAGGGAATATAGATACATGTATAGATGTCGATCTATATTGGTGATCACAACAACACAATTAGAGTAGAAAAAAATTGTTATTTGTTTTTTTAATTGGAATTCATATTACAACATAAACAACATTTCATTTTATGGACCTACAAACAAACATGAAATTGGAATTAAAAATAGAGGAAAAAATTATGATGTTTGGCTGAAGTAGGTGCTTCCCAAACCACCATATCCACACATGTCAAGAATAATTATCCAATATTTTTATTTCATCATTGATGAAGTAGAATTGTTGGACCCATAAAGGAAATATATGAAATTATTATCGAGTATCCCATTAAAAATACTTTTTAATTTTAACCCATGAGTTTGTATCATAACCATGTGGATGACTAACAACAATAATGAATTCACTATATGCATTTGTTGTACACAAATGAAAAGGGAATGGGAATGTAGATACAAAGATTATTGGTGGGGATCATAAGAAAAAATTAATATCGGAAGGAATAAAATTGGATGTTATTTCTTATAATGGGAATTATTCCACTTTATAATCCTCTTCCATGGTTAGATTATTGTTCATGCGATCCTATACCTTGGGTTTTATTTGTTTAAACTGTCCCCCCTTACTGTGGGACTTCATCGAGACTCAGATACATGAGAAGCAGGGGACACTTTCCTCACCAAGGGAAATGACAAAGGGATTTGATGTTTTAAGAAACCAATAAAAGCAGAAGATTTGTTGGATAATACATAAATATAGGTCTCAAATGTTGGAATGGTTTCTGCATCATATAGAAACTCTAGTTCATTGATAGTTTTTCATGTAGAAAATTGATTCATATTAGGGATATGAGACATGGTAGAGGGAAAAATACATTTTGATCATTGGTACCTGTAGAGGAGTCAAAGATATCATCTATGAAAAAAATGTCACTCTCTAGGAAGTTCATTTCATGAGATAGTGAATATTTCCATTATTATTATAAATTATTCTAAATTGATTTTTTTTCAGAATTGAAATCAACTATTTGTTTTCAAATTGAATAAATTTTTTATTTTTTCTACAAACAAGTGAAAAACAATATGTTGGTCATAACACAAATGAAAAAAAATTTCATGGTAGATGATGAGAGAGATGAAGCATCCATTGTTTTGGTTTTGAGAATTTAGAGTGGATGATGGAAAAATGTCCAAATTATTTTTTGTAAATAATATGTGAGAGGTGTTGAGGATAAAAGGGATCAGAGAGGGGTGATAATAAGTAGCCACTTGGGAAGATGTGTGGAAATAAGGGAAAATGTAAATAAACATTGAAAATTAAAATTAAATTTTTTTTGTTAAATAAATAAGAGGTCAAAACATGGTGGGAAAAACTCTCATGCATGGATGTTGATTAGTATCAACTATTCATCATTTTCATCTCTTGTGGAATATATTGGATTCATTTCACAAAGGATCACAATGATCTCTCATGCCACAGGTTCACTTCAATGTATTTGATACTACTGAAGTATATTTTTAGTAGTGAAAGCACACATAGATCTCACAATCCTACATTCAATATCCCTTTAATACCACAAATGTAGGAAATAAATAGTGTCAATACAAATCGTGTGTAGATACAAATCATTGGTGGTGTTTTCTGAAACATAAATATATAAAAATCCTATTGCTGTGTAAATTAATAACTGGAATTGATATTACAATGCAAAAAAACATATTCTTTAATTGGGAGAAAAACTAAAATCAATTCAAATCAAGGGAAAAAGAGGAAAAATAATGATGATTTTTGGTTGTAGGAGGTGTCTCCCAAACCACCAAATCCACACACATTGAGAAACTATCTCTGATATTGTAAAAAATTTATTTCTACATTATAATGGTTGGCACCATCCATGGAATAAATTATATTATCATCCAATTGTTTTTATTAGGATCTATTTGATCTTTTTTCCAAGCTACAACGGGTCACTATTGAGATGGTCCACTGGGTGCAGTCTAAGTAAAATGGGATCTCACCCATGATTTCTATCATATAATACTAACATCATTATCTTGATTTTGAATCATAAGTTTTCCATAAAAATCATTCAAAACTCTTGGAGACCATATAATATTAGGTGAGAAAATAAGTGGCACTCCCAATATTCTTATTCTATTCTAAAAAAACAATGTTTTTTGGGGTGACAGAACAGTTTCATTCCCAGAAATTACTGGTGTACAATTGGCCTTGATTTTTTAGTGTGGAGGTGATGGGGCAATCTATGGTGGATATGTTCGATAGAGAAACTAGTGTGGTTGAAGCCCTTGAGGTTTTTACTGAACGCTTAGATTATATCCATAATGAATGAGGGGTAAATTAGGATGAAGATTCATTCACTCATATAGAATTTCAAATAATTTGTCTATTATTTCATTTCCCTTCAAACACCATCTATGTTTTCACACATAAATGGTTGTTGTGGATTCCTGTTATTGGTGAAAACACTCTCAGACTAATGATCTAAAACTGGATTCAATTTCAAGATGTATGAGTATGATATTGAGTGTGGATTGAGATTAGAATTAATATTTATACAATGATTACAAATTTAAATGGACGATTATAAGAAAGGGTCTCTAATAATTAATGATCTTAATACTGTTGTTGACTTGGTTAATATTAATTATTAATTATTATGTTTCTATATATATTTGGTTCAATTCACTTACACCATATGGTCAATTTTATGGTTATGATAACACATAGTGAAACTCACATGTAAAAATCCCAATACATATTTTTGGGTGCATTATATTTGTAATAAAAATAAATCATTTGAATTGAAAGATGATTCTACAAATTAAATGGGAAATCTATTTCACAATGGATTCAAGAACTAAATTGAAAATGTTGATAATAAATATTGATTCAAACATGTAAATAATGATAATAATAATAGTAATAACAATAATTAATATTATATTATATAATGTTAAATTATATTGTCACTGAAATGAATCACTCACCCTCTGCATGTGCTTAGTAAGGGGTGTAAAAATATTCTTGGTTAGGCTTGACCATAAAATCATTGGGTAGGAATGAACTCTTTGGGAGAGCCTAAATATTTAACTTTCTCATCCAATGCACTTCCTCAGGATGAAAAAAATCATAGGGGAAAGTTTGAGATTGTTGTGTCGTGCCATCATCTTGGTTGATCAAACCATTAATATTAAAGTAAAATAATTATTTTTTTAAAATAAATATTATTATATTTTATCTATAAAATTTATCTATAATTATATATGATAAAATTATATAAGGAATAACTACTAAACTATTTTTTCAAGGAACATTCTATGAAGATATGGTTAGGGGTTTGAATAGCACAAAACCCATATTTTTCAAATAAATTTTGAGTTATTCCTAGCCTATAAGGCGGGCTACCTAGTCTGAAATTTTGGGAGGGTCATCAGGGTGTGCTTTCGGTCTGTATCATGATAAAATAAAGAGTACCACGCCCTGTATGACCCACCCATTACTCTCGGTAATGATTTTTCAGTTCGGGCTTGAGTCGCGCTTTTTAAGGCCTTTGTTGATCTGGCATTGAGATGCCTTTCCAGATGTTGAGCAAGAATTACACACTTTAGAAAAAGTTGTATTTCTTTTAAATAATGCATCCACTGAAGGCTGAACTTCCTTAAGGGGAATTATTTTTTAGTATTTCAAAAAATTGGCATTGTGAAAGGTGAACCTCAATCAGGCTTCTACAATCATAGTTTCAAATGAATTATTTAAAAAAATTCTATTTTTATTCTTTTCATGAATATATATAATAATTAATTAAAATAATAGTATGAAATAAATAAATAAATAAATAATTATATAATAAATAATAAATGAATAATTATTTAATATATTTAAGATAATTTGTTATTATCAATTTAATTACAATAATTTGTATTTAATACTATAATTTATAATATAATAAATAATACTTATTTATTTTACAATATAATATTAATTACATATTTTATTAATAAGTAATTTCATTTTGTCTGATAATATATTAATAATATTTAATATATATATAATAATTAAATAAATATGAATTAATATATTTTTAATAATTGAGATGATTTTTTTGTAATATATTAAGAGATATTATAAATATTAATTACTAATTATATTATTTATTATTAATTAACTACATAAAAATAAATACTATTAATTATTAGTAATTTCCAAATTATTAGTTTTTAATATAATTAAAAGTAATATTTTAACGATTAATGAAAATAATAATTATTAATTATAATTTTTTTTATTAATTATACAATTAATAATATGATAAATTATGTATAATAATATAATACTAATTAAATTAATAACATAATTATAAAAACTACACTCACATGTAGTTGGATGGATATGGTAGGATTGGTTTGGAGCAGTGGTCATATGGTCAAGCACAGAAATCAATTAACAATCATTGGTTGTGTCAAATGCGGACCGTTGTATCCTATAATATACTTATAAAAATAAAATTATTAATTGAATAATTATGAAAATAATTAATAATATATAATATGATCTTAATAATATCTAATTATATAGATAACATATTTTTTAGTTATATATTAAATAATTCAACCACTAATGAAAGAATATTTATTTAATATATTTTTTATTATCAGGTATTACAAATATAATTAATATATATTTTACATAATAGTAGTTCATTCCACATTTATAAAAAATATAATTTCATTTTAATAATAATTATACTACTACTTATTTATTATGTTAACGAAATATATATTTTACTCTTAAATAAGGTACAACTGATAATTTTAAAAACATATTAGTTCAATCTTTGTAAAAAATTTATTAATGGTAAATGTATCACTATGATCTATGTGATTGTCTGAGATTCTCCTCAATCCCATAGTCAGGTGTATAGTTAATGTGATCATGTCATGTCTACTCATGTTTATTCACTGACATAGACAATTCCAAATCTAATACCTTCTAATGTTTCAACCACATCATCCTGTGTGATAGGTGGTGGATTGAAATGACATGAACTGGCATGATCTTCCATTCAATCCACTAGTTTAACAAACCTGGGGCATTGACCAAAATATGTTCTCTACCTCCATGAGCTTCAAATAGTGCCTATGAATTAAGGAAATATATTTGGATTGATTTTCCTGTCAAATTATTAAAAATTATCATAAATAAATATAATAATCATCTAAAAAAATCAACAAAAAATCAACTTCATACATGTTTAAACCTCACAACCATATCCGAGTACCGAAATGAACATAATGAAAGATACCAACATGAAATATATATCTATATTCATTAAAAAACTTACCAATCGCGATGTCACTGACAACATGTTTCCCAATAGGCCACTTGCATGAGTAATCACCACCAACATACTATGAATTTCCATTACCCTAGTAAAAAAACCAGTCCTACATACACCCATTCATTGTATGTAGGGTGTGGGCTCACTTACAAAATATGATACCAACATCTGATCCATACATATCCATTATTAGAAAAATAAAGATTCTAGTTTTCAATTATGGGAAACAATTTAAGATCAAAACATGATTTAAACATAATAATAAATGTGAAGGAAAAATAATACGTGGTGATTAGGTAAAACAAAAACATAAGAACCGTGGGAAATCCTTATGTAGCTAGTGTATGTTATCACCTAGTATCCTTTAACTCTTAGTGATCAATATAAGTACATGATGTTACATTACAATACTCGATCCATAACTATCACATCATCATTCATTTTGTGATTGTTATTTTTTTATCCTAGTAGGGATGCGAATATAATTCCCCACTTCCCCTTCTTGTGTACTTTCACAAGGATTTCATCCTATATATGCAGGATTCCTTTGTTCTTTCTACTTTTTTATGTTATACAAATCATATTACACATATTCAAAACCACTAAATGCTGATGAAAAACATTTCCATCCATTTCCATACATTTAATGTGCACCAAATCACTTTTTAATTCTCCCATTTAAACAAACGAGATAATTTATAAAACCATTGAATTTATAAGAATGAAAATTGAAATATTCAAATAATGTAAGAACATGAAACTACTAAACGTTTTTCATTAATATACCATAAAATAGTTCAAAATAATAGTCTATGATGAGAGGGGACCCTATGCAAGAAATAACTAGCCATACAACAGTTCCAATTCAATAAAATTTAGATTACTCTATTACTATGTCGACAAAACCACTGGGAAAAATAAAACATAAGGAAAAAGGGATGAACGACCAAGAATATGGGATAAAAGACACTTACATAGAGTTTCATTGGCAATAATAAGTCTAGATACTCACAAAATTGTTGATATTAGTGTTGTGGGGAATATGTTTTGTGCACCTAGGGATGGTGAGGTTCAGAATGATTGAAAATGAAAGAAGATGTTAAATTGGGAAGGGGTACATTTGGAATTTTAAATATTTTATAAACAACGAAGACCACATAGTTTGTCCACACAATACGCCAAATTGATCACCAAACATGTGAGTTCCTCTAGCTATACTAGTAGAGACATCTTGATTCTATATATTCTATAGTTAACTATGTTGGTGCATTAATGGAACATCCTAAACTCATATAATTTATTGAGGTTGGGTCATGGATTCCCCTAACTATGTGCTAACCATTTTCTAGCCTTGTTCACCCAAAAAAATTAAAAATTTAAATCAGTAGAACAAGAAGTTATATGGTTGAAAAGAAAGACCAAATGTAAATAATAAATACCTGAAAATGGAACATTGGGACATGAAATTCCTCCCCACCGTGTCACATTTTACCCTTAAAATTTCAAACAATTATCTATATAGAGAGTATGTGGGGCCATTTAACTTCCTCCTAATAATTTAATTCACTTTTATAATGTTCCTAAATTCCATGTATCCATTGGACACAATCTATATGAATAGATTTCTCTCACAACTCGTACACATGTGAATCAAAAAAATTGAATTGGATTTTAGGTTCTATGTAAATTATGTTCCAGCTTAATCTCATACAAAATCAACACAAGATTATGGTACATATTATACCTCTTATACTTTTAGACCTTCAAATCATCATGAATCTACATGAGCTGGGAAGGAAATGTTAGGATTTAAGTATCAATTATAATCATCTAAGTAATAATGAATGGTGTGGTATACCTTGGAGTGAGCTTCCCTTGCACCAAAAGATGATGATGGCCAAAATAATGTGTTATAATAAGAAAAACCTAGTCTTCCACTGATAATTTCAGGGCTGTATACCAACGATCATCATAAAAAATAAGGAGATCATAGATTTTTTCAAATGCTTCAGGATCATATAAATCATACTTGTCATTTGTTGAAAAATGCTTTTCCCCACTAAAAACATCTCTACCACTTACATATTGAACAAAGTAGATATTAAAGGATAACCCTATAGAGCATAAAATGGAGCCATCTTGAGTTTGGATTGGTAACTATTGTTCAATGAAACATACACCAACCACAAATTGTTATCCCATGAAACTCATACATCTTACCTATAGTTGTGAATAATGTATTCTAAAATTGGATTTTTCTTCTCTCTCTGGAAATCCATCTGGTTATAGTATGACATATAATGTTATACCTATTACCCCTTTTTTACTTTTATATTCATTCCCAAAAAATAAAACGGATAGTTGGTTTCCCTATCCGTATTAATAGATGATGACACTCCGTTCATTCTCATGATCTATTGAACTTACTAATTTACATGTTCATCCACATTTATTGTGTCCTAGAGCATGATAGAGTTAGAAAATTTGGTCAAACGTTGAATAAAAACCCTAATAGAAATCTTAACCTACGGTGTATCAGGTAACCCAATGATAAAATCCATGAACAAGTAATCCCACATGAAGTTATGAA
The DNA here is from genome assembly GCA_963277665.1 of Viscum album. Taxonomy (NCBI): domain Eukaryota; kingdom Viridiplantae; phylum Streptophyta; class Magnoliopsida; order Santalales; family Viscaceae; genus Viscum; species Viscum album. The sequence continues at coordinate 979,186,116 of OY728161.1, forward strand.
TGGGGAGAGGCTGAAGCCAAACAAAGGTCATATTAAGCTCACAAATGATTTTCATAACAATTATGACACTATAAAACAATGTCAGTGAGGTCATGTCTATTATCTAGACACCAAAACTGGTATAACACATTGTAAAACATCTTGGTTATACTAGGATAGATATTATTCTATGAATAATGAAAGTTAAACATCACCACCATCCTCAAATTCATTAATCAAATATAATGGAAGATAAATAAATCACTACATAAGTAGACAATGCCCCTAGTAAAAAAACTTCCCAAGATGTTGAAATAGGATCGAATGATGAAAAAATCATACTTTTTCTACAGTTTTTATATTTTCCCAAAAATATGATGCATCAGGGGAATAATAGAAAAAATGATACCCAATTTCCCTTCTTTGTATTCATGGAGAATCCTGAAAAAAAATCACCATATGGTTCCACTCACTACGGAACTCCTTCACAGTCTGAGTAAAAAAATTCCTACTTCGGTAACCAAATAATATATTCACTTTTCATGGATTGTAGTCGAAGTTGATGTTTAATCCTGGAAGATAAACTATTCCCCATATCTTCTATAGTGTAAAATAGTTTTACGATTGAATATATCTTAGGATATAATTAATATAGTAAACAATATTCTTTTCCCAAAAAAGATAATGGAATAAGAATATGAGGGAATAAATCAGAAGTATATACACAAGGTCATGGGATGAGTATTATTACTTATGTGGCTGACATGGGATTCAACTAAATTACACCACACGGTCACCTTTCTTAAGCACAAAACCCAAAAATGTACCTAAAACATCATTTTATACCACATAAACCTAACTTACCACTTGTAAGTTAATGATAGGGATAGATTTCAACCACCACATTATCTCATCATTAATTCATTAAATTAATTTATTTATGAAATAATAATAAATATTATAGTATGTTCCATCATAGATCAGGAATGTGGTGAGAATTTTTTGAAAAATACAATTTTATACCCTTGAATACCCAAAAATTTCATAATTTAAAATACATTTTTCATGTAGTCTCATTACAACACATTTCTAAATTTCATTGGACCAATAAAAAACCCATGTTATGAAATCACATGACCAAAAAAACATAACGTCAGAATCCATCTTCTATATTTGGATAGTTTATCATAAAATAAATGTCCAAAAATATTCTCATAATGATCATCAACTTTTTACCGTGTTATTATTTTGATTTCAAGTAAACCAAAATTTCATCCCAAAGCATTATTATAAAGGTTTTGTGGTTTCTATGGAACATTATAAAAACTATGTGAGCATTTGTTAATCCAAACAAAATTTCAATGTAATGGAAATTCATATACCTTATTTGGAAATATGTCTTGTGGCATAAAATTATCTCACCCTATCCTACTTATACCCATAATAAATGTCATTCATAGAAAATAATCATTCACCTTTGAGTAAATCAAAGAGATCACCAAAATGGGGTATCTATTGTCAGTCATGGTCATGAATCAATTATAATTATGATATTAAATTGTGAACAAATTTAATATATTATCCTTCCTGAAAAAATTTGTTGGATTTTCCCATGGAGATATTCCTAGATGAATGAATCCATTGGCCATCAAATCGTCAATTTGTATCATTAACTGTATCAATTCAATGGGGTCTATATGATCTGAGGGATGGGATATTAGAAATGAACTTATAACCAAATAAATCGTTTACTTTTGGACCCTTTCAGTGGTAACTTCAAATAAAACATTCTAAAACACTTTAGGAATCTCTTTAACCGAGGAATAAAACATACTTTTTAAAAACTCCCCGTCAATATAAAGTGGGAGGGTAAATCCTCGATAATATTATTTTAAAAAATACTAGAAGTATAGGTACAATTCATCAAAACTGTTGATCCCATTCTCCAAAAAAACTCATGTTCTCCAATCAGGAGCTGTAAGTTCACAAACCAATGTTTGAAATTGAATTTTTTTTGATCATCATCTAATCCATTAATGTGATCACATGAAAAATATATATCATTATGACATGAAATTCCCATTTCATCTCAACTAATGTCATGGATACTACACCGGATGGACATTGAAAACCCTAGTCTTTCTATTTTAAATTTGGTGTATCTAGCACAATTTCATATAGAAAAATCTTGGATTGTATTTTCAACATATCCACAATAAAAGATGATATTAAAGAGTGTGATAAACCTATATCAAATAATTAAATAATCTGGGACAATCTAATATGAATAGAAACTCTAACTGTCCCAAGGCCCAGATTAGATTTTTCCAGTGCCAAATCCATAACTTGGATGTGATACATGTCTGTATGAGACTGAGGTAAAATTCTATCCCACATATCATATTTAGGTGAATCCTTCCATTAGAATATCTATATATTATACCATATCTACTATGGTTAGACCCCATTAAAATGATGCATTATACATAGCAGAAATTCCTTTAGTATTTATAGAGGCTTCCCGACTCTGAGAAGGAGGGAGACTACTATAAAAATATTACAGATGGCCACATGTAAAAAAAATTCATGCCTAGGGTAGGACATAACATGCGCACAACATGTGATCAGGATTTACACACTGATCACACATAATAGTTTTTCCACCAATATCTACTAATGGGGGATGCTAGTGTGGATATACATAGTTACTTCCATCATTTCCCTTGATCCTCCCACATATTCATCTTTTTAAATGAGCCATACCAACTTCAAATAGGTTGTGTGATCATCCCAGTATGAACATACAAATATTCATGGTCAATTTTCAAAATTAAATCCCAATCCCCCTCAACATGAATATTCTCTTTACGTTGGAAGACATGAGATTATATATCTATCCCCACAAACTTTTAAAACCATTAGGCATTAATCTTATCACTAATTATCATCCAAGGATAAAACTGGGAGTAATATGGATAGAATTTTTCATATTCTATCATGTAACGACCCCTTATTAAATGGAAAAGAACTCATGAGACATAGGGATAATAAATTTTTTTGGAAAACGTTTCTCAATGATTGTGTCCTTGAAATCCTTCCAACACATTTTCTAATACAACCCCACTATAACCACAATATCCCACCACATATGCCTGAAGTCCAAAAACATAAATACAGATCACTTCATGTCAATAGATTCAAGAGATCAATTGAACCCAAATATCATCTAGACATTTTATAACCAATTGTTATCTTAATTGGATGTATTTATTTTCCTAATTGAAATGGAAGTATTCTTGAGGGACTCTTTATCTGAATCCATATAAATCCCCATTTCCACTTCACGTACCTGAGTAGGGCCTAATCCCTCTCCGTAATCGAGGGATGAAACAACATGAACAACTTCCTCTTTGAGCATCTAATTTGAATGTGGGTTTGACAATGAATAATTCTCCCCAACCACCTCGCACTGATGTACAAGAGGTCTTTGATGAGGCATGTATCTACAAAAATAAAAAAATGGAATATAAAATAAGAAATAAAAAATACCATTAGAATATAGATGAACAACCACATAAAAATTCTCATAATCCAAAATTTAAATCATAAATGAATCTAAATAACCCTACCTTGGTTTCAATGCACAGTCTACATCATGTACATGACACCCTACAATGGATTCAATCGGATTTATGCAAAATCCCATGGTGAGGTAAGGTCCTCCAGAATGTGTATTTTCTAGACATCCCACAAAAATATAGAACCAAAAAAAATCACAATCCAAGCACATATATATCGATCCATTTCACAAATAAAATTTCCCAATAAAAGGAAAAACATTCTCTAATACTATTTTATCATGAAAAAATACGATATTTCATTCAAATAAACACCTGACATAGCTTGTGGAATTTATAAAAGTGAATTATTGATATATAATGAATATAAAATAGTGACTAGAAATCTAATATATCTTTTGTTAATAATTATTAAATCACATAACTCAACATTATCATAAATCATTATAAAAATCTAAAATTAAAAGAAAAAAAGGAACCATCAACAATTTTATAAGTTTCAGCCATATCCGTGTTCCAAAATGGAATAATTGAAATGTAACCAATGAATAAACCACAAATATCCCCATTAAACATTGGGAAACCACTTATCATGCCCTTTCAAACAGCTATCCCAAAGGGACACTAGCATGTGTACCCACCACCATGGTTTGAAGCCTTGACTTTATTCGAGTTAGAAAAATTATTGTCTATATACACCCACTGGGTGAATATAGGGTTTCAAATCACATTACCAGTATGATCTAAAAAACTGTTCCATTACTATCCATTATATAAAATACTTTAGTGTTAATAGAAAATAATAATTTAAGGACAAAACCATATTTAAGAATTAATATAATTGTGAAGGAATCAATAATAACTAGTTTGTAGGTATAGACAAAACATAATAAACATTGTAAATCCTAATGTATCTAGTATATATGGGGACATACTATCATCTTAATATCACATTTCAAACCTTGTGTGCATAGGTATGTTCTCATAGTCGAGCCATAACTATCACATTTCATCACATAACAATTAATTTGGTTAGTATACTAGTGCATTATTCATAGGGTTGATAGTATGAATCCATGATACCTAATCGGGTGTACATTCCATAATCGTCCTACCAAGATACCTAAAATTCCCATGTTCTTTTCCCCGAATTATCATGATATAAAAATCATCTTCTACACATACCAATTAACCAGATGCTATGAAATAAAATTTCCAACCATTTCCAAATAGTAAATCAATTTTAATGAACATACTCACACATTAAATCACTTTTGAAATAACCCATTTATATATAAAGAATTTTTATAAAAAAAATAATTTATATGAAATAACATTTATGATTCAAATAATAGAAGAAAATCAAAAAACCAACTATTCATCTTGAATTCAACAATAACTAATCATGAAGCACAATACATGGAGGGAGGGGATCCTATAGAAGCAGGAATAAACAATTAACATCAAGCTCTATAATATACTATTTGGATTAAAATATTAATTTCTCTTTACAACCACCATTTATAATGAAGCTATGTAATAATGGAGGAGTTACAAAGAAGGGAGTACATGATATGCTTACTTGGATTTTACTAGAATAACCATGGTTAAAATCCAACCATATTTGATACCATGTTTGATAGGGGAAGGTGGATGGTGATCCTATGGATAGTTGGGATAGGAAGATAGGAAGAAGAGGGGTGATATTAGTTAAAATTTGTTGGAGTTTCTTAGGAATTTCAAATATATTAAAAACTATGAAAACCCCATGGGTTGGTTGCACAGTTTTCTAAATATTGCATCAACTGTGTAGGTAACACTACATCTACTAGAAGATTCCAAATTATTTGGTCACATGGTTTTTCAAATCATTCACCTAACAATTCAAGTGATATATTACCATTTCCATATGTCACATGGTATTCTGAGGTTGGTGTGTGGTTTCCCATAACCATGTGGCAACCATGAACCAACCACTGTCCCTCCAAAAATATTTATTTTTAAATGAAAATCCCGATAATATTTATAGATGAAAATAAATAACAAACATAAAAAAGAAATACATAAAAATGGAACTCTATGTGTGACATCAAAATTCTCCTCACCCATAACCTATCATGTCTAGAAGGATAGTGGATTTTGTCTATAAATCTATCACACATGTGAAGAAGATGGATTTTGCGTATTGGGTATCTAATCAATGAGACAAAATATAGACTCAAACACATTTTAATTTCCCTCCATCACGACATCATAATCTAAATAACTATGAGAACATGTTGTAAAATTACTATCATATTCATAATGGACCTCTATATGGATAACCCATGTATTTGAATATTTTTTGAAAGGAAGTGGAAAAACATCTAGTGTATAATGTTGGACATCCACATCATGTGACACTTAATCATTTTCCGCACCTATACCAGGCTTATGAGATTGTGGAAAATCTATATGAGGGTCACACCCTCAGTATTTTTTGACACATAAAAAAATATTATGATAAATCTCATTAATGGAAATAATTCGTTCTGACACTATATGGTGACAATAGGCTGGTCAAATTTTCCTCCCACTACAAGATCATATATGTTAATTATGTGTGTGAAATAATCATCATACATAAAAAAATTAAGGAGTTAACAAAATTTATTAAAAAATACTTTCAAAATTGGGAATAATTATTAGAAATTTTTGATATCTGCACCCGATTATTTAAGTTATAATATTGAGGTCTTGTAGTACCAGGGAGCATGTATTATCTTGCCGCCCTAAACCTCAAAATGGTACCAAGACTAGGGGAACACTCCTATACCTCAGAAATTCCTCCCCATATGATAGTGGATTACAATAATAAGTGGAGGTCTATGAATTTATTATGGGAATACTATACCCACATATCAATGTAAATAAATAATAGATATAAACATTATCACATATAAACATTAATATAATGCAATACAACGACATTATGTAAAGTACTAAGAAATAATTTAAGTCATCCATTACATAAAAAATTAATTATATACCATAAATTTCATGTAGCTGTATATAAATCCCTAAAATTATAAAAAATAATATTTGGTAAAACCCTAAAAACAGTCATATGCCCTAAAATAATACCTGATTCCCATGATTTTTCCATTCTTCCCATGCTGAGACCTACAAAAAATAAGAATCTTCTCAGGTACTAAATATTCATGTAATCCTGAGTATGGTGTAAGAACAACTCAATAGGCTATCAATAAGGGAATCCCTAAATATAAAAAATAGGTTAAATAGAGTACATACTAATGTTCTAAAGGTATATCTGGTTTCTGTTTTATAATAATATTAAAAAGATGAAAAACAACCCCTAATACCATTGATTCATAGTGCCACTTGTTTACGGGTATATATATGTAAATTATTTATGAAAAATAATATTAAAATATGAAAATGAATTAAATTTTAGAACCATATAATCCAAATTATTGAATCCATGGGGAAAAAATTTATTCTCTTAGAAAATAAAGGAAAACTACTATAAAAAATGTTGAAATTTCATCTAATGCTTCAAAATTAGGGTATCCAGTAAAAAAATTAAATTTTAGAGACGTTTAAAAATAACAAAATATGTTTCCTAAATATATATTCACAGACCTCATTACAGGCTTTGATTATCATTTTTTATAGCCAAAACAAACACTTGGATCAAAAGCAGTGGTTGTTTTTAGTTCAATATATATTTACACCATGTGTTTACTAATATATTATTTCTTGAAAAATTTATTAAATGTTTTCAATCAATACCAATTAGTCAATTTCTATTTAGTATTAATATTTAATTATATTATAAATCATATTTCACTAAATCTATTACATATAAAGTATAATCACATATATAGTATTATATTAATTATATTTAAGAAAATATATTATATCTCTATCAATTTAATTATATTTATATATTAAAAAATTATTTTTATACCATACATTTATATTACCAAATTACACATTTTATGAATATTAAAAATGGGTTGATATAGATTTTTTAATAATTCAATTATGTGGGGTCTCATAACAATATTGAAAAACTTTGATAATTGGGATATTTTATCAATGTTTATAAGAGAACTATTCGTTATTAATTTTATATATCTCTAGTAAAATCATACACATTATTAGTTAATAAAAAATCTAGGATATATTTTTTCTTTTAGATGTGCTGATAATTATATGTTTTATCATAACAATTAGATAGCACTGAAAATTGTTATCACTAAAAAAGACTGAATCTCTAGTAGTGTAAATTGAGATTTAACCTTACTGTATCTTGAGTAATTTTATAATTCTATTGATTAGAGAAAAAAATGTTCGACCATTTGGATGTGTTTGGAAAATTAGGATTCATTTTAAATTTAGACCTATTAAATCCACACATAATATGTGATAATTTGAAAAATAAACCAATAATAACTAACAATGTATTGGAAAAAATTAGCATTTAAGGATTCTTAAATACCACATTTGACATTAAATATCATTTTGAGGAATGTGAGGAAGAGTATATAATGGAAAATTAATTGAAATAAAATGAACCCAAATAGATTATATATTGTTGTGAATGTACACCACATGCCACCGTGGAAACCATCACCTATATTATTAGTTCACATCTCCACAAAACCACAATAATGTAATTGATCAATGATTATTTAATGGATTTAATTATTGAAGTGGCTAAGAAAATTTTATGGAACCGAAAAATTGATTGTTATGATGAATCCATGCATGGAATATTTGGAATCATTGATATCATTGATGTGAATCCCCATGAAGTTAGAATAGGATCTAAATTTAGGGTTATATAATCTCTAGAATCACTACATAATGCTGATGATGTTCCAAAGTAAAAATATTACAATCATTCAATGAAGGGGAGATATCCTGAATTTTCCATTATCAGAATTGAATTTCAATTCGATCATGTTGTAACATGTCTCTGCCTTTACAACCTATTGTGTTTTCTTTTACAATGTTTGAATATAGTACACTTATTATTAATATTATTGTGAAAAATATATACTGTATGTTATTTTATGAATCCCCTGTATACTCATGGAAGTTATATTTTCCAATTAATTTTTCTCAATTTTCCAAATGGTGAATTATATTACTAGTTTTATTTTACTATGTAACCGCATGAACCCAAAAAATTTATGATGATTTATCCAGTTAACATAAAATCTACAAGATAAGATTAATCACCATTTGTTTGAACTATTTTGTCACACTACTTCATATTGGGTTCCCCCATGTGTCCCTTCCAATTATGCCTCTCGTGGTTTCTCGAACTGCCCGTTACATCTGGGCCATCCACATGACATTTATCCGGTGTCATCTCCTATCACCACGAAATGATTTCTAGATTTCCATTACTATGTCCATAGTATTAATTCATTCATCCCTGCAATCATTTCATTTCTGATTCATAATGTGGGTTTTTTGAGAGATTTCATGGATGGAACACCACTATATTTTGGGATATTTTGATAGTAAGGTGCATATATGGGGTCCTAGTTCTTGATTGTTGTTCCTTGGTGCTCAATGCCTTATTATTCTACATCATGACATATCATCTGATGGGGAATTAGTGGAGATATCATCCATGAATCAGATCTGGATGACCATTTCACAAAGCATTGCTACTATGGATTAACATCATCAATCAAAATAATATTTCGGTACAGAAATATGTCCCTTAGTTCGGAATCCTTTTCATTTTACAATATTGTATCATTTATGTTATTTTTTTTGCTTGATTCCCCGTGGATTCAATTGTGCTAAATCCACATGATAGTGTTCAACATATCCACTTAGTTTAACAAGACCTTCATTATATGGTCATTTATCTTATTCTTTTAATATGTTGTATCAAATCTGTAATTTCATGTTTTTGTTCATTAATATGAATATTGGTTGATTTTTTTTCTCTCAATTCACATAGGATCAAATCAGTCTCAATCAAGATATATTTTTGTGTTGTTTCCTATTTTTCTTTTCTATTCCAATTAGATCATTCACAGAGTTAGTTTATTCAAATTTATTGTTTATTTTTTTTCAAAATCACTTTGTAGACATAAGAAATTATATAGTACATCATGTCCACTATTTAGGATAGAAACATCAATTAAGGACCAAATAATTGGTATCAGAGCCTTTATAATGTGTATAGAATGGGTTTAAAAATGATTGAGATAGAAAAATATGAGAGTGAAAATGATTTTATTTTTTGTATAATTAAATGGAATGCTCCGTCAAATCTCAATGAGATGATTAATAATTTGTGAGGTTTTTTGAAAAAGGACACCACTATATCCACTTATGAAAAGAGAACTACTATGTATGTTGATATTTTTGATGATGTTATTAGAAAATATTTCCGATTTTTTTTTTAAAAAATTAGTTGACAAGCATTCTGGGGCTGTATCTTTCGAGTCTTCTTCATATCGTATCTGGTATAAATCATAATCCATGTAAATGACTAAATATTATGTTTGTTTTTTCTTTAATAATTTTAAACTCCAATATTTTAAGAGGAACTCTAGAAATAGAACACTAAAAACATGTTTATTATTTTAAAACAATTATATTAGTCATTTTCAATATAGATGCTACAATATTTGATGTTTATTGAGAAATAATAATTTTTAAAATCATTAGATGCATCTTACACTTCTGTTAAGCAATCAGCAATGTGTGGTTGGGATTCTTTATCACATTATGCGGATACACATGCCCTATTTTCCAAGAGAATTCATAATAAAGGAACTATTAAGAATGTGGTGTAACGATTTATCCAAAGAGATAGAAATGAACATACATATAAGCATAGAGATAAGAATTAGTATAGGAAAAAATGGTCTGTGTCCAATAATAGTGAACACAATAATAAGGGTTTAAAATATTTTCATTGTAAACAACTTGGACATTTGAAAAGATACATTCCTAATAAAAGGAATGAAAATAATGAGAATAATAGTTTTCATTATTTCTTAATTCAGCAAGACATAAATACTACTAATGTGTTTGTTGTTAGTGATCATCCTACTTATGAGGAATGGATCAAGGATTTAGGATGTTCATTCCATATGGGTCAGAATAGTTAGTCCTTTACATAAATAATACAGATTGAATAGGGTGATGTTTACATATTTTATAATAATTGTTTTCGCTTTATAGGTATATGTTTTATTCATTATAAAATTATATTGTGAAGGATAAAACACATATAGAGGTTGCGAGGGTACCCAAACATAAAAGAAACCTTATTTATTATGGAATTTTTTACCAGAAGTGTTATACCATTAAATATTTTTATATTTGTATCAGAATATCCAATGAATGTCTTATTATAAGAAAAAGAAAAATTTGAAACGGGCTGTATATCTTAAATGGAATGAGTCAAATGAAATAAATATATGTTTTTGGCAGTTCATCATTTGGAAATACCACCTTATGTAATGAAATAATAATCATATTTTTGTTCTGAAGCTGAAGCAGAGGAGGGTGACATTAAAGGACACTAGTTAACCAAAGATAGAGCTACATAGATTATTAGAACCCATTCTCGGATTAACCATGTTAAAATGTTTTTGTATGTCTATAACAATGTGGAAGAAATTTATAATTATGATCCTAAAATATCAATTAAAATCAAAAAGAATAATAAATGTTGTTCTGGTTGGATTCTAGGAATGATAAAATTAATTCATTTCTTAGGAATAAGATCATGAAAATAGTAACTAAACCCCTAATATAAATGGGGGAATGTCATAGATGGAGTTTTAAGAACAAGGATAATAACACAAGGGAATTAAAAATAAAATATAAAGACCAATTAGTATCAATGTGATATCATAAATATAAAGGGGTCCAATTTGGTGATATCACCCCCAATGTTTTTTGGAATTCATACATTCATGTAATTATTTATTTTTAGGATAAAAATGATTTCTAACTAGAAATGTAAGATTCAAATAAAATATTTCTACATGTGAAATTGGAAGAAACCATTTACATGATACCTCTTGAAGTATTCTCAAAAAAATTTAAATTGAATCATGTTTTCATTTTATAAAAATAATTTTCATGTCTAAAACATTATTGAAGTCAAAAATACAAATTTTTTCATATATTTTATTTGAAAACTATTTATGTAGAATGAAATTTCATGCACATTTTTATTAAAATAATTTTATTTATGAATTGATTTAGATGATATTATATGTTAATATCATGGTAATAATTTGTAAATATGTGATGTCCATATTCCATATGAATATCCAATTGAAATGTTGCTTAAAAAATAATGACATGGGAAATGAAAAAAAACTTATGAATGAAACTCATTAGACATATAAGATATAAATATTTTTTTTAATTTTATGCTTTTGTAATAAGTGTCTAGAACTGGTATATATTTGATAATATGAGACCATTATAAATACCCATGGTCCAACAATATATGTTTTCACTGAACTAGTCACACATAAGTTATACTAATATTAATTTCCTGATAAATATCTATTATTGTAACATTGATGGGTGTCTTATGTATTCAATGGTTTATTTTTGAAATGATATTTCATTTTCATTATTTACTCTGAGTAGGATTATGAGAAAACATGGGAAAACACTATGTCATGCTCTGAAATGGGTTCTCAGTTATGTTTCAATGTACTATCGTTTCTACATTCATTTTAGAGAAAATGATATCGTTGATGATGACATTGAAGTATTTGTAGATAATGATTGTGATACTTATATTGACGTTTGTATATAAATTATTGTTTTATCCTTACTTTCTTATGGTGGTATGATTTCTTGTAAATGTTACAAGAAATTGTTAGTTTCTCTATCCACCAATGAAACGGAGAATATCTATTGGACAGAAATCATTAAAGAATATATTAGGATGAAATGTATTATTCATGAGTTGAAAGTATCTAATTCTAGATTAGTTTTACACTATAATAATAAATCTGAAATGAATCTGTCTAAAAAATATATTTTCCATGGTAGATTGAACTATATTGACATTACAATTCACATTGTTTGTGATATAATTGTGTAATGGATACTTTTTTGATTTTCCTTATTAGTGGACTAATCCTATATCATTGGTCAAGAATGATCCCACATCTATCCGAGATATATGATGTGTTTATTTGCATCAAGATTGACCATTTACACACCTCCCTTTTAATTGGATGCCTATGTATATCCCTTATAGTTATTCCTCTTTTGGATACCTAAACAGCTTGTTTCATCTGATACTAGTGTGGAAGACAATGGAAACTCGTGGAACACTATCCACCATATAAGAATGAGGTCATTGAACAATGCTACCTGATTGTGGTTTAAATCGATCAATGAAATATAATGGCAATGATCCTTCCGAAGATGTTATTGGGTGAGTCTGTCACCACAAGTATCTTCATCCTCAACTGAGCACAGAAACAAATATTGGACGACACCACGCCGTATGAACCGTGGAATGGAATATGTCAAGTGGTTCAAATTATACAAACTGTGGGATGTGTTTAACATTTCATGATCATGACGTCTCATATTATGAAGATAGATGAACAAAGTATGAAAATTATCTTCATCAGATTTGAGTTCAATCAAGGGCATACCATGTGTATGATTCTGCCAGCATGTGCATGTATAGAAAACTAAATTTCATATTTGATGTGGTGGAGTAGTGGAACTATTATTCTCATGATTAGAAATTATTGTTGAGTAGTAAGCATCCATGTATCATAGAACTCCAAAAAAATTATACGAGGGACGATAGAAGCTGTATATTCTATTGAAGACCTTATATCATAACCCACACCCAATAGATCATAATCTGTAGAAATGAAAACATCAGACATGGTCAAGTTTATAACCATACAATAATATGAAGTGAAGATCACCTAGATTCATCCATCATGGTGAAATAAAAAGACATTTATCCATGTGATTCCATACATTAGTTCTTTACCATAGACAAAATCATTGGGGCCAAACCCCGACATATATTTGAACTTTTCACGCTCAACCCTGGTGATCTTAATTTTACTATTTCCTATTAGCCAACCACTTTTGGACATCTAGAACAGTAAAAATGTTGGCACAACGGAAGGAATGATGAAATAATTTTTATGGGTGAGAATGATATATTGGAGATCACTAATCTACTCATTGGACTTCATCCAATTGTGTTCAAGTGGTTCATCATGGTGATACTCAATGAGAATGGAACAATATTAGAGAAAAATATGAGGCGCATGACAATGGGATCTGTTCAGAATAAAGGGATCTACTTTGAGGAGACATTTTCCTTATTTTCTTTCTTGGAATCGATTCGGCTCCTCATGGCAGTGGTGGCACAAGAAGTGTTGGAGGTCCATCAGATGGATGTAAAATCATCATTCCAATATTGTTTCCTCCAAGAGGAGTTTTACATAAGGAAAAAATGTATATTAATCATACAATCCCATGCGTACGAGGTTCTTTAACTCTAGAAAGCACTCAACGGCCTTCTCTAAGGACCGATAGCATAGAATTCCATGTTCACACTAGCCTTCTAATTGATGGGTTTCACAAGAGAGGCTCTAGTAATGATATTAAAACTCCTGGAATTTGAAAATTTCATATAATTTTAACGGTGTTAAAATAATATGTGATCATCACCATCATTGATGTCACCACATCAGCATAGTTCCATACCGCGATAAAGAATATCTTTTGGTTTAGCGACATTGGATTTCTATCCTACTAACTCATCATTAATGTGTACCAAGTGTCATGTGTCATTTACCTATTTCCATATTACTATGTTACTAGACTGTTAGAGATGAGATTAATGGGATAGTGCAACCCCATTCAAGTGTTGATGGATGTCCACATCAAGGTGAGCATGTCTAGCACCAACCCATTGGTCGATGACAATAAGTACCTGAGAATCATCAACAGACATTGGTACCAATGTTAAACACTAATAAACATTAACAATGAAGTAGGTTATGTAAGATAGTTTATGGAGGAACCACATGATGTTCACTTAGCCTCAACAAAGCACATATTGTACTACATCATCAGGATAGACAACTATTGTTTCCATTAAACTAGGTTGGTAAATAATTGGTTGATACTATTGTTATTTAGAGATAAAACAATTTTTGTGACATTGGTGAACAAAATTACACCACTAGGGTGTTCTTATCCCTTTGATACACACACATACCTTGTAAATCCTATAGGAAAAACAATGTGGGTTTTTCTTCATGTGAAGAAAAGTACATTTCCATAATGACTATAGCATGCTAAGTCATCATGTTGGATCGATTGTTCGGTGAATTTTTGTGCAAAGGCCATAGTGCACTAGTGTGTAATGTGGAAAACAATTCCACCATTGAAATAATACATTAACCAATCCTTTGTGATTAGATAAATCACATTCACACCTGATTCCATTTTATTCAGGAGGGTGTTGATGGTGGAAAAATAATTCTCAAGCATACTCACACCAAGGAACATCTTGCATCCATTCTCAATAAGTCACTTTGGTGTGCATGGTTTTAGGAGCTCCTCACGATGATTGGAATTATTGATATCCAATAAATGTGATAGATGTCAGGGGGTGACAGTTGAAAAATTAATATAATGGTCATTAATTACAAAATTATCTTCCCTCCCAAATTATTCTAATCCCACATTTATGGCTCAACATGATTTGAACATATTTAGGCTATATTGTAGTTATAACTTCATTGGAAATACTACTTTATAATTTTTTAATCCATAATGAAATGAAATATCATCCATAATTTCATCGAACATGGTCGTTTTCCAACTATATCTTGTGTTCTATAATTTTTATTTCCTCTACGAGGAAAATATTTTGTATTTCATGTGTTTTGATTAGTTAAATGTTTCCAACATTATGGACCAACTCGATAGTCCCCAATATATGAGATTCCATGTCACCATATCCTTGAACCACATAATCTGATCTATATAACCTATACTCTTCCCATTAATAAAAAAAATGTATAAATCGATTCAATTCTACTCATAACTAATTGTCATTATTAAGTGTAATTCATTTTTAATATCTATATCATGGGAACTATACCCATGTTTATCAATGAATAAATCCATAGAAAAAGAAGGCTATAAATTTAAACAACTGATAGTATACTCCACACCACATGAATCATTCCTTTCTACTCATCAAGTAATTTATCAATTGGTTTTGACATTTTGGGATGTGTTTAACTCCTCATATTCCAGAAATTCAAATTATTATGATATCCTATATAACCCTCATCGAGGTACAAATTAGATTGACTATGTCATCACACTCGATCCATACTTGTTTTCTTTCCCTAGTGAGGGTTACCACTACTGTAAACCAAGACCCCCATCTTCCATTAATGAAATCCTTCATCAAACCAACATCAGTCCGCTAAAGTTACCAGGATGATAACTTATTAAGCATCCCTACTGTACACACCTATACTGCACGAACAACGTACTAAATACTGAAACACACCACCTATGTGAATTTTTATCCATTAATAAATTTAATATCAATTGTTTCATATTCCTACACAACCAATTTGGTCGACCTAAATGAACTACAATAAGCCATTTTTCAAAAGTATCCCCACACACCCATGACACTTTATATGATAGTCATGCATTATGGTATCCCTACGAAAAATCACCCTTGACCCTTTTCAAAAATAAATGTAACTTATTGATAAAAACAAAATCCATTCACATGACCACTATAAACTCAAGCATCATTTTGAAGACCAACTAGGATTCATTTATGCTTTTACTAAACTTCTAATGGCATATAATAAAATGACATGTACAAAAAACTTATAGATGTTTCCATTGAAAACTGTAATCATAATAGAAGTTAAAAAACATAATGTTTTTTTATTTATAGTGCAACAAAAATTTAAAAAATCATCCCTCCATACCCATTTAATGGATATTATTATTCATAGGCTACGAATTGTTGATTCACCTCAATGTCACATAGTATACCCCTCTGATAAAAACATTATTAAGAAATATCATTTCCCTAACTATACATATCTACGTACCTCCATTGATTTGGGTTCTAAAAATGTGATAATACACAACTTTCTAGTTCTATGTCAACCACCCATCATTCTCATCAATCAATCCACAAAAACCCACACTGTGGAGTTAACAGAGGTGGACATCCGAATGACAGTACTCCTCCTGCAAATAGACATATGACCAAAAGTATCCATAACCATGTTCATATTCCAATAAAACCCAAGGAACCTACAATTACCAAACCACATTCCCAATAGTACCCTTTATGCAATGATCCCATATTCCTAGAATTCCACATATTCATCATACACCTAATGGAAATCACTATCTTGGCCAAATTTATATAGAGGTATCCCTCAATGGTCAGAAGTCAACCAGTCAAAAAACAATTGTCATGCCCAGAAGGTCACCATGATCTCCCACTAATCTCATACATCAATCCTTATATAGGTCACAACTCCTAGGATGATAGTAACCGACATTTCATGTTTACAAGGCATATAACATTCTATACCTCCACTACTGGATATCTTTCATAAGATCAAATCTGTTATATCTAACATATTTTTCGTTAATGAAACAACTAATAGGGATACATGACAGAAAACCAAAAACTCAAGGTCACAACAACAACCAAGTATCCATAGATGTGGAATTTCACAATCCCAAACATTACATATCACAATGAATTAAAACCTAGGCTCCAACTCTATCCCAATTTTCACCAACCTCAATGCTAGGTTACACACCTGAAAACCTACACTAAGAATATTTTTGTTTTGATGTTTGTACATCACCTGGATATCATGTAACTAGAGGATTCTATATTTCCCACAATTCCCAAAAATAGTGTAATCCAAAAACACCCACATGTTGCATATCATATATATATATATATATTGGGTTGACAACTATTCACATAAACAGACAATAATTTCTAAAAAAAGTGATTAGTATAATGAAATTTCATGGAAAAGTTATATAGGTAAACACTTTATAAGATGTACATAGAATATTATTATGCTGATGACATAAAATAACCATGGTTATGTGCACATAAATTACTTTTAACAATTTACATTATTAAAATCCTTTCACATCTAAGGATATGTTAAATACAATTTCAATTCCAAATTATAGATTAATATTTAAATTAAGTTGTTATTTGAATTTTAATTATACAACACCTCATAATAAACTATCCAAGTGGTAAAATAACATCTATTTTACATATTTAAAAATCATCCATGTATGATTCAACCCTAAAAATATAAATAAACACTGTATAAATTCATTTATAAACATTTAATTACAATCCCATGTAACAACACTAATAATAAGATAATAAATAATAATAAATCAAAAAATTGAGATATGAATCCTATGTAACAGATATAATTTATGAACACACCCTATCTTCCAACATTAGGTCAAAGATTAAATTTCATAAATCAGTAAATTCGCTATCAACTACATCATTCGAGGTAAAATCAAATAAATAGTAAATATGACACTAGTACAAAAACCATTTTTTACGTCGGTTTTTTT
Source organism: Viscum album (assembly GCA_963277665.1). Classification (NCBI taxonomy): domain Eukaryota; kingdom Viridiplantae; phylum Streptophyta; class Magnoliopsida; order Santalales; family Viscaceae; genus Viscum; species Viscum album. Next base: position 979,204,358 of record OY728161.1, read on the forward strand.
TGCTTTTTAACGTCGGTCTTTAGGCGACGTTATTGCGAGCGACGTTAAAAATATGATTTTTACGTCGGTTATTTAATAACCGACGTAAAAAATGGGCTAATATAGTTTTTAACGTCAGTTTTTAAAAAAACCGACGTGAAATACATTCTGGAAATGGCGATAAGAAGCCATTTTTTACGTCGGTTTTTGAAAAAACCGACGTTATAAGTCACTTTTACGTCGGTTATTTAATAACCGACGTAAAAAATGTTTATAGTATTGTAGAAAATTTTCTAAGCTTTCATTTGACAGGTCATAGAGCTCAAACGGATTTACGGATCAAAAGTTATGACCATCAGAAGTTTGATATTTGTTTCGAGGAAAGATTGAATGAGCCAACCGTAGCTTCATATTTGAAAGAATTTTTGAATCCGTAGGAGGATTTGTAGTTTTATCATGATATAAAGAATCATCCATCATTATAATAAATTAACAATCGTTAAATGGTATATCAATTAAGAAAACTACTCATAGAAAATATAAATCATGGTAAAATAATTACAAATACCTTGATGAGGTCGCGGAAATAAGAAATTGTTGATTCACGTTGAAGATAAAACAAGTTGATTCGGTGGAACGATGATGGTTGAATGAAATAATCGTAAAATGGTATGTCATTTAAGAAAACAAATCATAAAAACCATAAACCATGGATGTATGATTAAATATACCTTGACGAGACCGCGGAAAGAAGAAAGAATTGATTCGCGTTTGAGAGAAAAAGAGTCGATTTGGGGGAACGATAATGGTTGAAATAAATGATCGTAAAATTAAGATGGGTGTATAATGGAAACATATAATTGATATTCTATGAGAAAATGCGGTATTAAAAATTTTAGGCGGCAATTCAAAATTTCGATGTCGCGCTGTAAAAAAATTGAAATTTCGCGTTCGCGGGATATTAAAATTTTCATTCACGTCGGTTTTATGATAACCGACGTGAAAAGATATTAAAATTTTCACTTATTTTTCACGTAGGTTATTATGAAACCGACGTAAAAAAGCAATCTTCATCACTCTTTCACGTCGGTTATTAAATAACCGACGTGAAAAATCAATTTTCATGACTTTTTCACGTCGGTTATTTAAGAACCGACGTTAAAAGGTATTTTTCACGTCGGTTATTTCATAACCGACGTGAAAAATGTTTTCACAAATGTAGTTCATTTCTCAAGCTTTAATTTGACAGGTCACAGAGCTCAAACGGAGTTACGGGTTAAAAGTTATGGCCTTCCGAAGTTTGACATCCTTAAGACATCGTTTAGAGATGATCAACTTCTGAAGGCCATAACTTTTAATCCGTAACTCCGTTTGAGCTCCGTGACCTATCAAATTAAAGCCTGAGAAATGAACTACATTTGTGAAAACATTTTTCACGTCGGTTATGAAACAACCGACGTGAAAAATACCTTTTAACGTCGGTTATTAAATAAACGACGTGAAAAAGTCACGAAAAGTGATTTTTCACGTCGGTTATTTATTAACCGATGTGAAAAATAAGTGAAAATTTGAATATATTATCCTGGAAAATGATTTTTCACGTCGGTTATTAAATAAACGACGTGGAAAAGTGATGTACATTTATTTTTAACGTCGGTTATATAATAACCGACGTGAAAAATCAAATAAAATGGATTTTTGACGTCGGTTCTTATATAACCGACGTGAAAAATCGGAGAAAATGTATTTTTACGTCGGTTATATAATAACCGACGTGAAAAATCTATTTTTAGATATTTTCACGTCGGTTCTAAAAAACCGACGTGAAAAATTGTGACGTAAAAAAATGTTTTTGTACTAGTGTGAATAACATGATCCACAATATCAATCATAAAACTGTGTATTTACCTCACAAATGTTTGTCTACTCATAAAAAATAAATCCATTCCATGACTTGAAATATTCTTACTCTTATGCCAAATTTTAAAAATTGCATGGAAAAAAATAAAAATGGCTCTGATAAAAAGTTGTAACATTCCCCCACCCAAAACCACTAATTTGATCCTATAAAAGAACACTATTGTTCCTTAGGTTTTCATCCACATACTCATATGATACTAAACAATAGTATGGGTATAAGGTAGTATGTTGGGGATACTCTACACAAATATTAGATTAAATCATTAATATAAATAATGATAATGATATACATCTATAATGGTAAGGTAATGGAATGAACTCAAGTCTACTGCCAACAAATAATCATAATAAACCACGCCATAATAAATGAACTATATAGGATATACGTCACAGAATCATTCAATAATACCCAAATATTGAAAAGATATGTCTAGTAAAAACACAGAATAATATCATGAGTCCTCATCTGGTCCTAGATTAGAATTCTTTATCATAGCCTTGAAATCTATGACCTACAATGAAGAGCCATATTCTTGGGTACATTTGTTTTATATCAGTATGAGAAGTGTTTGAGTATCAAATACAATGAATCCAAAAAAACATTCATTATATATAATAAGTATAATAAATAAAGTGCATATATAATTTCACAACGTAAAACATTTATCCATTTTATAACAATTTTTATGAAGAAAAACACACACCAATAACCCGGGTTCATAGTGAAACCTGATGATTAATTTTCCATTTTTGATCCTTAGGTTTGAGTTACTAATCGACTGTACAATATTTAGATATATTCATGGTTTCTTTGTTTTTTTCACAAGGACCACGCCTCCCAATATGGACAATCCAACATGGTGAAGCTTGTCATGAGGCCACCAAAAAATTAATTTCGATCAAAGGAAAAATGAAATATCATTAGGATTGAGTCAAGTATAAGAGATTACAATGTTATGGGTGTATTCATATAATGTTTATTATGATCTATTTATGAATCATGTGAATGAATTTGGATTAGTTTAATTAAATTAGTTACATAATCTGTTTAAATGATAGTGGTCTACCCTTGTGTTACTCTTCTCAATTTTCCATGGATCATTATTCAAATTAATTCCCCCATTGTTATGAAATTAAAATTTATCCAGATTATTATCATTTCCTATAAATTTAGTCGGGAATAGAGAGATAACAAAATAAATGTATTCTCTATCCTTACTTGTCCTAGTGACATGATACCACCAGTCACTCTTGAGTCATCCCACTACTAATAATTATCTATATAGAAATAATTTTCATGTGGCCTATATGTGAAACTAGTTAAAAAATGATTGATTAATTTAAAAGAAAATATTAATGAAAATATCATATATGACATATATCTGCACACATCCACATAATTAATAAGAGAAGGATTATAATTAAAGTTGTAATTCATCACATGGGTGAGAAAGTTATTTTATTCCAGACTAATACTATACCAATGTTCCATTTTTAGAGAGTATACGACAAATAAAATGAAAACATAAAAAGACTATAAGAATCATAGAGAAAATTTTATATTGTTGAATTAGTTCAATATTCATGTGAATATTTCAAAATTTATAAAGTAAATCTTAGAGTTCATCAATAATACATAATTGTAAACAACTTCTCCCCTAGTGAACCCATAAATTATGAATTATTCAAAAAATAATAGCATATTATACTATATTTATATTGTTCTCATTTGAGTAGGTTTATGGATTTTATTACAGTAGGATGAATATTTCAAAAAACAATTTCCATCCCATGATCAATTTTATATGCCATTAAGAAGAATAAAATGATGAAATGATTTGGTACATCTTGAGCATATTGGAAATCTGGTGACGCCTTAATGTGATCTTATGAGGAGATCCATGTAACAGATTTTATGGAAAACAATGTACCTATGTAGAGACTGATTCAATAAAACTACATTGTTGATTCATTCTGATTAAATTGGATCAGTTAATTTGGAATCATTGGGAATGATCTTTCACTTGGGATTGTACGTGAGAAAATTTCATTGAACACTTGTTTTTTTTTCTTAAACCAAGGGAAATTAACTTTTTAATGTTAGGATTCAAATGTGGTATACATTGGCTTCTGGTTTCTTGTGATGGAATTGGGTCATGAAAATGGATGGTTTAATGGAATTTTCTTTTCATTGTGCTTTAATGTACCATCTTTGATTTAAAAAATTAAAATTCATATTTCCATTTTAAATTATTGGACAACACTAAATTCATGTCTTAATAATGATGATGTGCCTATGTAGGTCTCATGTTTTGTAGCTATAATATGGATCATTAATGTCTCGAGGTTACGATGAAAAAATATTTGACATGGTTGGTGAAACTATGTCAGTAATGGAATACTTATTTAAGAGTATAAACATGAGAATTTGGTTTTTAATTGTGTTTCTCATCATTTATTACTTTTTTAAAAGTGATATGTTTTCATATCCTTCCAAGATGTATGTCTATTCATTTGGGAGACACTGATTCCCCCCCCCCATCTTCCTATACCTATAGAGAGAATATACGATTTCTCGAAAATGAGTGAGTCATATTTGACCAGATTATCATAAAAACCCTAATTGTTGGCCTTGGTGTCTTCATTAACGAACTCAAATTGATATATGTAATTAAAAATACTATGATTCGTGGTCATGTCAATGCTTATTAGCCACTAAGTATATCATTTGACAGTGATGGAATCCAGTCTTCTTTGACAATATCCTTGTTGTCGTGGCTGAATACCTCTGTTCAGAATAGGCATTACTAATAGGGTCATCCTATATTTTAATATCAATGATGAGATTAAATCAAATCATATTTCCCCCACATATTTTATTATTTTTAGATATTAATAATATATATTATTTGAATATCTTAAAATAGGTTTGAAGACATCTTTATATGGAATTAATTTTTTATAAAAATGATGTAGACTGGGTGTAAGACTTGAGAAAAAAAGTATTAGTTATGTGGTGTGTAATGTAAGAATGGAGACAGTCATTATAAAATAAAAATTACAATGTGATTCAGTGATAAATTAAAAATTATTTTGTGGAATGAAGTAATTTAGGTACCATAATGACTCCATGTGTCCTATTTCAATCTATGTGGGGTAAACTTTTATCACAAATGATTATAAAAGAAAAGGATGAGGTGTATTGAGTTGTAGTTATCACAAAGGGTTCTATATACTCTCATTTTAATTTATGTTTGGTCATTACATGAATTTTTAGTCTATAATTTTCTGTATAATTTCCCAGAGTTTCCCTAGAGATTTTAATCTTACATATTGAGGATCAACACACATTGAAAATACATATCTATATTTTTATTCCTGCGATATATTTTTTTCACGTATATTTTATTATTATTTTCATAGAATTTTTTTTTTGAAATGATGTTATTTACCTTGGACCAATCTATTTCATCCATATCAAGTTGTATCCACTATCGTTTACCAATGTTTCTTATTGATTTGATATGTGATATTGACACCATGGTATTTTTTCTCACATCATACTTTTTAGTGGGAAAAATTATTTCACTCTAATCATGAAACATGTATGATATATTCTTTTTCATGGGAAGAAATCAAAGGCATTGGATGAAACACAAAACATGCAAGAATTGATGAGAGATGGTGATTGATATTATATAAGAGAGATATTCATAAGAAAAATACTTATTAAATAGGGTTATAATACACCTTGGTAAGAGAAGAATATTATAGATATATTTGTGTCTAGGAGAATCATGAATGTAATTATAAATCAAACTAATTCAAAAATATTATATATTTTTAAAAATGAATATATTATATGAGAAATCTAGATATGTATATTTGTTTAACCATTTTGATGAGTTAACCACTATGTAGATAGAGCTGTAATCAGTGGTGTTTATAATCAATAATAATGGACACATAGAACATATATAAATTGAAGAATAAGATAAATCTTTCCTTCTATTGGATTCATTAACAAATTTATATGGTAATCCCATAACCATATTTCTCCTTATGAAATGTAATATGAATATGGATGTTGTTATTTAAATATTTTTGATGAATGAGACATAAAAAAATCAATGATGGTGATTCAAAAGGTAATACTTTTATTTTATCTATGATAGTTATAATCAGTAGTAAGAATCATTGGTTAAAGGCAAGAAGGAATTCCATGAAATTCTTTTACGATATGGTTTCTGATATAATGAGAAAATATAATGATTTGAAAGGTATTAACGAATACGAGATGCATGATACTTATTTCTAGGATACCAAAATATGTTTTTTTAGGGTGCAGGTCATATAGTTTCTGTTGATATTAATTGTTATAGGTAAAACATGTACAATGAAATGGAGATTGATTTAACTACTTGGTGGTATATTACACAAATTAGAGAATAACAGTCTTCATATGAAAAGGGTGACCATTTAATATCTAATATTGCAAATCGATATTAAACTTGTTTCATTAGTGTGGGTGATATTTGTATCATTATGAATGTTGGATGTTTTCTAATGTTTAGATATATGTGAATTGTCCTTCAATTACAACATAATTTGTTATTTTATTATTCTCCAGATAATGATTGGTTTAGGTGTTCATATGGAAACATTTTTTCGAAATTATCAAAACTATCAACGATATGTTTAAAAGGAATTTTGATTTACATGACATGAAGGATTTATGTAATGTTTATTGATAATGTTAAAAATGAAGATACAAATAGAAATTTATTTTATTTGAAAATAATGATGAATGTAACATATGAGTTTAAGACCACCGATTTTGTTGGAGATATTATGGAATCAGAATAAATCTTGGTTAGATTTTTTAATTCTAACACCAAATTTTATATCTTTATATAGTGTTGTTAATGAAGAAGGAATTGATATCAATTATTAGGGTGATGCGTTGACAGTTACTAAATGATTGACGGTTATAGAGTAGAGAGAGAAATTAGTTTTAACAAGTACATCTAATTACATTGATATCATTATTATATAGAAATTTGGTGTTTTCTGGTCCTAGTTTTTTTCAAAATGGTAGTTTAGACATTGTTTCGTTTAAGAATATTTTAATTAGATATCATTACCAAGGGAGTTTTTGGGTTTCTTTCAGAGGAAATGAAATTTTCATCATCATGTTTTCTATAGAGTATGGTGGTTGGTGTGATGCCTGATATTTTTCAATTCACTATAGATTTTTTGGAAATCGACTATTCTGTTGCTGTGATGAGGGGGATAATATTAGAGTTTTCTAATTTTTAATTTCAAGAATGATAAAAATTAAAAAATAATATACTAGAATTCGTTTAATTTTATTATTATAACAGTATTCCTAATTTATTTATTTTAAACGTTTTTGTGAATTTATTTTAGGGATTTCATTTCATATAATAATGAAAAAGGAGATAATCTTCACTAGACTGAAAAAAGATTATGATACATTGTGTGTTGTATATCACTAGTATGATACATTAGAAAATTGTTCAGCGTGTGGGAAGTAGCGATCAATTGAAAATTATTTTCTGAAATGAATTATTTTCGGTTCTCTAACGACACAACATGTTATGTTTCTATCCCTAAGTAGTGATTTTTTATGACAAATTATTATTATAGAAATGTAGTAGGTGTATCGAGGTATGGTTTTCACACATGTTTTTTATGCTGAGATTGAAATTTATGTTCGAGAATTACATCAAAATTTTACTCTCAAATATATAGGGTAATATCTTGAAGTTATCCCATGGTTTTTATTACTCTTAATTAAAGGGTTTTACAAGATAAAAATCCATGTCTCAATTTATTTACTATTGTTGGTTTTTTGTGCTTCTGTTTTCATTGGGGAATCTAAAAATATTTTACCAAAATCGAGTTTGTATCCATGGACTGATCCATTCCCTACATAGTAGTTACATGGTTCAAATTCAGTAGGTTAGCATGGATTAGGATTCCTCTAATTGGACTATTCTTGTGGAAATGGATGAAAATAAACCATATATAGAGATCTCATGTGGTATTCATCATTTAGGATGACCACTTCATTCAAAAACATCATCGGCTTTTTCACTACCTCCCACTTCACCAGCATCGACGTTGGTAGTTTCTTTGGTTTTCCATGTGGTCATTAAAGGATTTAATTCTCAATAGAAATGGGTGGAGTTTTGGTGTATGTATGGATATATATCATGTAAAATATATATGGTGTTTTCATGAAATATTGTGGATAGTGTGTGGATATAGTCCATGGATGGGTGAGGAAAAATCTAAAATTTGTGTTGGATGCATCGAGGGAGACATCCATGGAAGAATTAGAAGAAATATGAAAATTGAAACTGTGAATTTTAATTGGATGCACACATATTAATGATCCCATTAGGAAACTAAATATTAAGGGGTATACATAAATGTCATAGATGCAAGAAACAGGAATGGACACTCTGTCGCGACATCATGACAATAATGGATACAAAATGACAAGGAATGTAATTTCATGGTTAAATGGACACACATGTAGGGGACTTCACACCATAGTAGAAATATCTTCTCGTGGTATCAAATAACTTCGATATTGATAGAAAATTATTTTCTACACCAACCAATAGAAATAACATTTTCAATTTTATTACATGGATGAAATATTCCGTAACGGAATTTAGGTTGTTATAAACAATGAATAATTAATTTGAATATTTGAAATTTTATGCTCAAACCTCTCCATCACAATTAAACTATCTAATTCCTAAGAAATAAATTAAATTACCAAGCCTATACATATATATACAAGACACTAATGAATAATCTCACTTGTTACTCCATTATTTGAATTATCATGCCTCTTATATGATTTTAATTCACTATCATCGTTTAATTATTTCATAGTTTATAGTGTAGTATTCAAACAATTTATATATATGTGGAATATTTTTTTTAAAGAATCAATTATATTTATCCAATTCTCTAATATTTCCTTTTTAAATATATAATCTATACTCCCTTAATACAGCTCATATTATTTTTTACATCTCAATAATCACATCATCATTTGGGTTCAATATTCACCTCAATATAATGAATCTAAATTATACTACTATGAACATTATTGATTTTTTATCTAGGTATTTGAAATGAACCTTAGAAATAATCTTATTGAATACGTAAAAATTGAATTACTCCAAAACTAAATGCCTAATGAAATAGATATTCACCATGGGATCCAAATTTTTCATTCCACCACATATTTAGATTACATATATATATTGATTTTGAGTTATATCCTAGAGGTTTTATTATTTTTTCATAGTGTAAATGTTACCTCATATTACATTCAATGTTCCATTGATCTGATCTTATATTTTTTATTACGTAAATATATTTTCTCCCAAACTCCATTAATAGATCCATGACCAAATTATAATGAATGCAATATATAATCGAGTCATAATACATTTAACTCTTATAAATTTAAAAAAAGTAAATTACATCAACTGAAACATGATATTTAAACCAGATAAGATTATAATGATGTTAAATGTAGTTTTTTATTTCAATTCTGGTTATTATATATTAACATTACTCAAGTTTAGAAAATTATTAACGAACTCTGTAAATTTTCCCAAATAGAGAATATTTTTTTCTATAGTTATAAAAAAGAATAAATGTAAAATAATAAAATTCATTTACAACATCAACCTCTTTTCCCCCTCCCTGACACATAGTTCAAAAATACATTCATTAAATTTTTAGAATGTGGTATTTTTCAAAGATATGGATTTTGTTTGATATGTCCATACTATTGTGAAGAAAAGAGACAAACCGAGTTATCTTATCTTGATAGATATAGGTTGTAATTATTAATTATCCATTTGTAGTTTCTATAAATACTCATGAGAATGATTCACTTGTTTTCCATTCCCATAAAATGGATTCTTTGAATACTCTACATTGATTTTTGTCACGACCCGACCATACCTGGGCTAGAGCCACAACTACCCCAAGCCCGCCTCCATAGGCTAGGGGATAGCGACCAGCGTCGAAGGCAGAACAACTCAGGGATGCCTTTGCCTAAGTACCTGTACACACACACACATCACACTCAATGCAAAAGTGCAGAGTAAAAGTGAAAAGACAAGTAATGTAAATGGAAACTGCTGTAAATAAATCACAATGTGCAACGACCTCTAAAAGTAAAAAGCTTGTGCTGAAAGTAAACTAATAGGGAAAATGGGAAAAACATGCTCCCAACCAGAAAAGTGCCACAACCCAGCAACAGGTGAACAAAAGAAAAACAGCTGGAAGGGTCCCCCACCTGAAACCTGACTACGACCACTACACGTGGTCTAAGCTCCCAAACTTTTATGCTCCACTGAATTCACGACCAACCTGTATGTTGTTTGCTTGGGCACACCAAGTGTGGGAAATGCCCAAGCAGGGGTGAGTACAAAAATACTCAGTAGGATACCCCGAAGCCTCGAAGGAGAAACAAAGGAGGTACTGATAGGTGAGAAGCAGATCGAACAGGGAAAGTAGAAAGGTACAACTGAGAGTGTAGTAAAGAGTCCAGAATAACCAAACAAGAGGACAGAAGGTAGACTCATTCAGACACAAGGAGCAATAAATGGTGAGAAGATAAACTTCCCATCAAGCCTTCACTTCATATAGGAGAGTAGACTCGTCCAACCATGAGAAGCTAGACACAAAACGCACATGGAATACCTCGTGCGTCTCCGCCTCTCCTGGAAGGAGAGTAACCAAACCCATGGGGTGGGTACTAGCACAAGGTATATACAAATACATATGCTCAATAAGAAGCCCGAAAAATATCATCAGGGTATCTCCACCCCGTAGTTCAACCCATCAAATGTGAGAAGCCGGCAGTCCCAGAAGTTAACACCATCGATGCCCAGCACCCCGAACGTCTTCCCCGAACTGCAAGTCAAGGGGCTCAAATCACAGCATCTAGACACTATCATCTTTGGGCAGCACTGACTCACCCGCACGGTTTAGGTTGTGTCATAAGGACCCATCATTGTGGGGAAAGCTCCCCCATTACATGAGAGTTTTGGGTTAAGTCAAACAACTCCTCGTCACTACCCCTTAGTCGAGAGGTCTCCTCAAGGTCAAGGTCATTCCATCACTGACCCGTACAACCAAGGGTCCTGCTTCGGTAATCATGGAGGAAAGCCATAGACTAGACTAGAAGAAAGGACTGAGTCTAGAATGTCAACGTGTGTCCCACTACCCAGCCCTGCTGGAAGGTAATTCGTAATATGATATCGGGTGACCCACTGCCTAGCCCTCCAAGAGGGCAAACCTTAATACATCATCAGGTGACCCACTGCCCAGCCCTGGTGGAGGGTAAACCTTAATAAATCATCAGGTGACCCACTGTCCAGCCTTGCTGGAGGGTAGACCTAGAATAAGTCGATGGGAGACCCACTGCCAAGCCCTGCTGGAGGGTAAACCCAGAACAAGTCGACCAGTGACCCACTGACCAGCCCTGCTGGAGGGTAGAACTGAATATGTCAATGGGTGACCCACTGCCTAGCCCTAATGGAGGGTAAAAACAGAAGATGTTGATAGGTGACCCACTGCCAAGCCCTGCTGGAGGGTAGACCTGAATGAAGATGACGAGTGACCCACTGCCCAACCCAGCCGGACGGTAGACCCTCGAGAGTCGTCGGGTGACCCACTGCCCAGTCTCTGCTGGTGGGTAAACCCAAAATGTTTCAGGTGACCCACTGCCCAGTATCTGCTGGAGAGTAAACCCTAGAGGTCATCGAGAAACCCACTTCCCATTCTCTACTGGAGGGTAATCCCGAAAAGTCGATGAGTGACCCACTACCCAGTCTCTACTAGAGGGTAAACCCATAACTGCTCTGGCCATCTCTACTAGATGGTACATTACTGGCCAACCGAACACGAAGTGGGTATCACACAACCTCCCTACTATAGAACAAACTAGGGGAAACCACTCAACCCCTGCTGATCTAAACCATCAAGCACAGATCCTGGGGAGAAACTCGACCCCACTGGTCTACAATCGAGAATAGAGGGACCCTCTACATCACGAGAGGTCAAAAGTATGCAAAACAGTACACTACACGCACATGGTTCCAACACGAAGTGTGGACCCATGTTAACCCCAACCAAGCACACAAGCATTATCAGGTACAACCATCCACAATTACCTCCCATCATTCTCGCATACTCCCAGAGTATGCCACATCTCCATCCCAATGTTTATCATGCACATGGAACACCAATGTCAACGCGAAGGGAGTAAACGTAACTTTGCCAACTTACCACCTCATCGGCCCAGGCACGACCAACCACAACTCAATAAGCATTTACTCCACTCACACGGGACTGAACGCGATCACACGCTAAGGATCCTCTACAAACACTGTAGAAGAACCGCCACATGGGCACCTTTCACATTTCCACATTTAATAAGATCATGTATGAGGCTCCGCTATCCTGAAAAGATTACACCATTGTAATCCCCATGAAAAAACACACAAGGTAGACTACTTACTCACCCGAAATAGTAAACCGGTGAAACATGTACTATTCACCGTATCGAACCCTTGTGGGGCCCACCCCATGATTCTGAAACTGAACAAATGTATCACACCACTGTGATCCCCTTGGAAAAAACACACGGCATTGACTACTCAATTGCCCCAAATGAACACCTAGTGAAAAAGTTACTATTCACCGTAGCTAGGTCGGGTGGACTTACTCCACGTCCCCGAAAATTTTCTGGAAAACTGCACCATCACAATGCTCTTGAAAAAAACATCAAAAGAACTAATCACTTGAGATTAATGGATTTCTGGAGAAAAGATATGTTCTATCTTACCGTGCACGAGTAGTACCACGCAGAACCCGCCCCCCGGTCCTGAAGCGCTACCAACGGATCACACCATTGCGATCCTCTTGAAAAACTACACAAGGTGGACTAATCACTTGTCCTAAACGGTCGCCCGATGATAGAGATGGAAAATCACTTTCAACGCCCAAACGACCCTCATGGGGCCCGCACTATCGTGATTAATTTAAGCGGGCGGATTCAACCATTGCAATCCCCTCAGAAATTCATCTAGAATCGACTGCTCGCACTCCCAGAACGGACGCTCGATGAGAAAGTAGCTAACACTGCTCGCAGCTCAAAAGATGGTCATTGGGCCCATGCCTCAAACCTGGATTTAATGCTAGAAACCACTCTAGAAAACCCCGCCTCGGCACCAGGTTCCCAACACCGCTGACAGTGCACAAATCAGTCGTCGTTTGCGTCTTCACCGTTCAAAACAAGATCCTAGGAAAACAACAACTCGCATAAAGACGGGTCATGCCTCTGAGGACCCTCATTTCAGGAATTAAAAATTCATGAAACCATCTCAAAAGTTCCATCTTGATGCGAGGTCTGCGATGCCACTGACGGCACGTAAAACAGATGCATATAGCTCATAATATGGGCGTACGAAGTTGGAGGGGAAAAACCCCTTGGGCCGGACCGGCCCGGTCCGCACAGCCAGCCCGCGGCTCAGCAGTGGGTTAGGTCCACTCTGCCACAGCCAGCTGGCTGCCGCTCGCCACCCCAGACCGGACGACACGGCTGGTCCTTTCCACGTGAGGACCCGCCATAGGCGGGTCTTAGTCTCCCACCGGGGTCGCGCACCGTGACCCCACCTCACCCACACCGACGAGGCGCCGCTCGGCCGGCCAACCTCCTCCGCCCTCCCCAAATTCCCCTTCCACCATCGCTGGATGGAGCTGTCGCCTCTGTCATCTCTTCGGACCAGAGCCGCACCACCCTGGGAACTCACCGGACAGCCCCGGGTCGCCGGAAACTCCCAAACCCCCCCCCCCAAATCCCGTGGATTTCGGCGGATGGCTGCGATCACCTCGGACGTCAGATTTTCAATATGAAATAGGCATCGGAAATAGTAGAATTTTTACTACACGAATAGGGGAATTGAGTTATAATTAGAAATCAATTCGACACTATAATTAAATTGAATGAATGGTTCATAAATAAAACGCAAACCAAAACCTCCTACCTGCAGGGGCGTAGCCTGAAGCTTGCGGGTGGTTCGTCGGCGTTGTTACGCCATGCCAGAGCTTCCTCGCCGGAGTGGTGGAGGAGAGGGAGGAGAGGTTGAGGATGATAGGGCTTCGCCGGGGGGTGAAAAAGGGATGGGGAATGGGAGAAGGGTATAAATAAAATAAAAAAATAATTTTAATTAATTTAAACCCATAATTTAACCTGCATATGGAACATTCGACAGAGTCGAGGTTAATCCTCCCATAGGCCAAACACCACCTCCCGAGCACAACAGAAGTCTCAAAATTTTAATCTGAGGCCCCATTAAAATGTTATTACCCTCAACGCCCGATGCCAATAAATTTAGAAAACACCCCTGTGTCCATTTTCTAAAGACGGCATGTGCCTGCAAAAACTTATACCCCTACTAGGGTAAAAGGCGTGTTCCAAACTCAACGGTGACCTCGGTTTTCAAATATGAGCCACCATTTAATAGATTCATTATTTTAACCATTAACGGAATTAATTAATTAATAAATTTATCCGTTTAACATTTTGGTAATGGGCGAGGGGTCCAAACTTCCCACACCGACATGTTTTATGTCAATAATAGGGTAAACACCCCATTATAGTCCCATCCGTACACTCAGATCTCTGATCTAAAGCACCTATTAGGATTTATCCCATTTATTTTATGTTTCCATTGTGAATGCACTGAAAATTTAATTCCGGCCACTCCGGGATTGGAATCTCATGCCTTCTGAGGGCGCTGCCCTAAAATAACATCATGAAAATTCCAAAGTCCTTTTCATCCAAAAAAAGGGTTCTTAAATCATTCCCTCCTTCAAGACATTCATCCCCAAAAAGCAAAACTAGGGAAACAACTCAAATTACGAAGCCCACACCTGGCTCTCCTGTACCTAGAAGAACTCTTGTGCATCTCTGTTCCACCACACACAGACAAATTGATTGATCCATTCACGCGAGGTCTACTCTCAACGATGACGTGCATCGGAGCACGCACACCTCTTCTTGGGTGAGTCACGTGGGAGACTTCATGCACCCAAACTAGCCTTTGGGGATAGGGCATAGTGGTAGGGAACCTCACTATCCCTCTACACGGTCTTAAATGGTCCGAAGGACCTCAGGGGTAGCTCACGTCCCAAAAAAAACCTATACGTCTCTTGTCGTGACTGGAATCACCACCCGCACTTGGAATAAGGCCTGGTATTTCCGTCCTTAAGAATACCCATATGGTGAAACACCCCAAGATATCTGGTCACGCTAGGTTCCACAGTCGATGTATCACAACCAAGACCCTCTTACATGCTTAGAAGTAAAGGAGTCAACACCATTGACTAAAGAGAAAGGTCATACGCCTTTTACCTTACCATCATAGGGTAACACTGACGCCCCACACCACCCAAGTAACAACCCAAGCAAGGAGAAGGGAGAAAAGCATTTCACATGCAGAGTATATCATCTCTACTGTAGAAAGTAGAAGAACTATATAGCATACCTCTTAGAACTGCATACTATGTATTATCGTAGATATTCATAGCTTGCGGATGTCCGTGGTCCCAACTGTCAACTCTCGGAGCCAGACGTGGGGCACCTAGTAGTGATGGGAATACATCATAAAGTTGTCCCCCACTACCATATCCTCCCTCTATTTTTCTAGCACCACCTCTCTGGGTTATACTTCGATCACAACATTGCCTCTGTCATGGCGGCACACCAGCTGCCTGCCTGAAGCTCTCTGCATGCCTGGTCGGGCAGTCCCGCGCCAGTTGACCTCTCCCATCGCAAGTATAGCACCAACTTTCCTTGGGCTGCACCGGTGCCCTCCAGCACCACTGTGGTGTTCGACCATGCCCCTGAGTCTAGTTTTCAGAAAGCCACCTGCGTCGAGGTTCTGCTTGCTGATGCCCACTAACAGCGGCAGATGTCTTGGCTCAAACGTGACTACTGCCACCTCCAATTATAGAATGTGACAAGAATCCCTCTTTCAAAAACACCTGCTCTAGAACCACGACATATTTGGAAATGCTGAAGGGTACTATGACAGCATAATTCTCTCGGCGGATACACTGCTCAAACTTTCGTGCTTTGATGTTGTCATCACGGACCATGTCTGGGTAAAACCGTGCACGGTCTGCGAAACTAGCCACGTAATCAGTCAGCGTCATCCCTCCCTGCTAAAAATGCAGGAGCTCTAGAATCTAAATTGAGCGCAAGCAGGAGGGTAAAAAATCATCATGGAACAGCAACTGAAAGTCGCCCCACGAAAGAGAAAACTTGTCAAGAAGCTGAGTCACGAGACTCCACCATGCCAAGATGGTCCACGAAAAAGGTTGGCTACCAATGCCACCCTTTGATCTGTCGGCGTCTGCGCAAGCCTAAAAAGGTGTACCACTGTCTCTAGCCAAACCTCTACTGCCTGAGGGTCTGGCTCACCACTGAACCTCAGCGGTCTCTACCGCTGGAACTCACGGAGCGTGCTCAACATGCGCTCATGCTCAGCCTACTCTGCTGATACTGTCTGTGGTTCAACAAGTGGGGTGACTCTACCATCCCACCAGGAGAAAGGGGCTCACATTATGGGTCCTGGAATGTGGCCTCGTATCTCACAAGGTCGTCGTCCCAAACCAAAGCTGGTATCCTAGCTGGGTGTCTTCGCGGAAGCAACCTACATTTTATAAAGAAGTTCCATGGTCAGATGATCATATATGTATATACCAATAACAATAATGGGGAGATTACTCAAGAAGGACAGTCAAAGACTCAATCCTATGTGATTCATAAATGAATTTTCCCTGCAATAAGTGTCTCAGCATGCCGAGTCGACAACCAGGTTATCAGGGTCTTGGTGAATGGATACATCAGCTGTCGCACCATCACTGGACTCCCTGGCCTGAGAGCTACTCTTGAGTCACGTTAACATTATTGCCCTAAATCCCAAAAAATTCATTTTTAGGGACATCCGTACAATTCCCCATGGAACGAACCAGATCTGATACCACTTTGTCAGGACCCGACCTTACCCGAGCTCGAGCTGGAACTACCTTGAGCCTGCATCCATAGGCCAGGGGGTGGTGACCAGTGCTGAAGGCACCACAACTCGGGGAGGACTATACCAAAGTACCTGTACACACACATGCATCACACTCAAGGAAAAGGTGCAGAGTAAAAGTTAAAAGACATGTAATGTAAATGGAAACTACTATAAATACACCACAATGTGCATCGACCTCTAAAAGTAAAAATCATGTGCTAAAAGTTAAATAAAAAGGAAAAAGGTCAAAACACGCGCCCAACCAGAAAAGTGCCCCAACTCGACAATAGGTGGACAAACGAAAAAAAGCTCGATGGGTCCCCCACCTGAAACCCGACTAAGACCACCGCACAAAGTCCATGCTCACAAACTCCCATGGTCCAGTGAAGTCAAGACTAACATTCACATCATCTACAAGGGCACACCAAGTGCGGGAAAATCCCAAGTAGGGGTTAGTACAAAAATACTCAGTAGGATACCCCGAAGGCTCGAGGGAGCAACAAAGATGGTACCACCAGGTGAGCTGTAGATCGAACAGGGAAAGTAGAAAGGTACAACAGAGAGTGCAGTAAAGAGTCTAGCTCATCCCAAGAAGAGGACAGAAGGTAGACTCATCCAGACAAAAGGAGCTGGAAATGGTGAGAAGATGAACTTCATGTCGAGTCTTTGCTTCCTATAGCAGGAGAGTAGACTGGTCGAACCACGAGAAGCTAGACACGGAATGCACGTGGCATACCCCGCACTCCTTCGCCTCTCCTAGAAAATGAGTAACAAAACCCAGGGGGTGGGTACTAGAAGAAGGTATATACACATACATATGCTTAATAAGAAGCCCGAACAAGATCGTAAGGGGATATCCCTCCTGTAGCTCAGCCCATGAAATGTGAGTATCCAACTGTCCTATAAGTAAACTCCATCAAAGACCAGCATCCCGCACATCTGCCCCGAACTACTAGTCAAGGGGATCATATCAATGAACCTTGACAATATCCTCTTTGGGTGACATTGACTCGCCCCCAAGGATTTAGCTCGTGTCACAAGGACACGTCTCGGTGGGGAATTTGCCCCCGTACTTGAGATTTACGGGTTATGTCAAACCACACCTCGTCACTGCCCCTCAGTCGAGTGGTCTCCTCAAATTCAAGGTAGTTCCATCACTGACCCGTACAACTAAGGGTCCCGATCCGGTAATCATGGAGGAAATCCAAAGTTTAGCCTAGTAGAAAGGACTGAGTCTGTAATGTCAACGGGTGTCCCACTACCAAGCCCTGCTGGAGGGTAATTCATAATATGTTACCGGGTGACCCACTACCCAGCCCTGCTTGATGGTAAAACATAATACAAAATCATGTGACCCACTGCCCAGCCCTACTGGAGGGTTAACCTTAATACATCATCAGGTGACCCACTACTCATCCCTGCTAGAGGGTAGACCTGGAATAAGTCAATGGGTGACCCACTGCCTAGTCCTTCCAAAGTGTAAACCCGGAACAAGTCGACAGGCGACCCACTGCCCAGCCCTGCTCGAAGGTAGACATGAATTAGTCGACGGGTGACCCACTGCACAACCCTACTGGAGGGTAAACCCAGAACAAGTCGACAGGTGACCTAATGCCCAACCCTGTTGGAGGGTAGACCTGAATCAAGACAACAAGCGACCCACTACCCAGCCCTGCTGGAGGGTAGACCCTTAAGAGTCGTTGGGTGACCCACTTCCTAGTCTCTACTGGAGGGTAAACCCTAAGTGTGTCAGGTGACCCACTGCCCAGTCTCTAATTGAGGGTAAACCCTAGAAGTTAGTGGGAAACGCACTGCCCAGTCTCTACTAGAGGGTAATCCCGAAGAAGTCGATGAGTGACCCAATGCCCAATCTCTACAGGAGGGTAAACCTAGAACTACTCTGGCCATCTCTACTAGATGGTACAACACTGGCCAACAGAACACGGAGTGGGTATCATGTAACCACCCGACTCCGAAACAAAGTTGGTGAAAACACTCAACCCTACTGATCTAAACCATATAGCACATAGCCTGGGGAGAAACTTGACCCCGCTAGTCTACAATCGGGAACTGAGGGACCCTCTACATTGTGATAGGTCAAAAGTATGCAAAATGGAACACAACACACACCTAGGTCCCACACGAAGTGTGGTCCCAAGTTTACCCCAACCATGTGCACAAACATTCTTAGGTACAACTATGCACATGTACCTCCCAGCGCTCTTGCATACTCCTAGATTATGCCACGCCTCCAACCCAAAGGCTATCATGCACACGAAACCCCAACGTCAACACGATGGGTGTAAATGTAACTTCACCAACTTGAAACCTCATCAGCCCCGGAACGACCAACCATATCTCAATAAGCATTTACTCAACTCACACTGGAGTGAACGCGATCACACGCCAAGGATCCGCTACAATCACGGTAGAAGAACCACCACCAGGGCACCATTCAAATTTCCACATTTAATAAGATCATGTATGAGGCTCTGCTCACCTGAACATATTACACCATTTTAATCCCCATGGAAAATCACGTGGGGTAGACTACGAACTCACCTAAAACGGTCAACCATTGAAAAAGGTACTATTCACCGTAAACAACCCATGTGGGACCCACCCTAAGATTCTAAAACTGATCAAACGGATCACACCACTATGACCTCTTCAGAAAAACACACGGTATTGACTACTCAATCGCCCAAAATGGACACCTGGTGAAAAATGTACTATTCATCATACCAAGGTCGGGTAGGACTCACTCCACGTCCTCGAAAAAGGTCAGGCGAACTGTGTCATCACTATGCTCTCAGAAAAACACATCAGAAGAACTAATCACATGAGTGGAACTGATATCCAGAGAAAAGATACGTTTTGGCTTACCACGCACGAGCGGTACCACGAGGAACCCTCTCCTCGGTCCCGAAGCGCTGCTAACGGATCGCACCATTGCGATCCTCTAGAAAAAGTACACAAGGTGGTCTACTAACTTGTCCAAAACGGTTGCCCGGTGATAGAGATGGAAAATCATTCTCAACGCCCAAATGACCCTCGTGGGGCCCGCACCATCGTTTCAAATTAGAGTGGGCAGATTGCACTATTGAAATCCCCTCAGAAAAACATCCAGAATTGACTACTCGCACGCCCCAAACAGACGTCCGATGAGAAAGTCGTTAACACTGCTTACAGTTCAAAAGATGGGTTGTTGGGCCCATGCCTCAACCCTGGATTTAATGCCCCAAACCACCCTGGAAATCTCCATCTCGGCCCCAGGGTCCCAATGCTGCTGTCGCTGCTAAATTCAGTCGTCGGTTGCGTCTGCGCCGTCCAAAACAAGATCCCCGGGAAAACGTCAACTCACATAAAGACACCTCATGCTTTCGAATCCCCTCGTTTAGGGAATTAAAAATTCCTCAAACCATCTCAAAATTTCCATCTTTATGCGAGGTCTGCGCTGCCGCTGACAACATGAAAAACTGACGCACGTAGCTCATGATACAGGCGTACAAAGTTTGAGGGGAAAAACCCCTTGGGCCGGACTGGCCCGGTCCGGCCGGTCCTCCCTGCTTGGGCCGGCCCACTTCTACCCTCCCGGTCCGCACAGCCGGCCTGCGGCCCAGCCGCGGGTCTAGTTCACATCGCCGTGGCCAGTTGGTTGCAGCCCTCCACCACCGATCGACCGACACGGCCGGTCCTTTCCAAGCGAAGACCCGCCATAGGAGGGTCTTGGTCTCCTGCCGGGGTCGCGCACTGCGACCCCACCTCGCCCGCACCTGCGAGGCGCCGCCCAGCCAGCCGGATGGCCGACCTCCCCCGCCGCAAAGAGATGCAATTTCTGCCATCGCTGGATGGAGCTGTCGCCGCCGCCGTCTCCTCGGACCAGAGCCGCGCCACCCGGGGAACTCGTCGGACCGCCCCGGGTCGCCAGAAACACCCTAAACACCCCAAAATCCATAGGATTTCGGCGGATGGCTGCGATCACCTCGAACGTCGGATTTTCAATGCTAAAAAGGCATTGGAAAGAGAAGAATTTAAACAACACGACCAGGGGCTTTGATTGAAAATTCCATGGCAATTCTACACTATAATTAAATTGAAAGAATGGTTTGGAAATAAAACGCAAACCAAAACCTCATACATGCAGGGGCATAGCCCGAAGCTTCGCAGGTGGTTTGTCAATGTTGTTGCACCTTGCCGGAGCCTCCTCGCCAGCATGTAGGAGGAGAGGGAGGAGAGGTTGATGGTGAGAGGGCTTCACTAGTGGGTGAACAAGGGAGGGGGAAGGGGAGAATGGTTTAAATAAAATAAAATAAAGAATTTTAATTAATTTAAACCCATAATTTAACCTGCATCTGAAACCTTCGACAGAGTCGAGGTTAAGCCTCACTTAGGCCAAAAACTACCTCCCGAGCACAATGGCATTCTAGGAATTTTAATCTAAGGCCATGTTCAAATGTTATTACCCTCAACGCCTGATGCTGCCAAATTATGAAAATGCCCCCGGGGCCATTTTCAACAGACAGCCCGCGCTCGTGAAACTTATACCTCTCCTAGGGTAAACAAAACGTTCCAAACTCAACGGTGCCCTCATTTTTCCTATCCAAGCCACCATTTAAGTGATAGATAAGTTTATCCACTAAACGAATAAATTATTTAATTAATTTATCTGTTTAACGTTCCGGTAGCGGGCGATGGGTCCAAACATCCCATGCCGACTTGTTTTATGGCGTTCATAGGGTAAACACCTCATTCCGGACCCATTTGTACACTCGGATCTTTGATCTGAAGCACCATTTAGGTGTAATCCCATTTTTTTGGCTTTTCTAGTGTGAATGCACTGAAAATTTAAATCTGGCAACTCCGGGGCTCGGAATCTCACGTCGTTTGAGGGCAATGCCCTGGAATAATATCAAGAATATTCTATAGTCCATTGTAGTAAAAAACAGGGTTCTTACAGTTTCAAATACACGATATTGAAATGTATTATTCACTCTATATGGTCTCTTTCAATTATAATGATTTTTACCTAGTATGAGTTTCAACCATGAGGAGAACGAAAACACATCATGTCAAATTATACAATCACATTAATGGAAGCGTATTTAATGGAATGATCATAATTTCACCATTCAAATCAGGTAATTCCCATAACCATCACTACATAGTTCTTCATAATCAATCATATTTAGGTTTTTCTATTCTCTAGATTTTCCATACTCCAAGTTAAACCACATAATTATTTAGTAGACTTTGTTATGAAATGTATTATGTAGGTTATAATTATTTAATTAAATAATTATTTAATATCACAGACATGGGGGTAGTTATCCTTCTATGCCATTAGTTTATATTTAATATTTTTAGATGATTCATTATGGTTGTGTATCATTGTCTTCTTAAAAATCCCTTTTATATCCTATTTGGAAACCTCAACTATCCTGTTTGTTTGTGGGAGGTAGGAACATGATATTTGTTTTCATGTGCTTCATATTTCATCATTATGTATTCTATGTTTTTATTATATAATTTTTTTCCTTGGACCCATATTATTTATTTGGTAAATATAATCCAACAAAAAAATATAATTTTTCAAAGAAGTCATAGTTTTGGAATCATTAGATTATATTTCTCCTACTTAATTCTAGATAGATGAACAATCAACTACTATAAAAACGATGTAAAAAAATGACACATGAATTGGTACCACAAAATCTAATCCCCATAAATCAAATATTTTATAGAAAACCATAGGTTTTTTGGGAATTTAATTTCATTTTTAAATACCACCAGTAAATTGGATATTCAGAAGTTTTTTCAAAATATATTTGAATATTAAAAAATTGAGTAAAAAAATCGATCGCCTTAAAAAATCAATTGATATTCGTTAAAGTCAAAAATCCCACCAAATTAATGTATAGAAAAATGGATTATGAAAATTAATTTCCACATCAGGGATAAATCTCTTAATTACGTGATCACCAAAACTATTCCAAAACTAATGATCTTCCCAAGCATAAAATATTAATTCATATTTTAATTTAGTGGCATGATTTTTTGAAAATATGGAGGGATCCATTGACGTTACTATTAAATTCAGTATATATATATAACCATGTATAAGAGTTGAGTTATACAATATCCTATCATAAGGAATCACCCATGTTTTTTTTTCTAATGGTGAATCCACCTCGGAAGGGTGGGGTATTATACTCATGTGGTATACAACTATATTATTACAACACTTCTTTTCACTAATTTACACATCAAAATCATATAGAAGAAACATCAATCTGACTATTATTTTATTTTCATTGAACTTATTATTTAAATGCATATGTAGTTCTTGATGATAATTAATTTTTAATTTACTTCCATACTTGAACGATTGTTATTTTTATAAAAAAAACTATCCAATCATTTGTTATAAAATTAAGTTTAGCTGTTTCATGGGTTTTTGGGGAATATGCAATCACATGTGAATATCCACCATTGTTCTAGTAATTTAAAACTTCTAAAATATTTTTGAAGCATCACACAGTATCTGAACGGGGTTTTCCCAGTGTGGTGGGTTGATTATGGGTGTTGAGGTTATAATTTATTATATATTACTAATCTATAACGTTCATGATTCATCGAACACAATCTTGGTATATTTAATTAGTAGTTTATTGGGGGTAAATAAATGTATAATAAAATACATAATAAATCATCATTAAAATAAATCATGGTATAAAAAATAAATTTTATTTCTCATGATAATGGAAGATGTAATTGTTGGAATAAACCTAGTTTTGTCATTTTCCACCTCAATCACAAAATTAGAAATTATGTGCTCCAAAACATTTCATTTTTAGATATAGAAATAAATTTTAACCAAATTTAACACCAGGCTCTACTCAATACACATCATTAGTAATTTTTCCAAACTCTATATATAATTCTGATATGTTATTCTATATATAGTAAAATAATCATGAGATATCTCCATGAAGCTCTCAATAATATAAATGAATATAATTACCATAGATTGTTATAAGGAACCAAGGATACATCAATGACATAAAATAATCCTTCAATAGGAAATCATACTAATGATATATGTTAATTTTCTCTTAGTTTGTTCCTCTAGAGAAATTTGAAGCTAGAAGTACAAAAAAATCCATCATGGAAACAATAATGATCCTTCCTAAATATCTTTTCGAATATTTGGTCTACAAAGGGAAGGGTGAACCAGTCTGTGGGGGTTAGAAGATTGAATTTCCTATATTCAATGAAAACTCTCCTATTATTAAAACTTATTGCAGTAATCAATTCATTATTTTCATTTTGTAAAATCTTGTAAAAATTTTATTTTGGAAAATTTTCATGGGTCTCACCCATTGAGAGTTAGATATGGGGTAAATTGTTCCATCACATAACAATCATCTACATCCATTTTCACAAAATCCAGAAGGTTGTGTTTGATAACTATTTATGGTTGTCTCATTTTTTCGAATCATTTTCAAGGGAAAACATATTCATGTTGATGAAAGGGATAATCCATTGAATGTGTCCTAATATCCTACCTATTTCCAACGTATTTCATTTCTTATTTTCTATTATTTGATACAATTTTTCGGTTTTAAATTATTTGAAATTATGAACGGATATTTTTATTTTCATTAACACAATATTTCATATTATTTTTGAAGTAGATTCAATTATTTCGTAGGTATTTTTCTAGTGATGTTCCCATAATTGTGTTTTCCAAATTATGAGAATCTAAATTTAATTATGAAGTGTCAGTTGTAATTTTTTGCAATTAAAAAAATTAAATCTTTTTATATTTTTCAATCTTTTGAAAAATCACCAATATTTCCTTATTTTAATCCTTCGAAAAATCAGATTCATCAGCAATATTGGGGATTTCCATAGCCTCTCGTATTTTGATTATATCATCAATAATTTAAATATATTATTTATAGAAATAAAGAAATTAAAAATGGTTCAATGTGAAAACTAATTTCTCTTTATGTAGGTTTTTCATCGAATTAAAAACATTAATATTCTATGTATTTTCCCAAAAGCATAAAATGAGTCACATCATTATCAATGATTATTTTTTAGGTAATATTGATAAATTACCTTCCTACATTTATAGGGGAGTGAAATTTATATTTTCGTTCCTCAATATTATTAATAGATAACTTAGTTGCGGAAAAATAACCATATATAGATAACATTACATTTTTATGTACACCTAATAGGGACGAATTGTATTGATTTATAAGATACACAACCACTCATGTGGGTGTGATTTCTCTTATCTACATATATGAATAAACTATTTAAGGAATTACATTGATTATTTTATTAAAATCAAAATGATCATTGGAAATATTAATGTCACCAAATGTTCAAGTGATTTTTAATGTTTCTTGATCATAGAATTTCAGTTGTATTTTTGGGGTTACAAGTGCATATATATATTTTTACCTAATCAGACCATTTCACTAAATTTCAATCATCTATTCGTGTTTCACATGATTTTGTATATTATTTTCCTAACTTGAAAATTGGAATATGTATTTAAACAAATGGATATTAATATCCACATTCATGAATATTTCCACTATATGATGCTACAATGTGTATTCACTGATTCTATAGGGTTATCTTGATGTTAAGAAAAGTTGAGGGTAATAAAATTCATCCAATTTGGAGTCCCCTTTTCCTTATTCACATGGGTTGTCTTTATTAGTTGATCATTCTCATTGAAAGAGTATGGTTAATCGTGTAAAGGGGGATATTCACATTAATATTATCCTCTAGATAGTGTTTCTACAGTACATCCCATCTACATTCTACATCGTAATGAAATAGAACTAAATTTTACCATTGGTTTTGGAACTAATGGTGTAAAAAATATTACATTATCAATGATTATTCAAGTTATTGAGGGAAGTTATAACATGGATTAACTAACCTTATAGACCATTAAGTGTCAATCCATGAGAGTTGAAGATGGGATTCTATAATTAGGGTGTGATTCTATAATTTGATAAAATAAATCAAATCTGGTAGGTTAATAATTTCTCATATATTTGTAACATATAATGTGATGAAATTTTCATCTCTGTAAGGGTTTATTTCAGATGGACTATTATAACTCTAAAGGAATGGTTCTTTTCCAGTTGTTGGTTACCATGTCCAAACAAAATACTAGTATAGTCCATGCACCCTTGATTGTTTATTGGTTACTACTGGAATAACCTCTAGATAATTTCTTTACAACTTTATATTGTTAGAAGGTGGGTATATCCATTGGTGTAGTGGTATTGAGAATGGAAATTATGGTATACCATTGGTGTTTTTTTTGTTATGTTTCATGTAACTTATTCAATTAATTGTTTCTCAAAATAGATATTAGTTAATAAAAATTATTTTCATGTAAATTGGATTCATAACTTTTTACCTCATTTACTCTATTATCTATGGATCTTGTTGAAAAATGTTTTGAATATTTTGTGATAATCCCAATTAGCTCTCCAAATTTACTAGTGGGTGTTTCTGTTAATTCTCCTCTAGAGGATGCATGTCACAATTTCTGGTCATTATCCATGAATCCTTAGTTAAAGAATACTATGAAATGGTGATCTTCCAAAGCCTTTTGTTACAGGGGGTTGAAAACTATCTATGTGATTCATGACAATGGGAATTACATCTAGAGAAATTCAATCTACATCCCCTCATATGTAGTGACATCCCAAGGATAGAGTTTACAGATCCATTCCTTTTCTATTCCTCCAATATAGAATTCAAAAACCATTTCACAAACAAGAACTTATGGTACACAACTAGGATTGGAATTTATTCAAACATTAGGAAATTCTCATGGATGTTAGAGAGTTCCATTTCCTACCAAGATATGAAAAATTGTAAGGAGATATATTATCCATGTTCTCAGTTCAAAATCTTATTTATTATAAGGTTGTTAAAGTCAATTATCATTTTCGAATGTGGGGGAATAAAGTTATCTAATTTTTTTTATTCATTTGATAAGAGATGTATTTCATGTTTTCAATCCATAAATTCCCTCTAGTGGTGGTGGAAAATTATGATGGTTAAATTATTTGTGTAACTATTAAAAATTCCCCCTCATCTAGTTTAGTGATTTTTATAGTTCTTATTCCCATAAAAACTATTCCTTCACCTCTTTATCAAAAAACATTTTGATATGGATATGATCTATTCATTTTAAATAATCATAAAACAAAATTTGAACAAAAATATAGGAATCCATAGAAATCGTGGTGGATTGATTCACAACATGTCATGGAGACACCGAAAACCTTATATAAAACCCAGGAAAAATGTAATAATAATAGACATGGGATATCAATTAGAGAGGTCAATCTTATTTTTATATTTTTTATATTTTAATGGGATAAATTTATCAATGTAGTCGATGTATTTGGTAGATTTTTATTATGTTTTTTTATAATTATTTTAAATATAATGGTATAACCTTTGATTACACTCTTTCCAATTAATAATTTTTCATTTTGTCTACCCTATCATTCAATAATAAAAATAATCCCCTAATGATCATATCATAGAAATTTTAGTTTGTAAAACATAAATTCATTAATCACTATATTCTCTAAACACATTTACTGTAGTTATTGAATACCCTTAATCTCTATTCATTAATCCCTCTACTGACTATCATAATCATTGAAGGAATCCCCAAGAAGCTTGTCAGTGCTACAAGTGAAAAATTAATGACTAATTTTAATGTAAATATTAATTCAAATATATTATAATATATGCAACCAAAAAAATAGATGGTAGATAATAGAATAATTATCATTTAAAAGTAGGACTAATCAGAGGGGTGAAAAAATTCTCTTAGGCTTGATAATTATTGGTTAAGTGTTACATTACTAGAGGGAATAACAAATTGAATTAATGTTGAGATGGAGAAGCTATTTCCCAACTCAATCAAGTGATTGTAAAATTAGACACTTAATAAAGTGAAAAATCATAATTTATAGAGAAATTTTTATTGTTCATGAATATTTCATTTCTTCTCATGTGATTATAACACGATTCTCCTACAATAATCTAATTAATTTGTAACTATTCCTTAAATTCCAAGACAAATATTATCCCTTTATATTGTGGATATGCATTTATGATTTTTTGTAAGGTTATTGTCACATTAATTTTATAACTAATAGATTCCTCACCATGTTTTTTTCTTTCATGATGAATAATAGGGAGAAATGAATTTGTATGTCATTATCATAGAGTAAATTATTCTATTATTTGACAGTATTAGGTGGGGATAATCAGGTGATGGATATGATTCATGAAAAAGAGTATACGTACAGAAGGCCTTAACTTCACAGCACATGGTATTCATGGTGAATTAAATTTATGAGTCAATTTAGTTGATTTAGGTGCATTAGTTGAACTATACTTAGTCACATTATCTCTCATGAAAATTAGATTTAATATGTTAATACTCATGAGAATATGTTTTCTAATAGATTTAATATAGATCGTTTACATGTTCTTAGATATCACAAATTTCTTCAAACACATATTTTTTATGGTGTCACGGACTAGGGGTGTGGGATTGAAAAATTAATGTCTTGACTATGATGGACACATGATATTGGTCTCATTTGAGGTTTATGGGATAAGAACATGGATTTGGGGACTTAGGATGTTTGGAATTTTATTTTAGCAACCCATCAAGGCTCTAGAAGGATAAAATTAATCATTATTTCATTGATTTGTGGAAAATATTTTTGTAAAGTGTTTGTGATGGAGTGAAGAAAGTGAAAGTCTCTTGTTGTTATATAGGAATTTGCAGCTTCAATGTGGATTGGTTGATATGTAGAGATTGTTGAAATGGGTGGTTTTACTATGTATGTTAATGACTGTTTCTTCAATGTTATAGACATTGAACTCATTTTCTGTAATATGTTATTATTTTTAGGGACATTCACTGACCAATATTGTTTCAACTCCATAAAATATTTTAGTTAGTTCTTGGGGAAGAGATTAATTCCCACTACATGTTTGGATACATGAATTCAGAATTTAAATAAACTATAAAATATATAATTGATATTTATATATCTCACCATTAACATCCTCAATGATTGGAATTTTTTTTCTTCCTTGATTAGCTCTGATCGATATGTATTGTTGGCAAGAACATGATTCATGTTTATCTCCATGCTCAGTGACCTCTACAAATCCTATTTGTTTAGGGAGAAATTATTGAGGTTTTCCCCAAGAATTTTATAAGATCAAATTATTTTTACTTATGATTTAAAAATGGATATTATTTGGAATATTTGTAGTGTAAAATAAAATGTATCAAGTTTTCATAAAACTAAAATATTGGATTCATAATAACTGAATGAAAATAAAACATAAAATAGAAAATACCATCAAGATGATACATGTTTTAGATCATAGTGATCCTACATATATGATGGGAACACCACCCTAGTCAGTTTTTTATTAGTAAACTGATACAAGTTGGGAAATATAGAGAAAATTGAAATGAAATTAACAAGATAAACTATATGTAGAGATTGAAGTTATTTAACTATATGGATGCGTTGAAACAAGTCATGAATAGTTGACACTATCCACTTCTTGAGGGAATCACTCACACAAAAAAGAATGATACAATTACAACCATGATTGAATGAAATTTATTTTTCTTAGAGAGATAATATTCACGCCTGAAACATAATTATGAGGAATATATTTCATGAGTTGGTACTCCTTCTTGTGGGAAGTCATCCAGGACCCCATTTCAAGTATTTTCTCTACTAAATCTCCACCATAATGAAACTATAGTTATGGGGATCAAAACTTATAGGATAGTGGGGAGTGAAGATGGATGTGAAAATATATTGAACCTTTATTTTCCAACTTAATACAGATAAAGAAAGAGGATATCTAACGAGAATCTCTTGAAACCAAAACATGAAAAATCATGAATGAGGCATGAGTGTCTCTTTCTTGAAACCCTCCTCAAAAGGTTTACCCCTATTGGTCCAGTAATGTGAGAATGGTGATAATTACCCCCCAAGTACAACATTTAGTAGGCCCCCGGTTGGAGACTAGCAACGAAGGTACTATAAACACAATAATGGGATGCATTACCCAATAAGAGAACACCTGAAAAAGAGATTGATAATTAAGACCCCAAAAAAATCCAACTCAGACAATAATATAAAACAAATCCCAAGTACACATATGTAATTTCATGAAAAACTTCTACAACTAAAAGTGGAAAAATTGCATGTACCCAAATTAGTGAAAACAATTGTGACCACAAAATCCAATTAGCTCATGCAACCCCAAGCTAGTAGATACAATCCGAATTTGAAACCAACTCCAAGTAACCTAACAACAATTTTTATATACATAGGGTTAGAATAAATGTATACTCAATAGGATCCTCCCTGGAGGCTGTCATAAAAAATTAAAGAAATCATGCTAAAGCATAGTGAACAATAAGTGAAACAAACTCATCACCTAATCAGTTATACTATGTTCCCATCCACACCATCTATACAATCACCATGTAACACATTCAAGTGAATATAATATAA
Source organism: Viscum album (assembly GCA_963277665.1). NCBI lineage: Eukaryota > Viridiplantae > Streptophyta > Magnoliopsida > Santalales > Viscaceae > Viscum > Viscum album. Next base: position 979,235,043 of record OY728161.1, read on the forward strand.
TAATTATGATCAAGGTTACCCTACTACTACATCCCCATAAGTTTTCCGATATGCACGAACGTCGTACGTCCAAAGAATCGCTCTCTAAATGGCTTTCCTGCAGACACTTGGGAAAAGAACCACAATATGCACCTTGTACAACAAAAAAACCACATCCATACATGAAAAGTAATCGGGTAGTTTCCAGGAGCCGCCAAAACTCTCATAATGTGTATCATACATCTGACATTATACCTCAAGCTATTACAACACATACACTGAGTAAGAATCCTCAAGACATGACAACATATACACGTTATACCTATAGAAATCCAAAGAAAATATTTCTAGAATATGTGTCTATGAATAAAAACAATCCAATACATCCCTCTAAACACCTATAAGGGAGAATCTAACTATTATGCCTACAAGAAAAAGTAACTACCAAGAGAATAGATCGGGGCCAATGGGGGTAGTGAGCCATACATCCATCCACCGGAATGTCGGGGAAAACATCCCCAGGGCTCAGAATCCCTGGGGTGTCAGTTTCCCTAACTGAATGCGTGTAGTAAAATATAGAAATAAAAAACATACATAATATACTGTAGCTCACAACAACAATATGTGCATAACCTAGTCATAAACTCAACTGAAAATAACGTATCTAGGAATCCCGGCTGCCACATATATGACTAGGTATCCTATAAGAACACAACCATTTAAAGATCATTGGTACATTATATTATTACATTTTTATCAATTTCAATTTATGTTGATTAATTCTTTAAACATTAATTAACCATAAATAATTTCCACATTTTATTTCATTAGTATCACACCCAAATTCATCGTTCATTCAAATTACATCCTCACTATTGCACCCCAACAATCTCCAACCCCATGGGTTAACATCATTTATTATATTATGAATTTACATAATTACTTTCCCATATTTTGAGGCATTCTAGAGAAACATTATATCCTACTATACACAAGGGGCCTCAAAAAGGTGAGTAGATGAACTACCCGTCATGTCTTTGCCGCCTATATCATGTTCATAGACTCATCAAACCATGGAAGTTAAACCTATAAATAATGATGAATACCCTGCACAACTTCACCCATTTTGGAAGGAGGGTAAGAAAAACATGTTGCCATGAGTATAAATTAGGAAACATTGTTCATGAACTATCAATTTGGAAAAGGAAGGAAGCTATCATTGGAACCTCTCTATTCTGGATACACTATTCATGAAGACAAAATTTGGAAAAGGAAATAGGCTACCATTGGAAACTCACCATTCTGGAATAACTATTCATGAACCTAAAATTTGGCAAAGGAAAGAGGCTACGAATGGACCTCACCATTGCAACGTTCTCCCAAGGTTACTGATGACACTGTTCACATAAGGCTAACATTGCACTGTTCATAGAACATGACATTTTTCAATGTTTTGGGGATAAGTCACATTGACCTCCCGAAACACCTCAGTCACCAGATTGTTTCAATGGAATCGGCCAGAGAGGTCCAGGACATTACATCAGATACCTCTCAAAACATCCTCATACTCGAGAATTCAAATCCAACATAAAAGAAAATTATAAATGATGTCTGAAAAACCACCCATCTCGATACCTCTCAAAAGAGAGAAATCCATAATAAGGAACAATGGAAATCCATCTCATAAACCTGAATGGTCTATAACAAAAAATGGGACATCGTTACATCCAAAGAGTTAAATATCAATACACTTTGGGTACTGAGAATGTGTTTGTGACTTACATTCCTAGGAACTCTCCTCCATGTAACTATGTCACCACAAGACACAAACCATGGGGATAGAATGCCCACACACCACCTTCTCTTTGCAGTTTGGATTCCCAAAGGATGCTAGTTAAAGGTAAAATCTTCATCCACATCGATCTATCCCCAATTGATGATTTGAGAGTCATCGTGAAGATAATGACAGATCTCTGAGATATGAAAAACATCATGTATCCAGCTCGTCATCGAGGGATGTGCTACTCGATATGCCACTGATCCAACATAATCCAACCCCTCAAAGGCCCAAAAAACTGGGGAGAAGGTTTGTTTCTAGTACCAATCCTTCGCTTCCCATGAGAGAGAGTAAATTTAAGAAAAACATGATCCCAAACAACAATAAATAAGGGTCTCCACCTTTGTTCAACATATGATTTATGATGATCCTTCACTGTCTTCATCCTCTCATGAATCACTTAAACCATATATTTTTTTTGCACTAGTTCGGGTCCGAGAATTGCAAACTCTCCGACCCCAGTACAGCACAAAAAAGAACAGAAAGGTCATCTATAAAAGGATTTAAATGGAACCACACTGATTGTGTAGTGAAAAATATTGATGTAAGCGAACTTTATTAAGGGTACGTGCCTCATCCACGAAACTCCAAAATCCTGGACACAAGAGCATAACATGTCTTCCAAATTATGGATGGTTTGCTCTGTCTTACCTTCCATCTAAGAAAGAAAAGAAATGATAATGCATGGTTGAGTATCAAATGAAATCCTAATACCACTCCACCAACTAGAGGTAAAATGATGATCTTGTTCAGATTTGATCATCCTTGGGAGTCCATGAAGTATAACCACCACTTCCAAATACTGCCTCAATAAATAATTGACTGATATTGAATCCTTGATTGCAATTAAGTGGGTTTATTTTTTTAAATGATCCACTAACACCCATATAATTTCATTTCTTCCCTAATCTCAAGGTAAACAAGTAACAATGTCCCTTGAGATGTCCTCCCACTACCATTGGGGAACATCTAACGGCTAGAGTAGACCACCAGGAACCTAGTGTTCGGCCTTCACCTTCTGGAAAACCAAACATCGAGACAAAAACTCCACAACCACATGATTCATTCGAGGCCACCAGAATTAGCTCCTCCTAGCTCGGTACATCATTTGAAATGACAGGATGCATGGATAAAGGAGAATTATGGATCTCTCTGAGAACCATCTCGCACATCGTCAAAGGAACAAATATCTATCGATGATATAGTGCTAATTGTTGATCATTCTTAGAGCAACCATCAAGGGTCTCTCCACAAACAAGTTGTTCTCTACAAACATCCACCTCTAGATCACCCAAGAGGGACTCTTCCACCTATGACATCAGAGATGACTGCACCGTCATTTGGAAAAGACAAATTCTACCCCCTTCTTCACCCATATCAAGATACAATGCTGGCAATTCATCCATAATGCTACAGGAATCACTAGACCCATGCACTGTATCAATACATTACTTCCGAATCTGTCCAACATCTACAGTATTACCCTTTACATGTTTATACGATATTTTAATGTCTTATTCTTTTAAGAACCCCATCCACCGACAATGCCATAATTTCAAATCACGCTGGAAGAAAACATACCTCAAACTCTTTTGATCAGTGAAAACCATAAATCACTCTATAATGAGGTAATGTCTCCACAACATCAGAGAAAACACCATGGATGGAAACTGAAGATCATGGGTGAAATATTTATGTTCATGGGGACAAAAATTTTGAGACCCATAAAAATCAACTATTCTATGGAGCATCACAACAAAACCTAACCCCATATGAAAAGCATCATTGAAAACATCAACCTAGACTACCTCTACAGGATGACAAAGATCTGGAGCACTTACTAACATCACTTTTAGATACTCGAAATTTTCCAGACACTAATCATTCCATATGAATTCCTCATCCTTACCAGTTAAAGATATTAGGGAAGTCGCAAATCAAAATAAATTGACTAAGAACAACCTATAGTAGCCTACGATACCTAGAAAACTTCACACATATGGCACTGTCTTGGGGGCAGCCCAAGACACAACTACTTCTATCAATAAGAGATCTAGAACTACTAATTACTGGGAAACAACATTCCACAAGAAACGAACTTCTCGATCCCAAAACACACACTTCAACAACTTCACAAACTATTAATATTGATTAAGAATTCCCGAAATAGCGTGTAGATGCTCTGCATCCTCCTCCACAAACACGGAGTACAGAATGATTTCATCGATGAAAACATTCACGAAATTGTCCAGGAACTAACAGAACACAACGTTCATCAATATAACGAACACAGATGAATCATTTGTCACACTGAATGGTATCACAACCAACTCAAAATTCCCATGATGAAAATAAAGAGCACTCTTTATGATATCCTCATCCTTCACATGCATCTGATGGTATCGTGACAATAATTAAATCTTTGAGAACCAACTTTTACCATTCAGTTTATTAAATAAATCATCAATCCATGCAAGATGATAGCATTTATTCACTGTCACATTGTTTATGTGATGACAATCGACACACAACTGCTAACTGCCATCGACATTCATCAGGAAAAAAAAACTCTTGCACCCCATGGTGACACACATGGCGAATAAAAGTTCAATGTAACAGACTATTAGGCTGTATACATGGATCTCATAACTCAGAAGGTTCCGTCCTATATGGAGAAATAGATATATTAGATGCTCCTAGTTGTAGCTCGATCCCAAACTTGATCTCCCGTTGAGGGGGTAATTTGACAACCTCTTCTGGAAAGATATCAGGGTACTCTTCTATGACCCATGTAAATGAAAAATTATGAACTTTTGAAGAACTCATAATCTTCTCAGACATCATGCATGATAATGATGGAACATTCCTATGACCCATCCGATGGTCTCCATCACCAATGAAAACCACTGGATCTACATCCTATTTGAAGAACACTACCTGACTGTTGTTGATATCCAAGATAGCATGCACCGAATAAAAACACTCCTTTCCATGATTGAAATCATGTTTTTGTATTTGTAAAAATAGGAAACATCCACTAGAGTGGTGCTTCCCCATTACAAGCTCACCATCTCTACATATTTTAAACTAAACAACTCGGCCTCCAATTGGCGTAGTCAATGCCAAGGGAATTGGAAGCCTTTCTACCTTATGTCCTAATGAATAGAAAATGGTAGGTGATATGAAAGACTGTCTCCCTCATGAATCAAACAATGCATAAACATAGGTAGAATACAAGAAAAGGGTACATCGAACAATGTCTTGCTCGCATAGAGCTAGCAACGCTAAAGCATGAAGCTAACGATGACCTCCTCAACAAACTCTCTAGACTTGATGATGACCACCACCAACGTCGCGCCTTGCTCTCTGGGGATGAGGAGCATCATGAGGATTCATTCTTCATGACCCGTCTACCCTTTGTTGGTCTAAATATTGTGCAACATGCTGCAGATGCCTAAGCTATAACTTCCACAACGAAGCAACCTAGAGCGGAACACTTGGTGCATGATTACTGCTCTGAATGGTCAGTCACTCTCGCACCTGATGACCTTATCCACCATAAGACAAAAATGTGGCCGATCCCTTTGCATAGGACTCTGAGCTACTACCCATAGAGAACCGAGATGCTGAAGGCATGGACATACCTCCAACCGAATGTAAACTCTTATGCATTGAGAACTAGGAACCCCAATCTACAACTCTACTTCTTGAGGAATTATGACGAATCCCCTCTCGTTATGATACAATTTTGTGAAACGTCCTCTCAATGAACTCTTCCCTCTCCAACACCATAGGATATGTCGTTAGCATAAATGGGATGACTTGGCACTGGATCTCTAGACACAAAGCCTCCACGAAATGCCTATCCATGGCCTACTCATCTAGAAATAGGTCTGAAGAATATCGTAAAAGGTTCCTAAGATGCATCCCAAACTCTCGCACAATGGAGCTCCCCTGCTGAAGGGTAAGAATCTCCTGGTGAATGGACGCTTTCACTATTGTGGAATGAAACTCAACTCTAAACATGCCTCAGAACTCCTCCAAAGACAACATTGACTCATTGCAATCCCTGAGGAATAGTGACCACCACTACATCGCTGCTACATCCACTATCATCACAACCAAGTACATCCAGTGATCTTTCCTAGAACAGATCAAACCGAAGACTGTATGAACATTATCTAACTAGTATCTATGACTACTTCTGAAACGAATCCCTTGTACTTCTATAGACTCTAGCGTTTAAACTCTTAGAGTGTCCTCCTCCAAGTGTCGTCGTCTTCATTCTCTACCTGATGACGATCTGCTGGCATAGCCTACTGGACATAATCTATGTGATCCTGATGAGGAAGTAGACTTGGATCCATACCATCAAAATAAAAAATAGTTAGAGGTTCTAATCCTGGAATATGGAGGACGTGACATTAGTTAAATAATTTTTTTATTTTATTCATCTTTGGTTAACCTATCCCATTTTTTATCCATTCAAACACAGACACAATGAATAATGATGCACGATCCTTTCCTAGATCACTACCCTACAACTAGTATCTCCTTATTTTTTAGCCATAGTAAACTAAATGGTCCAGGAAACAGATCATAGGGTTCCCTAAACGCTTATGTCTCATCCAGTATCAAGTGTTTACATCACTTCCTAAACATGAATGACACTATTTCCCTACCAACCCATGCAACCTCCCATGTGCCTAACAGAAAACCTCATCCTATCTCTCTACCACACCTTTGATATCAATTATTCAAGACCCCCTTGCCACAAGGTGTAACCCTCCGGGGCTGGCAATGTGAGAAACGAGATAATGACCCTTGAGTCCCACCTTCATAATTCCGTTGGTTGGTGACTAGCACTAATGATATAGTAAACACACTAATGGGAGGCAATACCCTCTAAGATAACGCATGGGAAAGAGAGAGATAAGATAGACCCCACGAAAATCCAACACATACTACAATAGAAATGAAATCCCAAGTACCCATATGTAATGTGAAGCATAAATATTACAACTAAAGAGGGAAAACTGCATGTACCCAAAATAAAGCGAAACTACTAGTGACCCCAAAGCCCAAACAGCTAATGCAACTCCAAGCTAAGAGATACCAGCCTGATCCCAAACATGCTCCACGGGACCTGAATTTTTTTTATATATACATTGGATGAGTATAACAGTATACTAAGTAGGATCCTCACTAGAGCCTCTCGTGAAAAATTCGTGAAAGCATTCTATAGAACAATAAACAACAAGTGAAACTAACATACCAAAAAAATAGGTATACTATGTTCCCAGACTCACCATGGATACTCTTACCAAGTAATGCATAGAAGAGTATATAATATAATAATGAATAACAGGGGTACCCTGATACTACTTCCCCACTGGTTTTAAACCATTCCCCAACATCATATGTCCTAAGCATCTCTCTCCAAAAGGCATGCTTGTAGACACATGGGCAAAGCACCACAACATGAAACTCGTGCAACCAAACCACAACATCCATGTAAAAAAGTAACCAGGTTGTATCCAAGAGCCACTATATATTTCATAACATGTATCATACATCAAGTATTATACATTAATCTATTACAGACCATACACTTTTTAAGGATCCTTAATCCTTCACAGCCTATACACATTATACCTATAGTAGTCTATAGAAACTATATCCGTAATATTTGTCTGTGAAAAATCACAAGCCATTTCAACCCTATACACACATATGTGAGGAAAACTAACCGTTGTTCATACCAGAACAATTATCTTCCAATATAAGAGAGTGAGGCCAAAGGGGGTAGTCAACCATCCATTCTGCCTCAAGAAATGTTGGGGAAAACACCCCCATGGCTCAGAATACATAGGGTCTCAGTTTCCCTAACTAACAGGGCCGAGTTTCATATAGAAACACAAAAAAGTAAAGAATATAATATATACCACAACAACACTATTGGGATAAACATGTCATAGACTCAACTGCAGCTAATGAATCATGATCTCTAGGATTCCATTTCTATGAATAGTAATCCTTTAAAAACAAAACCATTTAAAGTTCTTTAGTACATTACTTCATTCCATTTTTATCGGTGTAAATTTACATTAATTAATTAATTAAACATTAATTAACAATCAATAATTTTCACATTATATTTCATTACCATCCCACCCAAATTCACAGTTCCTTTAAATTACAACCTCATCATTTTACCCCATCAAGCTCAATCCCTAGGCATTAACATCATTTATTCAATTATTTATTTACATCATTACATTCCCTTAATCCCGGGCATTCTATAAAAAAATTCTATGGTTCTAACAACAAGGGGATCAACACACAAAGTAAATGAACTACCCATAGAGTCTTTGTTGCCTATAAAATGCGAATAGACTCATCCACCCTAATAAGATAAACACAGAAACTAGGTGTTATACCCCCTCTGTCATCGCCCCTTTTTGATGGAGGGTTAGGAAAAATAACTCCCTTGAGCAGTTGGGAATGTAATGCAGATAAACAAAAAATAAGATCAGAAAGCATCCAAGCATTCACATCCAACTCATTCAATCATCTCTGATGTCCTCACCGACACCCACATGCTTAAACTGATGCATATTTCCACTCTTGGCATCAACTATTGCCAAAACCAATAAGCCTCCCCACCCCCATATATCACAATATCCATGCAAGCTCATATCACAACACAAGAAGCAGGAACACATTCATTATGTCAATTGGGCTCTTGTCCCTTAAACAAGTAACATAGTAACTCAGAACTCATAAAGAAATTATCTTTTATCAAAAAACTAGTTATTTAATCCATCTTGGATTAACCGATTTATTATTTGTAGGTTCCATCATTAGGAAACATAAACAGTAAGCTATCACAAATAATTAAACATTAATCCTGTACCAATTTTATTATCATAAAATTTCATCAGGAAGAACAAGATTCATTTACATGCCTCTTTATCTTTATCCAAACAATTATCATTTAATTCCGGATTTATGTTTTTTTATCAATTTCCTTCAAGAACAAAATGCTAAAAAATTCAAGAATAGATATCACACTATCTAGAAAAATAATAGGCAATAACATAAGAGTGATATCAATATATTTATTTGGTTAAAATATTTATTATCTCAATTAAATTGTGATCAAGTGGGATAAAACATTCTAACAATAATTTTCCACATAAAAGGAAATAGAATCTACGAATCCCCAACTCAAATATTTAATAACATTCTTTATATAAGAATGAGCAACCCAATGAGTTACAATCTTCTTCCCTGTGAAAACTGTATCAACTAGAGGATGAAGAGACACAAACACCTCATTGTACACCCATGAAAAACCCATTAGGATCATGGGGATAAAAGTTTATAATAAGAAAAGAAGGAACGGAAAGAGATGGACCAAAAATAATGTCAATAGATCATACCTTATGTCGAAGATTGATCGATAGATCGTGGTTGAATTAAAATAGCAGGGAACCAATCAAAGGAGGAAATTTTGATCACACAACTCCTTCGAGAAGGAATGGGAGGTTTGAGAATCTCAAAGGTGATAAAAATGAGGGAGAATTAGGGGGGGACATATCTCATCCCTTTAGATGATGTAATGATCATCAGGTTGAGATACACTGGATTTTCCATTAAAATAGGATTGAATTTAACCCCGTGGTTTGACCAAGTTAAGGCATACCAAGCCTTAAAAAATTTAATATAGGAGTTACGGTGTTTGAATCGGCCATAGAATCCTTAAAACAAGGATTTAAATGCATTTTACAACATAGAAAATGTTAAAGGGGTGAAACTGTAAGAAGCTAGAAACACTGTTCAAAAAATCAAATTATGGAATAGAAAACACATTATTCATGAACCCCACCATTAAAACATCACTGTTGGAACCTCACCGTTTAGGAAACACTACTCAGGAACTCAAAATTTGGTAATGGAAAGAGGCTATCGTTGGAACCACACCATTAAAGAAACACTATTTATGAACTTGACATTTGGAAATGGAAAAACACTATTCATAAAAATCAAAATTGAAACTTCACCATTAGAAACTAAACATTCATGAAACACTATTCATGATATCAAAATTTCGCAATGGATAAACATTGTTTATGATCCTCAGCGTTGAAACCTCACCGTTGGAACCTCACAGTTCTGAAAACACTGTTCATGAAATCGAAATTGGAAAATATAAAAACACTATTCATTATCCTTACCATGGATACCAAACCATAAGAACTTCATCGTTATGGAAACACTGTTCATGAACATGAAATTTGGAAAAGGAAAGACACTATTCACGCACCCCGCCGTTCTGGAAACAGTGTTAGTGAATTTGAAATTTTGCAATGGAAAGAGGCTACCATTGGAACCTCACCATTCTAGATACAGATTTCATGAACACAATATTTGGAAAAGGAAAGAGGATACTGTTGGAATCTTAATGTTTTGGAAGCACTCTTCTTGAACCAAAAATTTGGAAAAGGAAAGAGGCTACCGTTGGAACTCACCATTACACTGTTAACATAAGGTTACCATTTCAAAGTTCACCTAAGGCTACCGGTGACACTGTTAACATAAGGATACTGTTTCACTATTCACAGAACTGTAAATTTGGAATAGTGTTCGGGATACGTCACCTTGACATCCTGAAACATCTCAGATAGTAGATGTTCTTAAAAGAATGGACCATAGAGGTTTGGGCCATTACAGTTTCTCTCAAGTCAACAAGAAGAGATAAATAATTTATTTTTTGGGAAATATATTGTAGCCCTACAATATTCCATAGGGTGATGTCCACATTAATGACTATGATTTTGGTTACGATTCTTTTAATAAAAGGAGATATAGCTAGAGGGATAACTGGATGAGTTAGAGTGGATAGAAGGAGTTTGATGTGGATCCAAACGGGGAATAGAAACAAAACTATAATTAATTCGGGCCATTGGAACAACCGGATATATGGTCTAGAATTAGTCTTCATCTAATTAAATAAAAATACATATCCATGATAAAATAAACATGAATGAAAAGGAGAAATAAATCATCCACATGATTAGTTTCCATGCATGAACCAGAGATCATGCACCATGAACACACACAACATGTAATTCTGATTTAAAATATTATTTATTGAATTTAAATGAAACTTATGTTGAATATTGATTAAAAATAATCACCATTAAATAAAACTAATATAAACAACGTTTTCTCACATCCAAAATTATCAAATTGTGACCAAATTTATCAATTCTAAACAATGTGTGAATTTAGATAGTGGGACATCCTTATTTAGACTTTTGATTGCATTGTCACCAATAGGTAACATTTTTACACTCAATGTCTAATATTCTATAACATCCCAAAAATATTAAGTATAATTTTTACATGACTTTTCTTCCATAGAATCCATTATATTGAATAATTTAAATATATATCGGTTCTCATTATGAACTTAAATTCTAGTTGTATATATTGATTACACATTAATCAATCATATTAGCTATATTGATTCCATGATTGATTAATTCAATGATATATACTCTTCCTTAGTAGTGGAATGGTAAACTAAGGATCACATGTTGAACTTCTCGGAGACAAGTCCTCTATATTCAAAAACTAAAAGTCCAATTAGTGAGTTACGAGTATCAACATTTGTATGACAATCAGATTATAGAAGGACCACAATATAATAATGGAAATATCATTTAATCTATATTGATTGTAAAATTTTATTGAAAAAGATAAATAACGAAGGATCCAATTTAACAAATGATAGTTAGGGTCACTAGGATTACCCATAATCCTAGTAATTTTACACTAACACATCAAATATTTGTACTATAATAGAGAATAGAATACATATTATTACATAGAAAAATAGAATAGGGTATCTTATTCATGAAGGAAGACTCAAAATTATTTTTTTGGGACTATTCTAGGGACTAATTCATGTTTTTACCTAATGGAATACTAATAGGTGTAATGTTCTCAAATAACTACATTTTCTATCATTTATTTGTATAATCATTCTGAGATAAGTACATGGTTCAAGCACTCCTATCTGCAATTATTTCCATACACAATATTTTATTAGTATATCCCAATTCGTTCATTTAAAATATAGAGTTCAATTATATATTTACATAATTTATAACTTTAATATTATTATTGATCAATATAATGTCATCAAAAAATAGTAGTTGATTAGAAATAATGTTTATGTGTTTTCATGTTCATAGATACATCAAACATACTACTAAAAAAATCTATCAAAGAAGTGTCAACCCATTTATAATGGTACCAAAAATATTGTTTATGTCTATATAAGTACTTCCTATGAATGAAAAAAATGATTATGTTTAAACAAATTTAACAAACCATTTAGAGGATTTATATATCTTATTTCATCAATAATACCACATAATAAAGTATATTATACTTCTAGTTTCACTATATGAAAATCAAACGTGGCTAAAAACACCACAAGAATTCTAATATATGAATTTTTAATTACAAGGGATATGATCTCACTATAATCTATACCTTCATTAGAAAATAATATCACAGAAACTATATACAATAAAAAAATTTTATTATATTATCTAACATTGTTATCAATCTTCTTGAATATCCACATATAACATATAATTATACGGTTATGATGATTGGACATCACATCCAATGTTCTATTCATAATAAAAAAATATCTCCTAATTCAAATAAAATTCCCATTAACTGGAATATTGGGATTTACTATTCTTCTTATAATACATAGGTTATGCATTAAATAAGTCAAATTAAACATAAAATTCATATGTGACTACATTTTTCAGGTTAAACTATGTTTGATGCCTGATTATTCTTCTATCCCTTCAAACATTATAATTATATTCTCCATGATTATCCTTCTATTGAGGTACATGTTTATAATCTGAAATAGAATTAGATGAAACTTGAATCCAATGTATATGAGGGGTAGATACATTCTCATTCAATGGATGTTCTTTATATTCCAATGGAATTCTAACACATACAGATGGAAGAGTTCTTTAAGGAGACTCCCCATCATTATCTAGAGACTATGTGAATATTGTTCTTCTTCTAGTATAGAATCTATAATCATGAAGCACTATATGATGACTAATGATGTGGTTTTGATAACCTGGTTTATCATTCCACATGAGGTACCCCTTAACACCCTCTTGGTATCCCACAAATATACACTTTAATTGCCTCATAGCTAGCTTTTCATTTATTGGATGAGAAAAGGTTGTGTATCAAAAAATCCCAAGGTGTAAAATAATTTTGGGGAACCATTCTAGATTTATTTTGTTTTGTTTTAAAATCATTAGAAGATGATGGGATATAGTTGATCATGTTTACATCTATGGGGGTAGCGTTGGAGCACATGGAATTTATGAGATTAGAATGGGTCAACATGAATGTTACAGTTTCTTAGATACTCCTATTATTACATTACACTAATCCATTTTTGGTGGTTACACAATAGTTTGGAAACATTTAGTTGCATCATATTCATTGAAATCTAGGAATTTAATAAAAAAAATATTCAAAACAATTATAATTTCTTATAATTTTGAGTTTCTTACCCAATTATCATTCTACACTAGATTTAAATTTCAATAAATTTTCAAACATATTATATAAAAATTTAGTATATAAAAAAAAATCATTGCATTGGAAGCAATAATGAATGTAATGCCAAAACCTACACCATGGGTAGTATCCAAAGACATAACCCAATTCATATAGATGACTCACTAAATGGGATCTATATCCATATACATTGACCTACTAAAGGTAACTCTTCTAGAATTACCAAACACACATTATCCACAAAATATAATATTACTAGGAGTGATGTTAAATAGAAGTACCTCTTTTCAAATTTCATCAGGTCCATTGAAACTAAAATTCCTTTAACGTTAATGATAACGGTATGTACTATATATACCTAAATAAATAAAAGAATTTAACTTCTCTTTATAGACCCTACCATAAAACACATAGACACCATTAAAAATGTACCTTTCTAGAATTCTAGGGATCCTTCTGAAATCCCAATACTTCTAGAGAAAGACCTTAAAGTATATCCATTTTGATAAAAGAGTCCTAGGGAATGTAGGATTATTTAATGTTTGGGTACACACATTAACTCATTATGGGGTTTAACAGTCCTATCATAAATCTATAATGAAACTATTCATTTCCTCATATTATGAAAACTTCTATTATTCCCTAGGAACACCACACCTGATTTAATTTCCCATAACACTATAATATACTCCATTCAATTACACATGTGGAAATAATATCCAAAATATAGGATCCATTCATCAGATATAGAAACAACATAACCATTTTACATGCCAATAGTGTAAACTAATAAGTTATCATAATTATAATTTCATGTATGGTCACTTTACTGTTAAGACAGTTCTACATTATGTGACCTGGTTGTTTATATTGAAATTATTGGATTTATTTGTTATTGGATTTATATCAATAGTTTTTTTGATTAATAAAATTCTCTCCTTCTACCCAAATAATCACTTCATCCACTAACATTTAGACCCTCACCCTCATCGATAACATTCCAATTCCATTGAATTTATCAGGAGAGTAAAAATGAATCAACTTCTTCAAGAGTAAGAGTGTATTTTCCATACATCATAGAATATTCAACAAAAATAAATGATTTTTAATGATGTTAAATGTATTATGTATTAGAATTCATCATCTAATTTCATATCTATGTTGGATATAAAAAAATAATGTTTTATTTAATTCATTAATTTGATACCAGAATACAGTCCGAGGACACATTTTAAAAGCATAATTTAAAATTTATTATTTATACTACTAACTATTGTAGTTGGGGGCATAGAACCAACTACTTTGTACTTTATTAATTAATAAATGCATTATCACATCTTGATTGTTCTTTTGCGTGACAATGTATGTGATAATGTCCTAAGGACAGTTGTTGTATTAATGGGTCATAGTGTATCCCTACTATGATGAGATCCCAGAAGTGACATAACACTGTTCTTGAATATATCTTCTAAGGCCGGATGATATTATTTGAGGGACACAAATAATATAGGCCATTAGCAGTGAGGACTCAGAAAACATTGAGGCACCTTATCATGGTGTGCGCCCTTCGTAATATCCAGGAGGTTATTATGAGAATGAGATCCGCCAGTAGGAAATCCACATTTCATAGTGTCATTTGATGTTCCTATCTTCAGATGTGTGTATTGGTCCTTATACATTAAGATTATTATTAATGGGTATTACAACTCGGGCACATAGATGTATTGACGAAAACTATGACTACACACTGTTCACAACGAGGTAGGATACATTGGGTGCATCATGAGTAATACTACAATAATAGATAATGCAAGAAAGGATTTGTCCCTTCTGTTTCCTAACAGAAGTCGATATCTCAGGCCCTTTGATGGAATTGATATAGCCTAAATAAATCCATGGCCATGGTAAGGTATGGGTGAGATTAATTCCGGGATGTCAAAGAATGAATAATTGAGCACATGGGTTGATGGCACTAGCATGGAACTCGCATGATTAGAGATATCGAGGAAAAGGGATTATATTACACGGTAAGCGTTCATAGGATGTGACATGTCATTGCAGCGTTAACTTATTTCTCTATGGGTTCCTTGGCGTGTTGCTAAATGATAACCATGTACTTTAAGTAGGCTCCGCCTAATGCCACTAAGAATGAGGCCTATAGGGTCACACACTAACTGTGTCCATGAATCTCAGTTAAATATTAATTTAACAAGTTAAATAAATATTATTCCCGACTGTGGATTAATAATTAATTAAGGATCCCTGATCACATTTATTTCGACACTAGTTATTCGAGAGAATATATTGTGGGAGAAATAATATATATATTTATTAGCGAGTAATGGAATTACATTTATTTATGAAATAAATAGCCATTACTCAAGGTCTAATAAATATGGTCAAGGAAATAAATAAAATGGAAAAATAAAAGTACACACCATGAATATTTATATACACGCCGGGTAGTTTGGTTTTTTGGGATTCGTGATAAAATATTATTTATTTAATTAAATGATATTAAATATAATATGATGGGAGCATGTCATGTAATAATGATGGCCAACTGTCATTATTAAGACATGGGGTATTACTATGAATTAAATGAAATGATTAAATGCATTCGGGCAATTAATTCTTTTTATTATTCTAAGTATTATAATCCCAAATTACATTATTCACATTGTTGGGAGAGCCATTGTTGTGCACAATGGATTTTGGAAATACTCTAATTCTAGAGAGAATTCCCTTTCCACCTTGAACACTGTCAAGTTACGAGAGAGAGATCGTCCACCGGATCAAGGCGGTTGAAGGCGGACATCTCAAGCAAAGGCTCTTCCGCGCTAGCACTCGGATATCCCTTCAGCGACCTCCAGAGAAACGTGTATCACGTGTGGATCACCGCTAGAGGAATATTGTACTTGGATTCTACAACGCATCAACGGATCACAAGATCATGACTAGAGACCCCAACGAATAATGAACTACATCGATGTAAATTTTAAAGTCGAAATTAATGTTGTGCATACCCACCAACGCGCTTCCACTGTGCCCGGAACCAACAAGTGGTATCAGAGAGGTCATATAATTGATTATAATTATTTATTTTTTCGTTGGTGATTTACGTATTTAATAATTTAGTTATTTCAATTCATGTTTAATCATTCTGGAATTCTGAATTCTGAGATATGTTCCTCCACCCTCGTTTCTCGTTCACCTCACAGAAACTAAAGTTTATTTTAATTTTGATTAAAATAAAATAGAGGAACTCATCCAGAGGAGCCAAACATTTTGGGCCGTACAACACCAGAATACACGGCGGGTATTCTGAAGTACATGTCGTGTAGTCTCGGTTCAATGCATTGACTGATCTGCCAAATGAGGCCATGTATTGGATTCTTTCTAATAATTTAAGACACCGTGTGTTGATGAGAAACAGGTGGAACACAGTTTCTGGATTACACGCTGTGTGGTCCAACAGAACACAACGTGTAGTCCCTTCAGGTTAGGCTTGGACCGTATACCCCATACACTGCCTGTCCGGCTGGAAACCGTGTAATGCGGAAACAACATGGCGTGTGTCCCACTGTACACACCGTGTAATCCGAAAATTTCCAAAGCACATTAACACTCCATGTCCCCGGGCGTGTACTTCCTATGGATGGTGATGAAAATTACACGCCGTGTAGTCAGAACTGCACGCCATGTACTCATCGAAATTACGCAGATTTATTAAAATTTATTATTATATTATACAAACCCTTGAGACATGTACCATAGTGCAAGCGTAAAGCTGAGGCACAACACGTTATAGATGTTTTATATATATGTTGATAATTTAACATCTAAGTAATAAATGGGAATTCAACGGGTTTCCTCCAAGGTGCATGTTACGTACAAGGATAATTTTAAATTAATTTATTTGTTTAAAATTATGATGGATGAGAATCTCAAGGAAGTTCATTAAAGGGTTTAAGATAAAAGGATTGATTAATTAATGACAATTAATTAATTCGAGCAAGATTTATCTTAAAAGAGTATGATTAAAGAATTGAATGCTAGTTTTATTTATGCGTAAATATCATTCCATGTAAGGATGATAATGAGCTAGACCGAGACCATTATATGTGAATGGTTTCTTTTATTATATTTATTTAAATTAAATTTTTTTGGCCTATGATCCATCTCCTCATTAATATGTAGGGCCTGCACGCCCAAGGATTCGATTATGTAAAACCCCTTTTACCCCTCACCTGCGTGTGAGATAACTACATATGTAATTGATGGATCTCCCAAGATAGTGGAGGCTGCTGATGTCAGGATCCTTGATGAAACCAATCGAAGGAGATACAAAGGTGGACAGGTGGACAGGTGGAAAGCTGTAAACATGAACCTGAAAGGTTCAAGGTGTTTCTCCCATAGGTCTTGGTTTAGTTTATAAATCTCTAGATAAACTAACCAATAGATAAATCTCATGATCATACCATTTTTTTTTCAGTAGCATGGTTAATTTATTGTGGTTGTGTTTTTAGGATCACACAATTAATGAATTAAATGAGCATGCAAGATGGAACTAAAATAAAACCGACTTATAGGTAAATATTATCTTAGACATGGTTAATGACTTATGTATATCTTAATTAATATTAACAAGCATGTAATCAAAGATAATAAAATGGAAATTTACATATAAGGATAAAATCCCTCAAAAAGAGATATTATGTCAGTATAGCCTTCCATAATCTTGGTTAGATTCAACCCATAGTTCAAAGTGCTTGACCAACCCTAGTTGGGGTGCTTTCAATTATCGGGGAAATCTAACTCTAGGTTTTGGGATGACTTGACTTGGTTCGCATCAAGGGTTGACTGCCACATCAGTACGTGGTGTGACCAAGAGGCAAAGGTTGATGAAATCCAAAATAAAAGGATTTCCGGACTGGGGAGTCCACTCAGCAGATCAAGGAGCTGCGATTTAATACAGTTGGCGTTTGGAATGCCTACCTAAAACCCATCAAGTTACATGACCAACCCTAGTTGGGGCAATGTGAAGGGAAATATTGACCCATGACATAAGAATATTCATGAAATAGAATATTCCAAAAACAATGGTGAGGGCTATTGGATTTCGATAAAATAGTGGGAGACTAATAAGTATTAATTTATTTATTCGTCTCAATTTTTGTAATAAAATACTAAACCTTTTCTCATCTTAATTTCTAGAATTGTCATGAAAATGACGTCAAACATATCATTGTGCACCATACTTGAGAAGGAATACCTTCTCACTGACACCAATTTTCAAGACTGATAGAGACATTTATGCGCCATCCTTCGCCATGAAAGGAAATTTTATGTGCTTGAAGAACCTCTTCCAGTTGGGCACGGGAAAGAGGCTAGTGATGAGGAATTATCTCTCTACAAGAAACACATGGATGATCCCACAAATTTCCAGTGTTTCATGCTACCGGCCTTGTCTAATGATCTCTTGAAGCAACATGAAAACATGGGCGTGTATTGAATGAAGTCTCACCTTAAGGATCTCTACCAAGGGAAGGCGAGACAAGAGAGTTATGAGATCTCCAATGCTTTTTTTACAACTAATCTTCGAGTGTATGCGCCAGCTGGGCCTCATGTAGTCAATATTATTGTCTATATTGAACGTCTGGACATCTTAGGGATTAAATTCTTGGATATGTTGCATAGAGATATCATCCTATCATTACTGCCCAAGACCTTATGTAGTATCATTTTCAACTATAACATGAGCGGCAATGAGAAGAGTTTATTGGAGCTTCTGACCTTGATTCTCCAGGTAAATAAGGACATGGGGTGTGACAAACCCTTTGTCCTTATTGTGAACAATAAAAGGAAGGACAAGGAAAAGGGGACAAAGACTAATAAACAGTATGAAGCCCCTGAGCATCGTCCCTCCAAGAAGGGGAAGATCCAGAGGCAGGGAAAGGAATGAGATGCGGTGTGTTTTGCATGTGGAAAGCAGGGCCACTGGAAGAGGAACTGCACCCAGAAGCGTGGGGATGCTAATGGTGCATTCGTTATCTAGTACAATCTTTCTATTTCTACACATTGGGTATTAGATACAGCTTGTGCGGCTCACATATATATTCAAAAACAGCAACCATGTTGATTTAGAAAGATCGCCAGAGGAGAAGTGGATCTTTGAGCTAACTATGGGGAAAGGCTTCTAGCATTTTATATTATCCACTATCACCTCTCATTTCCAACTAGAATGATTTTGGTTTTACAAAACTGTTATTTTGTGCCTAGTGTTACCACGATCATAATTTTTTTATCTAGTTTGGATATGGATGGATTTTTTTTCATGTTTGGAAATAAGGGTTGTCTATTTTATAAGAACAACGTTTGTTATGGTATGTTACATTTAAATAATGGTTTTATGTATTAAATTACGAAAACCATGTTTTGGCACTCGATAACAAAACAAACTCACATGACTCATAAATCACCTAGTTATGGCATCACTGCCTTGGTCATGTGAACGAGAAGAACTTGAAAAAGATCTCCCAAGATGGCTATTGAGACTCTACTGAGCTAAAACCACTTGATATATGTCATGCTTGTTTACAACGAAAAATGACCAATCAGCCTTTTGGTGGACAAGGTGAAAGATCTACAGAGATTCTAGGATTGGTACACATGGATGTGTGTGGACCATATCCAATAGAATCAAGAGGTGGATATTCTTAATTTATTACATTTACTGATGAATTTTGTTGATATGGCTATGTCTACTTAATGAGGTATATGTCATAGTCCTTTGAAAAATTTAAGGAATTCAAGAATGAAGCAGAGAACATGCATGGTAAGAAGATAAAGAAACTTCGATTGGATTGAAGTGGAGAATATCTGATCCAAGAGTTCATCTATCTTCTACGGGAGTCTGGGATTCTATCTCAGCTCACACCTCCTTATACACCACAGTGGAATGGTGTTATTGAATGGTGAAACCAAAACATGTTGGACATGGTGAGGTCGATGATGAGTCATGCAGATCTTATATTATCCTTTTGGGGGTATGCATTAAAAACTGCAACATACACATTAAACTGAGTACCAACTAAGGCGGAAAATTGAATTCCATTCGAGTTATGGAATTTATAGAAACCCACTTTGTCTCACACACGTGTATGGGGATGCGTGGTGTTTGTTAAGGCCTTCTCAGGCAACAAACTAGCACCCAGTGGCATGAATTGTATCTTTATAGGATACCCAAGGAAACTAAAGGATATTACCTATATAACCCTAAATACAAGAATGTGATTGTCACCATGCAAGCAATATTTCTTGAGACGGAGAACATCCTCAAGAAGGATAGTTGGAGCAAGATTTACTTTGATGAAGTTGATGCTCAAGATACACAGGAGTCGGTACAGGAACAAGTTCCACAAGTCCCCATGGAAGAGGTTACATAAACACAAGTACTATATAGGATCTCAAGAGAGGTAAGGGAACCAGAGAGATTTGATTCATAGTCACCGAGGATGGTGAATCATTATTGTTGGACAATGATGAAACTCTCTTCTACAAGGAAGAAATAGAAAGCTCAGAAGCTGCAAGATGTCTAGAAGTTACGAATTCGGAGATGGATTCCATGTATCAAAACCAAGTTTGGGTTCTGGTCGATGAGCCAATTGATGTAAATCCTGTTAGATATAATGGGGTTTCAAAAAAAAGCTGGACATTGAAGGTCAAGATAGAACCTATAAAGAATGTCTTGTGGCTAAAGGATTCAGACAACGTCAAGGAATTGACTATGATGAAACCTTCTCGCCAGTTGCCATGTTTAAATCCGGAAGAATCATATGTTCCAAAGCAGCTTACCATGACTATGAGATTTTGAAAATTGATCTCAAAACAGCATTCCTTAACGGGAACCTTCAGGAAGATGTCTATATGACACAACCAGAAGAGTTTGTGACACCAGGTGAAGCCATACGGGTTTTCAAGTTGCAGAAATCCATTTCTGGATTGATGCAAGCTTCTAGGTCATGGAACATTCGATTTGATGATGCCATAAATGAATTTGGATTTATTAAGAATGAATGTGAGCCATGTGTTTATAAGTGGTTTAATGGGAATGTTGTCATCATCCTAGTGGTATATGTTGATGACATATTACTTATTGGGAATGACTTACCAGCATTACAGTCAGTTAAGGACTGTTTGAAGTAGTGTTTCTCCATTAAAGACATAGGAGAAGAAGCCTAAATTCTAGGGATCATGATCATTCGTGATAGATCCAAGAGGCTACTTGGACTAAGTCAGGGTACATACATTGACCAGATACTAAAGAGATTTAGTATGGAAAACTCCAATTGGGGATCAGTTCCAGTGTCACATGGCTTACATCATTCTACGAAAATGTGTCCCCAGACACAACAAGAGAAAGATAGGATGAGTAAGATCCCATATGCTTCAGCTATAGGATCCATCATGTATGCCATGTTATGTACCAGGATTGATGTTGCCTATGCACTGAGCATGGTAGGCAGATATCATGCAGATCTTGGAGAACTTCATTGGACTGCTGTTATGACTATCCTTAAGTATCTATGAAGAACTAAGGATATGTTCCTGGTGTATGGAGTAGACGAGGAGATTTTAATCCTAGGGTATGCTGATGCTAGTTTTCAGATAGATCAGAATGATATGAAGTCGCAATCTGGATATGTTTTCTGTCTCAATAGAGGAGCTGGGAGCTGGAAGAGTTTAAAGAAGCTAGTTGTCACCGATTCTACAGCAGAGTCTGAATATATAGAGGATTCTGATGCATCCAAGGAATCCGTTTGTATTCGGAACTTTGTCTAGATTCATGATGTGGTGCCTAGCAGTAAAGATCCCATTACATTGTATTGTGATAATACTATAGAGGTGACTCTTGCAAAAGAACCAAGGTCACATCAACGGACAAAGCAAATACTCTGGAAGTATCACCTCATGAGGGACTTTTATCAAAGTGGTGAAGCTACAGTGAGAAGAGTGTCCACGAAAGAGAATGTGGCAGACCACATTACTAAAGACATATCTCAGCAGAAGCATGAATATCATGTGAGAGATAGAGGGTTAATGGTTGTTAGCAGTTGGTTCTAGTCCAAGTGGGAGTCTGTTGGAGTTGGTGGCCTAGAACCAAATACTTTGTACTTTATTCATTAATAAATGACTTATCACAACTTTATTGTTCTTCTGCGTGACAGTGTATGTGATAATGTCCTAAGGACAATTGTTGCATTAATGGGTCATAGCGGATCCATGCTATGATGAGAACCCGGAAGTTCCATAACATTGTTCTTGAATATATGTTCTATGGCCGGATGATATTATTTGAGGGACACAAATAATATAGTCCAATAGTGGTGAGGACTCATAAAACATTGAGGCACCTTCTCATGGTGTTCGCCCATGGTAATAACTCGGAGGATATTATGATAATGAGACCCGCCAGTTGGAAATCCAAATCTCATAGTGTCATTGGATGTTCATATCTGCGGACGTGTATATTGGTCCTTAGACATTAAGATTATTATTAATGGGAATTAAAACTCGTGCACTTATATGTATTGAGGAAAACTGTGACGACACACTATTCGAAGCGAGGTAGGATACGTTGGGTGCATCACGAGTAATTCTGCATTAATAGATAATGCGATAAAGGATTTGTCCTTTCTCTTCCATAACAGAAGAAGATATATCAGGTCCTTTGATGGAATTGATATATCCTAAATAAATCCTTGGCCATGGTAAGGTATGGGTGAGTTCAATTCCAGGATTTCAAAGAAAGAATAATTGAGAACATGGGTTAATGGCACTAGCATTCAACCCTCTTGATTGGAGATATCATGACAAAGGAATTATATTACACATTAAGAGTTTGTAGGAGGTGACAGGTCACTGCGGCATTCACTTCTTTTTCTATGGGTGCCTTGGCGCATTCCTAGACTCTAACCTTGGAACTTAGGAAGGCTCCACCTAATGCCACTGAGAAAGAGGCCTAGAGGGTCACACACTAAGTGTGTCCATGTATCTCAGTTAAATATTAATTTAACATGTTAAATAAATATTTTTCCCGACTGTGGTTTAATAATTATTTAAGGATGACTGATCACGTTTATTTGGACACTAGTTATTCGAGAGAATATATTGTGGGAAAAATAATATATATATTTATTATCCATTAATGTAGTTACATTTATTTAAGAAATAAATAGCCATTACTCAAGGTCTAATAAATATGGTGGAGGAAATAAATAAAATGGAAAAATAAAAGTACACACTTTGTTTAGTTATATACACGCCGTGTAGTTTTTTTAGGATTCGTGAGAAAATATTGTTTATTTAATTAAATGATATTAATTGTAATTTTTTGGGCTCAGGTCAAGTAATAATGATGGTCAACTGTCATTATTAAGACATGGGGTATTATTAAGAATTAAATGAAATGATTAAATTCTTTCAGGCAATTAATTAATTTTATTATTCTATGTATTATAATCCCAAATTACATTATTCTCATTGTAGGGAGAGCCATTGTTGTGCACAGTGGATTTTGAAAATACTCTCAAACCAAGAGAGAATTACCTTTTGACCATGAATTCTTTCATGTTACGGGAGCGAGATCCCCCACCGGATCAAGGCGGTTCATGGTGGACATCGCAAGTGAAGGCTCTTCCGCGCTAGCACCTGGAGATCCCATCGGTGACATCCAGAGATACGTGGAGCACGTGTGGATCACCGTTAGAGGAATCTAGTACATGGATTCTACAACGCAACAATAGATCATAGGATCATGATCGGAGACTCCAACGATGTAAGAATTACATCGAGGTAATTATTAAGAATTTATTAAATTAATTATAACCAACATATGATGATCCGGTCTGAAGGGTTCCAAGACTATTCTTTTCGTTTTTGTTATTCATTCTATTCCAAAGATTCGGCATTTTAAATCGTGATGGATCTCAGATTGAACATTGTTTAACGTTAAAATTAAAGTTGTGAAAACCCACCAACGCACTTCCGTTATGCCCGGAACCTACACTAACAAGGGTCTTGGTCATATAAAGTACTTTAATTTAGAGAATACACCTATAAAAGAGGTCTCATATGCAACCTATATAAGAAATATATCCTCTAATGATAAAATATTCCAATTATAAATATTCCTAAGGATCTCATCGTGAACATCACCTTAGGTTATAATTATCTATCCATATGGGGATTTGGTGGAAACATTATTTTTAGTACTAACATGAGATTCAATTAATTCATTCTGATATAGAAGTGAATTCAAATTGATCCACTAGAGGTTAAATTTTTTTGATAATCAAATTTATTGATATCAAACATTGTTGAGCCCATTGTTAATTTTAGTGGGATCTTATAAATTTCTTTGACGGGAATCATTATTTTGGTTTCCACCAATAATAAAATATGATTCAATGATATCTAATTATATGTTACAGAAAGATAGGATTAAATTTATTTTTTATATATAATAAAATGGAAGAATATTTCATTAAATCAAACATTTGGGTTTACAAGAACTAAATGAAAATAAGTCATAAAATAGTAAAGAACACCAACATGTAACATGTTTCAGATAAAAATTATCCTACGTTCAAGATGAGAACACCAATATGTAAAATATTTTATCTTTAACGTGGTAATTTATCTGTAATTTTTAGGTTTTAAATAATTACCAAAAATTATTTCATAATGTTGATGCATTAATAATTCAATTCAAAAAAATACATGACATAAAAAATATTAAAATAAATATAATTTGACATATTTAAGGTTATTAATGAATTAATAATATGATCATGGATTGTTTAGGATATATTAAAATAGTTGAAATTTGGGGGCTTAGCTGAGTGTTAAAGGCTCACTAAAATTTTAAATCAGTCCCCTATTCAAATTTGGGTGGGAGTTAATTTTAGCCAGCATACAATAGAGCATGAATGCAGTAGATAGTTTGTGACCTCGACTTAACACATGTAGGTGGTGATAAAGGCATGATAAATTCCTGGTGACATAGGTAGTATGATGCATGAATGATGTTGCACAGGTCCTTTGGGCTAGTTTTTGGTCTTTGGGCTATTTAAAGGGCTTAATTCCAACTGGGTCTTTTGGCCATGTAATAAATACGTATGGCTTGATGGGGGGGATACTATCCTTTGGGGGCCATGACCTTCCATTTCAGTAAGTTTCTGTGGTGTGTGTGTGTTCAATGTAATTTTATCTCTAAGAAACAAATATTTGTAATAAAATAGTTTGTTAATATTTTAATTTTTTTCATGAAAAATTAAATGTCAATGTAATAAATAGTATAAAATTTGATAATAATAATAATTTATGGGACTGATATTTTGTTGAATTTTTTAAAATCATAAAAATCATAAATATGTCCATATTTGATAATATATGGTATAAAATTTCATCCTATATTAATTTAAAGGATATTAGGATAAATTTTCCTCAAGAATAGTCTTATTATATTATAATATTTTGATCAATTCCAAAAAACACTCATCTCTTACTCTTATAAATAACACCACTTCTCCTCACAACTTCTAAGACCAGTATCTTGTAAAATTAGTAAAATACATTCCTACTCACTCCCCCAATATATATGTAATTTTGGACTCACCAAAAGACACATTCCATGATTCATAGTGGTTTCTACAAGGACATGCCATTTTAGAGGTAACATTCTTAAACTACCACTTTTAATTTATTTTCTTCTTCAAACATCTCTTGAACTATTTCATCCATAAAATAAAAATAAATAAATTAACATATATATAATATAATTTCCTATTTCTATTGGAATATTTTCAATCCATTCCTACTTCTCATCACATCTTCGTTATTGAATGGAAACCAATGTCCAAATTATAGCAGTTAACCATAACTGTGGATGACGAGTTTTTATTCTCCATTAACACTATCATTAATGCTCATAAAAACTATTATTATGGACAATTTTTTTTAATAAGTATATGATAACTTATTTCATGTAATTGAAAAAAATATAGACTTAATATTATGTAAAATTAAAATATGCACGTTGGCCGAAAAAACCACCAAAATAAACTAGGAATTTATAATTAACATTTTATCAAATGAATCATCCTCATGTTAGAAAAATATTAATATATTAGGCCATTTATAATTTTAGATCATTTTGAATAAAATTTCAGTAAACATATGGAATATTATTTCAATTCAATATGATCTTCAATAATGATACATAAGTGACCCGACCATGAAACCATGAAACAAACACTCCCAGAACGATCAAATTGATCATTAAAACTTGTCAAAATTGATATTATTAAATTAAAAAACATTATAATAAATCAAATACATGTTGATAAGTATCATAATAAATTAATTAATGAATATAATTTGATTATATTAGACATTTATTTCATGTTCAGAACACATTCAAACATTAGTTATGGGATCACTATAAACCTCAATATTTCCATTGAGTTGCACAATATCTATTTTTCATTCAATTTCTCTCTTCTTTACTTATGTATACTTCATCTATATTTCATGTATATGTAAAATAAATATATTTAGAGCACAATACTTTAATCATTCATGGGTAATTACATGTTTTATAATACTCCTTTATCAAATTTCTCCCAATAAAAAACCCGATAACATATAACTTCTCTATTTCTAACCCATATTCAAGTACATTCCATAAAATTATTTAAACCACCAATATTTTCCTAAAATCAATAAATTTATGTAGAAATTTTATTTTATTTCATTTATATTTTTAGGATAAAATTTATTCCCTTATCCTATTTAATGATTTTTTATTCTTGTCCTTAAAATCACACATAAGTAACAAATTCTTAAAGTTACCTATCATCATTATTTCTTATTTTGAATTATTTTGATGATAATTATTAATTATCAATTCATATTTTTCCTTTTATGTACGAGAGTAAATTATTTAAATCTATTATTTCATTTATACTATTAATATAGGACCTTTGGTTATGTCTTATGAAATGATTATGATGCCCATTTCATTCCATGAGTATCACATATGATTGGTTATTTACGTGGCACACATATGCATGATCATTGTATGATGGGTCTTCCTAGATTGAACTATAAAGAATTCTGTAACATATTATTATCATGAGAAGTTATATATGGGATTATAGAGTAAACCTAACTTATTATAGTACTCTTTCAACCATGTAAAAAGTTATTGGGAGTTAGGATCAACTCTTGATTATAAAAAATAATATGTTTCTACCAATTTCCACTGATTCAATGATCATATGACTACATATATATATATATCTTATTATTCTATATTTTTATTATTGAGACATGTAATTTATGTACTAATTTTATTCCTTCTAACTCATGTTGTGAACTTTATTCCCATGTATATTATGTACTGGGTTTTTAGATCACCCCTTCTGTCTTTGTATTCCACATGTTATCCAATGAAGTATTAAGTGTGAATAAGGAGTTAGGATCACATTATTGATGTAAATAAAAATCTTTTCTATTCTATTTTAATTATTTCTAATTATTTACCATGTCTTAGGGAGAAATTATATTTATAGAAACATCATTTATATATCATGGATTATTATTCATAAAAATAATATAATACTTTGTGTAAAAAGGAATCAGTCTCTACTGTTCATATCAGAGGAAAATGAAGGAATCCAATCCATGGGAACTGTTATTTCTAATCATTGGAATAATAATATCCCTCTTCCAAAGGAATTCATGATTAAAGGGCTTCCACTGAGGATGGAGGTGTGTCCCACCAAAGAGTGTAGTCACCCATGGATTTCCCTTATAAGTTTCCATTATAGTCCACTAGAAATAATTCTAGAACACTTTAGTAGGTAGAAAAGTGTGATCTAATTATTTTTGGTTATTAGGAATATAAGACATTATTAAGAACCCAATGTATTGTTATATCGCATGAGAAAACCATGATTGAAACAGAGGGAAAAATAATTTTGGATATTCTTTTCATTTATATGTTTAAGCTTTTATGTTCAGAGTCTCCTTTTATATTTGATCATTAGGTAAGTAACCACAACTATTATTACTATATTTCATAAAATAGAATTTCAAGAGATAAATTTAATATAGTGGAAAAATCTAAAACACAATTATTGTTTTTAAATACATATCTTTATGTAAATTTATTTCTTTGGTAGCATGTGTTGATTGCAACACCAAATTTAAAGAAACAACTATATAATATTAAAAATATTATTAATTTAACGTGACCATTATAACCTAGAAGTTTAATTGGATTGTATAAATTGGAATTAATATATTGTGAACTATATTTATTAAAGATTAAAAAATAAAAAATTAATTTTTTGCAATGAAATTATATTCTTAAAAAATATGTTTGCTTCAAAAAGATATTTTATTGCATTCTAAGAGAAAACAAATATAGTAAAATTTTAATTTTTTATAATATTTATTTGAAAAAACCATAACATTTCAATACATATAGAAAATTATCTTTGAAATAAATTTTTAGTATTTTTATTATAAAATTTGATATTAAAATGAATTGCGAAAAATAATTATTTAGATTGAAAACTCTATTTTTTTTTGAAATAACAAATTAATCTTTGATTTTGGATTTTTTGAAAAAAAAATTATTTCATTATTTTTAATAATAACCTATTTTTTTAAATAATTATATGGATGAATTTAGTATAAAAACATTTTATACCTGTAATAACATATTATAGAAAAACTGTTTTTTGTTGCATTTTTTTGTTTTATTAATTTTAAAATTGTGTTCCATATATTAAACAAGAATTTCCTACTTTTTAAAATAATATCATTATATATTAAGATCATTATGAATAGTAACCTTAGTAATTTTTTTCAATATTATTAAGGGTAAATCTAGTAATTAAATGTTAAAAATAACAGATGGTTTATAAAATTTCTTTAACACTTACTAAAATTAATTTTAATGTTTTAATTCAATATATAATAAAAAATAAGTCCAAATTATATCCTTTTTTTGGCTGTAGATTGACATTAAGTCCCTTGTAGCATTTTATTGAAAGAAAAATTAAACATGTCACACTATTGTTTTAATAACTATAAAATTTTAATTAAGTCTTGATCCAGAATATATGACTGAATATAAATAGTAATTTGAAGATATAATATTTTTATTCATGATGTTTATTTATTTTTAATTAAATAGGTAATAAAGAATTACCTTAAAATCTTGCATAACAAGGATGTGATAATAATAAAATTAATGGTAAAATCATATAAATGGTACTAAAAACATTTAAATAAATATATTTTCAGATATTTATAGTGATACATGAATTCTATAGATTATACTGTCATTTTAATTATGTTATAAAATTAATTCTTCTAGTTTTACATGTTTTTTTTGATGATTTTAAAGGTAATGTAGTGAATAGTTTCACACTTCAAATAAAGCTATTTTATATTATTAAAAAATTATTAAATTATATAAAACTCATGAAAATAATAAATATGGAAAAAAGGGGTAAAATATTATTTACAATTTAATATCATTAGATTTTATATTCCATTTAGAATCATTTATCTTTATAATAGTCTTATATATTTTATTATTTTCAGAAATTCCTAAAACACCCCTCCCCTCTACTGTTAAATTCAACCCCCTCTCCTGAAACCCTAAAAAAATTAAATATTGTAAAATATATTTATGAAATATCATCACCACACTACCCATGACTATGTTCATCTTGTCTCACTAAAAAGAAAATTTTGATTTCCTCAAGGGGTTGTTCAAGGAAATGATATTAAAGATTTAAAATTCACAGGAATCCTCATTTAATTCATCTTCTTATTTATCCTATACTCACCTATTTAATATATAATAAAATACAAAATATTGAGTCATGTATATATTGGAATGTTATAGTTAATATGTTATGATTTCTATCTAACCCTTTTTTTGAACTGTTGTTATTCAGAGAAAGGAAACCATTGTCCATGTTATGGCGGATAACCATCACAAGGGATAATGAGTTTTCATTTTCTATCAATGATTTCAAGGATAGTCAGAAAACTATTATTATGGTTAAATAATTTTTTAATAAATATATTATTTTTCATTTATATTACCTTAATTAATATATAAGGATAATATTAAATAATGTGAAATTAATATGTAGTGGTCAGAAAAAGTGCAATAATCTACTCAAAATTCATCATTAAGGGTTTTTTGAAATAAATAAACATTTTTAGAATGAAATGGTAAATGTGACAATATAATCTTTTTTAAGTGCATTAATACCAAATAATTTCACTTTTGTAATATTTATTCCATTCATCAATAACATCCATAATTATACACAAGTGAACTGACCCCGAAACCATGAAATGGACACACCCCAAATGAAAAAATTTAAACATATAAATCATATTAATGGAAATGAATGAACATAATAAAATTAAAATAATTCAAATAAACATGGAATATCTTATTAATTAGATATTTATTTAATATAATTTTATTATCCATGAAATTAGGTAAAACTATAGAATGCATTCATACAAAACATAAGGGATCTCTTAGAACAACCATATTTCCTTTGGGTTACATATTCTCTCTCTTTGATTAAATTTATATATTAATTATAATTATTTAAATGTCATATAATTTCTTTATATGTATCCGAAAAATATATGTAGCTAAATTCAACTATACATTTTTGGAAATTACATGGTTTATAATGTTCTCTTCTCATATTCATCTTGATAAGTAAAACCAATTAAATGTAACTTATCTATTTCTTACCCATTTTCATGTAAGCATCATAAAATGATTTAGAAACCAGTATTTTTTATAAAATATTTTAATTTATCACTAAAAACCCATTTTAGTTCATTTCTTTTTTTTTAAAAATAATTATACATTTATCCCCTTCAACGAATCTTTATTCATTTCCTTTAAGTAACACATTTATAATATTACCTAGCTATTATCATTCTTGTATTATATTAAATTGTTCATAATTATTCATGATGAAATCATATTAATTACTTTAAAAATTACCATGAATTATATAAATATCATCATTGATGGATACCATTGGTATACTCTCTTTGGTTTTGCCTCATGACATGATTATGATACCCATTTCATTCCATTGGTGACTCTTATTTTTATTACTTACGTTTGATTATTTATTTGGTACACATATACCACAACATTTTAGGATAGGTGCACCAGGATATCTCTCCGATGAATTTTGTAATATATTATTCACATGATATGTTATGTATGGGGTTAGGGAGTAATCCTAATCCATTGTGGAAGACTATCCACACTGTGATATTGTTTTGGAAATTATCCTACACTTATAATTTGGCATGTTATATGTTGCTTCCTCATTCCAATGATTCAATTATCATTTTATTCCTTGTTCTATATGTTCTAAATGTATATATTTATTTATGATATATTCTATTTATTTTATCTTCTTAATCCTTCTAACATTTGTGACATGATTCATTCTCATTTTTATTCCTTTATTATATTTTTAGGTCATCCATTTTGTCTATCTATCAACATGTTATGCTATGAAGTGTAGGATATCCTTCAGATTTTGGATATAATTATGGATATTAATAAAATGATGTTTTTTTTCTAGTTTTATGATTTCTAATTATGTAACAAATCTTCTAAATACATTTTACTTATCGATCCTTTGTTTATAGTTCTAGATAATTATGATTAAAAATAATGTAATAATATTTTAAAAAGGATTGGTTTGATATAATATCCTCAATAAATCATGTAAACTCCATATCAAGGAGACCCAAGATTGTATGAAAAGTCATATATTTTAACTCAAAAACCCAAAATATTATTTATAAAAATAACATTGTAAAAATGATGGGTGACGACATAAGGACATTATCTTGGGACGTCCACAAGACAGGATGCAAGGAAGACCCATAATCCCAATATGATTACAAAATTCAATTGTGGAATGATCAATAAAATACATAATTGGAATAACCATAATTATAGAAAAATGAACATTAGAATATGAAATATTATCCTTACTACAAGATCTTGATAGCAAGAGACATTGTTTGAATCTACCAAGGGTCAAGTAAGATCCTTAAACTGTCAAATAGGGTGTTAGAAACACATAATGTGCTAAAAATGGCATTTTGTAGGGAAAACAATACATGTGAGGGGTTTAAAGGTTGGCCAAAATTAAATTACATGGCTGACCTTGATAGAAAATTAATAAGAGGACACAGTCAGGCTAGTAGCCTCCATCGGCTAGTTGGTGGACCACTATGTGGCCTGTGAGACCATGTTCCATTGGTTTCCAATAGACATAACATTCGATAAATCATGGCTCTGTACTAGACAACCAATAGATTTTTATTAACATGATATAACACTATATATTCTTTTAGTTCAAGCCTCTACTCCTAACCACCATTTGACGATGATTCCATATCCAAAATGAGACCTTTTAGTGGTGTGAACCATCATAAAAAAATTCTAAACAAAATTCATAAAAAAAACATCCCATAGGAAATATTTATCATTTACATTGAAAATTAAAAAACATTCATACACCTCGCGTATTGTAGTGAATAATAAAATTGATATGTTATTATCATGATTACTATTCCTATTACTCAAAATTTGGACTCATGTTGTCACCACCAAATTTGAATGTAGTGTTCTTCATATCACATCAATTTAGTGTGTGTTTTCCTTGAAATCATCATGAAATAAAGTGATGAAAACTGGAAAATAAATGTTGTTATGGCATGATGTTTGTAAAACTACCTCATAACTCGATCATCATAGTTCCAGTCAACCATGAGGAAAAGAATATGATGTACAAACATGTGATGGTTGCAACAATCATCATACATTAATGTGGGATAATATAAACTAAAGTCCCAATATATGGTTTCCATGAAACCATATTTATCAAAAAAAATTATAAAATTAATAAATGAAATCATGCTAAAAATAGAATAATAATTTAATTATATAATTAATAATCACATATGTATTTTGAACAATGAATTTATATCATAATTTTATAAGCATGGACTTAATGAATGGTATTATCTAAATGTTGGTGGGCCAAGCACCACCTACATGTAGCATTTGTGTAGTAATAAATTCATAATAAAATTTATATGTTTTTTCCACATACGGATTGACAAAACATATCATTATCCACATGAGGCATCTTATTGAATATTATAATGATGTGGTGAAAAAACATTTGGAGTTCATCTATTTATGTATTCTTATACCCACATCTATATAAGTATAATACATTATATAATCTATATTTTATTGATGAAATATGTAATTAATAACAATTTATACATATAATAACTTCATTTGGTCCCTCATAAATTATTTTATGTCTGGTTCGGGTCCTAAAATACAAGCAATTATGTAAAATTGGAAAATGTAGTTGACTGATTGATGAAGATGAAATTTACAATTAGATGTAGAAATTCGATATGGGAAAATATCAGAATTATTATATTGTTAGAATCATCAACTAAAAGGTTTAAATTATCCTATAATATAAGGAATGTGTATCCAACTCCCAATGAGATACCTCTCATTATCATAAAGCATAATTCATGGTATCTTTTGAACTAAATCAATCCAATGACTAGAAACACATTCTATCAATGCTAGACCATTAAAATGGAGGCCATGTATAATTGATTAATCTAAAAGATAATTCGTTATCTCTCCATCACTTAAATGAAATGTATGTGTCTTTGATCACTATCTCTTTAGGTGGTCTGAAAGGAATGGACTATTGAAAATGTCCAAATAAAACATCATTATGCCATAAAACCATGCATATTGAATATGAGGGATTATTGAAACATGGGATGTGTTGTGATGGAAGTTTTCTGACCTCAGTACACTTAGGGAATAAACATGGAGACCCTATGACAAAGGGTGAGAAACTAGTATTTACTACTATGAGGGTAATTTAACATCCACCATATCTATATTTAATATAATGGTTGTGAGTGATAAATTTCAGGGAGATGTTTATTAAGGTGATAAATTTTATCTTTTGATTACATAAATCTTGAATTTTTTGTTAAAATTTCTTTATCATTATGTAGTAATTTTTAATCTTTACAAAGAGTCCTAAATTTTTTTTCATGAAAAATTTACTATTACAAAAAATATAGAATATGATGTCTACCATTACAAAAACTAATATTTATCATGATATAATAACAATTTTATATTTAAAATGAAATTTGATTCTCTATTTCAATAAAATTTTAATACTAACATTTACTTCAAAACTATATGATAATTTTAAACTATTTCATTTATTTTTTAAATACAATTCTTTTTTGAATGATTGGAGATTTCAAAAAACAATTAAAGTTCACGGTGTTGAAGTTGGGGATTGTTTTTTGATTTTTCATGAAGAAATAATATTATATTATTTTCAAGAATAATACAGACATGACCATGTCAATGATCAACCTGTTCATCAATGATTGATTATATAACAAATTTATTTTTGATTCAAAATAAGATATATATTCCTGATCTATATTATATCAATGTAAAATAAATTATCTAAAGAAAAACACAATCACAACTAAAATATTAAAATGTCATAAAATACTATAATCCTAGAATATTTTGAAACCCTAATGAATAAAATTTTTGACATTTCACCATAAACAATATAGAATTAAATAATTTTATTACATAGCCTTGTAAAAATACATGAACATAATCATTATTTATTTTGAAGTATAGATCCTTCATTCCACATTGAGATTTTATTATGACTATTAAATTCAACAGAACATATACTAGATTTTCGTTCCATTTCAAATTCTCAAGGCATGACCATATCTTTTCTAATTTGATATTGATTTGGAAGTCTTCAAGGGTGTATCGTCATAATATTAAAGAACATGGATTGATGATATTTGGGCATGGTAAAATTATTTAAATCATTAATTTGAAACAAAGGTGCACAATAAAAATCTACTAGAGTGCTCAAGAGAAATTATTGGGTGAGAAATTGTTCAAAATATATGTTCATTGATGGAAAAAACAATTAAATGTTCTTATGGATACCTTAATTCCTTGAAATAATTGCAATTATAGTACATCATTTCTTGTAAGACTACAATATCTTGAAAAATGTATAATGTGAGTGGGTTCTGACAATCTATAACCTCAAGGTGGCTACCTTCCGGATCAATTATTTGAACATGAATTGATGATAAATCTAATAATATGTTATCAATGTATCATTGAATGATAAGACATCATAACATTCCATGTTTCCTACCCTGATAAGCCTATTTAGAGCATTGAACAAATTACTCCACACAACTATAAAATGAACCCTGTACAAATTTGTTGATCGGTATTTTATGAAGACCCTTGAATAACCAATTAATGAACTACAAAGTATTAGGGGACATAAGTCCATATAATATAAAAATATCATTTTCATAAGATCTACAATCCATTGAAATATACATCATGAAATCATTAAAAATATGATTATCCCTTCAAATCCATTTAATATTTTCATCAAAATTAATTTTTTTCTTTCTAGTGATAAAATAAGAAGACAACAATTTATAAAAATACAGAGTCTAAATTACTCAAATATCGATAATCATAAGTAATTATAATCAATTTCATTATCAAATTATTTATTACCCCATTATTAATAATTTTATGGATATTACTAGAAATATGTGTTATGTAGTGTTGATAATAAGAATTTGATTCTCCCCATAAAACACCATCCATGTTAATGGCCTCTATTAACAATCAATGATGATAAAAGATAAAATACACTGCATGGACTAGTGTAACACCAATGCATATACATGAGAAAAATCATCCCCGTGATTTATAATTCTCCTCATAAAAAATATTGAAGCAAGTGGGAAACAAACAAATTACCATCATGTGATGTAGAAATGAGTGGTAAACATGTATAATTTCTAAAAATGAATCCTTCAATGACATGAATGATTTTTTCACACTGAGTTAATGTTGTATAAACTTCTTGAATATCCATAAAAACCTTTAAAACCTTACCTTTATTCAGTCCAGCTTGTTATCCTGTGATCCATACACAATGGTGTTCTATTGATAAATGAACTGATTTTTGAGAGACAATACTCCCATGAACCACAAAATAAAAATTTTAAAAATAAATCTAATCACCATGAACTTTTTGAATTTCCTTAATTCATTAAAATAATTACAATTTTATATACTGTATTTTTAAAAATATTTTATTCATTCCGAGATAATGGATATGTGATTTTATGAACATGTTCTTATCATATCCACATTATATGATATAAAATATTCATTTAGTTAAAAATAATATTGTGATAGGATTACGTGCACATATTTATTTGGTCCTCAAAAATAATGTATCATCCAACATGAAAAATTTATCATCTATTTACTATATTTGAAATTAATATTCTACCTCATATTCATGACACTTATTGATGTATTTACATTTCTTGGAGTCATCATCCACAAATGGAAAATTCTTTTCTACGTGGTATTTCTTAACCAAGTTTTTCAATTAAATTTTAATTTCAAAATATCACGAAAAATATAAATTAATATAACTTGAGTTTGATGTAATTTCTAAAATTAATAGAAAATAAATAGTTATTTTATTGAATCCACTGATAAAAAACATATTTACATATCATTCCCACAACTGAAGAATTAAATAATGGAGGATGGTTACCACTCATAACTTCATTATTATTTGTCAAAGGATCCTTAGAATATCAATTGACCACATCTTTGTCAAATATATCATCGATTTTTTACGTCATTAGATACTTTCTCATTAGTTAAAGTCTCATTAAAAAAATCATGAATTTTTATTGGGATGTATTCAAATGGGTTTTCCATATTCTGATAATATTTATTATAATTAGTTTGTGGTACTAGACTCATATTGTATGGAATTGAATGATATTTTTTTAAAGTACCTTCTTCAACAAATTTAATATAACTTCCATAATATTGTTATGTATAGATGGGTGCACCACAAAATTAATAGAAATAATGAAATATAATTCCATTATAAATTTGTATTATTGTGTCCTAAAATGATGAAGGCTTCACCCACACCTCATCATCAAGAAAAGGATATATTGTGAGCTATAGATGATAATAATATTAAATATATTGATATTTAAATGAATTAATTACATTTCCATCCCATTGTTTTGAGTGAATTTGAATCTTCATACAAATTTCTTCTAATTTCATACATTCAAATGGATTAGACTCTTTTGCAGGTGGCATGTTATATCCCAAACAACATTCATTATAAATTACTTAAGAAATAGTTTTTTAATTTTATTTTTTATCATTCAGCCAATAAGTTCATTTCCAACACATATTATGTTACAAATTTTTTATGATTTTTTTATTACAATATTTTTATTATATATCTATAATAAAATAATGTAAAAAATATAAAAGATAAGATTTTTAGAAAAATTTTATAAGAATTAAAATTTGAATATAAAATTAAATGGGAAATAAATTACTAATTGTGAAACAATTAATAAATTTTCTAAAAAAATATGTCATCTACAAAGTGAAAAATGTGTGAATCATATTAAAATAGAGAGAAACACCATATTAATTAATTTTATATATTGTAATAACTATGCATTATGTATGTTTATACAAAATAAATCAATAAATCCTTAATAGTGTACAAAATATTTTAATGTTAGTGAATGAATGGAATAAAAAAACCAATACAATTAAATATAACAAGGTAAAAAACTATAACGAGAGGAAACAAGTAGTATAAATGACTTCATAGTCTCCAAAAACATAAAACTGGATTAATAGAAATTATAAACCCATTGAATTATCCTCATCCTATAATTGAAAAACCAAGAAAATAAAAGATACACTTCAAATATATGAGTAAATTTATACAAGTTAATCATATCAGATGATAAATCGTTCAGAACCCCAAGATGTAATCCATTCAAAACAATCATAATGTTCCTTACCATCTACATGAATCAGGATCCATTTAATATAATATCCTCCCCCAATTTGGAGTGAAAACACCCACAATAATCAAAACAAGACATACTATGTTTCACAAGAATCCCATATGAATGAGATTCATTAACATTTATCATAAAATATCATTAGTGGTGGTAATGTCCAAAGGCCACCTAATTTTAATATATTAATCAAATGAGAAAGAATGTATTTTTTGTAATAAACATCCACAAATACCCTAACATAATATAACAATACACCCAATAATGGGGAGATATTATTGAAACATATAACATTTCATTTTCAATATAGGATGTAAGTGATGGTTAAAAGAAGTTTAACATCAGAATATAAAATAAAAATCAACAAGAATCCCAAGATCTATTTCATGAACATGTTAATAGAAAGATAGTATTTGTAATTAAATGGGAAATCCCCTTCACAACACATTTCAGACATAAAATAAAAAACTACTAATTAAATATTAATTGAAATGTTTTAAATAATAATAATAATAATAAAAGAAAATTTCTAAATGGAGGGTAAATTTCAATGAAAATCATACAGTATTAGAATTAATGAACTTTGTGAGACTCAATCCTAAGACATCACAATGAACCCCTAAGGGGTGATATAAAAAATAATCAATTTTGAGAAATATAATAACAATAATAATAATAATAATTTTTATTTGGGTGATTAATGTATTGATATTGCCT
The DNA here is from genome assembly GCA_963277665.1 of Viscum album. Taxonomy (NCBI): domain Eukaryota; kingdom Viridiplantae; phylum Streptophyta; class Magnoliopsida; order Santalales; family Viscaceae; genus Viscum; species Viscum album. Next base: position 979,274,383 of record OY728161.1, read on the forward strand.
CAATTTGGGTGCCCCATACATAGATTCTAAAAACCAGTTCTATACAAAAATTCAACTGTATTCACTTTTCTTGAGGCTGTCACTCGTTCTTTTTTTCTCAGATATCTATACATTTATAAATATAATAATATTTATATATATTTTCTATGATATTTATAATATAAAAATTGTTAATAATTAAAATATAAAAACAATATATATATATATATATTGGAATTATTATTTATACTATAATTTATATTAGTGACCACCATATTATGGTATCCAAAGTGGGTATTCAGACAATCCAAATTTAAATTTCTAATACTAAGAAAACATTCTTGATTCTCTTCATATTTTTATAATATTTCCCACATCCCCACTACACAACACAAGACTACAACCCACCACCCTTTCACACAATTTTAATCCAAATATTCCATGACCACTGCTAAGAAACACAATTAAACCTTTATTTCATAAATTTAACCCTTTTATGTCCACTCAACGAACCTTTATTCAGCCCCACTCACCCAGAAAATATATTAAAATCTTGCATTTTCATGTTCAGTGGGTGAAAAATTTATGTTACCCACTTTTCTCCCCCATAGTTCTTCACCATCCTTTTATGGTGGGTGTAATATTTATATTCCCCCCTGTATCCCCCACATCCCTATTTCATGTACCACATCTAATGCCAAAAACCACAAATTTTGGTTTAATACATTTTGGGGGTCCCAAACTACAACCTCTAATGAATTTAGAGATGAACCAAAAATGATGATCATTTAGTGGTCACTAGGTGGCCACTGAAGGGATTTAGTAACTACTTTTGGTAGTTGATAAAACCCTTTTTTCTATTAGTTATTTATAAATATAAAGAAATTTTTATATTTATAGTTTGATATTTATTATATTTATATTTTTTATATGATTTTTAATAATAATATAAATATACATAAAACCGAAATATATATTTATATTAATCTAAATTATTATCTATATTTTAAATTTTAGAACAATTAAATTAGTAGATATTTTTTATTATTATGTTTGTATATTTAAGATATGTATATATAAAGATTTATGCTAGATTTGGTTTTCTGAACTAAATAATTTCACTTATGATTATAGGTATATTTGACAATATGAATATTATTAAAACATCATATTACATATTGAATAATATTCTGTTTGGATTTTATATACTAATGTTCTGTAGTATCTTTCACATAGATAATTTCATACAAATTCCCTAATATTATGAGATCCTTGAAATTATATGAAATTAGACATAATTATATCTCTATTATAGAATACCACACTCTGATGAAACACATAGACTATTGACTATATGAAGCTAGTAATATAAATAATATGAGACATCTTCTTATGAAGTTATAATGTTTTAATATCCATGAAGATAAATTATAATAATAGACTTTATTATTGGAATTACACAGGGGTATGTTTAAAAAAAATTAGTATCTTCTATCATATATAATGTATCATAGAATTTATAATTAATATTAGTGATATTCATGACTATTTAATTTAATGTAGGGACTATAATAGTGAATTCATATGTTTGTTGGAAGAAGGGTAAATTTGGAGCATCATGAATGACATGCTATTAATGAATAAGTAGAGAAATGATTTTCACATTAAGTATTTATGTTAGACGATATGTTATACAATTGACTAAAATGTAACCATAAAATTAAATTACATGTCTATAGTGTAGTGATGAGTTTATTTTAGATAGTCAAATAAAGGTATATCATACATATTAGTTAATGACATGTATGTGTGAGTTTCAGGATAAGATATCTTAATAAAGGGATTATATTATAGGACGACTTATCATTCATGGTTATAGATGTTGTGACATTAAATTCTATCTCTTGGGTTTCGTAACCCATTTTATAATATTAATATTCGGTTTACAGAAACCTTCCCATTGAAAATGAGAAAAACCATAGCAGTACAACCACTAATTATTTCTATTAATCTCAATTAATATATACTGAAATTTAAATTATTAGAATAAATATTATTTTCAATATCGAGGAATAAATTTCTTTTTGATTTACTGACTACAAGTATTAACAAGCTAATAAAGAATTATTTATTCACAAATAAATAAATTATTTATGTATGTGAATATCAAAAAAATAATTGATTAATTGATTCTGAATGGAATAATTATTTTATTTGTTAAATATTTAATAATTATTTATTTTCTTAACTATAAATAGAATATTTATTTTTGGAATAAATATTTAATTAAATATATTTATGAGTATTAGATAAATGTTTAAGAGGATAATCATGCTAATATAGTGTAGAGTCATGAATATTAATTTACAAGATGGTATAATATAATTTGTTATTGTACTAGTTATCACTCAAAATAGAATAATATTATTATTGTTATTATATTGTGTGGTATCGGATTAAATTTATTATATTATATAAGATTTGTTCGGTAATTAAATAATATTATAACCTTAATACTAACTCTATGAATCGATCACCATGTATATTGTGTTAGGTTAATAAATAATTTAGAATAATTGTGCCTAATCAATTTCTCATTAGATTCGTCATTTTCTCATCTCATTACCAATGAGAATAATGAGATATAATCCTTTTTTATAAAAGATTTTTTATATGATAAATATGAATAACTAAAGATGATGGACCCTTCATGCAAGAACCTGAAATTATATCAATGTTGTTAAGAGATCAAAGGATCTTGTGTGGATCCATTTAATAGGGACCCCACTTTGGAACCTCCCTATATATTTTTCACATGCAATGTGTGTCTTCATATTTATATGTTTATATATATATATACTAATATAAATATATATTTTATTTTATATGGAAATTTGTATTTTATAATTTCTTGTGTATACACACATGCATTCATATATACAGACAAACATATGTATATATAATTTTTTTAAAAGTGAACATCCCTTAAATAAATGATGAATCATTAAGAATAAGAGAAACAAGCTACATTGAAAATGGATTAATCTTGAAATGATGTCCATTATACATTCCAAAAGAAACCAAATGATGAACCATCAGATTCCACTCTATTTTGATATATGATAAGGCATGTGATGAGAAAATTTGAAGTATATATCATAATTTAATCACAAGATGTCAAAAAGAATGAATGTTATTGTCTTCGGAAAAATATGAGCGAATAAAAATATGGAAATCAGATTCTATGATAATGGACTCCCATACCCAATCAAATCAATACTCCAATCCAAATATAATAGCATGAGACTCAACCACTTGAGGAAAAAATCTAAAAATAACTGATTCATGGGATGTAGAAACTATTAGACTGAATTTTTCATGATGAATAATTCTGAAACCCACTATGAATTTTCCAGGTAGAGAGATATCATTTCAACATTTAGGATTCCCACCAGTGGTTCGACCTATCTATAGTTTCTAGTAATTGAAGAAGGATAAGCATGAGGGTCAGGTAGTGAACTCTAAGTGGTAACTCAATAAGTAGTATGGTTAACCCAAATGATGTTCAGCCGAAACACATAATTAAAAATGAACTAGTTCTTCCGAATATAAATAATCCATATAGTCACATAGATTGAGTACAAAACTACTCTAGGGAAGGGTGAAATAAACATCTCCAAAATAGATGTAATATCACTAGGGGATATATGGAATCCTTATAGTCATCAATCCATGAACACCAAACCTCTCTAGGTCAACGGAAATGAAGAATAGAAATAGAATTTGTATCCACTCTTCCAATAAAAAAAATGATAATATGTGAAACTAGATGAATGATGTTTCTTAGAAAACAAATAATATTTTATAATAACATTGAATATTATTCACTAGAAAAGTCAAAAAAAATTGAAGGACTAATAATGGCTTGAGGCCCTTCCACGACTTGGATAATCCATTGAGAGTTGTTTCTAGAATGTGATTATAACAAAAACTAACATAATAGGAAGTGAATGCTTCCCCTATATAATATAGGTGATCTATCACTACACAATAAACAAAATAAATTTTTAGGATTATGTTATGCACTATTTTTTAACTATGTTGTATCTTTTTCTAGGATCTATCCCTCGATATTATCAGTATAGAGAGATATCAATGTTGAATATACGTGGATATGTATCATTGGGTTTCTATCATGCAGAAGAATAAGATAGACAATCCATTGATCACTAAAAATGTAAACAGTCTCTCTATTACAACTTTTATATTAAAGTACATTAATCAATAGTTCACATTATCCCCATATATGTATATAAATAAAGCTAGGACATGGTCCAAACAGCATAAAATATAGAATGTTGGGAGGAAGAAAGAATTGTTTCAAAACTTGATAATATAAGGATTTCATATTAAACAGCATTAACCAACCCTATTTAGTAAGGATATAATCATTAAATAATAAAATTTCAATGAAACCTAGCTCCTTATAGTGTTTTTTCACAAAATGTTTCTTCCATTATATCGAGTTATTTTTTTTAAAATTATAGAGGCCATTCAAAAGTAAATAATGAAAGAAATTAATTCTTTCTATAAGACATTTCAAAATATTGAGGAGTGACTTCAAATAATAAAGGATGTATTAAGACATTAAAATAATTAGGATACCCTTTCCTTCATTTAAAATTATTCTACATATCAAAGTTTGGATTTTCATGGACACACTTTGATTAATAACTTATAAATAATCCTTCATGGATCATAGGATGATTTTAGAGAGACTGATGAATTTTTTAGGCATCTCTAGTTCTTTTATACCTATGCCTCATTGCAAATCATCCCCTCTTCCAGGTATGACACTATTGATAAAAGATATTTTTTATTTATATAAATTTGTAGATTGTCTGAGATATATTCAATAATAGTGTATAAGATGTTTGATAGATTTTAATTCCTTCTGTGCGGATCTCAAAATTAAAATGTAGTAAAGCACAAGATCATGTGAGTTTCCACATGATCTTAGTGAAAATCCTTTATTTTGTGGATAATCCTACACTTTGATTCTCTTAAAATTCATTTTAGAGAAAAGAACAACAATGATAATAAAAAGGAAAGGGGAGGGTGGATCCAATTTTGTATGTTTTGGGTGGGTGAATAGTGATATCTAAGTCTTCAATTAACTACAGTTTTCAAGTGAAAAAGTTAATCCATTTCTTTATGATATCAATCTATTTGGTACTAAACACCATATAATCTAGGATAAGATGAAATAATCACCATTCCACACTATCTAATGAAATATTAATATTAATATTCAACTCTCAAATTAACATTTTAAAGGAGAAACATTTTTTGGTTGAGTTAATGTCATCATAAATGAGAGTACCATTATTATAAATGATCCTATTAGGGACAAATGCACATCGATATTAAGAGGTAATAGATTAAATAATGTTTCATAGATGGTTGACCAAAATCTTTGAGAAGATTTTATAGGTCACAAGGAATATCATAATGGTCCCAAATTTAGAAATCATTCACATGGTTTGAACTTTGGTATGTATTGTAATATGGGTATGACTAAGAATTTTTTGTAGATATACACCAACATGCATAAAAATATATACTATTTTATATACTATTTTTTTAATAATTATGTTTCTTAAATAAATTACATTAAAATTTAAACAAAAATTTATAAACATAAAAAAATAAAATTTAAATTTTCAATGTATTTGTTAAATATTTTCAAAATAATTTTTTTTAAAATTATCAATTAAATCTTCATTGAATATTTTAATATAATTAATATTATAAATATTTAAAAAAAATTACTACCAATTTAAAATATATATTAAATTTTAACATTTTAGGGGGAAGATATTAACAAATAACAATACAATTTTTTTCTCACTTAATATTTGAACAATTAAATATTTAGGTTGATTTCCAATGAAATGTTCAACAAGATACTTCTAGTCAAAAATTTCATATGAAATTTATTGTTTAATGGTCTATAATTATTATTAATAAATATAAAAATAAAAATAAAAATTTTAAAAATGAATGAGCATTTATATTTTTCATTAGAATCATTCATTGAAAATGTCTACTTAAATTTATAGTGGAATTTTTCACTTATTTTGTATTATAATTTTATTAGAGTTTTGATTACAAAAATTATAAAACAAATACATGTTTATTTAAAATTGTTATTATGATGTTCAGTTTTTAAAATAAGTTTCAATTATATTATTATTAATGAAAATATTCAAAATTTCGGTTTCAGAAAATATATATTCATAAACATTAATATTGAAATAATAATTATCACAGAATGTTTAAAAATCACAGTTTGACATAGATGTGTAAAAATATATTGTTTTTATATATTTATAATTTATATTATTAAAAAAATAGTTTTATTATTATATATATATTGTTTTTTAAAAACATCAAACATTATAAATTTTTATATTAAATGATAATAAATATTATAAAATATTCATATACAAAAATGATATAATAAAATTAATTTTTTATTATTTTAATATTTTAAGTACATTTAAAAAATGAGTATATATGATTTTATTTTAAAATATAAAATATATATAAAAATATAGACATAAATTTGTTATTATTCTGAAAATATTATTATTTACGTATAATAAATTAATTATTATTCAAAATATAAATAAATATTTTTTTTGAAAAAATATACACTATTTATTTTCATTAAATGCAAATATATGTATTAATAAATAAAAAAATACATAATAATAATAATTATAATTATTACTACTATAAATATTACCTTACACTAAAGATACAATTTATCCAATCTTATTTGAATACTGTACATAATGTGGTTCATGATAATGATGTTTTTTACCTCTAACTCTAAATATGAGAACACTCTATCAATGAAGTAAACATATTTTTAGGGAGAATGGATGGGTGATATTTAATAGCAGAAAACCCATTATTTCCATTTTTCTAAACCTTAGAAAGGGACTATGACTTCTAAGGGTATACTAATGAAAGATCCTATGCATATTACTTAAGCACCTGATCCTTCAGCTGATGAAGACCAAACAACCAAAACATATTTTTAGTTAACATTATATGATTACAATAGGAATTATAATAAAGAATATATGACATAGTTTGTTTCCTCTCAATTGGGGTCTAGTTTTGGGAAAATTTCCACTATAAACGTCTTCATGATTATTGAATCCATCCATTACCCTTTGTTTTGTAGGATTTATGTTTTCTGCTCTACTAAAACACCAAGCAATAATAGGAGGAAGTTACCTTCCCTAGAAAATGTGAATGTGGTTTACTAGATAGTAGGATATGTATAAAATTTTGTTATAATTCATGAAGCAACATCATCTCTACCATGGGAGGAATCGATATTTTTGGAAAAAGATTCCTCAATGGGTATTCAAAATGTTGGGAATGTTTTTGTAATCTTGGAAGAAAATGTGGATAATAAAATCCTTCCTACTTTGAAAAATACTTCACAAAATAGAGCAAGCAGAATGGACTACAGAAATCCCAATTAAGGGGTTGTTAAATTTTCCTTACACTCTCTGGAGGTGGAATTTTATTCTTTTTTTGGGGAAATAGCAATGGAAAAGGATATATCTGTATTTTTTTTCAAGTCAGAAGGATTATGTATCAAAAAATGGATGATCATATCATTCAATGTCCAATGTCGAGGAGTAGTCGACACCAAAAATAGTGGGGTGTATATTAAAATAATTAATATATGCATAAAAAGAATATATTGGTGTTCAAACATAAAAGGACCTTTATTTTGACATGTGATTGTTTGGGTTTTCAACGTTTCATCATTTGGGCCACTATTATAATATTTAAACTCTATGTACTCTGGTATGTGTTCATATGTTTTCATTTTGTAATAAATATTTTAGCACGATTGGACTTGGATTCGTATGCAATTATAAATTCCTATGCAATTGTAAATTCCATCTTGGATTATAATAATAATAATAATTTATTATTAGGGCATGTTATATAATGGGAATGTATGTTATTTATATGAACCCAAAAACATATTTGAAATTTAATTATAGTTTAAAATACCTTTAATTCTGGAATCTGTTATTTGATGTCACATATTTCTCCTTTATCCACGCATCATCCCCATCAGGAATTTAAGTGTTATATTGAATCAGAAATCCGAGACAATATTTTTCAATTGGGTATTAATATTGCCTTAGGTTGAGTGTGTGAACATTATTATGCATACCCATTTCTAGAATGTAATAACTCTATAACCCTATTATAGATGTTTCTGCTTGTTCTTTTTCTCTTATACCTATATAATTATAAATATAATAATATCTAACTATATTTTTTATAATATGTATTATATATATTTATTATATTGATTTAAATAATAAAATAAATATACATAAACTAAATAACACATTTATATTAAAATTATTATGTATATGATAATTTTTTATAATGAAACTAATTCATATATATATATTATATATATATATACATATGTGAAACGACTGTAATTAAATTTAAAATGGAGTCTTGACATTACATATATACATTTTTACTGTTATTTATATTTACTCAAGGAATCGATAATCAAAATCTTATTTACAATAATGAGTTCAATAGTATACTATTGAATATTTATTGAGAAATTGTATTGAAAATAAACAATTAACATTGTATATTTATAAAACAACTTTTTTTCTAATGGAAAATTCAATAAATCCAATGTTATTTTGTTTTATTTTTTTATATTTAACGCTTGAAATCTATAATTGAAATATAATAATTAATAGAGACATAAAAATTTTGAATTTAAATTTTCAATGAAAATTTAATGTGATGTTTTCTATTTATTAGGGTAATATTATTCAAAATATATAATTTATAATTGAATAATCTATAATTACATTTGTAAATTACCATGATTTTTTTGTTATTGAATGAAATTTATAATCAAAATTCATTATAAATATATAAACATAAAAAATGTATTTATATAAATACATATGTATATAAATCAATAATTATATTAATTTTTTTATTTCCATTTACACGGTGTAACTCTATAGTCTTTTTTCCCACCTCTAATTTTCATTTGGGGTCCACATCCTCCTTAATATGAATAAATCAATCCAAAATCCCCACCCTTTTCATATTCCCATTATTTCTAACTCCTCATATCCAACATATCATTGGATATTCTCTCTCTCATCTTCTCTCAACCTTCCATCAACTGTACCCCCATTTATAATTCTTCTATATCCCTGCTCCCTCAACATATCAATGAATCTTCACTTCACTATATCTCAAGATCCACCTCCACCTTGATTTATTCCATCCACATCCCCACACCTCTATCTCTCTATCTATATTAATTCCCTCTCACCCTTTGTCTCTTTCAAGAAATCCACTAACTCCTTTTATTTCTCCTCAACTTCATCACATTTTCCCATTTTAAACAGGATTTCAACTATATCATATATAAAATAATAATCATCCCCTTAATCTATGTATGATTTCCTCCTTTATTGTTTCAACTATTCCATTTTCTTATATTAGAACAAGGGTTATTACATTAGATAGGGGTTATTTGATTTCTAATCCATCACCTCCCATATAGAATATAGATTCTTAACATCCCAATAAGGTAGGATATTTTTGATTGATCTATTTCCCACTTAATTTTCTTATGTTGTGAAAATTATCTAATTTTATGCATTCCTCTTATACGATTATTGAATGAAAATGGGATATAGATACAATCGTGTCGAAACTAAGTGGTAAAAATATGACTTCACTTTTTTAACTTATATTCATTAATATTCCACTTTTATTACGCATAATTGTTTTCTTTTCAGGCCTTAATGATTTTATAATTACATATATTAACGTCAGAAACAAATTTCTAAAGAACCCTTACATTAATATTGAGAATGGAAATATTTTATATTGATGTTTTTTTAGTTAGTTACATTTAATTTTTATATTATTATTTTGTTGTAGTTAACATTTGGTTGGGAATTTGATATTATATATTCCTTAATTTATTTCTCTTAATATGTACTGTATTTATTATTCATTTAATTTAAAAATGATATGAATATATGTTGAAGAGCATCGAGTAATGTGTAATTGAGTGGTATGAATATAACAAAACTTTTTTTTTATTTTTTAAATTCATATCTTCCAAATTATTATTTATTTATCCATTATTATATTACATAAATGGATGATGTATTTTTTTAATAGTACATGTTATTGAATATATATCTTATAACAAGTTTTTAAACAATATTTTATCAATATTACAGATTGGAAAACTATTTTTCATCCATTTATTGAGGTTTTTTGTTCTATAATTTAAATATATTCATTATTGAATGACCTGATTATCTACGATGATTACATTCGTAAAACCATTAAAATGTTTCATCAAATTGAGTAAATTTTTTTCCCCCAATTACCATCCATTAATAACCGTATTATGATTCTTTTAGATATAATAAATAAATCCAAATAGATGTGTTTGTTCTATTTTCTTTAGGATTTAACGTCTAAACAACATGTTGAGTATAATTATGATTTATTTAATGATTTAATAGAGGATTTGATTATGTACAAAATAAATAACACTATTCTAGAAACAATCATATATTTATAGATTATATCTATTAATCAATTTGATTTGAAAAAAAATATTAGTATAAATCAAAAAAAATTGTACACAATAGGGGCTTATATGTTTTGTTATTTTGGTTGATGTGTTATAAATTGCTTCTAATTTCCCATTGAGCCTTTAATACATTAAATTGATTCTAATTATGTGAAATGTTTATTGATTATTTTTATTACAATATATCATTCATGACAAATACTATAATTTGAATAATTTAGTAGTATTTGGGGATTTAATTACACAGACCATAATATTAGTTTTTCATTAGGTATATTAATTTATTATATAATTTATTTCTCCCATGTGATCACATGGGACTATGTTAAAATTAATAATATATTGTTTTTCTGATGTTCAGATCAAATTATTGATATCTTGTGATTATGTTTCTATCATCATTCATTGATTCCATTTTTTACCTTATCTCTAGACTTGTTCCTCCCATTTTTTGGTTTAGGTTACATTATTTATGAATCATAAGATAACTTGAATATTTTTTGTTTTATGAAACTCTAATGAATCATTTTTTAATTTTTTTTCCCACCTCTATATGTTTTATTTCCCGCACCCCTAAGATTGTTGGTTGAATTTACTTCTTACCCATTTTCATTTTTTAATTCATAGGTTGCTCTTTCTATCACATACTTCGTCTTCCCTCATTCCCATTAAATGAGTTATTCATTAGTTGTATTAATTTTTTTATAAACTATCAATTCACCGTTTTGTTCACATGGCACTGCATTAAATAAAATATGGTATTATTTTCCTAAGGTTATGATCTCATTGATGATGTTTCATGTCAATGTTTCTATAGCAATTTAATAATTGTCTTTTTTTTCATTATCACTAGACATGTTCCACAAAATATTAGGATTAGGTTACATTATTGATTAGTTATTATTTCACGATATTATTTTTAATTTTTAAACTCTCTAATGAATTATTCTCGCATTGTTATCCCATTGTTAGTATTTCATAGTATCATGGAGGTGTTTTGGGGATATGGGTGGGATATTAGTTTCCTGAAATTTTAGAAAGACTCAATTGTATAGTGGTTTTTCATGGTGAATTTGGAAATGATAATTTAGAATTTAATGATGAAAATTAATCCTTATGTGTTGAGAATATTGGTGCAAGGAGCAAGATTAATATGAATAATTTATCAGAGAGCCCAGGTCTGGCTACCGGGCAGGAGCCTCGAGTCCTTGAGTATAAAATCCTAAAAGATGAAATAACTGGCTCCAAGATGATAATGATAAGACATAGAAAAGGCCCAAGACATTGAATAGGGGATGTCATCTGAGAGGTAGGAGAAATGGACGATTGCTAAGATGATTTATTTTTTTTGAGCATCTTAGTATGTTTTCATCTATGTATTTTGTTTGACATTACTTTTACCATGCCATATATGCATGTACATTATGATTTTATTCTTAACATTATTGGGGAACATGGTTTTACCCTATTGTTCACACCGTTTTGGTTTTGTTAATGATCTTACATAATACACATTATACTTAATGATGAAATAACATTTTTTAACCACTAAAATGGTTTTGATATTTGAGGGTCATTTATGTATTTTTAATATATCATATTAATGTATATGGTCTTATATTTATCCATCGATTATATTACCTTAGAGTATTTACTGTCTAAAAATGAATAGAATATATATATATATTAATAAAATTTCCTCCACGATTTTAAGGAAGATTTACATAGACAATGATAAGGTTTCAATTAAGGGAATTGTAGGAACAAAGAGATTCAAAAATAATACAAATCAACAGAGAGGTAAATGCAACATGAAGACAATAATTGATGAAAATATTGACTAAACTAACTTTCATATTATCATTTTCTTTATTATAATAGGATTCTAAATAAACTGAAAAAATCAAATCAAGGATGAATAATTATATAGATACAAATTATTTTATAGAGAACCCAAATATATTTAATGTATAAGAAAATATAAATATGATATACACACTATTTATTTTAGATAAATAGTTTGTATGAAATAATTTCCATTTTCGTCATTATCTTGAGGATATTTTATGTTCTATACCTCTTAATATTAGATTAAATTTTCCTTAGACTATGAATATTTTTATTCACATGATATATAATCATATTTTTATACAAATTATTTGTATAATAATTCTATATGTTTTTATAATGTATATTCTATTATATGAGAAATAATTATCATTTTAAAATTTTTACCAATTTATTTTCATATTTCTAATTTACTATGTGGAAAGAACATATTTTTTCTTATAGTATACTAATATTGGTTTTGTCTTGAACCCTGTAAAAAAATAGGGTGTTGAAATTATTATTAAAAATATGAATAATTTTTATTTCTATTTTTTAATTCATAACATGTTACATGTCTACATTACTGGGTATAATAATTTCAATGTACTCCTTTTCAAAAAATTAAAATAAATTCACAATTGAATTTTAATTCCAAAGATAAAATCATATAAAAGAGATGTCGTTGAATATTAACAAGGCCGTAAAAAATGTCTTCAACTCATACATGTTTATGAAAATTGTTTACGGATTCCCATTAAATATATATGAGTATTAATATCGATGAAATATAAATTCAATTATTTCAATTAAATATCCTTCATTCCAATATATCATATACATTCCACATCACCTCCTTCATGTCACGAGATATATTTTTGATTGTTAAAATTATGTGGGTTGTTTTCTAAATTTTATTAGTATTTCATGATTTTGTTTTTTCAGTGCCTAATTAACATTCTACTAAAATTTCTTCAAAATTAGACAATCTGAGTTCAATGGTGAGGGATATTGGGTATTGATAAAATAATGGGGGTAATTAATAAAACAATTTTTTTATTATATCTCACAGATTATGTAATCTTGTAAAGTACTAATCATGTTTTGTAGTTACTAATGAAAATGAAATGAAAAATTACAATAACAATGTGATAATTAAATAACATAGGGTATATACATACAAATTCAATTTTCTTAATGTGGAATAATATTTAATTTGATACATTATTTTTAGAAAGTATACATTCTCTTTTTGAATCCCCTACTCCTATTATGTCACACTAGTATGTGAGAATATGAGATAAGGATGCCTACTAGAGATATGTTGAGGATGATTCATATGTTCATTGTATTACAACATCAACTATGTATGTGTAGTTTATGATACAACATTAATACATCGATTCTTACAAAATAAAATAAAATAATATTTATCTTCATAAATATAAGGAATGGATTGAAATAAATAATATTTTTATTGCAATATATCATTTTAAATTTGGAAGAAGGCAATCAAGATACTGTTCATTGTTTCGAAAAACGTGGGGTATTCTGATCAGTTAGAAACATTGTTCTTACACATGGATGAGAAATTATCTATTAATATTATCATACTATACTTACCACCAATGTCATACTTATTTATCCAAGCCTAGATAAATTAAATGGATTAAAGGATTAAGAATTTTTTTCTATACTTCATTGAGAAGAAAAGGACAAGTCGAAACCTATTTATCCATCCCTTATGGTGATAAATTTAATGGAAAATTCAAAATATCATTTATTTTTTCCTTCAATGATTAAAAAAATAAAAAAATAAAAACGATTTTTAGGGGATCATATTATTATATGAATGAATATACCTAGGAAATGAAATTTAAATGAATTTTAAAAATATGTAGCTGCATCCACATCAAGTATATTATTCATGTTTCAATTCATTTCATAAGTTTAAGATACAATATTATTACCACATACATTTATTTAAATACATAAAAAGACCAATAATATAAAGGTTATAGAGTAAAATCAAATGGAGATGAGAAATCATGATTCTTATGTTAGCAAAGCAGAGATAACTATTTATCATTTACTAAAAGATCGATTCATGTATTAAATCAGAGTTACAAAATAAATTATATCACCATACAATGGTCCAAAAATAGATATTATTTCATTTTTGAAATAAATTTTTATATGGTACTATAATTATTTAATGGTTCAATATATTTTGTAATATAGTTAACCATTTTAATGAATGATGGATATGAAATATGATACATTCACCTGATTGTGGGAAGATAATTATTTTTCAAATAAAACATATTGTAAATGAGTTTTTTATTCCATTTATGTTTTTATGTAAAAATTGAGAATCAATACTAGAAAAAAATTCAAGCAACTTTCATAATTTATATAATGAAAAAATTATAACTAATGGGAAATAAAAAATATATAATTAGTTTGAAATGGTTATGTGAACTATTCTAAATCTAAAGGTTTCTTTATATAAATTTTAAGATATTATTTTATAAATTAAAGAAATTATTTTTTTATTAGTTGAACAAATTTTTTAAAGGATTTTGGAATCTCAAATCTGTCTTTTAAAAGAATATATTATATAAGTAATCATTGATAATTTTTATAGATTAAATGTTATCCCTAAATCACACATCCATAAATATATCAATATTACATTGGATGTAAAAGTATTATCTATAATGAATCATATATATATATATTAAAACTTTTATATTTCACTATATAAGAACTATTTTTCAAATAGATGTGAAACATTTGAACATATTCAAAATATATGTCCTAACAGATATCATAGAATATGAGAAATGATAAGAATCTATTAGGACACTACCACAAAATTTTTTTATAATGTCGACCTTAGATATAAGCGAACAAAACAACACTGAGCTGCATCAATGTTAATGATTCTATAGTAATTAGGGATATTTACATCTAGTCAAGATCAACTGTATTTCAATGAAGGAATCCTATATTTATGATAATTATGGGACATTCCATATTTTATATGTGTTAAGGCCTTAGATACAAATGAAATAAAAGAATCATAATGGACTTCAAATAGCATATGGTGATGATTCGTTCCAAAGACACATACTGTGTAGAATTATATAACCAAAGAGGTGGTTATTGTTTTCCATGCTGAGTGTTCGTTCAAAATATATATCTATTAAATGTATATGTAAATAAAATATTATATTATTTTAATGTAATTATAAATTAATTTAATGGAGTCTATATATCAATATTCAAGAAATCCATATTTTGAATGATTCTAGGATTGGACACTAATGGTTAGTATTAAAGAAAAACATGTTGTGGATTGAAATAAATGGTAGAAATATATCCTAATAGATTACTGAAATGTTTAGTCTATTAAAATACATATTAACCACTTAGAATGATAAAAATATTTTTTAATTTCACTTTCCAAATAATATTTCTATGATTCTCATATCAATTTGTTAATTATCAAGGCCACCTCATGTAGATGAATACATTTGAAATATTTCATTATGAAGTTAATAGAAGGGAGACCCTATGGTATATTTCTAATAGAATTTAATAAAAAGGGTTAGTGAAATCAATAATTCAGGTTATATATGTAGATTAAATAAATTTATATTTGAATAAATCATGTATAATGATAATTGAATTTTCATTTAGAAATGGATGACTGACATGCTCTTCTAATTTCATAGTTAATGTGATATCATTTTAAAGTATAGATAGGATGATGACATATTGAAAACAAATTTCTGTACTATTATCTTATTTATACTAATTAATTAAATTTATCAACATATTCCATATAATAGAAATAGTGTTCTAGGGAAAAATATTTACAAAACAGATGCATTGTATTTCTAAATCTATTCATAATACATGTAATAAAATGTATTGAAAATTTATCTTTGAAACAATTCATGACCAAATTTTTAATGACATAATACATTCATTAGAAAATGTAGATACATAAGAAGGGAATATAGATATAAAAAATGTCCAAATATTATATGATAGAAATTTATCTCATGTTACATAATATGTATTTAAGTTTGGTGTTATTGATTCAAAAATTATAATAGATGAATATAAAATAGATCTAAAATAATTTCAGAAAAATGAAGATAAAGAACATTGACAATACCTTGAAAAGTAGAAGTTGATCAACTTCTAGTGTTTGGATAAGTTTGAATACTAGTGATCTGTGAGATTGAATATTTATCTTCATTTAGTTCAATCAGATATAGTATAAATGAAAAGGTTATATTAATATGATGTAAAAACATTTTATGGGTTGCAGTTAACATATCTACAATATCAATTTATATTTCCATTTCTGATGTAGCATAAGAATCAATTTATATATAACCTCTCTCAATTTTTTATTATAGAGAAAAATAGATTTTTTATTTTATGATATGAATAGAATATTGATTTAGTCAGAATGCTAGGATTGTAACATGGGGAAAAGAGGCAGATACATATTTATATCACCACTTGAGGTATTTTCTCAGGATAATAATGACGGAGTAAATAGATTCACCACATAGACATGTGTCTTAACCATCATATCGATTGAAATGTGGTAGTACAAGAAACTATGGCCATACTCATCAGAAGCATGTTTAACTTGTGAGGACTAACAAATCATTAGTTTTCGGATATAGTTCAAGTGGGATTTGATGGAGTTGGTTCCCTATAAAAAACATCTTTTTTTACTTTGTATTACATGTATATTCAAATAATTTAATGTTAATATAAATATATTATTTCAAATTGACTATTGTATTTCACTGAATTCATGTGATAATGTCCTAGAGTTTCTATCACCTGGATAAGGTCATATCAGTTCCCTACTATGATGAGAAACTTGAAAAGCTATGCAATTTCTCTTAAATATAGTTATACAGTAGGACACCATACTATGATAGGGAACATTTTGTAAATATTATTAGTTTTTAATACTCATATGTAGATGAGGTATCTTCTTAGTAAGTTAACTCATAGTGGTCTCTAATATGAGAGATTATGACAACTTACATTCTGGTAGGAATTAAATAACTTTTGATGTCAGCAAGATCATATCTATGACCATGGATAATTTTCAATAAATATTAATATTGTTTTTAATGAATTTCATGACTCAAACACATTAATTTTATATCAAAAACCATTACTCTATATGTTTTTGATGAGAATGGGTATTTTGGTTGTGTCTTGATTGACATGTTAAAAATAAGACCAAGAAGGTTTTCCCCCTTTTTCCATAATAGAAGACTATATTTCAGATCATTGACTGGATTAGGAACATTTCATTAAATCTCATGTCCATTGTGTAATGATGCGTTTATTTTTGATAGTCAATGTAGGACATATATGTCATATAGTTTAATGAATCCAATGTGAAACATGCTTTATGACATACTATAAAAAGAGATTTTATTACAAAATTATTGTTCATATGTGGTTTTTTTCATTTTGAAAATATTCTTGATCTTAGAGGTTCCATGACCCACGATTGATAGTAATCATTGTCTTTAGGAAAGGTCACTTATTGACAATGAGATGGAATGCTTGAGGATCACACACTAAGTGTTTCCATTGATCTCAAGTAAATTCTATTTGAATTCAATTATTTGAATAAATATTATTCTCATGATTGACGAATAATATCATTCAACATTTAATAATTTTTAATATTTCTAAGGTTGTTAATAATAATTTGTTTATTAATAAATAAATTACATGGTTACCAAAATATATAATATATATTTATTCATTGGATTGGGAATAAAATATTTATTTATGAATAAAATATTTATTCTGTAATTTGATAAATTTTAAGGAATTTTAACAGACCTAGACCACGTCTGATGTGAATATAAATTTAAAATATGTTAAAATAATAATTTTTTTGAGCAATTTAGTCCACATAAAATTAAATAATAAAATTATTATTTTGATTATTATTTTGTGTGATGGGGTTCCATAATGATTCTTCTATTTTTTATTGTATCATACTCAATTAAATAATATTTACCTTAAAACCTTGCTCTATAAATCTATGGTTAAATTTAGTAGGTTGGGTTAATAATAAATATAGAAGATAGAATCAGTGGGAATAATAAAATTCCATCCCTCTCTATGATTCATACACTCACCTCCGTGGAATGAAAAGAACAAATTCATTCCTGAAGGATCATGTATTGATCAAGATGAATAAGACATGACATG
Source organism: Viscum album (assembly GCA_963277665.1). NCBI lineage: Eukaryota > Viridiplantae > Streptophyta > Magnoliopsida > Santalales > Viscaceae > Viscum > Viscum album. Next base: position 979,293,182 of record OY728161.1, read on the forward strand.
ACATTCTACATGTTTTCTCGTGAAAATCAATTGACATTATTTAGAGATCAAAGAAGTATGTGTGGATCACATCTAGAAGGATTCTGCACTTGAATTATACAATTAAAACAAATGGTAAAATGTTAAGTTTATTTTGGATGTCCAAGAACATCATTATCAATTAATGAACCGAAGACCAATTAAATAATTTTTTCTGATCAAATAAATTAATTATAATTATGATATTAATGTAACTACTATCTGTGTTTCAAAAAACTGTCTATTTAAATAAATTTTAATATGACACCAAAAAAATATGATCATGCTATACCGAGAACCTATAGTTTCCAAGTCCATCATAATTCTATAAACTAAAAACATATATAAAGTGTATATGGTTTTCATGGAACATACAAGTCTATCGTAATAATAGGTTGTGGGTGAAAATGTGGAATAGATACACCTTTCGGTGTTCTCTATAAAAAGGCAGATCAAGCATCAAATCCAGCCTCACTCATTACATGATGAGTGGCCATATGACTACAATCTTTGTGAGACACTCTTGATGGATATGATTTGGATAATTCAAATGATATCTACAATAGGTAACAAAGGACTTCCATATAATTCATTTGGTATCCTACCATTTCATATTTTTTAACTCAAGTACAATAATTATCTGAATCACATCACATTGAAAGTATTATCTCCACCACATTATATATATTAAATTGAAAATTGTACATTATTTTTCATTGAGAATAACCACTTTTTCTATGCATATTTTTCTATATAATCACCTAGATATAAATACATATAGTTATATTTCCTTATGATTAAATAATAAGTTCCATAGAAAATTTAATTATATTTCTTACTAAATCATATGATGAATGTATTTGTCTTAATTTGTGATGGGATGTATGTACTATATATATCCCCTTGATGCATTAGTAGTCCTCTTATGAAAAAAACATTGGTATTGACATATTCCTTAGCTGTTTAAATTTGATTACATGGAACAAGGCCTTTGTGGTATATTTATGTATATTGAAACTATGAATATATTAGTATGAGAATCGTTATTACTATCAATGTAAATATTTAATGTCCTAAATATTGTATCCCTTAGTTTCATTTGATAATGTAATTATTCTTATCATCTGCATTATTTTTTAATAATAGTAATTCCACCCTCAAGTTGAGATATCTTCTCCTATATACATCCTATTAAAGAGATTATGATATCACCCATATATTTCCCCTTCCACAGGAATCATAGAAGAAATATTTCTTTAGTTTTCATGATTCTGGTAGGGGAGATAAAAATATTCTCATGTAGTTTTTATGTTTTACATAATGTTATTGACTGCAATGTTAGTGATATATATGTTTATATTCGTATATGAATACTATGCTATTGTATCATTCCTGAACCTTTTATTTTATACAAATAATAAATTAAAAGTTTTTTCTATAGATTTACAGAGTCTGGGTTATTATAGTTAGAATCACTAGATGTTTTGTATATACATTGGGGACTAGATTTATAGGACCCTTATTATATATCAAATTTATTATGGAAACCATTACTTATTTGAAGGAAATTATTAATAAAAAAAATATGAGTTATTTTTTATAATTCAATATCAATATATAGGCATGTGTATTCTATTATTTATATATGTAATCTAATAGAAGGAATTGAAACCATGTCAACACCCATTGAAAATGTAGGGAAATTATTTCTGAGCATGTCAATGACTCTATAGTTGGAAATGCGCGGAGCATTACAATATTAGGGATGTTAAAAAAGGTTATTGAAAATACCCTCACCAAAATATTGAAAATTAACAATTCAAAATATAGTGACACTATATCTGACAAGATCATTTGAAATAAACCTCAACAATTACATGAAAATTTTAATCAATTTGTAACTGAGAAACAAAACTACTTCCTAGAAAATAATATGTTTTCACATTGGGAAGTAGTGAAAGGGAAGTGGTCATCATGATGGTTTATCATTTGAAATGAGATGTTGATCAATTATGGTTACTAATTCCAAAAAATAATGTGTATGCAGAGATAATTAATAAAGAAAGAAGTACATTTTTGGAGATATTTTATAAAAAACACATTCTTCATTATAAAATGGAAAATGGTATGGAAATTCCAAAATCTCAATATAAACGATAAGGGAATCATTATTAATTAGTGGGATAACTATATTAGGTTAGATAGACTTGATGTTGACTATATATAGAGATCGTAATGTAATATTTGTATTTTATTTTATAGGATAATGCAAATTATTGAATGGAGTTATCATTTCATACATTTTCATAATTTGATGATATAGTCTCATGTTCCATGAAGATGGAGAGGTTGTAATCCCATACAAATGTGACATCATAAGATTTTTAAAAGATATAAATTATTGTTATGTTTTTTTTACTATTAATAAATAATTGGTTGTTCAAGCTGTTTTCATGGGATGTGATATAGTCTTTGTAGTAGGAATCAATATCAATGGTGGTGAAATTCTATAGTATTTCCCAAACAAGTTTTCCTGAAAATTATGAAAAAATTAGAGCTCTGTGAAATTCCAATTCTCAAAAAAATGAAGTGGTTATGACTCAATGGATGTTTTTGGTGAATGTGGGTGAAGGTTAATGAATCTCTGAAAGAAAAATCAAATAACTAAATTTCAAAATGATCAAAAAATATTGAGTTCATGAATAGGATAATGTGGGTTAATCATAGACAATGTTTTTTGTAGGCCTGAGAGTGTTTTGTGAATGTTTGTTTCATGTTGAAAAATAGGACACTATTTATCATATATATATATATGATTAATGATTATCCCTCTATTATTGTGAAATACTGATGATAATGTATTTATTATTTGATTGATAAAAATTACATGAATACATGTTTTGAAAAAAATGGTTGATAACTACGAGGATTACAAGAAATTTACTAATGGGGGTTTCAAAAATGAATTTGTTTTCATCAATGACATTTTTTTTGAATGTTGGATGTTATGAAATAAATTGAATAAATTATTAGGTTGATAATGTGATGAATATTTCTGCCAATGTTGTGATCAGGGGGAAGTCAATTGATATGATCTGATGGTGGTAGTGCTTAATAACTAAATTCTTATAATGGAATTGAACATGGGATAATGTGATTGTGAAATAACAATTGTTATCATAAAAATCTAGTGTCTTTTAGAGTATATTGGATTGATAGGGACATTATTTTAATCTTCTCCTTTTCTATTCCATAGTGGTGATACTAGTTAAACTAATGTTTTGTTTTTCTACATCTTCAAACAAGTGTTTGTTGATAGATAATTCCCATTATAAAAGTTCCATAAATTCCTACCAACATAGAGACAGGATAAATAAAATTAAAAAATAGTTTGATACCACTGTCTACCCCTCACCACTCAGGGTGTTTTGTAGACTAACAAGGGGTATCATTTCATTGTTGAAGAAAATTATGGTATCCTCTAGATTAATTGGGATGAAACATTTTGTGAATGTAGGAATATTTTTTAGTTATAATGGATGAAACATTTCAATTTAGAATAATTGAATGAGATATAATTTTCAATATCTTTCTATTGATGCTATCAATTTCAATTATAAATTTACACTTACTCTAGGGCTATCAGATAAAATTTATTTTATGTAGAAGAGTTTCACTATAGAAAAGTCCATGTTGTAGAAATTGGAATATATATATAAAGGAGATCAAAAACTGACTGTGAAAAATCATTATGTTATAAAAATATGTTCAATGATTAAATAATGAATCATCATGAAAATTTTCAAAGTATATTAAATATAATTATTGATAATTTTGGACAAATTTGATGTCCTGGTGAAAAATTTAAGGATATTGATATCATAAATAATATCATAATATTTTATAAACCTCTATAAAATATTAATTTTTACCAATTGATGAATGGGATCTATCAATAATTTATCATGATGATCTATTACGAATTATATTAGCCTATAAAATAATATTTAAACCATTAAAGACACCAATTTTAGCAAGTAAATAGATGTAATTCAATGAAAAATAAAACATTATACTCTTATGGAAGTGCTAATAAATATTTTTTGGATAATGAATTTACCTATCTTATTTATAGAAATGTCAAGAGAGGAAAAGGGAGATTTGATGGAAATATTACATTCACTAGTTTTATATGTGTAAATGTAGAGTAAACTATGACATGATTCTAAAGAAAAAATAATGAAAAATGTGGTTGAAGGAAAATCCATGAAAAGGACTATATAATTGATCCCTAAAATTTAAAACATAAAATTAGGAATGAAATTATAGATAAAGAGATTCATTATCCAAGAGTTTCATGATTATAGTCACCTATTGGAAGATGTAGAAACAATGGGAGATTCTGATGTTGAAGATTATATGATGGAAACTGATGAAAATGATGAATCTATGAAAGTGTAATTCAATCACCTGAATGGTTTTCTTAATCTTATGGCGGAGGTGGAGGATGAAAATTATGATCATGATATTTAGTGAATGAAAAATTAATGGATTTTAGACATTTTCAATTAATCATCATATTATAAATATTAAATTGAAGAAATTATTGATTGACTGGAAGGATATGTAAGAAATCATTTTATAACTAATGAAATATAAAAAAAGTTATGCAGTTTATGCTAAAGATTTAATATAATTAATGAAATATCAATTGAATTACATCGATGTTGTTGTAGGAATATATGAATGATAACAATATTTAGTAATTAGTTATTACCTTTCTAATTAATATTCAATCTTGAAAAAAATAAAAAGAAACTAAATAATTAACATCACTTAGGAAAGTTATTAGATGTAAATATTTTAGAAAGATAGAAATGAGGCATTGAAGGAGATGAGAAATCTTTGAATTACCAATGACCAAAATTTATGTGATGGAGTGTAATTTAATGTGATATAGAAACATTAACGCATGAAATGATATTGGATAAGACAATGTTATGTAAAATGTTTTTTATATATATGAAATAAGAATGACAACAACAGTTTCAATAGGGATTGATTTGAACCAAAAAAAAGAATATTTTATAAAAATAATCCTCAATCAGCTGGATATAATATCCAAACAATGAATTGTAATAAATAATAATAAATGTAGTGTAATTAATTTGAGAAGATATGTTTTCATATAAAATGTGAAATCAGTTGATTTTTTGGATATATCTTGTCTTATAGTGAAGAGTTAATGAGCAATCTGAATATAGAATCATCTGGAATTAAAAAATGGACAATGTGACCATATCCATCATCATATACATGAAATAAATTATATTGTAAATTTTTTTAATTTTTTTTGGCACAAATCCATTCATTATAGGCAATAGATATGTTGAGATATTAACTAAAGAACTATGATACAAGTAAATACAGAACATCAAAGAAAAAAAATCATGTTACATAGGTACTGTTATTTAGAAGTTGATGATGGGAAAGATTCATCCATAGATGTTGAGAAGAGATTGGATACACCATATTATGCCTCAACTCAACCGGATATCACAATGATTTTTTTAAAAAAGGAAAGAAAGAATGTCTCAAATAAATAAGGAAAATTACAAGAGTTTGAAGGAGGGAATTTTACATTTGTCTCTATTATGTAAACCGGGAAAATCCTCATCATGTGTGGTCAAATGTGCTCCAGAGGCTTCAGAAATACCTTTATTTGCAAGTCTATTAGCAACCGAGTTGGCTTCATGGTAGACATGAGTTATTATACTGCTCCTAGATGCAAGAATGTCAAAGAATTTTATCCATTTCAAGGTAAGTTTCCAGGAAAGGTGAATCAGATTTTTTCTAACAGCTTGCACAGTAGTAGAGGAATCACTTTCGAACCATATATTATTAAAATTTCATTGGTGAGTCGTTTCCACTGCATATATAAGAGCCATCATCTTAGGTTCAAGGGTAGTGACATGACCACAAGAGCAGTAAGAACCTTCAATCAAGTCACTATTGTGGTCTCGGAAAACAAATCCATAAACAGCTGGTCCATGATTACCCTTTGAGGCACCATCAAGATGCATTTCATCTATCCTACAAAGGGAGGGATCCAGAAAATTTTTATACTGCCCATATGTTTGGGAAAATTACTTAACAGATGAAGCTTTCTCAAGACTGCAAAGTCATTGATGGAATAGTGTCATTGTCCAGTGTAAAACTGATTTTCATTTCGAGTCATTTCTAGAATGATGGAAATGGCATCATTGTGATTAAAAGCAGACCTGTCATGCCTAGAATTGTACCTACCTCTCCAATGAATGTGGAAAGTTTCAACAGAAGAAACAAGGAAGAGGGGGTGGATCTTCTTGGAGAGCGGTTCTTCTGCAATAATGTACAGAAAATCTGCTATGTTATCAACCTGTAGAATTGAGATGTCGTAGAGGTCAAAGATAAATATCCAGATTGATGCGGTGGTTTTACAAGAGAGGAATAAATGATCCAGATCATCTATATGTTGGTGTCACAAGTCGCATCTTGAGAAAAGAGAGATACCAAATTTTTGAAGATTGCTGTCCACTGGCAGTTTATTCATTTGAATTTTCTAGAGAAGGGTAAACCAAGAGGGTTTTATCCATCTTCTAAAATTATGGACAGCAATGGCGTGAATGCCCTATATATAATTATAGTTGAATCTTTGAGAGTCACACATTCCATTTAAAGTTGGTTCCCAAACCATGATATCATCAGAATTTATAAAATCATTTGATATATCAATTCCTAGAATATGTGTAGCTATGTTGTTACTGAGCTCAAGTTGATCACAAATAGAGTCATCAAGATCAACATACAAAGAATCACCATTTATTCCCTCAATTAATGGTGTCCATGTCCAGTTATCTATCATGAATTTCAGCTTGGAGGAGGCATTCACCAACCAATGGGAATGATTATTGACCTTTTGATAAATCTTTTTCAAACCAGGCCATATAGAAGAGTGCATGTATGAATACTTTCCAACAATCAGTCTAGTAAGGATTCTTGTTCTATGAAAGTAAAGAGATTCCGATTTAACATTAATAAGTCTCCAAATAAATTGATCTTGAATGGAATGATTTAAGATCTTGACATTCTTAATCTGAAGTCTCCCCATAGTGAGAGGTAAACAACATTTGGTCCATGGAGTAGTGATAATTTTCTCTTTCAAAATACTACCACTCCAAACAAAATTACTCATAAGGGAGTTATGAATCTTAAATGTAAAAGCGGTCCAGGAGTACACCCTAAAAGAATAAACAAGTTTGGAAATGATCACATGCTTAACTAAGCCGATTGTTCCATCCATAGAGAGAGCTTTTCCTTTCCAATTGGAGAGAGTTATTCTAACGTGACAGAACAATTCAATAAAATTTGTGGATCTCGTTATACCTAAAAACATTAGGACTCCATGATATGGGAAAGGGAAGGAGCCTTCTCTGATACCGAGACTCTAAATCATAAAATGCTTCCTAGAATCTGAAATTTTTTTCCCAAAGAAAATGATGGATTTATTCCAACTATCCTCTTGTCCAAAGACATGCTCAGAGTGATAGAGGATATATTGGAGATTCTGAATGTTTCTTTTTCCCCCATGAGTAAAAATGATAATTTGATCATCAAATATAAGATGTGAGGTGGCATAGTTACCTCTATTAGATTGAATAACATTCATATTTCCCCTATCGACACTGTATGTAATTAGTAGGCAAAGGTAATCCTCTCTAATGGAAAAGATAAAGGCAGACAAGGGGTATCCTTGCATTACCCCTCTAGAGCACTAAAAAAATCCTTCAGGGGATCCATTAACACGAATGGAAATATAGGCTGAGCTAATCAAGTTTTAAGACCACTGAATAAAAGTCGGATGAAAACCAAACCTATGCATAATGTTACCAATGAAGTCCCAATCAATAATGTCAAAATCCTTTCTGATGTCTAATTTAATGGCAATACTCTATCCTGTTGTGGGTTTTTGGAGAAGATTCACACATTTAGATGCATTGAAAAGACAATCTTGTATTCTTCTCCCTTTAACATAACCAAACTGATTCCAGGAGATAATCTTATCAGAGATATAGGAAATCCTGTTAGCCAAGATCTTTGTGAGAATTTTTTTGAATAGTATGGATTAGGGCGACAAGTCTGAATTGAGTAATATCACTAGTATTGTCAACAGTTGGAATGAGGTCAATGAATTTTGCAATGATTCCATGAACTTATGATCCATTAGTGAAGAAATACTTGACCAGCCTGCAAACATCAACCTGTATAATATCCCAGTAGCATTGGAAGAAGTGATTTGTGAATCGATCAGGCCTAGGAAAGATGTATTTTTTTGCCCAAAAACAGCATTATTTATTTCAATATCATAGGGTATTCGGAGTAGCATTGATTTTTCATCATCACTATGAAGGGAAGGTATAATGCCATCCAGGAGATCCCCATTTTGTTTGGGAACATTGAAGAGGTTCTGATAGAAAGATACAATGTGATTCGAGAGACACTGATGATCATCTAGAATAATATCTCGTTCTTTGAGAAGAGAGAGTGTCTTGCAAGCTTTTTTACTCCTCTCTAATGCATTAAAAAACATAGTATTTATATCACCCTCTGTAATCCTATTAACATTATACATCTCTTTTTGAATATTATAACTATGAGTGATTAGATTTTTTAGGTCCATGGAGAGCTTAGCTTCCTGTCCACCAAGGCAAGAGAAATCAGAGTCAGTCATAGACTGCTTAATGTCATGTAAGGAATTATCGAGAGAATCAATTTCCTAGTCCTGGAGGCTGAATCTATCCTTGCTCCAATGTATCATTCATAACTTGAGACATCTAAACGTAAAAATAAAATATAAAGGTTGATTATCTTCTTCCATACTCCAAGTGTCTCTTAACTGTGTGGAACGTTCAGAAAGAGTAGTTCAAGCATTGATAAACCTGAAGGGGAGAGGGCATCTCTCACATTTATGACTAAAATTAGACATGATTGGATTATGATCAGAATTATGATTGGCAAGAGTCACACAAGAAATTTTCCTTCATATTTCCAGAACTTTATCATTGAAAAAGGAACAATCAATCCTACTAGCCCTCATGCCATTTAGATGTTTCCTATTCTAGGTGTATTTAGCTCCAAGAAGATTAACCTCAGTCAGGTTTGATTTTTCAACACATAGCTGAAAGTCATCCATAGAAGTTATCATAGATGAGTGTCCCATCTTTTCATCAGCCTGGAGAATAGCATTAAAGTCCCCTATGATCATCCAAGAGTCACCAATGATGTGTGATAGACTAGAAATATGTTTCAATAAGTCTCTTCTGACCATATAATTGTTGGAAGCATAAACAATTGAGCAGAATAAATCATGAGCCTAGAAAGTAAGTTTGAAGGTAATAATCTGTGCATGAATAGAAACAAGAGTGAGATTGAAAACTCTGCTGTGCACCAGGATCTAGAGACGATCATGATGGTCATTGTGTATAGAATGGAACAGATTATAACCAAATTTATTCAGAAGAGAAAAAGAACTTGTATCCTTTGTCTTTGGTTGAGCTAGTCAAATGACTTCTGGTTTGTGTTTAGCCACACAATGATGAAGGGAACTCAAAGTGCCAGAGTTGGATATTACCTGGAAGTTCCAGAAAAGAGTCCTCATTATATATTTTTATTAGGGTTAATCCCCTTTTTCTACTAGCTTTCCCCAACCGTGATCCTAAGGGACCTTCTTGGTTCGATGCTTTCAGAGGTTCTTGTTGAAGCAGAATTTTCTAGAGTGATCTCATCATGGATGATATCAACATTAAGAGGGTCTCATCTAGATTTTGTAGCCATGTTCATATCTAAGTGAATATGAGTGTCATCTTGCTCATAATTCATCTTGGAATGAAATTTGGTATCCTCAACCTGCATTAAATTCTGATTAGAATGAAGTGAAATGTCGTGGTTTCTCAGATTAAATTCATTCGGAGAGGTGCCCATGGAAGTTTGATCAGGTTCAATTTCAATTAGAGATGTGTCGGGAATTTGATTAGAGTATAAAGAGATACTCTCTAGCTCAGATTCACAAGAGTCTAACACTTCAAGGAGTCCAATATTGATCAGATCAAGAGACATTTCCTCAAATTGCTGGTTAAAAATAGTGTTAAACATGTCATTCGAGAATTCAACCAAGTCTTCCTGGGCATTGTTGTCCACATCCAGTAACTGGGTAGAGTCTCCATTATCTAATTGGATTTCCATTATATTAGGGTAGTTTTCCTCTTCATCCATGTCAGCCCAGGCCTTGCTGGGACCTGCATTCTGTGTAAATACCTGCTTGGAAGTAATAGAGTCATTTTTAACCTATTGTTTTGTAGGAGCATGTTTCATTCCTGGAGCATCCATCTAGGCATTCAATCTTGATGATTCCTTGGTGGGACTTTGATCATTACGACATTGATCAATGAAATGTCCGACCTTCCTTCAATGTTCACAAAACATAGGCAGATTCTCAAATTCAAGGAAGATGTCAATGAAATGATCGTTCACATCCATTAGAACTCGTTTAGGAGGTAATGACTCCTTGTAAATTTGTATCCGCACTCTAGAAAAAAAAACAGACATCTCCATTGATAGTCCTATGATCAATTTTCAATGGTGTTCCAATTCCTGAAGCAATATCATTCAGTATTTTTGGATGCTAGTAAACCCAAGGAAGGCCATGGATTTTTGTCCAAACCTGGGCAATTGTCTGCTTCTGTGTGAACAAGTTAATGTGTGGATCCAATTAAGAGACGTGAAAGTATCCTTGTTTCAAATTTAGAGATCCAATTTTCTAGACATGATTCAGATCATTCTGTTGCTGTAGAATAATATGAAAAAAAATCCTCTTCCAATTAGAATTAATCTCCAGTGGGAGAAATTCCAACAAGTCAAGATTCTTTGCTTAAGATAACTGTAAGACCAAGGCTTCAGGCCTTTCTCATAATAAATGCGTCCATGAATAGAAAATTTTCATACCTCCAATCTCTACTTGACAGAATCAGGGTCCGCAGTAATCATGATTTCCCCTTCTCAATTCCTCTTATGCATTGGAGGCCTGATCCAGATATTCTCAATACGAGAAGACCCCGCATGTGCCTCAACAAAATAAATTCCATTATTTTCATGAGAATTCGTACCTAAGGAATTCACAATCATTACACGTGGAGGAATAAGTAACTTCTTTTCAGGATTAAATGATTCCATTTCATGGGATCGAATCTAGATCTCTATTTTATGTTCATCAGAGAGGGCTTCTTTCAAATCAAACATCACAGACGCTCCCATTCTCCAGATACTCAGATATCACATTGATGTAATATAAGAAGATTGAAAAATTCAGCTGATTAGAGATTGAACTCAAAACTAAAATGAATAGTATAATTTCCACTATTAATTGGGGATTATAACCCCACATGATATAAAATGAGAAATTTTTTATTATAATATGGAAAGAGTTTCATAAATAGTGTTATTTGGTAATGATGGTGCCATAAATTTTAATGGAATCATAAAAACCCAGTTGAAATGTTTTGAGATAATGAAAATAGAACTAATATATTTGGATGCTCTATGTGGAAATATTCTATATGTGAGTTTACTATATGACACAATATTGGGGGTAAAATTTAATTAGAATGGATTCCATATCACAATAATGGATGGAAACATTATTAAGAAATGGAAGAGAGAAATTTAATATTTTTACGAGGTAGAAAGTTAAAGATACAACTATCTCTTAATAATTGAATACAAATAAAATTTAGCATCAACGGTTGGATAAAATTTATAAATAAAGAATCGAAAACATATTCAAGATAATGGATGTTTTATAAATTCCCAATTTGAAGTGTGATTATGAAAACACATGTGATTCAAGAATGTAGGATAAAATGGATGTAAATTATTATTAGGTGAGGTTAAAAAGGGAATAAAATATTCTTGATGTAGTCTACATAGATGTGAGTGTTCTAATTAACAAGGTTGACACTCATAGAGTGAGGTAATTCATAATTTTTAGTAATTATTATAGTATTTTTTTTGTGATTTCTATACACAGTAAATGAGAAGTGACAAAATTCATGAAGATATTTCAACAATGATTAACAAATGATACTCTATGGGAAATAAACATATTATAGTATGGAAATTGTACAGAATACCCATTCATTGAATTTGAATATTACCTCCAAAAACAGTGGATAATGAATGAGGTTTTATGAGAGAAAAAAATCCACAAAATGGAAATATTGAACAATGAAATAGATAGGTAAATAATAGGGATACAACAATATAGATTGAATGTAATTTATCATCTATCTTGTCAGAAAAAGTTTTCATGTCATTATGTATACTCAAACTTGATAGAGCTTACTCCAATAGAATACATGTGGCCTTATGAAATATGGGACAAAAAATATCCTTCACCAATTTATTATTTTATTTTAAATCATCAAATGAAATAAAAAAGGAAATTACGGTATGTTTGAGGGATACTACAGATGAAGGAATATTCTATAATAAATCAATGATGATTAGATCCTTTAAAGTCTATAATAAATACGACGAAAAATATTATATAGAAATGATGTCAAGATAATTGATGAAAAAATTATCAAAAATTCAAGAATATCATATGTTGATATGTTTGAAGTTGGTTATAATGGATTAAAAACATGTTGAAATACACAACTAGTTTAGAACTCTCCAAAAATTTAACATTTTCAAAATAATGATGATTTATATGGGGAATTGTAAGATGAAACCATTGATATGTAAACTCAATTAAATCCTTATCAATGTATTATTAGAATATTCGTTTATCCATCTGACATTATTGGTGATTGGGAATAACATAGATAGACAAGGACAATGAATATTATACCACACTATTAAATACAATTATTGGTGGAACCAATATCATTTTAAGAAGACGAAATGGGTAAATCATAGTTCAATACCATGAACGATGAATTAGAATAGATGTATATAAATTATAAATGGTATCCAATAAAGAGGGTATAAAATAATAATGTGATTCAAAAATTGTGCATCTTCAAGAATAAATTTATTAAATAAGAAAATGTCATATGAAAAAAAGGAATGATTGGTTTGTTAAATATATTCATGGAGTATGGGAATTTATTTCAATGAATTGTTTTCACAAATATCATGACTAGAGTTAATTGGGATCTTTTAACCCATGAAAATTCAAATAATGTATAATTTCTATTATAATTTTGTCAAATTTACATTTTTAAAAGTCATTCTTAAAGAAGTAATTTATATTGAATAAAAAATGGAATTTATGATTATAAATGATGAAATAATGGTGTTTAGGTTAAAGAATACAATATATAGACTAAATTAGACATTATTTATATGGTATGCTTAACACCATTCTTATTTTGAAGGGTTGTAATTTAAAAGGGGAGGTGCAAACCATAATCACTATATAATGAAATCTAATAAAGAATACTTTTTGTGATTGAATATGTAGCTAATAACAATTTTGGGGTATGAATGGATGGTTCAATAGAATAATTTTTTACCCCTTTGAAATTATAATTTGATATATCCATAATAATCTTTTTGGGGATTTAGGTCATCCCAGAATATTAATAAACTTTATTACATTGAAAAATTATGCGAGATATATATAGAATAATTTCAACATACATGAATCTAAACAAGTTTGATATTTAATTTCTTTTCGAAAACAAATTATAATGCATAAGTATGTGAAATATATGGATCCCAACTTATAAATTAATATAATCTAAAGGCTATTTTATTTTACTACAACATAGATAGATATCATCATTGGAACATATTTTCATGCACAATTAAAAAGTAATACAATGGAAACAAATTTTTTAGTAGTTAAATGAATCATTAGGTACATTCAAGGAACACTAAATATAGGATTGTCCTTTGAAATAGGAAAGGATCGTGAATTGTTGGAATTTTATAATGATAACTAGGCTGGTGATGTGGTTTTTCAAAATCCCTCAAGTGGTTGTTCCTTATTCATTGGAATCAAATGTATAAGGTGGTTGAGAAACCATTATGAAACATATCATCGAGTATTGTGTAATCAGAGCATATCATTGTGATAAAGGAAGTCACTCAATAATTGTGGAAAATGAATAAAATTTTCAACATTGCTGGTAATGTTAAAAATTTGATGTTGTTAGTATATGAAAAAGATACAATTTAGATAAATAAAAATCCTATTTTACACTCTCATAAAAAACCTATCGATATCATATATAACATCATAAAATAATTATTTTATAAATTTATCATAAAAATAGTGAATTTTGGAACAAATTATCAAATAGAGAACATAATTATTTAGAAATTTGCCTCACCAACAATTGAAAAGCTTTGATTGAACCTCGGTGTTCATCCACCTATCATTTCTCGAGTTGGACAATTTTTAATAAATATTTAGACTTCTTCCACTCTTTATAACATGGTTGTAATGTTTTCTTGATTTTAGGGGGTGATATTATCTAGGGTTTTTTCAAAAATTATGAGGAATGATTCTTAATTGGGTATATTTACAAATAAGTAGAATTGTGAAATTCAACAAGCTTCAATATAGTGGTCTCTAATAATGGTATCATGTAATAAAATTCTATCTAGAGAACTTTTATTTGTAAAATTTTGTTATTAGATTTACATAGGATTCATGAATGAGTTTTTTATCAACAATTATTTAATTTTTTGAGGTTTTTAATTTATTGAAATAATATTTTGATTTAAAATAAAACCAAATTGGGAGATTTTTTAAACAAAGTATTTTAAATCTTAAAATTTATGGTATATCATGAATTATGGAAATCCACACTATGTTTATCAAGGAGTTCAAATGTAAATTAATGGAATATGGTCATGAATATTAATTGTTGATGTTCTTATAGTACTATAAAATTTGTAATATTTTGTGTCCCATAATCAAGAGTGATGTAAGAGTTTCACAAAAGTCATGTTTATGGAAACAAAAAAAATTATCCTTACATAAATGAAGATTTTAATGAATGTTGGATAATTATTCTGAATTTTTTATAACTCATGAAATAAGTGAATGTCAAATGACCCTCAATATATTGTGTTCCATGACTAAGATGACATTGAGGAATTAAGGGTTATGTTTTGTTCAGGTGATATATTGTTTCATTAATAGTTGTTTCATTCATAAAAATGTGAATCTAAGTGTAATTTATTGTATTAATATACTTATAATAATGTTATTTATCTTGTTTTGTGATGAACTAATGAAGATTTATTTCTTATATTAAACATAAACATTACATGGACACATATTTCCTGAAAACAATGATTGATAAATATGTTGGGATAAGGGATTTAATTTATGTTATTTTTTTAAGTGATGAATGTTTATTAGATGTAATAATATTACTGAATTATAGACGATACACTAAAAATATGATGCATAATTATAGTTGATAAAATGAGGAAGTCTTCATCCAAAAGTATTGAGTTATGGGGAGTTAAAGGAATTTTCCCAATAAAGGTAGTACACTTTCAATAAATTATTGTATTGGAAGTGATTATAAAATATAGTGACCTTGAATGAAAATTGATAACACAAAAAATCATGTGAAGCATTGTGGATTATGGAATGAATGACACAATTTTATGATAATCATCATGGAATAGACCTAATAAGTTAACCATGTGAAACTGTTGTGTGATGGTTCTACTTCCATATATATGTGTTAGGTGATTATCAAACACCATAAAACATTTTTAAGAATATCCAAAAAATATGGGGATAGAATCAATTTAATTAATTGAAATATTTACAGCATGATTGAAACAGATCCTCTATGGACATTCTGAGGTCTTACATTATATATTCAATGGAAATTTGGAGAGAATGATATATGATGAAAACACTTAAATGAAAAGTATATCAAAGGTTAAGAAATGAATAGTGAAATTTATGGCATGTAATAATATTGAAAGATACACATGGGGAATTATTGAGGGAATTAAATTGTTTTTTAAGTACAAATAAAACGTCTACCAAGTTCAAAATTGAAAATTAAAATTCTATTAGTCTAATTTTCAAGGGTTTAAATTAAAAGTGGGGGAAACCTTGAAAACCAATTCACCAACATAAAGGAAAATTTACTTAGGAAAATAGTGTGGTAGAAAATATGAGTTTTTTGAACACTTCCATTAGGTTTGTAGAATTAAATGACATGATAATAGGTAAATTGTTCCTATACTCAATGATAGTGAATTCACTATTTGATTCAAGAATTACACACTAAATTATATCTTTTTTTCTTAGAATTTCGAGTCATACCATAATTCTCTATGAAAAGAGAATTCATTTATGAAACATATTGCGATTCATATCTTAATTATGATTTAAAATGGATCATCCACTATGAGGAATATATATTCCCAAGTTAAAAACATTATTGTTAGAACTATGTTTGATTTTGACTTATTCCTTTATATACATTGGATGTAAATTTATAATGAATGAATTTATTTATGTGATAAATTGATACCTATTTTTAATGGGGATATAAAATACATTTAATTAGAGGGAGAGACCTCACGTCCATTGTGATTTATATACCCATCTCATGTAGTCCACTATAATTAAATTATTGGGGAAGAGGAGAGGAATATAATATTTGTGTATCAGAAGGACATTCTATGATTGATGATGTACCTATAATATAAAAACTAAATTGATTTATTTCCATAGAAATTACTTAATCATAAAAATAAAAATGATTTTTATTTTTCCATTAATCACATTCATGATGCAAGACCAAAATTTAAAACTCCAAACATAATGAAAGTTTTTAAATATGTAGATTTAAAGAAACAACTATAGGAGTTGTGTGATAATGTACTTATTCACCATTGTGTTTCCCTAATGGGTTCCCCAATATTTTTTTAGTAAAAATAATATGTTATATGATATTTTTCATATATTATAGGGACATAAATTCTATTGAATGAAGAATTAGTATCATATATCATGTATTGATGACTTATTTGATAAAATTCCAGCATATCAGTATATTTTCAAATATTTTCTTTTTTACATTTGTTATCATATGTTATGGTTGAATACATAGGATATACATGATAAATTGTGTTGTACAAGATGTATTAATTTTTTGTTTATAATAATTCTCATTGGATTCACTAATTCACCTTCAATTTATCTAAATCGTATGAATAGAGCTTTCTAGGATTATCTTGAAAACATTGTGCGGTTATTTATTAAATATATCTTAAAGTTAAAAAATTGTATGAAGTTTAGAAGAACCATCTATGAAAAATTAATTATACCGTTAGAGGACATGAATTATTTGAAATATTTAGTAAATATTAATTTTGGATCAATGGACGTTTCATTTATTGTTATATTATTTTTATAGATGGATGTTCTATTCATCCATGGAAGAAAAAATTATTCAAATAATGTCCTACATAGATGAATATAACCAAGATATGTTTTCACCTTAGTATAGTAGAATAATATCACAAGTTTTTTTAAACAAATTCTGATTGGACAACCCTCTAATAAAGATGACAAGTAGAGGTGATAAAACCATTTTATAATGGAAATTATAAGATTATTTAAAAAAACAAGATATCAATTAATGAACTAGTATTGAAATTACCATTAGTAAATGATCTATATTGAACATATAGTGATGCATAAAATAAAGGAATAGGTTGTTTACTTATGATTATTATTCATTTTGTTACATATACGTCAAAGTAATTTATGATTTCTAAATAGAATTATCCATATCATTTTCCTGATCTTTTTCTAATAATATTTTCTTATAATAAATGGTATCAATATCTATATGAAGAAATTTGATAGATATATATAGAATAAAAATATTAAAAGTAAATTTTCTCTCATAAATATATCAAAAATAGGAATAGAAAATAGTGAGAATGATATAATTACTATGATTTCTTGATACACTACTACCTCTGCAACGCGCCGACCCTAGATGCCTGGTCCCGGTGAATTATTTTATTACATCGGAATTATTACATTGAATAAATATCCCAAAGGACCGTTTATTTTATCAGTATTATATTGGAGTATTATATACATGATAATAATAATACATTGGGAAAACAAAATAAAACATGTTACACAATAATCATAAATAAACTTTATCCATGAATGTTCGATTAAAATTTTCATCTTCATAACTTGTAGAAAGAACGATAATAACGTTGAGACGAAATTCTCACCATGATAAGTAAAATTGAAGAAATAATGAATAAAAATATATGGAAAACTAAAAAACTGAGTACATATTAAATAAACATATCTATATTATGAAAATATAATATGGAAAGTATGAAACTAAAACAGATTTCATAAACCAAAAAACATTGAATGTTTTAGATCCATAGATATATAGATGAAAAATATAATTGATAAATAATTACTAAAACATGTATTAATGTGACTCTTTATTAAATAACATCATGTATAGGGATTATGAGGTCATATAATGTCACGATCTATCCTCCGAAAAGTATAATACTATAGATCCATCATTCTTTTAATTCTTCCAAATAGTTTGTCTCATGAGAACCTATCGATGCATAGAGGAGATATAAGATGTCTGGGATCCACCCATCATTTGATGTTTATGGAAATCCACATTCTGAATAATCAAAATAAATAACAAGCCTTATTAAATAACCATATTGAATGAGAAATACATATTTCTCAATAATTTCCCATTTAATCAAATAACCGTCAATCTCCACACTTTATGTAAAATTTTTTATTTTTTGGGAAATAAAAATATCCATCATAAATGAAATGGAAAATTAGGAAAAATTCAATGTGAAATCTTAATCAATTTAATTAAAGAATAAGGATGATATAAATATATTAAATCCCAAGTTGAGAAAAAATAGAGGGTTGTTGTTGTTGTCGAAATAAAGGAAAAAGTTTTTTAAATATTCATGTGGAATATATCCTTTTATTTTCAAAAACCATATGAATGAATTTTGCATAGAAATTACCATTTATAAAAATTCATTAAAAATTAAACATTTAATATTGAAAACGTGGCATCAATGAAATAACAGTATATATATATATATATTTGTACATGTCATACAAGGTAATATTAATATTACTTCTGTATAGTAAAATGTTTGAATAATTTCATTATTGGGTAAGTGAAAATAAGATTCCATTGAAAGGATGATTAAATCAAAAATGGGTTAAAATTTAATTTAAAAAAATTTCTAAAAGGATAATATTTATTTGAAGTAATTTTAATAAATCATGTTTCTTTGAAGAAACCAGTTTGGCAGACTAAAGAGAGAAATGATGCTGGTTTTGATAAACTTGTTTAAAAATATTTTGAGGACCAAAGAGTCGAAAAATGATAATAATGCCTGAAAATGGTCATAACTTTCCATATTAGATAAAATGAATATATTTAACAGTGGTTATTTTATTTCTTCATATGGGAATATATTTGAATTATTATTATTACCATTTCTGTGGAAAATAATCATTAATAATTTTAATGATTTCCATACCACATTGCATAATTTTAAATAATAAAATAATAGTGGAATACAATTAAATTATGAAAATAATATTATTATAGTAACTATATAGGTGATATATTATGTAATAGGTTAGTATATACACCATATAAATGAAACTATGTGAATAACAATAATTAGGTCACAACGGAATGTAAATTGAGACAACAATACCATACCATAACCTTCATTTTATTGTGTGATATTTATCCACCATTATATAGGTTTAAAATGTATTACTAAATTATACAAGAACCATACTCAATTTCATAATACCATATATTAACTACATATAATTTCCCACTACTGGTATTTATGAAAAGTTCTTTAATATTACTAAATTGGGAATTAATTTCGAAGATCATCAATTTTGATTTAGATTTTATTATCCTTCCTATCATTGTTTCATAAATTTTAGAATGTAAACCATGATATTAATATCATATATATCTAGTATATATATATTCATATCTATAGTAATATATAACGATTTAATGATATGAAATGAAATACACTTTTTAGGGAGAATGTATTCTATACGTGCGATGGGTCATGCACGTACCTCCTCAGATGCGACACGTGCAAGACATCATGTACCCGATGAAACTGTTGCGGTTGAGCTAGACTGTATGCCATCTCACCAACACTGCACTGTATCTGGAAAGGTCTGATTTACCTCCGAGATAGCTTTTCACCTCAGCCAAATCTCTGTAACCCTCTTTGAGGTGAGACTCGAAGAAAGACATAGTCTCCCTCTTCAAACTCAAGAGCTCTCCGTCATCTATCACGATAAGACTTCTTCCAGATATGAGCAGTATTCATCCACTATCGGATGATCTTCACCTACTCGGTGGTGACTCACACCAACTCTGGACCCATGAGTGCTGACTCTCTGGGATCGGTCCAATAAAGCAGTGACTAGATAGGTCTACCATTCAAGGCCTTGAATGGTGTCATACTAATGGTGGAGTGGTAGCTATTGTTGTTTGCAAACTCCACTAGTTGTATGTGTCCCTCCCAACTAGGACCAAAGTCCAAGACATAGGCTCGCAACATATCCTCCAGAACCTGAATGGTCCTCTCCATCTAACCATCTTTCTAGGGATGAATTATTTTGCTCAAGCGTAGATGATTCTCAAAAGCCTCCTAAAATCCCATTCACAACAGGGATGTGAGATGGGCGTCTCTGTCTGAGACTGCTACCGACATGACTCCATGAATCCACACTATCTCCTACACGTAGAGGAATCCCACGATCTCTATGGAACTCTGATCCCTAATATATTGAAAGTGGGATGACATGGTGAGTTGGTCAACGATCACATAGATGGAATCATGCCCCTTTGATGTCTTTGGTAAGCCTATCATGAAGCCCATCGATATTGCATCCCACTTTCCACTATGAAACATCTATGTGTGAGCTAATCATGATTGAACCTGGTGCTCAGCCTTCACATTCTAGCATGTAAGGCATCGAGAAATGAACTCTTCTAGTGCCTCTTTATGCCTGCCCACCAAAACAATCATCAGAGGTCTTGGTACATCTTTTCCATTCCAGGATTCACTAACTAAGGGAATGTTTGAAACTCCTTCAAGACTTCCACCTACAATGCCACTGGTATAACAGTGCATCCTTTGAAAATAATTATGTTCTTCTAACCCTGGGAATATCTATCAGGAGCATGTCATTTGGATAACTGAGCACGTAAGGACACACAGTCAGCATCTACTAGCTGGGCCTCCATAAACCTTTGTAATCGTGGAGGGGCGACAACCATTGACTGTGGGTAATTTGTATCTTCCCCATCCATGAATGATAGTTGTAATGTGGCTAACTGCTCTATCACCTCACTCAAAAGTTGTGAGCTCGAACTTCTGCTAAGAGCATCTGCCACCGTGTTCCCCTTACCAGGAGTATAGATGATATTGAAATCATTATCCTGGAGAAACTATAGCCAATGCCTCTACCTCAAGATTTAGATCCTAATGCGAGAAGAAGTACATTACGATATTATGGTTAGAGTATATGATAAACTGCTCGCCCATAACGTTGTGTCACCACATATTCAATTCAAAATCTACAACTGCTAACTAAATATCATTGGTCACATAGGTCTACCCATGTGGCCTAAGATGGTGTGAACCATAAGCAATCATTGCATGCCTCTAAATCATGACACATCCAAGCCTTGTCCCTAATTTGTCGCATAAAACTATGTACATGTCACCCACCTCTGGAAATCTCAAGACAATGGTTCTTGTAAAACATAGAATCAACTGCATGAAAGCCTGCAGGTACGTATCTGACTAAATGATGGGTTTCCCTCTCCTAAACAAGGTTGTCATCGGTGTGTATATCGATGAATAAATCAAGAATGAATATCTGGTAATATCCTACCAATCCATGGAAGCCCCCGCACCTCCATCAAGTTCTGAGGTGGATTCCATTCTAACACAACTTCCTCCTTGGCTGGGTCTATAGCTACACAATCTGCTGAGATGACCTTACCCAGAAATTGGACCTCTTTAATCCAAAACTGGCACACTGAGAGATTCACATAAAGTTGTTTATCTCCAAGTATGTCTACAACCATCTGCAGGTGTCTTGCATGTTCCTCATCTGACACCGAGTAGCCAAGGATGTCGTCCATGAAGACTACTATGAACAGGTCCAATTATGGCTAGAAGATCAGGTTCATCTGTCCCAGGAACATAGCAGGGTCATTCGTCACGTTGAAAGGCATCACCTAGTACTAATAGTGACTATAGAAGCATCTGAAAGCCATCTTTGGTATATCCTGGTCCCGCACTCATAACTGTTGATATTGTGATCGAAGTTCATCCTTAGAGAACCACTGTGACCCTGTATGATGATCGAAGAGGTCATTGATTCTTATTATTTGATATTTATTCCTTACAGTCACCTGGTTCAGGCACCGGTAATCCACGCACATCCTAAGACTCGCATTTTCATTCTTGGAAATCAAGACTGGGGCCGCCTAGTTTGAAAAGTTGGGTCTTAAGAAACCCTTAATCATCAATTCCCCCAACAGCACCCTCAGCTCACGAAGCTCTATGGGAGTAATCCAATGTACAGATGAAGATATCAGTGTCATACTAGGGTGTTAGTTGATGCAGAAATCGATTTCCCGATGGGGAGATAATCCTGGACCATATTTTGGAAATACATCCTCATACTCCTCCACTACTGCTAGGAACTGGGAGATAACAACATCCACATCACCAAGGTAAAGGCTTGCCAACTCATGAGAGATTGGATACACCATCTTATGCATAAGCCAATTCGGCACTGCTTGGGTTTCCCTTTCTCCGACAACGAAAAACCTCATTTCATCACGGTGGACACACCACACTCTTTGGATAAAAGAATCAATAGGGGCTTGCACTGATGATAAAAAATCCATACTGATAATTACATCATAAGGCCTCGATGATAACACCATGTGGTTCAATCCAAAACTCTCGCCTCCAACGGTATGATCACATTGTATGCAAAGGTGTGTGATCGTCGAGTCTCCTCCCGTAGGGGTCTCCATCAATAATGATGGACTCAACAGTACTACCAGAATATCGTGGTTTCATACAAGACATGTGACTATGAAGGAATGACTGGAATATGTGTCTATATATACAATAGATAAGTTAGAAAAGGCATAGATCATACCTAGAATCATTCATGGAGCCCATGGGTCATATGCCTCGACCGCATACAGTTGTCCCCGTCCCTGTCTCCCAGCTCCTTGAGCCTGGTGCGGACCTCTTGGCCATGTTGGTGGAAGTATGTTATAGCATTTTCCACTACCTGCAGCTCTCCCTGATCCTCTACCACGTCTGCCTCCTCGAGGGTCTATCTTCTTCAGTCTATGCCTTTTCCTTGGTGGTCCATCCATTTCTTCCAA
Organism: Viscum album; assembly: GCA_963277665.1. Lineage (NCBI taxonomy): Eukaryota > Viridiplantae > Streptophyta > Magnoliopsida > Santalales > Viscaceae > Viscum > Viscum album. Next base: position 979,316,791 of record OY728161.1, read on the forward strand.
ATTAGCAGCTCGATGGGTCGAACAATCTCTAGTGACTTATCCCCTCCAATTTCACACATCTCATCACTTCTCCCTAGGATGAATGGATCCATAATGAGAGCCCGGGACTGGCGATCCCTTGTCTTGTGTCCTCCTATGACAAATCCAATGTCCAGATACCTGTTCCGGACATCGGCTCACTGCAGTCCGGGTCTCCGCACCTGTCTGCCTGCTGCTGACTGCCATCAACTCTCTCTACTCCACCAAGAAGCTCCTGATCACCATGGAATTTGGAGAACTCTATAATATGTCAAAATTCATAGAGGCATGACACTATCATGGATGTATCATCATAGACCTTTCTCGACGGTCTGATCTATAATGTACTGATCCCTGGCCATATCCATCGAGTACTGGGTGAGGTTATTGAACCTCGACGAATAGTTTTCTACTATCAAACTGCCCTACTGGAGTTGAATAATCTCTTAGATGAGTAATTCTATAACCTTAACTAGAGAGAACTCCTAAATGGAGATTCACTCAATATCTATCTATTAAAGAGTCTCCTCATTGTGAGTATGTAAGGTTAGACTACACCATTGTCCCGATGAACCCTTAAGAAGTCTTGTTATTAGGAACAACATCTGGTCTTCTAGTGTCCTCAATAGATGGAAAACTCTAGAAACCGCCTCAATCTAGTCCTCACTTGCCTAAGTATCGGGCTCACATTGGTACATGAGGGGTCTCTGTCTCTGGAACTCATTGAGCGCGCTCAACTTGCGCTCCTCATCAGTCGGTACTACATGTACCACGGGTGGCTCCAATAGTGGGGGCATAAATGGTTCCCCAGCTAGTGGAAACACCTGGGGCTCTAGTCTATGTATCAAAGCCTATTCACTGAGGGGGTCATCCTCATGATCACGCTGCTGAATCCTAGAAAATATGTGTTGCAGAGACATCCTGTAAGGAAACATGGTGTAGCATAGTAAATGAGTATATCTGGATAGCTGACACGGAGGACATGGAAAAAAACACATTATTATAGGATGCAGGTACCATTATTTTACTTCCCCCAACTAATATTTTCATGTATAAAGTCGAAAATAAGGTAATCAGAGTCCGGGTGTAAGGATACGTCGGTCGCCACACCAACACTGGAGACTCTGGCCGGAAGGCCAAACTCGAAACACTTAACATAGTCTCCCCAAATAAATCTCACAGACTCTTGGTCCTATTGTATAACTGACCTGCTCTGATTCAACTCTGTTATGACCCGTCCCAATGGGGCCCGCATCATGACTCCCCAACCCCACATCCTATAGGCCATGGGTTGGTAACTAGGACCGAGTAAGAATATTACTAACATGGGAGGCATTATCTGCGTACCTATACACATGCACACATATCCAAGCCGAAAAATTTTCAAATGTAAAATCACTAAGTAACAAAATGCATGCATACAACTAATCCCAACCAACTGAGTATGAAGGAAGGTAAAGTACAGAACGTAAACTGGGCCAGAATACAATCCCACCGAAACAAGAGTCTGAAAACTACAATGTCCAACCTGTAAACACAAAAAGGTACTGGGACTATTACTCATAGTGATAGGAATGCATTTCCATATATGGATCTATGAAAGAATAGTCATGTCCTGAACCTCCCTGGACTCTATCAAAAGGTTTCTCATCTACTCAAGACATGCCACGTGTGGGCAATACCCGTGTAGGGGTGAGTATAACAATTCTCTGTAGAGGACCACAAAAAGCACAAAGCAGTACACAATGTAATGGTACAGTCTGCTATATACAACATATGACAACAGAACATATAGCACAAACATGATATACTAGAAACCCAGAACCGGGGCCTTGAGACAAGTCTCACAATCACATACCCCTACCAAGGATTTAGATTGATTATTTGATGATGAAATATTTCTATGAGAACAAGATCCACATGTCTTATAGCTTTGATGAAAACCATCCGAAGAATATTGTTCATCTGTAAATGTCACGAGAGGTAGTTACACTCCTTACGGGAGACACACTCTTGGGTGAGAAGGTTACAATAGATAGATGCACTCATTATAGGAGACACACTAATGAGTGGGAAAGATCATGATACATAGGTGAGGATCCCTAACAGGACCTTGGAAGATACCACAACTCATCTGAAAGTCACCTTCCAGTTAAGGGATTGATGCCCGGTGGAGTTGGTCACTTAGATTCTAGTCTCTACCTAGGGTCAGGAATGGGTAGAGGATCTCGATCCAGGCCACTCGGATGGATTCCTGACTCTATAACAGAATGTCCTACTAAAGGTTTCATGCTTCTATATAATGAAACAATTCCCGAACATCGAGGGAACGAGAAGAAGGGCGTTTACCCAAATGAAATATGTCCATGTTACATTGAACACAATGACCACGATGCTTTCTAAAAAGTACACGACGTGTAATAAAGTTACACGCCGTGTTGTCTGACCCCAGGAACTGATCGTTTACAATGGCTTCTATCGTAAGGCTGGTCGAGTAGAAAACTAAGTACATGGTGTGTAGTATGGTGTAAACACCCTTTCCAGGTAACTGGGTTTGGCTCTGTGTACGCTGACCATGTTACCATACACGCTCATCAACCCGTGTACTCCAACCCATGTAATCGGTACACAGGGGGACCCACGTTACTGGGCTCGCCTGGCCGTGTGATGGAGTACATTGTCGTGTACTCTATCTCATGTCCTTGTACCCCATAGATACATGTCGAGTTCCATGTAGCCGCCTCTTCCATGCTATACATGCAGTGTTTTGAAGCTGTGTAGATCATCCTGTGTCCGTGTACTTCCCAAAATACATGTCGAGCTTCTGGGAAAGTCTAACATGCGGTGTGACCAGGGTAACACACCATGGGATTCATCTCTAACCCTTGAAACACTATCATCCGCCACCAGTACTACACAATGTGTTCTTCATAAGTACACGCTGTGTATTCTGAAAATTTCAAGAAACACGAACCTCCGTCGTCACGCCTTCCGGAAGGCTCTGTTTGTCGATCCGGACGTTCGACCACCAAAAAACTCCTGGTTTTTTGACGCCCTAACACCACAAAGCCGATTATGTTGTTTTTGGACCTCCGATTGGCTCCAAAAACATGAAATGATAGATCTATATAACGAACACTAGGAGAATGGCCCTTTCAGATCTGGTCTGATTCATCGTCTGCCATCGACTTCACACCTTCGCAAGGTCGTTGTGGTGTCAATTATTCAATTTTATATTTTTTCATTGGAAAACAGATGTGAAAAAATTCGTTGATCATCACCCAATGAATAACACAAAGAATACGTGAACGAAAAAGGGGGAAAAGAAATCCTATGTGAATCAAGGAATGAACCTCAGTCGTTATCCGTCACGGCGATGATCCGCTCCCATTAGTAGGCTTAAATAGAGCAGAAAAATCAACATGGATCAATTTCGCAAATAATCTCAAATAAAAACCTTCCACAAGAACGTATGAATATGTGGTTCAACTTGTTCATGGTTGATCCACGTTCGTCATTTAAAATCAAAAAACGTCGAATGGATATTTGAAATAACAACCACTAAATCAAAAAATGTATCGATCACTGATGAAGATGTTGTTCTACCACTATCATTGATATCCTCCAACCATGTTGGCGCCTCGATTCATAGATTTGATCCATCATCATTCGTCGCCAAGAGTTATCTCCAGAGTTTCCTCTAAATATTTCACCAACGATCGATGTTCGATTATCCCAAAAAAAGGGAAATGTATTTGATATCCCATCACATGGAGAAATTAATGAGTCCACCTCACCATTCTTGAGTCATTATGATGTGCCATTTATTTATGTAACAGCTTCTCTGTCACTGCGCTGCAACGAATGATTACATAAAATAAAAATAAACATTGAGAATTTATTTTTATTTTTACTAAAAACATATGAAAATTATCTTTTTCCCTTGAAATGTTGTGGTCAAGGTTAGGCTCCTCCTATGGTAAAGTCATCATACCGGATGCAATGGTGCCCTCATATTTTTGATCCGGGTATCCATTTGGAAACTGCCACAGTTTCACACAGGTGCCGACTCGCTTAACATAAAAAAGTTCAAACCAACATTCCGGGATCACTGGGCCTCGGAATGATGTGTTGTCTTTGCACCCAGCCTCGAAATAATTCCATATAATATTTTAAAAGTAATATACAAAAAATCCGTGACATTACAGTTGGAACATTATGTGTACCGAATATTATATAATAGTTTCGGTCTTTGAGTTGTTATGGAATTTCATTTTGATTAAAAAGTATGTCTACTATATAATCCATGGTAGGGATCGATGGAGGTTGTTCAAGGATCGTGTCAACTGTCATACTAGATCATTCAGTTTTACAACATAGAATGACATAGATTATCTACAAAAAACATAGCATGATGTAATGTAAGGTGTAATAATCTTGTTAAAATAGGCAAATGGAATGTTCAATTACAATTTGGAATCTTTGAATTAGTCATTGAAGTATGAGATAGAAAATTGATGGTTTCCAGTAGTTTGGGATCAGTTTCATGATGTCTTTTTGTGAATTTGTTAGGGTTTCACCCATAAGGGATTTCAAGTTTATAAGTGGTCTCCTTCAAGGGAGAATTCCAATATCATGTTCATTATATCTAGGCAAACCAACATAATTAAATTAATTGAATGTATAGTTATAAGGTCTATAAATAAAAGAATTCATTTGACCTAACATGTCTCTATGGGAAGCAATTGTCATGTATGTGAGGAAGGCAAATGGTACTCTTTATCTATGTATAGATTACTATAATTTTAATCGTGTTATTTTAATGAATTGGAATCCTATTCCATGTATTTATGTTATTTTTGATCAATTTAGGGGAGATCAATGGTTCTCCAAAAATTACATTCGATCTAAAAATCAGCAATTGCGTGTTTAGAATTAGGATATTCCAATGATATATTTCTAGTGTATATATGGCCATTACGAATACATGGTTGTGACTATTTGTCTAAATAATGTGGTTTTAGGCATTATGGAATTAATGATTCAGAAATTTCAAAGAAATATGGAGTATTTTTAGGTATTATTTTTGTATTCATTATTTTTTTATTCAAGGACATGGGATGAGAATGATCATAACATATCAATAGTAATTTGAATATTTTTAAAAGATTGGATGGATTCCAAATTATCAAAGAGAAATTTCTGGATACAATATGTATGTATCATATTTATTTTAATATCTAAAATGATATTTATATGGGTCTTAAGAATATTGAGTTTGTTATCTCATGGAAACATCCATAGAATGAATTTAAGATACACAATTTCCTTGTTCTGGAAGATACGTACAGATGTTTTATTCGTGATTTTTAACGAATAGATTATTTTATGGTGACGTTGCCATTGAAGAGTTTTACATTCCAATGTAATTTGGAATATCATACTTCTATTCATGAGAAGAATTAATTCCATAAACCATTTCCTATTTTGATATTAGATGAATCAGGGTAAGGGTACGTGTTCTATTGTGACAGTTCAATATATGAGTGGTCACGTGCTATAATGTAGGGAAACCATGTTATTTATTATGAAATAATGTAGTTATGGTTTCATTAAAAGAACTACCTGAAAAACTATTTTTGGGTTATATTTCCTACTCTGAAATTTGACAAAACGTCAACATTATCACTTTGGTGAAAATTTGATAGAGTTTATGGATCATAATAAATTGAAGTAAAATTTCTCAAAATGGGATTTGAACCTCTGAATATATGACGGATGGAATATATCCAAATGTTTTACTATTAATTGATGCATAAAATGAGTAAAGGAAATTCAATTGCTGATGATTTATGAATAAATTTATAGGATCAATTCGAAAGAGAGACTTTAGATCTGTGGTAGTTGATGTTTGTCATAGCCATCATGCACATGGAATGTGATGATTGATCTACTGTTTCAGTTTTAATTTTATATTCTTTAGTTCTTGATTTGGATAAGATTGTTAACGAGGAACAAACATCCAATTCAAAATTCATTTCTATGAAGTCAAAACTCAATAGTGGTGATTCCATTGAGGGGTTGAAGGTGGAGGAGAGTTCAATGTTGGGGTTTCATGATTAGATGGTCGTATTTATCGATTTTTCAGACAGCATCATAATTTATTCCACCATTAAATATGGGCTATTCTCCTAGGAATAGATAAGATAGATAAGATAATGAAATATTATATTTTGAGTATTAGTTTGAAATGGAAGGTGACTGATTTTATTTAGATATGTTTAATATAATAATAGGATAAGGTAGAGAATCATCGACATGATTGTATGTTCCAACCATTATCTATACTTTTTTTGAAATGGGAGTATATAGTGATGAATTTTTATAATATGTATCCTAGGAATGGTTCAAAAAAATGATTCTATATGGGTGATAGTGTGCTACCTCACAATGTCTGCCCATATCATCCGTATTCAGGATACTCATGTGGTAGAGGACTTATTGAATATCTATATCTGAGAAGTGGTAAAGAGGAAAGGAATATCAATTTTCATAGTGTAAAATAGAGATCTAATGTCTACATATCATTTATGGAAATCCATGTAGAAATCCCTTGGAACTAATTATTCTATGAGTATGACATATCATCCCCATAAAAATGGAAAATCTCAAAGGATGATACATATAATGGATGACATGACACATTATTGTGTAAAATATTTTTGTGGATCATGGGATGAGAATGTATTTTTAGTGCTGTATAATAATAGTTACTATGCCTCAAGAAAAATGGACCATTTTAAAGCATTATATGGGAATCCTTGTTATTTTATTGTTTATTGGGTGGAAATTGAAGAGACTTCACTAGTCAGGTAATGAATTTTCGATGTGACAACAAATAATATTCGGATGATTAGGAAGAGAACGATGACTGCTGAGAGTCTACAGAAATAATATATTGATTATCATTGATGACCATTTTCATTTGAGGTGAGGGATCATGTGTTTTGGGTATATCTCTAAGGCTTGGGAATCATTATTTTGGGATGTATGGAATGTTATGACCCGGATACTAATTTTATTTTGAGATACTTGAATGTGTTTGAAAGGTGGAATATTTTTTGGAATTACAACCATGATTCAATGTTATGTATATTGTTTTTCATGTATCAATTTTGAAAAGGTATTAACCAGATCCTAACCATGTGATTCAATATGTTCACATTGATCTTGATCTAGATGCTTAATTTGTGCAGATGACTGTACCAGTTATGTATATTCAATGGATACTCATTCAATTGAAAAACATCAGTCTAGCTTGTGTTATTCAGAAACATGGCCAAATTCTAGAAGAGAATTGGGAATAGTAATAAATGAAATGGTCGACCAATGTCCAGAACACATTGGGTACAAATATGGATTTCTTTATTCCTAGGATGGAATGTATAATGGTAAGAAAAATATAGGACCATGATATAATGTAAGTTACACATTATATAGGAATTATAAGTGTCTAAATTTTTCATTTGATGGTTGGGAGAGTTTAAATGAATTTTGGAATGATTTTGAGTCTTACATAAAGTTGAATTGTTGGAGCATATCATTTGAAAACGGAAAACTTCTACAAGAAACCATTCCTAGAGAAATAGGGTATAACAAGATGGATCATGGTTTGGAATAACGTTTGTACAAACCATATGGTCACCTAGGAGTGACCTTGTAATTGGTAACATAGATATATTTTTTGAGTAGTGCATTGTTTTCAAACTGTGTGGGACAACCGTGCGAGATGAACCTCAACGTGGAGGTCGACACATAGTTAGCATTTGGTTTTTTTCTATCCATGTGAATGACTATACCCAGTTTAAAAATACATCCTCAAATGTGGATCTTGTTTTCGAATAAGTTTAACACCATTTTTTAATAAAAAATGACCCTAACCTGATATTTCTATTTCCCAAATCCAAGGTATGATTTCCCAATCGATCTAGAAGTGATCTAATGGCTACGCATTGTATGTTAAATCATGATTACCTTGGTAAGTCTCATTTTTTTTAATTTCCCATTTTTATTCTTAGATATAATTTTCTCTTTATTTCTATTTTTTAAATATAGTACACTGTTGATCGATATAATGTTTTTGATAAAATATGGTTAGATTTTTTCATTTCTGATGATAAGGAAAGAGATCCATTATTATTTTTAATAGATTTAAACTAGTTTTATTATCATTTTATTTTCATTATTATCTTTAATCATAATTCAACATGTATATATCTTCTCTCTCAACTACAATTTCTAGAAATAGAAGGATTCATTTAAGATTGATTTTTTTGTTGAAATTAATTTGTAATTTTATGTGCCATGATTCATGAAAACCCCCTTCAGTAGTGTTTTGTGAAATTGTGGAATTTTTGTTTTTTGTTGGAAAGTGAATTTGGTAACATGATTTTAAAATGGTTATTTTAAAAAAAATTATATTTTTAGATTCATGTATTTTTTTATTAAAATTTAGTTTTAAATTTTTTTTCGGAAAGGGTTGTTTCGGCATGTGGTTGGCTTAAATTTTTATGCATTATTCGAATGGGATGGATAATTTTTATGTGGATCCACCATAAATGGGATTGTTTTTGGACATCATGTTCCATGTTAAATTTTTTCACCTAGCTTAATTTATATAGAGATTTTGTCTGTGGTGATGATAAATGGAATGGGTTATTCAAAAAAGAAATAGAAGAATTATAAAATTTCTTGTTTGAGTGATTTACTTTGAAACAGGTTTATTTGGAAAAACTATGTTCATATGGATGTGTTTGGGTTTATTAGAAGTTGTTTAAATATATTGAGTGGGTTTTTATATAAAATTGTTAATTTTAATGTTTTGTCCTTTTATATCATAGTGGAGTGAGTAGGGAATCCATTTTTCTAAAAACTTACGTGTTTTATTACTCTCCCCTTCATCCGAACATTGGTTCTTTTGTAGATGTTGTTTATTGGGAAACATGTAAATGTAAAGAATCACACTTATTTAGTTGTGATTCATGATAATTTTTTTTATTATGGATTTGGATCCAAGATCATGATGGGAGCTATGGATTTAGAACATTGAGAATCAAGTTTTGTTTTTTGTCTTATTATATATAATATTATGTTAGTAGTCTTCCACTATGATTATTTGATTATAATTCCATTTGATAGTTACATTGTATTATCTCATGTGGATTGAAATTGTTTACATCTACAATATAATGGTTATTTTAATGCTATTTTTGGTCATGTTGTTTTATTTTAAATGGTGAAATCAGCACCCATCATTCATGATTCCCTTGTAATGTATACCTAGATTTTGGTATCTAGGGGATGTCTCCTATATACATGTAGCTTTTATGCCCCAACTCATGCCAATAAGGAAGGATGTTATGTTACAATTTTAATTTTTATATAGTAATTATCTCATTACTATTGGTATAAAATGTTCTAATTTTCCTCCTATCATTTGATGGATATTTATAGAGATGTTACATAAGATGTCATAATTCCCAAAATTCATAAATTTTGAAAATAAGGTGTCGGTGGATTTCATGAAACATATATCCCAATATTTCAACTTGAAAGAGGATGTGATTACGGTAAAAATTTCAGTAGTTGGAATCACCCTGAAATGGATATTTGGGTATCAAATCAATATTCACATAGTGTAGGATGAGTGGATCTAAGACATTACACCTAGAGAGACACTCATGGGGGATATCATTTAGACAATTACTATGATATTTGTCAACATTACTGAAGTACTCTCCTAGGGTTTTATTTTAATAAAGTGAATTAATATCATTTATTGATAACCCATCACGTGGAATGAACCCTCTCGACCACCTTATCATTATTCAATTGAAAAGCATACGTCCTATTAAATTGAGAATACCCTATAGTTTCTATGTTTATTTTTTTGGTTGTTCTCCTAGATAACTAAATTATTCCAATGAATAAGGAAATATTTGAATTTTTTATTTTCAACATATTGAAAAATATTATTCTATTCTCCCGTTATTATGTAATATATTCCATAGGTAATGTTTAGAAATGTAATTTTAACTCATATTATGATTCCATTTGACTTAATTGGTTGTGGGTTTTGATCAGTATTGATGGACACTTGATTCATCTGTGGGACTCAAGAGAAAATCTATCATGGGTATTACCATATGAATTGAGTGGGTATGTATTACGCTTTAGAATAAGAACTTGACAATATAATATTGTTTTTAAACATTAGGAATTCCATCAATATGAGATCAACAATAATTTCCCATGTCATATTTATTTTTGTGGATATGTTACACCGTTATATTCATTTTATTATAGAATTATTTTTATCACATAATATTCTTCTAGGATATTTATTTAATGATTTTTTATGAATCTTAAACTATATCATACTACGCACAAGTCATCGAAATTCACCCTTATTCTTTCATTCTTGAGGAAACATATAAGAGAAGAATGTGTAGTTTCCAAGGATCTTAGAGAAAAAATAATAATAACATCATGGAATTTTAATGTTATAATTTATTATATCAAGAATAATATAAAAATTATATATGTATATAGTCTTCCAAGATCACTAATATGTTGGATAATTTAGGGGATGTTGTATTATATACCAATAATGTAATATAACTATAATATATAGAATTATAGATTATGGGATATTACAAATGTGACAAATAATATAAATCGGGTTAACCCACGCATATCTTTATAAGTATTTTTAGAAAAATCAACACAGAAGGAGATTATATTTTAACATAACAAAGTGTCTTCAATACTTCTACTGAGAACATCTTGGATGGTTCGGTAGGCTTTAACATTACAATTTATATATCTAATAGATGTTTTTTTCTGATTATTTTCCACTATATTCCTCTATGTAATGTATTCCATTTTCAAATATATCATGAATCTTTCCCATTGAAAAAATTCGGAGAATCATCAATTGTATATTTTTAATTATTTTTTCTTCTTAAAATATTGAACATATTTTCTTATTTTATCTTCATCCATGCATTTAATTTAATGAATAATTAAAAAATATCTTCTTTAAACATAATTGTGTATATGAAACAACTACTTGAAAAAATATTGATGAATGATTCCAATTCCGTTTTTCCTCATAGGGATATTACTGAGGCATAACAAGTATTGAAATGGATCAAATATATAACCTACTCAATTCTTGGCATTGATATCCCAAACATAATCATATTATTCTTTCTCCAAACACAAGGCCCATAAAATTATCGATATACCATCCCAGAATATAGAGAATCATCTGATTACCTATAATCAGTAGGCCTCATTCAAGAAATTTTACTATGATATTTGTGCCATAATACTATTATATCTTCTATAATAGTAGTTCCTTCAATAACTATTCCTTCCTCATTATTTTTTTCACCCATAATTTTACCCAGGTTATTTTAGATCTTATCTTTAATCATCACAACAAGAGAACTATTCATTCTATTCATCACTCTTTTCTCAATAAGAGTCACAAATATGATTTCATAAAACTCTCTCAAATGGAATATATTCATTTCAAGCCTTTCAAGTGGAGTTAATCTAGGATAGTTTCAACTATAACTTTAGGGATATTTAGTTTGATGGTACTAACTCCATTGATCTTCATCCTATGATTATTCATTAAATACACAATTCAATTTGGGGTAGGATCATACTGATCAAAACAATCACATCCTGATCACATGTTTCACATTTCACATGTTAATTGTCCTTTAGTAATTGAAATTTTCTTTACCATCTATAGTCATAACCACTTCACATACTAGTACATGGCTATTTATAGAAGTTCTTACCATAATTTATTTAGATTTTACGCAACAAAATTTTATATATCCATTGAATTTGATAACATGACCCATATAAAATAGGATATTTCTCTTCTCACTCAGTGATTTGGACATACAATGATTCTGGATCCCACTATATCCATGATCAGTCATTCTCCTTGATTCTAATAACAATGACTTTAATTGTGAGATGTTTATATTTATCATAAATTTAATTTCTTGAGACAATATTCTTTAGGAAAATCCCCAAAGTTTCAAAGGGTGATATATCTACACAGAATGGGAATGCAATTGTGATTGAGGTAACTGGAAATAGAATACCTGAAGATTCTTTAATGGAAGAGGTAGTTCATACAAGACAAGGATCAGGTGGAATAATTTGGTGAATGTTTTGGGATCCTTTTAAAAGGGGAATTTACCCCACAATCTGTTTTCTATTTTGGTATTGGTTGACTACCATGCACCTAAATAATGGTTAAAGTAGAGGATCTAAATTATGAGATTACCCCTATGATGTTGTGTCACCGTGAAGAGGAACAAGATTGTACCTCGGACTCCCTATTAGTAGAGTCTATGGAGGTACACATTGCGGAGTATTATTTGTGATACCTCAAATGAAAGGAATGGACACCATCATAGACTCCGATGGATTTATTAAACAAACCCATAGAGTTCAAATGAAAAAGGATAATTCTAATTTACATAGTCCTCCTATTACAGGATATTAAAGAAAATTTTAACATCCTATATCAAATGTGGATAACCAACTCAAGATAAATAATAATGGCCCTAAAATCTTAGTGGTATTGTGGACTGATAAGGAGAAATAAGCTATTGTAGGTGACACAACATTCATCGATCCGGTGCATGTAGATAAGTTGATTTTATGGTTATATATCCTCATGGGTTGCAATTTATGGGTGGAGTGTGATAATTTGGAACTTGTTATAATATAAAATGAAGAATCATTAGTTCAAGAATTAGTGGCCAATGCAATACAGGAGGGGATGGGAACCTACAGAAAGAAGATCTCCATGGATGAGATTGTCCTATCCTGAGAAATGGTAGATGAAAATATTGGGGATCTCTTCATATATGATCCGTATGAAAAGGCCAACTCACTAAAATTGATTCTTTATCAATGTTACATATTTAAATGACTTAAACTTGAATTTAATGAGTTTTCCTTTACTTATTAAGTTGGTGGACAGTCAGTTTGGTACCTAGAAGGATTACCACTTTTTCATTAAAAGTTCATTATTTAATAAATAAATATATTATGGTGGAAATTATATGTGAGAGAAATATATCAACCTGCATACTGTTTGTGATTTTGATAACTAGATGATCAAAAGAATATACAATAATCTACAGTAGAATCTCCACATGCGTAGTACAAACTATTTTTTATCCTAACATTATCTGATGAGTAAATATGGAATTTCTGGTGTTGATGTGGTTATATATTGGTGATGAATCCCCCATTTTAATTGTGTATAATTTTATCTTTACGGAAAATATAATATGAATTTAATTGTCCTTGCATAGTTTCATTATAGTGTCTGAAATCTCCTTCACAGTCTTTTTCCACATAATGATTAATAGGACCCCATCTTACATAGCCAAATTGATATTGGAAATAAAATTCAAATCCATGATGTTCCATTTATCCAATACCGCACCTAAATAAATTCTCCAGTTTCTTATAGGAAATAATATATCTATAGCACCACCCACAACATTATTATATATAATAGAAAATTATTCCTATCGAATTTTTCATTCTGGTATTATTCGACCAACATGGCATGTCATGAGTCCATGACCACTGTTGGCTGAAACTAACCTCTAATATGACATAATAGAACCATAAATGATTTTAGATATAGTGTAACTATAGTTTTGATATAATAATTTAATAAAAAAATGAAATCCAGAAGTAATTTTCAAAAATACAATATAAAAATGTGAAAATGCATAGTAAAATAAAAATATCCCAATATGGTCAAAATGGTTATCGAAAACGACTATATATTATATAGAAACAAATACCAAATATTTTCCCTTATATAAACCCGGATTAATATATAAAATAAATTTAAAAATTGAATTCTAATTATGAGAAGTTGATTTCCTAAATCTAATTATTTTCGAGGTAAGAATATCTACTTTTTATAGGGAACATTAACCCCATTTCACTCCCTCCAACCATGACAGAATTAATGGATTCAAAATAAAGGGAGGTTCTTTTCCATTTTACCAAATTAATGTGTTGGGGAATAAAAGGGGGTATCTAAACCCATTGACCAAATTCAATGTGTTTGTTTTTTACATTTGTTTTATGTCTCATGATATACATAGACATGAAATCAAACATTATAAGTTAACAATATAAATTTCCACTTGAATTTTATTATGTAATTTATAATTTACATTACCTAATTAATTTATAACAAAAATATATTGATTCATAAATAAATAATGTAGTTTTTTTTTCAAAAACATCATATTTAATTTTTTTACCTGAAACATTTAGTAAAAACACCAACCAGGTAATTTTATGAGAAATTTACAAAAAAATTTACATTTTAATTTTCCAGAAATTTTTTTTATAAATATAACATGAATTTGATTAATAAAATTTGAAAATAATTGATGTTTAAAATTTTGATCCAAAATATTCTAACACATATATAAAAAATTTAATTTTTTAATTAATTATCTTTTTTGGAATGATAATATAAAATTATTTAGTAAAAATTTATAAATAAATATTTATACTTAAATTTAATCTAAAAATTAAAATAAAAACATATTAATACGTAAATGAAAATTATAAATTATAAATTTAAATTTATGTTAAAATTTTTCACTATAATATTTTATTTTATGTTTCTACTTGATAATTTTTGTGAAAAATATGTATGTACATTTTGTGAAAAAATATTCAGTGGATATTTTTTACACAATATGTCTATTTAAACGTTTATATATTGAAAATATGTTGGGTCCTGGAAAAATATGGACAATTATAATTTTTTAAAAATAAATATTCTCAAAATTCTAAAAGAAGCTGTTTTACAATAATCTTTTACAAGGTGACTAGATAAATCAATATGGATCATGTTGGACCAAAAAAGGTCTATGTTGGATACTCACTTGGTAAAAATACCTTCAGCTAAATAGTGAAACTCTAGATAAAAATGAGTAATGATAATGTAGATAGAGGTTAGTAATGAATACATTAAATCCTTCTGGTGTTCATGTTCGACAATTTATGGATACTATTACTTATAATGGATTAAATGAAAGCGGTTGAATTTATACCCATCCATATGTTTGACCAGCCACTTTTCATTGAAAATAATATCACATTTATGATTTTGAGTATAACATTTTAAAAGTAGAGATTACTCCCAAATGTTAAGTAGAAGTATCCATGATTTTTCCTAGTATGATCCTTAATGACAACACTATAACCAAAAGGGAATTGGGATACCATTGAACCACCACACATGTTAAAAATAACTGATCATAGAAATACATTTTTTCTGAATACATTAAGGGATCCAAAACAAGATTTAAACTTACGATTAATTTTAAGATGCCTCAAGAACATGAAATTATTGATGTAGTTATCAAAGTAACATGATTGGGATGAATTGGAATCCCTAGAGGGTGTGATGGTATTATACTAGTCATATATTAGTTTAATGGTGGATTTATAGTGGATATTTTCATTAAATGTGGAACATAGAACATAAATAATAATAAAAAGTAGCCCTATAGAAGAGGTTGAATAGTTATTGGGATAAGAGATGTTCTAAGTAGTTAGGAAGAATGTTTCAGAGTGAAATAAAAACTAAATTTGGATCATTACAAAAATCAAAGTGTGGCATCCAAAAGGAAGATTTACTAGAACAACACTACGAAAAGTGGAAAACATCAACAATGATTCAGTGAAATAAAACAAAAATAGAATAATGAAAAATGCCAAAATTAAGAAAAAAAGATTATGTGGGGTTCATATCCTTATACATTATCTAAATAAGGGTTACCATTTAGTAACTTAACAAAGGATTATTTATTTTATACATCTATTAATATCTAGAATGATGCTTTATAATGATAAAATGATAAAAGATTTTGATGATCAAGACTCGCATATTCATATTTTCCCATAACCAGATGACATTTCCCCGAATGAAAGTGATGTTTCATATAATAATATCAATATCATCTTGTGGAGATAGTTATGAATTAGTTACTTGATCATTAATGGAGATTTAATGTTCCTTATAGGTGTCATCATTGTGAAGGGTTATAGAAGGGTCATTCCTATCCACTTATGAATCCATAATTTTTGCAATGAGTCCCCTGAAAAAATACAACATGATTGATGTAATATATTAGATTAAGAGTCATATAAATGTCTGATTCAGAGTATATGATTTTTTTAACACTGAGATTCATGAGAATAATAGATATAGGAAATCGTATAGATTTATAATTTGTATTCAGATGTCCGCAATAAAATGGAACATAATGTGGCTCGTCAATATTTCTAATGTTTTTAATGGACAGACCCCTTAATGTATAGGGATTTTAAAAATAAAAATAGGACATGATTAAAAAATTTATCTCAATGAAACATTGATTATAGAAAAAATAATATAGATAATAAAATATACATTTAATCATCACTTTGGGTTATATATAGAAAATAAATGCGTAATCAAATTCAAACATGATAAATGATTTAATAGTTTATATTGGTGCATCGAATGATAATAATTTTGAATTCCAATAATGATGTTGTTTTTATATTGGTATAAAATTATAGTGAAATGGAGAAAATTAGGCCTATGCAAAAACATGGGAACTCTAAGATAAATAAGGTGATAAGAACAGACCTCAATGCCCATACCATTCAAATTGTTATATCATATAGTGTAAGATTTATTTTTAACAATGTTTGAAAATTATTTTTCTAGATGATCTAGTTTCTAGATAAACTATTATAGTGTCAGATATATTTAATAAGAATTTTGATGTGTTTTTATCTAATTATATGAAATTAATCCAATAATTTGTGTTTTAGAAAGGAGTGATGGTAGAAAGGCCTCTGATAGCAGACATGGCATTATGTTTTTGATTATCCATAGATTTTGTTGGTTTTTAATTAGTTATTCCTTGGGAATGAGTATGTATTAATTTTTAAAATGTTGATAAATCCCCATTCCATCATTTCAATTTATTTTTTCACAATAGGATTTAGTTTAATTTTACCACACCAAGATGGATTTTTTTGGAGGATAATGCATTTATATGTTATGACTCCAAATTTGTGGATGGATATCCCATTCATAAATCTAAACTACTTCCCTGAATTAATTTTATTTAAAATTTCAAACAATGTATTATAAAAATTCATTCTAAAGGTTTTATGAATAGCTTTGACAGGGAAAATTGGACTATATAGATATATAGAATTGAAATTCCATAATTTTAGGAATAATTTGAGTAATTGGGCAATGATTCACTTAGGAATATTTCCATTATAAAATATTTTGATAACTAATCTAAAATGATCATCATGAAAACAATCCCTGAAGTAATGATAAATTATTTTATTGGACCAATGAATACCAAGGAAACATTAATAATTATGCATAAAAATAAAATATTTTATTTCTATCACATGTGTAGTACAAGTGAAAATATCATTACGCTATTGGGAGACAAGTGTATGATTGAGATGTTTAAGTTAAACACCACTAAGTGTAGGGACATTAATTATAATTGAATAAAAGGTGAAAATATTGTTTAGTAGGTATTATCCTTTTTCAATAATCCAACTATCATCTATGAGTAGTTATAGAGATATTGAAACCTTCATAATTATTTGAATTATATTGAATAATGTGAACATTCAATCCAATTACATAATCTATTTAATTATGAATTTCTCTCATTGTATGAATTATTTGATTCTTATAATGGTTTTGATTTGTTAGTATATCAACTTCATTGTAAATATCATGAACAATGTTAATTCCAGTGCTAATATCTGAAATATTATGTACACTTTCCTCAAGTTTTGATATGTCCCAATACACTTAGTTAAAAATTTCCCTACTTGAATCTATTAACTTATTCATTAGTAATATAAGCTATAAAACACAAGTCAATTATTTTATACCACCGTAAATAGAATATGAAACATCATACTCAATATTTTTTTAGTCCAGGTGTTGTATCATACAAGTATTGAATAATAAAGGGGGAGGATGTTTGGATTCCCCTTTTGAGAGACCGATAATATTTAGATGATTTTCAAAATTGAGCCTTAAGGTGGTTATCCAAGAGACAGAATCCAATGGTTCAAGAACAGTCTCATTGAAAAAATATTTTTCCAGTTTTCTAGAAACATATTTATTTGTATATAATCTATACCTAGTATACGTAGAAATAAATAGGATGAAATCTGTAATATTTTTTCTATAAATTCTTGCATTGAATTACCTGTATAATTTGGAATAATAAAAAACACCAATTTTATATTATGGATTTTGGAATGTGTTAATATGTGTAAGAATCATCCAAGGATCCTCAATTTTGGTGTTAAAGATATCAGACTCATACCAGTGTATATTTATATTTGAATATATTATTTTTCAATATGAAATAATTGAATAAATGAGTGCCATGATTTTTAAACCTTCTAATGACAATATAATCACCAGTTCTAAATATAAAATGGATTCCCATATATGAGTAATTAATTCCCCAAAGGGATTCAACAACTATATTGGAGTTATTGATTCCCACCCTTTGGTAACCCATTATTTCATGATTTAAAACCTCATAAGAGATGTTACTCAATTAATAAAAATTATTTTTTTTAGTGATTGTTTTGAATAAATCCTATCAATTAGTTAGATTTTTAGGAGTTCTTAATTGCATGGAAATTTTTATTCAAGATATTGATTTTGATTCGGAGTTACCTTTTTTTCATCCCCAATAACATTTTTATAGAAGATGATCATTTAGCATTATATGGAATAATATTAATAGGAAATTCCATGCCTATAACGCGCAAATTTTTTAAAATATTCCATAGATTCCACTTTAATATCCCTAGTGTTAGTAATTAAGGTTAAAATTTCAAGTGGAAGAAATCACCTTCTATACTAATTGAGGAAACATTTTAACATTACAAGTATGATAAACATTCTAATATAGAATCATATAATGTTCATTGTCCATCTAGTTTTGAATAAGACTTGGAGTGACAAAAACATGCGGGAATCAAGATTCATCATACATATATCCATTTTGATATTGATTTTGTAATTTTTGTTAACATAATATATACCTTGATCCCCATAGGGTTTCTCCCATTTTATCACTTTTTTGAATTCCATGAATCATACATATGAGGGTTCAATACTATATTGGTAATTAAAATCAAAATTTTCATTTATAATTGGGTTTCAATACCCATTAATGCATGAGCATTTTCCTAAGTAGTGTGATCCTTTTTAGAGAAACCATTTTATAGAACAAACCATTAACATAATTTTCTATGAGGATATTTTCATCCAGTGGTTGTGTTTCAATATCCTTTTCAAAATGAGAAATTTTCTAGGGTTGTGTACTGGTCATAATTTTCTAGGTATGTTGGATGTTCATTCACGTAATTCAGATTATGGCCTTCATTTCTTAAAATTGATGTACCAATAAATACATTTGTTTCTTCATTATTTATAACATCTAAATCCTACTCATCATCAGCCAATAAACCCCACTATTTCATGAAATATTCCTCAAGTATGGGGTTCATTTCCTTTGAATCCTAGGGGTATCAAATTATCTAAAACAATATCCATTTTTGAAAATTCAAGTTTTTAAAATGGATCACCCTTAGTGTCTCTCTCTATAACTCTTTCTCTATATTTCAAGTCTCTATATTATTTCATGGGTTTCTCCCCCATGATATGGCACAACCACATTCAACCTATGATTTTTTTCTTTGATTTTTTATAATGATGATATTTATCCAATTTTTACCTTCAAATATTAACGTTTTCTTGGGTTCAATAGGCCCTTCCTCTTCATAAAACTACTATGATGTGTGATTCATTCTAACCTACTTACTGAGCCCATTGTTTCATTTATCACCCATAGTCGCTTTACATGTTTTTATTCCTACATTGATGAAAATACCTTAGTGTAAGAGATCATTACAGTTCATCTTATGATCATCCTCAGGGGTCCCCTTACATCATGGTATTAATCCTTCCTCCCCAAAGCCCCATTGGAATACTTCCCAGGTTTGTTGTGTATCAAATTTTTTAGCATTTGTGGAAACTTGAGGTACGGTCTGTATAAAAACTTACATGGTTTTTTTCATTTATATATTCTTGGGTGGTTGATTTTTTTTATGATTCCATAAGATTCTAGTCTCTAATTTCCTTTTATTTGTGAAGTTATGGTTTAATTGAAACTAAAAATTGGTTGTCATTTTTGTTTTTTTGGTATTTAAATTCAAACATGTTGTTTTCATTCATCATTTGTTTTTTGGTGGAGATTGATTTGTTTTTTGGATTCCTCTATTGTTTAATTATGTCAAGGGTGGATATTGGTTCAATGATGGTGTCTGAAGATGGTGAGGATGGAGGTCCTTCGGTATGATTTGATTTCATGGTACTCATTATTCAGTGATGATGTCAATGGTCTGGCCGTCTATAGTACAAATGGTGGTTCTAATATGATGATTCATTAGGGTTTCGTTACTATGATGTTTGGTGTTTGTGTTTGAAAAAATTAATATGGCTGATGATGTCAATGGTTTGGTGTTTCTGGGATAGCATTGACTAATGTTGGGTTTTTATCAGATGGTGTGAAATATTGAGCTTAGTAGGTGCATGGACCAATGTATGGGTAGAGTATTATCCATGGGATTTGGTTAGTACTCATCCTATAAAGTTTTATTTTTAATTTTGATCCTTTTTTTATTGTGTATTTTTTTTAATTTCTTCTACATCATATTTATTTGTTTTGATTTTTGAATTTAGAATTCATAATTTGTGATGGTTCACACTAAACCTAAAAAAGAGTTTATTTGTAACATGGAAAAAATTATAAGATATAAAAAAATTTCATTCTTATCCGTTGGATATTTCACAACCTATTTCTAGATCAAATGATTATATGATTTTAATGGCATCAATATCTTTTGAATTAAAATAAAATTACAAATAATGTGCCTCGAAATTTTTTAAAAGTTGAAGAGGGAGAATACTAATAATTAATATCCACCTAAAATTTATTGTTTAGTGGGGTAAGAGTGATAGATTCTAAAAATTTATATACCATGATGGAATCCACAACTATGGAAGAAAACCAACCTTACCCACACTTCATAGCTTGTTCATCCATTTATTGAAGGGGAAACCACAGAAGGGTTTATGTCATTGGCAAATATAGGATTTCTGAACAACCAACTTCAGTGATGTTATTAATATTTTTTATTAATTTATTGTAAAAACTTTGGGTGTATATATACATTAACAAAATATATACATATAAATATAACTTGAAATTTTCCATTATAAAATATATAATAATAATATTTTGACGATATACATATTCAGGCTTACATACATATACCATTTTCAATTTTATTTTCATTTATTGTTTATTTTTTTATTTTTTATATAACATATATTATAATTTCAATGAAATTATGTTAATTAATATATATATATATACTGTAAATTTTTGTTGAAAATATACATTAATAATTTCCACAAGAGTCATTAATTTAAATTTCAACAAAAATTTAAAGGGACAATATCACTAAATTTTTATTAAAATTATACTAAAATTATGATTATAAAAATTATAAAAAAAATTCTTATTTAAGTAATTGGTGAAATTATATTAACACATAAATTAATAATCTAATTTTTATCATAAAATTTGAACAAAAAAATTCATTCAGAGAACACAAGTGATAATTTCCATTGGAAATGTTCAATTCCAATTTGGTAAGGAAATTTATAATTTAATTTTTCTATATAGAAATATATTAATATATAAATAAAAAACATTAAATTTATCTATAAACATTCATTGAATTTTTACATTGGAAACATTCATTGAAAATTTCCATGATTAGATTATAGTTTAAATTTAAAAATAAATTTCCATTTTAATTTTCACGTAATTTGTATAATAATTTTACTAGATGTTTGATTATGAAAAGTGTTGGAAAAATATTTGTTTAATTATCGTTTTAATTATGGTTATATTTTTATCATGTAATTTATATTAATATATATATAATAAAAATATTGGTACATATGATTTATTAAACATTACAATTAAATATGGATAAAAAATATTTTCATAATAATAATATTATTAATAATAAAGTGATTAGTAAAATTCACTATAAAATTGGAGAATAAATTAATAATGTGTCAATATTTATATAATTATTTATTATTTAGTTTCATTTAAAAAGTTATATTAATATTTTTTGGTGATCCCTTGAAAATAATGGACAAAATTATACACAAGGAAGAAATGGGATCTATTTTTTTGAGATGTTGAGTAACCATCATGACATCAATTCCACTTATAAATTGAAATCAAGATCAAAGGAAATTATATTAGAGGATTGTAACTTGATAGTTATTATAGAAAAAATTGTGCTCATGAAATTGATAGATATTTGAAAATATTTCATTATTTGTCTAAGTTTGTTTTTGAATGGTGATATTCAATTACATTTAATTAATTTGATAATTAATCTTGTGAACCATTGGGGTTCTAGAAATCGGAACAACAGTCAATTTAATGGTGTTATTTTGTAACATTCAATATAGTTAGGAGTCATGTAACTAGTTTGGATGGTTGAAAATATCATCATCAAGTTAGGTGTATTTTGGTTTTTTGAATGGGATGTGCGTATCAATCAAATATCTTAAAAAATTACCAGTGAAAAAATTTGGATCAAGGTTCCTGGTGGTGGGTGGGTGTTTTTTGATCCTAAAACTACTAATGATATATCTTCTTATGTTGCAATACAAATGAATATATATCAGAAAAATAACATGTGAGATATATAATATTATTGTAGAATTATGTCGATGCCAATATTGATTTTAAACATCGGGAACTCATCTTACAAAGGGAAAATGGATTTAGATTTGTGGTTCACAATGCACGTGAGAATATCCTATTAGTTTTTAATATTTTTTATGATTTTCGGGCATTTGATTTTGAAATTTATTATGGTGTAGAATAATTTTAATCCTTATAAATTTCATATCAATTATTTTAATGAAGTGGGTAGGAGAGGTGATGGTGAAAATGGAAAATCTAAGGTTGGAGATGAGTAAAAAAAGTAGTTTGTTCCAAAATATTCAGAGGCTGGACATTGTTTGGTTCATTATTCTATAAAAAAAGCACATGTCAATGACAAGATGCTCTGAATTTTGAGTTAAAAAATCATAAGGGCTTCACTATGAGATCATATCTATTAAAACATGTATCAAAATTGATGTAGAATATGAGAATAAATTTCACATTTAGATGATTATGAATATTATTAATATAGTTATAGGATCATCTATTCTGTCTAACCATATTTCATTTATTGTTTTTGAGAAGAAATGCCTAAAATATTACCATAGGTTTGTCGTAGATGATGTAGATCTTGATATTTTGAATAATAATGATCATTCTTATCCTACACCCCAAAAACAATCTGTGGATGGATCTAAGGGGATGGTTAATGTTGCTCACAGATTTATTGAGGTTACTAGGATGGTTTTAAATGATAACCTATTAATAATACTTGTATTGATGTAAATGATAATGCAGATATTGATTTTAGTAATATAGATGTTGATTATTCTCCTCTATTTGAATGGGATTCTTACCTGGTGGATATTCTTGTTCTTTCATATTTAGTTGGAGAACTATTTAGTATATTAAAAAGGTTGTAGTAACAGTTAATGATTCATTTACTCTTAGAATGCGTTCTATTGATTTTTCTGGGGAGCCTTTTCATAAATAAATGAGTCCTCCAAATAAATATAATGTATCTTCTTTAGGGATTTTAATTTCACGATATATAAATTCTTGATCATGCAGATACATGAACGTCTACAAATGAGAATAAAAATCATAGTTTACCAAGGGGCTTAGAAAATATGAAATAAAATGGTGGAAAGAATGTATTGGTAAATAATCAAAAATGTAAATATTTGCTTCTAGAATATTTGTGGGGTAAAAAATGTTGGGGCACCTAGATCCCTATGATGATATATTTCGATTCTCAATCTTGTAAAATTCATGATGTTGAACCCGGGATGCATTTCCCAAAATGTCATTGTATTAAATTTGATAAAATAAATTTTAGTTTATTAGTTATTACTACTACTAATATTGATGTTCAAAATTTATAGGTTATTTGTTTTATTTCAATAAAATACTACCAAATATTAGCATCAATAATCATATGGGTTCTCCTCATTATTATATTCTATTAGAGGACATTTCATATTCTATTAATTTTTATTTTATTAGGTGTCATGATACAAGAAATCAATAGTATGATCATTCCATGAAAATTAGAATCATCAATTCTAGACCTTGGTGATTTCAATGTCATTATTTATTATAATGAAAATATTACATTTACAATAATTCTGATAGAATTAATAAAATTCATGGAATATATTGAATTAAATTTTATTTTGGAGGATTATATCATGGTTTCAAGATTGACATGGTATAATAGACTTTCTACAATCTACCTATATAAGGATTTTGCGAATAAAAATGGTGTGGACACTTGGGTATCTATTTGTAGTTTCACCATTTATTATGTAAAATATAATGAAAAGTTTATATAATTTTTTTAAATATCATACCATGCATTCATATAACATACATGACATGTATCAATTTAGAATATATATTTGTTGGGTGAGATTTAAACCCCTTACATCATGGTTTTTCTGTAATAACATTACCTCACCAGCAAGCTCTCCATGTGTTGAGTAATAGGAATATATTTATACACACACATAAATAATTATAAATATGTATTCATAAATAATAATATTAATGAATAATAATAATGAATAATAACAAAATAAATAATACCAAAATGATGAGAACCATGGTTTAACACCCGTTATCCCAAAATTTATTGAAAATAAAACAAACCTAAATTATACTAGTATTAATATAAAATAATTAATAAGTAATAAATAAAAAAATATTTAATGAAATTAAAAAAATCAAAAAAATATATAATTTATAATAAATAAATTATGATGAATAAGTAATTAAAAATAATAATAAATAATAAATACATAGTAAGTAAGTAATAAGTAATTGATCATTAATAAATAATATATATAAACTAAATAATAATTAAAAATTAATTAATAATTTAATAATTATTAAATAATAAAGTAAAATAAATAATAAATTAATATATTGTAAATAATCATATTAGGTCATTGCCTTTACGATCAATGAAAAAACACAGATGTCACAAATAATAAATTAAATAGTTTTAAAAAATATTACATATATTTATATATAATTACACATAATAATTAACATGAGATGGGCTGTGTCCATGTTATTAAAAATGTAAAATAGAACCCCTAATTGACTAGGTTATAGACCTATTACATGTCATGAAACTTAAATGAAATGGATAGATATACCATAAAATGTAGAATCCAACAAGATGATCCAAAATCACATAAACAATCATTCATGCCCAGTAAGTTCCAACGGATGATGAAATCTCAAAATTGTCCACTATCCATGTAACCACCATTCTTTGCTAGAATCTGAACTATATTATAGATGATAGGAAGTGTGTATCCTTCTTGAGTCACCATCGCCCTCTTTAAGAATGCCGTGCAACCGTCACAGTATCCAACACCCTCGTGCATTGACATCCCTCAAGCACCACCATCAACCCAAGATTACTCATAAGTGAACCCGATCCTATTGAACTAAATATGATTGTGATACAATAGCCTCATTGATTGATGGTTCTACATGAGCACCACATTCCCAACGAACAAGCGATTCCTTGTTCCTGTCTTTGATTATACTTGTTCTCCATGTCCTAAAACCATAGATCAGAGTATATATGTACTGAATTATACACCATGAGTATACCCTACTAACAGTGAGTTTAATTATATGAAATAAACTGGACACCCTTCTTGTAATGTCTCCCCACCACTAACACCAATTATAATCATAGATATGTAGGCCACACAGTCAAACTATCATCCTTCATATTAGGCAGGTAAACTCTACCATCCAATATACATCCTTTTGAAAGGAAGTGACCCTTCATATACTGAACATTACTAATGAACATGGTTTTCCCCAACTATACGATGGAGAAATCCCTTAGTTCAATATAGTAAGGATATTATGATGTCTCCACTCACAGTCTTTCTCTTATAGGAAGATCTTCTCTCAATAAAGTCATGATCACCTACAACATATAAATAACATGGTTCTGGGTCAGTAACCTAGGTAGTGTAACCCCACTCAAGAGAGCCAATGTCAGCATTGACTCTTATTACATTGTACTATAACACAATGTTTAACAAAATCATCCCCTTATCATTAGGTTTGAGCTCACTACAAACCCTCAACATATAGGGCTAGGGTTTTCCATTGGGGGAAGAATTCTCTTATATAGGAGATCGATCATATATATGATTACATATAAATTTATTTAATTAAATTAATATATATCATATAAATAATATAAATATAAATAAATTTATATAAATTTATATAAATATAACATGAAGGCACACACACACAACATCCAATAGAATATATATAAATGTATATACGAACATCATATATATAAATATACATTAATTTATATCAATATAAATAAGTGGATATAAATATCTAGAAATATATATAAATATAAATAATTGTATATATATGTTTATAAATATATATTAATATTATATTAATATATCTAAACTCACACTTATATGTAACAACACTCTTCAATTGGAATCAAATCAAATACCTAACTTTTAAATAATCTAGGCTTGATGGACAAAGAAGAATATGAATAAATTGTTAAACAAAGTTCAAATCACATTGAATGTCCAATAATACTCATATACAAACAACAAAAAGTTTTGGAAGCATTTGGTTAAAATTTTAACCTCAATAATACAATTATCAATGTTTCCCCATTTTTTAGGGGGCAGAGCTCATTACAAACATCAATTTTGTATATGGTAGATACTAAATTAACATCAAGATAAAAAATATTACTTTTTGAAGATGAAATACGTTGTTTACATTCTATAAGAAAATAAATAATTTCATTAAATATTATCACATTTATGTCTAATTATTTATTTAATAATTTTATAATCTATTATTTGAATAGGTTTAGAGCTAATATGGAAAATCAGATCAAAAGTTATAGTCATTAATTGTCAATATATGATTTTCAACAGATGTATTTATAATTTAAATATAAAATGATTACTAAATAATAAGTATAAATAATTCATAATGAAAAATAATAATTCATAAAAATATTAAATAATTAATAATAAATAATATATATTTTAAAATAATAAATTATATTTATTGAGAAAAGAATTATTTTTAATTAATAATAATTTTATATTTACCCATTAATTTAGAATCTGGTTTTATATAAATTCATCTTAAAAATTAAAAACAAATCATAAAAATATATCATATTTTTGGTGGTTTTTGAAAAACCATCACTACTAATAAATAGTGTGGAATTTTAAAAAAACTACCCCTAAATCATTTTTCTTGAATAATTTAGCAACGGTTTTGAATCAATGCTAATACCCAGTCATGAAATTCAATTTTTAAATTCATGGTATTCTTTTTTTCCTCTGATATGATGTTCAAAATATAAAAAATAATACTCCAGGAATAGGGTAACAAATTATTTGTTTGAATTGATCTTGTATAAAACACTTTGGAGGACTCCTTGTAATTTTATGTTGAGATCAAAAGACATGGTTTTTGAGTAGCAGGACTCCAAAGGGAACATGATATTAATTTTATGATCTACTACCTCCTCAAATTTAAATCAAAATCTCTCTTGGAAACCATTGGATATAGGTTGAAGTGTTATGGAGAAAAAATGAACTCTTTCTTTACCTATCATCAAAAGGCCATGAAGGTCAATAGACATATCACCTAAATTAAATTTTAGTATGTAGATATTTAAAATATGATTGTATGAAGGATTATTATATATTTAATTAATATAATCTATTAATGTTGAGTCTGAAGCCTCAGTTTATATGAGGAAGGGACCTCAGTACAAAGAAAATCATGCAACATGAAGTACAAGGAAGAACATAGTGAGACTCGAACTCGAGACCTCCCTGAGACCCACAAGAGAAGCCACCAACTTTTCTGCACCCTGGGGTAAAAATTAATAGAATCTATTTAACAAGGATAACACACTTATACAGGAAAACGTTTCTAGCATCATTCCTCAAGTGGAAGAACCCTAGTTTAGATTTTTTTTGAATTTCATTTTTCTAGAGGATTAGGGTACAGTCTAAAATGTTTTGGGTAATTTTTGTATAATGTTCATTCAGTATGGTATTCTAACTAGAGATATCAAATATCAATTCCCCACATAAATTCATGTGGTTAATAACAGTTATTCCAAATAGAAATATAAGGCTATTTTTCTAGGTGACTCTGTTTGTAAAATTATTTGAAAGAATAATACTAACAGAATAGATATAATTTCTAGTTATCCTGTTTTAAAAAATTTGTTTAGTTTTATCCTGGGTAGCCACATACATGAATATTTTATCACTATTATAATGATTCAACCGTCTCAAAAAATCCCCAATGGATGCTAATATTACCCTAAAACATGATGTCCTTATATCCTTTGATATAATGAGTTGGGAAATTATTCATATGTTTCAATCCCAGTATGAAATTTATCGAGGTTTCATTAACAAGATTCGAAATCAATTTAAATTTATTAATATTTTTATTCTTTATAGGGGATTTCATATGGGATTATTCTTTTTCTCATATGTTTAGATATATGGGTTCATCTCTCAGCTCTTGTTATTATATTTCTTTAAGAGAACCAAAGTAATATTATTCAAAAGATGGTTGATGATTGAAATATTAAGGTAATGTGGGATGGAAGTGGTATTTAAAACTATTATAATATTTCAAAATTATAAATTATTGTTATTTTATATTATTTTTAAATGATAATACTAGAAAATTAAACATTTTATTAATTAATTAGGTGAATATATTATGAAAAGAGTATAATTGGGTTCAATACTATGTTTATCATGGAAAAGAATATTGTCATATTAAGATGTAGGACTTTTTTGGATCATCATACAGGGATCTATTTGCATCTCCTTCCTTGGGGATCCAATTTTTTTTGTTAATTCCCAAGGTTGTTTTTATGTTGATGTTACTTTCCCTATCGGAAGGAAACAGGTTATATTTAAATAGAAGCGTCTTTTGATCGCAGGTAGAATCAGTCTCGTATTTTATATCATCTTAATTTATTTGGATTATTCAATTATGTTTTATAAAAGACCCTTAGTTCTTTTGAGAATCATAAACACTATGATCGTAATTTTTTTACTTGGATGAATATTTTAAATAAAAATGGTATCTATTTTTTGGATTGTTTTTGTTAATATCTATGGCTGGAAACAAGATTATCAAGAATCTATGGGGAATAATGAAACATTTAATTCCCAATTTATGAGGATGACTCTCAAATTTAAATATAAAATTCTCCATTTTGTGAAGATATTATTTCTCAAGAGAATGATCGAGGGTCACTATAATCATCTCTATTAATCATTTTATATAAATCAATAGGAATCATATTTAAACATTCTGATTTATTCCAAATAGGTTGTCTCTAATATCAATAAAATCAACTTATTTGTGGACATATGGATATGTTCTCCACATTCTTCTTTATAATTTAGTAATGGTTTGATAACTGATTTAAGAATAACTACCTGATATTAGCTCAATTGTATTTATGATTTTCTTTTCTTTTTGAAGGACCATGTTATAATTTGACTTTTTATTCACAATCATGATAATGTTTTGGTATAAAAACCAATAATTTTATTTTCCCAATTCCATAAATATATTTTACTTTTTCATCCATGTTGAATTGACTTATGATATTATTTGGATGATCTATTTTCATAAGTCCAGGATAGAACCCTCCATGTATTTCCTTTTTTTTGGTGGATTTCCAACTATAATGTTGTAAGTGATTTTATTTTCTCCAGCCTTTACTTTGTCACATTTTAATTATTAAGGCTCAAGATGAAATTAAAATATTTGGATGTTTTTTAAATTTATATTGAAATTTATAATGATATTTTTAAATTTTTCTATAACTTAATGAATAAAACTATAATTTAAAATGAGTATTTGGTATTTTATTTTGTTTTTTGAAAAATTATTCCAATGGATTTTGGGTTTTTGGGTGTGATAATAAATCCTTTAAAAATTTATTAATACATTTTTTAATTAAAATTTAATATTTTTAGTGACATATTTTGATTTATTCTTGAAAATGGTGATGCATAGTGGTGAGTCATGTTTTAAAAAGATTGTGAAAATGTAACCATGGGATTTACTTTTGTACATAGGGTTATTGATACTTTTCTATATTTATATTTTAGTATGATGTTTTTCTATTTTATTTGAAAATATAGAGTACATTTTATTTGATAATTATAAATAAATGTGGGTTCTATTATAGGATTTGTATGGTTAGATTATAATTTTCAATGATGGTGTATAGGAATGTTGATTTTCCTTAAGCTCACATAAAAAAATTCTATTCCTCCCTTGTGTGTACTTGAGTTTTTAACTGTGTTTCCCATATGCAACAAATTCCATCTGAAATACCCCAGATCCTGCTAAGATTTGAGGGGTGAATGAGGGTGTCAAAATTTTCTTCAAAAATGACGGATCTCATTACTATGTTGGTTGGAACATGTTATACCATTTTCATGAGAATGAGTAGTAATCAAACAATCACTTTCAAGATAGAACATTGAAATTTTACTTGCATCACAACTGAGGGATAGTATATAGAGAATACACTAATAGTGTGTCATTTGTACCTAAATCCCATAATATTAACTAGTCTTGGAGTACATCAGTTTAGAAATAGTAAGCATCCACCAAGCACATTGTGTTTACAATATTTTATAGATAACACATTACGTACCTCAAAACACTTCCACAGTGTCTTTCATGTTCACTATGTTGGAATGGGTCTTAACTCAGTTTATTGACCTAAATTTCACTTCAATGGATTTAAATTACATCATAAATAATTAAATGTGTATATATACTCTATTGAATTCCATTTTTTCCTGTAGAATTAATCCTCTTTTTCATGCACAGTTAGTTTTATAGACTGTTACTCCATGTACTGCACTACTTCCTCCATGTACTGTGCTTCTCCAGCAGATTTGGATACTTCCTCCATATATTATACTTCAATAGGTCATGAGTGTTCTTCAAAGATCACATTTCACTTCTATAGTATTTCTCCTTTTCCCAAACAACTATTTGATTCTTCAATCAACCGCTTCATCCGCGAACTGTCACCTCTTATGTGAACCATATTATCCATCACAGTGTTTTTCCCCCAAGTATCACATTAATTTTTACCAAATTCATCCATGGTTTATAAAAAAATATACACTACTTAATAAAGTTATATGTTCTCCTTATATAGGAAAATGGATCTGAAAATTTTTCTAATCTTTTTTAATTAAACATTCAATGTGGTACACCCATCACAAAAGACAACTTCACCCATAATGCATTTTTTCTACAAATTCTTGGTACAAAATATATTCATTTTAATTCGTATATATGCCCCGTTAATGAATATATTAATCATTTTCACAAATGATGTTCCATATCACGAACCTCAAGACTTTAACGAACAACTTTCCCTTCATGAACCATTTTCTCTACATTGTCTACATACTATTGTTTGTGGTCATCATAACATTTCTATGAGGATTTCCTTCCTATTATGGATTTCATTTTCAGTTCACTAACTTCCTATGTGTTACACGAACATTCATTCACAATCCTTGAACTATGCACTCATATATGGAAAATCATCATTTTCCAAAAAATATCCCAATATAGAGGCCCAATGATTTGGACGACACTAGGAAACTGTGTGACCTTAAATACCCACATTGGCATGTAATATAAGATCACTTTCCATGAATACTCCTTGTTCAACCATATGTGGATTGACCATAAGCACAAACCATACAATAGATCTAGCAATGAATACCCTTTTTTAAAATAATCTCCCCTTTTGTTTTTTTGGAAATCTCCATATAAATTAATTTATGTTGAAGAATATATCAAAACCAAATATTCATGAAACAACTAATTCCAAAATTTATGTCTACATGAGCAATGATAAATGTAGAAAACTAATGGATCTGAATGAATCAGGTTATTATTTATTGGAAATCATAACAAATACACAATATATTTTTCAAAAACGAACAACATGAAAACCATATTTTTATATTTTTTATTCCCCCCTTTGTTTCATCAACACTCATGTAGTTTCTCAAATATCTTACATTTACCTTAAAAAATAAACGAATTTACGTTATCCATTCTACCCCATTGAATATAAATGTAGAGAACCAATTATTGAACTTGTGGATCTCAAAACACAATCCCCTGAATAGTATCTCCACCATAAAACTGCCACCACTAAAACAAACAAAATAAAATAGTTAACATAACTAGGGAGAGGGGCCCACTCATTTCCTCCATATGCACTGGGAGGTTGTTGAACATAGATTTGTAATCAATGTTTCTTGAACACATGTTATGAAAATAGATTGAGCAGTATGTTATCCACTTTATCATCATTTCGAAATGATCAATTTTAATAATGACTTGTTCAAATATAAAATTGATAATGAGATATCATATTTCAATGTGTTTCATATGAGAAATTTGAACATTATTCATAGTAATATCCATGCAAATAATATTATCATATTGAATTACCATTTTCTATTACAAATTATAAACAATATCAGTCATTTGTTTCATTATATATAGTATTTAATTGCAATCCTTTATTTCAAAGATATACGCAGCTTCAACAGTACGGAGAGGAGTTCTTTATGGATTCATACAGAACCACCCCACATATTTCCTTTCAATAAATAATGCCTTCCCACTTCTGGAATTTTTATCAACCACATATCTAGCCTATTTGGCATCATAAAATGATGAAAATTCATTATTTACTCTAGAATAAAAGTATAACCCATAATATTGTGTTCCTTGAATGTATTGCATCATTCTTTAAAATACCACTATTTATTATTCGTTTGGATACCCTTGAAATTGGTATACTAAACTTGTTGAAAAGAAAATATAATTCATTGTTTTAGTTATGTAAAATATGCTACCAATGACTCTTGTATACACGGTGGGATCCCTAGTTGTCCAATAATAGGCTTTCCATGTTTGTTTAAACTGAATTCGATGTTGAAAATGTATTGGACTCATGAATATTGAATTTCATCGGAAAAATTCTTTATTAAATTACTTATGAAATAAAATTGCATTCATTCCTCAAAATCACTGGTAACGCTAACAAGTTTGTGAGCTCACAAATCATAGATTTTTCAAATTTATATTTCATGTGATTAGAAAATTCATCAACTAAGACCTACCAGCATCCATCAAATATAATAGAATCTGCATAAACCATAACAATGAAATGATCTTTCAATGAATTATTCACAAAGAGATTTTGATAGCCTTTTTATTTAATTTCATGCTTCTTCAGATAAACATCATGTTGGGAAATACCATGCTCTTAGTGCCTGAATCAAACCATACAGTTCCTCCTTTAATCATATAACCTATGTTTCATCATTACTAAGGAGAAAACCCACCTTTAATTCAATGCAGAATTATTTTTCAAGAAAACCATTTAAAAAATATTATTTGACTTCCATTCGATAAACATTATATCCTATTAGAATTTCCAGGGCATGGAACAATCAGATTGACTTCATTCTAATCGTCGAAGAAAATGTTTCATCAATATCAATACCTTCAACATGAGAAAATACTTTATATACAAATATTTACATATTTATGATTGCCTTTCCATGATCATATTCTTTTCTAAAATCTAGTTTTAATAATCACCTTTCTATTTTCGGGTCTCTTAACTAGATCCCAGATTTATTAATTTTGATTTGTCCCAACTCCTCATTCAGGTATTTTATCCAAGATTGTTCTTTTACATATTGTTCAAATGATTATGGTTTTAAAACTATTGGGAGGACTATTTTTCATTATTACTCATTCTCATTATCTGTGAATGTGATGTAAAATCCCCATTAATGTTGGATTTATCAATTTCTACTCATCAATTTCTCATGTGAGGATCAGAAGTGTTTTCATTATATGTGGCTTACTCTTAAGATTCTAATTCAAAATCAATATCATGTTGTGACCAATGAACATTTTTAACAATATCATATACTATTGTATTTTAATCTGTTCCATGTAAACATTATTCATGAACTTCTATCCCATCAGCATAATAATTCGATAAGGAATTTGTGGTTTAATATTGGATGATCATAATTTATCTTCTTTCCATAATTCCAAAAAAAGATCCTTGATACATTTGTAGGACTTTAATTTCATTTAATATCCATGTAATATTAATTTGGATGCAGCGCCACCATTATTTTGTGTATTTCATTTTTTGTTACTAATGAAACATTTACTTATGAAAACACAAAAAAAAAATCAAGGAGGTCTTACTCCCACTAAAAAACTATTATATCGTATTTATTATCCCATATAACACCTGATTTTATTTTCAATATACATTGTATCATGAACAACCTCTTTCCAATATTATAGAGAGAAACAATTCTCAATAAGCTTTGTTTTATCCTTATTGTTCATTTATTGATTCCTAAACTCAAAAAATAAATTTAGTTTTGGGGTTATCATAACAACCACCCCATGTTTTATTCCACGTTTATAAAGCTATTTCTCAAATGAAATGGATGTTTATTCCCAAAAATTATCAGACTTCATATCTTTGATTTTTTTACAATATCATTCTCAGCTATTTAGAAATAGTTTTTCATGCAATCAAGAACATAATATTTTATGTGAATAACCATCACAAATGAAATTCTAATATAATCATAACTGAAATGAATGATATTTATTTTCTATATGTTCCATGAACTTTTATCAAAATAAATATATCTGTATGGATGATATCATGATGATATTTTACCCTTTACTTATTTTTTCAATATGAACTGCAATCTAACATCAATCATATGAATGTATGAATAGTTTTTTCCATTCACATATCAGATTGGGGATGTCCAGGAAAATATTCTACATAGGTATCATTTCCATTTATTTTCTATTAATGTGATCTATCCTATGATTCCACAAGTTTATTTCTTCTACAATTTTCATAGGGAAAATGTTCTCTTTAATATCAACACGATATATGTTTCCATCTATTGTACATATTTTCATATGATAAATCAGAATAATTTCAATAATAGTTCACCCATTTTGAATAAATGTCACCATTAATCCCAAGTCACACAGTTTGCTCACACTCAAGAGATTTTAACATGAACCATCCATATATAGAAAATCGGTTATCTTCATCTTTCTGTTAGCCAATTTAGTTCTTCCACTATCTTTGATCATCAAAATACTATCATTACCAATCCTTACTGATCAATCCAGCATTTTCATAATATTCATTAATTGATATTATGTTCCCATAAAATGGGATGAGAATCTTCTGTGTAGGTTCTAAGTGATTTTGTTTTTTTATATTTTAAGGATTCTCTTGCAAGTATGTATTTTTCTATTTTCTTCATTTCCATCAATGAAATATTAGTTTTAGGGAAGGTAAGGATGAAATATCAAATAAATATTCAATTTGATCATTCTCATACTTTTCTTATAAAGGTGAAAACCTATTTGTAATTGAAACATTTTCTGGTTGACAAGTATTGCATTATATATGATTACTATATGTAGTGTTCATGGAATTCCTCTTCATTTAATAAACAACATTATAGAAAATGTTACAAAAATTAAAACAATCTCCATAAAAATTACTTATTCTAATTTTACTCATATATGAATTTTTTATCCATTTTGAGTTCTTAGATATTCCACATTTATATAGATCCTTTAATAATCAAATTATGACATGGTATGTCCTACATATCCAATGAATTGACATTTTATAAGAGTAAAAATTTTCACATTTATACTCCTCCTAATGTATCCTTCCATAAGAAAATAGTTTGACTTGAATTCCTTGTGGAAACCAATGGATTATTTTCAATTCTCCTATCAGTTTTATTTAAGGATTTAATTGTTTGGTCTTCAAGAAAAATTGCAATATATCCAAATTCAGCTTCCACTTATTTGGAATCATCTTATTTCTAGCAATCGATGATTCAAAAAGAAATACAATTAATCATTTTTCTATTCATATAGATATTAGATCATCTAAATCCTTCGATACTCCTTTGGAACCACGCATATCCATATCTATTAGTTCAGAATCTGATAATCATTCAAACAACATTTTCTTCTTTTCACGTTTTGAATTTGATTATTTTACTAGTTTACTCATATGGGTAACAACTTATTCTTGAATCCCCTCAATAGTTTAGACTTATCTTCTTGTATTGATGAATGGTCATTGTTAAAAATCCCATGTCCATCAATTATGAGATTATGTTCCTCCACATCTATTGTGATTTCAAATGCTATTGACTATTCTTTCACTACTTATTATAACCACTAAATTTCAACTTCAAGTTGACTGATTCATTATGATGAATATATCCCAAATTCTCTCCACTCTTTTCATCTAATATATTTGTAGACGGCAGAAAAGTCCGTTGTTCCCAAACGAAGCTCCGGATGCGGAAAGCGAAGTGATATTTGGAGTCAGAGGCACGTTCCGGAGGGCCCGGAGGACTTGCGCGAAATTTCAGAGGCCCGCGCGCAAAGTTGAGTCGCGGCGCGCAATCCTCCCGGGATGCGCGCAATGCGCTAGGCCGGCGCGCTATTTTGCGCGCCCGTGGCCTGCGCGGCTCCCTTGCGCGCCGGGTCCTGATTCCGCGCCCGAGAAGGGAATTCCGCGCCCGAGACCGGATTCTGCGCCCGGGTTGCCTATAAATATAAGGCGACCCCCGACGTTTTGAAGGTTGCCAGAATCCGAAGCGTCGCTCGTTCGCGCAATCCAACCCCTTCCGCGCGCAATGCCGATCTTCAGGTAACCTCCTTTCTTTCGCGCAATAGAGCCTTGGGGTTCGCCTTCGCGTGTAATCCCCATGGCTCCTTTCCTTTGAATAATCCTTAACCCGAAGGCCTTTGCGCGCAAAAGAAGCCTCTTGCGCGCAATTGCCCCCGGGTGCGCGCAATCCAGCCCGATTGCGCGCACCCCCCATTTTCAATGTGGACATTCGTTAGAGAATGAGCCGTTGCCCCCGCGTGCTACCCGAAGCCCGGTGCGCGCAATCTCAATCATCCGCGCGCAAAGGGCTGGCCCGATTGCGCGCCAGCCCGCCATTTTGCGCGCCGACCTGCTGTTTTGCGCACAAAGCTCCTCTTTTGCGCGCAATCCGCCAGGGTCGCCCCCCTTGACCCCCTGAGGGTACCCTCCTGCATGGCGCCCGATGATCTTCATCCTGGGTGCCCGCACCATGCGTTGTCTTCCCATGCGGCCCTCCAGGCTCGCGCGAAGTGACACGGACCCATCAGCGGCAATCCATCGTCCCACATGACGTTAAACTGCATTCGTCCAACACGACGTTAAACTGTGCATAGTCCAACACAACGTTAAACTGTATATCATCCAACACGACGTTAAACTGTACCTCGTCCAAACTACAAGACGTTAAACTGTTCAGCATTCGTCCCGCATGACGTTAAATTGCATCCGTCCAACATGACGTTAAACTGTACCACGTCCGCACTGCAAGACGATAAACTGCCAAGTGTTTTGTCCAACATGACGTTAAACTGTACCACGTCCACGCTATAAGAGGTTAAACTGCCAAGCACCTTCGTCCTCAACACACGACGTTAAACTGTACTTCGTCCGGCAAGACGTTAAACCGTCCGCTTCGTCCTCAACACACGATGTTAAACTGTACTTCGTCTGGCAAGACGCTAAACCGTCCGCATCACCCGATCCCGTGCCCCGCACGCAGGGCCCCCCCGGGTTTGGATGTGGCCCCCACCCGCTCGTCTCTGCAGGGATGTCGGGATTGTCCATCTTTAGGGACGATTTAATGGGAGCGGCTTTTCCCTACGGGGGTAGGGTATTACAAACCCCTAGTTTCTTGTGGGGGGCCGCGCATGTGTATCTCCATTGCGCCTCCCCACTGCCGAAGCCAGTAGAGGGTGTGACTGGGATCGAGGTGTCTCCTACATTCGGTCCAAGTCCCTTCCAACTGAGTTTTGCCGCTTCCAGGCTGCCTCAAGTGCGTAAGTCCTGACAGAATGAACTACGCGGACGTTGATCCCTGTCTTCTAAACAGGGTACGTAGGAAGCCTCCCAGAGGTTCAAGCCCACCACCTGGTCGTCCCGGTCGTATTCACGTCGGTTCGTCCATCAGTGGACCCCTCCAGGGTTCACGCTTGCGTCGATTCACCTATGAATCCGCCCCTGTGGGAGACTGCCCGTGTGTATCTCCACTGTGCCTCCCCACAGCCCCTTTTTCCATTTCTCCTTTTATCGTCCAGCATGACGTGAAACTGTGATCCACCCGGCCGTTCCATCTCCCTCTGTGCGTGGTGGTTCGGTTCAATCCTCCGCCCAGCGGCCTCGACCTCTTCGTGAGTCGGCTTGCCGACGTCCAGCATGACGTTAAACTATATACCCGAACTACGTTGACTTTGATCCGTGCTAACACGCGGTACGTAGGAAGCCCCTACGGGGTCCAAGATCTTCACTCCATCATCCATCCTGATCCTTACCCAGGCCTCCACATCCCGGTGGGGTCATGCCACTTCACTCCACTCCATATCACATGGGAAGCCGCCCATGCGTTGGCCCCAGCGTCGGAGGTTCCCCGCAAGGGGTTCTGTCATCTGATCCACTCTCCGTGTTGATCAGTCCGATGTCGTCCCCGCTGGACGTTAAACTCGCGGCATACCCTGTGTTAAACGTGGGAAGCTGAGGAAAACCTCAGGTGACACAGTTCCCCGCACCCAGTGCGGGATGCCTCAGGCCCTCCTGCCTTCGAGAAGCCCTATTAGGGACGGAAGACAGACATGCAGAGCCGCAGTATTACGACACGCCCCCAGCACCCAGAGCCACCCAGCCTCCTCACCGCAGGTTGCTGCCCCGACCAGACTCCTTGGAGCGTCTGGGCGGAAGCAGCGTAATTAACCGGTGTCCATGAAGATATGGCGCCGGGAACGAGATTCACGAGCATGTCTTAAATCTATGAGGGAGACCCGGATTAGGCGACGAGTTCCGAGGAGACGTCCAAGGAAGGAGGAGCTGACATCCCATCATCCCGGTTTCGATCAAGGAGTAGACTCCCCTGAATAAGGGACGGATGCCGCCCGCCTTTGGAAAGCGGGACTGCGGGACCACAAGCCGCGCGCCCATCCCCTCGGGTTGACGGGTGCACGCGCGAACGCGTCCTGGCGGAACAGCGTAACCTGACGCACATCCGCACCGAAACAATATTTAATCCCAATCATTCCAAGATCATCCTTATGTGGTAACATTATAATAGTAGATGAAATCAAATTATTATCCCTAGTTTTATCTTTTGATGGTTTTGACTTTTCATCTATATCCAAAATAGATGTATTTTTTATAGATTTAATCCATGGATCTTCTTCCACAAAAATTTTGTATTAACATTCTTCATATTAAAATAAATAAAATTTATGAAATTTAATTCTTGATTTAATGTCTCCCTTTTGAGAGAACCTTTTTTGAGGATTCTGTGAGTTTCCAAAATCATTTTCATCATCATCAAAATTCCCAAAGTATTGAGGGGATGTGTTCCCAAATCTACCATAAAAATGTAGGCCAAGGGTAGATTTCCTTCAAAAACCCCATTTCCTCCATTGAATTTCTTGGAAGAGAGGGAATTATATTCATCTTCCCCATTAAATTCCAATGAACTAACTCCATAAATATCATTTGTTTCCATTTATTTGAATGACATTTAATTTCTATCATGGGATGTTGAATAATCTAAATTTACTCTCATTTCATAAGCCACCACACTACTTAGTAGATAATCCACAGAATTCCTAGACAAATCCCATTTCTTCAAGCGCTGACACATTTGGATTACAATTAGGTGGAATCCCTCTAATGATTTTATTTTCAATGTCATTGTCTTTGATCTCTTAACCATGACCTATAATTTCTCACAGAAATTCAGTAATTTGATTGAAGAGGGTATCTACATTTTCATCAGGATGCATCTTTTAATCATCCATCCTATTATAAAAAACATGGAGTTTTTCCTTTGTATCATTTTTGTCACCTTCTTGTATATTCTATATTATCTTACACACATCCTTTATAGAGGTAAAACTCATGAAATTTAGATAACATAGACTGGAAAGAGATTTAGGGAGGGAATTATATACATTATCATATACATCATGACTTTTCCAATCGGTATCAATCATAGACTATAAGTCTACAACATAAACCATTACAAATCATGACTTACTTCATGAATTATCATTAAGGATATTTTCAGGGTTAGAACCA
Organism: Viscum album; assembly: GCA_963277665.1. Taxonomy (NCBI): domain Eukaryota; kingdom Viridiplantae; phylum Streptophyta; class Magnoliopsida; order Santalales; family Viscaceae; genus Viscum; species Viscum album. The sequence continues at coordinate 979,357,651 of OY728161.1, forward strand.
TAGATAATTACGCCATAACTATTACATACTTGACCCAAAAATTACTTGTGGGCAGTTACTCTTACTATCCACTTTTTCCACAAAAGGGAACCCATTAAACAAACCTCGAATTCTTTATCATGAATAAAATAATCTTTACTTCTTCCATTATCATACCCATCCATATACCCTTTGGAAAAAATTTAAAAAACATGGTATGATCATAAAAATTTCAGTATGGAATATAAAATATAGAATAAAACCCTTAGTATGTGAATATTTAAATCCGCAAGAAAACAAATTCTCAAAATCAATGTATTCCCCCCATAAAATATACACTATTTTATTAAGGTCATTTAATCATAATATTCCTAAAAACATTATAAAAATCATATATAATAAAGGTAAAAATATTCGTTAATATAATACTTATATTTTAGCATTCACATCTACATAGGGAGTAAACATCATGGTTATGGTCAAAATACGCATCCCATTATATTCCTTAAATAAAATAGTAGAAACCATAATGACTACCTCCATCACAATACCCAATAAACTGAAGATCTATCACAGGATCAGCTAACCACAGTTTATCATGGAACCCACATTATACATAAATAATTTCCCTATACCATTACATAATCATAACAAATAAAACCTTCAAAAAATAATCATTTCCACTGTTAAATCGCATTTAATCGCTACAATATTTGGACTCATAAATGAAAAAAAAATTAGAATTAAATGGTAAACATTTAATGTAAACATAAATACATAATATTGAAATAAATGCAATAAATTATATTCATGATGTATATGTTAAATTAAAAATTCCACATTATTGAAATATCAATCCAATTTTACAACTCATTTAAAACATTTGAAAAGAATAATTTTTATTCAATTTTTTACATAAAACATTTAATAATTAATAAAATTAAGATTTTAAATAATTATTGTTCATAAGATAAGTATGTAAACAATTTTTATTGCATAGAAATAGTTGGGACTAATTTAGAAGATAAAATCATTAAAACATTTAAAATGATGATTTAGTTAAAAAGCCATGTAACACATATGAAAAAAATTGAATAAAAACCATTAATGAAAAAAAATTAACATCGTGAGAATATTGAAATTCATGATATAAAAATTCAAAATGGTTTTATGTAGACATTATAGTTTATTAACGGTTCACAATATCATGATATGCCTCAAGGAAAAGAGATTGAGATGAATTCCCTTACAAAGATAGTATCCCTAGATTAAGGATAAATCAATCACATAATTCTGTGTGAAAAATATAAATAAACCCAACAACAGTTGCTAACATGTGTAAACCAATCAATGTTCATTCACACATATTCCTGGAAAAACAAAACTATGGACATTGACATATAACTCAATAAAAGGAGATTGAGTTACGATTTCCCTTACCACGAGTTTGACTTGTCTTGTTCATTCTTTATATTATTTAATAATTAAATTAGATTAATTTAAACATTAATGAAGACATTTTCCATTTTTATTATTGATTTTATAATACATATTACAATGTAGTTGAAATTAGTTAATTATTTATGTTCAAATTGTACATTTTGTCGATGTTTGGAACATGAGTCAAAAATGAACTTTATATAATTTCAAATTGTCCATGTGGTCAAAAGTAAATTATATCTTGAATATTATTAATGATTTACATATAATATAACTCATTTATTTATATATTTATAATAATCCATAATATATTGATATATGACATTAAATGAACCATTCATGAAGATGGTAGGTCGTATGTACACATGAACGGTACTTTTATATCTATGTCATATTAATGGAATGAACACTAAATGATACATCATAATATTATCATTATATTATAAATTATATTTTATATATGTTACATATGTTCATTAAAACCATCCTTTATATGTTCCATTTATGGAATTAACAAGTCATATCATATTGAAGGTGTGGTAGTCCACAATTCCTCAAATAAAATTTGAGTATTTACACATTATGGAAAGAATAAATGTATGTTTTAAATAAAAATTTCAGTTTCATAGAGAAAATTTAATAATAATATATATCATATATAAATATAGTTCCATATATTCATCCATCATGTGAGTTGGTAGGGTAAAATTTCACAATAATCGTTTCGTAAGGGAGTAGTTCGCAGTACACAGAAACATTGTGTTCTATATCCTGTAAATTGAGGTGTGTGTATGTGAATGTAGTATCCTTAGAATAATAACATCCTAGTTTATTTACTATACTATATTTTATAAAATAATGTAACAAAAATAGTATTGTTTTTGGAGAAGTGTGATAACATAATGGATCTTGAGAGAAGATATTACCTTTAAATCATCTAAATCCTATACATTATAGAATAAATTATATTTTGATTTGCCTTCATCCGAAGGAAATGATTGTAGGAGTTATTTAGGGGTTTTGGTAGTTTAATTGAGTGTATATTTGATGATCTATAGGGAATGAGTGGTGTGAGTAATTTGTTAGAGTTGACGGCCTTTAACAAGAGGGAGGAGGGGAACTTTAGGAATGTCTGGAAATATTATTTTATTATAAATTTGATTTCGAATAAAAAACCACCAATATGATTTCTTTATATGATTTGATTATTATGTGTCCAAACCCCTTCAAAAAATATTTTATAGAAAAGTTTAGGTTACAAATTTATTCATATCGTTTGGCTTGAACCCTTAGTCCAATAAATTTACTCTTACAATGTCTTCTATTATTTAGACACCATATGGTTAATATAGTTATTATATAATGCCTAGAGAACCTAAAGAGGATAATTAATGAAATTTTTGACATTTTCTATGCTATTTGGAAGAATATTATAATTTTATGACTATTATATCATTTAATAAAATAGTATTTGTTTTAAAACTCTATAATTTCAATATTGACAATATCTAGTAATTGATTTTTGATAAAGTAATAAAAAAAGTGATTAATTATAAAAATATATATTAACTAAAAGATAACATGTCATAATAGTCTATAATATACGTGTATGGAATGAAAAGTTTCAAATTAAATATATTTTAATATTTATAATATCATTGATTACAATCTTTCATTAATTAGGTAATCAGTCTACCATCATTGTTTCATATATAAATATATTTATTTATTATCCAAAAATTATAAATTAAATAGCAAGATGTAGGAAATAATTTTATATTTATCATAATTATTTATAGTAATATATATCTATTATATAACACTATATTAATTTTTTTTTGTAATATTATACTTGTTTATGTTATATTTTCCTTTACATTAAATAAATTATTATAACATGTCATTATCACACCTAAGTTGTTCACAAATTCCACATGATTAGCATAATGATTGTCATAATCGTTCATTACTTATAAAATCAGATTAGGAAATGTATTAGGTTAGTTCTATATTATTATAGTATTATTTTTACCCTTATTTACATAATTTACCCTTTAACTATGGTAATTAAAAATAATTACTAATGTTACTATTCATAATGTCCATGAATTAAAGGTACCTATTTACATAATCTGGACCTTATGATTCCAAATATTCAATTTTTTTCTCAAAATTCAAAATAGAGAAATTTCAAAAATTAACTTAAAATTAATTCCCCTTTTCAAAACCTTAAAATGATTTTTTAAGAGGTAAATGTTATCAATAGATTGACATGAGTTTATATCGTATTTAAAGGAGAAATCACTTCCAATTAACAATATTGGATTTGATTATAAAAAACCCAATTACAACTTAAAACCAATTAAAATTATAATCTATATATATAAATAAATGAGACGAAAAGTTATTTTTGAAATAAAATGCAATATTTTTCACTACTTATTGAAAATGAATTTTATTATAAAAATAATAAAATTAATCAAAATAAATATTGATGTACTGATTCAAAATAAGATGTGTATTTTTCCAAATAGAATATTAAAATGTGATAAAAACTAGATTTATAAATGGTTATTCATTAAAATGTGGAAAAAAGACCTTTTAAAAATATAAGATTATTTTACGCTTAAAATTTAATTCATTGTCAATTTAATCCTCAAACATTTATTATATAAATATAAACAAATTAAAAAAATATAATCGTATTTTAGTTGTTTCTATTCATTTTCACCAATAAAATATATTGGAATTAACAATTACTTATAATAATCATATTATTATTGATATATTTTTCGTTATAACTCAGGGTTCTGTGCAACATAAGATTTTTGAAAAACCTGTAGTTTCATGTCGAGTATGCAATCAGACATGGAATCCCCTTTAACATATAATTAATATCATATTCATAAATATTAGTAAATATGAAAATGACTACTTCTATAATTATCTGGGATGTTAAATCCTTCCCCATTTTGGAAAGTGTGTCCTCGCGATTTTATAATTGGGCACATAAACATTTTTAAAAATACCACATTAGAAAAAGGTCTCATAAAATACCACATTAAAGGAAAGAAAAATAAGTTCATAGAACATAAAAGGTAACACATACTAGGATTTTATGTTGGAAAGCATGGATATTGAATAAAAACTAAGCATCTTTTTCTAATAGAGAGTGATAGAGAACATGATCAGGACAATGTTAAAAATTAGAAGAAAAAAAAACATCTAATGGGTTAAACAATATTTGATTTCATTGTAGTAAAAAAATGGATAATTATTTCCCTTTATGTTCATTTTCATAATGTTGGGGAATTATTTTTCTTCATAGAATAATAACATATGGAAATGTAATTACTTGAAAACAACAGTTTTATCCTATAATTAAATTCCACAACAAAATCATATTTTTCTATAAATGATGATTATTCAGAATGAATCAACATATTAATCCACAAAAGATTAACTACATTTTCCTTCTATATTAAAACATTATCCAAAAAAATGGTTAGTATGAGATAATATAATCCCACTAAAGAATAACCCATTATAAGAAAAAAGACTAATTTTAATCTCCTAAATTCAATAGTAATACCCATTAACAAACATAGACATGTTGGAACCAAAATATGGGTAGTAGAAAATCATCGCAAAGAGAAAACCAACTCCAAAAGGGCTTCGTCGTGAAGCCCATTCGTAGAGCCCCACACCTCTGTTGGCGTAAAGCTGAAGTCCCCTTGACAATCGCCATAGAGAAAAGAGGTGAGCTACTCTATTGTCACAATGAAATTTACCCGAAAATTTGCACTATGGAGGGAGGTGAATCGATATATATGATCCCCTTGAACGTGATAGAAGCCTTTGCAAGTTCCTCTCAAAGACTTGAGGAGAGTATCAAGCCATGGAGGGGATGAATTCCGAATGTGATGTTACGATGAACTTGACCCAATCTGATGCTGATCGCTGAGTGCCATGTGGCTTAACTCCATGATTTCCAAACATTATGTCGCCCCCCACCTATAAAAAATGGGCACTCCTAGAGCTCAAAAGACGGATAGTCTAACCATTTTATTTCTTATGTCTCCAATTTCAAAGACCCTTCAGCTCTGCAAAACCGTGAGTATAACGAACTCCTCCAGGTACTTGAGCATTGTGATGGACACTTTCCTTAGCTCAAATACAACCCATCATCAAGCAGATATTACCTTCACGGAGACCGCAAGGCCCCATGAGGGAGGTAGATCCTCAAGGGGACTTGGTTCTTTGTAATGCACTCATGCTTCACCAAATACCATCCATATATATGTTTACCACTTTCTAATAGATGTTCACTGGGATTAGTGATGAACACTTCTTCACGAAGCACATTTCATAAAAGTTCTATGGTTTTCATGGTACCCTAGATTTGTGAATTCCTACTCTAAAAAAACTCATTCCACTTCACGAATCACCTTATATATTCACCAATACAATATTCCTAGGATAGACCACTCCAATTATAAAATAATATCCCTTCACGAAGCCACTCCACTTCATGGAGCATCAGGTCTTCACAAGTTCCCTTCCAGTGAATCCATTTTCATCACACAACCTTTTTCTATATGTCCCTCCAGGGTTGTACGATGTGAATTAAAGGACCCTTGGGCAGTGTTTCACATTGAGTTTCTCAACCACATGCTTCTTTGAATAGGCACACTAAAAATTATTGCATCTTCATACAGCCACAGTAACATGGGCCACTCAATAGATCACTCCACAACACCTCAACACCATGGAATATCTGATTTCATCTCATAACTAATGGTTGGAGGCTATCAGTAATGTATTTTCTAGGGATCCAACGTGAACGCACCTCTTTTGAGATGCATTGCATTAAATATACAAGCACCATCGTCCTCATCACATGACGTTAAACTGTGGCCTAACCCAGTGCACCATACATGCAGGGCACCCCACCTTGGACATTCTCCACTCCTGCTCATCTTCACAAGAGTAAGAACTTCCACACATGGAATATGATATTCTTTGATGGTGTGACACCTGTCCATGGGGAAGGGAAACCATATTGTTGTAGGCCCCTACCCTTTCATGAGGGAGGTAGAATTCATGTTTATCGTCTCTTCTTTAGTGCCAATGTCAATAGGTGATATTGTCATAGGGACCTTTTTGAACCATCACCCCCCCTTTAGGAATTGTCACACTCGGGCCTCTATCCTAGTTTAAGTCCCAATATCCATCTCTTTGGGCCAATAACCACGTGCAATCCCATCCTTCTTCTTTGGGCCTATAACCACGCATAATCCCATGTTTCCTCTTTGGGCTGCTAACAATGGGTAAGCCCCACTCCACATCCAATTGATGCACCATTCACGACGTGATCATCAAGTCTTTGCTGCCACTTTTTTCTCCCATTGTTCATTACTCACGTGTGCATAGCATAAGCCCCCAACCATGACATCCACTCTAGGCCACCTTGGCCTATAATCCCCATACCATATCCATAAATATGTGTACATTGATCCCCATCTCCTATGAAATGTACGTAGGATGTCTCCCTGAGGTTAATCCCAACACATACATGTCCCGACCTCCTTCAATGTCAGTTTCCTTTATCCCAGATGATGTTAAATAGTATCCCCTTCCCAAAATACATATAATTTTATCCCTGTCTCCTAGGGAAGGAATGTAGGATGCCTCCTTGAGGTTCAAGACCAACACCTACTTGTGACACCACCCTTAATGTATGTTCTCAATCATCCTGCATGACATTAAACTATATCATCCATCTCGAACTATGTGTACTTTGATCCCTGTCTCATAGTAAAAGTATGTAGGAAGCCTCTCTAAGGTTCAATCCCACCACATACTCATCCTGACCCCCGCAAAAATACGTTATCCTTCATACCTCGTGACGTTAAACTGTATCCCCCATCCTGAACTATCTGTAATTTAATCCTTGTCTCCTAGGAGAGGTACATAGGAAGCCTCCCTGAGGTTCAATCCCAACAACCATCAGTTCTGAAAACATCAAATCGGCTCACCCTATTCCCAAATGGATTTAATATGTATGCCCATTTTCATCACTCATGCCACTAAACTATACCCATTTGAACTATGTGGCATTTTACCCCTTTATCCTATATAGGGTATGTAGGAAACCTCTATTATTATCAAACCCAACCAGCAGTAATCCCTTGTACCCCATCAAGTGGTAAGACATTGCACCCTGACGAGTGGTAAGTTTTTTATCCCATCCAACTGTAATCCATTGTACCATAACCAGCTATTGGATATTGTACCCCATATAGTGGTAAGAATTTGTAACCCTGGTATGTAGAAATCTAATGTAGTACTAGCCAATTGTAAGTCGTTTTCCCCTTAATTCATAAAACTATATGGGTTTTATCCCTTTCTCTTAGGCAGAGTAATTACGAAGACTCCTTGAGTTTCAACAACAAAAACCGATAATCATTGGTGTCCACCCTATTTGGACCCACATATCTAGTCCGCCCCTCAAGAATCAATCCATCCCAGGATGATAACCATGGAAAACACCTAGCATGTTATTAGGTTGTTTACATTTCCAAACACCTCTATTCCATAACCCCATCACTAATGTCCCATCGTGGCCTCTCTTCCTTGAGGATACGTGTTTTGGAAAGGTCATGCCCCATCCCAGAGGTTCTACGTCCTATGGATCCCATACATATGTCCATTCTAATGGGTCACCACCTCAGGTGCCCCGTCGCCCAACCAAACTATGTGGATTTTGATTCCTTGCCACGAGGATATGTAGGATGCCTCTTCAAGGCTCAATCCCAACAACACCATTATCCTCACATCTGTTCCATTTCATTCTACATCTAATTATATCATCCATACATATCCATCATGATTCATAATCAAGCCACCACATCCCAGTGAGATCATGTCACCCACTTTCTCACTATTCCTAGCAGTAATCAGTTATCTAACCACAAATTAGCCGTAGATTCATTATTCCCTGACTGGGGATACACCCTTCTAATCCACTATTATTTGTGTTTCGATCTATCTGATCTATCACTTCTAGATGTTAAACTTACGTAATACCCTATGAGAAACAAGGGAAGTGGACGAAATCCTCATGAACATTATTGTGGTATATAATTCCCTGAATTCAATGTAGGATTCCAAATGCATCCTCACCCTAAAGAAGACCTATCATAAGGTGAATTAACAAAGATACATTAGTTTTACAGCATCCAGAAACTCCAATGATGTCCTGCGTAATGAATCCACCTACCGAAGGATGCTTCCATGAACAGACCCGAGGGAATGTCATGATAGAATCATAAGGATTAACTAACGTCATTAAAGATATAGAACATGGAAGAGTTTCAAAAACAATAACTTAATTCTATGTGGGAGACTCGGACTAGGTAATGAGATTTGAGGGAAAATCCGTAGAAGGAGATACCGACATCCCATCATCCCATTTCGGTCATGGAGATAACGTCCCTGAATATGTGACAGATGAATCCCTTCTATAGAATGTCAGAATGAGATGAAACAATTTTCACGTCCTCCATATAAGGATTTGTAACCCGGTGAAAGCGTCAGAAATAGAAATGGTGAACCCGAAATGATTTTCTTCTCTTAAATGAAGTGATTAGTAGTGATTTAGAAATTAGTGGATTAGAATGTCACTTTATCCAGCTATCTAGTGCCAAATCCCGATGTTATATTAGTGGGCCTGGAGTGCCACTCACTAGATGTTGGGGTAGTTGAACGTTTTCCATCCCATTATGTAATATTGTTAGTGTGGATATATCTAACAAACCGTAGAATATAGAATGGCGATGGGGAATTGGACTTCACTTTTCTTATTTCAAAATGTCCATGTCATCTTTCACGTCAATGGCTATTGGACACACACACCACATATCGCCATCTGAATTCATTCAGTGAGTGGTAATTATCGAACTTATTAGACGATACATGGAGGAGGGGATTTTCCTGACCTAGGATATGGCCCGACAAGACATAGAGGCTTATGTTCCCCATCAGCACTTCATCCCCCATGGACCATGTAGGGAGCCCCAACTCCCCACTCTGACATATACCCATTTAGGGAGCCTCTCCCCAGAATGATTTGATGATTCCCTCCCATACGCAAAATATGTGATGGATATACGGGCTAGCCCATACAGAATTCATCTCTATGGGCCCCATGGAGGACTCCCACTAGGCCCTGTCACCACAACCACCTATCCCAATGTGTAGTAGAGAAGGTGAGCTACAAACCTACAACACAGGCCCGAGTCTATTTAAAACGATGCTAGCATTAGGCGCTGGCTGATGGGGGAACCTGCTGAGGGGCATCAACATCAATGGCTACCATGGCTTGTGCCAGCATGGGTGAATACAATCAGTCACTTGTTTATTCTTAGAAGATACACACATACACCGGGACCATATTTTGGAACCAACCACCCCAAAGGTAGGTTGTGTCAACTCTCCTAGTCACCGACATAGGTGGTGTTTGGTGCAGGCTGTCCAGCAATGTTTACATTTAGTATAGAGGTCCTCCACTTTCCATCGTCAATGATAGTTCATGTCTGCCCCTCTCCCTTTCTCGACATGGAGGTCATTCCAATTCCACCATCAATGAAAATGAAGGTCCTCAACTCTGCATTAACACACTGTTTGGATGCCACTTTCGTACCCCTGACATCAATTATGGTGTTGTCCCTCTTATCATAGGTCTCTTGTGTGAAGATTCTATGCGTCCAATCAGCCATCAGTGTGGGTGTCTTCCCTATTTCATTTAAGCATCTGACCAAGGTCCTCCTCCTCACAGAAATCAGAGAAGTGGGGGATTGCCTCACTTCATGGGCACCCAATATGGAGTTCATACCCATTTTTCTATACAAACCAACACTATGAGTGGAAATTAGCATGGAGGAACTGTCCATGCTCGAACTAGCTCCAGCGGAGTACCTACCCACTCCAGACCATCCCATAGAGTCTCCCACTATGAGTCATCAAATGTACTTAGAGGTCCTCCTAATGTTCCACTCTACATTTTCCTAGGTTCTCCTCACACCCCAGCTCATCGAGGAAGAGTTCCTCTTCACCACCACATCAATTCAGCTGAAGGGCCTTCTCGAGAAAAATATAAACCCTGTCATGAAGAGTGATCTTGAAACAAGAGGGTGGGAGGCTGATTACATAAAAAATGCCGAGAAGATTCTGACCGCAACTACTCTCATCTCATTCTCAGATTCTGAGTCGGTATGTGACTCATCAATGGAACCCTCACCTCAATCCTCTCTGTCCATGTCCAGGGTAGGAATGAGGCTCATAAGCTTCATTCTTATAAAATGTGAGGTCTACAGGATTCCCTCCTCCCTCAATATATACATCTAAAAAGTAGAATATTTTTCCCCATCCTAAGGCCTGGTCGTGCAGTCCTCTTTATCCTCCATTGGGTCATTTTATGATTCGAACAATGTTTGTGGAGAGTTGTTCTTGGGACTAGTATTGGAAAAAAATGATATTCCACTAATAACCACATCCATTACATAAGAATCCATTGTCACAATTCCATCATACCAGGATTTGGTGGCTCAGATGTTGCCTTCATTGCAGGACAACAAAATATGTGGTAGTTTATCATCTCGGTCACTGTATTCTCTACCAGCCAATCTACCATCTCATCGGTCTACCTTGGTAACATTGTTTTTCCCTCAACCTTCTCTAGATGATGAGTGGGGAAACCATGGCCCATATCCTGGGTCTGAGACAAGATTCTTTTGTGAAATACATGGGGAAGATCACTTCCTTGAGATGTTTTGGAAAATTACAACCATGAATGTCAGGGTGAAACCCTTCCATATATGATATTTTCTACTAGAATAGCCCATGAGTCAGATACACATTAAATATATTGACTAGCAATGACATATGGTAGACTTGGTTGCACCCCCTACGGCCAAGGGCCCTAAATCATCTGTCGCCATTAGACCCTCGAGCAACGTTGTGTTTAGAACTATAATGGGCTCCACAAATTTTTTAAATGAGGCTTCCCCCCTCACTCTATTCAGGCCTATGTTTGGGGGTAGTACCATACCTTCCAATTCATTTCTATTTGATGATAGCCTGACATTCTAGGCGATATTTATGATATGCTTCTAGGCGGAGTCGTTGTTAACATGGACTTCCTACCAGAGAGAGAGAACGAGTTAAAGATCCTTGAGAGAACATACCACACGAGGGAGTGTCAAAACTTTTGGATATATTGGTAAGGATCTATCTCTAGTAATTAAATTAACTGGGTCTTCCAGTACCTACTGAGTCATTAGCCCACAGCCAGAATCCCAATAAGGGCAAAGAGAATCTTGGGCCGTCAGCCCCTCTGACCAGACTGGATTAGTGAATAATATGTAAGATGATACCAAAAAATATATGTTGCACCCATAGCTCATGGATCAAAATAATATGGTTGATGACCTACTTGTAGAACATGTTATGGAGCGGTGACTAGTCTATGGTTATCCTTAGTCGAGGTCGAAGGGGAAAGTACATCATTCCCCCAGCGAGTTTCCTCCGGGTGACCTAGACTATCCTTCCCTTATAAACAGGTTGAAAGAAACAGTATAAGGATTATGGGCATGATATGTGTCACCAAATTCTCTTGATCCACATGGTAATCCTTGGGACCCAACTCAGATTCCCCCAGCCACTCAGCAGGTCACCCCGCCTACTGCTCATTTAGTCATCCTTCCAACCACTCCATAAGCCGTTGGGCCTACTCATCTTGTAGAAGAACCTGAAAACACATTGGTGGTGAAGGACCCTAATCAATATAGGAATCCCCGACCAAATTATCTGATGGAGGCACTCAGTGCTCACCTTACGGCATTGGAAACTCCATAGGTGGCAATCCCGCCGGATGACAAGTGTATCCGGAATGGGAGGACAATATGCTACCACCCTAGGTTTTGTAAACCTCAACTTCTCCCTCTTTAATGGGATGTAGACCCACTGCAGCATCTATCCAACTTCATCTCAAGGTGAGAACCCATTTTGGGAACTCTATCACAACATTAGGCCAACAAACACCGATGTTTCATATAGACATAGGAAGGGCCTACGTTAGTCTGGTACACCCAACTACCCATCAGTTCAGTGGTCATATATGAAGATTTACATAGCTAGTTTATTTACCAGTTCATCACTACCACCTAGAATATGAGATTGAAAACCTCTTCAAGTGTAAAAATATTCTTGAAAAATGTGTCACTGAATTTGTTGCATAGTGGAAAGGCCTCACATACCCCATGGATAATCTGCTGACTCCAGAGCAACTACTTACAATCTATGTGTGGAATAAAAAAACCTAATTTGTCCCCTATTTCATTAATCAGAATTACGTTGGGGTGTTAGATGTCATCTCTGATAAGGACAAGCATCTAGAGGAAACCTTGCTGAAGGCCATGTTGGTACATTCGTTGCCTCCAGCAATTCCTACAAGAAGATCCGTTAAGGCTGATTCTACCACTGTAGAACAAATGAAGGCCCCACATAGCTGGATTTATTAGTTGTGGAGACAGATTCTTAGCCTTGAAGAGGCCATCCACCACATGCATAGCCTCCGTCCCAGTAGTGGTTGCCTCAGAATCGGTAGGCACCACTTCAAAACTCACCCACACATCATAGGAATGATAACCAAGTTCCACCACCTCGACATGCTCCTCGAGTCCCTCTTCTGGGCCATGCTCTTAGATCCCCCTTCCCAGATAGAGGAAAAAAAACCAAATCATTTTAAGAGAATCAGTTCCCCAGTTATTTCCAATGTTCCTTCTATCATTGAATTGTCTGGTTTCCTAAATGATGGAGGGTTGCAGAAGTTGATCTCACTGATCTCCCATATTACTTACCCTATCACCAAATCCTAGGGCATAACCTCAAATAGTGCTATGTTCTTAATTAATGGATTCAAGAGTAGGTTGATTACAAAAAAGTCAATTTTGGCCTAGCTCTGGTAGAAGTGGCACATGTATTAGTGATGCCATATAATGGCAGTAATATTCAAGGTGAGTTGTATCAGGTTCCTAATATAAGGTCCAAGATGTATCATGACTATATGGCTCATAAGGTTGTTTCCCATGACCATGGTAATATCAGTGCACATCTGAATCATCCTGAGTCTTATAAGATGTTTCATCACCCACCTCCAGTACATCCTCTTCTCCGACTCAGCATACATCTTCTTAGAAGAGAAATAATCCACGACCTAGGGGAAATCAATTTCCCATACCGATTCCATCGTCATCCCATACTATCGACTACTTCATTCCCCCAAAGATGGAGATTACCCTTGAATTACTATTGTATTGGAGTATTATTCATGTGAAGATCAATGGGTATGAATCGGTTTATACAGTGGAGCTATTGAAACATTACATGATTCTTTATTACGAGGAGTGAAAGACGAATCCTCCCAACATCCCGAGCCATCGCCAACATTGGGGGAGCCATGACAATATGGGTCGTCAGAGTGCGTCTGTTAATAATTCCAGGCAGTCTATTCAATCATCTAAAAATTGAAAGCATCCGTAGTGAAGAGCTCAACACATGATTCCTTTTCATGTACAATCTTGTGTTCCACCATCACCACCATATGTGTTACATGATCTGGTAGAGCCACCCCGACTACAGGGTGATCAGCCATGCTCTGTGACAGATTATCCACATTCATCTATCCCACATCTATTAGTCACTCCACGAACATCGACTAGTGAGAAACAAGACATTACCAGTACCAATAAACCACCGATTTAGTTTTAAGGGCCCATCATACCCCCATCCGCAGAATGGCCTCCTATAAGAAAAAGCTCACGCTTGGTACAAATGTATGATATCCTTCAACATATTTACAGAATTAATGCAAGGATCTCTATCCTTGGGGCTCTGTTCCTATCATCTGAAATGTGTGAATCCCTCATCGATGCATTATGAATCCCCCTCTAGCTTGAGATTCATGTAGCAGCTGTCATGGAATTCAATGCTGAGGAAACCGATCTTGTAGAATCTCATGGCATTATCTCTTTTTCTGGGGAATTTGATGGCTCTACCATACAAAAGAACATTATCCCATTTTATGTCACTAGACACTTCAATTGTGTGAGGATTTGATGATGACATGTCGACAATGGATCTGGTATCGTCCAAAAAAATAACACAGAATCACCAAAATATTGCTCTATCTGAGGATGATCTGAGCCCATATGTCAAAAGAATTCAAGGTTACATCAGGACATAACATATTTCATTCAGAAAAATCGGCATGAAGTCCTAGTCCAGTGGTCTGATAGTTAGCACCTAGATCATGGTTGTCAGCCAAGAAACGTCCTATAACGCTTTGATGGTAAGGCCATGTCTTCACCCGCATGTGTCGGTCCATTCATCAGATCACTAGTACCTTAAGTACTCCCTTAATGATAGAATGGGAGTACTCCATGGTGATACATCTCCCATGGCCTCTTGGGACGTCCTACATCTAGATGCTGATTATTACAAAAGAAATGAAAATCATATTGAGGTTAATGAAGTTGAAAATGCTACGGCTTTGACCGACCAATGGACAGACATGGATGATGCCTACATTTTTCCTATCAACCGATTGGAGGCCATAAAACCATATCTAGGGAAATGATTTGTTGTTTCTAGAATGAGGTGGAGGAAAATTACCATTTTTATGGGATGTCGAATGACCCCCTCGTATTCCTACACGAATCAGGCTTGAATGATCTGAGATCCCCTACCGTTGTAACCTACCTAGATGTCCACCCCATGAAAATGACAATACGTCATACTTGATTGTCACGAACCATCCTCGGGGCCCGTGTCGTGACTACCCCAAGCCCTCCTTCCATAGGCTAGGGGCTGGAGACTATCACCAAGGCGTAATTCTCGGTAAAAAGGGAAGGCATTTCCTTTGTAAAGTAAACAAACACCATAGAGCAAGAAAGCAGTAGAAGTAAACACTAAGTAAAAACTGAGTATAACAGTAAGTGTGTAAATGTATGTTGGCCAGTATACAAACCCAAACTGAAAGTAAAGTACAACTAGAAAGGAAAAACAGAAACTGAAAAGTAAAGTCGCAGCGTCGAGCCGTCTACTGGAAGTCCCACCTGAAGGGTGAGTACAGATAGCTTCCACAGCTCCTCGGTCCAGTCGTCCGCTCTGAGTACGTCCCGCCCAGTGGTCCACCTCCAGGTACCGTCCTGCTCTGCAAGCCTCAACCACGGTCAGCGTTGTCCGTCCTCTGCAACCAACACAACGTAGTGTGCGCATAGCCCATGCAGGGGTGAGTATAAGCTACATAGAAGGGACAGCGAGACCCCCGAAGGTCTCCCTGAATCGACAAAGTATAATCCACAATGGAAAGATAGAATCACGAAGTAACAACAGACACTACGTAGGTATATGCCCATACATATACCTAAGTCATCAATTCCAGTTCTCTCCAACTCTGAGCCCAAGTACAACCCAATCCACACAAGAAAACGTAACCCGTTCCACATAGGAAATCACAACCCAATCCACACAGGAAAGCATAACGTAATCTACACAGGATATCAAGTCAAGATTTAGCTCACCCAGGTATACTTCTTCGTATAATGATAGATATTATCAAATATATCCACTAATTCATCTATGCAGTCGGACCCACAAAGGAACGATAGGTACTAACCCCCGCAATGACCCATAAAGGATCTGACCCACACATGATCGATAGGTAACTAAACCCCGCAATGACCCACAAAGGATCTTACTCACATAGGATCAATAGGAAACTAACCCCCGCAATGACCCACACAGGATCAGACCCACACAGGATATGTAGGCACTGGCCCACACAGGACCGCTGAGCGCTTAAGCAGACATGATCAGACCCACACAGGATCGATATGTAACTAAACCCCACAATGACCCACAAAGGATCTGACTCACATAGGATCAATAGGTAACTAACCCCCGCAATGACCCACAAAGGATCGGACCCACACAGGATATGTAGGCACTGGCCCACACAGGACCACTGAGCGCTTAAGCAGACATGATCAGACCCTCACAGGATCTATAGCACTGATCCACGTAGGATCGCAGAGTGCTGTAGACGTCGTCGTCGAATCCACTGAGGATCTCTGCACAGTCGTCATCGTCATCGCAGTCGCAGCCAGTTCTACTGTTCGCGCACACAGCAAGCTCACTCGGGAGGTTCTGCTCCATGAGCCGAGGGGCTGATACATCAACTAACACATAGTCCAGATTTGATGTATCCAAAAGATATGTATCGTCAACAGGAACTCAACGTCACAGAAGGCACATCAATTGGACTCCCGGTCTGAGAGTTATTGGCCTTTTCGTCCAAGGGGCCCGGTTGGTTTTTAAGTCAAAACCAACCCGACCATTTTCCACCTGTTTCCAAACATCGGGAAGAGTAATCCAAAAATATCCATCTCACTTAGAGGAATTCAGCAAAGTCGACGGCACGTCAATCGAACGTCTCGGGCTCAAGATATAAGCGTTTCCGCTCCGAGGGCCCGGTTGGTTTCGTGTACGAACCAACCTGTACAAACACAAAGTACTCTGAAACCATGAGTACGATATACCAAAAAGACTACCTCGATCCAAGGATTGCATCGCCGCTGACGGTGCGTCGATCGTAGGCCCGTAGCTCAGGTTATAAGCAAAAGACCGAAAAGGTCCGAAAACTGGGGGTCTAGGCGCGGCCCGGCCGCCAGGCGGGTTGGATCGGATGTTACGGCCGAGCCGCAGGGGGGGGGGGGGGGGTTCCCCACGGGAGATAACGAGGCCCCGTGTGGGGCCACCCTTGCCAGTGTTCCCTGCAGCCGGTCGCGTCCCGAGCTCCATCGGTCCCGCGCGTTCACGGGACCGCGCTGCTGTCGTCGTGGATTCAGTCACATCGGTTCTCCATGGCGGCGTGTCGGGCACCGCCGTCTTCTGCCGCCGGCACCTCCGTGCCGGCGTGGCGTGCCGGCGGGTCACTCCGCGGACCATCGGACGAGTTCCGGTGGTCGTAAATTCGTGTCGTCTTTGCCAAAGATCCTCCTGGGTTCCGTCCTTCACTGCAAGGACCCCGCGTTGCCTGTGTGGCCTACATTGTCGACGTCCTTCATTTCTCACACCAAGAACGAAAGGGGTGGTGGGTTCAGACTTGTTCGTTAGTCTGCACCCACCGCATTAGCAGTTTTAAAAGACTCAAAACAATTTTAACCAATGTCGCAGGTATAAATCACAAAGATTTAATGAATCAAAACCCCTACCTCGTCGTTGTCGTCGGGCGTGAGTTTTTCGCGGGATTGACCATCGCGGAAGAAGAGGATCATCGCGTCACAGAAGGGGCATCATGTCGTCGTGGTGCCCGACGTTGTGTCGAAGATCGCCGAGGGTTAATGAAAAAACACATATTTAATTTCATGAATTAAATCTATGTTGAGGATAAAATCCACAAATGAAAAAAAAATTAAAAGATCTGTAATCCCCTACCTCAATCGGTGTTGATCGAAGGTGTCGTGGGGAAGGATTGTCGCAGAAGAACGTCGTGGGAGGAGAATCATCAGCGTCGTGGTACACGACATCGCGTCGTCGATCTCCGAGGGTTCGGCATTCTTCGTCGCCTTTCGTCGAAGGCCGACGTTCTTCGCGTTTTTAGCGTTCTTCACATTCTTCGCGAAGGAGAATGATGATAGATTTTTTTCCAAATCCTCTCAACAATCAATCCTCATGAAACACATGCATTGGTCTGATTTTATTATTATTCCAACAGTTTGAAAAACAAGTTAAGAAATGAACCATTAATTAGGTGAATTAATGGTAACGTCTTAACTGTCCAATTAATAGGAGCGTTAGGAGTTTAGAAAACGTACCAGTTGACATTCATTAAAGAGGAGTTTTCACGGGTGCATTACATAGAGTAAAAGAAACGGTGGGGATTGTGCGGGCCCCACCGCACAAATATCCTACCAATAGGGTAGGATATTTTGGGTTCCACCCTATCCACTTCAACTTAGCATATGTGGATTTATGTGAAATAAAATAAAGTGTCACACCACTTATATTTTATTTCTTAACATAACCACAAAAATTAAAAACCACACCCGAGTAAACGAAACTCCGGAAAAAGTGTTTCTAAGCAATTACCGGCACTGCGGTTCCATCGGTGCACTTGGAATTAGATTCCGAGCACCGGTTCAAAAGTTAGAAACAACCAGCTCGTTTGTTCACTGAACGTACTAGAGATAAACTTTGGAAAATGATTTCGGGCACACCGGTCCTCAGAATCAGGTGCCGTAAAAAACTGCGCTATTGTAAAATTCCAAAGAAAATTATGAAAAAAAATTCGTTGAAATTTACATGTATTTACTTCACTCCCACCTCAGGGATTTACATCCCCGTAAAGATACATCATAAACTATGGAAACAAAAGTGGGTACTGAGAACACATCTGAGCATCCCTCTCCCAAGTGCTCTCCTGGGGGTTCCCGTGATGCCATCGGATGTGCACTAGAGGAATCATCCACTGACATAGGACCCTCTCTTGTCGATCCTCAATCTCCACTGTGACCTCCGTAAAAGTCGCCCCATCATCAACGTCCAGCTCCCCACAGTCAATGATATGCGCCTGGTCGTGCACGTATCTCCTCAGCTGAGACATGTGGAAGACGTTGTGCACCCAGTGCAACTGAGGTGGAAGAGCCAGGTGATATGAAACCTCTCCAATCATGCTGAGGACCTATAATGGTCCGATGAAGCGTGGAGACAACTTTCCACCTCGTCCAAATCTCCGTAAACCACGTCGAGGTGAGACGCGCAAGAATACTTGGTCGCCATCCTCGAACTCTAGTGGCCTCCGCCTCCTGTCAGCATAAGACTTCTATCGGCTCTGAGCTGTCCTCATCTGCTCCTAGATGACCTGGACCTTCTCTGTCGTGGCCTGGACCATCTCCAGTCCCACATGTGCTAACTCCGCAGGGTCTTTCCAGCACAAAGGAGATCTGCAAGTTCGGTCATACAACGCCTCGTATGGTGCCATCCCGTTGGTGGAGTGGTAGCTGTTGTTGTACGCAAACTCCACCAAGGGTAGGTGGTCCTCCCAGCTGCGACCAAAGTTGAGGACACATGCGCGGAGCATGTCCTAGAGATTATTTATAGTCCTCTCCGTATGACCATCTATCTGAGGGTGAAAGGCAGTGCTCAGACGTAGCTGCGTCCCGAACGCCTCCTGCAACCGCTTCCAAAGCCGTGAAGTAAAGTGAGCATCTCGATCAGAGATGATAGATGATTGAACACCGCTAAGCCATACAATCTCTTGAACGTAGAGATGTCACAAGATATCCACTGAGCCTTGCTCTTTGATGGGTAGGAAGTGAGCCGACTTGGTGAGTCGGTCGACAATCACCCAAATGGAGTCGTGACCTCTGGAAGTGCGTGGAAGACCAATAATGAAGTCCATAGATATCCCATCCCACTTCCACATCGATCCCTCCAAGGGTTGTACCAAGCCTGTTGGTACTTGGTGCTCTGCCTTCACCTTTTGGCAGGTGAGGCATCGAGAAATGAACTCTGCCACAACCTTCTTCATGCACGGCCACCATTGCTATCGACTGAGGTCCTAGTACATCTTCGCCACTACAGGATGTACTGCCAAAGGAGAAGTGTGAAACTCTCTAAACAGCTCCTCCCATAGAGCAACTGGTACCAGGGTACGTCCTATGAAAAGGATGTCAGGCTCTGCTCCAAAGGAGAAAACATCAGGTGTCTATCCTGAGGATATCTTCGCACGCCGCGTCTCATAGTCAGCGACACCACGTTGTGCCTCTATGACCTGCTACAGTAGTGGAGGGGTGGATGTGATAGAGAGAAGGAAAGATACTCCATATCTATCCACGAAGGATATCCGAAAAGCGGCTAGCTGCTCTGTCGCCTCCTCAAGTACGTGAATGCCCGTCCTCCTGCTGAGAGAATCAACTACCACGTTCCCATTCCCAGGAGTATAGACTATCTCAAAGTCATAGTCCCGGAGGAACTCAAGCCATCACCGTTGTCTCAGGTTCAGGTCCATTTGTGAGAAGATATACCTGAGACTCTGATGTTCAGAAAATATTGTAATGTGCTCGCCCATCAGATAGTGTCGCCATGTCTTCAGAGCGAAGACCACTACTCCTAACTCCATGTCATGGGTAGCGTAGTTTGGATCATGCGACCTCAACTGACATGATCCGTAGGTGATCACTGCCCGCTCCAGCATCAGGTCACATCCGAGTCCGGTCCCTGATGCATCACAGTAGACTACGTACCCTACTCCCTCCTCATGAAACCTCAATATAGGGGCGCTGGTCAATCTCTGTCTCAGATCCTGGAAGATCTACTAGAATCTGTCTGACCAAAAAAGGGTTTCCCATTCTTTTTAAGAGCTGAGAGTGGTGCCACAATTCTATAGAAGTCTAGTACAAATATCCGATAGTATCCAGCTAGTTCCAAGAGACTTCGCACCTCCTTCATGCTCCTAGGTGGCTCCCAAGCTAGCACATCCTCGATCTTCGCAGGATCAACCATAACTCCCGCCTCAGAGATGACGTGTCCCAAGAAGTGGACCTCACTTATCCAGAACTGATACTTCGAGAGCATTCCATAAAGATGGTGCTCTCAGAGTGTGTCTAGTAAAACCCGCAAGTGGTAGGCGTGCTCCTCCTCAGTCGTTGAGTATATCAAAATGTCGTCGATGAAGACCATGAAAAATCTATTGAGGTACGGCTGAAATATCCTGTTCATGAGGCCCATGAACCCGGTTGGAGCATTGGTTACACTGAATGGAATAACCAAGAACTCATAGTGTCCATAACGACATCTAAAGGCTGTCTTTTTCACGTCCTCGTCCTAAACTCTGAGCTGATGATAGCCTGACCTGAGGTCTATCTGGGAGAACCACCGTCCTGCCTTGAGTAGATCAAAGTGGTCTTCAATTCTCAGTATCGGATTATTGTTCCTCGCTGTCACCTGGTTCACGCCACTATAGTCGACACAAAGTCGCAAGCTCCCGTCCGCCTTCTTGGCGAATAAAATTGGGGAAGCCCAGGGTGAAACTATGGGTCGGAAAAATCCCTTTCCCTGCAAGTCCTCCAACTGTACCTGTAGCTCTCGAAGCTCGACAGGGAGCCATCTGATATGTTGGGGTGTATATCGGGGTTGTCCCGGGGTACATATCAATATAAAAGTCTACCTCTCTGTGAGGAGGTAATTCTGGAACGTGGTCGGGAAAAACGTCAGCATACTGATCCACCACTGCAGGAAAACTAGGACTCTGCACGTCAACTTCTCCTAGGATGAGGCTAGCCAACTGATGAGTGATGGGTTGTCCTCTCCTCTGCAGAAGTCCATCCTGTGCTGTGAAGGCTCCCTTCTCGCTGGTGAAGGTGAACCTACTCCTGTCGGTGCGCACACATCACACCTTGTGCCAAATACAGTCAATCTGAGCATGGAATGTAGGTAACCAACCCATGCACAATATGACGTCGTAAGGCCTCTACGCCGCTACAAGAACATCCCAGCCTAAGCTCTAGCTTCCTAGATCACACTGCCAGTACCAGTTTGTAATCGTCGAGTCTACTCCCGTAGGAGTCTCTAGCCGTAAGGATCGAGCCAACGGCTCTGTCGGAATCTCCGAGCTCTGAACAAGGGCAGTGACTATGAATGAGTGACTCGCTCATGTGTCTATAAGAACTATAGCAATGGTGGAATAGACACAGATAGTACCTCGAATCATCTCGGGTGCGCCGTGGTCGTAGGCCTCCGTTGCCTGGAGTTGTGCCTGTCTCCGCCCACCAACTCTCTGTGGTTGGGGTGGACCTCCTTGTGGTGGTGGTGGTAGAGCCTCAAGTGTCGCCCACCACCTACTGCTCAGCCAGCTCCACTGCCTCATCCGCCTGCTCCCTGCAGACCGCCACGGTCGACCCTCTGCCTCTGCCTGGGTGGGACCTCAATCGTCTGCTGCTCCTCGGCATGGCGGGTCGGGTTGTCATGATCCATGTGGCCCTGCCTGCCGCATGTGTTGCATTGTCTGCCTCTCGAATGACTGGCGCCACACTGTGTGCCCCGCACTGCTGAGCCAGTGACCTGAGGTCGTCTACCTGAGGGTCTGGTCTGCCTGGACCCCTGAGTCATCCGTCGACTGCTTGCTGCAGAAGACTCTACTACGTGCCGCCCTGCGGTAGGTCTCGCTGTTGATGAAGGCTCAACAAGGAAGCTCTCGATCAAAATGGCTCGCTCTAGTACTCCTGCCTGATTCGGATTGCTGAGGGAGATCAGAGATGCCCTGATCTCATGTCTCAATCCTTGCTCAAAGGTCTGGGCCCGGAATAACGGGTCCCGTACCATGTCTGTCGAGTATCATGAGAGATCAGTAAATCTCGCTGAGTACTGGGCGACTGTCAAGCTGCCCAGCCGCACCTGTAGAAGCTCCTGGATGCGTACAACACGGAGGGTGGCTAGGACGAACTCTGAGTGGATGAGGCTCTCAAAGTCTTTCCAGAGAAGGCATGCCACATCGTGCTCCTGGAGCATCATGCTCCACCATCGGCCCGATGCCGCGTGCAGTAGGCTCGCTGCGAGGATCACGATGAGGTCTGCTGGTGTCCTCACTAATCGAAAAACTCATACCACTGCCCCCAGCCTGTACTCGGCTTCCTGGGGGTCCATCTCCCCGCGGAACATGGGTGGTCGCCGTCGCTGGATCTCATGAAGTGCACTAAGGTGACATGCCTCATCAGAGGCTAGGGCTGGAAGCATCGGTGGCTCAGCAGGTAGAGGTACCACCGGTGCCTCAGCTGTCAAAGGGCCCAGTACCGAGGCCTCGTCGCTCAGTGGGCTGTCGTCACGCACAACTATCAGAACCCTAGCTGGCTGCCGTTATGGGGCCATCCTGAAAAGAGATAGGTGTGCCACGGTCAGAACAGTATACCTGGTGAGCTGACACAAAGTAATCACAACGAAAACATAAAACACACATGCAATCAATGTTTTCGTACATTAAATTCGAAATCAGAAGTCAGGGTCTTGGTGTATGGATATGTCAGCCGCCGCACCATCACTAGACTCCCTCGACTGATAACCACACCCAATACGCTTAACACTATTGCTTTACATAGAAAAAGATCAGAGTCCTAAGTTCTGCGGTAGAATTGAACACCTCTGATACCAATTTTTCATGACCCGTCCTCGGGGCCCATGCCGGGACAACCCCAAGCCCGCCTTCCATAGTACAGGGTTGGCGACTAGTCCCAAGGCGTAATTTCCAGTAAAAAGGGAAGGCATTGCCTTTGTAAAGTAAAAAAACACCACAGAGAAAGCAAGAAGTAGAAGTAAACACTAAGTAAAAACTAAGTATAGCAGTAAGTTCGGAAAAGTTAGTGGGCCAGTATACAAACCCAAACTAAAATTAATGTACAACTGGAAAGGGAAAACAGCAACTGAAAAGTTAAGCTGCAGCGTCGAGCCGTCCACTGGAAGTCCCACCTGAAGGGTGTGTATAGATAGCTTCCACAACTCCTCGGTCCAGCCGTCCGCTCCAAGTACGTACCACCCAGTGGTCCACCTCTAGGTACTGTCCTGCTCCGCAAGCCTCAACCACGATCAGCGTTGTCCGTCATCTGCAAACAACATAATTTAGTGCGGGCATAGCCCGTGCACGAGTGAGTATAAGCTACTAAGTAGGGACCACGATACCCCCGATGGTCTCCCAGAATCCAAAAAGTATAATCGACAAAGAAAAGATACAATCACGAAGTAACATTAGACACTACTTAGGTATAGGACCATACATATACCTATGTCATCAATTCCAGTTCACACCATCTCCGAGCCCAAGTACAACCCAATCCACACAGGAAAACGTAACCCATTCCATATAGGAAAACACAACCCAATCCACAAAGGAAAGCATAACGTAATACACACAGGATATCAATTCAAGATTCAGCTCACACAGATATACTTCTTCGTATGACGATAGAGATGATCAGGTATAGCCACTGATTCATCTATGCCATCGGACCCACAAAGGATTGATAGGTACTAACCCCTGCAATGACCCACAAAGGATCTGACCCACACATGATCGATAGGTAACTAACCCCCGCAATGACCCAAAAAGGATCTGACCCACACGGGATCGATAGGTAACTAACCCCCGCAATGACCCACACAGGATCAGACCCACACATGATCTGTAGGAGCTGGCTCAAACCGGACCGATGAGCACTGACTCACACAGGATCGGACCCACATAAGATCTGTAGCGCTGATCCACGTATGGTCGTTGAGTGTTGTAGTTGTCGCAGTCGAATCCACTGAGGATCTCTGCACAGTCGTCGTCGTCATCGTCGCAGTCGCAGCCAGCTCTAGGGTTCCCGCACACAGCAAGCTCACTCGGGATGTTCTGCTCCATGAGACGAGGGGCTGATACATCAACTGACACATAGTCCAGAGGTGATGTATCCAATAGTTCGGTATCATCAACAGGAACTCAACGTCGTAGACGACGCGTCAATCAGACGCCCGGTCTGAGTGTTATTGGCTTTTTCATCCTAGGGGCCAGGTTGGTTTTTAATTCAAAACCAACCCGACCGTACACCACCTATGTCCAATCCTCGGGCGGAGTAATCCAAATGATCCATCTCATTTAGAGGAATTCAACAAAGTCGACTGCACGTCAATCGAACGTACCAGGCTCAAGATATAAGTGTTTCCGCTCCAAGGGCCCGATTGGTTTCGTGTACGAACCAACCCGGCCAAACACAAAGTACTCCGAATCCTTGAGTGCGAAATACCGAAACGAACATCTCGATCCTAGGATTGCATCTCCGCTGATGGTTCTTCGATCGGAGCCTCGTAGCTCATGTTTTGAGAAAAATACCGAAAAGGTCCTAAAACGGGGGGTCTGGGCCCGGACCGACACGGCCCAACCCCCCTGGGTCGAACCGAACTGGTTGGACCCGACCCGGGTCTGGGTCCGACCCGGCTGGAACGGCCCGGCCCAGCCTGGGGGGCCCGGCCGGGCCTGGGCACGACCTGGCCCGGCCCCCAGGCGGGTCGGCTCGGCTGTTACGGCCGAGCCGCGAGCGGGGTGGGGGAGGCGCTGCCCCGCGTGAGAGTATCGCGGCCCCACGTGGGGCCACCCATGCAAGTGGACGCGGTAGCTGGCCGCGTCCTGAGCTCCAACGGCCCCACCTGGTCGCGGGACCGCACTTCTGCCACCACCGCTTCAGCCGAGGCGGTTCTCCACGGCGGCGCGCCGGGCGCCGCCGCCTTCCGCCGCCGGCGGGTCGCTCCGCGGACCACCGGACGAGTTCTGGTGGTCAGAAATTCACGCAGTCTTCGACAAAGGTCCTCCCAGGGTTAGTCATTCACTGCGAGGACCCCGCGTTACCCGTGCGGACTACTTTGTCGACGTCCTCCATTTCGCACACCAATAACGAAAGGGGCAGTGGGTTCACACTTGTTTGTTAGTCTGCACCCACCGCATTAGCGGTTTTAAAAGTCTCACAACAATTTTTATCAATGTCGCGTGTTTAAATCACAAAGATTTAATGAATCAAAACCCCTACCTCGTCGTTGTCGTCGGACGTGAGTTCTTCGAGGGATTGACCATCGCGGAAGAAGAGGATCGTCGCGTTGTCGCGGTACATGGTGTCCCATCGACGATCTCCAAGGGATAAAGATAACACACAGATTTAATTTCATGAATTAAATATATGTTGAGGATAAAATCCACAAAGGAAATAAAATTAAAATATTTGTAATCCCCTACCACAATCCGTGTTTATCGAAGGTTTTCGTGGGGAAGGATTGTCGCAGAAGAACGTTGCGGGAGGAGAATCATCGGCTTCGCGGTACAATACGTCGCGTCATCGATCTCTTAGGGTTCGG
This sequence comes from Viscum album, assembly GCA_963277665.1. Taxonomy (NCBI): domain Eukaryota; kingdom Viridiplantae; phylum Streptophyta; class Magnoliopsida; order Santalales; family Viscaceae; genus Viscum; species Viscum album. The sequence goes on from OY728161.1 coordinate 979,384,066, forward strand.
CAATCGTCATCGCCTTTCGTCGAAGTCCGGAGTTATTCGCGTTCTTCACGTTCTTCATGTTCTTCATGAAGGAGAATGAAGATATAGTATCTCCAAATCCTCTCAACAAGTAATCCTCAAGAAAGACAAGCATTGGTCTTATTTTATTATTATGCCAACAGTTTGAAATAACATGTTATGAAACGAACCATTAATTCGGTGATTTAATGGTAACATCTTAACTGTCCAATTAATAGGAGGGTTAAGAGTTTAGAAAACGCACCAGTTTACTTTCATTAAAGAGGTGTTTTCGCGGGTCCGTTATTCAGAGGAAAAGTAATGGTGGGGCTCATGGGGGACCCACCTCAAAAATATCCTACCAAGAGGGTATGATATTTTGGGTTCCACCCTATCCGCTTCAAATTAACTTATGTGGCTTTAAGAGAAATAAATTAAATTGTGGAACGACTTTTATTTTATTTCATAACTTAACCTCAAAAAATAAAAACCACAACCGAGCAAACGAAACTCCGAAAAAAGTATTTCTAAGCAATTACCGGCACTGTGGTTTCATCGGTGCCATCAGAATTCGATTCCGAGCACCGGTTCAAAAGTTATAAAAACCCGCTCGTTCGTTCACTGAACGTACCCTTGCTAAAATTTGGAAAATGATTCCAGGAACACCGGGCCTCGGAATCAGGTGCCTTCAGAAACTGCGCTCTTGTAAAATTCCTAAGAAAATTAAGAAAAACAATTCCTTGAATTTTACGGGTATTTACATTGATTGTTTTTTAGGCTGGGATAAACCAGCTTAAGAGGATGTAACAATATGTCATTGATATTATTATATTTGTCCCATTGGGCCAAATAACAGATGGAATTGGGTTGATAGCTTTAATTGCATTGGATTCAACACTACATGAGTCTCCTGATGTGGTGTCTTCCGCCACTCACCCTCGCACGAGATTCCCATCGGGATATATCAATTTTGAGGAATCTACCCCCCTAAAGGGTCCCTCCTCCACATGTGTAGAATAGGATTTGTAGCATTCACATATAGAATTTTAAGAGGGTGTTTTCACCATGGTCTATTAATTGGTATAGATGAACCACAGTTGTGAGAGAGATATAAAATCCTAATTGATTAGTGTCATTATGCCTGTCGAGGAGCAACAACAATACATTGTATTCCAGAAGAAGCATCAATAGGTGTTTTACTGGTGTTATAACGAGATGTTGGGAAGAGATCTTCAGGTCACGTTATACAATCATGGCCATCTAGAAAATCATCATAGGTTCAAACAATCTCTTAGGAAGATGTACCCTTCTCACAATGATGTTGTCGAGGCCGATGATGATAAGATCATCAGATCCAATTTTGTCGAGGTCATGTACCCCAGATGTTTAGACAAAATTATGCTCGTCACAAAAAAGAACAAACATATTAGAGCCTTCATCATCTATTTGGATCTCAATCATCACTATATAAAGTATGTATTTCACCTTCCTATGATTGAATTGTAGATTGATTCAATGGCTATGTTCCAGGTTCTCTCCATCTTGGATTGTTATTCTGATTATAAGATAATTTGAATGGCCCCCAGGTATGAAGAGTCTTGAGAATTTACGGAACAACAATATACTTTTTTCTTCTATGTAATACACTTCTATCAAAATAATGTATGTTACACCTATCATCTTTCCATGCACCATATATATATGCTGACCCTCAAGACATTGATTGAATGCTACATAGACGATCTGGTGGTCAAATCTCACCAATATAAGGACCATATCAAAGACCTTGAGAACATGTTCATCTTCTTCCGTTCACACCATCTGAAGATGAACCCATTGAAGTGTTTTCGTGACTCGTCCCCTAGGACCCATGTCATGACAACACCAATCCCTCCTTTCATTGGCTAGGGGTTGTCGACTAGCACCAGAAAGGTCTATTCCAAAAACCGGGACGACATTGCCTTTATTCTTGTAAACTAACAAAAACCATTCACTAATCGTGATACATGATAAATGTAAACTATATAGTAAATATGGTGTGTACAGCAAGTAAATGGGCTAGAATAAAATACCAATTAGAAAGTACATGTAAAACTAAAAACAACTCTTGTGTACACCTGCCAAGGATCCTACCTAAATGGTAGGTACAGCTCTCGAATGGTCTTCTCTGCTGAACATCTCATCTAATGACCAGCTTCGAGAAGCCTCTAGTCCCAGTACCCTCAACATTTATCAACGTTGTACGACATCTACACAAGAAACAACAAGGTTCTTGTATAGCCCGTGCAGGGGTGAGTATAATGATATTCAGTAGGGTCCTCGAGACCCCACAAAGTTCTCTCTAAATTCCACAGAGGATAAACCACATAGAAAAACTAAAAATCCCAGCATGAAGACATATGAGACTTCTACATACGTATATTCCCATACATATTACTATGTTACTAGGTATATCCTTCTTGTTCATGAGGAAACACAATGCCCAAATCTATAGCCAAAATCCCAACTGGTCAACAAAGGAATGAATACGATGATGGTAACCCAACAAAGGTATGTACCACAATGGTATCACCATAGATAAGAATACCAAAAAGGTTAGTACCACAAAGGTAACACCACACAGATGAATAACACAAAGCTATCACCACACATAAGTGTACCACAAAGGTAAGGACTCGGCTCAAACAAGGTATAAATTATGAGCATAAGTATAGATGATTAATTGTATAGTGAGATCATCTTACTTTGTCGAGAAGCTCTGTTGTGGACCCACGTAGGACCGATGAAGACCCACATAGGATTCGAAGATAACCCACAACAGATCAAATGATTTCCCACCCAGTAATTGAAGATGGCCCACACAGGATCTGTAGATGACCCACACAAAATCGGTATATTTTTCAAGTAAAGTTAGCCACACGGTTTCCACAGTAAGCATGCCTGATTATAGGAGGATCCTCTCCTTAATACATTTGTCGATACTTAAAATTCCATGAAGTCCCACAATGATGTATCACGAAAGTCTGTTACGTCATAAAGTACCCAACACGACAGACGACGCATCAATAGATCACTCGGTCTATATGTTATTAGATTTTATGTTACGAGGGCCCGGTTGGATTCACGTTCGATCCAACCTGGCCATACAACTGCATTTTTTCAAACTCTTGTGGTATACCAAAGGTACCACCTCGATCCATGGATTCTTGTTCCATAGATGGTTCATGAATCGGACACATGGTTCCCATGATAGGGATAAAAAGGTGTACCTGGGTCTTAATCATCCTAGGTCTAGTCTAACCCAGTCAGACCAACCAGGCCCGACCTAGCCTTGGCCGACCCGACCTAGATTGGGGTGGCCTGGCCTAGCCCTGGTCTGGCCTGGATTGGCTGGGCCTCGGTCCAGCCCGAACCGGCCAGCTGGGTGATGACTACTCAGAGCGGCCTGCGTCACTCTATCTGCTAGAATGAGTTCAATCCTCTATGCGGAAGCCCCCTAGATGATATAGGGGGGGAGGTTCCCCCTATTATTCCGAAATGTCCAACAGAATGTTAGGCTTCACGAACTGGGCAGTTCCATGTGGCGCTACCTGCTGGAACGCGGGCCCTCTTGGCATGACACAGTGGGACAAAAATCTTTCCAACTTCCCCTCCAAGAATCCGGCTAGGTGTCAGGTTCCATTCAAGTGCTGGACACCCTTTGGGTGTGCCACCTCGTCAAACCGGAGTCAGCTGGTTGTCGGCCACTAGCCGAGTGTGCCAACTACTTGAACCACAAATTCTTGGGTGCTGACGGCCCTCCAGGTGCACCACCTGCTCGAACCACGGCTGCCCTGGTGCCATCCACCCACCGGGTAACCCACTGCGGCTAAGCAGCTGCTACCACCTCCTCTACTGGAGGTGTGGAAGAACATCATCGTGCCTTCATGCGGCCGACCGGCGTGCTGACTGCCATCTTCTGCCGCTGCGGCCGACGAGCTACGACCTCCTCTAGTGGTATGGTTTTGCCACCTCCATCATCGTAGCTAGCCAGTGTTCCCACCTCTTTGTTGTTTCATTTCGGCATCGACCACATGCGACGTGGTTGTTTTCCACTCAACCCGTCACTCCGGCCATTAAGAACACAATAATACGGGTGTAGTGGAGGAGTTGGGCTATATTATTTTATCTGACACCCTCCGCGTTATATAAATAGAAGGTGGTTCAATGTTTGAAAAAAAAATGATTCATCACAATGAAAATAATGATAAATTCCTTGCCTCATTCTTTCGTTGGAGTTGGAATGTGGAAGAAGATTAAGACACTGACGTTCATCGCTCCAGCTACATGCTCCCAATCAGAGCTAGTGCGTCATCAACTTTAGAGGTTCGTTCTTCATTGGAGGAGGTTATTAGTTGGATGATTTTCTTCCACAGTCTCTCACAATTCTCCTCTTTTCCAACGATCATGAACCATGAGAGGTGAGGAGCCAACTTAATGAAGTTCAAGAACTAATTACAAGATTAATTAATATTGGTACATCATTTAGGGAAAACCATGAGTTACAAGGATTCAATGTCGGGTGGTCCCCACAAAATATTAAATTAATGGTTCAAAAAAATTAAAGTAATATATTTTATTTTTATTTTCAATTCCCCCATGATAATCTGAAAAAGTAACTTCCACGCTCAACCTACTGCGGTAGAGGTGAAGGAATCCATAATTGAATATTGATGATGTGAGTTCAATGGTGTCCTCGGATATCAATTCTAGGAACCAGTTCACATCTTACAAAATTCCTCTCATGCATTTACTGAATGTACCTGAAAAAAAATTCATAAATTCATTATGGGCACACTGGGCCACAGAATCATTAGACGTCAATTTTTAAGGACTCAAAATAATTTCAAATAATTATAAATAATTACATCGAAAATTATAGGTCTTTACATTCTCCACACCACAGTGCTTTGAATCCCAGAAAGCCACAACACAAACTAAGGAAACATATGTGGGTACTTAGCATGAATCTCAGCCTCCCGCTCCCATGTGCTCTCATATAGGTTCATGTGTTTCCAAAAAACACGCACCGAGGTTATTCACCTTCCAAAAAGGACCCACTATTGTTGATCCTCAATCTCCACTAGAACCTATGATAATGTCACCCCATCGTCGATGTCCAGATCGCCCTAGTCGTTGATGTGTGAAATATTATGTCTGTATCTTCTCGGGTGGGATACATAGAAAACATCATGCACCAGGTGCAATGAAGGTAAAAGAGCTAAGCGGTATGAAGCCTCGCCAACTCTACTGAGTACCTGAATGGTTCTGATGAACCTCGATGATAACTTGCCTCCCCGACCAAATCTCTACAAACCTCATCGAGGTGAGACCCGTAGAATGACATGGTCACCATCATTGAACTAGAGTGTTCTTCATCCCCTATCAACATAATAAATCTACCTATTGTATACAGTCTTCCTCAGCTCCTGGATAACATGAACTTTCTATGTGGAAGCTCATACCATCTTCGGTCCCATGAGTGTTGACTCCCTAGGGCCAGTCTAGCATAAATAAGATTTGCAAAGTTAGCCATATAGTTCATCAAATGGTTCCATACAAATGGTTGAGTGATAGCTGTTTTTGTACGCGAACTACACCCATGGAATGTGATCCTCCCAACTTCGACCGAAATCAAGGATGCAAGAGAGAATCATTTCCTTGAGGATATGTATATTCTGCTAAGTCATACCAATTGTCTGAGGGTGGATTGCAGTGCTTAATCTAATCTGATTCCTGAATGTATCCTACAATCACTTCCATAGTCAAGATGTAAAACACTCATCATGATTAGAGACAATCAAATATGGAACCCCATAATGTTGCACAATTTCATGCACGTCGAGGCGCCCAAGACCTCTATTGAACCCTTATCTCTGATAGGTAGGATGTGGGCCAACTTGGTGAGTTGGTCGAGGATCCCCCAAATGGAATCATGATCCCAGGACATGTGTGGATTTCCTATCACAAAGTCCATAGAAATTACACACCACATCCATTATAGAACCTCTAGTTTCTGAACTAATCCTACTAGAAAATGATACTCATCCTTTACTTGCTGACATGTGAGACACCGAGAGAAAAACTCTGCTACTACTTTCTCCATTCTTGGCCACCAGTACTGACACTGAAGTTCTTGGTATATCTTTGAAACTCTTGAATGTAACACTAGTCAGGACGTATGGAAGTCCCTCAACAATTCCTCCCATAGAACCACTGGTACCATAGAACATGCTTTGAAGAGGATGATGTGCTCCCCACCTTCAGAAAATATATCAAGTTCCTGTATGGTGGATATCTTAGCACATTGAGCCTCGCAGTAAGTATCCCCAAGCTGCCCCACCCTGACTCACTGATGGAGTGGCAGAGTGACTGTCAGAGACTAAAGATAAGCTTCTTCGTATCGATCCACGTATGATATCCAAAAAGTGGCTAGATGCTTTGTCACCTCACTCATCAATTGTTTACCATATATGCTTCTTAGTGCATCTCCAACTACAATCCCCTTCATAGATGTATAGACTATCTCAATGTCAATATCCAAGTGGAAATCAATCCAACGTTGTTGTCTCATTTTTAGGTCTGTTTGAGAGAATATATACCTGATACTATTGTGATAATAGTAGAATATAAGAAGTTATCCCATCAGGTAATGTTGCCACATCTTCAAGTCAAATACACCTGTTTATAACTTAAGGTCATGGGTTCTGTAGTTTTTCCCATGTTGTCTCAGCTATCGAGAACCATACATGACCAATGCACGCTCTTACATCAGGAAACATCCATGCCCAATCTCTAATGCGTCACAGTAGACTACATAACCTACTCCCTCTTCTAGTAACCTCTATATAGGGGCAGTCATCAATATCTGCCCCAGATCTGAAAACTCTAATGGAATCTATTCTACCACACAAAGGGTTTCACATACTTCCTCAACACTGATAAGAGTATCACAACTATAGAAAAGTCTAGCACAAACCTCCAATAGTAACTAGCCAGACCTAGGAAACTACGCACCACTATCACTCTCCTAGGTGGCTCCCAAGAAAGAAGAACATAAATCTTGGTTGGATAAACTGCATCTCAAACCGTTGAGATAATGTGTCCTATGATGCGTACCTCTCAAATCAATAACTTGGTCTTTGAGAGCTTAACACAAATTTGGTTCTCTCAGATTATTTCCACAACTATTTGCAAATGATAGGCATGCTCCACCTCTGATGCTAAGTATATAAAAATTTCATCAATGAATAATAACACAATTTTATCGAGGTATGTTTGAAATATTCTGTTCATGAGACCCATGATAACTTTTAGGGCATTGTTTACACTGAATGGAATAACCAAGAACTCATAATTTCCATACAAACATCTAAAGGTCGGGTTCTACATGTCCTCATCTCGTACCACGAGCTAGTGAAAGACTGATCTGAGGCCTATCTTTGAAAACCAATGTGCTCCCTTCATTTTATCCAAAAGATCATCAATACCCAGTAGTGGTTACTTGTTTTTCTTTTTCATGTTGTTTAGGAGACAATAGTCAACAGATAGTTTCAAACTCCAATCCTCCTTCTTGGTGAACAAAATCAGGGATGGACAAGGAGAAACACTAGGCCAAATTAACCACTTTCTCTAAAAGACCTCCAGGTGTACTCACTATTCTCAAATCTCTATGGGAGTCATCTGATATTCAGGTGTAGATATTAAGGCCATCCAACGGTACATGTCGATACAAAAGTCCACCTCTCTGTGAGGAGGTAGACCCAGAACATCATCAAGGAAAACATTAGCATACGGGTCAACCACTATAGGATATCTTGGACTCTCAAGATCTATAGTTCTGAGGGTAAGGCTCGCCAAATGATGTGTGATCGGATGCACCCTCATCTGAATAAGTCAATAATGTGCTTCATAGGTTCCCTTCTAATCTGTGAAGGTATACCTTGTCCCATCCGGGCATACACACCACACATTGTGGATATTACAGTCATTATAAGCATGGAATGTGGATAATAAGTCTATACCCATGATGACATCTTACGGGCTCGATGCCGCTACTATAAGATCACAACCGAAGTTGTTTCCTACAATAGTAGGCTCAAAAAATCAAAATTAGTGTATAATCATTGAATCCACTCTCATAGATGTCTCTATATTAATTAATCAATCCATCGACTCCACATGAACCTCTTAGCTCCGAACGAGGGTCATTGCAATAAAATAATGACGAGAACCTATGTCTAGAAGTACATCAGATAAAATATAGTAGACATAGATCATACCTCAAATCATATCAGGAGTGTTGTGTTTATAATCCTCACCTTCATGGAGCTGAGCTCGTCCCTATCCAGCGGATCCCTGTAGTCGGGGTGGACCACCTAGAGGTGGTGGCAGAAGAACCTCAAAACACTGACAACCACCTACTAGATGACCAGCTCATCTGAAACGTCTACCTCATGCATATATATCTCCTCAATATATTATTCACTTCTTCTGAGGCTATCCATCCATCCTCTATTGGTATTATGTCTAATGAGTCGGTCTGTAGAGAACCATGTCACCTTGCCCACCAACCGAGTAACATTGTCAACTCCTTTCCTGGCATGCTTTGTCTCATGAGCCCCACACAACTGACCATATATCATTTGGTTGTACACATATTGGTCTATTCCTCTTTGACCACTTGGTCATATGTCTACTACCAGCTACAGATGACTCTGCTACATAATATCAGGGGGTGGGTCTCGCTGCTGATGGCTGCTCAGCATAAAAACTCTCCACCAATAGTGCTCGCTCTAACACCCCTGACTCCATAAGGATGCTGAGATCAATCATCAAAACTATAATCACCTGTCTACAACCCTAGTTAATGTTCTAGGCCTTAAACAAATGGTCTCACACCATTTCATTGGAGTAGCACGAGAGGTCATGAATCTCATTGAATACTGATCCACGGTCAGGCGACCCTGCTGTAATTGGAGAAGCTATTATATACACACAGAGCATAATGTCACTGGGATGAACTCTACCCCTATAAAGGCACTTGAAGTCTTCCTAGATTAGAGTGACATCATTATGAACCTAGAGCATCATGATCCTCCATCTTCCAGTAGCTTCCTAAAGAAGACAGGTTCCAAGGATCAACATGGGATCAGTTGGTGTCCATAATAGTACAAAAAACTGTAACCACAGCCTCTATCTAGTCCTCAGCCACCTATAGATCAGTCACACCCCAATACCTCGGAGGCCTCCAGTACTATAACCAATGAAACATGCTCAATTTGTGTTCACCCTCTACAGCTATGGCTAGTGGCATCATCTCTTGAATGGGTAGTTAGGTTGTTGGTACACCACCTCATGGTACAACTGCCAAAAGGGGGCCCTACACCAAATCCTCATCGCTCAGTGGGTTGTCAACGCGTACTCTACCTAGATCTCTGGATGGCTGTATGCATGGAGGCATACTGAAAAGAAACATGTCTTCCATTATCATTATGTTATACATGGGGAGCTGACTAAAAGAAATAACCAATAAGACTTTTCAAAAACACACACACAGTTGGTGTTTTTTTCGCTAAGTAGAAAATCAGATGTCAGGGTCCTGGTGAAAGGATGCATCAGCTACAGCACCAACACTGGATTCCCCAAATTGGAAACCAAAATCGTCAATCATAACACTATTTCCACACAAAAAAGAGGATTTTCATAGTTTTTCATTTGAACCAAACTCCTTTGATAACAATTCATCACAACCCATCCCCGGGGCCCGTGTCGTCACTACCCCAAGCCCAACTTCCATAGGACATGGGCTAGAGACTATCACCGGAAAATCATATCCCCAAAATCAAGATGACATTGCCTCTAAACCTATAAAATTACACAAACCAAGCACACAACAAGATACAAGCATAATTTAATGTATATAGTAAACGAGGTGTGTACGACATGTAAAGGGGCCAAAATACATTCCCAACTGGAAAGTACATGTAAAACTGAAAATATCTCCTATGAACAGCTTACAAGGATCCTACATGAAGGGTAGGTACCACTATTGAATGTACGTATCTAAGGATCATCTTGTCTAATGTCCAACTATGAGTTGCCTCTAGTCTTGGTACACTCGACCTCGATCAGTGTTGTATGTTGTCTGCACAAGACATGGTAAGGTGTGGGCATAACTCATGTTGGGGTGAGTATAACGATACATAGCAGGGTCACCGAGACCCCCTGAAAGTCTCTTAGTATTCCGCAGTTGATAAACCATATTACTATATTAAAAATACAAGATCGATACAATAATAAACTTCTAGTTATGTATATTCCCATACATATACCTAAGTAACCGTGTATACCCATCTCATTTGTGAGGAAACACAAGGCCAAACTCTTTACCCAAAAGAACAACTGTTCCATGAAGGAATGAATTCCATGAAGTTAATGCCACAAAGGTTTTTAAAACAAAGATAACCCCACACTAATGATTACCACAATGTTATGTACTACGTAGGTAACACCACAAAAAAGAATACCACAAATGTATCACCACACTGAAGTGTACAAAAAAGGTACGAACTCAGCTCACACAAGGTGTAACATAAGAATGGAATTATAGATGATTGGTTTTATAGCTAGATCATTTTACTTCATCATGAAGCTCTACTATTTACCCACACAGGATCGAAGATAAGCCACAAATGATCTGAAATGAATCACACAGGATCTGAAGATGACCCAAACAAGATCTGAAGATGTCACAAACATGATCATTAGATGACCCACACAGGATCTATTGATGACCCACAAAGGATCAGTAGATTTTTCAAGTACAACCAGGACTATGGTTTCCGTACAAAGAACACTTGATTCTAGGAGGATATGTTACTCAATCCATCATTTGATACTTAAACTATCACTAAGTCCCACAAAGAATTATCATGATGGTCCATTGCATCATAAGGTACCCAACACGTCAGATGGAACATCAATAGGATGATGGATCATTATGTTATTAGCATTTCCATTCTGATGGCAATGTTGCATTTGGGTTCGATTCAATGCCGTCATAATCCAACTATATCTAAAAATATATAGGATTATATCAAAAGGACTGTCCTAATAAAATGATTTGGTCACCACAGACGGTTCATCTATGGGACTCCCAGTTATCAAGATATTGCCAGAAAGGCATATCTTTGTCCATATGGGCCTTGGTCCGGTCCGTCTTTCTTGGACCGACCCAGCCTAACCCGGGACCAACCCGCAATGACGGTGGCCCGACCCAGCCTGCTCAGTGTAGGTCAATCGGAGTGGCCCACAAGGTGTGGTTTGCGGGGCTCAGCTCGCTTGGCTGGGTGCAGTCTGCCATGTCAGGGCCCGCCCTAGCCTCTACATGGGGGGAGGTTCTCCCCGTAATATGAATGGCTCAAAAGACCGATCAACTTTACCATTCCGACGATGATATGTGGTGATACTTACTAGAATTTGCGACCCACCGGAGTGGTCTTTCCTGACATGACATGGCAGGTTATAAGTCCGGCTGGCTTCCCCTCCTAGCAGTGTTGGCGTGCGCCACTGCCTCTACGGCCAACAAGATAGCAGCTTCCCTTCGTGTGATGGCCACCCTCCAGGTGGCTGCTTACTCAATCCACTATCTACCAAGGTCTGGCCACCCTCTGTGTGTGGCGCCTACTCGAACAGCAGTCAGTTGGGTTTTAGCCGCCCTCCGAGTGCACCACCCTGACTAAGCATCCACGACCTCCCCATCTACCAGCAGCGAGGATGCACGCCGACTTGCCACCCCACAGACAACTAGCATACCGGCATCCACATTGTTCCCTGCTGGTATCAATAGCCGATAGTGTGGTTTTTTTCCACTCAACCCATCGATCCACCCCTAATGAACACGTCAACAATGGAGTAACGAAGGAGTCAGGCTTTTTTCGTTTAGCTGACACCCGCCATGTTAAATCAGTAGTAGGCAGTTTAAGGTTTGAAAAAAATGATTCATCATGAACAATAGAATAAAAAACTAGCTACCTCATTCATTCATTGGAGTGGGCGTGAGGAAGAGGATGAAGAAACTGACCTTCATCTCTCTGCAACACACTCCCAATCCGAGCTCGGGCGTCGTCCACATCGGAGATTTATTCTTTGTTGGAGGAGGTTCTTCATTGGAGGATGCTCTTCCAAAGGCTCTCCCAATTAAACTCTTTTCTAATGATCCACCACCATGAGATGTGAGGTGACACCTTAATTAAATTCAACAACTAATTACATGATTAATTAATGTTGTCACATCAATTTGGGAAAACCAAAAGTTAAAAGGTTTCATTGTCGGGTGGTCCCCACCAAATTTCAAATGATAGGTTTCAAGAAAAATAAAATTAAAGTTATTTATTTTACTTTTTTCAATTCAACCATGAATATCCATGAAACTAACATTTTCACCCTAAACCTACTACGATCGTGGTGAAGGTATCCTTATTCGAATATTGGTCTTGTGAGTTCAATGATTTCCTCATATATCAATTCTGGGCACCGTTTAAAATGTTACAAAATTCCAATGACACATTTAATGAACGTACTCGAAAAAAATTCAGAAATTCATTCTGGGAACACCGGACCCTGGAATCACATGCCGTCAATTTTCACAGACCCATAATAATTTTATATAAATAAAAACAATACATGGAAAATTCATGGTGTTCACAGGTGTGCCTTTGGGTTCACCTTGGGAATGTTTTCTCAGATTCATTTTCAGATATAGAGGCATCATTATCGATTCGAACAAGATTATAGTCATCATTAAGATGTCTCCATAGAAGAAAATTCATGAGATGTGAGGATTTCAAGGCCACATTGTCTATATATGGCGATTCATCACGAATATACCCTGAAAGAGTAACCCATTTTCTCAGATCAAGATGAAAGGAAACCACTATTAGTTGGATGAGGAATGCTAGAATTCTTTTGAGGAAATAATGATGTACCCATAGAAGCCTCTGGTCCGGATGCCTCTTATTTCCCGAAAGTAGTTAGTTCTTAATGTGATCCCCTTGAATCAATCTATCGGTACCAATAATGCCAAGAAGCATACCTGGGGAACTGAGAATAGTTAATACTATCCTAATCACATGCTACATGATATGAAGACCAAATACTCGACAATCTATAAGAGAATCCAGAGTGGATCTGCTGATGTACATCCTGAACTGCCCCTTATTGACAGGTGATCCAGCACCATTGGAAGTAATCATTTAAGACATGTCCCTAGATCATTATTTTCATAATGATGTGATTCTATGTGTAGAAAAATCAATTTTGTTTTAGAAAATTAAATTTTATGGTGATTCCCAAAGTCTTATCGGTAGAAGAATAAATGAAACTATACTCAATATAGTGGGTCTGGCTCTCACCTCCATCACTCCAACAAAATATTTTCTTCCATATTCATTCTTGTTGTCAGAAGGATTCACCAATAATGAGGTAGAGTATCATGCCCTCATTACTATCATTGAGCTTCCCATGATATTGATGTTCCCCCTTTCATTTGAATGGGGACTCCAAACTAGTTATGAAATAGATCAATGGTTTCTTTGATTTTAGGAATATAGAGCTCGTACCACTGTTGGAACACTCCCTCCAAGTGATGGCCCAGTTCTAGTCTTGGCCTGAAGTGACTCATGTCCCTCGGTCCTCATACACTCGATCTGATTCATTGGAAAACATAGTTGCATCCATTTCCGACCCTGATGAGGATAATTTGATCATCCAGGTGGCACACCAGATATTCATGGACATGTAACACCGAACGACGAGGATAGCTCACATGTTAGCCATATTACAATTGGTGCCTCCACGTCAGGATCCTTAGGTCCCCTTGACAAAATGTTGGATGTGACTCATCACTGGAGGATCCCCTTTATCGAATAGCTCCAGTATGACAATCTCCCAAAATATCAAGTCGATGGTGAGAGAATCTGATTTCTCACATTTCATTTTACCCTCCAGAGTGGTCATATTCTTGAGCATATCCTCTATAAACAATGTTTTTATGGGTTTTTCTTCTATGGAATTAAAGGAGATGATATTTCTCAGTTCATGCTGAAGGTTCTACAGGGCTTATGAGACAATGTAGAAACTATCTAACCAAATCCATAGATTGGGATATTTTTTTCCCTCCATGATCCATTACAATATTGAGTTTTCCAAAAGGTTCCATGTTTTCCAAATCCATGCTATTGTTTTTTCACTAGCCTCGAGAGACACTCCGCACTACCATGTAATCTTGGACCTTTACGGTCTAGGGGATCAACATCATGGGACCACATCCACTGGTGACAGATCACCTGTGTAGGTTCATCCTAACTACTATAGATTTATTTCCTTGTTGGAAGAGTTAGTTCCTCTCAAGGAAGTCATGGCCTGTTCTATTGTTGAATTTTTGATCTCCAATATCATCTACTAATTCAATGCCCCTACGGCCACCCTCACAGATAATTGAACTAACTTCCGGGTAGCTGAACTAGTGAAATTATTCTCAAATTACAATATCTTTTCTATCCATACGTCCCACTATCATGCGTAAGAAAATGGATAGATCGAGGAATTGAAAAAAACCTTGTCTAATATCCTGCAAGAAATGGTTGTCCAGAATAAGAAAATTTTGTTAGAAAAACTCCCCAATGACCTCGAGGATTATTGGATGAAGAATCTCAATTCCAACTAGGTGACCCCATAATCCCTAGTGTAGATAATTAATGCCTTCTTCCCATCGAGATCTAATTTCCTTAATTGCACCCAGTTTTCTATGATCAGAAAGCACCAAATAATGTAGCTGAAAACTATCTGGATGAATTGTAAGCTCTTGATGTAAATAGGATTCATGCCATTCAAAATCATGAAAGGCATCAAAATAAGATAGCTAGAGATTTCAATAGGATGGTTCATCTTTACACATTATTGCAATCTGACGTGATGTAGGTCCTAAGAACACAAATGATACCTAGTTTGAAACCACCCATGTTGGAGCCCAAATGTGATGGACCATACATCATTCACAAGGATTACCGCAATGGAAAATTCTCCTTGGTTACCATGTATGGTGATCATATTACTCCGTCCACCTATGTAAAATTCCACAATCAATACTTTGTTTGTGTATGATAAGATCCAACATGACAATAAACGGCTCCATCCTTCAGGAAATTAAACTAATTTTCCATCCCACATGATGATAAACTGAAAAATATTCTGAAATCAATTTCCATAAATTAATATCTAAATGGTACTCCATGACCTTAAGCACTTCTGTCTAGGCCACATGACATTAAAATAGGGGATTCGTCTGAAAATACTCAACATTTAAAATGCAAGAATTTAAACTATGAGCGGAATATATACTGTTCTTGTCTCAGATCATCAACCTTAAACTAAGATCTCCCCACCAACATTGTCTATAATGACATTAAACATCATCCACAAGAACTAATTATGGAAATATTTCCATCCTCATGGGATATGTAGGAATGCAAAGACGCTTCATCATAGAGTCCATCCACCAAATTTGTCTCTTTAACTACCCCATAAATATAGTTCTCATGGAGAATCCCACATGATGTATTGTACACTTCCATAGACTCACTCATGATGGTATTATGATGATCTCACCATGTTCCCCTCCTCTTTCTTCTAACCTCCCAAGTCCTCACCACATGACTTTATGAAAAATGACCCTTTCAGCCAAATGTATGGATTGATTCCCATCCTTATGGGATACGTAGGAATTCCTAGACATATTGTCAGTAGGCCCAACCCCCCCTCCCTTCAAGATCTCACCTTTGGTCAAAACACTTGTTGCTATGTGGGAATTATCCCACATTTATCTCATATTTATCATGATTGTACCATGTATCCCTCTCTCTAAAGATATACACCTCTTTCATTATCCTGCATGATGATAAACTATACAGGAATGTTCACACTTCACACATCCCCTTTATTTACGTCTTAATAATATTTCAAATCCAATGGACCATCAAATGGAATGGATTCTAGTCCCTAGTTCTCTCATTCCATTTTGGTCCAACATCCTTGAGGATCATGAATGAAAAATCGATACAACCCCATGTTGTGAATATGGTCTACAATCGACACAAATTTTTTGTTCCCCTTTCTGGTAACCCAATGTGGATGATGTGATTTGATCACTGTCAAAAGATATCCCCAATCATTGTCACTATCCATAAATGTCCCCAATATTGGCTATTGTGATTCATTTTTTCCTACTATCCCTTCAAACATTAGTCCACCTTGGTCATGAGTGTTAGTCTGGTCGGGTCCGAACCTACCTAATTCCTATCCCCCATTTTTATTCCCCTATATTTTTGGGGAGATCATTATCATATTACTTTTTTCCCACAACAATCATTTCTCACATGGAATTTGGAGCTTTAGTAAGGAAATACCCTAATAAAGGTTCATGTATGTTTGGTTCGCTGGGACTTCCCATCTCAGGTCCCTTGAACTTTTCTCCCCCTTTCCCAAATTCTCATTTATGATTTTGCAGCGTGTTTTGGACTTCATTTTTTATACACATCGATCTATTTTAACCATGATACTGATATCTCCATGAGACATCCCTCCATCATCCAGCATCCTTACCATATGTTGTTAAACTGCACTGGCCTCACCATGCTTTGTATGCCTCATCAGTTTGGTCTCCATCATCATTCACATCCAAAGGACCATTGAATCACATGGATGCTAGGACCTAGGGCTCTCATACCGTTTTGGGACAAAGCGCTCAATTATCATTGATGATAATGTAAAACATTTCTCGTGTTTCGAATATTTTCAATAGTCAACTCACAAATTCTTGCCCCGACTTTTTTGGTCAGACTGTATGAATACTGTGTTGAGAACAAGGTCATCAGTTATCATCGATAATTATTGAGGTTATGTGGTCTCCAACATAGCATGCATTATGATTCACCCATTCCACCCATCATTCCTATTCAGATGACATTAAATAGGGTATTTACGGTCCGAGCTCTATGACCATAAAATAAGATCTTCAACATCCTCACCACATGATGTTAAATTTAACCACATCTCCTAGAACTATGCATGGAATGATTCATATCCTCAAAAGATACATAGGAAAACTTAGACATCTTGTCTTCGGGTCCATCTTGGGTTCATCTTATCTCTCTCTCAACCACCTGGTCCGAATTCTCTCTGGTAATTATCAATGGTATGGAATATGTGGGAATTTGTACTCATTGTCATCAGGTTACTCTCCATGTTGTACACATTACTTGTTGAGATACCATGATCCAATAAGTTTCCTCAACGCATGATGTAAAACTGCATAGCATCCTTTAGAACTACGTGTGGCTTGATTCGCATCATTATAGGATATGTAGTATCTTCTAGAAATTCAGAATTCGGGTCTAACCCTAATTCATAGAAACCACATTATCTTCCTGGGCCCCTGGATGATGTTCTTATAAGAGAGGGACATGTGGTGAGGTAATGGAATATTTCTTCATTCACATTGGGTATTTATAAACCATGACTCATATCTATTTCTACTGACTGGTCTTCATCCCCTTTTTCTACACTCATCTTTTCGAGTCAGCTGCTCTTGAAATGGGACCCTCATCCAATATTTGTAGTTGAAAAATATGCCGAGGAGCACTCTGGTTCCGCACCTAGAGTGTTAAATTCTACATATAAATGGTATCCCCCATGATCATAGTTTATGTTCCCCGTCATTTCGGACATTGTCGTCTTTCACTCCAAAAAGGACACGCAAATTGAATGGATTCTAGGCCCTATGTATCTCCAAAAATTTCAGGACAACATCCTGTAGGATCTCAAATGACCAATTGATAAGTGTCCCCCATTGTTAATATGGCATGTGGTCGAAGAACATTAGTTTTTCCCATTTCAGGACACATGATATGGGAAATGTGTTTCGAACATGGTCAACAGTGATCCTCCATCATTTTGCCAACCCTATCAAGCCCTAAATTCCGGTTTCACGATTCACATAATTTTCCACATCATCAAGTCCAAGTGGAAATTGGACCCTCATTGTATTATCCCTCAGTGCACATATGCACGTTAGGAAAAAATATCCTCTGTCAGGTATCTTTTTGTGCTCCACACCAATTTCACCATTGCATTTATTATTTGTGTCTCAATGTAATTCTCCGCCCATATTTCCCATAATGACCTTAGCTCTCATGGCCTAACAAATTTTGTCATGATTTGCACCAATTTCCAAGAGTCTTTCCTTTATATGGTCCGAACTCTAGGGCCATAAAACAATGATCTATCTGTATCCTTTCCAAAATGTGTAAAAAAATACAACACTCTTAGAAATATGTATACCTTAATTCCCATCCTCACGAGATATATAGGAATGCCCAAGAATTTCAACTTAGGGTCTGACTTAGTTTTTACTAATTACATATATATTTTTCCCGTTTGGCCCTTACATTCATTGGGTTTCAATTTTTTTAGGGTATTATGTTCTAATTGATATCTGGATTGAATTATAATCACAATGTACTCACCTTGTAAGAGTTACTCCCTCCTACCTCTTGTCTTATATGATGTTAAATTGCACCCTCTTAACTATGTATGACATGATTCCAATCCTCATGTAATACATAGGAACACTTTGAAATCTCTTCTTTGAGTTCAACCATATATTCAACGATCTTTTCTATCTCCTTGCCATGTTGTTTCATCCCATAAATTGCATGTGGTGTGGTGTGGACCTCATACTCATTCACGATGGGTAAAATCTGTCACTCCATTAATTTTCCCCTCTAAAAACATGATTCTTCTATTTGTCTGAGCCATATTAATTTAAACTACACTGCCTAGTCCCACACGACTATAAACTATTCAATCATTACTATAAAAAATTTAAATTAATCGGTTTTTCTTTTCATAATACCCTGAAATAAGACATTATCATCATGTTCTCATGATGAAAACAACATCACATTGTGATGTCCCCATTTGAGGGGACATCATGTTTGGAAACAGTCATCCACCATAAAATTCTTCAAGGCCTGCCTATGGATTGATTTCTATAGAGACTCCATGATTCTCAATCCTAGGTTTATCACTTCACAAAAATATACACATCCATCAAAAATGTAAAACAATATCTATTAAATTTCGTTTATTTAGGTTTGTGGGCCAGAAACATATGAAAATATTTTCCTTGGAAGTGGTACCCTTCCATGACACTTCTAAAAGTATTGATGACATGATCCCCATCATAATAGGGTCTGTAGGGACTCCCGAACACCTGACTTTGGGCCTAGACTAACTTTAAATTTCTGTCCCATTAACTAAAACCTCATGAGGGACCTCATGGTGTGATATGGACTCTTATTATCCTCATTCACATCAGGTCTTTCAATTTTTTCACCACGTATCTCCCTCCATCATTTCTATCTATGGTATGAGATCATTGACCAAAAACTAAGATACCCTTTGAGAAATACGCATTGGGTGTAGATACATCGCCCACATGACATAATCCATTAATCCAGGCCCCTCTTAATGATCCACTATATGACCTTACATTAGGTGCATTCGACACAATGACCCTTGTCCTTTTAATGGGATTCAATCTCCACTATTTGACGTGTCTTATTGGGAGTCTCAAATGTGTTGTGGCCAAGATCCCAAAGTGTAATGTTTTCTCATGGAAATTCCCTCGTTTCATGTTAGCACTTCATGAGCACTTTATTTGGATCTACATACTCTCCCATATCTGAAGGTAATCCCTCAATGGACAAGTCTCATTCCACATTGTCACACATACCATATTGGGATGGTTCCCCAAAAGACCCCAACCAATATGTTATATAGGTCCCATGATTCAAACATGGTTAGTAGACAACCCTGATTTGTCAGTTCCCATTCCAGGCTAATTCAAAATGGATACAGTGTTTTGAACTTGGTCAGCAGTTATCCTCAATCGTCACGCCACAATCATTGTGATCCAGACATCAGGCATCATGATTCACATCTTTACACTCCCACATGTTTGAGTTTAATCACAACAAACTCGTTTTAACTCCCATGCTCATGTATGTGTGTTATGTAGGCATGAAAATAATTGAAGAATGTCACTCACCTAGTTTCCCATCACTCTTAATTTTTTCCTCCCTATACTAGGGAAATCCAATCAGTTCTCGATGATTCCATCATTGAGAATGACTAACGTGGGATTAGTAGTATGGGTGGGTTGTGTACTTGTGAAGCTATAACACATATGATTTTTGTCACACATGATGTTAAAAAGTTATCCCATAACTATGGGTGCCTTGATTCCCTTAATTTTGGAACACATAAGAACACCCAACCACATTACCTCTCACCTAAACTATCATTTAGTTTTGGTCCCTTGACATGAAAAACAACTTCTGAGCTTACGTGGTGTGGTGAGGACTCCTTATGTCCTCATTCATGTCGGGTTTATAGCTACAACATCACACACTGCATTTTGGGATCTCCACTTTTAATCCATGTCCTACTATATGATGTTAAAGTACACAAGTCCACAGGTCCTCGACACATGACATTAAACTACTATTCTACCCAATACAATTTTGGGATTCCCCATGATAATTAAAGGACACATTAGCTTCCTCTCTAGGGGGATCCCCCTACCAGTGTTGGTCTCATACCATTCTGTACTCAAGGACTACATTTGGCATGATTACTATTATCATGGGATACATTGCGATGTCCATGAAATTCTCTGTGGGCCCAGCCCTTGGGCCAATAATATATGTGAACCTTCCCCACCTAAACAATATAAAATACTTGTTTATCATCCATATGGGTATGATGTAAAACTATAGAGAATTATAGGTCCGTATTAGGGAGGTCCTATTCAGAATAATGATTGATAGTAGATCATACTAATTCATCTAAACAATGAGTTTTGACCACATTGGCGTAATTCAATGTGTGTTGGAATCCATTTGAGAAACCCATCACTCAACCCATCATTATTCGCAAGCCCTTTATTGGAACCTCATCCTATTTCAGGTCTAAGGGAGCCCGCTAACATTGTGGATCATCAACCTATTTCTCGCCAATAGTCTTGGGCTAACATTCTAGAAGACTAATGGACAACATTTCGATTCAGGCCCTTTGTTTTGATCATGGTCAGCGATTGAAACTCATTTATTGTCCCCAGTTCAGGCTAACACAATTGGGATACTATGTTTTCAACAAATTCAATAGTTATCCTTAATTGTCAATTCATCCCTACTGTGTGCTTAATTTTGCGTATCATGATTCTCATATTCCACTCCCCTCTATTCAGATTAATTGTAACACCCTCGATTTTTCCCCACAGAAGCAGTAGAAGTCATTTGGAAAACAATAATTTGACTGTTCTAAGAGATTCACTCTCCAGTCAGGAATCCCTCTTTCTTCCTAAAAAACCGGATTGGGTCTTCAAACCATGGACAACTGAAGAATTGTTGGCACTTTCATATTCTGAGGGAATAATGATGTGCTCATTCCTTGTTTCTCACATCGGGCCAGACCCCACGTGAGCTCATGGATTTATTAGTAGATATATTTTTATATGTGATTGAAAATCAGTATACCAAAACAAATAATGGAACTCATGCATGCAACCAGCATAAACAGTCAGAGCCAAAAAATATGTTATTTTTTTGCACGCATTCTAGAACCAAAGGATTGACCCCATACATTGATGGGTTAAACTCATCTATAGAGTGTTCCAGATCTGGAACTCACTAGCTTATGGCATACAAGATCCATTGTCACCTATTTAGCTCCTGATCCTCCTTGGTGACGATGGGGTGTAGTTCATCAGGAGTGACCCGAGACCGCTTCTAGTAAGCTCATATATTGTTCACCAACTCAGAGGCTTGCTTCATTCATTCTTCAAAAACTGCTAGCTGGAATATTATCCATGATTCAATCTCCGATTGTGAATCTAGGAAGGTTTAGTACTCATTCACTCATGCTCACAGCTGTTGAATCTCACTTTTGGCCTCCTGGAGCCTCTTGACATTCACCAATTTTCTCATTTTCTATCCCACACTATGGACAAGATCATTCTCCAAAATCTTCTATTATGTAAACTCTTGGATGACCACAGGAGATCTCTAGGTATCTAATCCTCATGTATAATGCTCATGTAGCTAGGAATAAAACCTCCCCATCTGGTCTATCCATTATGCATGACGTGTTTCCCTGATGATGTGCTTGATCAGCTTCCATGACTAGCAAAAGATGATTTTTCTATCTTCATCATCAAAATCCATCTCATCATGGTCCACAGGGTTGGCTAGTTCATATGTTGGGAACGAACCCAAGAACTTTTTATTAGGGTCTGAATCTGTTGTCTTGTTAGGTAGACCAGAGCCCATGTCTTCCAGTTGGTCATTTTTCTTAGAATCCACCTCAATTGTTTCAGAAATGGTCTTGATGGTGGTCCCTCATGTGATAGAGAGCACTACAGTTTGGTTTGCTCGGGTGTCTAATTCCATAACCACTTGCTTTACCTTTTGAAAGGCAGCACAAGGAGTTCCAACCAACCTCACCATGGAGGCATACACCATTTGATTATCTTTTCATACAAAAACAGAATTGACATCTGTTAATGTGATAAATGGATGATAATTATAAATTCTTTAATGAATATGTACAAATGTAAAAAAATTGGTCAATCTCGCAAGTTATTGTTGTTGGGACCCCGTGGCATGACCACCCGTATATGGATTGAAAATAAAAAGGATCCAAGGGGACCACCCTTTGTGTCATGGCCCTGATTGGTATGTTAATCATCATAGTTGTGGGTTCAGTTCCCAATTTTCACGTAGCTACATCTACTATTGGGTGGGAGCAGGGTTTTCATATGAGGCCCTCCCGCACAGGTCATGTTTTAGATGAGATGTCCTAAGCGACCTCAATGAAGACTATGTTGAAGTGGTGTAGGTGTTTTTCTCAAGGGCCTATGGTAACTATTCATGCTCATGGTCTAATTTTATGGCCTCATACTCCTCTAAATGGATCCCTCCACCGGACACCCCCACCAAGAGGAATCATCCAATTCTTCTGGTTTAGGGAATCACTATCTCAATTCATTGGGCGACGACTATGGAGGGGTTGTTATATTGAGAAACACCTTCACTCGATCTGCAACTAGGCGCAGGGCATTCATAGAGTGCACCAATTCCTCTATCTTAGCATGGTACTACTACCCCTCTACCTAGAAAACCACAAAATTAGCTATGACTAGACTAATACCCGAATAATCCATCCGGAGATGATTTAGGGATTTCCACATCTTGGATGGGTTGAAGAATTGAATGTTGACATCCCATATGTCCCAATCCTCCTGGAAGACAACATTCTCAGGCATGTCTATGGGGTGCAACCGCTTCCATGGATCTTGGGTGGGTATCCAATGGGACCCCCTGGGTGGCCACCACTATAGATTACATTCCTCCTCTAGGACATCGATGTACTATTCTCCCACATGTCTCTATATTGGCGAGGTTCTTGCCACCACTACAGCCCTACCACCATGGGATGTCCTTCCTACCTTCCATCCCCGACCTAGAGGTTGAGGATGCACCCCGTCAGTGGAATGAATGGTTTGCTGCATTAGCGTCTCCCATTGACAGGCTTCCACTGAGCTCTTTGCGTATTCCTTCACCAGCCCATAGAGAGATGTGATTTGAGGAATCTCATTTCGAAACATCCCATCCTCTTTTGTGAACATGAGCCTCATTTGACACATCACACATGTATAGTTAACATGGATCACTCCCATTTAAATATGAGGGGTATGTATCCGCATGCTATGGAACTACCTCGTGAACTAGTGGGGGTGTACAATGTGTAGAGAGGCTCATGGTTGACCCTCACAACTAGGAATCCACCCCTAAATTACTTGATGATGGAATGATGATCCTCTATTCTGTGGACATCATCAGTCAGCATGATTATCTGTAGTGGGAATGGGTGAATATTAAAATCGTTCTCCTTCTAGATCCAGTCAAGAACAAATTAGAGACTCAATGATGTTGGGAAACTCCCCACCACGTTCAGAATGGCTGGTCGGAAGTTTGATCCTAGAGGATAAATAGGGTTCAGATATTCATACAGTCCCCTAATATGTGCCGCTTCAACCCATACAAAAGATGAAACAATTAGCACATACTTTGTGTCTTATTCCCTAAACTAATTTTCCGCATAACCTTATTCACCGTAGAAATAATTGGGACACCTAGGTTGACCTGCTTCCCTATCACCAATGTGGACGACATAATGAACGTGCCCGGTCAAACACCCATTTTGTGTCCCTCACATGAAGAATCTAGCTGTAGATAAGCGTTGAAATGAATGCAGTGAACATAAAAACCAGTTTCTTCATTGTACTAACAATGAATCCCCATATATTCCACTAGATGTCCGTAAATATTCTCTAATATGAGTGGTCCTAGACGCGTTGAAGGCCCTTCGGCAAGGTCTGACGCCTCACAGGAAGGGGTCTGTCTTTAGGGGAATTTAGAAATAACTTCAACCACTACATAGTGCAGAAATCCCTCACCGACCTCTTTTCCTCCCACAATACCAGGCGCATCAATGCCTTTTCTATTGATGACATCTACTCTATCTTCTCCCATGTATTCATGGAGGGGAGGAACTCGGTGTATATCTCCCCTATTATTGGGACTCCCAGGATTTTCTTAATGTCTCAATGGTTGATACCAACCTACCCATTGTGAATATGAAATGTTTTGGTCCTCTATGACCACATACTCTGCGACTAGATCTTCAGCTACTTTGGATGGTTGATTGGAATTGGGATGTCCAAGCTACCTCATACAGGTCCACTCGCCTCAGATCTGCCCCAAACTCCTCACAAATTAACCTACCTAGTAGGACCAAGACCATTTGTTCATGAAATATTCATCCTAGTATACGTCCCACTCATCGTTCCATCCCTTCTTCGGGTTCCCCAAGGATCCCATTATAATTTCAGGGTATATTAGGGGAGAAACCTCTGGTTGTGATTCCTTCCCATCGACATTATTCACATGTTTATACAAAGAATCAGCATAGGCACATGTGAAATCCTACTGATTGTGGCCATCAACAGCACAGAACCAATGGCATTGGACTAGTTGTGTGTTGCGGAGCAAAATGTCCTGATCCACATAGAAAAATCCAAGAGCGTGTGGAGATTTGTGAATAGAGAGCACAATCTCAAAAAAATGGAATATGAGAAATGAAAAAAGGGATGTCACCCTCCCCTTTTTATAGGCGACAAACCCCTTCTCTTCACGACACCTTTGGCCACAATGAGCTTCACGACCCTCCCATCTCAGGCATCACCTCCCTGCATTGAGATAATTCTTCATGGTCATTATTTTCAAATAGCCTATATTTTTGGCATTGACCCTCATACATAGACCTTTGTTTTATCCTCTTCTCCATGTTTGACGGGGGGGGGGGGTCATTTGATGGAGACACAATATGGGCAGATAAAATTGTTAGAAAGAGAAAACCAACTCTAAAGGGCTGCGTCACAAGACCAATTCATGGATCCCCGCACCACGTCCAACGAGTAGCTGAAACCCCATTGGTAATTGAAATGTAACAAAAAGGCAGGAGACTCCCCTGTTATGATGAAATTGACCAGAATCTTCACACCACGATGGGAGCCTAATTTAAATCAACATGCACATCCAACATGTCAGAAACCATCATCAGCACCACACATAGCCCCCAAGAGATATCCATGAAGAGGAGGGGATGACAGTTGACTCCGATGTTATGAAAAACATAACGCAATCTGCAGCCTATCGTGGAGTTCCACATGGATTCACTCTGAGATATCCTACCATTGTGCCTCCCCACGCCTATAAATACTGGGACACACCTATCCCAAAGGATAGATACTATGAACTTTCACATTATCATAACTCAAATCACGAAGCCCCTTATGGTATGTGAAACCTTGATAAATTTTTTCTCTTCAAGATACATGATCATTTTATAGTACCATCTCCATAGATCAAATACAACCCCTCTTCATGTTGGAATGCCATATGCGGAGCCCACAGGCCATCACAAAAGAGGGAGATCCCCAAGGGGACTTCAGTCTTTGCAATGCACTCAAGATTTTCGATGTACCCTCCATACACATGTGATGCACAAGCAAAGGTAGGGTCACTCTTCTTCGCAAAGAACATTAATTCGCAGTGCTATACATGGAATGGTACCCTAGATGTGTTAATCCCTACTTGAGGAAAGCTTTTACACCTTTCAAAGCACCCTCCTTATGCACTAACGCCCTATTCCGTGGATTTTCCACTCCACTTCGTGAAGAATACCCTTTGCGAAGACCCTCTAATACATGGACCAGTAGGTCTTCACAATATACCATCTCTTGAACCCATTTTCTTTCAAAATCCTTTTTCGGTATAGCCCTATTGTGGTGTACTATGTGATTTCATGGTCCCCTGGGTGGTGCTTCACTTGGTGATGCTTAGACTCACGCTTCTTCCCATTGGCATGCTAAGAGCTATTGATTTTTTGCATAGCCATGGTAGCATGGCCCCCTCAATGGAACACTACTCAACACCCCAACAACACATAATTTCTGATGCGTTTCATTTTCCAAGGGTGGGACGGTATTAGTTATTTATGTCCTAGAAATGCAGAGTGAACATCCCTTGTCTGAGCTAGATGAAATTAATCTACAAAGAACCATCATCCTCAACACATGACATTAAATAGTGGCCTCTCCACGTGAATCATACACATGGGGTGCCTCTTGTTATACATTATCAATGACCTTTTGTCTCTATACTAGTGAGATCGTCCTACATGGAATGATATCCACTTTGTTATAGCGACGTCTATACATGGGGAAGGGAGTACATAATAGTGTATTCCTGTAGAGACCCGAAGCTTAACGTACATGGACATTACATTACATTTGCGGAATACTTAGTACATAACAAAAAACACACACACAAGGATCGTAATAGTTTAGTGTCTTTGGAAACATGGAATATAATCTTCTAATCGTGGTGAAAGATCTTCAAAATCTCCCATAAAGATCTTCCTTTTTTTACCTAAAACCATTCTTTATATCCTGGAGAAAAGAAAACATAAAAGGGTGATCTCAAATGATTAGTAAGGGTAAACAAAAGAAATATCAATCACATCATATACATAAGCACATAACTTTTGGAAATCTTTACCTGCAAAAGAGATCATAATTTCATAACATGGGGTAAATCATGGCAGTGAAATGTAATCACAATAATCATAACTTAAAACATGAAACTTTGTGGAATTCACACATAATCATAGAGAATCATTTCTTGTTAGTCAAGACTCATTGCCAAGACTATCTTAGTGGACAAAGACCCTTTCTGAATCGAGTAACCCTCGTTTCAGTCCTGTTTCACTGAACAGGTATAACCTACCGTTCCAGCCCTGTCTATCTCATGAGATATAAAATCTTTACCCAATGCATTGGAGGGAGATATAGGTCCCACCCATCTTATAATGGATCCTTTTCTTATGTGTGCCACATAATCATAAACCATACATCATAGCGTAACCCATGTAATAAAAATGGAATTCTTAAACAACATGACATCATAAAACCATTCATATAAGATAAAGGAATTCATAAAAATATTTCCATCACAACATAATCAAATCCATGTAATAATAGGGATAAAAACAGAACCCTTTTATTATCTTAGATGGAAAATAATTTTGATAAAATACTTGAACTCCATTCTTGAGGAAAATATCCTTTCTACTTGAAAAACACTTTTTTTTCTTAACATGTCATACAATTATAAACTAAAAGAAGTTGATTAAAAATAAACTTGAAAACTTATAAAGGAAGATTCTTGGAAATAATGTTTAAAAATCCATTCTTGCCGTATAAGTTAAAAAAAACATTCTTCGTACTTTTGTCGGAAAAGTCAAAAAAGTACCTCGTACGAAAAACGACAAAAGATTCCTTTCATACATATTACTAAAAACTCACCGAAGGGTAAAAATGGATTTAAACAATTGTAGGTGGATGGAAATAATATCACATATTGATGAAACATGGATGTGGATGATAAAATACACCCCAGTAAATACTTACGAATAAACAATCTGGATAAAAATGAGATTGTGATATTTCCCTTACCTTAGGTCTGATTTTCTTTGTACGTGTCCGAAGCACCTCTTCTTTGAAGCGCCTTTTGAAGTCCTCCTCTTAGGGAACTAAAATTGGTCTTTGAGGAAGACCAGAACCTCTAGGATGTTGCTAGGGAAGTGGAGAAGAGATTTTGGCAGGGGTTGGCCGAGCATGAGTGCTCAAATTGGTGTGAGGAGGAGGGGGAGGAGGTGTCCTTTTATAAGGGAGGAGAGGGGAACCTTAGGAATACCTAAAAATATTGTTTTATATTAATGTCAAAATCGGTTTATAATGGTTCCAAAGGGTCTTATTTCGAAGCTAATGTGGGGACGGGTCAAAATACTATCAACCAATAGGATTTAGACAAGTTTAGGGTATTATTTTAACCTTATCAATTAGATTTAACTCTAAGTTAAATAATTTAACTTTTACCATGTCTATTTGTTTTCTTTCACTATATGGTTAATACACTTACTATAACATGCCAAATGAACCCCAAATTGTTTATTATTAATATATATATCCTTATCTAAGTCATTTGGAAGATCTTTAGATTTTTAGGAATAAAATAACAATTAATAATATAATATTTCATTTAAAAACTATTTTGTGTCAATTTTGACACTATTTGATATATGATTTTTCTGAAAGTCATAACAGAATTATATGTTCTAAACAAGTTGATTACATCAACACTAATATATCATAATAACCTATAAAATTAGTGGAATTCATAAAATGTCAAAAATTCCATTTATTTTGGTATCAATTATGTCAATATTTCATTAATAAGATAATTACTGCATCATCTTTGTGTCATAAATAAATTAATTTATATAAAGTCTAAAAATTATAAATAAAATATCATTATGTAGGAAATCACTTTAGCTTTCTAATGAATATTTATAGTCGAATTTATCTTATGTATAAACCCATATTAAAAATGATTTACTTATTAAACATTGATTTTAACTATTTTAACCCTTCTTTAAATAAATTAATAATAAATGTCCTAATCTAACCCAAGTGGGCCAAAATGGTCATATTTTATTCATAAGTTTGATTTTGGTCGAATTAAACTTATCCAATAGAATTAGGACATGTGTTATGGTAATAGTAATATCATTTTTACCCTTAGTTACCCTATTTTCTATTAACCGCGGAAAAAAAAGAAAAAAGTTACTATTCACCAAAAAATTATTTTTATCTCATTGAACCACATTTTACTTACTAATATCAACCGTGTCTGTCGGATTTTCAAAATTCCATTCACAGAAGCGGTAAAATTAAGTTTTATGCAAAATTCAGTTTTTAACCTACCACTTAGTGGTTTCACTATTCATCAAAAATTGAATTTTTTCAAAAAAATACCAAAATTTCACCCTAGGCTAATTTCGGTATTACGAATCCAAAAATGAAGTCCATTTTGAAAAATAAAATTTATAAAATTTCAAAAAGTGGTTATTATTATTCATAACGGCTAGTTTTAATAATATTTTAATAGCATATCGTTGTTTAGTGAAACTTGGTATTGCGTACGACGCAAGCTATCGAGGAAGGTTGCGATTGCGTGTAATGCAAGTCAAGTCAAGGATGCGTGTTGTGCAAGCTCCTTTTGGTGTAGCGTACAACACAAGACATTAGTGAAATAAGAAAGAATATTTTTCATAAAATCTTGGGCTGTTACATTCTACCCCCCTTAAAATGAATTTCGCCCTCGAAATTCATCGGGGTTATAAATGGTTTACTATTCGAAAGTTTCTTTAATAGAAACCCACATCGTAAAAAGGAATACCAATACTTGGCTTTAAAAACTAAAGTATGAAATGTAACGATTACCCAAATAAACTAATCACTGGGTTTCCACATAGGTGAAAATATGGATATGGAAGAGAAATCTAACCATCATGTTCTGATGGAGAGTGGTTGAGAACATGGATATGGAAAATCCAGTAATCACAAATCTATAAATTTGTGACGTTCTAAGGTACCATCTGATTCATCAGGTATAAGATCACTAGGACAACATTTTTGGTTTTCAAGATCATTTCCCTAAAGTTGAAAATTTGAATTAGAATAAATACTTTGTTTATTTTGGTACAATCTCACTGTTGTTCATGCCTTGAACAATTTACACTTCATCTCTTAAATAAATGAAGTTGAATTTGTTATTCGTGAAGTGTTAGTATGACATGTCATTCCATCTGCCTCAAACAAAAGGTTAGCAAAAATTATATACATAAGTCAATCTATAGTGAGATTAATCACATATGGTTCCTAAAATGGACTTATACTTCATATATCATACTGCTTAATATAATAAAACTTGTTTCTACTAAACAGGGACTTCTTGTAGGCCAGTGGTAGGTGATAAAGGCCAGTCACACTTCATTTGTGGGTTCGATTCCCACAGCCTTGTCCAAAGCGATGGGCTGTCTCCCGTCCTGCAGGTTGTCCTTTTTCTAAAACTATATTACTATAACATCCCATCAATAATATTGAAAAAAACTTCTATCCTTATACAATACTAACTTATGTCCAACATAATCCATTCCAATCTTTAGGCTTATCCATAATACTGCAGTTCACTCTCAAAACATAGTGAAAATGATTACCAGAGATTCAATACCATCATTGATCCCCAGATATCATAAGACATATCTTGTTGGTCACATTCCAAACATTCAAAAGCCTTAATCTTGTACTCTCTCGAATACCCATTGAACCTTATTGAAAACATGAATTCTACTAAAAGTTAACTCTTTCCACATACCAAAATCCTCAAAATTCTATATACTCAAACCATGATATCACTTAGTCCTTATATCAATCATGAGCTCATGAATACTGTCAAATATTTAATTTTCTCGTTTTCCCTTCATTATGCGCATATCATTCTTTTTCCAAAAATATCTCAATCACTTTCCATGGTTACTGGTACCATAAAATTATTGAAAACCACAATAGACCAATACATAAATATTCCAATATTCCACAATACTATATACAACACTATTTTGGAATCCCAGTACATAAACACTTAATCATTCCACCACATCATTGTCATATTCAACATCGCCAATAATGATCGCATGCGACTTCCCTTTGTCCTTTGCCTTAAGTGGTTGCTCATGTTGATCATCACTAACCCTTGGATTAGGGCATTTATTGGCATAATGTCCCATCTCCTTGCACTTGAAACATTGAAGTGTTGGTGGTGCGTTCTCTGCAGTGTTTGCTTTGTTCACATCATTAGAAACCCTTTTTTCATTTCTTCGACCCTCAGCTACTCGATGACCTTCTTTTCCACACTTAAAACATTTTCTAGTCCCTTTAAGACAATCTCCTCCATGCTTCTTTCCACACATTGAGCATAAGGAAGCATTCATCTTCTTTTCACCATTATTCTGAGACTTCTCCGTGAACTCCATCTTTCGTTTCTTTTCAAAACCATGAGATGGATATGTAACACCAACTTCCATTTCTACCTTTATAGCACAACGCACAATTTCTTCATAGATACTGAAGTCTCTTATAGCTAATGCCCTTCGAAAACGTGGTTTTAAGCCACTGAAAAATCGATCAACTTTACTTTCAGGTTGGATGATAATACCATAAGCATACCTTGCAAATCATGTAAAATTTGGATCATAAGTACCAAAAGATTCATCATCCCTTTGCTTCAGTTCAAGAAACTCTTTCTCAATCTTTGTTCGAAGAATACGAGGGAAGTACTTACTGAAAAACAAGTTCTTGAACTCGTCCCATTCCATGGACTCAATTTCATCTCTTGGCCTCGTATTCTTGATAAGATTCCACCATTGATCAGCTTCACCTTCCAAACGATATACTACTAAGATGAATTTATCATGCTCAGAACATTGAAGAACTAAAAATATCTTTTCAGTGGTACTGATCCATTGTTCAGCAACAAGTGGATCAGAAGACCCACTGAAAGAAGGTGGACGTTGCCTCATGAAGGACTCAATAGAATATTGTTCCCTTCTCTGCTCATTTGAAAGTCCAGAATGATTCATAGATTGTGTAAGTATAGCAATATGATTTTTCACTCCATATCCCATAACATTTTTTTGTTCAAGAGGACAATCATTGCATTGTCCATTGCATTGATCAACACGGTTCCTTCGGGTTCCAGCCATTGTCTAAAACCCAAAAAGAATAGGGTGAGAGGCAAAAATCATGCTAGGGAAAACAACATAATAAAGGGGGGGTACCTTCAATATCTAACATATTAGGTTTAATTCTAAGATCGTTAGCACAATTCTAGGACTATAACCTATACGTATACTTAACCTTAGGGACATCCCTAGACATACCTTAGAAATATCTCTAGGGATCTCACTAACGTTTTCGCATCCTAGTTTCCAAAGGTTGACTAAAACTTTCCTCTGATACCAACTGTAGAGACCCGAAGCTTAACGTACATGGAAATTACATTACATTTGCGGAATACCTAGTACATAACAAAAAACACACACACAAGGATCGTAATAGTTTAGTGTCTTTGGAAACTCGGAATATAATCTTCTAATCGTGGTAAAAGATCTTCAAAATCTCCCATAAAGATCTTCCTTTTTTTACCTAAAACCTTTCTTTATATCCTGGAGAAAAGAAAACATAAAAGGGTGAGCTCAAATGCTCAGTAAGGGTAAACAAAAGAAATATCAATCACATCATATACATAAGCACATAACTTTTGGAAATCTTAACCTGCAAAAGAGATCATAATTTCATAACATGGGGTAAATCATGGCAGTGAAATGTAATCACAATAATCATAACTTAAAACATGAAACTTTGTGGCATTCACACATAATCACAGAGAATCATTTATTGTTAGTCAAGACTCATTGCCAAGACTATCTTAGTGGACAAAGTCCCTTTCTGAATCGAGTAACCCTCGTTTCAGTCCTGTTTCACTGAACCGGTATAACCTACCGTTCCAGCCATGTCTATCTCATGAGATATAAAATCTTTACCCAATGCATTGGAGGGAGATATAGGTCCCACCCATCTTATAATGAATCCTTTCTTATGTGTGCCACATAATCATAAACCATAAATCATAGCGTAACCCATGTAATAAAAATGGAATTCTTAAACAACATGACATCATAAAACCATTCATATAAGATAAAGGAATTCATAAAAATATTTCCATCACAACATAATCAAATCCAAGTAATAATAGGGATAAAAACAGAACCCTTTTATTATCTTAGATGGAAAATAATTTTGATAAAATACTTGAACTCCATTCTTGAGGAAAATATCCTTTCTACTTCAAAAACACTTTTCTTTTCTTAACATGTCATACAATTATAAACTAAAAGAAGTTGATTAAAAATAAACTTGAAAACTTATAAAGGAAGATTCTTGGAAATAATGTTTAAAAATCCATTCTTGCCGTATAAGTTAAAAAAACATTCTTCGTACTTTTGTCGGAAAAGTCAAAAAAGTACCTCGTACGAAAAACGACAAAAGATTCCTTTTATACATATTACTAAAAACTCACCGAAGGGTAAAAATGGATTTAAACAATTGTAGGTGGATGGAAATAATATCACATATTGAGGAAACCTGGATGTGGATGATAAAATACACCACAGTAAATACTTACGAATAAACAATCTCGGATAAAAATGAGATTGTGATATTTCCCTTACCTTAGGTCCGATTTGCTTTGTACGTGTCCGAAGCTCCTCTTCATTGAAGCGCCTTTTGGAGACCTCTTCTTAGGGAAATAAAATTGGTCTTTGAGGAAGACCAGAACCTCTAGGATGTTGCTAGGGAAGTGGAGAAGTTATTTTGGCAGGGGTTGGCCGAGATTGATTTCTCAAATTGGTGTGAGGAGGAGGGGGGGGAGGTGTCCTTTTATAAGGGAGGAGAGGGGCACCTTAGGAATACCTCAAAATATTATTTTATATTAATGTCAAAATCGGTTTATAATGCATCCAAAGGGTCATATTTCGAAGCTAAAGTGGGGATGGGTCGAAATCCTATCAACCAATAGGATTTAGACAAGTTTAGGGTATTATTTTAACCTTATTAATTAGATTTAACTCTAAGTTAAATAATTTAACTTTTACCGTGTCTTTTTGTTTTCTTTCACTATATGGTTAATACACTTACTATAACATGCCAAATGAACCCCAAATTGTTTATTATTAATATATATATCCTTATCTAAGTCATTTGGCAGAACCATAGATTTTTAGGAATAAAATAACAACTAATAATATAATATTTGATTTAAAAACTATTTTGTGTCAATTTTGACACTATTTGATATATGATTTTTGTGAAAGTCATAACAGAATTATATGTTCAAACCAAGTTGATTAAATCAACACTAATATATCATAGTAACCTAGAAAATTAGTGGAATTCATAAAAAGTCTTAAATTACATTTATTTTGGTATCAATTATGTCAATATTTCATTAATAAGATAATTACTGCATCATCTTTGTGTCATAAATAAATTAATTTATTTAAAGTCTAAAAATTATAAATAAAATATAATTATGTAGGAAATTTGTTTAGATTACTAATGAATATTTATACTCGAATTTATCTTATGTATAACCCCATATTAAAAATGATTTACTTATTAAACTTTGATTTTAACTATTTTAACCCTTCTTTAAATAAATTAATAATAAATGTTGTAATCTAACCCAAGTGGGCCTAAATGGTCATATTTTATTCCTAAGTTTGTTTTTGGTCGAATTAAACATATCCAATAGAATTAGGACATGTGTTAGGGTAATAGTAATATCATTTTTACCCTTAGTTACCCTATTTACTACTAACCGCGGTAAAAAAAGTAAAAAGTTACTATTCACCAAAAAATTATTTTTATCACATTGAACCACATTTTACTTACTGATATCAACCGTGTCTGTCGGATTTTCGAAATTCCATTCACAGAAGCGGTAAAATTACGTTTTATGCAAAATTTAGTTTTTAACCTACCACTTAGTGGTTTCACTATTCATCAAAAATTGAAAGTTTTCAGAAAAATACCAAAATTTCACCCTAGGCTAATTTCGGTATTCCGAATCCAAAAATGAAGTCCATTTTGAAAAATAAAATTTATAAAATTTCAAAAAGTGGTTATTATTATTCATAACGGCTAGTTATAATAATATTTTAATAGCATATCATTGTTTAGTGAAACTCGGAATTGCGTACGACACAGGCTATCGAGGAAGGTCGCGATTGTGTGTAATGCAAGGCAAGTCAAGGATGCGTGTTGTGCAAGCTCCTTTTGGTGTAGCGTACAACACAAGACATTAGTGAAATAAAAAAGAATATTTTTCATAAAATCTCGGGCTGTTACAATTCCCCTATCCTTTCTTGTGGGAGGTATCATTCCCGTTACTTCTCTATTCACCAGTTCATATTAATAGAGGATAGGAGGGAATATAGACATTATTCACCCGTGCCTCTCCCTCTGGTCTTTTTTCCATTGGACCATTTTCCTGGAGTATGTTATAATCTCCTTCGGCATGGACAGCTAACCATGCATAAGACCTTGTCTCCCCTTTGGAATACTTTCCACACATAATTCCTATTTTACTCTTTGGGCCTCTAACCATGTGTAATCCTCACTCCACCTCCCGTAGAAACACATTTTGCGATGTGATTGTCAGGTGTTTGATGCCTCTTATTCCACACACCAAGCATGACTCACGTGGGCCTAGAGTAAGCATCAAACATGAAATTCTCTCTAGGACCCTTAACATGAAATCCCCTTACCATATACTAATTTATGTGTAAATTCATCCCGGTATACTTGGAAAGGCATCTAGGAATCATCCCTTAGGTTCAAGCCCAACATCTACTCGCCCTGACCCCCTTCAATGTCGGTTCTACATCATCCTGCTAGATGTTACACTTTATCCACCATCTCGAAATACATAGTCTTTGATATATACCTCATAGGAAAAGTACATATAAAGACTCCCTGTGATTTAAGCCTAACACCTACTCCTCCCGAAACCCTTCAACAATGGATCCTCTTCATATCGTATGACGTTAAACTATATTCCCCATCCCAGACAATGTAAACATTGATCCTTGTCTTGTTGGAAAGATTTGTAGGAAGACTCCCTAATTTTAATGCCCAACACCTACTCATCCAAACCCATTAAATTTTGGTTCTCCTTCACCCAACATGAAATTAAACTGTATCCCCCATCACAAGCTACACATAATTTTATCCTTGTCTTATATTCATGTTACGGAGGAAGCCTCCCTGAGGTTCAAGCCTAAAAGCCATATTTACAGACCACTTCACATTGGTTCACCCTCATCCCACCAGACGTTAAACTATATTCCATTTTTCTTCCTTCATGACGCTAAACTATACCCATTTGAACTACGTGAGATTGGATCCATGTGTTCAAGGCTAGCTAATTAGGAGGGCTTTATGATGTTCAACCCCAACCAGTGGTAAGTTATTGTACCCCATCCAATAGTATGACTTTACACCCCAACTATGGGTATGTTTTTGTACCCCTTCCAGTAGTATGACTATGTATGCCAACCAGCTGTAGGCTGTTGTACCTAATCCAATGGTAATCCATCGTAGCAACAGCCGTCGGTATGTCATTGTATCATAAAATTTCATACAAACTACGTGGGGTTGATACTTGTCTACTAGGAAGGGTATTTAGGAATAATCCATGAGTTTCAACCCCAAACACTGGTAAAATTTGGTGTCCCACCTATTGGGACCTAGATATATGTTCTTCCCCTTAAGCATCAAATAAACTTGGGTTGTTAACCAAGAATATTCCCCTTAATGTTGTGAGGACATTTTCCTTTGAGAACACCCTTATTTAATACCCCAATCACTCATGTACATATTGGCCTCTCTCCCTTGTGAATATGTATTTCGGGAAGGACATCCCCCAACCCAATTTTTCTACATCATTTGGATCCCATCCATGAGTCTATTCACATGGGTCTCCTCCTCAGGTGCCCCATCATCCCACCGAACAACATGGGCATTGATTCCCTTCCACGGGGATATGAAGGAAGTCACTTTGAGGATCAATCCCAACACCATCGTCATCTTCACGTCAGTTCCATTTCATTCACCATCCACTTTTATCAACAATTTATATCTATAATGATTGTTACTCAGGCTGCAACATCCTGGTGAGATAACGTCTCCCACATTCTCATTGCTCCTAGCACCAATCGAGTTACTAACCATGGACTAGC
This sequence comes from Viscum album, assembly GCA_963277665.1. Classification (NCBI taxonomy): domain Eukaryota; kingdom Viridiplantae; phylum Streptophyta; class Magnoliopsida; order Santalales; family Viscaceae; genus Viscum; species Viscum album. The sequence continues at coordinate 979,421,611 of OY728161.1, forward strand.
CCCAACATCATATTTCCATCCTATAGGGTTACAACTATCACATACACTCATATCAATGTTCTAATTAGTCAGATCCATCTCTGTGGGATGTTAAACAGATGGCATACCTTGTTTCAAATGTGGGAAGCTGAGGAAAATCATAGAGTCATTCGAATGGAAAATAGTTCCTTGCATTCGATGTGGAATGCCTCAGGATCCTGTTCCCCCTGAGAAGCCTTATCATAAGGGGAATAAACAAAGACAAATCAGGTATCCATATTCCAGAAATGTCAGGGATTTACATCATGAATACTCCCCTGAATGAAGGTTTCTGCCCTAACTGAACCTCTTGGAATGTCCAAAAAGAAGAAGCATAATTAACTAGCGTTCAAAAATACATGGAATAGGTAAGAGATTGACCAACAACATCATAAGTCAATGTGGGAGAATGGTACTAGGTAATGATCTATGATGGTGAATCCAAATAAGGACAGACCGACATCCTATCATCCCATTTCAATCATGGAGCAAACGTCCATAAATAAGCAATGGATGCTGCCTGATTTTGGAAAGCGGGAATGCGGGGAAACAATTAGCATGTCCTTGACATACAGTTGTACTCACCAACATGATCATTAGAAAAAATTGCATTTAGAAGACAAATTTATTTAAAATTACTCAATAAAATCCAACTAAGAATGAAAAATATCCAAGGAATATTATAATATAGTTTCCAAGATAAATTTTAACATGTATATACAAATAAAAATGATCAATCTTAATGTTTCAAAAAGAAATGTAATTTACCTAATCACTTGTTCTCAAATATAGGTAAATAATTTCCATAAATAAAATAATTCCAATAATTCCATAGTTAAAATCTGATATTATTCAAATATATAATTCAACAAATACCCCGTTAAAATCTCTTAGTGCTTTATTTCCAATAATCATATAACATTACTAAAATAGAAAACATCTTCCAAAATATCTTTTATCATATAATCCCTAAGTAAATTTCCATCACTAAGGATATACATTAGATAATATATATGTATTCCAAATAAACTTACTCTTAATAAATAATATAATTTAATTAAAAATAATAATTTATACTATTCAGGGAGTTCACGTAGGCTCGTGGTAGGTGATAAAGTCCCCTCGCACTCTGGTTGTGGGATTGATTCCCATAGCCTTGTCTGATGTGATGGGTTGTCACACAGCCTACATGTCGATCTTTTTAAATAACTATATCATTATTATATGATTATGAGAATGTTAAAAATCGTCAAAAATAATGATAACATGTTTTAGACCCAATGTATATTCTATACCCTTATATTTTCATCCCAAAAAGTAATAACCCATAACTACCTTAAAATTAAATTACTCTAAGAATACCATTAAATACCTTGAAATTTCCTAACATAAGACTCAAAATGACATTCCAGTAATTTGAAATTATGATCAACTTTAATATTATATGCTCATTATGACATCCATAACTCTTAAGAAAACATCCTCATATCCAATGTTGTCTAATACATCCTCTCATACCAACTATAAGGTCCCATCGTTAAAAAATATATAATCATTAGTTAATTCAAGAATTGACATTGAGGATATGATTCACATTGAATTACGTATCAGGTTTAGACTTTTTGAGAATTAGTCTTTTACTATTACATAATAAACACATACATTACTTGTCGATAGTTACACTCAGTATCCATATTTTTTCTAAATGAATCCCGATTAAAAACAAGATTTATATTTCTTTATAACAATCACCACTGCTTCTTGCTTTCTACTACCCTTTCTTATACCCATTAGAATACATTCAAAAAATCATGGATGGGAATAAAAATATTAGTAAGGAATATAAAATAATGAATAATGTTGTTTGTTGATGAATACATAAACCCCATGAAAACATTTTAACAAAATCATACATTTCACCCATTAAACATAATCTATTGTGATTACATCACATAATCATAAGATTCCATTAAAACATCATTGAAATCAGAAAACATAATGGTTACTTTTTCAGTCCATATCATAGATACATTGTTTATTTCATTGCAACATAGTGAGTGACCTTCATGGTTACGTTTGGAAAACCCATCACAATTTATTCCCTAAATGACTTAAGAAAAACATTAACGTTTACCTAAATCACATTATCCAAGAAATTTGAGAGCTATCACAGACTCACCCTCCATTTGAATGTCATGTAACCAGATATATACAATCATAATTTCCCTAAACTATAACATAATCATGACACATAAAATAGTCCTAAATGAAAATTAATATTTCCATGTTGTAATAAAATTTCATCTTCACATGCCATGGACTCATTAATGAAAAAAACATTATTTTAGAATAAAATTTTAAACCGGGAATGTAATAATCAATACTTATTTGTTAAATAAAATTTAGAAATTACATTCATTATGTATATATTAAATAAAACATTCATATTTATTGAAATAATTAATAAATTTTTTAAACACATTTAAAACATTTAAAAAGAATATTTTGGAATCTAGGAGTCCCATAAAATATTAAAACATTAAATGAATTATCATTTAAAATCATTAATGGTAAAAAAATTAATTAATTAAATCGATTTTGAATATCTAGAAATTATTTGGAAATATTTCAAAGAGTAAATCGTTAAAATGTATGAAATAATGTTTTAGTTAATGATTCATGTAACCCTTGAGAAACATTTGATTAAAAATAATAAAATAATAAAATCGAAAAAATTATATATCAAGATAATATTCAAATTCATGATATAAAATGTCCAAAGGGTTCAATTTACACCTTATAAGATAATAATGGTGCACAATATCATGATATTCCTCAAGAAAAGAAGATTGAGACGAAGTACCTTACAAAGATCATTACCTTAGATTGAGGTTAAATCAATGAAAATATTATGCGATAAAGTATATATATATATACCAAATATAATTGGATATTATGTGAAAAAATTCATTGTTCATTAACACATATTCTTTGAAAAGAAAAACCAATGACATTCCTATTTAACTCAATGAAATGATATTGAGTTAATATTTCCCTTACCTAGAGTATGATTTGTCTCATTTACTGTTTATATTACTGAATAATAATTATAAGTTATTGTATACATTTTTTATAACATTTTTCCATTTTATTACTCATTTTATATTACTTATTACCATTTTATTATAATTAGATTATTATTTATGTCCATATCCGGTGTTTTATCGATGTTCTATACATGAATAAAAAACGAGCTTGATATAATTACAAATTGTCCATGTTGAAAAATGAACATTATATCCACAATAGTAAATATGATTTAAATTTCATATATATCCTGTTTATATATTTTGATAATAATCCATAATATTTGTAGATATAAAATCAAATTTCTCGTTTATAGAGACGGTAGGCTATACGTATGCATGAACGCTACTTTCATTTTTTATCATATTATTGGAATGATAATTAAAGGATACATAGTTATATTATAATTCCATTATAATATGTATGTTATATATGTTACATAAATTCATTAATTCCATCCATTATATGTTCTATGTATGGAATCAACGAGTTATACCACATTGAGGGGGCGTTAGTCCACACATCCTCAAAGAAATTATCATATTTACACCTTATAGAATGTCTAAATGTGTGATGTGAAAAAATTGAATTATCATAGAGACAATATAAATATAATATAAAACATATATAATTTTTTTTCAATCATTGATTCCACCCTGAGTGTGGTAGGAGAATATTTAATAATAATCATTTCATGAGGCAGTTGTTCGCTGTATAGAGAACATTATGTTCAATATCTATTAGACTTATATATGTATATTTGTTGGTCTAACCATTAGCATAAAAATCCTATAATATTTAGGATAAACGTGTTATTATTAAATAATGGAATAACTAGATATTATGGGGTTGGTGAATAAATATAAATTAAAGGATCATGAGTGATGAAGTTACCTATAAATTTGGTAACTCATTTTCATTCCAGAAAAAAAAAAGGATTTCCTAAATTATCTTCTTCTAAATAGTAGACCCACGAATTACATGTGGAAAGTTACACTGTTTGTCCATTTTTTCCACTAATGGGTACCCATTAAAATAATATTGATTTATTTTGTTGGTTAAAATCTTCTTGAATTATTTCATTATCATAACCATCCTTATAACCTTTAGAATATTTTTTGAAAAACATGGGATGATCATAAAATATACTATATGAAATATAAAATAAATTATAATACCATTAATCTATGAATATTTTATTCCCAAGAAAACAATTTCACAAAATAATATTTTTCACTAATAAAACATGAACTATTTACAATACATTTTGTAATAATATGATTCCTACAAAAAATCATAAAAATCATATAACATAATGGTAACTTGTGTCATCTATAACATACATACATTTTAGCATTCATAGCAACATAAGGGGTAACATTCATGGTTACGTTTGGAATACCTTTCATGATATATAGCCTAAATCTCTTAAAAGAAACCATAATGTTTACCTCAATCACGTTACATAATGTATTCGAGGAAAATAACAGGATCACCCACCCTTAGTTTATCAATGTTTCGCCTGTAAAAATTCATAATTACTATGAACCATAACATTATCATAAAACATTATAATGAATAAAGGTAAAATAACATTTCCACTTTGAAATCACATTTCATATTTACAAGTCGCGCACTCATAAATGAGAAGAAATTATTTTAATATTAAATGGTAAAATTTTAATCTAAAAATCAATACATAATTGCGAGTTTAATGAAATAAATTCATTCATTACGTTTATATGAAATAAGTCATTCAAAATTATTGAAATAATAATTCAAATTGTAAAACCCATTTAAAAATTTTAAAATGAATATTTTGAATCAATGTTTACATTACCATAATGAAACATTAAATGAATTAACATTTTAAAAAACTAATGTCCAAATAAATAAATCAATAAACCAATTTTGAAAACATGTAAATGATTAGGAATGATTTTGTAGTATAAATCATTAAAATATTTTAAAAGTTGTTTTAGATAATGAGTCTTGTAACTCTTTCTAAACAATTGAATAAAAATAAATAATGATTAAAATAACAAACATTAAATATCATGGTAATTTATAAATTTAGGATATAAATTAAAAAATGTTTTTATTTACACCTTATAAGATAATAAAGGTTCACAATATCAAGATATTCCTCAAATAATGGAGATTGAGATAAATCCCTTATAAAGATCATATCCTTAGATTAAGGATAAATTAATGAATAAATTATGTGTGAAAAAATAATAATACACCCAATATATGTGGATATTACTTGAAAAAAATCATAGGTCATTCACATATATTCTTGAAATACCAAAAACAATGACATCGATATTTAACTTATGAAATGAGATTGAGTTAAGATTTCCCTTACCTCGAGTCTCAATAGTCTTGTTCGCTATTTATATTCATGAATAATCGACTTAGGATAATTTATTCTGGATTCAAAACGTTTTTAATGATTATTATACATTTTATATTACTTTTTACCATGTTATATTAATACATAATTATTTGAGTTTATATCATACATTTTATCGATGTTCGGTACATGAGTCAAAAATAATCATGATATAATTTGAAATTGTCTATGTGGCCAAAATTCCATTTTCTCCAAAATACAATTAGTGATTAAAATATATTATATATCCATTGTTTATTTATTTTAATAATCAAAAAAATTTGTACAAAATAAATGAAATGCACCAAACATGGATACTGTAGGTCGTACATATGGATGAAGGCCAATTTCATTTCTTTGTCATACTATATAAATGAAATCTAAATTATACAGATTTATATTATAATTAAAGTATAATATCTATATTATATATGTTACATATTTTCATTAACACCATCTTTTATATGTTTCATGTATAGAATGAATGAGTCATATCACATTGAGGGGGGGGGGGTAGTCCGCACTTCCTCAAACGCAATTATCGTATATAGACATTGTGGAAGGCATAAAGGTATATTGTATATAAATATTTTTGATTCATATATACAATATAAATATCATATATGTAATATATAAATTAAATTCCAAAATTATGGTCACTAAGTGATGTGGTAGGAGAAAATTGAAAAATCATTATTTCGTGTGGCTGTAGTTCATCGTATATAGAAATGGTATGTTCTATATCCATTTTATGAAAGTGTGTGTAAATTTTAGGTTGGACCATTAGAATAACAACATCCTAGTATATTGAGGATACTAGTGTTGTTTTAAATTAATGGAATAATAATATGTCAGGGGCTAGAGAAGGAAAATAAATGAAAGGATTTTGAGAGAATATGCTAACATTAAATAGGGTAACTCCTCTTTATTTGAGCCAAAAGTATTTCTTGAATTTTCGCCTTCCCTATAATAGATCCACAAATTACACATTGATAGTTATACTCAGTGTCCACTTTTTCCACCAATAGGATCCCTTTAAACAAATCATGATTTCGTTTTCTTGATAAAAAATTTCTTGACATCTTCCATTCTCTTCTGCATCATTATACCATTTGGTAAAACATTTAAAAAAAGGTATGTGCTTACAAATCAATGTAAGAAATGTGAAATATGGAATAAATCTATTAATCTATGAATATTTAATGTCCATGAAAATATTTTCACAAAATCATACTTTTTACCCATTCAACATAAAATGTATAGATTAAATCCAGTTATCATATGATTCATACAAAACACTAAAGAAATCATAGAACATAAAGGTAACTTGAGTAATCCATATCATACTTACATTATATCTTTCATAACTATATAGGGATTAACCTTCTTGCTTACATTTGGAATACCCATCCTAGTTTATTCCATAAATTTCATAGCATAAAACTTATCATTTACAAGTATCATGTTACCCAATGCAATAAAGAGCTATCACGGGATCAACCACCATTATTTTATCATAGAACCACATCTATACATATATAATTCCCAGGAACCATAACATTATATGAAAACATAAAAAATCATTATTGAAAAATAACATTTCCACTTGGATATCAAATTTCATCTTTACAAGATGCAGACTCATAAATAAAAACAAATTAGTTTAATGTATGATGGTAAAATTGTAAAGTAAATATCAATAAATAATTGTGACATAAAGAAGAGAAATTCCAATAATGACTAATATGTAAAATAAAACATTTCATAAAATTAAAATACACAATCCAATTATAAAACACATTTAAAACATTTAATAATACTAGTTTGGAATAAAAGTGTCCCATACCACTTAGAAAAATTAAACGAATTGACATTATAAATCATTTATGTCCATATAAAATATCCATAAATCAATTTTGAAAACATTGAAATTATTTGGGAAGGATTTAGATGAATAAATCTTTACATCATTTAAAATGATTCTTCAGTTAAAGAGTCATGTAACACATGAGAAACACATGATTAAACTTCATTATAGAATAAAATCAAATAAATCATTAAATATCACCAGAATATAGAGATTCTTGATATAAATGTCAAATTTTTTGTATGTACACATTAATGGATAATAAAAGGCGTTCAATAACAAGATATGAATCAATAAAATGAGATTGAGATGAAATTCCTTAAAAAGATCGTATCCTTAGATTAAGGATAGGTCGATGACATTATTATTTGTGAAAATAATAAATACACACAATATAAGTTAATATTTAGTGTCAAAAAATCATAGTTAATTCACACATTTTTATTAAAAAAACCTTTGACGTGGATATTTAATTCAATGAAATGATATTGATTTGAGATTTCTATTACCTCGAGTCAGACATCAATCTTTCAGTCATTATATTATGGGATAAAAAAATTTGATAATTTTTATTTCTTCAGAATATATTTCATGTTTACTATTCATTTTATATTATGAATTACCATGTTGTATCAATTATTTAATTATTTGAGATAATATCAAATGTTTTTTCGATGTACCGTACATGATTCACAAATAAACATGATATAAGTACAAATTTTACATGCTGTAAACTGTTAATTATTTACAGAATATTATTCATTATTTAAATATCATATTTATCAATTAATTATGTATTTATAATTATCCCTAATATTTTGAAATTTGAAATGGGAAACACCGTTCATGAAGATAGTAGGACGTAGGTACGCATGAACACTACCTTTATTACATAGTCATATTAATGGAATGAAAAATAAATGATACATTGAAATCATATAATCAGATATTATATCTAAGTTATATATTTATCCTATTATAATTAACTACATAATTTATATGGTCCATGTATGACCTGAATGAGTGATATCAATTTGAGGGGGTGGTAGTCCACATTTTCTCAGATGAAATTATAATATTTTCACAAAATAGAATGCATAAAGGTATATTGTTATTAAATATTAATTCATTATAGAGAATATTTTAATATAATATATTTCAAATATAAATAATGATCCATCATTATTTCCACCATGGGAGGTGGTAGGAGGAAATTGGACAATCATTGTTTCGTGAGGTAGTAGTTTTTTGTACATAGAAACAATATGTTCTATATCCATTAAAAAGGGATGCGTGTAATTTTATTTCATACTATTTGAATAAAATATTCCTAGTATAATTGGTTTACTAGTTGTTTAATTAAATAATTAAATAAAAATAAGTTATTGGGTTGTAGATTGAAAATAAATGAAAGGATCTTGAGAGAAGTTGGTTTCTCAAAATCAGGGATCTCCTTTTAATTTAAGCCAAAAGGCTGTATTTAATATCTTTATTCAAATCATGAAGCTTCTAGAAGTATTGGGGTGTGTTGGGATCTTATTTAATTTAAATTTTTACAATCCATGCGGATTGATATGAGTGGGTAAATCGGTAGAGATTTTGGCATATTATTAGAGAGTGCTGAGGAACTTTTGGAAACTCTTGAAATATAATTTTATTATAAATTAATTTTCAAAATTAAAAAATATCAAAAGTGATATATTTATAGGCACAGATGACGATGGGTATAAATAAATTCAACAAATAGGTTTTATACATGTTTAGGTCAAAAAATTTGAATGTTTTCTTTTGGCATTAACCATAAGTTCAATAAATTAAACCTTACCATGTATTATTGAACTTTTACATAATATGGAAAATATATTTATTATAAATTATCATAAAATCCTCACATGAATCATTAATGAGATTTATAACATTATATATTTCAGTTGGATTAATATTATAATTTTATTACTACTTTATCACCTAATATAATAGTATTTTATTAAACTCATTAATTTTAATTATAACACTATTTAGTTATTGATTATTGTTAAAGTCATAACAACTTGATTAATTCAAAAAAAAAGTAAAAAAAAATAACATGTAATGATCACCCAAAAAATTATTTTATTGAATCAAAATTTTAAAATTGAATTTATTTTAATATTTATAATATCATTTATTTGAATATATCATTAATTATTTAATCACTTCTTCATCATTGTTTAATAAATAAATTCATAAATATAATTTCTTAAAATTATAAAAAAATACCATTATGTAGGAAATATTTTTATATTTTTAATGACTTATTATATTAAAATTGATATATTATATAACTCTATATTGAAATTTTTTAGTAAAAAGATACATGTTTATGTTTTATTTCTCATTACTTTAAATTAATTATTATAAAATGTCATTATCACACCCAAGTGATTCCCAAATTCCTAATGATCAGAATAAAAAAATTTGGTCTCCCATGACATATCCAATAATATTATGACATGTTTTATAGTATTTTTATGTTTGTATAATTTTATTTTTACCCTTATTTACCTAATTAACACTTTACCTCTGGTAATTGAATGTAATTATTGATCTCAATATTTATAATTTCCAAAAATAAAAGGTACCTAAATACAAAATATGGGACATATTATTTCAAATATACAACTATTATTTCCAAATTCCATATATAGTTGTTTCATTAATTAATTTAATATTAATTCAAGTTATCAAAACCAGAAAAAAAATATTTTATGAAATAAAATTTTTCATAAGAATGACCTGTGTTTATGTAAAATTTAATTGTTTAAATACATCCAATGAAAAAAATTGGATTAAATGATAAAAAACAATACAATTAATCATTTAATTATTTAGAATGATAATTTTATTACATAATTAAATGATATGAAAAAGGAATTTTTGAATTTAAATGTCGTAATATTTAGTATTCATTAAAAAAATTATCATAAAAATACAAAAATTAAACCAAAGTATTATTCGATTCCATTATTTTAAGTAAAAATTTAATTGTTTCTTATATAGCATATAAGAGTAATAAAAATTAGTTTTTAAAAGGGTTCACCTTCAAAAGGAGGCAATCAGCCTTTTAAAAATATTAGAGTATATTATTAATGAAATTGGATTCATTCTCATTTTAATCCAATTAAATTAAATTAATAAATGAAAAAACATTTATGAATTAATTGAAATCATATTGTACTTAGTTATTTTCATTCTAACCAATACAATGGAAAAGAATTACCTAAAATTTAAATTAATAATTATATTATTATTGTATTTTTAACTATAACTCAGTGTTGTGTGCATCGTAATATTTAGAAGAAACTAATTATTTAGATTCCGGTATTATATCTAGAAAGGAATCCACTATAACCTAAAATTAATATATCTTATCCATAAATATTAATATATATGAAAAGGTATTATTTTATAATTAAATATGATGTTAAATAAACATCCATCTTGGATTAGTTCCTCATGTTCTATGTGTAGTAGAAAAGATTACATCCATTCTAATAGAAAATATATGAGATCTAATCCAATATTTTTCATATATGTTAATTACATTATTCAAATAGGTGGACTCCCATGATATTAACATAATTCTCTGTTATATAAACGAAGTAACTATTTAACATTTGTCAAATTCCTTTTTATGATTCCACTAGACAGCCCCCGGAGCACCCTGAGAAGGGATGGATGTATAAGGATTTCAATTGTTTCTTGAAAAATCATTAATCACATTCCCACATTGGAGGGAACATTTTAGACCCATTTGTGTATAAAGATATTAAAAAAATTACATGGAAGAGATAACACAATAATTTTAATTGGTTCACAAAAAAAGGATGGTCCATGGGGAATATGATGACAGTGTGTCGGTCATAACTAAATCCACTAATAATCACTATTTGTGGATTAAAAGAGTTTATAGACAGTTTCTCTATTCTAGGAACTTGGCCATTAAAATATTTTAGGGATAACTCACTTGGCCCCTAATAACTCTTCCACAAACTCACCCTTTATCATTACGTTGGGATGGATATGATGTCAGTTTGTCATCATGAAGGTCACTACATTGAATTTGAATAAAATATAATATCCTCAACTATATATATACTATTTTTTGAAGCCCAATTTTACCTAGAAGACATAATCCACTTTTCTACACACTCTTATATTTGTTGACTCTTCCTCCACATATTTCACTATTTCCTCTTCATACAGAATAAATTCCATTGACTGAGCTACATCCTATGCATTGTGAGATTCCACACATAGTGTTAGTACATCATTGATCACCTTTCCCTACTGTGGATTGTTTCCTCTTTGTAGATAAACATTTCTTTTTGATCATAGAGACTTCTTCTGTGAATTTTCACCTCTTCTGCAAACCATCTTTTCCATCACATAGTTGATTCATTAAGAACCACTTCATACTTCAATAAATTCATCCTGGATTTCAATTTAGAAAATTATCCTCTTAATGAGGGGATTAGTTCTTCTTATAATGGAAAATAGATTTGAAAATATTTCTCATTCATTTTACATAATCTTTCAAAGTTTTACACCTTTCACCGTGGACTACATAACCAGTGTACAATTTTCCATATGTAGTCTATGTCCCAAAACTCTTCATTAGTTGTCTCCAATATCTCCAATGAAAAAAATACCAACCAAATTTCCACAAATGACTAGTCATTATAAAAACCACAAGCCTATGAGAAACTACTTTCCTATCATGATCAATTTACTCTATACAGTCTTCATTCTATGATTTGATGTCTATATAGTGATGCAATGTGAAAATCATGTATTTTTCATTTTACTGAATAATTACCGTACCTCTTTTTAGTTCCATGAACTATTAGTTATGTTCAAATTTTTTTACTCTGACATGGATAATGCTCTTTTTCTAATAACAGACTCTTGATTTTGAGCCCAAGAAATTTTGCAATCATGGGGAAACTATTCCACCTTAAATTCCTTCTTCAGCCTATAATGTAATCTCAAATGACCAATAAAATCCTTGATCAACCCATTCTGGATAAAAAAAACCATACTTCTATTCTAGAAATGAACACCCTTGGGTCCAACACCTTCTTTGTTAGAGTAATGATTTTTACCTAGATGTATTGATTTTCTAACCCATTTTGAATCATCAATGCATTTTCATGATCTTGAATTGAATGAATTATTTGATTAAATTATTTTGAAATAATTACAATTTAATAAGAAATTTTTAACATTTATAAATGGATCAATATTTTGTTTTCTAAAAAATTAAAATTTAATGAGTGACAAATAGAAATTTGTAAGAGTTTTGTAATATTAAATAAGAGATGTCGGTGATTATTAAATATGAATTTCATTAACTAAGGTGAGTCTCTACCTGTTTATATATATTTTTAGTGATCCAAAACCTCAAAATATTAATTTTTTTCAATTTATAAAATAAAAATATTTAGGCCCATACCAATTCTAGAAGAAAGTTCTTTTTTATTGAGGAAATATTCTGCACTCCTATGTTTTGTGTGTTGAAATTTTCAAGAGAAGAAAAACACTAGGTATGGAATTAGTGAATGTTCCATAATTTCTACTGAAATGTTTGAAATTAACATTATATAGACTACTTAATTTTGGGGAATATTACTAATAATAATTATATAAAAACCATGAGAATAATCACATGATGGTAGAATGTATTATAATATAAAAATCCAAATGTAATAAATGAAATGAATGTTGTGAAATATTAAAAAACAAGTATCTTAAAATTACATTTAAAAAGATACAAATATCTCATTCTAAAATTAACTTGAAATATTCTAGTGATAGAAATTTATATTACATGTTTGGGATAAATTATTATTTTTAATATATTATCACATGTCATTGTAGCATTAAACTCTCTTTAATATGATCAAAAAATAATATATATTTTTATTGTCCTTCATGAATTAATTGTTAGAGAATGTTATGGATTAACATGATAATTAATAAATTAACCAAGATAGTGAATGAATTAATTTTATTGGAATAATATAATTAATATTTCAAAATAACTAGAATGATATAATTTCAAGGTGTTTAATTTCATAAAAAATTTCCATGATGATAATTCCAAAATTTTTTATATTACAAAATTAAAATGGAGATTGTCACATGAAACATTAATATTACTCTTTTTCCAATGAATATTATTATCTTTATAGATTTATTATTCATGTTTAATAATGTTATAATATCTTATTATTTAATTAAATTATTGGTACCCTATATTTTATCCCTTGTAAATATATAAATATATAAGAACGAATGTTTTAAGATGTGTTATCACATGATTTAGAAATATATTTTATTTCTATTGATATTTACTAGATTTCATGTTATTTATCAATATATTTGGAATGTATGGATAATATGTCAGGAGGGAAAAAATTATATCTTGAAATTAATTTATTATTTTCAAAGATTCATGTTGGAATAATTATCATCAAAATTGTGGATATATGAAAAAAAATATTAAAGAATAATTCCAAATTAAACAAATAATAGTTCCATAGTGTGGGATGATTTGTTGAAAATGAATAATGTTGTTTAATTGTTGATAGTTAGTTTATATTTATATAATCAGGTTCCCTATATATGAAGAAGTTTGATAATATACACTATGAATTCATATTCATTGTGGTAACATTTGAAAATACCTATAGTAAAAAAATGTTTATGAATCATAAATGAAATAATTAAATAATAAGGTTGGTTATTATTTCGTTCTTTACTCAGATGATGTAGTTATTGATGTAAGAATTGAATTACTAGTTCCATCCACACATCACATTGATGAATAAAATTTTAATAATCGAAAATTGTTTTGTACAACATTATTTAATGATTAAATAATGAAATAATTATTTTCTTAATGCTTGTATTCTTTTGTCACCTTGGTCTTAGTTGTCAAAACTGGGAATCATGAGCAATGTTATTAGAAGATGATTATAAGGTGAAATAGTTTCCTATAGTGTGTTTGTGAGCTTTATATCTTATATGTTTTGTTTTTTCCTATACTTCTACACCTATGTTGGCGGGGAAAAGACATCTAGTAGACCTTGTGAGAGAGATTTCACCCACATCCAGATCTGAGGGGACTATCTGTCTGACTTCCACCTCCATCCCAGATCATTTCACCTAGTAGTATTATGTATCGGTATGTACGATTGTTACCTTTTCCTATATACCTTTTTAGAGGTATTAAATTTCATGTTATTATTTTGACACACATTTATCTCTCGATATAGTATAATTTGTATTGTTATTTGTATGTACTATAAGGTCTTTAATGGATTGAGTAATAATACATGACCTATAAGATATAATGGCTACTAAACATTTCTCAGTAACTACATAAATATTTGGATGAGATGATCGGATCATGGGATTATACAATTAATAGTATCAATGATATATTATTTTATCCCATGTTTCATTGGTCATGTTTATCATTGGATAGAGATTGCATAGAATGAGTGATGTTGAGGCAGATCAGCAAACTAGTGGGGAAGTGTTAGTGGGATACCATATCTTTTTTTATATGTTAGATATTGTTTTATTTTTCAAATTATTATTTGTATACTAATCCATTATGAGGATGTGAAAATAATATTAAACCTGTTTAGTGGTTGAGTTAGTTGAACTTACAGATTTAGTGGGATTTGGTATCATTATTTCACCAAGTTCATCAGAGGTTTTAGGGAGTATCCAACTGATTATACATGTACTTATCACCCTATATATAAATAAAATGTTTTCAAGGAAAAAGGGGATGGTTGGTGATTGAGGTGGACAGTTCTAATTCAATTTTTTTTGTTTAGGTCATATTTTTAGCTTTTTAGTTTTTTTAAAGGTATTGTTTCGGTGTTTTTAGTTGTTTAGGTTGTATTTGATTAAGTATCATGTATTTTGTTTTCTTTATTACATTGATAATGAGTTGGTTGGTCTGTTTTGATTTTAGCTATTTCATATAAATTTTTTATGATTTTAATTCTCCTTATATGTGTGATTATATGCCCACATGTCTTTCAACATCCCATGAACTATTGAAGGGAAGAGTTGTGCATCATTCTCTCATTTTCACTATTTCCCAGCTAATATGGGTGCCCTATAATGTATGAGGTGATGGAGGAGTTGTATAAAAGTAGATAGTAGAGATATATAACAGAGTTTCGAGGGTGGCACATGTGAGAGTTTGTTGGGAAAGGGTGGCATCTTGGCTTCCTATGCACTGTAAATAAGGAAGATGGGCTAAGACATGGGATTTTAGGAACCCCTTTGATTTCACACAAATAAATATTTATTTATTCAAAATTCTATGTGATGTTATAAAATATGAGGTGTAATGTCCTTTGAAATGTTCTCGAATCATTATTGTATGAAACTATTTTTTAATGTGGTAGAAAATGGGAAAACATTAAAACTGATGTTTTTAACTAACCTTAAATAATTAGTGTCCTTGCATAAGAGTAAAATTTTTTTTTTGCTCTATAGTAATGACTCAAGTTAAATTTCCCCATCAGTCTTATATAACGATATTAAAATTTATGTGTTATTAAATTTCTATAGTGTAGAGGAAAATGATGATAATGCACATAAGGTAACACTCATAGTGTTCTGACATAATATTTTGAGAAAGTCTATGTTCATTATTTCAGATCATGTGACATATGTTTTATAGAGGTGGTAGTTATTTCCTTTGTATTTAAACTTTATAAGATGAGAAAAAAATATCATCATTTGTGCGGATTCTTTTTAATACAATTTGATAGTGGTTTTTATTGTTCAGTAGAGTTTTTGAGGAGTAAGTTATTTTGTGAGAATGTTTCAAGATTATTTTTAGTACATGATTCCTTCTTTGTCTATAAGAAATATTTTAATCCTATGATGTTTGTCGTCTAATTTTGATTCATTATTTCTTCTCTTAATGTGTGGTGAGACCTTTGAATTTACTAAATGATCATAAAACCCATTGATTTTTATCCCCTTGATACTAATGGCTAAGAATATCGTGATTCATTGATTATTGACCCTTATTAATTAGTCAAGAGAAAAACACCTCATTTCACTGTCTAAAACTGACCAATTAAATCTTTTATCCATGTGTTTGTGTACAATATCATATAATAGTTCCCAACCCATACCTCTTAGCCATATGATATAGAAAGTCCAAAATATTACTCATGCATGTGGTTGAGAATTAGATATAGTTATGGGAATGAGTTTCTATTACCTTTTTCATATCGTTATGTTATTCTCACATCGGTGCCTTGTTTGGTTCAGGGGAGAGGGTTTAATATTTATTTTCTCCTCTAGCCTTTCTTTGGTCTTGGGGTGGGGTTTTTATCATGATCTGTATCATATAGTTTTCTCTTAGGCATATTGTGCAAGATATTTGTTATAGGGGAATTGGATACTATATATCTTCTTCTGTTTTAATTAATATACCCTTCACTCATTCCGAGTGATATTGGGCTTGGTTAGGAGAATTAAAATGGTGTATGTTTTCCAATAATTTATATAGTTTTATTAATTTTTCTATATGTTTCTATTAAATTATTGGATATTTTGGGTAGATCACATGACTTTGTGATTTCAAAGTGGCATGGTGTTCTTACATCCCATGAAGGGATTTCTCTCGCTCTATTTATGTATTTTATATCATTTTTCATATAATGAGAGGCAATACTCCACCCATCATGATGATTGATATTTTGAAACATTTGAAAATAGAATGAGGGACTTATTTCAAAAAAAAACGATAATATCATGATTTGTTAGATGGGTTCATTTGATTTGTATGCTTGTTGAATCTCTATTTATTTTGATCTTGTTGCATGTGATGGTTGTGGATTGTTATGTGGAATTAATTTATAACTCGTGATGAAATTACATAAAATAATGGTAAATTGTAAATGGAAATTTGAACATCATATCCTCTATATATTTTTCATGAGTCTTCCATTATTCCATAAATATTTTCTAACAATATTTCATATTTTATTACTTGAGAAAGTGGATTATTCCAATCATATTTTTTGTAGGTAATTCTCGTGTATATTTCATATAAAATGAGGGCATTCAATGTAATGTGTTTACATGGTTAGATGATTGACATGATTATCTTATTGATATAGATTAATATGATGTTTATAAAACACTTGTCATCCAAATCATGTAACACATTTCATTTCTATTAATAAAAGGTGTCTAAAGTTCAAATTTTTATCTATTACATAATAAAAAAATATTTAAATTTTTATAATATTTCTATATTTATTATAGATAAAGATATATATATATTAATATAAATATATTTTTATTTATAAATATAAATTTATATGTATATTATAACATACATATTTAAATATCATTAAATTTATTTATAAATATATAAATTAAAATATATTTGTATACATAAATTTATCAATATATTTTAAATTTATTGGTAAATATAGTTTAATAATTAAATAATTAAAAATATATATTAATATTTAAAATTATTTATAAATAAAATATAAAATATAATTAAAATATAATATTATTTTAATAATAACATTATTATTAATAATAAATTATCAATAATAGTAATTTATTATTAGTTCATTTTAATTATTTTATTAACAACATTATTTATATTATTTGTATTATTATTCATATTTTTAATGTAACTATTTTTAAAAAAATATAATTTGTATTTATTAATAATGTAATTAATAAAATTATATAATTTATATGCTTTCAAAGTCACCTAAAGAATCATAAAAATGTTACATGATACAGAATTTGAAAATCATCAAATAATGAATTATAAATACAGTCTTAATGTAATACAAAACATTGACTAAACATATAGGTAATAATTTAAAAGAAAAATAATATTAGTAAAAAAATAATTTTAAAAAAAATTAATGAAATAAAATCTTGTAAATTCAAAACATATCATATCTGCTTATCATTTTTCTACATTCCATTCACTACTAGAAATAAGATATAAACAAATATAATAAATCAAAATCAATTCCCTTCATTACCATATCATAGTGGGTTGTTCATACGCAATTTTGTGGTACATAGGGGTATCAACATTAATTTATTGTAATGATATATATCACATTTCCAATACTTATTGTAATGTAAAAAAACTAAGTAAAAATGTTATGTCAAAAAACAATATTTTGTGACAAAAAAGTTACTTTTCATTAACTTTTTTTACCAAATTTATTTTATTTTCATTTATTATTTATATATTCATTCAATATTTAAAATTTCATTTACATTGTATCTATATAATAAAATTTATAAAATTCCAACTGACATTCTTGTAACATTATTATGTTTCATGTAACTGACTTTGAAAGCATATAAATTATAATGTATTGTAATTATATAAATATATTTTTTCACAATAACTAAGAATATCAAATACTATTGAATAATAAATACATGTCAAGTAAATATTAAACAACAGGTAATATAGATTACACCAACATTACTGTTTATAAATATGATATTTATACTTTAAGAAACATATTGGCTTATTTCTTATTATGTATTTTTTATTAATTAATTTATTATAAAGTATTATTAATTATTTTAGTTTCATTAAATGTTATTAACTATGTTATAAATAATAATTATATAAATTATTAAATATTTACTATAATTAGATTACATAATATGAATAAGAATTTAAATAAATCAAGATGTTCTTGGGAAATGCCTCTTAATTGAGGGAAATGAAAATGATAATATGAGGGAGATGTGGTATGACATGGAAACATCTTCCCCATTAGAAAACAACAAACACAATGAAACATGGGTCCAAAACAATCATCCCTGATCAAAATCCTTACCCCGAGATACAACACCCAAACTATGATGAGAGAGACAACATCCCCTACCACCAATATCCCTACCACTCCTCCATGTATATTATATTTTCGATGACCCATATTCTTCATAAATATACAACTCTATAGCTGTTTATTTAGTAACAACATCATTGTTAAAAAAAATCAGTTATCCTTCGTTATAGGTGATTATATAGTGTTTAGCAACCATAAACCATGTTCCCTCGACTTCATAAGGTTTTCTTCTTCAGTAAGATCTTCAAAATCACTATGTTAATGGAGAGGATTTGTCTATACAACATCCACCTCGAAATAAAATTTATAATTACCACGTCACTGAGTATACTCAAAGGCCCCATGTAACTCAAATGGGTTATAAGTGTGAACTGATGTCTAATGATTAACATTATGAATTTGATATTCATATTATAGGAGGAAAATATATTGAACTCCATATTTATATATATTATATTAAGAAAATAAAATTTTGAAAATCCTAACACTTTAGTTTTTAGTTTTACTCCATATAGTATGTTGCCTAAATGAGTGTAACTATTAATGATTAATGAAATGCCAGGAGAAGAAGGAACGTCCCCAATATAATAATTTGATAATATGATCTTCCCCATGCTGTTAATACATCCATTAATCCCAACATTGACTACATCAATATTTTTTAGTAAAAATACCTATGTCATCACAGATGGAGAGGTTTGTTGTTTCTGACAAACAACTATAACTTCCCTCCAAACACATTTCCTTCCAACCATAAAAGTTACCTAACTAAATTGTGTTTTCATTGGCAAAGCACATATTGTAGCATAAAACCTTATTTATCCTCCAATGGATTATAACGGTTTATTTTGATAAATTGGAATCATCAGGAGAAAACACAATATCATATGAATTAAAATGTTGTTTATTAACCACATCACCCCCATCTAATTCTCCAAACCATGGGATGAAGAGATAAAATTGAATATGAAACAACTTGTATTGAAGAAGAGATGATATCAACAATTCCAATAGTCCGGTAAGATTCACCATCCACCAAAATGTTATAAGATTTAGAAAAATCCCAAATTTTATCATAATTTCTTGAATAATAAATATGATTATTTCATTTATTGAGATCATTCGTACTTATTTCATTAATTAAGGTCTTACTCTATAACCTATATCTATCCAATCCAATCCCATATTTATTACAAAGTGTGAAAACAAAATCACTTCTTATTTTTTCACTGGTATGTAAAATAAAAAAAGGGAAAAATAGGGTATTTCTATTGTTCTAAAATGAGGGATAAAACCAAATTTTCCCTAGCAATTATAATAAAAACTCAATTATGGTTGATCTCTGACAAATTTCTACAACTATTCTGGTGAAATTATCAAATTTTTTACTTTCATTTAAATGATCAATCATGTTAAAACTCTAATAGCAGCGGAAATTTGTCATTGGATATTAGAGTTCCATAAAAACCAACTATGAAAATTAACTATAATATATAAATGTGTAATTGAATTAATGTATTTATATAGATTGATGAAAGGGACCCATTACTGAAGCTTAAATTTACATTTCTAGCCTTTTATAAAGTCATAACCACACACATGATATTTGAATTCAGGCAAGGGGAAAGCAATGTGGATGAAACCTTTCCCAATAGATTTTATTATCTAGTCCATATACCCCAGAATAAACCCAAAAATCATCAGATTTTTAAAAATAACATTTGAGAAATTTTCATTTTTATTGTGTGTAATATCTATTTTTCATGTAATAAAATTATTTAGTTTGAATCAATGTGTTGTGGTGTTGGAATGTTGAATAGGAGTATTAATGTTTCATTGTGATGAGTAGGGGTGAGTGTCCGAAAAAAAATTATAATGCGGCTGTAGATTTACAATCATTGGGGGACATAAATCGTCGAAAATTTGACATTGTTAGTCTTCAGATAGATAAAAAATTGGGTATGTCCTATTTATATTTTTCATTATGGTATTAGTCATGGAATATTCATTTTATTGATTAGCAGATGGATTCTATTCTTTTGAGTTTGGAATAATTTTTGAAGCTCTACTCTAGATCTCTTTCCGTACATTAAGTAAACCAAAATTCAAATTTTTTGTACTGAAGGATTCAAACAATTGTGTAAGTAACTTATTTAATAATAACATTATTACACAATTAGAAAATGCAAGGATTTAATACTTACAATAAAATCTACGGTGTTATTAAATAATATATTCTTATGGAATTCCCTCAGACTAATTCCATCCCTTATATTGTAAATTCTCCCATGTTGGAGAATAAAATATAGAAGTACATAATTTGGATTTATCAACAAGAAATTAATCCACATTTTCAGTTTCACACAATGATTGATGAACATCCATGTTATCTTGTTTGTAGCCCATTCACTTTTGGATTGGATAAATAAATTTCCAAGGAATGTCAAACTGGAAAATAATGTAGGATTACATAATCATTGAGTTCACCTCAATAGTAGTATGAGCAAGGTTGGGATGGTTGTAGAACTCCAACCCTATATAATAGTCCCTCTCCTCGGCATGAAAGAAATCAATCAACCCATAAAAACATGGAAGGAAAAAATGACACATCCCCTGGTGTCACAGACCACCAAACCACTATTCATGCTACCCATAGCATATGATCTATCTATATTTATATTTTCTCATTTATCATGAGGGCACCAGCAACCCTAGTTCCCTTGGGGATATTTGAAAATGAGTCGCGAAATTCGCCTCGAGGGTGGATGGATTCCATATAGTTTTTTATAAGAAATTTTGGAATGTGGCTGGATTCAATGTTTTAAATCAATTTAATCAGTTCTAGAATTGAAAAATGAATCTTGAACCATATAATGAAATTATTATTAAATTTGTTTCCATGTAAAATGGCCTTTCTCAGTGATAGTCTTCTATCCTATTACAATTTGAAATGTGAATAATATTTTTCAATATTTTTGTAAAATAGATAGAGGATTATGTTTCAATCGATTATATCAAATTCCACATGTTCATTTAGGAATCAATGTTTGACCCTAGATAATGATATTGTGTCCCATTGAGTATTTCATTCAATAAATGCGATATATTGATTTATGATGGGATCCATGTATTTGAATCATGACATGATGAACACATATCTTTTTCTTGAATCAGATTTATTTTAGTATATCCCCTTTGAATATGGGTTTCAAAACGTTTTGATTCGAAACATCATGGTATTTTCTTCAATATTAAAATTTAGGAATATACATAATAGTGACTGTAATTATCCAATACTACCTAAAATAAGCTTACAAAAATGGGATCTCATATCAACATACTATTTTATAGTCATTTTTTATGTGTACTGGATCCCAATATCATATTTAGTAATCAAGAGTAAATTACAGGGTGTTAGGGTGATTATGATTGGCTTTATGATCTCTTACATGTTCTTCGTAGATGATTTTATTCCTTTTTAATTGATAATAGTGAATATTGTTCCCACGTTTCTCATCTTATTTCTTGTTATTGTGAAGCATAAATTTAGAATATCAATTTTCCCAAATTAGCGGCCACTTATTGAATGTGGATCCCTCAAGAGTGGAAATATTTGTTAAGATCATTTATACGGTTAAATTATTATATTATGGAAGAAATGTATCTTGGTCAACAAAAAATTATTAAATGATATAAAATGAAATGATTTCATATATTGTTGACATGGATTGGATGAGGATTAATGGTTGGATAGGTAAGGGTCTATCAAGGGCTGGGATAATTGTCATGATTAATTCTTTGGTGCATGTTGTCCTTAAATAATTAATGTCCCATTTTATTCTTCTAGAAACTCTATTCAGTTGAATTTATTCAATGTATTTTGAATACAAGCGTAGGTTCATGGATGAAAGTAGGATTATTTTTATTTTTTTATGGGAATTATTATGTATCCATAAGAAATAAAAAAGTATGACATTTAGGTTCATTGGATCCCTCAATACCTATATTATCACCAATTAATGTTCGATGTTCTTTAGTTTTTCAAGTTCCCATCCGACTCAAATACATTGTGTTTAATAATTTCCACATGTTATATTTTTTCATGCCCTATATAGTCTATGATCTTGTTTCAATGATTAATATTTAGTAATCCATGGTCGTTTTTTTGGTGGATTCTATTGAAATATCTCTAATGGTTGGTCTGTTACTATTTGGATGGATAATTGGAAATTATGTGCTGACTGTGTATTCTTATCATCGACTACCCATGTGAATATGGACATGGTTTTGGAACATGAAATTATGCATGATTTTTTATATGGAATCTAGATAAATTAAAAAATTACGTAAATATTGGGATTGAAGATGGATATTAAGAACCAATATTTATATGAGAATGGTTTGTGATAAAAAATTTATATTTTTTCTTAGGAACGAGAGTATACTTTTCCATACTCATCCTAGTGGGGCTTAAACCGTGACTTACTCATTCCAGCATCTAATAGGCCAGGGGCTAGGGACCAACAATGTGTCGGAATATAAGTCACATGGGAGGATATATCATTATGTACATGTACATATTCACATATCCCCAGGACCATACTATTCTAAAATATAAAAAATGATAAACCATTGAATCAATATCTAAATACAACTTTCAGAGTACAAAAACATGGTCTTGAAATTAAAAATCCCAAATACACGTCCAAATCAAATAGTTTGAAAATTTATTCTAACCTAAAAGTGTAGTAGAAAGCTATTATCATTGGTAGCACAAGTACCAACCTTAGTCTGTCTAGCTCACCAATATCTGTCGGGTCATGTTACATCAAGGAATCAGTCAAAAGGTGGACTTTTTTCATAATACATAACATGTGGGTAAAAATCCCATGCAATGGTGATTATAACAATGCCTATTTGGACTCCCCAAAACAACAAAGAATATAACATCCATAATACCATTCAACTAATCATAGGTATATGTGTAATGACCAAAGGTATTTTATTGTTAATTATTTCCTGAAAATTTGTGTTTTATTTTATCATACAATACCAAACCACATATTAGAATTAATGAATTGAGTATAAAGTGAAATGTGACCACTATTTTTCAGTAATTATTTTTAAAAATTAAATATCATATTGGATATTAATATTTCGAAATTATTTTAGGTTTAATTTATTTGAATTTTCTAAAATATTTTTTTTTTCATGAATAATAACAACACTGTTTGATTTTTTGAGTATGTTTAATGAAATCATAATTTTTTCAAAATTTTGTAACAAGATAGATAAAATTCTGGTAAACATGTGTGGATTAAAATAAAATTATATGTCCTTCAAATGTCCAATAGCATTGTAATATAAGTTTTCCAAGCACATGGTTGTGTATTTACCACTACCTATGTGTCCGAGGAAATTAATAAAACAATCATCCAAATTTTAATTAAATATCCACCCATTTCTCCATTTACTATCACTCCCAATTAATCCACCATAATGATATGATATTTTTATCATCCAATGATTCATCCAATGTGACCTCAACACAATAAAGTCGAGATACTCATGTTTTAGGGACACTCATTAAGGTAAGGAAAATCTAAACTTCAATTTTCCATTCAAGTTCCCTTTTTAATGTGGTATGTATTCATAATTTGTCAATGATGTTCGTGTGTCCATTATTTTCTATCCTATATCATTGTTAATAAAATTTAATTTCTGGGAGACCATTTCCCCTCTCATTTTACCATTATCTAAAATAATGTTTCAAACCCGTCATGTTACCAATTTCATCTCAGAATTTCTCACTATTTCTATAGAAAATGATCTTTTTTAGTTTTGTTTTGGAAATAAAAATAAAAATTTATTTTCCATGTGTATTCTACTAGATGTAAAAATGATATATTTTCTTTTGGGATGAACATACACAAATCCATGTTCATATTTCATTTTTAAATAATGATAAAATGATCATTTTTAATGTTTTTTTAAAACTACATGATTTTGATAGGAAATGAATTTCTTTTATTCTCCATCGTTAAATCATGAAATGATTTATTATGATATATATGGAGTAAATTATTTATTTCATATGATGGGTATTCCATAATAGATCTCCAATGAAATGGGTAAATGATTTAATCTCTATATATGACATGTTTTATGATACCTTGTTGAATAACCATGGCAATTTTTATGACCCTCGATGAAAAACATTGGTGATTTCTATATGAATGTATCATCTAAATGTTCAATACATATTAACATGTCATGATTCATGTTTTTTATCATATACCCCTTTATATTTTTATCATTATTTTATTATTCTACTCATGTTCTTATTTACAATTTAAAAGATTACATATAAATGGTTTCCTATACATTTCCTTACTTGGCCTTATACTCACCCTCTCTATTCATGTGTGTCCCTCGGTTATGAGATATATTACATTTAAATCAGATTAAAAAATTATTATTACTCTGATTTGGATAATATTAATTTATTATTTTTTGTGTATTATGTACCTTATTCCCAAATACTAATCATTAAATGAACCATTGTTTGTAAAATGTAATTAAAATTTATGAAATAAAAATGAGTTATGAAATAGTTGGTATCAAAATAATGTATATTTATCTGTGTAAAATATGATTCGATAACATTAAGGATAACCTTTGAGACATGTTCAAATATATTAAAACATAATTTATTTTTCTTAAAATATTACGTATGTTTTTTTTTGAAAAATGAAATCAATATTTAGTTACGAACTAGTGGACATGGTTCTAGGACAAATGTATATAGGGTAAATAACACTAACATGGTGCATTGGGCTGGACTCAATGTAAACCTCTTTCTGGAAATGAGAATTACTACACACTGGATTTTGAAATCATTGGGGATATGTTTGGTTGATCAGTTGTTTTTTTGAACCATTATGAAAGATATATATAAAATTAAATTGTTGTTAATGAATAAAATATTTAATCATGATGTTTTAAGACATAAAATTCATTTTTAATTATATGATTATTTAAAAAACATGATTCTAACAATGGTTTTTTATTTTAGAAAATGGAGGGAAATAATAGGAACTGTGTAAATGGTGAGAACAACGGACCTAGAACTGACATCACTATAATATAATCTCTATGGGAAAACTCCATGAGAATGATTATTTGACTGTCCTGAGTTATAAGAAAAAAACATGAATCAATCTAAGTGACCAAGTTAACCTTAAATGGAACAACATCACATTGAGTATTTTATGCATTAACAACCACTATTTTTCATTGGATTTACTAACAAATTGATTTCCAAACAATATGTAAGATCAATAGAAAAGATATTTTTTTTAATCCACTGTTCAATCAAAGTGAATGTCACCCTAGCAGTTTATCTCTTAGAGGGAGAAGCTGATCAGTGGTGGTCACTATTTAAGGACAAAAATTCAGGAGTGCGAACTGATTCTATATAGTGGGAAGAGTTAGGGGGAATATTTTGCAATAAGTAAATTCCGTGTTCATGGATAATGAAAATGGGGAAGGAATTTCTTGATATGAAGAAGAAGGAAATTGATGATTTGTGAATCTATGAGATGATCCTTAAAATACTTTACTGATATTCTTATTTATTTTCCATGGATATGAATAAAAATATTGATAGATTTATTGGGGGAATAAGACCGCATATATAAAAGAACCATACAAGTCGAGAATAAAATTACAATGGGGAGAGAGTAAAATGTTACATGATCGTTGATATGGAGTTAGTTGATATAAAATGGTCTCAAAAATCAAATGATAATAATAGACCTTGGAGTAATACCTAGAGTGGAGTTATAATCACAAAAGAGAATGATAAAAAGTGAATCATACAAAATGCAACAAATGTTGTATGAAGTATTTTGGAAACTAAATTATTATTATATCAAAATTTAAAATGTGTTGATGATATAGCCATAGCACATGAAACTATCATTTTGAGGTGATGCCACAATTTATCAACGCAAACATCAAAGGGAATATGGTGCAAGCCTAGCCTAAATATCAAAGTTTCATGTTTGGAAAACTTGGACACGTTTCCTATCATTTTCGAAATCCAGTGATTGTTGAGGGTAATTACCTTCATCATTTGGATAGTCCAATGTTTTGAGGTCTGGATTTTTATATCAATATGGATGAATTTGAAGCTTTGAAATATGTAGTGGAAGGTACTCTTATTGTTATCTCAAATCTAGGAAGTACATTTTTTGATTTTTGTTCTTCAAATTCCTTAATTTCCTTCATGTTTACAATGAATATACAATCAATCATAGTAAATATATATATAGATTTATCATTTATTTCTAATGTTGTGATTATCCATGCATAAACAGTTTATAAAAATAGTAGTATTTTATTTGGTGAGTATAATCTCATAACAAATCTAGTAGTAATTCCCATATATGAATTTGACCTAATACAATGGATTTTCTGGCTCTAAAAGTATAATACCTAGTTAAAATAAAGAATAAATAAAATATCAGTAATATTGAAGGGGAAAACTATACTTAACTTCATTGTAGAGATATATCAACCTGATCTATTTCTAGAAGAACCCCATGTAACCAACTTTATTGAAATGATTGGTGAATATGAGGAAGTTAATGAAAGTATAATAATAAAAAAAGATACCATTATTCTGGAATAGATTGTTATATTTCTTAAGGAGTTACCTAGAGATCCTCATGAATGAGAGGTAGTGTTCTACATATAACTCATTCATGGATATAGGCTGACATCAAATACCCCATAGAGAATAATATATGCGTAGCTAGTGAAATTTATGAAAAATCATCAAAATATTTTGGAGAGTGGGTTTATCTGAGAATGTTTTTCTCCATATGGAGAAACATTTTTTAATTGTGATGATGAATAATGGATCAATGAACCTATAGATTTATTATAGATTAATTAATGGGACAAATAAGAAAAAAATTAACCACTTCTAAGGATTGATGATTTATTTGAACAATGTTGTGGGGATCAATTATTCTCCACGATAAATCATATATATGTTTATCATCAATTATGGGTGAATAAATAGGATATTCAAAAAAACCTTCAAATCATGATATTGGTATTATGTGTTCATATATACCATTCGTCCAGACTAATACACCATCTATATTTATGGATTTGATTAATAGTGTTATTAATGAAAACCATGATAAAATCATAGTAGTTTTTATTGATAATATTCTAATATATTGGAAAACTTGAGTGGAGCATGAAGAGATTATTATTTTTATATTTAAAACTCAAAGAAAAGTTACGATATTTTGAAGGTTAAAAAAATTATAATTTTACATACAACAAGTTTCATCCTTGTGGAACTTTGTAACCATTGATGTAATCTAATTTGATCCTGGCATGAAAAATGATAGGGGGGAGTGGCCTCAATCTACAATTATAACTATGATTCACAGTTTACCATAGTTAGTAGGATATTGTACTAATTTGATGAAATTCATTCAAATAAATTATAATCCACTAACCAAGCTTACTTGAAATGGAGTTATGTTCATCTGCAAAAATGAGTGTGAAGAATGTTTCATAATGATGAAGAAGTGACTAGTTATTTCACCTTTGTTAAATTTAACCTCTTATAGAAACCCATTGATTGTTTCTATTGATTCATATTTGAATGGTTTTGGGTGCATCCCCATGTAATATTAAAAGGATATTTTATATTAATCTCAAAATTTAAAGGCTCATGAGAAGAATTATCATATGCATGACATGGAACTAGTTGCAGTTATATTTTTTTGAAGATATGGAGGAACAATCTTTATGGGGAGAAATTTGATATGTAGACAAACCAAAAAATATTGAAGTATATTTTAATGAAAAAGTAATTTATCATGATATAGAGGATATATATAAATTTTATTAAATACTATGATTGTTCAATTCATTATCACATCCAAAGTGTAAAAGGAGATTCTAATGCATTAATTTTGGAAGACCAAATTGATTTGGAAATGGTATTGTTTCTAGGAGATACATTGTTGTGGGAACCAGTAAGGTTGGAAATTGTAATAATGAGGTTAAGTAAATCATCAATCCTATCCCAAATTATTTATCAAATATCATTTATATAGATGATCATGACGGCTGAAAGAGAAGATCCATAATTATAGAAGAAATTATAGGCTGTGAAGAATGTGATGTTTCCAAATTTCAATATTGATAAATATGATTTACTAAAATTTTGTTCAAGGATTTGTGTTCCATATGTTCTATGAATAATTAATGATCTATTAGATGAATCAAATCTATCTACAATCAGTATACATATTGGATGTACTAACAATTGTAGGGACATTTGTGACCAATATTGATGGGATAACATGAAGAGGGTGATTTTTGAATAAACTATAAAGTGTATGGATTGATAGAATGTGAAAAAAGAGTGACAAATTTTTAATGGGATATTACAATCACTATCCAAACTAAAATTTAAGAGTGAAAATATCACTGTGTAATTTTTCAATTGTCTCCAAATTACATCCAATGTAATGAATGTAATATTTATTATAGTTTATTGTCAAACCATAAAATCTGATTTCAACACTATCTGGTAAGACTTATATCTTGACCAACTTTCTACAATTTATGTGTAGGATTATAGTGCCTATTCAAAGTATTGTATCATTGAGAGGGGAATAGGGTGAATCAGTGATACTCTATTTCTTTCATGTTTCTTTTCAATTGAAACAACCACCACTTCAGGTTAATGATTTTAATCCCATTCTAAGAAACAAATCAATGCACCTCAAAAGGAACACAATGATTTACAAGGGTAAATATTCAATAATAATAGGTATATCCTTGGTATGGTTTGTAAATGATCCAATACCATACAATCCTCTAGAAATAAATCTGTGGGTTACAATGAGTATGATATACCCGTTCACCCGTGTAGTTCTTTGAATCTATAAAACTAGTGAATGCGAACCCTCTTAATATAATAGGTTAATATATTTGATTTTAAAGTATCATGTTATCTATATTTCATTTCAAATAACCAAATGTATTCAATTTTTAATCAATTCTTTTTTTACTTTCTTAGAAGAATGGTAAGAACCTCTTGGACTATGAAAAATAATATGTCCAATTACCCTGTCTTTGACACTCCCAGTATAATTATTTTCAGTCTGATCATTCAATTTAATACACTATAATTGAATCAACACAACTCTAATACTTTCATATAGTATTCATGTAAAATATAATCAGTTCCACTTCCAAACAGGTTTGTAAAATCCAATACAAATAGGATCGACACCACATGAAAACATGTATGTAATAGTCAAGACAAATAGAATCGACACCACTACAAAACCTCATATCATATCTCTAAACCCAAATGATTCCCTCTATTCTACTATAAATAGAAAATAATTTCAAAATGTACAATGTACCTCCTCCTCTTATAGGATTAAATTGGTGGGAATCAAAATTTTTTTACGTCTCACTCAAATTTTTCCATATTTGAATTTCTCCCTGAAATTACGGGATACATTTTGAAAACGTCATGGTTTATCGAGGCCTATAGTATATTCTCAATACATCATCTCAATATTCATATCTTTCATTTGTATCATCACACCCATTTATTAATCTTGAAAACCAAAATAATATTTATTTTAGAAAACCATAAATGTGGGTATAATTGTTGAGAATGATTTTTTCTACGTATGATGGACATTATATGGCACCATCTCTTTCCTTTCACATTCACCTGTGAGTCCATTGTAAAACAAAGTCATTACCCTTTCAGCATGACATGAATCATATCTTCACATTATCATTCCATCGACATGACTCTTTCCTATTTCCTATCAACACAAATATTTCCATCGTCATGAAAATTCCATCGACCCAACTATTCCATCTGCACGACTCTGAGTTCGATGCTAAACAATGTTAATAACATTTCAGCCTGACATTTATAATTTATTATTTATTCAACATGACAATTACATCATCCCGAATCTTCTATCATCACAACTATTAATTGATTGACTATTCAATCGGCATGACTATGAGTCCGATGGAAAACACATCCATTATCATGTCGGTGGGACATGAATCATCTATTCGTTCATTGAAATGACTTTTCCATTGTAATTATTATTCCATCTTCACGAATATTATATTGGCATGACTCAGTGACCGATGAAAAACAAATTCATTACTACGTTGGAATGACATGGATCATATCTTCTTTCATCCGCATGATTATTCCATAGGAACGACTATTCCATCAGCAAGACTACTACATCTGTGCAACTATATGTCTGGTTGAAACAAATGTCATTTTCCATGTTGGTATGACATGCATCATATCATCTTTAATCGAAATGACTATTCCATTGACACAAGTATTCATCTGGCATGACATTGAGTCTGACGCAGAACAAATTCATAAGCATGCTGACATCACATGTATAATATCTTCATTCATCAGCCTGAGTATTCCATTTTCATGACTACTCCACTGACATGAATATTCCAATCATCATAACCATTCCAGTTTTTAAATAGTCACCACCATTCACAGATTTTAAATAGTCACCACCATTCACATATTTTCAATAGACACCACTATTTACATATGTGTAATAGACATTACCATTCACATATTTTCAATAGTCACCTCCATTCACAACTATGTAATGCTCACCACCATTCAAAAAATTTCAATAGTCACCACCATTCACAACTTTGTAATAGACACCTTCATTTACATATTTTCTATAATCACCAACATTCATATCTTTTACTTACACCTTTCTTTCACCATGCTTGGATCATAAGTTATACAACTTTACCTATGATTAATGAGAATTATAAAACAAAAAAACATCATCACATTTAACATTGTAATGTATCATAACATTCCATTCATTCTAGTTTATTTCATTCATTCTCAACCTGAGGATAATATTAGAAAAAATAATAGTTTTATTATTTTCAAAACAAAAATGAAAAACAATTTTTTCCAAAACATTGTGAATTGAATTATTTTCTTCAAACCCAACCTTAAAAACAAAAGAAAAATCTTGGAATATTCATCACCTTTATCTTCATCTTAGTCCCAAAAATCTCCCCCTTTGGATTTTCTTGTCAACCATGTTTCATAAATCACTGAACATTGTAACCTCATGCAATGGATTACATATCAAAATTTCTAGGCCTACGTGAGATAACTCATTGTGGGGAACATTAATCACTAATAGGAAAACCACGATAAAAAATGATCATGAGAACCTTTTTTTCATCATTAATCCTGTTAAATAAATCAATTTCATTTCTTAAAACTACTCCAACAATCAGATAGTATAGTTTAATCAAAAAACAATGCAAAATTCACATATTACCTACAAATCTCTCTTTTATGCAAAATATTAACGAAACAAAAAAAAATTCCCCCTTGAAAAAACAGTCAAAATGTATGATGAGAGAGGGGACAGAAACACATAACTCAACCGTGGAGAGAATGAGGTTGGACACCCATGTTCAACATCATTTTTTAAAATTATTCCTTTGATAATGGTATTGTGAAAATATGAGTTAATTGTTCTGATATTAGAACATAACCCATATTCAATTCATTATTCTCCCCATGCTCTTTGACTAAATTGTATTTGATATGAATATGTTTCGAACGAGAATGTTGCCCAAGATTCTTGGTGATATTGATTTTACTTTGATTTTCACTACCTAATATCAAGGGTAACTTCACATCAACAATAAATCATCCAATTTTATTTTTATCTAAATAAGTTGTGTTGTGGCTTGAGTTGGAAAAACGTACTCAGGTACAGCGATATTGAGAGTTAAGGAATTTTGTTTCATTGAATTCAAACAGACACAATTATTTCTCAGAAAGAATACCCAAAAAGATGTGCATCCTCTAATCTCAACATTTCCTACCCAATATGAATCTGAATACCAAAAAAAATTCAATAAAATTTGAGCTTTGATATATGGTTCCAATGTTTTTTGTGAATTTTATGTATTTAAGAATTATTTTTCTAGAAAGTAAATGCGATTCTTTTGGATCACTTTGAAATCCTAGACATAGTTTAACAACATATACAATGTCGAGTCTTGAGGTAGTTAAATTCAATAGACATCCAATCATATTCAGGTACACTTGTTGATCTCATTTTATTCCTTCTATATCTCTACTTATATTCGTTCCCTCAGAAATGGGTGTGGAAATTGTTTTTTAATTTTCCTTTCCAAACCTCTTGAGAAGTTCATTTCCATATTTTTATTGGGAGAGAAAAATGTATTCTTCCTCAGCTTGATTTCTATCCAATAAAATTATTTCATTTATCATATTATGTACATTTCAAAAAAATTATACATTTCTTCAGAAATATTATATAGATTTTTTAATCATTCCCAATAAAGATAATGTCATTGACCTAAACAAATACAATTTGGGAATACTCTTGACATTATCTAATTTAGATATTTCTATCCCCTCTTACTTTTTTTAATTCATCATTCTTAAGAATGTATAAAATTTGGAATACCATTCCATCATAGATTGTTTTAGGCAATATAATTCTATTATAAATGTTCATATATAACATCCTTATTTTAAATTAACAAAGCCACAAGGTTGTTCAATATAATCATATTTTTCAAGATCTCTATTTTGAAATGCTGATTTAACATCCATTTGAATGATCTTATAGCCTTTTTGTTGAAATAAGGAAAAAGATTGTAAATTTTTAAATTCATTCCACTAGATAAAATGTATCATAAAAATAAATAACCTCAATTTGTGAACACCCATTGCATACAAATCATGATATATTTTTTATAACCTCTCATTTTTCATTCATATTGTTTCAGAAATCCCATTTTGTGCCAAATATGTATTTCATTTCAATATTGGGTATGAGATCCCAACTATTATTCTTTTCAATCTAATCCAATTCATCATTCATGGATTTAACCCATTCCGGATGCTCAAATTATTCTTTCACATCCTTCAATTCCTATTTTGAATAAAATGAAGTTTATGTAATGGAATTGATTTTTGTTCCTATTTTCACCTTATGATGTTGATAAAAAATCATATTTTGTGCCTCCACGTGTTTTTTAAGCATTCAATACGATTTTTTTCTTCCTCATCACTGGAAATTGCCGAGTCCAATTCTTCACCATTTTTAGGATTATAATTATTTGTAACTTTATCTAAATTATCTTCTTTATATTGCATAACTTAATTGTCCACCAGAAAAAGTTTCTCTTTCCCAGATACGTCATTCACATTTACAACAACTTAATAAACAATTAGTTTAGTTTCATTTTTAATGTATCTACACCATTTTTCTACTAGAGAATAGAAATGAAATATTTCATCCTCACTTTTATGCTCAAACATAACATAGTTTCCACCCTTCTCCATTATAAGACAAGGACTCTTGAAAGCTATAAAGTGATTTAAATGTTTTGTTATTTTGTAAAACAATTCATAAGGAGTCATACTTGATTGAGGCCTGTAGAATCAATGGATTTCAATATAAATAGCAGTATACATGGATTGTCACCAAATGTAAAGAGAAAGAACATGCTCAAGTAACATGGTTCTTCCTATTGCCAATATGATTACATTCATTTGTTCACCTTCCCTATTTAGTTTTTGAGTGTTTCTAAAACAATACTCATGCAAAATTCCATGCATATAAAGATAGTCTTCAATCTCTTCACATTTGTATTCACCACCATTATCAGTTCTACCCTTCGTTACAAAATACTAAAATTCATTCTCAACTTTTCATCAGAAAAAATAAATAATTTTTATAGAATATGATTTTTGTTTCATGAAAATAAAACAATTCATGTGATTAAAATAATCAATTAATATTATAAATTTCTTATCTTCACATTTTTATTATATTGTCGTTGGCCCACATATATCAGAATGGATCATCCCTAGGGGATGTTCTGACTACTATCAAATATTCTTATTCATAGAATATGTAAATATTCATTTCAGGCATATAGTGAAACACTAATCTCTTATTCATGGGATATCATGAATGTCTCGAATAGTTTCCATATTAGATAACATGGTCATGTTTCTAGGACACATATGTTCATGTCATTTATGCCATAACTAACTCTCTTCAACTACACTCAGGTAATAAGAGTTTTGGGAATCACTAACATGAAACATATTTCCTTTTATATGATGGCCTCTTGTAACAATAATTCCATCTTCACAACATTTTACAAAAAATACATCATTCTTGATGTTAAAATTTTTATTCCCATCTCACAATTCTGAAACACTTAGCTAGTTGTGTTTCAACCCACCACCATACAATGTTTTCTTAGATTACATCTTTTCATTTCCAATAATGGTGGACCCAAAAACATTGATTTTCAATGATTCATCATTTCGAAATATCTCTGTTAATTCATTATAATCTTTCCTATCCATAATAATTTCATGTCTCCCATAATGTGAGAAGAACACACACTATCAATTATCTAGAGTGATTATACTTTTATAAATTTTAATGCAGTTTCAACAATAATTACATTTCCTCCTTTATTTTCAACATTCACATTCCGATTTTAATAATTTAGATTTGTTTGCAGAGCCATTAATATAAAAATAAATACATTTTAGAGGTATTTAAGTTGTTCACATATTTCAAAAATACATACCAATATTGAATCCTATTTTCAATCTTCAATTTATTCATTTCAGATTTTTCAAGATATCATTCTAAATTTTTTTATAAGATATAAAACCCCCCAATATCATCCTTTCATAACATATGGGATATTAGAAATATTGTTGATTGAACCCACAAATTATTTTTGTGTAAACAAATCCCCCACAATAATAGAAATACCTATTGAAATAGTATTGTCCTTTGAATCCACCATACTGATCAAAATTGGGAAAACATTTCTCAACTATCTTATTTTCACTTTTAATTTTATTTTTCTTCTTATTTTCAGCCATGATTTGAACAATTCTATTTGAATAATTTTTTGTTCTATATATACCCTTTTAAGACTCAGGCTTTTTTTTAACTTTTGAATTCTTTACTTTGACCACATACATAGGATTCCCATTATTCTTCATTTTAGAAACAATTCCATTATTCTAATCACCATTTGATGTATCTTTTGTTGATCCTTATAACATTTCTCCTTATGAGAAAATTACCAACTATAGTGATAGATTTTCGGAAAAATGGATGTTTCTTTTTTGATTCATATAGTTTTTGTTGGATAAGTTTTTACTCTTTTTCTTTTGGCTTCACCTTCACTTATAAATTCTCATTATGACTCATTTCATATTCAAGATATTTATTAAAATCATAAATTTCATTAATAATATTTTTTATCTCAATAGAAAAACATTCTTGGTTTCTAGATAATTCATCTTTTATCGTTTTGTTATTCTTTTCAAGCCTTCAGATCTTTCTTAGACATTCTTTCAACTCCTCTTTCAGATGCATTTCATGCTGAGTTTCTTTTTCTTCTTCAAAAATACTACTTCCAAATTCATCATCATTCATTTTTGCAATTAATATTTATTCATTACAATACTCAATGTATTTTTCATATTTATCCACAATATCATTGTACACGAAACATCTTCTTTTTGATTTGATGAATTTCTTTTTTCCATTGTTTCCCTTTTTCTTCCATGATATCCTTATCATTATTTATTCAATACGACTATCATCTTCTTTCATTATGTGAGGACAATTAGCCCCAAAATTACCAAATCCTCCACATTTGAAACATTTCATGGAATATTTCCCTTTGTATCTCCCTGTACCTATTTTCGAAATGTTACAAAACAAGGAAACGATTTCATTTGGAATTTTACAAACCAAATTTTCAGAGTCAGAATCACCAACATCATCATAAATAAAAATATATTTTTATTATTCTTTATTCAGAGCCTTGAAAGAAAATAATCTATAAACCTTCGATTTATTATACATATAATTATCTCCTCATTTAATAGGTCATAAGAGTGCTATGTAAATTATCCAAAGATACTGTTTCAGGATCACTATCTATCAATAAAGAATCCTCTGCATCGAATTTGTCAGGTAATATTCTCAAGATATTTTCAACAATTATAAAGTGTTTCTGCTTGTAACCATGACATTAGATAGTACTCAAAATTTCAGTCACCCTGGTAAATAATTCCATGAAAAAATCATGCTCACCCATCTTCAAATCTTCGTAATTCAATCCACATATTTGTATCTTTTCCTTCTTCAGTTTTGGGTGTCTTTTTTGTATGTTTTAATATTTATCCAATATACCTTTATTTGTGGAATTTCCATTCACTATAAATATTTTATTTTCAGAAATTGATGATAATATATCACTCTTGCTCGTTCTAACATTCTCATGAGACTTGTTGTCAATAGTTGTAATTGGAATACTATCATCATTGGGAGGAAACCCAATTGTTGCAGCTTCAGAAACATCATAACAGATACAGCTAAGATATAGAAACATAATATATTTCTATATATGGTAGTTCATTCCATAAAAAACTGTAATAACTTTATTGTTCATAGAATTCACGTTCTCCATATGGAATGAATAATTAAGGGAACCTATCATCTAATAAAAATGGAATGTGCCTAGTCAGAGTATTGTATCACTTAGAGGGGGAGAGATTGAATCGATGATACTATTTTTCTTTTATGTTTCTTTTCAATTGAAACAACAATGGTCTCATGTTAAAGTTTATAATTCCCTACTATGAAACAAATCAACTCATATCCAAAGGAAGAGAATGATTTACAAGGATCACTATTCAATATGAATAACTATGTCCATGGAATGGTTTGAAAATGATCCAATACCATTCAATAAACTTGAAATCAAACCATGGATTACAATGAGTAGGATGTACCCATTCACTCATGTAGCACTATGAAAAAACACAACTAGAGCTTGTGCATCCTATTTTCACAATAGGGTAATACATTTGTTTTGTAACATCTCATGTTACCATTGCTTCATTTGAAATCACCAAATGTATTCAATTGTAAAACAATTATTTTTTTACTTGCCAAAATGAAATGTAACAACCTCTTGAACTTTGTAAAACAATTAGTCCAATTAACCTAAGTACGATGCTCCCAGTATAATTCTTTTCAGTATGATCTTTTAGTTGAATACATAAGAATAGAATCATCACCACTCTAAATCATTCATACAATAGTCAAGTAAAAAAATCTAAAAAACATCAATAGAGGTTTCTAATATTCAATAAAAATTGAATTGAGCCCACTTGAAAACATGTTTGATATAGTCAAGACAAATAGAATTGGCTATAGATCAAAACATCTTTTTCTCTCTCAAAAAACCAGATATTTATCTCCTCTTTTGTAAATAGTTCTTCTTATCAGAAATTAAAAACTACCTATACATTTTATAAGTGGCGATTGGAAGGAATCCAAAAGTTTTTCCTTCTCACTCAAATTTTGCCAAATTTGAATTTTCCACTAAAATTATGTGATATATTTTTATTCGTCACACATTTCCAAAGCCTCTCAAATCATCTCAAAATATCATATCAATCTTTGAATGTTTCATCTGTATCACCATACACAATTATTATTCCTAAAAACAAATAAAAATTTTCTTTTAGAAAACCATAAATGTTTGTACAACTGTAGAGTACGATTGATTCTAGGTATGATAGTCTTTAATCAACACCATATCTTTTCATTCACTTTCACCTGTGAGTTTGATGTAAAAAAATTCATTACCCAATTAGCTTGATATGAATTATATGCTCACATTCAATTTATATTGACATGAATCTTTCCTCTTTTCTATCGGCACGACTATATCTATCGGCATCAAAATTCCATCGGCACGAATCTTCCATAGGCATGACTATGAGTCTAATGAAAAATAATTTCATTTCTATGTCAGAATGACATGCATCATCTCATCATTCATCTGCATGACTATTCCATAGGCATGATTATTCCATCGACATAAATATTCCATGGGCTTGACTCTGAGTCTGATGCAAAACAAAGGCATTACCGTGACTTCCTGACATGCGTCATCACTTCTTTCATCAGCATGACTATTCCATCATCATGACTATTCCATCGACACGACTATTCCATCAGCAAGACTTTGAGTCTAATGAAAAAAATTCATTACTATGTTTGCATGACATGGATAATATATTCTTTCATCGGGATGATTATTCCATTGAGCCAACTATTCCATCGACATGACTATTCCATTGGAAAAACATTTAGTCTAATGGAAATGGATGACATTGCCATGTCGACATGACATATATCATATCGTCTTTCATTGGAAGGACTATTCCTTATGCATGACTGTTCTATTGGCATGACACTAAGTCTGATGCAAAAAAAGACATTACCATGTTGTCATGAAATGTATCATATCATTTTTCATCTGCATGATAGATCCATCTGCATGAATATTCAATCATAATTACAATTCCCATCGACATCGACATTCGTGGTTTTTCCATAGTCAACACCATTCATAGGTTTTCATTAGTCACCACCACTCAGACATTTTCAATAGTCACCAACATTCCCAACTTTTTAATAGTCACCTCCATTCATAGCTATGTAATAGTCACCACTATTCACATATTTTCATTAGTCAACACGATTCACAGCATTATAATAGTAACCATCATTCACAGATTTTCAATAGTCACAAAAAATAACATATTTTACTTTCATCTTTCTTCCATCAAGATTTCATCATATGTTATCATACATTACTAATAATTTTTTAGAATTACCAAATTGCAATGAAACATCACATTTAACATTTTAATGTATCATAACATTCCATTCAGTCTAGTTTCTTTATTTATTTCTCTTCTTGATGTAAATATTTTTGACAACTATAGTTTCATTCTTTTAAAAATAAAAACGCAATGAAATTGTTGATAGGATAAAGTGAAGTAATTTTTTTTCTAAAAAACAAACCTTGAAAAAAAGAAAATCGTGAAACCTTCACCCCCATTATCATCATCTCGGTCCTAATAATTCATGTGGCTTGGGGTACCACATTCTATCATTTCAGATTGTGATACATGGTTCACATCAAAATTATAGAGAAATATTCATCTTTCTCTGTGTACTAATATAAACTATTGTAAGACCTATCTCCCCAAACCAATGACCATTCTAAAAGGACTATTCAGATTCTTGAGGAGAAGATGAGAACATCTTCAGTTGAATTTTAAGGTGGATGTGATCAAAACCTCCCACTAATTTATTTATTATACAAGAAATATATTCTAATATATTATTCAAATGGAACCCTATGATGATCTTTTTGGGATGGAAATAGTGTGAGATTTTATCTTGGGAATGATCATGTGCAAGAGATGATAAAAAAGGTCCATTCCATATAACAATACTTAACAGCTGCTCAAAGTCAGTGTATGGGTTATTCAAACAAACATAAAGGAGAATTGGATACTGATGTTAGTGAGAAATTATTCCTTTGATTTTAACCTTGGAAGAGTGTCGTGAATTTTCGGGAGGAAATTAATGATTTACCTTAGGTACATTAGAACATAGGAAAGCATTGATCACCTATGAAAAGTGTCATATACACTTTCACTTCCACCAAATCATCATCATGTTCACGATGTATTCCATGTATTATTCATGAGTAAGTACATACGTGACCCTCCACTTGTATTGAATATGAAGGTGGTATAACTGGAACATGATCACTGTTATGAGGAGTAGCCAATATTGATCATGAACTATAGATTCAAGGTTATATGAAACAAGACTGCTGAATTTATCAATCTATTTTAGAGTAATCATAAATATATGGAAGATAAATGGGAACCATAAGATACAATGAGAGATATTTTCCCACAACGTTTCTCTACTGAGAGTAGTAGTTGATTTTTTGGGGTTGAAATTTATTAATTGGGGGATAATGTAACGAACCATAATTATTAAATAATATTTGTTTCCTAAAAATGTTTTTTTATTATATCATAAAAACAAAACAATATATATGAAATAATGAAGTGAGTAGAAGGGGAATTGTGTCCTTCAGTTGTTGATAGTGATATGACCATTGGTCAAAATTTCTGTTTGAATCTATACTAATGGAAATAATTTTTCTGTTATAATAAATAGAAATAATAATGGATAATTAATGTATAAAAGTGAAATAATGGACTCTAAAAATTGAGTTGTTCCATTCAAATTCCATTTATCAGTGATTTTGGGGGAGGTAGAATAACTAGGATTCTCTCATGACTAATACCAAGC
Organism: Viscum album; assembly: GCA_963277665.1. Lineage (NCBI taxonomy): Eukaryota > Viridiplantae > Streptophyta > Magnoliopsida > Santalales > Viscaceae > Viscum > Viscum album. The sequence goes on from OY728161.1 coordinate 979,463,305, forward strand.
CTTTCTTCAACAAGTGAGGCTTGATTAATGTCACATATAGTATATGTTCATGTATGTGTAAATAACCACTATGGTTATGTTAACTGAGCTTCCCCGAGAACCTATCACCACCGAACACATTACCCATAGGTTGTATGCAGGTTATATAAGATGTTATTTGTCGATTCCATATTACAATATTGTAACCCAGTAGTATAAATAAAAATCTAATTCCATCATTTCAATTTTATTAAAAAATTTATTAAATATAATTAGATGTAAATGAATAAAACGTTTCTTCAGATAGAAATTATACTTCTTAAAAAATACATGAATATATATAATAAACTAATATATTATTAATAATGTTAATTTAATTAAATAGTACAATAAAAACAACATTATTTAAATATAAATTTTAAAAATATTTTTTTCCAAGTATGTGAATTTATCTATACATTTTCGTTATATTATTATTTTTAATAAATATAGATTTATTATCGAAAAGTATTATTATTTATATTTATATAATAATTATCAAAAAATAAATATCATTTTTAAAATTAAAACATTTAAATTATTTAGGGGTGAATTTATAATAATTTTATAAAATACATTATTTTTTTAATTAGTACTAAATATACATTTTAAATATTTTGGTATGTTTAATAAATTCATAATTATATCATTATAATGTAAAAAATTAAGTAATATACTTTTCATCACTTATGTGTTAAAATATTATTATAGGTTTCCCTAGTGTCAAATACCATTGGGAAATACCATGGGCATTCCCATTGTTTTTCATTTACCAATACCTATGTTTCCTAAAATGTTAATAAACACAACCTCCTACATTCTTATAAATGTCCAACTATTTATCTAATTAAACTCACATCCAATTCATTATCTAGGTAGCTTTGATAATTTTACTGCACAACGATTCCTTCCATGTAGTCCTAATGCTCCAAAGGTCCCGATACTCTTTTTTTAGGAACACCCTTCAATGTAAAGGAAATCTCAACATCTATTTGCATTTCAAGATCCCATTTTTAGGTGGCATGTCTTTCAAATTTCAAAACAATATTCTTATATCCATTTTATTATATCCATTTACTATATTACTATTAATTTATGAATGAGAGACACTTCAAACCTCTATTGTTACCATTTTCTAAAAATATGTATCTTATCTGTAACGCCCTGACCCCAATTATCCAGATTCGGTGCATTATTACATAACATTGGCTTGATCACAAAAGATCGTGTCTCAAAAGACTGATTAGTTTAGTATTCATGGAATCACTAGATATATTCATAATTCTTACATTACATCATAAAGTAAAAAAAGCTACAACAAAATCTTGTCTTCATATCCCCTCATATTATATCTTCAGGTCATTCATAAAATACTTCTTCACATCTTGGAAAAAATAAAACATTGAAAGGGGTGAGCTCAGATGCTCAGTAAGGATAAAAATATATCGAAAAATTTCATAAATAAGCATAAACATTTAAGGCAATGTATAACTAAAAAAAACTTTTATACATGAACTTCAACATAATATGGAAAGAATAAAATGATGTAATTACATGTACATATTCATATGGATATTCAACTTGTTGAATAATCACATGCAATATCAATAACCACTTTCACAATGATGAAATGCATAATTCCAGACTATCATAACCACATAGTCAAGGCCTTGTGTCTAGACTACAAATAATATTTTTTCAAGGCCTTGTTCCAAGACACTAGTATTTCTCATGAGACCTACCGATACATTGAGAAGCTATAGCGGGCTACACCCTTCACGTATTAAGTCCAATGCATTCCTCATATGAACAGGTTTGAACATAACATAAACATTCGTATTAAAAGTAGCATACGAAATGTAAATACATTTTCCATAAACCCTGAATGGTATATAAATAACACATCCACATTAAAACATATCAAAAAACCTTAAATACAATATAGATGTCTTGTATCATAAAAAATCAACTTCAAATAATCTTAAAATCCATCAAAGGATGTTGACATAGATGAAATAACAACTATTTGAGAGAAATATATATTTTTTGAAATCATTTAAAAGAAAAATTATTATAAAATAAAACATTTACTTTTTAAATATTGTTATAAGCTTTTATGGTAATCTTTGATGATGTTATTACGGTAGAAAATAGTTTCACCCGCGGTAGAAGACAAAAAAACATTCTTACATTTGTCGAAAATGTCAAAAAGTACCTTGTTTGGAAAAAGGCGGAAGGATTACTTTCAAAACACGTAAGGGTGTAAATTAATTTCACCCATTTTATTGTAACTATAATTTTTTTTGAAATATATTTTTATGAAACATGTATGTGGATGATAAAGGGGGTCCCAATAGATACTTACATAAAAACAACCTCGGATAATAAAGTGATTGTGAAATTAACCATTACCTTGTACATTTACTTTGGTTGATGGTAGATTAAACATCTGTATAAAAGTGAAATAATTGTTATTAAATTTTACAAGAATAATTTACATTAATATGTTATTATATATGATCATTTAACATTGCTTTGTTAATAATATCTTAGTATTATCGTTGTTTCTGATGTTAACTTACTCATTTTCTTTTTTATGTTTTGTAACATAAGCCGTATTTGATATGAATAGGTTGTATCTTATTCATATCCAGAATGATATCAAGTAATTAAACATTATTTTTTAATCATAAAATGAGAATTATACATGAATGGATAGGATGGGGAATGAATCTCATCGCGTTCGTGGAGATGGTAGTCCGTACGTACGCACATGCAACAATATCCTTATTTTTATATTAAAATAATATATAATTGGATGGTATATCATATATAAAGAATCATTATAATTTTATATTTATTATTTACATCAAATATAGATCATTATCATACTCATCCAAATAATAATGTTTGGAATATCAATTACACCACGACGTGGAGACGGTAAGTCTTACGTATGCACGTATGGTGACATGTCATTCAAAGGATAGATAGAATACTGAATATGGTTTTATAATATTTATAATAAAATCACAATATATAGAAAACTCTAGAGTTATTATTTTAGAACTAAAATAACAATGAAAGAAGAAGTTGATGAAGAAAGGAACTTGAAAGAGGGTGGTGAAATTTTTACCTTTTCTTCGGGCTCTTTATTTGGATTTGATCAAAAGGGATCTTTAGGAAGGCTTCCGGATCAATCTAAGGCCTGTAGGTTGAAGTGAGGGACGTTGGGAAGATATTTGGGCAGGGTTTGGCTGAGTCAAAAGGCTTGTAAGGTGTCAATTGGAGAGAAGGGGGAGTGTCTTTTCATAAGAGGGGTGAGGGGCACCTTAGGAAAAGCTTGAAATATTATTTTATAATAAATTCATATTCGGTTTATGGTGCCTCAAAAGTTGATTATTTATAGGATAATCTGGGGAAAGGACTAAAACCACTCAAACAATAGGTTTCAAACATGTTGGGTCACTTTATTAACTTTATCTTTTTTATTTAACTCTTAGTTAAATAGTTTGACATTTACCAAGCCTCTATGTATTTTTTTATTATATAGTTAATAAAATTACTATAAACTTACACGAGACCCCCAAGTGGTTAGTTAATGATACACATATTATTATATAATTCCTTCTACAGATCCTTAAATTTTTAGGAATATAAAATTAATTAATTATATAAAAATATTTTTTAAAACTCAGTTATATAAAATTTCACACTATTTAATAATTGATATTTGTTAATGTTTTAAATAATTTATTAATTAGAAAGAAATTCATTTAAGAAATCCTAACATTTCATATTAAGAAATAAATATTTTTGATGTCATCAAAACATTAAAATTTTATTTATTTTAACATTTATAATACTAATTATTTGATTCTTTCATTAATAAGAAAATACGGCCTCATTATTTTATCATAAATAAATATTATTATTAAATTTATAAAAAATATAAATAAAATACCATTACGTAGGAAATATTTTTATCTTTTCAATTAATATTTATATTCAAAAATATAACATATGTAACCATATGTAAAAATTGTTTTCCTAAAAGATATATGCTTTTGTCATTTATGTATTTACTTTAACTTAATTAATATAATGTATCATTATCATTTAAAATTGGATCCATGGGGTCCCAAAATCGACCCAAGGATGACCATGGTTGGACATGTATCAATAAATAGGGTTAGGACAAGTTTTAGGTTATTTAATTATTATTATAATATTATTTTTTACTCTTATTTACCAGATTTACCCTTTAATCATTGCAATTAAAATATTTACCGAAGTAATTATTCAAAATTTCTAAAAATAAAAGTTACCAATTTAAAAAATTTAGACCTCCTGATTCTAAATATTCTATAAGATTTTATAAATTCAAAACAGAGAAGTTGCATAAATTAATTTAATATTAATTCTCGTTGTAAAAAAAACGTGTTTTTAAGAGATAATAACTATCAAAAGATTGGCACTTTCTTATGTCAAGTTTGAATGTGAAATTATGTCCAATGACAATATTGGAATAAATAGTAATAATATAATATAATTATACTCTAAAATCACTCAAATTCATAATTTAACACTAATAATTATTTTGAATAAAAAAGAGGTTTTTAATTAAAACTTATTAATATTCACTATCCATCAAAATAAAAAGTTATCAAAAAACTACCAAAAATTCACCCTAAGATAATTTCGATATTAAGAATTAAAAAATGAAGTCCATTATGGATGGTAAAATTTATAAAATTTCAAAAACTGGTTATTACTATTCATAACGACACGTTTGATTAGTTGTGGTGTGATATAACTCGAAGTTGCGTACTACACACACTACTGTATTATTCAAATTGAAGTTTACACTGGAAGCTTGGGGTGTTACATTCTCCCCTCCATCAAATAATTTTGTCCTCAAAATTTCTAGAATGCTACCGCATGAAAGGACTCGGGAGGTTCTTCATCATAAGTTCCTCGGGTTCCCACGTTGCCTCTTCCATCTTATGGTTTCTCCATAGAACTTTTCCCAAATGAGTCATCCAGTTTCTCATCACTTGTTCTCTCATATCAAGAATCATGAAAGGATCTTCGCAATATGACAGATCAGGTTCTAGTTCTAATTCCTCATATTTGAGTACATGCATTGGGTTAGGCATGTATTTTTTGAACAATGATACGTGGAACACAACGTGATCTTTGGAGAGATTTGGAGGCATTTCCAAACGGTATGCTACAACCGCAATTAGTTCTAGAATTTCAAAAGGTCCGATGTATCTGGGACGCAATTTAACCTTCTTACCGAAACATATAATTTCCTTCCATTGAGATACCTTCAAGAAAAGATGATCTCGTACCTGAAATTCCATGTCCATTCAACGATTATCGACTTAGCTCTTCTGCCTACTTTGATGTGGTTTTGGATTACCTTCACCTTTTCCATTGATGACTCCAACAGTTTCGGGCCTACATGTTTTCTTTGACCAACTTCATCCCAACAGGTTGGTGTGTGAGATCTCTTTCGGTTTAACGCTTCATATGGTGACATATGAATACTTGAATGGATGTAATTGTTGTAGGAAAATTATACCAGAGGTAAATATTGATCTCACATACCCTAAAATTCATGTGATAAGGATCTCAACATGTCTTCTAATATTTGAATAGTTCATTCTGATTGTCCATCTGTTTGAGGGTGGTAGGCAGTGCACAAACGAAGTTCAGTATCCAAGGCCTTCTGAATACTTTTCCAGAATCTTGATGTAAAATGGGGATCAATATAATAAACAATCGACATGGGTACTCTATAAAGTCTCACAATTTCATTAATATATAGTCTTTCAGGACGTTCCAGTGGTAGATCTTCTCTTATAGCAAGAAAATGTGCTGACTTGGTAAGACGATCAACAATGAACCACATTGTATCATTCCTTCTGGGAGTCTTTGGTTGTATCATGACAATATCTATCGTAATATTATCCCATTTCTACTAAGGTATGGGAAGAGGTTGCATGACTCCTCCAGGATGTTTTCTTCCAGCTTTTACTTGTTGACAAACCATATATCTTCACTCAATATCAGAAATATCTCTCTTCATGTTGTCCCACCAAAAATGTTCCTTTAAATCTCTATACATTTTGGTTCTCCTACGGTGTATATAGAAATTTTAACTATGAGAATCATCCAACAATTCCCTTTTTATATCAAGTAAATTGGGAATACAAAGTCTCTTCCCCAATTTCAAATTTCCATTTTCATACACAAAGTCACTCAATATCCCATCATTCACTACATTATTCTTCTTTCTAAACTCTTCATCATCGGTCTGAGAACTCTTTATCCTTTCTAGTAATGTTTTTTGGGAAATAATTTGAAAAATTATTGATGGTTCACCTTCCATGGTGATTCCCATATTCATCTTTACTAGATCCATGTATATAAGATCCTTTTCAATTATCATCTTGTTCCAAAATCAATGATTCTTTCTACTCAATGAATCTACCACCTTATTTGCCTTCCCCCGGTGGTATTGTATCATGAAATCATAATCCTTTAGTATTTCAAGCCATCTCCTTTGCCTCATGTTGACTTCTTTCTCTAAGAAAATGTACTTCAAACTCTTGTGATCGGTATATATCCTACATTTTTCACCATAGAGATAATGTCTCCATATCTTCAAAGAAAATGTAACAACAACTAACACAAGATCATGATTAGGATAGTTTTGCTCATGAATTTTCAGCTGTCGTGATGCATATGCAATAACACTATCATTTTGCATAAGGACACAACCAATTCCTTTATTCGATGCATCACTATAAATATCGAACCCATCATTCCCTGATGATAGATTCAATATCTAAGCATTGACTAATCTTCTATTCAATTCTTCAAAATAGTCTTCAATCTCTTTGGTCCAAATTTTTTTATCCCTTTATGTTTGAGCTTCGTTAATGGGTTATCCAATAAGGAAAAATTATGGACAAAATTCCAATAATAACTTGATAAACCAATAAAATTGTGTACCTCGGTTATAATAATCAGTTCAGGTAATTCTTGTATTTCCTTGGTCATAGAAGGATCAATAGAAATTTCATCTTTGGAGACAATATGGAAAGAAAATAAATCTCTAGATTCTAGAATTCACACTTGCTATACATCCCATTTAATTCATGTCATCTAAGAGTCTTCAGGATAATGCAAAAATGTTATTCATGATCTTTGTAGATTCTTGAGTATACCAAGGTATCATCAATAAATACCACTAAAAAATCATCGAGATATTCCTTGAAATCTATGTTCATTACATCCATGAAAACATAGGTTGCATTAGTCTGCCCAAAAGGCATTACAGTAAACTCGTAATGCCCGTACCTGGTTCTAAATGCTGTCTTCAGAATTTCTTCCTTCTTCACACAAAACTGATGGTATCCATATCAAAGGTCAATTTTTGAAAAATATTGATCTCTGTGAAGTTGGTCGTATAAATCAACAATTGGAGGTAGGGGATACTTCTTCGTTATTGTTATAGCAATGATCTCCCTATAGTCGATACATAACCTCATAGATCCATCTTTCTTATTAACAAAAAGGACGGGGCCTCACCATGGAGAAACACTAGGGTGAATAAATCCCATATTACTCAATTACGCTAGCTATTTCATTAGATCATCTAATTACACAGTGGCCATTCTATAAGGGGACTTCGATATAGGTCTTTAACCAGGAATTAAATGAATGGAAAACTCAATTTCCCATTTTGGAGTATGTTCAGGTGAATATTTCAGAAACACATCTATATATTCATTCACAACAGTCACATCCTCTATTTGAACATTCCTTTCCTCACCCACATTTATTTCATTCTATTTCTCCCCAATAATTTAAATTAGATGAGCTACTAGGGGTGGATCTAGATAAGAATCAAGTGGTGATGATTCTGCTCTAATGATATGGTGTTCATTATCATCATCATCAAAAATCATAACCTCATTCTTCTTACAATAAATATTTGCATCATGGTCAAAATGCCAATCCACACAAAAGATTATATCAAATTCAATCATAGGTATAATGATGAGATCAGTGGATAAAGATCATTTATGCGCTCTAATGGGGATTGATTCACAAAACATTGTTGTAATGATACTTCCCTTTGGAGTTTTAACTAAAAACTCCCTTGTTAAATCAAATTGGAAATTTCTTATTTTCATAGAAAACTGGGAAGAAATGATACAATGCGATGATCCAGAACACAATAATGCATTTTCTAAACTTGAGGAAACCATTAAATTACCCGCCACCACATCTTTCAGAGCTTCTTCCTCATCAATTGTGATAGCATATGCTTGGCCTTGATCCCTTGGACTTTTCTGAGATAAGTTCACCTAATGCTTAGGATATTCATTTACATAACTTCCCATCGCCCTATATTTGTATCATTGAACATTGGTAGCTACATTCATCCCCTTGCAATCATGATATTGGTGTCCTTTTTTCACGACACTTCTAACAGACTCTCATTCCCTTCAAGGAAGTACCATGGTGTTTTTTCTCACATTTACAACAATATAGATATTCAACTTTTCCGATCATCCCCTTATTTCCATTTCTAGAGTGATCAGCAGATCTCTTCTTCTCTTTCTTTTCATTAAAGTCGTAATACATAGAGAATTCATTTTTCATCTTGATAGCACACGAGAAAATATCTTTGTACAGTGAGAATGATTGTGACAATAATGTGCGAAGTGGAAATGGTTTTAACCCATCAAATAAATGATCAATCTTACTTCTTTGGTTATATATGTAATCAGAAACACACCTTGCTAACCTTATAAAGTTGGCCTCATACTTTGCAACATTATCATCCCTCTTTTGTCTCAGACTCAGAAATTCCTTTTCTATATCTACTCGATGGTCATGAGGAATGTATTTTCATAAGAAATTCTCTTTGAACTCCCAACATTCCATATTTGATACTTCATCATCTTCTTTTGTGTTTTGAATCAATGACAACCATTGTTCAGCATTTGCAGTGAGGCGGTATACTGCTATGATAACTTTTTTCTTTTCACTACTCTCCAAGGGATGAAATATTTTCTCTAAGGAATTTATCCATTTCTCAGGTACTAAGGGGTCTGTACAAAAATTGAAGTTTAGTGGTTGTTGACTCATGAAGCGATCTATCATTGATCCTCTACGCTGCAGATCAGGGCGTTCCATACGGGTAAGGTTATTATTCATAACCTGAGTGATTTGTCCCAGTATGGTGATTAGTTGATCAACACCAGTTGCATCACCAGCTCTACTATAATTACCTTGAGAAGGAGGGGAATCCCTACAATGATTTCATGCATTGATCTAGTTTCCATTTATTACAATAAGCGCCATTCCTAAACAATGGCATACACTAGATTAGTTGATGAATCAGAATACATAAATCCAAACCTGTAAAACACTTAACATAAATTGAACAATTTATGGATATAATCCATAATCATAAAAATGTTTCCTTTTTGGATATATATACTCAGAAACCGTTCATAATGGTTTGTAGAGAAAATTATAATTATCCTAAACATATCCCCCGGGAGTGTCAAAACCAAGAGTGCAGCAAGACCCTTTGTCATGCACCAGTTCATGTTCGAGTCTAGCTCTAAGCTGTGTTTTTAGGTTTTTCCCCTATATACATCTATTCAAGATCCACCTCTACATGATCGAATCTAGAAAAGGATTTACTGCTTGGAAAACACACAAAATCTCTACAATACCTTAATTCTAGGATGTTCTACAAAACTAATCCTCAAATTCCATCTTAGTTCTATGTTCTCTAATAAGAGTTTATCTAAATCTAGCTTCCAATGTTTGTAATAAAATTCTTCTGATACCAACTATAATGCCGCGACCCAGCTACACATTGTCTGTTTCTTATTAAATAACACTGGCCTGATCACAAAAGAGCATGTCTCAAAAAAACGATTAGTTTAGCAGTATTGGAATCACTAGATATATTCATAAGTCTGACATTACATTTTAAAGGAAGAAAACTACAAAAAATATTGTCTTTATATCCACTCATACAATCCCTAAAGGAAGTTAATAAAATACTTCTTCACATCATGGGAAAAATAAAACATTGAAAGGAGTGACCTAAGATGCTCAGTAAGGATAACAATATATAAGAAACATTCATAAATAAGCATAAACTTTTAAGGCAATGTATAACTAAAAAATACTTCTAAACTTGAATTTTATCATAATATGGAAAAAATAAAATGTTGTAATTCCATTTTATTATTCACATGGATATTCTAATGGTTGAATAATCACATGAATTTTCAATAACAACTTTCATAATGATGGAATTAATAATGCAAGACTATCATAACCACATAGTCAAGGCCTTGTGCCAAGACTACAAATATGAGTTTGTCAGTGCCTTATGGCAAGACACTAGTTTGTCTCAGGAGACCCACTGATGCATCAAGGTGTAATAGTGGTCACCACCCGTCAATTAATAAGTCTATTACATTCCTCATATGAATGTGTTTAAACATAACATAAACATTGGTATCAAAACTAGCATATGAAATGTCAATACATTCATCATAAACCATGAATGGTATAAAAATAACAAATCCACAGTAAAACATATCACAAAACCTTCAATATAATATGGGTGTTTTGTATCATAATAAATCAACTTCAAGTAAGCTTAAAACCCATCAATGGATGTTGACATAGATTAAATCAAAACTATTTGGGAGAAATATCTTTTTTTAAATCATTTAAAAGACACATTATTATAAAAGAAAACATTTAAATTGATAATATTCTTATAAGCATGTAAGGTATGCTTTGATGATTTTATAATGGAAGAAAATTTCCGCACCCACCATATAAGTAAAAAAAATTCTTACCTTAATTATGTCAAAAAGGACAAAAAGTACCATGTTTGGAAAAAGACGAAAAAATTCCTTTCAAAAGACATATGTTTATAAATGGAATTAATCAATTTTCTAGTATATATTAAATTTTTTTTCAAATATATTCTTATGAAACATGGATGTGGATTATAAAGGGGGTCCCAGTAGATACTTAGGTAAAAACAACCTCGGATAATAAAGAGATTGTGAAATTAACCCTTACCTCATACTTTTCCTTGGTTGAGGGTAGTTTAACCTCCTATATAATGGTGATATATTTTTTATTAAATTAAAAAATATTCATATACATTATAATGATATCATATATGATCTTTTCAATTTTCTTTATTAATAATATCGTAGTATTATCGTTGTTTCAGGTGTTAACATATTCGTTTTATTTTGTATGTTTTGTTACATAAGCCTTATTTGTTATGGATAGGTTGTATATTATTCATATATAGAATGATATAATGTCCTTAAAAATTATTTTTTTAGTCATCAAATTAGAATTAGACTTGAATGGATACGATGGGGAATGAATCTCATCGCATTCGTGGAGACGGTAGTCTATACATATACACGAGCAACAATATCATTCATTTGATACAAAAATAATATATAATTGGATGGTATATCATATATAAAATTTCATTATAATGTTATATTTTTTATTACTTCAATTACACATCATTATCAAAACCATCCAAATAATAATGTTTTGAATAACAATTACACCACGACGTGGAGACTGTTAGTTGTACCTACGCACGTATGGTGACATGTGATTCAAAGGATGGATAGAATACTGAATATGGTTGAAAAATATTTATAATAACATCACAGTATATAGAATATATTGGAGTTATAATTTTAGGATGGAAATAACAAAGAAATAAGATGTTTAAGAATAAAGGGACATGAAAGAGGTTGGTGAAAACATTACCTCTTCTTCGGGTTCTTCCTTTTGATATGATTAAAAGGGATCCGTAGGATGGATTTATGATCAAACTAATGCCTATAGATTAATGTGAGGGGATTTAGGAGGATGTTTGGGAAGGGTATTTCCCAACCAAAAGGTTTTATGGTGTGATTTAGAGAGAAGGGTGAGTTCCCTTTTATAAGAGGGGTGAGGGGAACCTTAGGAAAATCTAGAAATATTATTCGATAATAAATTCATATTCAGTTTCTTATGGCTCCAAAGTTGATTATTTAAATGTTAAGGAGGGGATAGTTCTAAAACCACTCTACCAATTGGTTTTAGACAGGTTTGTGTAACAATACTAACTTTATCTTTTTGATTTATCTCTTAGTTAAATAGTTTGTCATTTAACATGACTTTTTGTATTTTTATATTATATAGTTAATAAACATACTATAAACTTCCATGCGACCCAGAAGTGGTCCATTATTGATAAATATATCATTAAATAAGTCCTTTGGCTAATACATTGATTTTTTGAAATAGAATATAAATTATTAATATTATATTAGTTTAAAAAACTCTTTTATGTCAATTTTGACACTATTGGACAATTGATTTTTGTTAAAGTATTAAAACATGATTAATTCGAACAAAATTAATTTAATAAATTTAAACATGTCATTTTAACAAATACATGTTTTGGATGTCATCAAAACATTAAAAGTATATTTAATTTAAAATTTATAATACAGATTATTTCATTCTTTCATTAATAAGGAAAATAATACGTCATTATTCTCTCATAAATAAATTTAATTATTAAATTTCTAAAAATTATAAATAAAATACCATTATGTAGAAAATCTTTTTATATTTCTATTGAATATTTATATTCGAAAATATAACATATATAACCTCATGTAATTTTTTTTTGATAAAATATATATTCTTATGTCATTTTTGTATTTACTCTAAATTAATTAATATAAAGTATCATTATCACTTACAAGTGGATCCATGGGGTCCTAAAATCGACCAAAAGATGACCATGGTCGGAAATTTATCAACCAATATGATTTCGACACAATTTATGGTAATTTATTATTATCGTAATATTATTTCTAACCCTTACTTACCGGATTTACACTTTAATCATGGTAAAAAAATATTTACTGAAGTAATTATTCAAAATGTCAAAAAATAAAATTTAACGTTTAACACAAATTGGACCTCCTGATTCTAAATATTGAATCCATTATTCTAAATTCAAAACATAGATGTGGATGAAATTAATTTGACATTAATTGTCATTGTTAAAACAAAAATTGTGTTTTTAAGAGATAATAACTTTCAAAAGATTGGCACTTGCTTATGTCCGGTTTAAATGTGAAATTATGTTCAATGACCAACATTGGATTAAATGGGAAAAATATAATCTAATTATCCTCTAAAATCACTCAAATTGATAATTTATCATTATTAATTATTTTGATTAAAAATTTTGTTTTAAATTAAAATTTAGTAATTTTTATTATTCATCAAAATAGGAAATTTATCTAAAAAGTACCAAAAAAACACCCTAAGATAATTTTGATATTATGAATCAAAAAATGTAGGCCATTTTGAATGATTAAATTTATAAAATTTAAAAAAGTGGTTATTTTTATTCATAACAGCTAGTTTGATTCGTTGTGGAGTTTTAGAACTCGATGTTGCGTACAACACATGCTACTGTATTATTCAAAGTGAAGAATACTATGGAAGCTTGGGGTGTTACAATATCTATTATGCTACCAAATTTTCTTCTCAAAATATTTAAATTTTTATTATGAAAATTCTATTTTATCAATTTCGTTGATTTAATACTCAAAACTAATTATTTAACATTTTTATTCACCTATTTAATAAAATTATCTTTCTTCTTTTGGGATAAAAATACATAAATCTAACTTTCCTTTTCCATAGGTTAATAATGACATAAAATTCTTGTTTTATTGATTTTTTTAAAACGACTTGATTTTGATATGAAAGCCTTTTCCTCTAACAACCGAGGGTTATTTAGGAATTTCTTAATAACTTATATAGATAATATTAATTAATACATGTTATGGCTATGACATGATATCTCTACATTGTATTTGGTGTAGAATTTAATCTCTTGGGATGGAATATTTTTTGATTCCATGGGCAAAAAAAACTGATAATTTTTATCACACCACATTGACTAACCTTTGGCATATTCTTATAAATATCCCATTTAAATGTTGTGGCCACTTTTAAATTTTATTAAACATTTTATTTTTATTATGTTATTCCAAATTTATTTTTTCGCATTCCTATATTATATTCCTCATGATCTTGTTAAAAATTTTCAAGATAATATATAAATTATTTCACTTTCATTCCCTAAATTTGCCTTATAATAACCATTTACATTGATGTATGTATATAGATTATGATATTTTGTTAATTTATATAGGATGAAATGATTATTAATCTTTTAATGTTAATTAGAATAATTTTTTAGGGTTTCATACATTATGTACATTCTTTCCAAGAATATAATCACTAAATGATCCTATATTTGCATAAATTAATGAAAATATATGTAATAAAATAAAGAGAATATTTAATATGTCAAAAACATGTATATAAATAATATCAATATATTCTAAAAAAGTAACTCCATATCAAATTAACATTATCACTTAACAACAGTCTAGTTATCATGGTGGAAGAATCCAAATATCACTCATACATGAGAACATGATCCACATGTGTTGTAGCACTGATGGGTTCAATTTGATATTTTCTAATCACCAGGACCTTCCATAAAATTTATAATTTTAATTACATATTATAAATATACATATATAAGGATCACTAAAATGGTAATGGTTTACAACAATAACTCTCTATATTATAAAACTCTATGTGGAGAATCAATGCAGAGAGAGTGTTGGTCATAATGAAACTATGAACTCTACATAGAGAAAGATTATGATAGGGGATTTAATTGAGGGGGCCACACAGAATGATTCCACTAACTCTATCCAAGGATTAGGATTGAAGGAATCACCATCCTATTTGTATGATGTGATTCAATACTATTTCTTAAGGGAATGGGTCAAGGGAATGAAGCCTAAGAAAACATGTACTATATGAGAAGTAAAATTGTTCAAAGACTTATTTGATGAAGTTAATTGGATTAACTAGTAGAAAACAATATCCCCTCTTATGCACTGGGTCATTCACATGAGTCACAACCCATGCTTGTTTCCTTATATATTCATGAGTACATGATATGTTAGATCACATTTACTATTAGCCATGTCTGTTTACCAATTTCCAAGTATTTGTATATAAACTCTATCATATTACCATGATCATGTAGCATCATAGTAACATATATAACCACCATGTAATAGTCACAGACCTTTTGACATAGTTGACATTCCATGTGATATTTTTCTTCTCACAGAAACCCTAGTGCTGCAGCTAGGCCCCCACACTCTATGTAATCTAGATTACATATTTTTTTATGTGTGATATCATAGTACACAAAGGTTATTACTCCATTAATTTTCTGACAGTAACTCCTTTGATTCAAAAATAAATCATTACTTTATATTTTTCATGTTGTCCGATAATAATTCACTGTCATTACTCACTAGGTTCAGGAGAACAAATCACATGAGAAACTCATGTCATCCAATAGTTCCACTATCGCATGCTATCACCCAAACCATAAATTGAAATACTAGAATAATACTCTAAATTTAACACAATGAAATTATCCTCACATCATATCAATCAAAATTCTATGATATCAATCCCTTTCTCCATGAAATGGGTGTTCCAGGATTGAATTCTCGATATTCTGGTCAAACCCCCAGTCAAAATAAATCTAGTGACAAACATGTCGGTAACAATGAGATAAATAATAGAAATGTGTATAATAAGAATTATCATTGGTCTTGTTTGGATGGCCTTGATCTATATTTTTTATAATGATGAATGAATATCTAAAGAAATATAAATAATTATCCAAATAACCCATGATCATATTCCCATACAAGCAATACGATAAATCTAGGAATCAATTTTTTGGTTAATTGATCCATGTTCATCATAGAAATAACCAAAAATGGAATAAAAAAACATACTACCTTATTTTAGATAAATTATTTGAAAATAGATTTTCTTTTTTTGACGTTGTAATTATTCTCTGGTCTAATCACACACCAATCAGTGGTCCATAATCTGGTCATCCCCCACCTAGAGAAGGTCCTCCAATGCACTCCATTGGATCCTTCCAACAAACATGGCTATCTGGATAACCCCAATAAATATCCATAAAAATTTATTTAATGAATAAAATCATGGTTAGGGTAATTAATTAATTAAATTCATGATTTTAATTTATTAATTTAAATGTCATCCCACAACCACCCCCATCCAGAATGTCTGATGCGTTCCTGGGTTATATGTCACCTAGGGTAAACAAAATTTTTAGAACTCAACAAAATCAGAAAAAATATATATCTTATTCCTTGTTTGGGTGTTATTAATGATTTTTTGGAAAACTATGTAAATATCCATTACTTTATATAATATATTTTTAAAATTATTTATTAGAGCACCAGGCCTATGAATATTTCACTATCTCCATGCCTCACAGAAAAAATTATCCATGCAATATTATAAAACAATACATGAAAAAATTATAGTCGTTACATTCTACCCACCTTGGGGATTTACAACTTATAAATCCGAAAAAAAAATTATCACACATAGATATGTGGTTACTAAGCACACATCTGAGTCTCCCACTCCGCGGTTCAATCCTAAAGATTCCATTATTAAATCCATAAACACTCTAGGGGAATAGATTTACTATATAGGATACTCAAATAATAATACTAGGTACCTACTATGAACCATTCAAAGGTATCTCCATCAATGATGTCCAGGTCACCATATTCGATAACCTAAAATGAATTGTTCTAATACCTTCTCAGCTATGAAATGTAGAAAAAATCCTATATCCATCCGAACTGCATTGGTATAACAAAAATGTATTCCACCTCCCCAACTCAACATAGTTAGTATAAAGGATCAGTGAATCTTATAGATAACTTACATCCCTCTCAAAATCATCATAATCCATGTCGATATGACACACTTAGGAACACATAGTATCCATCTGAAAATTCTAAAGGCATCCATTGTCTTTTTATGATGGATTTATGATGTCTATATGAATTCCTCATCACCTCCAAGATTATGTGAGCATTCTTTTTAGTGTCTAACACCAACTCTAGTCACATATGTACTAACTCTCCTAGGATGGTTCAACATTTTGGTGACCTATAGTGTCTCCCTTATAAATCATTGAATGGATCCCTATCTATGGTGTAATTTTAGTTGTTTCTGAATGAAAAATCCTCCATTTTTATGTGATCCCACCATCTACAATCGATATCTAACATGAATTTCTGGAACATGTCCCCCACAACCAGAGGTTCCTCTTAGTTCAGTTGTCCGTCTGGGGGTAAAAAGAGATGTTTATAAATAACTGAGTCACAAAATATTGAAACAACCCTTTCCCTAATTATGATGTAATGTTATCCTCTTGGTCAAAAAATAATGTTGAGGGAAATCCATGGCGGTAGACTATCTTCTTCATCTGGAGGCCCCCAATATCCCCGCCAAAATCACTTTTTAAATATCTAGGCAGTGGGCCAAATTGGTGAGTTGGTCTAGGATCACATAGACGACATCATGTTCCCAGGGCATTCATGGACTCCCTATTAATAAGTATTGGTATATCCACTCTAACATTAACTATATCTACAAAATTTATTGATTTAAACTCAATTAAACTCGATGATTAGTCTTCATTTTTCTAACAATTTAGGAATCGAGATACAAACTCTTCTACTGCCTTCCTCATTTATGGAAACAAAATATAATAAAGGAGGGCATGGTTAATATTTTCCACACATGGATCTACCAAAAAATTAGATGTATAAAACTATCTCAAAACCTCCTATTGTAATGTCACGAATAGCATTGTGCATCCAATAAAATTAATTTAACGTGCTCAACCTTAAGAAAATCGATCTGAATAATGTCTAGAAGATATACAAGTACATACAGTATCATAGTAATTATCCCCATGATGATCCTCTCTGAATCACTATATAAGTTGAGGGGTAAAATCATTAAATTATAGGGATGATACTCCCTATCCTTTCCAAAAAACGATATATGTAATGAGTTCAACTACTCTGATTACATGGTCAACATCTATAAACATGTTCCAATTCTGGGAGAATCTTCTACCATGTTCCCCCTTTGAAGATTATAATAAATATTGAAATCATAATCCTCATGTAACATTATCACTAATGAATCATTAAAGATAGGATCCCTCTAGGAATGATATACATTATTCTCTTATTATTATAATAGACGATAAACCACTCAACCATAAGGTAGGGTCACCACATAATTAGTGCGAAGACTTCTACTGCTAACTCAAGATCATGAGACACATAGTTCTACTAATGTATTATCACCTGAAATGAACCATAATAAATCAAAACCTACATATTCACAATAAAAACCATTTCTATTCCCCAATTAATCAGAAAAAACTACCTACTCAACACCCTCATATGGAAATCTCACGATGAGATAGCTCATCAATTTCTACCTCAACTCTTGGAATGCCTGCTAGAACCTCTCCATCAACACGACTGGCTACCCGTTTTGTGTTAATTATTTAAAGGGATCTGATATCCTAGATATGTCACATATGAATTTTATGTAGTATCCTTATACACCATGTAATCTCCACTCCTCCATTACACTCATAGGTTGATCCTATGATAGAATTGCCTCAACATATTCTGTTTGCATCTCCTCACCATCTGCTGAGAAAACATGTCCTAGAAAATTTTCCTCCTAAACATGGAACTAAGACTTTGAGATCTTCCCATAAATCTAGGAATCAAAGTATATGTCCAAATCCATCTCCATGTGACTCTCCCTCTTCTGAATGGATGCTTAGTAGACTAAGATATCATAGATGAATAATTCCATGAATCAGACTATGGAATGATGAATGATACAATCATAAGTCCCCTGAACAATTCTAAAGAGCTTATCATGAAAAACGGAATCAAAAATAACCTGTAGTGATCATAATGACATTGAAATGCTTTCATTGGTATATCATCATCCTGTGTTTTCAAAATTTGATGGCATGATCTGAGGTATATCTTGAAGAACTATTTTCCCCTCTCAATTGATCAAAGGGGTCATTGATTCTCAGTAGTGGATAATTGTTCATTAATATCGCTTGGTTTATGTGATTGTATTCCCCAAACAAATCTCAAGACATTTTTTTACTTATTGGAAAACAACAATTGGGATTCCTAGTGTGAAACATTGGTTCAAACAAATACAATCTTATAAATGTTCCCCATTTACACCTTCAACACGTAAACCTATGCCAGATACAACTGATATTTTTTGAATGATATTGGGATTTTTCAAGGTTGTGGATAAATGTAGACATCTATCTCTCATTTGAGATGTAATCATATCATTTCCCAAAATAATACGTCTTTATAATCTACTGAAACATCATGGAAATAAAAACACATAGAATCCACTATAGTAAGTGATATTCAAAACAAATAATGGGAAATTAGATACAGCATATTATAAATGAGTCTATCTAGAACTATGTTGGATTCCATTTCCACCAAAAAGAAAAAAAATAGTTCCCTCACTACAGACATACCACTTCCTCCTCCTGATACGATCTATTTAGACATATACTATAGATTACTATTCAATACATACAATGACAATATATGTCCTCACTGCTTCTTCAAAATGATCCCAAACAAAAATCCCACCTCTTATAGTTAGGTCACATGGTTTTCACAAGTGTGTGATTTTTGAACAATCTCTAGTATAAGATTCTATGTGAAATGGTGGATCCAATGGCTCAACAAGAATTTCAATTTATCTAACTACATATGTGGAAATAAAGGAATGACTCACTCCAATTTATATCAATAATGAAGTTAGTTTACATATTACATATGTCATACCTCATGTCATATCTAGAGCCTTTAGATCATAATCCATGACCACATATAGATATAATATTCCCAAACCAACTGCTCTATAAACCTGTGTGGGCCACCTGTGTTGTAGAGTTGGTAGAATGTCTTTAATTTGACTACCTATAGTGTCTATATCAGTTCGGTTTCCACATTTACCACCACGTGGAGAAATTTTATCGTATTGCTAAATCTAACTTGGTCTCCTATCCACAATCTATTTTTTTATGAATGATAGGTCATACTATATCATTCATGATTTCCATAATTTTATTAATATTGGCATCGCATATCCTTCGGCTGACTAGAACCATCCCCTGAGCTCTGATATGTTGAACCACTATCCTGGAATCGCTTCCTAAAATATCTATCTTGTACAGGTCCTAGAGTATGTTTTCATCCCCCTACATCTAATATTTCTTATCCTATTATCCCAATAATGGAAAAAAATCTACATCTTCTAATTCATAAAACTCTTGACCACTACAGAATTCTCTATCACTCCAACATATGTTGTAGTACAAAGGGGAATAACACTTGAACAGACGTATCTAAATAGTCCTACATTGATGTCCTAAGTCCGAAATAACTAATAAAACAAAATCCATTTAGTAAATAGGGATTATGGAAACCCGTGATGAATACACATACACTTTTGTACTACTCATATAAATATATAAAATATGCGTTATGTGTAAAGATCTAAACATATATAGAGATGAATACCCTCAAAAAGGTGATCATGATCTAATTGTGCAAGAGTTACCTCATAATACGAAAAGGCTTACAAGCCCCACCATCAATATGCAATTCCATGGAGAACCCCCATTATCTATACTGTCATTTGATCTTATTGTGTCTGGTAATGAGAGAAGACACATGGCACTAACTCAACCCATACCTCATCCAACTTTGTGTTAGGCATTCCTACTCAAATCCTAAAGGGACTCTATTGTTAAAAATCATGATGCATCATCATCATATGAACCTCATCGGATTGTACTTCACATACCATGCACTAATAGTTTGATGGTTGTATAAATGGTTCACCATTGGGAGTTAAATCCTCATGGACATGCCTTTATATAGAATCCTCACAAATAAGGGGATCATGTATGTTATCCTATTGCTGATTCCTAGTTTGAATGCATCACAGAGATTTCTGAATTGGGAAAGATTTACTATGTTCAATGAGTATATATGGAATTCTTACTTATGAAGGAAATGGAAACCACTACCCCTTTATTTATGATTCATGAACCAATGATTTTCCCTACAATCATTTTCTACACATACTAAATCAAAAGGTAAGTTATAATAGTATTAGTGTATGGATAAGTGATTCATCACCAAAATACTAGATTCCCTACAATAAAATTGAAAATCACAAGTCTTAACATTGTTTCCCCAAGAAAATATCATATAATCTAGTCCTAATATAGAATAACCTAGCTATGATACCACTATGCCATGAACTGTCCCAATAGGGATCGAACCCTTATTACCCCAACCCTACCTCAAATATGTCTAGGGAAAGAGATCATAACTGAGTAGGAATACCGCTCCCATGTGAGGCCTTATCCTAATTTACATGTACACACACACACACAAATCCAAACACATAAAATGGTGAAATATAAAACACTAAAAAACCATTCATGTATACATCTGAATCCCACCATCATATTATGATAAAATGTTCAGTAATGAAATTTTCACAAATACATGCAAACAAAAAAGTGTCTGAAAGATGTCCCAACCTAAAATTAGAGAAGGGGACTACATTCATTAAATCAAAAGGAACACACCTCGGTCTGCCCAGCACACTAATATGTAGCTACTATCAGTTCCTTGAGGTCATTTTCAAAAGTCGATCATCTGAATAAGACACGAATGTGTAGGAAAATTACATTAAGGGGTGTATATTATAATACCCAAAAGGAAAAAATGAATTTTTAAATATTATAACATCATTAATAAGAGTTATCTCGTCAATGGTATATGTATACATCATGCATTACAATAATATCTACATATAATCAACAAAGTCATGCCCTATCAAAGTATAGTTAGAAGCATAATTATATAATATGGAATCCTCGTAGAATGTTCCACCTAGCCTTAGACTAGGATAAAATTCTCCATGAGTCATATATCAGTCATTGGATCTATTTGAGATGTATTGGTCCTCATGTCAACAAGAAATAAGTATATACAAGATGTGTATAGAGAATGATACACCAATAGGATCATTCCCAATTCATAGGGTTATACCAACAAATCTCTCTAGAATAACCCACTATGTAGATTATTTATTACTACTAAGTGTTGGTCATGACAATAAAAAGAACTCAATATGGGGAAAGATGATGATATAAGATCACACTTGAGGCATCATAGAAACATTCCAATAACACTATCCAAGAATTCCCACTGAGATGATCCCCATGAAATGGGTAGGATGTGATTCTATAATATCCCATAGGGAATTTTTAAAGAGAATTTACCCAAATTAATCTTGTTCATGTTGAAGAGGAAAAGGTATATAAGCCATCTTTGTAGGATTACATGGAACATAGTAGTAGTACATGAGGATTCCCATCAACACTGGGTACTGCCTGTGTATTACAGCTCATGTTTGTGTCTATGTTGATTCCTCAGTAAACGGTGTATTTGAGATAATGTTCTCATAGCCATGTCCATGTCTAACTTCCCTTGTATGTGTATGTGTATCCCTTCTCGATCCCATTCCCATGTAACTTTTAGGTACAACATTATTATCCAGAAAAGGTACAGACACCATGTGACAATGCTCATATAACATTTTATATTTATATTCTCCTAGAAACCCTAGATGTTTATTTAGGGAACTACATTCCATGTTATCATATATTACAAAAAATTTATATGGGATTTCAGAAAACATATGCGACCAGCCTCTGTGTACAAAGTGCCACCATCTCCTCTATTTTCACTAACAATGGTGAATGGAGATCATAGATACAGTCTTGATGGACTTCACCATCACTAGTAACTAGAGTTATGACCATCAATTCACATGGTAAACCCCCACCATCGGGTTTTTCCACCATCACACAATGCAACCAAAAAAAAGAATCAGAAAAATGAACTTATAAGTTATCTTTCCCATTGGCACAAGATCCTCACCTCTTACAAATCCCATATAATCAATATCTATATATTTCACCCTGAGTGGAGCATAGAATTATTGAATTTAATGTATTTTGTTTTGGACTCTGGTCAACTACACAGCAGTGATGGCCATGTTATAAATAATCAGTGATATCCATGAAATATGTAGAAGTGGATAAAAAATTAGGCATCATCGGTTGTCCATGATACATTAAAATTCAAAAAATGAATTAATATCCAAATAAAATTAATAAATATTCAATATAATGTTAATAGATAATGACATTTTATTAATATTATCAATCCATGAATCAATCTATTGGTAAATTAGATCGGGTTCTCCATTAACATAAAAAAACATGGAAGAATCCAAATACAACAACATCATAAAATATTTCATATCTAATTCTAGTGAATAACGATTATGTTTCATTGTCATTGGCATAATCCTCAGGTTCTATGACACACCGATCAATCAACCACAATATGGACGTTTCTCACCAATACATTCTCCTAAAAAACTCTCTAATGGATTCATATTTTTTGTTGGATTTTTTGGATAACAACTGTATTTTTATATCATCTTATTTATAAAAATCATAGATATGTTTAATTAATTAAATTAATTAAGTTAAATTATCTCCTATTAGGGTTCTGCAATCCGATCCCCTAACATGTTCCATTGTTATATCATGAATATGGAAAACCCCATTCCCTAAAATCAACAGTGGCCTCATAGTTCAGATCCATGAATTTGTTAGGATGTTATTACACTTTTGTTATGTAAATACGTGGACATGAATATAATATACATATATATAATATTTCAAAAATTAATTTCAGGCCTAATAGGCCTCAAAATCTTTTTCCATCCCCTTTCAAATCATTAAAAATAATCTATTGAATATATTAAAACAATACATGAGAAAAATCATAATTATAATAATGTTGATAGTCTTAGTAGAAAAGGATTCTCTTATTTAAGTTAATCCAGACAAAACAAATTCTGAATTCAATGGATAATTTTTATATTGTACAGTAAGTAAACATTCTGACAAAGGTAATTTTCCATGAAAACATTGATGGAATACTCCAGAACCATGAGGATATCTTTTCATGTTGAATAAATTTTAAAATTATAAAAATTAGTTGAAATATTCCCTTGTTATTGAGATATTTTTTTCTAGTATATGTGATTGACATAAACCCTTTTTGGATATCTGTCATTGTGTGTGTATGATAAAATTGTTGAACTCCTATAGTGGTTATTCACATGTGCGCCAATGATCTCCAAATGAAACTAAAAAATCATTAGGTTTCATCATTGTGAACATATCATATTTCATTTCTTATATTGATAGCCTAATGTTTCATTAGACATAATGTAAATATCTTGATCATATTATTCATTGGAGGGCAATAGAAGGATGTGGTGGATTATATAGATAAATTTTTTATGGACGATGGATCTCGATTAAGCACTCATATAATTTATTATAGGTCCATTTATAAACCTAATGTTAGGGTTTGTAATTTAATTAATTTAAAAACACACATCAATAAAATGATAAAACCATGTCTGACCCCATTAAATGTATTAAAAATAATAATATAATATAAAATTTTCAGTAGAATTCACAAATTGAAATAATAAAAAATATTAATTTTACAAATTTAAAATTAATAATTATTATCAGACCTAATGATTCTCCATTCATACTTCTTGCAATTTATCAAACCAATAAACCATCAATTAATTTAATATTTATACAAAAAAATTCTATTCAGAATCTGGTGATTTAATATTTATAAAATATTTCATAAATAAATAAAAATTATACCTCTATTTAATATAAGTATTACCTTGAGAATAAATATTTTTATATTTTATGTGAACATTAATTTTGAAAAATATTTTACCTTAGTCATGAGAATAATA
Organism: Viscum album; assembly: GCA_963277665.1. Classification (NCBI taxonomy): domain Eukaryota; kingdom Viridiplantae; phylum Streptophyta; class Magnoliopsida; order Santalales; family Viscaceae; genus Viscum; species Viscum album. The sequence goes on from OY728161.1 coordinate 979,488,409, forward strand.
TTTATTCCAAAAATTAAATTCAACTATAATTTTCTGGAAATCAAGATACAAACATAATGTGCGACACTTTGTGATTCATTCTTTGTGGAATTATGTGGTCTCACCTATGTCTAAGATTAATATTTAGAAAGGGGAAATGATTCCCAAGTGAAAGATGTTAATAATGCTACATCAATAGACACATAATATCAATCACTATGTAATATAGTCCCATTGTTAAAATAACTCCTCAAGTAGGTTCAAACAAGTGCCATTAAGAAAAATGCATGATACATCATTTATTGAATATCAAAACTAGACTCATTGATACCAAATAGATATTGAATGTTTTTGTGCAAAGTCTATTTCAACAAATGAGATGAAATATAAATATCCATAAATAATGAAGGGATGAATCATTCATCAATTTACTCATTGATAAAACGTAATTCATGATGCATCTAATGTGACCCCTTACCATAAACCCATTGGAATAACAGTATTGGTTAGTAAATCTAAATACACAGGTAATAACTTGAATGCGAAAAATAATAATGTCTAAGGACCATTATACAAACACAAAAAATAGTATTATCGAATTGAAATAAACATGTAGAATTCTTATTTGTGTGTTTTTCCACATCATATACCATATTTTATATTACCATGTGAAAACATCATCAGATGAATTATCATCCCCTTATATGTATTCTCACATAATGGTAAACATGCTCAATTCTCTATAAAATAATTTCATACAACAATAGACCATGGATTAAGAATATAATCATGGTATATCAATGATCTGTGTATAAATGATAACATCTATGACCTTATTAATGTGATAGATAGTCTCAAAAATTATAACAATAATTTGATGAAAATAGGAATAATATGTATCCATATTTTTATCAAATAATAACATCATTTAATATTATATTATTATAATGTTAAAATAGTTTTTTGAGAATACCAACTCCAATAGACACCCACTGGGACGAGAGAAAACTACCTATGAATATTTTTCAACTAGACCTCAAAATATAATCATGTTTCTGTAGAGTTAATCCATTAGTCAAGGTGTCCACCATGTTGTCTTCTGTGGATAATCAGATAACTAAAACATTACCACTTTGGAAAAAATACATCAAGAGATGATTCTTCTATTTTATATGATTAATCATCAAATTTGACTTAGGATCCATAGAATGAGCCACCACCATCATATTATCACAATAGAGTGTGAGGAGATCATTAAAACTAGGTACCACATCAAAATCATGGATGATGATACATATCCAAACTTCTTATCTAGCTACCATTAAATTTTATCTAAACCCATTATCCATTGTTGAATCTATGGAAATTACATTATATAGGATATTATAGATCACAACACCACCATTGAGGGTGCTAATGTAAGTCGATAATGATTTTTGATCATCTTGATATGTTTGGAAACTAGAATCTACATATCCTATGATATTATGTTTCTCCACTATTCAATAGTTCAACGAACCATCCATAGGTCATCTTATATATATATTAATATTCATTACTTCAATTCAATTTAATTCCATGAGGCCATCATGAAAACTTCCTACTGCAATTAAGGTGTAGCTGACATCTGGCCTAGAGTATAACAGATCCTACATAACCGACCCAATAATCAATATTAATTGAATCCATTCCATTCATTTTTCATCCATTATAAGTTTGAGAAAACTTTTACATTGAAATTTTATTTCCATTTGAAAAAGGAAACAATACCCTATTAAACTGTTCAGTAATAAATCTATTCAATATCTTTTTTATATATTTACATTGACTTAGACCTAGCAGGATCTTTTATCTATCATGATCAATCTTGATCCCAAGAATATATACATCCTCAACTTATTAATTAATGAAGAAGTATGTATTTAACCAATATTTAATAGACCGAATGACATGGATTTCATATCAAATAAGATATATGTCCCTAACATGGAATCATTCAATAATCCAAAAAATTCATTATTTATGATAGCATATTCTATTACGAATCCATAAAATGAATGTACCCTAACATGGAATCATTCAATAATCCAAAAAATGGATATTTTTTATTTTAATACTATATTGGAATCATTTAGAGTAAAAAAACCTTCATGTTATGTCATATAGACATCTTCATGAAGGGTCCCATTATGTAAGGTTGTTTTGACAGATATTTTCAAAATTAGATAATTATTCTAAGTGAATATTTAATTTATACAAATAATGGATTTTAAAATGAAAAATGGTGAAAATGCTTCATCATTGTCTATGAATTCATTTTAGTTGAACAATTTGGAACCTGGTATTGGCTTATATTTATTGAGCTATCTATCCATGTATAGATTTTTCTTGAAAACACATTTCTAACAACTAGGAATTACATCCACCACGGGGATTACCAAATTCTAGACTTACATTTGATAAATCGAAACTATTTAACAATTAATACCTTCCTTCTAATTGGAAACATCTATGCAACTTAATAAATGTTTTAAGGTTATAGGATCATTATTATTAACTAATAATTAGTACCCATCCTAATTGATAAGAAAACCACATATTCCTTGTTATGTATGCTATCTCATTCACCTATAATGTATTTCGGTTGAAAAAACCTAATCATCTACCTGGATTATTATAATATATTCTTGTCACAACTCTTTTTTACATTTATCTGATACTTCATCTATGTTTACCTCACCAATTTGAGATGTGATTCCCCTAAATGATTATGTCATGTATTACTAAACATAACTTTTTGTGAGGGATCATATAGTTTCAATGGGTAAAACTATGCATGTACACTTTGTTCCCTGAGGTGAATATATTTAAATTGAATAATCCTTAATAGTGTTTTTCAAACGAATCACAAATAAACTCAACAAAATTGATATTCATCAACACCATTATTCGTATGGAAAGAATATTTTCACATTACTTGGGAGTTGGTTTAATATATTTGTTTTTTTCTTTAATGTGTAAATCTAAATTGATAAAATATGATTTATAAAACACATCATTTATCTTACCATGTTAAATAGGGTGAAGATCCTCTTTTCACATTCACTATTCCATTATGGTGCATGAGGACGAGTATGTTGGGATTGAAGAATAGTATAAGGCATCGGCCTGAAACATTACTTCATATTGAATTAAATGAATAATTCACATTGAGGATCTTTTCAGGTTTAGAGTTTTAGAGAATTAGGATATAACTATTACATCTCAAAAGATTACAAAGTAGTCACTTCTACTAAATTTCCATAAAATAAAAACTCTTAAAAAGAAACATGTATAGTTCCATGTTTAAGATAGCATGACATTCCCTTGATCCAATCCTTGACCCTATTCAACATTATGTCCTGTGAAATACATTTCAAAAAAACATGGGGTGAGCATAAAAAGCTTAGTAAGGGTTACATAAATAATGAAAACTGTCAGTTTTTCAAAACATCACGTAAACCATGTATACTTTATCAAAGTAATACCTTTCACCTTTAGGAAGTAGTAAAAACTCTTCACTGAATAAAATATCATTACATACCATTATTTAACCAAAATATTACCATAATACCCATATAAAGAACGCATACATATAAATGTAACTTGGGACATAAACATACATAAATGGAATAACCATACGGTCGACTTCTACACATATCACTTAATGGAATAGCCATACGGCCGACTTCTATACCCAACGCATTGGAGGTTATAATGTAACCACCGGTCCTAGTATTCACGGCACCACCCGTCATTTGGTTTATCACGTAACCACATGTCAATTGTCCAAGTACCATTATAAAATCATAAAACATAAAACAAATATAATGGAAAGAAAACATTTCCACACTTTGATCACAATATATCACATAAATATATTGACATAACAAAGCCATTATAAAAACCATTTTCAATACCAAAATAAAAGAAAAGAAAAACATGGTATTTATTTTTCATTAAAAAAGTTATGGCTTTTAGAGGAAGTCGATGCTCAAATAATGGTCATGGCGGCAGAGAAGTCGTTGTCGCCACATATGTACAACAAAAACATTCCCTTTTTCCGTTTAGTAACACGCTTTTTATAAAAAGATTCCTTTTTAAAAAACGTAAAATTCAAAGGGGTTTATACACTGTATAAAAGGAAGTGGTGTATAAAAAAATTATGCCTCAATGAAAGGAGATTGAGACGAAGTCCCACACCTCAGGTCCGACTGGACTCGACCGTTCTTTAACATCCTTAATAGTAAATTTGAGTTAATTTCTACGTGATTAAGAACCCTTTACAAGTTCATTATTCCTTTTATATCACATATTACCATGTTGTGAACACTATGTAATTATTTATGTTAATAATGGTAATTTTGTTGATCCTGGGTACTTGAGTCAAAAATAAACTCTTTATAATTACAAGTTGTTCATGTGGAAAAATATCCATTATATAAAGAATTATATTCATGATGTAGATATCATATATATCATATATATCCATTATAAAAATTCATTTATAATATTAAATAATCATTTAGAGGTAGGAAATGAAATGCACAGTTCGTGGAGACGGTAAGCCGTACGTACACATGAACACTACTTTCATTTCTATGTCATATTATTGGAATTAAAACTAAATGAGAGGTATGTATATTTTAATTCCAGAATTAAATTCATCACATAGATGTAACATACATCATATATATCCATTATATATATTTACTTATAATAGTACATTATAATCGGGGATATGAAATGAAATGCACCGTTCATGGAGATGGTGAGCCGTACATACGCGTGAACGCTACCTTCATTACTATCTCATACTTTAATGGAGTGAAATCATAATTATATAAAGGTATATTATAATTACAATATAATATAACATATAATATCATTAAATCCATCCATTATACATCCCACATATGTCATTAACGAATCAAATCACTTTGAGGGGGCGGTAGTGCGCACATCCTAAAATGAAATTATCATGTTTACCCACAATGGAAACCGTAACGGTATGCCAAAAATGAAAAATACAGAAGCTTATGTAAAACAGAAACATATTATATATCCTATATAAATATATTTTCATCTTAATGGCAACATTTTAAGGTGTTATATGAGTATTGAACAATCATCGTTTCGTGAGGCAGAAATTCGTCATCCACAGAAACAGTATGTTTTTTAACCATTAGATGAAGGTGTGTGGAAGTGTAGCACGAATAATTCTTATAACCACATACTAGTATATTTAGGATACTGGTGTTGTTACAAAATAAATTACTAAAAATATTTTAGGGGGTTGGAAAAGCAAAATAAAACATATGAACACAAGAGAAGACACTACCTTTATAACGTGTATCACTTTTTGATTTGAGCTCAAAGGCTTCCTTTGGAAGACTTCTGCCCAATGTGAGGCTACTAAGAGTAAGAGAGGGATGTTGAGAGACAAATTGGGTAGAGTTTGGCCGAGCCAAAGGCTTGAGAGTTGTGGGTAAAGAGGTAGAGTTGGGGCCTTTTATAAGAGGAGAGGAGGGGCACTCTTGGAATGTTAAGAAAAGATACTTTATTATAAAATTATTTTCAAATAAAAAGGGTCCCACAATTATATATTTAAAGGATAATGTGATAAGGGTTCGAAATCCACCCATACAATAGGTTTTTGACAAGTGTAGGTCTTAGATTTTACATTGTCTTTTCATTTTATTTAAATCGTTAAATAATAAGGTAATCGATGAATCATCATGGTGTCATAAATAATTTAATTTATTTAAGGTCTAAAAATTATAAAAAAAATATCATGATGTAGGAAATACTTTTATCTTTCTAATGAATATTTATATTCAAATTTATGACTTGTATTACCCCCTTTAAAAATTTCTTTAGTAAAACTTCTCATTTTTGTGACATTTTTATTTTAACATTAAATAAAAAGTTATTAATGTCATTTTCCTACCAGAGTGGCTCCATGGGGTCCCCATGTTGACTAATGAATGGTCTTGGTCTTCCAGGAAACATCCAATAAGGGTAGGACATGTGTCTAGGTCATTTCATATTATTTAAGCATTATTTTTACCTTAAACTACATTAATTACCTCTAATCGCGATTAAGAACATAAAAGTTACTATTCACCAAAAAATTATTTTAATCCCATTGAACCACATTTTACATCATAATGACAACCATGTATGTTGGATTTTTAAAATTAAAAACAAAGTGGTGGAAAAGTTTCATTTAAATGAAAAATCAGTTTCATTAACTACCACTTAGTGGTTTCAATATTCATAAAAAATTGAATTTTTTCCGAAAAATACCAAAAATTCACCTTAATCTATATTTGATATTCCAAACTCCAAAATTATGTCTATTTTACAAAATTCAAAACATCTAAGTTGCATTAAATAATTTAATAATTGATTTCCGCTGTCAAAACAAAGAGCGTGTTTTTAAGAAACAATATATATTAAAAGATTGACACTAGTTTAAGTCTAATTTCACAGTGAAATTAATTACAATTACCACTATTGGATTAAATGGTAAAAATATATTATAAATTTACTTTAAAAACAATTCAGAAGATAATGTAATTATATAAATAAATTATATTGAAAAGAGGTTTCGAATTAAATTACAACATTTTTCACTATTCATTAAAAAAATGATCTTTATCAGAAAGATACCGAAAATTTACACAATGAAAATTTTGATGTCTCGATTCTAAAGAAGAATTTTATTTTTTCAAATATAACACATAAAATTGTCAAAAAGTGGATTTAAAAGGGGTTCTCCATCAAAAGGCGGTTAATCGACCTTCTAAGGAATATTAGAATGTTTATGCTTAAATTTTCATTCATTTACATTTTTAATCCTCTAACATTTATTGTAAAATGTAAAAATATTTGAAACACATATATAATCATTTTATATTTAGTTCTGTTCATTCCCTCCATTACAATGGCTAGGCGTTAACTACCATTCAAAATAATATTATTTTATTATTATAGTGCAACGAAAGATTTCAAAGGAACTCAATGTTGCGTATTGGGTAAGCCATCAAGAATAGCGTTACCTTTAAATTAATATTAACATTTTATTCACAAATAGGGATAAATATAAAAATGTCATATTCTTTATTTAACTGGGGTGTTACATCCTTCCCCCTTTTTGGGAATTAAGTCCTCGCAATTTTAAAATTGGGCTTAGAAACATCCTTGAATGTCCCACATCGGAACAAGAGTCGGTAAAACAATCACTTTAAAATAAAGAAATAGAAGTGCAGAGGTCACCCGAGTTAATCCATACTATGATTCCATGTAGAAAAACATGGACATAGAGGAGAAAACATAGTGTCATGTTCTGATGGAGAGTGATAGAAAACATTTTTTGGAGAATGTTAACCATATGAAAATCACAAACTTGTGATGGGTTAAATGGTATTCGATTCCACAGTAGGAAAAGATAATAGACAACATTTTTGTTTTATGTTACTTTTTATTGAGGAATTTATTCATAAGGAAATATTATTACTTATCATGATGACTTTCAACTTTTATTAGATTTATTACACAAACTGATATTCTCTAAAAGACGATTATTTAGGAAGACTTGTTCACATTAAGATTACTATAATCAACTTTTAGATAATCACCTAATCCACAAAAGAGAACTATATAATTACCATGTGTTTATACTTTAACCAAAACCAAATGGTTAGTACAAGATCAGATAATCCATTAAAGGATAACCCTTTATAAAAGGAAAATCTATTTTTAATCTCCAAAATTTGTCAAACAAAACCCAAAGTTCAACGAGGACCATTCGATAAACAATTTGACCATAAAATTATTTAATGTAAACGAAACTAAGATTGAAACACAAATATTTGAAGTATTTAGTCACATAGTCTTCCAAGTTAAATCATAACATTTATCTCCAAACAACATCAGTTACTCTTAAAGTATTGTATTGAAAAGTAATTAACCTAATCAAATTTCCTCAATGATAGTTTAATAAATTTCCATAGATAACCTAAAATAAACTTACTCTAAATTCATAAAATCATCTAACTAAAAAGAATAAGTCAAACAAACCAGGGACTTTACGTAGTCCAGTGTAGGTGATAAATACCAGTTGCACTTTGGTTGTGGGTACGATTCTCGCAGCTTTTCTGACGCGACAGGTTGTCACACGGTATGCGTGTTGTCCTTTTTCCAAAACTATATAATTATTAAAACATTCCCCAACAACGAGATAAAATCTTCAAAAATAACCATAACATAATTTAACATCAATTATATCTCATGCCTTTCACTTTCCATCATAACATATAACAACCCATAATTACATCAAAAGTAAGGATCATATAAACCCAAATGGTTCTTTATAACCATGTCCACAAAAGAACATATAACTATTCCTCGAATAAAATTTTCATATATCAAACATCATGGTTACACATACTATAAAACGTATTCTAATGTAACCCCATCAACAAAAGAGACTTAACACTCTTAAGAATTTCACCATAACTCTTGAATCCCGTATACGTTGACTTCTTACTCATTCAACATTCTTCATGATCCATTAACCATTCCTTTCCAACTTATTCTGAAATACTTCTTTCCTACAAACAAAATCATGAATCATATCTTATGATTCCAAAATAAGAAAACAAAAGTTAATAAATAATCCATACCTTTGACTGGTCATTGTCAGTTTCTTCATCCCCAATCAGAATGGCATTAGGTATTGGTAAACGAATATTTGTACCATCTTGGTGATCCAATTCCCAAAACTTCTTCGTAGGACATGTGTTTCCATAATGACCACGCACATCACATTTAAAACATTCAATTGATCCCTCAGAAAGAACTTCTTTCCCTTTACACGAGTCAAATGGATGCTTCCTTTTTTCATGGAAGGTTATTACTTTATGACCTCCATTTCCACATCTATAGCATATTTCTGTCCCTTTGAGACATTTTCTTAGGCGTTTCTTTCCACATCTTTGACACATCGGTTTTTGAACACACTTACCTTTATGATTATAACCTTTTGTTCCATAGGGATTTGTTTCTCGCATATATGATGCCTTATAGAAATCACAAAGGTTTAGGTGGACAATCATGTCTCCAGATAGTTGGTTGAGGATACACACAAGAGTTCTCATTTCAACTCCAATATCATTCAGTTGCTCGCTCAGAAAACTGTCACAATTTCCGTCACATCCACCGTTACTTTGGTGCCTGCTAGATCCAGCCATTTACTAAAACCAACAAGGTCAGTGTGAGCATATCAACAAAACCATCATGTACTAAAGTGGAAGATAACCACTAAAATATACTTACTCATTCACTTTATCAAAAACTAGGACTCTTTCTGAAATCCTAACCATTATGCTAATGTCACTTATGCTTAGAGAATACCCTAACCTCTAAAGTTATCTAAACCGACCATTGATACCTACTATAAGGCCTCAACCTTAAACCATACTTAATATTGAATTTAATGAATAATTCACATTGAGGATCTTTTCAAGTTTAGTGTTTTAGAGAATTCGGACATAACTATTAAATCTCAAAACATTGCAATGTAATCACTTCTACTAAATTTCAATAAAATAAACACTCGTAAAAAGAAACATGTCTAGTTCCATGTTTTAGATATCATGACTATCCCTTCATCCTATCCTTGACCCTATTCCACATTAAGTCCTGTGAAAAACATTTCAAAAAAACGTGGGGTGAGCATAAAAAGCTCAGTAAGGGATACACAAAGAATGAAAACTGTTAGTTTTTCAAAACAACAAGTAAACATGTATACTTTATTAAAGTAATACCATTCACCTTTAGGAAGTAGTAACAACTCTTCACTGAATAAAATATCATTACGTACCCTTTTATAACCAAAATATTACCATAAAAACAATATAAAGAACACATACAGATAAAGGTAACTTGGGACATAAACATACTTAAATGGAAAAATCATACGTTCGACATCCCCACATATTACTTAATGGAATAGCCATACGACCGAATTCCATACCCAATGCATTTGAGTTTATAATGTAACCACCCATCCTGGTATTCACAGCACCACATGTCATATGTTTTATCACGTAACCACATGTCAAATGTCCATGTAACATTATAAAATCATAAAACATAAAACAAATATAATGGAAATAAAACATTTCCACACTTTGATAAAAATATATCACATAAATATATTGACATAAAAAAACCATTATAAAAACCATTTTTGATACTAATATAAAAGAAAATAAAATCATGGTATTTATTTTTCATTAAAATTTTTTGGCTAGTAGAGGAAGCAGATGCTCCAATAATGGTCATGGTGGCGGAGAAGTCATTGTCGCCGCATACGTACGACAAAAACATTCTGTTTTGTCGTTTAGTAAAATGCTTCATATAAAAGGATTCATTTTGATTAAACATAAAATTAAAAGGGGTTTATACACTATATAAAAGGAAGTTATGTATAAAACCAAATATGCCTCAATGAAAGGAGATTGAGACGAAGTCCCATACCACGGGTCTGACTTGACTCGATCGTTCTTTAACGTCCTGAATAATAAACATGAGTTAATTTCTACTTGATTAAGAACCTTTTTCAAGTTCATTATTCCTTTTATATCATTTATTACCATTTTATGAACACTATGTAATTATTTAATTTAATAATGGTCATTTTGTCGATTCTTAGAACTTGAGTCAAAAATAAACTCTCTATAATTACAAGATATTCATGTGGTAATATACCCATTATATAAAGAATTATATTCATGATGTACATATCATATATATCATATATATCCAGTATATACATGCATTTATAATATTAAATAATCATTTAGATGTATGAAATGAAATGCACCGTTCATGGAGACGGTAAGTCATACGTATGCATGAATGCTACTTTCATTTCTATGTCATATTAATGGAATTAAAACTAAATGAGAGGTATGTATATTTTAATTCCAGAATTATATTCATCAAATAGATGTAACATACATCATATATATCAATTATATATATGTACTTATAATAGTACATTACATTTGGGGATAAGAAATGAAATGCACCGTTCATGGAGACGGTAAGCAGTACGAACGCATAAACACTACTTTCATTTCTATCTCATACATTAATGGAGTGAACTCATAATGATATAAAGTTATATTATAATTACATTATAATATCATATATAATATCATTAAATCCAACCTTTATACATCCCATGTATGGCATTAACGAATTCAATCACTTTGAGGGGGCGGTAGTCCGCACTTCCTAAAATGAAATTATCATGTTTACCCACAATGGAAACAATAAAGGTATACCACAAATGAAAAATAAAGAAGCATAAGTAAAACATAAACATATTATATATCATATATAAATATGGTAACATCTTAATGGCCACCTTTGAAGGTGTTATATGAGTTTTGAACAATCATCGTTTCGTGAGGCAATAATCTGCCATCCACAGAAACAGTATATTATTGAACCATTAGATGAAGGTGAGTGTAAGTGTAGCTCGAATCCTTCTTATAACCACATCCTAGTATATTTAGGTTATTGGTGATGTTACAAAAGAAATGAATAAAAAGATTTTATGGGGTTGGGAAATCAAAATAAAACATAATAATACAAGAGAAGACACTACCTTTATAACATGTATCTCTTTTTGATTTGAGCTGAAAGGCTTCCTTGAGAAGACGTATGCCCGAAGTGAGGCTTCTATGAGTAATATAGGGATGTGGAGAGACAAATTGGGTATAGGTTGGCTGAGCCAAAGGCTTGAGAGGTGCGTGTAAGGAGGTAGAGGTGGGGTCGTTTTATAAGAGGAGAGGAGGGGCACTCTTGGAAAGTTAAGAAAAGATACTTGATTATAATATTTTTTTCAGATAAAAGGGTCCCACAATTATATATTTATAGGATAATGTGATAAGAGTTATAAATCCACCCATCCAATAGTTTTTTGATATGTGTAGGTCTTAGATTTTACATTGTCTTTTCATTTTATTTAAATCATTAATTAATGAGGTAATGGCTACATCATCATGGTGTTATAAATAATTTAATTTATTTAATATATAAAAATTATAAAAAAAATTCATGATGTAGGAAATTTTATTTATATTTCTAATGAATATTTATAGTCAATATTATGACTTTTATAACCCCCTTTAAAAAATTTTTAGTAAAAAATTTATTGTTTGTGACATTTTTATTTTAACATTAAATAAATAGTTATTAATGTCATTTTCCTACCAAGGTGGCTCCATGGGGTCCCCAAGTTGACACATCAATTTTCATGGACTTCCATGACACATCCAATAAATTTAGTACAAGTGTCAAGGTCCTTTCATATTATTAAAACACTATTTTTACCTTAAACTAAATTAATTACCTCTAATCGGGATTAAGAACATAAAAGTTACTATTAACCAAAAAATTATTTTAATCCCATTGAACCAAATTTTATTTCCTAATGAGAACCATGTATGTTGGATTTCTGAAATTCAAAATACAGAGGTTGAAAAGTTTCATTTAAATGAAAAATCGGTTTCTTTAACTACCACTTAGTGGTTTCACTATTCATCAAAAATTGATGTTTTTCATAAAAATACCAAAAAATCACCCTAAGCTATATTTGATATTAAGAACTAAATAATGATATCTATTTTACAAAATTAAAAACATATAAGTTTCATTAATTAATTTAATAATTAATTCCCACTGTCAAAACAAATAGAGTATTTTTAAGAAATAATATCTATTAAAAGATTGGCACTAGTTTAAGTCCAATTTCAAAGTGAAATTAATTCCAATGACCAATATTGGATTAAATGGTAAAAATATATTCTAATTTTACATTAAAAACAATACAAAAGATAATATATTCATATAAATAGATTATATTAAAAAGTTGTTTTGAATTAAAATACAACATTTTTCACTATTCATTAAAAAATGAACTTTATCGGAATGATACCAAAAATTTACACAAAGTAAATTTTTATGTCTCGATTCTAAAGAAGAATTTTATTTTTTCAAACATAACACATAATATTTTCAAAAAGTGGATTTAAAAGAGGTTCTCCATCAATAGGCGGTTAATCATCCTTCTAAAGGAGATTAGAATGTTTTCGCATAAAATTTAATTCATTCACATTTTTAATCCTCTAACGTTTATTATAAAAAGTAAAAATATTTGAAAAACATATATAATCATTTTTTTAGTTAGTTCTCTTCATTCCATCCATTACAATAGCTAGGTATTAACTACCCTTTAATATAATATTATTTTATTTTTATAGTGCAACGTATGATTTCAAAGGAACTCATTGTTGCGTATTGGGTAAGCCTTCAAGTATAGAGTTCCCGTTAAATTAATATTAACTTTTTTACTCACAAATAGGGAGAAATATAAAAATGTCATATTCTTTATTTACCTGTGGTGTTACAAATATACTTCTATAAATAATCAATGAAAGTTAGATTAATATATTCTCATATATAATATGACTATAGTTTCATAATTTTATTACTAAGGAGATTCTGAACATCATTATAGTATTCATTAAAAATGAAAAAATATTCTCTCTTTGACCTGATTACGTTGAATTATATTTATCTAATAAAATCATTAGTAATAGTTTTAATGTATGAGTACCCTCCTGTTTCATAATCTATAAAATATACATTGATCATTATCATTAATTAATTCCATATGCTCCATATCCATTTAACCATTTAAACTAAAGAGGTATTTAATTATTTTCCCATTTAAACATGCATGACATAAACCATGTTTTTTTAGTTCAAAGGTATTATAATATATAACATTATGTAATTGTGTCAAATGGTTATCATTTATATAAAACATCCATTGATTTAATAAAGGTGTGCGGTATGATTCATGTGATATATATTTTATATCGATTGTTTTTACTTGGTTTATGAAATCCAACAAGTAAAGATCATTATTTATAAGTACATTACAATAAGATATGATTAACTTATAAAGGTGACATAATTTATTCCCAAATTTAAAAATAAATTAATTTATATCATGTTTGGATATAGAATTTCTTTTTGGACATTGGTAGAGCATATTAACAATATTTTAAAACATATATCATTTTTGTTGGGAATGTGATGTGGTAGTCCCCAATACCCCCAACAATATGTATGTATCCTTATTCTACATGTATATCTACATCATCACAGTAAATATTACATAATCTACTTTATTCCTTTAAGAGATATCCACATAATCTATCAAATTTCCAATTTTTAGAAATAGATAAAATTTAATCTATAAAAAATAAACCAAAATCTAACACTATCACTTTTTTCATGGGTGTAGTATTTCTTCGAGTTATCTTTTTCCTCATTCTAAATAGAAATCATCTTGTAAATTTCATTCTCGTTGATCATTATATTCAAGAAAGGGTGTTTAAAATAGGTTTTATACTAAGGTCACTTAACTTAGACATTCCCTTTATTAACCATATATACAGAAGGGTTTTCTAAACTAAAATACATTCCATACTTTGGATGTAATTTGAGATGATAAGGGAGTGAATTATCTATTTTCTTCTAATTGTAATTGAAAAAAAACATATGAAACATTAAGGTAGTGATGAAACAATGATATTGGATCATAGTTCACCATGAATCCTAATCCATATAATGTCTATGTCTTTAATATATCCATTTATATTGATAATTTGATGCCTATTATTAACATATACTCCTAGTTTACACTTAATAGGTTTCTTGTATATATAAATCATCTCTTATTTAGGTCTCTCCTAATATAAACCACTAATATAATGGAGCATTCTACAAGAATATAATAATTCCTTTTGGATAATTATTTTATAATAAATATATGAAATAATTAAATAGTAAACATCGAATAAATCAGTAAAATGATTATCATATATACCAAAATTCCCATAAACCACTTCATTTTCTGGTGATTTAGGAATTTTGGATTCAAATGTGTAAATGTTCTGTTTATTAATCAATATTACCCATAGGCATATGAACCATTATTGGAAGTTACTCCTCATAATAATATTTCATTTCACCAAAATTTAATGTATTGATAATTTTATTGAGGAATATTACAATATTATACAATTACAAAAGTGAATATTATTAGTGAATCATTTGATTATAATTATTGTGGGACAATAATGAATTAAATTTCATTAATTCCATCCATATATTAACATGTATCATAGAATTTAGTATTAGACTTGAAATGTATATATGGTATGAAATTCATGTAGAATGCATCCATATTCCCCTTCACATAACCCCATAATGAAATTACTCAATTAATCGATGGTATTTTGCTATAAAGGTCTTCCCAATTATGGAATTTCATCTCCTTGATCCATTGTGTGGACTTCACAATCTAAAAGTCTTATATCAAATTTTATCAACATATAACTTGAATTTATACCAAGATTATAAATGGATAATCCACCTGATATAAAATTCATAAGTCAAAAAAAAACCGTAATAATAACTCCCAAAATAAATTTATGTGTCCCATATCAGGTTTTCTAAACACATATTTAAATTTTACTCATTGAAAATCATATAATGACATATATAGACTTGAATAATATTATGTTAAGGGATTTTATTTACTAAGAATCAATTTATATTATTTTATCCATTACATGGATTGTTAAAATAAACTTGATATTTCTAAATTGATTAATCATGTTTGGATAAAAACATTCACAAAACCAATTTCATTTTATTCCGTAATTTCATTCATTTAAATTATTTATGTGGTCATATCCATGCATCTATATAATAAATCATGAATCATATAGAAATAAACAAATAAATTAAATGATATTTATATTTATCTAATTTAAATTTGAATATGTGGAAAATAAATTTACATATAAAATTTGGGATAAATTATATGTGTCGGTTATGGAATGATAATAAGAATACCATTTATCTACCATTGTGTCTCTTTTATGGGTTTCAAATTGGATATATCATGAATAACATCTTCCTCGGATCCACCATGAACTGAATCCATTTTCCTTCATATACTCAATTTCTTATTTATTTTTAAAACTATGAATGAGGGGTAGTATAGTTGGTTCTTACACTAATCAGTGTCATCATAACAAGAAAAGGGAATGTGTTCGATCGTTTTCCATATCACAATTAAAATAAAGGATGGTGGTCTGGTTTATAAAAAAACGAAACATGCAGTGAAGACAGATGAAGAATGCCTTGAAAGAATCATTGAATTGACATTGTCACAAAAAATACAAGCACTTGTGAAACGACAAAGAAAATAAGGCTCCACTACAGGGTGATGCCAAATGGTGAAGGGATAGTGGCGTTCATGGTTTTCATTGATGTTGCCAATGAGTGTGATGCATGATGGATGGAACAAAAAATCCTAGTTACTTAAGGATAAACTGAATAGATTATTAAGTGGCCAATGTTGGGGATCTAGGTGTACTGTAGACATCAATGATAGAAGGGTTACAGTAATGAGCAATGTGGACCATAGAGGTGGGGAATTTTTGGTGGTGATCTTGGAAAACCATAGTTGTGATGATCAGATGGGTCTATTGACTCTATGTAATGGGTTTTAATTCCCTCATGTACTTTGAATGGTAAATATTATATAAATAAGTTTTAATGGTTGGGAAACCCACCTGGGTGAATATGTTTTGTCTTTTAGGTCTTTGTGTGAGGTGTGTGTGTGTTTGATGTCATTATACCACATGAGCATAATATATATATATATATATATTTCTGTGTGTGTGTGTTTGTTTTTTTATACATCAAATTTAGGTGAGGGGAAGAAAATTCTAGGATAGGGGTAATTACACAAGGCAACCATGGACATGCATGATCTAAATAATAAAAGAGGGATGAATTACTCGTCGTCCCTCATATTTATGTAAAAAAATTATCTTCAAATCGATGGAAAAAAATTAAAAGACACATACATAGGTCTGCTAAAATTTCATGAAAAATCATAAATATTCGGTGAAAATAAATTTAAAACAACAATCTTTTATTTATTTCAATTCATCATATAAAAATATAAAATGAAAAAAAATTTATGTGATTTATTTTCTTATTAATTGCATAACTAATTTTATCATATTTCATATAATCACACTCAATTTCATATCCATTGAGATTTTAAAATTAATAAATTCATTTTTTTATTTTTAAATTAAATATAATATAGATTTTTTCTTGGAACAAACTCCGAGATTACAAATCAAAACTATATAGAATTTTTTTTAAATTGTAAACAATGCATTCCAAAAACCTAAAATCTACATGGAATATGTAATTATTTATTAGTCTATACAACCAATTCGATTTCTCATAGAACAAATGAAAAATATAGACCCTATAAAATTTAATTAATAGAGTCATTTTTATGTAATAATCATACATGAAAATAGATTTAAATATTATATATAATTAATTAATAATTTAAAATAATATAAAACATATCAAACCACACACCATGTCATCACAATGACCCATATAAATCAAGTTAATGGTGACCAATGGTATGAATAATTAAATTTAATATATTCTTATAAATCGGTAAAGTACATGTCATCTGTAATCGATCCACATGGTGTGTACACTATTCATAGAATAATTACAATATACTCATAAGTACCATACGTATACTCATCATTTTCATTTATAAAGTCCATATATTCTATAGAGGATACAGAACATGTAATTTAAGTATCATTGACTGAAGAATTTATGGATTTTTTACTAAATACATGCATTTCATTAATTAAATTATACATTTATAATTCATTTTGTACTCCTTGGAAGCATGTTTACAACATAAAATGTATTAAATCTAATAGTGCATACACTAGAAAATGAATGGACCACCCTGACCAGACTACATATGGTACAATTATTTCACTTGGTTTGTAATAATTATAATATCATAGAGAAATTATTGGGGGAATCCTCATGCAATTTAACAAGGATAAATAATATATTACAAATAAGTACAAATCCTGTATTCTTTTCTTATCCATCCAAAATTCTTGTAACCTTTATATAGGTTCCTTATATGTTACCATTAAATTAATTATTAATCGATCCTGGAAATTTGATTAAGGAATGAATTAGGGGATGAATACTTTTCAACAAATGGTTGAGAATTTATCGCATTGAGAAATGACCATTAACTTTTAATTTTCAAATGATAAAAAATACAATAAGTTAGTATTAATTTGGATTTGATTAATCAAATAGGACCTTATTATTTCAGGAATAGTTAATGATCTTATCAGAACCAATCTGGGGTATGTAAAATCAAAAATCAATAGATAATATTCTTATTGTAGAAGAATTAAATGTCTTGAACCAGGTGGTTTTTGTAATAGAATATTGATAATATATTCCAGAACAAATATAAGTTCATTTCATGTTTAATTTACAATTAGTTTTATGAAATTTGAAGAAAGATAATATCATTCTAGAGGCCTTCCTTTATAGTATATCTAGATCAACATAAACCATTTTTATTAATCTGTTATGGTGTTTGTTGGATCAATATGAATAATTCCTCCATCTATTATTAACACATGAGTATATGATCTAAAAATTTCAATAATGAATCCCCAAGATGAAGACTAGTTTTATGATCATATTACATTATATATAATGATTTTTCATGTTTCATCTATCTTTATGAAACTCTATTCATATTATCAATCTCGAGAGGCTGAGGGAAGGAATAAGATGATTGTAGAGATTAATTTGTTATGAAAAATGATTCTCAATTAAACTCACATTGAATATATTATCAAGTTATTTTTTGATATAGAGTTTTTGATTTTAATTTAAGTAAATGAAAACATTCCATTCATAAAATTTTAAGACCTTTTTGACCAAATTAAATGTATTAAAAATAATATTTTTTAATTTTAATTTGTTGGATTTCACTAACATGCACAACTATAAGTATTATTTTATTTAATTGGTAAATAATATTTATCAGCTAACGAAATATTGGTCCTCTCTTTCTCAATTTCATTTATCAAATTACGAAATAAATATCCTAAAATATTTTAAATAATGAAATAAATATTAAATTCACCATCTACATAATAAATCGTTATTAAATATATATTAAATATATTAAAATCAAATATATATGTAAATTTATAATTTCATATAGAATGAAGATTTATTTCATTTATTTAGTAATTATTAATTAATAAAAATATTCCTCTCTCTTGACAATAATATATATTCCAATAATTACATTCTTATAAAATTAATTTGATATCTATGTAATAGAATACTTTGTGAACCTTTACCCTTATTTCTCATTGGTATTAAAAAGACATTCCTAAATACTATGATTAGTATGTTGAAAGGGATTATAAAAACCAAAATAATGATTTTAATGACATGACGTTGATAACCACATATGAGTACTCACTATTTAATATAATCCCTTTATCACAATATATCAATATTAAGGTTTCATACTCATTTAATCAACAAATACTCATGATATATCATTCTTCAACCATCTAAAATTAAATAAACATTACACAAGGAGCTTTTAATTTTACCAAACCATTCATTTTCAATAAAAGTTTCAAAATTATATCTTATAAATATATGGAAGTGGAAAATCTTTCATTAAATTATTTATTAATAACTTGCCATTTTTTATTTACCCAACATACCCAAATTCCTATAACCATATTGCATCTTGATTTGGGGCTATGAATTTATATACGTGAGTCATGCCATGAATTTATAATAATCTAAACATATGAGGACCGTTGCACAATAAAACTGATAGGAATATCGAACAACACATAAGAATATGGAAATAGTACTCGTGGGTATGTTTCTATAATCTCCCTTCATTGAGATTAAAATTTGATAACATCATGAGATGAATTCATATCTTGTTGTGATTACCCTCATATAACAATCAGAATACTATACGGCTCGTGATAAGATTTTATCCGACCATCGAACTAGGTTCGTGAATATATTCATTGAATTTCATGGTAGCCATCATAACATGGAAGTACTATTAATTTTTCAATAAGATAGATACTCTAGGATATTATTACATAAAATTTTCATTTAAAAATGAATAGTATGTAACAACATGTTTAATTTATAATCACTTATTGAATATTCAGGTAAAAAAAAGTTCAATGAGTTGGTTTTTGAATAATTAATCTTTAGTATATGATGAAATTGAGATATTGAATCGAAATATGGAGGCTAGGTCATGGATTAAATATTTTTTGGAATAAAATAATATTTTTTAAAAAAATTACACAAGGTTCAATACATTTTATTGAGGAATCATACTATAAAACTTGTGGTTAGATTTTTTAATTGGGGAGGCATATTATTAATGATTATATATTTCCTTTTTTTAATTTATCCACATAAAATAATTTGTATGTACATTTTAGTTCATTATCAATAAACCAATTTAGGATAGATGGGAAAAAGGAGTTATCACGGATGCTTGATAAGGTTTTTTTTCTCAGGATTCAATTTACAAAAGGTCTTCCACATTTGATTCCATTGGGTTTGAAAAATATTTGTCTCATTGTGTGGTTTATATAGATATGATAAAATGAATTAATTTTTTTGTTAAATAGGAGATTAATATGAATAATGGGTCAAATAGTCTTGTGTTTTGAGTAATGATTGAAATAATCAGCAGATGAAGGAGTTTAAAAAAAATTCATGATGTGTACCTATATTTTTAACCTATGATTGTTGTAATTGTAAATATGGATATTTTGATATTTGATCTTGTTTAGGTTAGAGTGTTAATAGTGGGTCTCAATTATTACTTGGTGGTTTTGGTTAATTAGAAGAAAAATTTAACTATTAATTGTATTATTTATGTTTTTAATGTCGTTTCATGTTGTGTCTACCACTATATTTCATGTGATCATGTATAGAATAGGTTTATTTTGAATCCTGATCATCTCTTAATAATCATATTGATTAATGATCTTATAATTGTATCATTGTCTTTGGGTATCCATTCAGATGATATATGGTTAATGTCTTAATAATTATCCCATTGTTTTTTAATTTTGAATATGGAGGGTTATATAGTTCTCCTACATGTTTTATGGTCTCAAAACTCTTTAGATGCGTGAGACTGTTTTAGTTTTGTGCCTCTTTGGGAACTATATTTTTTATCCAAGGAATATGACGACTTATAATTTTATTTTTCATATGGATTCAAAAATAAAAGGTAGTATATTCTTGCGGTAAGATATACATATAGAATAAATGGTATTTCTCCAACCCATAAATATGTTTAAATATAATTTTTTTACAAAAATTACCCACATATCTAAGCTATATTTTTATTTCATGTATTTTTCCTTCAACGAACAATCTATACCAATATTTAATTAAATGTTTTTTAGGATTCCAAACCATATATGGTATTTTTCTATCATGGATTAATATCCCCTCAAGTTAGATATCCCATTCTGAGAGTATAATCAGGATCTCCCTGGATAATGGTTACATCTAGATAAAAAACAGTTTAAAAAACATTTATATCAAGGATCATCGCCAAAAGGCTTTGAAAATGATTGTTTAAGGCATTTGTCCA
The DNA here is from genome assembly GCA_963277665.1 of Viscum album. NCBI lineage: Eukaryota > Viridiplantae > Streptophyta > Magnoliopsida > Santalales > Viscaceae > Viscum > Viscum album. The sequence continues at coordinate 979,510,136 of OY728161.1, forward strand.
TTGTAGTAGCGGATTCCCCGAATCACTCTCGGCCTTCATTATTTAAACAAAATTCCCCATAATAGATGAATTAACAGATTCATCATATTCAAAAAATTCTATCAATATATCAAAAACACGATGAATGACTTGTCCCAACAAGGATTATTTTGATGTTAAAGATAGGATTAAAAGACTCTGATTATCTATAAGAACATTCAATGATTTATTTTCACACTATTTAGTGTGAAATTTATGGTTAAATTCATCCAAGATTGCAGTGATAGATTCAATTTTCCATATTAGGCTACGAGAAGTGGGTCGAGGTGTTGAGGAAAATGCCACATTACTATCCTTGATAGAAAACGATTATCTTAACAATAATCCTCATCTCATCAAAATAAAAAATCATAAAATATTCATCTTTAAAAGATATACATTATCTCCCTAAATATGTGACAAGCTCATGATGATTTCCCATAGAAATTAAATTTTCTTGAGCTACTATGAGTTGAGATTGATGGGATTCAATCTCAGTTATAGGAACTATATAACTTATTATCTCTTCAAATTTCATCCTCTTATCCACTAATTCATCCCTTAATTAAAATTATTGTTCCTTTAAAATTTTGAATCATTGAAAAATCACTTTAGTGTCTCTTTCCATATAGTCAAAATACATAGTAGATTGAGCTCTAATTTTTCCAACTCCTAAGAAAGTAAACCATGGTTGTTCTTCCTGGATTAATGCAGATAGACTTACATAAAATGAATAAAAAACAAATGAATAATGTTATCTAGGGGTATTTTTATCAACATTATGATCAATTTATTTGGATTTATCTACCCCTTGAAGACCTTTTTCTATAATTTTAGTTACACGAGCCTCATTTTCAACATCTTATTCATCTCTAGCATGGAAAACTTCCACTGGTTCAGTAATATTTATTGAAATTATTCTTCTTTAATGAAGAATTTACTCATAAATTATATATGGAGATTCTTAATATGGATTTGGTCTCATAGAACCAACAGATGATAACAAATCTTTCTCCCGCAGAGCATCAACTATAAATCTTTCCAATTCTTCTATTCCAACTCGAAGAATCTGATTTCACTCTAGAAAAATCCTACTTTTCTGATAGTTCTCCCATAGAGAGTGATATTATTATGAAATCTATGAACAAAATATATATCTCTTATCATTCCAAAATATAGAAACAAATGCATATAATCCTTCCAAAGGGTCAAAACCCATTTATTGCATCACTATGATAGCAATGACATAGATAACATAACTTATATCTAGTGATATTCTACTTTATATTTTTCAAGAATAAAAATATAATATACATATCTTGGTAAATGAATTTTTATAGATCTTCCATCCATGGAACAATTCTAGACTGAATGAGTTTTATCAATACATGTTAATCAACATTAAGATCTCTTATTATCATTTTCTTAATAGTTCTAGTTTCGAAAATAGAATACATGATGTCCTCTAATCTGCATTTTACATCTCCAATATTTCATAGATCAAAATGAAAATCCCCCTCATGGTGATATTTGGTGATTTTATCAATCTAAACTGAAAAGATTGAAAACTCATAATGATGAATCATAGGTAAAACTATGTCTTCATGCGATCAAACTAAAAGAAGAATTTCTATTGAATTAATTTACTTCTATATCAAAAACAAAAACACATATTGTAGTTGAAAAAATTTAATTATAAACATTGAAACATTATAGTTTTTTTAATTATATATTCTTTTAATTAAGACCAATGAAATCGATTAACATTACATGAATAATTTTCTGATACATTAACTAATTAACATGTTCTCTTAGAGAAACATCTTCAAATAAACACGATGTTTCAATTTATGAATGTTCAAAAATTGAAGGATTAATGGATTATAGATTAGGTAGACTGTAATGAGAGAGGTTCTATAAAAAAAGGATGTGAAGGAGTAGGAATGAGAGTGGAAGAAGGCATGCATGTTTTTTATGTCGATTGAGAATGTACTCATTGATTTTTCATTTGAAAATAAGAATAAAATGTAATTGAATTTAAATTTATTTAGATCTAATAAATATAAAATTAATAAAAATTGAGAAATAGATAATTAAATACAACATAAAAAACATACTAAAATTAAAAATAGAGAGAGAAGAATAAAGTAAATTAATAAACATTTATTTGTAGGTAAATATTCCTAACACCGCTTAATAAAATAAATACCTGTACTGTGATGTGGTTTAGAAAAAATATCTCCTAATTGGTATTCGGTATTAAAAAAATTCTAAATATATATCGTTTTAAATAACACATGACCTATCATGATCCTCTCCCCACAAGGTGTACCACTCCTTGGATGGAAATGTGAGAAGGTAGATAATGACCCCTGAGTCCCCCCTCTAGTTGGCTCCAGGTTGGTGACTAACACCGAAGGTATAATAAACACACAAATGGGGGGGCATTACCCTCAAAGAGAACACATGAGAATGAGATAGATAAGATAGAAACCAACCTAATCTTTCTCAGAGTGAAGTATAAAAGAAATATTAAGTACACTTATGTAATTTCATGCAAGTACTACTAAAACTGAATGGAAAAACAGCAAGTACAATGAAAAAAAAATAAACTACAAATCCCTAACATCTCCTACAACCCCTTGCTAGTAGAAACTAGTATGATCTCTAACGTACTCCATGTGAAATGAGAACTTGATTATATATATGTAGGGTGGGTTTAACAGTATATAGAGTATGATCCTCCCAAGAGACTCCTATGCAAGAGTAAAGAATGCATGTAAAGGCAAAGTGAAACCCAATAAAAATAACATGTCACTTAAACATGTTCACTCTGTTCCCAGCCTCCTTGTGACTACACTCAACATTTATCGCAAACAATAATATATAATATATTAAATAATATCAAGGGCACCCCACTTCTACATCCCCACTAGTTTTCCACTTTTCCCCAAAATCGCATGTCGAAATCATCTCTCTAAAAAATGACTTGCTTAAAGACACCTAGTCGAAGCACCATGACAAGAACCTCATGCCACTCAACCACCAAATCCACAAAACCAATGTAAACATGTATTTTCTAGGAGTCACCACTGTTCACATAATGTGTATAATGCATCGGGCATTATACCTCAATCCATTATAGACCACAAACCAAGTAAGGATCCTCCATTCATCACAACCTATGCAAGTTACACCTGTAGTAGTCCATAAAAAACTATATCCAAAATATATTTGTGTGAATAACCACAATCCATTACAACACTCTACACACATATAAGGGGAAAACTAACCGTTGTGCCTACCAGTACAAGTAACTACCTTGAGAAGAGAGAGAGGCCAAATGGTTTAGTCACTCATCCATCCTCCCACCATAATATTGCGGAAAACAACCCTAGTGATCAAAATACACATGGTTTCAGTTTCCGTAACTGATGGGGTGGAGAAGCATATAATAAAACAAAAATTATATAATATACTATACCTCACAACCACTATATGGAAAAAACATGTTCTCAAGCTCCACTGCATCTAATGTCTCTCAGAATCATGGTTTAAACTATTATGACTAGGTATCATATAAGCACACAAACATTAAAGAGGTTTATTAAATTCATTTATACCATTATTCGGTTGAAATTTATGTTAATTAATTATTTTAAAATTAATTAAAAATTATTTATTCCACATTATATTTCATGGGAATCACAACCATGACTTGCAGCTCTTTTAAATTGCAACCTCATCATTGCTTCTCAACAAGTTCCAACCCCATGTGGTAACATAATTTATTCAGTCATTTATTAATAGTATTATTACATACCCATAGTCAAAAACATTCTATAAAATCATTCTATGCTACGAAGTCCAGGTGCTCAACATGGTGAGTAAGTGAACTACACATCAAGTGTTTTCCACATATTGCAAGATGGAAAAACCATCCATCCTTGAGAATTTAAACAGAGATAGAATGTGGAATAACCCATGCATCTTTGTCTCTTTTTGGATGGAGGGTAAGAAATACTAGCTTCCTTAAGCAGTGGGGAACGTAAATTAGATAAATAACCAACAATATTCATCAAGAATCCGAACATTCACATCAAACGCATTTCAGCATCTCTAGTGTCCTCCCAGACACCCACATGCATAAACCGATGGAACTCACCACTCTAGGTATCCACTTTTTCCACAACCAGGTGGTCTCCCTACCCCCACATATCACAACATCCATCTATGCTAACATCACAATACAAATAGTAGGAAAACAAACATCAGATCAACTGGTCTCTTGGCCCTTAAACAAGACATCCAACCTTTAAACATAACATGCCTTGAAGGCTTTAAATCACAAGGCGCTAGGCCTTAAAAGTTATAGGGTAACACAAAACCCTACTATGAATTATATTTTATCAAAAAAAAGATCATTAATCACTCATGAATTAACCTGTTCATTAATATTAGGATCAAATAATGGGTAACCTAAAAGTAAATCTATCATAGTTATGACCAATTGATTAAACATGACTACTATATAATGTTGATTAACCTAAACTTACAACAACCACAAAAAAATCATTTTCATTATACATTATATTTGTCAAAAAAATACAATTAATCCAAATTTACATTATTTACTAGTTTCCGTTAAGAAAATCATACTAAACAAGGAAAGAATATATATCACATGATCTATAAAAACAAGAGGCAATAACATACGATCGATACCAATTGATTTATCCAGTTCAAATTTTTATTATGTCAATTCCATTGTGGTCTAGTGGATAAATCATGATAACACTAATACTTCATGTAAAAGAATAGAGAAGAAATGATTCCCCTACCTCAGAAGGTACATGACATTCTCTATATGAGAATGATGTAAACAATGGATTATGATCTCCTACACCATGACAAATGCATCCAGCTGAGGATTCCATGACATGATCATGCCAACCAAAACCCAAGAAAACTCCATTAGACGCATTGAGATGACATGGAAAAATTGGAAAGTAAAAAAGGAAGAAGGTGGATCAATGAAAAAACAAGAAAAGAGGTAAATCATAACTTATATCAATGATTGATTGACACTTTCATCTTGCACCAAAATACGGGGTGTCAATGCAGTAGGAATAAACTTCATGGGGTAAACGATCCAAGGATTAAGTTTAGATCATGCCACTCATATGGGAAGAAGGAATGGCTCAAGCATCTCTTATTGGGGAACAAGAAGGTAGAAAAATTGTGGATGATATCTCATCCCATTATAAGATATAATAGAGCAGCAGTTTAAGATACGATGGATTTTCCATTAAAAGAACATTACATTAAAGCATGTAGTTTAACCTTGAAAACGCATCCAAAGCCTTAGGATAATTAATATAAGAGTTATTTACATTGAATAAGCCTTAAATATTTTAAAACAAGGCCTTGAATGCGTTTTATATCAAATAACATGTTAAAGGGGAGAAAATGAAGGAAGCATAAAACATTTTACACCTACAGTTGCTAGAAACACTTTTCACATCTGTCTCACTGACACCAAAAACACTATTCACAAAAAGACTCACCGACAATGATGTCACTGTCCACAAAGTGACTCACTGAAACCAATGGAACTATTCCCAAAATGACTCACTGACACAAATGGAATTGTTTGGAGAATAAGTCACGGACACCAATGTCACTATTTATAAAATGACTCACCGATGACACTATTCCCATCTATCTCACTGATGACACTATTCACATCTGTCTCACAGACTCTGATGATACTGTTCACAGAATAACTCACCAACACCAATCACTCTGTTCATAGAATTACTCACTAAAAGAGATGGGACTGTTCACAAATTGACTCACCGACACCGATGGTACTACTCACAAAATGACTCACTGACACCGATTGAAATATTCCCAAAAATAGAAATTTGAAAATGTATTGCAGATACGTCACATTTGCCTCCTAGAACACCTTCAACATTGGATTTCAGTGATGGAATGGAATAGAGATGTCTGATCCATTACATCAAACACCTCTCAAAACATTTTCATCATCGAGAATTCAAAACCAACCTAAAAGAAAATAGATAACGGGTCTAAAAAACCACCCATCAAGATACCACGCAAAAGAGATAAATACACAAGAAGCAACAAAATAAATCAATATCATTATCAAAAAATATATACAACCACAAAGAAAAAATCCTTACATGAGAGCATTAGACATAAAATAACTCTGGATATTGATCATGTATCTGTGAATCACATTACAAAGTACTCTCCTCCACACCACCGTGTCACCACAAGACAGGAACCAAGGGGATATAATGCCCATGAAACACCTCTTATTTTTGGTATTATGTATCCATAGGCTACACATCGAAGGTCACATCATGATCAACATCGATATTTCCCAAATCGACAAAGTGAGAGTCATCATAACGATAACCACCATGTTGTGATACATTAAAAACATCCTATATTCTGATTATATGTGGGGGAAGTTCTACCCGATACGCCAAGACTCCAACACAAGACAATACCTAGAATGAACCAATAAACATGGGATAAAGCATACTCTCATGACTAATCCTTTGATTACCATAATGGAAAGTCACCTTTAGAAACACATGATCCCTAAAATCAATATCCAATTCTCTTCTCCTTTTATCACCATATGATTTCTGAAAATCCTGTGTTGCCTTCATCCTCTCATTAATCACATGAACCATCTCTGTAGTATTCTGAACTAGTTCTAGATAAATAAATGTGGACTCTTCAACCCTAGTGTAGAATAATGGAGAATGGAAAGGCTGACCATAAATTCATCAAACGACACCATATAGATGGTGGACTGAAAACTGTTGTTCTATGATAACTATACCAAGGGTAATTTCTTCAACCACGAAAGTCCAAAATCTATGACACAAGAGCACAACATGTCTTCAAGAGTCTGGATGATCCACTTTATCGGACCGTCTATATATCGGTGAAATGAAGTACAAAAGCACAATTGAGAACCAAAAGAATGCCAGAGACCCTTGCACACCCTAGAGGTAAAACGAGGATCTCAATAAAAAATGGTCATCCTGAGGACTCTATGGTGTCTCACCTCCTCCTATAGATGATTCCTCGTCAAAAAATTCACTGATATCAACTCCTTGATCACTATAATGTTGGATTATTTTTCTAAAGGATCCACTACTACCAAAATAGCATCATGTAATCCTTGAGATCAAGGTTAAATAGTAATAAAGTTGATTGAGATGTCATCACACATCCACTGAGGAATATCTAATGGCTGGGGAAACCCACTGGGGACACGGTGGTCGACTGCCTCCTTCCATAATACCAAACATCAAGACAAAAACTCCGAAAAAGAATAATTCTTCCAATACCACCAAAACTAACTCCTCAACGATTGGTACATCATCGTAATGCTATGATGTACCGCTAAATGAGAACATTTGAACTCTCTGAGAACAATCTCACATAATGAAAACGAGAAAAAATCGTTCCCTGATACAACACCTGTAGTTTTTCATCCTCAGACCAACCAGTTGGCAGCTCACCACAATCAACTCGGTCTTTCAAAACCTCCACCTCTAGATCCCCCAACTGGGACTCTTCCACCTACTGCACCATAGATGACTGGATGCTCATTTGAAAAAGACATCACCTTCCCCCTACTTCTCCTAAATTGAGATTTAATGATGAATATAATTCCATCACTATCCAAGAATCACTATATACATAGACTACATCAGCACACAACATCCTAATCAACGCATCAGCTACTAAATTACCCTTTATTTGGGTATATGTGATTTAAAAGTCATATTCTTATAAGAACTCAATCCTCTAACACTTCCGTATGTTATGTCACATTGGGAGAAAACATACATCAGGCTCTAATGATAGGTGAAAACCACAAAATTCTCTTCATTGTGGTAATTTCTCCACAAATTTACAGAAAAAAATTGAATCCAACTCAATATCATTGGTGGAATAGTTATAGTCTTTGGGATGCAACGTTCAAGACTAATAAAAAACAACTGAACACTACTGCATTAGAACACCTCCTAACCCCAGATGCAAAGCATCGTAGAAAACATTAAATTGAACTCCCATAGATGGATGAAAAAGAACTGGAGCATGTACCAACTTCTCCTTAAATTACTCAAAAGCTTCTTGACACCAATCAGTCCACAATGATGCTTGATGCTTCTTATTCATGGTGTTCAGAGGAGTCAGAACCCAGGAGAAATTGGCTACAATCCTCTTGTAGCAGCATATGAGACCAAGGAAACATCAGAACATGGAAACTATATAGGGAATTCCAATGAAAAAAATGCTTCTATATCTGATAGATTCACACCTACTCTTAGCTGGGACACCACATTTCCAACGAAACAAACTTTTCAAGCCCAAAAATCACACAACAAAAACATCCCAAACAGCGGATGTTGATGAAGAACTCCCAAAAGGCACACATATTCTTTTCATGATCCTTATCAGACATAGAGTACACAAGGATGTCATTGAGGATAACCAAAAAAATATATCCATGAATTTACATAACACAACGTTCATCAAACCCATGAACAGAACTATAGAATTAATCACATATAACGGCATTACAACAAACTTTTAATGACCATAACAACAACAAGAAGTAGTTTTCGGGATATACTCATCCTTTACATTCATATAATGATACCCTAACCACATGTCGATATTTGAAAACCAAATTTGACCCTTAATTTGATTGAATAATTCATCAATCTGTTGAAGAGCATAGTAATTCTTCACTGTCACATTGTTTAGGTGATGATAATTCATACACAACAGAAAACATCTGCCATCCTTCTTTAGGAACAAAACAGGTGCACCCCACGATGACACACTTATCCATACAAAACCACACTATAATAGACCATTATGCTATACAAATAGCTCCTTTAGGTCAGAAGGGGTCATCCTATTGGGAGACATAGAGATAAGAGACACTCGTGGTTATAGATAAATGCTAAATTTGATCTCTCATCTATGGGGTAGATATTCAACCTCTTCTGGAAAGACATCAAGGTAATCTTCTAAGAAACTAGGAATAACCAATTAATGAACCCGAAAAGAACTCAAGATGAAATCGACCATCATGGATTATAAGAACAAAACATGCCTCTACCCCATTCAAGGGTCTTTCTCACCAACAAACACCACAATCTATTCATAAGCATTGAAGAACACCACCTATTTCTCAAACCAATCAATAGAATCCTTCACATAATACAACCAATCCATTACAGGTATGAAATCATATTGTTTTATCCGAAAACATTTGAAATCATCCAAAGGGTAGTGCTACCCCATATCTAGCTCATAATTTCTAAAAAATTCAAACAAGTCAGCTCGACCTCCATCTAGAATAGTAAATGAAAAGGGAACTAGAATCCTCTCTACCTCAAGTCCAAATGCATGGAAAAGGGAAGGAAATATGATGAAATGTGTCACTCCTGAATCAAACAATGTATACACCCAAGTAGAAAACAAGAAAATGGTACCTCGAACCACATTGGGCTCACCTAGCGTTTGCAAAGCTAAATCATGAACCTGACCAAGACCTCCTAAATGACCTCTATGAACCTGATGATGACCACCACCATATCCATGAAACACTCTATATGGATGAGATGTATCATAGGGCTATCCTCTGCCTACCCCATCTTCCCTATACTAATCAAAAGCTGTGTAACCTACGGTTTCTTCCTCCATTGGAACCGCCTCAATGGAGGAACTTGGAGGGGAACTCCTATTGCATGATGATTTATATGAACGACCAGTAACTCTCGCTACGGATGAACTCTCCCTCCCCAAAAAACAGGCTCTTGATCCCTTGTCATGTGACCGAGAGCCGCTGCCCCTAGTGAAACAAGATGCTGAGGGCTGGGACCTACCCCTGCCAAACATGAAATCTTCTGCCCTGGAAATTAGGAACCCTAGACCACCACATTACATTGTGAAGAATCATTACGATTCCCCTCTCATTATGATCACGTTATGGATAATGTCCTCTTGATGACCTCAGACATTTCCAGTACCTCAAGATATGTCCCTCACATTAACAGGGTGACCTGGAACAAGATCTCTGGTCATAAAGTCTCCCTGAAATGCCTCTCCCTAGACTCCTCATATGACAACTGGTCTGAAGAATATCGTAAAATGTTCCTGAAACAGATTCCAATATCTCACACAATGTAGCTCCCACATATAATTGTAAGATTCTATTGATGACTGGACTCATTTTCATTCAACTAAAGAAAGTCAACTACGAACAAGTCTCGGAACTCCTCCCACGAGATCACTAACTCCTTGATATCCATGAAGAACAAGAACCACCACTTCTTCACTGATCCACGAAACATTGTAATAACCAACGAAACCAAGTGCTACTTTTGATCACAGATTGAACTAAATGTTATCTCATCCTCCTCCAACCAGTCTTCTGTGACTGCATCTGAAACAGATCCCACGTACTTATGTAGACTCTGGTGCTGAAACTCTCAGAGTGTCCTCCTCCCTGTGTTTTCATCATCAACAACTACACTACAGTGATCTACTGCTATAGCCTATGGGTCATCTTGTGTGTGAACCTGATGAGGACATTGACATGGATCCATAGCTACAAAATAAAATCCAGATATAGATCTTAAACCTAGAATATGGATGACTCAACATTAAATAATTAGTTTTTTTTCATTTATTCATTTCATGTTTAACAATCATATAGTCTACCCATTTAATAACATGCATAAAGAAGAATGATTAATGATCCATTTCTTGGTTTTACCCAGATACCATTATCACCTCATTTAGTAGCCATTGTAAACATAAAGGTACATGAACCAGATCATTGGGCCCCAAAAATTCTTATGTCTCATCTAGTATCCATTGTATCATAACTTTTTAAACAGTAATGACACTATTTCTCTACAAACACATGCAAACTCACCTATTCCTAACAACAAAATCCATACTCGATGTATCATACATCGAGAATTATACCTCAATCCATTACATACCATACACCGAGTAAGGATCCTCCCTCCATCACAGTCTATACACATTACACCTATTGTACTCCATATGAAGCCATATGCATAATATATATGTGTGAATAACCACATTCCATTACAACACTATACACACATATATATGAAAAAATAACCATTATGCCTACTAGAACATGAAACTACAAAGACAAGAGAGCAGGGCCAGAGGGGGTAGTCAGCAGTCCATCCTCCCACCAGAATGTTGGGGAATAAATGACATCCCCCTAGGTAATAGAATCTCCACAGTGTCTGTTTCCCTAACTAATGGGGTTGAGTTGCGTACAAAAACATAAAAAGTATAGAATAAACAATTTCTTAGAACCACACTATGGGAACAACCTAATATTAAACTCTACTGCAGCTAAAATATCTGATACTCCTATCTGCAAATTCTAAGACTCATTATCCTTCAATCACACAAACATTTAAAGGGCTTTAATAAATTACATCATTACCTTTTTACCAGTTGAAATTCAAGTTAATTATATCTTTAAAAGTAATTTAAAAATTAAATATTATGTATTGTATTTCATTGGCGTACCAACCTGGATCCATAGTTCCTTTAAATTGTACCCTCAACATTGCATCATAGAAATCTCCCACCCCATATGTTAACATCAATTATTCAATAATTTATTAACAACATTATTACATTCCCATATTCCCAAGAATTCTAGAAAAAAATTCTAATCTACCAAGAATAAGGGGATCACCATGTAGAGTAGGTGAAGTACCCATCATGTATTTTCCAACTATAGAAAGAGAGATGACCAATCCATCCATGAGAAGCTAAACACAGAAGGAATGTGGCATACCCCACGTTTATTTGCATATTTTTGGATGTAGAGCAATATATACCATCTTTTTTTAGATGTGGGGAAGGTAATGATGATAAAGAACCAATGCGATTTATTACACCTCTGATCATTCACATCTAACCCATTTCATCTTCTCTAGAGCCCCCCACCTCCCCCAACACCAATATGTATAAATCGATAAATCTCACCACTCTAAGAATCCACTGCAGCCAAAACCAATTGGCTTTCCTTCCCCCACAAATAACCACAACCATCCATGATCAAATCAAAACAAAAATAGTAGGAAAACAAAAATCATATCAACTGGGCTCTTAGCCCTTAAACAAGGCTTAAAGACTTTAAAATTTTTGAGCTCTCAAGGATCCAAAGCACAAGTCACTCGACCTTACAAGCATGTGGGTAACTCAAAACTCTAATAAGAATTATCATTTATCAAACAACCATTATTTAATCAATATTTATTTAATTGGTTCATTAATAGTAGGATCCAATTATGGTCAACCATAATAGAAATATAAAATTGTAATCACAAATTGAATAAACATTCTTACAGCATCGATTTTATTAACATCAAATTACATCAATAATAATCTAATTCATTCACATTCATATTTATCTTTGAAAAATAATAAAAATTAATCCCAGTATACATTCTTTACAAATTTCCATCAAGAACGAAATGCTAAAAAATTAAATCATAGATATTAAACTATCTAAAAAAGAAGAGTTCATAACTTACGATCAAAACCAATTATTTTATCCCATTCAATTATATATTATGTCAGTTCCACTGTGGTCCAGTGTCCAAATCAGGAAAACTCTAATATTACATGAAAAATAATGGATAATAAACAAATCCCCAAAATCACTAGATTATTTACATTATTTATAGGAGAATGATCCACACAATGGATTATGATCTCCTCCCTAGTGAACACTCTATCAACACAAGGACTCCACTACACGACCGTACCAACTAACACCCAATAAAATCTATTAGATGTTAGGAGATCAGATGTAAAACATGGAAAGGATAAATGGAAGAACAAAGATGAATGAAAAGACAAGAACAAAGATATATCATAAATTTTATAAATTACATATTGAAACATCCTTCTTGTACCAAAATTAGGGGTGCACATGTAGCACAAAGGAACATCAAGGGGGAAATGATCCAAGGATTAAGGTTTGATAACAATGATCCTATGGGATGAAGAAATAGTTTGAGAATCTCTCTCTATGGAACCAGGAAGTAGATCATGGGAGGAAGGTATCTCATCCATTTAAAATATTTAAGAGACTAGTAGTTTAAGATTTTCATGATTTTCCATTAAAAGAGAATTGAATTAACCCATGTGGATTGACCACGTAAAGGCATCCCAAGACTTATGAAATTTATTATTGGAGATTTGATATTTTAATAGGCCTTAAAACCATTAAAAAGGCATTGAATACATTTTACTTCAAATAAAACGTAAATGGGGAAAAACTATAGGAAGATGGAAACACTACACACCTATCAATGATGGAAACACTGTTCACATCTATCACACCGATGTTGATGACACTGTTCCCAAAATGATTCACCGAAACCAATATCACTGTTCACAAAATGACTCACCGACATAGATGGAATAGTTCATAGAATGACTCATTGACACTGGTGTCACTATTCATAGAATGACTCACTGACACCGATGACATTGTTCACAAAATGACAAACCAAGGACACTATTCACATCTATCTCAACAATGAAACTTTTCACATCTGTCTCACTGAGACCGATGGATCTATTCACAAAATGACTCACTGACACCAATGAAATTGTTCACAGAATGACTCACCGACATATAAAGCACTATTCATAGTAGGACTCCCCGACACTGATGGAACTATTTACAAAATGAGTCACCAACACCGATGACACTATTCAAAAAATTATTCACCAACACCAATGGAACTGTTCACCTAAATAGATATTTAAAAATGTATTGGGTATATGTAACCTTGGCCACCCAAAACACCTCAGAAACTAGTCTGTAGAAACGGAATGGGCATGAGTGGTCCGTACCATTACATAATATACCTCTCAAGAACATTCTCTTACTCAAGAATTCAAAACCAAACTAAAAGGAAATAGAATAGGGGTTCCCAGAACCATCCGTTGAGATACCTTTCAAAAGAGAAAAATCCATAAGAAGCATCAAAAGAATGACATCTCATAAACACGAATGGTCAAAAACCACAATGTGAATAAAGTAACAAGAAAATAGTTAAACACCCAAAAAATATGGGTACTGATCACATATCAGTGACTCACATTCCCAGGTACTCTCCCCCCTGAAAACAAACCAAGGAAATAGAACGCAAGCGCAACACCATCACTTTGTGGTCATTGATCTCCACATGCCTCTCCTAAAAGGTCCCACCATAATCAACATCAATATCTCACACATCAATTATGTGAGAGTCATCGTGAAGATAAAATTGAAGCTATGACAAATGAAGAACATCATGTATCTGGATAATATATAGGGGAAGTGCTTCTAGATACTCCACAACTCTAATAGAAGACAACTCCCCAAAAGGACCATAAAATGGGGATTAAATATTACTCCCACGAGCAAACCATCACTACCAATGATGGGGAGTAATCTTCTATAACACATGATCCACAAAATCAAACTCTAAATGTCTTCTTCTTTGACAGAAATATGATTTATAATGATCTTGTTCTATCTTCATCGAAAAAAATTACCTGATCTTTCTCTATCGTATTCTTCACTAGTTCCAGTTCATGAATAGTGAAATCTATTACCCTAGTCCAGCGCAACGGAGAACATAAATTTTTTATATAGTGCTTCCAATAGTGCTATACCAATGGTTGAGTGAAAACTGTTGATTTACGAAAACTCCACCAATGGTAAGTTCCTCATCCATAAACCTGTAAAATATGAGACACAAGAGAACCACATGTCATCAAGAGTATGGATGGTCCGCCCTATCTAACCATCCATATGTGGAATAAAAGTTGTGATCAAGAACTATTGAGAACCAAAATCATGTTGGAGACCTCTCCACACCATAGTGAATAAACAAGGATGTCAGTAAAAAATATCATCCTTGGTACTCCGGGGAGTCTCAACACTTCCTCAAGATAATCCCTAGACAAAACATCCATGAATTTAGACTCCTTGATCACTATAATGTAGGATGATTTTGTTAAACGATCTACTACCTGGCAAATATATTGTTTCCTCCTTGAGATTGATGTAAACCAGTAACAAATTCGATTGATATGCCCTCCCAATTCCAATGAGGAATATCTAATGGCTTGATAAAACAACAAGGGACACAGTGGTGGGACTTCACCTTTAAAAAGACTATACAATGAGACAGATACTCCAGAACTAAATGATTTAGCCTAGACCACCAAATCTAAGTCCTCAATACTTGGTAAATCTTTTTAATGTTAGGATGTATAACTATAGGTGAACTATGGAACTATCTGAGAACTGCATCATGCATTTCCATAAGAACAAAAATACATTCCTAATACAACACTCAGTGTTGTTTATACTCAAACCAACCATCAGGGGCCACACCAAAAACAACTCAGTCTCTCTAGATCTCCTCCTCTAGATCCTGAACTGCGAATCTTCCACCTGCAACATCAGAGATGATAGCACGATCATATGAAAAATAAAACCTATGAACACAATTTTTCTTATATGGGGATGTAATATTGAATGTTCTTCCTCTACTCTCCATGAATAACAAGATTCATGCACATCATCACTACACAACTTACTACTCAGTGAATCAGCTAAAAAATTCTCTATTTCATTGGTATATGATATTTCAATGTCATATTCCTATATGATATCCATCTACTGACATTTCTAAAAGATCATTTCATGTTGGGAGAAACCATACCTCATGATCTTATGATTGGTGAATTCCACAAAATGCTCTCCAAAGAGGTTATGTGTCCACAACATCAGAGACAACACCACGACTACAAACTCAAGATCATGGGAGGCATAATTACGTTCATGGGGATGAAAATGATGAGACCCATAAGAAACAACTTATATCTTCTACATCAGAACACATCCTAACCCCAGGTGTAATGAATCGAAGCAGAAATCAAATTAAACTCCTTCTGCTCGATGAAAATGAAATGGAGCACTTAATAAATTCTTATAAAGATATTCAACATATGCCTACCATTGATCAGTCCAAATTAAATCTTTATCTTTCTAAGAAACATATATCATAGAAGTCGCAACCTAATAGAAATTGGCTATGAACCTCCAGTAGTATCCTGCAAGACCAAGGAAAATTTGCACCTCTGCTATAATCGTGTGGGATTACCAAGATAAAACTACTCCAATCATAGACTAATCCACAACTAATCCCTCCCCGGATACCACATTATATAGAAAATGATCTTTTCAATACCAAAAAACACACTTAGATATTGTCCCAAATAGCTATTGTTGACAAAGAACTCCCAAAAAGGAATGAAAATGATCTTTCTGATCCTTCTCATACATTGAGTAAACATTGATTTCATCGAGTAAAACCACCACAAACATTTCTAAGAACTCAAAAAACATTGTTTTCATCTATATCATGAACATATAAATATCATTCATCACACTGAGCAACATTACAAACAAACTTGAAATGCCCATGACGACAACAGAAATCAGACTTTGTGATATCCTCTTCTTTCACATGCATATGATGTTATCATGACCACATGTCGATCTTTGAGAACCAACTTTCACCCTTTAGTTGATCAAATAAATCATCAATATGTATAATTGGATAGAAATTCTTCACTATCATATTGTTTATGCGATGATAATTGATACACACCTTCAAACTACTGTCATCCTTCTTTACAAACAAAACTGGTGTAACACACAGTGAGACACATGGATGAACAAAACCACACTATAATATACCATCATGATGTATATGCATCTACTATAACTCAGAAGGGGATATCCTATAAGATTCCATATAGATAGGAGACACTTCTATTTGTATATCAATAAAAAATTTGATCTATCATCGAGGTGGTAATTCTACAACCTCTTAAAGAAATTCCTCAGTATACTCTTCAATAACCTTGGGAAACAGAAACTGCTGATCCAACAAAAAAACTGTAACCAACTCATCCATCATGCATAGTGAGGATTGGACATGCATCTGACCCATTTGAGGGTCTTCCTTGCCAACAAACACAACCTTATCTCTATAATCATCGAAGAACACTACCTATATCCAAAAAAATACCCAATATCCTACATCAAATACAACCAATCCATGATGAGGATGAAATAATATGGTTGTTTCAATAAACGTATGCAATATACCTAGGAGTGGTGCTTCCCCATTACTATCTCACGGTCTCTACATACTTCAAACAAGTTAGATGGACCTCCAACTAGCGTATCCAACGTCAGGGGCCCTGGAAGCCTCTCTAATTCAAGTACCATGTCATGGAAAAGGTCATGTGATATGAATGAGTTTGTCACTAATAAATAAAACAACTCATAAACCCTTTTATTAAATAATAAAGTGGTACCTCAAACGATGTCTTCCTAATATAGTGTTGTCAATGCTAAATCATGAAGCGGACCACAACCACCTCCATGGCCTCTATGACCCTGATGAATACCACCACTATTTACACTATAATCTATAAGGATGGGGATCATAATTAGAATATCCTCTACCTGCCCCATATACTCTTTACTAATCTAAATATGGTGTAACATGCTGCTGCTTCCTTGGCCAAAACAACCACAATAGAGCAACCAAGAGCAGAACACCTGGTGCACGAGGTTTGGTCTGAATGGTCAGGCACTCACAATGCTGATGACCTCGCCCTCATCCGGAAAAACAAGTTCCTAATCCCTTGTTGTAGGACTGATAGTCGCTGCCCTTAGAGAATCATGATGCTGACAGTTGGGACATACCCTTGTCCAAAGAGAAAATCATCTTCCCAGGAAATTGAGAACCATGGACAATAACTCTTTTTCTTGAGAAATCATGATGAATAATCTCTCATGACGATACAGATTGGGAAAATTTCCCCTTGATGACCTTTTCCTTTTCCAGCACCTCAAGATATTTACTCATTATGAACAGAGTGACCATGTACTAAATATCTAGTTTAAAAGCCTCCTCGAAATGCCTCTACCTAGCCTCCTCCTATGGAAAATGTTCTGAAGTTAATTGTAAACGGTTGATGAAATAGATTACAGACCCTCACACAATGGATATCCCCAATCAAATGGTAAGAATATCATGGAGGCTTGACACTATCATGGTCAAATAAATATTATCATCATGGAACTAGTCTTGAAACACCGACCCTGATACTGCAAACTCCTTACGATCCCTGAGGAACAAGAACCACCACTTCCTTGATGCTCCACGATGCATCATCACAATCGAAGACAACCAATGCTCATTATGATCACATTTAAAACAAAAGGCTACCTCATCATCCTCCAACTAGTCTTTCATGACTACTTCTAAAACAAATCCCTCTTACTTCTGTAGAATCTAGAGCTGGATCTCATGGAGTGGCCACCAAATGTCATTGTCATCAAAATCTACCCTACGATGATCTGCTGGAACTGCCAACAGGACATCTTCTTTACAATCCTACCGAGGATGTTGAACTGGAGCCATACTAGAAAAATAAAAAATAGTTAGAGCTCATAAACCTATAATATGGAAGACTCAACATTTACTAATTAGTTGTTTTCAATTATTCATTTTAGGTTTACATATCCCTAGTTCTACCCATTCAAACACAAGAACAATGAAGAATGATGCATGATCCTTTCCTAGGTATCTACCCTCCAACCAGTATCACCATGTTTAGAATCCATTTTAAAATTAAAGGTCCATGCCTTAGATCACCAGGGGCCCAAAAATCCAATGTCTTAGTGAGTCTCCATTATTTACATTACTTGCAAAACATGACTAACACAATTATCCTACCAACCAATGAAACCTCACATGTTCCTAAAGCCATAATCCATCCTATCCCTCAACCAAACCATTGATACCACTCTGCTATGACCCCCTCCCCTCAAGGTGTACCACTCATTGGCGGAAATGTGAGAAGAGAGATAATGACCCCTGGGTCCCACCACCACTAGGACCCAGTTAAGTGACCTGTATCAAGGGTATAATAATCACTCAAATGGGAAGCATTTCCCTCTAAGAGTACACATGTGAAAGAAAGATATAAGACAGTCACAAACCAACTCTGACTTAGACATCAATACCAAATAAATCATATGTACACATATGTAATTTCATGCTTGAACTACTACAAATGAAAGGAAAAACTACAAGTATCCATGGAAGGTAAAAAAACAGCAACCACAAATCCCAAACAACTCCTCCAACCCCATGTTAGTAGTAACCAACATGATATCTCACCTTCTCCATGTGACCTGAAAAATACTTTGTACATATGTAGGGTGAGTATAATAGTATTCTCATTATGATCCTCCCAAGAGCCTCCTGTGAAAATGTAAATAAATCATTCTAATGCAGAGTGAACTACAAGTGAAAAAAACTCTTCACCTAAATAGGTACACTAATTTCCCACCCTCACCATGGATACTCTCACCATTTATCACATACAAGATCATATAATATCATAATTAATATCAAGGTTAGCTTTCTAATACATCCCCAGTACTTTGCCTATTTTTCCCAACATCACACCTCCTAATTATCTCTCTTTAAAAAGGATTTCCTGCAGACACCTAGGTGAAGCACCACAACATGCCCCTTGTGCTACAAAACCACCACATCCACATAACCAAAGTGACCAAGTAGTTCCTAGGAGTCACCACCACTCGCATAACATGTATCTTACATCGAGAATTATACCTCAAGCCATTACAGCCCATGCACTGAGTAAGGATCATCTAACCGTCACAACCTATTCAAGTTACACCTATAGTAGTCCATGGGAAAATGTATATAGAATATATGTGTGTGAATAACCATAGGAAAATTCATCGCACTACATACATATATGGCCAAAATTTACTATCATTCCTTACAGCACACGTAACTACCAAGAGAAAAGAGAAGCATCATAGGGGGTAGTCAGCCATCCATCCACCCACCAGAATGTTGGAAAAAACACCCTCGGGTCTCAGAATCCCCAGGGTGTCAGTTGCGCCAACTGATGGGGTGAAGTAGCCTATTGAAACACACAAATTTCAGAATATAATATATCTCAAAACCACACTATGTGAAAAAAATATTTTAAAATTAACTGCATATAACATGTCTCAGACACTTGGCCGACACTGCTAAGACTATGTGTCTTATAAGCACACAACCATATAAAGAGATTTATTACATTTCTCTATTACCTTATAATCAGTTAAAATTTTCATTAAATAACATTTTAAAAATTAATTAACAATTAAGTATTCCACATTTTATGTCATTGGCATCACAACCAATATCCACATTTCCCATAAATTGAAACCTGATCATTGAATCCCAGCAATATCCAACCCCATTTGTTAACATCATTTATTAAATCATTTATTAACAAAAATATTACCATCCAAAATTGACATGAATTCTAGAAAAACATTATAATCTACCAAGAACTAGGGGCTCAACATAGTGAGTAGGTAAACTACCCATTGAGTCTTTGCAACCTATAACTAGACTGACGACCCATCCATCATCAAGAAGCATAACATGGAATTCATGTGGGATACCATGTGCATTATCACCTCTTTTTTATGGGATGGTATGCAAGTCCATTTACCTTGAGAAATCGGTAAAGTAAAGTAGATAAAGATCCAACATGATTCATCAAGCATTTGAACATTCACATCCAACATGTTTCATCATCTCTAATGTCCTCTCTGATGGCCACATGCATAGAAAGATGCATCTCACCTCTATAGGCATCCACTACTGTATATTGGCCCTTAAAATAGTTATTCAGCTGTTAAACATAACAATCTCTAAAGGCTCTAAAGAACATGTCACTTGAACTTACAAACAAGAGGGAAACTATGAACACTAATAGGATTAATTTTTCTTCTTAAAAAACAAGTTATTTAATCCATATTGAATTAACATTTTCATTAACAGTAGGATCAAATAATGGGAAACCTAAATTGAAAGCTATCATAGTTATCATAAATTGATTAAACATGCTTACTTCATCAATTTTACTAACTTAAAATTATAACAACAACCACCAGATACAATTACATTCCTCTTTATCTTTGAGAAATAATTACAATTAATATCATTTTATGATCATTAACATTTTTCATCATGAAAAACCAGCTAAAAAAGAAAATCATAGATATCACGCCATCTAGAAAAATAAGAAGCAATGACATATGATCATTACCAATAGATTTATTTGGTTCAAATATATATTATCTCAATTGTATTTTGGACCAGTGGATAAATCATTTTAACTATAAGATTGAATTTAAATTAACAGAGAAGAAAAAAATCCCCTTCATGCAATGGTTCTTGATGTTATTTA
This sequence comes from Viscum album, assembly GCA_963277665.1. NCBI lineage: Eukaryota > Viridiplantae > Streptophyta > Magnoliopsida > Santalales > Viscaceae > Viscum > Viscum album. The sequence goes on from OY728161.1 coordinate 979,531,667, forward strand.
TAAGAGAGTGATCCACACAATGGATTACGGCCACCTCCCCCGTGACAACTACATACACCTCGGGACACCGTGACACGACCATACCAACCTTCACCCATGAAAACTCCATTTGAATCATGGAGATCACATGGAAAACATTGTAAGGAGAAAAGGAAGAAGAAGGATCAATGAAAACAAAAGAACATAGGTAAATCATACATTCTATCAGTGACAGATTGACACTTTCCGCTTGTACAAAAACACGGGGTGTGCAAGAAGTAGTAATAAATGTAAAAGGGGAAACAATATAATGATTAATGTTCGATCATGCCGCTGCTATTGGAATACGGAACGGTTCAAGAATCTTACATTGGGGGAAAAGAAGGTATTACCAGGGAGGATGATATCTAGTCCCTTTAAAAGACGTAACATAGTAGCAGTTTAAGATATGATGGATTTTCAATTAATGAAGGATCACATTAAACCATTTGGTTTGGCCATGTAAAGGCATCCTGATCCTTAGGAAAATTAATTTGTGAGTTATGGGCCTTGAATTTCCCTTAAAATACCTAAAAACAAGGCCTTTAATGCATTTTACGTTAACGAAAATGTTATAGGGGAAACAATGTATGATGTATGAAACACAGTACACCTACCGATGTAAGAAACAATATTCACATCTATCTCACTGATGTTGATGATATTATTAACATGGTGGATCACCTCACTAATGTCACTGTTCAGAAAATGACTCACTGACATAGATGTAACTTTTCACAGAATGACTCACCAACACCGATGGAACTGTTCACCGAATGAATCACCGTCACCAATGGGACTTCCCAGAAAATGTGTCATTACTAATACTTTTCACATATATCTCCCCCAAAATAATGGAACTGTTCCCAAAATGACACACCGACACTAATGAATCTATTCATAGAATGAATCACCGAACCTGATGGCATTGTTCAAAGAATGACTCACAAACACTCATGGAACTCGTAAAAATATAAATCACCGACACTGATGACTCTATTCACAACATGACTCAATCACACTAATGGCACAGTTCAAAAAATTATAAATTTGAAAAAGTGTTGGGGATAAGTCACCTTGACATTCTAGAATACCTTAGACACTTCCTTTCAGCCAATAAATAAATCGGAGCAGTCTGGGCCATTACAATATCATTGAAAATGATACATGATATTAATATGCATAATCCTAGAATCACTTATAAGAATTTTTTTTAAATATTTTCAGAACTAGTATAATCACATTAAATAGGTATACTATTAAAATATAGTCCAAAGTCCCAGAGAGTATTTTTCAATGACAATTCATGTGCACAAAAACTGTTAGGAGAAAAACATTATTCATCTAAAATTGATGGGGAAGAAGAGTGTTGTTTCTTACCTGACCATGATAATAATTATTTTCTTAAAAAGTAATAGGTTTATGAGGTTATTTTTCAATATAACATTCATCCTCCAATGTTGTAATCTAAATATAGAACTAAATAGAATATTATTTTTTTATAAATAAGAGATTGAAAAATAGATCCTTATAAATATCAAAAAACTATTTTTAACCGCACTAAGATGGAACATTATTGGATTTGACTAAAATCTAACACATAAAAATTTAGAAAATATAATGTCTCATCTACTATCCATAACATATAATTAACAACATATCATACATCAATATAACTTTTTGTCAACTGGTTTTCCAGCTTCATCTAAATCTAGTTTTATATTAGTACACATAGGATTCTTATATGCCTTTTTATTTTCAAGTAAAAATACTTTAATTAAATCATTAATGTGTACACATTGATGTAATTCATTTCCAAATTCATTTTGGTAATCCAAAATCCCAAAAAGAAAATTTTCTCTCTCCTCACACTCATTTCAAATTCACATTACATATTTTTTGAAAGATCATTATAAACATTTTTATTTGTTGAACTAAAAATAAAATAATCAACATAAATTTGTACTAATAAAATATTGGAGAAAACATATTTCATAAATAGTGTTGGATCATCCAATGAAATAATAAAAAAAATTCAATTGAAAAGAAATTAATTTTTCATACCAAGATGTGGTTCGTGTTTAAGGCCATAGGGTGATTTAGATTTTTATCAAACAAAATTTGGATTATGATTGTTTTCAAAACTAGGAGGTTGTTCAAAATATACTTCCACCATTAAATATCCATTTAAAAATTAAAATCAATCATCAATCTGATATAATTTAAAATTCATATGATATTCAAAAGATAGAAGTATTCTAATGGATTCTAATATAGCAATAGGGTCAATGGATTCATCATATTCTATACCTTATTCCCGATTGTAATGGATTTCAACCAATATTTCTTTGTTTAGGGTTATGATCCCTTGATCAACATTCTTATTTCTAAAGATCTATTTTGTTCATATTATAGGATAATAGGATTGTCTCCCTACTAACTATCAAACATCATTTGTTCTGAATTTTGTTAGTTCTTATTGTATTTCGAACATCCAAAATTCATATTTGAAGTCTTCTTAAATAAAAATAGGTTCTAACTACGTTAAAAAGGAAAGAAAATTCAGCATGGTTTCCTATATTTAAGCAGGTTTTAATTCTTATGTCTACATCTCCCAGGACAATTTTTAAATGATGGTTCATTAGGGTTCTAGAATTTCTAGTTTTGAAGCATTCAGGTTCTTATGTTTCATGTTATTCTTAGCTATATTGAATTTTATTAATTTAATTTTAAAACTCATTTTTACTGGATACAAGTCATATTATTTAAAATGATTCATTAATCTCATCTGTTTGATATTTATATATAATAAAAGGTTTAGTTTCAACGATCATCACATGAAATGATTCATCTATAATCCTGGATTTTTTCTTAAACAATCTATAGGTTTTATAGGTAAGAGAATAACCAAAAAATATTACATCATTAGTATTTGGATTAAATTTTTCAAGGTTGTCCATATTATGAATGATATATAACATGCATCCAAAAACTCTAAATCACATTATATTTTGTTTTATGTTATTCAATATATCGTTGTTTGTAATTTTAAAAATAGTTCTTATTAAAACTCTTTTCAGGATATATAAGGATTTTCTTACAGCGTATGCCCAAAAATAGTTAGGAAGCTTGTATTCATTCAGTATAGTCATTCCTTTTTCATGAAGAGTTCTATTTCTTCATTCAAAAATTACATTTTGTAGAGGTGTTCTTGGGGAAGAAAATGTGTGTTTAATACCTTGGATTGATAAAAAAGAATTAAATTATTGATTCTAAAAATCACCACAATGATCCCTTCTAAGTGAAATAATTTTAAATCCTATTTCATTATGGGAAATTTTGAGAAAGATTACAAAAACAGTGAATACCTCACTTTTTAATTTTAGGAAGTACACCAAGGTAAATCAAGAATAATCATCAACTAAAACATAAACATATAATTTTACTGCAAAACATTCTACTCTGGACAGTCCAAACTAATTCATGTGGATATGTTCTAATAGTTAGATGTAAAATTATGGTTGGTAGATTTAATGAATATTTGTGATGTTTTATAATTTGGTATGCATCAATGAATATATTAATATCAAATTTAAGACTACTTAAATAAAACACTAGTAATTTATTATATAATTTACGTAAATCGTATATATTTCAATTTCCAAGTATTCTTTTACAAATCCTTTAACATTTATCTTAGCAGTTAGACAATTCACTATCTATTTACATACCGATTTTAAAGCCAAAGTATAATCATTTTTAGTTCTATGTTCTCCAAATTTAAGCAATTTATCTTTTAAAAATGACCAGGAATTGTAAGGAAAATCATCATAAATACTATCTTCCCAATGTTGATAGATACTTATCATATTATTATTTAGTACATTCACATAAAGTAGTTTTTTTATTGAGATAATGAATTGATCTCCAACAATTACAAATATTACTATCATTCCATTTTTACATCCAACATTAGTTATTATAACAACATCCATTTGGGTCAATAAATGGAAATTTAATGAGTCTCCACTAATGTCTCTTGAGAAGCCACTATCCACATACTATATGAAATTTTTATTTATGTGGCCGTTTTTCCTGAAAATGAAAATAAATGAATGTTTATATTGGTACCCATATGTTCTGGGGTCTTGAAGTGTTATTCATAAATGATATAGAAATCTAGTTTGGATTTATTTTTCCATATTTTAGATCACTTTCATCAGACATAAATTTTGAAGTAAATTCCTTTTTAATACCATTGATTTGAGGATTTTTTAAATAATAGTTGTTAGTGAAATGACATTTTGTTCCCCAATAATAATAGTTATCATTTTTTTATTTGGAACACAAAATTTTTTGAAAAATTATAATTTCTAAGCCTTTATTCACATTCCAAATCATTCCCTTTTAATTAAATTATTTATGAGAATCTCATTTAATTTTTTTTACTTTGGTAAAAGTAATTGCTAAACATCTATAATATTCCACTTCATACAATAATTAATTTATCCTTTTATCATGATAAATATTATTTTTTGTAGATGATTTCAATTTTTCAACTATTTCATGATGTGGTTTTATAATAATAATTAATTCATCCAAAATAACATTATGAATATTTTTTAATAATTTATGATTCGTTAATAAATAATATTATTTGTCTTCTACCATGGAATAATAATAAGCTAATTTATAATTTGATAAACTATTAGAATTAGTTGTAGAAGAGTAATAAGATATTATATTTTCTTTTTCCATATCCATAAATCCCAAATTGGATATTGGATTTTATGGAACATTCCCCAAATCATATTTTGAAGAGCATATAGATTCGTTAAAAACACTCCATATTGTTTATATGGATCTGTTTCATTTATGATCATAATCATCATTATTATAATATTTAATTTCTATCATCTTTATTTCAAATTTTAATTGAGGGATACCAGATCTGATGTCACCCATCATTTTTTAGTTCATAACATCAAACTTATATATGTTCATTCTAATTCTTCCTAAAAAAATAATTAAGACATTTTTCTTCATTTGGAATTAAAAAAATTTATATCTAACTGAGAAAGTTCCATTTCAGAATATCTGGAAACTGAATTTTTATGTATGGTAGATTCTTGTTTTTTATCTTGATTTTGAGTGGTCATTTTCAGTGATGCATTTTATGTTTTCTCTATTATCTTGTGATCATCACCTTTAACATTTATTTCTTCTTTTTAAATCTTTATAGTTCCAATAAATTCAATAATTTTCAAATTATTGAATGGTGGAAATTGAAAAATTACTACATGTATTCCATTCCATTTTGTGGTAAACACATTATGAACTTTTAGTGCTTGACTAAAATCACTGATGTTATCACCCAATGATATAATGTTGTTTACAATTTCTGGTTACCATAAATTCATCTCTAAGATTCTATCACCATAAAAATTTCTAAATGAATCAAATTTTAACATAGTAATAGAATATATCATCTGCCTAATATTGTTCGTTCCTTCATACACAACAGATATTGTCTTCCATATCTCATAATATATAGGACATTATCATACATTATTGAACTCATTAGGACCATGTTCGTAGATAATAGAATTCATTTCTTTTGAAATGACATCATATTCAACTTTTGTTTTAGTATTCCAAGTCTCAAGATTGTCAAGAATCACATAAAGAGTAATGATCTTTAAATAGACATTAAATCCTCGAATCATCAAATATATATTAATTCATGATTTCCAATATCCAAAATTTATTCATTAAATAATGGATCATGGACCATATACATTTATTCTATGAGATCAACCATTTCCATAATCTTTTTATAGAAATTATTCATTTCAAAATTCTATTGATGTACTCCAAAGATCATATTTAATACCAATTTTTGGGTTGGAATTACACATAGTAACATAAGATGGGGGGGGGGGGGGGGGTACATGGTTATATTCAATAATCTTCACTGATTATTATATTTGACTCACTTTGAGTTTTCTATAGATATATACTATTTTAATATTTATGAAATATAACCATCGGATAAACAAAAAAAATAAACACCACAATTTATAGTGGTTTAGGGAGCAATGATTTCATAGTCTACTCAACCATTCTATCACTATGTGATATTTGTGGTTTTCACTATAATGGACCTCTTATCAAAAGACCAAAAATCAACATTGGACTATAGGTAGTTGACATATTTTATAACAAATATAATCAGAGCCTTCTTTTTTCTTTTACAGGGAACCAATTATTCATATCATTGTACATGAAACTGATATTTTAACCACAAGTGAGTATGAGTAGTTGAAATTTTAAAAAATCAAAAGGGATTTATTGGATGATGATTCAGGTTGATCATCATAGTTTCAGCATCATCAACTATTAGTACATGGATCTTTTTATTCTTTAGAAATGAATATCCTCAGAAAAGAAATATTTTAATGTGATCATAGTTTCATATGATCATCAAATAAAAGTATAAACAAGCACCAAAAACAATCATAGAGTAGTATGATGTTGAAAATTTATGCCTCTAAAGTATAGAATATAACGTGTATCCTCTTTCTAGAGATAATATATTCGATCATTCACTACAGAAAAAAAACATTCCCCGTTGATTTGAAAATACATTATTCTGATAAATAGTGTTCTCTTAGTTGATTGGAACTATGAAAATTTATTTATTGAATGAGAAACTTCAAATATGAATTGATCTTGGGATTCATAACTTCAATTAAGAATATAAATATTTTATCTGTTGAAGACTGTTCTATGAATTGATCATAATAATCTTTAAATCATTGAATTAGAAGCTTTGAAAAATATTTTAATAATGTTAAGACTATAGCACAAGTCTCCGATAAAATATCATCATTAAAACTACACTTTTTGAATAGTCTAATGTAGGTTTCATCTGCATAGCATAGATTTTTTTTGTGTAGGGTAGGGTTTCTACCAACAAATGGATCCCTTACCATACATTCATATGTGTGTAATGAAGGGATGAAAAGTAACATAGGGATGATGACCCATTTATTTATCTTTTTATAATAATATTAATAATTTATCATTGGTTGTCCATATGATCATTTTCATGACCTTAGGTTATGAATAGTGATTCTAGGTTTAATCGTAGTGTTGACAGAACATATATTTTTCATTTCACTGAATGCAATGTTTCCCATCAATATGAAAATTATTTTTCACTAACTAGGGTTTATTCTACATATGTTCATTAATGGAATATAGGGTTTTATCAGAGTTTCTATAACAGAACCGATATCTTTCAATATTACAATGTATTTAAATAAAAACATGATATATATCCCTGAAACATATTTAATTTTATTAAAACAAAAAAATGATATTTGTGAGCATAAAAATAAATATTTATTGTAGATTATTGTTGATACAATACAAGAACAACACTATTGTGATCCCTCTTTTTGTTATTCTAGCTGTTGTGGTAGTTCTTTTAATTCCTTATTCTAAGTTATTACAATTATTTTAAATCCATTAGGATATTAAAAAAACCAAATGTTTGATGATGGTAGTTTAATTTCTCGAGGATCACCAAAGAATGGTGAACGTTACATTTCGGATCAAAGAGATCCTGAAGGATTTTTGTTAAACTAATTTTATGTTGAGAGTTTTTTAAATATGTTTTCTTCATTGAGATATCATGCTCATCTTGTCCCACATGTTCCAATATATTTGGTCTCCAAGGGTTTTTTGGAATCTTTCAGTAAAAATATCTTTTTTTAGATTGACTTAAATCTAATGAATCAACCTCCTCATGTAACCATTTTCAGTGAGAAGTATGCAAGATATATCATTGAGTTAGATATTTATAGAATTTAACCAAAGAAGATGCACCATATTCTTGAATTGGATATTGAGAATAAATTACATACTAGTGAGTTGGAGTCCTTGAGATCTTTTATAGAATGAATGCAGTTATGTTTTTCATCCAGTATAGAAGAATTTCTTTGGAGAGTTTAAAATCAAACTCCTATGGAATATATTTCTAGGGAACTTCCTCATATTTTTTTGATATTGAGTTACTAAAGTCATTATTCGATGAAGTTATAAGAGATTCTTAAGCTGGTACTTCATGTTATTCAACTACAGATCCTCACGAAACCTTAAGTAGATTAAGGTTTAATAGTGATAAATTTCTCAAAATAGTTACATCTTTTTTACATGACATGAATGATGACAGGGAGACTATAAATGAATCCATAAAGCATTATATTCCAAGGATATATAATATACATTACATGGAATCCAGTTTCATGATTTTGGATGAAAACATAAGGACTCCTCTTATCACCTGAGCCATTAAGGAACATTTCATATAGTTGAAAGGAATGAACCCTATGTTGTAGATATTAATCGAAAATGAATGAACTTTTTTATTGCAATAGAGAAAGGTGGTTATATCATAATGGAGTTTATTAACCTTATGAAACTTTTTCGTCATGTTCATGAGACTGTTGTTGTGGCTAATGAATCCATACGAGTCACTACCCATTGGACTAATCCTACCACTAATCTTCTGTTTTTAGTGATGGAGTTATCAAAAATATGAATTCTCCCATAAAAAATAAGATATAAACTATTTTATTTTACTCCAAGTAATTTTTTTTAGCACCTCATACTCATCATAATTAGAGATATTTGTTCTCTAAATCAATTTACTACATCCTTTCCTTGACCTCCTTAAAATATGTAATATGTTCATACATTTTTTCCTACCATAACATTGATCACAATTGCATATGCCTCATCCAAGGACAATTTAAAGGAACTTTGTGACCATTTATCATGAATAAAGAAAAATGACACTTCAAAAAATGTGATGAGATTTTTTATTTTAGAAGTAAATTTTATTGAAAACATTCTTCAATGTATTTTCATTAAATTTATTAATTAGAATTATACTTCTCTTAAATTTTTTATTTAATTCTACATCACTTACTATACCTATTTTACAGGTATCTATTTTGATAATCCCCAATCTCGGAGAAAATCAATGACATTTAACTTTGTAGTTATATTTCCTTCCATCTATTTATTTTCAATTGAAACCATACTACTTTTTTGTAAGCATATTCCATTGATTATATTTGATTCACTTTATTTCATGATTACATTATTAATCATTAATATCATTTACATACTCTTTTGTATATCCTATGTATTCTATTTACATTTGAGGCCTTTACATTAATTTTCTAATATCTTTATGAACTATTCTAATTTATGTTTAAAATCACATGTATAAAAATTCTATGATTCGAGATCATAAAAAATGTATAGATTGTTGACCTCCTTATTTTAATTATTATAATAATCTTGTTTATTATGACAATTAATAAGCAAAAGGTTTTTAGTTAAAATTTAATTATATGAGTACAATTTGAAAAATATGGTTATGTATGGAAAGCCTAACATCAATAAAGTCACACTACCAAGGATAAGTCACTCTATACAATGATTCATTTCTGAGATGGTGATTTCACTACGTTTTTCTCATCTTCATTTAATGAATGACCGCCAAAAAAATATAATCATAATGTTGAGACACCATAAATTATTTCATACCACCAGAATGAAAAAATTTTATTTTTAGGATGACTCACTATTAGAAGCATTATCGCCATATTGACACACCGCTAGCCAAGCACTTTGCTTGATCTATACACCGTTTTAATATCTAACTTCTAAATGAAGACGCCACTATATGTTTCACCATTTAAATAATCAACACCATTTTTTAAATAAATATATATAAATGTAATTTTATCCAATTTAATTATGAATCCTATTTTATTTATAGTTCATTAACTAATGAATATAATTCAATAATATTTTTGTCAGACATGCATTATGAGGATGCAAGGAATTCAAAAAAGTTTATTATCATATTATTTTGATAAATGAGGAAAAATATTCCCTATGGAATACATGAATGTGAAGATACACAATGAGATATAGACATGTGTAGTGAGAGGATTATTATTTCAAGAACCAACAGTGTTTAGCTGCTACATAATTCTCACCCATGAGTGAAGAAGCTGAAGCAGATCATATATTCAGTTCCATCCCACTTGATGAAAAAATTGTCTATATCAATATATTGTACAAAAAAATTCAAAACCATTACGAGTGCTAAATTACAAGAACATTAAAGTGGTCATGAAATTCATAGAATATCGTCAAGAGAAACATGAACTTTCTACATTCATAATTTATTATTTGATTATTCATATTTATAATATATACAATCTGGATTACTATCTTTTTTTAATCCCAAATTGTCACTTATTTTAAAGATGAATATAAATATATTTCATCTCTACACATTTTACTCCTATTTTACAGATGTTGTGTTAGAGTTTTGGTTTTGACCAATTATTTATTTATATTCCCTCAAATAATATGGTGGAGGTCCTGAGTTTCTTAAATGACATGGATATTGTAAAACCCTATATAGGTTTTGTAATAGAAGTTCAATTTTTATAAACTACATGGAATCTAGTGATTTATATATGGAGATGTTTGTGTCTCACATTAATACTGAAAATATTTTATTCTAATTCCACAATGTGTTTTGCATAAGTTTATTTCGTTTCAGTAAAAATGATTTTTTTAAAACTAAAAAACAAGACCACTACATTGATAGTTAGATTCAATTAGTGTTTATATAAAGTATTGATTTAATAAATTGATATTTTAGGATATAATAATATTATATTGTGTTCTACCTTAGACATAAACAATAATTGAGAGGACATTTATACGGTAATGACCTATATCAAACTACTATTTTAAATAACTGTTCTATTTTATTTAAAATAGTTATTTTATTTAAATAATTTTTATTATTATTTTTATTAGGTACTAAATTATGCCCCCCCTTGAGATATACACTCTGAAAAACAAAAACATCATGTATTTTTTGGGATTTCTCTAGGTAAGGTCACCAGTATTCGATATAGTGTTAATCTTTCTAGATGGTCGATTCTAGTTTTTCCAAATTCATTGGAGAGAATATTTGACTATTCATGTCATTTTTTCTAGAATAAATTATTATGGGTGATGTAAATGGTTTTGTTGGTAATGTTCAGTGGGTGTCTCTTTAGTGGATTATATATGTTGTTTTACCTAGAGTATTTGGAGTTTAGTTTCGAGTTTGCGGTTCATTTTTGATGGGTTTTAATATGTTTGGTATAATATAGGGTTACCCTAGAGATTTCAGTGAGTAGATTCAATGGTACAAGGAATGTTTTCCAAATTTTCCATACTTGGGGAATTTTTGTTCAATTTTTATCATTTTGGAGTTTCTTTTCATGGTTATACTTATTTTGGACATAGATGATGGTATTCCCAATTTTATTTAAAGTTTGTACATTTTAGATATTTTTTTATTAAAGCTTTAGTTTCTTATAAATAATTTTTTTGTAAAATTTTACTAAAGGTATGAATTTATTAGATGATTTATAGAAGTAAATAAATGAAACTATTTCTAAAGATCAGTGTGAATGTTTTATTTGGAGATTTTATCTTAAATTTCACTAGAATATCCCCTAGAACATGTCCTAGAAGTTCACCTAAAACATATCATGGAAGTTAAAATGGATCTTCCACATGAACATACACTGTAACATCCACCAGAACATCCACTAGAACATTAAATAGAACTTACCTTCAGAAATCTACTATAACTTCCACTATAATTTTCAAAGAAACATCCTATGTAACATCCATTGAAACATTCAGTAGACCATCTTGTGGAACTTCTATTGGATTTTTTTAAATAAATTCATTCAATATATATTATAAATATGTATTTATTTTAATATATAAAAATATTTTTTTTTCTAAAATAATTAGTGTAGTTATAAATAAATTTATTATTTATTTTTATTTATTTTTATTATACATTTACAAATATTTTTTATAAAAATTATATGTCAAATTTAATACATAGTTTTTATAATTTTATTTTCTTATATTATAGTATAGGGCTACACTAGAGATTTCAGTGAGTAGGTTCAATGGTGCAAGGAATGTTTTCCAAATTTCTCCATACATGGGGAATTATTGTTCAATTTTTTTCATTTGGGAGTTTCTTTTCTTGGTTATACTTATTTTGGACATATATGATGGAATTCCCAATGTTATTTGATGTTTGTACATTTTATATTTTTTGTTATTAAAGCATTAGTTTCTTTTAAATATTTTTTTTTAAAATTTTACTAAAGGAATGAATTTATTGGATGATTTATAGAAATAAATAAATGAAACTATTTATAAAGATCAATGTGAATGTTTTATTTGGATATTCTATCTTAAATTTCAACAGAAGATCCCCTAGAACATTTCCTATATATTCCCCTAAAACATATCATGGAAGTTAAAATGGAACTTCCACATAAAAATACACTAGAACATCCACCAGAACATCCACTAGAACATCAATTAGAACTTACCTTAAAAAATCCACTATATCATCTACTATAACTTTCAATGAAACAGCCTATGTAACATCCATTGAAACATTAAGTAGACCATCTTGTGGAACTTCTATTATATTTTTTAAAATAAATATATTCATTATTTATTATCAATATTTTTTTATTTTAATATATAAAAATATATATTTTTTCTAAAATAATTATTATAGTTATAAATAAATTTAATTTATATTTTTATTTATTTTTATTATACATTTACAAATGTTTTGTATAAAAATTATATATCAAATTTAATACATAGTTTTTATAATTTTATTTACTGAAATTATATTTTTTGAATTATTTTTTATGAGTATAAACTATTGGATATGTTGTGTAAATTTCAACGGAACTTTCTCTAGAACTTCCACATGATATTTTTTGAAAACATAATGTTGTATAACATATAAATTTTGATATATTTATATATTAAAAATCTGATTATATTTTTAATTAATTATTTTTTAAAATAGATAAATGTTATTTCCATAATTATTCAGATAGTTCATACATTAAAAAATATTTATTTTTTAAAAAAATATCTAAATTATCAAACTCAATATTTGTATATATTCATTTTATAAAATTATTTTTCACATAATTTTAGTCTTATATGTGTAAAATATTTGATGTATTTTATACCATCCAGTGGAACATTGACTACGTATTTTGTAAAATCATAATTTAATATATCTTATAAATTTAGTTTATTCTATATATTTAGAAATATAATTATAATTTTCATTACATAGTTATATAAATATATAATTTTTATTTACTTTTTGGTTCATATAGGTTATACATTTATGAATGTTTATTTTTAAAAAAATTATGAAACAAATATGATTCACTATTTTTATAATTTTATTTAATAAATTTTCTTTAATTGAATTTAGTTTTAAAAGTATAATCAATTGAATGTATTATGGAAATTCTGCTGGAACATCCGGTAGAACTTCCACAGGAACTTCCATGGGATATTTGTCTAGATTTTTCATGGAAATATTATGTGAAGTTATTGTATAAGTATCACTTGATCATAATTTTAAATATACATAAATGGATTAATACATGATATTTACAATTTTATTGTGTTTATTCACTTTTTATGAACATTTGTTATAATGATAAAGGTTATTCTAATATTGATGATGTTGATTTTGCATCATCAAAATAGGGATGATGTTTAAATCACTGGATGATGCACAATGTGTGTATGTTTTGTATTGGGGGAGTAAATGGGTTTAGTGTACGATAGAAATAATTGAATTAAAGGATAATGTATAAATCAAATATCACATAATTCCTTTATATATTTATCCAAAAAGGTTATAGAAATGATGAAAAATATGATAACACGGTGATATTTCCTTGGGGTGAGAAACATATATGTTTTCCTTTTAGAATAGGCGTTATTTTTTTGTCTCATGAAAAATATACAAGAAATTTATTTTCCGAAGGGTATAATCATCCCTCATACAATAATGAATCAATTAGTATGATGATTTCTCAATGAAAAATAACAGATGAAAAAGTACATGAGTAAGATTTTATTTACATCATAATGTATTAAACCAAATGATTCATGCTCCATAGAGAAAATTATTTAAGGGAGTTGGGATGTTCATGGGTACACACTTGTGGATAAGTTTATTTTTATTGAGTAGTCAGAAAATGGAATTGGTTCATTGAGTAACATGACCCATGTTAGAGTTCATAGACATAAAAAGTCAAGATAGTCCATCTTTATAATATAATATATATAGTTTGGCTAGTATAAGAAATTCACTAAAATTTTATAGGTTATTCAAAAAATGAATATATATAATCAATTATTTAGAGGTTTTTTAATTTTTGCACCACCTTCATCACAAATAAATAGAAATTAACATTAGGTGTATTTTTGGGATTAAATAATCAATGAGTGATTTTCATTATTAGTGAATCTTTATTGTATGATGAATCCATACTTTATTTTTATTTTTTTTAAACATTTATAGGGGTATCACATGATGTGACATAAAACAAAATTTATTGATCAGGATAATGAAATGAAAAGATCCATTTTAGATGATTTAGTGGGAACTCATAATTTCCTTTGTATATGGAAGTTGAAGAAAAATGGAGTTAAATATTTAGGTAAATGGAAAAAAGATGGATATAGTTTTATAACTATCTTTATGAATTGTATGTTCAAATTAAATGATTCATATTAGATTTATTAGTGGTGTTATTCCAATATTGAAGAATATAGGGATGGTAAATTGAAACGGTTAACTGATGTATTTTTTTCATTAAAAGTGTGTGCATTAATTCTTGAAATATTCTTTAACATTGGTTATTCATAGAACTCAATTAAGTGAATGTTTTGATACTGCTGTTAAATGATATTTTCATTTAATGTAAAATGTTTCTTATTTCTATTATATGATTGAATTATTATTATATAAGAATCTCTCTCGAAAGAAAGACCAAATTTGAGATAAGGTAGATATTTATTTATAATAATTACACTTAACATGAATTGATGTTCCATTATTCTACTTGATATACCCTGAAGTTATTTTTTATATCAATATTAATATCAATTTATTGGTTCTTGTATTCGGGTATCATGTACTAAAATCAATTTTCAATTTAGACATGTGATTTGAACGGTTGGCTATGACAATATATTCAATTTATTATATGAATATTCTAATGAATTTTTTCAATAATGTTTGTGAAAATTTCATCATCTAGGATATCATTTTTGTCATGTATTAAAAATTTATGATCATTTTACACTGAGATCAATATAGGAAAATTATATTTTGGGGAGGTACCCCCGATTGAATAAAACAATTTTAATGATTGAAAATTATTCTTTGGATTTAAATGATAAATGAAATTCAGCTATAGAATAACATTTCAAATAATTGTAACAAATTTGAATATATTTAATCACTATGAATTATTAGATAGATATGGGTTATGTAATTACATTATTTAATTTTAGTATCTATTCTAAAGAGTTGACTACCATAAAAATGTCAGTTCATGAAAATATTTGTTATGATAGTTCTGAGACAAATTTTATGAAAATCACCTTTTAAAAGGGAAATATGTTTAATGTAGGTTATATAATAAAAATATATATTCATAATGGAGGCCCAATGAGAACAAAACTGAATACAAATATGAATAATTATGTTCTATGATGATAGTATGATTTCATTTTATAATGAATTTATTTTTTAACTGTAGTGTTATAATGGTTTTGAGGTATCTGACATCATTTGTCTTTCATGAATGAACTTTTATATAATGTACGATCCGATTTTGTTAAAGTAGTCACAAAAAAACTACTAAATGAAATTTCATTAACAACATAATTTTTCTCTATATGATATGTTATTTTATTCATTCTCAATTGAAAGAATATGAGTCATCCAATTTGTAACATCAATTTTGGATGTAGAATTCCATAGAATTACGAGAGGGTGAGTAGAGAAAAACTTGGATGATTTTTTGGGATAAATCACAATGACTTTAAATCATGTATATAATATTTTTAATTTTAATGACTCAACTAATGAATTAATAGGCTGGTTTGAATTTCACTTTATTGGTACATCATTTTTATAAGTATCAATTTTTATGTATATATGCTATCTAAGATTTTTTTTTTGTAAATTCCAAAAATAATTTATTGAATAGTTTTATTTTTATTGGATTAAAATATGATTTTATGAAAATAAAATTTGAATTAAAATGTGTTATCTACGTGTTTTTATAATAATCCACTGAAGCATTAATACTAGGACTCCCTTTTGTATTTATAAAACATCTGCATTGGTATTTGATACAATTTTATAGGATGATTTGAATTTTAAGGGATTGGGACATCATTTTATGAAACTATAATTTTCATATAAAAGTGTTATGTGATAATTGTTACACATCTGGAAACTATTTTAATTTTTAATATAACATGACTCATATTTGAGACCATTTATATTTATTATTTTAATGATATTTGAACAAGAAGAGAAAAACTTAATATTATGGCCAATTTACAACGGTAATGCGACTAATAGGTTATTTGATATCAGTACTATTATATCATATTATTTTTTAATGCCATTTAATGTTCAAATAAAAGTAATATATTCCAAATAATTATAGAAAATCAATAACCTAAATATATTTTCAATTCTAGTTTCATGTCACACCTATAAAACCGGTGTATTTAAATGTTTATTTCAAAGTTGTTGGAAATATATGACAGATAAAAAAACTACTTATAAGATATAAAATTATTATTTCATTCTAAAATGTATAATCAACATGTTGAGAAGTATCTTCAACATCTATCATTTTAGTAATCTTATTTATGTAATATAGGGTTAAATAATTATTATTTTTTGATAAATCATTTCTATAAGTTATAAAAATTTAATTGTGATAATTTATTGTAAAATTGATTTCATGTCAATATGTATAGAATTTTCCATTAATAATGCATCTTTCTGATAAATATCTTGTCTATCACAACCAAACCACATCTTCGACAATTTTAAATTGATAAAATATTTTATCATCATATAGAAAATTTGAAATATATAATGTAGATTTTTAATGTTGATGGGGAAATGTTTTTCGCATTCAACTACAATGTATCACTAATTGGTTTCTCTACCAACATCTATATCAAATTTGTTATTTTTCTTGCAAATTATATGTTGTAAGTATTAATTTTGTCTGATGAAATATTTATTATTACCTCATAATCATATTGAATATAGAGAATAATATAGGAACTATGAAAAAATTGTAATATTTTGCAATTTATCTGATAATATTTCACATGTCACACTCATTTAACACTATTTGTTATTATTTACCCATATTAATCTTTTACCTAATATAATTGAATATTATTGGAGGATGTGACACTGATTGAATATTATTTTAAAATAATAATGGTAAATTAATAGTCACACTAATCTTGGATGTCGAAATACTACAATATCGTTATTGGTACCATCAACAAGGACTCTCCCTCTTAATTCATAATGATGACACGAACATTTTCAGGAATGGATGTAAGAGGTTAATTAGTGGTTTTAATTATATTTTGGTGGAGTAATTATAATTCAGTGGGAAGGTGGTGGGTCAAGATAAAATTTACATGTATATATCAAATTTTTTCACAAATATACATTTATCACTCTGAAAAGATGTCAGGGAATGCAATGGTGTAATTTAATGATCGACTACCTTAGGGAATTGATTTACATGACAATTTCTCATATCCACCATGTCATCAATGTCGTTGATATAATTATTAGATATATTAAAAATTCAATTAATTGATATTTTTACTTCGGTATATGAATATCCATTTTTTAAAATAACTTATCATATAATTCAATTTACATTTTATCCATTCTCCATGTTATGAATATTGTGATCATTAATACGGAGAATGTTAGGACCTCATTCATTTAAGATGCTCACTATAATGTGAACCATCATTTGTAGCCTTGGGAAATAATAGTGAGAGTGGAAAATGAGTGTGGAATCAACCTCAGAAGTATATTCAGATAGATGCATGGTTTTCATGCAAGGCTAGAATTGGATTTTACCATGTAATTTACTTTATGGGGGTGGATCATGGAACAAAATTATGGGAAGAATCTGGCTTCTTGGAATAGGTTCTCATTCATTTTATGGTTCATTATTGAAACTGATATTCTATTTTCTAAGTATAACACATGGTGGATTGGGGGATGAGGAGAAAAAAATTTATGTAATAAAAAATGGTGGGGAACAATATTGTGTTGTCCATGATGTCTACTGACATACAAGTCTTTAGTAAAAGAAAGGGATTACTCGAGTTTCACCCAAGTAGTGTTAGACAAGGATTGTGACATTTTATTTGATCTCATCGATGTTTCTTATGATCCAGATATATGGTTTTTATATTTTCTATATTAGGAATTGTATTTGTAATGATAATAGTTGTCATGTTTCCATCAATCCCATGTTGGAAAATTTTGGGGATTTAATCTAGTGTATAGAAGATAATAAAAATATAAAAATCCGCATATGGTGTATTCTGAAAAACAAACTTTCAACGGATGATTAATTTCGTTGAATTTGTATAACATATGGTTTCAGGTTTTGTTATTGTGGGGATCCAAGGGTGAATCATCTGGTCACTGGTTTTTCGAGGTGGATTGGGAACAAGAAGTATGATAGAACATTAGTGAGTTAATTGGTTTTAATTATCATGTTTCCTCGAGTGTATATTTTTTATTCTCTAGTATCATGGTTTGGAGAAAAATATACATGAAAAGAAACTGAGGTAATTTATTATTGTAACATAACGATGATGTATATGGCACACATGGAACAAAGCATGTGATGAAGTGATTTGTTGCCGAAAGATTGTCCATTTTCTCAGAATTAACAGTTTAATCATCGATCTATTTTGAATATAAAAGGACTGTAATGACTTCCCAACTAGTAGGTTTATGAATAATATTGAATATCCCACACACACATCCATTAGGATTTATAAATTTCATTACATTAGTTGGAATTCTCATACAATGTGGATTAATATAAACCCAATTAGTTCTTATAGATCAAATATAATGTGGAGATGGGGAATTTTTCCTGATAGTAGGGGTTCCATAATTATATGATTTTTTGTTATTTGGAGGTCGTGATTATCTTCAGGCCAAATAAAGGATGATGCTAGAATTATTTTACTTTTAAGGAAAAAAAATATTGAACTCATAGACGTTGAAACCGACTCTAAAAGAATTCTTAATTCCTTGCGGGGGATGAACACCATTAATTGGTCAGACTTCCATATGAACCACCATTGGGGACCAATATGGTATGTTGATAAATTGTAATTATCCTAGTACATGGATTTTGATAAACACAAATGGCTCTTGTGGAACATGTATAATGTGCTGTAGGGAAATTGTTCAGGATATTAGGGGTTATGTCATTATAGATTTTATTTCCTTCATTGGAGTTAGTGACTCTATTAAATCCAAATTGAGGAAGATGATAAGAGGACTTTTACTTTGAATATAGAAAAATTTTGATCTCGTAGTGGTTGAAATTGACTCCATAATCAATCACAATTTCTTGTTCAGGGTCAGCCTTATTTCTTTTTCAATATCTTATCTTATACCAATGTGAGAAATACTCATCCACAATAACTTGGATTTTATACATTATTTTCGTGAGGAAAACAAAATATTGGACATCCATGAATCCAAATCCACTCATGACATATTGGTTACTAGTTTATCTACCTTGGGATCCCTTCCCCCAGATGGAATGAATTTATTCTTTGGTGATCCCCTACGGCATTATTACATGATACAACCTTGACCAGATCTTATTTATACATGGATTATACCATTATTTTTGTGGTAAATAAATAAGTAATGATGATGATGTTTAGTTAAGGGTACATTATAGAAAAACATTAATTATGGAAACAAATAAGTATAGATCAAACCTTATAATCATCTTTAGGATATCATAATCGATTTTAGGAATTTGTTGAATCTTCCAAACACATTTGGTGTAATAAAAAAATCATATAATATCCCCTATATGTTCTAGTTTCTATGTAATACTAATTATCTCCATAGTTCATTTTGAACTTATCTATATCATATACTACTTTTGATTCAACTACTATGTTTCTTCTTCACTTTGTTTAGGTTTGAAAAACATTTTCTGAATCAAAATTATTTTCTTTTATTTCTCATGATTTTATATTTTTAATCAGTGATCAGGTTCATTAATAATGTATTTTTTTATATTATTCTTAACTATTATTTGGGTGAGTTGTGGTTGATTTAATAGGTTATTCTAGGTGTACTTCCACCACATGAATTAATGTTTCATTGTGACCAAATTTTTAGTTTAACTCCATTATAGAAGGGGACATTAATTCTCTCGATATGAAATATTCTATCTTTCTGACATCATTTATAGGTTTTCACTTATAGATTTCATCAATTTATTAGATTTTTGTGATTTTTAAAATTTTTTCTTCCATGGTCCATAATTTTCTATTCATTATTTAAATTAAAACTCCTTGATTATTTATTATGTACATGCAACCTTAATTTTACAACTATGAAACACCACATTCCATAGTGGATTTTTTATCCTTTGAACCTTCTTTGTGATTCTAAATATGTTATTTTTTTATGTAATCCTGTTTCAAGGAAAACATTAATTTAAGAAATTAAATCGAATACATTCTACACATGATGCATCACCTCTTTCATGGTTCAACAATAGTGGTATTTTTCACTTTACAGAAGCATGGGTTGTGAAAATTATTAATTTAAGACTAATTAGAACACTTTCCCTAGTATCTATTACGTCATATTTATATTAAATAATATGTATTATTTTTTTACATAACCTTAGATTGAGAAAATAATTAATTAATGATTGTAATTGGTAGAAATTTCCCAATAAATATATTGGTATATTTATGATTCTACATCTAAAATATTTTCTTGTTTACATAACAATTGTTTCAGAAAATAGTTAATTTATGAATTTTATATGTATACTAAACCCACTAGCTCCAATATATTAACCAATTTGTTTCTCCACCACAATCTCAAATTTTGACAAGCTCTATTATTTGAAAGGAATATTTTCATCTTGTTGATAACCTTTCAGTAATTATCTTTCTTCACTATACTATAAATTGAACAATAACAATGTTATAAAGACTCAAACTGTATTAAATTTAATATAAAATTTAATCCATTACAATAATGAAAAAATAATGTTCATAATCATTAAATCAAACTTGAGAAATTATTTAATAGAATTTAAAAATTGGTGGAGGATTTCATGATACACCTTTAGTGTTCTCATTTCTATCAAAGTATTTACATAATTACTGAAACCCCAACTGAAGTGAAAACCATTTTAAGTGAAAAAGATAGTTTCAAAATTGTACAAACTTTGGAGAAATGATGTGTAAACATGATCTCCTATTTCATTTCCAATTAAATCTTCCAATAGCGATGTTTTAATTTCTTTATATGTCAATAATATCTCACCTTTTTGATATATTAACATATATAATGGTGGCCTTGTTGGCTAAAAATTATAGGAGTCTTCCATTTTTATTTCATATTCATTTATCAAGAACATCCTTTGAATATAACTATCATATAATTTTCATTCCACACAAAAATTCAAAAGTCATTTTTTAGTATTAATAATAATCAAGAAGATATTTATAGAGATATATAGTTTTTTAAAATACGATGTTAATTTAGAATAAGATAAAAAATACCCAAAAATATTCCAAAATGGGCGATCCCCCAGGGACATTGTATGTACATCATTCAAATTTTGTTTTTTTATAAATCTCTATAAATATGTCATACATGACCTAAACTGAACACATGAAATAAAAATGAAACAAATTTATTAGAAATCCAAATAACTTACATAATAATTGTGAAGAGAAAAATAATCCCATTATGAATCAAGTAAAATATTTTGTGGAATATAGAGGAATGTTTTCATGGAGAATCCATAAAATACAGTACATGTGTTAGGGATAACTTACGTATGAGTAGGACTGGAATTTCCACTGGTAGATCATGTGGAACTAGTGGGTAAGGAATAGAATCAAATTCCCTACTGAATCTAGTAAAAATTATAATGAAATTTTGAAATCATTTTTTATGGGATTCCAAAAATTACAGTATAGGTTTCAGTGATAACATAAAGTAAAATATGAAAGGAACTCTATTGGAAGTTATAGTGGAAGTTCCATTGAAAATAGTTGGGAAAGAACAAAATTAAATACATTATTTAATCCTATAAAAACAACAATAACATATTGAAAGAATGATTATTTTTATGTTATTACACAAATTTAAATATAGGTTCCAAATAATGGTAGATATTCACTATAATTAGATAGAAGAGGACTCAAAGATCTTGTGGGATATCTAGTAGAACCTCCAATGCATATTCAAATGGAATCTATAAGGGATGTTTAAGTGGATGTCATAGTGAAAGCTCCACTGGATATTCTAGTGAAGAAAAAATGCACCAAATTCCCTACTAAATCCAATAAAAACAACCATTCAATATAAACATTATTTTTCATTGGACTCAATAGGTTACAATATAGGTTTCAACTTAAGGTACCATTCCACATTAATTATATATAATAGGACATGAAGTTCCAATG
The DNA here is from genome assembly GCA_963277665.1 of Viscum album. Classification (NCBI taxonomy): domain Eukaryota; kingdom Viridiplantae; phylum Streptophyta; class Magnoliopsida; order Santalales; family Viscaceae; genus Viscum; species Viscum album. Next base: position 979,554,485 of record OY728161.1, read on the forward strand.
GGAGGTCCAGTAGAACCTCCACTAGATGATACACTGGATGCTCTAGTGGGGAAACAAAATAACCGAATTTATTTCTGAATATTATAAAAACATCATTGATAAATATAAAATATGATTATTTTTGTGATGAAAAAAAGTATAGTAAGGTTTCAACATAAGTTATATTATCATTAAAATTATCTAAAACATGAATGGAAGTTCTACTGTGAGAACTAATAGAACAAAAATTGGATTTTCCACTAAAATCCCTACTAGAGGATCCATTGGAACCTCTATTGGAAGCACATGTGGAAGCTCCACTAGTAGTTATATTGGTGAAATAACAAAATCAAATTTCATACCAAGTCTTTTAAAAACATAACTAAAATATATAAAATATATATTTTTTGGATTCCATAAAATACATTATAGGTTTCACCATTAGTTATATTTGTACTGTAATTTGATAGAACAAGAATGGAGGTTATAGTTGGTGTTCCACTAAAACCTTCACTAGAAGTCACAGTAGAAGGAAGATTTGAATATCTATTACATGTTCCTCTTGATGATCAATTAGAAATTCTATTAGAAGCTCCACGAAATGTTATAGTGGGGAAATAAAAGGAAAAAATACCGTGATAAATTATCCCAATATTTAATTTTAATATAAAAAACATGTTTTTTGTGGGATTAGACAAATTAATGTTCATGTTTTAGTCATAAAATATGGTAGAATAAGATGAGAAGTACCACTGGATGTTCCCATGGAACCTCTAGTGGAAGTTTCAGTGGATGTTCCACTAGAATCAATAATATATCTTCCGTTTGAATATCCACTAGAAGTTTCAGTATAAGCTCCACATGATATATTAGTGGATCCAGTGTGTGAAATAGTGGAACAAAATCCCTAGAAGAATCCCATAAAATATACAGTACAATATATAAAACATGTTTTTAAGGGATTCTGAAAATTTCATTATAGGTCCCAACATCAACATTAATTATTTAATACAAGATTTGAAGTACCTATGGGATTTATAGTTGTTATTACATTGTAATATCAAGAGGAATCTTCAATGAAAGGCTTGGTGAAAGTTTCAGTGTCACATTGATGACATAGTGTCCTATAATTTTTTCACTTTTTAGCATAATTCAAGATGTGGACATCAATTACACAACCAAATTTTATTTTTAGTCTAAAGATTTATTTATAATGTATAAAATAACATATTGTATATCCATGTTTCATTACTCAAAATTTCATTGATTAGCCCTGAATAGTTTTTTGTGAAACAATCAATTTTCATTGTGGTCAGTAATGGTAGTGAAGGTATAAGACCAAAGGGTTGAAACTGAAGCTAATAAGTGATGATGACAAGGGGTGTGGGGGAATAGCCCCTATGGTATGGAGTAGAGGATTCATCCATGCACTAGAACAAACAACCTAGAGACACCACCTATGTATCCATGAATATGAAACCACCCAAGCATGAGGACCCTTCACACACCACATATGCACACCACATGCACACACCACCTATGCATCCTAGAAAGTGCATCCAACCCTATATGAGGAACCTAGACCCACTAATTATGTGATACTAAAGGAACATCACCCCTACAAGGGACACATATGTTGGGAATATTTTCTAGGGACCTCTTTGGATAACCAACCTCAACCATAGTCACTTGTATTCCCACAAATAGTACACAAGGGAAGATCATTTGGACAACTAGAAATTCATAATAGGTCCCCATGATATGGTCCTGAATCCACTTCACTAAGGTTCTCTATAACATATCATACAGATCTCCAAATCCTAAGAGATATAGAATTAAAGGGGATATGTGATATAAAATTCTCATCAGGGTCTTAACCACAAGACACTACAATAGGGAACCTTCTCCGCTAAATACGACCACCCATGTGAGTCCCCCTCCCGAATCATAGACCATTGTAATATCAATCCAAGGAAACCATAGGATACGCATGGAACATAGGGTAAAGCTTCACCCTATTGTTTTTTCTAAGGTGGATTTAACCCAAGGCATATCCAACATGTACAGGCCCATATCCCCCTTCATGAATCACCCTTAGTTCCTCTTTGGTCCTACCTGAAAGTCCTTTTCTATCTATGATTTGACTTGTGTGAGTCCCTCATTGATCCTTCTTTCATACCACCATTGACAAGGATCATCATAACTTGGTTCCCTTATCTGAGAGGGAAAAATTGATCCCTCTACATAGACCATAGTAATTTAACATCCAAGGATAGAGTCACATTAGAGTGTGTTTTATTTGTAAATTAATTAATAAGGTCTTATTTTTACCTCCCTTGTCCAATCTAGAAGTTAGGACCCTCAGGATGCATGTGGACGTGAATTCCCATGGTCCCTAAGACCCCTAACCTGGGGGTAGTGTTAGGGAACTCCTAGTCTCAGATACTAATTATAGGATCATTTCATTCCCTTGTCGTCCCTAAGACCCATAGCCTTCAGTTCTATGCTTTGAGGGTGAGGATCACACATTCCATTCCATTCAACAGGTAATGAGATCCTCTATCTTTACAGTGGAACCAATTTTAGGGAATCCGTCCTTATGAAATCCACTATCCTTTCTTGCAGTAGGATTCACTATTCTCTTCTTCACCATAGTGGTAATGCCCAGATGGAGTATCCAATGTGAAATTGCTATATAAGAAATGCAAGAAAGAATGGGTTCATCAAATCCCTTTCTTATTATCCAATAATCCCAACCACTACTACCGATATATGGGGGATCATTTTAGTTTCTTTATCATATAATGCATCTCTTTTCTCACACCATGCTTGACTCATGTGGAGTTATAGGTTTGTGTTGTTCAGGATATTTCATGATCCTGATCAACATCAGGAATCATTCAATGTGTAATACCCCACTAAAAATTATCGTCCTACTACTATGTGTATGCCCTAATAAATACAAGAGTCCATCCTCTTCAATAATAATACATGACCCATAATTGGACTCTCACATTGTATAATCATCCAAGACATCACCATAAACATCATTGGGCCTCCTCCTTAGGTGTCATCCACAAAAAATCCTTAAAATCACCATGAGTTGGGACATCCATCATGTCTTATTTAACAGAGTATCAATATCATGAATAAGAACCAACTTAATCACCTCAAAGGGCTATACTCCCTAGTATGGAAAGTCATTAGAGGTCCTCCATAGGCCTGGGTCATTGCAAATGAACTATGTATGATTTTATTTTCAGCCAAATGGGATACGTAAGAAGCTTTCATGAGGCCCAAACCCCACACCAGAAATCAACCCTTTTAACTATGAGTAACATTCATTTTACTGTCTCATTCGACATAGGAATTCATCTCATTTAATGGGTCCTTAACCCACTCCTACATAATTGCCACACCCAACATGGACTAGTAACCATTCACCTAGACATCCTAACCACATGTAAAAAACCGAATGGTTCAATCCTTTCCACATTACCATAAAGGTATGATGTTACCTATTAAGATGCACCAAATAATGTGGGTTCTGATTCCATTTAAAGGGTTAATTTGGAATAACATTTTGGGTTTTGATCCAAATTTCAAAACAGCTACTATATCCCTAGATTTTGATACACCCTAAATCACCCCACTATGCGGATAGAAACCCACCATCATTAAAATAACGATAAAGGATTTTCTAATCAGTACATAAGAGGATACCATGGATGCAAGAACCTTAGATACAAATAGATGTCACCACTGATGAAGAACCATGGATTAATATATCGTATTAAAAACATCAGAAGTGATAATAATTAATTTTTATTTCAATGGTAACCCACATTATAATTGGGAATTAATAAAGGATTTTCAAACATATCTTAAAACTATATGTGAGTCCCATTGTAGTAAATAATTACCCCCAAAGGGTGTGATGATCCTAAACTCATATCCTCTAGAAATATTTGTGTTCTTATGTACGATTTTCTTAACTCCCCAATGAACACATGCCAATGAAAAGTAGGTCCTTACATTATATAGAATCATTTAGTGTTTCTAGTTCAATGAATAAACATGTTGGAACCCATTTATAAATAGTTAACCCAAAATGAATGATTTAAAAAAACTAACCCCCCTGAAATCAATTTTTAGGAAACATATCTTCATTATAAACACCCCACTATTGGTACTTCTAGTGGAACCTATGGAGGATGTTCCAGTGGATAATCCAGTATAAATTTTAGGGGATAATACATTGGATGTTATAGTGGGAAAAAATATAATATTTACCAAATCCATCCTACAAAAAGTAATATATAATAATTTAATTTTTTGTTTGAGGATTCCAAAAATTATAGTATAGGTTTATGTCAAAACCTAAGGTACTCTTCCTAGAATAAGACTACATGTTCCCATAAAAGATCCAGTGGAATATAAATCAAAATATCCAATGGAATTTCCACCACATGCTCTAGAGTGAACTCCATGTAAAATACATAGACAAATGAACTTCGAGTGGCACTTGTAGTAGAAAATACCGTGGAATTTCCAAATGGAAGTTTCAGTGGATCCTATAGTGGAATTTGAAATTGAACATTCTAACATAAAATAGTAAAATAGTTTTTTCCTCTATTCACATGGGATGAAATGTATTCTAAATCAATGATTTTTTATTTAAAATATTATAGATAGAAAATATTAAAAGGAAACTGAAAAAATTGAGATGTATTAAAAAATGAATCATAAAAATTGAATATTTATTATTTTTGAAATAGAATATATATATTTTTCTATTATGTAAAAGAAATATTTTAGTATAAATAGATAATATAAAACACCTTCTTCTTCCCTTGGTTCATGTGTTCTATAGAAAATTGGGTCATAGAATGAGATTTAGAACCATCAGAGTCACCATATATCTTGGGGAAGAAAAATAGCTTCTTTTTGTCGGAGGATCCTTGAGGGAATCCTGACACTAAATTTGGTGAAATATTCGGTGTCAATGATCACCTTGGAGTCTCTGAATATGTTGGTTAAGTCATCATTGGAGTTCTCTATAGTCGTTGAAGTTGTCACCATCACCTGAGTCATCATTATTTCAACAATAAATGGAGTCATGGAATACAAAAATAGATTAGTCTTAAGAATTTTTTATTTGATATTTAGAATGAAATCATATATAAAAAATTCAAATACATTTAATTCCCTGCAAGGTTGATCCTAAAACACAAAATGAAACTAAACATGAGTAATAATCCTAGAGTTGTACAAGAATATCCAGTAAAATGGTAAATGAAAGTTATTCTAAACCAATTTTTTTATGGAGTGGGGAGGGTTGTGGAGGGGTATTTAGGCCATATTACGTGGGATTTAATGATAAAAATTTATTATTTTCTTTGGTTTTATAAAAAAGTTGGAGTCCCCAACCATTATTAAAATATTTGAATTTATAAGAAACATATTTATTGAGTTTTTGTTATTGAAATATTATATTAATAAATTAAAAAATGTCATTCAATACATAAAATTATATTTAAATATTTGAAAAAAAAATTATCAATAGAATAATTTTTTTTAACAATTCATAGTTTTTTCCTTAATTTAATAAAGGTTTTAATGTGAATATATTTCTTAATAAACTAATAATACTTTATTTGTTTATATGTTTTTTCAGATTTCATATTTACAATTTATTATATATATGTTGATTATTTTTTCATGTATAATAAATTTAAATCGAAAAATTAAATTACTATATAAACAAAAGTATCTTTCAAAAACCATGAAAAATTTATAAATTGAATTTTTTGAATGGATAATACATATTATAAATATAATTTAAAATCATCCAATACAACGGTATTCAACCAAATGTGGAAATCATTCATCCACAAATGAGACTCAACATAGACGCGTCATATTACCCTATGCTGTGAAACATTATTTCCTTCTCTTTATAAAATAAACAAAAGAAGTAGAATAAAATTGGTGACATAAAGTGTGGATCATTCCAACCAATGCGTTTAATGGTTCATGATTGTTCTCTCAAACTGTGATGGATTTGAGAATATTAAGATAGTTAGACTCTAGAGTTAATGAACTCCCTCTTTGGCAAACAGAATACATCCAACTAGAAATAATTTCCCACACATCAGCCTTTGGTAGAGACCACCTCACAAAAATGGATTTTTGACAGATATTGAATATTGATCTAAGGTAATCCCATATGACCACACTAATACATAAATATGATAAAAAATGACCAAAAAATGAGCATTAATCTTCTAAGTATCATTCAATATATGATTTGTGGTATTTGATACATTATATATTCTAGTCTTGTTGATTTGGACATCGTTGTGAATCAATGTGGTTTGATAGGAGATAGACTGATCAATCCAGAAAGACCACAGTATGGACACAAGATTACATGAAAATTAATTTATCTGGACCTAAATCATCTATACTAATATGAATAACATATTTACATACTTCACTGGAGGTGTTAATGACCAATGTACTAGTATCACCAAATTTTTATGTGATTACTCTAAAATATAATTAAACTTATCATTCCATGCATGCCAAAAATCTATGGATCCGAGGCACATAAAAATCACATGTAATGCAGATTATAATTTAGCAATGAAGATAAGACATAATGGATCATCAAAATAATGGTGAACCATGAGGATCTATTAAGTAGACTAGATACCCAATATTGATTTCAACTAAATGTAAAATGATTTTGGAGGGATTGGTAGTTTCCAATGTTATTTCCAAGTCATTAAGGAATTAAACTCTAATCTTTTCAAAAAAAAAAGTAAATTGGATTCAATGGGTAAGTGCCTGAGGAAATATTTCTCCATCAGATCCAAAAAAATAACATATGTTAACATTTATAGGTACTCTGGATCCCTTCTTTTGATTATTATTTTGCTGGATTTCATCGCGGGGTATTTCAGATGAAATCTTAAAAATATTTTGAGGTGTTATGGGATATTCAAGTTAGCACAAGTTTTTCCAAAACTATGTCCCCCCCTCCACAAATGAAAAAATTGATAACCCTGGAGAGTGAGGGTCTTCACTTTTGGGGCATGGTTTGAAAAAATGTATGCCGACCTAGGAGGAAACAAGATCCCTAGAATTCAGGTGCATATTTAGGCTTCATGGTTTTCCCAAAAGTCTGATCTTCTGCTAGAAACTATTCATGGAGTTTTTAATTATTCAAAATATTGATTTTTTAATATTCAAACCCTAATTTATGATTCTAGTCACCCTTAATTACACATATCATAATTATTACGGTTTAGTAGGCTCACTAGAAGCAATTTTCCTCCTCAAATTCCCTCCTATGATTAATTTATGATTGGGATGAAGGTTTTATAATCTCTTATTAGAAGATTTCATAAAATTTATTTTATCCCCATATCTATTTCCCTCCAATTTTAAGATTATCATATCATCATATTTTTTTTATGGATCTAAACTCTATATGATAATATCATGATTCTAGGATAGATTTATAGAACTCTGATGCCTTTGTTCATTATTGGTAGATCCCGTTGCGAGTGTTAATTCAAGATAGTTGATTTAAGTTAAGTGATTTCATAACTATTTGACCTAAAATTGAAAAAATGAATTGTTATATTAAAATGAATATATTTTTTTATTTCATTAAATTACATAGAATTGTGAAGATTTGATTTTTTATTTGAATTGTATATAGAAATTGATAAGGAAAAAAAATTTAATAGAATTGAAATTGTGGGATGCATATATAGATGATTATGGATTTATTTTGAAAATAGTTTAGATAAATATGATTTGATATTGTTCTTGATGGAGTGGAATAAATTAATTAAATAGTTAGAATGGAATGAATTGATGAAAACCTATAATTTAGTATTGATTATATAACGAAATATTGATAATTAAAATTGGGAGATTATATTTTAAATACTTTTAAATGATTTATTTTAAATCTCATTGATGGATTTGAGGGAAAAAAATTCTTAAACAAGGTAGTTATTGGTAACTTGGATATTAATTCTAGTACCTTGGATCCCTAGAAATTGATTGAAGATTACAACTATTACTAAAACATATTTGGCCAGACTGCATATAATGGGTTCCTCTATTTGTGTATAGACTAACCTTGATGGGTTCCCATTTTTAGGGTGTATTTTTAGTGCACACATGACTAGAGACATGATCACTATGAGCTGTGTGAGGATCATAGTTCCTAATAAAAATAGTTTCCATGGGGATTATGTACATGGTTCATTCATTTTTATTTATTATTTGAGTTGATTATACATTTTATTTAAATGTTGTACTATTTTATTCATACTAACAAATTTATCTAAAATTATTTATATAAAATTTTCTTTTAGGAATGTTTGAATGATGTTTTGAAATATATGCGATTTTTAAATGAATATTTCTTTTTAAAATATGAAAATGAAATGACATGCCCTGCATTATTTAAATTTATAGAATTAATGGAAAATTTTTATGGATTTTTTTATAGAAAAAATGGAGATACCATATTGAGATTACTATCTCACACCACACCTATTCCATAAGGAATTTGAAAATTTACTTATACTAGGTATTAGAAAATGGAATGTGCATATTTGATCTGGTGGATGTTATTGATCCTTTTGATTATAGTGATAGAGGTGAACAAAAGAGATGTTATCCACTATATCTCATTAAAAGGAGATTTATGTAACCAATGGTTTTTTGGAGAAGGATTTTTGAGTAATAATTTGGTCTTTTTCTATTATTTTTATTGGTTTAGATTTGGGTCTATTGAAATCCAAATAATGAAATCTTATCTAATGGGATTGATGATCTTTTATCTATTGTTTTAGTTGATGATATTAATAATTTTATGATGTTTTCAGTGTTGTTTGATTATATTCTGTAGAATCATTCCCCCATGAATATATTTTAATAGGCCCCAAGAGGAATATTCTAATGAACCATAATGAGAGGATCCTCTAGTGGGCCCAAATCTTATTGAAATTATTGTTCGTTGTATCCATGATCTGGTTTGTCACCTATAACAATTTTCATTCAGGCATAGTATATGGAGTATCAAATGGTTGAATCATAAAACCATTCTCATGAATTACTTCATCCAAATCCAAAATTGTTACAAGGCTCAAATGATCCTCAAGAGGCTGTGGATATGTTGAGAAAGCTTGATAATCTATTTGATTTCTTGGAAATTATTTATTCAATTAAGGTAAAATGTACCAACATCTTTCTAAAGGGACATAGAATGATATGGTATGATTTTATGGTAATATAATAGAAGCATGATGGTTTAGCGTGAATGAAAATATATGTTCTTTTAAATTATTAGTTATATCTAGAATCTTTGGTTCTAGCTAAGGCTAAAATGTGTTTCCAACTCGAACATGCTGAGGGGACCATGCCTGAGTACATGAAATTTTTTCTGATCATGTGATGTTTTCTCCTATTATTGTATGAAATTACAAGTTTAATAATGTATTCTTATATATGTTTCTTCTACTAGGTATTCATACTCATGATTTCATGATGACGCATTCTTCATATGATGATGTGCTCGATAGGTCATTAATGGATGAACCTGACCTAGCTGGTATGTCAGGGGTTTCTAGATCTTGTTTTTCTTCTAGTGGTTGTTATAAGAATTACATAAAATTGAAAAAAAAATATTTATGAGTCTCAAATTGTTTCATGATATCATGAATCTTTTATACCTCATTTGGTCCCCGTAATAGTACCTTTTAATTTTTTTCATATTTGGAATGGTTGGGAAATGAGATGTACTTGTAGTAAGGTTCTAATGATCTATAGTTCTTGTGGTCTCATAGGACACCTATTCAAATATTCCATTTCATCTCTACATATAATATTTGTACAATATTATCATCACCTATGTGTAATATAGTGTAATAAGATGATTTAGAAACAATTGGGTTCTAGACACATGCATCTTAAAATGAATATTTTTTACAAATGGAAGATTCTATAGAGAACATAGATATTAGTCCACATGCAATAATATGTACAATTTATATATCTTCATCTTTAGTGAATGCATTATTTTATACTGGTATATATCATTTTTATATCAAAATGCATATTGAACGTGATAAATCATCCAATAGAGCTTTTTATTATGTGATGGATATTAATACGAACCACTATATAAAGGAGATAAGGGCCACAATTTTCCATATAGTATATTCTATTTATTAGAGATCAATCTTTTCTGGGATTTTCCTTTTCTGAACATGAATTGTATTGATTGAATTTTCAGAGTGGATTGTCTCCTTTCTAATAAGGAACCATCTGAATGCTATCTTTGATTAGTGGCATTTTCTTCACCTGAATGGGTGTGCCATTTATTTAATAGATAATGGGTCACGATTCCATGAAGATCAAAAAATTATTATCTATAGATTGGGAATGTAACTTTAGTTTTTTATATTTATATGGAGTGTAAACAATTGACTGATTATTAACCTCATGTTCTTTTCCATTGTCTGGATGTGTATCCTTTTGATTTCCTTATATTCCCACTGGTAAGGGAGGTAGTTTGTTTTTTTGGTTTAGGGCCAAGTAATCGTCCATTTTCTGAAATGTTTTATAGTATACCTCCTACTAAAAAGAATGAGTTGAATACTTAGTTGGGTGATCTGTTGGAGAATGGATTTATACAACAGATTGTGTAACCTTAGGAGGCACCTATTCACTTTTATAATAAAACTGATTGAATAATTATTCAATTTGTTGATATTAGGAAACTCATCTATGTTATGAAAAATAACTAATATCTATATCCATGCATTGATGATATATTTTACAATTTAAAATAGCTTAGGAGGTTATTGATGATTTATCTTTAATCTGGTTATGACCAATTTGGAATTAAAGAATTCCACTTTTAACGAATTTCATATTTTCTGTAGGTGTGGATATTATGAGTATCTTTGGATTCTATTAAATCTAAAAAAATTCTCCTATAGTCATTATATATTTTATTAATATGATATTTCACTAGTATCTTGATACGTATGTGGTGGTTTTTGTGGATGACATCCTAGTTTACTCTAAGTTTGATGAGTACCATGTGTTTCTTCTGAGAACAGTTCTAGAAGTATTGATAGATCACAAACGTTATGAAGAACATTGAAAGAGTAATTTCTTGGTAAAGTAATTGATGATATGAATACATTTGGTGTCAGGACATGGTATTGTAGTTAACCATAAAATGGTGAAGGATATTATGACATGGGAGTAACAAATGATTTTTTTTGGAATATATAGTTTAATGGGTTTGGTGGGGTATTACATTGTTTTATGAAATATTTATTTATTTTTAATTATATAATAATATGTCAAACTTATAAGGGTTTGATGTTTACTTAGGACGATAAATTTTAGTCTTATTTCACAATGAATAAAATAATTTTTTAATTTTGTGCCGATTTAGACTCTTCTTGAGATTGGTAAGGGATATCTCATCTCCTAAAATGCATCGTGTTTAGATTTTGGATATGATGTTTTGAATGGTGATCATGTGGTATCCTATGGTTCTAAAAATATTTTTACCCTTGGGAAAAATTATATGAACCCTGACCATGAACTCAAAATTGTGATGCATGTGCTTAAGAGTTGTATATAGGTGTTAGAGAAATAGTGGTCAAGTTTCTCTTGGAATGTGTTTAGCTAGACACTTCTCCTCTCAAGTTCATTCTTCATAATCAATGTATTGATGATTAATTAGGTAGCATTAGGGAAACACATTTGTACAAGGATACCATTGGTGAATCTTCATTCTCTTCTGAGGGTATCCGATGTTTTTTTAACTTGTACGTAGTATGTAAAGACCCAAACCCCATAATCCCAGATCTAGTGCCTTAATTTTTTTACATTGGTATAGAAAAAAAAATTTAATAAGAATGTATATATATCTATTTAGTTGTTTTGGAAGCTATATTACAAACATGAACATTAAAATAAAACTTTAAAGGAATAACAACATAGAATATCCATTGGAAAATTCAAAAATATCCTAGATTATCATTCCATGTCATTCTAATTAAACATGTTTTCATAATGAGGAGAAAATAATACATAAGAAAGGGATGAGGTCATATTCCAAGTAATGGTAATAAATACAAAGAAAGATGTCATAAATAATGATAAATAATAAGGAATGATTAATAAATAATAACACATTCCATTGAAATGTAATCTTGATCATAATTTGGAAGGAATAAAATTTGGTTAAAAAATTTCATAAATAATCACATTAGAAATAATGTTAACCATGGATATTATACTAGTTTAATAAAAACATTCAATATTAATTATAAGTATCACAATGAGAAAATTCATAATACATAACATCTAAATCATGTCACCAAGACCTCGTTGAAGTGTTCATAAAATAAATGTGTATGGCCTTGAAAAAAATTTAATTTGGTTTATCTCACGAGACCTACAGATGAATCAAGGTGATATAGTGGGGCACACAAATCACTTATACAATTTAGTCATCATATGAATAGGATAAAACATAAAAAAATTATTCATACCTCATTTAAATAATATCCCCCAATTAGTAAACATAATCACTAACCATTCTATGTAATACGGTGAATGATATCAAGATAGAACATTTAAGGTAACAATGATCATAATACATTTAATAATTTATGGTAGACGATATCATAATATATAAATAGTAATTATGAATAATATTTGATAGTAGGTGTTGAAATAAATTAATATATACTATGAATATCTTCAAGGGGTTCTTGGGAGAAAAACCATTTTTTACATTTTAAATAAGAGTTATTTAGGAAAAGAATTTTTATATTTCATTAAATGAATGTGTAACATTTATATCTATGAAAATAGAATCAATTGGTAATTAAATTATATTTATGGAATATATAATTTCCAACATAAATTAAAACATGTAAAAAGTATTTACAAAACATTAAAAATGAGCCACTTTTGTGTGGCTTAATGAAAAGTACAATGAAGTCTTTAAAATAGAAAAATGAATATTTTTCGTATAAAACTAGAATCGAGGAAATATTTTTTTTACACGAAAAAATAAGTGATTTTATAAAAATTATTGTATATTAAACAAATTATGTAGTGAAGATGAAAATGGGTATTAAATTGGGATGTCCCATTAAATTGGGCTTGCTTATTAAGAATAATTGAAAAATGAACCTTATACAATCATGTATTTACAATAAAGGAAGGATAAAATGACCGGGATACATGATTTTAGAATATATATATATAATATAGATGATTAATTTAAAAATAATAAAGAATTATATTGTGGTTAAGAGAGAGAAATTGTATCTTGAATGGAAATGGATTTTCTGGTAGAATCTCTTACCACATTGTATAAAGTCGAATTGTATAAACCATAAATCAATGATGTTCAAATAAATTAATAATTCCATGAAGATAAATATATTCATGATATTAAACATCAAATTTATGTATACAAACACCCCACATGGGAAATATTTTTGAATATGAAATATCTCACAAAAATGGAACTTAGATAAGAAAAATCCTTAGGTAATGTCTGAGAGTGTTCGACATTTGTACTTAATTTACTCTTGAATAACTATTCTTGAGAACCTCATTAGAATAATATTAAATTGAATTTTGGGTGAGACCAATAAGAATATATCATTGGGAATAGGGTTCTGATAGTGATTGAGATGAAATTGGACATGCTTTAAGTCTTTGGAGGTCTGAGGAGATTCGAGGTTAGGGTGGTATTTATATTGGAGGAGAGGTTTTTTTCACATTATATTATCCATTAGATTATTATTAAGGATCCAGAATATGAATAACTTTTATATTTATCAATAAATATATTTAATAATGAATGATAGTTTGAGATTATGGTATTACATCCGCCATACGTCTTCACTGGATCAATAATTCATGTATTTGTAAAATACACTAAATTTTCATATTTCAGTAAACACAAAAAATAAAATTATTTTATGAAATCAAAAAAATTCACCAAAACCATTTTTCAATTTTTATAATTTTCAAATTAACTCCATTTTTTATTTATTTTTAAATATGATACATTTAGGGTTACAATAAAATAACTTTTTACTCAAAAAAACAGTCATATTAATATTATAACTACTTTTAGGACTCCTTAAAAAAATAATTAATTACTTTAAAAATTATATCATAATAATATGAAAAAAATATTAATATATTAATATATTTGGTGAAATTAATTTTTAATTTGAAAACATTATATTAATAAAAAATTGAAAATAAAACGATTTGTTTTATAAGAGTAAAAATACATTATTAATCATTTTCTGAACATTTATTTCCTTATTAAATGATATAAGTATAATATATTTTTATTTATGAGATTCCTAAATTTAATTTGTTATTCAATATTTTATGTTATTATTATAATATCCACATTACTATCACAAATAGTTACATTATTATTCAAACAATCCAATTACTATTCATCAAAAAGGATAGTTATCAAAAAAATACCAAACAATTTTCCAAAGTAAATATTACTATTATTATTTTTAAGATAATAATTATTTATTCAATTATAATTTATCAAATGGTCAAAAATTATATTATAAACATCGGATATTTTAAAATGTGGTAAAACATCATTTAGAGAAATATTTCATTTTTATGTGTAAAATTGGATTTATTCTTATCTTACGCAACTAAAAATATTTTGGATGAATGTAAAAATATTGGTTTGAATATATATTGTATATATATCACTAATATATTTCTATAATATTGATTAATTTAATTTAATATAAAAAATTACATTGTGGGCATAAAAATATTTTTGATAAAAATACATCTTTTATATTAAATTGGTTTTCATTTATAATAAATTGGTAACCAAGGAATTAATTTTATAAACATCTATATGTAAATAATTTATTTAATAAAATTATTTCCCACCATTCCCAAAATATAATAATTAAATATAATTACAAAATAAAAAATATAAACATTTTTTATGATCGTAATCTATAAATGATGTTAAATTAAAAAATAGGATTACTATAAAATCTTGGGCTATTACATTCTCCCCACCAAAAAAAGACTTCCTTGAAGTATGATATATCAATTAAAATATTAATGTTTGATTGATTAAAATTATTTAGATAAGCCCCACATTGTAAAAAGGGTATTTAAAACATCATCTTGATTAAGATAATGAAAAATGTGAAGGTCATTACAAAACATAAATTTCAAAATATGAGAACATTTTTTAAAATATGGATATGAATTAAAATATATTTATAATGTTTTGATGGATAGTGATAGTGATCATGGTCATTATAAAATTACCCATTGTAAATGTTTAAAATTTCGATAAGTTAAAAAGCCATTTATTTCTCAGAAGAAAGTAAACAAATAACATTCAGTTCCAAAAAAATTGCTCTATGTTTGAAGGAATCCTTTACGATTCAGATCAGAACATGAAATAAAAATCTTAATTGATTACTTCCCATGTCATTATCATATTCTCATTATTTTAATGCTTAATGAACTACCTTCACTTTATTTTATATACTAGAATATGGATTTTTAGGATGATTTTTATTCCTGGAGAAATTTTAACAAATCAAAAGGATCACAAATATGTCCTTCATCCACTAAATGTTTACTAGAACAAAAATTTTTTTAACATAGTAACCAATAAATCATAATTTTTACAATAATATCTAATGTCAAGATTCATTAATTACATAAATAGTTACATTTAGACCCTTCCATAATATGTTTGTCCAATGTTGAAGACTAAATATTTAGATGAAAGGTTACATTACATCATATTTTCCCCAAAAAACATTATCTATCTCATGTTTTCACTTACAAAAATTTTAATACCTTGAAAACTTGCATGCTTCTAAAAATAAAATTTCAGTTTATTGAATAGATTCATTATATTTAGACATCTAATAATTCTAGCACAACATAAACCATTAGATCCATAACCACCATCATGGTCACCAATAGTATCCAATTATCATATATTTTTTATTATCTAAACAGAAAACACATATTTAGGGTTATATTTCCCATGTGTGGAGTTTTCAAAAGTTAAAATTACAATACCATCAATTCTATTGATTACTGGTGCTACTCATCACATGCTTCCAATTCCTTAACGAATAAGTACTACAGAACAATCCTTATACATATCATGATTCATATAACTAGAGAATTATTAAATAAACACTCAAATAACATAATTATTTAATCTATATGAAGACATTTTAATAATTCCACATTGTTTGAGGTAGTAGTTTATGCATGACTTTCATTCATTATACATTCTAGGGTATATTCTTTTGATTCTTAGGACATTGATTTTAATAATACCCCATCTCCATAATGTTATATAAATTTACACTGTAAAATTATTTCCTTACCTTGATAGAATGAGAATGATGTCTTTTTTCTCATCATTTGAATAAAACTCATTTTTCTTTAAGGCATATAAAATAGTGTTTCCATCAATAATTACCACATGTGTGAAATACTTATTTTACATATTTATTTTTTCAATATTTACCCTATTATCCTACCATTCTCATGATTTTGTATGAATCCATAATACCTAGAAAATCCAATATCATTTTTTAAGAACATGATAATAAATACTTATATAAAGATAACATTTGAGAGACTAGTTCTCTTCAATAGAGTGGCATAAAACCATCAATGAAATAATAATTATTACTCTTTGGATTTTGTTCAATGATGCAGTTCTCATTCCTTTGGATAGGTTCTATTTCTATTTAATAGAATAAACTAAATTAGGTTATGATTCATTATGCATAATTTCTAACAACAAAAACAGTCAACATAGATTAGAAAATTAATCATAACCAATATTCTAATCATAAACATAGTTTCATTAGTGAAATTTTTAATTTTAAATCATTCATAATGGTTTGTAATTAAAATTCAAAAAATCCATTGCACATCTCCTTGGAGTGTCAAAACATTTTCACTGTAAGGTCCATTATCATGCACCATGTTACAATGAGTCAGGCCAAAAAAAAGTGTAATATTATTTACCCCTTGGTATATCTATGATAAAACCACACCCTCTTATAGTATCCAAAAAGGAATTTATTTATAGTAATACATACATAATCTCTACCTCTTCAATATTCTAGGATTTTCTTCTATTATTACCCTTAATGTCTATGATATGGTTATGATCCCTAATATATGTTTTATAAATCTAGATTCCAATGTTTCTACCAAACTGTCTATAATACCAACTGTAAATAACTCGACCCCAGAAGCATATATCTTGTTCCTTAATTTACTATATTTTCATTGATACATGACTCGAATCCCAAAAGATAAATTGGTTTAGTAGTTTTGGAAGATAGAATATATAAATGAATATTAAATTAAAACATGAAAGTTATAAAAACATAAAAACTCTACTCGAAACAACCATAATCTACTATATTTTCCGTATAATTCATTCATAATAAATATCATATAATCCTATAGAAATTTAATACATAAGAAATGGGTGATCTAAGATTCTTGGTAATGGCATGAAATTACCCAGAATCTATAAAAATATCATAAAATATATGAAGTGGTGGATAACTAAAAATTCATCCCATTAAAACATATCTTGAGCATAATACGGTATCAATAAAAGATGATTAAATAATTCCATAAATAATCACATGAGAATAAAACATAATGAATGATATTGTAAAAGTGAAATAACCACATGGAATTGAAATTACTAGGATCATAATGATGTAATTACTAATGTCATTCCTCTAAAACATACCGTAGAGGGCTCGACCATGTCATCTGAAAACAAATGGGTAAGGCCAAAGCCGAATCCCAATATGGACTGTCTCATTAGACCTACTTATACATCATGGGGATATATATGGCCCTTCCCATTACATATAAAGTCCAACATGTATCTCATATTAATGTGGTTAACCATAAGCATCATATATATCCAAAATGTAAATAATTTACCCCATTAAGCAAACATAATTACTAACCATTTCGAATAATACATTGAATGGTATTAGGATAGCACATCCATAGTAAAACTGATCATAAATCATTTAAAAAAATATGATATATGATATCATCAAATAAAAATCATAGTTAAACTAAATATTCAACAACATGTGTTGAAATAGATTAAAATACCCTAATTAAATCATGGAGGATTTCTTGAGAGAAATACAATTTTTTTACAGCGGAAAGAATAGTTTTTTTAGAAAATCATTATTATTTTTCATAAAAACATATTATAACACGTATATCCTCAAAAATAAAATGCAGGGATAATGAAATTATTTTTTTGGAAGAAATGATTTCAAACATATGTTAAAATATGTAAAATGTGCTTTTATGAAACTTAAGAAATGAGCCACTTTAGTGTAGTTTGAGGTAAATTACTAAAGATTATCTAAAATAGCGAAGTTAATATTTTTTGTATAAAATAAGAAATGATAATAGATATTTTTAAATGATATAATGATTATTTTATTAAAATAATGGTGGATTAATAAAAATTATGGAATGCAATTCCAAATCAGTAAGAAACTGGGATGTTCCCTAAAATCATGCTTTCTTATCACAAAGAATTCATTATGGAACCTTATAAAATCATGTATATAAAATAAAGGAATGATGAAATGATCTTGATTTTGGTCCATAAACAATTTATTGAGAATAATTATTTAATAATAAATAATAATTAAATTGTGTAAATGAGTGAGAAATAATAACCTGTATGAAATATCGAAGTTCACGCAGAGTCCATTACGTCTTTGTAAATAGTAAAATCATATACCCTAAAATAAGTTATCATAAAATTAAGAAATTAATACAATGAAGATAAAGAGATAATAAATATGAAAAATCAAAGCAGAGTATACATACACCACACATGAATAATATTTTTGAATAATACATATATCACAAAAATTAATGCGAGATAAAAAAAACCCTTACCTAATGCCTGAAGGAGTTATAAACTTGTACATAATTTCCTCTAGAATTCATATCCTTGAGAAACTCCTGATGTACAGTTTAATGATACATTTTGGGGGAACCCAATAAACACGAATATAGTGGAGAGGATTTGGTGTGGTTTTGGTGAGCTTTTGGGAAGAAATTTGACAAGGTTAAGGTTTTGGCGGAGTGAAGAGAAGATGGAGTGAGGGGAAATATTTATAGTTGAGGAGAGCGATGTTTCTATATATTTTATTAATTATTTAATTATTTTCACTCATTACTATGAATAGTTTTAGCGTCATCAATAAATATATTAAAATATTGTAGTAGTGCTCGAGATTATGGGCTTACATCATCCATACATCACCCAAGAATCAATAATTCATGTAATTGTCAAATATAGTAAATTATTGTATTTCACTGTTGAAAAAATGAAGTAATTTAGATAAATTTCAAAATAATCACTCAAACCATTTTTTGACATGTAGAATTTAAAAAATGATCTCAATTTTTATCTTTTTTTCAAAATATAATGAATTGAATTTTTAAATAAATTCATTATTTATTTGAGAAATAACAAATTTAATATTATAACAAATATTTTGACACATTGAAAAATTATTTAAGGTCTCAAAAAATTATTTTTTTATAATGATATTATAAAATATTAATTTACAAACGAATTTTCTGAAATTATATTTTATTTGAAAATGTTTTTTCAATTTTACTATTGTAAATAAATATTTATGTTCTACAAATATAGTTTTATTTAATATATTATTTTTAAAACACCCAATTAAATATAACATGATAGAAATATTTTATATTTTTAATTTATTGGATGGAAAAAAATATTATTTATACCATAATAGGAGTGGTTATTAATCTAATGGCAACATTACTATTCTTAATGTCAATATTATTATTCCAACGATCACATTACTTTTCATAAAAAATGAAACATATTAAAAAAATACTGAATATTTAACCAAAGTAAATATGAAATAAAAAATAAAAAAATAATGTTTATTTTTTCAAATATAATTTATAAAAATATCAAAAATTGTATTTAATCGATTGAAAGTCTTTAAAATCACATTTAAAAAATATAAACTTTTTACCAGTAAAATTGGATTTTTTCTTATCTTATGGATCTCAAAGCATTTTATATGATGGTAAAAATATTTATTTGAATATAAAATATATATTTTTCATTAATATATTTTCCAAATATTGAATAATTTAATTTATTAATATAACATGTCATGTGGGATGAAATATTGTTTTTTTATAATTAAATCCCTTATATTCATTTATTTTTCGTTTCAAATTAATTTAAAAACAATGAAATAATTTTATATGCGTCTATATTTTCTTAATTTATTTAATTACATTCATTACTGACATTAACATCATATTAGAGATAACTATAATAATAAAATTATAATATTTAACCATTTTTGAATCTCATAATCTATCTAAGAAGTTATATTTTAAATTTTGTATACATTAAATAATTTCGGTGTTACATTGATTCTATTCTGGTGAGAAAAGATGTGATGTGGGATCTATATAATTCCTAGTCTACTGTACACCCAAGAACCAAAAAGATATTTTATGACATGAATTGATGAATCATTGTCCAGGTACGATAAAATAAATTGGGAACTTTTTTTCACATTGTTATACATACTAGATGGTTACGAACGAGAAATCAGTTGCATCTAATATAGTCTCTGATTGAGATCCTCGTTTTACCTCTGGTTTTTAGTGAGGCCTTCTAAAGGTGATGGGATCTCAGATTTATTTGAGTATTTCATACCATCCACAGATGGATGGCAATACAGAAAGGGATATACATATTATTGATGAAATTATTCATGCTTGTGTCATCAGTGTTGGTAGATCTTTGGATGATCATTAGGGACTCGTTTAGTTCACCTATAACAATAGTTACATGGTCATGATAATAATGGATCCTTTTGAGGTGTAGTCTAGTTTTTCATTTAAACATATGTCATGTTGGTCATATATTGGTGAAAGAAACTTTGTTTTATGGATTATGATAAAATATATGACAAATATTATTCTGTTTATTCATCAAAGAATGTTGATGGCAAAAACCAATTAGAACTATTTTGCTTATCATCATCATAAATTTTATTCTTTTTGAGTTTGAAATGAGGTTCTTTATAGAGTCTTAATTCATTAAGCTCATCGATGTTTTGGGAGGAAATGGGTGATCTATCCATGTTTTGTGGGAAATTTTTATGTTGATGAGATGGTGGGTAAAGTGTCTTACTATTATGAAAATCCACCGTATATAATGCCAATACATAATTTGTTTCATTTAGAAAAGATATAGATTTATCTTTCAGACCCATGTCATGTCTTGAGATGAGAGGATTATTATATTGTACTTTATTTATTCAGGACTGATCATCTAGATAGGATCGTTTATTATTATAAAAAGGTACTTCATGTTGTGATTATACTTTTAGTCTATGTGTTATGACATCATGATTCCTATTCTCATGACACTTTGTAGCTTAAGGCACACATGAGGGAGTAGTATCCCCATCTATTCATTATGGAATAATTCTAATATGATTACCTTGGAAAAATTATTTTAATGTTCGAGAGGTTGTAAAATATTATTACTTGTTTTAGGTACTCCTTACACATTCTTTTGATCATGATTTTGTTGGTGTTCATCTCAAATTATTTCTATGGAAATTTGTAAAAAAAAATTCTAGTTTTTGTGAGGTACATGTTTTTTGCACAATTTTTCAAAACAATTAACCCATAGAGAATACCATGAAACCCCAGATAGTGAAATTTTTAACTATTGGTGTACATTATGACGAACCATTCCCCCACATAGGAGAAACAATTCACGCCATAATTGGGGTGGATAGTTATAGTGCACATATTGTCTAACTATAAGTCCCTCTCTAGGGAAAATGGGAATGTGTTTTAAATAATAAAAAAAAAATTCAAATTTTTAAATCCCCATTTCAGTTTCCTATCTCCCCTAATAAGACATAACTCGATTTATAGGGATTAGAAGTCCCCCTAGAAGTGATTCTGGATCCTCAAACACCGTCTATTGATGAATCACTGTTCTAGTGGAATATCTAATAAAACTATTGTATGTGGATCTAATCATGTTTAATATCACTAGATAATTATTTATCCCCTCCTTAGTTAGTATTAGATAAATTACTTTTTGATGGTTATAAAATCGGTTTGAAGGGATATTGATTCTACGTTGGATCTATTGATCTTTAATTACTTCTTTCGTCATTGGTTCGTCTTGTTACGAGTGTCAATTATTTTCCAATTATTAATGGTTAGTGGTTCCGTAATTCATTTTCCTATAATTGAAACATGAATTTATAAATTTACTGAATATAGTTTTAAATTGATTCAAGAAAATTTAATTTGATGATTTTATTATTTATTTTTAAAGGGATTTGAAAATTGATAAAACCCTAATTTGGATGTATTTGAGATTGAGTGATGTATTTATTGAAAAAGAACGCATGATTATGGAACACATTCTAATGGAAATAATTATATGTTGTTCTTGATAAAAAGGGTTAAATTTTAAAATTATTTTAAAATGTATTAAATGATGAAAACCTGTGATTTTGCTATCAAAGGTTAACTGGATGTTAAAATTTTAAAATATGAAATTATATTTTTAAATGACTTGATTGGATTACATTCTAATTAAATTGAATTATTTATAATTTAACAACATGGTAGCATGGGTTGTTAGTGGTAGATATGAAAATTATGATAGGAACTTACTTCCCTTGAAATGGTTTCATGGTGATGACTAGTAATAAAAATATTGGCATGATATCCCACAATGGGTTCCTATATTAGATTGCATACTTCCCATGATGGGTTCGGATTTTTTGTGGTGCATTTTTCTGTGCACAAATAATTAAATTCGTGATAACTATAAGATGTGTGAGGATCCAATTACCTAATTAACTAACATAGGACATGGATTTTGTACAGAGTGCCTAATGTTCTATGTGGTTTTTACTTCATTATACATACCATTTAGTTATTAAACTATTTTATTTACTACCTATAATTTATATAAACCTTTTTATATAAAATTTTATTTTAATACTATTTAAATTTGTTTTGAAATATCTACCATCTTTTGGAAATGATTTTTTCTTTGTTGAAAGTATGAAAATGATATTCCATGACTTTTTTTAATTAAATTTATAGAATTAATGGTAAATTGTTATTATATTGATTATGGAACACATTGTGAGACTATACTATGATCTATGGCTCACATATTATTTTTTACACTGTGATTTTGTATATTTTCTTATTCCAGGGCTGATTAAAGGGAATGAATAACTTAGAGGAGGCAGATGATCTTGATCATATGGCTTAAATTGATGGAGGTGACTGTTGGAGGTGTTATACACATATTACATGGTATTATGGAGTTTTATCATGATATATGTTGAGTACATTGATGATGTACTACTTTAGGTTTTCTATTCTAGTTTTCTGGGTACTTTATCTTTTTGGAGTGTCGATAATACTAACTTATACCTTTTTTCTTTTGATTATTGGTGGGAAATTTGTTCCCTTTTTATATTGTTGGATTCTAGGTTCTAGTTTCCAACCCATGGGGAATAGAAATTATCCTTGGGATACGACAATTCTTCCCCAAGTAACATGGTACTTGGATATTAGGGTATGTAGATAGGTTCATGATAGGTCATCTACAAAATAAATTTCCTAGGGAATACACTAAACAATATTTTTAAATCATTCTACAAACCATTTATTAAACTTTTATGTTTATTATCCACTACCATATACATTAAATAATGTGTGAACCTTTATATTTTCTATACCCTAGTGAATCAGTGAAATTTCAAATAATATACTCTTATCCATTATCCAAGTATCATTCCATACATATACACTTGAACCATCAGTTATCATAAATTAGAGGCCTTTATTGTGAAGATAATGATACCCCAAGCAACTTATTCAATAGAATAATGGATGTGTTCCAAGATTCGGTCCACAAAAGGTTGAATTCAGATACTATTTTGCATAATGGACTCACGATTAAAAGGATGAAGGGTTCTGAGAAACATTTATCCTTTCTAGGAATGAATCAATTCATTAAAAAGGGTCAGATATCAATACACCATACCATATTAGATTTGGTTGGAAAACCATGGTCCACACCATCCATAGGTTTTTATTCCTTCAACAATTACTCCCCACTATAAATTTTCTTCTCTATAATTCAATTACCCAATAATAAAATGATGTAATTGAAAAGTTTTATAACATAGGTGGGGATTGATTGCTCCATGAGCTTGTTTATATTTTTGTTACCCTCTTTTGAAACCCTATTTATAGAAAACCCCTGAATTTTTTTCCGCAACATTTTCCATGATACCAGAAAACACCTCTTTTTTAAATTACCAAAAATAGCTTGAAAGAGAATATATATTTGGTTATTTTCAACCACATAAATTCACAAATCAATTTGAATATCATCCTTCTTGTTATAGAAACAACTTAACTAAATGATATTTCACACATAAAGATTTTATCTGACTACACAGACATCGTACCATACATAGGTATAATTTTGAAGATAGTTACACATTATTCCAAGTCATATCTCATAAAAATTAGAAATTCATCATTTAAAAACTAATGTTTAATAGGTGTTATCAGCCAAAAAAGATCATCGCATTCCCAATATTGTCCCAAACTGCCACATAAATTATCATGGGAAAAAATCAACCACCAAAATAAAAAACAAAGGGGAGATAAGGTCACCCTACTGAAGAGCAATAGTAGTGATTTTTTTGACAGAAACCAACATTTATTTTAATCATTAAATAGATGGTGGAGATTCATTCTATGAGTACCTAGATTAATTTAGAATAGATACCTATTATACTTATAAAAAACTAGAGAATAGGCCATTCAAATATATCATTTTCCTTATGCATATATAAATTCAATGACATGATACATCATTTTGTAAAAGATATAGTTTTAATGAACTGAAGAACATCATGGTAAATGATAAAATTATCTATGATTTGTCTATAAGGGATGAAATAAATTTTTTTTTCAATAATAATTAATGGTAACTATGGACATATGTGGATAAAAAAAATTTGAACTGATTTTTTGGTAACATTTTCCCATCCAAAGATATTTCATGAGATTTGAAATTTCTAGATTGATAATTTGCTATTAATTTTTAATGAACAATGCATAAAATCATCTGATCAAGGTGCTTTGGATGAGTGAATTTGTTTCAGCTCCAATGGAATCTCACCTTCTGAAAAATCATTTATGAGATAGTAATTCCTCATTTCTAAAAACACTAGTTTGATAAAAATAGAAATATTAGGTATAATGATAGACTATATCAAAAAAATCTTATCATAAAAACTCTTGATAAGAACATGGATTATGATCTCATCCAACATAGTTCTATCATAAGAATTATTTAGACATGAGATATTGTTTTCTGCACTTTTAAGAGGCCTTCTAATTTAAAGATAAGGTATTGGAGTGTCCCACTTTAATGTGGGATTCTTAGGTACAAATAGACCAACAAAAACATTAATTATGATTCTTGAATCTGGGTCCACTTCTAGTTTGGAGAAATTGGAGAGAACATAACCATAAAGAGGGATAAAATATAACTCTTATGTTTCATTCATGAACATCACATTGAATATCATGCTGATGAAATTTGATATCAGTCTATAGTTTTTACTTGGAAACTAAAATATGAATATGGATTTCGATGTCATATTCCCCCACCATCCAATAGATGAAGATCACATCCTTGAAATCCATTTCCAATACTGAATAACTCTACAATTTAATGATTCTCTCATACCATGGTTTTATGCACCGAAGGCAGGTGTCAATGAGAATTGGTATATGGTTTGATGTGGGAGGAAAATTATAATAAAAAGGAATGAATTTAATATACTATTCTAGTTAGCCATCCATAATAATATATCCATGTACTCTGGTATGTGATTGTTTTCAAAACTACCAAGAAACCATGTAAATGGGTTTTTAGAATATCCTTGATCAGAATGTCCCACCACATATGTTTCTTTTTGAAACACCATTATTGATTTATGAGACCTACATTCCCCTCCATTTTTCTCATCATGGAAAAATTTCAATGAAATCCATGAAATGAGGAGAGGTCTAGATAGAATCTCTTTGATGGTATTTAGTAGATTCCAAGAAACCCATTTATCCCTTTGAGAGGGCCATCCATAAAATCCAATAAAATCCTATGTCGGTGCATATTGTTAACATTTTAATACACCAATGTGATTATAATATAAAGATTTAACCCCAATATCCTCATTCATATTCCAAATTAGGTTGAGACAACCCAAATGGCATTGTTGAGAAACTTGAAAATTGAGTATGGACAATTTTTTTAAGACACCACTCATTTCATTACATTTGAATATGATTTAAAAAAATATCAAGGCTACTTTTGGAATAACATTTCTATATAATTTGAACTGATCATGGGTTTCCAAACCCATAATAGTTTTAAAATAATATTTTCATTGGGATAGGTGGTCATGACTCAATCCAACCTATAACATTGATAACTCATGGTAAGTTCTATCACCCACTAATTAATATCTTTTAATGTATATCTCTTTAACACGGTGTCCCTCTACACTCCGTTTATGTCCACTATTTTCTCCCTCATTCATTCTATCTCCAATATAATCTCTCACTTCAAACATTGAAAACCTATAATTTTATGACATAATATTGAAGAATTGATAAGACCAAAGACCAATAATATGTGGACATGTGTACGTCAAGTATCGAAGGAAAATTCATATTTGGTAGATCTGAACATATTTTCAATGGGTTTGATTATGGTTTCATCATTACCTCAACGAATAAAAGAATATGTCTTGGGGGAGACCCACCCAAAAGGATATTACAATGTAAATTATGTAAAATCATGTGGATTCCAAAAACATACTATGACAGTTTGGAAAATCCCTTTATATTCTAATAGGTCATCACACTAATCTATAAAAAATAGTGGCCCAAACATGATGATATTATTTTGATTTGGCTAAGATTTTTTATTAAAGGATTTCAAAAGATTATCATGATCACTTTTTTGTCAAGATATAGAGGATAAATCATAAAAATTTGTACAGATCTATGGACCATACCTCATAACTATGTTTCTATCTTCGTCTACGATCATTGAAACAAGTCATGCTCTATATTCCCAACACACCCATATAAAAATAAAATATTATTATCTTTTAAATTAGTAAGTATATTCATGTGTTTACATCCTCTATAATCATAAAAAATATCCCCATATTTGGCAGCTGAAATTTAATTAATACCCAAATACCCAATACTGATCTCAAAATAATATGATCTGATCATTCCTATCCAATAAATTATATGTTTCCACCAATATTTTCATGCATAAATCGCTCCATTATACCAAATATTAGAATTCCTTATTGTCAAATATAAAATTGGGGTTTTGATAGAGTTTTCTTCAATCTATCCAACCATATCTCTTACATCTTTTATTAGAATGAAATTTTCATTAAAAGACCATATCTTTTCCTTGAAAACCTTATTTTTATATTTTTCTTCAATTAATTAAATTCTCATATATCTTGATCCAACTTCTCTTATGGAAACACCATCTTATAAATGAAAAACATTTTATAGTGTTCTATTTAGGGCTCCCTAATTTAACGTCCATTGGGACTCAAATTTTCTAATGATCGGGAGTGAAGTTAAATTTTTAAGAAACACATCGTCATCATTATTAGACATGAATAAAACAATCTAATTGTCTGAAATTGATATATTTTTCAAATGGTTTATCAAAATTGACACTATTAGAATTTTTCTCAAGCAGATAAATAGTGAAATGATGATGGAAGGAGGTTTAGGCTCTTAAGATAAAAGATTAAAGGATGATGGTAAATCATCACCATGCCTTGAAAACCCATATGAAGGACCAAACCATAGAAAAACCTATGACGAATCTCTCAATCTGAAGAAAAAATGTAGTACATTTAAATTTGTCTTGATATTAAGATAAAAAATTATTTTTTCGAAATTTTATAATGATGAAATATTATTATATTGGTTTTTTATTGTAACATATTTATTTAATGGTTAATGTTCTGTTGGTAATACTAGATCTTAATAAAAGATTCATTTACAAGTAAAAAAATATGGTTGTTGATTAAATAAATTCATAAATTTAACATTTTCTAAATAATTTTTTGTTATTTAAATTATATTATTAACTCATATATCAATTAGTGAACATATTTTTTTCAATTTAATTAATATAATCAAATCATAATATCTTTTGGAACGATCCATTTTTAAAAATAAATATATTTTATTTTATTTTTTTCTTTGGTATATATCATTTATATATAGTTATTCATGAATTAATTTATTTATATTAATTTAATAAGGTACATTTGTAAGGAAAATATCAAATTGGAGATTTGTATGCCTATCCCAAATAGGATATTCATAGGACTAGTCTGCAATTAAATATTAGTATGAGAAATTTTCAAAATGATATTTGTAATAACAATTTTTTATGTATATTTGTATATACATATAATTATATGCATCTATATAAGAGATTCACAAAGAAAATATCTAATGGGATATTCACAAGGATAATTTTAATAGGGTCAATATCCAGTGGGAGATACATATTAGAAATCTCCACTGTAATATTTATATTATCAATGTTCTATATATGTTTATATATAAAAATTATTTTATATATCTATTTAAGATATTCATATGGGAGTCATAAGAGATTCTAAATAAGGGCATGTAATGGATAATTGGAAATGGTTCAAGACTTAATATTAGGATGGACACATGGATTCCAGTCATTGGTGGTTCTTTAGTGACATCTCCTACTGTCATAGGGATAGAGAATGAAATGGTTCATGCATTATTTTAATTGTATTGGTATGTATGTTGTATCGATAAGTTGAATTCCTTATTTAATGAGAGTGATATTAGATTTTTTTTGAGAAAACTAGGTGTATATGGTATAATTACAAATCATATTTTTTGGATTAATCCTTCCTGGGTTTACTCTATTAAGTATAGTTTTAAATAGGCCAGTGATCTCTCTCCACAAAGGAAATCCCAATAATTTAAAATATATATAATCTCATGATTCCACATAAAGCCTTATTTATTTGATGGAAGGTTTGAGCATGATTTTTTATATTATGGAATTACTATTTTTTCACCACTTTATTGTTAAACATGAAATTATTATTTTACCGGTGGATTTAGATTGTGCCAATAATGAGAAACCTACATGTTCTATGGCTAGGGATGTTAAAAAGGCTTAGAATGTGAGCTTTTTGGCTTCTATTGATCCTTAAATCCATATACCAACATCTCTTGATAAGTGGATATCATAAATCTCTTAGGATATAGTTATAAATCATTTCATGTTGATTTGGAAAATCTAGATTTGTAAAAATGATCTTTTATCCAATTGTATAATAAAACACATATTCTTGTGGATCTAATATGAATAAATATGGATCAATAGTAAAAATACTTCGAAAGGTAGTAGTGTTTCTGCCTGATCTTATTGGTCTTTCTTTATTTGGAACCCCCACCAAAAAGATGCACTCAAAATTTACATTGATTCCATAATTAATGATTATTTGGGGTTTGGTTGTGTGTTATTCATTCGGGATTAATTTGGTTCCATTATCATAGCCATCCAATGACCTTTTCCTTCTAAGTAGAGTTATCCAGTTTTCAAATATCAGTTCAATCTTTTTGGGATGAATTTTTCATTGGAGAGAGGATGGTGTTCCATAATTTTGGAATGATATTTTTAGATCATCATAGATTCTTTATACTCCATGAATGACACCATTCAGTTCTGAGGCCCACTATTTAAAAGAATTAATTCCCTACTTTTTCATTTCTTATCTATTTTATTTTATTACACAATGTGGGAATAAAACCGTGTTTCCCTCCATTTGGAATCTTGAGCTATTTTTGGGTGTGGGAAATTTGGTCATCAATAAATCCTGAACTTATTTTTCTCTTCTTATGGAAGATTCCCACGCTATATGATTGAATCATTATTCTAAAAAATATGGGATATTTTTATGTAAAATCTCTAATGGGTGATTTCTTGGGATAATTTCCAATGGGAATGTCATAGAAAATATATCCCCTATAAGAATTGTATTGAAAATTTCCAATATATGATTATATATTTATATAACTATATGTATCTTAGTTTTCCAATTTTTTTATGTATGTACTGATAACTATATCTATATTTATCTAAATATATCTATTAAAATATAATTATAAATATTTAATGTTGAATATATGTATATACATCTATGCACTTATGCATAAATGTTCATATATTTGTAAATTATGACATTAATTATATATTTATATAATCATACTAAAAACATTGAATATATTTTTATCTACATTAAATTATAAATATTAATTCATAAAAATTAATATAAATTTTAAAATATATTAAATATTTTGGGAATGAAAATATATAAAGATATAAATATATTACAATATTGGATTTCCATGCTCTCAATTTATTATAATAATAAAAAATTATATATAAATTTATATAAATAATAACAATTATAATATATACAATAGAAAGTGCCTCCCTTATCCAGATATCTCTTCCACATCAATCATTGCATATGTGTTTGCCAATCCTTCTTCCCATCCAAATATTTTTTCCTCCTACCTGTATTTCCCCCCTTGATCTTCCTCCACCCCCAGTTTCAACCCCCCCATGTGTGCCCAAAATCCCACTTTCACCATGTTCAATCAATCTTCCTCCCTATTCCACCCCCTATTTCTCCCCGGAAGATTCATCCTCCCTATTTCATACCTCAGGTAACATCCTATACATCTCTTTATATAAACTCTAGATCCATAAACATTCACCCAATCCTCTTGTATAAATCCATATATTCCAGATTTTTGAACCCACGCTCAATCCCTCAGAACAACTATCCTCCCAATCTTCTTTTTGTTTTGGACCCTAGATACTACCCCAAATTCCTTCACCTTAACATTCATTATCACATCCTTTGATTAATTTTTCTCCTTAGATATTTATTATGATTCAACCGAATTTAATCAACCGTGATTAGGTTTCCTAAAAATCACCCTTGCATCATCTCATTCCCATTACCATCCATCAAAATCCTGAAATGCTAAAAATAACTTACACATTCCTTCCATCCTCGATCAAAATATTTTATATTTCCTTCACCTCCACCTATACTCATAATTTCACATCATTATATGATATCATCCAATGTCATTCCAATCTATTCCATCTCATCAACCACCGAAATAATTTTTCCACCAATAAATCATGGTATCTTATGGTATTATACATTATTTTTTTGTTATCTCTTTATTTTTATTTCATCTTGTATTTTTTTCTTTAAAGTATCTCTATAAAATTAATTAAAATATTTCCAATAAAATACACATTTTCATCTTATTATCTTTGTCATCATATCTGGTATATAATTTTTTATTTTTAGTAGGTTTAAAACAGATAATGCATAACATTGACATACATGATTCGTGAACACATAATACTTCTTTCATTATTTGTAATTTTTTTGATTTCAGATTCTCTATTACATGTTTACTATATATATTTAATTATATTATTTTTTTAAATAATTAAATATTTTTGAAAAAAATTTCCCAGTTCAATGACCAAATTCATATAAAAAATTGTAATTGCATTTATCTATACATTAATGGTTCTAATTTACTTCAATTGTTTATGTAGTTGTTTTAACATAAGGTTTAATGTGTAATAATTTTTTAAGAGTCGATGTATTTTTATTTTTTTAATTATTAACACTCTATGTGTCATGGTATTCTTCTAAAATATATCTTTAAATTTTATATTTATAAAATTTATTTTATATTTTTTTATATAAGCATTTAGGGGTATTTTATTTCATTTCACCTACATATCTATTTTTCCTGACATTTTTGTATAAATAATCCATTTTCATATTTTCATTCATAAAATAATCTATTTAAAAAAATATTTATTTTTTATCCTACATATTTCATTTCTTTTACCTAAATTTTATATCACGTTTCCATATAGTTTATTTCATCTACCATTTTATTTTGATTAAAGATAACATTGTGCTTTTATATATAAAACCATGAATGATTTTCCCTTTTCAAATGTTAGGGCTACCACTAAAACATATTCTATCACATTCTAAATGGTAACATGTATATGTTTTCCATTTAAGAATATTTCTTAAAACAAGATTTTACCATTTCCCATATCAAAATATTTTTTCACACAAACATATAAATACATATTAAATTTAACTTATCTCTCTCCATTAATTTCCACAAACAACCACTATACCCTGTATTAGAGAGATTATTTTCATTTATTATTGTTAAGAGATATATAATTAGTGTCTTATTAGAAATAAAACCGAATTATATTTTTTCTAAAAGTAATTAACATAGGTGTATTTTTGAAAAAAAAGTTCTGAATATTTTTTTGTTAAGAATACAATAAAATAATTTTTTATGTGTGTCATTATTTGTTATAAATATTTTTTCGACTTTATGTTATCATATATCTATTATGTTGATTTGTTTGTTTAAACAAACAAATTCAATTAATGAAAAATTAACATGAAGTTAGTTAATTTGTTTCATAATAATATTTAATGAATAATGGGAATGTTGGTCTATATGGTATTAATCCTCTCTCACTCACACACACACACAGTAATCATTTCTCGATGTAGCCTATTGATTGGTGATAGATAAAATATCTCATTGAGTATAAAAAATTTATGATATAATTATATAGATGTTAGTGATCCAAAATAGTGTTTTATGAATTTTTTGGTACCTAAATATATTTCTTCATTCTTCATTTAGATTTTTTTTCAAAATATAATAGTAGTGAAATATATATCATTCCATGTTCCAATAAATTGTTTTTAATCATCCTTCAAAACAAAATTCTACTAAACATTTTAAGGATGATAGGTTTATATATTTATCATTGACTATGTCAAGGAAGTGACTATGATAATGTGCATGTTTTTTTAATGCGATATAATTTGTGCATATATTGATTTTTGTCATTTACAAGATACCTTGTTATATCATATCATTTTCATTTTATATTGATGATCATAACACATACATTATAAAAAATTAGATATAAAATAATCCATGGAGACTAATGATGTGATATTTCTATGATTGAATTGGGTTCTAAATAAGATCTCTTTATTACTTTCGAGTGATGAACTCCTATACCTATCGACCTAGAAAAGATATTTCCTATTACCAGAACTATTGTTTCGGTGAGGAACTCTTATAAATCACAAAAAAAAAATATGTCACTGTAATTTGTTCATCCAGATTTTTTAAAATATAAATTTCAAATCATATGTGTTAATAATTAATTGACAGTTGTTTATAATGAATTATCTGATAAATTTAGAATTTGATGCTCGAAAGGTTGTTTATTTAGTTTTTGATAGTGAAAAAATTTCACTGATATATTATTGTTTGTAAAATAAGATAATCCAAGTAAAATAATTATATAATATAAAAAATATGACCAATAAATATATTTATAATTATTTGATCATGTATATTACATGATTCAATATTATATTCAATCATTTTCATTATATTAATTACTATTTAAAGGAAGTCAGTAGCCAGTTTTGGCATATTAAATGGAAACAATATGGCGATAATCTTTTTCAGACTAACAATATGCTTTTTATTCTTGGAGAATACAAATTAAAAATTATCAAAGTATTTAAATTTGGAAAAAAAATATTAAAAACATATTCGTTTGCTAGACTAAATTATGGTCCATAACAATTTACCATTAAAATTATTTTGTTTTTCTAGGATATTATCAAGAGTGAATTATGGAATTTTATTTTATATTATATGATTTATGTAGCTCAATTAATCCCCTTATCATTAATTAAGATCATTCTATATTTTCAAAATTATAGTTTCATTCCATTACATAGGAATAAATTTAATTATTCTTTTATAAAAACATATCTTCATAAGGGCACTCAATTATCCATTGATTTACTTATAGGAAGTCTATTATTAATATTAATCGCTGTAAATTTTCCATAAATATTTCATCCCAATAGTGTTTTACCTTATGTGGTATATTCGTTTTGATTCCTAATTCCAACACAATTAAAATTATTATATCCTCCCTGACACCTGACCTATATCCACAACCTTTTCCTTATCCATTTTCTCTACTTTAGTCCCTAACTCTGTCTTTACCACTTATATTGCTGGAATATCCATTGATTTCATTTCCTCCACCTTCCTCTCCTCTGCCAACTCTGTCTCTGCCTCCACCTTCTCATGGTATCCTCCTCTGCCTCTACTATAGTATCTACCCCCACCTCATCCTCTTAGCCTTTTTAAATCAATTCTCCTCTGAACCCTTCTATTGTAAATAAGAATCCCTTTATTTTCTACCCCCACTCCTCCATGAAAATTCATTTATCCACATGATCACCTTATATAATCATATACCTTATAAGATTATACTACACCCCAAAATTGGGTCCCCTTCCATAGGTTATATGTAAACCATATCATGTCTAATTAGTTTATTTTTTATACTCTTATTCAATAAATATTAAAGTAATTTTTTCTCTAGTCCCCATCGCTAAATTTTTTAATTTTTGGTTTTTCATTTTTTATGCATTGGATATCCATTTCATCAACTTAGGTAAACATATTTGATCTATAAAAAATTATACAACCCCACTTCCATTACCACATTCATTTTCTATCTTGAAAACCCTATCCTCCACAATCTGATTCTTTTTTCACAAACTTCTTCATTACAAATTAGTTAAATTTTTTTTTGGTTTGAATTATTATTTTATATTGTGTAATGTATAAAATTTCATAATATTGTTCCTCTGATTTTACTATCAGATTCAAACAAAATTC
Organism: Viscum album; assembly: GCA_963277665.1. Classification (NCBI taxonomy): domain Eukaryota; kingdom Viridiplantae; phylum Streptophyta; class Magnoliopsida; order Santalales; family Viscaceae; genus Viscum; species Viscum album. Next base: position 979,589,717 of record OY728161.1, read on the forward strand.
AATTTCAATGTTAATACACTGTATTCTATATGATTATTACTATAAGTATACTTGTTATTTTGTATGCATTTATAATATTAATAAAACATAAACGGATTAAAAAAGAACCAGATATATTATAGCTTGTATATAAAAATAAATTGTGAAATTTTATGTATAAACTAAAATACTTCTTTTTAATACTATATGAATACTCATTAGTTTATGAAATAACAAATAATATCAATTTTTAATCTATTATTCCCTTTTCGAAAAGATGAAATTCCTCCAAAATATTCGTCTTATTAATATTGATTGAATAATTGAATGCTTCTAATATGGTAAATATCCAACATTGAAAACCCACAATCATTGGTTTTTTTTATCATAATGGTTTTTGTTTTCATTATATCATTTAATATTTCTCTAACCTTATAGATTCATTTCATGTCTTAAATATCAACACCAGTTTCTTAATATTCATCTAAAATTTGTTAACTCTCCACTAATATCCATTTAATATTAATTTTTCATATTAATTTTATTGTCAATTATAATATGATCCATATTATCCAATATGTTCTTTGTAAACGTTGTTATATAAATGAAATACATTACTAAATTTAATATTTTTCTATTTCATTTTTTATTTCCAAACTACTCATAAAATATTAGCTCCTTTAATTAAAATTGATTTTCTTATTTTATGTTTTAAAATTATGTTTAAAAGGTCATTTACATTTACATGTTGTGTTAAAGATGGAATAATAATGAATTTTCATTTATGGAAATAAATAAATGTGGTCTTACAAATAAATTTTTTATTCTCACTATTCTTAAATTTACATGAAGAAGAAATTCCTTGGAAAACAGTTATTATTCAATTTCCTTGATGAATTGAATAGTTTTATAACTGTCAGTATCAAATATTGAATACTCACATGCATTGATTATTGGATCATAAATGATTATGTTTCAATTATTTTATTTAATTTTTTTATAACATTATAGATTAATTTCATGTCTGAAATGTCATTGTTTTTTCATCATGTTAATTTAAAATTTATTAACTCATTATTCATTTTCAATTCATCTTAATTTCTACTGCAATATTTACTATCAGTTATTTTTGGATCTATAAAAACATATGTTCAAGATATAAATGGTAAACCTATGAAATTAATTAATTTAAATATAATTTCTCCATATAATTTTTCTATTTCAAAAATATATCATTAGTAATAAATAATTTAAATTAATATTCATTGTTTTTGCTGTTAAGTTTAAAAAATATTTTTTACTCAGCATTTTAACTATAATGTTATCTTAAAATTATATTTCTATTTTATTTTATTATTTTAATGAACCCAAAACATGGGGGTTTATAAATAATGTTGGATATCTCTATATTATTCAGATTAAATGCAGATGATGGTCCCTAAGAACATGGTTATTATTAAACTAGATTTATGAATTGAATGGTTATATTTCAGTAAATATCAAATATTGAATAGTCAAATTCATATATTATTAGATCCTGAAATTTAGAAATTTTATATTTATTCTAATTATTCTGTTACATTTTATATTCATTTCATGTATCAAAATCCCTCTTAGGGATTTTAATTTTATATATAATGGTTTACTATGAAAACTAATTTTCAGTATGTAAACTTCAGGTAATGAATAACATTGGCGGACCTAATACGTGTTCACGTGTAGTAGGGTATGATAATTGAAAATATATGGAATTGTGCCAGTTTAGATTTTATATATTCATATATCACATATATAATTCTCTTCATATGCGAGGATTCAATTTTTAAATAGTAGTCTTTATGTTACCCCCAATAGGTAGATGTTTGTTGCAAAATATATTTTAGACCACACTCTAGACCCAAGGATTCATTTAGATGTTGTTTTTTTATTATGAGATGATATTAAATCATTCATTTGGTTTCTCTAATATAATGTATTATTGGATCATCCTTATTATAATAAAGGCCAGTGAAATTTAAAAAGGAACCATATGAAGTGTCATAGTGGAAGCTCAATGTCGTCTCATTACAAGTGTTTTTCAATAATTCAATTTAATGAAAAGAAATTTTATAGTCAGTTTAATGTTTCATAATATTAATTTTCAAGAAACTATAAAATTTTTATAAAGATAAAAATAAATAAAATTTAATCATCAATGTACATGCATGGATAATTTTATATTGATTTATTATATATTGATTTATTTATTTATACTCTTATTTAAAATATTCTATAATTTTATTAATACTCTTGATATGTTAATATTTATGTGTTCTGAGTTCATGTAAATTTAGTTATAAGGAAATGTTTTATTCTAAATGTGATTATATTGATATTTTTATCTTTAGTATTTTAAAAAAAATTATTTCAGTTATTTGATGTTATGGTCAATTATAATTTTTTTAAAATTTATTTTTTTGACTGACTTGATAACTATGAATCTCTATAATAATCTTAGATTCATTTTATAAATAATAGTCAAAAAGAATAAAATATTGGGATTTTCAAATAAAAATTATTTTCTAATAATCTAAATACTTCATGGATCAATAGGGAAAATTTATTTTTTGGTTTTCAATCCATTAATGTTATGGTATTTATATATTCAATAAGTCATTTTATTTTCGTGTAAAATAAATATAAAATAATTCATTTTATAGTTTTCTATCTACTAATAAATTATTAATTCTGTATAGATAGGGAAAATGATAATCTGGAGACGACTAATTCATTTTATGATACATTGTTTCAAGGTAATGTTTTTTAAAAATATTCTAGTCCATCAATACACACATTCAAGTCCATCCAGGTTACCATGATTCCCAATAGCCTATTCCATGTGAATTTTTTATTTCCATCACATTCAAATTCATTCATTTTATAATTTTATATTCATTATTTTTTTCGATTAAGTTGAATCTAGGGATTCTAATGTTGTTCACAAAATCATGGATCCTTAGACTTTATTCCCTTTTTATATATATATTTTTTAGAATCCCTCGATCAATGTTAACAATTACTATAATTTCACTCTTCACCAGTTTAATTATTAGATTACATGAATGGAATTAGTATGTGTAATATACCCATTCATTGATACCAGTTATACATAAATTAGTTTTATAATTCACTTTTGTCGTATATTAATTGTATATTTCTATAAGTTGATTTCATAAATTTTATAGTATATATATTCTACAAAACTACCATATGAATAGGAATATTTTTTTTAACCTGTCATTACGTTTAGCTATTTTTAAAATATTATCTGGAATATTCATAATTCATTAAATTTATGATATATAAATGTTTCTAATTAACAGTATCATATTTTAATTATTTGAACAACAATATTTTTTGGTTAATATGAAATATAAAAAAATCAGTAATATATATTCCATCCAAGTATTCAAAAGTTTCATTAAATTTTACTATAGAACAATGATTCAAAGGTGTTATGCTTGTTTATCGAAATTACTTTATTCCTTCTATGGGTCATCTGTTTAGAATGTTTATCAATCATTATAATTAAATTCAAAAATTACAATATATTATTTATTTATTGAAATATCGGATTTGAGTTCCAGATTTTATTTTTTGGTCAAGATGATAATAATGAATCAATCACTAATGACGCTCTCAATGGTTGATGAGAAACATTGATTTGCCTGTATTTTAACTAAATATATTCATTATGGTAGGATGAGGTGTGCATATGGTTGGATTCGTGCATTGTTCTAATGATATTTAATGGGATAATAAAATTGGATTCTTTAGTTTTGAAATCCTAGCTCAATCGAATGTTGTCGATTATCTCCGGCAATCACTACAGTTCAGCAGGCTTTAGTAGGGGCAAGAATAATGCTTGACGACTTCTTCATCACCCAAAACATTGGACCACGAATCATCTAATATAAATTATCAAATATGAATTTGAATTGAATATAGATCAAAATGATTCAACAGTGGTGATATTTGGTTATAAATTTTTTTGGTGGTGATGGATTGGTTTTTGGAATAATTTTCAAGAATTAATAGATCTCCTCTGTTCTTCCTTAGGTTGTGGTGTTGTCACTTCAACTATCCACCTTGAGATCATATTCATCCCATTAATGATCTACATATTTTGTTTTTAAAATTTCATTGACCAACAAAACAATATAATTGTTTTATTTATCACATTGTTGATGGAGAAACTCATTGTTAGTATAAATACTATGAAGAAGCAGTATCACACGATCCCATTTTCTGTCACATATAGGGGGTCACGGTCACATAAACTTTTATGAGGTGATCTTGTTTTAGGTTAGGACCACCTAAGAATAGTCACATAAATTATTTTCTAATTTTAAAAATGATTTATTATTAGAAAAAAATCATAGATAAATTTTTTTTTATCAATATTTATATTTCAATTCATAATTTTTTATAATATAAATATAAAATTCACACCTTTTAAATAAAATATTCATACAATATACTATTAATGTAATTATGTTATTCATTCCATATAATTGATGATTATTATTAACACCAATCCTCTTCTACATTAATCATTTCGTTATTGAATTATATATATATTATTCAAACTTTTCATGAAATCATATACACATGTTTGTATATATTATGCATAAATTGATTAAATTTTCATACACATATGCTCGTAAATGAACATCTATATTTATATATAATGTTTTCACATAAATGTTTCACCACCAAACATCACTCCATTTACACCAGTAAATAGTATCCCACTCACATCGTTTCTTATTCAAATATCCTCTTACTCTCCCAATGAGTGAAACAAATTTCACAAACCATCAACAATTCTTTGAAGACAATATTGAAATTTTTAAATTTGATGATCATGATGTTAAAATGAATGGGTTGGGTATTAGAGAATCAATTAATGTTGATATATAACAATTTTAATAATGATTTAATTCTATTTGAAAATATTATTACATTAATAAATGTCTATATATATAAACACACAGATAGACATGTATATTTATGTATATATAAAGAGGTGGTGTATGAAAAATGTGCATCTAAGGGTATTTGTGTCAATAAATTTATTCTCATTTAAAAAAATTGTGACATTGAGGACATTCCACCACCTATTATTATCCTATTTTTCACCTTATGACCACCCAACAACATCCACTATTTAATGTGGTTAATTTAGAGGATTAAAATACCATTTTTACAACTAAGGGAACACATGATGCGGCTCACAGGTAATCCATTCGATGTATTGTTTAGGGTATGTTACGTTTTGAAAAAATATCTCTTGTGAATTGAAAGTTGGTATTACATATAATATAAGAAATTCCCTTCAAAAAATATTCATGAGTTAAAATGGAAATAAAAATAATAAATATTGATTGAAACATGTAAAACAATAATAAAAATATTATTATTATTAATACTACTAATAATATAAATACTTTTAAATATTTTAAAATTATACAATAGTTGAAATGAATCCCTCGCCCCCAACATGTCCTTAGGAAAGCATGTAAAATCTAACTCAGCTGGAATTGACCTGAAGACATTTTTTCTAGATGAAACTATTTGGGTGGGCTCGAACAGTACCATAGCATAGCATAAGACTGACCTAGTGTTAGCCTAATCCGTCGGGCATGGCTGTGTTTTCCCGGTCGAGCCATGCACCTCTGTGATCTAACCATTAATATCAATGCATATAAAATTAATTATAATTTTTGAAAATTACCTTTATAAAATTTTTATAAAATACATATATTATAAAATATATTAAATAAATATATTAGGTGCATCACATGAACTAATTGACCTTGTTAAAATCGTTGAAGACATGGGTAGGGTGTTGGAATCACTAATAATACATGTTTCCTGATTTTTTTCTATTCATTTGGTCTTGTCGGGTGGGCCGCTAGGCCGGGCTTTCAGCGAAGCCTCACATGAGTCAGGATATTTTCAGGTCAGATTTAAACCCTTAGAAGAACATCATTTCATTTTTAAATAATGCGTATAATTAAGGGTCATCCTAATTGTTGGGATTTTGTTTTTATTATTTGAAAAAATGGGTCTAGTGATAGGTGAACCTCATTCCTTCTTCTACATTTTCAGTCGCACAGAAATTAATTTTTTAAAACTTTTAATGATATTTTTCTTTTTTTATTATATATATAATTTAAAATATAATATGTAAGACCTAATTAATTAGTTAATTTAATAATAAATAATAAATAATTATTTAATTTATATATTTAAGATAATTAGTTATTATCAGTATATTAACTATAAGTAGTAATTAATATTGTATTTAATTATGTAATAAATAATACTTATTAATGATATCATATAATACTAATTATTTATTTTATTAATTAGAAATATTAGTTAAAATTTTTGTAATTATTGTGAATATGTTATATAATATATAAACATACATTAATTAATATATTAATAATAAATTTTAATATAATTATATGAAATATTTTAATATAAAAAATAATTATTATTCATTAATTATAATATTTATTATGAATTAATTATATATAACTAATTACTATTAACTATAAGTAATGTATGAATTAATAATAAAAAAAATTATAATAATATGTAAACTTCTAATGTAAATAATAATTATCAATTATACTACAAATTATTAATTCTTTAAATACTAATATGCATAATAATATATACAAATATATTAATAATTAATAAATATATTAATAATATAATTTTAAAAAACTACCATTTCATGTGGTAGGACGGATAGGGTTTATTGGGTTGGGAGTAGTGGTCGCATGGTTGAGTCCTCAAACCAATTTATTATTCTTGGTTGTGTCTGACTGGTGGTCAGTGTAACCTATAATAAAATTAATAATAATTATTATTATTTTAATAATTAATAAAATAATTAATAATATATAATATTTTATTAATAATAATTTTTTTTATCAATATTCTAATTATTTTTGGTATATTTAATAATATAAAAAACAATACATGAGTATTTAATTAGTATATTTTTTATTTAGTGATTAATAATATATTTAATATAAATTTAATTAGTATATTTTTCATTTAGTGATTAATAATATATTTCATATAAATTTAATTAGTATCTTTTGAATGAAATTCATGTATAAATTAATTGTTTCCTAAAAATAATTATAATTCTACTGATTAATTATTTTAACTAAATATAATATTTTTCTAAAATAAGGTGATGCTGATAAATCTAAAAACATATATCATTGATCTCATTTAAAACTTTTGGATTGGTAAATGTATCACTCTAGTTTGGATCGTTGTCTTAGATGCCCCTCCATGCCGAATCTTGGTGTATAGTCAATGTGTCCATATTTTTATTCAATATATATACTCTCACATATTCACATCATATGTAGAATCTATTGTATTTGTCACCACATCATCATGTGTTACAGTAAATGAATTAAATTTCACAAACTTGCATATGTTTCCATTCAAATGGACACATGACCCAACCTATGGCATGGATTAATGGATGTTCGGAATCCCCATGTGATAGAAAAATATTTGTGGCTGTTGAGGAACTCCTTTGTGAAACATTTTACCATCATATTAGTCAGAATCACCATAAATCATTATAATAAGAATCTATAAGAAATGATAAAACAAAAGGAACAATGGAAATGTTGAAAATTTACATCAATATCCATGTATCCAAACAAATTAAATTAGAAAAAAAACAAATATCCTCAGGAATCAATGGAAATCTACCAATTCGATCAACTCTATTACATTTCCCATAGGGCCATTATCAGGAGTACTCATCGCTCCATACCAAACCATACCTTTACCTATGTTAGAAAAAACAAGGTCTACAAACACGCATTAGGTATATATAGCATGTGATATAATTTTCACAAAAGGATTCAGCAAAGTATTCCATGAATAACCATTAAAAAATAAAATTTAAATTTTATAAAAATGAAATACCATTTAATGTCATAACATGATTTAAATTTCATAATAAATGTGAAACACACAAGATTAATTGATTAGTGTGTTAGAAACATATGAATACTAGGAAATCCCTATATAGTTTGTGTGTGTGGGGACCTGAGATCCTCATACACTAAGTGATTTATCCTAGGAATAAAGCACATACTACCCTGTTGAATCCATAACAATAACATCACATCACATATCATTTAATTAAGTTAGTGTTGTTGTTTAATCCTACTTGGGAGGACAGTTTGAAGCACTAGTACCACATATAGTATACATGTCATCCACTACCCACCTTGAACCCTAGGATTCCATTGTCTCCCTTACTCAATTACTAAAAATCACCACCCACATATTGAAAATCTCCAAATTCCAACGCATATCATATCCATCAATTTCCATAGGGTAAATTCATTTCAAATACCTTAAACAAAGACCAAATAACCTTCAAAATCACCCATTTACACAGGTAATAGAATTTAAAAAATAGTTGATTTTGAAAGCCTGGAGATTTATGTTCTAAAAAATTGGACAACATGAGTACACCGAACATTTTCCTTTTAACCACCGAGAAATGATTGAGAAGTTAAATCTAAGGAGTGAGAGAGAGGATCCCATGGAATTATTAATACAACATAAAAATAAAATGTTATTCAACAATTTACAAATTTGACCAACCCTAGATATTAATAGCTGCTATGTAGATATATCTTTAAGAAAGGAGGGAGATACCAATAAGAGCTTATAGGAGACACTTACATTGTATTTCATTAAAGGACATAGGTCAAAATACACTCTAAATTGATTCCCTGAGGGGAGAGGAGAAAAGAGATAATGTACTGTGGGATGTATGTATTGGGAAAGTGGGACAATTTGGTGTGAAATTGGACAAATTTGCAAGGTGTTGTTTATGAAAATAAAACAAATAAAAAATTCTCAAGAACACCATGTTTTCTAAACAATCCACTAAGCTTATCCATACCTCTAGCACCATTGGAAGTGGCCACATGGTTTGGTGACATGGTATGAAGAATTGTAAGCATAAAATGGATGGTTTTTTTGTTTCACTATCTCACCCCAAATGATTTTATGAAGTTAGACCATGGTTTCCCCAAAGCATTCATTAACTAGACTCTATAAAACATCCCAATATAAACCTTAGGATTCAATGTAAATAACATGAAAATCTATTTTTGATAATACATAACAAAAAATAAATTGAAAACTAGAAATTGACGTAATGGGTGTAACAATTATCCCCACCATGTCAATTGTCAACCCCATGAATTCAATGTATTTTCTGATCAATGAGTAGTTATTCCATTTGTCTTAACATAAGACTATTGTTCCCACATATCATGTTAATAATGTCCATGTTTCCAAAGGACCAAATATATAAGAATATATTTCCCTCAAATCACCTCCACATGGGAATCAACATTCAGAACTCGTTTCTCAATCAATCCTAAGCCTGGTTCTAACACAAGATACTCCTTACTCAACACAGGATAATGGAATAGATTATACACATTAAACATAGAGACATAGACAATTTCATTAATTGATATAAACTATGAAGGAAAATTCACATAGGTATGTAGAATTACTGATTCTCTCAGTATTCCTAAAGCGTCCATCATACCTTAGAGTAAGGTTCCATTTCTTCCTAAAAAGATGATGGCCCAAACACAATGTCACTTGTCGAAACATTTATTCATACATTGTGAATTCCGTTATTCCAAATCAATTATTAGAATAAGAAATTTAACAACTATTGGATGTCATCAAACAATTCCTTATCATCGGAATCGTGCTAGTTGTTTCTTGCATGATGCATGGTCCCACTAATGATGTCTCCTGATCTTCTATATAGTAAGATAATACTAGAATGGACAACCATGTAGATCATAAATGTGATCCTTCTTTATCATGGACTAATAAAAATTATAATAGCAAAATTAAACCAACCCCAGATGGTTATACCATTAAACACCACTATCTACCTCACTGAAAGAAATCAAGTATTCCAAAATATGAGTTATCAGCTCTATCTGGAAATCCTTCTAGGGATGGTATGTCATAGTAAGATTTAAATACAACCCCATTTCCATTTAATGGACTTAACAAAAAAGGAGAGGTGAACTAGGGGTCCTTATCAGAATTAATAGAAGATGAAACACCATGGAACCTCAAGAACACATGAACATACATATTTATGAGATCATGTACAATGGTGGTGTATCATATTTGGATAATGTGAGTATTTGTGGTAAAATGGTATCTAAACACCCAAATAGAATTCCATCCCATAATTTTATGGGGTAAAAGATGATAAAATAAATAGATACATCATCCCACTTCGAGGTAGGAATGTGGAGAGGCCAGAGGATGCCTGAGGACCTCTAATGATTATATATGACTTTTTAATAGGATTAACATAAAAAAAATGTCAATGATGTCATGTCTCTTGAAAGAACACCAGAATAAATGTTTCACACTGTAAAACATCATGGTGGAACTCGGATGTAGGGTCCACTATGAAAACTGATAGTCATTCATCACCACCATCCCTAGAGTTAAAAACACAACCAAATAAACTTTTAAGAGAATAAATCTATTGTGAGGAAAGAACCATTGACTGGGTACCTTCCAACCATTTTTAAAATGGTAGGACAACCTAACCACCTACTTATCTAGATTTTTTCCACGATCAGATCTAGATGAATAGAAATCAACATCATGTTAGAAAAAAACCTTTCCTTTCTTGGAATTCTAGGAGCATCGAGGAAAAAATTCCAATATGTTCCTACTCAATCCCAGACTCCTCCAGAATCTAAGGCATCAACAAACAAAATTTGGAATCTACAACTAAATTTCATTTACTATTTTTCTATATGTTGTTTTAGTTAACCCCTTGAAGATACTATTTCCACCATATCTACCACATATACAGATCTTATTGGAAATATATATATATTGTGCATTGATGATTTGAGTAGACTATAAATCCTAAAATAAAAATAAAATGTTTCCAACCCTTGAGGGAGTTCATCATAGATGAAATATTGAGGTCATGTGTTTGGTAATTTCACTCATGTTGCTAGATTTGGGGAGATCGGTAACCAACCAAATGGCCACCTTTCATAAGTACACAACACAAAACCATACTTGATACATCACAGTAGACTATGTAACTCTAACACACCTCATATAAGATAATTATAGGGATATATGTCATCACCTTCTTGATATCTTTAAAAGATTCATAACATTACATGATTGAAGAAAAACATACCACTTTTTTGGTATGATCTGTCATATGTGTGGAAATTATTGATTATTATTTGGTGAACCCAATGTAGTTCCCTACCAAGCCAAAATGAATATGATTTAAAGAGTTTACTTCTTCTCATCCAATAACGCCACTTTTCATAATCTCTATAGATCTAAAAAACCCCAAGTTCTTATAACACATAACCAAGAAACTTGACTTATTGAATCCATACATTTCATTTTAAAAATTTAGAATACTAATGATTTTACCACAATATTCAAATAATGATGATCCCATTTTTACTACACTTATATTCCAATTTAGATGAAAATATATTGTATTCCACCAAAATATAATGTAGGAGTCGTGGTATCTATGGAACACCCAGTTCATAAGAGCATTGAAATCCAAAATAAAAATTATTAATCAAAAAAATATTACCCTGTATCTGAAATGGTCATAATTTTTTAAAAAGTTGTTCTTGGTAAAATCATCTTATCTCACCCTAACATGGAAATTCCATGAATGGTATACAATCAATGAAAAACAAAATTAATCATTTATTTGCGGAAAGTGATCATAAATATGTGGAGATGGATATTTTTTCCTGATCATGAATTGATTCATCCTTTAATAAGAAATATATCCAAACGATAATTAATTTTTATTAATCAAAAGTATAGGATCTATCCATCCAGAGACCATCAGATGAATGAATCGTTGTAACACCAAATCATCCAACTGAATCTTTAACTCCCTCAATTCAATAGGGGTTATATGATATGAAGCGAGGGGAATTATATAGGATGATAAAACCAAAGAAATAGTGAACTCTAGATCCCATTAAGTCTATAAGACAATGAAATAATCTTGGAAATAAATCAAGAAAATCATTAACCATGGATAGAAAGCAACTCTATTAACCCTCCCAATAAATTTCTAATAGTGGGGAGGATCCTTGAAATGAAAGTCTACCTATATATAGAAGTATATGTCCTTCTTATCCAGACCATGAATCCTAGTGTTTCCATTATGTGATGTAATGGAAACCCATCAATAATATCAGTCAATGCGTGCCTTATTGAATTTAAAAAAATTCATCCCAAGGATCTCATAAAAAATACCCTCTCCAGAATAAAAATGTATCATTTTATCATTAAATTTGACAAGGAAATGACATCGGACTTCCCTCAAAAGTCATACTCTGTTTTCTTTCCAAGTGTTGTAATGACCTCCATTTCATATGTAATAATATCGATTGAGATTTTGAGTAAATAAATAAGGTGAACATATAAAAATGAGTGTGAAATTACCATATCAAACAATGTAATTACTATAGATGATACAAAAAGAAAATTACCTATAACTATCATAGGGCCTATATCAGATTCCAATTACACCGAATCCATAACATTCAACTGATTATTAGTCCCTGATAATAAGGTTTGTCTCTAACCCATGGCTAAGTTTTAAGCCAACTCTATCAATAAGAAGATATATCCATCCTACCATGTCCATCAGATAAAGAATCTATTTTCCTAGAAGTATGAGACTGATTTGATGTTTCTGTCGGAGTGGTGGACCTCACACCAAACTAATTGGAAGGAAAATTTATAAAAAACCATTATATGTGGACTATGAACCATAAATGGTGGCATGACCATGGAGGGAAAAAACATGTGGATTGAATGTTCTCGATCCTTCTACAATTATGGAACACAACAATTCCTTCACATGTTGTTACTAAGGGAGGAAATCAAGATGGATATCTAGAGCCACTACCACCTTTTTACCTCTCTCATCCCACTTTATCTTAATTTTTCGAAGATTCAAACCCAAATTTTATAGGCACATGAAACTACCGAGGAAGGCCCAATATAAATACATGATCGATTTCACTCATTAATTATCGATTGATCACATCAATATAGGTATTTATCTAATGATTTAATACAAGATACTATTTATTTAACTGCGACTCAATTTCAAAATTTTGATCCTTCAAACTATCATTACTGATCAACTTGTTATAAAAGATAAATAGATCTACAAAAAGAATGGAATATTGAATCACATAACTACCGCTATTGTAATGAAATAATATCCCATGTATTGGTGATATTTAATGTCTTTGGAAAAAATTTCACAATGAATTTTTCCTTAAAATCATTCCTTCCCTTATTCACAAGATTCCCAACCTGAACCATACTATCCTATAACCTATAACTGGGGACCACCAACATAAACACATTAAACTTTACATTAATGGATTCAAGAGTTTTTAGGAACCCAAATATCCTTTCAAATTTCTCCACCCAATATTTACTTTCCTAGGGGTATGTTCTTTACATGACTGAAGGGGGAATATACCACAGGAAATCCCAAGACCGATCCTTCCTTGGGACATTATTCAACATAAATATCCTACGAAGGACATAATACCACACCTAATATATGGCTATAATATTATAAACTATCTCTTCTATGAGTTTTTGATCAACTGGTGGGCCTTCCGACAAATAATTTTCCTCTACCTCCTCTTACGGATGTATATCAGTTCAATGGCGATGTATGATTCTAAAAAATTCAAAACAAATGAAAATAATAATATGAAATACATCATACCAATATGAACTATATGATAAAAATAAAAAGAAATTTTCAAAAACAAAAATATAATTCATAACATAAACCAATCCACCCTAACATGGTGCCCAGGCCCACTCTACTACATGTGAATTACACCAAAGTGAGTTTTCATAACAAATTCCCCAACATTCCATGGTGACAAAAAGTCTGTTATAAGGTATGTAGGATAAAAACCCCACTCACAACTATCAACTGAATCCTTTATAGTCCCGACAACTATATGTAAATACATTCCCCAAATTAGAATACCCAAAAAAACATAAAACCTTCTCTAATACTATTTTTTCATTAAATGTCACAAGATTTCATTCAAAAAGGCACCAAACCTTGCTCGTGCCATGGCAATATGGGTGTACCCAATCACCATTGGTTGGAAATGTGTCCATGCATATCAAGGAAATACATTGGGATTTATTTTACTAGAACATTATTCAACATCATAATAGGGAATTATAAAAAAATTCTTATCAAAATATAAATAAATTAACCATACATAAAATTAAAGGATATATACATAGTCGAGTAAATAGATAGAAAAAATGGAAAATGAACTAATAAAAGATCCAGAAATCTACTCATGAAAAAATGGTTAATCACCCAATGTGTCTCCACCATCACTTTTACAAACAGGACACTAACATGAGTACCTTACACATCGATGCCATTTTTTCTTTTACATGACTCAGAAAAAATGAGGTCTATATTCACCAATTTCTTTTATTTATGGTGTGATATCACATTACAAGTAAGATCCCACCAGGATTTCTATGCATATAAATTATAATAAAAATGATGATTCGAATTTCCAAATAACTAAAATAGTTTAATTTTAAAAAATAATTTAAACATTATAAGAAAAGTGAATGAAACTGTAATAACTAGTTAAAAGGTAAAACCAAAACATAAGTATTATGGTAAATTACTATATAGATAGAGTATGTGCAGACCTTGGATCCTAAAACTCTTAGTTATCAAAACAAGAATTCTAATTCCTTTCCCATAATTTAACCACAAGTATAACATTATATAATATCACAAATAATTTCTTATTCATTATAGAATAATCCTTCTAGATGGTATAGTTTGAATCTCCACTACCTCATCTTGCACATTAGTCGTAGTCTTTCTAGCTAGAGACTAAGGATTCACACATGTTTCCCCTATTTGTATTGCGGTTGGATCCATATAAACAACTACTATTTACATTCAATTATATATATATATATATTTATGTAAGATAATATTAACATAATTACCTTATCCCATATTTATTTTTCTTATACATTAAATTATTGGGATAATGCCTTAGAGTATTAGTCACATTGATAAGGTCATAACTGATACCCTTTCTGATAAGAACATTGAAGTGATATGATTATATTCTTATATATAGTTCAATTATTGAATAATATAATATTATAGGGTAAATTATAATAGAGTTTGAGGCGTGACTACTCATAAGTGGATGGGATTTCTTCTCATAAAGATCACACATGATAATATCAAAGTATGATGATTATGATAATAGATCTATCAAAAAAATTCTATATGATTATGTGTCATCAAATATTCCAATATTTGAATGTGTCTAACGATACAAATACTTGGATATTATTATTATTAACGTATGTTATGATTCATTCACATAGATGTGTTTCATAAACAATGATAGTACCAATTGATGGAGAAATTGGATAGGTTGGTTGCATCCTGAGTAATGTGTTATTAATAATTAGTCATGGAATGATTTTTCCCTTTTCCATTTATAGAATATGATATCATGATCCATTAATAGAAATATAACTACAGAATTAAATTCAATGGACATAGTGTAACAATGAGTTTATTTCACATATTTAAGGAAATACATATCAAGAACCTACGTTGATGAAATTTGTGCGCAACCTTCATGATGAGATATTGAGAAAGAAGATTATATTATTTAATGGTAGTTTATATGTGGTATTTGACATTCAAATATTATTTTATTTATATTCTGTTCCTTAACATGTGGATGGATAGTAATAATAATATATAGAATTACCATGTAGTGAAAATGGGAATTATTCTTAGAGGGTCACACTCTATGTGTTTCTATTTTTCTATATTAAATTATATTTGAATTTCATTATTGAAATAAATAGTATTTTTGAGACTAGTAAATAATATTTTTCTAGTTTTATTTATTTGGAATACAATAATGGTAATAATTAATTATTATTTTGTTAATAAATAATTTATTTGATTATTGAATATATAATAAATATTTATTCTTTGGATTTGTAGTAAATTATTTATCTTATTTATTGGATATTTTAATAATTTTTTACTCAATAAATTTTAAATGAAATAGTTTTTATGAATAAAATATAAATTTAGGTATGCAGTAAGTTTCATGGAGTTTTAGGGTAAAATGATTATATCAAACAAGGAATATTTATTTAAAAAGGGTAAAACAATATCTATCATTTCACAAGTTATTGCATGTCCTAAAATAATAATTATATTTTTACTATATGTAATAGAGTGTATTAAAGATTATAATAATATTCAATGGATAATATAAAATTTAATAATTCTTTAACCTATTCATGAAATCTAAAAATAGATTTTTATGTCTATTGATTAAGGATAATCGAGAATTCAGAATCGATGTGTACAATCAATTTCTCTCTCGAATCCCCCTTCACTCTTCCTCTAATGTATAATAAAATCTAGATGGAACCCTTAATGTTTGAAGGATGAGCAATCCAGATAGAATATTCAAGATGATTGATTCACCATTCTTGTACCTAAAAATAAATCATTGTATATCAGTGTTCGGAGGGTCATGTATGGGACACATCTAGTGGGATTTAGTTCTTGAATAATTAAAACACAACATCCATAAATTGAAAACTATCTTTCGGACAATCAAAAACATCATTAATGGAGATATTCCCTAATTGTATCTATTTATTCATTCATATAAAAACAAATCAATTATAAATTAAATGTGAAATAATCCTCTCTGGGTTCTAGGATTCCCTACATCATTATTTGGTGCAAACATTTCATTGTTCATTGAATTATGGTCATGTAAAATAGTTTGAATGATCCATCAAATTATCCTATCTATCTTAGATTAACCACCCACTAAGGAACTTCTCCTACACCTTGACCCATCATTTATATCAAGTAATAATAAACAACTTCCAAATATTGCCAAACACCACGTGTCTGATAACATCTTTTCCAACCATTTATTTAGTGTGAATCCCTTTTCATGGTGACACACACACACACACACCACATTAGCTTTGAAATCGACCCTTTACCCACAGAACACAATTTCATTGGTAATTGAATTAAGAATCAAGAAAAATTGATTTTTCAGATAATGGAATGGCATGAAATCAACTACCATTTTCAATGAAACTAAAAAACCAATTTAGAATAGAAATAGAAAAATAGTGGGGATCTAATGGAATCTAGAACAATCCTTAATCATAAAACACCACACATTATGGTCGGATTAGGCCAAAAATATACCATGACAACCATCAGGTAGTAATAAATTTATGAAATAGGGGATGAGAGAAAATAAATAAGTGAGATGGAAGATTTTCATGTAGTTTAATTTAATAAATGTAGGTCAAAAGCCACCCTAAATTAAATCCATGATGGGATAGGATAAGGGGGTTGATGTACCTAGGGTTGGGGGAATTATCAATGGGAGAAAATTAAGAGTGAAAGATGTTAAATAATATATTGGTATCTAAAAAATTTCAATAAGAATATCACAAGGTTTGGAAACAAAATTTACTAAACCATGTGCCAACAAAGCCGGTGCCTCTAGCTCCCCTACTATAGGTCAAATGATTTTACAAACCATGGTCCAAATAGTGTGGGTTCTCTAGTTATTTTTTCTCATCCCTAACAGTCTTCTTAGGTTAGCACATGGTTTCCTCTATCCATGTTCGAATAGTTCACAAAACTATATCTCCCAAAAAAAAAGAAATTTTCACTGTAAAATTCCCATATAATATATAGATGAAAATAATGACAAAAAATTCTTGACAAAAACTAAAAATGGTACAGTGGTTGTGACATCCCATGTCTCCTCACCAGTACCCAATCATATCTTGAATGAAAGTGGTTGTTGGATAGAACAATCTCCAAAATATATAGAATATGGCTGCATTCCATTGGGTATCTAATCACCTGGAAAAAAATGTAGACTCAAACACACTCCCCTCTCTATATATCAATAAAAAATTACCTGGATAATTTAGAGAGTTTTTTATAAAATCCCAATACAATTCATCAAGGAAATTTATTGTCATAACATGTGGATGTGGTTCATCTATGAATGTATGTGATGGAGTATCTAGTTGATAATGATGGAAATCCTCCCCCTGTTCCACATCATCATGTGGATCATCTATAAAATGATTATAAACCTATTACACATCTATATGAGGATAATCACCCTTATCATTGTTTGACACCTAAATGAAAAAATCATGATAAAACACATCCAATGGAAAATAGTTCTTACACATTGAAAATAGTTCTACTCAAATTTTCCTCCAACCACCTGATTATAAATATTATTTACATGTATGATAATATGACAACATAGAAAACAATTTTGTAGTTAACTAACGATAATAATTTATTTTCAAAAGTTATAAAAATTAATATCATGAGATGATTTTTTCACCTATGTTTTGAAGATATAATTATGAGGTCATTTGGTAAAAGGGAAAATGTTATTCATCAACACCATGAACCACAAATCGGTACCCCGACCAGCGGCACAATGTGGAAACTCCAGTGTTCTTCCCTGTATGCCGAAGGTGGCCAACATGTAATTTGGGAATAACATGGTACAGTGGGGAGACTATACCAACATATCAATTTAAATAAACATTTAAAATAAATAAAATCATTTATATATATAAGTATATGTCATTGAAATGACATCTAGGAAAGTAAAAACAATAATCAAAATCAACCATACCAAAATAAATGAACTGTGTATTATTAATGTCATCAAATAAAAAAACATGAAACAAAATAAAAAAATAAATGTCTAGAAGAAACTGATAAAATGGTAATGAGTCTATTTTTGATCATATATTCCCATTCTCAATCCATGATGCTGAAGCCCAAACTAACAAACAATTTGAATCTCCTTAGGAACTAAATTATCATTGATTCTCGAGTATGGTGTGATTGAAACTAATTTGGACACATACAACAATGTCCATAAATGTTACCATTCAGATAAATAAAGTTCGTATATAAGTGGTCATGTTTAAAAATTTAAATATGTTTCAAACAATTTTTAAGAATGAAATTATCAACTAATACCTTGAGATCATGGTGAGACCTGAGGGTAACTATATATAAATACATATTTGATTATAAATAACACAAATATTTATAATGGTTAAAATTTCAGTAACATAACATCAATATAAATATAACCTTGTTGAAAAAATATATTCTCCAATGTAAAAGTCAATAAAATTCACATAAAAGACGATGAAATGTTATAAAATGATTAAAAACGCGGGTATCCCAACTAAGAAACCAGTTTTGGAGGCCATTTAAACCATTTTGACCAACAAAAAAGTGGATACCAAGTTTTCGTCAATGGAATAGATATCTTCACAAGATTGGATTTGACATCTCGTAGAGCCCAAATAGACACTCGGATCAATGGATAGGGTAATTTGAAGATCAATCTACGATTTAAATATATGTTAAGATAATAATTACTTAAATAATTATATCTATCACCAAAATGTAATCAAATGTTTTTCAATCAATAAATGTTTTTCATTTTTTAATTAATATTGATTTTTAATTATTTTATAAATCACATTACACTAGATTGATTAAAAATTATCAGTAAATAAATATTTAGATTTATATAAATAATATTTAGTAAAATATATTTTAATAATATAAATATATTTAAATTTAAATATCAAAATACTATTTTTAATAATATATAATATTTTTATGATGTGATCATTTTATCAGCACTAGAAAAACTAATGATAATGACTGTTTTAAACTGTTCTCATAATGGGTGGTCTTTATCAACAATAAAAAATGGGGGTTTATGATTAGTTATAATAAAACAACCAATTATCATCACTTTTATCAGTAAATGTTAAAATTATTCTCCTCGTGAAAGATAGAAAATCACTAATAGAGGTGGGGGATTTTATGAGTTCCAATAAATTTACAATTTATTATCACTATTTGCATCCACAAATTAAATCACCCCTCTATTAGTGTTATTTTAGCGATGATAAACGGATGCTATTAATAATATTTATTTTTATTTACTAATTATTGAGACCGGTCCCATCCAATTCTCATCCAACACCATATATCTTATGGTTGGAGAAACCAAAGGTTTGACCACTATGATCAGTTTGTACACATGGATGCCTTTTTCCTACCGATGAATAATATCATGCATGGGTCCATCATGTGCCTACATTCATAGTTGAAATAAAGAGTTTAATGTGGGATGATTGGAACCATGTTATATTGGTGATCCATGTGGAGATGGTGCATTGTGGTTAGGGGGATATTAATGAGAATACATAAATTCTATAGCACGAACCACAGGCTATGGTTCTCTAGCAACACATATATATTTTTTGACCATGACCACTATATAGGAGTCGAGTAATATTGGTTCTCACCCATATTTTATTTCTTTTAAGGCTGACATCATGCACTCGATGAAAATTCCTCCTTCATCCATCATAATCTTGCACATCTGCTACATCCCTTATAGGAGGAGGATAACATGTTAGTGGGACACATATGAGTAATTTTATAGTATAACACAAATCAAGAAATGTGGTGTGGTATATGGGTTTTAGTACATGAAATTATGGTTGTAATGGACCTTTATTTTTTGGTGTAGCTAATAAGGGTTAGTCAATGGTGTATGAGAGTGGAAATCATTAAGTCAAGCCGAAAAATAATTTTCTTATATTGGATTGTGTCTGATGGGGGATAGTGTGACCAAAAATATAAATAAAAAAATGTATCATTAATTTAATAATATATAATGATGATAATAATCTATAATATTATAATAATAATACATAATTATATTATAAACTTAATTTTGAGTAATATATTAAAAATTATAATAATTAATACATGTGTAATTAATTAATATATTTTATATAATTACTGATTAATAATAATGAAATTATAAATTATAATTAGTGTTTTAAATAACGTTCAAGTAAAAATTAACTCACTCTTAAAAAAAGTTATAGTAAAACTTATTAATTATGTTGTATAATTAAATAACGTAGTCTTAAATAATATGCAACTGAGAAATTGTACAAACCTATAACATCAATATTGGTAAAAAGGCATAAATGGTAAATGTATCATAGTGGTGTACATACCTATTAAAATTCCCTTATATGATACATCCTAGGGTATAATCAAAGTGTATATGGAATATTTATCAACGTTTATTCTTTAGAATATGCACATCATTTGCATAACTTTTTATAGTTTCTACTTGATCATCCTTTGTGATAGATGGTGGCTCAAAATTCTCCTCAACCATATCTTATCACGGTTGGATGTAAAGTGGGTGATTTCTATAAATCTATACCATATATGAAGAGGATTGTGGTTTTGTTTTTGGTATATACTCAACAGTGAAAAATTTGGACTCAGACACACTATAATCACCGTCTATAAATGTATTATAATCGGAATATGGAATATAAAGATTGGTAATATCACTTGTAGATGCATCTATGACCACTATATGTATTGCCTGTGGATGTGGGTTCTCTATCAAAGGATGTGGATGACCATCTATTTGAACATATTATAGATCCTCATTGTTCTCCAATTCATCATGTTGAAAATCCGTAATATAATCATCACTATATAACACATCCATATAAGGATCATCACCAAAAATATCATCTGACACATTAAAAAAAATATAATGATATATCTCATCCAAGGGAAGAAAAAACATTTCCACCACTTAGTGAAAATAGGTCAGGGAAAATGTGACCCCAAACACGAGATTAGATATGTGATTAACATGTTCTATATGATCATTGTATATAAAAAAATTTATTGTTCAAAAGATAATTTAAAAGATATAGAAAAGTGTGAGTAATTATTATCATTTGATAATGGCTTTTATATGTTGTGTAGATTATATAAATATTGTCATATTGTACTAGGGTGCATTTAATTTCTCATATCCCTAAACAGCCAATTGGTACCTAGACTCACAGAGCACTGTTGTGCCTCAAGCACACCTCCTTGTACTCAAGAGGCTGCCAAATTTTCCTGCTAGTCTAAGGTGGTAAGGTTGAGAGACTCTTACATCATATCTACATAAATTTACAGTGGAAATAAATATAGTCATATTCATCTATAATGATATTTTAATGAAATTAAATATATGAATCTCGTGAAAAATTATCAAATTCAAACATGAAAAAATAAATGATTTATGTACTGTACATAAAATGAATTCATACAACATGGCCCAAAAAATGAATGAATCCTAGGAAAAACACTAAAAACGGTCCTCATTCATTCCTTGGTCCCAAATTCTCATGCTATGTCCAATATTCCCATGCCCATACATATAAAAACGTATCATATTCAAAGGAACCAAATTGTCATGGTGTCCCAAACATGTTGTGTTTAAATCTCAGTAGTCCACCACCAATGATTTCCCAAAATATGGGAATCTAAAAAATTAATAATCATATAGAATCTCTTAAGGAAAATAATTTATAAGTTTTAATATATTTTTTAATAAATGGAAACACAACCAATGAGACCCCATTTTTGTAGTGACACACGAGGAATGATATCTATATCAATATAATTTATTATAAATAATAATAAATTTTGAGAAATAATAAAATTTCAACACCATTACACCCATATTGATGTAACATCTAAGAATAAATTTCGTCTTCACTGAAAGAATATAAGAAAACCATCTTAGATAAAGGTGAAATTTCATTTAATCTTAAAAAATTACAGATTACCAATAAAAACACTATTTTTAAGGAATTCCAATAAATTTTTTCTAATAAAAAACATGCTCATAGGTTTCCTCATTCAAAATTACTTATATTTGTTCAGAAGAGACGATTTTAAATCTATCAGTGCCCAAATGGAAATATGGATCATAATTTATGGAATTTTGATGTTCAAGTCAGGTTTTCGACATATATTGACAACTTAATTAATTTATAAATTCGTTCTATCCCCAAAATATTATTAAATTCAATTTACTCAAAATTAATTAGATTTTTTTAATAATAATTACTTTTTAATTATTTTATGAATCATATTTAACTAAATCTTTTACACAATATGTGTAAATATATATTTAGTATTGTATAAATCATATTTAAGAAAATATATTACCAATTTATCAATATAAATAATTTAAGATAGAAAAATATTTTTTGTAATATACTATTTTTAGGAGGTAAACCATTTATCGACACTTAAATCATAGATAAAGACAGTTTTTGACAATAATAATTAAGGGAGGTCTTTATCTTTGATAAAAACACATATAAAGGGGTTATTCTATCAGTGATGATAAATGTATAATTTATCATCTCTTCTTGGTATCTATGAAAAAAATATCCTGTTTTTCATCTCTAAAAAAATTATAAACATGGCCTTTTATTAGAACCCATAAATAAACACCCATAATGAGTGATTTTATCACTACTATATTGGGTAGCACTAAAAAAGTTTTATCCTATAGTAGTGACAATTAATTTGTGTCCGTACCATATGTTGTCCTATTCCATAATTCAAATTGATTGAGAAAACATGTGTTTAGCAATTATACCATAAAAGATCATCCAGAGTCAAAGTCACTGACTGTTTAGAAAAATAAAGGAAAAGTACCGGAGGCATGCAATACAAACTGGATCATACAGTGATATGTCATAGAAATCATTCCCGCCACCAAACCTGTTTCCATATCAAAGATTGATTGCCACATCTATTGTAGCCGACGCACAATCCATACTTGTATACTGCTTCAGAGTAATCACATACTGTCATCTTATATTTAATTGTTACAAATACATAAACTCCTCAGAAGAATTCATTCGTTTCCTTTGTTGGTAGAAAATCTGGTATACAATAGCAATTATAAATTGTATGGAGAATCATGATTCTTCATAATTTTTTACTTATGATAAGCACAAATAATAAATTATATATTATTATAGATTCAAAGAAAACCATTAAATGTACTGGAATAATTCACTTTTAAGGATGCTTAAAAAACACCTTAAACAATAAATATCGTTTGGTTGAATGTGAGGATGAACATAAGAACAATAATAAATTGAAATAAATTTCCCCCATGAGTTTCCAAATAGTTGTGATTGTAGATAGTACGCCAAATAAGACACCTTCAACTATAATATTTGTTCACATATTTTCACAAACCATAATAAGGTTAATCCCCCAAGATTATGTATTTGTTGATATTTTTGGTGAGGTAAACCTTGTCTACTGGACCCCCAAATTAGTTTTTGATGATTCCTTAAACGCATAGAAGCTAGGAGCCCTTGATATATTTGAAGATCATGGCCATGATTGTGGAATAAGAAGTGAATTCATTGTTATAGAAACTCTTGTATCACATCTCTTAGATAATGAGGTCCCAAATAAAAAAATTCCCACTCATTCACTGGATAGGTCTGTATCATGAGGGTTTCCAGAAGAGATTATAGTTTATATTTAGGCTTATATTTGTATTTATCAACCCAGAGTAACGTCACTCAATAATTATAAAGTGTTGTATAAGAAGGATTTTTATATATGAATGAATTATTTTGTTGAAAATATGGGAAGATAGTTCTTTGAATTATATTCACATTTAACAGACTTACGTAAATAGATGAATCGTCTCCTCCACAATTCCAACAATTTAATTAATTAATGGTTTATGTATGGAGGCGATTATTGGATTATTGGAACCAAGATATTCAGGTACTCCATAGCTGGATTGCTCAATTATTTTGGGGATGAGATATTAATGAGTTTATAGTAATTCAACATCATGAAAAAAAAGATCTGTTTCTTCCACCTCACCAAGTCACTATTGACATGGTCCACTATAAAGAGGATAATTTATATTTGGTCTCAGCCATTCATCCATTCCATCAAGGCTGGCATTATCAACTTGATGATGACGTAGATTTAAACTATCATAATATTATAAAACTCTTATGTCAATTGTGAGTGTGTGAAATCATAATAGTGTAATTCTAGAGATTCATTTTCTATTGTAACAAAGACCAAGACAAGTGGAGTGACATATGGGGTTTGAGAAAATAATTAATGGGTGTAATGGAACATTTTATTTTTGGTGTTGTGGATATTGGGTAGGCTTTTGTGTATAGGGCTCATTGAGAAGACAATGGGGTAGAAACCCATTGGGTTATGGTAAAACACGATGACCAAAACTACAAAGCAGGAGCTGTGTACTATAAATCTAACTGCCTAACTAATCATGAAATACAAATAATATTACTATGATTCAATGAACCTATGTTAATCTTCCCTATTTTCAACCAAAAATGGTTTGTGCCGACTCAAATTCCTTGTAAAAAGCATCTCATGTCTCTGATACTAAGTTAGATTCACTGTCAAGATGAATTATATTTAAGTTCAATGTCTATTGTGATGGTAATTAATATTTTTACATGGATTGTGGATTATTATGGAAAATTATATGAGCTAGAATTGAATAATCATTGACCCAGTTAATATATATTTTGAATTATTAATTTCCTTGAAATATATGACTCATTCCTCTGATGCCAGAATACTACTATTATAGGTATGAGAATATATCAAATGTCTCAAAATTATACATCATAATGAATATATTAGGGTATGTTTCATTTTAAATAAAATGATACCATTTGACCCTTGCTCTTAGTGATGTCTCAAGTTGAATCCATGTATATTTCTTCCTTGTATTTGGGAGATACATACATTCATTGTTTATGTATTACAGATCAGCACATCAATGAAAAAATGATATTTTCACAAGCTATATCAGATACCCTAGTAACCTAATACTCATTCTATCCCATAAATTGCCTAATTAGAGTTCCCAATTTCAAAATTCTAGTGATTAGAGCCTTACATAATATATGGAAAAATATTAAATTATGTTTCTACTAAACAATGAAATATAAAGATAAATGTTCATATGATCAATACTACAAAAAAGGATAAATATCTTTAAAAAATAAGGAAACCAAAACCAAAATCAATAAATAATTAAATTACTTTATAATTTCGAAGAAAAAATATCAGATATAATAATGGACAACATCTCTACCAATCACCTACATAAATTTGGGTCTTAAGGATAAATAACATCTATCATCTCCATGTCGTGACTTACATTTTCCCAAACCAAAAATAAGATAAACATTAAATACCTTATACAAATAGTAGTGTCTAATCTATAAATACCAGTAGGTTATCTCCATGTGTTCCATACACAGTACCAAAACAATAAATTAATTATTCTATCAATTTAAATAAAAATAGTCATGAAATTTCACTTTCACAGTTTAAAATAACAGGATTGCAGTTGGAGTTATGAATGATATATCAATTAAGTTTTAATTGAATATTTTCTGAAAATTTGTTTACATAAATCAGTTGGTCTGAATAAAATAGTTCAATAATAAATGACATGTATAAGGAATAAAATAAATAAATCACCATCATAACGAGCCATGTAGTTGATTATATTCATTATAATTGGATCCTCAAAATTCCCAATAGTCAACAAATATCTTGATTTCTGTGAAATATCAAATCAAAACCTCATTTGGGGAGTATCTATAGGAATTCCAACTAAACCCCATTAGGGGAACCATTATCGGAAATCAAGCCAATATTTCTTATGTCAGTGGTTTCATCAAAATTATATTTTTTTGGGATTTAGATACTAGAATCCTTATCCCAATTACATAATTACTAACCATGATTTCATGTTCTTCAATAAATCAACAAATCAATCAAATTGACCATAATTTGTTACAAAACATTTAAAATTAAATTTCCCCATTTTGGTTTTTTGTATTCTTTTCTCATTTAAAAACCAATTCATAGGTTTTGATCATTTCATGACATTTTAATTTATATTTCAATTTAATCCAATTTCTCAAGATCGACATCATATCAGTTAATAAAAACAATTTCAATATCAATCCATCAATTCGATAGTTTTGTTTATAGAAAAATCATATTAGGTTGGGAAATATATTAAAATTTCCTTTAAATATCATTTCTCAAATCCAATATTGAGGATCATGCAAGTAAACTTTATAATTAATTTATTTAATATTTTACGAAATAAATACATGGTCTTAAGAACTTTCTTCATTTGTGTATTTTAATCATCCTAAATGACCCTTTTTGTATTACCTTCATTGTACTACGAGTATACAAGGATAGAATACCTATAGAGGTGATGCATGCATTCACCTATGATCCTTGAGATAAACTACATGATCTCTATGTTATAGTATGGTAATTCAAATGTATTTCCTTTTTCATTTCGGATAACTTGGTCTATGGTATTAATGAAATATATCATTCACATAGCCTTCTTAACTGTGAGAGAGGAGGAGGAGGTGAAAGAGAATATACTATTTGAAAAAATTCCCTATTCTCAATTCAAGGTTTCTTTCTAAGATAAACATAGTAATATTTTTATAGAGTTAGGATATAAGTTAAATTATTATTATTTTACATATTGTCCCTTAGATAACATTTTTTACCTTTAATAGACCACATACCATAGAATAATAATTATATTATTACATGTTGTGGTGTGTTCCAACTTGCACAATAACATATATTATATAACTATTTTGTTAATTAATATTTCTGACCTAAAATAGTCTGGATCCTTTTGAAATCCTCTTTCATTTATTGAACTACTGAATAAATATTTTATTTATAAATCAATATTTTATTGAAAATCTAGTGACCAAATATTTATTAAAATTCTCAGTAAAAAGTAAATGTTTTATTTTCAAGCCGGTGAATAAATATATATTTAATTTATGTGATCATTATGACATGGATAGAAATTTTCCACATACAAGAGATTAATATTTAATCCATTATATTAACTATTGTTATATATAATTGAGGCTACTGGAAAAACATAGTTTGTGACCCTTTAGGATTCGTTTTCGATGGGATTGGGTGGACTTGACTAATGTCCAAGATTACATTCTAGAAATGGATCATGGAACCCAAGTGAAAGTACTTATTTTCACAACATAGAAAACCACATCCGAACACTTACAATGTTATATAATCCATTTCTCAAAACATATCATTAATTAGGTTTCATAACCTTTTCACCAAAATATATGCTTGATATGGCTTTCATTGAGAATCTAAAATAAACATGTCATTACACCATGTCCATGTAATTTAGTTTCAATGTTATATTTAAATAAAAGGGATGATATTTCTGCATCCATATATATGGATGGTACAAATCCTTCAATGTAAAAATCAATAATGACTTGCCACCCATGATGTACCCAATGTTTCAAACATTTCAATGAATTGTAATCATCATGGTTTATGAAATACATCTATGTAAATGAGTTATGACATGCACTAATAAAAAACATGAAGTATAAGGAGCATCACACATGCACATAATTAGGAATTTCAAGTGAAACAAAACCATTTATATTTCCTACTGGTTGGTTTTTTATATTAATCTCCCATCATAGAAATTACCATGTGTGAACATCATGAGAAGAAGCCTCATCTTCTTATAATTACCCACACATGACAGTCTATGTACTATGATTCCCACCACAGTACATTATTCGTCCTTAGAATATTATTTAGGAATATCATCATATCATATCAATGTCTACATCCCAGCGGTGTATTATTATGACCTTATCAATGAAAAAAATAAATTAGGACATTATTAAATTATGGTCTTGCAGCACAACAAAAAATATATAAGAATTAGTTTTATTAATATTAAATAAATTTCAAATACATGTAATATAAATAAAAAATAGTTTTTCCTATCACACCAACTCCCACAAACTCCCTCATGGAATTGATCCAACAACAGATGACCATCAGTCAAATAGAGCTCACATGATAGTCACATTTCTGCTGAGTCTTGCCTTTATTCAAGGGGTCCTTGATGATTTATTTTTTTATATAATGATCACTAAAAAATAATATCTCTTAAATAATATCCCTTAATAGATGATTCTTATGACATATGTGCTTCATCTGTTGATGTGACATTGACTCTATAGAAAGATCCACTGTTGCATATTATCAAAATAGAGTGTGATATGATCATTGCTACTAGATAAAACATCATGAAATTGGAATTTTTATTCATTCATTCATCATATTTAGATACCATAGAAGACTTAATATACTCAAAATCTTCTATAGAATCTGCCACCATAGCCTGCTTTGTTCTCTTCTTGCCCACAAAACCTCTGTTAAATGTGAATATGTATCCCATTCGTAACATCATTTAATAATTAGCATATTTGGAGACAATAATATCCATATCCTATGATTATTAGTTCCATATATTATCCATATACCATTATCATATCTTTATTATTCCTCAGATACATAAAGACAGTCATTACTAACATCCAATAGCATTCACCTGGATTAGCATGATATATTACTACCACACATAATGTGTAGGAGACTTATAACCCAGTACATAACATGACATATATGATTGAACTCATCACTAATTCACATAAAATCCTTGTCATTCTGTTTTCTTCCACATGTGCTTGAGGACACATTTTCATGGACTGATGAATGGCAGGTGATTGTAGAAACAATCCAGTCTTATATTTTTCCATAATGAATCAATTCATTATCTTGTTAATGTATGTACATTGACATAGTCTGAGAAACTAGTTAGATATATCAAGATGAACCTTGATCCCTCAAATATATTCATCCTCGCCGAAGTCCTTCATAGAAAATTATTTCATTTTCCATGCCTCAACAGACTGTAAGACATGTATTTCATTTACAATGAATTATATGTCATCAACATATACAATTAATAAAATAAAAGAAATCCCACTAAACCGTTTAGAGACACATGACATTAATTTGTTCATTATAAAACCAAATCATGTTACAGACCCATAAAAATGAATGTTCCATGACCTGTATGATTTCATTAATCCATAAAATTATCTTTATAAAATATATACCTAGTTGGAAAACTATAGAGTCAAAAACCATCAAGCTATTCCTTGTAGAAATATTCTCTCAGGATTCCAATATAGAAATTTATTTGTATATAAATTTTCCAAATCTCATTATCTGGGAATGACAAAATGATAGTTATAATGTAGATGGATTTTAGAATTGCAACCAGGGGGAAGGTTTTTTCATATTCAATTCACATATATTATATAAACTCATTTTAACCATTATTTCCTTATAGGTACTTAATTTTCCTTCATTGTATCATTCCATCCAGAATAATCCTTTTAAAAGAATGGAATTTACGTATAATATTGGTTATAAAGAAATCTAGACATTGTTTTGGTACATGGAATTAATTTTTTAATTAAAAAATTCCTTCCACTTGTAAAAATCATAAAGATTATTACTTTCATATTGGTTAGAGGGTCATTATTAAAAACTAATAATGAGTCCTCATCATCAGTGACTAGAAAATCATACCGTTATAGTTATCTAACCACTCTTTTAATTATATATTGTAATTTTTTATGTAGAACAATTTCTTCTTCCACATGACTTCGAGGAATTTTTATGACACCAACTATTATGTATCTTGATCATATACTTCATCGATGTCCATCCTTCTACCACGATATAAATCAGAGATGAGATCCTCCTCAGAATATTTGAGATGTCTGTCAACCACAACCTTTCAAATGAAGGATTATATCAGGAGTATCCCTTTGCTACTTTGGAATATCATATAGACATACACATTATGACATGGGGTGAAGGATTATTACTTTAACATTCCATAAAAAATTCTTCCAAACATCACACAAGTATGTAAAAATATATGTTTATTTATATTCCATAATTATTATGGCATATAATAAGTTGTATAAGTTGGAACTTTGTTTATTATGTATAATTATGTTTATAACTTGTATCCTTAAAAGGATAATAAATGAATCCCATGACTCATCATTGATCTTATGATGTCCAACAAGGTGTGGTTCCTCATTTTAATTACACTATTCCTCTATGGTGAATAATGATGAGGGTCCTGAGATAGAATTTGGATGCCTGTAAATATTCAAGGAAGTCTTGATTAAGTTATTCTCCACCATGGTCTCAGTTAAGTTGATTAATATTCATACCTTTATGATTATCATCTACATTCATGTAATCCCTTATTTTATCAAAATAATCCAACTTATACCACATTAAGTAGACATATCCATATATACTAAAATCATCAGTGAAATTAATAATATATGACTTCCCACCTATTTCATAAATAGGAAATGGTCCACACACATCAGTATGGAATAAATCATGAATATGATTATCCATTTAATATTTACCAATAAATGGCCCTTTGGTTATTTTTCTTTGTAAACACTAAAAAAATACAACAATTTGTTTTATTTCAAAGTAATATATATATCCATCTTTATTTAATGTAGTCCTTGATAGATATAACAATAATTTTAGATCTATTTGATGCTAGAATAACTAACTCTCCTCGATCAATATTTTTGAATTTACATGGTTTATATATTTGAATAAATACGTGAGCCTCAAAATATGTATCTAATACATAATTTTTTGAAATATATATGTTGTAATAAATAAAAAATGCACCAGAATCTCTCCATTACTTTCCTAGATTGATGCAGTTTTTCTTCCAGAAGCAATTCTTACCACATGAGAAATAGACAACATCATGATCCTTTTTATTCCCCATGATATTTCTCTTCTTGGAAAGGCATGAATAACATTTGGTCTTAGATGTATTCATTTTACCTCTCAATGTGTTCACCCAAGGTACAGAAGGGGATTCAATCTTCATATTCTATCTACATGTAGGAGAAGAGTAAGATTATATGGAAGAGACGTATCAATGCTTTTCATATTAGAATTAAAAAAAATCTAGTGAAACTACAATGGAATACTGGGAGAATAAGGTTGGTGGCCAGTGTTTTAAAAGTTTACACATTTGAACCTATAATCACTCATTCTGGATGGCGAGCATGACTACATGAAACTGAGATGTGGCCCCTATCCAAGATTTATATGAAAGTGAATCTTGGAATTCCCAAACCATACTTCCCTAGCTCTCTCCATTTAAATACCATGGAGGTCATTATGAATTATATAAACATCCATATTTTCCCTATACATCATTAGTTCAATAGATATTGATTAAATACTCAAACAATGAAGGATGGGAAAATCAATCAAATTTATTTCATAGATAAGGAAATATTTATCACTTACCTTTTTCACAAGTGGAAGAGGAATTCATGATTCTGGCATGTATGATTTCTATTCATGGAATATCGGATCGCAAATGCATATAAAATACTAATGGAATTTACTTCTAGTTAGGAGGTAATCTTTCTCCAATATAGATTATCTAGATAGTGTATATGATAGACATGTAATTTGATTCAAAAATTTATATGAGAAAATTATCAGAAATTTTCATGACTTGAAAATAAGTGATAAATAATAATATAAATATTTTCTATTTTTTATTAATTAATTATCCAAGTATTTTATCATGCCTCAAAAGTCCTTACCATTGAAATCAGAATGTATTGTTTTTTTATAATTCTAGTGGAAAGGATCACCATTATTTTTATAATGATCTAGTGTTTTCCCACGAAAACTATAATAAACTAATTAGGTATGCAATATTTCTAACTACATACATGATGCTCCTTGATCCATTCAGTGGATTCACCTATCTAGAAATCCTTACATGGATTTCCTCAAAACATGCATCAAAATTTGTATAGAAATACTTTGGCCATTAATCCCAATAAAATTTAAGTTATTTCACCAAACACTCTAATGATAACTCTTTGATAAATGTTTGAATCTAGACATTGGACATGCATTACACCATGTTTTAGGGTTTCATTCTCAATATATTAATGGAATTATTATTTTGAAAAAATATTTAATTGTGGGATTTTAATTTATTATTAGTAAATTTTTTCTAGATTTATCCATTACACATGTTGTTAATTTTAATAGGATGTGACATTATTAATTAAATCTGATAGATAATACATTTATACATTATTAATTTATTTATTTTCTACCATTATACATTAATTAATTTATTTTTATGATTTCTGCCATGCATTATTAATATAAATAGTTTAATAGAATGAAATAAATTATTAATTAAATCAATTGTTTAGGATATATATCTACAAGTTGATTTTATTAGCATATATTACATCAACCACTATCCTTGGGAAAATAATGCATATTTCCAATCATGATATGATTTATATCAATCCACATGTCCACCGTTGTATCACATAGGTTGGCATCATTATGGTTTGATCATCAGAATACTCTACATGCCTTGTGATGCTCCCTTAATTATATTTTTTTTACTCCGATGTTGGTGATGGAAACAAATGATTGGTTAAAGGGGATTACATAAACTTCATTGGACACGTAGATCCAACATTATAATGGACGGAGGGATGAATCACTTATAATAATAAAATTTAATATTAAACTATTTCAAACCAATTAAATAAATTAAATTAAAACATTAAAAACATACAATGGTCTTGGTTAAGCATATATATGGTTATACATGCAATAAATACACAAAAGTAAATGGCTAGAAATCATTTCATTATTCGTTATTTTATTATTTAAGATAAATTTTCCAACATTAATTAATTAATTAGTTAATTAATATAAATAAATCTAAATGATCCATTAATTTTATTTGGAGATATCCATCATTAATTTAATTCATTGTAAATAAAAAATAAAACCAATAATGACATATTAATTATAATAAATTGATTGAACATTTAAAATTCATCAAAACATAATTAAATTGTCAAACACACAAAGATTTTCAATTCAATAAAATAATATTTTAATTCTAAAATTTTAAAATTTAATTTATTTTTAATTTATTCCATTAATGATAGACTAGAATGCATGTACATCCAGCTACACGCCATGTACGATGATCTCCAAATATTCATGTTACCCACGTAGGGATTCAGTTGGTTAAAACAGACAGAGTACATGTTGAATACAATCTATCGACACACCCGGTATCCACTTTCCATATCACATTGTTATACTGGTCAACATATGATTTCGAATAATGCACCACATGTAATTAATTGATCTATACCTCCAGATAGAGTGTGCAAGGGAATATGATATGTACTCCAGCCACACATACTATAACCAAGTATTATTGGACAAGGATTTGGCACTTCATGATGGCATCTCTAGTTATTATTCATTTGTTCATTAACCATTATAGAAATTAAATACTGAATGATAATGAATAATATCCGCGGAGGAACTAAATGGATATTAGAAGAATATACATTCAGAGATATCAACATAACTAAAAGGGATCATATTTGTTCAACTATGCTTTAATCAACCATGAAAATGGATTTGGGGAACAAAAAGTGATTCATGAGTCCCATATAACCCATATAATTCATATTAATGCCGAAATGGATGATTATGAATCTTAAATAGGTGTTTAATATTTTTTGTTAAATTTTATGTGGGTAAAAAGGTCACAGTCAATGTTTATTGGTGGGGCCACATGGTTCGTAATAACCTTGCGCCTTCAAAATAATTCTATTTGAGGTGCTCTATTTAGCTGTATAGTAACATTATCTATGATAAAACCATTAATCCATCACATTAAAAGATGATTTATATAAGGGACATGTTCCATTGTTTGGAAAAATCAAGTTCCCCCTTCTGGTGGCTTCCCCATGGCCACACAATTTTGTTGTCCAAACATGACATTTGTTTTTCTAACCGCAAGCCAACTCTACATAACCCAATATGCTTCGAAAATTTTAAACAAAATCAATCGATAGATCATTAAATGATCCATAACAAATGAATGATCTAAATTGGGTTTAGGAGTACATGAAAACGAGTAATAGTACGTTACAACCTCTCAACCGTAAAAACATTCTATCCCTAGGAAGATTGTTATGAACGATTTGTATCAAATAGATGATCCCACTACTCGCTCATAAAATCTTCATTCTCCAAAGAGTAATGTGAATCAGAACCATGATTCTATATCATATAGACAAAAGGTATCATCCTATAGAAAGTAAAATTGCCTTAGTATAAAAAATTATAACTGGATTCTTAGTCATGTATAAGTCAATATAAATATCAATATCTTCCCAACCAATGATATGAGAGGGGTGAGGAAGATAATTACGAAGCTATGATACATGATATGAAATTTGGGTCAAATTCAAAAAAGGAGTAAGTGATAATGAAAATAAAATTTATTTACTTTTAAACAATCCGAAAATGTCCCAAAAAGATAGGAGAACTATTCCCTTTTCTCCAAAGGAAAAAATGACAAAAAAATTGTGAAACTGTCAAAAACACAATGGAACCAATAGAAAGATCTAATGGTAATCAATGATGACAATATTATGTTTATAGTTTCTATATGTTGTCAACATTATCTGATGAATCATCTATATATTCATTATTATCTATTATACCAAAATTTACCCATCCAAGGAAAATTGAACATACCCCAACCAAAAAAATATATTTTTATATTTAATTCTTTAGAAGGCATCAAATAGATCCATACAAGTCACATTATGGTATATTTACTTTAATTAAATTCATCTACTTCCAAATGGACATCATAATCCCCATCAAAGTTGTTAAATAAATCATGTAACATGTTCTTAATGACTCTAAATGGATCATTTCTTCTTACCATCCATCTATGGATTATATACAATACTCAAACATACTCATGTTCCTAGTGCCTCATAGAGGACTCCCAAAAAGAAAAAATTAAAATGAGTTTTTTTAGAGATTATAAAATAAAGAACCCATGGCAATGAAAAATCGATTCAACATAAATATTTCCAGAAACCGAAACATTTAATGTATCTTGAATGGGTAAAATGTGTGACAATTGGGTTATCCTATCAATCACAACCCATTTCACATATTTCCTTGAGTGGCACATAGAATCAAACTATGATGAACATAGATATCTCATCCCACATCCAAGTTCTCACTAGATACATAGGAAGCAAACACAAATATCTCTTGTGATTGACCATGACTTTTTTGCAATGTATAAAAATGAGAATGAAATTTATAGATATATCATCTTATACCTAGAAACCAGAATCACCACTAATTCTTGTATAAAATCTTAATGGTTCCAAAGTGCACCGTCTTCTAGGAATTATTACTATCCCCCATCATGGTCATTGCCACTACCAATGTCACATGAAATTGATTATGAAAATATAGAATACCCACTGAAGATAATTCATACTCACCGATGATCTCCCTAGAATAAATAGTGTTTCTAATTCAATGAAATTTATCATCAAGATATTTTTCCTAACTAATAATCATGAGAAGAGTGGAGGTTAACTGAACATTGTCCAAGAAAACTTCTTCTTCATCCACTCAAAGACCCAAATGAAACTATGAAAATAATTACATTAGATTCCACTCTTCTAATGATTCTTTCTTAGATTGTTTTGGAATATTCCTTTTTTACGTGCTATCAATGACATTACCCATTGTTGGGGTATAGGAAATGTCAAAATAAAAACACTATTGAAATCCCAGAAAGACCACTTTTTGAGATTCAGATTTTTTTGAGAGAATATATAAGTCAATATTTTTTCTTCAAAATAAAAATAATAATCCATTCTATGAAAATGTAATAACTCTAACTCTTAAGTGCATGTATCATAACAATGAGTTCACGAAAATGATTCAGCTATTTTATCTCATGTTTAATAATCTACTGAGAGATATAGGAAACCATTTTATAATATTTTATTAGAAGATAAACCAAACATAAACCTGATGCATAATAGAAGAGCACATTGCACATCCCAGTCTCTAGAAGAGTCAACATTTAAGTATAAGTCAAATGTTTTTTTAAATTAATAAATGAACCAAGATATTATTCATCCCAAAAAAGATTCCCTCCCATCCGAGTGAGAGAGATTATCAAATAAATAAAAACTGATAAATCCTAAAAAAATTATGTACTAATCATCCAATCCAAATGATTCTTTATATACTAATACATTTCATAGTTTATATCAAGTCATAACCACTTTATCATTCTTAGGTTAAACTAAAATACAATGTTCTGAAACAAAATTTCCTAATAACTTCACTTATTGAATCTAGAAAACAAATTAAACTATATTGGAATCAATTTATTGATTTACCAACATTTCAATAACTACTCTATTATAACAAAGAAGTTCCCCCATAGAAATATAGTACACCATAATTTCAAAAAAAAATACCATTTTAAATGAATTGAGGTATTAATAGAATATTATTTCATTGATTCCATAAATACCATAAGATCATTTTTTTCAGCCAAACATAATTAAATTTTAGTCATAGTGGTCATGGATACACAATCTTGTTTGTTTAACCATACCCTTTGTTTCTCATTAATTTCATTTTGGATAATTATTTGATAAATTCGGATAGAATCCTACTATGAAGAATTTATGTTGAAGGATCCTTTAGGTATTTATTATTTAGACTATATAATGATATCCGGGCATTTCATTTTTTTCATATCACACTAATGTTGAAACCATCCTTTTGTCTTTAATAAGTGCTTCATCTTGTGACAGTATGTTACTAAAAACATCAATATACTCTTGTTCCTTTGGAAGACCACCCTCTTCCAGATTATTATCCTCCTAGAGATTAATGTGTTTCCACTGATCCAACTCTTAAATATATACATTATATTTGGATGGCTTGTTGACCCCTGTATTTGTAGATAAATTTTTAACTATTGGAATTTTCAAGTAAGAATAGTCCTTACACATTTTTTATTTTTTTCCCTTAAGTACCATGTTACTCCCTGAGTCTCAAGTTCCTTTCTTCCCCTTCTTCCTCATTAGACTATAATGATCTCTACCATGCATACAGTCAATATTTTATACTAAAAATTGATGGGATTCTCATTGTTGCTAACTTGACATTCCTTCTCTCCATCTGAGACTAGTAAATAATTTGTTTCATGGAAACCTTCCCATGCGTCAACCTAATAAATGGAAACAGTAAGCATTATTTTCCACTTATGGATCAAAATTATCCTTCCTATGCATTGGTAATAAAAAAACCAGTTTTATAAATACATGAATAGGACTATATAGTTGGATTGAGCCAAGGGATTCCCGTTGGATTAGAAGATCCCACATTTGGGCCACTCCATCATTACCTATAGCATAACATTATCAACTGGTGTAGAGGGTGAGGATCTTGAATGAACACCAATAGTATACTCTTATACTTCAAACCCCATTTTAGACACGATTTGATATAAGTTAAGATCATTATAATAGGTTTGTAACCAAGGATCTCCCTCAACCAACATTGAATGTATGGTCCCAACCAAATTTCTCATCAAATAAGAAGATATATCAGCCCCCATTGAATTACAAATCATCATCCCAAACAAATTTTGAAGAGGAACACCTATTATTTCATTATCTAGGATAATAATAGTGCAGATATCATATGGTACCAAACTACTGCTATCCAGAAATGGAAGTTACCTATATGACGACCAACAATCAGGCTATAGATGACCTAGAAGATAACTAGAAATACAAAAACGATACATATTCTAAAACACAACAATTTTATTGAAGCAGATCTATTCACATCCCTTGATCAAAATTTCATCAATAGTGGGATTTGAGATGTCAACCTCTATATAAATATTGTGTGAAATATGATATAACTCTCCAAGAATAAACTCTTGTGAAATTAAATAAATTCGTTATAAGATCATCCAATTGATACTTTATCTCTTTTAATTATGATGGTTCCATAAAATATGTTGAAATAGACAATGGCTTAGTAAAAAATACTAAATCAATTGAAAACACTAAATCTCTTAGAAATTCAAAATTTGAGAAATCTGAAGGATACACATGAGTAAACTGAACAACACTAGGTGGTATATAATTAATAAAACATTTAATCTCTAGATAAAAAAGTTATTAATTTAAAAAACTCAAAAAAGAAGGTTGATATCTATAAGACCATGGGACCCATTCCACATACAACACTTTGAACACCCCATCATGCATCATTAAAGAGACCAGTCATAGGTAAAAATCAAGTCCCGGATTATTACAAATGAGGAAATCCATCCCAACAATGATGTAAAGAGGCTTCATTCAAAGAAATAGAAAAAAAAAATTAATCTCATTATATATTAAATAGAAAACCAAAAAACTATATTAGATACCCTATTCTATCTTAATTTCAAGGGGCATAGTGATATCTATTCGACAAGGAAAAATATCTATATGACGATTTAATATGTTCACGATATGATCTGATGTGAATGAGTAAGAGTTATAATTATGAAATAATGTTTTCACTATAGATAATTCTATTGTTATGGAATCTCTAATGGCTATTCGACTCACATTATATTCCATTAATGAATCTTAACCAAAATAATGAAACTCAATTTTTTATTCATGTGGCTGGAACCGCTTATTACTTGAATCATATGATTGCACCATATTACATTTTCTGTTGATGATCTTGTTTTACCATGTAGTTAACAAAATATATGGAATAATTTTTTTTAAATATCCTTAATGACTAATTGAACAATATATTTCATCTTTCTCAATGAAAAAATATTTTTAATGACTAACCATTCCACATTGGATGCAAGTCAAAAGGCTACTTCTTGGCACTATAGATGTTCTTGAGGATTTCAGATATCTAGATCCACCATGCGAATCATCATGAATTATCTTCCCTCTAAAATAACTCACAGAACTGCCTCTGGGAGAAAATGGTACTCCCTCCAAACATGAATTACCAACCAAATATAACAGATCCCTTAATTCCATCTCTAGTATGTTATCATAAGAAGTAAATTTCAGAATGATAAACGATGATCAGATGTCTAGTAAAATACCAATCTCAAATAACTGGGATTTCAAATTATCACTAGTAACAACCATATGAGTAAACTATATAGACTAACAAAAATAGTTCACATACTTCACAATGGTCCAATCACACTACTGATGGTTTATGAACTCTCTAGATTTTCTAGGGCCAATGATTCTATATAGAAAAAATAATTGAAATGAACTCCAATGTATTTTTAATCAAATCCCTCATGCATCATCGTTCACACCCTCGAATCCCACCATCGCCTTCTAGTACCTTCCAACATGAAGGTAGCACACTTTACCTTAGTTGAATCTATAATTTCCATGAACAAAAAAAGAATATCTATATTTTTCAGTAAGTCCTCTACCACTTGTGGATATTTTGAGAATTTCAATGAAGGTGGATTCTTATGAAGTAACTATTATGGATTAATTATCGATTCCTCACATTGAGATTCCAAAAATGGATCCTGAATGGTAATGTTTGAAAATGAAATTCCCAGCAATTGGAAAACTCACACTTCTCTCTCCAAAATATTCTGGTCCATTGGATGATTCAATCACTATAATTTAGAAACTTCTTCCTCATGGGACTTATTCAATTTATTTATCAAAGACTGAATGATATGAAAAATAAAAATAAAACACTAAAATCATCAGCATGTTTACCCAGATTAAGGATACAAAAATCAATGATACTAGAATATTTATTCCGTATTTAGAATTAATGATTATTATTTCTAAAAATTCAAATAAAAGGTATGGAAAAAAATTAAATTATATCAAAAATTATTCAAAAAATTATCCAAACAACCATAAGGTCCTTATATTTTTATGATGATAAGTTTCTAGAAACTCACTCAAAACATTATCTTAAGTCCCAACATTCCTTCATCCTAAATACTACAAAAACCTTACATTCAGATATAAGGAATGATAAAAAACATCCTCACCCCTTTGATACCATAGTTTTCTGAACCGTCTTGGATAAAATGGAACACAGTTGATACCCAGTCTATCCTAGACATGTCCCGAAGGGAATTATCAATATCCATATATTGGTGACTAGCCCATTGAATCATATAAGAATAAAGAGGGAATGATTTTTTCAAAAAAAAATTGAACATAAAGATAAATGTTCATATACTCAATAGAAAATAATGAGAATGTAAATTAAAAAAATACAACCAAATCCATAATAAAGACATTGTTAAAGTACTAATATGCTACCCAAAAAAATACTAGACATCCCATTCAACTAATGAAACAAATAACCACCAATAAACTCCATTTTTTCCCAAAGATCATGAAAATCAACCATGTCCTAGTAGAAAAATCCCATATCTCGAACATGAGAAAAGATAATCTACAAATGAAAAATGGGAAAATTAGTGTCTGTGAAATAAATACCAATACATTATAAAATCATTTTCTATACGTAATAAAAAAAATTAAATAGTTATGATTTCAAAATTAAATAAAAATCTAGGCATGATATTTAATTTTAATATTTAAAAGAAAATGTTCCTTTATTAAAAAAGATAACAGATATATAAAAATAAAATTAAATGAACAGTTTATAATAAATATTTTATATAAATCAGTTTTCCTGAATAAAATATATCAATAATCAAATACATTCATAAAAAATAAAAAAAGTAACTACTTTGTTAAATACACCTACGTTACATTAGTTTCATAGTAATGTGATCCCCACATTTATCATTTATCAACAAGGCTCATGATAAGTGAGAAAACTCCAATAAAAAAACCATTCAGAGAGACTCTATGTAAAATCAATCTTCCCCTCCTTTGGATAACCACTTAGGAATATTAATTAGATATTGGTTCATTTAGTGACATCACCATAATTACGTTGTTATGTGGTCATGATCTTGGAGTGCTTATCCCATTCCACTACTAACTAACAAGGATTAAACGTTTTTCAATCACTCAAATTGGAATTTATTTATTTTAAATCATCTCAAAATATGATTTCCCAAGTTCATTTTTTGACAGCCTTTCTCCTTTAAAAATATTTTCATTGGT
Organism: Viscum album; assembly: GCA_963277665.1. Taxonomy (NCBI): domain Eukaryota; kingdom Viridiplantae; phylum Streptophyta; class Magnoliopsida; order Santalales; family Viscaceae; genus Viscum; species Viscum album. The sequence continues at coordinate 979,632,023 of OY728161.1, forward strand.
TTTCCTCATTTCGTGCCATTAACAAAAAATATTCAATTTCATAAGTTTTATTTAGATAATCTTCAAATAAGTTCATAAAAAATATTTCAAAATCATTAAATCATTTTTCATAGAACCTCAAATAAATTAAAATTCCATTGAAATTGGATTGTATTATCAATTTACATTCCCATTTCAAAATCAATGATCAAATCATCTAAAATAAAAGTATTTCAATCATCTAAATTATATTTTCAAAAATATCCATTAATAAATGGATAGAATGGATTTGAGAATACTAATTGACACACTTTCTAATAATGACTCTATCAAAGAGAAAATACCCAACACGATCACCAATGAGGAATGAGGAGAAGGAGATCAAGAAACTCATCCTAGAATAATGATCCATAAAAAGTATATTATATCCATAAAAAGAATGATGGTATATCAATATATAATGAGGATATAATAGTATATTTGAAGAAAACTCATGAGGATAGATCTACGAATCTAAACGACATTGAATGAGAATAACATGGAAATTATCCATTAATAAAAAATGTTTTTGGATCCAAAACTACCTTTTCTGAACCATCCCAGCTAAATAATTCAATGTACGGATGAATGGGGTGATTAATAATCTCAAATTTAGGGACATTGATTATTAATTAAATTTTAGAATGGTTAAAAAATTTAGTGCATGTGTTTCTGGAAGGGACACACAGTTAGTAGTAATTGTGCACTGTAACCATAAACCCTCACTAGTATTATATTTGAGGATAATTATTTTACTTCCTCGTTACATTTTCCATGAACCAAATATGAAAATCTATACTTTTTAATGTTGTTATTTTTTTAGGGAAAAGTCTTATGATTAAGAAAAAATGTACACCCCCATGGGGCACCAACATCGCTAAATAGTGTCATGTGCAAAAAATAATAATTTTTCCTTACCAAGAGCCAATCGTTCAAAGCCACACAGGCTTCCAAAATAATCAAAATTACACCAAAAATAAAACCTATTTAAATAAGGAGAATAAAAGTGTCTACGAGTACCTTAAACCAAATAACAAAATGCCACAAATGTTTTGTTAATTAAAAGATAGTTTTCTATAATTAATAAAAAAACCATTCACAGAAACATCCAGAATTAAAATGAAATCATATTAAGAATTATTAACATAAAAGTGTTAAAAATATTAAAAATAGAAATTTTAAATCTTGAGAATAATATTCTTTAACCAAAATTAATCCCACGCCCCACTCATGACCTTGGTAAGGGGTGAAAAATTGATCTGGAAGAACATGATCGTATTATATTTTCATTGGAAGTCGTTATTCTGGCTGGTCTAAATAGTACTATTTTATATCTAATGAAAAAACTATTGCTGACCAAATTCATAGGTTGGGGACATGTTTTCTCTGATATTCCACGATCCTTGAGGAATGATCCATTAATGAAAATGTAAACATAATAATATTTTTTCTATTAAAATTATAATTCTTTTTTTAAAAATATAAATTATAATTATCCTTTAATTATATAAGGACGAATACCTCAACTAGTTATTCTATGGGAATCTTTGGAAGGGAAGGGAATGAGGTTCCAATATCTTATACTACATGTTTTATGATAATTTTTTGGGCTCTTTCAATTCTCAAAGGCGTTAATAAGGGTAGTTATTTTGGGATGGGCCACAGGGTTGAGCTGTCGGGCTGGTCTAGATAAAACATTTTTTCCCCAAACCTGATCAACCATCCCCATAGCTCTCTTCAGGCTTTTTCATGCAGAGCCCATGTCAGAGTATTTCGGGCCAAATCATGTCAGGCGTGTAGTTGGTTTTAAGGCCACCAAGATATATTTACACCCTTCAGATAAAGTCATTTTATGTTTAATTAACACATCCTATGAATGGTTAACCACATTGATGGTAAAGTGTCTTATTTATTTCAAAAATTGTGTGTACTAATGCGTGAACAAAATTCATGTTTCCTCATTCCTGGGTGCACATGATTTTTTTATGTTTTATATAATACATTTCCTAATCTATTATTCTCTATATGTTTAGCATTAAATAAAAATTTAATATATAAAGAATAATTTATGAAACAGTTTTTTAATTACTAGGACATAATTTATTATATGATATATTATATATAATTATTCATTGTTAGTACTATAACTATAATTAGTAATTAATAATGTACATAATAATATAATTTATAATACTTATTAGTTATATAATATAATAATATTTATTTATTATATTAATTTAAAATATTAGTTCATATTTTTATAATTATTAATATACGAATACTTCTTTATTATTATATATTATAATAAATCAACAAATATTTACTAATATGTTATTAATAATTCTTAAAGAAATTTTTATTTATATATCAATAAATTATATAATTTTTAATTATTAATTATTTTATTAATTAATAATTTGTAATTTGTAATTAAATAATATTAATTATTAGTCATGTACCTGTTATTTATTATTAAAATAATAAAATGTGTTAAAAAATGTAATTAATATTTATAAATTTTTCTATAAATTAAAAAATATATATATATATAATTAATAGGGGTCATTAATCAATTGTGGATGTACTACGTACAATATATATGTTTGAGTGGCTAGGGTTAAAATCTCATTTTCTGTGTTTGGACCCAATTTAATTGGGAGCTACTGATAGGCTAGCATCAAATGATGTTATCTTGATTAGAGGACTATTCAATAACATGGGTGACTATATATGAGGACCTCTACTCTGTATTTGGGGTGGTTTTGTTTAGGTTAGAATCACCAATGCGATTATTAGGATAGAATGATGATCTGATAGTGGTATTGCAAGGGCCGGATAGGACGGCTACTGGTCTCCATGAGTGGCAGCGTGAGCATAGTGGTGTAAGAGGGAGATTTCTGATTCAATGAGATCGACTAGTCCAGGACGTGTTCAATGATTATGGTCAGGTCAAAAACTTATCCCAGTGAAGAAGTGCGGGAAATAATGTGTGGGAAAAAAGTCTGTCATGTGGTCACAAGGCATGGAAAGGGGGTGGTGCTAGGTGGGTCTGCGTTGGTCATGTGTAGGTGGATGTCTGATTCATTAACATCATATATATTAATGTTTCATATAGTTGATCTAATAACAGATAAATATTCTAATAAATTTGGGCTTTCAAATCATATTATTGTTTGGGCTACGAGTTACCATTATATATATATATATCACATAAAATATGATTATAAACCCAACCATTAAATTGGGGGGAAAGGTAGAATTAAATAATTGATCCAATTTATTAATATTTTTAATAATGGGAATTATTCTAATTTATTATATAATATAATATTTTTCATCTTTGAGTTTTGACATATTCCTGTTAAAATTAAAATTGATCATTGGTTAAAAATTAACATAGTCTAGAATTGAATGTGAGTGAAAATATGGCTTACTGTAGAAGTTACCATGACTGAAAATTTGGCTATGTTTGGATGTGTGTATGAGTGAAAATTTATGAAAGTGTAGAACTAAATGTTATTGAAAATATAACCATGTATAGAACATACCACATGATCCAATATGTAATGATTCTATGAAAAAATATAATGACTGCATGAAAAAAAAATATACTGACCAACATAAAATAATGTATTAAACGCATGAAAAAATATACTCACCAAATGAACAAAAGGTACTGACCAACTAAATAAAAAATTACTAACCATGTGAATAAAATTGTACTAAACTCATGAAAAAAATGTACAGACCGTATGATCAAAAAATTATTGACCTTATGAACAAAAATGAATTGACCACATGTTCAAAAGTTAAATGACTGTTTGTTTAAATTTGTAAAATTATTTAATCAAACTTATTACCTTTCAATGGTAAAATAACTCCTTTTTTTATTTTAATCGAATGGATGGATTGTTTTTTTATACATTAATATTTCAAATTAACGCATGTCTATTTCACAAACTAATGTTGATTTAAATATTCCATAACAACTTATTATTTATTTTTATACTAAGGAATTTTATTTGGACGAATTTAATATAGTATTAAATTATAATCTATTGGGTTTAAATTTTCTAGTTATTATTTGAGAAAATAATGAAACCAAATTAAATTGGCTTAGATTTTGTATAGTTTAACTCAAAAAAATTATGTGATTTTTATACGATAATTTAATGTTAAATATAATTATTCATTTTTTAATTATTATGATGTATTATAATTTTATAAGTTTATTTTAATGTTATAGATTAAATGGAACATATAAACTACAATGATATTCATACATGGAATATTCAATTTAAATATGAAATCTGAATAAGGAGTTTGACATAACTGGTTTTGGTTAGGAGGATGATGATATTCATGGAATTTACTAGTTAAATATACATTGGTGATAAACTACTACTCCTATCAAAACTAAAATAATTTTACACTTTTCTATAGGATATTTTACTAATACATTGATACTCAGACCGTAAATATTTCATCTGATCATGTTGAATTACATCTTACTATTATTTTTCTATGTGTATAATTTTAAGGAGTAATGACACCCATTAAAAGTTAGGTAATTGGGTGTAACTAAAAAAAGAATTTATACACTATTTTGGGACTCCATGGTAAAAAGGATGATTATTAAGGTTGTGCCTCCATGTATAAAATGGTAGGATCTATTTAGGTTGAAACATCCAAGAGGAAAAGTTTTTTAATTGGGTTATGATTCAATGTGGTAAGCAATCCTTTTATGTTTCCATTATAGGGGTTATAGTTGTTTCTATATCTATCTGTTCATGAGACGGTATAAGAGATTGATAGGGTCATTTAGATCCGAATTTCCATTAAAATAACATGTATTCGCTTTATTTTATTTACAGTCCACTGATTTTAATATTATGACATGATAATAAATTTATTTTAAAAATTAAAATTCAACAGACACTTGGATAATTTAATATCATAATGTTATGACACGAACAATCCCAAGATTGAGCTGCAACAACCATTGTCCCACATCCATAGTCTATGGGGTGGTGAAAAGCGCAAAAAAATAACTATCTTGGGGAGGACATTGTCTATGAAACTGTACAGAGGGACGCAACCAACTAAATGAAATAGTGTAGTGGGATAAATTTAATGAAGCAGCACATCTACAATATAAATCAAGAATGTGTGAACCTCTGGACAGTAAAAAATGATATTAGTGTAAAAAAATATAAGGGGTTAAATACACACTCATGCATAAATGTGTCCCCACATGGAAGAAATATGGAAATGTAAATAGTATAATGAGAACTCAACAATTGATCCCACACTATGATCACTATATGTGGTCCATGAACCCGTATCTCCAAGTTCATTTGATGTCACGATCAACCTGCTAGTCATCTACATAATTCATGAAACATTCATTTGATGCCCATGCAAGGTTGAGTATAATAGTACCCAGTATGATACCCTAAAATAGAAGTGGGGACAAGTAAGAGATATAAATTAAGAGTAAGTCAACAAATACATAAGTTAAAATTAAAGAGTAAAACTCATCCAAATAAGATATTGAATATAACTCATCCAAGAAGATGGATCTTGACATGGTGATGAGATGAACTCCCCATCGAGTCTTCTATACTTATAGTCTGTGAGTAGAATCATCCAACCATAATAAGAAAGACACTGAATGAGCATGCCATACCCTATGTGTCTTGGCGTCTCCTATAAGGAGTGTAACCAAGCTTAAGGAGTGAATCTAAAATTATATATATATATATATATATTCTCAGTCAAAGATTCCCAAATGAGAAATTATTGTGATCCCTATATCCTAGACCAACCTTAGAGGAAGTGTACCCAGAATTTCAAAAAGGCCACCTGTGAGTCCCAACATCCCATGAATCTGTTTAAAACAAACAGGTCTAAGTAATTAAATCACCACACATCGATATTATTCAATTTGGGCAGCACTGACTTAACCACATGGTTTTAGGATTCATCAAAATAATGAGTTTTGGTTGGAAAAGGGTCCCTCTTCCTCATAAATCCAAAAATACATCAAACCACACCGCTTCACTATGCCACCTAGTTTAGGGGCCACAAACACAAGTTAAGGAACCCATGCCCTGATACAACAAGAGGTTCCTACTCTATTAATCACCATGTAACTCCACCACCATGCCCAACAAGAGGGTATCTCTTAGGAATTTGATCCATGAAATCCACTACCTAGCCTTGCTGGAGGGTGATTATATATAAATTTCATTAGGAAACTCCACTTCCAAGCCCTCCTAGAGGTTAATTCCAGAGAAATGTCATCAGAGAACTCCACTAGCCCTCCCAATTAGAGGGAAAATCTCAAAATAAGTCATCGATGAGATCAATATCCTATCCTTGGTGGAGGTTAATACAATGAATGGTTCCTTAAATAACACCACCATGTATCTCTGTTGGAGGGTAGTGCCTGGAATGCTCTATTGAACCAAAATGATTGTTGTGGTCCTCAAGTGTTAGCTAAAGAAGCGTTATGATCCAAAAGTATTATGTCATATTTGAAAATAGACAATATAGGTACGATGAAATTATACATTAAAAATTTCTCTAGTTAGGATTTTCAATTTCTTCAATCAGATACAAGATTTAAAAAGTCACATTTTACAACATCACAAGTGAATGGATTTTCATGGGACTAATCCAAGACTCTTAATTAAATACCCAATGTTGGTCTTGAGATGTTTGCCTGAATTTCGAGGTCACAATGTCATACATGATTCATCATTCAAACACTGTATGAGGGAGATATGTTAGATAAAATATTCTTAAATAGTAATTATTATTATTATTATTCAGTGTTTCATTGACCCGAGGAAGGAGTCTAAAAAAGGATTCCAATATCACCCTTAAAATTACTATATCAATTCTAGGTTCATTTCTTAATTGATGGTTCGTCAAAATTATTCCTTTATTAAAATACACAATGGATATAATATTATTTAATCAATATTAACATATCATATATAATCTTATATCATATACGTTGAACCTTATATCTTATATATTATATATCATATTTTATATCTCATATCATATATATCATATCTCATTAAATTAGAACAAATTAGTTTAACATAATGTCCCTTGTAAAATTAAAAACATTTATGTTAATTAACAAATTAGTTTTTCCACCATTAATAACAAGAATAATTATTATTATCAATTCCCACCATGTTTACATCATTCCACCACCCTGTTGGAGACAAAAACTAGGGCAAAATCACATTCAAGTCAATTATCCTCTTCCATGAGGAACTACACCTGACCTCCACTCAGAATCAATCTCATCACATCCCATTCATCTTATTTATATGCTCAGTTCATCGATCTATTATCATTTCATTGATCTTACATGAATCCCTATGTTTGATCTAGCATGGTAGCTCCTGGAAAAGAAGAATCGGTATAGAGAGGATCTAACCAGTTGTGAAAAAAAACAAAAATGGGGGATAATCACAAGAGAAAAGTTTTTCAGAATGAGGAAAAACAGTCACGACTAGTCGACAAAGAACATGTTACCAGTGATAGAACAAGTTTGAAAACAAATTAATTTATGTACTTGGGAAAATAAAAAAGGATACAAAAGGGTGAATATCAAATAATAAAGTTCAATTATATCAACCATTTAACAATAATTAATTAAAAATTTTATGAGCCCTAACCTTTTTTAGGTTGATCCATGGGGATGAATTCAATTGTGCAACGATTTTCATGTTCCTAGCTTCTGCCAAAAATGGCTTGTAACAATTTTTTTCGCAAACTCTAACAATAGAAAGTGATCCTCATAGCTTCTGCCAAATTATAATTTTCATGCTCTCAGCATGTCCTACAACACCTGGGTAGTGCACTCCATCTTCCCATTAGTCTTGTGGTGAAATTTTATTCTCATTCACTTCAAGGACATTAATTAGACATTTATGCCTCTCCACAGTCATGATGTAATCCATGTGTCAAAAATGGAGACAAGTTTTGAGGGAACCCCATGATGGAAAAAGATCTACCATTAATACAAATACCTCAATCTCCCCAATGTACACTACTACATGATGATAAGGTAGTGAACTGACATAATGAGTTGGTGAATTATCACTTTGATGGTGTCATGTATCATCTATATGAGTAGATACCATGTCAGATATCCAAATATTTGTCATACCATTTTCACTCTAGAATATCATAGGGATATAAGAAAACATCTGTAAATGGTGCTCAACCTTCACCTACTGATAGGTGAGGCACCAAGAAACAAAATGAGCTATGTGTCATCTAATGCTGGACCACCAAAAACACCTTTAATGGCCTCTATACATTTTACCAACATCATGCTGTAAAAATAGTGTAGAAGTCTAGACCTCCCATGTCAACTCCACCCTCAATGTGAATGGAAACACTATTCTCCCATTGAGCAAGCTAATGAGATTCCCACCTTCAGAATTTCCAATTTATTTAGTCACCTACAGAAATCAGATCGTGTAAGACCTCAAATTAGATTTCACTTAACCGGGACTCTTTTACATACTCAGGGAGCGATGGAGTAAACAACATAGAATAATGAATGGTTTTACACTCAGGCCCTACTAGGGTTAGGTATAGGGAAGCTTACTTCTAAGAAGACTCCTATAGTAAGTGAGCCTAGGACATCCTTCAAAGGGAATCAACTACACAATTTATCTTCTATGGAGTATAGAATATCTCAATGTCATTGTCCTTTCAAAAACTACTATCGACTACAATGTCTCAGGTTTAGGTCTATCAGCATAAATAAAAACCCATGACTCTGGTGGTCTGTGTAAACCACAATGCACATTCCACGAAGATAGTGTCTCCACATCCTCAAGGTGAGTACTAGCACTACCAGATATTGGTTGGAATTTTCAATGGTTTTCTTATGGGGTAATAACATACATGACTCGTATTTGATAACTACCTATTCAACATTAAAACACAACTGAGGCTTACTCTGGAGGTATCACAATAAAATATGAACTCCACACCTTCCTCTAGTTGTCTCTACACTGTAAAAATTATTATCCTCTACATGACCACCAAAATGTCCCTATGGCTCTGATCATACAAGGTAAACATCTTCACATTCCCCTTTATGGTGGTAAAAGGGGTGTGAGACTGGATAAGTATTCTAACAAATTTCTATACCACACATTCTTGTGTGGATCCAAAGAGTTCACTACATTTATATTAAATGGATCCATGGATAAAATATGATCTGAAATGATATTCCCCAGAATGTGAAGATAATGTATCCAGAACAATCACTTTGACGGTTTTTCATAAAGCAGTTTCTCTAAAAGAAAATCAAGAACCATCCTCAAGGGATCTTCACACTCCACTTTTGATGAAAATAAATAGATTATGTCATTGATGTAAAAATAAACCAGTCCCTATATGGCTGGGAAACTTGGATCATCATGGACATAAAAATGGAAGGGGTATTCTTCACACTAAAGGGAATCACTAGAAACTCATAATGTCTGTAACGACATCAGAATGACATTTTTGAATATTAGCCACATGAGTTCACATATTGTGGTATTAATACCTAGTATTGATCCTATAGAACCATCTAATTCATTGAAACTGGTCGATGATGTCCTCACTACTTGGAAATGATCACTTATTGTTTATCATGACCAGGTTTGGGGGACAATAATCCCTGAAGAAATTCAAGCTGTTGTGTTCCTTTTTCAAAATCAAAACATGAGTTACCAAGGGGGGCACACTAGGTATGATGAATCCATTATTGAAAAGGTCAATGAACAACAACTACAGCTCCTAGATATTGGTAGGTTCCATATGATATGCCACATAAGATATTGGAGTGGTACTAGGTTGTATGTCTATGAAAAACACCATGTCCATCCTCATTCATAGTCCCAGAATATCACCAGGGAATACATCCGTATAAACCACCATAACAGAAGGAAACAAGATATGTGAATAGAAAACACCCCCATGGAAATTCATTAAAAATAATGGTTGATGGGATATAGCCTTATGCTCCCCAAACCCTCTAGCCCTGCATGAGAACTCTCTTTCTGAAAATAGAGAATCGCATCCAATCTGCACATAAGAATATAACCTATATGTGGTGAAATTAAATTTAGTAATGGCCAATGGAAATCCAATCCATGCCAAATATGATTTCATAGAGTTCCATCATGATGGAAAAAACGGCCACGCAAACCTCTCTACTCCAAAGGATAGTTCTCACTACTCAAAAAAAGGATTTAAAAAGTGTTTGTTATTTATACGTCAAGGAAATGATACATTGTTATAACCTCTTCTGAGAGAATTAGCTCATTTATCATGAGTATCGTGATTAAAATAGGAATTTGACCAATTCCTAATCACATCAATAAAAAGGTATAAAACACATTGATTATACCTAAAATAATCTCATGTGATGCAGGATCATAGACATCCATAAGATGCAGCTATATACGGTCCCAGCCGCCAGCAGCCTATGCCTAACGTGGGCCGCTTATTGGGGGTAATGGGGGGTATCATACCATCATCCACCACCCATATCTCATGTTCCTCTACCAGCTTCTCCTACATAGGGACCAACCATTGCATGCATGAGAGATCCTTGATTGTGACATTATCATTGTCGTGGAGGTTCATTAACTATCTTTCTGGGATGTATATCATGAATGGTAATGAAGTCTCATTCCATGTGTCCCCAAATATAATATGCATTGCACAATGCCACATTATTATGTGGAGTTTCTATTCAATACCGCTATGATGTACGATCACATCCCGGATCCTGATCACAAATAAGAATCCAAGTCTATGATCCTAGTGCCCAAATCTAGTGAGATGTTGTAGAAAACTGAGTTCGGTTACAACCACTACTAGATCCATCTATCTAGTTTCCCCAGAAACAAATATCTATTTCACTAGTTCCCACTCGAGTGACCTATAATATTTTGAGATTTATAAGGGAATATTGCCGACTCAAATCTTAGAGTGGTGTCCCTACTCAAACATCCTTTCATGGAAGCAACCATCATAGAACTTGTAAAGTGAGTAACATGTATAGATTTTGAACATCGTTGTGTACTCAGATACCTTCATCCCTCCCTCATGATGATCCATTATATTTTTGAGCAGGAATGAGCGCAAACAAGAGAAGTAATACTCATCAAAAAATTGGTATTGGATGTAACCCCAAGAGAGTGTTGACACATCAAGAATTTGTGTTATGAGGAAACACCAACGACCGGCTACTCTATGTAAAAGGATGGACACAAATTACACCAATTGGTCAATTGGTATCCAAACAAGACAAAAGGTATAGACCACCGACTCTAGCCAATCTTATAAAACCTTGGGATCTAGATTGTTGAAAAACCTCTGTGGTCTCTGAAATTGGAAATTCCATAGGGCGTGAATCCTACACACATCCTCATCCTACTATGCTGTGATGATCTTCTAATTGATTGGTGGTGGTTCATGAAACTACCCACTCAGATAAAGGGGATCATATGATAGACACTCAAAAAAGGAATCAACTCTCATAGAATAATCATCATGAACTACAGTTGGTATCCGGATTGACCGTCATCATGGAAGAATCATCATAGTTACCAAGGAGTATCACGATCAAATGAGAATATATAAATATATATAAAAACTAATGTGAGAAGTCTCAAAATGAAAATTCAATGACTTAATTCTATACGATACATGTACCATTCACCCCTGGAAAAAAATGTTTTGGTATGCCAACTTGACATACAGGTATTTAAGGTCCGAATGGATGGATACGTCAGCCACCCATTCTGTCACTAGACTCCCTGGCCTTAGAGCTCCACTCGAGACACATTGATATAGTCTCCTTAAACAAAAATATCCTCATAAGGGGATATTTTTGGAAAAATTCACAGGGAATTTACCATCTATGATACCAATCTATCATCAATTCGCCATGATAAGGCACCAGCTATAACTACCCCAAGACAACCTCCATAAGAAAGGGGTGACGATAAGCACCAAGGCATAACTAACATGGGGTGGCAATTTCTTATGAACCTAGTCACATACACACAACCAAATAAATGTAAAAGTGAAGAGTAAGAAAGTAAATGATGCAAAATATATATAATTTAAACCAAGCTTGAATGAACCTCTACATGGTACAAAAGTATGGTAGTTTAAACTATAATAAAATATTGACGGAGACATGGCTAGCCTGAAATGTGTCCCAAAATAATAAAAAAATAGAAATGTAGCCATCTGTATTAGAGACCAGATCCTAAATCCCATGCTAAAACCAACATAAATTGTTTATTCACATCATATCCCTAAGCTACTCTAAATTCATGGAAAACTTATTTATTGTTTTCATAAAAAATGACACATGTATACAAAGACCATGCATTTGTGAGTATGATCATACATGTAGGGAAACCAAAAAGCTGAAGGGGGAGTTGTAAGAGATAAAATAGATGTGGATGAAAATACATGTACAAGGTATAGTGAAATAGTAAAACTCAACCCAACAAGAGAGTGAACATAATCTCATCCAAGAACATAGATCCCAACACGGTGGGGAGATGAGCTCCTCACCGATTATTTCCTACCTATATAATAAAATTAGACTCACCCAACCATGATAACCTAGACATGGAAATATGTGGAATACCAATCAATACATTGAAACTCCTAGAAATAGAGTAACCATGTCCAAGGTGTGGATCCATATGAATGAATATAAATGGGTGCTAAGTCAAAGTATCCAAAAGGAGAGTGTAAGGGGATCTCTATGTAACAAACCAGCCAAATATACAGAGGAGCCAACAGTTCCTAATGTCTTTAAATGATTCTCAACATCTCAAATTTTTTCCTAAAAGAAAAAGAATAAAGAACTCAATCCCCACAACTAGATAGTATCTTCTTTTGGTGACATTGAATCACTCACATAGTTTTAGGTTGCTTCATAAGAACACATCATGATGGGGAATGGAATCATCTTCCATGTTAATACAAGGATACATCAAACCATGCCTCATCACTATGCTACACATTCAATGAGACACAATGTCAAGGTAATGATCTCATGCCATGTTACGACTGGAGGGTCTTACTCAGATAGACATCAAGGAAATCCAATGCATTACCCCGCTAGAGGGTAACAATCAAGAATGTCATTGGGGAACACCATTGGCCATCCATGCTGGTGGGTAATTCCTTTTATAAGTCATTAGGGGGAACATCACTACCCAACACTACTAGAGGGTAATGCTGAGGAAAAGTCATTAGTGAACTCTACATATTAGCCCTGCTATAGGATAATTCCCAAAAGAAGACATCAATAAAATACACTACCCATCCTAGTTAGAGGGTAATTCCTAGAATATTTCCTTATGGAACTCCACTGCCTAGACCTATAAGAGTTTTATTCTAGGAAGGCACTGGCGATCCTTCCCCATCACATCCATCATCTTTTTTTCCTAATGTGGATTCATTATTGTAATGTCTTGTATCATATCTAGAAATATACACTGAAGGTAACCATGTTGTCCAACATGAAAAAGTGTTCATGACAGGCAATTAACATTCCTTAATTGGACACCTAGTTAAAATTTCACATTTCACCACATCATGCTCGAATGGGGTTTCAGGGGACTGAGCCACGAGTCATGATGAAATCAAAGAAATTAGTGTTGAGACATCCACCTTAATTTCAATGTAACAACATTGTATATGTTCTATCATTCCGACACCATATAAGAGATATATTTTAGATACATAATTCCATAAAATTAATAATTTTTTTATTATTTGGTGTCTTTTGACCAATGGATTGAGACTAAATATGGTATCCTACTTTAGAATTAAAATATCCATCTGAATTCTTGGATTATGATGTTACTAATGGTTCTTCAAACATGTTCCTCAGTTAAAATATATAAATGATATATGATTTTTTATCCTCGATTAATATCTCATATCTCATGTATTATATTTTATATCATATTTCATATATCATATATCATATATTATATTTCATATATCATGTCATATATCTTATAACTTGTATCATGTTAAACAATAACCAAATAGTTTAATTCTATTTTCAATTATTATGTCAAAAAAAATTTATTTAATTTAACCAACAATTTAATCCATAATTACTATAAATAATAATAACACTAATTTTTTCCCACTTTATTTTCAATGTCCACTAACACTATCGATGAACCGAGCCTTACCATTGTCACATTCATACTATATATAATCCACCATGAGACTCTATACATGACATATTCTCAGAATCAATCCCATCACACTGCATGCTTCTGAGGTCCATGACGGCTTCATCAATAACTTATAATTTCTTTGAATTTATATAAATCTAGGGGTCTGATCATGCTCAGTACCTCTTATGAATGTCAAACCAAGACCACATGCATATAACCAGTGATGAACACCAAAAATGGGGAAAAATTAAAAAAAGGCTTATAGATCTAGGAAAAACATTCGTGGCCTGTCAGTCTAGAATGGGGATCCTAGGGTTAGAAAAAAAAATGACCACAAATTAATTTATGTACATGAGCACATGAAAAGATTGGAAAAGGGAACATATCAATTGAAAATGTCAGATCTGATAATTCATGTAATAAAAATGGCATATCATTCCAAATTTATGATTTCTAAATCTATTTTGGATTTATTTTTGATGATGAATGCATTTGAAATTCGATTGGAAAGAGATGATACATTAATTGCATCATGATCTACTTGATCATGGAGTATCATTGTCCTTTGCCAAATAATTCATCTATAGAGGAGGGATATAGATTTTCCAAAAATGTGGAAATTATTATCCCACCCAAGAAAATCCTCTCTTGTGATATATTTATATATATATATATATAACAATTCAATATAAAAAAAAACCGACATAATTAATTAATTTAATGATAAATTAAGCAACTTAAACGTATTAACAATGAGAGAGATATCTGAATTCTGATGACGAATCATTTTATGTCACTCCTAGGGTAAACACCGTATTTCAAACATATTGTTGTTCCCATATTTCTAATCTGATAAAACCTTTATGAGTTATCCTATTTTATTTAATTAACCCTGAACACACAAAATAAAGTATATTTTACATTTTTTATAGATAATTCTGGGAACATCAGGTCTCAGAATCACATGTCATATCTTTAAATAGCTCCAAAAAGATATATATAAATATTAAAATTTCATACAAGGTAAAATTCATGTCTCTACACTTAACTCTGGACCAACATGATATGGGATAGGTTATACCCTGTGGTGTGTGTGTATGTGTGTTTTGTTGTAACTGTTCCCCAAATATCTAATATAGATATATGTATATATTTTAATTCTATGATTAGTAATATGATTAATAATATATATTATCATATTGATAATTACTTATAATATTGATAATATAATTAATAAAAATTTTAATAAGTTGTTTTATAATAATATTCAACAAAAAATTAATTTAATCTTAATTATAATTGTACTATTTAATATAAATTATGTTAACTAATTTTCAAATATTGTCTCAAATAATGTAAAATTATAAATATTAAAACATACAACATTGATCATTTTGACAGAATTATTAATGGTAAATGTATCATTCTTGTTTGAATCACTGTCTCTAGTGCACTAACATGCCACAAATTAGTTAATAGTCATTGAAAGCATGGAATTTCTATCAATGTTTATGCTCTCACATACACACAACCTATGCATCATACATTGTAGTTGTTTCCAAATCATTATGGGTGATATGTAGTGGATCCAATGAATCCATTCCCATACATTATCATTATAAAAATACATGCGGTTTCTTGAAAATAATGTTCTCTTACATGTAAAGAAGATGGAAGATGTGTATTAGATATCTTCTAACTGGAAACAATATAAAATCAAACCCACTCTAGTCACCCTCTATCAGTACAACATAATTCAAATTATTGTGTGATTTTGTTGTAAATTCACTAGCAAATGCATCGTGAACCTCTATAGGGATATCATGTGTATTTGGGTAATCTATGAAATGAATTGAATTTGAATATGAATGATCTTGCAGGACAACTTTCTCATGTTTGACATCATCATGCGAAACATCCATAAAAGACTCATCACCTAATGGAACCTCCACATGAGTCTAATCACTCTTAGTATTGTCTGAAACAAAAAAAATCTCATGATAAATATCATCAATGGTTTTGATTTTAGAATGATTGATTTCTTAATGAAAATAATATGTTTATTAATTTATTATCTATGTGTTATCTTGTCTAATATTCATAATATTTCCCTAATATTTTTAATTCATGATTCTATTTGTTTGATTTTTCATTTTTTCCCTTATAATGTTAAATCAAAGGTGTGGAAGCAATAAACATAGTATTTTTAGCACTTGTAGCTAATTGGGATTATATAGAAATTTTGGATCATGTAGATTTTTTCTTAAATAACCATTTTGGATCATGTATTCTATCAGTCTATTTTATAAATTTGGATAAAATAAATGTTTTGGATCATATTACAAATTTGGATGATGTATCTATTCTATATCTCAGGTAAAGAACTCAATCATGCATTTTTGAATTCTGTTTGGGTTTTTTAATGATGTAGGTTTTTTTTAATTTGTCTATTCTGATATTTTCAAGGGTTCTTTGCATTATACACGCTCTATTTATATGAGGTTCATTTAAAAAATATCATAAACCTTGACTTTTGAGATTATTTTTTTCTGTTATATCACCCAACATATTTTTGATCGTAGATATCGATTAAGAGAGCTTTTCCTTTGCTTTTAAAAGTCATGTAGGAGCTCGAGGTGTCATACATTACCATTTGTTCTTTGACTATCACAATTGATGGATTGAAAATCATTATAAATATGTTTTAGTGTATATTTTCTTGTTATTATTGAGTTATTCATTGGTCAACACCATTAATGATGAAGAGGATACAAAATGTCATTTTAGTTATTTATCAGTTCAAAAATATTATTTCATGCAGTGATATCCTTTTTTATCGTACTATCACATTTCTTGGTTTTTTTAGTTATTCCATTTTTTTAATATTTTTATTTCTTTTTTGTGTATAACATTTTTTATATTTAATAAAATAATTCTAGTAGTGTGATGTTATTTACACTGAGAAAGAAAATCTAGTAGCGAACCCCATTAAACATTCATTGTTATTTGGGTTTCTTTGTTTGTTTTTTTATTATTTCCCCCTATAATCATGAGTTTATTAGTCAATCATTTCATTTAATTACTAGTTAAAGACGTCCATCCCCTGAATACTTATTGTATAACTTGGGTATATCATTTGTGGTTCTACAAAAAAATTGGAGTCGGAGCTATACTTTTATTATATGGATTTTTGTAAGTATGAATATGAGAATCTAGATGGTAATAAAGAATTAAATCTATGGTGAATTTATATTTGAGAATAGTTTGTCCAAAAGGGTTAAAATAACGTTTATGGACCTAATAAACATTATATCCAGCACTTAATTGATGGAAAGACAATCACAACATATTTATATGTCCCTTTCAATAATGTTATGATATAATATTTGTCGTTAACATTATATTTAGTTGATAATTTTACTCACTGGGTAACTTATGAAACTACTCTTGGTGGTATTTGGTCCTAATGTGAGAAATATTACATGAAAACATAATAAATTGAATATCTATATAATAATAAAACATTTTATAACATTAAGATGAATCATAGAACCTCTATTCAGTCACAACGTGATGAGTTTAATAAATGTTTACAATATTTATCCAATATTATAGTCTATAGTTATGATTATGACCAAGAAATTAAAATTCTAATTTATATATAAATATCATAGGAAAATATAAATTATGTTATGATTTATGTATATTATTCCTTGTCTATATATAAATTCATGTTTGATAATTTTATTGTTAGTTCCATGGGTTGGAAAAGTAAAACCTATATCTAAGGTCATAATTGTGTGGGGTTATAAAAATATATTATGAAAGAAAAATGTTAAAATAAACAAGCATTGAATGAACTGTATCTAATCTAGGGAGTCTCATCCCATCTCAGAGTCGATATATGTTACCTGCTATCAGTATGAGAAATAGGGGCTTCTGAGTCCTAATTCCATGATTTGATGTCAATTAAACATCAAGAGGAGTCTTGGGATCATTCTCTCTTTGACAACCCATCCAATGAGATTTTTGCAGTGGTGTATGTGTCTCCATACACTTTTAATTTTATATGGGTTTTAAACCCATGATTCTCCTTCTATATGTGACCAGATAAAATACTATTCTTTATCTATATAATGGGAGCTCAAGGAGAGGTATATTTTGTAATCAACAAGTGATTTCATGTCATTAGTAGTGGTTCTGTAATAATATATCTCTTATATTATTATATAGTTACCTTTTTATCTATTATATGGTTCCATATTTACAAAGGATTGTTATCTCAATAGGTGTATTTGATCAAAGGGGTCACACCTTTAAATATGATTCTATTTTCCCAAAAATCTCTAATAGAACTCGTATGGTTCTGAAAGGATCCATAATGACTGTGTTGTATCTTACATATGGATAACACAAGTAAAAATGATGGGAAACGCCTATGTTCGTAATAGTGATTCAACTATGATTTGAAAAATGTTGTTATGACCAGTTAGTGCTAATGTGATAATGGAATTGAGAAAGAAAGGGATTGTCACTCAAGTATCACTGACTAACATACCGTCTTGTGTGGAATGTAACTTTTGTAAGTATAAGAGATTGGGTTTTCATAAATCCATCTTTAATTATGATTTCCCAATTTGGTGTTTTCCTCTCATTTGAGGGGACCATATTGGACTACCTCTGATGGTGGAGTTACTTACCTTTTCAATTGTATAGATGAACATTCAAGGGAAGTGTGGGTTAATATTTTAAGAAATAAATTTTATGTCTTTGAGGTGTTTACATCATTCAAAGCCTATATATATAGTAAATTTAGGGTGATGTTAAAATACTTTTGGTCCGATGATGGCCTAGAATAACTTTCAACTTAAGTCACTACGTTTTATTGAATAAAATGATGTTTTGAAAAAAAACTATAATTCATATTCTTGAGATGAATGGTCAAGATGAGTGTATAAATTTTACCATCCATGAGTGGTTTCATAGAATATTTTCATGCTCGATAATTACTAATTCATTTTGGACAATGGCTGTCTCTATGATAGTCTACTAGATAAATAGGTGTCCCTCATATTTCAATGACCATAGGATGCTTATAGAGCTATGAAGCAACTAATTCTTATACAATGGGAATATTGGGGTGTTTATATACACTACATGTTCCAATGTCAACTATGAAACTCTTTATCATTGGGATGTCATGTGAATTTCTATAGGTTATGTAGAAGGGATGAAGGGGTATAATCTTTGGGTAGATAAAATTAACAATCAAAAGAGTATTCATAGCTAGGATGTTTTGTTTTAAGATTCTATTTATCATAGAGTCTCACCTCTCACTAATTATAGAAATGGTAATTCCTAGATGAGGGATCTTGAGTTTAATCATTCTAATGTCAGTGAGTCTCTAGTTGAGTCTCATCTATTAAACTCTAGGATTCCCCTTCTCATTCTGGGCCAGAATTTGTGTTTGATTATGATGATACTCTGGATAATGGAGAATCTACTAAATGTAGTGGTTATCAACTCACAATGTAATATAAAAGAGTGTTATTATACCTCCTTCTAGCTACTGTGATGATTATATGTCATCGTTTTTCTTGAATGTTTCCCCATATCATTGTGGATTGGGTCCCTATAGCTAAAATCAATATATATATGAAAACAAATATATGTATTGGATTTTATACGTGGAAGATGTGTTCAAATACTTATTAAGGAACCATAATTTATTCATAGTCAATAAACCCTCTATCTCCAAGGAAATTAGTTGTAAATGGGTATAAAAAAACCAATATAGTGAATAATACTGTGTATAAATCTATGCTTGTAGCCAAAGGATACCTTCAAAGTGAAGGAATCAATTGCTATAAAAATATTTTCTTATATTTATGATTTTTTTTATAATAATTATTCTCCCTTTTTATTTTTAATATAGAATTTCATATAAAATAACTAGAGGTTAAAACTAATTTTTTCATGGAGATTAAAATGAAATAGTATTAATGAATGCACATATTAGGTTTGAGAAAGATTTTATAGATTATAAAACTATTTTCATAAAAAATAATTGCATGGATTAGAGAACGATATTAGATAATGGTACATGATTTTTTATTTTTTGTGTGTTATATAATTTTTTTTGTCAATTAGATGGATGTGTAACATTTAAATCAAGTACAAATTGAATGATTTATTTACCAAATTTTTTTATGAGATATTAATTATATGTAGTGATATTTATTTAATCACCCATGTTAAAAATAAATTGGATTTAACTTTGGAAATTATGCTTCATTATATATAATAACATTATTATATAAATAAATTGATAATGTTGTATTTGTATGATGCTTTATAACCTATTAATGTTCTTTTTTATCGACATGTTAAGAACCAATTAACTCTATAACAATCCATAACTTCTAGAATTGATGATACGAGTATAATACCATATGATAATGTAGTATTATGTATTATATATGATTTTTTTAGTAACCGGCCAAATTCTACGTTTTATATATATACTATAAGATGGCTTATGTAAAATCTAGACACTCTACACTAGCATCCTCTAAAAGGGTTGTTAACATACATATATTCTAATTATTATCATATAATATGATATGATAAGAATTTTATATCATATAAATTATTGTTCGGTTATGTAGATTTGGAATATGATAGAAATTTTGTTAGAAGAAAATTATTAACATGTTATTTTTTTACTGCACATGGATGAACTATTTCATAGAAGCATAATCTGACATCAATGGTTTCCCTCTCAACCCATGAGACAGGATATATATCACTAATAGAAGATATCAATGAATCTATATGGATTTAGGGTTTTATTTTTGAGATTAATATAAGTTAATGTGTTATATATATATATTCTAATTCTCATTATTCCTTTTATCAATATAAAAATTTAGTTTTCCTTGATATATCTAAGAACAAAGACATAATACATAACTTGGATAAATATTTTTTTAAAAAAATAACTATGTGTTTCACCACAAAAAAATGATTAATATCTACTCGAAAATAGTACTAAGGATTTATTTTTTTCCAATTTCAAGAATTATTTAGGAATCATGAACATGGATCCACTTGAATAACCCTTAGGTGAAATACCATCATATTTTAAATTTTTTTTCAATTGAAAATTATATAAATTTATTTATATTATCATTTTTACTTATAAATGAGGAAAATTATTTATTTGTCTATTTTCTACATGCTATCATGTATAATATTAATAGTTATTATCCACTTGTTATCATTCTGTTCTTTATTTATTTTGATTACATTACATTACTTGGTGAAATAATGTATATAGAGGATTGATCAATTAGATGTATTTTCTATTGTCGTAAATTTTGATCATACAATGTTTTTTGATCATTTAGTAATTTTGGCTCTCATTTCCATTTTGATCACATAGTTTTTTGGTTAATATATCCAATTTCTCCCATGTAGCCATTCTGGAACTCACACAGCTTATTCACCCATTCATTTTCCAAAGCTTTTGTGGGGTAACAACCAATTATATTTTTTCTATTATTATGTTTTCATATTTCTAGGTATTGATGCACTATCATCCTTCTATTTTTCATTGGTTTTATTATTCCACTATAAAAACCATCATTATTTAGGGTATTTTATTATTTAACAACCCTAAAAAGATCATAGAAGAAACTGATCAATTAATAGAGGGAGATTCAATCATTAATAATCATGTTTGAGGCCCAGGTATCAAAACATTGTAGATGTGTTGTGGCCTTCACTATTTATTAACATAGAATATATGATGTTGTGTTCTGGGGGATTATTACTCATGTTAATGAAGAACATATTTATCCTCTTCATCGATGATGATGTGGATATAGAAATTGTTTTTTTTTCAGCGATCCTATGTGAATGAAATTACTATATGGAAAGATTTTTCATATCGGTTATCGATAACCAAGGGGAAAATCCTTGTAAATTTAATTTTCATAATGGTTATTTTATAACTGATGTGAATAATACAATTACCCATTTTTTCAAATTGGTTATATGATAAATTGATTGAATATATGTCTCTTTCATGTAGATTAAGTAATAATTGACATTATATTACATTTAATAATTTATGAATCATCAGTTTGAATCATTTTCTCTTTATTCGGTCCCATGAATGCTGACTCTTCTCTCTCAGGTGAATGACCTAACCCGCATTTCAACAATCTGGTTGACACCAATCAAATATTTCCAAGTTTAAACATACCAAGGATTCATTGGAATTATTTTTAATAATTATAATATATATATTCTCATATCTCTATTAATACTTTCACATCAATCTTCTCATTCAGTAATTAAATGGAATGGATGTCCTAACACTATGTTTTTTGATTCCTTGGATGGAAATTTCACATTGGCATCATCATAAACCACATGTTTTATCATCTTAATTATTAATTTATTTTTAATTTTTTTTCTTATTTAATCTCATGTAATCCTTACACATTGTCTATCCTCTTATTCTCTCATTCAATGGATTATTCCTTGTAAAATTGATTATCTACAATGATTTTTACATTTTCATGACTTTGGTTTGATTATGTTCCTTTTTTCATTTTATTTGATCCCTGGTTTTGTGATGCTAGAGGTTTATTTACCTATTCAATTACATCGTGTATTGATGAAGCAATATTTTGTAATCCCTAGCTCTTCAAGTTAGTGAAAAAATAGTTTGGATACTGGATTAACATGTTTTCTTGTTTGGTTTGTTATATTTTTTTATATCTCATATTACCATTTAGAATCAACTTGTTTAAGAACTAAAAATCACTCTTTTATATATGTCGACCATTTTATATTACCATTTTTTCAAATCATAATCACTCTCCTCCATATCTATATTCCATATATTGTTTTATGGATATTTTTTATTGTATTTTTATAATTTCACTAGTTTGTATTCATTTTCAATCTATATAATTTTTTGAATGGAATATTATTATTAATTCCATTCTCATGAATAATTTTTCACATTTAAATTTTATATTATACATATAATGTTTCCCATATTTGTTGTATATATTTTAAATTCCAATTATATTCCCAATATTTAAGAAATTACTTATTTTTTAATCATTTTTAATAATTATTCATAATTTATTTTCTTATTATTCTTAAATTTTACTTAACAATTCTATTATAATGTAATTTTATTCTTTACCAATACCCTTTAATGTTTCATATTATCCATATTATATATATTCAAATGACACCCACCAAATTATTTTATATCTATGGATTACGATATTTTTTTTAAATCTATTTAATTCAATTTATTGATCTTATATTCAATATGGAAATTTAGAATTATGAACATATTATCATTTTTGTTGTAAAAATATGTAAATATTATCATTAATTTATTGTTGAATATTCTACATTGGATTATATTAAAAAAAATATCCTTTTATTCAATTAAATATTAATTTTCATTACATGAAGAATATAATAATCAAATATATGAGTGTTATTTCTAGAAAATAATATCATTCAATGTAAATATTTCCTTCCAAAAATATTGATAATTCACTATGCTTTGAGTTTTACATTTTAGTAGAGTTACTGTTAATGTAAGATATTTATTCTCATTTAGGGTCCTAACATCAACCTCCTAAATTTTTTGGTGAAAAATGAAACATAAAATTATTCATTGTTTAATATATTATCTTCAAAAACTTCATTCTAGTAAATAATGATCATATATTACTGTTTAATTTTTTTACTTTCAATTTAATGAAATCATCACCTAATATTTATAGATATATAGTCCCAATTAGATAGATTACAATTTTTTTTCATCTCGAGTAAGACATATTTGGACACTTTAGTGAAATTAATTAATTTAATTTATTTTATATTTTATTGTATAAAATAGTTAAAACCAACAATCAATGTCATATCTAATTTTATTAACTTTTTAATCATTATATTCTCTATTATTGAAAATCATAAAAACATTTTACAAATTTATTATACGAAAAGTGTGTCTTCTTGATTATAATTAAAATAAAATACTATTTATCTATATTACTGACATTTAACAACATTATATTCTTTAGACACGATATTAATTTTTCATATTTGAAATAGAATAAAATTTTCTAATGTTGGATTATAGCACTTTGAATAAGTGATGAATATTAGGAAGGTGATGATTTTCTGTTTGGAAGTTTCTAAAAAAATTATTCCAAAAAATGCTTTTTTTCCACACATAAAATTTTTACGTATGAGGAATTTAAAATTTGATAAATCAAAGACAATTAATTTATTCATGGTTTTAATATAATTTATAACCCATGGATTTAGAATGGTTAAACTAGGTTGAATTTAAAATCTATTGATGATAAAGATTTTACAAATGATTAGTCAAATAAAATTGTAGAAATGATTCATGATATTGACCTTGAGACAATTTATAAATAATATAAAATTGAGAATTTATATGCTCATACTGAAAACCCATTTTATCTTGGCTGTAAAAAAATTCATCATTAATAAATGGCACTAGTAATGATCAAATTGATGGAGAAATATTGATTGAGTGACAAGAGTTTTACAGAGTATCATTAATTTTTGAAATATGTTCTTACTAAATATAATGATCTTCATGATTCACATTATAAAAAAATATATTATGCCTAATGGGATTTGGGTATAAACAAATAAATTCTATCCAGAATGACTATGTTCTATATATTAAGGAAAAAGAATTTTTTTCATGGGTGTTCTAAATGATGGAAATCAAGGAATAAGTTGAATGAAAAATCATATGATGATTTTGATGTTACAAATATCCCTTCCAATGAATATTCATATCTTTCTATAATGACTCATTTGAAATGATTATTTTCATATTCAAATGATGGAAAAATCATTGTTTGGCATGTAGATGATCTGATATGTGATCGAAAATTATTGTATATATATGATTGTCCAATGTAGA
Source organism: Viscum album (assembly GCA_963277665.1). Classification (NCBI taxonomy): domain Eukaryota; kingdom Viridiplantae; phylum Streptophyta; class Magnoliopsida; order Santalales; family Viscaceae; genus Viscum; species Viscum album. Next base: position 979,657,316 of record OY728161.1, read on the forward strand.
TGAAAATTTTTCACTAGTTTCTTATGTTCAAAAATGATGATTGAAATCCATGATTTAGACTGTGCATAGATGGAATGAATCAATATCAAATACATTGTAGAACATATATTTGACGACCTGTTTTATTGAAAATTTCATCTTCACTGTTATATTTTTTATGAAACAAAAATATTTCATCTTGAGATTTATGATCCCTAGACCAAAACATCCAAAAAATGATATTAATGTTTTCTTATCAGTATTAATTAATTATTTGAAACTATTAAGGGATGGAGGTATTATATTGTATGAATATTATAAAATGGAATATTTTCAACTGAACATAATGATTAGGTTAAGAATAAATTACTTCCCAAAATATAAATATTCCACTGAATATAATGTTACTGGGTATAAAGCTTGTCCTATTTCTGAACAAAAACCATCCTACTATTAAATGAATTTTGGGAGAAAAACATTATTCCTGGGTCATCAATTTTTTTTTTATATGAACCAATATAATAAAAAATTAAAATATCCATTATATTAATCACCAGAATTTTATATTTCATGAAAAAACGTTATCCACTCATCAAAATTTTGAGAGGGTGAAAATTTTTACATGACATTTATAAAGACAAATAAATATGGTAATGATATAATTATTTTGATGAAATGATCAATATTTTTTAAGTTACCATATTGAACATATAATGAAGTAATGAATAACATTTTTTTCATGAGAATTGAGAATAATATCTATGACAACATGATTCAAACATTATTAGATATAAAATAAATGATTAAAGATCAATTGAATATAATATCAAAATTACTCTCAATCAGAATATTTTTGGAGTTATCTCCAAATATTGATGGAAAGTGAACATTACTTATCTCAAATTTTCATACATTTTAAAAGAGGGATAAAAATATCTTTTTCTAGTATCCTCATGATATCAATGAACTGCTATGTTATTTTTCAAATGTAAAAAAATAATTTATTTAACAGATTTGAATTTCAAAGCTATAAAATCATTTGATTTTGACGACATGATACAACTATTACTTTTTTCCTTATATAGAATATTTCATTTCTTTGTGAGAAGCACTATCATAATGATGTGTTATTTAATAAATTAAATTTCAAACAAGGTGACTATAATCATTGAACAATTTTTAGAATGAAGAATTTTCTGTAATTTTTTCAATTTGGAATATATTTTACTCCACATTTTTTGGATATAATGGTTCCTATAATTGTTCATTTATTAAGAGAAGTAATGATTTTCAGACCTATATATCTATATTTAATGTATCCATTTGAATGAATATAGTGATATTGAAGGGGTATGTTATGAATCCAAATCAACCCGAAACCTCCACTTGTGTGAAGTATGATTCTTATGAGGTTCATGAGTTTTTTATAAGCTATGTTTCTGTAGTATAGCACATTATTTTTCCTACATCTCTCCATGAATGAGATAATTATGGGGGATAAGGGATTTTAGGATTTAATTAAAAATCATTCATAGGGAAATTTACAACGAAGGTACATTTATACATCTTGAATAACATAAACTATTCTCATCCATATATAAAATTCTATATGAATGTGTTCATAAAATTTTATACAAAAAATAAATATATGTGTATTTTTAATGATTATTAAAAAATATTTTCCCTTGTGTAAACAGATAAATCATTGTATATTAGATGCATCAAAAACATAGTTTTGGTTAGTAGGTAGTTAATGATTGAATTCGATTACATGGTTTCAGTATGACATTAATTATTAAACATTTTATATGAAATATTATGACAGTGGATGTTCTATTTAGAATAGTACAGTTTTGGTGTTCCAATAAGAAATTCATTTTTTGAGTGGTAAATAAAAAAAAATCCATTCTACACATAAATTAAATACTATATTGTAGTTAAAGATATAAGAGATGTTAATTAAATTAAATTTCAAGTTGTAGTGTTTAACTAAAAAATTTTATTAGTTAAAATATTGTCAAAAAAGATGAATGTGGAAGGACACTTGTTAATTTGAGAAAATTGGAAAACATATCTAATATTTTTATCATGGAAACAATTACAGAAAAGAATTTCTATATTTCTGATCAATTTGATGTGAAGAGGAATATTTTTTACAAGGGTAAAAATAGTATTTCGGTGATGATAGACCTGATGAATATTACAATTCATGTGACGTCTATACTTTCATGGAATAATTAATAAATAATTTCAATGAGAGAGTCATACACATGCTTCTATTTATAGGGAATGATAATGGTGAATTAATTTAGAAAACCAACCTTTTAGTACGTTCCAAATAGTACTGGTAACATAGTTTTATTTTTGTTTTACTTTTATTAATTTCATTTAATTTTAGATATTTTATTTTCTTTTCATTTTAAAAACACATATTATATATAATAAATTTAATTTTTTATTTATATTAGTTTCCTTTATTAAATTTACCATTATTACCATTATAATTTTTTTTACGTTGTTGAAAAAAATTATTTTAAATTTAAAATGTAAAATATAAAAAAATCTTTGTTATAGTACATTAAATTTTTTTTTGTAAATGTGGTTTATTATGTTAGAACATTTTTACTATTCCCATATCATTTTTGTATTGTTTTCATTTTTATGTAATTTCATCTCTCACATACATTGTTATAATTTCAGTTAACTATAAGAGATATGAATAATACTGTGTCATTATTATTTTACAATACATTTTTTTATAATTTTCTATTCTTTATTTCTATATGTATGTAATAAGAGGTTTTAAAAATTGTTATACTAATTGTTTATTGCTTTCATTTTCAGGACAATGACAGATCAGTCATTTGATTCACCACATACCTATGGAGATGATATTTGTTAGACCTTTTGGGAATAATATAAAGACACTCACTTCGATTGTCATCCTCATCATTATTTAGAAGAGATATCTAATATCATGGGTGAAAATTGTTTGAGGGTAGGTAAATATATGTTTTTGTATGTTAGGGTTGGTAAACGTGGCATCACACATTTTCCAAAATTATTTTTTCCCTATATCAATAACAATATGATAATAGTAGTTATTGATGATAATTTAATTCCAAGAGGACTAAATTAAAAACAATTAAATAATTTTATATAAGTATAATATAAAATAAAAGTTATTATCTTATTTGATGATTGGAGAATTTTTGACAAATTTAAAATATCTAAATTGTGGGAGGCCATTTTGTTAACCCTTTTTATTATTTTAGTACCATAGATATTGTTATAGTAATATAAAATTGTCACCTTTAAAGAAAATGAAATATGATATACCAGATTATAATTTTGTCAAGTGGAAGTGATTATCATCAGCTTCAAAGAGATGTAAGTATTTTAAATCAATTCTTAAATCAAATTTCATTTTTGCGCATAGAAAATATCATAATGAATGTGATATATAACAATTTATAAATGAATATTTATTGTATAAATTTTATGATTGTTAAAACAAGTATATGTTTTCATAATTTGAATGTTATATTTCAGATGTTTTTTATATTAATGACCATATTAATGATTTATTTATTATTAATTTTTATAAATATAGGTTATATCAGTAGAAGATCCAATATAGATACTTATACCCTTATACCATATCTCGGGTGTGGTATATGTTATTAGTAGAATAAATTATAGTATTAATGATTAAGAAACTAAGAGATTATTATTCATGTTCTATAGAGTTTTACCCCCTCTGGTCATAAAAATTCAAAGAGGTCTTGTATGAGTAAATATGGAAAATGTTTTATAGAAGAGTCAAGAATTGAAGCTGAGCATATTATAATATGTTATCATTATTTATATATTTATGTTAATCAATTCATTGTATATTGTGATTAGTTAATTTTTTTTGAAATATTATATATAGGCTTATCATGAAGAGAAGAAAACATAAGGGTTTTTTTATAGTCGACGGTAGGTACGATATTTTATCTACATCAATGGGATATCCCAGACACTAAGTCATGTAAAAGGATACCCTAAAGGTGTATCGATAAAAAATAATTTCAAAATTATAATGGATATTAAATTAACGATATATATATATAATATAATATTTTAAAGCATAAGTATATGGTATTCATGTTATGTTGTGAGACAAGATCTGAGCATTTGAACCATTAGTATTTATAGACATGAAAAAACAATTTTAGAGTACTGATCTAACTCCTCCTCTAATCTCAGATCCAAAACCCTAAACATATCATACTAGAAAATCTATTTAAAGAAACCCCAATCCTTCTTACCCTCATCTTACACCCTATCCCGCATAGTTTCCATGTTTATGTGAGTTACATGTTGATGGTCCCAAAATTATTGGTGCATATGGGATGAAATTTTATATCGGTTATACCATTCATCATCAATAGATTAGGATATGCAATATTATGGTACATGTACCTGGTTTTATAGATAGATAAATAATAATACAGTATCCTCTATACAAGTTTAGAATAATTGGACATTGTATCAACCATTTTTAGTTAGTACATCTACACATGTATGATATATTATAATTTTGGTATGTATACGCCAAAATTTTTTTTTCATTATTATATTATTATTTGTTATCATTTTAATGATATTTATTTATTTATTTTTATACATGAAAACATTAATGGTAATGCATTACTATGTAGATAACAAAATATTGAAGGTGTTCTGAATTCAGATGCAATTTCTAATAGTCTTGATATATTGTCAATATATTCAAATTTGTTTTTCGATATTTATGACATTCCAATTAGAGTTAGTGTTTGTCAGTTTGAAATTAAAATGGGGATTTTGAAAGACGATATCATGGATTTTTCAACTGGAGATCAGTTGGGCATCGACATAATGAAATTTTTAATCATTTAATATGTTAACAAATCATTTCTATTCGTTTAATTTATTAAATTTTGTACTTATATATTTTTTTTATTTTTTATCATTATTAATTTTTTACACAACATTTCTTGAAAGAGGTATATGGATTTGTAGACTGAGAGTTTATTTCAACTATTGTGAGGATAATTACTGATGCAAAAAAGATTAATTTATAATTCTAAAATATTTCAATCGTATGTAATTATATTATTTTGGATATTTCATTATCTTCAAGTGAATGAAAAATATTTCTCACAAAGTGTAATTTATCACATAACATAACAACCACTCACATTAATTTATATATATATTAGTAGACACTAGATGTTGGGAGTTTTTTGTTAAAGGGAGAAGACACCTTTCTGGATATGCACAATCCAAGGTGAAGTGCGAGAAATTTATATTGATGTATTGAAAAAATAATATTTAATTTTTTAATAAATGCTTACATATCAATAACTTAAATTTATTTTTTCATATTATTTTGAAATATTTCATGGGATTTATATAGAGATATGATAAGAATTAAGGGCACCCCTATTATATATTTAAAAACTATGGGGAATTTTCATTTACAATTACTAAATTTCAGATATATAAACTAGAAATGTTATTTTGAATTGATTATTATAAATAGATTCTTCATCAACAAGTAGTAATATAATTTTGTTAATATATTTTAAGATCTATGTATGAAATAATTTCAACATGGAAAGTGAAAATGTTACATAATGTTATGTTTCATTATAAATGTTTCCTTGATATTTCATTATTTAGAATATAAATAATAGTTAAATGATTTAATTAAAATTTATAGATTTTTCGTTACCCTAAAAAAGATTGTCCACAATATTTTATTGACATAAAAATTAAATGGGAGAATCATTTCATAATTTTAATTGGATTTTTATTTATATATGTTTTATATTTTAAACTAGAAAGTTAAAATAGTAACTCTCTTATTTTTGTGTTATGTTATTTACTAGTTTTTTAGGTGTTTTTTATTGGGGATGGGATGAATAATATTAAATTTTTTAAAAAAAAAACTTATTTTTCAAAACAGCTGTGGAATATCTGTCCGAGAAAATCAATACTATCAAATCTTTAAGTCAAATATTTAATAACTAACTAAAAAGACATGTTTTCAGTTCCATTATTATATAATTGTTTTGAAAAATAAATACTATCTATTATTTTAGGTCTTTTATTTCATATCAATCATGAATTAATCAATATAATTTAATGAATATACGATGGGTTCTTTAAAATTAAGTTTAATGTTTTTCTTCTTAGGTGTAATAGAGTAACTGACCAAGGTCGTATCTCAAAGGGGAAAATAAGTTAAAAATCATATTAAAGGTATTGTGATAACAAAATTAAAAAGAAAAAACACACTACTTAAAAATATTGGAGGGGGGGTTAACATTTATATATAGAGGATTTATTTTTGGAGAAGATATTTTTTTTCAATATATAGTTTTCCAAATTAAATTGTAATAATAAAACACAATGAGAAGTTTTTATTTAGAAAACAAATTTTTTTTAAATTTCAATATATATAACTCTACATATTCATTCACATATTAATCCTTATAATTTAAATTATTATACACTAATTATTACCCCTTAATTTATAGCCCTTGTACCCTATGTGAATTAGCATAACCACCAAGATCAAATTAATTAAACCATAGCCTTACATTGGAACATGAAATCACTACACCCTTAATTGATTGAGTTTATATTTCTAGATTATGGTATGTGGTAATTATGTAACATATCCACTCTATTAATGAAATTTAATTGAGTTAATGGGTTATATTTTAACTCCAAAAATGATCTTGTGTAGTTTTTTTCACTAATTAAGATCGCACACTAAAAATTAACACATTAATCGACCTCTCTAGTTTGGTGTTAATTGTTAAATTTATTGATTGATTTACATTAATTTATAGAATGAATTCATTTATAATATTATGTAAATAATACTATCTAATTTTTTTAAAATAATAAAATGAATATTGTATGAAGTATATCAATTACTGAGAAAAATACTCTTCTATGGCCAATGTAGTCATTACATAAACGAATCACATTCACAAAGGATTTGATATTGTATAAACAATTATAATTTATAATATAGAGTCAAAAACCAAATAAGTAAATAATTGAAAAATGAAATTAAAAAATATAAAATAAATGGAAGGGAAATAATTATTTTGTTTCCATAACAACAATATTACAAAAACGAAGAGGAAGAGAAGAACATTTTAGTGGAGATCCAAGACTAATAGCTTGCTTCATAAAATGGTGTATAGAATTAGAATAAAAAACATTATATTCTTATCCCAATCTTCTATGTCATTTCTTGCGCTCTCCAAATAATAAAAACACCAATTTATATAGTGGTGGGGTCTTAGGTTATAAGATGCTTCATGTGTGAATCGGGAAATTATCCCAAATATTTTACGCCAACATCGATATACTGTTTTGACTCCAAAATGCATGAATCATGTATCATTACATATGGTTTATTTGTATGAAAATTATTCCTCTCTCTTTTCTCCAAATCATGGGCAATTCCAAGCATGTGTGAAGAAGGCGCATCCTAAATGGTGAAGTGATACCCTATATTGGGTGTTTAGTAGATCATTGATTTCATGACATATTTACATCAATCAAATGAATTATATAAATCGGATGTTGTAAATTAAATTTGTAACTAATTGAGTGATGCACACATTTTCGACATTTTAAATTAAAATAATTTATAGATAAATATTTATGTTAGAAGTAATATAGAGAATTTTTATTGGAAAAAATGTAATTTTCATCAAATTTTTAAATTAATGATTTAATCCAATATATTCTATAAATTAACATATTTAAAACAATTTAAAGAAATTAAATAACATATTATCAAAAAAAGTTCAAAAAATGTGTTTTATCAACATCTCCTGCGTTACCCTTTTCATTAATGGGAATAACCTCATATTGCGTAATCCAAAATAATTTGATTTGATTTGCATGATGATATTTCAGAATCCATATTTGAAATATATGAAAATTAATACTCTATTAATTAAGTAATTATGAATAAATTTTAAATAAATTGTCACAATAATTTTTTCAAAACAAAATCATGTTATATTAATGAAAAACATCATACCAAGACAAGTCATGGGTCTACTATACAACTAATTATCCACATGTGGGTGTGTTCCAACCATTTAAAGTTTATATATCCACCCTATATTCAATATTTTTGATCATGTAAAACAATTAATCTTTCATGTTTTATTTCACCAAACTTGTTTTTCATTCATTTTCAATCCAAATTCTGGACACAATCACTTAGAAATTCCTAAAAATAAATATCAAATCAACCCAAATTGACATAACCATGTGTATTATATATAATCACTCATCTCAATAATATATATATATATATATTGTAATTGTTTTTGAATTATCATATTTTTTTTCTTGAAGGCTTACAACTGTTTTATATGATGTGCACAACCATTAATAATTTCAGTAATGTAATGAAACAAATTAGAAGATAAATAAATGTATAGATCGACCATTGATATAAGATGGATTGTTTTACCTATGTTGACAATACATTAAATTGAGTAGGAGAAATTGCACATCTCATGGTTTCATAAAAAATGGGTTGATAAAACAATTCCACACTATTCCATGAACAAATATCATAAAGAATGGTGTCAAAATGTAAATGGATTTATAATGACACAACTAATCATATCATAAAAAACATCCATTTTATAAAAATTATCCCTTGATTATGAAATAATTCTCATTCTTATCATGCTTCTAAATAATTTTGAAAACATGTATTTTCCTTATGTTCTGCATGATATGTTTTTTTTCTATTTTTTTAATTTTTTTTAAATTAATAGAAAACACACATGAAACACATAAAAAAAATTCCAAAATAGCTACCCCAAAATTTTTCCCCCTCCCCCACAGATAACATATTGTATATAACTCATTGTGTAATAATGAAATAATATGTCTACATGAAATCTAAAATTTTAATAAATGGAAAATAATATAGAAGTGAAAGAGTTAGGAAGGACCTAATATTCCAAAGTGTTGATGGGGTTATGTTGAGTGATGAAAAAACTACATTAGTAGGATTTCCACCAATGATTATCTTCCAACATTTTCACATTTAATGTAAAGTACATACCAGTTTCCTCTTATGTGATATCCACTACCCCATAAGGGAAAACATTACATACAATATAATTACCTAACTATATGAAACCCAACATATAGGGAATCGACATCCATCATGAACTATAGGGAAATACATTATCACCTATAAAAATCTATCTTTTTTGGATCATTATATCAATAGATTCTTTTGGTCATTACTTCTAGAGCCTTGAGTTTCTATATCATGAAAATCCAATATCCTCAAAATATTGAATTTGTAGCATCCTTTTAATTCCATATTAGGACAAATACACATTTCATTTTTTATTTCCCAGTATTCCTGATGCTCAATTACTATAGGGAGATGACATGATTTCCCAAAAATATTCCAAAATGGGGACATACTGATGGGAGTTTTGTATTCAATCATATAATACAAAAGTTAATAATTCAATTTCTTGCACCAATCCTTTTTATTCAGCTGCATATGTTTCTAAAAAAATAATTTAATCTCTTGATTTGAATCCTGAGCCTAACCAGTTTTTTGGTGGTGATATTGTGTTGATGTACTGTGTGTCACCCCATACTTCTCAAGGAGGGATTATAAATTTCAACTGAATAAGGGTGTCCCTTGGTAACTTATGACTGCCTTTGGTACTTTAATCCAACAAATAAATGTGTTCCTTGAATAAATCGACTACATCATGATATTCATTAGTCATTGTGGAATTTCTATCCACCCATTTACTAACATAATCAATAGAAATGATTATATTATAAACAAACAAATGATCAGGGAAAACTACCCATAATATAAATGTACCATACATAACAAATATCGCAAATAATAAGGGGATTTTGGGAATCATGTATCCTTGAAATGTTTCCAGTTTGTTGGAAACATGACTATTAGTTAAAAAACACATGAAAATCATAGAACATACATTTCCAATATAATTCAGTGTTGAATAATTTCATTTCTATCCATTATGTCCCAATGTGTGATACCCATTAAAATTTAAAACCAAAATGTAAAACATACCCATCCTCATTATCTAGAACCTACCTCTGAATAACTTTATCACTACACATGTGGTAGAGCTATGGATCATCCAAAACATAAATACATTACTCTTATTTTAATTTTGGTCATTGATGTTTCTTTAAATTTGCATGAATTTGAGAAGAAAATAGGTGGTTTACTAAATCACCATTCCAAGGATGTTTAATTAAGAGAAGGTAATGATGATTATCCAAAAATGTATCCCAAAGTGGTACATAGTTCAAGGTGATAACCTCTACTATGTGGGTAATCCTACTCATGCGGTCTACCACCTTGTTTTTAGAACCCTTTTTGTACATTATCTCAATATCAAATTTATGAAGATAGAGTATCAATACGATAAATCCATGATAGGAATATCAATTATTCAAGAGGTACCACCGTGGTTCATAGTTAGAAAAAACTTCATTATATCCCTTTATGTATGAATGGAATTTATCTAAAGCGAATATTTGGGCACAAATTTATTTTTTCATTGTAATGCAGTTTGATTGGGATGAATCCAATGTCGTTAAATCATAGTAAATCACATGTTAACTTCATTTCACCCAATGATATAAGACAAATAAAACAAAATTTTTTGATGAATCTCAAAAAAGATCAAATGGAAGGTTCCTCTGCGGGGGTTGTATGATCATTCTACTGTTCATAGTCATATTTAGAACGTAAAATGATACACTATATAAATCATCAAAAATTAAGTCAATATATTTTTTAAGAAATAAATATAATAGTAGATTGATGTTACTAAAATATATGATGAATCACCAATAAAATCCAACAATAACTATGAATGATTTTAAATCCCACACCCATGAAGGATATGGTAAGGATGAAATGATATCTACCTTGTATCTATCAACATCTGTTCCATTTTTTGACACTACATGTCCAAATAAAATTCCATGATCTACAATAAAATGAATGTTTTCAAATTTCAATGACAGATACAACTCAATCTAGTGATTCAATTGCTTTACTAAACTAATGATACATTCATCAAATTAATATTCATAATATATAAAATCATTCATAAATACCTCCATGAATTAGTCAGTGAAATCTAAAAATAATAATCACAATGCATCTCGAGATGGTACATGTGGTATTGAAATGTCCAAATGGTATCCTTTGGTAGGAACATGTACTCAATGGAAATGTGAACATTTTATTATCTTGATCCTCCAGAGGCATAAGAACCTAAAAATATCCAGAAAATCCATTCATGAAACAATAGTGGGAATTCCATGATAGTCTTCCAAGCATTTGATCAGTAAGTGGGAGGGGGAAATAGTCTATGCGACTGGATTGATTTATTTTTCAACAATTAATATACACAAAACAACTATTTTTCATCCTCATTGGAAATAACTCATCTGTATCATTTAAAACAATAGTAAAACCACTTTTATTAAGCACAACCTGAATATGACTTACCCACTTGGAATAAAAAATTTGATAAATTATTCCTCCAGTGATAAAACGTTCAGATTACATTTTATTAACATCTAAAAGAGTTATATTTATTCTACTATGTGGTTGTATAGTCAGTTAATCCTAATTATAAAATGGAATATTATTCATCAAAATGTAGGGGAAAATAACTGATATGTCAGCCAAAGACTACCCATCGCCCTAATGTTGTATATCAAAATATTCGAATGTTTTTTAGCTTGTTCAAAATGGATATTTTTAGGAATGGTAATAGGTAATATCTCACCACTCAATAAGTATGAGTATTTGAGGTTTGGTTGCAATTGATTGAGTTCGAATGAATGAGGGTAATACATGGATGTATATATATAAGGAACTGAAATATGTGCACAATAAACATTAATACCAGAATAGAAATCAATAAAAATAGATAATAATACTCAAATCTATCATAATACTCAATAACCTTGACATAATCAGATTGAACTGGATCATAATGGGAATATAAATCAGTATGAAAAATAAATCCATGAGTGGTTTGTTCGTTAGAATTGGTTGTGTAAGTAGTTTTAGACATAAATCAAGAACCAGTGCTCACATTCTCACTATAAATAAGACAATCAGAATCCATGGGGTTTTTACTTAGTGGTCCACCATAAAATAGAAAAAATTATAATGGTCCTATGAGGGGTACCTCATGGAGTTCCTAAAATTAATATAAATACATCATCTATAAACATCATGGTACGTGTTCCATCATGGACATTTATGACAAGTTTATTAGTTTTGCATAAGGTCCAACAAAATATAATGGTATCATGGAAATTTTCCAGATCATAGACCATAGTATTCATGTATAAATATAATATATAGATTATGTCTCTTACCTGAACAAGTATATCTTCATGGAATCCCACCAGATACGACATAACTCCATTTTCCAGCTACACTATAGCTCTCTTATGCTTTACTCACCAACCAATAATGAAGATAATACATAATGAGGAATCAAATTTATTAATTATTACAAATAATATAAATGATTATAAAATTTTATCTCCCTTATAGTGCTTAGGATAATGAATTTCTCTATATCCATTCACTTTATTGGCATTACATGAGTTGGTTTGATTAGTGATAACACATTCCATCCATGAATAATCCTATAATTTCTCTTGATCCATTTTCTATTAGTAAAATAATATTTTATAAATATGACATAAGTTAGTATTTCATAAATGTCCTCAATATAATGGATCTTTATCTTCATGCATTTGAATATAGAAAAAACAAAATTTTCCATCACCTCCCCATCCATCATCATGTTTTGAAAAACTCTATTTGCAATGGGATGGGATTAATAGGATCATATGAAATCAATTTCTTACGTTTTTCATTCTCCATAGTATTATCATACGTTGGACATGAATGGGGCTTCTCCAGGGATTAGGTGAATCTTAGTGGAATGATAGGAATGCTTGTATCTGTTGTTTTTTTCAATACTCAATTTCATGGAATTAACATTCCACTTGGGATTTTCAATATTTAAAGAAGTAATATTTTCATATTATATACATTCTAGTTCATAAAGGGATGTTGAAATTTGGTACATTTATTTATTCAACTCCATCAACCAAAATCCATGACTCATCATCAAATTCTATTGATTAAGAACAATTTGTTTCAAAAGTTCATCAGTGTTAGAATCTACCTATGTTTGGTAATTACATTTTTATTGACTTGTTGATGTTTTGGATTCAAATATCCTCTATGATTGTTGAATATATTATTACAATGAAAGTGGGAACTGGAAATATTACTGAAAAGGGGTCCTTTGTTGTTTTACAGAGCCATACCTCATGTTTGATTGATTGTTCCACCATTGGATATATGTTCGAGAAAAATAATCATACATATCCAAGGGATTTATATTCATTTCACTAGTTAATGTCTGCTAGGGAATAATACTACACAATCCTCTGTCTAATATAATTGGGGGAAATATTTGTTTGGGTGGACTATTTTAGTGAAAATTACAATTGGCATCGTAGGAGTACATTGGGATGTCGTTTGAGAAAAATAAATCTACCTCGCCATAGTGGTCTATTAATCCAACATGGTGTCAATTAAATGATTTTCAATAGAAAAATGAATTACCTATTGCAGTCCTGTAATATGTGGAGTACCATGATTTAAAAAAATTCATTGTGTTTTGTGGAATTTGGTCAATCAATGTAGATGCAGCTACTCGTGTTATCTCGAGTAATAACTCTACTTCCACATCATCGACCATTCTCTTCTCCATATGTGTGAGTTGTTCATTTAAGTGGTAGATAATGAGTTTCTTACTTATTTGGTGAAGTGAGAAACTTTTACACAACTTCTTAATTCACACCCATTATGCATACATTAAATCCCTCAGTGCCTTCTTGATCAATGGGATCCCTATTTGAATGGTATTTTTCCTTGATTCATGAAAATATCACCGTAATAAATTTCAATTCTAATAGTACCGACATGCTACATCATCATGTTTTAAATAATACTATATGTGTTTTCTGTTTCATCAAGTGAGAATGGGAATTCTCTTTGATTGATTTTATATTCAGATACATTTCATAGTATAAGGGTTCACTGAACCACATTAGATTATTATATATATATATATATATATATTTGTGGTCATTTCAAAATAGGGAATTTTTTGGGAAGAAAATGTATCAGTCTAAAATTTTATTCAATGTCTTCTTCAAGGATTGGATATGTAATACAATTTTGTTCATAGTTAATATTGTGTTGAGAAAATTCCCAAATGGTTCTATTATGTTAATTGTTATGTATTACCTCCAATGGTTCTTGTTTATTGTTTAAATTGTAATTTCTTATAATTTTTATGTTTTCAGAATGGAGTAATTCACCATCTAGTGGAATGATGAAACTTATCAAAGAGTGAGACTGTATGATTTGATCCCTAATGCTATATTCAATTGATGTTTGAGATATAATAAATCCATGGGATTGGTAGGTTTCCTAAATAAAATATAGATTCAATGAATAAAAGTATATCATAATAATAATAATAGAATTTTGAGTTGATTGTCCAATTAAAAAGAATCAAAAAAGAAAAGATAATTTGTGATATTGGAAACATAAAATAAATAATGGATAAAAACAGTTTAATGAAATATAATATAAAAAACCTCTAATTAGTTATAGAAAGAAATTAAATCCACTAAAATGATTCATATGTTAAAGGCTCTCTTGTGGGTGCTTTCAAATGATGTGTAATTTTTTACTTCAAAGGTTTGGTAGTTTGGATAACCAAATTCATCTCTAAAAGGGAGATGTAAATTAATCTATTTTTTATAAGTATTATGAACATAAAAATAAAATTGAAGAAATGAGGTACATAAAAAGGTTGAGGGGAGGTTTTATATCATTTTCAATGCTAGAAGAATTAAGATGGAATAAGGGTGTATTTTTTTCCTTTTGTTGTTTTTCATTGAAAATAAGAATAATAAAAGACAATAAGAAAATATATTTAGACAACTATTTTTGGAAATAATAAGATATATAAATATACCTATTAACTTAATTATTAATCATTTTTCTTAAAATTAATCCATACTAAATTTCCCCCTAATTTTCTATCCCCCATAACCCTATGACAATTAACATAACCCCAATGATGAAATTAATTAATCTCTATGCTAGCTTCAGAAACTGAAATCATGGAAAATTAATTTGAATGTTGTAATAAGTCTAAGTTATTGTTAGGGGAATGTTATGGAACATATCAACTTTATAAATGAGGTCGAATTGAGTCAATGGATTATATTTTAAAAATTCAAATTGATCCCCTATTGTTTTGTGTCTCGAATTATGATCGTGCTCTCACAATTTACTCATTACTCGACCTCGATTATTTTATGTCAATTTCTATATTTCATAAAAATATTCATTTAATTTAAATAATCTATTCAGGCATTATATTATTTAAAATATTGTATATTATTAATTAAAAAACATTAAATTAATAAGGAATGATGTAGATTTATTTCAAGAAAATCTAATCTTCCATTCATGGTGTATTCATCATAAAAAATAAATTGCATTAACTAGAGTTTAGAATGTATATAACCCAATAATGTCATTAATGATGAGTTATGTCCAAAATAAATAAAAAAAAAAGAATAAAATTGAATATAAAATTATAAATTCAATAAAAATAGAGTGTTTATTTCAATAAAAACAATAGTAAAATAGTGATGTGGACGAGTAGAGAATTTTGTAAGAGATCCTACCTTGATACCATCCCTCCCACAATAGTTTATTTAAATGGAAAATAACCTGCCATATTCTTCCCCCAATCCTCTATGTTATTTCCTACCCTGACCAAATGGGAAAAATCCAATTTATATAGTCTAGGGGAGGAAAGGTTATAAGAGGTCTCATGTGTGAATGGAGAAATTTTGTGAAATATTTTAATCCATATTTAACGGAATTTTTGACCACCAAAACATGTGGAAAAGATAACATTATAGAAGGATTATTTGAGTGAAAATGGGTCTCATATATTCTATTCTTATTTGGGTCCAATACAATCACATATAACGAATATACAACGCAAATGGTAATGTGATGTGAAATATGGTGTGTCTAGTCCATATTTTGAATCATAACCTATTTAATCCAATCAAATACACTATCATGAGGGGTTGTCCTAAATGAATTTTTCATCCCATTTATTTTGTAACACTTTTCTAAAATTTGAAATTAATATAATACACAAAAAAATATTTATATCTAAAATACTAAAATTAATTTTAAATGGAGAAGTTGTAATTTTCATTAAATTTGAAAATGAATGATCAAATTAAAAATATTCCAAAAATTAACATATTTAACACAATATAAGGATGTTAAATATTTTATTATAAATATAATATTCATGAAAAATGTGTTTTATAAATTATTAATATTTAATGTCGTTAATTTCATAAATGATGTGAAGAACAAATTGACCGTGGGGGTGGGGGGAGGGTCATGTTGTTTGTAAAATAACCAATGATAAAAAACCCAAAAACTAATTAACAATCACTATTTTAGTTAGAAAGTTACATTATTATTTACAATGTCTCATTAAATAACTAGATTTATTAAATGATGTTAAAAAAAATAAAACGTTACAAATCCTTTTTAACAGTATTGTATGTTGGTAAATATATTCGTGTGATGTGGGAACTTTATTTTCCCTTTTCGTCAATATATATTTACTAATATTATATTACAACATTATTTTTATTCACTTAAACATTGTTTTTTCTTTAAGTAGTTGTAGAATTAATAAAATATATCTTGTATGGAGGTTTTCTTGTGATGGAGTAGGTCCAATTGGCACCAAACCACGTTAAATCATCTGTCTTCTTTTGTTTTAATTATTTCTCCATTTGTTCATTTTTTCCCACTATTATCATTGGTTTATATATCAATCCTATCATTTAATTACTCTATGGAAACCTTCATTCATTTCATGATGTTTGGATCATTTATGTATATTTGATGTGGTTCACCACAACACATAGAAAGAAGATGATTTGAAATTTATCAGTGAAAATAGACTAGTATAATGTTACTCTATCCATGGTATTAAATGTGTGAGTCATTTGTATGATATGAGGATCATATCTAAAAAAGAATACAATTAAATAATGATTGTATCCTATATATTCAAATGGGGGAACAAATATTTCCAATTGATAATATCCTTCCTTATGTCACATATGACATACCAATGAGGTCATGTAATTTTATAACCCATGTAATTTCTTGATACAAATATCCACTAATCTGTATGTAGACCAATGGAATGTTACAATACGTCCGGAACTCCCCCAAGTATACCAGAGGATTCAAAATTGAAATCTAGGTCTAATGTGGTCTGTTTAGGATACTATAACATCATATCAGTGTAAATAAATAGATGAAATAAAGAAAATAATATAATTCCAAACAGATATATTAGTTAATTGATATCTAAGAAAGTCCCGAAAAAAAACAATTCCATAATAAATAAACTATATACAATACATGTCACACAAAATAACAACATGAAAAAAATAAAAAAGTTAATGTTAGGAAAAACTCTAAAAATGGCCAAAAGTCTTCGCCCAGTCCCAGATTCCCATGCTTCTACCAAGCTTCCTATGAAAAAAAGTAGAATCTGCTCCAGTGGTGATGTTCCTTGGTGACCCAATACGAGTGTGAGTACGACATAAAATGACACTACCAGTAGAACCTCTAAATATAAGCATTCTGATAAATAATGATAATAAATAAGTGCGCATGGTATACTATCTAATAGTTTTAAAAAAACATTTAGGAAAAAATATCTACTGCCATGGGGTCATAATTAATCATATGGATATCAATATATATATGATTTTAAATAGTAAAAAATATTATAAATTCTAAAATATCAACAAAATAAAAAACATATTGATGTAAACATTGGATATAAATTTATTTTAACTAGAAAAATGAAAAAATCCTCTAATCGGAAGCTATAATTTCATCAAATGTTGAAATATTAGGGTTTCATGTTAAAAACATTGTATCAGAGGCCTTCTAGGACATTTTTACCAATAAAATATGGCACCTAGATTTCCTTAATAAAAATGAAATACAATTCTTCACATTTATTTATTGGAAATCTCATTGATCGAAAACTAATACCCATATCCGAAGTTATCATTTTTTAAGTTCAATTCTTATTTTGAACTTATATTTTATGATTGATAAATTTATTATTTTTTTATCACCAAAATTTTATTAAATATATTTTTATCAATAATAATTATATTATTTTTAATTAATGTCAATTATAAATTATTTTTTAAATCCAAATTCACACTATATATTACATATTATGCGTATATTTATAATTTGTATTTTTGATATAATATTGAATAAAATATATTATATCTATATCAATATAATTATATAAATATATAAATATGAATGTTTGTAATATATAATTTTTTAGGAATTAAATCTTTTATCAGCACTAAAATAGTGCTAATAAAAATGGTTTTATACAATGCTGAAAAAGGATTACAATTTTTTAGTGCTAAAAATAGCATTGATAAATGGGATCATTTATCAACATCAAGAAATGTATCATTGATAATTGTTTTTTGATAGAATTTATTAAATAAATCATTCTATCATTTACTTTGTAGCAATGATAAATGGAATCCATAAATAAGTGTGATTCTTCTTTAGTAACGATTGACATGGATCTCTACCTTATCTAGTCTGATAACATAATTACAATGGTTGGATAAACCAATGATTTGGGCATAATTAAGGGTTATGGAAAATGAAGATTCATTATAATTGTATATTTTTTACATCCATACAAAAAAAGTGATAATTTATAAGAAAACCCAATAAATCATAAAACTCTATGACTACCCATCAAATTCTTTGATGATTAAATAGTGATAAGGACATCAATATTCACTTTGTGGAATGTCAGTATGCATATAAGAATGAAAATATATTTAAAGAAAATGACCTCATGAATTTCCATATTTATATGAATGTACACTACTAACCACTATACCCACCTTGCCTGAAAGTATTTTTTCACGCCACAACATAAACCATAATAATGTAAATCACTGATGATAATGTATCAGATTCCATTTTTAAAGAGCCAAACCACATAATCTATACCAAAATACTTGTTGTTGATGGTTCCATACCTACATAGATTCTTGGGGTCATTGATATCAGTTATGAGAATGTCCGTGAAAGAAAAAAGGTGGTGATTTTGTGTTGTAAATTCACAGGAAACAATGCTCAAATCTAATAAGGTTTCAATGTAAAAACAATTTCCACTCATTCAATTGGTGGGAGAGTATCCTCAGGGTGTCCTTGGATGAATTGGATATCAATTCGAGCATTTAGTCACATGTCTCACTACATTGAAATATAACTGTAGAATTATAATGTGTGATGTTAGAAAAAAATGAGTATATTTGACATAGTTTAATCCTAAGAAATATGGGAATGTTTATTCACTAAAGTAGATTCAAAGTTATTATACTTATGTGTATGGATGATGAACCTCCTCTAAAAGTACATCACATGAATGTCTTCATGGTTTATTCCTAGTGGTGATACTAGGATGATAGACAGTATCCTACGTAGTAACTTCTTAGAGTTAGGGTGAAATGTGGTTATGGAGGAGAGAATTATGGGGGAATATATGTTTTTTATGGAGGATATATACAAGGGATAATATATACATACATAGATGCCGATCTCTTGTGGTAATCACAACAACACAAATAGAGTAGCAAAAAATTGTTATTTGTTTTATTAATTGGAATTCATATTACAACACACACAACATTTCATTTTATAGAGCTACAAACAAACATGAAATTGGAATTAAAAATAGAGGGAAAAATGTATGATGTTTGGTTGAAGTAGGTGCATCCCAAATCACCAGATCCACACATGTCAAGAAGAATTATCTAATATTTTTATTTAATCATTGATGAAGTATAATTGTTGGATCCATAAAATAAATTGAAGTGATTATTATCAAACATCCCCTTAAAAATACATTTTTATTTTAACCCATATAGCGACCCATCCCTTTTCTTACATTACTATTAAATCATTTCAAAGATAAACAACATAATAGTATTACAAATGGAGGATCCCGAGGTTTAGTGTCTTGGGAAAACTAGGACTACACATAACAAGTACAACATCAAGCATAAAAATTCATTTAATCTCTTCTTCTATAGCTTCATAGTAGCACTTGTACTTTCCTTAGTACATGTAGCCACCTGAGGATATACATCAAAACGGGTGATCTAAAAGCCCAGTAAGAGGATAGATAAGAACAATATAGCATGGGGTGAGCATAATCATGACATAGGAAAAATCTCTTGAACATGAGAGGAGCATAAACAATAAACTTGAAATGTTGCAAAGCAAAAAAATGAAACATCATGTCTTAGTGGTTAACTACCACACATACATGAGAACAAAGCTAGAATCATGTTCACTCATAATTTCACATTTACTCATGAGATTCATCACTTTACCCAATGCATTGGAGCGCTATATAATTCCGGGCGCACCCGTCACATCATAACATTATCATTATCAGGCTTTCCACAAAGAACACGTATCAAACATGTACATAAATAACCCATGGAAAGGAATGGGTTTCATCTCATAATAACACATTCATAAGCTTTGGGTTCCCAAAATAAAGAGGGAACAACATACTTGATATAAGAACCATCAACCTTGAATGAGAGGTAAAAGGTGAGATCTTGAAATAAGAGTTCTTTTGGAAAAAATTTTGATGGACATAAAAACCAGTGACAAACATGTATATCCCAGAAAAGTAAAGGAAAATATGACCAAAAGTCCTTTGAGGAGTAACCATATCAAAAATGGAGTGAAAGAGGGAGAACCCAAAGGAAGAAAATTGGGTTCGAGATTTCCCCTTACCTTGTACTCGAATGCCTCCTTCTCTTTAATGTCCTGTATAATGACATTATATTCATTAATTAGAAATTCCATAACCTTTTATACATTAATAGGATTCATTATGGTTTCATTATTTCATATTAAGTTCCTTTGGATGATTTATAGAGTTTAAAAACATTGATCGGGGATGTTCGTTTTCATGGTTTTCTTGAGCGGTCCACTTGTATTCTTAATTTGATGTTTGGGTAGATCATGGGTAAACATCCAAAACTTATGTTACATGTAATTAATGAAATTACAGAAGCTTGAATGATTTTATAATGAGTTATATTAGATCCATGTGGCCGAATCATTAGATAAGAATTAAATGGAGATTATTTGGGCTAATTTGAGCGGGTTTTGGATCACAACCAACTCATTTCAACTTTTCACTTAGTTGTATGGCCATAGGTTATTTCCAGAACATAAAATAGAACATAATACATTTAAAACATTCTGGTTCAACCATAAAAATGGTTTCATGACCAGATTTAAGGTATAAATGGAAGAAGAGAGCATGTTGTTTTTGAAGGTGATAAATTATCACCACATGAACAATGTTCTCTTTAATAAAATAAAATGAAGGGGGAAAGGGTGTGGGGTGATATAATATAAAATTATAATCATAATATTACAGTATATATATAATAATGGATTTACAGAACAATTTGGATGAAGATAGGTAGGGAGAGATCAATAAAGGAACTTGAACTTGAAAGGAAATTAAAGGAGAAGAGAGAGAGAAATTACCTTTAGAATCCTTCTCTTGAGATCCTCTTTAAGGAAGCTAGGATTGGTCTTTTGATGAGACCAGAAGCTTTTGGATGTGGGGGATGAGCTAGGGAAGGTATTTGGGCAGAATTTAGAGAATTCTTGCAGATTGAGAGGTGTGAGGGAAAAGAGGGAGTGAAGGGTGGCTTTTATAGTGGAGGGGAGAGGGGTTTCCTTAATATAAAATTGATTAGTTTATTAATTTAACCTAAGACAAGGAATAGTGAGTCTTGAATGACCAAGAATAGTAAATTTGACTTGTGAATTCGGGATTTGGGTGCTTATATCACTTGTGATGTCAAAAATAGTGGGTTTTAATTAAATGTATTTATATGATAAATTAATGTATTCTACTATTCAAAAAAAAATCAAGTGACTTAGAAAATTCCCAAAATTTTACCCCAACAATTTTTCGACGCGTAGAATCCAAAAATGAAATCCATTTTTCAAAAATAATTTTCTAAATATTATTAATTTAATATTTAATTAAAATTATAATTTACTTACTAAAAAACCGTTTTTAAAATTAAAACTGATTTTTCAATTCTTTCAAAAATTACTTAGGGTCATATAAAATTATCTAAAAACTACTAGACATTGATTCAATAATTTATGAATATATTTCAGGAAAATAAATATTCCAAAAACGTTTAATAAGGTCAAATTATCACTTTCTATGATGTCTAAATTTTATTTTATTATTCATATGTAATGTTACTCTTATTTACTAATCAAAAGGGTAGGTTACTATTCATAAGGGCAGGTTAATATTCATAAGGGTAGGTTACTATTCACCAAAAATTATTTTTGTTTCATTAGACTCCAAAAACTATCTTGAACAAAACCGTCTATGTTGGATTTTTAAAATTCTAAACATACGGGTGACAAAATTATGTTTAAAGGTCACTTATCACTTACTAGTTCATTATTTTGTGTTTTTATGACATAGATATAAGAAGGGAATTTTCCATTGAAAAACATTGGGTCGTTACATTCTTCCCCCCTTAAGAAATTTCGCCCCCGAAATTTCACTTTAAACAAACAGGTGAGGGTACTTCTCCTTCATTACCTCTCCTGGTTCCCACCATTTTCTAAAATAGAAAAGGATAGAAAAAAACATAAATAAACAAGTCATGAATTACTTATCTTTTTTAAACAATTATACAAAAAACATAACATAAGTGATCCCTAGGTAAATATCCTTGTGTGCATATTTTTACTTAGTCTCATGCTAGAGGTTTTCTTTAGGGTTCACTAATCCTAATTCCCAAATTAACAAAACCTTTCCTCTGATACCAACTATAGCGACCCAGCCCTTTTATTACATTACTATTACATCATATCAAAGATAAACAACATAATAGTATTACACATGTAGGATCCAGAGGTTTAGTGTCTTGGGAAAACTTGGACTACACATAACAAGTACAACATCAAGCATAAAAATTCATTTAATCTCTTCTTCTATAGCTTCTTAGTAGCACTTGTCCTCTCCTTAGTACATGTAGCCACATGAGGATATACATCAAAAGGGGTGAGCTAAATTCCCAGTAAGAGGATATATAAGAATAATATAGAATGGGGTGAGCATAATCATGACATAGGAAAAAGATCTTGAACATGAGAGGAACATAAACAATAAACTTGAAATGTGGAAAAGCATAAAAATGAAACATCATGTCTTAGTGGTTAACTACCACACATACTTGTGAACAAAGCTAGCATCATTTTCACGCATAATTTCACATTTACTCATTAGATTCATCACTTTACCCAATGCATTGGAGCACTATATAATTCCGGGCGCACCCGTCACATTTAAACATTCATATTGCGCTATATAATTCCGGGCGCACCCGTCACATCATATCATTATCATTATCATGCTTGCCACAAAGAACACGTATCAAACATGTACATAAATAACCCATGGAATGGAATGGGATTCATCTCATAATAACACATTCATAATCTTTGGGTTCCCAAAAGAAATAGGGAACAACTTACTTGATATAAGAACCATCATACTTGAATGAGAGGTAAAAGGTGAGATCTTGAAAGAAGAGTTCTTTTGGAAAACATTTGGATGGACATAAAAACTAGTGAAAAACATTTAGATCCCAGAACAGTAATGGAAAAGATGAAAAAAAGACCTTTGAGGAGTAACCATATCAAAAATGGAGTGAAAGAGGGAGAACCCAAAGGAAGAAAATTGGGTTCGAGATTTCCCCTTACCTTGTACTTGAATGCCTCCTTCTTTTTAATATCCTGTTTAATGAAATTATATTCATTAATTAGAAATTACAGAACCTTTTATACATTAATAGGGTTCATTATGGTTTCATTATTTCATATTATGTTCCTTTGGATGATTTATAGAGTTTAAAAATATTGATCAGGGATGTTCGTTTTCATGTTTTTCTTGAGCGGTCCACTTGTATTCTTAATTTGATGTTTGGGTAGATCATGGGTAAACATCCAAAACTTATGTTACATGTAATTAATGATATTATAGAATCTTGAATTATTTTATAATGAGTTATATTAGATCCATGTGGCCGAACCATTAGATAAGAATTAAATGAAGATTATTTGTGCTAATTTGAGCGGTTTTTGGATCACAACCAACTCATTTTAACTTTTCACTTAGTTGTATGGACATAGGTTATTTCCAGAACTTAAAATAGAACATAATACATATAAAACATTCTGGTTCAACCATAAAATTGGTTTCATGACCATATTGAACGTATAAATGGAAGAAGAGATCATGTTGTTTTTGAAGGTGATAAATTATCACCACATGAACAACGTTCTCTTTAATAAAATAAAAGGAAGGGGGAAAGGGTGTGGGGTGATATAATATAACATTAGAATCATAATATTACAGTATATATATAATAATGGATTTACAGAACAATTTGGATGATGATAGGTAGGGAGAGATCAAGAAAGGAACTTGAACTTGAAAGGAAATTAAAGGAGAAGAGAAAGAGAAATTACCTTTAGAATCCTTCTCTTGAGATCCTCTTTAAGGAAGCCAGGATTGGTCTCTTGATGAGACCAGAAGATTTTGGACGTGGGGGATGAGCTAGGGAAGGTGTTTGGGCAGAATTTAGAGAATTCTTGGAGCTTGAGAGGTGTGAGGGAAAAGAGGGAGTGAAGGGTGGCTTTTATAGTGGAGGGGAGAGGGGTTTCCTTATTATAAAATTGATTAGTTTATTAATTTCACCTAAGACAAGGAATAGTGAGTCATGAATGACCAAGAATAGTAAATTTGACTTTTGAATTCGGGATTCGGGTGCTTACATCACTTGTGATGTCAGGAATAGTGGGTTTTAATTAAAATGTATTTATATGATAAATTAATGTATTCTACTATTCATCAAAAATTCAAGTATCTTAGAAAAATCCCAAAATTTTACCCCAACCATTTTTCGACGCGTAGAATCCAAAAATGAAGTCCATTTTTCAAAAATAATTTTCTAAATATTATTAATTTAATATTTAATTAAAATTATAATTTACTTTAAAAAAACAGTTTTTAAAAATAAAACTGATTTTTCAATTCTTTCAAAAATTACTTAGGGTCTCATAAAATTATCTAAAAACTACTAGACATTGATTCAATAATTTATGAATATATTTCAGGAAAATAAATATTCCAAAAACGTTTACTAAGGTCAAATTATCACTTTCTGTGATGTCTAAATTTTATTTTATTATTCATAAGTAATGTTACTCTTATTTACTATTCATAAGGGTAGGTTACTATTCATGAGGGTAGGTTACTATTCAGCAAAAATTATTTTTGTTTCATTAGACTCCAAAAACAATCTTGAACAAAACCGTGTATGATGGATTTTTAAAATTCCAAACATAGGGGTGACAAAATTATGTTTAAAGGTCACTTATCACTTAGTAGTTCATTATTTTTTGTTTTTATGACATAGATATAAGAAGGGAATTTTCCATTGAAAAACTTTGGGTCGTTACAACCCATGAGTTTGAATCATATCCAAGTGGTTGACTAACGACAATAATGAATTCACAATATTCATTTTTTGTACACAATTGAAAAGGGAATGGGAATGTAGATACAAAGTGTATTGGAGGGGATCATAAGAAAAAATTAATATCGTAAGGAATAAAATTGGATTTTATTTCTTATAATTGGAATTATTCCACCTTATAATCCTCTTCTATGGTTATATTATTGTTCATGAAATCCTATACCTTGGGTTTTAGTTGTTTGAACTGTCCCCTCTTACTGTGGGACTTCATTGAGACTCAGATACACGAGAAGTAGGTGCCACATTCCTCACCAAGGGAAATGAAAAAGGGATTTGATGTTTTAAGAAACCAATAGAAGCAGATGATTTTTTGGATAATACATAAATATAGTTCTCAAATGTTGGAATGGTATCTGCATCATGTAGAATCTCTAGTTCATTGATAGTTTTTCATGTAGAAAATTGATTCATATTAGGGATATTATACATGGTAGAGGGAAAAAATCCATTTTGATCCGTGGTGCCCATAGAGGAGTGAAAGATATCATCTATGAAATAAAATTCACTCTCTAGGATGTTCATTTCATGATATATTGAATATTTCCCATTATTATTAAAAATTATTCTAAATTGATTTTTTTTCAGAATTGAATTGAAATATTTTTTTTCAAATTGAATATATTTTATATGTTTTCTACAAACACGTGAAAAATAATATTTTTTTCATAACAAAAAAGAATAATTTTTCATGGAAGTGGATTAGAGAGATGAAGCATCAGTTGGTTTGGTTTTGAGAAATTAGAGTGGATGATGGAAAAATGTCCAAATTATTTTTTGTATATAATAGGTGAAAGGTGTTGAGGATAAAAGGGCTAAGAGAGGGGTGATAATAAGTAGACACTTGGGAAGATGTGTGGAAAGAAGGGAAAATGTAAAGTAAACATTGAAAATTAAAATTAAATTCTTTTTATTAAATAAATAAGATTTCTAAATATGGTGGGAAAAAATCTCATTCATGGATGTTGATTAGTATCAACTATTCATCATATTAATCCCTTATGAATATATGGGATTCATTTCACAAAGGATCTCAATGATCTCTCTTACCACTGGTTCTCATCAATGTATTTGACACTAATGAAGTATAATTTTAGTCGTGAATGTAGACATAGATCTCACAATCCCACATTCAATATCCCTTTAATACCACAAATCTAGGAAATAGATAGTGTCAACAAAAATTGTGTGCAGATGCAGATCATTGGAGGTTATTTCTGAAACATAAATATATAAAAAACCTATTGTTGTGTAATTCAATAATTGGAATTGATATTACAATGCAAAAAAAAATATCCTTTAATTTGGTGAAAAACTAAAATCAAATCAAATCAAGGGAAAAAGTGGAAAAATAAGGATGATTTTTGGTTGTAGTAGGTGGCTCCCAAACCACCAAATCCACACTCATTGAGAAACTGTATCTGATATTGTAAAAATTTTATTTCTACATTATAATGGTTGGCACCATCCAAGGAATAAATTATATTATCATCCAATTGATTATTATTAGGATCTATTTTATCTTGTTTCCAAGTTACAACATGCCACTATTGAGATGTTCCACTGGGTGCGGACTAAGTAAAATGGGATCTCACCCATGATTACTAATTTATAATACTAACATCATTATCTTGATTTTTAATCATAAGTTTTCCATAAAAATAATTCATAACTCTTAGAACCCATACAATATTATGTGATAAAATAAGTGTCACTCTAAATATTATAATTCTATTCTAACAGAAATATCTTTTTTTGGGGTGACAGAATAGTTTCAATCCCTAAAATTACTGGTGTAATTGGCCTTTATTTTTTAGTGTGGAGGTGATGGGGCATTCCATGGTGGATATGGTCGATGGAGGAAGCAGTGTAGTTGAAGCCCTTGAGGTTTTTTCTGAATGTTTAGATTATATCCATTAATAATGAGGAGTAAATTAGGATTAAAATTCATTCACTCATATAGAATTTCAAATAAATTGACTATGATTTCATGTCCCTTCAAACATCATCTATGTTTTCAAACATTAATGGTTTTGTGGATTCTTATTATTGGTGAAAACACTCTAAGACTAATGATCTAAAACTGGAGTCAATTTCAAGATGTATGAGTATGATATTGAGTGTCGATTTGGATAAGAATTAATATTTATACAATGATTACATACTTTCATGGATGATTCTATGAAAGAGTCTCTAATACTTAATGATCTTAATACTATTGTTGACTTGGTTAATATTAATTATTAATTATTAATTTTCTATATATATTTGGTTCAATTCACTGAAACCTCATGGTCAATTTTATGGTTATGATAACACATAGTTCTACTCACATGTAAACATTCCAATAAATATTTTTGGGTGCATTATATTTGTAATAAAAATAAATCATTTGAATTGAAAGATGATTCTACAAATTAAATCGGAAATCTATTCCACAATAGATTCAAGAACTAAATTGAATATGTTGATAATTAATATTGATTCAAACATGTAAATAATGATAATAATAATAGTAATAACAATAATTAATATTATATTAAATAATGTGAAATTATATTGTCACTGAAATGAATCACTCACCCTCTGCATGGGCTTGGTAAGGGGTGTAAAAATAGTCTTGGTTAGGATTGACCATAAAATCATTGGGTAGGAAGTAACTCTTTGGGAGATCCTAAATATTTAACTTTCTCATCCAATGCATGACCTCGGGATGAAAAAATTCATAGGGGAATGTTTAAGCTTGTTGTGTCATGCCATCATCTTGGTCAATCAAACCATTAATATTAATGTAAAATAAATAAATTTTTTAAATAAATATTATTATATTTTTTCTATAAAATTTATCTATAGTTATATATGATACAATTATATAAGGAATAACTACAAGAATATTTTTTCAAGGTACATTCTAAGAAGATATAGTTAGGGGTTTGAATAGCACAAAACCCATATTTTTAAAATAAATTTTGAGTTATTCTGAGCTTGTAGGGTGGGCTACCAGGTCTGAAATTTAGGGAGGGTCACCAGTGTGTGATTTCGGTCTATATCATGATAAAATAAAGAGTATCACACCCTGTATGACCCACCTATTACTCTCAGTTAAGCTTTTTCAGTTCGAGCATGAGTCGTGCTTTTTCAGGCCTTTCTCGGTCAGGATTTGAGATGCCTTTGGGGATGTCAAGCAAGAATTACAAACTTTAGAAATAGTTGTATTTATTTTAAATAATGAATCCACAGAAGGCTGAACATCCTTAAGGAGAATTTTTTTTAGTATTTCAAAAAATTGGCATTGTGAAAGGTGAACCTCAATCATGATTCTACAATCCTAGTTTCAAATGAATTATTTTTTTTAAAATAAATCATTTTTTTATTTTTTTCATGAATATATATAATAATTAATTAAAATCATAGTATGGAATACATAATTAATTAAATAATTATATAATAAATAATACAGGATTAATTATTTAATATATTTAATTTTATTTGTTATTATAAATTTAATTAAAATATGTAGTATTTAATACTATATTTTATAATATAATAAATAATACTTATTAATTGTACTATATAATATTAATTACATATTTTATTCATAAATAATTTCATTTTTTGTTAATATATTAATAATATTTAATATAGATATTATAATTAAATAAATATGAATTAATATATTTTTAATAATTGAGATGATTTTTTTTGTAATATATTAAGAGATATTATAAATATTAATTACTAATTATATTATTTATTATCAAATAACTACATATAATTAAAAACTATTAATTATTATTTATTTACAAATCAGTAGTTTTTAATATAATTAAAAGTAATATTTTAACGATTAATTAAAATAATAATTATTAATTAGAATTATTTTTATTAATTATAAAATTAATAATATGATAAATTATAAATAATAATATATTATTAATTACATTAATAACATAATTATAAAAACTACCCTCACAAGTAGTGGGATGGATACAGTAGGATTGGTTGGGAGCAGTGGTCATAGGGTCAAGCACACAAATCAATTAATAATCATTGGTTGTGTTCAATGGGGACTGTTGTATCCTATAATATACTTATAAAAATAACATTCTTAATTGAATACATATGAAAATAATTAATAATATAAAATATTATATTAATAATAACTTATTATATACATAACATAATTTTTAGTTATATGTTAAATAATTCAACAACTATTGAAAGTATATTTATTTAATATATTTTATATTATCAGGTATTACTAATATAATTAATATATATTTTAGATTATATTATTTCATTCCACATTTATAAAAAATTTAAGTCACTTTTAATAATAATTATAATACTACTTATTTATTATGTTAATGAAATATATATTTTACTCTTAAATAAGGTACAACAGATAATTTTAAAAACATATTAGTTCAATTCTTGTAAAAATTTATTAATGGTAAATGTATCACTATGATCTATATGATTGTATGAGATTCTCCTAAATCCCATAGACGGGTGTATAGTTAATTTTATCATGTCATGTCTACTCATGTTGATTTATTGACATAGACAATTCCAAATATAATACCTTCTAATCTTTCAACCACATCATCTTGTGTGACAGGTGGTGGATTGAAATGTCATGAACTGGCCTGATCTTCCATTCAATCCACTAGTTTAACAAACCTGTGTCATGGACCAAAAGGTGTTCTCTGCCCCCATGAGCTACAAATAGTGCCTATGAATTAAAGAAATCTATTTGGATTGATTTTCCAGTCAGTTTATTAAAAATTAACATAAATAATTTTATTAATCATCTATAAAAATCAACAAATAGGCATCTTGAGACAAGTTTAATCCTCACATCCATATCCGAGTACCAAAATGAACATAAGTAAAGATACCAACATGAAATACACTAATATATTCATTAAAAAACTAACCAATTGTGATGTCACTGACATCATGTTTCTCACTAGGCCACTTGCATGAGTAATCACCACCAACATACTATGAATTTCCATTACCCTAGTAAAAAAACAAGTCCTACATACACCCATTCATTTTATGTTGGGTGTGGGATCACATACCAAACAAGATACCAACATGTGATCCATACATATCCATTATTAGAAAAATAAAGATTCTAGTTTTCAATTATGGGAAACAATTTAAGATAAAAACATGATTTAAACATTATAATAAATGTGAAGTGAAAAAGAATAACTCGTGAGTAGGTAAAACAAAAACATAAGAACCATGGGAAATCCTTATGTACCTAGTGTATGTTAGTACCTAGTATCCTTGAAATCTTAGTGATCAAAGTATTTAAATGAGGATACATTACAATACTCGATCCATAACTATCACATCAACATTAATTTTGTGGTTGTTATTGGATTATCCTAGTAGGGATGCGAATATCATGCCCCACTGCCTCATCTTGGGTACTTTCCCAAGGATTTCATCCTATATATACTGGGTTCCCTTGTTCTTTCTACTTTTTTATGTTATAGAAATCATATTCCACATATTCAAAACCACTAAATGATGATGAAAAACATTTCCATCCATTTGCATACATTTAATGCTCACCAAATCACTTTTTAATTCACCCATTTAAACAAAAAAACATAATTTATAAAACCATTGAATTTAATAGAATGAAAATTGAAATATCCCAATATTGTAAGAACATGAAACTACCAATATTTTTGCATTAATATAATATAATATAGTTGAAATTAATAGTCTATGATGAGAGGGGACCCAATGCAGAAAATAACTAGCCATACAACACTTCCAATTCAGTACAATTTAGATTAGTCTATCGCTATGTCGTCAAAACCACTGGGCAGAATAAAACATAAGAATCAATGGATGAGCAACCAATAATGTGGGATAAAAGACACTTACATAGAGTTTCATTGGTGATCATAAGTCTAGATACTCACAAAATTGAAGATATTGGTGTTGTGGGAAATGGGTTTTGTGCACCTGGGGATGGTGAGGTTTAGAATGATTGAAAATGAAGGAAGAGTTTAAATTGGGAAGAGGTACTTTTGGAATTTTAAATATTTTATTAGTAGGGAGTGCCTCTGGATCCACTAGAGGAGGCTTCCTGATTCTATATATTCTATAGTTAACTATGTTATTACTTTAATGGAACATCCTAAACTCATATAACTTATTGAGGATGGGTCATGCTTTCCCCGAACTATGTGCTAACCATTTTCTAGCCTCATTCATCCAAAAAAATTAAAATTTTAAATCAGTAGAACAAGAAGTTATATGGTTGAAAGGAAAGACCAAATGTAAATAATAAATACCTGAAAATGGAACATTGGGACGTGAAATTCCTCCACACCGTGTCACATTTTTCCCTTAAAATTTCAATCAATTATCTATATAGAGAGTAAGTGGGGCCATTTTACTTCCTCCTAATAATTTAATTCACTTTTCTCATGTTCATGAATTCTATGTATCCATTGGACAAAAACTATATGAATAGATTTCTCTCAGAACTCCTACACATATGAATCAAAAAAATTGAATTGGATGTTTGGTTCCATGTAAATTATGTTCCAGCTTATTATCATACAAAATCAATGCAGGATTATTGTACACATTATACATTTTAGACTTTTAGACCGTCGAAACATCATGAATCTACAAGAGCTAGGAATGAAATGTTAGGATTTAAGTATCTATTATAATCATCTCAGTAATAATTAATGGTTTGGTGTACCTTGGAGTGAGCTTCCCTTGCATCAAAAGATGATGATGGACAATGTAAAATGTTATAATAAGAACAACCTATTCTTCTACTGATAATTTCAGGGCTGTATTCCAATGATCGTCATCAAAAATAAGGAGATCATGGATTTTTTCAAATGCTTCAGTATCATATAAATCATACATGTCTTTTGTTGAAAATTGATTTGACCCACTAAAAACATCTCTACCACTTACATCTTGAACAAAGTGGATATTAAAGGATAACCATATAGATCATAAAATGGAGTGATCTTGAGTTTGGATTGGTAACTATTGTTCTAAGAATCATAAACCAACGACAAATTGTTATCCCATGAAACTCGTACATCTTACCTATAGCTGTGAATACTGCATTCTAAAATTGGATTTGTCTTGTCTCTTTGGAAATCCATCTGGGAATAGTATGACATATAATGTTATACATGTTACCCGATTTTTACTTTTATATTCATTCCAAAAAATAAAAAGGAAAGTTGGTTTCCCTATCCATATTAATAGACGATGACACACCATTTATCCTCATGATCTATTGAGCATTATAATTTAAATGTTCATCCACATTTATTGTGTCCTAGAGCATGATAGTGTTTGAATATACGGTCAAACGTTGAATAAAAACCCAAATAGAAATCCTACCATAGGTTTTATCAGGTAACCCAATGATAAAATCCAAGAAAAAGTAATCCCACATGAAGTTATGAATGGGGAGAGGCTGAAGCCAATCAAAGGTCCTATTAAGCTCATAAATGATTTTCTAACAATTATGACACTATGAAACAAAGTCAGTGAGGTCATGTCTCTTATATAGACACCAAAACTGGTATAATACATTGTAAACCATCTTGGTTACACTAGGATAGATATTATTCTATGAATAATGAAAGTTCTATATCACCACCATCCTCAAATTCTTCAATCAAACATAATGGAAGATAAATAAATCACTACATAAGTAGACAATGTCCCATAGTTAGGCAACTTCCCAAGATGTTGAAATAGGATCGAATGATGTAAAAAATAATATTTTTTCTACAGTTTTTAGATTTTCTACGAAATATGATGGATCAGGGGAATGAGAGAAAAAATGATACCCAATTTCCCATCTTTGGCTTCATGGAGAATCTTGAAGAAAAAAGTCATCATATGGTTCCACTCAATACTGAACTCCTTCTGAGTCTGAGTCAAAAAATTCCTACTTTGGTAATAAAATAATATATTCACATTACATGGATTGTAGTTGAAGTTGATATTTAATCCTGGAAGATAAACTATTCCCCATATCTTCTATAGTGTAAAATTTTTTTAGGATTGAATACATCTCAGGATATAATGAATATTGTAAACAATATTCTTTTCCCAAAAAAGTTAATGGCCCAAGAAGAATAGGGAATAAATCAAAATTATATGCACAAGGTCATGGGATGAGTATTATTACTTATGTGGGTGACATTGGATTCAACTAAATTACACAACACGGTCACCTTTCATAAGCACAAAACCCAAAAATGTACCTAAAACATCATTGTATACCACATAAACCTAACATACCACATGTAAGTTAATGATAGGGATAGATTTCAACGACCACATTATCACATCATTAATTCATTAAATAAAATAATTTATGAAATAATAATAATATTTATAGTACATTCTATCATAGATCATGAATGTGGTTAGAAGTTTCTGAAAAATACAATTTTATACCCTTGAATACCCAAAAATTGCATAATTTAAAATACATTCCTCATGTCTTCTCATAACAACACTTTTATAAATTTCATTGGACCAATCAAAAACCCATGTTATGAAATCACATGACCAAAAAAACATGACGTTAGAATCCATATTCTATATTTTGATAGTTTACCATAAAATAAGGGTCTATCAATATTCCCATAATGATAATAAGCTTTTTTCCGTGTTATTATTTTGATTTCATGTAAACCAAAATTTCAACCCAAAGCAGTATTATAATGGTTTTGAGGTATCTATGGAACAATATGAAATCTATGTGAGAATTTGTTAATCCAAACAAAATATCCATGTAATGGAAATTCATATAGCTTATTTGGAAATAGGTCTTATGGCATAAAATTATCTCACCCTAACCTACTGATACACATAATAAATGTCATTCATTGAAAATAATCATTCACCTTTGAGTTAATAAATGGGATCACCAATATGGGGTATCTATTATTAATCATGATCATGATGTATTATAATTATGATATTAAATTGAGAACAAATGGAATATATTATCCTTCCTGAATATTTTTTTTGGATTTTCCCATGGAGATATTCCTAGATGAATGAATCCATTGGCCATCAAATCTTAAATCTGAATCATTAACTATATCAATTCAATGGGGTCTATATGGTATGAAGGAATAGATATTGTAAATGTACTTAGAACCAAATAAATGGTGTACTCTTGGACCCTTTCAGTGGTAACTTCAAATAAAACATTCTAGAACACTTTAGGAATCTCTTAAACCAAGGAATAAAACCTACTCTGTAAAAACTCCCCATCAACATAGTGTGGGAGTGTAAAACTCGATAATATTTTTAAACCAAAACTAGAAGTATAATTCCTATTCATCATAACTGTTGATCTCATTCTCCAAAAAAACTCATGTTCTCCAATCAGGAGCTGTAAGTTCAAAAACCAATGTTTGAAATTGAATTTGTATTTTTGATCCTCATCTAATCCTTTAATGTGATCACATGAAAAATATATTTCATTATGACATGAAATTTCCATTTCATCTCAACTAATTTCATGGATACTACTGAGGATGGTCATTGAAAACCCTAGTCTTTCTATTTTAAAATTTTTGTATCTAGCACAATTTCATATAGAAAAAGCGTGTATTTTATTTTCAACATATCCACAAGAAAATATGATATTAAAGAGTGTGATAAACCTATATCAAATAATTAAATAGTCATGGACAATGTAATATGAATAGAAACTCTAATTGTACCAAGGCCTTTATTAGATTTTTCTAGTGCCTAATCCATAACATGGATGTGATACATGCCTGTACGTGACTGAGGTCTACTTTTAACCCACTTAACATATTTATATGAATCCTTCCATAAGAAGATCTCTATATTCTACCATATCTATTAAAGTGAGACCCCATAAAAATGATGCATTATACAAAGCATCAATTCCATTGGTATTTGTAGAGGCTTCCCGAATCTAAGAAGGAGGGACACTACTATAAAAATATTACAGATGGCCACATGTAAAAAAAATTCATTCCAAGGGTAGGACATAACATGTGCACAACATGTGATCAGGATTTAGACATTGATCACACATAATAGTTTTTCCACAAATATCTACTAATGGGGGATGGTAGTGTGGATATACATAGCTACTACCACCATTTTCCCTTGATCCTCCCATATATTCATCTTTTTCAATGAGCCATACCAACTTCAAATAGGTTTTGGGATCATCCCAATATGCACATACACATTTTCTTGGTCAATTTACACAATTAAATCCCAATCCCCCTCAACATGAATATTCTCTTTAGGTTAGAAGACATGAGATTAGATATCTATCCCCACAACCTTTTAAAAACATAAGGCAATCATATTATCACTAATTATCATACAAGGATAAAACTGGGACAAATATGGATAGAATTTTTTATATTACATCATGTAACGACCCCTTATTAAATGGAAAAGAACTCATGAGACATAGGGATTATAAATTTTTTTGGAAAACGTTTCTCAATGATCGTGTCCTTGAAATCCTTCCAACACATTTTATAATACTACCCAACTAGAACCACACTATCCCACCACATATGCCTGGGGTCCAAAAACGTAAATGAAGATCACTTCATGTAAATAGATTCAAGAGATTAATCGATCCCAAATATCATCTAGACATTATATAACCAATCATTATCTTCATAGGGGGTATTTGATTCCCTAACAGAAAGGGAAATATTCATGAGGGACTCTTTATCCCAATCCCTATTAAGCCCCATTTCCACTTCACGTGCCTAAGTAGGGCCTAATCCCTTTCCGTAATCGGGAGATGAAACAACATGAACAACTTCCTCTGTGAGCATCTAATTGGAAAGTGGGTTCGACAATGAATAATTCTCCCCAACCACCTCCCACTGATGTACAAGAGGTCTTTGATGAGGCATGTATCTACAAAAATATAAAAAGGGAATATAAAATAATAAATAAAAAACACCATTAGAATCTACATGAACAACCACATACAAATTCTCATAATCCAAAATTTTAATCTTAAATTAAACTACATAACCCTCCCTTGGTTTCCATGCATAGTCTACAACATGTACATAACACCAAAAAGTTGATTCAATCGGATTTCTCCAAAACCCCATGGTCAGGTAAGGTCCTTCAAGAATGTGTATTTTCTAGACATCCCATAAAAATATAGAACCACAATATATGAAAATCCAGTCACATATATATCGATCCATTTCACAAATAAAAAGTCCCAATGAAAGGAAAATCATTCTCTAATACTATTTTATCAGGAAAAAATCTGATATTGCATTCAAATCAACACCTGACATAGCTAGTGGAATTTATAAAAGTGAATTATTGATATATAATGGATATAAAATAGTGACTAAAAATCTAATATATCTTTTGGTAATAATTATTAAATCACATAACTAAACATTATCATAAATCATTATAACAATCTTAAATTAAAAGAAACAAAAGAACCATCCGCAATTTTATAAGTTTCATCCATATCCATGATACAAAGTGGAACAATTGAAAATTAACCAATGAGTGAACCAAAAATATCCACATTAAACATTGGAAGATCACTTATCATGCCCTTTCAAACAGCTATCCCAAAGGGACACTAGCATGTGTACCCACCACCATGGATTGAATCCTTGACTTTATTCGAGTTAGAAAAATTATGGACTATATACACCCACTGGGTGAATATAGGGTTTCAAATCACATTACCAGTATGATCTACAAAACTGTTCCATTATTATCCATTATATAAAAAACTCTAGTGTTAATAGAAAATAACAATTTACGGACAAAACAATCTTTAAGAATTAATAGAATTGTGAAGGAATCAATAATAACTAGTTTGTAGGTATAGAAAAAACATAATAATCATTGTAAAGAAAAATTTATCTAGTATATTTGGGGACTTACTATCTTCTTAATATCAAATTTCAATCCTTGTGTGTGTAGTTCTGTTCCCATAGTTGAGCCATAACTATCACAATTCATCACATAACAATTAATTTGGTTAGTATACTAGTTCATTCATCATAGGGTTGATAGTATGAATCCATTATACCAAATCGAGTGTACATTCCATAATCATCCTACCAAGATACCTAAAATTCCCATGTTCTTTTCCCCTAGTTATCATGATATAAAACTCATCTTCTACACATCTCAATTAACCAGATGCTATGAAATAAAATTTCCAAACATTTCCAAACAGTAAATCTATTTTAATGAACATATTCACACACTGAATCACTTTTTAAATAACCCATATATATATAAAGATTTTTTTATAAAAATATTCATTTATATGAATGAACATTTATGATTCAAATAATTGAATAAAATCAAAAAACCAACTATTCTTCTTGAATTCACAATAACTAATCATGAAGCACAAGACATGGAGTGAGAGGATCCTATAGAAGAAGGAATAAACCATTAACATCAAGCTCTATAATATACTATTTGTATTAAAATATTAAATTCTCTTTACAAACACCATGTATAAAGAAGCAATGTAATAATGGAAGAGATACATAGAAGAGAGTACATAATATTCTTACTTGGATTTTACTAGAATAACCATGGTTAAAATCGAACCAAATATGATACCATGTTGGATAAGGGAAGGTGGATGGTGATCCTAGGGATAGTGGGGTTAGGAAGATAGGAAAATGAGGGGTGATATTAGTTAAAATGTGTAGGGGTTTCTTATGAATTTCAAATATATTAAAAACTATG
The DNA here is from genome assembly GCA_963277665.1 of Viscum album. Taxonomy (NCBI): domain Eukaryota; kingdom Viridiplantae; phylum Streptophyta; class Magnoliopsida; order Santalales; family Viscaceae; genus Viscum; species Viscum album. The sequence continues at coordinate 979,696,112 of OY728161.1, forward strand.
AAAAACACATGGGTTGGTTGCACAATTTTCCAAATCATGCATCAACTGTGTAGGTGACAGTACCTCTACGAGAAGATTCCAAATTATTTGGTCACATGGTTTTTCAAATCATTCACCTAATAATTCAAGTGATATATTACAATTTCCATATGTCACATGGTATACTGAGTTTGGTGTGTGTTTTCCCATAACCATGTGGAAACCATGAACCAACCACTGTCTCCCCAAAAATATTTATTTTTAAATGAAAATCCCCATAATATTTATAGACGAAAAGAAATAACAAACACGAAAAATAAATACATAAAAATGGAACTCTTGGTGTGACATCAAAATTCTCCTCTTCCATAACCTATCTTGTCTAAAAGGATAGTGGATTTTGTCTAGAAATCTCTTCCATATGTGGAGAAGATGGATGATGTGTATTGGGCATCTAATCAATGAGACAAAATATAGACTCAAACACATTTTAATTTCCCTCTTTCACGACATCATAATCTAAATAACTACAATACCATGTTGTAAAATTACTATCATATACATAATGGACCTATATATGGATAACCCATGTATTTGAATCTTTTTTGAAAGGAAGTGGAAAAACATCTAGTGTGTAATGTTGAACATCCACATCATGTGACACATTATCATATTCCGCACCTATACCAGGCTAATGGGATTGTGTAAAATCCATATGAGGGTCGCAACCTCAGCATTTTATGACACATAAAAAAAACTATGATAATTCTCATTAATGAAAATAATTCATTCTGACACTACATGGTGACAATAGGCTGATAAAATTTTCCTCCAACTATGAGATCATATATGTGAATTATGTGTGTGAAACAATCATCATACATAAAAACATTAAGGAGTTGACAAAATTTATTAAAAAATAATTTCAAAATTGGGAATAATTATTAGAAATTTTTGATAACTGCACCCTATTATTTATGTTATAATATTGAGGTCTTGTAGTACTAGGGAGCATGTATAATCCTGCCGCCCTAAACCACTAAATGGAACCCAGACTAGGGGAACACTCTTGTACCTCAGGAATTCCTACCCATATGATAGTGGATTACATTAATAAGTGGAGGTCTATGAATTTATTATGGGAATACTATACCCACATATCAATGTAAATAAATAATATATATAAACATTATCAGATATAAAAATTAATATAACATAATAAAATGACATTATATAAAGTACTAAGAACTAATTTAAGTCATATAATACATAAGAAATTATTTATATACCATAAATTTCATACAACCTTATATAAGTCCCTAAAATTTCAAAAAATAAAACATGGTAAAACCCTAAAAACAGTCCTATGCCCTAAAATGATAACTAATTCCCATGCTTTTTCCATTCTTCCCAGGCTGATACCTACAAAAAATAAGCATCTTCTTAGGTACAAAAGATTCATGGAATCTTGATTATGGTTCAAGAACAACACAATAGGTTATCACTTAGGGAATCCCTAAATATAACAAATAGGTTAAATAGAGTACATAATAAAGTTCTCAAGGTATATCTGGCTACTATTTTATAATAATACTAAAAATATGTAAAACAACCTCTGATACCATTGATTCATAGCGACACTTGAGTACGAGTATATATATGTAAATTATTTATGAAAAATAACATTAAAATATGAAAATGAATATAATTTTAGAACAATAGAATCCCAATAATTTAATCCATGGGGGAAAAATTATCCTCATAGAAAATAAAGGAAAACTACTATAAACAAAGTTGAAATTCCATCTAATGCTTAAAAATTAGGGTATCCAATCTAAAAATTAAATTTTGGAGTCATTTAAATATAACAAAATATGATTCCTAAATAAATATTCATAGACCTCATTACATGATTTGATTATCAATTTCTATAGCCAAAAAAAACACTGGGATCAAAATCGGTGGTTGTTTGAGGTTCAAGATATATTTATACCATGTGTTTACTAATATATTCTATGAAGAAAAATTTATTAAATGTTTTTCAATCAATACCAATTAATCAGTTTTTAATTAATATTAATATTTAATTATATTATAAATCATATTTCACTAAATCTATTACATATAAATTATAATCAAATATATAGTATTATATTAATCATAATTAAGAAAATATATTATATCTCTATCAATGTAATTATATTTATATGTTAAAATATTATTTTTATACCATACATTTATATGAGGAAATTACACAATTTATGAATATTAAAAATGGGTTGATATATATGTTTTTAAAAATTCAAATATGTGGATTCCCTTAACAATATAGAAAAACATTGATAATTGGGATATTTTATCAATGTTGATAAAAGAACTATTTATTATTAATTTTATATATCACTGGTAAAATCATACACTTTATTAGTTCCTAAAAAATATATGATATATTTTTTCTTTTAGAAGTACTGATAATTGTACCTTTCACCATAACATTTAGCTATCATTGAAAAATGTTTAGCACTAAAAAATACCGAATCTCTAGTAGTGTAAATTGAGATTTAACCACACCATATCTAGTGTAATGTTATAATTATATTGTTTAGAGAAAAAAATGTTTGACCATTTGGATGTGTTTTGAAAATTAGTATTCCATTTAAATTTAGACTTATTAAATCCACACATAATATGTGATAATTTGAATAATAAACCAATAATAACTAAAAATGTATTGGAAACATTAGCTATTAAGGATTCTTAAATACCACCTTTCTCATTAAATATCATTTTTCGGAATGTGAGGAAGAGTATATAATGGAAAATTAATTAAAATAAAATGAACCCAAATATATTTTATATAGTTTTGAATGTATACAACATGCCACTATGGAAACCTTCACCTATATTATTAGTTCAAATCTCCACACAAACCACAATAATGAAATTGATCAATGATTATTTAATGTTTTTAATTCTTGAAGTGGCTATGAAAATTGTCTGGAACCAAAAAATTGTTTATTAGGATGCATCCATGCATGGAATATTTGGAATCATTGATATAATTGATGTGAATACCCATGAAGTTAGAATAGAATGTAAATTTAGAGTTATATAATCTCATCAATCACTACATAATGCTGATGATGTTCCAGAGTAAAAATATTACAATCATTCAATGAAGGGGAGATATCCTGAATTTTCCATTATCAGAATTGAATTTCAATTCGAGCATGTTGTAACATGTATTTGACTTTACAACCTGTTGTGTTTTCTATTACAATGTTTGAATATAGTAAAAATATTATTAATATTATTGTGAAACATATATATTATATGTTATATTATTATTCCCATTAATACTCGTGGAAATTATATTTTCTAATTAATTTTTCTAGATTTTCCATATGGTGAATTCTATTACTAGTTTTATTTCTCTTAGTAACTGCATGAACCCAAAAAATTGATCATGATTTATCCGGTTACCATACTATCTACCAGATAAGTTTATTCACCATTGGTTTGAACTATTTTTCCATGCTACTTCATATTGGGTTCCCCCATGTGTCCCTTCCAACTATGCCTCTCGTGATTTCTCGAACTGCCTCTTACATCTGGGCTGTCCACGTGACATTTATCCTATGTCATCTCCTATCACCAGTAAATGATTTATCGATTTCCATTAATATGTCCATAGTATTGATTCATTCATCCCTACAATCATTTCATTTATGATTCATAATTTGTGTTTTTAGAGAGATTTCATTGAGGGAAACCAACTATTTTTTGGGATATTTTGATAGAAATGTGCATATATGTGGTCCTAGTTCATGATTATTGCCCCTTGGTTCTTAATTCTTTATTATTCTAAATCAAGACATCTCATCTGATGGGGAATTAGTGGAGATATCATCAATGAATCAGATTTGGATGACCATTTCACAAATCATTGCTACTATGGATTAACATCATCAATCAAAATAATTTTTCAGTATAGAAATTTGTCCCTTAATTCGGAATCCATTTATTTTCACAATATTGAATCAGTTATGTTATTTTTTTCTTGATTCCCCCTAGAGTCAACTGTGCTAAATCCACATGATATTGTTCAACATAACCACTTGGTTTAACAAGACTATCATCATACGATCATTTATCTTATTCTTTTAATATATTTTATCAAATCTGTGATTTCATGTTTTTGTTCATTAATATGAATATTGGTTGATTTTTTATCTCTAAAATCACATAGGATCAAATCAATCTCAATCAAGATATATTTTGTTGTTGTTTCATATTTTTCTTTTCTATTCCAATTAGATCACTCACAGAGTTAGTTCATTCAAATTTATTGTTTTTTTTTCAAAATCACATTGCAGAAATAAGAAATAATATGGTAGTTCTTTTACACTATTGGGGATAGAAACATAAATTAAGGCCCTAATAATTGGTATCAGGGCCTTTCTAATGTGTATAGAATGGGATTAAAAATTATTGAGATAGAAAAATATGATGGTGAAAATGATTTTATTTTTTTATAAATAAATAGATTTCTCAGTCAAATCTCAATGAGATGATTAATAATTTGTGAGGTTTTTTGGAAAAGGTCACCACTATATCCCCTTATGAAAAGAGAACTACTATGTATGTTGATATTTTTGATGATGTTATTAGAAAATATTTCAAAATTATTTTTATAAAATTAGTTGACAAGGATTCTTGGGGAAGTATCTTTCGATTCTTCTTCAGATCATACCTGGTCTAAATCATAATCCATGTAAATGACTAAATCTTATGTTTTATTTTTCTTTAATAATTAGAAACACCATTATTTTAAGAGGAACTCTAGAACTAAAACCCTAAAAACATGTTTATTATTTTAAAACAATTATATTAGTCATTTTCAATAAAGATGCTAAAATATTTGATGTTTATTGAGAAATAATAATTTTAAAATCATTAGATGTGTCTTTCAATTTTTTTGAGGAATCAGAAAAGTGTGGTTGGGATTCATTATCACATTATGAGGATACATATGCCCTATTTTCCAAGAGAATTCATAATAAAGGAACTATTAAGAATGTGGTGTAAGGATTAATCCAAAGAGTTAGAAATGAACATATAAATAAGCATATAGATAATAATAAGTATAGGGAAAATGGTCTATGTCTCATAATAGAGAACACAATAATAAGGGTTTAAAATATTTTCATTGTAAACAACTTGGACATTTGAAATGATACATTCCTAAAAAAGGAATTAAAATAATGAGAATAACAGTTTTCATTATTTATTAATTCAGAAAGACATAAATACTAATAACATGTTGGTTTTTAGTGATCATCCTACTTATGAAGAATGGATCAAGGATTTAGGATGTTCATTCCATATGGGTCGGAATAGTTAGTCCTTTACATAAATAACAGAGATTGAATAGGGTGATGTTTACCTATTATTTAATAAGTGTTTTCTATTTATAGGTATATGTTTTCTTCATTATAACATTATATAGGGATGGATAAAACACTTATAGAGGATATGAGGGTACCCAAACTTAAATGAAACCTTGTTTATTATGTAATTTTTGACCAGAAGTGTTATAACTTTAAATATTTTTATATTTGTATCAGAATATCCAATGAATCTTCTATTATAAGAAAATGAAAAATTTGAAACGGGTTGTATATATTAAATGGCATGACTCAAATGAAATAAATATATGATTTTGGACGTTTATCATTTGGAAATACAACCTTATGGAATGAAATAATAATCATATTTCTGTTCTGAAGCTGAAGCAGAGTAGGGCGACATTAAAGGACACTTGTTAACAAAAGATAGAGCTACGTAGATTATTAGACCCCATTCTCAGATTAACAACGATAAATGTTTTTGTATGTCTATAATGATGTGGAAGACATGTATAATTATGATCCAAAAATAACAATGAATGTTGAAAAGTATTGTAATTGTTGTTGTGGATTGATTCTAGGAATGAAAAAATTAATTCTGTTCTTAGGAATATGATATTGACAATAGTAACTAAACCCCTAATATAATTGGGGAAATGTCATCGATGGAGTTTTAAGAAGAAGGATAATAACACAAGGGAATTAAAAATTAAATATTAAGAACAATTATTATCTATGTGATATCATAAATGTAAAGGGGTCTACATTGGTGATATCACCCCCCCCCCCAATGTTTTTTGGCATTCATCCATTCATGTAATTATTTCTTTTTAGGATAAAAATGATTTCCAAATAGAAATGTTATATTCAAATAAAATATTTCTACATGTGAAATTGGAAGAAACTATTTACATGATACCAACTAAAGGCTTCTCAAAAAAATTTAAATTGAATCAAGTCTTCATTTTATAAAATTATTTTCCTTGTCTAGAACAGTATTGAAGTCAATAGTACAAATTTTTTCATATATTATATTTGAAAAATATTTATGTAGAATGAAATTTCTTGTACATGTATATTAAAAGAATTTTATTTATGAATTGATTTAGCAGATTTTATATGTTAATATCATGGTAATTATTTGTAAATATGTGATGTTTATATTCCATATGAATATCCAATTGAAATCTTCCTTAAAAAAGAATGACTTGGGAAATGAAAAAGAAATTTTATGAATGAATATCATTAGACATATAGGATATAAATGTATATTTTTTTAATTTTATGATTTTATAATATGTGTCTTGAACAGGTATATATTTGATAAGATGATACCATTATAAATAACCATGGTCCAACAATATATGTTATCACTGAACTAGTCCCACATAAGTTATACAATTTTTTATTTCCAGAAAAAGATCTATTATTGTAACATTGGTGGGATTAATAGGTATTAAATGGTGTATTTTTGAAATGATATTTCATTTTCATTATTTACTCTGAGTAGGTTTATGAGAAAACATGGGAAAACACTATGTCATCCTCTGAAATGGGTTCTCAGTTATGTTTCAATGTACTATCATTTCTACATTCATTGTGGAGAAAATGATATCGTTGATGATGACATTGTAGTATTTGTAGATAATGACTATGATACTTATATTGACGTTTGTATAACAATTATTGTTTTATCCTTACTTTCTTATGGTGGTATGTTTTCTTGGATATGTTACAAGAAATTGTTAGTTTCTCAATCCACCAAAGAGGCGGAGAATATCTCTTGGACAGAAATCATTAAAGAATATATTAGGATGAAATGTCTTATTCAAGAGTTCACAGTATGTACTTATATAGTAGTATTACACTATAATAATAAATCTGAAATGAATCTATCTAAAAAATATATTTTCCATGGTAGATTGAACTATATTGACATTACAATTCACATTGTTTGTGATATAATTGTGTAATGGATTCTTTTTTTGATTTTCCTTATTAGTGGACTAAACCTAGATCATTATTCAAGAATGACCTGACATCTATCTGAGATCTAAGATGGGTTTATTCGCATTATGATTGACCATTTACACACCTCACTTCTAATGGGATTCCTATGTATTTTCCATATAGTTATTCCTCTTTTGGTTACCTAAACTGCTTGTTTCATATGATACTAGTGTGGCAGACAATGGAAACATGTGGATCACTATCCACCATAGAAGAACAAGGTCATTGAACAATGCTACCTGATTGTGGATTACATCAATCAATGAAATATAAAGGCAAAGATCATTCCTAATATGTTATTGGGTGAGTCTGTAACCACTAGTATCTTCATCCTCAACTGAGCGCAGAAACAAATCATGGATGACACCACGCCGTACGAACCTTGGAATGGAAAATGCCAAGTGGTTCAAATTATCCAAACCATGGAATCTGTTTAACATTTCAAGATCATGAAGTCCCACATTAAGAAGATATATGACAAGAGTATGAAAATTATCTTCATCATGTTTGAGTTCAATCAAGGGAATACCATGTGTATGATTCTGTCAGCATGTACATGTATCGAAAACCAAATTTTATATTTTATGTGGTGGAGTAGTGGAACTATTGATCTCATGATTAACAATTTTTTTTATTATTATGTTTCCATGCATCATATAACTACAAAAAATTATACGAGGGATGATGGAAGCTGTATATTCTATTGAAGAGCTTATATCATAACCCACACCCAATAAATCATGATCTGTAGAAATGAAAACATCATACATTGTCATGTTTATACGCGTACAATAATATGAAGTGAAGATCTCCAAGTTTCATCCAACATGTTGAAATAAAATAACGTCTATCCTAATGATTCCATACATTAGTTCTGCATCATAGACAAAATCATTGGGGCCAAACCCCCACATATATATGATCTTTTCACACTCAACCCTGGTGATCTTAATTTTACTCTAGCCTATTAGCCAACCACATTTGGACATGTATAACATTACAAATTTTGGCACAACAGAAGGAATGATGAAATAATGTTTATGGGTGAGAATAATATATTGGAGATCACTAATCTCCTCATTGGACATCATCCAATTGTGATCAAGTGGTTCATCATGATGATACTCAATTAGAATGGAACAATAGTACAGAATAATATGAGTCTCATTACAATGGGATATGTTCAGAATAAAGGGATCATCTTTGAGGAGACATTTTCCTTAGTTTATTTCTTGGAATCGATTCGGCTCCTCATGGTAGTGGAGGCACAAGAAGTGTGGGAGGTCCATCAGATGGATGTAAAATCATCATTCCAAAATTGTTTCCTCCAAGAGGAGTTATACACCGGGAAAAAATTTAGATTAATCATAAAATCCGATGTGTACAAGGTGATTTGACACTAGAAAGCACTCAATGGCCTTCTCTAAGGACCGAGAGCACAGAATACCAAGTTTCACACTAGCCTTCAATTTGATGGGTTTCACAAGAGAGGCTCTAATAATGATATTAAAACTCCTGGAAATGGAAAATTTCAGATAATTGTAAAGGTTTTAAAATAATATGTCATCATCACCAACATTGATGTCACCACATCAGCATAGTTCCATACCATGATGAAGAATATCATTTAGTTTAGCGACATTGGATTTCTCTTATAATAACTCATCATCAATGTGTACCAAGTGTCAAGTGTCATTTACCTATTTCAATTTTTCTATGTTACTAGACTGTTAGAGATGAGATTAATGGGATAGTGCAACCCCATTCAAGTATTGATGGAGGTCCACTTCAAGGTGAGCAAGTATAGCACCAACCCATCGGTCGATGCCAATATGTACCTGAGAATCGTCGACAGACTTCGGTACCAATTTTATACACTAATAAACATTAAATATGCAGTAGTTTATGTAATATATTTTATGGAGGAACCACATGATGTTCACATAGCCACAGCAAAGCACATATTGTACTATATCATCTGGACACACAACTATGGTGTCCATTAAAGTAGGTAGGTAAATAATTGTTTGATACTATAATTATTTAGAGATAAAACAATTTTTGTGACATTGGTGATAAAAATTACACCACTAGGGTGTTCTTATCCCTTTGAGACACACGCATACCTTGTAAATCCTATAAGAAAAATGATGTGGTTTTTTCTTCATGTGAAGCAAAGTACATTTTAATAATGACTATAGAATGCTAAGTCATCATGTTGGATCGATTGTTAGGTGAATTTTTGTGCAAATGCCTCAGTGCACTAGTGCGTAATGTGGAAAACAATTCCACCCTTGACATAAGTCATAAAATAATTCTTTTGTGATTGGTGAAATCACATTCACACATGATACCATTTCATTCAGGAGGGTGTTAATGGTGGAAAAATCATTCTCAAGCATACTCAAACCAAGGAACATCTTGCATCCATTCTCAAGAAGTCACTTTGATGTGCATGGTTTTAGGATCCCCTCACAAAGATTGGAATTATTGAGATCCCATAAATGTGGTAGAAGTCAAGGGGTGACAGTTGACTAATTTCAATAATGGAGATTAATTCCAATATTATCTTACCTCCCAAATTATTCTAATCCCACAATTATGGCTCAACATGATTTGAACATATTTAGGCTCCATTACAATTATAATTACATTGGAAATATAACTTTATAATTTTTTGATTCTATAATAAAATGAAATATCTTCCATAATGTCATCGAACATGTTCGTGTTCCAACTATATCTTGTGTTCTGGCATTTTTATTTCTTCAACCAGGAAATTGTTTTTTATTTCATGTGTGTTGATCAGTTAAAAGTTTCCAACATTATGGACGAACTTGATAGTCCCCAATATATGAGATTCCATATCACCATATCCCTGAACCACATACTCTGATCTATATAACATATACTCTTCCAATTAATAAACTAAATGGATAAATAGATTTAATTCTACTCATAACTAATAGTCATTATTAAGTGTAATTCATTTTTAATGTCTAGATCATGGGAACTCTTCCCATGTTTATCAATGAATTAAACCATAGAAAAAGAAGGCCATATATTTAAACAACTGATAGTATACACCACACCACAGACTCATTCCTTACTACTCTTCAATAAATTTCTTAGTTGGTTTTGACATTTTGGGATGTGTTTAACTCCTAATATGCCACACATTAAAATTTTTATACTATCCTCTATAACCCACATCAAGGTACAAATTAGATTGACTATGTCATCACACTCGATCCATACATGTTTTCATTCCCTAGTGAGGGTTACCACTACTCTAAAATAAGACCCCATCTTCCATTAATGAAAGACCTCATCAAACCAACATCAGTCTGTTACAGTTACCAGGATGATAACTTGTTAAGCATTCGTGGTGTACACACCAATACTACACGAACAACGTGCTAAATACTGAAACACACCACCTATGTGAATTTTTCTCCATGAATTAATTGATGATCAATTGTTTCATATTCCTACACAACCAATTAGGTTGACCTAAATGAACTACAATAAGCCTTTTTTCAAAAGTATCCCCACACACCCATGACACTAGATATGATTGTCATGCATTATGGTATCCCTACGAAAAATCACCCTTGAATCTTTTCAAAACTAATTGTATCTTATTGATAAAAACAAAATCCATTCACATGACCACAAAAAACTCAAGAATAATTTTGAAGACCAACTATGATTCATTTATGCTTTTACTAAACTTTTAATTCCACATAATAAAATGACAGGGACATAAAACATAGAGATGATTCCATTGAAAAAATTAAGCATAATAGAAGTAAAAAAACATAATGCTTGTTTTATTTAAAGTTCACCAAGAATTTAAATAATCATCCCACCATACCGATTTAATGGGTCTTATTATTCATAGGCAACGAATTGTTTATTCACCTCACTGTCACATAGTATACCCCTCTGATAAAAACATTATTAAGGAACATCATTTCCCTAACTATACATATCCATGTACCTCCAGCGATTTGGTTTATAAAAATGTGATAAAACACACCTTGATAGTTCTAGGTAAACCACCCATGATTCTCATAAATCAATCCCCAAAAACCCACATTGTGGAGTTAACATAGGTGGACATCCGAATGACACTACACCTCCTGAAAATAGGCATATGACCAAAAGTATCCATAACCATGTTCATATTCAAATAAAAACCAAGGAACCTACCATTACCAAACCACATTCCCAATAGTACCATTTATGCAATGATCCCATATTCATATAATTCCACATATTCATCATACACCTAATGGAAATCACCATCTCGGCCAAATTCATACAGAGGTCTCTCTCAATGGTCAGAAGTCACCCAGTCCAAAAACCATTGTCATGCCCAGATGGTCACCATTATCTCCCACTAATCTCGTACCTCAATCCTTATATATGTCCCAACTCCTAGGATGAATGTAACCGACATTTCATGTTTACAAGGCAAATAACATTCTATACTGCCACTACTAGATATCTTGCACAAGATCAAATCTATTATATCTAACATATTTTTTGGTAATGAACCAACTAATAGGGACACATGACAAAAAACCAAAAAACTCAAGGTCACAACTAAAACCAAGTATCCATAGACGTGGAATTTCACAATCCCAAACATGCCATATCACAATGAATTAAAACCTAGGCTCCAACACTAGCCCAATTTTCACCAACCTCAATTCTAGGTTACACACCCGAAAACCTACACTAACAATATTTTTGTTTTGATGTTTGTACATCACCTGGATATCATGAAACTAGAGGATTCTATATAGCCCACAATTCCCAAAAATAGTGTAATCCAAAAAAAACCCACTTATTACATATCATATATATATATATATATATTGGGTTGACAAATATTCACATAAATAGACAATAATTTCTAAAAAAAGGGATTAGTTTAATGAAATTTCATGGGAAAGTTATATAGGTAAACACGTTATATGATGTACATAGAATATTATTTTGCTGATGACACAAAATAACCATGGTTATGTGAACATAAATTAATTTTAACAATTTACTTTATTAAAATCCTTTCACATCTATGGATATGTTAAATACAATGTCAATTTAAAATTATAGATTAATATTTAAATTCAGTTCTTATTTGAATTTTAATATTAGAAAACCTCATAATAAAATATCCAAGTTGTAAAATAACATCTATTTTACATATTTTATTGATCATCCATGTAAGAGTCAACCATTAAAATATATAAAAACACTATATAAATTCATTTATATACATTTAATTACAATCCCATGTAACAATAATAATAATCAGATAATAAATAATAATAAATACAAAAAATGAGATACGAATCCTATGTTACTGATATAATTTATGAACACACTGTATCGTCCAACATTAGGTCAATGATTAAATTTCAAAAATCAATAAATTCATTATCAATTGCATCATTCGAGGTAAAATCAAATAAATAGTAAAAATGAATACCATGATCAACAATATCAATCCTAAAAATGTGTATTTACCTCACACATGTTTGTCTACTCATAAGAAATAAATCCATTCCATGACTTGAAATATTCTTACTCTTATGCCAAATTTTAAAAATTGCTATAAAAAAATAAAAATGCCTCTAATAAAATGTTGTAACATTCCCCCACCCAAAACCACTAATTTGATCCTACAATGGAACACAATTGTTCCTTAGGTTTTCATCCACATAATCATAGGATACTAAACAATAGTATGGGTATAAGGAAGTATGGGGGGGATACTCTACACAAATATTAGATTATATCATCAATATAAATAATGATAATGATATACATCTATAATGTTAAGTTAATGGAATGAACTCAAGGATACTGCCAACAAATAATCATAATAAACCATGCCATAATAAATGAACTATATAAGATTTATGTGACACAATCATTAAATAATACCCAAATATTGAAAAGATAAGTCTAGTAAAAACACTGAATAATATCACGAGTCCTCATCTAGTCCTAGATTAGCATGCTTTATCATAGCCTCGAAATCTATGACCTACAATGAAGAGCCATATTCTTGGGTTCATATGTTTTATATCATTATGAGCAGTGTTTGAGTATCAAATATAGTGAAACCAATAAAACTTTCATTATATATAACAAGTATAATAAATAAAGTACAGATGTAATTTCACATCGTAAAAACATTATCAATTTTATAACAATTTTTATGAAGAAAAACATACACCAATAACCCGGGTTCATAGTTAAACTTGATGATTTATATTCCATTTTAGATCCTTAAGTTTGAGTTCCTAATCTACTGTACATTATTTAGAAAGATTCATGGTTTCATTGTATTTGTTACAAGGACCACACCTCTTAATATGGACAATCCAACATGGTGAAGCTTGTCACGAGGCCACCAAAAATTAATTTCGATCAAAGGAAAAATGAAATATCATTAGGCTCGAGTCAAGTATAAGAGGGTACAATGTTATGAGGGTATTCATATAATGTTTATTATCTTCTATTTATGAATCAAGGGATTGAATTTGGATTAGTTTAATTAAATTAGTTACCTAATCTATTTAAATGATAGTGGTCTACCCTTGAATTACTCTTATCAATTTTCCATGGATCAATATTCAAATTAATTCCCCCATTTTTATGAAATTAAAATTTATCCACCATATTATCATTTCCTATAAATTTAGTCGGGAATAGAGAGATACAAAAATCAATGTATTCTCTATCCTTACTTGTCCTAGTGACAAGATACCACCAGTGACTCTTGAGTCATCCCAATACTAACAATTATCTATATAGAAATAATTTTCAAGTGGACTATATGTGAAACCAGTTAAAAATGATTTTTTAATTTAAAAGAAAATATTAATTAAAATATCCTATATGACATATATCTGAACACATCCACAAAATTAATAAGAGAAGGATTATAATTAAATCTATAATTCATCACATGGGTGAGAAAGTTATTTTATTCTTGACTAATATTATACCAATGTCCCATATTTAGAGAGTATGCGACAAATAAAATGAAAACATATAAATACTATAAGAATCAATGAGGAAAGTTGATATTGTTGAATTAGTTCATTATTAATTTGAATATTTAAAAATTTATAAAGTAAATATTAGAGTTCATCAATAATACATGATTATAAAAAACTTCTCCCCCAATGAACCCATCGATTATGAATTATTCTAAAAATCATAGCATATTATTCTATATTTATATTGTTCCCATTTGAGTAGGTATATGGATTTTATTACTGTAGGATGAATATTTCAAATAAAAAATTTCATCCCATGTTCTATTTTATATGCCATTAAGAAGAATTAAAGGATGAAATGCTTTGGTACAACTTGAGCATAATGGAAATTTGGTGACAGTTTAATGTGATCTTGTGGGGAGATCCATGTAACAGATTTGATGGAAAACAATGTACCTATGTAGAGACTGAATCAATTCCATTGCATTGTTGATTCATTCTAATTAAATTGGATCAGTTAATTTTGAATCATTGGGAATGGTCTTTCACTTTGGACTGTATGTCACAAAATTTCGTTGAACACTTGTTTTTATTTTGTTTCATAAACCAAGGGAAATTAATTTTTTAACGTTTGGATTCAAATGTGGTATAAATAGGATTCTGGTTTCTTGTGAGGGACTTGGGTCATGAAAATGGATGGTTTGACGCAATTTTTTTTTTCATTGTGCTTTAATGTACAATCTTTGATTTAAAAGGTTAAAATTCATATTTCCATTTTAAATTATTGGACAACACTAAATTCATGTCTTAATAAGGATGTTGAGGCTGTGTAGGTCTCATATTTTGTAGCTATAATATGGATCATTAATGTCTCGAGGTTATTATGAAAAAATATTTGACATGGGTGGTGAAACAATATCAGTAATGGAATACTTATTTAAGAGTATAAACATAGGAATTAAGTTTTTTATTGTGTTTCTCATAATTTATTACTTTTTTACAAGTGATATGTTTGCCTATCCTTCCTAGATGTATGTCTATTCATTTGGGTGACACCGATTTCCCTCCCCCCATCTTCCTATACCAATAGAGAGAATATACGATTTCTAGAAAATGAGTGACTCATATTTGACCAGATTATCATAAAAACCCTAATTGTTGGACTTAGTGTCTTCATTAACGAACTCCAATTGATATACATAATTGAAAAGACCATGATTCTCGGTCATTTCAATGCTTATTAGCCACCATGTATATCAATTGACAATGATGGAATCCGGTCTTCTTTGACACTATCCTGGTTGTCATGGTTGAATACCTCTGTTCAGAATAGACTTGACTAATAGGGTCATCCTATATTTGAATATCAATGATGAGATTAAATCAAAAAATATTTCACACACATATTTTATTATAATTAGATAATATTAATATATATTATTTGAATATCATAGAATAGGATTGAATAAATGATTATATTGAATTATTTTTTTATAAAAATGAGGTAGACGGGGTGTAAGACATGAGAAAAAAAGTATTAGTTATGTGGTGTGTAGTGTGAGAATGGAGAAGAATATTATAAAACAAAAATGGGCATGTGATGCAGTGATAAATGAAAAATTATGTTGTGGAATGAAGTAATTTAGGTACCATAATGACTCCATGTGTCCTATTTCAATCTATTTGGTGTAAACTTTTATCACAGATGATTCTAAAAGAAATGTATGAGGTTTATTGAGTTGATTTTATCACAAAGGGTTCTATATACTCTCATTTTAATTTATGTTTGGTCATTACTTGAATTTTTACTCTATAATTTGTTGTATAATTTCCCAGAGTTTCCCCAGATATTCTAATCTTACATATTGAGGATCAACACACATTGAAAATACATATCTAAATTTTTATTCCTATGCCTGATTTTTTTCATGTATATTTTATTATTATTTTCATAGAATATTTTTTTGAAATGATGTTATTTACCTTGGACCAATCTATTTCATCCATATCAAATTGTATTCAATGTCTGCTACCCATGTTTCTTATTGATTGGATATGTGAGATTGACACCATGGTATTTTTTCACACATCATACATTTTATTGGTAAAAATTATTTTACTCTAAGAATGAAACATGTAAGAGATATTGTTTTTCATGGGAAGAAATAAATGGCATTGAATTAAACACAAAATATTCTAGAATAGATGAGAGATGGTGATTGATATTATATAAGAGAGATATCGATAAGAATAATCCATATTTATTTGGTTTATAATACACCTTGGTAGGAGAAGAATATGATAGATATAATGTGTCTAGGGGAATCATGAATGTAATTATAAATAAAACTAATTCAAAAATATTATATATTTTAAAAAATTAATATAATATTTGAGAAATATAGATAATGAATACTTATTTAACCATTTGGATGAGTTCACCACTATGTTGATAGATTTATAATCAGTGGTGTTTATAATCAATAATAATGGCAACATAGAACATATATAAATTGAATAATAAGATAAATATTTCTTCTATTAGATTCATTAAGAAATTTATATGGTAATCCCATCACTATATCGCTCTTTATGAAATGTAATATGAAGATGGATGATGTTATTTAATTATTATTGATGAATGAGACATAACAAAATCAATGACGGTGATTCAAAAGGTAATACTTTTATTCTATATAAGATAGTTAGAATCAGTAGTAAGAATGATTGGTTAAAGGCAAGAAGGAATTCCATGAGATTCTTTTATGATATGGTGGCTGATATAATGAAAAAATATTATGATTTGGAAAATATTAACACAGAAACTATGTGTGATACTTATTTCTAGGATACCAAAATATGTATTTTATAGGGTTCGGGTCATATAGTTTCAGTTGATATTGATTGTTATAGGTAAAACATGTACAATGAAAGGGAGATTGATTTAACTACTTGGTGGTATATTACACAAATTAGAGAATAATAGTTTTCATATGAAAATGGTGACCTTTTAATATCTCATATTGGAAATCGATATTATACTTGTTTCATTAGTCTAGGTGATATTTGTATCATTATGAATGTTGGTTGTTTTCTAATGTTGAGATATATGTGAATTGTCCTTCGATAACAACATAATTTGTTATTTTATTATTATCTATATAATGATTTGTTTAGGTGTTCATATAGAAACATATTTTGTAAATTATCCTAAATGTCAAAAATATGTTTAAAAGGTATTTTGATTTACATGACATGAAGGATTTATGTAATGTTTTTTGATAATGTTAAAAATTCAGTTACAAATAGAACGTTATTTTATTTGAAAATAAATATGAATATCACAAATGAGTAAAATACCACTGATTTTGTTGGAGATATTGTGGAATCGGAATAAATCTAGGTTATATTTTTTAATTCTAACACCAAATTTTATATCTTTAGTTAGTGTTGGTAATGAAGAAGGAAATTAAATCAATTATTAAGGTGAAGTTTTGACAGTTACTAAATGATTGATGGTTATAGAGTAGAGAGAGAAATTAGTTTTAACAAGAAGATCTAATTACATTGATATCACTATTATATAGAAATTTGGTGTTTTTTTGTCCTTGTTTTTTTCAAAAGGGTAGTTTAGACATTGATTCATTTAAGAATATTTTAATTAGATATCTTTTACAAGGGAGATTTAGGGTTTCTGTCTGAGGAAAAAAAATAATTCATCATCATGTTTTCTATAGAGTATGATGGTTGGTGTGATGCCTGATATTTTTCATTCCACTATAGATTTTTTGGAAATCAACTATTCTGTTGTTGTGATTGTGGGGAGAATAGTAGGGTTTGATGTTTCTTAATTTCAAGAATAATACAAATTAAAAAATAATCTACTATAATTGTTTTAATTTTATTATTAAAACATTATAGATAATTTAATTATTTTAAAGGTTTTTGTGAATATATTTTAGGGATTTCATTTCATGTAATAATAAAAAAGGAGATAAGCTTCACTAGATTGATAAAAGATTATGATATATTGTGTGTTGTATATCACTAGTAAGATACATTGGAAAATTTTTCAGTGTGTGGGATGTAGTGATTAATTGAAAATTATTTTCTGAAATGAATTATTTTCGGTTCTCCAATGACACAAAATGTTATATTTTTTTCCTTAAGTAGTGATTTTTTATAACAAATGATCATTATAGAAATGTGGATGATGTATAGAGGTGTGGTTTTCACAAATGTTTTTTTATACTGAGATTGAAATTCATGTTCAAGAATTACATCAAAATATTTCTCTCAAATATATAGGGTAATATCTTGAAGTTATCACATGGTTTTTATTACTCTTCATTAAAGGGAGTTACATGATAAAAATCCATGTCACAATTTATTTACTATTGTTTTTTTGTGCTACTATTTTCATTGGGAAATCTTAAAACATTTTACAAAAATCGAGTTTGTATCTATGGACTGATCCATTCCCTACCCAATAGTTACGTGGTTCAAATTCAATAGGTTAGCATGGATTAGGATTCCTCCCATTGGACTATTCTTAGTGGAATTGATGAAAATCCACCATATATAGAGATCTCATGTGGTATTAATCATTCAGGATGACCACTTCATTCAAAAACATCATCGCCTTTTTCACTATCTCCCACTTCCCCAGCATCGGCGTTGGTAGTTGTTTTGGTTTTGCAGGTATCATGGAAGGATTCAATTCTCAATAGAAATGGGTGGCATTGTGGTGTATGTATGGAAATCAATCATGTAAAATATATATGGTGTTTTCATGAAATATTGTGGATAGTGTGTGGATATAGTCCATGGATGGGTGAGGAAAAATGTAAAATTTGTATTGGATGCATATAGGGAGACATCCATGGAAGAATTAGAAGACATATGAAAATTGAAACTGTGAATTTTAATTGGATGCACATAGATTAATTATCCCATTAAGAAACTAAATATTAAGGGGTATTCATTAAGGTCATAGATTCAAGATATAGTAATGGACACTATGTCTCGACGTCATAACAATAATTGACAGAAAATCATAAGGAATGTAATTTCATGGTTAAAGGTAAGCACATGTAGGGGTCTTCACACCATAGTAGAAATATCTTCTCATGGTATCAAATCACTTCTCACACTCACTGGATATTGATAGAAAATTATTTTCTACACCAACCAATAGAAATAACATTTACATTTTTTACATGGATGAAAAATTCCATAACGGAATTTAGGTTGTTATACACAATGAAATATTAATTTGAATATTTGAAATTTTATGCTGAAACCACTCCATCACAATTAAACTATTTAATTCCTAAGAAATAAATTAAATTATCATGCCTATACATATATATACCAGACACTAATGAATAAACTCACTTGTTTCTCCATTATTTGAATTATCATGCCACTTATACGATTTTAATTCACTATCATAGTTTAATGATATCATAGTTTATAGTTTAGTATTCGAAAAATTTATATATATGTGGAATATTTTTTTAAAGAATCAATTATATTTTTCCCTTTCTCTAATATTTCCTTTTCTAAATATATAATCTATACTCCCTTAATACAACTCAAATTATTTTTTACATCTCAATAATCCCATTTTCATTTGGGTTCAATATTCACCTCAATATAATGAATCCAATTTATACTACTATGAACATTATTGATTTTTTTATCTAGGTATTTGAAATGGACCTTCGAAATAATCTTATTGAATATGTAAAAATTGAATTACTCCGAAACTAAATGCCTAATTAAATATAGATTCACCATGGGATCCAAATTTTTCATTCCACCCCATATTTATATTACATATATATATTGATTTTGAGTTATATCCAAGAAGTTTTAATTTTTTTTCATAGATTAAATGTTACCTCATATTACATTCAATGTTCCATTGAAATGATGTTGTATTTTTTATTACGCAAATATATTTTATCCCACACTCCTTTCATAGATCCAAGACCAAATTATAATGAATGAAATATATAATCCAGTCATCATTCATTTAAATCATATATATTTAGAATAAGTAAATTACATCAACTAAAACATGATATTTATACAATATACAATTATAATGATATTAAATGTTGTTTTTATTTCAATTATGGTTATTATATATTAACATTCCACAAGTATAAAAAATAATTAATGATCTATGTAAAGATTCCCAAATAGGGAATATATTTTTTACTATAGTTATAAAAAAGAATAAATGTAAAATAATAAAATTCATTTACAACATCAACCTCTCCCCCCGACACATAGTTCAAAAATACATTCATTAAATTTTTAGAATGTGGTATTTTTCAATGATATCGAATTTTTTTGATATCTCCATACTATTTTGAAGAAAAGAGACAACCTGAGTTATCTTATCTTGATGGATGTAGGTTGTAATTAATAATAATCGATTTTTAGTTTCTATAAATACTGATGGGAATGATACACTTGTTATCCATTCCCATAGAATGGATTCTTTGAATAATCTAATTTGATTTCTGTCACGACCTGACCATACCTGGGCTGGAGCCGCAACTACCCCATGCCCGCCTCCACAGGCCAAGGGCTAGCGACCAGCACCGAAGGAATAACAACTTATAGAGGCCTTCGCCTAAGTACCTGGACACACACACGCATCACTCTCAATGCAAAAGTGCAGAGTAAAAGAGAAAATACAAGTAATGTAAATGGAAACTGCTATAAATAAATCACAATGTGCAACGACCTCTAAAATTACAAAGCTTGTGCTGAAAGTAAACTAATAGGGGAAAAGGGCATTACATGCTCCCAACAAGAAAAGTTCCACAACCCAGCAACAGGTGAACAAAAGAAAAACTATTAGAAGGGTCCCCCACCTGGAACCCAACTATGACCACTGCACGTGGTGCATGCTCCTGAACTCACATGGTCCACTGAATTCACAACCAACCTGTCTGTCTCATCTGCAAGGGCACACCAAGTGCGGGTAAACCCCAAGAAACGGTGAGTACAAAAATACTCAGTAGGATACCCCGAATGATCGAGGGAGAAACAAAGGAGGTATCGATAGGTGAGATGCAGATCGAATAGGGAATGTAGAAAGGTACAACTGAGAGTGCAGTAAAGAGTCCAGCATAACCCAAAAAGAGGACAGAAGGTAGACTCATCTAGACACAAGGACCTGGAAATGGTGAGAAGATGAACTTCCAATCATGTCTTCGCTACATATAGGAGAGTAGACTCATCCAACCATGAGAAGCTAGACACGAAAAGCACATGGCATACCTCGTGCGTCTCCGCCTCTCCTGGAAAGATAGTAACCAAACCCCGGGGGTGGGTAATAACAAAAGTTATATACAAATACATATTCTCAATAAGAAGCCCAATAAAGATCGTAAGGGGATCTCCACCCCGTAGCTCAGCCCATGAAATGTGAGAATCCAGCAGTCCCAGATGTTAACACCATCGATGCCCAGCATCCCGCACGTCTTCCCCGAACTACAAGTCAAGGGGCTCAAATCCCCGCACCTTGACAATATCTGCTTTGGGCGACACTGAATCACCTTCACGGTTTTAGGTTGTTTCATAATGACCTTTCTCAGTGGGGAAAGCACCCCCCGTACTTGAGAGTTCCGGGTTAAGTCAAACAACTCCTCGTCATTGCCCCTTAGTCGAGAGGTCTCCTTAAAGTCAAGGTCATTCCATCACTGACCCGTACAACCAAGGGTCCTGATCCAGTAATCATGGAGGAAATCCGCAGACTAGCCTAGAAGAAAGGAATGAGTCTGGAATGTCAACGAGTGTCCCAATTCCCAGCCCTACTAGAAGGTAATTCGTAATATGATATCGGGTGACCCACTGCCCAGCCCTGCTAGAGGGTAAACCTTAATAAATTAACAGGTGACCCACTGCCCAGCCCTGGTGGAGGGTAAACCTTAATACATCATCAGTTGACCCACTACCCATCCCTACTCGATGGTATACCCAGAATAAGTCGACGGGTGACCCACTGCCAAGCCCTGCTGGAGGGTAAACCCAGAACAAGTTGACAAGCGACCCACTGTCCAACCCTGCTGGAGGGTAGAACTGAATAAGTCGATGGGTGACCCACTGCCCAGCCATACTGGAGGGTAAAACAGGAACAAGTCGATAAGAGACCCACTTCCCAGCCCTGCTAGAGGCTAGAACTGAATCAAGATGACGAGTGACCCACTGCCAAACCCAGCCGGAGGGTAGACCCTCGACGTGTCGGGTGACCCACTGCCCAGTATCTTCTGGAGAGTAAACCCTATAAGTCATTGGGAAACCCACTCCCAATCTCTACTGGAGGGTAATCCTGAACAATTCGATGAGTAACCCACTACCTAGTCTCTATTGGTGGGTAAGCCCATAACTGCTCTGGCCATCTCCACTAGATGGTACGACACTGGCCAACCGAACATGAAGTGGGTATCGCGCAACCACCCGACTCTAGAACAAACCAGGGGAAACCACTCAACCCTTCTGATCTAAACCATCAAGCACAGAGCCTAGGGAGAAACTCGACACCGCTGGTCTACAATTGAGAATAGAGGGACCCTCTAAATCCCGAGAGGTCTAAAGTACGCAAAACAGAACACTACACGCACATGGTTCCCACACGACGTGTGGCCCCATGTTAACCCCAACCAAGCACACAATCATTCTCAGAACAACAATCTACATGTACCTCCTAGAATTCTCACATACTCCTAGAGTATGCCACATCTCCATCCCAATGGTTATCATGCACATGGCACCCCAACGTCAACACGAAGGGCGTAAACATAACTATTCCAACATACCACCTCATCGGCCCAGGCACGACCAACCATATCTAAATAATCATTTACTCCACCCACATGGGTCTGTACGCGATCACACGCCAATGATCCGCTACAAACACGGTAGAAGAACCGCCACCGGGGCACCTTTTAAATTTCTACATTTAATAAGTCAAGTATGAGGCTCCGCTCTCCTAAAAATATTACACCATTGTAATCCCCACGGAAAAACACGTGGGGTAGACAACTTACT
Source organism: Viscum album (assembly GCA_963277665.1). Classification (NCBI taxonomy): domain Eukaryota; kingdom Viridiplantae; phylum Streptophyta; class Magnoliopsida; order Santalales; family Viscaceae; genus Viscum; species Viscum album. The sequence continues at coordinate 979,719,606 of OY728161.1, forward strand.
CACCCGAAATAGTCAACCTGTGAAAAAGGTACTATTCACCGTAACCAACCCGTGTGGGGCCCACCCCATGATTCTGAAACTGAACAAACAGATCACACCACTATGATACCCTTTGAAAAACACACGGCACTGACTACTCAATCACCCAAAATGGACACCTGGTGAAAAAGGTAATATACACCGTAGCAAGGTCGGGTGGGACTTACTCCACGTCCCAGAAAATTGTCGGGCGAACTGCACCATCGCAATGCCCTTGGAAAAAATGTCAACAACACTACTCACATGAGTTTAACGGATATCCGGAAAAAAGATACGTTTCATATTACCAAACATTAGCAGTACCACGTGGAACCTACCCCCATGTCCCGAAGCGCTATCAACGGATTACACCGTTGCGATCCTATTGAAAAAGTACACAAGGTGGACAACTCACTTGTCCAAAACGGTCGCCCGATGATAGAGATGGAAAATCACCGTCAACGCCCAAATGACCCTCATGAGGCACTCACCATCGTGCTTAATTTGTGCGGGCAGATAACACCATTGCAATCCCCTCAGAAAAACTTCCAGAATCGACTGCTCGCACACCCAGAATGGACGCTCAATGAGAAAGTTGCTAATTTTGCTCGATACTCAAAAGGCTGGTCATTGGGCCCACACCTCAACTCCAACATTAATTCTTGAAACCACCCTAGAAAACCCCGCCTCGGCACCAGGGTCCCAATGCCACTGATGGTCATCCTATCAGTCGTCAGTTGCGTATGCGCCCTTCAAAACAAGATCCCAGGAAAAACGTCAACTCACTTAAAGACGGGTCGTGCCTCCGAGGACCCTCGTTTCGGGAATTAAAAATTCACGAAACCATCTCAAAAGGTCCATCTTGATGCGAGGTCTGCGATTCCACTGACGACACGCAAAATAGATACATGTACCTTAAGACACGGGCGTACGATGTTGGAGGGGAAAACCCCCTTGGGCCGGACCGGCCCGATCCGGCCAGTCCGCCCTGCTTGGCCCGGCCCACGCCGGCTGGCCCGGTCTACACAGCCAGCCCACGGCTCAGCAGTGGGTTAGGTTCACTCTGTCACAGCCAGTTGGCTGTGGCCCACCACCCCTGACCGGCCCACACTGCTGGTACTTTCCACGCGAAGACCCGCCATATGCGGGTCTTGGTCTCCCGCCGGGGTCGCGCACCGCGGCCCACCCTCGCCCACACCGACGAGGCAACTCTCGGCTGGCCGGATAGGCGGCCTCCTCTGCTGCCCCCAAATTCACCCTACCGCCACCGCCGGATGGAGCTGCCACCTCTTTCGTCTCCTCGGACCAGAGCCGCGCCACCTTGGGAACTCATCGGACCGCCCCGGGTCGCCGGAAACTCCCAAAAACCCCCAAAATCTGGTGGATTTCGGCGGATGGATGTGATCACCTCGGATGTTGGATTTTAAATCCAAAATAGGTGTCGGAAAGAGTAGAATTTGTACTGCATGACCAGGGGCTTTGATTTCTAATTAGACAGCTATTCGACACTATAATTAAATTGAATGAATGGTTCAGAAATAAAACGCAAACCAAAAGCTCCTACCAGCAGGGGCGTAGCCCGAATCTTCGCGGGTGGTTCATCGGCGTTGTTTCTCCTTGCCAGAGCTGCCTCGCCGTAGTGGTGGATGAGAGGGATGAGAGGTTGAGGGTGAGAGGGCTTCGCCAGGGGTTGAACAAGGGAGGTGTAAGGGGAGAGGGGTTTAAATAAAAAAATGAATTTTAATTAATTTAAACCCATAATTTAACCTGCATCTGAAACCGTCGATAGAGTCGAGGTTAAGCCTCCCCTAGGCCAAACACAACCTCCCGAGCACAATTGCAGTCTCATAATTTTAATCGGAGGACCCATTCAAATGATATTACCCTCAACGCCTAATGACAACAAATTATGAAGATTCCCCCATGGCCATTTTCCAAAGACAGCCCGCGCCCGCGAATCATATACCCCTCTTAAGGTAAACGGCATGTTCCGAACACCACGGTGCCCTCAGTTTTCAAATATGAGCCACCATTTAACAAATAAATTAGTTTAACCAATAAAATAATTGATTAATTATTTAATTTATTTGTTTAACATTTAGGTAATGGGCGAGGGGTCCAAACATCCCATGATGACATGTTTTATGTCATTAACTGGGTAAAAACCCCATTATAGACCCATCCGTAAACTTAGATCTCTGATCTAAACCATCGTTTAGGATTTGTCCCATTTTTTGGCGTTTCCAGTGTGAATGCACTGAAAATTTAATTCCAGCCACTCTGGGGATCGGAATTGCATGCCTTCTGAGGGTGCTGCCCTGAAATAACATCAAGAAAATTCCAAAGTCCTTTTCAGCCAAAAACAGGGTTCTTAAATCATTCCCTCCTTTAATCTTTTCATCCCTGAAAAGAAAAACCAGGGAAAAAACTCAAATTACCAGGCCCGCACCTGGCTCTCCTGTACCCAAAAGAACTCTTTCACAGCTCTTTTCCACCCCACACAGACCAATGGATTGATCCATTCACACGAGGTCTACTCTCAACGATGACGTGCATAGGATCATGCACACCTATACATGGGTGAGTCATGTGGGAGACTTCATGCACCCAAACGAGCCTTTGGGGTTAGGGAATGGTTGTAGGGAACCTCACTATCCCTCTGCACGGTCTTAAACGGTCCGAAGGACCTCAGGGGTAGCTCACATCCCCAACCAAACCACTATGTCGCTTATCACGACTGGAATCACCACCCGCACCAGGAACAAGTCTTGGTATTTCCATCCTTCAGAATACCCATATGGTGAAACACCACAAGATATTAGGTCACGCTAGGTTCCACAGTCAATGTATCACAACCAAGACCCTCATACATGCTTAGAAGAAAAGGAGTAAACACCATTGACTAAAGAGAAAGGTCATACACTTTTTACCTTACCAACACAAGGTAACACCGACGCCCCGCACCACCCTAGTAACATCCCAAGAAAGGAGAAGGGAGAAAAGCATTCCACATCCAGAGTATATCAATTATACTATAGAAATTAGAAGAGCTGTAGAGTGTACCTCTTAGAACTGCATACTATGTAGGATCATAGACATTCATAGGTCATAGATGTCTGTGGTCCCAACTGTCAGCTCTCGGATCCTGACGTGGACCACCTAGTAGTGATGGGAAGACCTCGTAATGTCATCCCCCCACTACCATCTCCACCTGCTATTCTGCTAGCACCACCACTCTGGGTACTACTTCGATCACAACATTTCCTCTGTCATGGCGGCGCACCTGCTGCCTGCCTGAAGCTCTCTAGATGCCTGGTTGGGCAGTCCTATGCCAGGTGACCTCTCCCATCGGAAGCATATCATCGAATATCATTGGGCTTCCCTGGTGCCCTCCGGCGCCACTATGGTGTACGACTATGCCCCTGAGTCTAGTTGTCAAAAGGCCACCTGCATCAAGGTTCTGGTTGCTGACTCCCACTAGCTACGACAGACGTCTCGGCTCCAACGTGCCTACTGCCACCACCAACTCTAGAACGTGACAAGAAGCCCTCTGTCACCAGCACCTGCTCTAGAACCACGACATATGTGGAAATTCCGAAGGGTACTATGAAAGCACGAATCTCTCGGCGGAGACCCTGCTCAAACTTCCGCGCTCGGATGTTGTCATCACGGACCATGTCTAGGTAAATGTGTGCACGGTCCATGAAACTAGTCGTGTACTCAAACACCGTCATTCCTCCCTGCTAAAACTACAGGAGCTCCTGTATACGAACGGAGCACAAGCAGGAGGGGAAAAATCTTCATGGAACAACTACTAAAAGTCGCCCCATGAAAGTGGAAACTCATCAAGAATCTGAGTCACCAGACTCCACCAATGCCAAGCTGGTCCACGAAAAAGGATGGATGCCAATTCCACTCTCTGATCTGTCAGCGTCTGCACAATCCTAAAAAGGCGAACCACTGTCTCTAGCCAAACCTCTACTGCGTGAGGGTCTGGCTCACCACTGAACCTCAGCGTTCCCTACGGCTGGAACTCACGGAGCACGCTCAACCTGCGCTCAAGTTCAGCCTACTCTGCTGATGATGTCTATGACTCAACAAGTGGGGTGATGCTACCAGCCCACCTGGAGAAAGGGGCTCACATGATGGGTCCTAGACAGTGGCCTTGTAGCTCACATGGTCGTCGTCCCAAACCAATGCTGGTATCCTGGCTGACTATCTTCGTGGAAACATCCTACATTTTATCAAGAAGTGCCACGGTAATATGAGCATATATGTATATACCAATAACAAAAATGGGGAGCTGACTCACGAAGGACAGTCAAAGACTCAATCATAAGTGATGCACAAACGAATTTTCCCTGCAATAAGTGTCTCAACGTGCCGAGTCGACACACAGGTTATCAGGGTCTTGGTGAATGGATACATCAGCTGCCGCACCATCACTAGAATCCTTGGCCTGAGAGATGCTCTTGAGACACGTTAACACTGTTTCCCTAAATCCCAACCAATTAATTTTTAGGGACATCCGTACAACGCCCCATGGAATGAACCAGCTCTGATACCACATTGTCACGACCCGACCTTACCTGGGCTCGAGCCGCAACTACCCTGAGCCCGCATCCATATGCCAGGGGCTGGTGACCAGTGCCGAAGGCACAACAACTCGGGGAGGACATTACCTAAGTGCCTGTACACACACATGCAACACACTCAATGCAAAAGTGCAGAGTAAATGATAAAAGACAAGTAAAGTAATGGGAAACTGCAATAAATATACCACAATGTGCATCTACCTCTAAAAGTAAAAAGCAAGTGCTAAAAGTAAAATAAATGGGAAAAAGGTAAAAACATGCGCCCAACCAGAAAAGTACCACAACTCGGCAATAGGTGAACAAAAGAAAAACAGCTCGAAGGGTCCCCCACCTGGAACCCGACTACGACCACCGCACACAGTCCATGCTCCCGAACTCCCATGCTCCACTGAGGTCACGACCAACTTGTATGTCATCTACATGGGGCCACCAAGTGTAGGAAAATACCAAGTAGATGTTAGTACAAAAATAATCAGTAGGATACCCCAAAGGCTCGAGAGAGCAACAAAGATGGTACCAACGGGTGAGCAGTAGATCAAATGTGGAAAGTAGAAAAGTACAACTGAGAGTGCAGTAAAGAGTCCAGCTCAACCCAAAAAGATGACATAAGGTAGAATCATCCAAAGAAAAGGAGATGGAAATGGTGAGAAGATGAACTTCACGTTGAGTCTTCGCTTCCTATAGCAGGAGAGTAGACTCGTCGAACCATGAGAAGCTATACACGGAAAGCATGTGGAATACCCCACACGCCTTCGCCTCTCCAAGAAAAAGAGTAACCAAACCCAGGGTGTGGGTACTAGAAAAAGGTATATACATATACATATACTCGATAAGAATCCCGAACAAGATCGTAAGGGGATCTCCCTCCCGTATCTCAGCCCATGAAATGTGAGTAACCAATAGTCCCAGAAGTAAACTCCATCAATGACCATCATCCCGCACATTTGCCCCGAACAACTAGTCAAGGGGCTCATATCACTGCACCTTGACACTATCCGCTTTGGGTGGGATTGACTCGCCCGCACGGTTTTAGCTCACGTCACAAGGAAGTGTCTCAGTGGGGAAAGTTCCCCCTGTATTTGAGAGTTACGGGATAAGTCAAACCACAACTCGTCACTTCCCCTCAGTCGAGAGGTCTTCTCAAAGTCAAGGCCATTCCATCACTGAACCGTACAACCAAGGTTCCCGATCCGGTAATCATGGAGGAATTCCACAGACTAGCCTAATAGTAAGAACTGAGTCTGTAATGTCAATGAGTGTCCCACTACCCAGCCCTGCTGGAGGGTGAAAATTAATACAACATCAGGTGACCCACTGCCTAGCCCTACTAGAGGGTAAACCTTAATACATCATTAGGTGACCCACTACCCAGCCCTGTTGGAGGGTAGACCTGGAATATGTCGACGAGTGACCCACTGCCCAGCCCTGACAGATGGTAAACTCGGAACAAGTCGACAGGGGACCCACTGCCCAGCCCTACTAAAGGGTAGACTTGAATTATTCGACGGGTGACCCACTACCCAGCCCTACTCGAGGGTAAACCCGGAACAAGTATACAGGTGACCCAATGCCCAGCCCTGATGGAGGGTAGTACTGAATCAAGATGACGAGTGACCCACTACCCAGCCCTGCTGGAGGGTAGACCCTTGAGAGTCGTCAGGTGACCCACTGCCCAGTCTCTACTGGAGGGTAAACACAAAGAGTCGTCGGGTGACCCACTGCCCAGTCTCTAATTGATGGTAAACCATAGAAGTCAGTGTGAAACCCACTTCCCAGTCTCTACTAGAGGGTAATCATGAAGAAGTCGATGAGTGACCCACTACCCAGTCTCTACTGGAGGGTAAACCCAGATCTACTCTAGCCATCTCTACTAGATGGTACAACACTAGCCAACCGAACATGGAGTGGGTACCGTGCAACCACCTGACTCCGTAACAAACCAGGGTGAACCACTCAACCCTACTGATCTAAACCATCGAGCACAGAGCCTAAGGAGAAACTCGACCCCGCTAGTCTACAATCGAGAACTGAGGGACCCTCTACATCGTGAGAGGTCAAAAGTACGCAAAATAGAACATGACACACACATGGGTACCACACGACATGTTGTCCCATGTTTACCCCAACCAAGTGCACAAACATTCTGAGGTACAACCATCCACATGTACCTCCCAACGCTCTCACATACTCCAAGAGTATGCCACGCCACTAAACCAAAGGCTATTATGCACACGATACCCCAACATCAATGCGAAGGGCTTAAACGTAAATTCGCCAACTTTTAACCTCATCGGCCCAGGAACGGCCAACCACATCTCAATAATCATTTACTCCACTCACACTGGTGTGCATGCGATCACACGCCAAGGGTCCACTACAATCATAGTAGAAGAACCACCACCAGAGCACCATTCAAATTTGCACATTTAATATGATCATGTATGAGGCTCTGCTCGCCTGAACAAATTACACCATTGTAATCCCCATGGAATAACACGCGGGGTAGACTACTAACTCACCCAAAATGGTCAACTAGTGAAAAAGGTACTATTCACTATAACCAAACCATGTGGGGCCCACCCCAAGATTCTGAAACTGAACAAATAGATCACACCACTGTGATCTCCTCGGAAGAACACACAGGATTGACTACTCAATTTCCCAAAATGGACACCCGGTGAAAAAGGTACTATTCATCTTAGCAAGGTCGGGTGGGACCCACTCCATGTCCACCACAAAGGTGGGGCGAACTGCTTCATCGCTATGCTATTGGAAAAACACATCAGAAGAACTACTCACTTGAGTGGAATGGATATCTAGATAAAAGATACATTCTCGCTTACCACGCTGAGCGGTACCACGCGGAACCCGCACCTCGGTCCCGAAGAGCTGCTAACAGATCGCACTGTTGTGATCCTCTCAAAAAAGTACAAAAGGTGTACTACTCACTTGTCCAAAACAGTCACCCGGTGATAGAGATGGAAAATCACCGTCAACGCCCAAACAGCCCACATGGGGCCCGCGCCATCATTTCGAATTAGAGCAGGCGGATTGCTCTATAAAAATCCCCTCAGAAAAACATCCATAATTGACTACTTGCACGCCCCGAACAGATGCCCAATGAGAAAGTCGCTAACGATGCTTGCAGTTCAATAGATGGGCCATGGGGCCCATGCCTTAACTCTAGCTTTAATGCACGAAACCACCTTGGAAATCTCCGCCTCGGCACCAGGGTCCCAACGCCGCTGACGGTGCTCAAATCGGTCGTCGGTTGCGTCTGCACTGTCCAAAACAAGATCCCCAGAAAAAAGTCAACTCACTTAAAGACCTATCATGCCTCTGAATCCCCTCGTTTAGGGAATTAAAAATTCCCCAAACCATCTAAAAATGTCTGTCTTGATGCAAGGTCTGTGCTGCCGCTGACGGCACACAAAACGGACACATGTAGCTCATGATACGGGCGTACAAAGTTGGAGGGGAAAAACCCCTTGGGCCAGACCGGCACGGTCCGGCCGGTCCTCCCTGCTTGGGCCGGCCCACGCCTGCCGGCCTGGTCCGCACAGCCGGCCCGCGGCCAAGCCGCGGGTCTAGTTAACTCGGCTGCGGCCGGCCTTCTGCGGCCCACCGCCAATGATCAGCCGGCACGGCCGGTCCTTTCCACGCGAAGACCCGCCGTAGGCGGGTCTTGGTCTCCTGTCGGGGTCGCGCACCGCGACCCCACCTCGCCCGCACCGGCAAGGCGCCGCCCGGATGGCCGGATGGAGGGCCTACTCCGCCACCACCGGATGGAGCTGTCGTCGTCCCCGTCTCCTCATACCGGAGCCGCGTAGCCCTGGGAACTCGTTGGACCGCCCCGAGTTGCCGGAAACTCCCAAAACCCCCTAAAATCCCATGGATTTCGGCTGATGGATGCGATCACCTCGGACGTCTGATTTTCATTCCGAAATAGGCATTGGAAGGAGAAGAATTTTAACTACATGAAAAGGTGATTTGATTGAAAATTCCATGGCAATTAAACACTATAATTAAATTGAAACAATGGTGAGAGGGCTTCTCCAGGGGTTGAACAAGGGAGGGGGAAGGGGAGAGTGTTTTAAATAAAATAAAAAAAAGAATTTTAATTAATTTAAACCCCTAATTTATCCTGCATCTGAAAAATTTTATAGAGTCGATGTTAAGCCTCACCTAGGCCAAACACCACCTCCTGAGCACAATGGAATTCTCGGAATTTTTATCTGTGGCCCTGTTCGAAAGTAATTACCCTCAACGCCCGATGCCGCCAAATTATGAAAACTCCCCCGGGCCCATTTCCAACAGACTTCTCATGCTCATTAAACTTATACCTCTCCAAGGGTAAACGGAACGTTACAAACCCAACGGTGCCCTCAATTTTCCAATCTGAGCCACCATTTAATTGATACATGAGTTTATCCATTAAACGAGTAAATTAATTAATTAATTTATCTGTTTAACGTTCTGGTAGCAGGCGAGGGGTCCAAACATCCCACAATGACATGTTTTATGACGTTCCTAGGGTAAACACCCCATTCCGGACCCATCTGTACACTCTGATCTCTGATCTAAAGCACTGTTTAGTAGTTATCCCATTTTTTTGACGTTTCTAGTTTCAATGCACTGATAATTTAATTCCGGAAACTTCGATGCTCAGAATCGCAAGCCGTTTGAGGGAAATTCCCTGGAATAATATCAAGAATATTCTGAAGTCCATTGTAGCAAAAAACAGGGTTCTTAAAATTTCAAATACACTATATTGAAATGTATTAGTCACTATATATGGTCTGTTTCAATTTTAATGATGTTTATCTAGAATGAGATTCATCCTTGAGGAGAACAAAAACACTATATGTCAAATTTTACAATCACATTAATGGAAGAGTCTTTAATGGAATGATCAGGATTTCATCATTCAAATTGGGTAATTCCCATAACCATCAATACATAGTTCTTCATAATCAATCATCTTTAGGTTTCTCTATTCTCTAGATTTTCCATACTCCAAGATAAACCACATAATTATTTAGTATACTTTGTTATGAAATGTATTATGTAGGTGATAATTATTTTATTAAATAATTATTTAATAACACACACATGGGGGGTAGGCATCTTTCTATGCCATTAGTTTATATTTAATATTTTTAGACGATTCATTATGGTTGTGTATCATTGTCTTATTCAAAATCCATTTTATATCCAATTTGGAGACCTCAACTATCCCATTGGTTTGTGGGAGGTAGGAACAAGATATTTTTTTTCATGTACATCATATTTATTCATTATGTATTCTATGTTTTTATTATATAAGTTTTTTCCATGGAAACTTATTATTTATTGGGTAAATATAATCCCAAAAAAAAATATAATTTTTTAAATCAGTCATAGTTTTGGAATCATTAGTTTATATTTCTCCTAGTTAATTCTAGATTGATGAATAATCAACTACTATAAAGATTATGTAAAAAATGACACATGAATTTGTACCACAAAATATAATCCCCATAAATCAAATATTTTATAGAAAATCATAGGTCTTTCGGGAATTTAATTTCATTTTCAAATCCCACCTGTAATTTAGATCTTTGGAATTTTTTTCAAAATATATATGAATATTATAAAATTTAGTAAAAAAATTGATCACCTTAAAAAACATCAATGGATATTATTTAAAGTTAAAAAAATCTCACCAAATGCATGTATATAAAAATGGATTATGAAAATTAATTTCCACATCAGGGATAACTCTCTTAATTACGTGATCACCAAAACTCTTCCTAAAATAATGATCTTCCCAAGAATAATATATTAATTAATATTTTAATTTAGTGGCATGATTTTTGGAAAATATGTAGGGTTCCATTGAAGTTACTATTAAATTAAATATATCTATATAACCATGTATAAGAGTTGAGTTATATAATATCCTATCATAAGAAATCATCCATGTTTTTTTTCTAATAGTGAATCCACCTCAGAAGGGTGGGGTATTATACTCATGTGGTATACAACTAGATTATTACAACACTTATTTTCATTAATTTACACATCAAAATCATATAGAAGAAATATCAATCTGACTATTATTGGATTTTCATTGAACTTCTTGTTTATATACATATGTAGTTCATGACGATAATAAATAGTTAATTTACTTCCATACTTGAACAATTGTAATTTTTTTTAGAAAAACTAACCAATCATTTGTTATAAAATTAATTTTAGTTGTTTCATGGGTTTTTCAGGAATATGCAATCACATGTGAATATCCACCATTGTTATACTAATTTAAAACTTCTAAAATATTTTTGAATCCTCACACAGTATTTGAATGGCGTTTTCCCAGTTTGGTGGGATGATTATGGGTGTTGAGGTTATAATTTATTATATATTACTAAACTGTAACATTCATGAATCATCAAACACAATCTTGGTTTATTTTATTAGTAGTTTATTGGGGGTAAATAAATGTTTTCTATAATACATAATAAATCATCATTAAAATAAATCATGGAATAAGAATTAAATTTTATTTCTCATGATAATGGAAGATTTAATTGAAGGAATAAACCTAATTTTGTAATTATCCACTTCAATCACAAAATTATAAATTATGTGGTCCAAACCATTTAATTTTTCGATATAGGAATAAATATTTTCCAAATTTAACACCAGTATCTTCTCAATACACTTCATTAGTAATTTTTCCAGACTCTGTATATAATTCTGAAATGTTGTTCTATTTATAGTAAAATAATCACGAGATATCTCCACGAAGCTCTCAACAATATCAATTAAGATACATACCATATATTGTTAAAAGGAAACAAGGATACATCAATGACATAAAATAATCCTTCAATAGTAAAACATACTAATGTTACATGTTAATTTTCTATTAGTTTATTCCTATAGAGAAATTGGAAGCTAAAAGTACAAAAAAAATCCATCATGGAAACAATAATGATCCTTCTTAAATATCTATTCTAATATTTGGTATACAAAGGGAAGGGGAAGCAGTCTGTGGGGGTGAGAAGATTGAATTTCCTATATTCAATGATAACTCTCCTACTATTATAACTTATTGTAGTAACCAATTCATTATTTTCATTTTGTATAATCTTGTAAAAAAATTATTTTGGAATATTTTCATTGGTCTCACACATTGTGAGTTAGATATGGGGTAACTTGTTTCATCACATAACAATCATCTACTTCCATATTCATAACATCCAGAAGGTTGTGTTTGATAACTATTTATGGTTGTCCCATTTTTTCAACTCATTTTCGAGGAAAAACATATGCATGTTGATGAAAGGGATAATCCATTGAATATGTCCTAATATCCTACTTATTTCCAAAATATTTTGTTTCATATATTCTATAATTTGATACAATTTTTTGGTTTTAAATTATTTTTAATTATGAATGGATTTGTTTATTTTCATTAAAAAAATATTTCATATTTTTTTGAACTAGATTCAATTATTCCTTAGGTATTTTTCTAGTGATGTTCCCATAATTGTGTTTTCCAAATTATGAGAATGTAAATTTAATTATTAAGTGTCAGTTGTCGTTTTTAGCAATTAATAAAATTAAATCATTTTAATTTTTCTATCTTTTGAACAACAACCAATATTTCCTTATTTAACTCCTTCGAAAAATCAGATTCATCAGCAATATTGGGGATTTCCATAGCCACTCATAATTTTATTTTATCATCAAGAATTTAAATATATTACTTATAGACATAAGGAAATTAAAAATGGTTCAATGTGAAAACTAATTTCTCTTTATGTAGGTTTTTCATTGAATCAAAAACATTAAAATTATATGTATTTTCCCAAAAGCATCAAATGAGTCACATCATTATCAATGATTATTTTTAGGTAATATTGAGAAATCACCTTCCTACATTTATAGGGGAGTGACATTTATCTTTTCTTTCCTCAATATTTGTAATAGATAACTTAGTTGGAAAAAAACCATATACCGATAAAATTACATTTTTAAATACACCTACTAGGGAAGAATTGTATTGATTTATAAGCTACACAACCACTCATGTGGGTTTGATTTTTCTTATCTACATATATGAATAAACTATGTAAGGAATTACTTTCATTATTTCACTAAAATCAAAATGTCCATTGGAAATATTAATGTCACCAAATGTTCAAGTGATTTTGAATGTTTCTTGATCGTGGAATTTCAGTTGTATTTTTGGGGTTACAAGTGCATATATATATATTTTTACCTAATCATACCATTTCACTAAATTTCATTCATCTATTCGTATTTCACATGATTTTGTATATTATTTTCATAACTTGAAAATTGGAATATGGATTTAAACAAACGGATATTAATATCCACATTCATGAATATTTCCAATATATCACCCTACAATGTGTATTCACTGATTCTATATGGTTATCTTGATGTTAAGAAAGGTTGAGGGTAATAAAATTCTTCCAATTTAGTGACCCCTATTCCTTCTTCACAAGGGTTGTTTCTAGTGGTCGATCATTCTCATTGAAAGAGTATGGTTAATCGTGTAAGGTGGGGTATTCACATTAATATTATCCTCTAGATAGTGTTTCTACAGTACATTCCATCTATATTCAACATTATAATGAAATAGAACTAAATTTTTCCATAGGTTTTGGAACTGATTGTGTAAGAATATTACATTATCCATGATTCTTCAAGTTATTGAGCGAAGTTATAACATGGATTCACTAACCTTATAGACCATTATGTGTCAACCTATGAGAGTTCAATATGGGATTCTATAATTAGGGTGTGATTCCATAATTTGATAAAATAAATCAAATTTGGTAGGTTACAGATTTCTCATATATTTGTAACATATAAAGTGATGAAATGTTCATCTCTGTAAGGGTTTATTTCAGATGGATTATTATAACTCTGAAGGAATGTTTCTTTTCCAGTGGTTGGTTTCCATCTCAAAACTAAATAGTAGCATAATCCTTGCACCCTTGATTGTTTATTGGTTACTACTGGAATAATGTAACACCCCGAGCTTCCACGATACGCTTCTCATTCAATAATGCAATATCATGCATTGTAAGCAACTTCGAGTTCTAAAACACCTCGACTAATCAAAGTAGCCGTTATGAATAGTAATAACCACTTTTTAAAATTATAGAAATTTTATATTTCAAAATAGACTTCATTTTTGTATTCGTAATATCGAAATTATCCAAAGTTGAATTTTCTGAGAACTTCCAATTTTTTATGAATAGTGAAAATTACTTAAATCAACTTTTTTAATCAAAATAATTTGTAGTGATAAGTTATACTATTGAGTGTTTTTAAAGTATAATTTGAATATATTTTTACCATTTTATCCAATGGTGTTCATTAGAATTAATTTAACATTGAAATTAGACATAAACAATTGCCAATATTTTGATATAAATTGTTTCTTAAAAACACGCTATTTGTTGTGACAGAGGGAAATAATTATAAAATTAATTAATGAAAATTACATGTTTGGAATTTTTTAAAATAGACATCATTTTTGAATTCGGAATATCAATTATAGCTTAGGTTGAAATTTTGGAATTATTCTGAAAAACTTCAATTTTTGATGAATAGTGAAACCACTCAGTGGTAGTTAAATAACTGATTTTTCGTTTAAAAGAAATATTACCACTTATGTGATATGATTTTCAAAAATCTTACATACATGGTTGTCATTAAGAATTAAAATGTGGTTCAATGAGATTAAAATAATTTTTGGTGATTAGTAACTTTTAAGTTCTTAATTACGATTAGAGGTAATTAGTGTAGTTTAAGGTAAAAATAATGTTTTAATAATATGAGATGAGCTTGACACATGTCCTGCCCTAATTGGATGTGCCATGGCCGACCAATAAAATCCATGGGTCAACTTGGGGACCCCATGGAGCTACTTTAGTTGGAAAATGACATAAATACCTTTTATTTAATGTTAAAGTAAAAAATGACACAAACATGAAATGTTTTACTAAAACAATTGTTACATGGGGTTATACAAGTCATATTTTTACTATAAATAGTCATTGGAAATCTAAAAAGATTTCCTACATCATAGTATTTTTTTTATAATTTTTAAACATTAAATATATTAAATTATTTATGAAATCATTATGATGCAGCGATGACCTCATTATTTATCGATTTTAATAAAATGAAAATATAATGTAAAATCCAATGCGTACAGTTTTCCAATGACTATTGGATGGGTAGGTATCTAACCCTTATCACCTTAGCCTAGAATTATATAGGTTTGGGACCTTTAGAATCCGAAAATCATTGTATAATAAAGTAACATTTCATTACTTTCCAAGAGTGCCCCTCCTCTCCACTTATAAAAGGCCCCCACCTCTACCATCTCATTCACACTTTCAAGGCATTTGTCTCGGCCATACTCTGCCCAAATACACTCCCAACTTCCCTCCCTTACTCATAGAAGCCTCACTTTGGGCAGAATGATTCCCAAGGAAGCCTTTGGATCAAATCAAAAAGAGTTACCCGATTTTTAGGTAATGTCTTCTCTAATGTTGTTTTGTTTTATTTAGCTTTTCCAACCCCTTAAACTCTTTTCATTCCTTTATTTTGTAACAAAAAATGTATCTAAAATATACTAGGATGTTGTTATGATAAGTATTTGGTTTACACTTACACACACCTACATCTAATGGTTAAATAACATACAGTTTCTGTGGATGGCGAATTTCTGCCTCACGAAACGATGATTGTTCAACACTCATATAACAACTCTAATGGTGTCCATTATGATGACACTATTTTTATATATGATATATATTATTTTTTTGTTTTCCTTATGATTTTTTATTTTTCATTTATGGCATACCTTTATGGTTTCCATTATGGGTAAACGTGATATTTTCATTTTAGGAAGTGCGGACTACCGCCCCCTCAAAGTGATTTGAATCGTTAATACCATATGTGGGATGCATAAAGGATGGGGTAAATGGTATTATACACTATATTATACTGGAATTATATTATACATTCATATCATTATGATTTCATTCCATTAAATACGAAATATAAATGAAAGTAGCGTTAATGCGTACGTACGGCTTACCATCTCCATGAACGGTGCATTTCATTTCTTACCTCTAAATGTTACGTAATAATATAAATGCATGTATATACTGGATATATATGATATATATGATATCTAAATCATGAAAATAATTCTGGATATAATGGATATATCACCACATGAACAACTTGTAATTATAAGAATGCAATTTTTGACTCAAGTACCTAAGATCGAAAAAATGACCGTTATAAACTTAAATAATTACTTAATGTTCATAACATAGTAATAAGTGATATAAAAGGAATAATGAACATGAAAAAGGTTCTTAAGAAAATAGAAATTAACTCTAGTTTATTATTCAGGAGGTTAAAGAACGGTCGAGTCAGGACACCACGCAAGGTAAGGGAATTTCTTAACCCAAATTATGTCATGATATTATTATGTCATATCTTGTATTTGTACTTTCTTTATGTGTAATTATAGTGAATAAATATAATAGACCTATTTTATTTTAAAAATGATCTTTGTAAGGACTTCTTCTCAATCTCCATTCATTGAGGCATATTTTTTTTTATACACATATTTCTTTTATATGGTGTTTAAACCCCTTTGAAATATACGTTTATTCAAAAGGAATAATTTTATATGACGAATTTTACTAAATGACAAAAGGTAATGTTTTTTTTGTCATACATATGCGGCGACAATGACTTCTCCGCTGCCGTGACCATTATTTGAGTTTTCGGCTTCCTCTACAAGCCATAACATTTTTATAAATGATTTCAAAAAAAAGAGAGATATTTCTCTCAAATATATGAAAATACAGTGAAAATGTATACGTATTTAACGCAAGCTTAAAAATGCTTTCAGAAAACCCGACTCTCGAGTGTGGTAGACATGAAGGGATTGGGCGTGGACCCATCATGGCCTGCAATTAGTCGAGTAGTCTCAGAATTAGTTATTTTGTTTTCAGAAGCTTGCATAATGTTTTCAGAAAAACACTGGAGTATATTTGAGCAATTTTAAACGTAATTATCTTCTAAAAAAATTGCATCGGTAGGTCTCATGAGACAACTAGACGTGGAATTGGCCGAGGCCCTTTCCAAATTTGATTTATGGTTTTGGCCGAGGCCTTAATCATTTTAGACGTCTTGGCCGAGGCCTTGACAAAATGTTTCAGAATGTCTGGCATTATGCATTCCATCACTATGAAAGTGGTTATTGATATTGCATGTGATTATTCAACCAGTAGAATATCTATGTGAAGAAGTAAATGGAATTATTTCATTTTACTTTTTCCATATTATGTTGATTTTCAAGTTTAAAAGGCTTTTGTTTTAGTCATACATTGCCTTAAATGTTTATGTTAATTTATGAAAGCTTCTGCAATATTGTTATCCTTACTGAGCATCTGAGCTCACCCCTTTCAATGTTTTAATATTTTCCAAGATGTGAAGAAGTATTTTATGAATGACCTACAGGGATAGTCAGAAGAGGATATGAGTGTGGACTAAGGAGACTTTGTATTTGTAGTTTTTCACCTTATGTTGTAATGTAACATTTATGAATGTATCTAGTGTTTCCAAGGATACTAAACTAATCGGTCTTTCGAGACATGATCTTTTGTGATCATGCCAATGTTACGAAGTAATGCACTGACTCTGGGTAGCTAGGGTCGGGGCGTTACTGTTGATATCAGAGGCAGTTTAGTATTAACCTTGGAAGCTAGATTTAGATAAACTCTGATTAGAGAACATAGCCCAAAGATAGACTTTAAGGATTAGTATAGAAGAAATTCCTAGAATTTTGGTATTATAGAGATTTTGTGAGTTTTATGAGCGATACATCCCTGTCTGGATACGAGTATGTAGAGGCAGCTCTGGCACAGATATACCTAGGGGTAAAACCCAAAAACACCGCTTTGAGCTAGACTCGAATAGGAACTGGTGCACGACAACAGGCCTTGCTGCACTCTTGGTTACGTCACTCCCAGGGGATATGCTTAGGATAATTCTCGTTTTCTTTACAAACCACTATGAAGGGTTATGAGTATATACTTTCTCAAAGAAAACATTTTTATGATTATGGATTATATCCATAAATAGTTCAATTTATGTTAAGTAATATATAAGTATGGAATTATGTATTTTGATTCATAAACTAATCTAGTTTATGCCATTGTATAGAAATGGAGCCTAGTGGAAGGAATGGAAATCGTATCAATGCACTCACTCCATGTAGGGATTTCCCTCCTGCACAAGATAATTATTGTGGATCTGGAGATACAACTGGTGCTAATCAACTTATTAACATACTGGGGCAACTCACACAGGTTATGAATAATAACCTTACACGTATGGAGCACCCTGATCCACAACGTGGAGGATCAATGTTAGACCACTTCATGAGGCAACAACCACCAACATTTAATGGGGGTAAAAATCCATTAGTAGCTGAGCTATGGATAAACTCCTTTGAGAAAATATTCCACGCCTTGGGGAGTAGCGAAAGGGAGAAGGTTATCATGGCAGTTTACCGCCTCACTGGAGATGCCGATCAATGGTGGTCATTGATTCAAAATAAAAAGGAAGATGATGACATATCGAATATGGAATGGAGGGAGTTCAAAGAGCTTTTCATAGAAAAATAAATTTGTCATGACCATCGATCAGATATGGAAAGACAATTTTTGAGTCTGAGACAAAAGGAGGATGAGAATGTCGCAATGTATGAGGCCAACTTTACAAGGTTAGCGAGGCATGCTGCAGATTATATACGTATCCCAAGAAGTAAGATTGATCGTTTCTTTGATGGGTTAAAACCATTTCTCTGTCAAGCATTAGTCTCACAAACCTTCTCGTCATACGAAGATATTGTCTCATGTGCTATCAAGACAGAAAAGAAATTCTCTAAGTCTTATGACAATAAAGTAAAGCAAGAGAAGAAGAGAATGGTGGAACAAGAGACAGATAAAGGGAAAAAGGGAAAGAAGGATTTTCCATTATGTGTTAATTGTGGGAAGAATAACCCTGGTACTTGCATTAAAGGAATGGGAGTTTGTTATAAATGTGGAGAAAAAGGTCACCAGGCGCGTGATTGCAAGGGAAAGAAAGAGGCTATCAATGTTGAATGCTAAAATTGTAGGGAAATGGGGCATTATGCAAATGAATGTCCTAAGTGTCAGGGAAACTTACCTCAGAAAAGGCCAAGGGATCAAGGACAATCTTATGCTGTTAGTACAGTTGAAGAAGAATAACTAGTGTATTGGTGCTTTTGGACTCATGGATTATATTCTGGTTATTAGAATAATTTGATATATATATATATATATAAGGATTGTATTGCAGTACTTTTTTATTTCAGTAAGGTTTTAATATGATTAAGGTAATCATATTTTTAGTATGTGACAATAAGAGAAACTTTTCTTTGTTTGGGGAATCTGATGTTACAATTGATTTTAGAATTTAGAGACCTTTTAGAGAAAGATTGGACATAGGTATTTTGGATAACTATAAAGGTTGGAATGGATTAAGTTGAACTTTCGATAGTATTGTTTAAGGTTAAAACATTTCTGAAGATTATTTTTGGAATATTATAATACTATAGTTTTAGGAAAAGGACAACCTCCAGGGTGGGGCATAACCCGTCGCGTCGGACAAAGCTGCAGGAATCGAACCCACAATCATAGTGTGACAGGCCTTTATTTCCTACCACTAGCCTACAAGAAGTCCCTGGTTATTACAAAATAATTTTACTAATCTAAATGGTATGTGTTAACATTTGGAACCTTATACAATTATGATAAGTTTAATATTTTTGAGTCCTATAATCTTTTTGAGTGAAAGATGAGTTGAAGGTTGAAACTCTAATTGTCAAGCATAAATATATATATACCTATCTCTTATTCAATGTATAAATTAATTCTTAAACTTTAGTAAAGGGATATTAAAACAAAAAAATGTGTTATCTTAGTACCTTATGTCTTGTTGAACTGATGATATTTTAAATCAACATAGATTGAAGTCTTTGAGGCCCTCAATTTGAAAATTTATTGTGATTGATGACCTTAATCACTCCCTACAAATATTTAAGTTTTTTCTCCAATTATATGTCTTTAATTGCCACCAATGTTCTCCTAATCGAGATCATAATTGGGTGGTGACTTTTTCATTTCCCTTTCCCTCTTATTAAGGCTAAATTTTATTAATCTTATTTCCGATGTGGGTTTTCCACAAAGGTATTTTCTCTTTCCAACCTTTTATTTTCAAAGAAAATTTTCAAATTACGAGGACGCAATTTATTGAAGGAGAGGAGAATGTAACACCCCGAGCTTCCACGATACGCTTCTCATTCAATAATGCAATAGCTTGAATTGTACGCAACTTCGAGTTATAAAACAACGCGACTAATCAAGGTAGCCATTATGAATAGTAATAACCACTTTTTAAAATTATAGAAATATTATATTTCAAAGTAGACTTCATTTTTGTATTCATAATATCGAAATTATCCAAAGTTGAATTTTCTAAGAAGATCCAATTTTTTATGAATAGTGAAAATTACTTAAAAAAACTTTTTTAATCAAAATAATTGGTAGTGATAAGTTATACTATTGAGTGGTTTTAAATTATAATTAGAATATATTTTTACCATTTTATCCAATGGTGTTCATTATAATTAATTTATCATTGAAATTAGACATAAACAATTGCCAATCTTTTGATATAAATTGTTTCTTAAAAACACCCTATTTGTTGTGACAGCGGGAATTGATTATAAAATTAATTAATGCAAATTATATGTTCGGAATTTTGTAAAATAGACATCAATTTGAATTCGGAATATCAATTACAGCTTAGGGTGAAATTTTGGCATTATTCTGAAAAACTTCAAATTTTGATGAATAGTGAAACCACTAAGTGGTAGTTAAATAACTGATTTTTCGTTTAAATGAAATATTACCACTTCTGTGATTTGATTTTCAAAAATCCGACATACATGGTTGTCATTATGAATTAAAATGTTGTTCAATGAGATTAAAATAATTTTTGGTGAATAGTAACTTTTAAGTTCTTAATCACGATTAGAGGTAATTAGTGTAGTTTAAGGTAAAAATAATGTTTTAATAATATGAGATGAGCATGACACATGTCCTACCCTCATTGGATGTGCCATGGCCGACCAAGACAATACATGGATCAACTTGGGGACCCCATGGAGCCACTTTAGTTGGAAAATGACAAAAATACCTTTTATTTAATGTTAAAGTAAAAAATGACACAAACATGAAATGTTTTATTAAAACAATTTTTACATGGGGTTATACAAGCCATATTTTTTACTATAAATAGTAATTGGAAATCTAAAAATATTTCCTACATTATAGTATTTTTTTTATAATTTATATACATTAAATAAATTAAATTATTTATGACATCATTATGATGCATCGATGACCTCATTATTTAACGATTTTAATAAAATGAAAAGATAATGTAAAATCCAAGGAGTAAACTTGTCCAAAGACTATTGGATGGTTAGCTTTAGAACCCTTATCACCTTAGACTCGAATTATATAGGTGTGGCACCTTTAGAATCCGAAAAGCATTGTATAATAAAGTAACATTTCATTCTTTCCAAGAGTGCCCCTCCTCTCCACTTATAAAAGGCCCCCACCTCTACCATCTCATTCACAATTTCAAGCCATTTGGCTGGGCCAAACTCTTCCCAAATACTCTCCCAACTTCCCTACCTTACTCCTAGAATCCACACTTTGGGCAGAATGCTTCCCAAGGAAGCCTTTGGCTCAAATCAAAAAGAGTTACCCGATTTTTAGGTAATGTCTTCTCTAATGTTGTTTTGTTTTATTTAGCTTCTCCAACCCATTAAACTCTTTTTATTACATTATTTTTTAACAAAACCAGTATATAAAATATACTAGGATGTTTTTATGATACGTATTTGGTTTAAACTTACACACACCTACATCTAATGGTTAAAGAACATACAGTTTCTGTGGATGGTGAATTTCTGCCTCACGAAACGATGATTGTTCAACACTCATATAACACCTATAATGGTGGCCAATATGATGAAACTATTTTTATATATGATATATATTATGTTTTTGTTTTCCTTATGATTTTGTATTTTTCATTTATGGCATACCTTTATGGTTTCCATTATGGGTAAACGCGATATTTTCATTTTAGGAAGTGCAGACTACCTCCCCCTCAAAGTTATTTGAATCGTTAATGCCATATGTGGGACGTATAAAGGATGGAGTAAATGGTATTATACACTATATTATACTGGAATTATATTATACATTCATATCATTATGATTTCATTCCATTAAATACGAAATATAAATGAATGTAGCGTTCATGCGTACGTACGGCTTAACATCTCCATGAACAGTGCATTTCATTTCTTACCTCTAAATGTTACGTAATAATATAAATGCATGTATATACTGGATATATATGATATATATGATATCTACATCATGAACATAATTCTTGATATAATGGATATATCACCACATGAACAACTTGTAATTATAAGAATGTTATTTTTGACTCAAGTACCTAAGATCGTCAAAATGACCGTTATAAACTTAAATAATTACATAATGTTCATAACATGGTACTAAGTGATATAAAAGGAATAATGAACATGAAAAAGGTTCTTATGTAAATAGAAATTAACTCTAGATTATTATTCAGGAGGTTAAAGAATGGTCGAGTCAGGACAAGACGCAAGGTAAGGGAATTTCTTAACCCAATTTCCATTCTTTGGGTTAATATCCTACTTTCAAATTATGTCATGATATTATTATGTCATATCTTGTATTTGTACTTTATTTATGTGTACTTATAGTGAATACACATAATAGACCTATTTTATTTTAAAAATTATCTTTGTATGGACTTCATCTCAATCTCCATTCTTTGAGGCATATTTTGTTTTATACACATATTTCTTTTATACGGTGTATAAACCCCTTTGAAATATACGTTTATTCAAAAGGAATCATTTTATACGAAGCATTTTACTAAATGACAAAAGGGAATGTTTTTTTTTCATACATATGCGGAGACAATGACTTCTCCGCTGTCGTGACCATTATTTGAGTTTTCGGCTTCCTCTACAAGCCATAACATTTTTATAAATGATTTCAAAAAAATGAGAGATATTTCTCTCAAATATATGAAAATACAGTGAAAATGTATACGTATTTAATGCAAGCTTAAAAATGTATTCAGAAAACCCGACTCTCGAGTGTGGTAGACAGGAAGGGATTGGTCGTGGAACCATCATGGCCTGCAATTAGTCGAGTAGTCTCAGAATTAGATATTTTGTTTTCAGAAGCTTGCATAATGTTTTCAGAATAACACTGGAGTATATTTGAGCAATTTTAAACGTAATTATCTTCTGAAAAAAAATTTCATCGGTAGGTCTCATGAGACAACTATATGTGGAATTGGACAAGGCCCTTTCCCAATTTGATTAATGGTTTTGGCCGAGGCCTTAATCATTTTAGACGTCTTGGCCGAGGCCTTGACAAAATGTTTCAGAATGTCTGGCATTATGCATTCCATCATTATGAAAGTGGTTATTGATATTGCATGTGATTATTCGACCAGTAGAATATCCATTTGAAGAAGTAAATGACATTATTTCATTTTACTTTTTCCATATTATGTTGATGTTCAAGTTTAAAAGGCTTTTGTTTTAGTCATACATTGCCTTAAATGATTATGTTTATTTATGAAAGCTTCCGCATTATTTTTATCCTTACTGAGCATCTGACCTCACCACTTTCAATGTTTTAATATTTTCCACGATGTGAAGAAGTATTTTATGAATGTCCTGCAGGGATAGTCCTAAGAGGATATGAGTGTGGACTATGGAGACTTTGTAATTGTAGTTTTTCACCTTATTTTGTAATGTAACATTTATGAATGTATCTAGTGTTTACAAGGATACTAAACTAATCGGTCTTTCGAGACTTGATCATTTGTGATCATGCCAATGTTACGAAGTAATGCACCGACTCTGGGTAGCTGGGGTCGGGGCGTTACAAATAATCTCTAGAGAATTTCGTTACAACTATATATTGTTAGAAGTTGGGTACACCCATTGGTGTATTGGTATAGAGAATGGAAATTATGGTAGACCATTGGAGTTTTTTTTGTTAGGATTCATGTAACTTATTCAATTAATTGTTTCTATAAATATTGATTAGTTAATGAAAATTATTTTCATGAAAATTGGATTCATAACTTGTTACCTCTTTTACTCTATTATCTATGGATCTTGTAGAAAACTGTTTTGAATATTTTGTGATAATCCCAATTAGATCTCAAAATTTAGTATGGGGTTTGTCTGTTAATTGTCTTATAGAGGATGCATGTCACAATTTCTGGTCATTATCCATGAATACTTAGTTAAAGAATACTATGAAATGGTGATCTTCCAAAGCCTTTTGTTATAAGGGGTTGAAAACTATCTAAGTGATTCATGACAATGGGAGTTACATCTAGAAGAATTCAATCTACATCCCATCGTATGTAGTGACATCCCAAGGATAGAGTTTACAGATCCATTCCTTTTTTATTCCTCCATGATAGAATTCAATAACCATCTAAAAAACATGAACTTATGGTACACCATTAGGATTTGAATTTCTACAAACATTAGGAAATTCTTTTAGATGTTAGATAGTTTAATTTACTACCAATCTATTAAAAATTTTAAGGAGATATATTATACACGTTCTAAGTTCAAAATCTTATTGATTATAAGGTTGTTGAAGTCAATTATCATTGTTGAATGTGGGGGCATAATGTTATCTAATTGTATTATTCATTTGATAAGAGATGTATTTCATGTTTTCAATCCATAAATTCCCTCTATATGGTAGTGGAAAATTATTATGGTTAACTTATTTGTGTAACTATTAAAAATTCCCCCTCATCTAGTTTAGTTATTTTTACAATTCTTATTCCCAGAAAAACTATTCCTTCGACCTCTGTATCAAAAAACATTGTGATATGGATAGTATTTATTCATTTAAAATAATCTTAAAACAAAATTTGAAAAAAAATAGGAATCCATAGAAATCATGGTGGTTTGATTCACAACATGTCATGGAGACACCAAAAACCCTATTTAGAACCCATGAAAAATGTTATAATAATAGACAAGGGATATCACTCAGAGAGGTCATTCTTATGTTTATATTTTTGTTACTTTAATGGGATAAATTTATCAATGTATTCGATGTATTTGGTAGATTTTTATTATGTTTTTTTATAGTTATTTTAAATATAATGGTATACCCTTTGATCACACTCTTACCAATTAATAATTTTTCAATTTCTATACCCTATCATTCAATAATAAAAAGAAAACCCTAGTGTTCATATCAAAGAAATTTTAGTTTTTAAAACATAAAATCATTAATCACTATATTCTCTAAACTCATTTACTATAGTGATTGAATACCATCAATATCTATTCATTAATCCCTCTACTAACTATCATAATCATTGAAGGAATCCCCAAGAAGCTTATAAGTGCTACAAGTGAAAAATTAATGACTAATTTTAATGTAAATATGAATTGAAATATATTATAGTATATGCATCCAAAAAAATTAGATAATTTATAAAGGAATATATATCATTTAAAAGTAGGATTAATCAGAGGGATGAAAAAATTCTCTTAGGCTTGATAATTATTTGTTAAGTGTTACATTACTAGAGGGTATAACAAATAGAATTAATGTAGAAAAGGAGAAGTTATTTCCCCACACAATCAAGTGATTGTAAAATTAGACACATATTAAAGTGAAAAAATCATAATTCATAGAGAAATTTTTATTGTTCATTAATATTTCATTTTTTACCATGTGATTATCACAAGATTCTCCTACAATAATACAATTAATTTGTAACTATTACTCAAATTCAAAGACAAATATTATCCCTTTATATTGTGGATATGAATTTAAGATTTTTTGTAAGGTTATTGTCACATGAATTTTATAACTAAAAGATTCGTCACCATGTTTTTTTCTTTCATGATGAATAATAGGGAGAAATGATTTTGTATGTCACTATCATAGAGTAAATTATTTTATTATTTGATAGTATTAGGTGGGGAGAATCATGCGATGGATATGATTCATGAAAAAGAGTATATGTAGAGAAGGCCTTAACTTCACAACACATGGTATTCATGGTGAATGAACTTTATGAGTCAATTTGGTTGATTTAGGTTCATTAGTTGAACTATACTTGGTCACATAAGCACTAATGAAAATTATATTTAATATGTTAATAGTCTTGAGAATATGTTTTCTAATAGATTTAATCTAGATCATTTACATGTTCTTAGATATCAGAAATATCATCAAACACATATTTTTTATGGTGTCACGGACTAGGGGTGTGGGATTTAAAAATTAATGGCTTGACTATGGTGGACACATGCTATTGGTTTCATTTGAGGTTCATGGGCTAGGAACATGGATTTGGGGACTTAGGTTGTTTGGAATTTTATTTTACCAACACATCAAATCTCTAGAAGGATAAAATTAATCATTTTTTCATTGATTAGTGGAAAATATTTTTGTAAAGTGTTTGTGATGTAGTGAAGAAAGTGAATGTCTCATGTTGTTCTATAGGAATTTGGATCTTCAATGTCGATGGGTTGAAATGTAAATATTATTAAAATGGGTGGTTTTACTATGTCGGTTAATGACTGTTTCTTCAATGTTATAGACATGGACCTCATTTTTTGTAGTAAGTTAGTAATTTTAGGGACATTCATTGACCAATATTGTTTCAACTCCAACAAATATTTTAGTTAGTTCATGGGGAAGAGATTAATTCCCACTACATGTATGGATATTTGAATTCATAATTTATATAATCTATAAAATATATATTTGATATTTAGATATCTCACCATTAACATCCTCAATGCTTGGAATTTTTTTTCATCCTTGATGAGCTCTGATCGATATGTATCATTGGAAAGAACATGATTCATGTTTATCTCCATGCTCAGGGACCTCTAAAAATTTATTTGTTTGGGGAGAAATTATTGATGTTTTCCACAAGATTTTTGTAAGATCCAATTATTTTTACTTATGATTTAAAAATGGATATTATTTGGAATATTTATTGTGTAAAATATAATGTATCAAGTTTTCATAAAATTAAAATATTGTATTCATAATAAATGAATGACAATAAAACATAAAATAGTAAATACCATCAAGATGTTACATGTTTTAGATCATAGTGATCCTACATATATGATGGGAACACCACCCTAGTTAGTTTTTTATTAGTAAACTGAAACAAGATGGGAAATATATAGAAAATTGAAATGAAATTAACAAGATAAACTGTATGTAGATATTGAAATTATTTAACTAGATGGATGTGGTGAAACACTTCATGAATAGTTTACACTATCCACTTCATGAGGGAATCACTCACACAAAAAATAATGATACAATTACAACCATGATTGAATGAAATTTAATTTCTTAGAGAGATAATATTAAAGCCTGAAACATTGTTATGTGGAATATATTTCATGACTTGGTACTCCTTCTTCTGGGAAGTCTCCATGGACCCCATTTCAAGTATTTTCTCGACTAAATATCCACCAAAATGAAACTATATTTATGGGGATCAGAACTTACATGATAGTGGGGAGTGAAGATGGATGTGAAAAGTTATTGAACCTTTTATTTTCCAACTCAATACAGATAATGAAAGAGGATATCTACCGAGAAGCTCTTGAAACCATAACATGAAAAATCATGAATGAGGCATGAGTGTCTTTTTCTTGACCCCCTCCTCAAAAGTTTTACCACTCTTGGTCCAGTAATGACAGAATGGTGATAATGACCCCCCGATTACTACATTTAGTAGGCCCCGGGTTGGAGACTAGCATCGAGTGTACTATAAACACAATAATGGGAGGCATTACCCTATAAGAGAACACCTAAAAAGAGACAGATACTAAAGACCCCAACCAACTCCAAGTCAGACAATAATATAAAACAAATCCCAAATACACATATGTAATTTCATGCAAAACTTCTACAACTAAAAGTGGAAAAATTGCAAGTAACCAAAAAATGAAAACAATTGTGACCATAAAACCCAAATTGCTCATGCAACCCCAAGCTAGTAGATACCATCCTGATTTGAAATCAACTCCAAGTTACATAAAAACAGTTTATATATACATAGGGTTAGAATACATGTATACTCAATAGGATCCTCCATGGAGGCTGTCTTGAAAAATTAAAGAAATCATGCTAAAGCATAGTGAACAATAAGTGAAACAAACTCATCACCAAATCAGCTATACTATGTTCCCATCCTCACCATGGATACTATCCCTATGTTACACATACAAGTGAATATAATATAATAATGATGATCCAGGTTACCCTACTACTACATCCCCTCATGTTTGCTGATATGCACGAACGTCGTACGTCCAAAGCATTGCTCTCCAAAAGGCTTGCCTACAGACACCTGGGAAAAGAACCACAACATGCACCTTGTCCAACAAAACCACCACTTCCATACATGAAAATTAACCAGGTAGTTTCTGGGAGCCGCCAAAACTCTCATAATGTGTATCATACATCTGGCATTATACCTCAAGCTATTACAACCCATACACTGAGTAAGAAACCTTAAGACATCACAACCTATACACGTTATGCCTATAGAAATCCATAGAAAATATTTCTACAATATGTGTCTATGAATAAACACAATCCAATACATCCCTCTAAACACATATATTGGGGAAACTAACTGTTATGACTACAAGAAAAAGTAACTACCAAGAGAAGAGAGCGGGGCCAAAGTTGGTAGTCAGCCATCCATCCAGCCACCCGTATGTCGGGGAAAACATCCCCAGGGCTTAGAATCCCTGGGGTGTCAGTTTCCCTAACTGAAGGGGTGTAGTAACATATAGAAATAAAAGATGTAGAGAATATATTGTAAATCACAACTACAATATGGGCATAACCTAGTCTTAAACTCAACTGAAGAAAATGTATCTTGGAATCCAGGCTGCCACTTCTAAGACTAGGTATCCTATAAGAACACAACTATTTAAAGATCTTTGGTACATTATATCATTAAATTTTTATCAATTTCAATTTTGGTTGTTTAATTTTTTAAACATTAATTATCTATAATTAATTTCCACATTATATTTCCTTAGAATCACACCCAAATTCATTGTTCTTTCAAATTACATCCTCACAATTGCGCCCCAACAATCTCCAACCCCATGGGTTAACATCATTTATTATATTATGTATTTACATAATTACTTTCCCATATTCTGAGGAATTCTAAAGAAACATTATATCCTACTAAACACAAGGGGCCTCAACACAGTGAGTAGATGAACTACCTGTCAAGTCTTTCCCACCTATATCAAGATCATAAATTCATCAATCCTTGGAAGTTAAACTTAGAAAGAATGTGGAATACCCCTCCCAACATCACCCGTTTTGGAAGGAGGGTAAGAAAAACATGTTTCCTTGAGTTTAAATTTGGAAACATAGTTCATGAACTATAAATTTGGAAAATGAAGGAAGCTTTCATTGGAACCTCCCCATTCTGGATACACTGTTCATGAACACAAAATTTGGAAAAGGAAATATGCTACCATTGGAGACTCACCATTCTGGAATCACTATTCATGAACCTAAAATTTGGAAAATAAAAGAGGCTACGGATGGACCTCAACATTTCAATGTTCTCCCAAGGTTACTGATGACACTGTTCACAGAATTCTAACATTTCACTGTTCATAGAACTTGAAATTTAGAAATGTTTTGGGGATATGTCACATTGACCTCCAGATACACCTTAGACACCAGAGTTTTTCAATGCAATAGACCAGAGAGGTCTGTGACATTACATCAGATACTTCTCAAAACATCCTCATCCTTGAGAATGCAAATCCAACCTAAAAAAAATAAATGATGTCCTAAAAACGACCCATCTCGATACCTCTCAAAAGATAGAAATCCATAAGAAGAAACAATGGAAATCCATCTCATAAACATGAAGGGTCTATAACGAAAAATGGGACATCGTTACATAAAAAGAGTTAAATATCAATACACTTTGTTTACTGAGCATGTGTTTGTGACTTACATTCCTAGGAACTCTCATCCATGTAACCGTGTCACCATAAGACACAAACCATGGGGATAGAATGCCCACACACCACCTTCTCATTTATGTTTTGATACCCAAAGGATGCTCAATAAAGGTAACATCTTCATCAACATCGATCTATCCCCAATCGATGATTTGAGGGTCATCGTGAAGATAATGAAAAAGCTATGAGACATCAAAAACATCATGTATCCAGCTTGTCTTCGAGGAAAGTGTTACTCGATATGCCACTGATCCAACACAATCCAACACCTCAAAGGCCCAAAAAACCGGGGAGAAAGCTTACTCCTAGGACCAAACCTTCACTTCCCATGACAGAGAGTATCTTTTAGAAACACATGATCCCCAACAACAATCTTTAAGGGTCTCCACCTTTTATCAACATATTATTTCTGATGATCCTTCTCTATCTTCATCCTCCGATGAATCACTTAAACCATCTCTATTTTATTTTTCACCAGTTAGGGTCTGAGAATTGAAAACTCTCTGACCCTAGTACAGCACAACAGAGAATAGAATGGTAATCTATACAAGGCTTTAAATGGCAGCACACTGATTGTGGAGTGAAAAATATTAATGTAAGAGAACTCTATTAAGGGTATGCACCCCATCCACGAAACTCCAAAATCCAGGACATAAGAGCATAACATGTCTTCCAAAATATGGATGGTTTGCTCTGTCTTACCATCCATCTAAGAAAGAAAAGAAATGATAAGGCATAGTTGAGTACCAAATGAAATCATAAGACCACTCCAACAAATAGAGGTAAAACAATGATCTTGTTCGGATTTGATCATCCTTGGGACTCCATGATGTCTCACCACCCCTTCCAAATACTTCCTCAACAAAAAATTGACTGATATTGACTCCTTGATTGCAATGAAGTGGGATGATTTTTGTTAAATGATCCAGTACCACCCATATAATGTCATTTTATTCCCTAATCTCGAGGTAAACCAGTAAAAATGTCCATTGAGATGTCCTCCCACTACCACTGGGGAACATCTAACGGCTAGAGTAGACCACCAGGAACCTAGTGTTCGGCCTTTACCTTCTTGAAAACCAAACATTGAGACAAAAACTCCACAGCCACATGATTCATCCAAGGACACAAAAATTAGCTCCTCAAGGCTTGTCAAATCATTTAAATGACAGGAATCACTGCAAAAGGTGAATTATGGATCTCTCTAAGAACCATCTCTCACATTGTAAAAGGAACAAATATCTATCAATGATATAGTGCTAATTGTTGATCATTCTTAGAATAACCATCAGGGGTCTCTCAACAAACAAATTGGTCACTACAAAAATCCACCTCTAGATCACCCAACAGGGACTTTTCCACCTACAGAATTAGAGATGACTGCACCGTCATTTGAAAAAGAAAAAATCTACCCCCTTCTTCACCCATATCGAGATATAATGCTGTCAGTTCTTCCATAATGCTCCAGGAATCACTAGACCGATGCACTGTATCAATACGTGACTTCTGAATCTGTGCAACAGCTACAGTATTACCCTTTCCAAGTGTATACAATATTTTAATGTATTATTCTTGTAAAAATCCCATCCACCGGCTATGCCATAATTTCAAATCACGCTGGAAGAAAACATACCTCAAACTCTTATGATCAGTGAAAACCATAAATTGCACTATAATGAGGTAATGTATCCACGACATCCGAGAAAACACCATTGATGCAGACTCAAGATCATGGGTGACATATTTATGTTCATGGGAAAAAACCTTTGAGACCCATAAAATACAACTGATCTCTGGAGCATCAGAACAAAACCTAACACCGTATGCAATGCATCATAGAAAACATCAAACTGGACTACCTTTGCTGGATGAAAAAGATCTGGAGCACTTAATAACTTCACTTTTAGATACTCGAATGTTGCCTGAAACTAATCATTCCATATGAATGCATCATCCTTACTAGTCAAAGCTATTAGTGAAGTCACAAATCAATATAAATTGACTAAGAACAACCTATTGTAGCCTACGATACCTAGAAAACTTCACACCTATGACACTGTCTTGGGGGCTGCCCAAGACACAACTGCTTCTATCATCAAGCGATCTAGAAGTAATACTTACTGGGAAACAACATTCCACATGAAATGAACTTCTCGATCCCAAAACACACACATAAAAAACATCACAAACTATAGATATTGATGAAGAATTCCTGAAATAGAGTGTAGATGATCTGCATCCGCCTCCTCAAACACGGAGTATAGAATGATGTCATTGATGAAAACATGCACGAAATTGTCCAGGAACAAAAATAACATAGTGTTCATCAATATAACAAACACATATGAATCATTTGTCACACTGAATGGTATCACAACCAACTCAAAATGCCCATGATGAAAATAAAAAGCACTCTTTATGATATCCTCTTCCTTCAAATGCATCTGATGGTATCGTGACTGCAATTCAATCTTTGAGAACCAAATTTTACCATTTAGTTGATTAAATAAATCATAAATCCATGCAAGATGATATCATTTATTCACTATCACTTTGTTTATGTAACGACAATCGACACACAACTACTAAATACCATCGACCTACTTCAGGAAAAAAACTACTGCACCCAATGGTGACACACATGGCCAAAAAAAATTCATTGTAACAGACTATTAGGCTGTATACGTGGATCTCATAACTCATATGGTGCCATCCGATATGGAGAAATAGATATAGTAAATTCTTCTGTATGTAGCTCGATCCCAAACTCGATCTCACGTTGAGGGGGTAATTCGACAACCTCTTCTGGAAAGACATCAGGGTACTCTTCTACGACCCAAGGAAATGAAAAATTCAGAACTTTTGAAGAACTCATCATCTTCTCAGGCATCATTCATGATAATGACAGAACATGCCTATGACCTATCTGATGGTCTCGCTCAGCAATGAAAACCACTTGATCTCCATCCTATTTAAAGAACACTACATGCATGTAGTTTAAATACAATATAGAATGCACCGAATAAAATCAATCCTTACCATCATTGACATAATGTTGTTGTATTTGTAAAAATAGGAAATATTAACAAGAGTGGTGCTTCCCCAATACTAGATCACCATCTCTACATATTTCAAACTAAACAGCTCAGCCTCCAACTGTCGTAGTCAATGAAAAGGGAATTGGAAGCCTTTCTACCATATGTCCCAATGAATAGAAAATGGTAGGTGATATGAAAGAGTGTCTCCCTCATGAATCCAACAATGCATCCACATAGGTAGAATACAAGATAAGGGTACATCGAACAATGTCTTGATCGCATTGAGATAGCAACACTAAAACATGAAGCTAACCATGACCTCCTCAACAAACTCCTTAGACCTAATGATGACCACCACTAATGCCATGCCTTTCCCTCTGGGGATGAGGAGCATCATGAGGATTCATTCTTCATGCCCCATATACCCTTTGTTGGTATAAAGATAGTGCAACATGATGCAGCTTCCTAGTCTATAACTTCCACAATGGAGGAACCTAGAGTGGAACACTTGGTGCATGATTACTGCTCTGAATGGTCAGTCACTCTCGCTGCTGATGACCTCATCCACCATAAGACAAATATGTGGCTGATCTCTTGGCATAGGCCTCTGAGCTACTGCCCACATAGAACCGAGATGATGAGGGCAGGGACATACCTCCATCTGAATGTAAACTCATCTAAATTGAGAACTGGGAACCCCAATCCACAGCTCTACTTCGTGAGGAATTATGAAAACTCCCCTCTCGTGATGATACGATTCTGGGCAACATCCTCTCGATGAACTCTTCCCTCTCCAGCACATTAGGATATATCTTCAGCATAAATGGGGTGACGTGGCACTAGATCTCTAGATACACAGCCTCCACAAAATGCCTCACCATGGCCTCCCTATTTGGAAACAGGTCTGAAGAATATCGTAAAAGGTTCCTGAGATGGATCCCAAACTCTCACATAATGGAGCTCCCTTGCTGAAGGGTAAGAATCTCCTGGTGACTAGATGCCTTCACGCCTGTGGAAAGAAACTCAACTCTAAACATGCCTCAAAACTTATCCCAGGACAACACTGACTCATTTCAATCCCTGAGGAACAGTAACCACCACTACATCACTGCTACATGCACTATCATCACAACCAAGGACATCCAGTTATCTTTCCTAAAAAAGATCAAATCGAAGACTATCTCAACATTCTCTAACTAGTATTCTGTGACAACATCTGAAACAGAGCCCTCATACTGTTGAGTCAATAAGGTTTTCCTTATGACTTTTCCATTCCTTCTTGTTTTGAAAATCACAAACACCTTATCTTTAAGGAAAATCGCTTTTGTAAGGAAAATTGCTTTTATAAGGAAAAATGCTTTCTTAAGGAAAATCGCTTTTATAAGAAAAATTTATCCTTATCATATTTTCATTAATATTTTTTTCTTAAGTATGAAATTCGGATTCACTTTCTCGGAATCATTAAAACTGATAAAAAGCATTCTGTTTTAGGGTTCGGATTCTGGACAAGAACTATAAGGAAGTTTCACTCCGAATTCCGGTTATGAATTCTGACTAAGTTCTATTCCAGATTCAGGATACGAATTCTGAAGAAGAATTCCCATTACGAATTCTAATGAAGAATTCTCATTACGAATTCTCATTACGAATTCTGAAGAAGAATTCTCATTACGAATTCTAATGAAGAAATCTCATTCCGAATTCTTATTACGAATTCTGATGATGAATTCTCATTACGAATTCTGATGATGAATTCTCATTACGAATTCTGATGACGAATTCCCATTACGAATTCTGATGACGATTTCTCATTACGATTTCTGATGAAGAATTCCTATTCCGAATTCCTATTCCGAATTCTCATTCCGAATTCACTCATTAAACAGAATCTGGATATCATTGTTTTATACACTCTGAATTTGTTCACTCCGAACTTTCACTCCGAAATTTCTATTCCGAACCTTTATGTTAGGTTTTAAAACGATGTCGTACTTTCTGTTACACTTACTTTGTTATAAAACGATGTCGTCCATTTTGTTATAAACTAACCGTTGTCTAAGTGACACGTGTACAGGTCCCTCCGAACTTTAAGGAAAATATGACCGTTGGAGAAGGAGCCGACCTCACCTATAAATAGGAGCTCATTTGAAAAAGCTCACAATGGATGGATGAACATTTGAACTTTGTGCATACATGCTGTTGAAGTGATTTCTAGAGAGAGAGTCTCTTATTAACTCTCAAAGCTTCGTGCGACTCCGAATGTTGGTGATTACATTCGAGGGCTTCCGGGGATAGGAAGACAGAGGTGCCGACTACCTTAAAGATCGAGGGCTTTCTTGCTGAGAAAGACAGAGGTGCCGACTACCTTAAAGATCGAGGGCTTTCTTGCTGAGAAAGACAGAGGTGCCGACTACCTTAAAGATCGAGGGCTTTCTTGCTGAGAAAGACAGAGGTGCCGACTACCTTAAAGATCGAGGGCTTTCTTGTCGAGAAAGACAGAGGTTGCCAACTACCTTGAAGTTGAGGGCTTGCGGGGATAGCAAGACAGAGACACCGATCTTCGTATCGAGGGCTTACCCTGGTGTGGGTAAGACAGACTTGCTTGAAAGTATAAATCAAGGGACCTTTATCCAAGGTTGTTGGATACCCTTCTCTTTGGGTTAAAAGACTATCATCTTGTTACTAGTAGTTCTTCTACTTGTACTTGTTTTATTCCGCTGCATTTTGTATCTTAAGGAAAGTATAATTTTCTTATACTTCCTTACTTACTTTGATTAGTTTAGATTCTATACGCTTTAAGGTAGAATCTCATATTGTAACTTTTGTTAAGTTTCAAATTCCGGAACCATATTTCCGGAACCTTCTTTTGGAATCTCTTTCCAAGTTTAGTTCGGTGTTAGAGGTGTTGTGAATCAACTTAGTTTAACTTTGTTAAACTTAGTTCTTTCCTTTTCTTAAGGAAACTCTAGTTATTCATAACTAACTTTAAAGGTTCCAAAGGAATTTTTAAAGTATACAATTCACCCCCCCTCTTGTATATTGAGCATCTCATATTATATTTCGATCCTACAATTGGTATCAGAGGTTGGAAACCTCTTACTCTATACCATTCTTACAATTGGTATCAGAGGCAAGGTTACTGAAATACTTGTACCAACGTTCAAGTTTTTCTTGCTCACTTTTCAATTCCGAACTTTTTCATTCCGGATTATCCATTCCGAACTTTTCCTATTCCGAACTTTTTAATTCCGAATTTTTGTTATTAACAAGTTTGTCTCCAAGTTATTTTCAAGTATGGCAGGAATGAATGTTGGTTCGATAGATAATTTGAATCCTACAAGGCCACCAATATTTGATGGTAATGATTATGAATACTGGAGAGATCGTATGAAGACATTTGTTATCAATACTGGAGTAGACAACTTTGTCATGCTTACTGGTGATTACAAAATTCCTGACAAGGAAGTCAGAACCTTTACTAACCAGGAGAAGCAAGAATATCAACTCAACTACAAGGTACGCAACACTTTATTATGTTCAATGACCAGAAATATATATAGCCAAATTTCTTCTTGTGAAGCAGCTAATTGTATATGGAAGAAGTTAGAGGTTACTCATTTTGGGACTTCTAAAGTGATTGAGACTAGGAGAGCTATGCTTAGAGCTGAATATCATGGCTTTAATTTTCCTTATGGAGAACCTATCTGTAAAGTACAACAAAGATTTATGACAATCGTCAATAGTCTACAGTCTATGGGAGAGAAAGGTTTAGATGATGAAGCTCTTGTGGACAAGATAATTGACATTATGCCCAATGAGTGGGAATCCAAGAGAACAGCTATAGATGAGAACAGGAAGGTTACTCAAATAACTCTTGATGAATTATTTGGAACTCTTCTACAACATGAGACCAGAATGAAGAGAGATGCTGACAACATCAAGAAGAAGAATGGAAATGGTACTGTTGCTTTTACTACAACTTCGAATCAGATGAAAGCTAAGACTCCTGAGAGAGTAACCAGATCCAAATCGAAGAAAGTCATTTTCCAATCCGAATCTAGTGAAAGTGAAGTTTCAGAAAATGAATTAGCCAATCTTGCTCGAAGGATGAACAAGATAGCTGGACAAAGAAACTTTCAATCCAAGTATAAGAAGAAGGATAGGAAAGATAAGAAAGATGGAGAAGTTACTTGTTATGAATGTAAGAGAGCAGGACATATTAGACCAGATTGCCCTATGCTCAGAAAGAAAGAAAGAAAGGAAAGGCATTCAGACAGGAACAGGAAGAAATATTACAAAGCTAAAGCTAAGAAAGTTTTGAAAGCTAATGACACCTGGAGTGCCAGTGGTGGTGACTCTTCAGATGAATCTTCTGAATATGAATCTTCAGGACAGAAGAATCTTGGTCTTATAGCCAGATTACCTATTGATAATCATTGTCTTATGGCTAAGGTACGAAATGCTGAATCATTGACCAATGTTTCTTTAAATCCTAATGATAGTAAGTATTATAACTCTTCTGATGAAGAATCAACTTCTGATGAGGAAAATACTTTACCTACTTTTGAAGAAGTCTCTAGATTTGCTGAACTTCTTGAGATTGAGAATTCAAAACTCAACAAGAAACTTGATAAGGCAAATTCTAGGAATTCTATTCTTACTAAAGAGATATCAGATCTTTCTAAAGATCTTGATAAGAAAAATGCTGATTTTGAAAGTATTTCAAAAAATCTTGAGGAAGTAAGTTCTGAGAAGAATAAACTTTCTAAAGAGTTAGAAAAAGTAATTTCTAATAAAAATGTTTTCAAGCCTAAATCTAGTTCCAAAACTAATGATTTTGAAGATAAAAACTTGGTTGTAAAACTCAAGTCCGAAATTTTTTCCTTAAAGAAGTGCTTATCAAACTTTACCCATGGTAAGGAAAATTTTGATAAGATGTATTCTCAAATACGACCTTTAAGAAATAAATCCGGATTTGGTTATACCCATGCAAAACCTGTTTTCAGCAACAATTATTTTGTTCCTCAAAGTGCCCCATTTTGTACTAAGTGTCAATGTGGTGGTCACTGGGCAAGAAATTGTTCCTTAAACAAAACCCAATCCTTAGGTTTTCATAAAGCTTATTTTTCCAAGAAAATGTGGGTACCTAAGATTTTATTGTCTAGAAATCTCGGATCCAAGCAAGTTTGGATTCCGAAAGTCTAACTTTGTTCTTAATTTCAGGAAAATAAAGAAAGTTCCAGCAACAATGTTTGGTACATGGATAGTGGATGTTCCCGGCACATGACTGGTAACAAAAGCTTCTTTGAAAAAATTATCAAGACGAAAGGAGGAAAGGTAACTTTCGGAGACAATGCTAAGGGAGAGATTGTTGGTATTGGTAATATTGTTCTTTTAGGTAAAACTTTGATTTCAAATGTTCTTTTTGTTAAAGGTCTTAAGCACAACCTCATTAGCATAAGTCAGTTATGTGATGAAGGTTACCTTGTGAATTTTAGGAATGATAAATGCTTAGTTCACAATTCCAAGGAAGAATTTATTCTCTCAGCCAATAGGCAAGAGAATGTTTACACCTTAAACTTAGAAGACCTAAGAAGCCAAGATTTACCTTGCCTAAGTGCAATGGATGATCATTCTTGGTTATGGCATAGAAGACTAGGACACTGTAATCTTAGAAACCTATGTAAACTCTCTAAGAAGAAACTAGTTAAGGATCTACCGGAGCTTAGATTTGATTCTTCTAAAGTTTGTGATCCTTGTCAATATGGCAAGCAACATAAATCTAGTTTTAAGTCAATCGGTGAAGTCTCAACAACCGATGCATTACAGTTGGTGCACATGGATCTTTTTGGTCCTACACAAACTGGAAGCATTGGAGGCAAATACTATGTGTTTGTTCTAGTTGATGATTACACTAGATTTACTTGGGTCTATTTTCTAGCAAGGAAATCTGAAGCTTTTTCTTATTTCAAAAGTTTTAGAGCTCAAGTTAAAAATGAGAAAAACCTTCCATTGAAAACTATTCATAGTGATCATGGAGGAGAATTTCAAAATTCTGATTTTGAAACTTTTTGTAGTAAGAAAGGTATTACTCACAACTTTTCAGCACCTAGAACTCCTCAACAGAATGGTGTAGTTGAAAGAAGAAATCGAATTCTTCAAGAAATAACTAGAACCATGTTGAGTGAATATTCTATTGCTAGACATTTCTGGGCTGAAGCTGTAAGTACTGCTTGTTATACTATAAATCGAGTTTTGATTAGACCTTTTCTTAATAAAACTCCTTATGAGTTATGGAATGGTAGAAAACCAAGGCTTTCCTACTTCAAGGTTTTTGGTTGCAAAGTATTCATTTTGAATACTAAAGATAACTTACATAAATTCGCACCAAAATCAGACGAAGGAATTTTCTTAGGATATTCCACAACCTCTAAGGCTTATAGAGTTTTTAATAAAAATACTTGTACTGTTGAGGAAACAGTACATGTGAAATTTGATGAGTCAGATCCTTTTGTTTTTAAAACTTCCCAACTTACATCTTCGGATGTGTTTTCAAAAACTGATTGTCAACCTTTGTTAGAAGAACCTTCTGATAAGGAAATTGTTCTAGAAGATACTTCTGAAACATTTACTCCAGAAGACTTTCTACCTTATGTTGATGAACAGGTTTTACAAAACCCAAATCAGATGTTTCTTAAGAATCATCCCAGTGATAGTATCATTGGTGATGTAAATCAACCTGTAAGGACTAGAAGTTCCTTAAGAAATGAAGTAGAACATCTAGCATTTCTTTCCCAACTAGAACCTAAAAGCACTGATGAAGCTTTAGGTGATGATGATTGGATCAAAGCAATGCAAGATGAGCTAAATGAATTCGAAAGGAATAAAGTCTGGACCTTGGTTGAAAGACCTAAGGAAACTTCTGTTATTGGAGTAAAATGGGTCTTCAGAAACAAATGTGATGAAAATGGAGTCATTGTTAGAAATAAAGCTAGACTTGTTGTTAAAGGCTATAATCAGCAAGAAGGAATAGACTATGAAGAAACCTATGCTCCAGTAGCTAGACTTGAATCTATCCGTATTCTACTTGCCTTTGCAGCATTCTTTAATTTCAAACTATTTCAAATGGATGTGAAATGTGCTTTTCTTAACGGTTATGTTCAAGAGGAAGTTTTTGTTGAACAACCTCCTGGCTTTGAAGATACAAAACATCCTGATCATGTTTTTAGACTTACCAAAGCTTTGTATGGCCTTAAACAAGCCCCAAGAGCATGGTATGATAGACTCACTGGATTTTTGCTTCAAAATAACTATGTTAAGGGAAATGCAGATCCAACCCT
This sequence comes from Viscum album, assembly GCA_963277665.1. NCBI lineage: Eukaryota > Viridiplantae > Streptophyta > Magnoliopsida > Santalales > Viscaceae > Viscum > Viscum album. The sequence continues at coordinate 979,759,927 of OY728161.1, forward strand.
TTTTATAAAGAAAGATAAGAAAAATGTTTTGATTGTTCAAATTTATGTTGATGACATTATATTTGGTTCAACTCAGCAATCTTTGACTGATTCTTTTGCTAGTCTAATGAAATCTGAGTTTGAAATGAGTATGATGGGTGAGTTAACATTTTTCCTTGGTTTTCAAATTTCTCAAAAACCAGAAGGAACCTACATATCTCAACATAAGTATATTAAAGATCTTCTTAAAAAGTATGGTTATGACAACACGAAGAGTATAAGTACTCCTATTGGTACCTCAAACTCTTTAGATCTTGATGAAGCTGGGAAATCAGTAGATCAAACATCTTTTAGAGGTATGATTGGAAGTCTACTTTACTTAACTGCTAGTCGACCAGACTTAATGTTTTCAGTATGCTTATGTGCAAGATATCAATCCAATCCTAAGGAATCTCACTTAAAGGCAGTTAAAAGAATTTTTCGCTACCTTAAGGGAACCATGGATCTAGGATTATTTTATACTTCTGGAAATGATTTTGTTCTAAAAAGCTTTTCTGATGCTGACTTTGGTGGTTGTAGAATGGATAGAAAAAGTACATCCGGAACTTGTCATTTCTTAGAAGATTCATTAGTTTCTTGGTCATGCAAGAAGCAACATTCTGTTGCAATCTCCACTGCTGAAGCTGAATATGTAGCAGCTGGAAGTTGTTGTGCACAAGTGTTGTGGATGCAACACACACTCACAGACTATGGCTTGAGTTTTACTAAAACTCAAATTTTGTGTGATAACACAAGTGCCATTGCTCTAAGTAAAAACCCTGCACATCACTCCCGTGCAAAACACATAGATATTAGGCATCACTTTCTTAGGGATCAGACACTTAGAGGAGATATTATTCTTCAGTTTATCGGAACGCAAGATCAACTTGCTGATATTTTCACAAAATCTTTACCTTCTGATAGATTTGAATATATTAAACAGAAGTTAGGAATGATAACCGTAAGGTAATCTTCCTTAATTAACTTTCTGTTGGAAAAATCTTCTCACAGTAATAAACTTCTTTTCATAGGGGGAGTACATTTGTTTGTTTATTTAACAAAGTTTTTCAAAATTTGTTTTCAAATTTTTCGGAACGAAATTTTCCGGAATGGAACTTCCGGAACTACAATTTTCCAGAATGGATATTTCCATACAAAATACTTCTGGAATAAAAGTATTCGTATTGAAAATTTCCGGAATGGAAAATTTTCGTACTGGTATTTTCATAATGGAAAAACTTTCGTATTGAATCTTCCATATCAAGTTTTTCGTATCAAGTTTTTCGTATTAAGTTTTTCGTATTGAGTTTTTTTTTCGTAGTCGTCTTTACATTACCCATTACGAATAACTTTCCTAAGCTAATCCGAAAGGTATGACTTCCTTACTGAAGTTTTCGTAATCATATTTTACTTGCTGGCATTTTCTTATAGCTTGTTTTCGGTTTTTTGAATTTCTTGAATTCTGTTTTAATAAAACCTCAAAAAGATCGGATTCAACCTCTCAACCGTCAGATCTGATCTCAGAGCATTCTAAACCGTTAGATCAACCGAGGAAGTTGAACCTTCATCCCAAAGCCTATATAAAGGGGACCCTATTTTCTCGTCCCACATCGATCTCAAGCTCTTGCGTGCTGAAGCTCTGTCTCTCTGATTTAAGGCTGTTCCGAACTACAGTTTTCCAGTTCCGAACTTCAGTCTTCTCAGTTCCGAACTTCTCAGAGACTTCTAATCCGAATGTCTGCAGAGTTAGCTTCTCAAGAGATGTCTTCAACAAAGCCCATTTCACAGTGGTTAGTCTACAGAGAGCGGTTAGTGCATCCGAATTTCTTCAGCAACTATGATTCTATTATATCAAAGAATATCAAGCTCAATGGCTGGGAAGATGTTGCGATATCAAAAACTGGCAACCAAGATGAAGTTTACCCAGACTTGCTTGTTGAGTTTTATGAGTCGGTTGCTTTCTTCGTGGAAGACAATAGAGAAAAATTTTCCTTCAAATCGTATGGCAAGACTTATAAGCTATCTTACACCAAGGCTGCAAGCTTGGTAGGGTTGAATTATGAAGGGGAAGCTGAGTTTATCTCGCATGTTCTGCCAGACTCCTTGGGTAGTTTCAACAAGGAGAAAGCCTTAGAAATTCTCGGACTGGATGATGATAAGGCTTCGAAAATTGCAACCCTATCTACAAACTTCCGGATTCTGGAATTATGGGTGCAAGGGTTTATTGTACCGAGAAAAGGAGACAAGGACAGCTTGAAGAAGAGTGAGATATACATCTTAGATTTCTTGATAAATCAAAGGAAGTTCAACCTGATGAAGCATATCCTTCTTAATCTTGAGAATTTAAAGAAAGGGAATCTGAGAGCTCAGATAGTAATGTACCCGGCAATATTGTCGAAGCTGATAGTTCGGTGCCTTGAGTCCTTCAAGGTTGCTTGCAGTTCTAAACCGAAAGTTTGCAAGATCATGTTGCTCAGTGATGCAACTCTTAAAAGGATGAATATAGCTTTTGACAAGAAGTCTGGCATGTTTATTGATCTTCCTCCTCAAGAAGAAGTGACTCCGAAAGTGGCTGATCCGGAATCGCCTAAGCCAGTAAGGAAGAGGAAGCTGAAAGAAGTGGTAGGTGAAGCTCAGGAACCTAAGTCTAAGGAAGTCCATTCCGCACCTCCTAAGCCTAAGAAGAAGAAGACATATACTGATGAGGTTGCAGCGAAGTGGAGAGCTGACAAGGAAAAGAGGAAGGAAGGAGATCCGCAGTTCGGATTGGATCCCGCAGAGGCTAAGGCTCTGAAAGAAAAGGCTGCTGATGAGCTCGAGAAGCAAGCCAAGGAAAAGAAGCTGAAGAAGAAGTTGTCAGAAGCTGAGGCTGTGCAAGCCTTGTTGAAGTTTAATGAAATGGTTTCAGCAACCATTCCCGTTCCGAGAACTTTTTCTTTGGACTCTCTACCTGAGACTCCAGGAAGAAATCTCGATGATCCGAAAGAGGCTGCTGCTAAGAATGCTGAGGAAGTAGAGCTAGTGGAAGAAGTGGAAGAAGCTGCTGAAGGAAGTGGTGAGACAGGAGATGTGCTCAAACAAGTAGATGAATACAAGGGAACTCCTTCGGAACACCTGTCGCTCCGAACTTCTGAAGCCGAATCTTCAAAACTAGTTACTCCAGTAATAGAAGGAAAGGAAGGAGAGGAAGAAGTTTCTTATCATGGAGAAGAAGAACATCTTTCACTTGATGCTGCTCAGAAAGAAAATATAGAAGTTGTTGATGAGGAAGATTTGGTTGTTCAAGTTTCTGACAGTGAGAAGAAATCTCCGGAACAGGTTTCTATTCCGAAAAAAGATAAGGGGAAACAAGTTATTGCTGATACCCCGAGTTCAGAAAAGAGTATGAGGAAGGAAGCTGGTAGTTCTTCAAAGAGGAAGTTGGAGCTTATTGAAGAAGAAAATTCTCCTAGCAAGATGTCAGATTCGGAATCATCTTCGTTGGGGCACGATTTTGTTGTTCAATCCTTGAAGAAGTTGGTGGGAACCATTCCGACTTTCTCCAGTATTGATTCTCGGTGCCAGATGCTCCAACATACGCTGAATCAGAAAACCGATTCCGTATCCATGGTAATGGATAAGTGTGTTGAGATAGAAGCCCAGTTCAAAAATTTCTTCATTGGTTACGAAGCCCATAAAAGATCTTGCAAAAGGATGACTAGCTGGTCGAAGAAGAATGTGGAAGAGATGAGGTTGCTGGATGAGTTTCAGGAGAATGTTAAGGATGCTTTTCAAACCGAGGATAAGAAGTTTCATGAGATGACTGCATCATTCGATGAGAAATTGGCAGAGGAAAAGAACATTCGGAGTCAGGAAGTAAGAGATCTGAATGGAAAGCTCAACTCTGTTAATCAAAGTTGGAAATTTGAAAGGGATCATCGGATCAATTTTCTAGAAAGGATAAAGTCTCAGGAAGAGAAAATGGAAGCTCAGGAAGAAAAGTTGAAGGCTCAGGAAGAAATCATTCAAGCTCAGTCAGCAAGAATAGTTGCCTTAGAAAAGCAAGCAGAGGAAGATCATAAGGACCTCAAAAAGATCAAGACTATTCTCAAGGGGCTTATGTCAAAGGAGAAAGATCCGAAATAATCAATCCGATCTTTTTGTTGTAATCTGTTTTTGTTGCTGACATTTCAAATTTAATGAGAATCGTGCTTGTTGTTCTGTTTTGTTGTTGTTACTAATCTTTCAGGTACTTTGTTATTTTTTTCCATTCCCTCGAAATTCTTTTTGAAAATCACAAAGGGGGAGAAGGAAAAGATCCTTAAGAAAAAGAGGAAATCTAATAAGTGCTTATCAAAGGGGGAGAAAGAAAAATACCCAATGAGATAGAACTCTAATAAGAGTTTGTTTAAGGGGGAGTTTTTATCTTAAAGAAATATCACTCCGGAAATATGAATACGATCCTTAGAGATTCAAAGCCTAAGGGGGAGTTAGTCGTATTCATCTATATTCTTAAACCAAGGGAGATAAGCTTTATTGTGTTTCTTTCTTCCTAGAAATAGCTTTTTCGTAAGGATGTTTGTGCTTTCCAAAAAGGGGGAGATTGTTGAGTCAATAAGGTTTTCCTTATGACTTTTCCATTCCTTCTTGTTTTGAAAATCACAAACACCTTATCTTTAAGGAAAATCGCTTTTGTAAGGAAAATTGCTTTTATAAGGAAAAATGCTTTCTTAAGGAAAATCGCTTTTATAAGAAAAATTTATCCTTATCATATTTTCATTAATATTTTTTTCTTAAGTATGAAATTCGGATTCACTTTCTCGGAATCATTAAAACTGATAAAAAGCATTCTGTTTTAGGGTTCGGATTCTGGACAAGAACTATAAGGAAGTTTCACTCCGAATTCCGGTTATGAATTCTGACTAAGTTCTATTCCAGATTCAGGATACGAATTCTGAAGAAGAATTCCCATTACGAATTCTAATGAAGAATTCTCATTACGAATTCTCATTACGAATTCTGAAGAAGAATTCTCATTACGAATTCTAATGAAGAAATCTCATTCCGAATTCTTATTACGAATTCTGATGATGAATTCTCATTACGAATTCTGATGATGAATTCTCATTACGAATTCTGATGACGAATTCCCATTACGAATTCTGATGACGATTTCTCATTACGATTTCTGATGAAGAATTCCTATTCCGAATTCCTATTCCGAATTCTCATTCCGAATTCACTCATTAAATAGAATCTGGATATCATTGTTTTATACACTCTGAATTTGTTCACTCCGAACTTTCACTCCGAAATTTCTATTCCGAACCTTTATGTTAGGTTTTAAAACGATGTCGTACTTTCTGTTACACTTACTTTGTTATAAAACGATGTCGTCCATTTTGTTATAAACTAACCGTTGTCTAAGTGACACGTGTACAGGTCCCTCCGAACTTTAAGGAAAATATGACCGTTGGAGAAGGAGCCGACCTCACCTATAAATAGGAGCTCATTTGAAAAAGCTCACAATGGATGGATGAACATTTGAACTTTGTGCATACATGCTGTTGAAGTGATTTCTAGAGAGAGAGTCTCTTATTAACTCTCAAAGCTTCGTGCGACTCCGAATGTTGGTGATTACATTCGAGGGCTTCCGGGGATAGGAAGACAGAGGTGCCGACTACCTTAAAGATCGAGGGCTTTCTTGCTGAGAAAGACAGAGGTGCCGACTACCTTAAAGATCGAGGGCTTTCTTGCTGAGAAAGACAGAGGTGCCGACTACCTTAAAGATCGAGGGCTTTCTTGCTGAGAAAGACAGAGGTGCCGACTACCTTAAAGATCGAGGGCTTTCTTGTCGAGAAAGACAGAGGTTGCCAACTACCTTGAAGTTGAGGGCTTGCGGGGATAGCAAGACAGAGACACCGATCTTCGTATCGAGGGCTTACCCTGGTGTGGGTAAGACAGACTTGCTTGAAAGTATAAATCAAGGGACCTTTATCCAAGGTTGTTGGATACCCTTCTCTTTGGGTTAAAAGACTATCATCTTGTTACTAGTAGTTCTTCTACTTGTACTTGTTTTATTCCGCTGCATTTTGTATCTTAAGGAAAGTATAATTTTCTTATACTTCCTTACTTACTTTGATTAGTTTAGATTCTATACGCTTTAAGGTAGAATCTCATATTGTAACTTTTGTTAAGTTTCAAATTCCGGAACCATATTTCCGGAACCTTCTTTTGGAATCTCATTCCAAGTTTAGTTCGGTGTTAGAGGTGTTGTGAATCAACTTAGTTTAACTTTGTTAAACTTAGTTCTTTCCTTTTCTTAAGGAAACTCTAGTTATTCATAACTAACTTTAAAGGTTCCAAAGGAATTTTTAAAGTATACAATTCACCCCCCCTCTTGTATATTGAGCATCTCATATTATATTTCGATCCTACACATACTTCTATAGACTCTGGAGTTTATACTCTTAGAGTGTCCTCCTCCAAGTGTCGTCCTCATTCTCTACCTGATGACGATCTGCAGGCATAGCCTACTAGACATAATCTATGTGATCCTTATGAGGAAGTATACATGGATAAAAACCATCTAAATAACAAATAGTTAGAGGTCCTAATACTGGAATATGGAGGTAGTGACACTAGTTAAATAATTGGTCTATTTTATTCATTTTAGGTTAACCTATCCCATTTTTAGCCATTAAAAAATAGACACAATGAATAATGATGCACGATCCTTTCCTGGATCACGACACTGCAACTATTATCTCCTTATTTTGTAGCCATAGTAAACTTAATGGTCCAGGCATCAGATCATTGGGTGCCCCAAACTCTTATGTCTCAGCAAGTATATAATGTTTACATCACTTCCTAAACATGAATGACACGGTTTCCCTACCAACCCATGCAACCTCACATGTGCCAAACACAAAACCTCATTCTATCTCTCAACCACACCTTTGATAACAATTTTTCAAGACCCCCATCCCACAAGGTGTACCCCTCTGGGGATGATAATGTGAGAAACGAGATAATGACCCTTGAGTCCCACCTTCAGTATGCCCTTGGTTGGTGACTAGAACTAGAGATATAGTAAACACACTAATGTGAGGCATTACCCTCTAAGAGAACGCATGCGAAAGAGAGAGATAAGGTAGACCCCACCAAAATCCAACTCATACAAAGAAAGAAATGAAATCCCATGTACACATATGTAATGTGAAGCAACAATACTACAACTAATGAGGGAAAACTATATGAACCCAAAATAAAGCGAAAATAGTAGTGACCCCAAAGCCCAAACAGCTAATGCAACACCAAGCTAGGAGATACCAGCCTGATCCAAAACATGCTCCATGTGACCTGAAAAATAGTTTATTTATACATAGGATGAGTATAAAAGTATACATTGTAGGATCCTCACCAGAGCCTCTCGTGAAAAAATTGTAAAAGCATTCTATAGAACAATGAACAACAAGTGAAACTAACTTACCAAGAAAATATATATACTATGTTCCTAGCCTCACCATGGATACTCTAACCATGTAATGCATAGAAGAGTATATAATATAATAATGAATATCATGGCTACCCTGATACTACTTACCCACTCGTTTTAAACCATTCCCCAATGTCATATATCCTAAGAAACACTCTCCAAAAGGCATGCCTGTAGACACATGGGCGAAGCACCACAACATGAAACTCTTGCAACCAAACCACAACATCCATGCAAAAAAAGTAACCAGGTTGTTTCCAGGAGCCACTATATCTTTCCTAACATGTATCATACATCAAGTATTATACATATATCTATTACAGACCATACACTAATTGAGGATCCTCAATCCATCACAGCCTATACACATTATACCTATAGTAGTCTATAGAAACTATATCCGTAATATATGTGTCTGAAAAATCACAAGCCATTTCAACCCTATACACACATATTAGAGGAAAACTAGCCGTTTTTCCTACCAGAACAATTAACTTCCAATAGACGAGAGTGAGGCCAAAGGGGGTAGTCAACCATCCATCCTGCCACAAGAAATGTTGGGGAAAACAACCCCATGGCTCAGAATCCCTAGGGTGTCAGTTTCCCTTACTAACAGGGCTGAGTTTCATATAGAAACACAAAAAAGTAAAGAATATAATATATACCACAACAACACTATGGGGATAAACAAGTCTTAAACTCAACTGCAGCTAATGTATCATGAACTCTAGGATTACATTTCTATGAATATGAATCCTTTAAAAACAAAACAATTTAATGTTATTTAGAACATTACATCATTCCATTTTTATCCCTGGAAATTTACATTAATTAATTAATTAAACATAAATTAACCATCATTAATTTTCACATTATATTTCATTATCATCCCACCCAAATTCACAGTTCCATTAAATTACAACCTCATCATCGTACCCCTGCAATTTCAATCCCTAGGCATTGACATCATTTATTCAATTATTTATTTACATCATTACATTGCCATATTCCTGGGAATTATATAAAAAACTTCTTACTGTACTAACCCCAAGGGGATCAACACACTATGTAAATGAACTACCCATCGACTCTTTGTTTCCTATAAAAAGAGAATAGACCCATCCACCCAAATAAGATAAACACGGAAACCATGTGCTATACCCCCTGTGTCATCACCCCTTTTTGATGGAGGGTTAGGAATGCTAACTCCCTTGAGCAGTTGGGAATGTAATGCAGATAATAATATATATGATCAGTAAGCATCCAAACATTAACATCCAACTCATTCAATCATCTCTGATGTCCTCACTGACACCCACATGCTTAAACTGATGCATATTGCCACTCTTGGCATCAACTGTTGCCAAAACCAATAAGCCTCCCTGCCCCCACATATCACAATATCCATGCAAGGTCATATCACAACACAAGAAGCAAGAAAACATCCATTATGTCAATTGGTCTCTTGGACCTTAAAAAAGTAACATAGTAACTCAGAACCCTACAAGAAATTGTCTTTTATCAAACAACCTGTTATTTAATCCATCATGGATTAAACGATTTATTATTCGTAGTTTCCAACATCAGGAAACCTAAATAGTAAGCTATCACAAATAATTAAACATTCTGCCTGTACCAATTTGTTTATTATCAAAATTCATCAAGAAGAACAAGATTCATTTACATGCCTCTTTATCTTTAGCCAAACAATTATCAATTAATTCCTGATTTATGTTTTTTTATCAGTTTCCATCAAAAACAAAATGATAAAAAAATCAAGAATAGATATCACAATATCTAGAAAAATAAGAGGCAATAACATAAGAGTGATATCAATATATTTATTTGGTTAGAATATTTATTATCTCAATTAAATTGTGATAATGTTGGATAAAAAATGCTAACTAGAATCTTCCACATAAAAGGAAATAGAATCTATGAATCCCCTACTCAAATATTTATTAACATTTCTTATATAAGAATGAGAAACCCAAAGAGTTAGAATATTCATCCCTGTGAAAAATGTATCAACTAGAGGATGAAGAGACACCAACACATCGTCATACACGCAATAAAATCCCATTAGGATCATGGGGATAAATGTTTATAAAAGGCAAAGGAGGAACGGCAGGAGATGAACCAAAAATAATGCCAATAGATCATACCTTATATTGAAGATTGATCGATAGATCATGGTTGAATAAAAATAGTGGGGAACCAATCAAAGGAAGAAATTTTGATCACAAAACTCCTTCGATAAGGAAAGGGAGGTTTGATAATCTCGAAGGTGATAAAAATGAGGAAGAATTAGGGGGGGATATATCTCGTCCCTTTAGATGATTTAACTGATCATCAATTTAAGATACACTAGATTTTCCATTAAAATAGGATCGAATTGAACCATGTAGTTTGACTAAGTTAAGGCCTCCAAAGCCTTAAGAAATTTAATATAGGAGTTATGGTGTTTGAATCGGTAATAGATTCTTTAAAACAATGATTTATATGCATTTTACAACATATAAAATGTTAAAGTGGTGAAACTGTAAGAAGCTAGAAACACTGTTCACAAAATTGAAATATGGAATAGAAAACACATTATTCATGAACCTCACCATTGAATCCTCGCCGTTTAGGAAACACTACTCATGAAATCAAAAGTTGGTAAAGGAAAGAGGCTATCGTTGGAACCATACCATTACAGAAACACTATTTATGATGTTGAAATTTGGAAATGGAAAAATACTAATCATAAAACTCAAAATTGAAGCTTCACCATTGGATCCTAAACATTCACAAAACACTATTCATGAAATCCAAATTTCGCGATGGAAAAACATTTTTTATGAACCTCAGCATTGAAACCTCACCGTTGGATCTTCACAATTCTGAAATAACTTTTAATGAACTAGAAATTGGAAAATAGAAAAAGTTTTTTACGTCACCATTTTTTACGTCGGTTATATATAACCGACGTAACAATGAGGCGAGTAGATTTTTCACGTCGGTTATTTTAATAACCGGCGTTACAAATCGCGCCTGTTGGGTTTTTATGTCGGTTATCTTATAACGGACATAAAAAACCAATGCAAGGGGGGTTTTTTACGTTGGTTATTTTGTAACCGACATAAAAAACCCGATATTGACGCATTTTTTACGTCTGTTGTCAAATAACCGACGTAAAAAACCAATGCGTGCTCTGTTTTACGTCCGTTATTTTATAACCGACGTAAAAAACCCCCCGAGGCATTGGTTTTTTACGTCGGTTTTCAATTAACCAATGACAAAAACGCGTCAATATCGGGTATTTTACGTCGGTTACCAAATAAACGACGTAAAAAACCAAAGTGCGGGAGCTTGTTTACATCGGTTTTAAGATAACCGACGTAAAAAAGCTAAAAAATAGTTTATAACGTCGGTTATATAATAACCGAAGTTATAAAGCATTTAAAAAAATTAAAGCCTGTGATCTGTCATTTAAGATTTTTCGATTGACAGTTGCCGACTCATCTCTCTCTCGCGCTGTAAACCCTAATCGGCTTGTCGATCGCCTGCATTACACTCATTTTGGCTTCATTTTTTATCTTCTTCACTCCTCTCAGATCTATCATCTCAACTCGCGACATTCATGTAAGCCTTCCAAGAATTTATTTCGATCGTTTTTGTTTCGATTCTTGATGTGTTTTTCGTTCGTTTTTGAATCTCGTGGAATTTTTTTATAGCAAATGGTTATTATATTCATTCAACTAGCAAAATTTAACTCGCAAATGGTTATTGAAACATTGAGGATTATCTTCAGCAAAATCTGAAAAATAATGGGTGGTACTGTAACGTTCCATTCTTCCAGCAACATTATTATTTCCTTTTTAGCTGGAATGTGTCTTTCTGGATGAAGATTGGTAGTACTTATTTTCTTAAAATCATATTTTCAATATGATTGTCCAGAAAATGATTTTCATGAATGAAATTGGATCAGGTACAATCGGTAATACCTATCCTTAAAATTTCATTCAACATTCTTACATCATAATATTTTTTCAAAAAATTATGATTTTTAGAACTCCTAGATCAGAAAACCATCATCTGTTTTCATCTGCATTCATAAAAATATCTATTCATACCTTTTACAATCAAATATTTCATTTTGGACTCATGGTGAGTCTGATAATACATTTCATCTTTCATTCATCTCCTAAAAATGATGGACCTTTTCATGCAAAGTGTATCTGATTTCTTGAATACGATGGTATCTCCGATTTTCAACAAAACCAAGTGAGGTGATTTCTTTTATTATAAATAATTCATAAAAAAATTATAATACCTAAATATTATTATCATCCTTTTCAGATTTTTCATTATAAAAAAGGTAATGGGTACTTTCTTTTCATTCTCAAGTTAAATTATATTTTTTATAAAGGTCTTTTCTATCTAGGTAGTAATAATTTAATGATAATTAGATTGAATTAGGTATATTATCTTATCTTACCATCCAAACACATTTTTATTTATTAACAATTATTATGTTTTGTAAAAACAATTATGACCCCCATTTCATTTTTGTAAGTTAATTGATCTACCAAAGTGTTATAAATGATTTGATGATCACGATTCACCCATATATATGGTTAGTCATTATGTGACATTTGGGTCCATAATATCCTTCTAATGCATTTGACAATGCATTATATATCATAGTTCAATATGGGATACAGACGGTTATACCATGTCCAATGTGTTATGTGATGTTTCTGGTAAGAAATATTATAATAAATTATAGGAAAGGTGATTAACATATCCCAATATGAGGTGAATGAAACTATGTTTTCCCTTGACATATGTTATGACTTATATGATTATGTTTGTGCCACACTCTTATGTTATTCCACATACCAATGTTGTGATCTTGTGAATAAGGTTTTTTAAATCATGTTCCCACTATCATATAAATCATGTCTTATGTTATGCTAAAATTGTTATACTTGGACTTAGGTTTTATGATCTATTATTATATAGAACTGTTTCACTTATCGTTTTGATCATGTGCTTTGTGTATGCTCTTATACCCCCATGGATATCTTTTTATGAGATTAGATATTATATTTATATATATCATGTTTACCCATAATTAGTATCATAAATCAAAACATTTATTATTTTCATTCCCAAAGTTATAAAAATAAGTATTATGTAAGATGATTCAAAAATTTAATCTGTGAGATGAGTTGTTTAATGTGTGAGACCCAGGCCAAACACATATGTATTTTTTTTATTGGTATTACATATATATAGTTCGACATATACTTTTTTTACATTACCATGATATTAACATTACTTTTTCTAAAGAAATATTAATGTCCTTAGATTATATATCGGATCAAAATGATATAGTAATTCTAATATATAATCAGAATGATCAGATAATATGAAAATATTATTAAACATAAAACAAATGGTCTATATTCATATTTTTAACATGACACCTACGATGTATAGCTATTTGGTGTTTGGTACTTATGAAAACTACTACTACTTTCAAGATTTGTTTTATATTTTAAATTGTTTTACATTAAAATTATGACTTTTTTCATATAAACATGTTTTGTCTTATCTTAAAAAATATATATTTTTTGTTGATATTTGTTATAGGTAATAATGAGTCGAAGTTGGATTACGGCACATCGAATGAGAAATTAATTTGAGGAAGGTGTTGATGCCTTTTTGGAATTTGCAAAACGAAATGTTCCATGTAGTGACATTTTTTTCTGCCCATGCCTGAAATGTTTGAATAGGAAGAAGTTGAAAAGTAGAGAGATAAAAGATCATCTGATATGTCATGGTTTTAATCCGAGTTACAGCCCTTGGATTTGGCATGGTGAAACGGGACGGAATGTCACTGATGATGATGATTCACAAGATGGTAACTCCGATGGAATTGAAGAAATGATTCGCGATATTGTAACAGAACAAATTGAGATAGAACCGACAGATGCACGTCTATATAGTGATGCTGAAAAACCATTATATCCCGGTTGTGCAGATTTTACGGTTCTATCGACAGTGTTAAGATTGATTAACCTAAAGGCAAAGCATGGATGGAGTGACAGAAGTTTCACAGAGCTGCTACAATTGATGAAAGACATTCTTCGAAAAGATAACGATCTTCCAGATTCACATTACAAAGCCAAGAAAATATTATGCCCGATGGGATTGGGATACAAGAAAATACATTCATTTCCGAATGACTGCATTATATATAGGAAGGAATATGAATTTATATCAGAGTGTCCAAAATGTGGGACATCACGGTATAAGGTGAAAGAAAAATCACAGGGTGATGTAGAGATTACAAAGCACCCTTCAAAGGTATTTTGGTATCTTCCTATAATTAATCGTTTCAAACGTTTATTTGCTAATTCACATGATGCAAAAAGGTTAAGATGGCATGATGAAGAGTGGGTATATGATGGAAAAAAACGGCATCCAGTTGATTGTCCACAATGGAAGAAAATTGATGTGCAGTATTCTACATTTGGAAATGAAATATGAAATCTCAGACTAGGGTTGTGCACAGATGGAATGAATCCATACCGAACACTCAGTAGCACACATAGTTCATGGCCTGTTTTATTGGTAATTTACAGCCTCTCTCCTAAAGTTTGTATGAAGCGCAAATATGTCATGTTGATTACAATGATCTCTGTTCCAAAGCAACCCGGTAATGATATTGATGTTTACTTGTCACCGTTGATTGATGATTTGAAACTGTTATGGGCTGATTGTATTAGGTTGTATGATTCTTATAAAAAGGAATATTTTCAACTGCATGCAGTGCTTTTGTTCACTATAAATGACTTCCCAGCATGTGGAAATTTGTCTGGATATAGTGTTAAAGGGCATAAAGCATGTCCAATTTGCGAACAACAGACGTCCTATTGTCAATTGCATCATTGGAGGAAAACAGTGTAAATGGGTCATCGATAGTTTTTGCCTATGGAACACCCTTATAGAAGTCTAAAAAAGGCATTTAATGGCTCACAAGAATTTGATACTGCTCCAAAACCTTTATCCCATGATCTGTATTTTGAGAGGGTTAAAAACCTTGACGTGACATTGGGAAAGACACAAAAATCTTGTAATGATAGACATATTTGGAAGAAAAGGTCAATTTTGTTTTGAGCTACCATATTGGAGGTATCATGAAGTTAAACATAATATTGATTTCATGCATGTGGAGAAGTATATCTATGATTCTTTGATTGGAAAATTGTTAGATATTAAAGGAAAGACTAATGATGGGTTAAATGCAAGATTAGACTTACTATCAATGGGAATACGTTTGGAGTTAGCTCCCACTCCTAAAGGAAGACGAACATTTCTTCCCCCGGCTTGTCATACATTATCGAAGAGGGAGAATATTAGCTTCTGTCAGTGTCTTCATGATACCAAAGTGCCTCTAGGTTATTATTCTAATGTAAAATTTTTTGTCTCATTGAAGGAGTTGACGTTGATAGGTATGAATTCACATGATTGTCACGTCATGATGCAACAAATTCTACCAGTTGCATTGTGTGGAATATTGCCCATTCGTGTCAGAAAGACTATAATGACGTTGTGTTATTTTTTCAATTCAATTTGTAACAAGGCGATTGATGTGAATGCTTTGAACATTTTGGAAAAGGATGAAATTTTTATACTTTGTCAATTGGAAATGTATTTTCCTCCAACTTTTTTTGATATAATGGTGCATTTAATGATTCATCTGGTTCGAGAAATAAAGCATTGTGGACCTGTATATCTTCGTTGGATGTATCCTTTTGAAAGGTATATGAAAATATTAAAGGGGTATGTTAAAAATCAATATCGACCTGAAGCCTCCATTATTGAATAGTATATTTCTGAGGAGGTAGCAGAGTTTTGTACAAGCTACCTGGCTGCAGCGCAACACATAGGTTTGCCTCCATCTCTCCATGAACGAGTTAATAATGAGGGAAAGGGGATTCGAGTTTGAAAGTCAAATCATTGTTAGCTGAACAGATGAATAAGTTAGAATCATACATCTTGAATAACATAGCTGATGCTCAACCATATATCACATTGCATATTAATGAGTTGAAACAATGTCATCCAAAGAATAAAGAAATGTGGATTTTGAATGAGCACAACAAAACTTTTTTGTCATGGATTAAAAAGACTTTGCTTGGTAGATCAGATGTATCAGAGGCATTAAAATGGATAGTGGGTGGTCCATGTTTAAATGTGATAACATGGTCTGGTTATGACATTAATGGTTATACATTTCATACAAAAGCTCAGGACAACAGAAGTGCAGTTCAGAATAGTGGTGTATAGGTGTTTGCAGAAGCAATGCATTTTTCAAGTGCTAAGGACAAAAACCCAATTTCTGCATCAAATGCATATTATGGAGTGATTGAAGACATATGGGAAGTTGATTACTTTAAAATTAAATTTCCTGTTTTTAACTGTAAATGGTTTAACGGTAACAAATGTGTTAGACACGATGAATTTGGAATGACACTTGTTCATC
The DNA here is from genome assembly GCA_963277665.1 of Viscum album. Classification (NCBI taxonomy): domain Eukaryota; kingdom Viridiplantae; phylum Streptophyta; class Magnoliopsida; order Santalales; family Viscaceae; genus Viscum; species Viscum album. The sequence continues at coordinate 979,775,964 of OY728161.1, forward strand.
TGAATAGATTGGAAGACACAGCTGATTCTTTTATAATGATAACACATGCAAAACAAATTTTTTATGTATTAGATCAATCAGATATGCAGTGGGTTGTTGTTTTACAAGGTATAAAACAATATGTTGGTGAAGATGAACTTGATGAATATGCTGATTAATGTGATATCCCTACTTCAATGGAAATATTAACAGAACAAATGACGATCATATTGAAGACATAGTTTGTGCCATAAGGAACGATCACGACGAAGGATTTTGGGAAAACAATCCATCTGTACATTCCTAAAATTATAGGTAACATATGTTTATTTCTTGTTTACATTTATTTTTTCCATAAATGTTAGATATTGTATGTTTTTTATTTATTAAAACATGTTTTAAAATAAAATAAGTATATGTTATTGTTTGTTTTAAGTTTGTTTAGTTTACTTTATCATGTTTATAACCATTACATGAATTTTAAAATGCTTATTTTTTTTCACTGACAATTACTTTACCATGTTTACAATGTTTACCAGGTTTACCATTTTTACCATTTTTACCATCTTGACCATCTTGACCATCATTGCCATCTTTACCATTGTTTAACATGCTTACCATATTACCAATGTTTACTATTATGTAACTTAGTACACTTTTCTATTTTCTGATTACAGTAGTATTAAAATATTTGAATTTGTATATTTTTTCACTGACAATTTATTTACCATGTTTACAATGTTTACCAGGTTTACCATTTTTTCCATTTTTTACCATCTTGACCATCTTGACCATCTTGACCTTCTTTTCCATCTTTACCATTATTTAACATGCTTACCATATTACCAATGTTTACTATAATGTAACCTAGTACACTTTTCAATTTTCTGATTTCAGTAGTATTTAAATATTTGAATTTGTATATTTGTGAACTGACGTTTGTTTTTTTGATTTGAAGGATAATGACAGATCATTCAGATGATCAACCACATGATTCTGGGGAGGAGCATATTGCTGGTCATACCTCTGGGGATGAACATTCACATGCTCCTATTACGAAAAAGAGTTCAAAGGTTGGTAAACGTGGTTGCACACGTTTACCAAAATTATCACTTGCCCGTACGCAGGATCAGAGGATAGTAGTAGAGTTTGATGATGATGATATTCCTAGAGGTCCGAATGCCAACGATTTTAAGAGTTTTGTTACAACTCGGGCTAAGACCAAAGTATGCATTCTGTATGATGATTGGAGAGGTGTGGATAAAGCGATTATCTCTCAGTTTTGGGAGATGATTTTGGTAAGATCTTTTGTCATTGTTTGACCATTCATTTAATGTTTCTAGTATATATAATAGGTTTCACCTCTTCTTTATCAGATGACATTTGATATTCCTGACACTGGAGGAGTCAGGAAGAAATGCTTATCGTTGGCTGCCAGGAGATGGATGGATTTCAAATCAACCCTCTCATCTGATTTCATTTATGGTCATAGGATTCATGACAATCCATGTCGTATATATCCTTTTATAGATGAAGACACATGGAGATAGTTTTTTGAAAGTAGAAAAAAAGAGTCATTTCTGGTAAGGGCAATGTAAACTTTTATATAGTTTCTTATATAAATGATTTTATTAATGTTTTGTTAATGATTTCTTATTCTTAAATTACAGAAAACAAGGAATTCTCATCATGATATCCAATCTATAAATGTATACCCACATAGTTTATCTCGGGGAGGGTATACATTATTGGAAGAAAAAATGATAGCGGAAAAATTTCAACAAATAAGAGATGAGTATTCAAGCTCTGGAGAGGTGGCCCCTCCATCCCCTCCATCTAGACATGAAAAATAGAAGAGAGCTCGGATGGGAAAAAAAGGGCAATATCTTTCAGAAGAATCGAGAATCGTAGCTGAGAAGATTGTAAGATATCTGTTTAATTTATTTAAGTTAACTTTTTTCTTCATATAAGTTTCAATCATTACAGAGATGTTCAATTAATTAATACAAGACTCTCTTTATGAGTAGTTTTCATAGAGGACATTTACAGCTACTGGGAGGGAAGATATTTTATTTGCAGCATTGGGAAGGCACGGACATCCTGGTCGTGTAAGAGGATATCTGACAGGTGTATCGGTAAGAAAAGTGTTTCCACGTTCTTCACCTTCTAACATTGAGGGGGTTTATAAAAAAAATAGAATCCTTGGAGGCTGAAGTACAAATTATTAATGTGACGATGGAAGAAAAGATTAGAGATTCGGTGCAGTCTATGTTTGCAGAAATGCAAAGACAATTTCAGACTGCAGCTCCCACTCCTCCACCTCCCACTGAAGACCCCATTATTTATCCTCCACCTCCGCCAGTAGCTCCCACTCCCCCACCTCAGCCTGCGGACCCCATGTTTTATCCTACACCTCCACCGCATCTTCCTACATATTGCGAGTTGTTTGTTGATGATTCTCAACATCATATAGTAGCATACGGGTTGGTATATTGTATAGGAGATACAGTTCGTCATCAACAATTAGAGGTAGAGAATCAGAGGGTCACTGTACATGATATTATAGATAGATCAGCTAGGGTACCAATACCTACAGATGAGGTGGCAACAGTTGGACAGAGTATCGACCATTTTTTAGTTTGGCCATCTAGACTTCTTCGACACATTACCATAGAGGTGTGAATGTTATATCTTTTATTTTATTTTTTTTATTAAAGTTGTTTTATCATTTGAAAACTACTATAATTCTCAATTTTTTTTCACAGGAATACTTCAAAGGTAAAGAAATAGTGTATAGACAACAACAAAGACAACAGGCTATGACATCAGATACAGATTCCAGTGGTCTTGACAGATTGTCAAGATATTCACATTTATTGTTGGGTTTTTATGAGTTTCCAATGGAATCTCATGTTTGTGGACGTGAAATAAGTGTGGGGATTACAAAATCTGATATCATGGAGCTTGTTACTGGAGATAAGTTGGGCATCAACGTGGTGAAAATATTTTCCATATAAGTCTTAACACCTTTTCCCTGCGTTATATTTATTAAAAATGTATACTTATATATGTTTTTTATTAGGTATCTTTATAAAATTTGTGAGAGGAATGAACTGACAGAAGTATATGGATTCATTGATCCGCAATTGATTTCCCCTGAAGCATGTGAATTGACAGAGGAACAAAGAATGGTTTATATTGCTGAAAGATTTGAAAAGAATACAATCCAATAATGTTGGATGATGCCTTTTTGTGAGAGGTATGAAACACATTTCTCTTAAAGAGTTAATTATCTTTTAACATAAAAAACCACTAACATTAAATTTCCTTTTATCAGTAATCATTGGATTTTAGGGATTTTTTTCCCAAGTGAGAAAGCTCTTTATTGGATATGCTCTGTTCATGGTGATGTGCGGGAAAGTTTTAAGAATATATCAGAAAAGTATGTTTCAATTTCTCAATAGTTTTATATATTATAATGAATTTTAAATTTACCCCATTCGTATTATTTTCTAACAGTGCATGGGTCTACTTTCAAAAAAACACAAAGAAAAGAAATGCAAAGATCAAATATGTAAAGGCGAAGGTAAATTTCCATTTATAATTTGTACTTTTTGATTTATTACATAAAAATAATATATTGAATTTACACTCATTCAAAACAAAATTTTCATGAACAACAAGGCCTCATCGAATGCGGATATTATATGTTAAGATTTATGTATGAAATAATAACAACTGGGACAGTTGTGAATTTTGACCTGGTACGATTTCCTCTTAAACTTTGCCATCATATTTCAATTTGATTTATTCATTATACACGTTAACTATCTTCTTTTTCATTTGTATCTTTTTGATGACCCTCAACCCTATACTGCTGAAGACATCAAACACGTACAAGTGGAGTGGTCAAATTATTTTACAGGTTTGATTGATTTTTAGTTGTTTGTAATGTAAAATGTAATTTTGAATATTGTCGTTTTAATTGTCTATTTGGTAATTGTTTAGGTTTGATTTAGTTTTTTTAAGTGAGAGTGTATGTTTTGAATGTTATATAAGTGAATGTTTAATTTTTCTCTACTTCTTGTTTTGGTCTACTTTTGATGGTCCTTATGGTATGGATTTGGGTCTGTGGGGGTGGGGTTCCCAGTGTGTGGGGGTGTGTTCAGTGGGGTTAGGGGTGTCGAGCGGTCTGGGAGGGCTGTCCGGTGGGGTGGGGGGACAGTCTTGGGGGGTGGCAGGGATGTCCAGGGGTGTGGGAAGCCGGTCCAGGGGTGTGGGAGTGCTGTCCAGGGGTGGGGGTGGTTGTCCAGGGGTGTGGTAGGGGCTGTCAAGTGGGGTGAGGGGGTGAGGAGGTGTTGTTCAGGCGGGTGGGGGTTGTCGAGGGGTGTTTGGGGGTGTCCGGGGGTCGGGGGGAAGTCCAGGAGTGTGGTGGGGGCTCCAATGGGGTTGGGGAGGGTTGTCCAAGGGGTATACATGAGGGTGGGAGCTCCAATGGGGTGGGGGAGGGCTGTCCAGGGGGTATACATGAGGGTGCGGGATCCAACGGGGTGGGGGATGGTTGTCCATGGGGTATAAATGAGGGTGGATGCTGTCTAGTGGGTAAGTTTTATATGTTATCTATTTACATGCTTATTTTTGATGTACTTCTGTTTTTGTGATATGATTTCTTGATTTATTTAATGGTTGATTCTGGTGGAGAGAAGATCACTGCATTCTGTTTAAAAACATATTGGGTTTATCACGTCGGTTATTTAATAACCGACGTGATAAAATGCCTAGAAAATATTTTATCACGTCGGTTATTTAATAACCGACATGATAAAAGGCCTGGAAAATAGTTTATCACGTTCGTTATTTAATAACCGACGTGATAAAAGGCCTGGAAAATGGTTTATCACGTCGGTTATTTAATAACCGACGTGATAAAAGGCATGGAGAATGGTTTATCACATCGGTTATTTAATAACCGACGTGATAAAGGGCCGGGAGAATGGTTTAGCACATCGGTTATTGAATAACCGAAGTGCTAAACAGCCTAGACAATGGTTTATCACGTCGGTTATTGACTAACAGACGTGATAAACCCCCTCCCACCTGTTTATCACGGCAGTTATACAATAACCGACGTGATAAACCCCCCTCCCCCAGTTTTTCACATCGGTTTTATATGAACCGACGTGATAAACCACGCTCATCCCGGTTTATCACGTCGGTTCTTGTAGAACGGACGTGATAAACCACCCTCACCCTAGTTTATAACGTCGGTTCGATATGAACCAACGTGGTAAACCCCCTCACCCACTGTTTATCATGTCGGTTGTTTAAGAACGGACGTGATAAACCATTGTCCAGGCCGTTTATCACGTCGGTTCTTCAATAACCGACGTGATGAACCATTCTCCAGGCCTTTAATCATGTCGGTTCTAAAATAACCGACATGATAAACCATTCTCCAGGCCCTTTATCACGTTGGTTCTAAAATAACCGACGTGATAAACATCGCTATTTTATGTTTTTGACGTCGGTTTTTAAATAACCGACGTCGAAAACCTTATTTATAACGTCGCACGTATTAACGTCGGCTATAAACCGACGTAAAAAATTAAAAATAACCGACGTAAAAAACGTTTTCTGCACTAGTGAAACCACATTGTAGGAACATCATCGTTATGGAAACACTATTCATGAACATGAAATTTGGAAAAGGAAAGACACTATTCACGCACCTCGCCGTTCGTGAAACATTGTTAGGGAATTTGAAATTTGGCAATGGAAAGAGGATACCATTAGAACTTCACCATTATGGATACAGATTTCATGAACAGAAAATTTGGAAAAGGAAAGAGGATACTGTTGGAACCTCAATGTTTTAGAAAAACACTTCATGAACCAAAAATTTGGCAAAGGAAAGAGGCTACCGTTGGAACTCACCATTGCGCTATTCACATAAGGTTTCCATTTCACAGTTCACCTAAGGCTACCGGTGACACTGTTAACATAAGGATACTATTTCACTATTAATAGAACCATAAATTTTGGAATAGTGTTTGGGATAAGACACCTTGACCTCCTGAAACATCTCAGACACAAGATGTTCCATAAGGAATGGAACAGAGTGGTTTGGGCCATTACAGTCTCTCTCAAGTCAACATGAAGAGAGAAATAATTTATTTTTTGGTAAATATATTGTAGCACTACCATATTTCATAGGGTGATGGGAACATTAATGACTATGATTGTTGTGATGATTCTTTTAATAAAAGGAGACATAGCTAGGAGGACAACTGGACGAGTTAGACTAGCTAGAAAGAGTGTGATGTGGATCCAACCAGGGAATAGAAACAAAACTATGATTAATCTAGGCCATTGGAACAACTGGATATATGGTCTAGAATTAGTCTTATGGTAATTAAATAAAAATACATATCCATTATAAAATAATCATGAATGAAAAGGAGAAATAAATCATCCACATGAATAGTTTCCATGCATGCACCAGAGATCATGCTCCATGAACACACACAACATGTAATTCTGATTTAAAATATAATTTATTGAATTTAAATGAAACTTATGTTGAATTTTGATTAAAAATAATCACCTTTAAATAAAACTAATTTAAACAACGTTTTCTCACAACCAAAATTATCACATTGGGACCAAATTAATCAATTCTAAAAAATTTGTGAATTTAGAGAGTGGGACAACCTTTTTTGGACTTTCTATTGCATTGTTACAAATAGGTAACATTTTTACACTCAATGTCTAAGATTCTATACATCCCAAAAATATTAACTATAATTTTTACATGATTTTTCTTCAATAGAATCCATTATAATTAATAATTAAAATATATATCAGTTCTCATAGTGAGCATACATTCTCATTGTATATAATGATTACACATTAATCAATCATATTAGCCATATTGTTTCCATGATTGATTAATTCAATGATATATACTCTTCCTTAGTAGTGGAATGGTAAACTTAGGATCACATGTTGAACTTCCCGAAGCCTAGTCCTCTATATTCTAAAACTAAAAGTCCAATGAGTGAGTTACGAGTATCAAAATTTGTATCACAATCAAATTATAGATGGACCACAATATAATCATGGAAATATCATTTAATATATATTGATTGTACAATATTACTAAAGTAGAAAAATACAGAAGGATCCAATTTAACAAATGATAGTTATTGTCACTAGGATTACCCATAATCCTAGTAATTTTACACTAACACAGCCAATATTTGGACAATAATAGATAATAGAATACATATTATTACATAGAACAATAGAATAATGGATCATATTCATGAAGGAAGACTCAAAATCATTTTTTGGGGACTGTTCTAGGGGCTAATTTATGTTTTTCCCTAAAGGAATACTAATAGGTGTAATGTTTTCAAATAACTACATTTTCTATAATTTATTTGTATAAACATTCTGAGATAAGTATATGGTTCAAGAATTCCTATCTTTAATTATTTCCATACAAAATATTTTATTAGTATATCCCAATTATTTCATTTAAAATATAGAGTTCAATTATATATTTACATAATTTATAACTTTAATATTATTATAGATCAATATAATTTCATCAACAAATATTAGTTCCTAAAATAGAATGTTTATGTGATTTCAGGTTCACAGATACATCGAACATACTACTAAAAAAAATATATCATAGAAGTGTCAACCCATTTGTAATGGTACCAAAAATATTGTTTATGTCTATATAAGTACTTCTTATGAATGAAAGAAAATGATTATGTTTAAACAATTTTAATATACAATTTAGAGGATTTATATAACTTATTTCATCAATAATACCATGTAATAAAGTATATTATAATTCTAGTTTCTCTATATGAAAATCAAACATGGCCGAAAACACCACAAGGATTCTAATATATTAATTTTTAACTACAAGGGATGTGATCTCACTATAATCTATACCTTCATGAGAAAATAATATCATAGAAACTATATACAATATACATTTTTTATTATATTATCTAACACTATAATCATTTTTCTTGAATATCCACATAGAACATATAATTATATGGTGATGATGATTGGGCATCACATCCTATGTTCAATTCATAATAAAAAATAGCCCCTAATTCAAATAAAATTTCCATTAACTGGAATATTTGGATTTACTATTCTTATTATAATACATAGGTTATGCATTAAATAAGTCAAATGAAACATAAAATTCAAATGTGACTACATTTTCCTAGTTAAACTATGTTTGATGCCTGATTATTCTTCTATCCCTTCAAACATTATAATTATATTCTCCATGATTATATTTCTATTGTGTTAAAGGTTCATAATATTAAATAGAATTAGATGAAACTTGAATCCAAAGTATATGAGGGGTAGAGACATTCTCATTACATGTATGTTCTTTAGATTACAAGGGAATTCCAACACATTTTGATGGAAGAGTTATGTTAGGAGACTCCCCATCATTATCTAGAGAGTCTATGAATATTGTACTTATTCTAGTATAGAATCTATAATCATGAAGCACTATATGATGACTAAGGATATGGTTTTGATAACATGGTTTATCATTCCACATGAGGTAACCCTTAACACCCTCTTGTTATCCCACAAATCTACACTTTAATTGCCTCAGAGCTAGATTTTCATTCATTTGATGATAAAAGGTTGTGTATCAAAAAATCCCAAGGTGTAAAATAAGTTTGTCGAACCATTGTAGATTTATTTATTTTTTGTTTTAAAATCACTAGAAGATGATGGGATATAGTTCATCAAGTTGACATCTATGGGGGTAGCATTGGACCACATGGAATTAATGAGATTAGAATGGGTCAACATGAATGTTAATATTTCTAAGATAGTCCTATTATTAATTTACAGTAATCCTTTTTTGGGAGGTACACAATAGTTTGTAAACATTTAGTTGCATCATATTCATTGAAATCTTGGAATTTATTAAAAAAAAATTCAAAAAAATTATAATTTGTTATTATTTTTAGTTTCTTACCCATTTCACATTCTACACTAGATTCAAATTTTATAAAATTTTCAAACATATTATAAATAAAATTAGTATATAAATAAAAAAATTCCTTGCATAGTCATCAATAAAGAATATAATGCAAAAACCTACACCATGGGTAGTAACCAAATACAGAACCCAATTCATAGAGAGGACACACTAAATGGGTTCTATATCCATATATATTGACCTATTAAAGCTAACTCTTCTAGAATGACCAAACACACAATATTCACAAAATTTAATATTACTAGGAGTGATGTTAAATAGAAGTAACTCTTTTAAAATTTCATCAGGTCCATTGAAAATAAAATTCCTTGACTATTAATGATAACAGTTAGTACTATCTATACCTAAATCAATAAGAGAATTTAACTTCTCTTTATAGACCCTAGCATCAAACACATAGTCACCATTCAAAATGTAACTTTCTAGAATTATATGGATCCTTGTGAAATCCCAATACTTCCAGAGAATGACCTAAAAGTATATCCATTTTGATAAAAGAGTCCTAGGGAAAGTAGGATTCTTTATGGTTTGGGTACCCTCCTTAACTCATTATGGGGTTTAACAGTCCTATAATAAATCTATAATGAATCTTTTCATTTCCACATATTATGAAAACTTCTATTATTCCCTAGGAACACCACGCCTGATTTAATTTCCTATAACACTATAATGTACTCCATTCAATTACACATGTGGAAAGAATATAAAAAATACAGGATCCATTCATCAAATATAAAAACAAGATAACCATTTTACATGCCAATAGTGTAAACTAATAATTTATGGTGATTATTATTTCATGTATAGTCACTTTTCGGTTAATACTATTCTACAATATGTGACCTGGTTGTTTATATTGAAATTATTTGATTTATTTGTTATTGGATTTAAATCTATATTTTTTTTGATTAACAACATTCTCTCATTCTACCCAAATAATCACTTCATCCACTGGCATTTATACCCTCACCCTCATTGATAGCATTGCAATTCCACTGAATTTATCAGGAGAGTAAAAATGATTCAACTTCTTCAAGAGTAATAGTGTATTTTCCCTACATCATAGAATATTCAACAAAATTAAATGCTTTTTAATGATGTTAAATGTATTACGTATTGGTCTTCATCATCTAATTTGATATCTATGTTGGCTATAAAAAAATAATGTTTTATTTAATTCGTTAATTTGATACCTGAATACAGTTAGAGGACACATTTTAAAAGAATAATTTAAAATTTTATTCTTTAGACTTCTAACTATTGTTGTTGGTGGCCTAGAACGAACTACATTGTACTTTATTCATTAATAAATGCCTTAGAACATCTTGATTGTTCTTCTGCGTGACATTGTTTGTGATAATGTCCTAAGGAAAATAGTTTCATTAATGGGTCAGAGCGTATCCCTGCTATGATGAGAACTCAAAAGTGCCATAACATTGTTCTTGAATATATGTTCTATGGATGGATGATATTATTTGAGGGACACAAATAATATAGGCCATTAGGGGTGAGGACTCATAAAACATTGAGGCACCTTCTCATGGTGTGCGCCCTTCGTAATATCCAGGAGGATATTATGAGAACGAGACCCGCCAGTAGGAAATCCACATTTCATAGTGTCTTTGGATGTTCCTATCTTCAGACGTGTGTATTGGTCCATATAAATTAAGATTATTATTAAAGGGTATTACAACTCGCGCACATAGATGTATTGACGAAAACTACGATGACACACTATTCATATCGAGGTAGGATACATTGGGTGAATCATGAGTAATACTACATTAATAGATAATGGGAGAAAGGATTTGTCCCTTCTGTTTCATAACAGAAGTGGATATCTCAAGCCCATTGATGGAATTGATATAGCCTAAATAAATCCATGTCCATGGTAAGGTATGGGTGAGTTCAATTCCGAGATGTCAATAAAATAATAATTGAGCACATGGGTTGATGGAACAAGCATGCAACCGCTTGATTGGAGATATCGAGACAAATGGATTATATTACACGGTAAGCGTTCGTAGGAGGTGACACATCATTTCAGCGTTAAATTCGTTCTCTATGGATGCCTTGACGTGTTGGTAAACACTAACCTTGGACTTTAGGCAGGCTCTGCCTAATGCCACTAAGAAAGAGGCCTATAGGGTCACACACTAACTATGTCCATGTATCTCAGTTAAATATTAATTTAACAAGTTCAATAAATATTATTCCCGACTGTGGTTTAATAATTATTAAAAGATGCCTGATCACATTCATTTTGACACTAGTTATTCAAGAGAATATATTGTGGGAGAAAAAATATATATATTTATTAGTGAGTAATGTGGTTACATTTATTTAAGAAATAAATAGACATTACTCAAGGTCTAATAAATATGTTGGAGGAAATAAATAAAATGGAAAAATAAAATTAGACACCGTGTATATTTATATACACGCAGTGTAGTTTTTTTGTTCGGGATTCATGAGAAAATATTGTTTATTTAAATAAATGATATTAAATATAATATGATGGGAGCATGTCAACTAATAATGATGGTCAACTTTCATTATTAAGACATGGGGTATTACTAATAATTAAATGAAATGATTAAATGATTTTGGGAAATTAATTCATTTTATTATTCTATGTATTATAATCCCAAATTACATTATTCTCATTTTAGGGAGAGCCATTGTTTTGCACAACATAATTTGGAAATACTCTCAAACCAAGAGAAAATTCCCTTTCCACAAAGAACACTGTCATGTTACGAGAGTGAGATCCTCCACCAGATCAAGGCGGTTGAAGGCAGGCATCACAAGTGAAGACTCTTACGTGCTAGCACCCGGAGATCCCTTCAGCGGCGTCCATAGATACGTAGAGCATGTGTGGATCACCACTAGAGGAATCCTGTACTTGGATTCTACAACACAACGACGGGTCATAGGATCATGACCGGAGACTCCAACGAATAAAGAATTACATCGAGGTAAATCTTATGAATTAATTAAATTATTTATAACCAACATATGATGATCCTATCTCAAGGGTTCCATGACTCTCCTTTTCATTTTCATTCTTTGTTCTATTCCGAAGATTCGGCATTTTAAATTGTGACAGATCTCAGATTTAACGTTGTTTAACGTTAAAATTAAAGTGGTGCAAACCCACCCAAGCACTTCCGCTACGCCCGAAACCTACATGTGGTATCAGAGAGGTCATATAATTGGTTATAATTATTTATTTCATCGTTGTTGATTTACACATTTAATATTTTATTTATTTCAATTCATGTTAAATCATTCAGGAAAACTGAATACTGAGATCTGTTCCTCCTCCCTTGTTTCTCATTCACCTCACAGAAACAAAATTTTATTTTAATATTGATTAAAATAAAATAGAGTAACTCATCCAGAGCAACCAAACATTCCTAGCCGTACAACACCAGAATACACGGCATGTATTCGGAAGTACACGCCGTGTAGTTTAGGTTCAATGCATTGAATGATCCACCAAATCAGGCCATGTATTGGATTCTTTATAAGAATTTAAGATACCATGTGTTGATGAGAAATAGGTGGCACATGGTTTCCGGATTACACGCTATGTGGTCCAACAGAACATGGAATGTAGTCCCTTCGGGTTAGGGTTGGACCGTGTACCCCATACACGGCCTGCCCGGCTGGAAACCGCGTAACGCGGAAACTACACGGCGTGTGTCCCACTGTACACGCCGTGTACTCCAAAAATTTCCAAAGTACATTAACACTCCATGTCCTCGGGCGTGTACTTCGGATGGACGGTGAGTAAAAGTACAAGCCGTGTATTCAGAACTGCACGCCATGTACTCACACAAATTACGTAGATTTATTAAAATTTATTGTTATATTATTCAAAACCTTGATACATGTACCATAGTGTAGGCGTAAAGCTGAGGCACAACACATGATAGATGTTATATATATATATGTTTAATTTAAATTCTACGTAATAAATGAGAATTCAACGGGTTTCCTCCATGGTACAAGTTACGTACAAGGATAATTTTAAATTAATTTATTTGTTTAAAATTATGATGGATGAAAATATGAAGGATGTTCAGAAAAGGGTTTAAGATAAAAGGATTGATTAATTAACAGTAATTAATTAATTCGATTATGATTTATCTTAAACAAGAATGATTAAAGAATTGAATGCTGGTTTTATTTATGCGTAAATATCGGTCCATTTATGGATGATAATGAGCTTGACCGAGACCATTTTATGTGACTGGTTTCTTTTAATTTATTTATTTAAATTAATTTTTGTTGGTCTGCGAGCCATCTCCTCATTAATATGTAGGGCATGCACGCCCGAGGATTATTTTATGTAAAACCCCATTTACCCCCACCTGCGTGTGAGATAACTGCATATGTAATGGATGGAGCTCCCAAGATAGTGGAGGCGGTTCAAGTCAGGATCCATGATGAGACCAATCCATGGAGATACAAAGGTGGACTGGTGGAAAGCTGTAAACAACGACCTGAATGGTTCAAGGTGTTTCTCCCCTAGGTCTTGGGTAAGTTTAATAATCACTAGATAAACTAACCAATAGATAAATCTCATGATCATACCATTTGTTTTATTTTTATCAGTAGCATGGTTTATTTATTTTGGGTGTGGTGTCACGATCACACAATTAATTAATTAAATGAGCAAGCAAGATGGAGCTAAATAAAACCGGCTTATATGTTAATATTAACTTAGACATGGTTAATCACTTAAGTATATCTTAATTAATATTAAAAAGCATGTAATCAAAGATAATAAAATGGAAATTTACGTATAAGGATAAAATCCCTCAAAAATAAATATTAAGTCGGTATATCCTTCCATAATCTTGGTTAGATTCGAACAATAGTTCAAAGTGCTTGACCAACCCTAGTTGGGATGCTTTCAATTATCAGGGAATTATAAATCTAGGTTCTGGGATTACTTGACTTGGGTCACATCAAGGTTTTAATGCTACAACAGTACTTGGTGTTATGAAGAGGAAAAGGTTGATGAAATCCTAAATAAAAGGATTTCAGGACTGGGGAGACCACTCAGCGGATCAAGGAGCTGCGAGTTAATGAAGTTGGAATTTGGAATGCCTACCTAAAACCCGTCAAGTTACTTGACCAAACCTAGTTGGGGTAATGGAAAGGGAAATATGGATCCATGCCACTAGAATATTAATGCAATAGATTATTCCGAAATCAATGGTGAGGGCTATTGGATTTTGTTAAAATCGTGGGAGACTAATAAGTATTAATTTATTTATTTGTCTCAATTTTTGTAATAAAGTACTAAATCTTTTATCATCTTAATTTGTAGAAAAGTCTAGAAAATGATGTCAAACATATCATTGTGAACCAAACATGATAAGGAAAACGTTCTCACCAGCACCATTTTTCAAGAGTGGAAGAGGCATTTATGTGCCATCCTTCACCACGAAAGGAAATTGTATGTGCTGGAAGAGCCTCTTCCAGTTGCTCCTGGGAAAGAGGATAGTGATGAAGAATTATCTCTCTATATGAAACACATGGATGATGCCATAGATGTCTAGTGTTTCATGCTATCAGCCATGTCTAATGAGCTCTTGAAGCAACATGAAAGAATAAATCCATATAGAATGATGTCTCACCTTAAGGATCTCTACTAAGAGAAGGACAGACAATAGAGGTATGAGATCTCCAATGCTGTGTTTTCAACTAATCCTAGAGAGTCTGCACCAGCTGGGCCTCATGTAGTCAAGCTTATTGGCTACATTGAACGTCTGGACATCTTAGGGATTAAATTCTCGGATGAGTTGCGTACAAATATCATCCTATCATCACTGCCCAAGACCTTCTCTAGCTTCATTTTCAACTATAACATCAGCGGTAATGAGAAGAGTCTATCAGATATTCTGACCTTGATTCGATAGGTAAATAATGTCATGGGGCGTGACAAACCCCCTGTACATATGGTGAACAAGAAAAGGAAGGACAAGAAAAAGGGGCCAAAGTCTTATAAATGGCCTGAAGACCCTAAGCACTGTCCCTCCAAGAAGGGGATGATCTAGAGCCAGGGAAAGGAACATGAGGAAGTGTGCTTTTCATGTGGCATGCACGACCACTGGAAGAGGAACTGCACCCAGAAGCGTGGAGATGCTAATGGTTCATTTGTTATCGAGTGAAATATTTCTATTTCTACACATTGGGTATTAGATACATTTGGTGGGGAACAAATATATATTCAAAATCAGGAACCATGTATATTTATAATGATCGCCAGAGGATAAGTGGATCTTCGAGCTACTAATGGCACAAGGCTGGATGTGTTTGTTATTGGCCACTATCACCCCTCATTTCCAACAGACATGATTTTGGTTTTACAAAACTATTATTGTGTGCCTAGTGTTACCAAGAACATAATTTTTTAATCTAATTTGGATATGGATGTATTTTTTTCATTTTTGGAAATAAGGGTTGTCTCTTTTATAAGAACAACGTTTGTTATGGTATGTTACAGTTGAATAATTTTTTGTATGTATTAAATTACGAAAACCAAGTTTTGGAAATGGATAATGAAACAAACACACATGACTCATACATCACCCAGTTATGGAATCACTGCCTTGGTCATGTGAACGAGAAGCGCTTGACAAAGAAATGCCAAGATAACTATTGATCCTCTATGGATCTAAAACCACTTGATAGATGTCATGCTTGTTTATAAGGAAAAATGACCAAGAATCCTTTTGGTAGACAAGATGAAAGAGCTACAGAGCTTCTAGGATTGGTACACACGGATGTATGTGGACCATATCCAGTAGAATCTTGAGGTGGATATTCATACTTTATTACTTTTTCTGTTGATTTGAGTAGATATGGATATGTCTACTTAATGAGGTATAAGTCATAGTCCTTTTATAAATTTAAGGAATCCATGAATGAAGTAGAGAACAAGCATGGTAAGAAGATAAAGAAATGTTGATCGGATCTAGGTGGAGAATATCTGATCCAAGAGTTCATCGATCTTCTATGGGAGTCTGGGATTCTATCTCAGCTCACTCCTATTTATACACAATAGTGGAATGGTGTTAGTGAAAGGAGGAACCACAACTTGTTAGACATGGTGAGGTCGATGATGAGTCATGTGGATCTTCCATTATCCTTTTCGGGATATGCATTACAAACTGTAACATTCACATTAATCCGAGTACCAACTAAGGCGGAAAATGAAATTCCATTCGAGTTATGGAATTTAATGAAACCCAATTTTTCGCACACATGTGTATGGGGATGCGTGGTGTTATTTAAGGCCTTATGAGGAAACAAACTACAACCCTTGGGCACGAATTTTATGTTTATAGGATATCCCAAGGAAACTAAAGGATATTACCTATATAACCCTGAACACAAGAAACTGACTGTCGCTAGGAAAGTCATCTTTCTTGAGAGGGAGCACATCCTCAAGATGGATAGTTGGAGCAAGATTGACTTAGATGAAGTTGATGCTCAAGATACACATGATTTAGTATAGGAACAAGTTCCACAAGTCCCCGTGGAAGAGGTTCTAGAAACAGAAGTACTGTGTAGAAGCTCAAGGGAGTTAAGGGAACCAGAGAGATTGGATTCCTAGTCACCGAGGATGGTGAATCATTATTGTTGGACAATGATGAGCCTCTCTTCTACAAGGAAGAAATAGAAAGCTCAGAAGCTGCATGATTGCAAGAAGCTATGAATTCTGAAATGGATTCCATGTATCAAAACCAAGTTTGGGTTCTGGTCTATGAGCCAGTTGATGTAATTCCTGTTGGATGCAAATGGGGATTCAAAAGAAAGATGGACATGGAAGGTCAATTTAGCACCTATAAATCAATGCTAGTGGCTAAAAGATTCAGACAACATCAAGGAATAAACTATGATGAAACCTTCTCGAAAGTTGCCATGTTTATATCCGGATGAATCATACTTTCCAAAGCAGCTTACCATGACTATGAGATTTGGAAAATTGATGTCATAACAGAATTTCTTAACGGGAACCTTCAAAAAGATGTCTATATGACACCACCAGATGGGTTTGTGACCCCAGGTGAAGCCAAATGGGTTTTCAAGTTGTAGAAATCCATTTATTTATTGAATCAAGCATCCAGGTAATGGAACATTCGATTCGATGAATCCATAAATTAATTTTCATTTTTTAAGAACGAATGTGAGCCATGTGTTTATAAGCGGTTTAATGGGAATGTGGTCATCATCCTAGTGGTATATGTTGATGAAATATTACTTATTGGAAATGACTTACCAGCCATACAGTCAATTAAGGACAGGTTGAACAAGTGTTTCTCCATGAAAGACACAAGAGAAGTAGCCTACATTCTAGGGATCAAGATCATTCGTGATAGATCCAAGAGGCTTCTTGGACTATGTCAGGGAACATACATTGACCAGATACTAAAGAGATTTAGTGTGGAAAAATCCAAGAGGGGATTGGTTCGAGTGTCATATGGCATACATCTTTCTAAGAAAATGTGGCCCCAGGCATAACAGGAGAATGATAGGATGAGTAAGATCCCATATGCTTCAGCTATAGGATCCATCATGTATTCCATGTTATATACCTGGGTTGATGTAGCCTATGCACTGAGCATGGTAGGCAGATATCAAGAAGATATAGGATAACTACATTGGGCTGATGTTAAGAATATCCGTAGGTATCTAAGAAGGACTATGGATATGTTAATGGTGTATGGTGGAGACGAGGACCTTGTCATCAGAGGGTATGATGATGATGGTTTCCAGAAAGATCAGAATGATCTGAAGACGCAATCTGGATATGTTTTCTATCTCGATAGAGGAGCTGGGAGTAGGAAGAGTTCAAAGTAGCTAGTTGTCGCCGATTCTATAGAAAAGTATGAATATATAGCGGATTCTGATGTAGCCAAGGAAGCCGTCTGGATTTGGATCTTTTTCTAGGATCATGATGTGGTGCCTACCAATAAAGATCCCATTACATTGTATTGTGATAATATTGTAGTGGTGTCTCTTGCAAAAGAACCAAGGTCACATCAACAGACAAATAAAATACTCCGGAAGTATCACCTCATGAGATATTTCTATCAACGGGGTGAAGTTGCAATGAGAAGAGTGTCGACGAAAGAGAATGTGCCGGACCCCTTGACTAAAGACCTATCTCAGTAGAAGCATGAATATCATGTGAGAGCTAGCGGGTTAAAGGTTGTTAGTAGTTAGCTCTAGTCCAAGTGGGAGTCTGTTGGAGTTTGTGGCCTAGAACCATCTACATTGTACTTTATTTACTAATAAATACATTATCACATCTTGATTGTTCTTCTGGGTGACAGTGTATGTGATAATGTCCTAAGGACAGTAGTTGCATTAATGGGTCATAGCGGATCCATGCTATGATGAGAACCCGAAAGATCCATATCATTGTTCTTGAATATAAGTTCAATGGATGGATGATATTATTTGATGGACACAAATAATACTGGCCATTAGGGGTGATGAATCATAAAACATTGAGGCATCTTTTCATGGTTTTCACCCTTGGTAATAACCAGGAGGATATTATGAGAATGATACACGCCAGTTGGAAATCCAGATCACATAGTGTAATTGGATGTTCCTATCTGCGGATGTGTGTATTGGTCCATAGACATTATGATTATTATTAATGGGTATTACAACTCGTACACTTAGATGTATTGATGAAAACTATGATGAATCACTATTCGTATCGAGGTAGGATACGTTGGGTGCGTCGCTAGTAATACTGCATTAATAGATAATGTGAGAAAGGATTTGTCCATTCTGTTCCATAATGGAAGAAGATATATTAGGTCCTTTTATGGAATTGATATATCCTAAATAAATCCATGTCAATGGTAAGGTATGGGCGAGTTCAATTCTGTGATGTCAAAGAAAGAATAATTGAGCACATGGGTTGATGGCACTAGCATGCAACCCGCTTGATTAGAAATATCAAGACAAAGGAATTATATTGCACAGTAAGCATTTGTAGGAGGTGACGAGTCATTGGGGTGTTAACTTCTTTCTCTATGGGTGCCTTGGTCTATTGCTAGACTCTAAATATGAACTTTAGGCAGGCTCCACATATTTCCACTGAGAAAGAGGCCTAGAGGGTCACACACTAAGTGTGTCTATATATCTCAGTTAAATATTAATTTAACATGTTAAATAAATATTATTTTCGAATGTGGTTTAATAATTATATTAGGATGCCTGATCTCATTTATTTCGACACTAGTTATTCAAGATAATATATTGTGGGAGAAATAATATATTTATTTATTATCGAGTAATGCAGTTACATTTATTTAAGAAATAAATAGCCATTACTCAAGGTCTAATAAAAATGGTGGAGTTAATAAATAAAATGGAAAAATAAACACACAAATCGTGTATATTTATATACACGCCATGTAGTTTTTTTTGGGATTTGTGAGAAAATATTGTTTATTTAATTAAATTATATTAAATGTAATATGTTGGGCGCATGTCATGTAATAATGATGGACAACTATCATTATTAAGACATGGGGTATTACTAAGAATTAAATGAAATGATTAAATGCTTTCAGGAAATTAATTAATTTTATTATTCTAAGTATTATAATCCCAAATTAAATTATTCTCATTGTAGGGAGAGCCATTTTTGTGCACAACGGATTTTAAAAATACTCTCAAGCCAAGAGATAATTCCCTTTCAACCATGAATGATTTCAAATTATGAGAGTGAGATCCTCCATCGGATCAAGGCGGTTGAATGCGGACATCACAAGAGAAGGCTCTTCCACACTAGCACATGGATATCCCTTCAGCGAAATCCATAGATACGTGGAGCACATGTGGATCACCGCTAGAGTAATCCTGTACTTGGATTCTACAACACAACGAAAGATCATTGGATCATGATCGGAGACTCCAACAATGTAATAATTACATCAAGGTAATTATTATGAATTAATTAAATTAATTATAACCAACATATGATGATCCTATCTCAAGGGTTCTAGGACTCTTATTTTCTTTTTTTTCGTTCTATTCCAAAGATTCGGCATTTTAAATCGTGATGGATCTCGGATTGAACATTGTTTAACGTTAAAATTAAAGTTGTGAAAACCCACCAACGCACTTCTGTTGTGCCCGGAACCTATACTAATAAGGGTCTTGGTCATATAAACGACATTCATTTAGATAATACAACTGTAAAAGAGGACTCATATGAAACATATTTAAGAATTATATCCCCTAAAGATAAAATATTCCAATTATATACATTCCAAAGCATCTCATCGTGAACATCACCTTAGGTTATTATTATCTATCCATATTGGGATTTGGTGGATACATTATTTTTAGTACTAACAAGAGTTTCAATTAATTCATTCTAATATAGAAGTGAATTCAATTTGATCCACCATAGGTTAAATTTTTTTGATAATCAAATTTATTGATATCAAACATTGTAGATCCCATTGTTAATCTTAGTGGGATCTTATAAATGTTTTTGACAGGAAACATTATTTTGCTTTCCACCAATAATGAAATATGATCCAACGATGTCTAATTATGGGTTACAGAAATATAGGATAAAATTGAATTGTTATATATAATCAAATGGAAGAATATTTGATTAAAGCAAACATTTGGGTTTACAAGAACTGAATGAAAAGAAGACATAAAATAGTAAAGGACACCAATATGTAACTTGTTTCAGATAAAAATTACCCTATGTTAAAGATGAGAACAACAATATGTAAAATATTTTATCTTTACTGTGGTAATTTATCTTTAATTTTTACATTTTAAATAATTACCCAAAATTCTTTCATAATGTTGATTTAGTATAATTCAATTAAAAAAATAAAATACATGACATTAAAAATATTAAAATAAATAAAAATTAAACATATTTAAGGTTATTAATGAATTAATAATATGATCATGGAATGTTTAGGATATATTAAAATAGTTGAAATTGGGGGGCATAGCTGAGTGTTAAAGGCTCACTAAAATCTTACATCATACCCCTATTCAAATTTGGGTGGGAGTGAATTTTAGCCAGCATACAATGGAGCATGAATGTAGAAGATAGTTGGTGACCCCGACTTAACACATGTAGGTGGTGATAAAGGCATGATAAATTCATGGTGAAATAGGTAGTATGAAGAATTAATGATGTTGCACTGGTCCATTGGGCTACTTATTGGTCCTTTTGTCTATTTAAAGAGCTTAATTCCCACTGGGTCTTTTGGCCATGTAATGAATACATATGGCTTGATGGGGGGGGAGACTATCCCTTGGCGGATATGACCTTCCTTTTCGGCAAGTTTGTGTGGTGTGTGTGTGTTCAATGTAAATTTATCCCTAAGAAAAAAATATTTATAATAAAATAGTTTGTTCATATTTTACGTTTTTTCATGACGATTTAAATGTCAATGTAATGAATAGTATAAAATTTGATAATAATAATATTTTATAGGACTGATATTTTTTATAATTATTTTTAAATCATAAAAATCATAAATAAGTCCATATTTGATAATATATGTTATAAACATTCATCCTCTATGAATTTAAAGGATATTATGATTAATTTTCCTCTAGAATAGTCTTATTATATTATAATATTTTGATCAATTCCAAAAAACACTCATCTCTTCCTTTTATAAATAACAAAACTTCTCCTCATACCTTCTAAGACTTGTATCTTGTAAACTTACTAAAATACATTCCTACTCACTCTCCCAACATATAAGGAATTTTGGACTCAACAAAAGACACATTCCAGGATTCATAGTGGTTTCTATAAGGACATGACATTTTCGAGGTAACATTCTAAAACTACAACTTTTAATTTAGTTTCTTCTTTTAACATCTCTTAATCTATTTCATCCAAAAAAACATAATAAATAAATTAACATATATAAAATATAATTTCCTATTTCTGTTGGAATATTTTCAATCCATTCCTATTTCTCATCTCAACTTCTTTATTGAATGGATACCGATGTCCAAATTATAGCAGTTAACAATAACTTTGGCTGATGAGTTTTTTCTCTCCATTAACACTATCATTGATGGTCATAAAAACTATTATTATGGTTAATATTTTTTTAATAAGTATATTATAACATATTTCATGTAATTGAAAAAACAATATAGACTTAATATTATGTAAAATTAATATAATGCATGTTGGAAGGAAAAACCACCAATATAAACTAGGCATTTATAATTAACGTTTTATCAAATGAATCATCCTCATGGTAGAAAAATAATAATATATTAGGCCATAATATTTTTTCGATCATTGGTAATAAAATTTCAGTAAACTTATGGAATATTATTTCCATTCAATAAGATTTTCAATAATGATACAGAAGTGACCCGACTATGAAACCATGAAACAAACACTCCCAGAACGATGAAATTGATTCTTAAAACTCATAAAAATTGATATTATTACATTAAAATAACGTTATAATAAATCAAATACATGTTGATGAGGATCATAATAAATAAATTAATGAATCTAATTTTATTATCCGAGACATTTATTTCATGTTTAAAACACATTCAAACATTAGTTATGGGATCGCTATGAAGCTCAATATTTCAATTGAGTTGCACATTCTCAATTTTTTATTCAATTTATCTCTCCATTACTTATTTATACTTCATCTATATTTCATGTATATTTAAAATACATATATTTAGAGCTCAATACTTTATTCTTTGATGGGTAATTACAAGTTTTATAATACTCCTTTCTCAAATTTCTCTCGATAAGAAAACCCGATTACATGAAACTTCTCTATTTCTAACTTATATTCAAGTACATTCCATAAAATTATTTAAACCACCAATATTTTCCTAAAATAAATAAATTTATGTTGAGAATTTATTTTATTTCATTTATATTTTTAGGATAAAAATTATTCCCTTATCCTATTTAATGATTCATTATTCTTGTCCTTAAAATCACATATAAGTAACATATTTATATTGTACCTATCAACATTATTTATTATTTTGAATTAATTTGAAGAAAATTATTAATTATCAATTCATATTTTTTCTTTAATGTAAGACAATAAATTATATAAATCTATTATTTCATTTATACTATTAATATAGGACCTTTGGTTATGTCCTATGAAATGATTATGATACCTACTTCATACTATGAGTATCACATATGATTTGTTATTTACGTGTATCACATATACAAGATCATTGTATGATGGGTCTTCCTAGATTTAACAATGAAGAATTTTGTAACATATTATTCTCATGAGATGTTTTATATGGGATTATAGAGTAAACCTAACTTATTATGGTACTCTTAGAACCATGTGAAAAGTTATTGGGAGTTAGCATCAACTCTTGATTATAACATATAATATGTTTCTCCCAATTTCCACTGATTCAACGGTCATATGACTACATATATATATGTTATTATTCTATATTTTTATTTTTGAGACATTTAATTTATGTACTAATTTCATTCCTTCTAACTAAGGTTTTGAACATCATTCCCATGTATGTTATGTACTGGGTTTTTTTATCACCCCATTTTTCTTTGTATTCCACAAGTTATCCAATGATGTAATAAGTGTGAATAAGGAGTTAGGATCGCATTATTGATGTTAATTAAAGATTTTTTATTCTTTTTTAATTATTTCTAATTATTTACCATGTCTTAGGGCGACATTATATTTATAGAAACATCATTTATAAATCATGGATAATTATACATAAAAATAATAAAATACTTTGTGTAAAAAGGAATGGGTCTCTACTGTTCATGTCAGAGGAAAATGAAGGAATCCAATCCTTGGGAACTCTCATTTCTAATCATTGGAATAATAATTTCCCTCTTCCCGAGGAATTCACGAGTAAAGGGATTTCACTGGGGATGGAGGTGTTTCCCACCAATGAGTGTAGTCAACCATGGATTTCCCTTATAGGTAAACAATATAGTCCACTGGAAATAATTCCAGTACAGTATAGTAGGTAGAAAAGTGTGATCTGATTATTTTTGGTTATTAGTAATATAAAACATTTTTAAGAACCCAATGTATTATTATATCACATGAGAAAACCATGATTGAAACATAGGGAAACATAATTTTGGATATTCTTTTCATTTTATTGATTACCCTTTTATGTTCAGAGTCTCCGTTTATATTTGATCATTAGGTAAGTAACCACAGCTATTATTACTGTATTTCATAAAATATAATTTCAAGCAATAAATTTAATATGGTGTAAAATCTAAAACACAATTATTGTTATTAAAAACATCTCTTTTTGTAATTTTATTTCTTTGGTTGCATGTGTTCCTCGCTTAACCAAATTTAAATAAAAAACAATATAATATTAAAAAATTTATTAATATAATGTGACCATTATAACCCTGAAGTTTAATTGGATTTTATGAATGGGAATTAATATATTGTGAACTATATTTATTAATGATTAATAAATTAAAAATTAGTTTTTAGAAATGACATTATATTCTTCAAAAATAAGTTTCCATCAAAAAAATATTTTATTGCATTCTATCAGAAAATAAATATAGTAAAATTTTAATGTCTTATAATATTTATTTGAAAAAAAACATAATTTTTTAATAAATATAGAAAATTATATTTTGAATAAATTTTTAATAATTTTTTAAAAATAGTTGATATTAAAATGAATCGCGAAAAATAATTATTTACATTGAAAACACTATTTTATTTTTAAGAAATAACAAATTAAACTTTGATTTTGGATTATTTGTAAAAAAACTAATTTCATTATTTTTATTAATAACCTATTTTTTTAAAATAATTATATGGATAAATTTAGTATAAAAACATTTTATAGTTGTAATAACATATTCTAGAAAAACATTTTTTCTGTTGCATTTTTTAATTTTAATTTTAAATTAAATTATGCCACTTATTTGTTGTTATTTTTAAAATTGTGTTCCATATATTAAACAAGGAGTTCCTATTATTTAAAATAATATCATTAGATATTAATATCATTATGAACAGTAACCATAGTAATTTTTTCACTATTATTGAGGGTAAATCTAGTAATTAAATGTAAAAAATAACAGATGGTTTATAAAATTTCCTTAACACTTACTAAAATTATATTTAATTTTTTAATTTAATATATAATAAAACAGAAGTCCAAATTATAACCTTTTTTAGAATGTAGATTGACATTAAGTCCCTTGTACCAATTTATTGAAAGAAAATTTAAACATGTCACACTATGGTTTTAATAACTTTAAAATTTTAATTATGTTTTGATCTAAAATATATGACAGATTATAAATAGAAATTTGAAGATAAAATATTTTTATTCATGATGTTAATTTATTTTTAATTCAATAGGTAATGAATAATTACCATAAAATATTGCATAACATTGATGTGATAATTATGAAATTAATTGTAAAATCAAATAAATGGTATTAAAAACATTTAAATAAATATAATTTCAGATATTTATGGTGATACATGAATTATATAGATTATAATATAATTTTAATTATGTTATAAAATATATTCTTCTAGTTTTACTTATTTTCCTGATGATTTTAAAGGTAATGTACTGAATAGTTTCAAAGATTAAATAATGCTATTTTATGGGATTAAAATATTATTAAATTATTTAAAACTCATTAAAATATTAAATAAGGACCAAAGGGATAAAATATTGTCAAAATTTAATGTCATTAGATTTTATATTCCATTTAGAATCATTTATCTTTATAATAGTCATATATATTTTAATATTTTTATAAATTTTTTAAACTCCCCTCTCATCTAATGTTAAATTCAACCCCCTCTCCTAAAACCCTAAAAAAATTAAATATTGTAAAATATATTTATAAAATATCATCACCACACTACCCATGACTATATTCTTCTGGTCTCACTAAAAGGAAAATTTTGAGTTCCTCAAGGGGTTGTTCAAGGAAATGATATTCAAGATTTAAAATTCACAGGAATCCTCATTTAATTCATCTTCTTATTTATCTTATACTCAAATATTTAATATATAATATAATAAAAAATATTGAGTCATGTATATATTGAAAAGTTATAGTTAACATGTAATGATTTCTATCAAACCATTTTTTTGAACTGTAGTTATTCAGAGAATGGAAACCATTATCCATGTTATGGCGGATAACCATCTCAAGGGATAATGAGTTTTCATTTTCCATCAATACTTTCATGGATGGTCATAAAACTATTATTATGGTTAAATAATATTTTAATATATATATTATTTTTCATTTCTATTACCTTAATTAATATATATAAGTTAATATTAAATAATGTGAAATTAATGTGTGGTGGTCAGAAAAAGTGCCATAATCAACTAAACATTCATCATTAATGTTTTTTAAAATAAATCATCATTTTTAGAATGAAGTGGTGAATGTGACAACATATATTTTTCTAAGTGTATTAATACCAAATAATTTCACTTTTGTAATATTTTTTCCATTCATCAATAACATCCATAATTATACACATGTGAACTGACCCCGAAACCATGAAATGGGCACACCACAAATGAAAAAATTGAAACTTATAAATCATATTAATGGAAATTAATGAACATCATAAAATTAAAATAATTCAAATAAACATGGAATATATTATTAATTAGAAATTTATTTAATATAATTTTATTATCCCTGAAATTAGGTAAAATTTTATAATGAATTCATACAAAACCAAATGGATCCCTTCAAACAACCATATTTCCTTTGGGTTACACATTCTCTCTCTTTGATTAAATTTGTATATTAATTATAATTATTTAAATGTCATATAATTTCTTTATATGTATCAGAAAAACATATGTAGCTCAATTCAACTATACTTGATAGGAAATTACATGGTTTATAATGTTCTCTTCTCATTTTCATCTTGATATGTAAACCCAATTAAATGGAACTTATCTCATTCTTACCCATTTTCAAGTAAGAATCATAAAATGATTTAAAACCCAATATTTTTATAAAATATATTAATTTATCACTAAAAACCCATTTTAGTACATTTATTGTTTTATGAAAATAATTATTCATTTATCCCCTTCAACGAATATTTATTCATTTCCTTTAAGTAGCACATTTCCAATATTACCTAGCTACTATCATTCATGTCCTATATTAAATTGTTCATAATTATTCATGATGAAATCATATTAATTACTTAAAAAATTACCATGAATTATTTAAATATCATCATTGATGGATACAATTGTTATACTCACTTTGGTTATGCCTCATGACATGATTATGATACACATTTCATTCCATGGGTGACTCTTATTTTTCTTACTTATGTTTGATTATTTATTTGGTACACATATACCACAACATTTTAGGATAGGTGCACCAGGATAGCTCTATGATGAATTGTGTAATATATTATTCACATGATATGTTATGTATGGGGTTAGGGAGTAATCCTAATCCATTATGGCACACTTTCCACACTGTGATATTGTTTTGGAAATTATCCTTCACTTATGATTTTTTCATGTTATATGTTGCTTCCACATTCCAATGATTCAATTATCATTTGATTCCTTGTTCTATATGTTATAAAGTTATATATTTATTTATGATATAATCAATTTTTATTATCTTCTTAAGACTTCTAACATTTGTGACATGATTAATTCTCATTTTTATTCATTTACTATATTTTTAGGTCATCCATTTTGTCTATTTATTCCACATGTTATGCAATGCAGTGTAGGAGATCCTTCATATTTTGGATATAATTATGGATATTAATAAAAAGATGTTTTTTCTAGTTTTATTATTTCTAATTATGTAACAAATATTCCAAATAAGTTAGACTTATCGATCCTTTGTTTATATTTCTAGATTATTATGATTAAAAATCGTGTAATAATATTTGAAAAGGGGTTAGTTTGCTATAATATCCTCAATAAATCATGTAAACATCATATCAATGAGATCCATGATTTTATGAAAAGTCATATATTTTAACTCAAAACCCCAAAAATCTTATTTATAAAATAACATCATAAAAATGATGGGTGAAGACATAAGGACATTTTCCTGGGATGTCCACAAGACATGATGCAAGGAAGACCCATAATCCCAATATGATTACAAAATTCAATGGTGGAATGATAAATAAAATACAGAATTGGAATAACCATAATTATAGATAAATGAACATTAGAATATGAAATATTGTCCATACTATAAGATCTTTATAGAAAGAGACATTGTTTGAATCTACCAAGAGTCAAGTATGATCCTTAAAATCTCAAAGTGGGGGTTAGAAACACATAATGTGATACTAATGGCGGTTTATAGGGAAAAAATATAAGTGAGGGGTTTAAAGGTTGGCCAGAATTAAATTACAGGGCTATCCTTGATAAAAAATTAATAAGAGGTCACAGTCAGGCTAGTATCTTCCATCGGCTAGTTAGTGGACCACTATGTGGCTCATGAGCCCATGTTATATTGGATTCCAATAGAAATACCATTCGATAACGGGTGACTCAGTAATAGACAACCAATAGATTTTTATTAACATGATATAACACTATATATTCGTTTACATCAAGCATATACTCCTAAACACCATTTGACCCTGATTCCATATCCAAAATGAGACCTTTTAGTGGTGTGAACCATCATTATAAAATTATAAACCAAATTCATAAAACAACATCCCATAATAAATATTTGGAATTTACATTGTAAATTAAAAAACATTCATACACATGGTGTATTGTAGTGAATAATACAATTGATATGTTATTATCATGATTACTATTCCTATCACGCAAAATTAGGACTCATGATGTCACCACAACATTTGAATGTAGTGTTCTTGATATCACCTCAATTTAGTGGTTGTTTTCCTTGAAATCATCATGAAATCAAGTGATGAAAACTAGAAAGGAAATGTTATTATTGGATGATGCTTGTAAAAATACCTCATCACTCAATCATCATAGTGTCACTTAACCATGAGAAAAAGAGTATGATGTTGAAACATGTGATGGATGAAAGATTCATCTTACATTAATGTGGGATAATATATGGGAAAGTCCCAATATATGGTGTCCAAGAAACCATATATATCATAAAAATTATAAAACTAATGAATGAAATCATGCTAAAAATAGAATAATAATTTTATTATATAATTAATAATCACATATGTATTTTTAACAATGAATTTATGTCATAATTGTATAAGCATGGACTTAATGAATGGTATTATCAAAATGTTGGTGGGACAAGAACCACCTAAAGGTATCATTTTTGTAGTAATAAATTCATAATAAAATTTATATTTTTTTTCCACATACGAATTGATAAAACATATCATTATCCACATGAGGCATCTTATTCAATATTATAATGATGTGGTGAAAAAACATTTTGAGTTAAGCGATTTATGTATTCTCTTACCGACATCTATATATGTATAATACATTATATAATCTATATTTTATTGATGAAATATTTAATTAATAACAATATATACATATAATAACTTCATTTTGTCCCACATAAATTCCTTTATGTCTGGTTCGGGTCCTAAAATACAAGAAATTACGTAAAATTGGGAAATATTGTTGACTGATTGATGAAGATGAAATTTACAATTAGATGTAGAAATTATATATGTGAAAATATCAGAATTATTATCTTGTCAGCATCATCAACTAAATGGTTGAAATTATCCTAAAATATGGGGAATGTGTATCAAACTCCCAATGAGATACCTATCATCATCGTAAAGCTTAATTAATGGTATCTTTTTAATTAAATCAATCCAATGACTAGAAACACATTATATCAATGCTAGATCCTATAAATGGAGGCCATGTATAATTTATTAATCTAAAAGATCATTCTTTATCTCACCATCAGTGAAATGAAATGTATGTGTGTTTGATCACTATCTCTTTAGGTGGTCTGAAATGAATGGACTATTGAAAATGTCAATATAAAATATCATTATGCCATAAACCATGCATGTTGAATATGAGGGATTATTGAAACATGGGATGTGTTGTGATGGAAGTTGTGTGACCTTAATACACATAGGTAATAAACATGGAGACCCTATGATAAAGGGAGAGAAACCAGTATTTACTACTATGAGAGTAATGTAACGCCCACCATATCTACATTTAATATAATGGTTGTGAGTGATAAATTTCAGGGAGATGTTTATTAAGGTGATAAATTTTATCTTTTTATTACATAAATCTTGAGTTTTTTTTTAAACTTTCTTTATCTTTATATAGTTATTTTTAATCTTTACAAAGAGTCATATAATTTTGTCAAGAAAAATTTACTATTACAAAAATATATAATATGATGTCTACCTTTACAAAAACTAATATTTATCATGATAAAATATTAATTTAATATTTAAAATTAAATTTGATTCTCTATTTCAAAAAAAATTTAATACTAACATTTAATAAAAAACTATATGATATTTTTAAACAATTTCATTGATTTTTTAAATACAATTTTTTTGAATTATTGTAAATTTCTAAAAACAATTAAAGTTCATGGTGTTGAAGTTGGGGATTTTTTTTGATTTTTCATGAAGAAATAATATTATTTTATTTTAAAGAATAATACAGACATGACCATGTGAATGATCATCCTGGTCATCAAGGATTGAATATAAAAAAAATTATTTTTGATTCAAACTGAGATATATATTCCTGATCTATATTATATCAAAGTAAAATAAATTATCTAAAGAAAAACACGATCACAACTAAAAAATTAAAATGTCATGAAATACTATAATCCTAAAATATTTTAAAACCCTAAAGAATAAATTTTTTGACATTTCACCATAAAAAATATAGAATTAAATAATTTTCTTACATAGCCTTGTAAAAATACATGAACTTAATCATCATTTATTTTGATGTGGAGATCCTTCATTCCACATTGAGATTTTATCATGACTATTAAATTCAATAGAACATATAATAGATTTTCGACCCATTTCACATTCTCAAGGAATGACCATATATTTTCTAATTTGATATAGATTTGGATGTCATCAAGGGTGTATCTTGGTAATAATAAAGAACATTGATTGATGATCATTGGGAATGGTAAAATTATTTAAATCATTAATTTGAAACAAGGGTGCACAATAACAGTCAACTAGAGTGCTCAAGAGAAATTCTATGGTGAAAAATGGTTCAAAATATATGTTCATTGATTGAAAAGAAACTATTACATGTTCTTATGGATACCTTAATTCCTTGAAATAATTGCAATTATAGTACATCATTTCCTGTAACACTACAATATCATGAAAAATGTATAATGTGAGTGGGTTCTGACAATCTATAACCTCAAGGGGGCTACCTTCCTGATCAATTATTTGAACATGAATTGATTATAAATCTAATAATATGTTATCAATGTATCATTGAATGATAAGACTTCAGAACATTCCATGTTTCCTACCCTGATAAGCCTATTTGGAGCATTGAACAAATTACTCCACACAACTATATAATGTACCCTTTACTAATTTGTTGATCAGTATTTTATGAAGACCCTTGAATAACAGATTTATGAACTCCAAAGTATTAGGGGACATAAGTCCATATAATATACAAATAACATTTTCATAAGATCAACAATCCATTTAAATATACAACATGCAATCATTAAAAACGTGATTATCTATTCAATTCCATTTAATATTTACATCAAAATTAATTTTTTTGTTTCTAGTTCTAATATAATAAGACATCAATATAAAAATACATAGTCTAAAATACTCAAATACCAATAATCATAAGAAATTATAATCAATTTCATTATAAAAATTTATATTACCCCATTATTAATCATTTTATGGATATTACAAGAAATATTTGTTATGTAGTGTTGATAATAAGAATTTTATTCTAACCATAAAACTCCATCCATGTTAATGGCCTCTATAAACAATCAATGATGATAAAAGATCAAATACACTACATGGACTAGTGTAACACAAATGCATAAACATGAGAAAAACCAACCCCGTGATTTATAATTCTCCTCATCAAAAATATTGATGCAAGTGGGGAAAATACCAAATTACATGTAGAAATGAGTGGTAAACATGTATAATTTCTAAAAATTAATGCTTCATTGACATGAATGAATTTTTTACACTGAGTTAATGTTGTATACACTTCCTGAATATCCAGAAATTCCGTTAGAACTTTACCTTTATTCAGTCCACCCTGTTATCCTGTGATCCATAATCAATGGTGTTTAATTGATAAATGAAATGATTTTTGAGAGAAAATACTACCATGAACCATGGAATAAAAGTTCTAAAAATAAATCTAATCACCATGAACTTTTAGAATTTCCTTAATTCATTCAAATAATTACTATTTGATATACTGTATTTTAAAAAATATTTTATTTATTCCAACATAATGAATATGTGATTTTATGAAAATTTTCTTATCATCTCCAAATTATATGATATAAAATATTCATTTAGTTAAAAATAATCTTGTGATAGGATTCTGTGAACATATTTATTTGGCCCTTCAAATTAATTTATCATGTAACATGAAAAAATTATCGTATATTTACTATATTTGAAATTAATATTCTACCTCATATTTATGACACTTATGGATGTATTTACCTTTATTGGAGTCATCCACCACAAATGGAAAATTCTTTTCTATGTGGTATTTCTTAACCAAGTTGTTCAATTATATTTAAATTTCAAAATATCACAGAAAATATAAATTAATATAACTTGAGGTTGTTGTGATTCCAAAAATTAATATTAACTAAATAGTTATTTTATTGAAACCACTAATAAAAAACTTATTTACATATCATTCCCACAACTGTAAGAGTAAATAATGGAGGATGGTTACCACTCACAAATTCATTAATATTTGTCAAAGGATCCTCAGAATATCAATTGACCACATCTTTTTCAAATATATCATCTATTTTTTACATCATTAGATACTTTATCATTTTTTAAAGTCTCATTTAAAAAATCATGAATTTTTTATTCGGAGTACTTCAAATGGGTTTTCCATATTCTGATCATATTTATTATAATTAGTTTATGGTACTAGACTCATAT
Organism: Viscum album; assembly: GCA_963277665.1. Lineage (NCBI taxonomy): Eukaryota > Viridiplantae > Streptophyta > Magnoliopsida > Santalales > Viscaceae > Viscum > Viscum album. The sequence goes on from OY728161.1 coordinate 979,809,237, forward strand.
GGTATGGAATTGAATGATATTTTTTTAAAGTGCTATCTTCAAAAAATTTAATATAACATCCATAATATTGTTATGTATAGAAGGGTGCCCCCCAAAATTAATAAAAATAATGACATATAATTCCATTAAAAATTTGTATTTTTGTGTCCTAAAATGATGAAGGATCCACCCAAACCTCATCATCAAGAAAAGGATAATGTTTGAGCTATAGATGATAATAATATTAAATATATTGATATTTAAATGAATTAATGACTTTTCCTTCCCTTTTTTTGAGTGAATTTGAATCTTCTTACAAACTTCATCTAATATCATAAATTCAAATGGATTATACTCTTTTGCAGGTGGAATTTTATATCCCAAACAACATTCATTATAAATTACTTAAAAACTAGTTTTTTAATTCTAGTTTTTATCATTCAGCCAATAAGTTCATTTCCAACACATATTATGTTTGAATTTTTTTTAAATATTTTTATAAAAATATTTTTATTATATATCTATAATAAAATAGTGTAAAAAATATAAAAGATATGATTTTTAGAATAATCTTATAAGCATTAATATTTGAATATAAAATTAAATGGGAAATAAATTACTAATTGTGAAACAATTAAAAAAATTTCTTAAAAAATATGTCATCTACAAAGTGAAAAATGTGTGAATCAAATTAATATATAGAGGAACACCATATTAATTAATTATTTATATTGAAGAAACTACGCATTATGTATGTTTATTCAAAAATATCAATAAATCCTCAATAGTGTAAAAAATATTTTAATGTTAGCGAATGAAAGGAAAAAAACCAATACAATTAAATATAACAAGGTAAAAAACTATAAAGAGAAGAAAAAAGTAGTATAGAAGAATTCCTCGTCTCCAAAAACATAAAACTAGATTAGTAGAATATATAAACCCAAAGAATTATTCTCATCCTATAATTTTAAAACCAAGAAAATAAAAGACACTCTTCAAATATAACAGTAAATTTATACCAGTTAATCATATCAGATGATAAATCCTTCAGAACCCCAAGATGTAATCCATTAAAAACATTCATAATGTTCCTTACCACCTACATAAATCAGGTTCCATTTACTATAATCTCCTCCCCCAATTTGGAGTGAAAACACCCACAACAATCACAACAAGACATACCATATTTCACAAGAATCCCATATGGAAGAGATTCATTAACATTGATCATAAAATATCATTAGTGGTGGTAATGTCCAAAGGCCACCTAATTTTTCGATATTAATCAAATGAGAAAGAATGTATTTTTTGTAATAAACATCCACAAATCCCCTAACATAATAGACCAAGACACCCAATAAAGGGAGAGATTATTGAGACATATCACATTTACACTTCATTCTAGGATGTAAGTGATGGTTAAAAGAAGTTTAACATCAGAATATAAAATAAAAATCAACCAGAAACCCATGATCTATTTCATGAACATGTTAATTGAAAGATAGTATTAGTAATGAAATGGGAAATCCCCTTCACAACAAATTTCAGACATAAAATAAAAAACTACAATTCCAATATTAATTGAAATGTTTTAAATAATAATAATAATAATAATAATAGTAAATGTCTAAATGGGGGGTAAATTTCAATGAAAATCATATAGTATTAGAATTAATTAACTCAGTGAGTCTCAACCCTGAGACATCACAATGAACCCCTATGGGGTGATATAAAAAAGAATCAATTTTGAGGAAAATAGTAATAATAATAATTATTATTATTATAATTTTGGTGAATAATGACTTGATATTTCCTCAATTTGGGTTCCCCATACTTTGATTCCAATAACCAGTTCTATACAACAATTCAACTGTAGTCACTTTTCTTGAGGCTGGCACTCATTCTTTTTTAATCATATATCTATACATTTATAAATATAATAATATTTATATATATTTTCTAGGATATTTATTATATAATAATTGTTAATAAAAAAATATAAAAATAATATATATATATATATATCGGAATTATTATTTATACTATAATTCATATTCGTGACCACAATTTTATGGTATCCAAAGGGGGTATTAGCACCATCCAAATTTATGTTTCTAATACTAGAAAAACATTCTGGATTTTTTTTCATATTTTTATAATATTTCCCACTTCCCTAATAAACAACACAAGAGTACCACCCACCACCCTTTCACACTTTGTCAGTCCAAATATTCCATGAACACTACTAAGAAACACAACTAAACCTTGTATTTAATAAATTTAACCCTTTTATATCCACTCAACACACCTTTACACAGCCCCACTCACCCGGAAAATATCTCACAATCGTGCATTTCCATGTTCAGTGGGTGAAATATTTATGTTACCCCCTTGTCTCCCCAGTAGTTTTTCATCATCCTTGTATGGTGGGTGTAATATTTATGTTCCCACTTGTCTCCCCCACATCACTATTTCATGTACCACATCTAATGCCAAAAACCACATATTTTGGTTTAATACATTTTGGGGGTCCCGAACTACAACCGCTAATTAATTTAGAGATGAACCAAAAATGATGATCATTTAGTGGTCACTAGGTGGTCACTGAAGGGATTTATTAACTACTTTTGGTAGTTGATAAATCCCTTTTTTCTATTAGTTATTTATAAATATAAAGAAATTTATATATATCTAGTTTGATATTTATTATATTTATATTTATTATAAGATTTTTATTAATAATATAAATATACATAAAACATAAATATTTATATATATTAAAATAAATTATTATCTATATTTTAAATTTTACAACTATTAAATAAGTATATATTTTTTGTTATTATGTTTTTTTATTTAAGATATGTATATATAAAGATTTATGCTGTATTTTGTTTTCTGAACTAAATAATTTCACTTATTATTATAGGTATATTTGAAAATAAGAATATTATTAAAATATCATAGTACATATTTAATAATATTCTATATGAATTTCATATAATAATGTTCTGTAGTATGTTTCACATAGATAATTTCATACAAATTCCCTAATACGGTCAGATCCTTGAAATTATATGAAATTACACATAATTATATATCTATTATGGAATACCAAACTCTGATGAAACACATAGACTATTGACTATATGAAGCTAGTAATATAAATAATATGAGACATCTTCTCATGAATATATAATTTTTTAATATCCATGAAGAGAAATTATAATAATAGACTTTATTGTAGGACTTACACAGGGGTATGTTTAATAAAAAATTATTATCTTCTATCATGTGTGATGAATAATAGAATTTATAATTAATATTAGTTATATTCCTGACTTTTTAATTTAATGTAGGGACTATAATAGTGAATTCATATGTTTGTGGGAAGTAAGGTAAATTTTGTGCATCATGAATGACATGTTATTAATGAATAAGTAGAGAAATTATTTTCACATTAAATATTTATATTAGTCGATATGTTATACAATTGACTAAAATGTAACCATAAAATTAAATTATATGTCTATAGTGTAATGATGAGTTTATTTTAGATAGTCAAATAAAGGTATATCATACATATTGGTTAATGACATATATGTGTGACTTTGAGAATAAGATATTGTAATAAAGGGATTATATTATAGGACGACTTATCATTCATGGTTATAGATGTTATGACATTAAATTATATCTCTTGGGTTTCCTAACCCATTGTTATATAGTAAGATTCGGTTTATGGATACCTTCCCATTGAAAATGAGAAAAACCTTAGAAGGACAAACACTAATTATTTCCATTAATCTCAATAAAAATATACTAAAATATAAATTATTGGAATAAATATTATTTTCAATATCTGGGAATATATTTCTTTTTGATTTACTGACTACAAGTATTAACAAGGTAATAATGAATTAATTATTCACAAATAAATAAATTATTTATTTATGTGAATATCAAAAAAATAATTGTTTAATTGATTCGGAATGGAATAATTATTTTATTTTTTAAATATTTAATAATTATTTATTTTCTTAACTATAAATAGAATATTTATTTTTGGATTAAATATTTAATTAAATATATTTATGAGTATTAGATAAATGTTGAGGAGGATAATCAAGCTAATATAGTGTAGAGTGATAAATATTAATTTACAAGATGGTAAAATATAATTTGTCATTGTACTAGTTAGCACACAAAATAGAATAAAAATATTATTGTTACTATATTTTATGGTTTCATATTGAATTTATTATATTATTTAATAGTTGTTCTATAATTAAATAATATTATAACATTAATACTAACTCTATGAATAGATCACCATGTATAATTTTTCACATTGATCAATAATTTAGAATCATTGTGCCTAATCAATTTTTCATTAGATTCATCATTTCCTCATCTCATTACAAATGAAAATAATGAGAGATAATCCTTTATTATAAAAGATTTTTTATATGATAAATATGAATAACTAATGATAATGGATCCTTCATGCAATAACCTGACATTCTATCAATGTTGTTAAGAGATCAAAGGATCTTGTGTGGATCCATGTAAGAGGGACCCCACTTTGGGACCTCCCTATATATTTTTCACATGAAATGTGTGTCTTCATATTTATATGTTTATATATATATATATAATAATATAAATATATATTTTATTTTATATGGAAATTTGTATTTTATAATTTCTCGTGTATACACACATGCATACATATATACAGAAAAACATATGTATATATAATTTTTTTTAAAGTGAAGATCCCTTAAATAAATGATGAATAATATATAATAAGAGAATCAAGCTACATAGAAATTAATTAATCTAGAAATGATGTCCATTATACATTCCAAAAGAAACCAAATGATGAACCACCAGATTCTACTCTATTTTGATATATGATAAGGAACATGATGAGAAAGTTTGAAGAATATATCATAATTTAATCACAAGCTGTCAAAAAGAACAAAGGTTATTGTCTTCAGAAAAACATGAGCGTATAAAAACATGGAAATCATATTCTATGATAATAAACTCCCATACACAATCACATCAATACTCCAATCCAAATAGAATAGCATGCGACTCAACCACTTGAGGAAAAAATATAGAAATAGATGATTCATGGGATGTAGAAACTATCAGACTGATGTTGTCATGATGAATAATTCTGAAAACAACAATAAATTTCCCAGGTAGAGAGATATCCATTTCAACATTTCGGATTCCCACCAGTGGTTGGATCTGTCTATAGTTTCTAGGAACTCAAGAAGGATAAGCGTGAGGGTCATACAGTGCACTCCAAGTGGAAACTCAATAAGTAGTATGGTTAACCCAAATAAAGTTCAGCCTAAACACATAATTTAAAATGAAATAGTTCTTTAGAATAGATATAATCCATATTGTCACATAGATTGAGTAAAAAACTACTCTAGGGAAGGTTGAAATAAACTTCTCCAAAATAGATGTAATATCACTAGGGGATATATGGAATCCTTATAGTCGTCATTCGATGAACACCAAACCTCTATAGTTCATTAGAAATGAATAATAGAAATAGAATTTGTATCCACTCTTCCATTAAATAAATGATAATAAGTGAAACTAGATGAATGAAGTTGCATAGAAAACACATAATATTGTATAATAACATTGAATATTATTCACTAGAAAAGTCAAAACATTTGAAGGACTAATAATGCCCAAAGGCCCTTCCACGACTTGGATAATCCATTGAGAGTTGTTTCTAGAATTTGATTATAACAAAAACTAACATAATAGGAAGTGAATGATTCCCCACTATAATATAGGCGATCCATCACTACACCATAAAAAAAATAAATATTTAGGCTTATGTTATGCACTATTTTTTTAACTATGTTGTATCATTTTCTAGGATCTATCTCTCGAGATTATCTGTATGGAGATATCATAATGTCGAATATTCGTGGATATGTATCATTGGTTATGTATCCTGCAAACGAATAACATAGACATTCCATTGATCACTAAAAAAGTAAACAATCTCTCTATTACAACTTTTACAGTAAAGTACATTTATCAATAGTTCACATTATCCCCACATAAGTATATAAATAAAGCTAGGACAGGGTCCAAATAGCATAAAATATAGAATGTTGGGAGGAAGAAAGAATTTTTTATGAACTTTTTAATATAATGATTTCAAATTAAACAGCATTAACCAACCCTATTTAGTAAGGATATAATCATTAAATAATAAAATTTCATTGAAACCTATCCCCATATAGTGTTTTGTGACACAATGATTCCTCCATTCCATCGAGTGATTTTTTTTAAATTATAGAGGCCATTCAAAAGTAAATAATGAATGAATTAATTCTTTCTATATGAAATTTCAAAATATTGAGCTGTGACTTCAAATAATAAGGGATGGATTAAGTCATTACAATAATTAGGTTATCCTTTCCTTCATTTGAAATTATTCTACATATCAACGTTTGGATTTTCATGGACACACATTGATTAATAACTTATAAATAATCCTTCATTGTAATTTGATGATTTTAGAGAGATTGATGAATTTTTTATGCATCTCTAGTGCTTGTATACCTATGCCCCATTGCAAATCATCCCCTCTTCCAGGTATGACAATATTGATAAAAGAAATTTTTTATTTAAATAAATTCATAGATTTTCTGAGATATATTCAATAATAGTGGATAAGATGTTTGCAAGATTTTAATTCATTCTATGCAGATCTCAAAACTAAAAGTTAGTAAATCACAAGATCATATGAGTTTTCACATTCTCTTAGTGAAAATCATTTACTTTGTGGATAATCATGCACATTGATTCTCATAAAAAACATGTAGTAGAAAAGAACAACAATGATAATAAAAAGGATAGGGGAGGGTGGATCCAATTTTTTATGTTTTGGGTGGGTGAATAGTGATATCTAAGTCTTCAATTAACAATAGTTTTCAAGTGACAAAGTTAATCCATTGCTTTACGATATCAATCTATTTGGTACTAAACTCCATATAAACTAGGATAAGATGAAATAAAGACCATTCCACTATATCTAATGAAATATTCATATTCATATTGAATTCCAAATTTCAAATTTTAAAAGAGAATCATTTTTTGGTTGAGTTAATGTGATCATAAATGAGAGTACCATTATCAGAAATGATCCTGTTAGGGATAAATTCACATCAATATTAAGAGGTAATAGATTAAATAATGTTTCATAGATGGTTGACCAAAATCATTGAGAAGATTTTATAGGTCACAAGAAATATCATAATGGTCATAAATTTACAAATCATTGACATGCTTTGAACATTTAGTATGTATTATAATATGGGTATCACTAAGAATTTTTTGTAGATATACACCAAAATGCTTTAAAATATATACTATTTTATATTATCTTTTTTTATTAATTATGTTTTTTAAATAAATTACATTAAAATTTCAACAAAAATATATAAACACATAAATATAAAATGTAAAATTTCAATGTATTTTTTAAATATTTTCAATATAATATTTTTATTTAAATTATTAATTAAATTTTCATTGAAAATTTTAATATAATTTTTATTATAAATATTTAAAAAAATTTACTACCAATTTAACATATATATTAAATTTTAAAATTTTAGGGGGAACATATTAACAAACAACTAAATATTTTTTTCCACTTAATATCTGAACAATTAAATATATAGGTTAATTTCCAATGAAATGTTCAACAAGATACTTCTCTTCGAAAATTTCATATGAAATTTATTGTTTACTGGTCTATAATTAATATTAATAAATATAAAAAAAATAAATTTTAAAAATGAATGATCATTTATATTTTTTGTTAGAAACATTCATTGAAAATGTCTAATAAAATTTATAGTGGAATTTTTCACTTATTTTGTATTAGAATTTTTTTAGAATTTCGATTACAAAAATTATAAAATAAATACATGGTTATTTAAAATAGTTATTTTGATTTTCAGTTTTTAAAATAAGTTTCAATTATATTATTTTTAATGAAAATATTCAAAATTCGGTTTTCAGAAAATATATATTCATAAACATTACTATTGTAATAATAATTATCACAAAATGTTTAAAATTCACAGTTTAACATAGCAGTGTACAAATATATTGTTTTTATATATTTATAATTTATATTATTAAAAAAATAGTTTAATTATTATATATATATATTTATTAAAACATCAAACATTATAAATTTTTTATATTAAAAGATATTAAATATTATAAAATATTCATATACAAAAATGTTATAATAAAATTAATTTTTTATAATTTTAAAATTATAAGTAGATTTAAAAAATGAGTATATATAATTTTATTTTAAAATATAAAATATATAAACATATTGACATAAATTTGTTATTATTATGAAAATAATATTTTTTATGAATAATAAATTAATTATTATTCAAAATATAAATAATTTTTTTAAAAAAAATTTAACACTATTTATTTTCATTCAACGCAATTATATGTATTTATAAATTAAAAAATACATAATAATAATAATAATTATTATTATTATAAATATTACCTCACACTAAAGATACAATTTATCCAATATTATTTGAATACTGTACATGATGTGGTTCATGATGATGAAGTTTTTTTTAGCTCCAACTCTAAATATGAGAACACTCTATCAATTAAGTACACATATTTTTAGGGAGAATAGATGTGTGATATTCAATAGCAAAAAACCCATTATTTCAATTTTTCTAAACCTGAGAAAGTGACTATGAATTCTTAGGGTCTACCAATGAAAGATCCTATGCATATTACTTAACCACGCGATCCTTTAGCTGATGAAGTCCAAAAAACCAAAACATATATTTAGTTAACACTATATGATTACAATAGGAATTATAATAAAGAATATATGACATAGTTTGTTGCCTCTCAATTGGGGTCTAGTTTTGGGAAAATTGTTACTATAATAGTCTTCATGATTATTTTTTCCATCCACTCCCTTTTGTTTTGTAGGATTTCCGTTGTGTGCTCTAGGAAAACACCAGGAAATAATAGGAGGAAGTTACCTTCCCTAGAAAATGTCAATGTGGTTTACTAGATAGTAGGATATTTATAAAATTTTGTTATAATTCAGGATGCAACATCATCTCTACTATGGGAGGAATCGATGGTTTTGGACAAAGAGTCTCCAATGGGTATTCAAAATGCTGGGCTTGTTTTTGTAATCTTGGATGAATATGTGGATAATAAAATCCTTACCAATTTGAAAAATACTTCACAAAATAGAGCAAGCAGAATGGACTACACAAATCCCAATTAAGGGGTTGTTAAATTTTCCTTACACTCTATGGAGGTGTAATTTTATGATTTTTTGGGGAAATATCAATGGAAAAGGATATATCTGAATTTTTTCCAAGTCTGAAGGATTATGTATCAAAAATGGATGATCATATCATTCAATGTCCAATATCGAGGAGCAGTCGACACCAAAAATAGTGGGGTTTCTGTTGAAATAATTAATATACGCATAAAAAGAAGATATATGTGTTCAAACATAGAAGGACCATTCTTTTGACATGTTTTTGTCTGGGTTTTCAAACTGTCATCATTTGGGCCACCAGTATAATATTTCCACTCTATGTACTCTGGTATGTGTTCATATGTTTTCGTTTCGTAATAAATGTTTTAGGGATATTGGACTAGGATTCCTATGAAATTTTAAATTCCATATTGGATTATAATAAAAAAAATTATTAGTAGGGCATGATAAATAATGGGAATGTATGTTATTTTTATGAACCCAAAAACATATTTAAAATGTAATTATAGTTTTAATGAACATTAATTATGGAATCAGGTATTTGATGTCACATATTTATCTTTTATCCACGCATCATCCCCATCAGGAATTTAAGTTTTATATTGAATCCCATATTCGAGAAAATATTTTTCAATTGGGGATTAATATTTCTTTAGGTTGAGGGTGTGAACATTAGAATGCATACCCATTTCTCGAAAGTAATAACTATATAACCCTATTTTAGATGTTTCTGCTTGTTCTTTTTCTCATAATCCTATATAATTATAAATATAATAATATCTAAATATATTTTTATTATATGTATTATATATATTTATTATATTAATTTTAACAATAATTTAAATATACATAAACTAAATAATACATTTATATTAAAATTATTATGTATATTATAAATTTTTATAATGAAACTATTTCATATATATATATTTTTATACATATATATACATATGTGTAATGGCTGTAATTAAATTTCAAATGGAGTCTTGACAAAACATTTATACATTTTTACTGTTATTTATATTTACTCAAGTAATCGATAATAAAAAACCTATTTACAATAAAGAGTTTAATAGTTTACTATTAAATATTTATTGAGAAATTGTAGTGAAATTTACCAAATAAAATTGTATATTTATAAAACAAATTTTTTTCTAATGGAAAATTCAATAAATCAAATGTTATTTTGATTTATTTTTTTATATTTACCCCTTGAAATATATAATTGAAATATAATAATTAATAAAGACTTAAAAAATTTTAATTTAAATTTTAAATGAAAATATAATGTGATGTTTTCAATTTATCAGTGTAATATTATTCAAAATATTTAATTTCTAATTGAAACACTTATAATTATATATGTAAATTACAATGATTTTGTTTGTTATTAAATGAAATTTATAATCAAAATTCGTTATATTTTTATAAATATAAAAAAACTTATGTATATAAATACATATGTATATAAATCAATAATTATATTAATTTTTTTATTTCCATTTACATGGTGTAACTCTATAGTCCTTTTTCCAACCTCTAATTTTCATTTGGGATCCACATCCTCCCCACCTTGAATAAATCAATCCAAAATCTCCACCCTTTTCATATTACCATTATTTCTAACTCCTCATATCCAACATATCATTGGATTTTCTCTCTCTCATCTTCTCTCAACATTCCATCAACTGTACCCCCATTCATAATTCCTTTATATCCTTGATCCATCATCAAATCAATGAATATTCACTTCACTATATCTCAAGATCCACCTCCACCTTGATTTTTTCCATCCACATCCCCACCACTACCTCTGTCTCTCTGTCTACTTTAGCTCCCTCTCACCCTTTTTCTCTTTCATGAAATCCACTAACTATTTTTCTTCCTCCTCAGCTTCATCACATTCTCCCATTTTAAACAGGATTTCAACTATATCATGTATAAAATAATAATCATCCACATAATCTACGTATGATTTCCTCCTTTATTATTTCACCTATCCCATATTCTCATATTAGAATAAGGGTTATTACATTAGATAGGTGTTATTTGATTTCTGATCCATCACCTCCCCAATAGAATATAGATTCTTAACATCCCCATAAGGTAGGTAATTTTTTATTGATATATATCCAATTCAATATTATCATGTTGTGAAACTTATCTAACGTTATTCATTCCTCCTATATGATTATCAAATGAAAATGGGATTTAGATACAATCATGTGAAAACTAATTGGTAAAAATATGACATCACTTTTTTACTTTATATTCATTAATATTCCACTTTTATTACCCATAATTATTTTATTTTCAGGCCATAATGATTTTATAATTACATATATTAATGTCAGAAACAAATTTCTAAAGAACCCTTACATTAATATTGAGAGTGGAAATATTTTATATTTATGTTTTGTTAGTTAGTTACATTTAATTTTTATGTTATTATTTTGTTGTAGTTATCTTTTGGTTGGGAATTTGATATTATATATTCCTTAATTTGTTTCTCTTAATATGTATTGTATTTATTATTCTTTTAATTGAAAAATGATATGAACATATTGTGAAGAGCATCGAGTAATGTGTAATTGTGTGGTATTTATATAACAACACTTATTTTATTTTTTAAATTCCTATCATTCATATTATTATATATTTCTCTATTAGTATATTACATACATGGATCATGTATTTTTTAATAGTACATGTTATTGAATATATAACTTATAATATGTTTTTAAACAACATTTTATCAATATTACAGGTTGGAGAACTACTTTTCATCCATTTATTGAGGTTTCTTGTTCTATAATTTATATATATGCATTTTTGAATAACCTGATTATCTACAATGATTACATTTGTAAAACCATTTCAATGTATCATAAAATTGATTAAAAAAAATTCCCCAATTACCATCCATTAATAAATGTATTATGATTCATTTAGTTATAATACATAAATCTAAATAGATTTTTTTGTGCTATTTTTTCTAGGATTTAACGTCTAAACAACATGTTGAGTTTAATTAAGTTTTATTTAATGAATTAATAGAGGATATGATTATGTACAAACTAAAATAACACTATTTTAGAAACAATCATAAAGTTATGGATTATATCCATTAATCAATTTGAGTTGAAAATAAAATATTTATTATCATTCAAAAAAAATTGTACAAAATAGAGGCTTATATATTTTTTTCTATTTGTTGATGTGTTATTCATTGCTTTTAATTTCCAATTGAGCCTTTAATACATTCAATTGAGTCAAATTATGTGAAATGTTTATTGATTATTTTGATTACAATAAATCATTCATGAAAAATACTATAATTTGAATAATTTAGTAGTATTTGGGAATTTAATTACTCAGACCATAATATAAGTTTTTCATTATGTATATTAATTTATTTTATAATTAATTTCGCCCATGTGTTCACATGGGACTATGTTAAATTTAATAATTTATTGTTTTTTGGATGTTGTGATTAAATTAATGATATCTTGTGATGATGTTTCTATCATCATTCGTTGATTACATTTTTTACCTTATCTCTAGACATGTTCCTCCATTTTTTTTGGTTTAGGTTACTTTATTGAAGAATCATAAGATAACATGAATATTTTTTCTGTTCTGAAACTCTAATGATTCATTTTTGAATTGTTTGGCCACCTCTATATGTCTGATTTCCCGCATCCCCAAGAATGTTGGTTGAATTTACTTCTTACACATTTTCATTTTTTAATTAATAGGTTGTTCTTTCTATCACATACTATGTCTTCCTTGTTTCCCATTAAATGAGTTGTTCATTAGTTGTATTAAATTTTTTTATAAACTATACATTCACCCTTGTGTTCACATGGTACTGCATTAAATAAAATATGGTATTGTTTTCCTATGGTTATGATCTCATTGATGATGTTTCATGTCAATGTTTCTATAACAATTTAATAATTGTCTTTTTTTTCATTATCAGTAGATATGATCCACAAAATTTTAGGTTTAGGTTTCATTATTGATTATTTATTATTTCACGATAGTATTATTAATGTTTAAACTCTCTAATGAATTATACTCGCATTGTTATCCCATTGTTAGTATTTCATAGTATGATGGAGGTGTTTTGGGGATATGAGTGGGATATTAGTTTCTTGAAATTTTAGAAGGACTCAATAGTATTGTGGTATTTCATAGTGAATTTGGAAATGATCATGTAGAATTTAGTGATGAAAATATATCCTTATGTGTTGATAATATTGATGCAAGGAGAAGGATTAATTTGAATAATTTATCAGAGATCCCAGGTATGGCTGCCAGACAGGAGACTTGAGCTCTTGAGGATAAAATCCTAAAAGATTAAATAACTGGCACCCAGATGATAATGATAAGACATGGAAATGGCCCAAGACGTTGAATAGTTGATGTCATCTGAGAGGTAAGAGAAATGGACGATTGCTAAGATGATTTTTTTTCTTTTTGAGCATCTTATTATGATTTCATATATAGATTTTGTTTGACAACTCTTTTAGCATTCCATATATGGATGTACATTTTGATTTTATTCATAACATTGTCTGGGATCATGGTTTCACACTATTTATCACACCGTTTTGGTTTGGATAATGATCATTGAAAATACACATTATACATAATTATGAAATAATATTTTTTAACCACTAAAATGGTTTTTATATATGAGGGTCATTTATGTATTTTTAATATATCATATTTATGTATATGGTCTTATTTTTATTCATAGATTATATTTCCTTGGAATATTTAGTGTCTAAAAATGAATAGAATATATATATATAAATAAACTTTTCTCCACGATTTTAAGGAAGATTTACATAGACAATGATAAGGGTTCCATTAAGATAATTGTAGGAACAAAAAGATTCAAAAAATAATCCAAATCAATAGAGAGGTAAATGCAACATAAAGACAATAAATGATGAAAATATTGACTAAACTGACTTTCATATTTTCATTTTCATTATTAGAATATGGTTCTAAATAAACTGCAAAAATCAAAACAAGGATGAAAAATTATATAGATACAAATTATTTTATAGATAACCCAAATATATTTAATGTATAAGCACATATAAATATGATATACACACTATTTATTTTGGATAAATAGGTTATATGAAATAATTTCCATTTTCTTCATTATCTTGATGATATTTCATGTTCTATACCTGTTAATAATAGATTAATTTTTCTTTAGACTATGAATATTTTTATACCATTATTTATATAATAACTTTCTATCATTTTATAATGTATATTCTATTATTTGAGAAATAATTATCATTTTGAAATTTGGCCCAAATTATTTTCATATTTCTAATTTATTATGTGGACAGAACATATTTTTTCTTGTACTATACTATCATTTGTTTGGTCATGAACCCTATAGAAAAAAATAGGGTGTTGAAAGTATTATTAAAAATAATAATAATTTTTATTTTTATTTTTTAATTCATAACATTTTACATGTCTACATTATTGAGTATAATAATTTCAATGTACTCCTTTTCAAAAAATTAAAATAAATTCACAATTGAATTTTAATTCCAAAGATAAGATCATATAAAATAGATGTCGTTGAATATTAACAAGGTGGTAAAAATGTCTTCAACTCATACATGTTTATGAAAATAGTTTACGGATTCCCATTAAATATATATGAGTATTAATATGTATGAAATATAAATTGAATTATTTCAATTATATATCCTTTTTTCAAATATATCATATACATTCTACATCACTTCCTTCTTGTCACAAGATATATTTTTTATTGGTAAAATTATAAGTGTTGTCTTCTACTATTTATTAGTATTTCACGATTTTGTTTTTTCAGTGCCTAATTAAAATTCTACTAGAATTTCTTCGAAATTAGGCAATCAGAGTTCAATGGTGAGGGATATTGGGTCTTGATAAAATAATGGGGTAATTAATTGAACAATTTTGTTTTATTATATCTCACATATTATGTAATCTATTAAAGTACTAATCATGTTTTTTAGTTACTGATGAAAATGAAAAGAAAAATTACAATAACAATGTGATAATTAATTAACTTAGGGTATATACATACAAATCCAATTTTCTAAATGTGGTATAATATTTAATTTGATGCATTATTTTTAGAAAGTTTACATTCTCTTTTTGAATCCCCCACACCTATTATATCACACCAATATGTGAGAATATGAGATAAGGATGCCTACTAGAGATATGTTGAGGATGGTTCATATGTTCATTGTATTAAAACATCCATTATGTATGGGTAGTTCATGATACAACATTAATACAACGATTCTTACAAAATAATATAAAATAATATTTATCTTAATAAATATAAGGAATGGATTGAAATAAATAATATTTTTATTGCAATATATGATTTTATATTCGGATGAAGGCAATCAAGATATTGTTCATTGTTTCAAAAAACATGGGGTATACTGATCAGTTAGAAACATTGTTCTTACACATGGATGTGAAATTATCTATTAATATTATCATACTATACTTACCACAAATGTTATACTTATTTATCCAAGGATAGATAAATTAAATGGATTAAAGGATTAATAATTTATTTCTATACTTCATTGAGATGAAAAGGACAGGTCGAAACCTATTTATCTATCCCTTATAGTGATAAATTTAATGGAAAATTCAAAATATCATTTATTTTTTCCGTTAATGATTATAAAAAATAAAAGGAAGAATAATGAATTTGAGGGGATCATATTCTTATATGAATGAATATACATAGGAAATGAAATTTCAATGAATTTAAAAAAATTGGATATGTATCCACATCAAGTATATTATTCATGTTTCAATTCATTTCATAAGTTTTAGATACAATATAATTACCACATCTTTTTTATTTATAATACAAAAAATGACCGAGAATATAAAGGTTATTGAGTAAAATAAAACGGAGACGAGAAATGGTGATTCTTTTGTTATTAAAGGGGAAATAACTATTTATCATTTACAGAAAGATCGATTCATGTATTAAATTAGAGTTACAAAATAAATTATATCACCATCCAACATTCCAAAAATAGATATTATTTCATTTTTGAAATAAATGTTTATATGGTACTATAATTATTTAATGGTTCAATATATTTTGTAACATAGTTATCCATTTTAATGAATGATGGATATAAAATATGATACTTTCACCTGATTGTGGGAAGATAATTATTTTTCAAATAAAAAATATTTTAAATGAGTTTTTTATTCCATTTATGTTTTTTCTGTAAAAATTGATAATCGATTATAGAAAAAAAAATCAATCGACTATTACGTTTTATATAATGAAAAAATTATAACTAATAGAAAATAGAAATAATATAATTAGTTTGAAATGGGTATGTGAACTATTTTAAATCTAAAGTTTGCTTCATATAAATTTTTAGATATTACTTTATAAATTTATGAAATTATTTTTATATTAGTAGAACAAATTTTTTAAAGGATTTTAGACTCTCAAATATGTATTTTCATAGAATATTTTATATAAGTAATCATTGATAATTTTAATAGATTAAATGTTATTCCTAAATCACATATCCATAAATATTTCAATATCACGTCGGATGTAAATGGAATATATATAATGAATCATATATATCTTAAAACTTTTATATTTCACCATATAATAACTATTTATCAAATAGATGTGAAACATCTGAACATATTCAAACTATATGTCCCTACAGATATCATAGAATATGAGAAATGATAAGAATCTATTAGGACACTACGATAACAAATTTTTATAACGCTGACATCAGATATTAGCGAACAATACAACACTAAGCTCCATCAATGTTAATGATCCTATAGAAATTAGGGATATTTACATCTAGTCAAGATCAACTGTATTTCTATAAAGGAATCCAATATTTTTGATTATTATGGTACATGGAATATTTTATATAGGTTAAGGGCTTATATATACATGAAATAGAAGAATAATAATGGAATTCAAAAAGAATAAGGGGATGATTTGTTTTGAAGACACATACTGTGTAGAATTATAAAACCAAAGAGGTGGTTAATGTTGTCCATGATGAGTGTTCATTCATAATATATATCTATTAAATGTAGATGTAAATGGAAATATTCTATTAATGTAATATATGAATAAATTAATTTAATGGAGTCTATATATCAATATTAATGGAATCCATATTTTGAATTATTCTAGGACTGGACCCTAATGGTTAGTATTCAAGAAAAACATGTCATGGATTGTAATAAATGGTAGAAATATATCCTAATAAATTACTAAAATGTTTAGTCTATGAAAATACTTATTCACCACTTATCATGATAAAAATATTTTTGAATTTCACATTCCAAGGAATATTTATATGATTCTCATATCAATTTGATAATTATCAAGACCACCTCATGTAGATGAATACATATGAAATATTTCATTATGAAATTAATAGAAGGGAGACCCTATGGTATATTTCTAATAGAATGAACAAAAAATGGTTAGTGAAATCACTAATTCAGGTAATATATGTAGATTACATAAATTTGTATTTGAATAAATCATGTATAATGATAATAGAATATTCATTTATAAATGGATGATTGACATACTCATCTAATTTCATAGTTAATATGATATCATTTTAAAGTATAGATATGTTGATGACATATTGAAAAAAAAAATTTGTACTATTAGCTTATTTAGACTGATTAATTAAATTTATCAATGTATTCCATATAATAGAAATAGTTTTCAAGGGTACAATATCTACAAAACAGATGCATGGTATTTCTAAATCAATTCAAATACATGTAATAAAATGTATTGAAAAATTAACATTGAAACAATTCATGACCAAATTTTTAATGACATAATACATTCATTAGAAAATGCAGATACATAAGAAGGGAATATAGAGATAAAAAAATTCCAAACATTATATGATAGAAATTTATCTCATGTTACATAATATGTACTTAAGATTGGTGTTATTGATTCATAAATTATAATATTTGAATATAAAATAGATCTAAAATAATTTCATATAAATGAAGATAATGAACATTGAAACTAACTAGAAAAGTAGAAGTTGATCAATTTATAGTTTCTGGATAAGTTTGAATACTAGTGATCTGTGAGATTGAATATTTATCTTCATTTAGTTCAATCAGATATTGTATTAGTGATAATGTTATATTAATATTAAGTAAAAACATTTTATAGGTTGTAGTTACCATATCTACAATATCAATGACTGTTTCCATTTCTGATGTAGCATAGGAATCAATTTCTATATAACCTCTCTCAATTTATTGTTATAGAGAAAAATAGATTTGTCATTTTATTTTATGAATGGAATAATGATTTAGTCAGAATGTTAGGAATGTAACATGGGGAAAAGAGGTTGATACATATTTATATCACCACTTGAGATATTTTCTCAAGATAATAATGATGGAGTAAACATATTCACCACATAGACATGTGTCATAACCTTCATATCGATTGAAATATGGTAGGAAAAGAAACTATAGCCATACTCATCAGAAGAATGTTTAACTTGTGAGGACTAACCAGTCATTAGTTTTCGGATCTAGTTCAAGTGGGATTTGATGGAGTTGGTTCCCTATAAAAACATATTTTTTTACTTTGGATTACAGGTATATTCAAAGAAGTTAATGTTAATATAAAAATATTATTTCAAATTGACTATTGTATTCCACCAAATTCATGAGATAATGCCCTAGAGTATCTATCACATGCATAAGGTCACATTAGTTCCCTTCTATGATGAGAAACTTGAGAAGCTATGCAATTTCTCTTAAATATAGTTATACAGTAGGACAACATACTATGATAGGGAACATTTTGTAAATATTATTAGTTTTGAATACTCATATGTAGATGAGTTATATTCATAGTAAGTTAACTCATATCAGTCTCTAATATGAGAGATTATGAAAACTTATGTTCTTGTATGAATTAAATAATTTTTGATGTCGGCAGATATTCATATCTATGAGCATGTATAATTTTAAATAAACATTAGTATTATATTTAATGAATTTCATGACTCAAACACATTTATTTTATATCAAAATCCATGACTCTATATGTTTTTGACGAGATTGGGTATTTTGGTTGTGTCATGATTGGTATGTTAAAAATAATACCAAGAAGGATTTCCCCCTTATTCCATAATAGAAGACAATATCTCAGATCATTGACTGGATTAGAAACATTTCATTAAATTCCATGGCCATTGTTTAATGATGGGTTTATTTTAGATAGTCAATGTAGGACATATATGTCATATAGTCTAATGAATCTGATGTGATACATGCTTGATGACATACTACAAAAAGGAATTTTATTACAAAATTATTTTTCATATGTGGTTTTCTTCATTTTGAAAATATGTTTGATATCACAGGTTCCTTGAACCACTGATTGATAGTAATCATTGTCTTTAAAAAAGGTCACTTATTGACAATGAGAGGGAATGCTTGAATATCACACACTAAGTGTTTCCATTGATCTCAATTAAAATATATTTGAACAAATATTATTCTCATGATTGAGGAATAATATCATTCAACATTTAATAATTTTTAATATTGGGAAGTTGGTTAATAATAATTTGTTTTCTAATAAATAATTTACATGGTTACCGAAATATACAATAGATATTTATTCATTGGATTGTGAATAAAATATTTATTTATGAATAAAATATTTATTCGGTAATTTGATAAATTTTAAGGAATTTCAACAGACCTAAACCGTGTCTGATGTGAACATTAATTTAAAATCTGTTAAAATAATAATTGTTTTTTAGAAATTTAGTCCACATAAATTAAATAATAATATTCTTATTTTGATTATTATTTTGTTTGATTGGGTTCCATAATGATTCTTCTATTTTTTATTGTCTCATACTGAATTAAATAATATTTAACTTAAAACCTTGCTCTATAAATCTATGTTTAAATTTACTAGGTTGGGTTAATCATAAATATAGAATATAAAATCATTGGGAATAATAAACTTCACTCCCTCTCTTTGATTCATACACTCCCCTCCGTGGAATGAGAAGAACAAATTCAATCCTGAAGGATCATGGATTGATCAAGATGAATAACACATGATATTCTATTCTACATGTTAGCAAGTGAAAATCAATTGGAATTATTTGGAGATCGAAGAAGTATGTTTGGATCACATATAGGGGGATTCTACAATTGAATTATACAATTTAAACAAATGGTAATATGTAAAGTTTATTTTGGATGGCCAACATCATCATTATAAATTAATGATCCGAAGACCAATTAAATAATTTTTTCAGATCAAATAAATAAATTATAATTATGATTTTAAGGTAACTACTATATGTGTTACAAAACACTGTCTATTTAAATAAATTTTAATATGACACCAAAAAAATATGATCATGCTATTCCGAGAACCTATAGTTCCCATGTCCATCAAAATTCTATAATCTCATAAGATATATAAAGTGTATATGGTTTTCATGGAACATACAAGCCTACCTTAATACTAGGTTGTGGCTGAAAATGTGGAATAGATGCACCTTTGTGTGTTCTCTATAAAAAGTAATATCAAGCATCAAATCCATCGTCACTCATTACACGATGAGTGGACATATGACTACAATCTTGGCGAGACACTCTTGATGGATATGATTTGGATAATTCAAATCATATCAACAATAAGTAACAAAGGACTTCCCTATAATTCATTTCATATCCTACCATTTCAGATATTTTAAATCAATTACAATAATTATCTGAATCACATCACATTGAAAGTATTATCTCCACCACATTATCTATAATAAATTGGAAATTGAACATTATATTGCATTGAGAATAACCATTTTTTCTATGTGTATTTTTCTATATATTCACCTTGATATTAATATATATAGTTATATTTCATTATGATTAAATAATAAGTTCCATAGAAAATGTAATTACATTTCTTATTAACTCATATGGTGAATGGATTGGTCTTAATTTGTGATGGAAGGTATGTAGTATATATATCCCCTTGATGCATTAGTCGACCTCTTATGAAAAAAGACATTGGTATTGACATATTCCTTAGCTATTTAAATTTGACTACATGGAACAAGGCCTTAGTGGTATGTTTATGTATATTGAAACTATGAATATATTAGAATGAGAATCGTGATTACTATCCATGTTAATATTTGATGTCCTAAATATTGCATCCCTTAGTTTCATTTGATAATGTAATTATTCTTATCATCTACATTATATTTAAATAATTGTAATTCCACACTCAAGATGTGATAGCTTCTCCTATATGCAACCTATTAATGAGATTATGATATCACCCATATATTTCCCCTTCCATAGGAATCATTGAATATATATTTCGTTAGTTTTCATGATTCTAGTAGGGGAGATAAAAATATTCTCATGTAGTTTTTCTGTTTTACTTGATGTTATTGACTGCAATGTTAATGATATATATGTTTCTATTCGTATATGAATACTATGATATTGTATCATTCATGAAACCTTTTATTTTATACAAATAATAAATTAAATGTTTTTTCTATAGATTTATAGAGTATGGGTTATTATATTTAGTATCACTAGATGTTTTGTATATACATTGGGGACTAAACGTATAAGACCCTTATTATATACCAAAATTATTATGGAAACCATTACTGATTTGAAGGAAATTTTTAATACAAAAATATATGAATTATTTTTGATAATTCGTTATCAATATATAAGCATGTGTATTCCATTATTTATATATGGAAAATAATATAAGGAATTGAAACCATATCAAAACCCATTGAAAATGTAGGGATATTATTTCTGAGAATGTCAATGAGTTTAGAGTTGGAGTTTCTCTGATCATTACAATATTATTGATATTAAATAGGGTTATTGAAAATACCCTCACCAAAATAGTGAAAATTAATAATCCAAAATATAGCGACATTATGTATGACAAGATCATTTGAAATACACCTCCACAATTACATTAAAATTTTAATCCATTTGTAATTGAGAAAAAGAACTAGTCCCTAGAAAAAAATATTTTTCACATTGGGAAGTAGTGAAAGGGAAATTCTATACAAGATGGTTTATCATTTGAAATGAGATGTTGATCAATTATGGTTACTAATTCAAAAAATAATGTGTATACAGACATAATTAATAATGAAAGAAGTACATTTTTTGAGATATTTTATAAAAAAACATTCCTCGTTATAAAATGGAAAATGGTAAGGAAATTCCAGAATATAAATATAAACGATAAGGGAAATATTATTAATTAGTGGGATAAATATATTAGGATAGATAGACATGATATCGAATATATATGGAGATCGTAATGTAATATTGGAATTTTATTTTATAGGATAATTCCAAGTATTGAAGGGAGTTATCATTTCATACGTTTTCATACTATGAAGATATAGTCTCATGTTCTATAAAGATGGAGAGGGTGTAATCCCATACAAATGGGAGAGAATAAGGTTTTTAAAAGATATAAATAATTTTTTTGTTTTGTTTACTATTAATACATAATTTGTTGTTCAAGGAGTTTTTATGGGATGTGATATAATCTTTATAGTAGGAATCAATATCAATGGCGGTGATATTCTATAGTATTTCCCAAACATGTTTTCCAGAAAATTTGGAAAAATGAAGAGCTCTAGGAAATTCCAATTCTAAAAAAATTATGTAGTTATGTCTCAATTGAAGTGTTTGGTGATAGTGGGTGAATGTTAATGAATTTATGAAAGAAAAATCAAATAAGGAAATGTCAAAATGATCAAAAAAGAATGAGTTCATGAATAAGATAATGTCGGTTAATCATAGATGATGTTTTTTAAGGTCTGAGAGAGTTTTGTGAATGTTTGTTTCATGTTGAAAAATAGGCCTCTATGTATCATA
Organism: Viscum album; assembly: GCA_963277665.1. Classification (NCBI taxonomy): domain Eukaryota; kingdom Viridiplantae; phylum Streptophyta; class Magnoliopsida; order Santalales; family Viscaceae; genus Viscum; species Viscum album. The sequence goes on from OY728161.1 coordinate 979,832,587, forward strand.
TATATATATATATATATATATATTATTAATGATTAACCCTCTATTATTGTTAAATACTGATGATAATGTATTTATTATCTTATTGATAAAAATTACATGCTTAGATGTTTTGAAAAAAAAGGTTGAGAACTACGATGATTAAAAGAAATTTACTAACGGTGGATTCAAAATTGAATTAGTGTTCATCAATGACATTTTTTTGAACATTGGATGTTATGAATAAAATTTAAGCAATCATTAAGTTGATAATGTGAGGAATATTTCATCCAATGTTGTGATCAGGGGAAGTCAATTGTTATGATCTGATGGAGGTATTTCTTAATACCTAAATTCTTATAATGGAATTGAACATGGGATAGAGTGATTGTGAAATAAGAATTGTAATCATGAAAATCTAGTTCCTTTTAGAGTATATTGGATTGATAGGGTCATTATTAAAATCTTCTCCTTTTCTATTCCATAGTGGTGATACTAGTTAAACTAATGTGTTGTTTTTCTACATCTTCAAACAAGTGTTCGTTTATAGAAAATTTCTATTATAAAAGTTTCAGAAATTCCTACCAACATAAGGACAAGATATATTAAATTAAAAATAAAGTTTGATACCACTATCTACCCCTCACCACACAGGGTTTTTTGTGGACTAACAAGGGGTATTATTGGTTGGTTGAAGAAATTTATGGTATCCTATAGTTTCGTTGTGATGAAAAATTTTGTGAATGTAAGAATATTTTTTAGTTATAATGGATGAAACATGTCAAATTAGAATAATTGAATGAAATATCATTTTCAATATCTTGGTTTTTATTCTATCAATTTCAATTATAAATTTACACTTACTCTAGGGCTATCAGATTAAATTTCATTTATGTAGAAGAGTTTCACTATAGAAAATGCCATGGTGTAGAAATTTGAATATATATATAAAAGTGATCAAAAAGTGACGGTGAAAAATATCTATGTTATAAAAATAAGTTCAATGATTTAATAATGAATCCTCATGAAAATGATCATAGTTTATTAAATATAATTATTGATAATTTTGGAAGAATTTGATGTCCTGGTGAAAAATGTAAGGATATTGATATCATAAATAAAATCATGATTTTTTATAAACCTCTATAATATTTGAATTTTTAGCTATTGATGAATGGGATATATCGATAATTTATCAGGATGATCTATTACGAATTAGGTTATCCTATAAAATAAGATTTAATCCATAAAAGACACCAATTTCATCATGTAAAGATATGGAATTCAATGAAAATTAAAATATTATACTCTTATGGAAGTGCTAATAAATATTTTGTGGTTGATGAATTTACTTCTCGTATTTATATATATGTCAAGAGAGGAAAACTAATATTTGATAGAAATATTACAGTCACTAGTTTTAGATGTGTAAATTTAGAGTAAACTGTGAAAGGATTCTAAAGAAAACATAATGAAAAATGTGGTTGAAGCAGAAGCCATGAAAAGGCCTATATAGTTGTTCCCAGAAATTTAAAACATAAAATTACGAATGAAATTATAGATAAAGAGATTCATTATCCAATCGTTTCACGATTATAGTCACCTATTGGATGATGTAGAAACAAAGGTACATTATGATGCTGAAGATTATATAACGGAAACTGATGAAAATGAAGAATCTATGAAAGAGTAAGAAAATCATCTGAATGGTTTGCTAAATCTTATGGTGGAGGTGGAGGATGAAAATTATGATCATGATATTCAGTGAATGAAAAATTAAAGGATTGTAGACATTTTCAATTAATCATCATATTATAAATATTAAATTGATGCATATATTGATTGACTAGAAGGATATGTAAGAAATTTTTTTATAAATAATGAAATCCCAAAAAAAATTATACAGTTTATGCTAAAGATTTAATAGAATTAATGAAATATAAATTTAATTACATAGAGGTTGTTGTAGGCATATATAAATGACAACTATATTTAGCAAATAGTTATTACCTTTCTAATTAATATTAAATCTTAAAAAAAAATAAAAAGAAACAAAATAATAAACATCACTTAGGAAGATTATTAGATGTAAATATTTTAGAAAGATAGAAATGAGGAACTTAAGGAGATGAGATATCTTCGAATTACCAATGACCAAAATTTATGTGATGGAGTGGAATTGAATGTGATATAGAAACATTAATGCATGAAATGATATTGGATAAGACAATGTTATGTAAAATATTTTTCATATATATGAAAGAAGAATGACAACAACACTTTAAATAGGGACAGATATTAACCAAACAAAGAATATTTTATAAAAATAATCCTCAATCAAATTGATATAATATCCAAAAAATGAATTTTAAGAAATCAAAATAAATGTAGTGGAATTAATGTGAGAAGATATCTTTTCATATAAAATGTGAAATCAGTGGATTTTTTGGATATATCATGTCTTATAGTGAAGAGTTAATGAGATATCTAAATTTAGAATCATCTGGAATTAAAAAATGGATAATGTTAACATATCCATCATCATATACATGAAATAATTTATATTGTAATTTTTTTAAATGTTTTTGGGCACAAATCCATTCTTTGTAGGCAACAGAAATGTTGAGATATTAACTAAAGAACTATGATATAAGTAAATACAGAACATCAAAGCAATAAATCATGTTAAATAGGTACTGTTATTTAGAAGAAGATGATGGGAAAGATTCATCCATAGTTATTGAGAAGTGATTGGATACACCATATTATGCCTCAACTCAACCAGATATCACATTGATTTTTTTTTAAAAAGGCAAGCAAGAAAGTCTCAAATTAATAAGGCAAATTACAAGAGTCTGAAGGAGGGAATTTTACATTTGTATCTATTAAGTAAAGCAAAGAAATCCTAATCAAGTGTGGTCAAATATACTCCAGAGGCTTTAGAAATACCATTATTTGCAATTCTGTCAGCAAGAGAGTTGGCTTCACGGTAGACATGAGTTATAATAAATCTCATAGAGGAATGAATGTCAAGGAAATCGATCCATTTCAAGGTAAGTTTCCAGGAATGGTGAATCAGATTTTTTCTAACAGCTTGCACAGTAGTAGAGGAATCACTTTCTAACCAGATATTATTCAAATTTCATCAGTGAGCCATTTCCACTGCATATATAAGAGCCATCATCTTAGAATCAAGGGCAGTGACAAGACCACAAGAGCTGTAAAAACCATCAATCAAGTCACTATTGTGGTCTCAAAAAACAATTCCATAAACAGATGGTCCAGGATTACCCTTTGAGGCAATATCAATACTGTATTTCATCTAACCTACAAAGGGATGGATCCAGATAATTTCTATAGTGCCCATAGGATTGGGAAAATTACCAGACAGGAGAAGCTTTCTCAAGAATGCAAAGTCTTTGATGGAATTGAAAAATTGTCCAGGGTGAAACTGATTTGAATTTTGAGTCATTGTACGAATACAAATAATGGCATTATTGTGATTAATAGTAGACTTGCCATACCTTGAATTGTTCATGCCTCTCCAAAGAATGTGGAATGTTTCAGAAGAAGAAACAAGGAAGAGGATGTGGATCTTCATGGAGAGTGGTTTTGCTGCAATAAAGTACATGAAATCTGCTATGTTATCAACTTGTTGTATTGAGATGTCGAATAGGTCAAAGATAAATATCTAGATTGATGCAGTGGTTTTACAAGAGAAGAATAAATGATCTATATCATCTCTATGTTGGTGGCACAAGTCGCATCTTGAGCAAAGAGAGATACCAACTTTTTGAAGATTGTTTTCCACTGGCAGTTTTTTCATTTCAATTTTCTAGAGAAGGGTAAACTGAGAGGGTTGTATCCATATTCTGAAATTATGGACAACAATGGAGTGAACTCACTATATAGAATGATTGTAGAAACTTTGAGAGTCATGAAATCCATTTACAGTTGGTTCCCAAACCAAGATATCATCATGATTTTTTAAATTCATATGAGTTAACAATTCCCAGAATATGTGTAGGAAGATTGTTACTGAGCTCAAGTTGATCACAAATAGATGAATCAAGATCAACATCCAAACAATAACCATTTATTCCCTCAATTAAAGGTGTCCATATCCAGTTATCTCTCATGAATTTTATCTTGGAGGAGGCATTCACCAACCAATGGGAATGATTATTAATATTTTGATAAATATTTTTCAAACCAGGCCATATAGAAGAGTGCATGTATGAAAACGTTCCAACAATCAGTCTAGTAAGGATTCATGTTCTAAGAATGTAAAGAGATTCCATTTTTCAATTAATAAGTCTCCAAATAAATTGATCTTGAATGGAATGATTGAAGATCTTGATATTCTTAATCCCAAGTCCCCCCATAGTGAGAGGTAAACATCATTTGGTCCATGGAGCAGTGATAATTTTCTTTTTCATAATACTACAGCTCCAAACAAAATTCCTCATAAGGGAGTTATGAATCTTAAATGTAAAAGAAGGCCAGGAGTACACCATAAAAGAATAAAAAAGTTTGGAAATGATCACATTCTTAACTAATTAGATTCATCTCGCCATAGAGAGATCTTTTAATTTCCAATTGGAGAGATTTATTCTAACGTGACAAACCACTTCTGTAAAATAGGTGGATCTCGGTATACCTAAAAACATTTGGACTCCAACATATGTGAAAGGGAAGGAGCCTTCTTTGATACCAAGACACTGAATCATAAAATGCTTGCTGGAATCTGAAATGTTTTCCCAAAGAAAATGAAGGATTTATTCCAGCTAACCTCTTGTCCAAAGACAAGCTCATAGTGATGGAGGATAGATTTGAGATTTTGTATGTTTCTTTTTCCCCCATGAGTAAAAATGATAATTTAATCATCAAAGAGAAGATGTGAGGGGGCATAGTTACCTTTGTTAGCTTGAAGAACATTCATATTTCCCCTATCGACATTGTAAGTTAGCAGTCGGCTATGGTAATCCTCTACAATGGAAAAGATAAAGGCAGTCAAGGGGCCTCCATGCATTACCCCTCTAGAGCACTTAAAAAATCCTTCAGGGGATCCATTATCAAGAATGGAAATATATGCTGAGCTAATCAAGGTGTAAGAGCATTGAATAAAAGTTGGATGAAAACCAAACCAATGCATAATGTTACCAATTATTTCCCAATCAATAGTGTCAAAAGCCTTTTTGATGTTTAATTTAATGGAAATACTCCCTCCTCTTGTGCGTTTCGGAGAAGATTCAAACATTTAGATGTATTGAAAAGACAATCATGTATTCTTCTCCCTTTAACATAACCAAACTGATTTCAGGAGTTAATCTTATCAGAGATACAGGAAAGCCTACTATCCAAGATCTTTGTGAGAATTTTCTGAATAATATTGATTAGGGAGACATGTCTGAATTGAGTATTATCACGAGCATTGTCAACCTTTTTGAATGAGGGAAATTAATTATGCATTGATTCCATGAACATAGGATCCATTAGTGAAGAAATACTTGACAAGAATTCAAACATCAACCTGTATAATATCCCATTATCATTGGAAGAAGTCATTTGTGAATCCATCAGGCCCAGGAGAGATGTCTTTTTAAGCCCAAAAATAGAATTCTTTATTTCAATATCATAGGGTATTCTGATTAGCATTGAGTTATCATCATTAATATCAAGGTTAGGTATAATTCCATCCATGAGTACCCCATTTTGTTTGGGACCATTGAAGAGGTTCTAATAGAAAGATACAATGTGATTTCAGAGACTTTGATGATCATCAAGAATACCATCTCCTTCTATGAGAAGAGACAGTGGCCTGCAAGATTTTTTACTCCTCTGTAAGGCATTAAAAAACTTAGTATTTCTATCACTATCCGTAAGCCACTTAAATTTATACACCTCTTTTTGAATATTATCCCTATGAGTGAGCATATTTTTTAGGTCCAATGAGAGCTTAGCTTCCTGTCCAACAAGGCATGAGAAATCAGTGGCAGTCATAGACTGCTGAATGTCATGTCAAAAATTCTCGAGAGAATCAATTTCCTAGTCTAGGAGGCTGAATCTATCCATGCTCCAAAGTATCATGTCTAACATGAGACATCTATTGTTAAAATAAAATATAAAGGTTGATTATATTCTTCCATACTCCAAGTGTCTCTTACCTGTGTTGAACATTCAGAAAGAGTAGTTCAAGCATTGTTAAACCTGAAGGGGAGAGGTCGTCTCTCACATTTACGAGTAAAATTAGACATGATTGGATGATGGTTAGAATTATTCTTGGAAAGAGTCACACAAGAAATTGCCCACCGACATTCCATCTCTTTATCATTGAAAAGGCACAATCAATCCTACTAGCCCTCATGCCATTTAGATGTTTCCTATACTAGGTGTATTTAGCTCCAAGAAGAATAACCTCAGTCTGGTTTGATTTTTCAACACATAGCCGAATGTCATCCATAGCAGTGATGATAGAAGACTGTACCATCTTTTTATTAGCTCGGAGAATAGCATTAATGTCCCCTATGATCTGCCAAGAGTCAACAATGATGTTTGATAGACTATAAATATGTTTTAATAAGTCGCTTCTGACCATATAATTGTTGGAAGCATAAAAAATTGAGCAAAATAAATCTTGAGCCTGGAAAGTAAGTTTGAAGGTAATAATTTTTGCATGAATAGACACAAGAGTGAGATTGACAACTCTGTTGTGGACCAGGATCTAGATCTGATCATGATGGTCATTGTGTATAGAATGGAACAGATTATATCCGAATTTATCCAGAAGAGAAACAGAACTTGTATCCTTTGTCTTTGGTTCAGCTAGTCCAATGACTTCAGGTTTGTGTTTAGCCACAAAAAGCTAAAGGGAACTCAATGTGCCAGAGTTGTCTATGCCCTAGAAGTTCCAGAAAAGAGTCCTCATTATAGATTTTTATTAGGTTTATTCCCCTTTTTCTACTGGCTTTCCCTAACCTTGATCCTAAGGGATCTTCTTGGTTCGATTCTTGCAGAGGTGCTTGTTGAAGAAGACTTTGCTGGAGTGATCTCATCATAGATGATATCAACATTGAGAGGGTATCCTCTGGATTTTGTGGCCATGTGCATATCTGAGTGAATCCAAGTGTCATCTTGCTCAGAATTCTACTTGGAATGAAATGAGGTATTCTTAACCTACATTAAATTCTGTTTAGACTGAAGTGAGATTTCTTGGTTTCTTAGAGTAAATTCATTCAGATAGGTTCCCATGGCAGTTTGATCAGGTGCTATTTCAATTAGGGACGTGTCAGAATTTTGACTAGTGGATAAAGAGATACTCTCTAGCTCAGATTCACAAGAGTCTAACACTTCAAGGAGTCTGAAATTGATCAGATCAAGAGACGTTTCTTCAAATTACAGGTTAACAATAGTTTTAAACATGTCATTTGAGAATTCAAGCATCTATTCTTCGGCATTGTTTTCCACATCCAGTATCTCGGTAGAGTCTCGATTATTTAATTTGTTTTCTAGTGGATTAGGGAAGTTTTCCTCTTCAGCCAGGTCTGCCCAGGCCTTGCTGGGACTTGCATTCTATGTAAATACCTGCTTGGCAGTAATATAGTCCTTTTTAACCTTTTGTTTTGTAGGAGCAGGTTTCTTGCCAGGAGCATCCTTCTAGGAATTCTTACTTGATGCTACCTTGGTGGGTCTTTGAACATTGCAACATTGATCACTGAAATGTCAGACATTCCTACAATGTTCACAAAACATAGGTAGATTCTAAAATTCGTAGAATATGTCAATGAAATGATCGTTCACATCCATTAGAACTTGTTCAGGCGGTAAAGACTCCACGCCAATTTCTATCCGCACTATGGAAAAAAACAGATATCTCCATTGATAGTCATATGATCAGTTTTCAAAGGAGTTCCAATTCCTGAAGCAATATCATTCAGTATTTTTGGATGCCAGTAAATCCAAGGAAGGCCATGGATTTTTGTCCAAACCTGGGCAATTGTCTGCTTCTTGTGTGAACGGGTTAACGTGTGGATCCCATTAAGAGATGTGAAAGTAGCCTTGTGTCAAATTAAGAGATCCAATTTTCTAGATATGATTCAGATCATCCTATTACTGTAGAAAAATATGGAAAAAAATCCACGTTCAATTGGAATTAATCGCCAGTGGGAGAAATTCCAACAAGTCGATATTATTTTCTTAAGATCACAACAAGACCAAGGCTTCGTGCCTTTCTCATAAAAAATGCGTCCAAGAACAAGAAATTTGCATACCTCCAATATCTGCTTGACAGAATCAGGGTCCGCAGTAATCATGATTTCCCCATCTCTAGTCCTCTTAACCATTGGAGGCTTGATCCAGATATTCTCAATATGAGAAGACCCCGCAAGGGCCTTAGCAAAATAAATTCCATTATTTTCATGAGCAATCATACCTGAGGCATTAAAAATCATTTCACGTGGGGGAATAGGTAACTCCTTTTCCAGATTAAATGATTCCATTGCACGAGATCGAATCTAGATCTCCATTTGATGTCCATCAGAGAGGGATTCATTCAAATCAAACATCATATGCATTCCCATTCTCCGGATACTCAGATATCACATTGATGTAATATAAGAAGGTTGATAAATTCAACTGATCATATATTGAACTCAAAACTAAAAATAATAGTAGAATTTCCATTATTAATTGGGGATTATTACCCCATATGATATAAAATGAGAAATATTTTATTATAATATAGAAAGAGTTTCATAAATAGTGTGATTTGGTAATGATGGTGCCACAAATTTTAATATAATCATAATAACCCAGTTGAAATGTTTTGAGATAATGAAAATAGAACTAACATATTTGGATGGTCTATATAGAAATATTCTATGTGTGAGTTTACTATATGACACAATATTGGTGGTAAAATTTAATTAGAATGGATTCCCTATCAAAAATTTGAATGTAAACATTATTAAGCAAGAGAAGAGATAAATTTAATATTTTTATAAGGTAGAAAGTTAATGTAACAACTATCTATTAATAATTGAATACAAATAAAATTTGGCATCAAGGGATGGATAAAATTTATAAGTAAAGAATGGAAAACATATGTAAGATAATGGATGTTTTAGAAATTCCCAATTTGAAGTGTGATTATGAAAACACATGTGGTTTAGGAATGTAGGAAAAAATGGTTGTAAATTATTATTAGGTGAGGTTAAAATGAAAAAAAAACTTCTTGATGTAGTCTATATAGATGTGAGTGTTCTAATTAACATGGTTTACACTCATAGAGTGAGGTAATTCATAATGTTTAGTAATTATTATAGAATTTATTGTGATTTCTATACACATTAAATGATAAGTGATGAAATTCATGAAGATATGTCAACAATTATTAACAAATTATACTCTATGGGAAATAAACATATTATAGTATGGAAACTTTATGGAATACACATTAATTTAATTTAAAAATTACCTATAAAAACATGGGATAATGAATGAGGTTTTATGAGAAAAAAATCCACAAAATGGAATTATTGAACAATGAAATAGATAGGTAAATAATAGGGATACAACAATACATATTGAATGTAATGTTTCATCTATCTTCTCAGAAAATGATTTCATGTCATTTTGTACACTCAATGTTGATAGAGCTTACTCCAATAGAATACATGTTGACTTACGAAAAATGGGACAAAAAATGTCCTTCAATAATGTATTTTGTTATGTTAAATAATTAAATGAAATAAAAAAGGAAATTAAGGTATGTTTGGGGATACTACAGATGAAGTAATATTCCATAATAAATCAATAATGATTAGATCCTTTAAATTATATAATATATACCAAGAAAAATATTATATAGAAATGATGTCAAGATCATTGATGAAAAAATAATAAAAAAATCAAGAATATCATATGTTGATATGTTTGAAGTTGGTTATAATGGATTAAAAAACATGTTGAAATACAAAACTAGTTTAGAAATCTCCAAAAAATTAACATTTTCCAAATAATGATGATTTAGATGAGGAATTGGAAGATGAAACCATTTATAAGTAAACTCAATTTAATCCTTATCAATGTATTATTAGAATATTGGTTTATCCATCTAACATTATTGGTGATTGGGAATAACTTAGATAGACAAGGACAATGAATATTATACCACACTACTAACTACTATTATTGGTGGAATGAATCTCATTTTAAGAAGACGAAATGGGTAAATCATAGTTCAATACCATGAACGATGAATTGGAACATATGTATATAAATTATAAATGGTATCTTATTAGGAGGGTATAAAATAACAATGTGATTCAAAAATTTTGGATCTTCCAGAATAAATTTGTTAAATTAGGAAAAGTCATAAGAAAAAAAGGAATGATTAGTTTGTTAAACAAATTCATGGAGTATGGGAATTTATTTCCATGAATTTTTTTCTCTAATATCATGACTAGATCTAAATGGGATCTTTTTACCCATGAAAATTAAAATAAGGTATAAATTCTATTATAATTTTGTCAAATTTACATTTTTAAATGTCATTCATGAAGAAGTATTTTATATTGAATAAAAATGGAATTTATGATTATAAATGATGAAATAATGGTGTTTAGTTTGAAGTATAATATTTGGACTAAATCATACATTATTTATATGGTTTTCTTAACACCCTTTTTATTTATAATGGTTGTAATTTAAAAGGTGAGGTGCAAAACATAATCACTATATGAAGAAATCTATTAAAGAATACTTTTTGTGATTGAATATGTAGCTGATAACATTTTTGGTGGAAGAATGGATGGTTCAATAGAATAATTTTTTACCCCATTGAAATTATAGTTTGATATATCCATAATAAACTTTTTGGGGATTTAGGTCATCCCAGAATATTAATAAACTTTATTACATTGAAAAATTATGCACGATATCTACAGAATAATTTCAACATACATGAATCTAAACAACTTTGATCTTAAATTTCTTTTTGAAAAAAAATTTTAATGCACAAGTATGTGAAATATATGGATCCAAACTTATAAATTAATATAATATTAAGGCTGTTTTATTTTACTGCAACATAGATAGATATCATCATTGACACTTATTTTCATGCACAATTACAAAGTAATACAATGGAATCAAATTTTTTTAGTAGTTAAATTAATCATTAGGTACATTCAAGGAACAGTAAATATAGGATTGTCCTTTGAAATAGGAAATGATCGTGAATTATTAGAATTTTATAATGCTAACAAGGCTGGTGATGTGGTTTATCAAAATCCCTGAAGTGGTTATTCCTTATTCATTGGAATCAAATGTATAGGGTGGTTGAGAAAAAATTATGAAACATATCATCGAGTATTGTGGAATCAGAGAATATCATTGTGATAAAGGAAGTCACTCAATAATTGTGGATAATGAATAAAATTTTCAACATTGTTATTAATTTTAAAAATTTGATGGTGTTAGTATATGAGAAAATTCAATTAAGATAATTAAAAATCCTATTTTACACTCTCATAACAAACCTATCGATATCATATATAACATCATAAAAACTTATTTTATAAATTTATCATAAAAACAGATAATTTTGGAACAAATTATCAAATAGAAAACATCATTATTTAGTAATTTGCTACAATAATAATTAAAAAGATATGATTGAACCTCGGTGTTCATCCACCTATCATTTCTCGTGTTGGACCATTTTTAATAAATATTTAGATTTCTTCCACTATTTATAACCATGTGTAAATTTTTTATAGATTTTAAGGGGTGATATTATCTAGGGTTTTATTGAAACATTATGAGGAATGATCCTTCATTGGGTATATTTACAAATAAGTAGAATGGTGAAATTCAACAAGCTTCAATATAGTGGTCTCGAATAATGGTATCATGTAATAAAATTCTATCTAGAGAACTTTTTTATGTACAATTTTGTGATCAGATTTAGTTAAAATTCAAGAATGATTTTTTTATCAACTATTATTTTATTGTTTTAGGTATCTAATTTATTGAAATAATATTTTGATTTAAAATAAAAGCAAATGGGGAGATTTTTTAAACATAGTTTTTATAGCTAAAAATTGATGGTATATCATGAATTATGGAAATACACCCTAGGTTTATCAAGGAGTTCAAATGTAAATTTATGGAATATGATCATGAATATTCATTGTTGAAGTTTTCATAGTTCTATAAATTTTTTAATATTTTTTCCCATAATAAAGAGTGATGTAAGAGTTTCACAAAAGTCATGTTCATGGAAACAAAAAAACTATCCTTACATAAATGAATATTTTAATGAATGTTGGATAATATTTCTGAATTTTTTAAAACTCGTGAAACAAGTTAAGGTCAAATGACCCTCAATATATTGTGTTCCATGAGTAGGTTGGAATTTTGGAATCAGAGGTGATTTGTTTTTAAGGGGATATATTGTTTCATTTAATTTTGTTTCATTCATAAAAATGGGAATTTATGTGTAATTTATTGTATTAATATATTTATAATAATGTTATAGATCCTGTTTTGTGAAGATCTTATGAAGAATTATTTCTTATATTAAACATGAACATTACAAGAACACATGTTTCATGAAAATAATGATTGATAAATATTTTGGGATAAGTGATTTTATTGATGGAATATTTTTTAAGTGATGAATTTTTATTAGATATTAGAATACTCATGAATTATAGAAGATACAATAAAAATATGATGCATAATTATAGTTGATAAAATGAGGAAGTCATCATCCAAAAGTTTTTAGTTATGGGGAGTCAAAGGAAGTTACCCAATGAAGGTAGTACTCTTTCAATAAATTATTGTATTGGAAGTTAATATAAAATATAGTGACCTGGAATGAAAATTGATAATACAAAAAATCAATTGAAGCATTTTGGATTATGGAATGAATGACACAATTGTATTATAATCATCATGGAATAGACCTAACAAGTTAACCTAGTAAAACTGTTGTGTGATGGTTATACTTCCACATATATGTGTTAGGCGATTATCCAATTCCATAAAACATTTTTAAGAAGATCGAAAAAATATGGGGATAGAATCAATTTAATTAAATGAAAAATTTACAGCTTGATTCAAAGAGATCCTCTAAGGACATTCTGAGGTCTTACATTATATATTCAAAGGAAATTTGGAGAGAATTAGATATGATGAAAACACTAAAATGAAAATTATATCAATGGGGAAGAAAGGAAGAGTGAAATTTATGGCATGTAATAATATGGAACGATAAACATGGGGATTTCTTGAGGAAATTATAGTATGTTTTAAGTACAAATAAAAAGTCTACCAAGTTCAAAAATGAAAATTAAAATTGTATTATTCTAATTTTCAAGGGTTTAAATTAAAAGTGGGGGAATCCTTGAAAACCAATTCACCAACATAAATGGAAATTTACCTAGGAAAAGAATGAGGTTGAAAATATGTGTTTTTTTACCAATTCCACTCGTTTTGTAGAATTAAATGACATGATAATAGGTAAATAGTTCCTATACTCAATGATAGTGAATTCACTATTTGATTCAGGAATTACACACTAAATTATATATTTTTTTCTTAGAATTTCGAGTCATACCATAATTCTCTACGAAAAGAGTTTTCATTTATGAAACATATTGTGATTATTATCTTAATTATGATTTAAAATCGATCATCCATTATGATGAATATATATTCCCTAGTTAAAAACATTATTGTTAGAACTATGTTTGTTTTTTACTTATTCTTTTAAATAGATTGGATGTAAATTTATAATGAATGAAATTATTTATGTGAGAAAGTAATATATATTTGTAATGGGGATATAAAATACATTTAATTCGAGGGATAAACCTCATATCCATTGTGATTTATATACCCATCTCATGTAGGCCACTATAATTAAATTATTGGGGAAGAGGAGAGTAAGATAATATTTGTGTATCAGAAGGACATTCTATGATTGATGATGTTGCTATAATATAAAAACTAAATTGATCTATTTCCATAGAAATTACTTAATAATACCTAGAAAAATGATTTTTATTTTTCCATTAATCAAATTCATGATGCAAGACCAAAATTTAAAACTCAAACATAATGAATGTTTTGTAGTGTGTAGTTTTAATGAAACAACTGTAGGAGTTGTGTGATAATGTATTTATTCACCATAGTGTTTCCCAAATGGGTTCCCCAATATTTTTTTAGTAAAAATAATGTGGTATATGATATTTTTCATAGATTATATGGACATAAATTCTATTAAATGAATAATTAGTATCATTTATCATGTTCTAATGACTTATTTGATAAAATTCCAGCATATCAGTATATTTTCAAATATATATTTTTTGCATTTGTTATCATATGTTAAGGTTGAATACTTAGGATATACATGATAAATTGTGTTGTAAAAGATGTATTAATTTTGTGTTTATAATAATTCTTATTGGATTCACTAATTCACCTTCAATTTTTCTCAATCTTATGAATAGGGTTTTCAAGGATTATCTTGAAAACATTGTGTGGTTATTTATTAGTTACATCTTAAAGTTAAAAAATTGTATGATGTATAGAATAACCATCTATGAAAAATTAATTATACCGTTAGAGGACATGAATTATTTGAAATATTTAGTAAATATTAATTTTGGATCAATGAACATTTCATTTATTGTTATATTATTTTTATAGATGGAAGTTCTATTCATTCTTGGAAGAAACAATTATTCAAATAATGTCCTACATAGATGAATATAACAAAGATATGTTGTCACCTTAGTATAGTAGGATAATATAACATGTTTTTAAAAAAAAATTATGATTGGACAACCCTCTAATAAATATGACAAGTAGAGGTGTTAAAACCATTTTATAATGGAAATTATTTGATTGATTAAAAAAATAAGAAATCAATTAATGAACTAGTATTGACATTACCATTAGTAAATGATTGATATTTAACTTAGAATGATGCATAAAATAAAGGAATAGGTTGTTTCCTTATGATTATTATTAATTTTTTACATATACATCAAAGGAATTTAAGATTCCAAAATAGAATTATTCATATCATTTTCCTGATCTTTTTCTAATAATATTTTATTATAATAAATGGTTTCAATATCTATATGACTAAATATGATTCATATATATAGAATACAAATATTAAAAGTATATTTTCTCTCATAAATATATAATAAATATGAAGAGAAAATAGTGAGAATGATATAATGACTATGATTTCTCGATACACTACTACCTATGAAACGCGCCGACCCCAGAAGCCTGGTGCCGATGAATTATTTGGAAACATCGGAATTATTACATTGAATAAATATCCTAAAGGACCATTTAGTTTATCAATATTGGAATGGAATATTATATACATGATAACAATAATACATTTGGTAAACAAAATAAAACATGTTACACAAAAAACTTAAATAAAATGTATCCTTGAAAGATCAATCAAAATGTTAATCTTCATAACTTTTAGAAAGAACGATAATATCGTTGAGATGAAATTATCACCATTATAAGTAAAATTGAGGAAATAATGAAAAAAAATATATGGAAAACTAAATAACTAAGTACATATTAAATAAACATATCTAAATTTGGAAAATATTATATGGAAAGTATGAAACTAAAACAAATTTCATAGACCAAAAAAACATTGAATGTTTTAGATCCATAGATATATAGATGCAAAATATAATTGATAAATAATTACTAAAACTTGTATTAAGGTGACTCTTTATTAACTAACATCATGTATCGGGCTTATGAGGTCATATAATGTCATGATATATCCTCCGAATAGTATAAAAATATAGATCCATCATTCTTTTAATTCTTCCAAATAGTTTGTCTCATGAGAACCTATCGATGCATAGAGGAGATATAAGACCTCTAGGATCCACCCATCATCTGATGTCTATGGAAATCCACATTCTGAATAATCATAATAAATAAAAAGCCTTATTAAATAACCGTGTTGAATGAGAAATACAGATTTCTCAATAATTTCCCATTTATTCAAATAACCATCAATGTCCACACATTATGTAAAATGTTTTATTGTTTGGGAAATAAAAATATCCATGATAAATGAAATGGAGAATTAGGAAAAATTCAAAGTGAAATCTTAATCAATCCAATAAAAGAGTAAGGATGATATAAATATAGTAACTCCCAAGTTGAGAAAAAATAGAGGGTTGTTGTTGCTGCCGAAATAAAGGAATAACTTTTTTAAATATTCATGTGGAATATATCCTTTTATTTACAAAAACCATATGAATAAATTTTTTATATAAATTACCATTAAAAACAATTCATTAAAAATAAAACATTTAATCTCGAAAACGTGGAATCAATGAAATGATAGTATATATATTTGTACATGTCATAAAAGGTAATATTAATATTAATTCTATATGGTAAAATGTTTGAATAATTTCATTGTTGGGGAAGTGAAAATAAGATTCCATTGAAAACATGATTAAAATAAAAATTGGTTAAATTTTAATTTAAAAAAATTTCTAAAAGGTTAATATTTATTTGTAGTAATTTTAATAAAGCATGTTTCTTTGAAGAAACCAGTTTGGTAGACTAAGGAGAGAAATGATGTCTGGTTTTGATAAACTCATTTTCTAAAACATTTTGTGGACCAAAGAGTCGAAAAATGATATTAATAACTGAAAATGGTCATGAATATCCATATTAGATAAAATGAATTTATCGAATAGTGGTTATTTTATTTCCTCAAATGGAAATAACATTGAATTATTATTATTACCATTTTTTTGGAAAATAATATTTATTCATTTTAATGTTTCCCATACTACATTGAATAATTTTAAATCATAAAATAATAGTGGAATACAAACAAATTATGGAAATAATATTTTTATAGTAACTATGTAGGTGATATATTTTGTAATAGGATAGTATATAAACCATATAAATGAATCTATGTGAATAACAATAATTAGGTCTCAACCGAATGTAAATTGAGACAACAATCCCATACCATAACCTTCCTTTTATTGTGTGATATTTGTCCACCATTATATAGGTTTAAAATGTATTACTAAATAATACAAGAACCATGCTCATTTTTATAATACCATATATTAACTACTTATAATGTCACATTACCGGTATTTAACAAAAGTTCTTAATTTTACTAAATTGGGATTTAATTTCGAAGTTCATCATGTTTGATTTAGATTTTTTTACCTTTCCTTTAATTGTTTCATAAATTTCAGAATGTAAACCATGATATTAATATCATATATATCCAGTATATATATAACTATTCATATCTATAGTAATATATAATGTTTAAAAGAAATGAAATGAAATGCACTTTTCATTGAGAATGTATTCTATACTTGTGATGGGTCATGCACGTACCTCCTCAGATGCGACACGTGC
The DNA here is from genome assembly GCA_963277665.1 of Viscum album. Classification (NCBI taxonomy): domain Eukaryota; kingdom Viridiplantae; phylum Streptophyta; class Magnoliopsida; order Santalales; family Viscaceae; genus Viscum; species Viscum album. Next base: position 979,850,032 of record OY728161.1, read on the forward strand.
AAGACATCATGTACCCGATGCAACTGTGGCAGTAGAGCTAAATGGTATGCCATCTCACCAACTCTACAATGTATTTGGAATGGTCTGCTTTACCTCCGAGATAGCTTTTCACCTTAGCCAAATATCTATAACCCTCATTGAGGTGAGACTCGAAGAATGACATGGTCTCCCTCTTCGAACTCAAGAGATCTCCGTTATCTTTCAGTATAAGAATTCTTCCAGATATGTGCAGTATTCATCCACTCTCGGATGATCTGCACCTACTCGGTGATGACTCACACCAACTCTGGACCCATGAGTGCTGACTCTCTGGGATCGTTCCAACAAAGAAGTGATTGTATAGGTCTACCATTCAAGGCCTTGAATGGTGTCATACCAATGGTGGAGTGGTAGCTATTGTTGTGTGAAAACTCCACCAGTTTTAAGTGGTCCTCCCAACTGCGACCAAAGTTCAAGACATAGGCTCACAACATATCCTCCAGAACCTGAATGGTCCTCTCCATCTAACCATATTTCTAGGGATGAAACACTATGATCAAGAGTATATGATTCCCAAAATCCTCCTACAATCCCATCCACAACCGGGATGTGAGACTGGAATATCGGTATGAGACTACTACTGACGGGACTCCATGATGCCACACTATCTCCAACACGTAGAGGAATTCCAAAATATTTATGGATCTCTGATCTCTAATATATTGAAAGTGGGATGACATGGTGAGTCGGTCAATGATCACATAGATGGAATCATGCCCCCTGTATGTTTGTGGTAAGCCTATCATGATGTTCATCGATATTACATCCCACTTTCCACTATGAATCATCTATGGGTGAGCTAATCCTGACGGATCCTGGTGCTCAGCCTTCACATTATAGCATGTAAGGCATCTAGAAATGAACTCTGCTACTACCTTCTTTATGCCTGACCACCAAAACAATCATCATAGGTCGTGGTACAACTTTTCCATTCCAGGATGCACTAACAAAGAGAATGTATAAAACTCCCTCAAGACTACCACCTACAATTCCACCGGTATAACAATGTATTATTTGAAAATAATTATGTTCTCATAACCTTGTGAATATCCATCACGAGCATGTCCTCTAGATAACTGAGCACGTAAGGACACACAGTCGACATCTACTAGCTTGGCCTCCCTAAACCTTGGTAATCCTGGAGGGGCGACAACCATTGACTATTGGTAAGTTGTATCTTCTCCATCCATGAAGGATAGTTGTAATGTGGCTAACTGCTTAATCACCTCACTCAACAGTTTTGAGCACAAACTTCTGCTAAGAGCATCTGTCACCTTGTCCCCCTTCCCAGGAGTATAGATGATATTGAAGTCATTTTCCTGGATGAACTCTAACCAACTCCTCTACCTCAAGATTTATATCCATAAGTGATAAGATGTACTTGAGGATCTTATGGTTAGATTAGATGATAAACTTCTATCCCATAAGTTAGTGTCTCCACATATTCAATGCGAAGTCTACAAATTTCAACTAAATATCATGGGTCACATAGTTATACCCATGTGGCCTAAGCTAGTGTGAACCATAAGCAATCACCACATGCCTCTACATCATGACACATCCAAGCCTTGTCCCTGATGTGTCGCATAAAACTATGTACATTTCACCCTCCTATGGCAATCTCAAGTCCAGGGTGCCTGTAAAACACAGAATCAACTGCATGAAAGCCTACAGGTACTTCTCCGACTACATGAAGGGTTTCCCCTTCCTAGTCAAGGTTTTCATCGGTGCAGATATCTAAGAAAAATCATGAATGAAGCTCTAGTAATATCATACCAATCCATGGAAGCCCCCGCACCTCCATAATGTTATGAGGTGGCTCCCATTCTAACACAACTTCTATCATGGATGGGTCTACAACAACAAAATATGTAGAGACAACCTTACCCAGAAATAGGACCTCTTGAATCCAAAACTAGCACACTGAGAGCTTCACATAAAGTTATTTCTCTCCAAGTATGTCTAGATCCATCTGAAGGTGTCTTTAATTTTCCACTTATGATGCCGAGTACATAAGGATGTCATCGATGACGACCACTATGAAAAGTTCCAAGTATGGATGGAAGATCCGATTCATCAGTCCCATGAACATAGTAAGGGAATTCGTCACGTCGAAAGGCAACAACTAGTACTCAGAGAGACTATAGAAGCTTCCGAAATCCATATTCAGTATATCTTGGTCCCTCACTCATAAATGGTGATATCCTGATCGAAGGTCATCCTTCGAGAAACACTGTGACCATATAAGCTGATCGAAGAGGTCATAGATTCGTATTAGTTGATATTTATTCTTTACAGTCACCTGGTTCAGGCGCGGGTAATCCTCGAACATCCTAAGACTCCCATTTTCCTTCGTGGAAATCAAGACTGGGGAACCTATGTTGAAATGTTGGGTCTTACAAAACCCTTAATCTGAAATTCATCCAACAACACCCTCATCTCGCGAAGCTCTGTGGGAGTAATCCACTGTGTGGATGAAGATATTTGAGTCATCAAAGGGTGGTAGTTGATACATAAATTGATTTCCCGATGGAGAGGTAATCCTAGAACATATTTGGGAAAGACGTCCTCATACTCCTCCAATACTACTGGGAATTGGGAGCTAACAACATCCACTTATCTAAGGGAAAGGCTGTCCAACTCATGAGTGATTGGTTGAACCCTCTTATGCATAATCCCATTCTACGCTTCTTGGGTTTCCCTTTCTCCGACAACGAAAAACATCATTTCATCACGGTGGACACACCACACTCTTCGGATAAAACAATCAATCTAGGCATGCATAGAAGATAAAAAATCCATACTGATAATTAAATCATAAGGACTCGATGCTAACACCATGTGGCTCAAACCGAAACACTCGCATCCAAGGGTATGATCACATTGTATGCAAAGGTGTGCGATCGTCGAGTTTCCTCCCATTGGGGTGTCCATGCATAATGATAGAGTCACTAGTTATACCGGAATCTTGAGGTTTCAGACAAGACACGTGGATATGAAGGAATGACTGGAACCTGTGTCTATATATATGATAGATAAGTTATAAAATACACAGATCATACCTAGAATCATTCATGGAGCCCCTAGGTCATATGCCTCGACCGCATGCAGATGTCCCCGTCCCTGTCTCCCAGCTCCCTAAGCCTAGTGTGGACCTCTTGTCCATGGTAGTGGATGTATGTTAGAGCGTTTTCCACTACCTGTAGCTCTCCCTTCTCATCTACCACGTCTGCCACCTGGCATGTCAATCTCCTTCACTCTATTCCTTTACCTCGGTGGTCTATCCATCTCATCCATGTTAGCAGCTCGATGGGTCGGACAATCTCTAGTAACTTATCCCCTTCCATTGCACACATAGCCTCACTTCTCCCTAGGGTTATTGGATACATCATGAGATCCATGGACTATCAATACCTTGTCCTGGGTCCTCTTATTACAAATCCAATGTCCAGATACCTGTTCCTAACATCAGCTCACTGGAGTCGGGGTCTCCGCTCCTATCTTCCTGCTGCTGACTGCCATAGGCTGTCTCTACTACTCCAAGAAGCTCTTGATCACCAAGGAATTCCCGAGAACTGTATAATATTTCAAAATTCATAGAGGCATGACACTAGCACATATGTATCATCATAGACCTTTCTCGAAGGTTTGATCTCTTAAGTACTGATCCCTGACCGTATCCATCGAGTATTGGGTGAGGTTATTGAACCTAGTGGAATAGTTTTCTACTTTCCAAATACCCTGATGGAGTTGAATAAGCTATATATGAGTAATTCTCTCACCTTAACTAGAGAGAACTCCAAAATGGAGATTCACTCAATAATTTCCATGAAATAGTCTCCTCATTGTGAGTCGGTATGGTCAAACTGCACCATTTCCCCGATGAACCCTAAAGAAGGCATGTTATTAGGAACACCATCTGGTCTGCTAGTGTCCTCAGTAAATGGAAAACTCTAGAAACTGCCTCAATATAGTCCTCACTTTCCTGAGGATTGGGATCACCTCAGTACATGAGGGGTCTCTGTCTCTGGAACTCATGGAGCGCGCTCAGCCTGCGCTCCTCGTCTGTCGGTACTGTAGGTACCACGGGCGGCTCCAATAGAGGGGAAATAACTGGTGCCCCAGCTAGTGGAAACACCTGTAAATCTAGTCCATGTATCAAATCCTATTCACTGATGTGGTCATCTTCATGATCACGCTACTGAATCATAGAAAAAATGCGTCGCAGAGACATCCTGTAAGGAAACATGGTGTAGCATAGTAAATGAGTATATCTGGATACCTGAGACAAAAGAAATTGAAAAAACAACCCATTACTATAGGATGAAGGTACCATTATTTTACTTCCCCCAACTACTATTTTCATGTACAATGTCGAAAAGAAGGTAATCAGAGTCCTGGTGTATGGATACGTTGACCGCCGCACCAACACTAGAGACTCTGGCCTGATGGTCAAACATGAAACACTTAACATGGTATCCCGAAACAAATCTCAGAGACTCTTGGTCCTATGGTATAATTGACCTGCTCTGATACCACTCTGTTATGACTAGTCTCAGTGGGGCCTACACCGTGACTCCCCAATCCCGCATCCTATAGGCCAGGGGCTGGTGACTAGCACCGAGTAAGAATATTAATAACATGGGATGAATTTTCTACGTACCTATACATAAGCACACATATCCAAGCCCACAAATGTTGAAATGTAAAATCACTAAGAAACAAAATGCATGCAAACAACTAATATCAACCAACAGGTTACGAAGGAAGGTAATGTACAGAACGTAAACTGGGCCAGAATACAATCCCACCGAAACAAGAGTCTGAAAAATACAAAGTCCAACCTGTAAACACAAAAAGGTACTGGGACAGTTAATCATAGTGATAGGAATGCATTTCCATATATGGATCTAAGAAAGCACAGTCCTGTCCAGAACCTCCCTGGAATCTTTCATAAGGCTGCTCGTCTACACAAGACATGCCATGTGTGGCCAATGCCAGTGTAGGGGTGAGTATAACAAAACTCTATAGAGGACCTCAAAAAATAGAAAGTAGTACACAATTTAATGGTACAATCAACTATACACAACATATGACAAAAGAACATATAGCACAAACCGGATATACTAAAAACCCAGACCCGAGGCCTTAAGACAAGTCTCACAATCGCATACCCCTACCAGGGTTTTAGATTGAAGATTCGACGAAGCAATCGTTCTTGGAGAACAAGCTTCACGAGTATTATTGCTCTAGTGAAATATGTCCGAAGAATAATGTTCATCGGGAAATGTCACGAGAGGTAGTTACACTCATTACGGGAGACACACTCTTGAGTGAGAAGGTTACGATAGATAGATGCACTCATTACAGGAGACACACTCATGAGTGGGAAAGATCATGATACATAGGTGAGGATCCCTGACAGGACCAAGGAAGACACCCCAACTCATCCAAAATTCACCTGCTAGGTAGAGGATCGATGCCTGGTGGAGTCGGTCACATAGATTCCAGTCTCTACCTAGGGTCAAGAATGGGTATAGGATCTCGATCCAGGCCTCTCGGATGGATTCCTGACTTTATAACAGAATGTCCTACTAAAGGTATCATGCTTCTGTAGAAGGAAATAGTGCCCGAACATCAAGGTATTGAGAATAAGGGCGTTAACCCAAATAAAATATGTCCAAGTTACATTGAACACAAGGACCATGATGCTTTCCAAAAAGTACACAGCGTGGAAGAAAGTTAAACGCCATGTTGTCTGACCCCAGGTACTGACTGTGTACAATGTCCTGTGTCATAAGGCTGGTCGAGTAGAAAACTAAGTACACGGTGTGTGGTATGTTGTAAATTCCCTTTCCGAGTAACTGGGTTTGGCACTGTGTACGCTGACCATGTGCCCGTACACGCTCATCAACTCGTGTACTCCAAACCATTTAATCGGTACATAGGGGGACCCACATTACTGGGATCTCTTGGCCGTGTGATGGAGTAAATTGTCGTGTACTCTATCCCGTTTCCTTGTACCCCCTAGATACATGTCGAGTTCCATGTAGCCTCCTCTTCCATGGGGTAGACGCCGTGTTTTGAAGCTGTGTCGATCATCTTTTGTCCGTGTACTTCCCAAAATACATGTCAAGCTTCTGGGAAAGTCTAACAGGCGGTGTGACCAGGGTAACACACCATGTGATTCATCTTTAACCCTTGAAACCCTAGCAGCTTCCACCCATACTACACAGTGTGTTCTTCAGAAGTACATGCTGTGTATTTTGGAAATTTACAGAAACACGATCCTTTGTCGTCGTGCCTTCCCGGAGGCTCTGTTTGTCAGTCCAGACGACCGACCACCAAAAAACACCCGGGTTTTTGACGGCCTACACCACAAAGCCGATAATTTTGTTTTCGTACCTCTGATTGGCTCCAAAAACATGCAATGATCGATCTACATGAAGAACTATAGAAGAATGGCCCTTACAGATCTGGTCTGATTCATCGTCTGCCATCAACTTCGCACCTTTGCAAGGTTGTTGTGGTGTAGATTCTTCAATTTATATTGTTTCATTGGAAAACAGATGTGAAAAAATCCGTTGATCATCACCCCATGAAGAACGCAATGAATAAGCGAAAGAAAAAGGGGGAAAAGAAATCATAAGTGAATCAAGGAATGAACCTCAGTCGTCATCCATCATTGCGATGATCTGCTCCCATTAGTAGGCTTAAACAGAGAAGAATCAAACAATAAAAAATCAACATGGATCAATTCCACAAATAATCTCAAATAAAAACCTCCCATAAGAACATATGAATCTATGGATCAACTTGTTCATGGTTGATCCACGTTCGTCATTTAAAATAAAAAAACTTTGAATGGATATTTGAAATAACAACCCCTACATCAAAAAAAGTATCGATCACTGGTGATGATGTTTTTCTACCACTATCATTGATATCCTCCAACCACATTGGCACATCGATTCATAGCTTTGATCCATCGTCATTCATCCCCAACAGTTATCTCCAACGTTTCCTCTAAATATTACCCTGACGATAGATGTTCGATTATCCCAAAAAAAAAGGAAAATGTATTTTATATCCCATCACATGGAGAAATTAATGAGTCCATCTAGCCATTATTGAGTCATTATGACATTACATTTATTTAAGTAACAGATGCTCAGTCGCTGCGCTTCAATGAATGTTTCCATAAAATAAAAATAAACATTGAAAATTTATTTTTATTTATTTTAATTTTTACTAAAAAAATTTGAAAATTATCTTTTTCCCATGAACTGTTATGGTTGAAGTTAGGCTCGTTCTTTGGTAAATTCAACATACCAGACGCAATGGTTCCCTCAGATGTTTAATCCAGGTATCCGTTTGGAAACTGCCACAGCTGCACACAAGTTCCGACTCGCTTAACAAAAAAAAAGTTCAAACCAACATTTCGGGATCACTGGGCCTCGGAATGATGTGTCGTCTTCGCACCCAGTCTCGAAATAATTCCATATAATATTTTTATAACAATATATGGAAAATCCGTGACATTACAGTTACGCCATTATGTGTACCAAATATTTTATAATAGTTATTGTCTTTTAGTTGTTATAGAATTTCATTTTGATTAAAAAGGATGTCTACTATATAATCCATGGTAGAGATCTATAGATGTTATTCAAGGATCATGTTGACTGTTGTACCAGATGATTTAGTTTTACGACTTAGAATGACATAGAGTATCTCCAAAAAAGATAGCATGATATAATGTAAGGTGTAGTAAGCATGTTATAATAGGCAATTGGAATGTTCATTTACAAGTTGGAATATTTGAATTAGTCATTGATGTATGAGATATATAATTGATGTTTTCCAATAGTTTGGGATCAGTTTCATGATGTCTTATTGTGATTTTATTAGGGTTTAACCCATAAGGGATATCGAGTTTATAAGTGGTCTCCTTCAAGGGAGAAGTCAAATATCATGTTCATTATATCTAGGGGATCCAACATAATTAAGAGAATTGAATGTATAGTTACATGGTCTATAAATAAAAGGATTCATTTGACCTAATATGTCTCTATGGGAAGAACTTGTCATGTATGGGAGGACGGCAAATGGTACTCTTTGCCTATGTGTAGATTACTATTATTTTAATCATGTTATTTCAATGAATTGGAATCCTCTTCCATGTATTTTTGTTATATTTGATCAATTTAGGGGAGATCAATGGTTCTCCTAAAATTACATTTGAATTATATATCAGAAATTGCGTGTTTAGAATGAGGATATTCCAATGATATATTTGTAGTGAATATATGGCCATTATGAATACATGGTTGTGACTTTTTGTCAAAAGAATGTGATTTTAGGCATTATGGAATTGATGAATCAGAAATTTCAAAGATATATGGATTATTTTGAGGTATTATTTTTGGATTCATTAATTTTATATTCAAGGACATGGTATGAGAATGAGCATAACATATCAATAGTGATGTGAATATTTTGAAAAGATTGGATGGATTCCAAATTTTCAAAGGGAAATTTCTGGATACAACCGGTATGTGTCATATTTATTTTAATATCTAAAATGATATTTATATGGGTCCAAAGAATATTGAGTTTGTTATCTCATGGAAACATCTATAGAATGAATTTAAGATACACATTTTACTTGTTTGGGAATATTCTCGCAGATGTTTTATTCATGATATTTAATGAATAGATTATTTAATGGTGACATTTCCGTTGAAGTGTTTTACATTCCAATGGAATTTGGAATATCATACTTCTATTCATGAGAAGAATGTTTTCCATAAATCATCTCCTATTTTGATATTTGAAGAATCAGGGTAATTGTACGTGTTGAATTATGATACTTCAAGATATGATTGGACATGTGTTCTAATGTAGGGAAACCATGTTATTTATTATGGAATAATGTAGTTAGGGATTCAGGGAAATAAATACCTGAAACACTATTTTTGAGTTATATTTCCTACTCCGAAATTTGAAAAAATGTCATCATTACCAGTTTGGTGAAAATTTGATAGAGTTTATGGATCATAATAAATTGAAGTATGTTTTCTCACAATGGGATTTGAACCTATGAATATTATTATGGATGGATTATATCCAAATGCTTTACTATTAATTTATGCATAAAATGAGTAAAGGAAATTCAATTGCTGATTAATTAAGCATAAATTTATAGGATCAATTGAAAAAAGAGACTTCAGATCTGTGGTAGTGGATGTTTGTTATAGCCTTCATGCACAAGGAATGCAATGATTGATCTACTGTTTCAGTTTTAATTTTATATTCTTTTGTTCTGGATTTGGATAAGATAGTTAGTGAGGAACAAACATCCAATTCAAAATAAATTTTTATGAAGTCAAAACTCAATAATGGTGATTCCATTGAGGGATGAAAGGTGGAGGGGAGTTCAAAGTTGTGGTTTCATGATTAGATGGTCGTATTTATGGATTTTTCAGACAATATCACAATTTATACCACCATTCAATATGGGCTATTCTCCTAGGAATAGAGAATATATATAAGATAATGAAATATTATATTTTGTGGATTAGATTGAAAAGGAAGGTGACTGAGTTCATTTAGATATGTTTAATATAATAATAGGATAAGGTAGAGCATCATCGACCAGAAGGTATGTTGCAAACATTATCAATAATTTTTTGGAAATGGGAATATATAGTGATGCATTTTTATAATAAGTATCCCAGTAATGGTTCAAATACGTGATTCTATATGGGTGATAGTGGATTAACTCACAATGTCAGCCCATATCATCCGTATTCAGGATACTCATGCGATAGAAGACTTATTGAATATCTATATCTGAGAAGTGGTAAAGAGGAAAGGAATATCAATTTTGATAGTTTCAAATAGAGATATAATGTATACATCTCATTTTTGGAAATCCTTGTAGAAATACCTTGGAAATCATTATACTATGAGTACGACATATCATCCCCAAACAAATGGAAAATTTCAAAGGATGATACAAACATTGGATGACAAGACACATTATTGTGTAAAAGATTTTTGTGGATCATGGGATGAGAATGTATTTTTGTGCTGTATAATATTTTTTATTATGCCACAACAAAAATGGACCATTTTGAAGCATTATATGGGAATAATTGTTATTTTATTGTTTATTGGGTGGAAATTGGGGAGACATCACTGGTCATGTAATGAATTTTCGATGTGACAACAAATAATATTCCGGTGATTAGGAAGAGAGCGATGACTGCTGAGACTCTACAGAAATAATAGACTGATTATCATTGATGACCATTTTCATTTGAGGTGAGGGATCATGTGTTCTTGGGGATATCTCTATGGCTTGGGAATCACTATTTTGGGATATATGGAATGTTATGACCCCGATACTAATTTTATTTTGAGATACTTGAATGGGTTTGAAAGGTGGAATATTTGTTGGAATTACAACCATGATTCAATGTTATGTATATTTTTTCATGTATCAATTTTGAAAAGGTATTAGCCAGATCCTAACCATGTGATTCAATAAGTTCACATTGATCTTGATCTAGATGCTTCATTGGTGCATATGACTATACCAGTTATGTATATTCAATGGATACTCATTCAATTGAAAAACATCAGTCTAGTTTGGGTTATTCAGAAACATGGCCAAATTCTAGAAGAGAATTGGGAATAGTAAAAAATGAAATGGTCGACCAATGTCTTGAACTCATTGGGTAAAAATATGGATTTCTATATTCCTGGGATGGAATGGATAATGGTTAAAAAAATATAGCACAGTGATATAAAGTATGTTACACATTATTTAGGAATTATAAGTGTCTAAATTTTTCATGTGATGATTTTATAAGAATTTTGGAATTATTTTGAGGCTTACATAAACATGAATTATTGGAGCACATAATTTGAAAATGGCAAACTCCTATAAGAAACCATTCCAAGAGAAATAGGGTACAACAGGATGGAACATGGTTTGGAATAAAGTTTGTACAAACCATATGGTCACCTAGGAGAGACCATGTAATTGGTAACATAGATATATTTTTTGAGTAGTGCATGGTCTTCAAACTGTGTGGGACAACCGTACGAGATGAACCTCAATGTGGTGGTCGACACATAGTTATCATTTTGTTTTTTCCTAACCATGTGAATAACTATGCACAGTTCAAAAAACATCCTCAAATGTGGATCTTGTTTTAGAATAAGTTTAACACCATTTTTAATAAAAAATGACCCTAACATGATATTTATTTTTCCCAAATGCAAGGTCTTATTTCCCAATCGATCTAGAAGTGATCTAATGGCTACACATTGTATGTTGAATCTTGACTACCTTGGTAAGTCTCATTTTTTTTTTGCAGTTTCCCATTTTTATTCATAGATATAATTTCCTCTTTATCCATATTTCTTAAATATAGTACATTGTGGATCGATATAATGTTTTTGATGAAATATGGTTAAATATTTTCATTTCTGATGATAAGGAAAGAGATCCATTATTATTTTTCATTGATTTCACCGAGTTTTATTATCATTTTCTTGTCATTTTTCTATTTCATCATAATTCAAGAGGTATATATCTTCTCTCTCAACTAAAATTTCTAGAACTATAAGGATTCATTTAATATTTATTTTTTTTTGAAATTAATTGTTAATTTTATGTGCAATTATTCATGAAAACCCCCTTCAGTGATGTTTTGTGAAATTGTGAAATTTGTGTTTTTTGTTGGAAATGGAATTTGGTAACATGATTTTAAATGGTTTTTTAAAAAAAAAATTGATATTTTTAGATTCATGGAATTTTTTAATTAATTTTTTTTTATTTTATTTTGGAAAGGTTGGTTTTGGCATGTGGTTGGATTAAATTTTTATGCATGATTCGAATGGGATGGATAATTTTTATGTTGATCCACCATAAATGGGATTGTTTATGGACATGATGTTCCATCATAAATTTTGTCACCTAGATTCTTTTATTTAGAGATTGTGTATGTGGTGATGATAAATGGAATGGGTTATTCAAAAAAAAATATATGAATTGAAAAATGACTTGTTTGAGTGATTTAATTTAAAAAAAGTTTATTTGAGAAAACTATCTTCATATGGAAGTGTTTTGGTTTATTAGAAATTTTCAAACTATATTGAGTGGGTTTTTATGTAAATTTATTAATTTTAATGTTTTATCGTTTTATATCCTAGTGGAGTGAGTAGGGAATCAATTTTGCTAAAAACGTATGAGTTTTATTACTCTCCCCTTCATCAGAACATTGGTTCTTTTGTAGATGTTGTTTAATGGGAAACATGTAAATGTAAAGCATCACACTTATTTAGTGGTGCTTTAGGATAATTGTTTTTTATTATGGATTTGGATCCTACATCATGATGGGAGCTATGGATTTAGAACATAGAGAATTAAGTTTTGTTTTTTGTCTTATTATATATAATATTATGTTAGTAGTATTCCACTATGGTAATCTGATTATAATTCTAATTGATATTTACATAGTATTACCTCATGTGGATTTACATTGTTTACATCTACCATATAATGGTTATTTTAATTCTATTTTTGGTAATGTTGTTTTATTTTAAATGGTGAAATAATCACCCATCATTCATGATTCCCTTATAATGTATACCTAGGTTTTGGTATCTAGGGGATGTCACCTATATCCATGTAGCATTTATATCCCAACTAATGCCAATGAGGATGGATGTGATGTTACAATTTCAATTTTTATATAGTCATTATCTCATTATTATTGGTATAATATGTTCTATTTTTCCTTCTATCATTTAATGGATAATTATAGAGATGTTACATAAGATGTCATAATTCCCAAAAATCATAAATTTTGAAAATAAGGTGTCTGTTGATATCATGGAAATTATATCAAAATATTTTTACCTCACACAGGATGTGATTATGGTAAAAATTTCAAAAGTTGGATTCACCCTAAAATGGATATTTGGGTATCAAATCAATAATCACATAGTGTAGGATGAGTGGATCTAAGACTTCACACCTAGAGAGACACTCATAGGGGAAATACTTTAGACAATTCCTATGATCATTGTTAACATTATTGATGGATTATCCTAAAGTTTTATACTAATAAAGTGAATTAATAGCTTGTATTGATAACCCATCAAGTGGAATGTACCCTCTCGACCACCTTATCATTATTCCATTGAAAAGCATACATCCTATTAAATTGAGAATACCCTATAGTTTGTACGTTTATTTTTAGAGTTGTTCTCCTAGATAACTAAAATATTCCATTGAATAAGGAAATATTTTAATTTTTTATTTTCAACATATAGATAAATATTATTCTATTCTACCGTTATTAAGTAATATATTCCTTAGGTATTCTTTTTATATGTAATTTTAAATCATATTATGATTCCATTAGAGTACATTGGTTGTGGGTTTTGATCATTATTGATGGACCCTTGATTCATTAGTGGGTCTCAAGAGAAAATCTATCAAGGGTATTCCCATATGTATTTAGTGGGTATTTATTATGCCTTGGAATAAGAACTTGACAATATAATTTTGTTTTTAAACATTAGGAATTCCATAAATATGAGATGAAAAATAATTTCCCATGACATATTTATTTTTGTGGATATGTTACACTGTTAGTTTAATTTTATTATAGAATTATTTTTATCACATAATTTTCTTCTAGGATATTTATTTGATGATTTTTTATGAATCCAAAACTATATCATACAACACACAAGTCATATGAAATCACCCTTATTCTTTTATTCTTGAGGAATCATATAAAAGAATAATGTGTAGTTTCCCAGGATCTTATGGAAAAAATAATAACAACATCATTGAATTTTAATGTTATAATTTATTATATGAAGAATAATATAAAAATTTTATATGTATATAGTCTTCCAAGACCACTAATATGTAGGATAATTTTGGGGATATTGTATTATATAACACTAAATTAATATAACTATAATATATAGAATTATAGAGTATGGGATATTACATATACGACAATGAATATAAAGCGTGTTAACCCACACGTATCTTTATAAGTGTTTTTAGATAAATCAACACAGAAGGAGATTATATTTCCACATAACAAGTTCTCTTCACTACAACTACAGAGAACATCTTGGATGATTCAGTAGGCTTTAACATTACGATATATATATATAATAGAAATTTTTTTCTAATTATTTTGTACTCTATTCCTCTGAGTAATGTATTCCATTTTCAAATATATCTTGATTATTTCCCATTGAAAAAATTATGATAATCACCAATTATATATTTTTAATTATTATTTGTCCTTAAAATATTGAACAAATTTTCTTATTTTATCTTCATCCATGCATTTAATTTAATGTATAATTAAAAAAACATTCCTTACACATAATTGTGTATATGAAACAACTACTTGAAAAAATATTGATGAATGATACCAATTACCTTTTTACTCATAGGGATATTTCTGAGGCTTAACAAGTATTAAAAGGGAATAAATATATAACCTACTCACTTCTTGGCATTGATTTCAAAATCATAATCATATTATTCTTTCTCAAAACACAGTGCTCAAACAATGATGGATATACCTTCCCAGAATATAGAGAATCATCTGATTCGCTATAATCAGTATTCCTCATTCAGAAATTTTACTACGATATTTGTACCATAATACTATTATATCTTCCATAACGGTAGTTCCTTCAATAATTATTCCTTCCTAATTATAGGTTTGACCCATAATTTTACCCATGTTATTTTAGATCTTATCTTTAGTCATCGCCACAAGAGAAATATTTATTCTATTCATCACTCCATTCTCAATGAGAGTCATAAATAAGATTTCATAAAATTCTCTCAAATGGAATATATTAATTTCATGCCTTTCATGTGGAGTTAATCTAGGATAGTTTCAACAATAACTTTAGGGATATTTATTTTTATGGTACTAACTCTATTGATCTTTATCCTATGATTAATCAACAAATACACAATTCCATTTGGGGTAGGATCATACTGATCAAAACAATCACATCCAGATGACATGTTTCGCATTTCACATGTTAATTGTCCTTTAGTTATTGAAATTATCATTACCATCTATAGTCATAACCACTTCACATACTAGTACATGGATATTTATAGAGGTCCTTACCCCAATTTATTTAGATTTTACTCCAAATAATTTTATATATCAATTGAATTTGATAACATGACCCTTATAAAATATGATATTTATCTTCTCACTCAGTGATTTGGACCTACCATGATTCCAGATCTCACTATATCCATGATCAGTCATTCTCCTTGATTCTAATGACAATGCCTTTAATTGTGAGATTTTTATATTTATCATAATTTCAATTTCTTGAGACAATTTTCTTTAGGAAAATCCCAAATGTTTCAAAGGGTGATCTATCTACACAGAATGAGAATGCTATTGTGATTGAGGTAACTAGAAAGAGAATACAAGAGGAGTCTATAAAGGATGAGGTAGTTCATACAAGACAAGGATCAGGGGGTATAATTTGGTGAATGTTTTGGGTTCTTTTGAACCAATAACATCCATTTCAAAGGCCCCATCCTATTATTTGGATTCACACATTGGTATGAAGGCTTCTCCCATAGATTTTCTCAAGGGGAATTTACCCCAAAATCAGTATTCTATTTTGGTAATGGGTGACCATCATGCACCTAAAGAAATGGTTTAAGTGGATGATCTAAATGATGAGAATACCCCTATGATGTAGCGTCACCGTGAAGAGGAACAAGAGTGTACCTCGGACTCCCTGTCAGTAGAGTCTATGGAGGCACACATTGCAGATTATTATTTGAGATACCTTAAATGAAAGGAATGGAAACCATCATAGACTCATATGGATTTGTTAAACAAACCCAAAGGGTGCAAAGGAAAAAAGGATAATTCTAATTTTAATAGTCCTCATATTAACACATATTAACGAAAATGTTAACATCCTATATCACATGGGGATAACCACCTCAAGAGAAATTATAAAGGCCCTGAAAAGCTAGTGTTTTTGTGGACTCATAAGGAGAAATAATCTATAGCAGGTGACTCAGTATTCATCGATCCGGTGCATATATATAAAGATATTTTATGGTTATATATCCTCATGGGTTTCAATGAATGGATGGAGTGTGATAATTGGGAACTTGTTATAATATAAAATGAAGAATCTATTGTTCATGAATTAGTGGCCAATTCAATACAAGAGGGGATGTGAACCTACAGAAAGAAGATCTCCATGGATGGGATTATCCTATCCTAGAAAAAGGTAGGTGAAAATATTGGGGATCTCTTCATATATGATCCGTATGAAAAGGACAACTCAATAAAATGGATTCTTTATCAATTTTACATATCTAAATGAATTAAACATAAATTTAATGAGTTTACCAATACATAATAAGATGGTGGACAGTCTATTTGGTACTTAGAAGGATTACCAATTTTTCAATAAACGTTCATTCTTTAATAAATAAATATATTATGGTAGAAATTGTACATGAGAGAAATATACCAACCCGTATATTGTTGTAGAGTTTGATAACTAGAAGATCAAAAAAAAATATACACTAATCTATAGTATAATCGCCACATGCATAGTACAAACTATTTTTTATCCTAACATTGTCTGATGAGTAAATATGGAATTTATAGTGTTGATGTGGTTATATATTGGTGAGGAATCCTCCATTTCAATTGTGTATAATTTTATATTTACGGAAAATTTAATATGGAATAATTGTCCTTGAATAGTTTCATTATAGTGTCCCAAATTTCCTTCACAGTGTTTTTCCACATAATGATTAATAGTACCCCATCTTATATAGCCAAATTGATATTGGAAATAAAATTCCCATCCATGTTGTTCCATTTATCCAATAACACACCTAAATAAATTCTCCAATTTCTTATAGGAAATAATATATCTATAACACCACCTACAACATTATTATATATAATAGATAATTATTCCTATCAAATTTTTCAATCTGGTATTATTCGACCAACTTGGCATGTCGTCAGTCCATGACCAATGTTGGCTAAAACCAACCTTTAATATGACTTAATAGAACCATAAATGATTTTAGATATAGTGTAATTATAGTTTTGATATAATAATTAAATAGAAAAATGAACAAATAAGTGAAATTCATAAGTAATTTGCAAAAATAAAATATAAAAATGTGAAAATGCATAGTGAAATAAAAATCCCAAAATGGTCAAAATGGTTATCGAAAACGTCTATATATTATATAGAAACAAATCCCAAATATTTTCTCTTTTATAAAAAAGGATAAATATCTACAATACATTTAAAAATTGAATTCTAATTACATGAAGTTTATTTCCTGAATCTAATTATTTTCGAGGAAAGAAGATCTACTTTTTATAGGGAACATTAACCCCATTTCACTCCCTCCTACAATGAATGAATTAATGGATTCAAATTAAAGGGAGATTCATTTCCATTTTACCGAATTAATGGGTTGGGGAATAAAAAGGAGTATCTAACCCCACTGAGCAAATTCAATGTGTTTGTTTATTGAATTTGTTTTATGTCTCATGATATACATAGACATGAAATCATACATTGTATGTTAACAATATAAATTTCCACTTGAATTTTATTATGTAGTTAATAGTTTATGTTACCTAATTAATTTATAATAAAAATATATTTATTCATAAATAAATAATGTAATTTTTTTAAAAACATCATATTTAATTTTTTTACCTGAAACATTTAGTAAAAACACCCACCATGTAATTAAATATGAAATTAACACAAAATTTTACATTTTTATTTTCCAAAAAAATATTTTTTTATAAATATAAAATAAATTTGATTAATAAAATTTGAAAATAATTGATGTTTAAAATTTTGATTCAAAATACTCTAACACATATATAAGAAATTTAATTATTTAATAAATTTATTTATTGAAATAATAATATCAAAATATTTAGTAAAATTGTATAAATAAATAATTATACATAAATTTAATCTAAAAATAAAAATAAAAACATATTATACCTAAATGAAAATTATAAATTATAAATTCAAATTTATGTTAAAAAATTAAACTATAATATTTTATTTTATGTTTCTACTTGATACTTTTTGTGAAAAGTATCTACATAAATTTTGTGAAAAAATATTCAATGAATATTTTTTACACACTATATCTATGTAAACATTTATATATTGAAAATATGTTTGGTCCTTAAAAAATATGAAAATTTTTTATTTCATAAAAAATTCATATTCTCAAAATTCTAAAAGAAGCAGTTTTACAATAATCTTTTACAAGGTGACTAGATAAATCAATATGGATCATGTTGGACCAAAAATGGTGTATATTGGATACTCACATGGTAAAAATCCCTTCTAATAAATAGTAAAACTCTAGATAAAAATGAGTAATGATAATGTAGATGGAGGTTAGGAATGAATACCTTAAATCCTTCTAGTATTCATGTTCGACAATATATGGATATTGTTACTTATAATGGATTAAATTAAAGTCTTTGAATTTATACCCATAAATATGTTTGACCAACCACTTTTCATTGAAAATAATATCACATTTATGATTCTGAGTATAGCATCTTCAAAGGAGAGATTACTCCCAAATGTTAAGTAGAAGTATCCAAGATTTGTCCTGGTATGATCCGTAATGACAACACTGTATCCTAAAGGGAATTGGTATACCATTGAACCACCACACATTATAACATTAACCAATCCTAGAAATACATTTTTTCTGAATACTTTATGGGATCCAAAACATGATTTAAAATCACGGTTAATTTTAAGATTCCTCATGAACATGAAATTATTGATGTAGTTATCAATGTAACATGATTTGGATGAATTGGCATCCCTAGAGGGTGTGATGGTATTTTACTAGTCATATTTTTTGTTAATGGTGGATTTATAGTGGATATGGGAATTAAATGTGGACCATAGAACATAAAGAATAAAAAAAGTATCCCTATAGAGAAGGTTGAAGAGTTATTGGGATAAGAGATGTTCTAAGTATTTATGAAGAATTTTTCAGAGGGAAATAAAAACTAAATGTGGATCATTATAAAAGTCTAAGAGTGGCATCCAAAAGGATGATTTAGTAGAACAACACTTGGAAAAGTGGAAAACATCATCATTGTTTCTGTGAAATAAAACAAAAATAGAATAATGAAAAGTACCAAAATAAAGAAAAAACAATTATGTGGGGTTCATATACTTTTACATTATCTAAATAAGGGTTACCATTTACTATCCTATCAAAGGATTATTGATTTTATACATATATTAATATCTAGAATGATTCTTTATAGGGATAAAATGATAAAATAGTTTTATGATCAAGACTCGCATATTCATATTTTCCCATAACCAGATGACATTTATCAGAATGAAAGTGATGTTTCATATAATAATATCAATCTCATCATGTGGTGCAGGTTATCAATTAGTTACTTGATCATTAATGGAGATGTAAAGTTCCTTATAGGTTTCATCATTTTGAAGGGTTTTATAAGGGTCATTCCTATCCACTTATGAATCCATAATTTATTCAATGAGTCCCATGAAAAAATTAAACATGATTGATGTAATATATTGGATTAAGAGTCATATAAATGTCTGATTCAAAGTATATGATTTTTGTAACACTGAGATTCAAGAGAATCTAAGATATAGTAAATCCTATAGATTTATAATTTTTATTCAGATGTCCCCAATAAAATGGATCTTAATGTGACTCATCAATATTTCCAATATTTTTAATGGACAGACCCCTTACTATATTGGGATTTTAAAAATACATATAGGACATGATTAAAAAATTTATCTCAATGAAACATTGATTATAGAAAAACAAATATAGATAAAAATATACATTTAATCATCACATTGGGTTATATATAGAAAATAAAAGTGTAATCAAATTTAAACATGATCAATGATTTAAAAGTTTATATTAGTGCATTGAATGATAAGTATTTTGAATTCCAATAATGATATTGTTTTTATATTGGTAAACAATTTTAGTGAAATGGAAAAAATTAGGCCTATGCTAAAACAGGGGAACTCTAATATACACAAGGTGATAAGAACAGACCTCAATGCCCATAACATTCAAATTGTTATATCATATAGTGGAAGATTTAATTTTAACAATGTTTGAAAATAATTTTTCTAGATGATCTCTTTTCTAGATGCACTCTTATAGTGTCAGATATATTTAATGAGGATTTTGATGTGTTTTTATCAAATTATATGAAATTAATCCAATAATTTGTGTTCAATAAAAGAGAGATGGTAGAAAGGCCTCTAGTAGCTGACATGGCCTTATACTTTCGATTATCCATAGATTTTGTGGGTTTCTAATTAGATATTCTTTAGGAATGAGTATATATTAATTTTTAAAATGATGATAAATCCCTATTCCATCGTTTCAATGAATTTTGTCACAATAGGATTTAGTTTTATTTTACAACACCAAGATGGATTTTTATCGAGGATAATGGATTTATATGTTCTGACTCCAAATTTGCGGATTGATATCCCATACATAAATCTAAACTACTTCCCTAAATTAATTTTATTTCAAATTACAACCAATGTATTATCAAATTTCTTTCTAATGGTTGTATGAATAGATTTGAGAGGGGAAATTGGAATATATAGATATATAGAATTGAAATTCAATAATTTTATGAATCATTTGAGTAATTGGGCATTGATGTACTTGGAAATATTTCCATTATAAAATATTTTGACAACTAATCTAAAATGGTCATCTTGAAAAAAATCCCTGAATTAATGATAAATTATGTTATTGGACCAATGAATACCAAGGGAACAATAATAATTATGCATAAAAATAAAATATTTTATTTCTATCACAAGTGTAGTACTAGTGAAAATAGCATTACCCTCGCGGTAGTTAAGGGTATGATTGAAATGTTTATGTTAAGCATCACTGAGTCTATGGCCATTAATTATAATTGAATAAAAGGTGAATATATTTTTTAGTAGGTCTTATCCTTTTTTAATAATCCAACTATCCTCTATTAGTAGTTATTGAGATATTGAAACATTCATAGTTTTTTGAATTATATTGAATAATGTGAACATTGTATCCAATTACATAATTCATTTAAATATGAATTTCACTCATGGGATGAATTCTTTGATACTATTAATGGTTTTAATTTGTTATTATATCAACCTCATTGTAAATATCTTGAACAATGTTAATTCCAGTGCTGATATCTGAAATATTTTTTATACTTTCCTCAAGTTATTTATGTCCCAATACACTTAGATAAAAATTTCCTTACTTGAACCCTTTAACATATTCATTAGTAATATAAGCTATAAAACACAAGTCAATTACTTTATTCCACTGTAAATAGAATATTAAACCTCATACAAAATATATTTATAGTCCAGGTGTTGTAACATAAAATTATTGAATAATAAAGGGGGAGGATGTTTGGATTCCCCATTTGAGAGAGCAATAAAATTCAGATGATTTTCAAAATTGATCCTTAAGGTGGTTATCTAAGAGATGGAATCCAATGGTTTAAGAACAGTCTCATTGAAAATATATTTTTCCAATTTTCTAGAAACTTTTTTATTTGTATATAATCTATACCTAGTATACGTAGATCCAAATAGGATGAAATTTGTAATATTTTTTCTATAAATTCATGCATTGAATTACCTGCATAATTTGGAATAAGAAAAAACACCCATTTTATATTATAGATTTATGAATGTGTTAATATCTATAAGAATCATCCGAGGATCCTCAATTTTGGTGTTAAATATATCAGACTTATACTGGTGTATTTTTTTATTTGAATATATTATTTTTCAATATGAAAAAATTGAATAAATGAGTGCCATGATTTTTAAAACTTCTAGTGACAACATAAAAACCATTTCTAAATATAAAATGGATTCCCAAATATGAGTAATTAATTCTCCAAAGGGATTCAACAACTATATTGGAGTTATTAATTCCAACCATTTAGTAACCCATTATTTCATGATTGAAAACCTCATAAGAGAAGTTTATCAATGAATAGAAATGATTTTATGAGTGATTGTTTTGAATAAATCATGTAAATTAGTTAGAATTTTATTAGTTCGTAATCCCATGGAAATTTCTATACAAGATATTGATTTTGATTCAGAGATACCTTTTTTTCATCCCCAATAACATCTTCTTAGAAGATGATCATTTAGCCTTATATGGAATAATATTTATAGGAAATTTCATGCCTATAATGCACAAATGTTTTTTTAAATATTACGTAGATTCCACTTTAATATCCCTAGAGTCAGTAATTAAGGTTAAAATTTCACTTGGAGTCAATCAACTTCTCTACTAATTAAGGAAACATTTTAACATTACAAGTATGATATACCTTCTAATATAGAATCATATAATGTTCATGGTCCATCTAGTTTTGAATAAGACTTGGAGTGAAAAAAACAATGGGAATCACGATTCATCAAACATATTTCAATTTTGATATTGATTTTGTAATTTTTTTTAAAATAAGATATACCTTGAACCCCACATGGGTTCTCCCATTATATCACATTGTGAAGTCCATGAATCATACATATGAGGGTTCAATAATATATTGGTAATGAAAATCAAAATTTTCATTTATGGTTGACTTTCCAGACCCATTAATACATGAGCATTTTCCTAAGTAGTGTGATCCTTTTTTAGAGAAACCATTTTAGAGAACAAACCATTCAAATAATTTTCTTTGATGATATTTTGATCTAGTGGTTGTGTTTCAATATCCTTTTCAAAATGAGAAATTTCTAGTGTTGTGTCTTGGTCATCATATTCTAGGTATGTTGGATGTTCATTCACATAATTCAGATTAAGGCCTTCATTTCTTAGAAGTGATGTACCAAAAAACACAATTGTTTCTTCATTATTTATAACATCTAAATACAACTCATCATCAACCAATAAAACCCATTATTTCATTAAATATTCCTCCAATATGGGGTTCATTGACTTTGAATCCTAGGGGAATCTAATTACCTCAAAAAATATCCTTTTTTGAAAATTCATGTTTATAAAATGAATCAACCTTAGTATCTCTCTCTATATCTCTTTCTCTCTCTTTCAGGTGTCTAATATTATTTCATGGGTTTCTCCACCATGAGATGGAACAACCAAATTCAGCCTATGATTTTTTTCATTTATTGTTTACAATGATGATATTTATCCAATTTTCCATTTTAAATATTAATGTCTTCTTGGGTTCACTAGGCCCTACCTCTTCATAGAACTACTATGATGTGTGATTCATTCTAACCTGCTTACTAAGACCATTGATTCATTTATCACCCATAGTCTCTTTACATGTTTTTCTTCCTACATTGATGAAAATACCTTGGTGTAAGATATCATTACAGTTCATCTAAATATCATCCTCAGGGGCCCCCTTAGGACATGGTATTAATCCTTCCTCCCCAAAGTCCCACTGGACTACTTCCCATGTTTGTTGTGTATCATATTTTTTAGCATTTTTGGAAACATGAGGTAGGGTCTATATACTAAATTCCATGGTTTGTTTCATTTAGGTATTCTTGGGTGCTTGATTTTTTTATCATTCCATAAGATTCTAGTATCTAATTTCCTATTATCTGTGATGTTATGGTTTAATGGAAACTCAAAATTGGTTGTCATTTCTGTTTTCTTGGTCATTAAATTCAAACATGTTGTTTTCTTTCATCATTTGTTTTTTTGGTGGAGCTTGATTTTTTTTGGATTCTTATATAGTTTAATTATGTCAATGGTGGGTATTGATTCATTAATGGTGTCTGAAGATGGTGAGGATGGAGGTCCTTCGGTCATATTTGATTTCATGGTACTCATTATTCAGTGATGATGTCAATGGTCTGTCCGTCTATAGTACAAATGGAGGTTCAATTATGATGATTCATTAGTGTTTCGTTACTATGATGTTTGGTGTTTGTATTTGAAAAAATTTATATGACTGATGAAGTCAATGGTTTGGTGTTTTGGGGTTATCATTGACTAATGTTGGGTTTTTATCATATGGTGTGCAATATTGAACTTAGTATGTCCATGGACCAATTTATGGGTAGAGTATTATCCATTAAATTTGGTTAGTACTCATCCTATAATGTTTTATTATTAATTGTGAACCTTTTTTATTGTGTATTTTTTATTTCTTCTACATCATATTTATTTATTTTGATTTTTGAATTTAGAATTCATAATTTGTGATGGTTCACACTAAACCTAAAAAAGTGTTTTTTTGTCACAAGGAAAATATTATAAGATATATAAAAAAATTTCTTTCATATTCGTTGGATATTTCCCAACCTATTTCTAGATGAAATGATTATCTGATTTTAAACGCATCAATATATTTTGAATTACAATAAAATTAAAAATAATGTGCCTAGAAATGTTTTAAAAGTTGAAGAGGGAGAATACTAATAATTAATATCCACCTAAAATTTATTTTTTAGTGGGGCAAGAGTGATAGATTCTAAAAATTAATATACCATGATGGAATCCACAACGGTGGAAGAAAATCAACCTTAATCAACATTCATAGTTTGTTCATCCATTTATTGAATGGGAACCACAAAAGGGTTGATCTCATTGATAAATATAGGATTTCCGGACAACCAACTTCAGTGATGTTATTAATGTTTTTTATAAATTTATTGTGAAAAAGATGGGTGTATATATACATTAAAAAATATATACATATAAATAGAATTTGAAAATTTCCATTATAAAATATATAATAATAATATTTTTATTATATATATATTCATGCTTACATACATATACCATTTTCAATTTTATTTTCATTTAATGATTATTTTTTTTATTTTCTAAATAACATATATTATAATTTTAATTAAATTATATTAATTAATATATATATATATTGACTTTTTTTCTGGAAAATATACATTAATAATTTCTACAAGAATTATTAATGAAAATTTCAAATTAAATTTAAAGGGACAATATCACTTAATTTTTATTAAAATTATACTAAAATTTTGATTAAAAAAATTCTAAAATAAATTCATGTTTAAATAATTGGTGAAATTATATTAACACATATATAAATAATGTAATTTTTCTCATCAAATTTTAACACAAAAATTCATTGGGAAAACACAAGTGATAATTTCCATTGGAAATTTTCAATTCCAATTTGGTTAGGAAATTTTCAATTTAATGTTTTAATATTGGAATATATTAATATATAAATAAAAAAACATTAAATTTATCTATAAAAATTCATTTAATTTTGACATTGGAAACATTCATTGAAAATTTCCATGAGTAGAGTATAGTTCAAATTTAAAAATAAATTTCAATTTTTATTTTCACGTAATTTGTATTATAGGTTTACTACATGTTTGATTATGAAAAGTGTTGGAAAAATATTTGACTAATTATCATTTTTATTATGGTTATATTTTTCTCAAGTAATTTATATTAATATATATATATAATAAAAATATTGGTACATATTATTTATTAAACATTATAATTATATATGGATAAAAAATATTTTCAAAATAATAATATTATTAATAATACAGTGATTAATAATATTCACTATATAATAGGGGAATAAATTATTAATGTTTCAATATATATATAAATATTTATTATTTAGTTTCATTTAAAAAGTTATATTAATATTTTTTGGGGATACCTTGAATATAATGGACAAAATTATACACAAGGAAGAAAGGGGATCTATTTTTTATTGAGATGTTGAGTAACCATCATGATATAAATTCCACTTATAAATTGAAATCAAGATCTAAGGAAATTATATAAGAGGATGGAAACCTGATAGATATTATAGAGAAAATTGTTCTCATGAAATTGATAGAAATTTGAAAATATTTCATTATTTGTCTAATTTTGTTTTCGAAGGGTGATATTCAATTACATTTAATTAATTTGATCATTAATCTTATGAACCATTGGGGTTCGAGAAATCATAATAACATTCAATTTAATGGTGTTATTTTATAAGATTCTAAATAGTTTGGAGTCATGTAAATGGTTTGTATGGTTGAAAATATCATCATCAAGTTAGGTGTATTTTGGTTTTTTTAATGCTATGTGAGTATCTTTCAGATATCTTAAAAAATTTCCAGTGAAAAAATTTGGATCAATGTTCCTGGTGGTGGGTGGGTGTTTTTTGAACCTAAAACTATTAACGACGTATCTTCTTATGTTGGAATACAACTGAATATATATCAGAAAAATAACATGTGAGATATATGATATTATTGTAGAATTATGACAATGCCAATATTTATTTTAATCATCTGGAACTCATCTAACAACGGGAAAATGGATCTATATTTGATGTTGAAAATTCACGTGAGAATATCCTATTAGTTTTTAATTTTTTTATGATTTTCTGGCATATGATTTTGATGTTTATTATGGTGTATAATAATTTTAAGCCTTATAAATTTCATATAATTTTTTTACTGAAGTGGGTAGGAGTGGTAATGGTGAAAATGGAAAATCTAAGGGTTGAGATGAGTACCAAAAGTAGTTTGTTCCAAAATGTTCAGAGGCTGGAGATTGTTTGGTTCATTATTTATAAAACAATGAACTTGTCAATGACATGATCCTCTAAATTTTGAGTCAAAAAAATCATAAGGGCTTCATTATGAGATCATATCTATTAAAAATTGTTGTAGAATATGAGAATAAATTTCACATTTAGTTGATTATGAATATTATTAATATAGTTATAGGATCATCTATTCTGTCTAACAATATTGCATTTATTGTTTTTGAGAAGAAAAGCATAAAATATTACCATAGGTTTGTCGTAGATGATGTAGATCTTGATATTTGGAAGAATAAAGATCATTCTTATCATACACCCCAGAAACAATCTGTGGATGGATCTCATGGGATGGTTTTTGTTACTCACAGATTTATTGAGGTTACTAGGATGGATTGAAGTGATAACATATTAATAATACATGTATTGATGTAAATGATAATGTGGATAATAATATTAGTAATATAGATTTTTATTATTGTCCTCCGTTTGAATGGGATTCTTCCCTGATGGATATTCTTGTTCCTTCAGATTTAGTTGGAGAACTATTTTTTATATTAAATAGGTTGTTGTAACAGTTAATGATTCATTTACTCTTAGAATGTGTTCCATGAATTTTTATGGGGAGCCTTCTCATAAATAAATGAGTCCTCCAAATAAATATAATGGAACTACTTTAGGGATTTTAATTTCTTGATATATAACTTAATGATCATGCAGATACATGAACATCTAAAAATGAGAATAAAAATACTAGTTTACAAAGGGGCTTAGAAAATATGAAATAAAATGGTGGAAAGAAAGTATTGGTAAATAATAATTAATTTAAATATCTGCTTCTAGAATATTGGTGGGGTAAAAATTATCGGGGCTCCTAGATCCCTATGATGATATATTTTGATTCTCAATCTTGTAAAAATTGATGATGCTGAACTCATGATGCATTTCCTTAAATGGAATTGTTATAAATTTGAGAAAATTAATTTTAGTTTATTATGTATTACTACTACTAATATTGATGTGTAAAATTTATAGGTTATTTAATTTATGTCAATAAAAGCCTACCAAATATTAGCATCAATAGTCATATGGGCTCTCCTCATTATTATATTCTATGAGAGGAAATTTCAAATTCTATTAATTTTTATATTAATAGG
Source organism: Viscum album (assembly GCA_963277665.1). NCBI lineage: Eukaryota > Viridiplantae > Streptophyta > Magnoliopsida > Santalales > Viscaceae > Viscum > Viscum album. Next base: position 979,877,951 of record OY728161.1, read on the forward strand.
TGTCATGATACTATAAATCAATAGTATTGTCATTCCATGAAAATTAGAATCATCAATTCTGGACCTTGGTGATTTCAATGTCATTATTTATTATAATGAAAATATTACATTTACAAAAATTCTGATAAAAATAATAAAATCCATATAATATATTGAATTAAATTTTCTTTTGGAGGGTTATATCATGGTTTCAAGATTGACATTGTATAATAGACTTGCTACAAGCTACCTAGAAAATGATTTTGCGAATGAAAATGGTGTGGACACTTGGGTATCTATTCGTAGTTTCGAAATTTATTGTGTAAAATATATTAAACTTTTTATATAATTTTTTTAAATATCATACCATGCATTCATATAACATGCATGACTAGTATCAATTTAGAATATATATTTGTTGGGTGAAATTTAAACCCCTTACCTCATGGTTTTCCTGTAACAACATTACCTCACCAGCAAGCTCTCCAAGTGTTGAGTAATAAGAATATATTTATACACACACATAAATATTTATAAATATGTATTCATAAATAATAATATTAAAGAATAATAATATTGAATAATAAAAAAATAAATAAAAACATCATGATGAGAACCATTGTTTAACACCCGCTATCCGAACATTTATTGAAAATAAAACAAACCTAAATTATACTATGATTAATATAAAATAATTAATAAGTAAGAAATAAAAAAATATATAATGAAATTTAAAATATCTAAAAAATAAATAATTTATAATAAATAAATTATGATGAATAAATAATTAAAAATAGTAATACATAGTAAATACAAAGAAAATAAGTAATAAATAATTGATAATTAAAAAATAATATATATAAACTAAATAATAATTAATAATTAATTAATAATTTAATATTTATTTAATAATAATGTAAAATAAATAATAAATTAATATTTTGTAAATAATCATATGAGGTCATTGAGTTCACAACCAATGAAAAAACATAGATATCACAAATAATAAATTAAATTATATTAAAAAATATTACATATATTTATATATAATTACACATTATAATTAACATGAGATGGGATTTGGCCATGTTATTAAAAATATAAAATAGAACCCCTAATTGACTAGGTTCAAGACCTATTACATGTAATGAATCTTAAATGAACTTGATAGATAGAACATAAAAAGTAGAATCCCACAAGATGATCCAAAATCACATAAACAATCATTCATGCCCAGTAAGTTCCAACGGATAATGAAATCTCACAATTGTCCACTAGCCATGTAACCCCCATTCGTTGCTAGCATCTGAACTGTATTATAGCTAATAGGAAGTGTGTATCCTGCTAGAGTCGCCATCACCCTGTTTATGAATGTTGTGCAACCATCACAGTATCTAACACCCTCATGCATTAACATCCCTCAAGCACCACCATCAACCCAAGATTCCTCATTAGTGATCCTGATCCTATTGGAATAAATATGATTGTGTTACAATAGCCTCATTGATTGATGGTTCTACATGAGCACCACTTTCTCAATGAACAAGCGACGCCCAGTTCCAGTCTTTGATTATACTTGTTCTCCATGTCCTAAAACCATAGATCAGAGTATATATGTACTGAATTATACACCATGAGTATACCCTACTAGCAATGAGTTTCATTCTATGAAATAAACTGGACACCCTTCTTCTAATGTGTCCCCACCACTAACCCCAATTATAATCATAGATAAGTAGGCCACATAGTCAAACTGTCATCCTTCGTATCAGGCAGGTAATCTATACCATCCAATAAACATCCTTTTGATAGGAAGTGAACCTTCATATACTAAACATTACTATTGAACATTGTTTTCCCCTACTATATGATGGATAAATCCCTCTGTTCAATATAGTAAGGATATTATGATGTCTCCACTCACAGCCATTCTCTTATAGGATAATCTTCTCCCAATAGAGTCATGATCACCACCAACATATAAATAACATGGTTTTGAGTCAGTAACCTAGGTAGTGTAACCCCACTCAAGAGAGCCAATGTCACCATTGAACCTTATTACATTGTACTATAACACACTATTTCAAAAAATCAACCCCTTATCATTAGGTTTGAGCTCACTACAAACCCTCTACATACAGGGCTAGGGTTTTCCATTGGGGGAAGAATTATTTTATATAAGAGATCCTTCATATATATGATTGCATATTAATTTATTTAATTACAATTATATATATCATATAAAGAATATAAATATAAATAAATTTATATAAATGTATATAAATATAACATGAAGGCACACACACTCAACGGCCAACAGAATATATATAAATATATATACGAACATCATATATATAAATATACATTAATGTATATCAATATACATAAGTGGATATAAATATCTATAAATATATATAAATATAAATAATTGTATATATATGTTTATAAACATATATTAATATTATATTAATATATCTAAACTCACACTTATATATAACAACACTCTTCAATTGGAATCAAATCAAATACCTAGCATTTAATTAATCTAGGCTTGATGGCCAAATAAGAATATGAATAAATTGTTAATCAATGTTCAAACCACATTGAACGATCAATAATACTCATACACAAACAATAAAAACATTTGGAGGCATTTGGGTAAAATTTTAACCTCAATAATACAATTATCAATGTTTTCCCATTTTTATAGGGCAGATCTCATTACAAACATCATTTTTGTATATGGTAGATACTAAATGAACATCAAGATAAAAATTTATGGATTTTTGAAGATGAAATACATAGTTTAAATTCTATAAAAAAATAAATAATTTCATTAAATATTATCACATTATTGTCTAATTCTTTAGTAAATAATTTTATAATCTATTATTTGAATAGGTGTATAGAAAAAATGGAAAATCAGATCAAAAGTTATAGTCATTAATTGTCAACATATGATTTTAAATAGATGTATTTATAATTTAAATCTGAAATGATTACTAAATAATAATTATAAATAATTCATAATAAAAAATAATAATTAATAAAATTATTAAATAATTAATAATAAATAATATATATTTTTAATTAATAAATTATATTTATTAAGAAAATAATTAATATTAATTAATCATAATTTTATATTTATCCATTAATTTAGAATCTGGTTTTATATAAATTCACCTTGAAAAATTAAAACAAATAATAAAAATATATCATATTTTTTGGTGGTTTTTTAAAAACCTTCACTACTAATAAATAGTGTTGCATTTTCAAAAACAACCGATAAATCATATATCATGAATTATTTAGCTACGGTTTTGAAACAACGCTAATACCTTGTCATGAAATTCAATTTTTTTTATTCAGGGTAATCTTTTTTTCCACTGATATGATGTTCAAAATATTAAAAATAATCCTCCAGGAATAGGGTAACAAATTGTTTGTTTGAATTGATCTTGAATAAAACACTTTGGAGGACTCCTTCTTGTATTTTTATGTTGACATCAAAAGACATGGTTTCTGAGTAGCAGGACTCCAAAGGGAAGATGATATTAATTTTAAGATCAACTACCTCCTCAAATTTAAATGAAACTCTCTCTTGGAAACCATTAGATATAGGTTTAAGTGTTAAGGAGAATAAATGAACTCTTTCATTACCTATCTTCAAAAGGCCATGAAGGTCAATAGACATATCACCTAAATTAAATTTTAGTATGGTGATATTTAAAATATGATTGTCTGAAGGATTATTATATATTTAATTAATAAAATCTATTAATGTTGATGTCGAAGCCTTAGTTTATTTGAGGAAGGGACTACAATACGAATAAAATCATGCAACACGATGTACAAGGACAAACTCAGCGATACTCGAACTCGAGACCTCACCGAGACCCATAGGAGAAGCTACCAACTGTGATGCACCCTAGGGGAGAAATTAATAGAATATATTTAACAAGGATAACACACTTATACATGAAAACGTTTCTAGCATCATTCCTACAGTGGTAGAACCCTGGTTTAGATCTTTATATGAATTTTATTTTTCTAGAGGATTAGGATATAGTCTAAAATGATTTGGATAATTTTTGTATAATGTTCATTCATTATGGGCTTCTAACTAGAGATATCAAATCTCAATTCCTCACTTCAATTCAGGAGGATAATAACAATAATTCCAAATAATAATATAAGGTTACTTTCCTAGGTGACTTTATTTGTAAAATTATTTGAATGAATATTACTAACACAATAGATATAATTTCTAGTAATCATGTTTTAAAAAATTTGTTTGGTTTTATCTTGGGTAGCCACATACATGAATATTTTATCAAACTATTAAAATGATTCAACCGTCTCAAAAATTCCCCAAGGGATTCTAATATTACACTAAAACATGATGTCACTATATCATTTGACATAATGTGTTGGGAAATTATACATATGTTTCAATTTCAGTTTGAATTTTATGGAGGTTTCATTAACAAGATTCGAAATTTATTTAAATGTATTAATATTATTATTCTTCTAGGGGATTACATAAGGGTGTATTCTTTTTTTCACATGTTTATATATATGGGTTCATCTCTCAGCTCTTGTTATTATATTTTTTGAAGTGAACCTGAGTAATATTATTCAAAATATGGTTGATGATTGAAATATTAAGGTAATGTGGGATGGAAGTGGTATTGATAACTATTATAATATTTCAAAATTATAAATTATTGTTATTTTATATTATTTTTAAATTATAATACTAGAAAATTAAACATTTTATTAATTAATTAAGTCAATATATTATGAAAAGAGTCTAATTGGGTTCAATACTATGTTTATCATGGAATGGAATATTGTCATAGTAAGATGTAGGACTTTTTTGGATCATTAGACATGGTTTTATTTGCATATCCTACATTGGGGATCCACTTTTTTTTGTTAGGTCCCAAGGTTGTATTTTTGTTGATGTTACTTTTCATATCATCGGCAACATGTTATATTTAAAGAGAAGCATCTTTTGGTCACATGTAGAATCAGCCTCATTTTTTATATCTTCTTAATTTATTTGGATTATTAAATTATGTTTTATAAACAACATTTAGTTATTTTTAGAATCCTAAACACTATGATAAATTTTTTTTTTGACATGGATGCATATTTTAATATAAAATGGTATCTATTTTTTGGATTGTTTTTGTTAATTAGCTATGGTTGGAAACAAGAGTATCAGGAATCTATTTGGAATAATGAAACATTTAATTACCAATTTATGAGGATTCTTCTCAAATTTAAATATAAAATTCTCCATTTTGTGAATATATTGTTTCTCAAGAGAATGATCGAGGGTCACTATAATCATCTCTATTAATCATTTTATATAACTCAATAAGAATCATATTTAAACATTCTGATTTATTCCAAATATGTTGTCTCTAATATCAATACATTAAAATTATTTGTGGACATATGGATATGTTCTCCACTTTCTTGTTCATAATTTTGTAATGGTTTGATCACTGATTTAGGAATAACTACCTGATATTAGCTCAATTGTATTTATGATTTTCTTTTCTTTTTGAAGGACCATGTTATAATTTGGCATTTTCTTCACAATCATGATAATTTTTTGGTATAAAAACCTAAAATATTATTTTCCCAATTCCATAAATATATTTTAATTTCTCATCCATGTTGAATTGACTAATGATATTAATTGGATGATCAATTTTCATAAGTCTTGGATATAACCCTCCATGTATTGCCTTTTATTGGATTTCCTACTATAATGTTGTAAGTGATTTTATTTTCTCCAGACTTTACTTTGTCACATTGTAGTTTTTAAGGATCAAGAGTAAATTAATATATTTGGATGTTTTTTAAAATTATTTTGTAATTTATAATGATTTTTTTAAATTTTTATATAACATAATGAATAATACTGTAATTTAAAATGATTATTTGGTATTTTATTTTGTTGTCTTAAAAATTATTCTAATGGATTTTTGGTTTCTGGGTGTGATACTAAAACCATTAAATAATTATTAATACATTTTTTAATTAAAATTTAATATTTTTAGTGACATATTATCATTTATTCTTGAAAATGGTGTTGCATAGCGGTGAGTCATGTTTTGAAATGATTGTGAAAATGTAACCATGGTATTTACTTTTGTTCATAGGGTTAGTGATAATTTTCTATATTTATAATTTAGTATGATGTTTTTTTATTTTCTTTGAAAATATAGAGTACATTTTATTTGATCTTTATAAATATATGTGTGTTATATTATTGGATTTGTATGATTAGATTATAATTTTCAATGTTGGTGTATAGGTATGTTGATTTTCCTTAAACTCGCATTAAAAAATTCTATTCCTCCCATGTGTGTATTTGAGTTTTTAACTATGTCTCCCATATGAAACAAAATCCTTCTGAAATACTCGAGATCCCGCTAAGATGTGGGGGGTGAATTAGGGTGTCAACATTTTCTTCAAAAATTTATGATCTCATTACCATGTTGGTTGGAACATGTTAAACAATTTTCCTGAGAATGAGTAGTAATCAAACAATCACATTCAAGATAGAACATTGAAATTTTACTTGTATCACAACTGAGGGCTAGTATATGGAGTATACACTAATATTGTGTCATTTGTACCCAAATACACTAATATTTACTAGTTTTGGAGTATAGGAGTTTAGACATAGTAACCCTTTACCAAGCACATTGTGTTTAAAATATTTTATAGATAACACACTACGTACCTCAAAACACTTCCACAGAGTCTCCCATGCTCACTATGTTTGAATGGGTCATAATTCAGTTTATTGACATAAATGTCACATCAATGGATATAAATAACATCATACATCATTAATTGTAGATAGATACTCTATTGAATTTCTTTTTTTCCTATAGAAGTAATCAACTTTTTCATGCACTATTAGTTTTATAGACTGTTACTCCATGTACTGCACTACTACCTCTATGTACTGTGCTTCTTCAGCATATTTGGATACTTCCTCCATGTATTTTACTTCAAAAGGTCATGAGTGTTATTCACAGATCACATTTCCCTTCTATATTATTTCTCCTTTTCACAAAAAACTATTTCATTCTGCAATCAACCACTTCATCCGCAAACTGTCACCTCTTATTTGAACCATATTCTCCATCATAGTGTTTTTCCCCCAAGTACCACTGTAGTAATTACCAAATTCATCCATGGTTTATAAAAAAATATACACTACTTAATGAACCTATAAGTTCTCCTCATATAGGAAAATGGATCTGAAAATTTTTCTAATCTATTTTAATTAATCATTCAATGTGGTACACCCATCACAAAAGACAACTTCACCCACAATGCATTTTTTCTACATAGTCATTGTAAAAAATATCTTCATTTTTATTTATATATATGTCCTGTTAATGAATATCTTCAACATTTTCACAAATGATGTTCCATATCGCGAACCGTAAGACTTTAACGAACTAATTTTTGTTCATGATCCATTTTCTCTACATTGTCTACATACTAGTGTTTGTGGTCATCATAGCATTTCAATGAGGATTTCCTTCATTTTATGGATTTCATTTTCAGTTCAATTACTTCCTATGTGTTCCATGAACATTCCTTCACAATCCTTGAACTATGCACTCATATATGGATAATCATCATTTTCCAAAAAATATCCCAATACAGAGGCCCAATGATTTGTACGACACTAGGAAACTGTGTGACCTTAAATACCTACATTGGCACGTAATATAAGAACACTTATCTTGAATACACATTGTTCAACAATATGTGGATTGACCATAAACACAACCATACTATAGATCTAGCAATGAATACCCTTATTTAAAATAATCTCCCCTTTGGTATTTTGGAAATCTCCATATAAATTAATTTATGTTGAAGAATATATCAAAACGAAATATGCATGAAACAACATATTCCATAATTTATGTCTACATGAGAAACTATAAATGTAGAAAACTAATGGGTGAGAATGAATCAGGTTATTATTTATTGTAAATCATAACAAATACACAATATATTTTTCAAAAACAAACAACATGAAAACCATATTTTTATATTATTTATCCCCCCTTTGTTTCATCAACACTCATTTATTTTATCAAATATATTACATTTCCCCTAAAACATCAATGAATTCTCTTTATCCATTCTACCTCATTGAAAATAATTGTAGAGAACCAATTATTGAACATGTGGATCTCGAAACACAATCCCCTGAATAGTATCTCCACCATAAAACATCCACCACTAAAACAAACAAAATAAAATACTTAACAGAACTGGGGAGAGGGGCCCACTCATTTCCTCCTCATGCACTATGAGGTTGTTGAACATTGATTTTTAATCATTGTTTCTTGAACACATGTTATGAAAATAGATTGAGAAGTATGTTACCCACTTGATCATCATTTCGAAATGATCAATTTTAATAATGACTTGTTCAAATATACAATTGATAATGAGATAACATATTTCAATGTGTTTCATATGAGAAATTTTAACATTATTCATAGTAGTATCCATGGAAATCATATTATCATATTGAATTACCATTGTCTATTACAAATTATAAACAATATCAGTCATTTGTTTCATTATCTATTGTAGTTAATTGCAATCCATTATTTCAATGATATACACAGCTTAAGCAGTAATGAGAGATGTGCTTTTTGGATTCTTATAGAACCACACCACACATTTACATTCAATAAATAATGCCTCTCCACTTGTGGAATTTTTATCAACCAAATCTCTATCCTAGTTGGCATTATACAATGCTAGAAATTCATTATTACTTCAAGAATAAAATTATAACCCAAAATTTTGTGTACCTTGAATGTATTGCATCATTCTTTAAAAGACCGCTATTTATTATTCGTTCGGATACCCTTGAAATTGGTATACTAAACTTGTTTCAATGAAAATATAATTCAATGTTTTAGTTATGTAAAATATGCTACCATTGACTCTCGTATACATGTTGGGGTCCAAAGTTGTCCAATAATAGTCTTTTTGTGTTTGTTCAAACTAAATTCGATGTTGAAAATGTATTGGACTCATGAATATTGAATTTCACTGGAAAAATTCATTATTACATTACCTATGAAATAAAATTGCATTCATTCCTTAAAATCACTGGTAACCCTAACAATTATGTGAGATCACAAATCATAGATATTTCAAATTTAGATTTCATGTGATTGGAAACTTCATCAACTAAGCCCTACCAGAATCCATCAAATATAATAGAATCTATATAAACCAAAACAATGAAATGTTCTTTCAATGAATTATTCACATAGAGATTTGGATCCATTCCTCATTTAATTTCATGCTTCTTCAGATAAAAATCCTGTTCTGAAATACCATGCTCTTAGTGCCTGCATCAAACCATAGAGTTCCTCCATTAATCATATAACCTATGTTTCATCATTACAAAGGAGAAAACCCACCTGTAATTCAATGTAGAATTATTTTTCAAGAAAACCATTTAATAAATATTATTTGACTTCCATTCGATAAACATTATATCCTATTTGAATTTCTAGGGCAAGGAACAATCAGATTGACTTCATTCTAATAGTCGAAAAAAATGTTTCATCAATATAAATACCTTCAACATGGAAATATTCATTACATACAAATATTTCCATTTTTATGATTTCATTTCCATGATCATATTTTTTTTCTGACATCTAGTTTTAACATTAACATTGTTTTTTTCGGGTCTCTTAACTAGATCCTAGATTTATTATTTTTGATTTTTCCCAACTCTTCATTCAGGTATTTTATCCATGATTGTTCTTTTACATATTGTTCAAATGAGTATGGTTTTAAAACTATTGGGAGGACTATTGTACATTATTACTCATTCTCGTTATCTGTGTATGTGATGTCAAATCCCCATTGATGTTGGATTGTTCGATTTCTACTCATCAATTTCTCATGTGAGGATCAGAAGTTTTTTCATCATCTGTGGCTTACTCTTCAGATTAGAATTCAAAATCATGATCCTGTTGGGACCAATGAATATTTTTTACAATATCATCTACTATTGTATTTGAATCTGCTGCATGTACACATTATTCATGAACATCTATCCCATCAGCATAATAATTAGATAAGGAATTTGTGGTTTAATATTTGACGATCATAATTTATCTGCTTTACATAATTCAACAAAAAAGACCATTGATACATTTGTAGGACATTATTTTCATTTAATATCCATGTAATATTAATTTGGATGGAGCGTCACCATTTTTTTTGTGTATTTCAATTTTTGTTAATAATGAAACATTTACTTATCGAAACACAAAAAAACATCAAGGAGGTATTACTACCACTAAAAAAATCATATATCCTATTTATTATCCCATATAACACCTGATTTTATTTTCTATAGACATTGTATCACAAACAACCTCCTTCCAATATTAGAGAGAGAAACAACTCTCAATATTCATAGTTCTATCTTTTGTTAATTTATTGATTCCTAAACTCAAAAAATCAATTTACTTTTGGGGTTCTCACAACAACCACCCCATATTTTATTCCACGTTTATAAAGCTATTTTTCAAACAAAATGGATGTTTATTCCAAAAAATTATCAGACTTCATATATTTGATTGTTTTTACAATATCATTATCATCTATTTAGAAATTTTTTTTCATGCAATCAAGAACATAATATTTTATGTGAATAACCATCACAAATGAAATTCTAATATAATCATCAATGAAATGAATGATATTTCTTTTCTATATGTTTCATGAACTTTTATCAAAATAAATATTTCTGTAAGGATGATATCATGAAGATATTTTACCCTTTACTTCTTTGTTCAATATGAACTCCAATCCAACATCAATCATATGAAAGTATCAATAGTTTTTTCCATTCACACATCTAATTGGGGATGTACAAGAAAATATTCTACATAGGTATCATTTCCATTTATTTTTGATTAATGTGATCCATCCTATGATTCCACAAGTTTATTTCTTCTTCAATTTTCATAGTGAAAATTTTCACTTTAATATCAACACGATATATGTTTCCATCTATTGTACATCATTTCATAAGATAAATAGGAATAATTTCAATAATAGTTCACCCATTTTGAATAAATGTCACCATTAATCACAAGTCACATAGTTTACTCACACTCAAGTGATTTTAACATGAACCATCCAAATAGAGAACTTTAGTTTTCTTCATCTTTCCATTAGCCAATTAAGTTCTTCCACTATTTTTGAACGTCAAAATACCATCATTACCAATCCTTACTGATCCATCCACTATTTTCATAATATTCATTAATAGATATTATGTTCTCATAAAATGGGATGAGAATCTTTTGTGTAGGATCTTGGTGATTTTGTTTTTTTATATTTTAAGGATTCTCATGCAAGGATGGATTTTTCAATTTTCTTCCTTTCCATTAATGAAATATTTGATTTATGGAAGGTAAGGATGAATTATCAAATAAATCATCAATGTGATCATACTAATACTTTTCTTCCAAAGGTGAAAACCTATTTGTTATTGAAACATTTTCTGGTTGACAAGTATTGGATTATCTATGATTACTATATGTAGTGTTCGTGGAATTCCTCTTCCTTTAATAAACAACATTATGGAAAATGTTACAACAATTAAAACAATATCCATATAAATTACTTATTATACTATTACTCATATATGAATTTTTTATCCATTTTGACTTCCTAGATCTTCCCCATTCGTATAGATCCTTTACTCATCAAATTATGACATGGTATGTCCTTGATATCCAAAGAATTGACATTTTATAAGAGTAAATTGCTTCTCATTTATATTCCTCCTCATGTATCTTTCAATAAGAAAATAATATGACATGAATTCATTGTGGAAACCAATGGATTATATTCAGTTCTTCTATCAGTTTTATTTAAGGATTTAATTGTTTTGTCTCCAAGCAACATTGTGATATTTCCAACAACCAGCTTCCCCTTATTTTGAATCATCTTATTTCCAGCAATCGATGATTCAACAAAAAAACAAATTAAAATTTTTTCTATTCATATAGATATTATATCATCTAAATCCTTTGATACACCATTGGAACCACACATATCCAAATATATTAGTTCAGAATCTGATAATCATTCAAACAATATTATCTTCTTTTCACCTTTTGAATTTGATTATTTTTCAAGTTTACTCATATGAGTAACAACTTATTCTTGAATCCCCTCAAATGTTTTGGACTTATCTTCTTGTATGGATGAATGTTCATTGATAAAAATCCCATGTCCATCAATTATGAGATTATTTTCCTCCATATCTATTGTGATTTCAAAGGCTATTGACTATTCATTCACTACATATTACAACCATTCAATTTCAACATCAAGTTGAGTGATACATTATGATGAATCTATCACAAATTCTCTCCACTCTTTTCATATAATATATTGAATCCCAATCTTGCCAGGATCATTCTTATGTGGTATCATTATAATAGTAGATGAAATCAAATTATTATCCCCAGTTTTATCTTTTGATGGTTTTGACTTTTCAACTATATCCAAAATAGATGTATTGTTTATAGATTTAATCCATGGATCTTCTTCCTCCAAAATTCAGTACTAAATTTCGTCATATTAAAATAAAAAAAAATTGAAATTTAATTCTCGATTTAATGTCCCCCTTTTGAGAGATCCTTCTCTGTGGATTCTGTGAGTTTCCAACATCGTTTTCATCATCATCAAAATTCCCTACGTATTGTGGGGCAGTGTGCCCAAATCTACCCTAAATATTGTAGGCCAAGGGTTGATTTCATTCAAAAGACCCATTTTCTCTGTTGAATTTAATGGAAAAGAGGGAATAATATTCATATTCCCCATTAAATTCCAAATAACTAACTCCATAAATATCATTTGTTTCCATTTATTTGAATGGCATTTAATTTCTATCATGGGATGTTGAATCATCTAACAAGACTCTCATTTCATAAGCCACCAGACTACTTAGTAGATAATATGGAGAATTCATAGACAAATCCCATACCTCAAGGGATGACACATTTGGATTACAATTAGGTGGAAGCCCTCTAATGATTTTATTTTCAATGTCATTGTCTTTGATCTCTTAACCATGACCTATAATTTCTCACAAGACATTAGTAATTCTATTGAAAAGTGTATCTACATTTTCATCAGGATGCATCTTCTAATCATCCATACTATTATAAAAAACATGGAGTTTTTCCTTTGTATCATTTTTTTCACCTTCTTTTATATTCTATAGTTTCTTACACACATCCTTTATAGAGGTACAACTCTTGACATTTAGATAACATAGACTGGAAGGAGATTTAGGGAGGGAATTATATACATTATCATATACATCATGACTTTTCCAATCAGTATCAATCATAGACTATAAGTCTACAACCTTAACCATTAAAAAATCATGACTTAATTCATGAATTATCATTAAGGATATTTTTAGTGTGAGAATGTTAGATAATTATGCCATAACTATTGCATAATTGACCCAAAAATTACTTGTGGACAGTTACTCTTAGTATCCACTTTTTCAACAAAAGAGAACCCATTAAACAAACCCCAACTTCTTTATCATGAATAAAATAATCTTTACATCTTCCATTATCATATCCATCCATATACCCTTTGGAAAAAATTTCAAAAACATGGTATGATCATAAAAATTTGTGTATGGAATATAAAATATGGAATAAAACCATTAGTCTATGAATATTTAAATCCATAGAAAACATTTTCTCAAAATCAAAATATTCCCCCATAAAATATATACTATTATAATAAAGTCATGTAGTCATAATATACCTAAAAAACATTATAAAAATCATATATAATAAAGGTAAAAATATTCATTAATATAATACTTATATTGTAGCTTTCACATCTACATGGGGAGTAAACTTCATGGTTATGTTCAAAATATGCATCCCATTATATTCCTTAAATAATATAGTAGAAACCTTAATGATTACCTCCATCACAATACCCAATAAACTTGAGAGCTATCACTGGCTCACCTAGCCTCTACTTATCATGGAACCGACATTATACATAAATAATTTCCATAAACCATTACATAATCATAAAACATAAAACCTTCAAAAAAAATATCATTTCCACTGTTAAATCGCATTTTATCGCTACAATATGTGCACTCATAAATGAGAAAAATGTATAAATAAATGGTAAACATTTAAAGTAAACATAAATACATAATATTGAACAAAATTCGATAAATTATATTTGTAATGTATATGTTAAATTAAAAATTCCACATTATTGAAATAATCAATCCAATTTTACAACACATTTAAAACATTTAAAAAGAATTATTTTTATTCAATTTTTTACATAAAACATTTAACAATTAATTAAATTATGATTGTAAATAATTATAGTTCATAAAATAAGTATGTAAAATTTTTTGATTCCATAGAAATTATTGGGACAAATTTAGAAGATAAAATCATTAAAACATTTAAAATGATGTTTTAGTTAAAAATCCATGTAACACATATGAAACAATTGAATAAAAACCATTAATGAAAAAAATAACAACAAAATTTAATATAGTGAGAATATTGAAATTCATGATATGAAATTTCAAAATGGTTTTTTGTACACATTATAGTTTATTAATGGTTCACAATATCAATATATGCCTCAATGAAAAGAGATTGAGATGAATTCCATTAAAAAGAGAGTATCCCTAGTTTAAGGATAAATCAATGACATAATTCTAAGTGAAAAATATAAATAAACCAAATAACAGTTGATATCCTGTGTAAACCAATCAATGTTCATTCACACAAATTCATGGAAAAACAAAACTAAGGACATTGACATATAACTCAATAAAATGAGATTGATTTACGATTTCCCTTACCACGAGTTTGACATGTCTTGTTCATTCCTTATATTATGTAATAATAAAATTATGTTAATTTAAACATTAAATAAGACATTTTACATGTTTATTATTGATTTTATAATACATATTACAATGTAGTTGAAATTAGTTAATTATT
The DNA here is from genome assembly GCA_963277665.1 of Viscum album. Classification (NCBI taxonomy): domain Eukaryota; kingdom Viridiplantae; phylum Streptophyta; class Magnoliopsida; order Santalales; family Viscaceae; genus Viscum; species Viscum album. The sequence continues at coordinate 979,893,061 of OY728161.1, forward strand.
TATGTTTATATTGGACGTTTTGTGGATGTTCGGAACATGAGTCAAAAATGAACGTTATATAATTACATATTGTCCATGTGGTCAAAATTTAATTATCTCATGAATAGTATTAATGATTTACATATTTTATAACTCATTTATTTATGTATTTATAATAATCCATAATATTTCGATATATGAAATTGAATGAACAATTCATGGAGATGGTAGGTCGTATGTACACATGAATGCTACTTTCATTTCTGTGTCATATTAATGGAATGGAAACTAAATAATACATTATAATATTATCATTATTTTATAAAATATATTTTATATATGTTACATAAGTTCATTAAAAACATCCTTTACATTTTCCATTTATGGCATGAACAAGTCATATTATATTGAAGTCGCGGTAGTCCACAATTCCTCAAATGAAATTAGTGTATTTACACATTATGGAAAGAATAAAAGTATGTTTTAAATAAAAATTTCATTTTCATAGAGAAAATTTAAAAATAATATATATCATATATAATTATAGTTCCATATATTCGTCCACCATGTGAGGTGGTAGGGTAAAATTTCACAATAATCGTTTCGTGAGGCAGTAGTTCGCTGTACACAGAAACATTGTGTTCTATATAATGTAAATCAAGGTGTGTGTAAGTGTATGTAGAATCCTTAGCATAATAACATCCTAGTTTATTTACTATACTATATGTTATAAAATAATGTAACAAAAATACTATAGCGTTTTGGAGAAGGGTGATAACATAAAGGATCTTGAGCGAAGATGTTACCTATAAATCACCTAAATCCTATACATTTGAGAATAAATTCTATTTTCAATTGCCTTAATCCCAAGGAAAAGATTATAGGAGTTATTTAGGGAATTTGGGAGTTTAATTGAGCATATTATTTATGATCTATAAGTAAAGTGTGGTGTGAGTAATTGGTTAGAGTTGATGGCCTTTAACAAGAGGGAGGAGGGGCACTTTAGGAATGTCTTAAAATATTATTTTATTATAAATTTTGTTTTCTAATAAAAAAAGCACCAATATGATTTATTTATATGATTATATTATTATGTGTCTAAACCCTTTCAAACAATATTTTTTACAAAAGTTTATGTTACAAATTTAACCTTATCGTTTTGCTTGAACCCTTGGTCCAATAAATTAACTCTTACAATGTCTTCTGTTACATATACACCATATGGTTATTATAGTTATTATATAATTCCAAGAGAACCTAAAGTGGATAATTAATGACATTTTTTAACTTTTCTATGCTATTTGGAAGAATATTATAATTTTATGACTATTATATCATTTAATAAAATAGTATTTATTTTAAAACTCTATAATTTCAATATTGACAATATTTAGTAATTGATTTTTGATAAAGTCATAAAAAAGTGATTAATTATAAAAATCTATATTAACTAAAAGATAACATGTCATAATAGTCTATAATATACGTGTATGGCATGAAAAGTTTCAAATTAAATTTGTTTTAATATTAATAATATCATTGATTAGAATCTTTCATTAATTAGGTAATCATTCTACCATCATTGTGTCATATATAAATATATATATTTATTGTCTAAATATTATAAATAAAATACCAAGAAGTAGGAAATAATTTTATATTTATAATAATTATTTATAGTAATATATATCAATTATATAACACTATATTATATTTTTTCAGTAATATTATACATGTCTAGGTTATATTTTCCTTTTTATTAAATTAATTATTATAACATGTCATTATCACACCTAAGTTGTTCACAAATGCCACATGATTAGCATAATGATTATTATAGTCTTTAATTAAGTATAAAATAAGATTTGGAAATGTATTAGGTTAGTTTTATATTATTATAGTATTATTTTTACCCTTATTTACATAATTTACCCTTTAACTATGGTAATTAAAAATAATTAATGATGTCACTATTCATAATGTCCATGAATAAAAGGTACCTATTTACATAATTTGGACATTATGATTCCAAATATTCAATCTTTTTTTCAAAATTCAAAATAGAGAAGTTTCAATAATTAATTTAAAATTAGTTCCCATTTTCAAAACCATAAGAAGAGTTTTTAAGAGGTAAATGTTATCAATAGATTGACATGAGTTTGTATCGTATTTAAAGGAAAAATCACTTCCAATTACCAACATTGGATTTTATTATAAAAAACCCATTTAAACCTTAAAACCAATTAAAATTATAATATATATATATAAATAAATGAGACAAAAAGATATTTTTGAAATAAAATGCAATATTTTTCAATATTTATTGAAAATAAATTTTATTTTAAAAATACTAAAATTAATCAAAATCAATATTGATGTACTGATTCAAAATAAGAAGTGTATTTTTTCAAATAGAATATTAAAATGTGATAAAAACCAGATTTATAAATGGTTATTCATTAAAATGTGGAAAACGACTTTTTAAATATATCAGATTATTTTACGCTTAAAATTTGATTCATTGTCAATTTAATCGTAAAACATTTATTATATAAATATAAAAAAATTAAAAAAATATAATCATATTTTAGTTGTTTCTATTCATTATCACCAATAAAATAGCTTGGAATTAACAATTATTTATAATAATCATATTATTATTGATAGATTTTTCGTTATAACTCAGGGTTGTGTGCAACATAAGATTTTTGAAAAACCTGAAGTTTATGTCGAGTATGCTATCAGACAAGGAATCCCCTTTAACATATAATTAATATCTTATTCATAAATATTTGTGGATATGAAATGACTTATTCTATAATTATCTGGGATGATAAATCCTACCCCATTTTGGAAAGTGTGTCCTCGCTATTTTATAATTGGGCACGTAAATATTATTAAAAATACCACATTAGAATAAGGTCTAATAAAATACCACATTAAAGGAAAGAAAAATAAGTTCAAAGGACATCCAAAGTAACACATACTAGGATTTTATAGTGGAAAACATGGATATTGAATAAAAACTAAGCATCTATTTATAATTGAGAGTGATAGAGAACAAGATCAGGACAGTGTTAAAAATCAGAAAAACAAAAACATCTAATGGGTTAAACAAGTTATGATTTCATAGTAGTAAAAAAATGGACAATGATTTCCCTTTATGTTCCTTTTCGTAATGTTGGGGAATTTTTTTTTATAAACTAATAACATATGGAAATGTACTTACATGAAAACAACAGTTTAATCATATAATTATATTCCACAAAAAAATAATATTTTTCTACAAATGATGAGTATTCAGAATGAATCAACATATTAATCCACAAAAGATTAACTACATTTTCCTTCTATCTTAAAACATTATCCAAAAAAAAATGGTTAGTACGAGATCATATAATCCCACTAAAGAATAAACCATTATAAGAAGAAAGACTACTTTTAATCTCCATCATTCAATAGTAATACCCAATGACCAACATAGACAAGTTAGAACCAAAATATGGGTACTAGAAAATCATCGCAAAGAGAAAAACAACTCAAAACCGGATTCCTCATGAATTCCATTCACAGAGCCCCACACCTATGTTGGCACGAAGCTGAAGTCCTCTTGACAGTCACCATAGAGAAATGAGGTAAGAGACTCTACTGTTACAATGAAATTTACCCTAAAATTTTCACTATTGAGGGAGGAAAATCGACATATATGATCTCCTTGAACGTGATAGAAGCCTTTGCGAGTGCCTCTCAGAGACTTGAGGAGTGTCTCATGCCATGGATTGGATGAATGTCGAATGTGATTTTATGATGAACTTGACACAATCTGATGCTGATCGCTTAGTGCCATGTGGCTTCACTCTAAGATTTCCCTACATTAAGCTGCCCCTCGCATATAAAAAATGGGCACTCCTAGAGCTAAAAATACGGATAGTCTAACAAATTTCCTTATTATCTCTCCAATTTCAAAGAACCTTCACCTCTGTAAAACCGTGAGTTTAACGAGCTCCTCCAGGTACATGATCATTTTGATGGAAACATTCCTTAGAACAAATACAACCCATCATCAAGCATATATTCCCTTCACGGAGCCCGCAAGTAGATCCTCAAGGGGACATGGGTCTTTGTAATTCACTCATGCTTCACGAAATACCCCCCATATATTTGTTTACCACCTGCTAATAGAGGGTCACTTGGCATAGTGAAGCACACTTCTTCAGGAAAAATATTGCTTAAATGTTCTATGGTTTTAAAGGTACCCTGGCTTTGTGAAGTCCAACTCTAAAAAACTTGTTCCACTTCGTGAATCCCCTCCTATATTAACCAATAACATATTCCCTAGGATAGACCACTCCACTTAGAAAACCATATCCCTTCGCGAAGCCACTCCACTTCATGGAGCATCAGGTCTTCAGATGTTCCCTTCCAGTGAATCCATTTTCATCATCCAACCATTTTCTATATGTCCCTCCAGGGTTGTACGATGTGAATTAAAGGTATGTTGGGCAGTGATTCACATTTAGTTTCTTAAACACATGATTCTTTGCATAGGCATACTAAAAATTATTGCATCTTCTCATAGCCACAGTAATGTGGGCCCCTCAATAGATGACTCCACAACACCCCAACACCATGGAATTTATGATTTCTTCTCTTAACTAATGGTGGGAGGCTATTAGTAATGTATTTTCTAGATATGCGAAGTGAACACACCTCTTTTGACATGCAGGATGTTAAAAATACAGGCACCATCATCCTCATCACATGACGTTAAAGTGTGGCCTAACCCAGTGCACCATTCACGCAGGGCACCCCACCTTGGACATTCTCCACTCCTTCTCATCTTCACAAGAGTGAGATCTTCCACACACTGAATATGATATTCTTTGATGGTGTGGCGCTTTTCCATGGGAAGGGAAACCATATAGTTGTAGGCCCCTACCCTTTATTGAGGGAGCTAGCATTCATGTTTCTCCTATCTTCATTAGTGCCAATGTCCAAAGGTGATATTGTCATAGGGACCTTTGTCAACCGTCACTCTCCCTCTAGGAATTGTCGCACTCGGGCCTCTATCCTAGTGTACGTCCAAATATCCAACTCCTTGGGCCACTAACCACATGTAATCCCATGCTTCCTCTTTGGGCCTCTAACCACACATAATACCATGTTTCCTCTTTGGGATGCTAACAATGGGTAAGCCCCACTCCACTTCGAATGGATGCTCCATTCACGACGTGATCATCCAATCTTTTATGCCACTTTTTTCTCCCATTGTTCATTACTCACGTGGGCATAGCATAATCCCCCAACCATGACATCCACTCTAGGCCACCATAGCCTATAATCCACATACCATATCCATAAATATGTGTACATTGATCCCCATCTCCTATGAAATGTACGTAGGATGTCTCCCTGAGGTTAAAGCCCAACACATACTTGTCCTGACCTCCTTCAATGTCAGTTTCCTTTATCCCAGATGATGTTAAATAGTATCCCCCATCCCAAAATACATATAATTTTATCCCTGTATCCTAGGGAAGGAATTTAGGATTAATCCTTGAGGTTCAAGACCAACACCTACTGGTGACAACACCCTTCAATGTATGTTCTCCTTCATCCTGCATGACATTAAACTATATCATCCATCTCGAGCTATGTGTTCTTGGATTCCTGTATCATAGGAAAAGTACATAGGATCCTCTCTATGGTTTAATACCAACACATACTCATCCCGACCCCTGCAAAAATATGTTATCCTTCATACCTTGTGACGTTAAACTGTATCCCCCATCCTGAACTATCTGTAATTTAATCCTTTTCTCCTAGGAATGGTACATAGGAAGCCTCCCTGAGGTTCAATCCCAACAACTATCAGTCTTGAAAACTTCAAATCGGCTCACCCTGTTCCCACATAGCTTTAATATGTATTCCATTTTCATCATGCATGCCACTAAACTATACCCATTTGAACTATGTGGGATTTTATACCTTTCTCCAATGTAGGGTATGTTTGAAACCTCTATTAGTATCAAACCAAACCAGCGGTAAGCCTTTGTACCCCATCCAGTGGTAAGACATTGCACCCTAACGAGTGGTTAGTTGTTTTATCCCATACAAATATAACCCATTGTACCATAACCAGCTATAGGATATTGTACCCCATTAATTGGTAAGAATTAGTAACCCCGTTCTGTGGAAATCAAATGTAGTACCAGCCAATTGTAAGTCGTTTCCCCATAATTCATACAAACTATATGGGTTTGATCCCTTTCTCATAGGCAGGGTAATTAGGAAGACTCCTTGAGTTTCAACTACAAAAACAGTTAATCATTGGTGTCCACCCAATTTGGACCCACATATCTGGTCCGCCCCTTGAGCATCAATCCATCCTAGGATTCTAACCATGGAAAACACCGAGCATGTTATCAGGTTGTTTTCATTTGCATACCCCTCTATTCCATAACCCCATCACTCATGTCCCATCGTGGCCTCTCTTTCTTGAGGATATGTGTTTTGGAAAGGTCATTCCCCATCCTAGAGGTTCTACGTCCTCTGGATCCCATCCAAACGTCCATTCTAATGGGTCACCACCTGAGGTACCCCATCGCCCAACCAAACTATGTGGATTTTGATTCCTTTCCATGAGGATACGTAGGATGCCTCGTCAAGGATCAAGCCCAACATCACCATTATACTCACATCTGTTACATTTCATTCTACATCTAATTATATCATCCATACTTGTCCATCATGATTCATAATCGAGCCACCATAGCCCAGTGAGATCATGTCGCCCACTTTCTCACTATTCCTAGCAGCAATCAGTTATATAACCACACATTAGCCCTAGAATCATTATTCCCTGACTGGTGTTGCACCATTCTGATCCACTATTATTTTTGTTTCGATCTATCTGATCTGTCTCTACTAGATGTTAAACTTACGTAATATCCTATGATAAACAAGGGATGTAGAGGAAATCCTAATGAACATTACTGTGGTATATAATTCCCTGAATTCAATGTAGGCTGCCACGGGCTTCAACACCCTCAAGAAGACCTATCATAAGGGGAATTAACCAAGATACATTAGTGTTACAGCATCCAGAAACACCAATGATGTCCTGCGTTATGAATCCCACTACAAAAGGATGCTGCCATGACTAGAACCCATGGAATGTCATGATATAATCACAATGATTAACTGACATCATTGATAATATAGCACACGGAAGAGTTTCACAAACAATAAATTAATTATATGTGGGAGACTCAAACTAGGTTACGAGATTTGAGGAAAAATATGTAGAAGGAGAGACCGACATCCCATCATCCCATTTCGATCATGGAGAAAAAATCCTCGAATTAGTGACAGATGTCTCCCTTCTATAGAAAGTTTGAATGATATGAATCAATATTCATGTCCTCCATAGAAGGATTTTTGCCCCGGTGAAAGCGTCATAAATAGAAATGGTGAACCCGAAATGATGTTATTATCTTAAATGAAGTGATTAGTAGGGATTTATAAATCAGTGGATTAGCATGTCATGTGATCCAGTTATCTAGTGCCAGATCTCGACATGATAATAGTGGGCCTGGAGTGCCACTCACTAGATGTTGGGGTAGATAAACGTTTTCCATCCGATTATGCAACTTTGTTAGTGTTGATCCATCTAACAAACCATAGAAGACAGAATGATGATGGGGAATTGGACTTCACTTTCCTTATTTCAACATGGCCATGTCATCATTCACGTCCATGTCTATTGGACACACACACCTCATATCCATATCTTAATTCTTTTATTGAGGGGTAATTATTGATCTTATTAGATGATACAAGGAGGAGGGGATTTTCCTGACCCAGGATATGGCCTGACAAGACATAGAGGATTATGTTCCTCATCTGCACTGCCTCCCCTATGGACCATGTAGGGAGCCACAACTCCCCACTCTGACATATAATCATTTAGGGAGCCTCTCCCTAGAATTATTTGATGATTCCCTCCCATACGCAAAATATGTGATGGATATAAGGGCTAGCCCATACAGAATTTATCTCTATGGCACCCATGGAGGACTCCCACCAGGCCCTGTCACAAAAACCACATATCCCCATGTGTAGTGGATAAGGTGAGCTACACACCTACAACACAGGCTCGAGTCTAGTTAAATCGATGCCAACATTGGGCGCTGGATGATGGGGGAACCCGCTGAGGGGCATCGACATCAATGGCTACCATGGCTTGTGCCACCATGGGTGCATACAATCAGTCCCTTGTTTATGCTTAGAATATACACACTTACAACGGGACCATATTGGGGCCCCGACCACCCCACAGGTAGGCTATGTCAACTCTCCTAGTCACTGACACAGGTGGTGTTTTTTGCAAGCTGTCCCGCAATGTTTACATTTAGTATAGAGGTCCTCCACATACCATCGTCAATGATAGTTCACGTCTGTCCCTCTCCCTTTCTCGACATGGAGGTCCTTCCAATTCCACCATCAATTAAAATGAATGTCCTCAACTCTGCATTGACACATTGTTTGGATTCCACTTTTGTACCCATGACATCAGTTATGGTATTGTCCCTCCTATCACATGTCTCTTGTGTGAAGATTCTATGTGTCCAATCAACCATCAGTGTGGGTGTCTTCCCTATGACATTTAAGCAACTAACAAAGGTACTCCTCATCACAAAAATCAGAGAAGTGGGGGTTTTCCTCAATTCATGGCCACCCAATATAAACGTCATACCCATTTTTCTATACCAACCAACACTATGAGTGGAAATTAGCATGGAGGAACATCCCATGCCCGAACTATCTCCAGTGGAGTACCTACCCACTCTAGACCATCCCATAGAGTCTCCCACTATGAGTCATCAAATGTACATGGAGGTCCTCCTAATGTTCCATTCTATATTTTTCCAGGTTCTCCTCACACCCCATCTCATCGAGGAAGAGTTACCCTTCACCACAGCATCAATTCAGCTTAAGGTCCTTCTCGAGAAAAATATAAACCATGTAGTGAAGAGTGATCTTGACACTGGAGGGTGGGAGGCTGATTATATAAAAAATTCCGAGAAGATTCTGACCGCAACTACTCTCATCTCATTCTCAGATTCTGAGTCGGTATGTGACTCAACAATAGAACCATCACCTTAATCCTCTCTGTCCATGTCCAGGGCAAGAATGAGGCACATAAGCTTCATTCTTATAAAATGTGAGGTCTATCGGATTCCCTCCTCCCTCGATATATACATCTAAAATGAAGAATACTTTTCCCCATCCTAAGTCCTGGTCGTGCAGTCCTCTTTATCCTCTATTGGGTCATTTTATGATTCGAACAATGATTGTGGAGAGTTTTTCTTGGGACCAGTATTGGAAAAACAACAAAATGCTATTCTACTAATAACCACAACCATTACATAAGATTCCATGGTCACAATTCCATCATACCAGGATGTGGTGGCTCAGATGTTGCCTTCATTGTAGGACAACAAAATACGTGGTAGTTTATCATCTCGGTCACCGTATTCTATACCATACAATCTATCATCTCATCGGTCTACCTTGGTTACATTTTTTTTCCTTCAACCTTTCGTAGATGATGAGTGGGGAATCCACGGGCCATATCCTGGGTCTAAGCGAAGAATATTTTGTGAAATACATGGGGAAGATCACTTCCTTGAGATGGTTTGGCAAATCGCAACCATGAACTTTAGTGTGAAACCCTTATATATATGTTATTTTCTACTAGATTATCCCATGATTCAGATACACATTAATGATATTAATAGAAATGACGTATGGTAGACTTGGTTGCACACCCTACGGCCCAGGGCCCTAAATCATCGGTCGCTATTGGACCCTCGAACAACGTTGTGTTTAGAACTATAGCGGGATCCAAAAAGTCTATAAATGAGGATTCCCCCCACCCTCTATTCAGGACTATGTTTGGGGATAGTACCATACCTTATAATTAATTTCTATTTGCTGATAGCCTGACTTTCTAGGTGATATTTATGATATACCTCCAGGTGGAGTCGTAGTTAACATGGACTTCCTACCAGAGGGAGAGAACGAGTTAATGATCTTTGAGAGAACATACCACATTACGGAGTGTCAAAAATTTTGGATATATTGGGAAGGATCTCTCTCTAGTAATTAAATTAACTGGGTCTTCCTGTACCTGCTGAGTCATTAGCCCACGACCAGAATCCCAATAAGGGCAAAGAGAATCTTGAGCCGTCAGCCCCTCTGACCAGACTGGATTAGTGAATGAGATGTAAGAAGATCCCGAAAAATCCATGTTGCACTCATATCTCATGGATCAAAATAATATGGTTGATTACCTACATGTAGAACGTGTGATGGAGCAGTGACTAGTCTTTGGTTATCCTCGGTCGGGGTAGCAGGGGGGAAGTACAACATTCCCCCGGCGAGTTTCCTCCGGGTGACCCAGACTATCCTTCCCTTAAAGACAGGTTGAAAGACGCAACATAAGTATTGTGGGAATGATATGTGTCAGCAAATTCTCTTGATTCACATGGTAATCCTTGGGACCCTAGTCAGATTCCCCCAGCCACTCGGCAGGTCACCCCGCCTACTGCTAAGTTAATCATCCTGCCAACCACTCCATAATCCATTGGGCCTAATTATCTTGAAGAAGAACCTGAAAAAACATTGGTGGTGAAGGACCCTCGTCAATATAGAAATCCCCAACCAAATTATCTAATGGAGGCACCCAGTTCTCACCTTACGGCATTGGAAACTCAACAGGTGGAAATCCCGCCAGATAGAAACTATATCCGGCAAGGGTGAACAATATGCTAGCACCCTTAGATTTGTAAACCTCACCTTATCCCTCTTTAATGGGATGTGGACCCACTGCAACATCTATCCCTCTTCATCTCAATGTGATAACCCATTTTGGGAACTCTAGCACAACATTAGGGAAACAAACAATGATGTTTCATATTGACATTGGAAGGGCCTACGTGAGTCTTGTACAACCAACTACCCATCAGTTCAGTAGTCATCTAGGAGGATTTACATAGCTAGTTTATTTACCAGTTCATCACTACCACCTAGACGATGAGATTACAAACCTCTTCAAATGTAAAAATATTATTGAAAACTGTGTTGCTGAATTTGTTGTGCAGTAGAAAGGCCTCACATACTCCATGGATAATCTTCTGACTCCAGAGCAACTACTGACAATCTATGTGTGGAATAAAAAAACCTAATTGGTCCCCTATTTCATTAATCAGAATTATCTTGGGGTGTAATATGTCATCTCTGATAAGTACAAGCATCTAGAGGAAACCTTGCAGAAGGCCATGTTGGCACATTCTTTTCCTCTAGCAATTCCTATGAGAAGATCTGTTAAGGTTGATTCTACCACTGTAGAAAAAATGAAGGCCCCACATAGCTGGATTTATTAGTTGTGGAGACACCTTCTTAGTCTTGAAGAGGCCATCCACCACATTCATAGCCTCCAGCCCAGTAGTGGTTTCCTAAGAATCAGTAGGCACCACTTCAAAACTCACCCCCACATCATAGGAATGATAACCAGGTTCCACCACCTCGACATGAACCTCGAGTCCCTCTTCTGGGCCATGCTCATAGATCCCCCCATCCCAGATAGAGGAAAACAAACCAAATCATTTAACAAGAATCTATTACACAGTTATTTACAATGTACCATGGATCATTGAAGTGTCTGGTTTTTTAAATGATGGAGGATTGAAGAAGTGGATCTCACTAATATCACATATTACTTCCCCTATCACCAAATCCTGGGGAATACCCTCAAACAATGCTATGTTCTTAAAGACTGGATTCAAGAGTAGGTTGATTACAACAAAGTCAATTTAGGCCTAGCTCTGGTAGAAGTGGCACATGTATTTGTGATGCCAAACAATGGCAGTAATAATGAAGGTGAGTGGTATCAGGTTCCTAATATCAGGTCCAAGAAGTATCATGACTGGATGGCTCATAGGGTTGTTTCCCATTCCCATGGTAACATCAGTGCACATATGAATCAACCTGAGACTTCATAAGATGTTGCATCACCAGCCTCCAGTACATATGCTTCACCGACTCAGCATACATCTTCTTAGAAGAGACATAATCTGCGGCCCAAGGGAAATCAATTTCCCACACAGATTCCATCATCATCCCATACTATCGATGACATCATTCCCCCAGAGATGGATATTACCCTTGAATTACTGTTGTATTGGAGTATTATTCAGGTGAAGATCAATGGGTATGAATCGGTTAAAATAGTGGAGCTGGTGAAACATTACATGATTATTTATTACGAGGAGTGAAAGACGAATCCTCCCAACATCCTGAGCCATCACCAACATCAGTGGAGCCATTACTATATGGGTCGTCAGAGTGCCTCTGTTAATAATTCCATCCAATATATTCAAGCCTCTAAAAATTGAAATCACGCCTACTGCAGAACTCAACACATGCTTCCATTTCATGTATAGTCTTGTGTTCCACCATCACCACCATATGTGTTACATGATCTAGTAGAGCCACCCCGACTATGCCGGAATCAGCCATGCACTGTGACAGATTTTCCTCATTCATCTATCCCACATCTATTAGTCACTCCATGAACATCGACTAGCGAGCAGCAGGACATTACCAGAACCAATAAACCACCAATTCAGTTTGAAGGGCCCATCATACCCCCTTCTGCAAAATGACCTCCTGTAAGAAGAAGCGCACGCTTGGTACAGATGTATGATATCCTTCAACATATTTACAGCATTAATTCAATGATCTCTATCCTTGGGGCTCTGTTCCTATCATCTAAAATGTGTGACGCCCTCATCGTTGCATTATGAAGCCCCCTCTGGTTTGAGATGCATGTAGCAGCTGCCGAGGCCTTCAATGCAGAGGCAAACGAACATATTGAATTTCATGGAATTATCTCTTTTTCTGGAGAATATGATGGCTCTTCCATACAACAGAACATTCTCCCAATTTATGTAATTGGACACTTCAATGGTGTCAGGATTTGATGATGCCATGTCGACAATGGATCTGGTATCGAACCAAAAAACAACGCAGAATCACCAAAATATTGGTCTATCTGAGGATGATCTAAGCCCATATGACAAAAGAATTCAAGGTTACATCAGGACATAACATATTTCATTATGCATGATCCGCATGAATTCCTAGTCCAGTGGTCTGATAGTTAGCACCTAGATCATGGTTTTCACCCAAGAAACTTCCTATAACACATTGACGGTAAGGCCATGTCTTTACCTGCATGTGTTGGTCCATTAATCATATCACTAGTACCTTGAGTACTCCCTTAATGATAGAGTGGGAATACTCCATGGTGATACATATCACATAGCCTCTTGTGATGTCCTATATCTTGATGTTGATTATTACAAAAGAAATGAAAAGAATATTGAGTTTAATGAAGTTGAACATGCTACAGCTGTGACCGACCTATGGACATACATGGATGATGCCTATATTTTTCCTATCCACCGATTGGAGGCCACAAACACATATCTTGGAAAGTGATTTGTTGTTTCTAGAATGTGGTGGAGGAAAATTACCATTTATATGGGATGTCAGATGATCCCCTCATATCCCTACATGAATCAGGCTTGACAAATCCTAGATCCCCTACCACTATAACTTACCTGGATGTCCGCCCCATGGAAATGACAATACATCATACATGATAGTTTTTCAGGCTGGGATAAACCATCTCAAGAGGATGTAACACTATGTCATTGATATTATTATTTTTGGCCCATTGGGATAAAGAACAGAGGGAATTGGTTTGATAGCCTTCATCGCTTTGGATTCAACACTACATGAGTCTCCTGATGCAGTGTCTACCGCCACTCAGGCTAGCACCAGATTCCCATCAGGATATATCTATTCAGAGGTATCTCCTCCCACAAAGGGTCCCTCCTCCACATGTGTAGAAGTGGATTTGTATCATTCACATATAGAATTTGAAGAGTGTGTTTTCACCACAGTCTATTAATTGGTACAAACGAACCACGGTTGAGAGACAGATCTAAAAACATAATTGATTAGTGTCGTTATGCCTGTCAAGGAGAAACAACAATACATTTTATTCCAGAAGAAACATTAATAGGTTTTTTACTGGTGTAATAATGTGAAGATGGGAATAGATATTCCAGTCACGGTATACCATCATGGCCTCCTAGAAAATCATCATAGGTTAAAAAATTCTCTTAGGAATATGTCTCTGTCTCATAGTGATGTTGTGAAGGTCGATGATGATAAGATCATCAGATCCAATTTTGTCGAGGTCATGTACCCTAGATGTTTAGCCAACATTATGCCTGCCACAAAAAAGAACAGACATATTAGAGCCTACATCATCTATTTGGATCTCAATTGTCATTATATAAAGGATTTATATCAACTTCCAATGATGGAATTGGAGATTGTTTCAATGGCTAGGTTCCAGTTTCTCTCTATCTTGGATTGTTATTCCGATTATAAGAAAATTTTAATGGCCCCCAAGTATGAAGAGTCTTGAGCATTTAGGGAACCACAATATACTTTTTTCTTCAATGTAATACCATTCTATCAAAATATTGTATGTTCCACCTATCATCTTTCCATGCATGGTATATTTATTCTAACACTCAAGACATTGATTGAATGCTACGTGGATGATCTGGTGGTCAAATATCACCAATGTAAGGACCATTACAAATACCTTGATTACATGTTCATCTTCTTCCATTCACGCCATCTGAAGATGAACCCATTGATGTTTTTTCTTTTCTCACCCCCTAGGGCCCATGTCGGGACTACCCCAATCCCTCCTTTCATTGGCCAGGGGTTTCCGACTAGCACCAGAAAGGCATATTCAAAAAACCAGGAAGGAATTGCCTTTATTCTTGTAAGCTCAAAAAAAATGATTCACAAAACCTGATACATGATAAATGTAAACTATATAGTAAACATGGTGTATACAGAAAGTAAACGGGCCAGAATAAAATACCAATTAGAATGTACAAGTAAAACTAAAAACAACTCTTGTGTACACCCACCAACGATCCTACCTAAAGGGTAGGTACAACTCTCGAACGATCATCTCTGCTGAACATCTCATCTAATGTCCACCTCCAAGAAGCCTCTAGTCCCGGTACCCACGACCTTTATGAACGTTGTCCATCATCTACACAAGACACAACAAGGTGCTTGTATAGCCCATCCAGGGGTGAGTATAATGATATACAGTAGGGACCTCGACACCCCCAAATGTTACCTCTAAATTGCACAGAGGATAAACCACAATGAAAAACTAAAAATACAAGCATGAAGCCATATGAAACTTCTATATAAGTATATTCCCATACATATTCCTATGTTACCAGGTATATCCTTCTAGTTCATGAGGAAACACAAGGCCCAAATATATAGAAAAAATCACAACTGGTCCAAAAAGGAATGAATACGATGATGGTAACACAACATAGGTATGTACCACAATGGTAACACCACATAGAGGAATACCAGAAAGGTAAGTACCACATAGGTAACACCACACATAATAATAACACAAAGCTATCACCACACATAAGTGTACCACAATGGTAAGGACTCGGCTCAAACCAAGAATAAATTATGAACATAAGTATAGATGATTAATTGTATAGCTAGATCATCTTACTTTGTCGAGAAGATCTGCTGTGGACCCACACATAATCGATGAAGACCCACACAGGATTTGAAGATAACCCACACCAGATCTAATGATGTCCCACAAAATATTTGTAGATGGCCCACACATGATCTGTAGATGACCCACACATGATCTGTAGATGACCCACACAAGATCGGTATATTTTTCAAGTAAAGCCAGCCACATGGTTTCCACAATAAGCATGACCGATTCTAGGAGGATCCTCTCCTTAATACATTTATTGATACTTCAACTGCCATGAAGTCCCACAATGATGTATCATGAAGGTCTATTATGTCAGAAGGTACCCAACATGACATATGATGCATCAATAGATCACTTGGTCTATATGTTATTAGCGTTTATGTTATGAGGGCCCGGTTGGATTCAGGTTCGATCCAACCTGGCCATACTCCTGCATTTTTTCAAACTCTGGTGGTATACCAAATATATCGCCTCGATCCATGGATTCTGGTTCCATAGATGGTTCTTCAATCGGACGCCTGGCTCCCATGATAGGGATAAAAAGGTGTATCTAGGTCTAAATCGGCCTAGGTCAAGTCTAACCCAGTCAGACCGACCAGGCCCGACCCAGCCTTGACCTACCCGACCTAGATTGGGGTGAGCTGGCCTAACCCGGGTCTAGCCTGGATTGGCTAGGCCTCGGTCCAGCCTGAACCGGCCTGCTGGGCGATGACTCTTCAGAGCGGTCTGCGTCAGTCTATCTGCTAGAATAAGTGGAGTCCTCCGTGCTGAGGCCCACCCTAGATGATATAGGGGGAGGTTCCCCCTGTTATTCTGAAAGGTCCAAGAGACTCTTAGGCTTCACCAACTGGGTGGTTCCATGTGGCGGTACCTTCTGGAATGCGGGCCCTCTAGGCTTGACACAGTGGGATGAAAATCTGGCCAACTTCCCCTCCAAGCATCCGGCTAGGTGTCAGGCGCCATTAGGGTGCCGGACACCCTTTGGGTATGCCGCCTCGTCAAACCGCGGTCAGTCGGGTGTCTTCGGCCAGCCGAGTGTGCTGCCTACTTGAACTGCAAATGGTTGGGTGCTGACGGCCCTCCAGGTGCACCGCCTGCTCAAACTGCGGCCGGCCTGGTGCCAGCCACCCACTGGGTAACCCACTGCGGCTAAGCAGCTGCTACCTCCTCCTATACTAGAGGTGCGGAAGCACACAACCCTACCTTCATGCGGCCAGCCAAAATGCCGACGGGCTACGACCTCCTCTGGTGGTGTGTTTGTGCCACCGCCATCATCGCAGCTAGCCAATGTGCCCACATCCTCGTTGTTTTCTTTCAGCATTGATCACATGAGACGTGGTAGGGTTCCACTCAACCCGTCACTCCAACCGTTAAGAACACATCAATATGGGAGTAGTGGAGGAGTTGGGCTATGTTAATTTATCCCACACTCTCCGTGTTATTTCAATAGAAAGTTGTTCAATGTTTGAAAAAAAATGATTCATCACAATGAAAATAATGATAAATTACTTACCTCATTCTTTCGATGGAGTTAGAATGAGGAATAAGATGAAGACACCGACGTTCATCGCTCCCACCACATGCTCCCAATCCGAGCTACTGCGTCATCCACTTTTTAGGGTCGTTCTTCATTGGAGGAGGTTATTAGATGGATGATTTTCTTCCACAGTCTCTCCCAATTATCCTCTTTTCCAACGAACATGCACCATGAGAGGTGAGGACCCAACTTAATGAAGTTCATGAACTAATTACATGATTAATTAATATTGGTTCATCATTTAGGGAAACCATGATTTACAAGGATTCAATATCGGGTGGTCCCCACAAAATTTTAAATTAGAGGTTTAATGAAAAAAATTAAAGTCATATATTTTATTTTTATTTTCAATTCCCCCATGATAATCTCAAAAAGTAACTTCCAAGATCGACCTACTACGGAAAAGGTGAAGGTATCCTTAACTGAACATTGGTGGTGTGAGTTCAATGGTGTCCTCAGATATCAATTATGGGCACCAGTTCATATCTTATAAAACGCCTCTCACACATTTACTGAATGTACCCGAAAAAAAATTCATAAATTCATTCCTCGAACACCGGTCCCTGTAATCATTAGCTATAAATTTTTAAGGAATCATAATAAATTCAAACAATTATAAATAATTACTTTGAAAATTATAGGTCTTTACATTCTCCACACAACAGTACATTGAATTCCAGAAAGCCACAACACAAACTAAGGAAACATATGTGGGTACTGAGCATGAATCTCAGCCTCCCGCTCCCATGTTCTCTCCTATAGGTTTATGTGTTTCAAAGAAACACGCACCGAGGTTATTCAACTTCTGAAAAGGACCCACTATTGTTGATCCTCAATCTCCACTAGAACCTCTGATAATGTCACCCCATCGTTGATGTCCAGATCTCCCTAGTCGTTATTGTGTGAAATATTATGTCTGTATCTTCTCAGGTGGGATTCGTGGAAAATGTCATGCACCAGGTGCAATGAAGGTAGATGAGCTAAGCGATAAGAAGCCTCACCAACTCTAATGAGTACCTGAATGGTTCTGATGAACCTCGATGATAACTTGACTCCCCGACCAAATATCTACAAACCTCGTCAAGTTGTGACCCGTAGAAAGACATGGTCACCATCCTTGAACTCGAGAGGTATTCATCCCCTTTCAAAATAATAATTCTACCTATTACATACAGTCTTCCACAGCTCCTAGATAACATGAACCTTCTCCATGGATGCTCATACCATCATCAGTACCATGAGTGTTGACTCCTCGGGGTCAGTCTAGTATAGAGATGATTTTCAAAGTTATCCATACAATTCATTAAATGGTTCCATTCCAATGGTTGAGTGATAGATGTTTTTGTACGCGAACTACACCCAGGGCAAGTGATCCTCCCAACTGCAACCAAAATCATGGATGGAAGAATGAAACATTTCCTTAAGGATATGTATGTTCTGCAAAGTCATACCAACTATCTATGGGTGGATTGCGGTGCTTTCTCGAAGCTGATTCCTAAATGTATCCTATAATCACTTCCATAGTCGAGATGTAAAACACTCATCATGATTAGAGACAATCTTATATGGAACCCCATAATGTTGCACAATTTCATGCATGTAGAGGTGCCCAAGACCTCAATTGAACCCTTATCTCTAATAGGTAGGATGTGGGCCAACATGGTCAGTTGGTCGAGGATCCCCCAAATGGAATCATGACCCCAGGACGTGGGTGGATGTCCTATCACAAAGTCCATGGAAATTCCATACCACATCCATTATAGAACCTCTAGTTTCTAAACTAATCCTATTGGAACATGATACTCATACTTCACTTGCTAACATGTGAGACACCAAGAGAAAAACCCCGCTACTACTTTCTCCATTCGTGGACACCAGTACTGACACTAACGTTTTTGGTATATCTTTGAAACTCTTGAATGTAACAATAGTGGGGACGTATGGAACTACCTCAACAATTCCTCCCATAGCACCACTAGTACCATAAAACATGCTTTGAAGAGGATGATGTGCTCCCAACCTTCAGAAAATCAATGAGGTTCATGTCTGGTGGATATCTAAGCACATTGATCCTCGCAGTCAGTATCCCCAAGCTGCCTCTCCCTGACTCACTGATGGAGTGGGGGAGTGACTGTTAGAGACTGAAGATAAGCGGCTTCATCTCAATCCACGAATGATATCCAAAAAGTGGCTAGATGCTTTATCACCTCATTCATCAATTGTTTACCATATATCCTTCTGAGTGAATCTCCAAATACAATCCCCTTCCTAGATTTATAGACTATCTCAATGTCAATATCCAAGAGGAACTCTATCCAATGCCGTTGTCTCATGTTCAGGTCTGTTTGAGAGAAGATAAACCTGATACTATCTTGATAATAGTAGAATATAAGAAGTTATCCCATCAGTTAATGTTTCCACATCTTCAATTCAAATACAACAGTTGATAAAATTAGGTCATGGGTAGTGTAGTTTTTCCCATGTTGTCTCAGCTACTGAGAACTATACATGACCACGGCATGATCTTGCATCCAGAAACATCCATGCCCAATCTCTAATGCATCATTGTAGACTACATACCCTACTCCCTCTTCTAGTAACCTCTATATAGGGGCACTCATCAATATCTACCCCAGCTCTGAAGACTCTAATGGAATCTATTCTACCACACGAAGGGTTTCCCATACTTCCTCAACACTGATAAGAGTGTCACAACTATAGAAAAGATAGGCATAAACCTCTAGTAGTAACTAACCAGACCTATGAAACTCCGCACCACTATCACTCTCTTAGGTGGCTCCTAAGAAAGAAGAACATAAATCTTGGGTGGATCAACTGCATGTCAAACCACTGAGATAAATTGTCCTATGATGTGTACCTCTCAGATCAATAACTGGGTCTTCGAGAGCTTAACATAAAGTTGGAGCTCTCAGATTGTGTCCATAACTATCTTCAAATGATACGTATTCTCCACATTTGATGTTATGTATATAAGGATTTCATCAATAAAGAATAACACAATTTGATCGAGGTATGATTGGAATATTATATTCATGAGACCCATGAACACTGTTGGGGCATTGGTTACACTGAATGGAATAACCAAGAACCCATAATTTCCATACAAAAATCTAATGATCGGGTTCTACATGACCTTATCTCGTACCGCAGGATAGTGATAAACTGATCTGAGGCCTATCTTTGAAAACAACTGTGCTCCTTTCATTTGATACAAAAGATCATCAATCCCTAGTAGTGGTTACTTGTATTTCTTGGTCATGTTGTTCATGTTCCTATAGTCCACACTGAGTCTCAAACTCCCATCCTCCTTCGTGGCGAACAAAATCAGGGTTGCCCAACGAAATTATCGTATATAGACATTGTGGAAGGCGTAAAGGTATATTTTAAACAAAATAGTATTATTTGATAGATACAATATAAATATCATATATGTCATATATATATTAAATTCCATCATTATGGCCAGTATGTGATGTGGTAGGCGAAAATTGGAAAATCATTATTTCGTGTGGCTGTAGTTCACCTTATAAAGAAATGGTATGTTCTATATCCATTTTATAAATGTGTGTGGAAATTGTAGGTTGGACCATTAGAATAACAATATCCTAGTATATTGAGGATACAAGTGTTGTTTTAAATTAATATAATAATAATATGTCAGGGGATAGAGAAGGAAAATAAATTAAAGGATATTGAGAGAATATGCTAACAATAAATAGGGTAACTCCTCTTTATTTAAGCCAAAAGTATTTCTTGAATTTTCTCCTTCCCTATAATAGATCCACAAATTAAACATTGATAGTTACACGCAGTGTCCACTTTTTCCACAAATAGGATCCCATTCAACAAATCATCATTTCGTT
The DNA here is from genome assembly GCA_963277665.1 of Viscum album. Taxonomy (NCBI): domain Eukaryota; kingdom Viridiplantae; phylum Streptophyta; class Magnoliopsida; order Santalales; family Viscaceae; genus Viscum; species Viscum album. The sequence goes on from OY728161.1 coordinate 979,914,170, forward strand.
TTAATGATAAAAATTTTCTTGACATCTTCTATTCTCTTCCGCATCATTATACCATTTGGTAAAACATTTAAAAACAAGGTATGAGCTTAAAAATTATAGTAAGAAATGTGAAATTTGGAATAAATCTGTTAATCTATGAATATTTATAGGCCATGAATACATTTTCACAAAATCATACTTTTTACCCATTCAACATAAAATGTTTAGATTAAATCAAGTAATCATATGATTCGTACAAAACATTATAGAAATCATGGAACATAAAGGTAACTTGTGTAATCCATATCATACTTACATTTTATCTCTCATAAATATATACGGAGTAACCTTCTTGCTTATATTTGGAATACCCATCCTTGTTTATTCCATAAATTTCGTAGCATACAGTTTATCATTTACAAGTATCATGTTACCAAATGAAATAAAGAGCTATCACGGGCTCAACCACCCTTATTTTATCATAGAACCACCTGTTTACATATATAATTCCCATGAACTATAACATAAAAAGAAAACATAAAAAATCATAATGGAAAAATATCATTTCCACTTGGATATCAAATTTCATCTTTACAAGATGCAGACTCATAAATAAAAACACATTAGTTTAATGTATGATGGTAAAAATGTAAATTAAAAATCAATAAATAATTATGACATAAATGAGAGAAATTCAAATAATTACTAATACGTAAAATAAAACATTTCATGAAATTAAAATATAAAATCCAATTATAAAACACATTTAAAACATTTAATAATAACATTTTGGAATAAATGTGTCCCATACCACTTAGAAAAATTAAATGAATTGACATTATAAACCATTTATGTCCATATAAAATATCCATAAAACAATTTTTAAAACATTGAAATTGTTTGGGAATGATTTTGATGAATAAATATTTATAACATTTAAAATGAAGATTTAGTTAATGAGTCATGTAACACATGAGAAACAATTGATTAAAAATTATTGAAGAATAAAATCAAATAAAACATTAAATATCACAAGAATATATAGATTCTTGATATAAAATATCAAAATTTTGGTATGTACACATTAATGGATAATAAAGGTGTACAATAACAAGATATGACTCAATAAAATGAGATTGAGATGAAATCCCTCAAAAAGATCGTATACTTAGATTATGGATAGGTCGATGACATTATTCTTTGAGAAAAAATAAATACACCCAATATAAGATAATATTTAGTGTCAAAAAATCATAGTTAATTCAAACATTTTTCTTAAAAAACCTATGACAGGGATATTTAATTCAATGAAATGATATTGATTTGAGAATTCAATTACCTCCATTTAGACATCACTCCTTCACTCATTATATTATGGGATAATAAAAATTGGTTAATTTTTAATTTATTCAGAATATATTTCATGTTTATTATTCATTTTAAATTTTGTATTACCATTTTGTATCAATTAGGTAATTATTTTAGATAATATCAAATGTTTTGTTGATGTACACTACATGAGTCACAAATAAACATGATATAATTACAAATTTTCCATGTGGTAAATTGTTAATTATATACATAATATTATTCATGATTTAAATATCATATTTATCGATTAATTATGTATTTATAATTATCCCTAATATTTTGAATTAAGAAATGAAGATCACTATTCATGAAGATAGTAGGACATAGGTACCCATGAACACTACTTTTATTTCATAGTCATATTAATGGAATGAAAACTAAATGATAAATTGAAATCATATAATCACATATTATATCTATGTTATATATTTATCATATTATCATTAACTACATACATTATATGGTTCATGTATGACCTGAACGAGTGATATCACTTTGAGGGGTTGGTAGTCCACATTTTCTCAGATGAAATTATAATATTATCACAAAATAGAAAGCATAAAAGTATATTGTTAATAAAAATTTATTCATTATAGAGAATTAATTAATATAATATATCTCATATATAAATAATGATCTATCATTATTTCCACCATGGGATGTGGTTGGAGAAAATTGGACAGTCATTGTTTCGTGAGGTAGTAGTTTGTTGTACATAGAAACAATATGTTCTATATCCATTTTATAGAGATGTGTGTAATTTTATTTAATAATATTTGAATAAAATCATCCTATTATAATTGGTTTAATAGTTTATTAATTAATGAATAAAATAAAAATAAGTTATTGGTTTGTAGATGGAAAATAAATGAACATTTCGTTAGAGAAGTTGTTTTCTCTAAATAAGATAACTCCTTTAAATTTGAGCTAAAAGGCTCTATTGAATATCCTTATTCAAAACATGAGGCTATTAGAAGTATTGGGGGTGTTGGGATATTATTTAATTGAAATTTTTACAACCTATGTGGATTGATCTGAGTGGGTAAATCTGTAGAGATTGTGGCATATTATTAGAGAGTGCTGAGGAAATTTAGGAAACTGTTGAAATATAATTTTTTTATAAATTAATTTTCAAATTTAATAATATCAAATGTGATATATTTATTGGATTATATGACAATGGTTCTAAATATTTTCAACCAATATGTTTTATACATATTTAGGTCATGAAATTTGAATGTATCATTTGGCATTAACCTAAAGTTAAATAAATTAAACCTTACCATGTATTCTTGTACTTTTACATAATATGGAAAATATATTTATTATAAATTATCATAAAATCACCACACAAATCATTAATGAAATTTATAACATTATATATTTCATTTGTCTTAATATTATAATTTTACAACTAATTTATCACTTAATATAATAGTATTTTTTTAAACTCATTAATTTCAATTATGACACTATTTAGTATTTGATTATTGTTAAAGTCATAAAAACTTGATTAATTCAAAAAAACGTAAATATAATTTAACATGTAATGATCACCCAAAAATTATTTTATTGAATAAAAACATTAAAATTGAATTTATTTTAATATTTATAATATCATTTATTTGAATATATCATTAATTATTTAATCACTTCTTCATCATAGTTTCATAAATAAATAAATAAATATAAATTATAAAAATTATAAAAAAAATACCTTTATGTAGGAAATATTTTTATATTTTTAATGACTTCTTATATTCAAATTGATCTATTATATAACTCTATATTGAAATTTTTTAGTAAAAAGAAACATGTTTATGTTTTATTTCTCATTACATTAAATTAATTATTATAAAATGTCATTATCACACCCAAGTGATTATCAAATGCCTAATGATCAGAATAAAAAAAATTGGTCTCCCATGAGTTATCCAATAATATTATGACATGTTTTGTAGTATTTTTATATTTGTATAATTTTATTTTTACACTTATTTACCTAATTAACATATTACCTGTGGTAATTGAAATTAATTAATGAACTCCGTATTTATAATTTCCAAAAATAAAAGGTACCAAAATACAAAATATGGGACTTATGATTTAAAATATACAATTATTATTTATAAAAAACAAATATAGTTGTTTCATTAATTAATTAAATATTAATTTCAGTTATCAAAACCAAAAAAAAATTATGAATTCAATATTTTCAAAAGAATGACCTGTGTTTATGTAAAATTTATTTGTTTAAATACATCCAATGACAAAAATTGGATTAAATGATAACAAACAATCCAATTAATCAATTTAATGATTTATAATGATAATTTAACTATATAAATAAATGATATGAAAATGCATTTTCGAATTTAAATGTTGAAATTTTTATTATTCTTTAATAAAATTATCAAAAAAATACAAAAATTAAACAAAAGTAAAATTTGATTCAATTATTTTAAGTAAAATTTTTATTGTTTCATATATAGCATATAAGAGTAATAAAAATTAGTTTTAAAAGGGTTCACCTTCAAAAGGAGGTAATCGACCTTTTAAAAATGTTAGAGTATCTTATTAATGAAATTTGATTCAGTCTCATTTTAATCCACTAAAATTAATTTGATAAATGAAAAAATCATTTATGAATTAATTGAAATCATATTGTAGTTAGTGATTTTCATTCTAACCAATACAATGGAAAAGCGTTACCTAAAATTTAAATTAATAATTGTATTATTGTATTAGTTTTCACTATAACTTAGTGTTGAGTGCATCATAATATTTAGAAGAAACCAATTATTTATTTTCGAGTATTATATCTAGCACGGAATCCACTCTAACATAAAATTAATATATCTCATCCATAAATATTAATATATATGAAAATTCATTATTTTATAATTAAATATGATGTTAAATAAACAACCCTCTTGGATTAGTGCCATGTGTTCTATGTGTAGTAGGAAAGATTAGATCCATTCCAATAAAAATTATATGAGATATAATCAAATATTTTCCATATATGATAATTACATCAATCAAATAGGTTGACTCCCATGATATTAACTGAATTATCTGTGATATAAAAGAAGTAACATTTAACATTTGTCACATGCCTTTCCCTGATACCAATAGATGGCCCCCAGAGCACCCTGAGAAGGTATGGATGTATAAGGATTTAAATTTTTCCTTAAAAAATCAAGAATCGCATTCCCACATTGGAGGGAACATTTTAGACCTATTTTTTAGAATGAGTAGTAAAAAATCACATGGAAGAGATAACACAATAATTTTAATTGGTTCACCAAAAAGGGATGGTCCAAGGGGAATATGACGACAGTGTGTCGGTCATAACTAAATCCACTAATAATCACTATTTTTGGATTAAAAGAGTTTATAGATAGTTTCTCCATTCTAGGAACTCAGCCTTTAAAATATTTTAGGGATAACTCACTCGGTCCCTAATAACTCTTCCAAAAACTCACACTTTATCACTATGTTGGGATGGATATGATGTCAGTTTTTTATCATGAAGGTCACTATACTGAATTTGAATTAAATATAATATCCTCAACTATAGATCTATTATTTTGTGTAGTCCCATTTTTAACAGAAGACGTAATGGACTTTTCTACACACTCTTATATTTGTTGACTCTTCCTCTACATATTTCACTATTTCCTCCGTATACAGAATAAATTCCACTGACTGAGCCACATCCTATGAGTAGTGAGATTCCACACATTGTGCGACTGCTTCACTGATCACATTTCCCTACTATGGATTGTTTCCTCTTTGTAGATAAACTTTTCCTTTTGATCATAGAGACTTCTTCTGTGAATTTTCACCTCTTCTACAAACCATCTTCTCCATCACATAGTTGATTCATTAGGAACCACTTCATACTTCAATAAATTCATCCTGGATTTCAATTTAGAAAATTATCCTCTTAATGAGGGGATTAGTTCCTCTTATAATAGAAAATAGATTTGAAAATATTTCTCATACATTTTACATAATCTTTCAATGTTTTACACCTTTCACTATGGACTACATCACCAGTGATCAATTTTCCATATGTAGTCTATGTCCCAAAACACTTCATTAGTTGTTTCCAATATCTCCAATGAAGGAAATACCTACCAAATTTCCACAAATGACTAGTGATTATAAAAACCACAAACCTTCCAGAAAGTAATTTCCTATCACGATCAATTTTTACTATACAGTCTGCATTCTAAGATTTGAGGTCTATATAGTGATGCAATGTGAAAATCATGTATTTTTCATTTTTACTGAATATTTACCGTAACTCGTTTTAGTTCCATGAACTATTATTTATGTTCAAATTTTTTTACCCTGACAGGGATAATGCTCTTTTTCTAATAACATACTCTGGATTTTGAGCCCAAAAAATTTTGCAATCATGGGGAAACTTTTCCACATTAAATACCTTCTTCATCCTATAATGTGATATCACTTGACTTGTAAACTCCTTGATCAACCCATTCTGGATTGAAAAAAAAAATAAATCCATACTCCTATTCTAGAAATGAACACCCTTGGGTCCATCGCCTTTTTTGTTAGGGTAATGATTTTCACCTAGATGTATTGATTTTCTTACCATTGTTGAATCATCAATGCATTTTCATGATTTTTAATTGAATAAATCATATGATTAAATTATTTTAAAATAATTACAATTTAATAATAAATTTTTAACGTTTATAAATGGATCAATATTTTTTTCTAAAATATTAAAATTTAATGAGTGATAACTGGAAATTTGTAAGAGTTTTGTAATATTGAATAAGAGATGTCAGTGATTATTACATATGAATTATATTAATTCATGTGAGTCTCTACTTGTTTATGTATTTTTTTAGTGATCCAAAACCTCAAAATATAATTTTTTTCAAATTATTAAATAAAAATATTTAGGCCTATACAACTTCTAGAAGAAAGATATTTTTTGTTGAGGAAATATTCTGCACTCTTATGTTTTGGGTGATGAAATTTTCAGGAGAAGAAAAACACTTGGTATGGAATTAATGAATGCTCCATAATTTTTACTGTAATGTTTGAAATTAACATTATGTAGACTTCCTGATTTTTAGGAATGTGACTAATAATAATTATATAAAAACCATGAGAATAATCACATGACGGTAGAATGTATTATAATATAAAATATCCAAATGTAAAAAATGTAATGAATGTTGTGAAATATTAATAAAAAAGTATCTTAAAATGTCCTTAAAAAGGATACGAATATCTCATTCTAAAATTATCATGAAATATTCAAGTGATAGAAATGAATATTACATGTTTGGGATAAATTATTATTTTTTAAAATATTATCACATGTCGTTTTAGCATTACAATCTCTTTAAAATGACCAAAAAAATGATATATATTTTTATTGTTCTTCATGAATGAATTGTTAGAGAATGTTAGGGATTAACATGATAATTAGTAAATTATCCAAGATATTGAACGAATTAATTTTATTGGAATAATCTAATTAATATTGGAAAAAATCAAAAGGATATAATTTCATGGTGTTTAATTTCATAAATAATTTTCCATGATCATAATTCCATAATTTTTTCTATTAGAAAATTAAAATGGAGATTGTCAAATGAAACATTAATATTATTCTTTTTCCAATGAATATTATTATATTTATAGAATTATTATTCATGTTTAATAATGTTATAATATCTTATTATTTAATTAAATAATAGGTACCCAATATTTTATGCCTTGAAAATATATCAATATATAAGAATGAATGATTTTGGATGTGTGATCACATGATTTAGAAATTTATTTTATTTCTATTGATATTTACGAGATTGTGTGTTATTTAATAGTATATTTGGAAAGTATGGATAATATGTCGGGAGGGAAAAAATTATATCTAGAAAATAATTTACTACTATAAAAGTGTCATGTTGGAACAATTATAATCAGAATTTTTGATATATGAAAAAACATATAAAAGAATACTTCCAAATTAAACAAATAATAGTTCTATAGTGTGGGATGCTTTGTTGAAAATGAATAATGATGTTTAATTGTTGATAGTTAGTTTATATTTATATAATAAGTTTCCAAATTTAGGAAGATGTTTGATAATATACACTATGATTTCATATTCATTGTGGTAACATTTGAAAATACCTAGAGTAAAAAAATGTTTATGAATCATAAATGAAATAATTAAATTATAAGGTTGGTTATTATTTCGTTCTTTACTCGGATGATGTCGTTGTTGATGTAAGAAAAGAATTACTAGTTCCATCCACACATCACTTTGATGAATAAAATGTTATTAATCGAAAATAGTATTGTACAACAATAATTAATGATAAAATAATGAATTAATTATTTTCTTAATGCTTGTATTCTTTTCTCACCCTGGTCTTAGTAGTCAAAACTGGGAATCATGAGTAATGTTATCTGAAGATGATTATAAGGCTAAATAGTTTCCTATAGTGTGGTTTTGAGCTTTATATATTATATGTTTTGTTTTTTACTCTTCTAACACACCTATGTTGGTGGGGAAACAGACATCTAGTAGACCTTGTGATGGAGATTTCCCCCACATCCAGGTATGAGGGGACTATCTGTCTCACTTCCACCTCCATCCCAGATTATTATTTTGATACACATTTTTCTCTCGAAATAGGATAATTTTGATTGTTATTTGTAGGTACTATATGATCTTTATTGGATTCATTAATAATACATGACCTATAAGCTATAGTGGCTACTAAAAATTTCTCAGTAACTATATAAATATTTGGATGAGAGGATCAGATCATGGGATTATACAATGAATACTATGAATGATATATTATTTTATCCCATGTTTCATTGGTCAAGTTTAACATTGGATAAAGATGGATTAGAATGAGTGATGTTGAGGCAGATCAGCAAACTAATGGGGAAGTGTTAGTGGGATTCCTTAACATTATTTATATGTTAGATATTGTTTTATTATTAAAATTATTATTTGGATACTAATCCATGATGAGGATGGTAAAATAATATTAAACATGTTAATAGGTTGAGTTAGTTGAACTTGAGGATTTAGTGGGATTGGGTATCATTATTTCAACAAGTTCATCAGAGGTTTTAGGGAGTATCCAACAGAGTATACATGTACTTATCACACTATATATAAATATAATGTTTTTAGGAAAAAGGGGATTGGTGGTGATTGATGTGGACACTATTAATTCAATTTTTTTGTTTAGGTCATATTTTTAGCTTTTTGGTTTTTTAAAGGTATAGTTTCAGTGTTTTTAGTTGATCAGGTTGTCTTTGATTACATATCATGTATTTTCTTTTCTTCATTACATTGATAATGAGTTGGTTGGTGTGTTTTGATTTTAACTATTTCATATAATTTTTTTATGATTTTAATTCCCCATATATGTGTGATTATATACCCACATGTTTTTCAGCATCCCATGAACTATTGCAGGGAAGATTTGTGCATCATTCTCGCATTTTCACTATGTCACAGCTAACATTGGATCCCTACAATGTATGACGTGATGGAGGAGTTGTATAAAAGGAGATAGTAGAGTGATATAATAGTGTTTCGAGTGCGTCACATGTGATAGTTTGTTGGGAAAGGGGGGAATCTTGGCTTCATATGTGCTGTAAATAATGAAGATAGGCTAAGACATGGGAATTTAGTAACCCATTTGATTTCACACAAATAAATAAATATTTATTAAAAATTCTATGTGATGTTATAAAATATGAGGTTTAATGTCCTTTTAAATGTTCATGAATAATTATTGTATGAAACTATTTTTTAATGTGGTAGAAAATGGGAAAACATTAAAATCGATGTTTTTAACCAACCTTAAATAATTAGTGTCCTTGCATAAGAGTACCTAATGTATGTTACTCTATAATAATGACTCAAGGTAAATTTCTCCATAAGTGTTAAATAACGATATTAAAATTTATGTGTTATTAAATTTCTATAGTGTAGAGGAAAATGATGATAATGCACATAAGCTAACACTCATAGTGTTCTGACACAATATTTTGAGAAAGTCAATGTTCTTTATTTCAGATCATGTGACATATGTTTTCTCGAGGTGGTAGTTATTTCCTTTGTATTTAAACATTATAAGACGAGAAAAAAATTTCATCAGTTATGAGGATTCTTTTTAATAAAATTTGATAGTGGTTATTATTGTTCAGTAGTGTTTTTGAGGAGTAAGTTATTTTTTGACAATGTTTCATGATTATTTTTAGTCCATGTTTCCTTCTTTTTCTGTAAGAAATATTTTAATCCTATGAGGTTTTTCATCTAATTATGATTCATTATTTCTTCTCTTAATGTGTGGTGAGACCTTTGAATTTCCTAAATGATCGTAAAACCCTTTGATTGTTATCCCCTCGATACTAATGGCTACGAATATCGTGATTCATTGATTATTGGCCCTTTTTAATTAGTCAAGAGTAAAACACCTCATTTCATTGTCTAAAACTGACCTATTAAATCTTTATCCATGTGTTTGTGTACCATATCATCCAATAGTTCCCAACCCACACCTCTGAGCCATCAGATATTGAAATTCCAAAATATTACTCATGCATGTGGTTGAGAATTAGATATAGTTATGTGAATGAGTTTCTATTACCTTATTGATATCGTTATAATATTCTCTCATCGGTACCTTGTTCTGTTTAGGGGGGAGGGTTTAATATTTGTTTTCTCCTCTAGCCTTTCTTTGGTCTTGGGGTGGGATTTTTATCATGATCTGTATCATATAGTTTTCTCTTAGGCATAATGTGCTAGATATTTTTTATAGGGGAATGGGATACTATATATCTTCTTCTGTTTTAATAAACATACCCTTCACTCATTCTGAGTGATATTGGGCTTGGTTAGGAGAATGAAAATGGTGTATGTTTTCCAATAATTTATATAGTTTTATTAATTTGTCTATATGTTTCTATTAAATTCTTGGGTATTTTGGGTATATCACGTGACTTTGTGATTTGAATGTGGCCTGGTGTTCTTACATCCCTTGAATGGATTTCTCTCGCACTATTTATGTATTTTATATCATTGTTCATATGATGAGAGGGAATAATCCACCCATCATGATGATTGATATTTTGACACATTTAAAATTGAATTAGGGAGTTATTTCCACACAAATACGATAATAGCATGATTTTTTGGATGGGTTATTTTGATTTGTATGCTTGTCGAATATCTATTTATTTTGATCTTGGTGCATGTGATGGTTGATGATTGTTATGTGGAATTAATTTATAACTCGTGATGAAATTACATAAAATAATGGTAAATTTTAAATGGAAATTTGAACATCATATCCTATATAGATTTTTCATGAGTCTTCCATTAGTGAATAAATATTTTCTAACAATATTATTATATTTTATTACTCGATAAAGTGGATTATTCCAAACTTATTTTTTGTAGTTAATTCTCATGTATATTTCATATAAAATAATGGCATTCCGTATAATGTGTTTACATGGTTAGATGATTTACCTAATAATATTATTGATATAAATTTATATGTATATTGAAACATACATATTTAAATATCATTAAATTTATTTGTAAATATATAAATTAAAATACATTTGTATATATAAATTTATCAATATATTTTAAATTTATTGGTAAATATAGATTAATAATTTAATAATTATAAATATATTTATATTTATATTTATATTTCTTTATAAATAATATAGAAAAATTATGTAAAATATAATTCTATTTTAATAATAAATTTATTATTAATAATAAATTATCAATAATAATAATTTATTAATATTTCATTTTAATTGTTTTATTAACAACATTATTAATATTTTTTGAATTATTATTCATATTTTTTAATGTAATTATTTTTAAAAAATATAATTTGTATTTATTAATAATGTAATTAATAAAATTATATAATTTATGCTTTCAAAGTCTCCAAAATGAATCATAAAAATGTTACATGATACGGAATTTGAAAATCATCAAACAATGAATTATAAATACAATGTTAATGTAATATAAAACATTGAATAAACATATAGGTAATAATTTAAAATAAAAATAATATCATTAAAAAAATAATTTAAAAAAAATTAATGGAATAAAATCTTGTAAATTCAAAACATAACATTTCTATTTATCATTTTTTTACATTCCATTCACTACTTGAAATAAGATATATACCGATGTAATAAATCAAAATCAATTCCCCTCATTACCATATCATAGTGGGTTGTTCATACGCAATGTTGTGGTACCTAGGGGTATTGACATTAATTTATTGTAATGGTATATATCCCATTTCCAATAGTTATAGTAATGTAAAAAAAATTAAGTAAAAAATTTATGTCAAAAAACAATATTTTGTGACAAAAAAGTTATTTTTCATTAACTTTATTTACCAATTTTATTTTTATTTTCATTTATTATTTATATATTTATTCAATATTTAAAATTTAATTAACATTGTATCTATATAATACAATAAATCGAAATTATAACTGACATACTTGTAACATTATTATGTTTCATGTAACTGACTTTGAAAGCATATAAATTATAATGTATTGTAATTATATAAATATAATTTTTCAAAATAACTAAGAATATCAAATAATATTGAATAATAAATACATGTCAAGTAAATATAAAACAAAAGGTAATTTACATTACACTGACATTACTATTTATAAATATGATATTTATACTTTAACAAACATATTGTCATATTTCTTATTATGTATTTTTTATAAATTAATTTATTATAAAGTATTATTAATTATTTTATTTTCATTAAATGTTATTAACAATGTTATAAATAAAAATTATAAAAATTATTAAATATTTACTATAATTAGATTACAAAATTTGAATAATAATTTAAATAAATCATGATGTGGTTGGGAAATAACTATTAATTGAGGGAAATGAAAATGATAATATGAAGGATATGTGGTATGACATGGAAACATCTTTCCCATTAGAAAACAACAAACACAATGAAACATGGGTCCAAAACAGTCAACCCAAATCAAAATCCTTACCCCGAGACACAACACTCATACTATGATGAGAGAGACATCTTCCCCTACCACCAAGATCCCTACCTCTCCTCCATGTATATAATATTTTCCATGACCCATATTTGTCATAAATATACAACTCTACAGCTTTTTATTTAGTACCAACATTATTGTTAAAAAAATAGTTATCCTTCGTTATATGTGATTATATAGTGTTCAACAACCATAAACCATTTCCCTTGACTTCATAAGGTTTTATTCTTCAGTAAGATATTCAAAATCACTAGGTTAATGGAGAGGATTTTTCTGTACACCATCCAACTCGAAATAAAATTTATAATTACCATGTCACTAAGTATACTCAAAGGCACCATGTACATCAAATGGGTAATAAGTGTGAACTGATGGCTAATGCATAACATTATGAATTTGATCTTCATATTATAGGAGGAAAATAGATTGAACTCCATATTTATATATATTATATTAACAAAATAAAATTTTGAGAATCCTGACACATTAGTTATTAGTTTTACTCCATATAGTATGTTGCCTAAATGACTGTAACTATTAACGACTAATGAAATGCTGGGAGAAGTAGTAAAATCTCCAATATAATAATTTGATAATATGAACTTCCCCATGCTGTTAATACATCCATCAATCCCAACATTGACTACATTAATATTTTATACAAAAAATACCAATGTCATCACAGATGGAGAGGTTTGCTATTTATGACAAACATATATCACTTCCCTCCATACACATTGCCTTCCAAACATAAGAGATACCTAACTACATTGTGTTTTCATTGGGAAAGCACATATTTTATCATAAAACCTTATTTCTTCTCCAATGGATTATAACGGTTCATTTTGATAAATTGGAATCATCTGGAGAAAACACACTATCATATGAATTAAAATTTTGTGTATTAACCACATCACCCCACCTAATTATCCAACCATGGGATGAAGAGTTAAAATTGAATACGAAACCACTTTTATTGAATAATATATGAAATCACCCATTCCAAGAGTCCAGTAAGAATCACCATCGGCCAAAATGTTATAAGATGTCGAAAAATCCCAAATTTTAACATAATTTATTGAATAATAAATATGATTATTTCATTTATTAAGATCATTCCTACTAATTTAATTAATTAAGGTCTTACACTCTAACCTACATCTATCCAATCCAATCCAATATTTAATACAAAGGTTGAAAACAAAATGTCTTCTGAATTTTTCACTGGTATGTAAAATAAAAAAAGGGGAAAAATAGGGTATTTATATAGTTCTAAATTGAGGGCTAAAACCAAATTTTCCCTAGCAATTATAAGAACATCTCAATTATGGTTGATCTCTGAAAAATTTCTACAACTATTCTGGAGAAATTATCAAATTTTGTACTTTTAGTTAAATGATCAATCATGATCGAACTCTAATAGCAGCAGAAATTTCCAATTGGATTTTAGAGTTCCATAAAAACCAAATATGAAAATTAACTCTAATATATAAATGTGTAATTCAATTTATGTATTTATATAGATTGATTAATGGGACCCATTATTGAAGCTTAAATGTACATTGCTAGCCTTTTATAATGTCAGATCCCCAAGCATGATATTTGAATTCAGCCAAGGGGAAAGCAATGTGGATGAATCCTTTCCCAATAGATTTTATTCTCTTGTCCATAGACCCCAGAATATAAGCAATCCTAAGTTTCATGTACTAAAAATACCAATTATGATACCCAAATAAAAATAGTAGACTTTTTATTTAATAACAACATTCATCAATTATATCTTTATGGAAATCATGATTTGATTAAAATATTGAACAAGATAAATTCTTTGTGATGAGTTGTGGTATGTCTAAATCCATTTCTTGAAGATCGACATACTCCCTAGAGAGGTTAGATCTACATGTTAAGAAATCCGTAAAAATCACCAGAGAAGATGAATATACATTGGACTATGTGGAAGGGTTCAATCAATATTCATCGCCCGGAAATGTTTTAACAATAAATATGTAAGGAAAACCTTTGCAGGGTAGTAGTATCAATTGAGTGGGATGCCCAAAAAGTATCACATTGATATCCATGGAATAAATGAAGATTCATTCTCGACCATCTCCCCTAATCTACTTTAGTACGTCTATAATAATATAAATAAATCTAATAAAGTATTATAATATATTTACAAATAAATCTCAATTATATAACTATTTTAGAAAATATTATTATTATTATTAATTTTATTATTAACAAATTATTATATTCAAAAATGTATTTTAAATTTATTTTGTAATAAAAATTTATAACTCAATGTATAAAAAAATATTTATAATTGAATAATAATAAAAATATACATAAAAATAGATTTAAAATATATTTTTATATTTATAAATAAAAAAATATTATTATTTATATAACTGCAAAAATATATAAAAATTAGAAATATCTATATATAATATTATTCATAAATATATATTTCTAAATAGAAATTTATATAAATAAATAGATATATAAATGACAAATATTTTAATTATTATATAAATCTAAATATATTTAATAAAATATAGGTTTTAAATAATATTTAACAATAAATTTAAAATTTATATTTAAATATACTTATATTTATATATAAAAATACAGATGAATTTATATAATTAATAAATATATTTAAAAAAGCATAAAAATTTAATTAGAAATTTTTCATTATAAATTTAAGAATACATATATATATTTAAATATTTTTTTATATTTATATAAAAATATATATTTATAGAATAATATTCAAATATCATATATTATTATTTTTATATATAAATATATAAATAAAATTATATTATTTATAAATATTTATATTAATAAATTTATACTATTCGAAATAAATTAAACTACTTTTACATAAAAATATATAAAAATATATTTTTTATAAATAATGTTAATATAATTTAACTAATATATTTATATATAATTAAATAAATTATTTTTATTTATAATTTTTAAAAAAAGTTTTTATAAATATATTTAAAAATAAATATTTCTAAAAATGATTTGGGTTTGGATAGGGTTTGAATTCTAAAAATATAACCTAAACCCACCTCTATTAATAATCAAGTAATAATTTCATGTTTAATTTTGTTATTTGTATATATATTTATTAATATGTATAATTATCTAAATACATAAACATATTTATAAATATATAATTAAATAAAAACATTTATAAATTTGTATTCATAATTATATAAATATAAATATAAATATTTATTTGATGAAATATACAAGAAGTGTCAGGAGAAAAAATGTATAAAAAGTTAAACATTAAAGGTGACTCATATCCCCTATTTGATAAAATATGATGGTGCCAAGGAATTGAAAATAGGGCAGTCCATAAAAGGGGACTTGTTCATTGAAAAACCTCTTGAAGAGGATGGGAAGAAAGATGATGCTAACTAGAGCACAGAAGTGGCTAATGGTCCATTGGATACTGATGATCAGGGTTGCATGTGGAAGACTCAGAAACAATAGAGGAGAAGAATACATCAAAGTGGTCTAGGTGGTGTTTGTTGAATGGGTGGTAGGAATAAATGATGATACCTCTTTTTATGTATCTGATGTGGTTTTGTATTTGGAACTTTGACACTTCTCTCGCTTTTTCCACTTATTTTACTATTTTATTATTAAAATTTTTGGACCATAGAACTCTCTATTTCATAAATTCCCTGGAATTATTATATAATCATATATATATATATATGTGTGTGTGTGTATTAATTTTTTGAAATGTGAGGGGAGAATTATAGATGAATTGGCTCTTATCACATTTTGGGAAAGGACAACTTTTTATGGCATGAGACAATCCCTTATCCCCAATAAAATAAATCCTACCATCATCAGATTTTTAAAAATAACATGTGATAAATTTTCATTTTCATTGTGTGTAATATCTATTTGTCCAGTAATAAAAGTATTTAGTTTGAAACAATGTGGTTTAGTGTTGGAAAGTTCAAGAGGATTATTAATGTTTCATTATGATGAGTAGGTGTGAGTGTCCTAAAATAATTATAATGCGGATGAAGACTTACAATCATGGGGGGACATAAATCGTCCAAAATTTTACATTGTTAGTATTCAGATAGATAAAAAATTGGGTATGTCCTTTATATATTTTTCATTAGGGTATTCATCATGGAATATTCATTTTCTATAGTAGAAGATGGATTCTATTCTTTTGAGTTTGGAATTGTTTTTGAAGCTCTACTCTTGATCTCTTCCTGTACATTAAGTAAACCAAAATTCAAATTGTTTTTACTGAAGGATTCAAACATTTGTGGAAGTAACTTATTTAATAATAACATTATTACACAATTAAAATATTTAAGGTTTAAATCCTTACAATAAAATCTATAGAGTTATTAAATAATATATTCTTATGGAATTCCCTCAGACTAAATCCATCCCTTCTCTTGGGAATTCTCCCATGTTGGAGAAAAAAATATATAAGTACATAATTTGGATTTATCTACAAGAAATTAATCGACATTTTTAGTTTCACACCTTGTTTGAAGAACATACATGTTATCTTGTTTGTAGCCCATTCACTTTTGGATTGGATAAATGAATGTCCAAGAAATGTCACACTGGAAAATAATGTAGGATTTCATAATCATTGAGTTCACCTCAATAGTAGTATGAGTCAGGTTGTGATGGTTGTAGAACTCTAACCAAATCTAATAGTCCCTCTCCTCGACATTAAAGAAATCAATCAACCTGTAAAAAACATGTAAAGAAAAAATTACACATCCCCTAGTGTCACAAACCACCAAACCACTATTCATTATACACATAGCATATAGTCTATCTATATTTAAAATTCTCATTTACCGTGAGGGCTCTAGAAAACCTAGTTCCCTTGGGGATATTTGAAAATGAGTCGCGGAATGCCCCTCGGGGGGGGGATTGATTCCATATAGTTTTTTATAAGACTTTTTGGAATGTGGATGGATTCGATGTTTAAAATCAATTAAATCAGTTCTATAATTAAAAAATGAATCTTGAACCATATAATGAAATTATTATTAACATTTTTTTTCAATGTTAGAGGTCCTTTATTAGTGATGGTGTTCCATCCTATTACACATTGAAATGTGATTAATATTTTTAAATGTTTTTGTAAAATAGATCGAGGATTATATTTTATTCGATTATATCAAATTCCCCATGTTCATTTATTAATCAATGATTGACCATATATAATGATATTATGTCCCATTGAGTATTTCATTCAATAGATGAGAGATATTGATTTATGAAGGGATCCATGGATTTGAATCATGACATGATGAATGCATATCCTTTTCTTGAATCAGATTTCTTTTAGCATATCCCCTTTGAATATGTGTTTCATAACGTTTTGATTTGAAACATCATGTTATTTTCATCTATATTCCCATTTATGAATATACATAATAGTGACTGTAATTATCAAATTTTTCCTTAAATAAGCTTAAAAAAATGGGATCCCATATCAACATACGATTTTATAGTCATTTTTTATGTGTACTGGATCCCAATATCGTATTTAGTAATCAAGAGTAAATTACAGGGTGTTAGGGTGATTAGGATTGGCTTTATGATCTCCTATATGTTCTTCGTAGATGATTTTCTTCCTTTTTAATGAATAATAGTAAATATTGTTCCCACTTTTCTCATCTTATGTTTTTTTATTGTGAAGCATAAATTTAGAATATCAATTTTCCCAAATTAGAGGCCACTTATTAAATGTGGATCCCTCAAGAGTGGAAATATTTGTTAAGATCATTTCTATGGTTAAATTATTATATTATAGATGAAATGTATCTTGATAAACAAAAAATTATTAAAAGATATAAAATGAAATGATTTCATATATTATTTAAATGGATTGGATGAGGATTAATGGTTGGATAGGTAGGGGTCTATCAAGGGCTGGGATAATTGTCTTGATTAATTCTATGGTGCATGTTGTCCTTAAATAATTAATTTCCCATTTTATTCTTCTATAAACTCTCTTCAGTTGACTTTAATCAATGTATTTCAAATACAGGTGTGGTTCCATGGATGATAGTAGGATTATTTTTATTTTTTTATGGGAATTAGTATGTATCCCTAAGAAATAAAATGTATGACATTTAGGTTCATTGGATCCCTCAATACCTATACTATCACCAATTAATGTTCGATGTTCTTTAGTTTTTCAAGTTCCCATCCGACTCAAATACTATGTGTTAAATAATTTCCACATGTTAGATTTATTATGCTCTACATAGTCTATGATCATGTTTCCACTGATTAATATTTAGTAATCCAAGGTCTTTATTTTGGGGGGATTCTATTGAAATATCTCTAATGGTAGGTCTGTTACTATTTGGTGGGATAATTGGCAATTATGTGTTGATTGTGTATTCTTATCATTGACTACCCATGTGAATATGGACATGGTTGTGGAACATAAAATTATGTATGATTTTTTATATGGAGTCTATATAATTTTAAATAATTACGTAAATATTGGGATTGAAGATGGATAATAAGAGCCAATATTTATATGAGAATGGTTTGTGATAAAACAATTTATATTTTTTCCTAGGAACGGTAGTATACTTGTCCATACTCATCCTAGTAGGGCTCAAACCGTGACTTACTCATCCATGCATCCAATAGGCCAGGGGCTAGTGACCAACAACGTGTCGGAATATAAGTCACATGGGAGGCTATATCCTTATGTACATGTACATATTCACATATCCCCAGGACCATACAATGCTAAAATTTTAAAAAATGATAAACCATTCATTCAATATCTATATACCACTTTCAGAGTACAAAAAAATGTTCTTGAAAATAAAAATCCCAAATATACGTCCAACTCAAAGAGATTGAAAAATTATTCTAACCTAAAAGTATAGTAGCATGATATTATAAATGGTAGCAAAAATACCAACCTTAGTATGTCTAGCTCACCAATCTCTGTCTTGTCATGTTCTATCAAGGAATCAGTCAAAAGGTTGACCGTTTTCATAAGACATAACATCTGGGTAAAAATCCCATGCAATGGGGATTATAACAATACCTAGTAGGACTCCCCAAAACCATAAAGAATATAACCTCTATAATACCATTCAACTCATCATAGGTATATGTGTAATGACAAAGGATATTTTATTGTAATTATTTTATGAAAATTTGTGTTTTATTTTATCATAAAATACCAAACCACATATTAGTATTAATGAATTGAGTATAAAGTGAAATGTGACCACTATATTTCAGTTGTTATTATAAAATATTAAATATCATATTGGATATTAATATTTGAAAATTATTTTAGGTTTAATTTATGATAATTTTATAATATATATTGTTTTTTCATGAATAATAAAAACATTGTTTGATTTTTTGAGTATGTTTAATGAATTCATAATTTTTTCAAAATTTTGTAACATTATAGATAAAATTCAGGTAAACATGTATGGATTAAAATAAAATTATTTTTCCACCAAAGGTTCAATAGAATTGTAAAATAAGTTGTCCAAGCACATGGTTCTGTATTTACCACTACCTATTTGTTCGAGAAAATTAATAAACCAATCATCCAAATTTTATTTAAATATCCACCCATTTATCCATTTACTATCACTCCCAATTAATCAGCCATAATGATATGATATTTTTATCTTCCAATGATTCATCCTATGTGACCTCAACACAAAAAAATCCAGATACTCATGTTTTAGGCACACTCATTGAGGTAAGGAAAATCTAAACATCACCTTTCCTTTCAAGTACCCTTTTTATGTGGAATGTATTCATAATTTGTCAAGGATGTTTGTGTGTGCATTTTTTGCTATCCCATTTAATTTTTAATAAAATTTAATTTATGGGAGACCATTTCCCCTAACTTTTTACCATTTTAAAAAACAATGTTTCATATCCGTCTTGTTACCAATTTTATCTCAAAATTTCTCAATATTTCTATAGAAAATTATCAATTTTAGTTTTGTTTTGGAAATAAAAATAAAAATTTATTTTCCATGGGTATTCTACTAGCTGTCAAAATGATATATTTTCTTTTGGGATCAACATACACAAATCCATGTTCATTTTTCATTGGTAAATAATGATAAAATGATCATTTTTAATGTTTTTTTAAAACTACATGATTTTGATATGAAATGAATTTCTGTTATTCTCCATCGGTAAATTATAAAATTATTTATTACGATATATGTGGACAAAATTATTTATTTCATATGATGGGTATTCCATAATAGATCTAAAATGAAATGGGTTAATGATTTAATCTCTATGTATGAAATGTTTTATGATACCTTGTTGAATAACCATGGAAATTTTTATGACCCCCGATGAAAAACATTGGTGATTTGTATATGAATGTATCATTTAAATGTTCTGTACAGATTAACATGTTATGATTCATGTTTTTTTATCATATACCCATTTATATTTTTATCATTCTTTTATTATTCTACCCATGTTCTTATTTACAATTTAAAATATCACATATAAAATATTTCCCATACATTTTCTTACTGGGCCTTATAGTCACCCTCTTCGCTCATGTGAGTCCCTAGGTTATCAGATATAGTAAATTTACATCAGATTCAACTATTATTATTACTCTATTTTGGATAAGATTAATTTATTATTTTTTTTGTATTATGTACCTTGTTCCCAAATACTAATCATTAAATGATCCATTGTCTGTAAAATGTAATTAAAATTTATGAAATAAAAATGAGTTATGCAGTAGTTGGTATCAAAAGAAGGTATATTTATCTGTGTAAAATAGGATTCAATAAAATTAAGGATAACCTTTGAGACATGTTCAAATATAGTAAAACATATTTTATTTATCTTAAAATATTTTGTACGTTTTTTTTAAAATGAAATCAATATTTAGTTACAAACTTGTCGAAATGGTTCTAGGACAAATTTATATAGGGGAAATAACACTAACATGGTGCATCAGGCCGGACTCAATGTAATCCTGTACCTGTCAATGACACTTACTACACACCGGATTTTGAAATCATTGGGGATATGTTTAGTTGATCAGATGTTTTTTGAACCATTATGAAAGATATATAGAAAATGAAATTGTTGTTAATGAATGAAAATTTAAGCATGATGTTTTAAGACATAATTTTTTTAATTATATGATTATTTAAAAAACATGTCTCTCACTATGGTTTTTTATTTTAGAAAATGGAGTGAAATAATAGGAACTGTGTAAATGGTGAGAACAATGGACCTAGAACTGACATCCCTCTAATGGAATCTGTATGGGAAAACTCCATGAGAATCATTATTCGATTGTCCTATGTTATAAGAAATATCATGAATCAATCTAAGAGACCAGTTTAACCATAAATGTAACTACATTACATTGAGTATTTTTTGCATTAACGACCACTATTTTTCATTAGATTTAATAACCAATTTATTTCCAAACAATATGTAAGATCGATAGAAAAGATCTTTTTTATAATCCATTGTTCAAACAAAGTGAATGTTATCCTAGCTGTTTATCTCTTATAGGGAGAAGTTGATCAGTGGTGGTCAATATTTAAGGACAAAAATTCAGGAGAGTAGATTGATTCTATAGAGTGGGAAGTGTTAGGGGGAATCTTTTTCAATAAGTAAATTCCTTGTTCATGGAAAATGAAAACGGGGAAGGAATTTCTTGAGATGAATATGAAGGAAATTGATGATTTTTGAATCTATGAGATGAATAGTAAAAGACATTACCGATATTCTTATTTATTTTCCATGGATCTGAATAAAAAGATTGATAGATTTATTGGTGGAATAAGATCACATATATGAAAGAACCATACAAGTTGAGAATACAATTACAATGGGGAGAGAGTAAAAGGATACATGATCATTGATATGGAGTTCGTTGATATAAAATGGTCTCAAAAATCAAATGATAATAATAGACTTTGGAGTAGTACCTAGAGTGGAGTTATAGTCACAAAAGAAATGATAAAAAGTGAATCATACAATATGCAACAAATGTTGTACGAAGTATTTTTGAAACAACATTCTTATGTTATAGAAATGTTAAATGTGTTGATGATATTTCCATAGCACATGAAAATATCATTTTGAGGTGAAGCCTCGACTTATCAACACAAACATCAAAAGTAATATGGTTCAAGCCTAGCCTAAATATCAATGATTCAAGTTTGGAAAACATAGAAACTTTTCCTATCATTGTCGAAATCCAGTGATTGTTGAGGGTAATTAACTCCTTCATTAGCATAGTCAAATGTATTAAGGTCAGGATTTTTATATCAATATGGATGAAGTTGACGCTTTGAAATATGTAGTGGAAGGTACTCTTGTTGTTATCTCAAAGCTAGGAAGTACAATTTTTGATTTTGGTTATTAAATTTCCTTTATTTCTTTCACGTTTTCAATGAATATTCAATCAATCACAGAACATTTGTATATAGATTTATCATTTATTTCTCATGTAGTGATTATCAAAGAATAAATAGTTTATAAAAATAGTAGTATTTTCTTTGGTGAGTATAATCTCATAACAAATATAGTAGTAATTCCTATATATGAATTTGACATAATACAATGGATTTACTGGCTCTAAAAGTATAATCCCAAGTTAAAATGAAGAATCAAAGAAATATCAGTAATATTGAAGGGGAAAACTATATTTAACTTCATTAGAGAGATATATCAACCTGGTCTATTTCTAGAAGAACCCCATGTAACCAACTTTATTGAAATATCGGTGAATATGAGGAAGGAAATGAAAGTATAATAATAATAAAAAGAAACAATTATTCTGGAATAGATTGTTATATTTCATGAGGAGTTACCTAGAGAACCTCATGAATGAGAGGTAGTGCTCTCCATATAACTCATTCATGGATATATGCTGACATAAAAGACCCCATAGAGAATAAAATATGCATAGCTAGAGGAATTTATGACAAATCATCAAAATATTTTGGAGAGTGTGTTTATCTGAGAATTTTTGTCTCCTTATGGAGAAACATTTTTTAATTGCGATGATGAATAATTGATCAATGAATCTATAGATTTATTATAGATAAAATAATGGGACTACTAAGAAAAAAATTAACCACTTCTAAGGATTGATGATTTATTTGAACAGTGTTGTGGGGCTCAATTATTCTCCATGATAAATCATATATATGGTTATCATCAATTAAGGGTGAAGAAAGAGGATATTCAAAAAACAACCTTCAAATCATGATAATGGTATTATGGGTTCTTTGATACCATTCGTCCTGACTAATACACCATCTATATTTATGGATTTGATTAATAGTGTTATTAATGATAACCATGATAAAATTGTGGAAGTTTTTATTGATTATATTCTAATATATTGGAAAATTTGAGTGGATCATGAAGAGAATATTATTTTTATATTTCAAACTCAAAGAAAAGTTATGATATTTTTAAGGTTCAAAAAATTATGATTTTGGTTACAACAAGTTTCTTCCTTGTGGAACTTTGTAACCAATGATGGAATCTAATTTGATCCTTGCAAGAAAAAGGATAGGGGGGAGTGGCCTCATTCTACAATTATAACTATGATTCACAGTTTACCTTGGTTAGTAGGATATTGTACTAATTTTATGAAATTCATTTCAAGACATTATAATCCACTAACCAAGCTTACTCGAAATGGAGTTTTGTTCATTTGAAAAAATGTGTGTGATGAATGTTTCTTAACGATAAAGAAGTGACTAGTTATTTCACCTTTGTTCAATTTAACCTCTTATAGATAACTATTCATTATTTCTATTGATTCAAATTTGAATGGTTTTGGGTGTGTCCCGATGGAAAATTAAAAGGATATTTCTTACTAATCTCAAAATTTAAAGGCTCGTGAGAAGATTTATCATATGCATGACATGGAAGTAGCTGCTGTTAGATTTTTTTGAAGATATGGAGGAACAATCATTATGGGGAGAAATTTGATATGTGGAAAAACCACTTAATATTGAAGTATATTTTAATTCAAAAGTAATTGAGCATGATATAGAAGATATATATAAATTTTATTAAATACTATGATTGTTCAATTAATTATAACATCAAAAGTGAAAAAGATGATTCTAATGCATTAATATTTGAAGACAAAATTGATATAGAAATGGTAATGTTTCTAGGAGATCCATTGATGTGGGAACCAGTATGGTTGGAAATTGTAATAATGAGGTTAGTTAAATCATCAATCCTATCCCAAATTATTTATCAAATATCATTTCTATAGAGGATCATGAAGGCTGAAATAGAAGATCCATAATTATTGAAGAAATTATAGGCTGTGAAGAATGTGATGTTTCTAAATTTCAATATTGATCAATATGATTTACTAAAATATTGTTCAAGGATTTGTTTTCCATATGTTATATAAATAATGAATGATCTAATAGATGAATCTAATCTATCTACAATTAGTATACATATAGGATGTACTAACAATTATAGGGACATTGGTGATCAATATTGAGGGGATAACATGAGGAGGGTGATTTCTGAATAAACTATTAAGTGTATGGATTGATAGAATGTGAAATAAGAGTGAAAATTTTTTAATGGGATATTACAATCACTATCCAAACTAAAATTTAAGAGTGAAAATATCACTGTGGAATTTTTCACTTGTCTCCTAATTACATCCAATGTAATGAATGTAATATTTGTTATAGTTTATTGTCTCACGATAAAGTCTAATTTAAACACTATCTGATAAGGCTTATATCTTGAACAAATCTCTACAATTTATCTGTAGGATTATAGTGTCTATTCAGAGTATTGTACCATTGACAGGGGAATGGGGTAAATTAGTGATATTCTATTTATTTCATGTCTCTTTTCAATTGAAACAACCACCGCTTCATGTTAATGAATTTAATTCCATACTAAGAAACAAATCAATGTACCTCAAAAGGAACACAATGATTTACAAGGTTAAATATTCAATAAGAATAGGTATATCCTTGGTATGGTTTGTAGATGATACAATACCATACAATCCTCTATAAATAAATCTTTGGATTACAACGATTAAGATATACCCATTCACTAGTGTAGTACTATGAATCTATACAACTAGTAAATGTGAACCCTCTAAATATAATAGGGTAATATATTTGTTTTTAAAATCTCATGTTATCTCTATTTCTTTTCAAATAACCAAATGTATTCAATTTTAAAACAATTCTTTTTTTACAATCTTCGAAGAATGGTAAGAACCTCTTGGAATATGTAAAATAATTAGCCCAATTACACTGTCTGTGACACTCCCAGTAAACTTATTTTTAGTCTGATCATTCAATTGAATACACTAGAATTGAATCCACACAACTCTAATACATTCATATAGTATTCATGTAAAATATAATCAGTTCCACTTCCAATCAGGTTTGTAAAATCCAATACAAATAGTATCGACACCACATCAAAACATGTATGTAATATTCAAGACAAATAGAATCGAAACCACTACAAAACCTCATATCATCTTTCTAGAACCCAAGATTCTCTCTATTCTACTATATATAGAAATTATTTTCAAAATGTAAAGTGTACCTCCCCCTTTTATAGGAAGAAAGTGGTGGGAATCAAAATGTTTTTACTTCTCAGTCAAAATTTTCCAAATTTGAATTTCTCCCTGAAATTATGGGATACATTTTGAAAATGTCACAGTTTATCGAGGCCTCTAGTATATTCTCGAAACATCATCTCAATATTCACATCATTCATTTGTATCATCATTCCCATTTATTAATCTTGAAAACCAAAACAATATTTCTTTTAGAAAACCATAAATGTGGGTATAATTGTTTAGAATGATATTTTCTAGGTATGATGGACATTATATGGCACCATCTCTTTCCATTAAAATTCACCTGCGAGTCCATTGTAAAACAAATTCCTTACCCTTTCAGCATGACATGAATCATATCTCCACATTATCTTTCCATCGACATGACTCTTTCCTATTTCCTATCAGCACAACTATTTCCATCGTCACGAAAATTCAATCGACCCAACTATTCCATCTGCACGACTCTGAGTTCGATGCTAAACAAAGTTAATAACATTTCAGCCTGACATTTATAATCTATTATTTCTTTAACATGACAATTGCATCAGCCCGAATCTTCCATCATCACAACTATTAATCGATGGACTATTCCATCGGCATGACAATGAGTCAGATGGAAAACACATCCATTAACATGTTGGTGGGACATGAATCATCTATTCATTCATTGAAATGACTATTCAATTGGAATTATTATTCCATATTCATGAATGTTACATTGGCATGACTCTGTGACCAATGAAAAAAAAATCATTACTATGTTGGAATGACATGGATCATATCTTCTTTCATCAGCATGATTATTCCATAGGAATGACTATTCCATTGGCAAGACTACTCCATCTATGAAACTGTTCGTCTGATGTAAAAAAAATGTCATTTCCATGTTGGTATGACATGCATCATATCATCTTTCATCAAAATGACTATTCCATTGACACAAGTATTCCTCTGGCATGACATTGAGTCTGACGCAGAACAAATTCATAAGCGTGTTGACATCACATGTATAATATCTTCATTCATCAGCCTGACTGTTCCATTTTCATGACTACTCCATTGACAAGAATATTCCAATCGTCATAACCATTCCAGTTTTTAAATAGTCACCACCATTCACAAGTTTTCAATACTCACCACCATTCACCTATTTTTAATAGACACCACTATTTAAATATGTGTAATAGTCACCACCATTCACATATTTTCAATAGTCACCACCATTCACAACTTTGTAACAGTCACCACCATTCACAAATTTACAATAGTCGCCACCATTCACAACTTTATAATAGCCACCATCATTTACATATTTTCTATAATCACCAACATTCATAGCTTTTACTTACACCTTTCTTTCACCATGCTTGTATCATAAGTTATACTACTTTACATATGATTAATGATAATTCTAAAACAGAAAAACATCATCACATTTAACATTGTAATGTATCAGAACATTCTATTCATTCTAGTTTATTTCATTCTTTCTATACCTGAGGATAATATTTAAAAAATAAGAGTTTTTTTATTTTCAAAACAAAAACACAGAACATTTTTTCCCAAAACATTTGGATGTGAATTATTTTCTTCAAACCCAAACTTATCAACAAAAGGAAATTCTTGAAAAAATCATCACCTCTATCATCATCTTTGTCCCAATAATCTCCCCCATTGGATTTTTTCTTGTCAACCATGTTTCATAACTCACTAAACATTGTAACCTCATGCAATTGATTATATTTAAAAAATTCTAGGCCTATGTGAGCTAACTCATTGTGGGGAACATTAATCATTAATAGAAAAACCATGATAAAAAATGATCATGAGAACCTATTTTTTCGTCATTCATCCTATTAAATAAATCAATTTCATTTCATGAAACTAATCCAACAATAAGATAGAATAGTTACATCAAAAAACAATGAAGAATTCACATATTACCTACAAATATATCTTTTATGCAAAATATTAACGAAACAAAAAAATGTCCCCCCTTGAAAAAATAGTCAAAACGTATGATGATAGAGGGGACAGAAACACATACCTCAACCATGGAGAGAATGAGGTTGGACACCAATGTTCAACATCATTTTTGAAAATTATTCCAATGATAAAGGTATTGTGAAAATATGAGTTACTAGTTCTAATATTAGAACATAATCCATATTCAATTCATTATTCTCCACATGCTCTTTGATTAAATGGTATTTGATATGAAAATGTATCAAATGAGAATGTTGCCCAAGATTCTTGATGATATTAATTTTACTTTGATTGTCGCTACCTAATATCAAGGGTAACCTCACTTCAGAAATAAATATTCCAATTGTATTTTTATCCAAATAAGTTGTGTTGTGGCTTGAGTTGGAAAAACATACTCAGGTTCAGCGATAATGAGAGTTAAGGAATATTGTTTCATTGAATTCCAACAGACACAATTATTTCTCATAAAGAATACCCAAAAATATCTGCATCCTCTAATCTCAACATTTCCTACCCAATATGAATCTGAATACCAAAAAATCAATAAAATTTGAGCTATGATATTTGGTTCCAATGTTTTTTGTGAATTTTATGTATTTAAGAATTATTTTTCTAGAAAGTAAATGTGATTCTTTTGGATCAATTTGAAATCATAGACATACTTTAACAACATATACAATGTCGAGTCATGAGGTAGTTAAATTCAATAGACATCCAATCATATTCGGGTACACTTTTTGATCTAATTATTTTCCTTCTACATCTCCACTTATATTCGTTCCCTCAGAAATGGGTGTGGAAATAGTTTTTGAATTTTCCATGCCAAACCTCTTAAGATGTTATTTTCCATACTTTTACTGGGTGAGAAAAATGTATTCTTTCTCCACAGGATTTGTATCCAATGAAATTTTTTCATTTATCATATCATGTACATTTCAAAAAAATTATACATTTCTTCATAAATATTTTATAGATTTTTTCATCATTCCCAACAAAGATAATGTCATCGACATAAACAAATACAATTTGGGAATAATCTTGAAATTATCTAATTTAAATATTTCTATCCCTCTTACTTTGTTTAATTCATCATTCTTAAGAATGTATAAAATTTGGAATACCATTCCATCATATATTGTTTTAGCCCATATAATTCTATTATAAATGTTTATACATAACATCCATATTTTACATTAACAAAGCCACGAGGTTGTTCAATATAATCATCTTTTTCAAGATCTACATTTTGAAATGTTGATTTATCATCCATTTGAAATATCTTATAGCCTTGTTTTTGGAAACAATATGAAATATTCGAATTGTTTCAATTATTTCCACTAGATAAAATGTTTTATAAAAATAAATAACCTCAATTTGAGAACACCCTTTGCATACAAATCATGATTTGTTTTTTATAACCTCTCATTTTTCATTAATCTTATTTCAGAAATCCCATTTTGTTCCAAATATGTATTTCTTTTCACTCTTGGGTATGAGATCCCATGTATTACTCTTTTCAATCTAATACAATTCATCATTCATGGACTGAACCCATTCTGGATGCTCAAATGATTCTTTCACATCATTCAGTTCCTCTTTTGAATACAATGATGTTTATGTAAAGTAATTGATTTTTGTTATTGTTTTCAACATATGATGTTGATATAAAATTATATTTTGTGCCTCCACTTGTTTTTATGCATTAAATACGTTTTTTTTCTTCCTCATCACTCGAAATTTCTGAGTCCAATTCTTCACCATTTTTAGGATTATAAATATTTGTATCTTTATCTAAATTATCTTGTTCAAATTTCATAACTTAATTGTCCACCATAACATGTTTGTCTTTCCCAGATACGTCATTCACTTTTACACCAACTTAATAATAAATTAGTTTAGTTACATTGTTAATGTATCTATACCATTTTTCTTCTAGAGAATATAAATGAAATATTTCATCCTCACTTTTCTGCTCAAACATAACATAGTTTCCACCCTTCTCTATTATAAGACAGGGAGTCTTCAAAACTATAAAGTGATTTAAATGTTGAGTTATTCCGTAAAACAATTCATAAGGAGTCATGCTTGATTGAGGTATGTAGAATCAATGTATTTGAATATAAATAGCAGTATTCATGGATTGTATCCAAATTTAAAGAGAAATGACATGCTCAAGTAACTTGGCTCTTCCTATTACCAATATGATTATATTCATTTTTCACCATCCCTATTTAGATTGTGAGTGTTTCAAAAACAATACTCATGAAAAATTCTATGCTTATGAAGATAGTGTTCAATCTCTTCACTTTTTTATTCACCACCATTACTAGTTCTACCCATCGTTACTGAATACTAAAATTCATTCTCAACTTTTCATCAGAAAAAATAAATAATTTTTATAGAATATGATTTTTGTTTCATGAAAATAACACAATTCATGTGATTAAAATAATCAATGAATATTAGGAATTTCTTATCTACACATTTTTATTGTTTTATCGTGGGCCCACATATATCATAATGGATCATCTCTAGGGGTTGTTCTGAACAACTATCAACTTTCTTATTCATAGAATATGTAAATATTCATTTCGGGCATATAGTGAATCACTAATCTCTTCTTCATGGGATATCATGAATGTCTCGAATAGTTTCCAAATTAGATACCATGGTCATGTTTCTATGACACATATGATCATGTCATTTATTCCATAACTGACTCTCTTCAACTATACTCAGGTAACAAGTGTTTTGGGAATCACCAACATGAATCAAATTTCCTTTCATATGATGGCCTCTTGTAACAATAATTCCATATTCATAACTTTTTACAAAAAATCCATCATTATTGATGTTAAAATTGTTATCCTCATCTCAAAATTCTGAAACACTTAGCCAGATGTGTTTCAACCCATCACCATACAATGTTTTCTTAGATTTCATCTTTTCATTTCCAATAACGGTGGACCCAAAAACATTGTTTTTCAATGATTAATCATTTCCAAATATATCTGTTCATTCATTATAATCTTTCCCATCCATAATAATTTCATGTCTCCTATCATGTGAGAAGAACACACACTATCAATTATCTAGAGTGATTATAATTTTATGGATTTTAATGCATTTTCATCAATAAGTATATTCCCTCCATTATTTTCAATATTCACCTTCGGATTTTAAGAATTGAGATTCGTTTTCAGAGCCATTAATATAAATAGAAATCCATTTGAGAGGTGTCCAAGTTGTTCACATCATTCAAAAATACTTTCCAAGGATTGAATTAAGTTTTCAATCTTCAATTTACTCATTTCAGATTTTTCAAGACATCATTCCCAATTTTTATTATATGATATACAACCCCACAATATGAACCTTTCATAACATATGGTATATTAGTAATATTGTTGATTGAACCCATAAATTATTTTTGTGTAAACGAATCCCCACAAATAATAGAAATACCCATAGAAATAGTATTGTCCCTTGAATACACCATACTGATAAAAATTGGGAAAACATTTCTCAACTATCTTGTTTTCACTTTCAATTTTTTTTCTTCTTCTTTTATACCTTGATTGGAACAATTCTATTTGAATCATTTTTTGTTATAGATAATCCTTTTTCAGACTCAGGCTGTTTTTTAACTTTTTAATTCTTTACATTGACCACAAACATAGCATTCCCATCATTCTTCTTTTTAGAAACAATTCCATTATTGTAATAACCATTTGATGTCTCTTTTATTGATCCTTCTCAAATTTCTCCTTATGAAAAAATTACCAACTATAGTGAGAGATTTTTTGAAACATAGACGTTTCTTTTTTGATTCATATAGTTTTTATTGGATAAGTTCCTACTCTTCTTCTTTTCGCTTCAACTTCACGTCTAAATGCTCATTATGATTCATTTTTTATTCAAGATATTTATTCAAATCATAAATTTCATTAATCATATTTTCTATATCAATATCAAAACATTCTTGTTTTCTAGAAAATTCATCTTTTATCTTTTGGTTTTTCTTTTCAAGCCTTCATATCTTTCTTAGACATTCTTTCAACTCCTCTTTCAGATGCATTTCATGTTGAGTTTATTTTTCTTCTTCAAAACTACTACTTCTAAATTCATCATCATTCATTGTTGCAATTAATATTTATTCATTACCATACTCAATGTATTTTTCATATTTATCCACAACATCATTGTACATGAATCATATCCTTTTTGATTTGATGAATTTCTTTTCATCCATTGTTCCACATTTTCTTCCATGATATCCTTATCACTATTTATTAAATACACCTATCATATTCATTCATTATTTGAAAACAATTACCCCCAAGGTTACCAACTCATCCACATTTGAAACATTTCATGGTATGATTCCCTTTGTATCTCCATGTACCTCTTTTCACAATGTTAGAAAACAAGGAAACGATTTCATTTGGATTTTTACAAACCAAATTTTCAGAGTCAGAATCACCAGCATCATCATCAATAAAAATATATATATATTTTTTCTTTATTCATATCCTTGAAAGAACATAATATATAAACCTTTGATTTATTATACATAGAATTATCTCCACATTTTATAGGTTATAAGAGTGCTATGTAAATTATCCAAAGATAGTGTTTCAGAATCTCTATCTATTAATAAAGAATCCATTTCATCGAATTTGTCAGGTAATATTCTCATGATATTTTCAACAATTATAGAGTGTTTCAGATTTTAACCATGAAACTATATAGTACTCAAAATTTCAATCACCCTGGTAATAAATTCCATGAAAAAATCATACTCACCGATCTTCAAATATTCATAATTCAATCCTCATATTTGTATCTTTTCATTCTTCACTTTTGGGTGTCTTTTTTATATGTTTTTAAATTTATCCAATAAACCTTAATCTTTGGCATCCCCACTCACTCTAAATATTTTATTTTTAGAAATTGATTATAATATATCATTCATGGTCGTTCTAAGATTCTCAAGAGACTCGTTGTCAATAGTTGTAATTGGAATACTATTATAATTAGGAGGAAACCCAACTGTTGAAGCTTCAAGAACATCATAACAGATACACCTAAGATATAGAAACATACTATATTTGTACATATGATAGTACATTCCATCAAAAAATGAAATTCCTTTAATGTTCATAGAGTTCACGTTCTCCAGATGGAATTAACAATGAAGGGAATGTCTCATCTAATACCAAAGTAATGTGCTCAGTCAGAGTATTGTATCACTTAGAGGGGGAGAGGTTGAATCAGTGATACTATTTTACTTTTATGTTTCTTCTAAAATGAAACAACATTGGTCTCAGGTTAATGTTTATAATTCCCTGATATGAAACAAATCAACTCACATCTAAAGGAAAAGAATGATTTAATAGGGTCCATATTTAATAAGAATAGCTTTGTCCATGGAATGGTTTGAAAATGATCTAATATCGTACAATCAACTAGAAATAATTCCTTATATTACAATGAGTAGGATGTAACCATTCACTAATGTAGCACTATGAAACAACACAACAAGAGCTTGTGCACCCTATTTTCACAATAGGGTATACATTTGTTTTGTAACATCTCATGTTACCATTGCTTCATTTGAAATCACCAAATGTATTCAATTGAAAAGCAATTATTCATTTACTTTCCAAAACGAAATGTAACAAACTCTTGAACTATGTAAAACAATTAATCCAATTAACCTAAGTATGATGCTCCTAGTATGATTCCTTTCAGTATGTTCTTTCAATTGAATTCATAAGAATCGAATAAGCACCACTGTAAATCATTCATACAATAGTCAAGAAAAACAGAATCTGGAAAACAAAAAAAATAGGTTTGTATTATTCAATAAAAAATTAATCGTGCCCACTTTAAAACATGTTTGATATAGTCAAGACAAATAAAATTGGCTCCAGATCAAAACATCTTCTTCTCTCTCAAAAACCCTGATATTTATCTCCTCTGTTGTAAAAAGTTCTTCTTATTAGAAATTAAAAACTACCTCCACATTTTATAAGTGGCGATTGGACGGAATCCAAATGTTTTTTCTTCTCACTCAAATTTTCCCAAATTTGAATTTCCCACTTAAATTATGTGATATATTTTTATTCATCACACATTTTCAAAGCCTCTCAAATCATCTCGAAATATCATATCAATCTTTTGTCTTTCATTTGTATCACCATACCCATTTAGTATTCCTGAAAAAAAAATTCTCTTTTTGAAAACCATAAATGTGTGTAAAACTATAGAGTACGATTGATTCTGGGTATGCTGGTCTTTAATCAACACCATCATTTTTCATTCACTTTAACCTGTGATTTTGATGAAAAAAAATGTCATTACCCAATCAGCTTGATATGAATCATATGATCACTTTTAATTTCTATCAACACGGCTCTTTCCTCTTTTATGTCAGCATGACTATATCCATCGGCATGACAATTCCATAGGCATGAATCTTCCATAGGCATGACTACGAGTATAATGAAAAACAATGTCATTACCATGTCGGAATGACATGCATCATCTCATCATTCATCTGCATGACTATTCCATATCTATGATTATTCTATCGACATAACTATTGCATGGGCTTGACTCTGAGTCAGATGCAAAACAAAGGCATTACCATGTCTTCCTGACATGGGTCAGCACTTCTTTCATCATCATGACTATTCCATCATCATGACTATTCCATCGACATGATTATTCCATCAGCAAGACTCTGAGTCTAATGAAAAAAAAATTCATTACAATGGTTGCATGACATGGATAATATCTTCTTTCATCGGGATGATTATTCCATTGAGCCAAATATTCCATCGTCATGACTATTCCATTGGCAAAACTCTGAGTCTAATAGAAATAAAAGACATTACCATGTTGTCATGACATGTATCATATCATCTTTCATTAGAATGACTATTCCTTATGCATGACTATTCCATCGGCATGACACTATGGCTGATGCAAAAAAAAGACATTACCATGTTGTCATGAAATGTATCATATCATTTTTCATTCGCATGATAGATCCATCTGCACGACTATTCCATCAGAATTACTATTCCCATCGACATCAACATTCATGGTTTATCCATAGTCAACACCATTCATAGATTTTCATTAGTCACCACCACTCACACATTATCAATAGTCACCACCATTCCCCACTTTTTAATAGTCTCCAAGATTCAAAGCATTATAATAGTAACCATCATTCACATATTTTCAATAGTCACAAAAAATAACATCTTTTACTTTCAACTTTCTTGCATTAAGATTTCATCATATGTGCTCACACATTACTAATAATTTTTGAGAATTACCAAATAGCAATGCAACATCACATTTAACATTGTAATGTATCATAACATTCTATTCAGTCTAGTTTCTTTCTTTATTTCTCTTCCTAATGTAAATATTTTTAGCAACTAGAGTTTCATTCTTTTCAAAATAAAACCACAATGATATTGTTGATAGGATAAAGTTATGTAATTTATTTTCTTCAAAAAAAACTTGAAAAAAAGTAAATCATGAAACCTCCACCCCCTTTATCATCATCTTGGTCCTAATAATTAATTTGGCTTGGGTTACCACATTATATCATTTCGGACTGTGATACATGGGTCACATCAAAATTATGGAGAAATATTCAACATTATCTGGGTACTAATATAAATTTTTGTAATACCTATCACCCCAAACTAATGACCATTCTAAAAGTACAGTTCAGATTCTTGAGGAGACGACGAGAACATGTTCAATTGAATTATATGGTGGATGTGATCAATACATCCCACTAATTTATTTCTTATACAACAGTATATTCTACTTGATTATTCAAACAGAACCCTTTAATGTTATTTTTGGAAATTGATGTAAAAATACTACTTATTGGGATGGAAAAAGTGTGAGATTTTATCTTGGTAATGATCATGTGAACGAGATGATAGAAAAGGTCCATTCCATATAACAATACATAACAACTGCTCAAAGTAAGTGGAAGGGTTATTCAAAAAACCATAAAAGAGAATTTTATATTGATGTTAGAGAAAAATTATTTCTTTGATTTTAACCTTGGAAGAGTGTCATGAATTTTTTGGAGGAAATTAATGATTTTCCTTAGGTACATTAGAACATAAGAAAGCATTGATGACCTATGAAAAGTGTCCTATACACTTCCACTTCCACCAAATTGTCATCATGTTCATGATGTATTCCGTGTATTATTCTTGAGTAAGTACAACCTGACCCTCCACATGTATTGAATCTGAAGGTTGTATAACTAGAACATGATTACTGTTAAGAGGAGTAGCCAATATTGATCATGAACTACAGATTCAAGGTTTTATGAAACAAGAATACTTACTTTTTCAATGTATTTTAGAGGAATCATAAATATATGGAAGAAAAATGGGAACCATAAGATACAACGAGAGAGATTTTTCCCACAACTTTTCTCAATTGAGAGTAGTATTTGATATTTTGAGGATGAAATTTATTAATGGGGGGATAATGTAACAAACTAGAATTATTGAATAATATTTGTTTCCTTAAAATGTATTTTTTTTATTATATCATACAAAACAACCATATATACCTAATAATGAAGTGAGTAGAAGGGGAATTGTGTCCTTCAGTTGTTGACAGTGAAATGACCATTGGTCAAAATTTCTGTTTGAATCTATACTCATGGAAATAATATTTCTATTATAATAAATTAAAATAATAATGGATAATTAATGTATAACAGAGATATAATGGACTCTAAAAATTGAGTTGTTCCATTCAAAGACCATTTATCAGAGATTTGGGGGGAGGTAGAATAACTGAGATTCTCTCATGACTAATACCAAGCCTTGCCTCAACAAGTGAGGCTTGAATAATGTCACATATCGAATATGTTCATGTTTGTGTAAATAACCTCTCTGGCGTTGTTAACTAGGATTCCCTGAGAACCTATCACAACCGAACACATTACCCATAGGTTTTATGAAGGTTATATAATATGTTTTTTGTCGATTCCATAGTTACATTATTGTAATCCCTTAGTATAAATAAAATTTGAATTCCATTATTTCAATTTTAATAATAGTTTTTATTAAAAATAATTAGATGTAAATGAATAATATGGGTTTTCAGATAGAAATTATACATCTTAAAAAATAAATAAATATATATAATAAACTAATATAATGTTAATAATGTTAATTTAATTAAATAGTACGACAAAAACACTATTATTTAAATATAAATTGTGAAAATATTTTTTTCCAAGTATCTGAATTAATCTATAAATTTTCATTATATTATTTTTTTACTAAATATAGATGTATTATATAAATGTTTTATTTTTTATATTTATATAATAATTATCAAAAAATAAATAACATTTTTAAAATTAAAACATTTAAATTATTTCGTGGTGAATTTATAATAATTTTATAAAATACATAATTTTTTTCATTAGTACTAAAAATACGGTTTAAATATTTTGGTATTATTAATAACATCATAATTATATAATTATAATTTACAAAATTATGTAATATACTTTTCACCACTTATGTGTTAAAATATTATTAAAAGTTTCCCATGTGTCAAATACCATTGGAAAATACCATGGGCATGCCCATTGTTTTTCATTTACTAATACCTATGTTTCCTAAGATGTTAATAAACAAACCCTACTACATTCATATAAATTTCCACTTATTTATCTAATTAAATTCACTTCCAATTCATTATCTAGTTATCTATGATAATTTTACTACACAATGATTCCTTTCATGGGGTCCTAATGCTCCAAAGGTCCCGATACTCTTTTTTTAGGAACACTCTTCATGGTAAGGGAAATCGTAACATCTATGTTCATTTCAAGATCCCATTTTTAGGTGGCATGTCTTTAAAAATTCAAAACAATATTCTTCTATCCATTTTATTATATCCATTTACTATATTTCGATTAATTTATAAATGGGAGACACTTCAATCCTCTATTTTTGCCATTTTCTAAAAATATGTATCATATCTATAACGCCCTGAACCCAATTATCTAGATTAGGTGCATTATTACATAAGAATGGCTTGATCACAAAAGATTGTTTCTCAAAAGACTGATTAGTTTAGTAGTTTTGGAATCACTAGATATATTCATAATTCTTACATTACATCATAAAGTAAAAAAAACTACAACAAAATCTTCTCTACATATCCCCTAATACTATCTATGCAGGTCATTCATAAAATACTTCTTCACATCATGGAAATAATAAAACATAGAAAGGGGCGAGCTCAGATGCTCAGTAAGGAATAAAATATAGAGAAAACATTCATAAATAAGCATAAACATTTAAGGTAATGTATAACTAAAAAAAAGCCTTTTAAACGTGAACTTCAACATAATATGGCAAAAATAAAATGATGTAATTCCATGGACTTATTCATATGGATATTATAATTTTTGAATAATCACATACAATATCAATAACCATTTTCATAATGATGAAATGCATAATGCCAGACTATCAAAACCACATAGTCAAGGCCTTGTGTCTAGACTACAAATAAAATTTTTTCAAGGACTTGTGCCAAGACTCTAGTATTTCTCATGAGACCTACTGATACATTGAGAAGCTATATAGGGCTCCACCCTTAACATATTAATTCCAATGCATTCCTCATATGAACAGGTTTGAACATAACATAAACATTCATATTAAAACTAGCATACAAAAGGTCAATACTTTCTCCATAAACCCTGAATGGTATATAAATAACAAATCCACATTCAAACATATCAAAAAACCTTCAATACAATATATATGTCTAGTATCATAATAAATCAAATTCAAATAATCTTAAAATCCATCAAAGGATGTTGACATAGATGAAATAACAACTATTTGAGAGAAATATCTTTTTTTTGAAATCATTTAAAAGAAAAATTGTTATAAAATAAAAAATTTACTTTTTAAATATTATTATAAGTTGTATGGTATTATTTTATGATGTTATTATGGTAGAAAATAGTTTCACCAGCCGTATATGTTAAAATAACATTCTTAGCTTAAATTTGTCGAAAATGTCAAAAAGTACCTTGTTTGGAAAAAGATGGAAATATTAATTTCAAAACACATGAGGGTATAATTGAATTTCACCCATTTTATAGTAAATATTAAAAATGTTTTGAAATATATTTTTATGAAACATGGATGTGGATGTTAAAGGGGGTCCCAGTAGATACTTACGTAAAAACAACCTCGGATAATAAAGTGATTGTGAAATTAACCCTTACCTTGTACTTTTACTTTGGTTGTGGGTAGTTTAACCTTCCTTATAAGGGTGAAATAATTTTTATTAGATTATACAAGAATAATTTACATTAATATGTTATCATATATGATCTTTTAACATTGCTTTGTTAATAATATCTTTGTATTATCATTGTTTATGATGTTAACTTACTCGTTTTCTTTTATATGTTTTGTTATATAAGCCACAATTGATATGAATATGTTGTATCTTATTCATATCCAGAATTATATCAAGTAATTAAACATTATTTTCTTAATCATAAAATGAGAATTAAAATTGAATGGATATTATGGGGAATGAATCTCATCGCATTCGTGGAGACGGTAGTCCATACGTACGCACGATCAACAATATCCTTCTTTTAATATTAAAATAATTTATAATTGGATGGTATATCATATATAAAGAATCATTATAATGTTATATTTATTATTTACTTCAATTACAGATCATTATCATACTCATCCAAATAATAATGTTCGGAATATCAATTACACCACGACGTGGAGACGATAAGTCTTACGTATGCACGTATGGTGACATGTCATTAAAAGGATAGATAGAATACTGAATATGGTTGTAGCATATTTATAATAACATTATAGTATATAGAAAATTCTAGAGTTATTATTTTAGAACTGAAATAACAATGAAAGGAGAAGTTGATAAAGAAAGGAACTTGAAAGAGGGTGGTGAAATCTTTACCTCTTCTTCGGGCTCTTCCTTTTGATTTGATCAAAACGGATCCATTGGTTGGTTTCCTGATCAAAATAAGGCTTGTAGTTTGAAGTGAGGGACGTTGGGAAGATTGTTGGGCAGGGTTTGGCTGAGCCAAAAGGATTTGAAGGTGTCAATTGGAGAGAAGGGGGACTGACTTTTATAAGAGGGGTGAGGGGCACCTTAGGAAAAGCTAGAAATATTATTTTATAATAAATTAATATTCAGTTTATGGTCCCTCAAAAGTGGATTATTTATAGGATAATGTTGGGATAGGTCTATAACCACTCAACCAATAGGTTTTAAACATGTTGGGTCACATTATTAAATTTATCTTTTTTATTTAACTCTTAGTTAAATAGTTTGACATTTACCAAGCCTCATTGTATTTTTATATTATATAGTTAATAAACTTACTATAAACTTCCAAGAGTCCCCCAAGTGGTCAATTAAT
Source organism: Viscum album (assembly GCA_963277665.1). Lineage (NCBI taxonomy): Eukaryota > Viridiplantae > Streptophyta > Magnoliopsida > Santalales > Viscaceae > Viscum > Viscum album. The sequence goes on from OY728161.1 coordinate 979,954,804, forward strand.
GAAAATCCTATTATTATAGAAGTCATTCTGCTGATAATTATATTTTTTGGAATATAATATCAATTAATTATATAATATTATTTTTAAAAACTCATTTATATAAATTTTGACACTATTTAATAATTGATTTTTGTTAAAGTTTTAAAAAAATTATTAATTAGAAACAAATTCATTTAAGAAATCCTAACATATCATTTTAGGCAATACAATATTTTTATGTCATCAAAACTTTAAAATTTTATTTATTTTAACATTTACAATACTAATTATTTGATTATTTCATTAATAAGAAAAATATGGCCTCATTATTTTATCATAAATAAATTTAATTATTCAATGTATAAAGAATATAAATAAAATACCATTATGTAGGAAATATTTTTATCTTTTCAATTAATATTTATAGTTGAAAATATATCATATATAACCATATCTAAAAATTGTTTTCCTAAAAGATATATGCTTATGTCATTTTTGTATTTACATTAACTTAATTAATATAAAGTATCATTATCATTTACATGTGGGTCCATGGGGTCCCAAAATCGACCCAAAGATGGCCATGGTTGGAAATTTATCAAAAACAGGGTTAGAAAACGTTTTAGGTTAATTAATTATTATTATTATATTATTTTTTACCCTTATTTACAAGATTTACTATTTAATCATTGTAATTAAAATATTTACCGAAGTAATTATTCAAAATGTCTGAAAATAAAAGTTACCTATTTAAAAAATTTGGACCTCTTGATTCTAAATATTGAATCAGTTTTTCTAAATTGAAAACATAGAATTTTCAGAGATTAATTTAATATTAATTGTCGTTGTGAATACAGAAAACATGTTTTTAATATATAATAACTATCAAAAGATTGGAAATTTCTTATGTCCAATTTAAATGTGAAAATATTTCCAATGACAATATTGCAATATATAGTAAAAATATAATATAATTATACTCTAAAATCACTCAAATTCATAATTTGACACTAATAATTATTTTGAATAAAAAAAATTTTTTAATGAAAATTTATTAACATTCACTATCCATTAAAATAAAAAGTTATCAAAAAACTACCAAAAATTCTACCTAAGATAATATCAATATTAAGAATAAAAAAATGAAGTCCATTATGGAAGATAAAATTTATAAAAATTCAAAAAGTGGTTATTACTATTCATAATGACTAGTTTGATTAGTTGTGGTGTGATAGAACTCGAAGTTGTGTACATCACACACTACTGTATTATTCAAAGTGAAGTGTACAGTGGAATCATGGGGTGTTACATTCTCCCCTCCATCAAATAATTTTGTCCTTGAAATTTCTAGAAATCTACCGCTTGACAGGACTCGAGTGGTTCTTCATCATAAGTTCCTCAGGTTCCCATGTTGCCTCTTCCATCTTATGGTTTCTCCATAGAACATTTCTCAATCGAGTCATCTGGTTTCTCAGTACTTGTTCTCTCATATCTAGAATCTTGAAAGGACCATCGCAATATGACAGATCAGGTTCCATTTCTAATTCCTTATAGTTGAGTACATGCGTTGGGTCAGGCATGTATTTTTTAAATAGTGATACGTGGAGCACATCGTGATCTTTTGAGAGACTTGGAGGAATTTCCATATGGTATGCTAAAACATCAATTAGTTCTAGGATTTTGAAAGGTCCGATGTATCTGGGACGCAATTTAACCTTTTACCGAAACATATAATTCCCTTCCATAGAGATACCATCAAGAAAACATGATCTCCTACCTGAAATTACATGTCCATCCTTCGGTTATCGGCATAGATCTTCTTCCTAATTTGAGCTACTTTGATGTGGTTTTGGATTACCATAACCTTTTCCATTGTTGACTCCAACAGTTCTAGGAATACAAGTTTTCTTTGACAAACATCATCCCAACAGGTTGGTGTGTGACATCTCTTTCTGTTTAATGCTTCATATGGTTCTATCTGAATACTTGAATGGAAGAAATTGTTGTAGGAATATTATACCAGAGGTAAATATTAATCTCACATACCCTAAAATTTATGTGATAATGATCTCAACATGTCTTCTAAGGTTTGAATAGTTAATTCGGATTGTCCATCTTTTTGAGGGTGGTATCCAGTTCACAAACGAAGTTCAGTATCCAATGCCTTCAAAAGACTTTTCCAGAATCATGATGTAAAATGGGGATCATGATCAGAAACAATCGATATGGGTACTCTATAATGTCTTACTACTTCATTAATATATAGTCTTTCATGACGTTCAAGTGGTAGATATTCTCCTATAGCAAGAAAATGTGCTGACTTGGTAAGACGATCAACAATGACCCATAACATACCATTCCTTCTGGGAGTCTTTGGTAGTCTGATGAAAATATCTATCGTAATATTAACCCATTTATACTCCGGCATGGGAAGAGGATGCGTGACTCCTCCAGGATGTTTCCTTCTAGCTTTTAATTGTTGACACACCATATATCGTGACTCAGTATTAGAAATATCTCTTTTCATGTAATCCCACCAAAAATGTTCCTTTAAATCTCCATAAATTTTGGATCTCCATGTGTGTATATAGAAATTGGAACTATGAGCATCGTCCAACAATTACCTTTTTAGATCATGTAAATTGGGAATACAAAGTCTCTTCCCCAATTTCAAATTTCCACCATCATACACAAAGTCACTCAATCTCCCATTATTAACAGCTTTATTCTTCTTTTTAAACTATTCATCATCGGTCTAAGAACTCTTTATCCTTTCTAGTAATGTTTTTTTGGCAACAATTTGAAAAATTATTGATGGTTTACCTTCCCTGGTGATTACCATATCCATCTTTTCTAGATCCATGTATATAGGATCCTTTTCAACTCTAATCTTGTTCCAAAATCAATGATCATTTCTACTCAAATAATCTTCCACCTTATTTTCCTTCCCCCGTGGTATTGTATCATGAAATCATCATACTTTAGTATTTAAAGCCATCTCCTTTCACTCATGTTGAGTTCTTTCTATGAGAAAATGTACTTCAAACTCTTGTGATCGGTAAATATCCAATATTTTTCACCACAGAGATAATGTATCCATATCTTCAAAGAAAAGAATACAACATCTAACTCAGGATCATTATTAGGATATTTTTTCTCAGGAATTTTCAGTGGTCATGATGTATAGGAAATAACTCTATCATTTTGCATAAGGACCCAACCAATTCCTTTCTTCGATGCATCCCTATAAAAAACCAACCAATCATTCTCCGACGATAGATTCAATATCTAAGCATTGAATAATCTTCAATTAAACTCTTCAACACACTCTTAATACTCTTTGGTCCAATTTTTTTTATCCCTTTATGTGTGACCTTCGTTATTGGGTTAGCCAATCAAGGAAAATTATGGACGAAATGCCGATAATAACTTGATAAACCAATAAAACGGTGTACCACAGTTATAATAATCAGTTCAGGAAAATCTTGTATTTCCTTTCTCATAGAATAATCAATAGAGATTTCATCTTTAGAGACAATATTTCCAATAAAATAAATCTCCAGAATACAGAATTCACACTTGATAAACATCCCATATAATTCATGTCATCTAAGAGTCTTTAGGATAATGCACAAATGATATTCATGATCATTGTATATTTTAGAGTATACGAAGGTATCATAAATAAATACCACTATAAAATAATAGATATATTCCTTGAAATATTTGTTCATTAGATCCATGAATAGAGAGGGTGTATTAGTCAGCCCAAAAGGCATTACAGTAAACTCGTAATGCCCGTACCTGGTTCTAAATGCTATCTTTGGAATGTGTTCCTTCTTCACAAAAAAACGGATGGAATCCATATCGAAGGTCAATTTTTGAAAAATATTGATCTCCATGAAGTTGGACATATAAATCAGCAATGGGAGGTATGGGATACTTCTTCGTTATTGTTATTGCAATGATCTCCCTATAGTCGACACATAACATCATAGATCCATTGTTCTTCTTAAAAATAGGACAGGGTCTCCCCATGTAGAAACACTAGGGTGAATAAATCCCTTATTACTCAATTCCTCTTGAAATTTCATTAGATCATCTAATTCCACAGTGGCCATTCTATAATGGGTCTTCGATATAGGTCTTGTACTAGGAATTAAATGAATGGAAACTCAATTTCCCATTTTGGAGTATGTCCAGGTAAATCTTATGGAAACACACACATATATTAATTAACAATAGGCACATACTCTATTTGAAAATTCCTTTCCTTACCCACATTTATTTCATTCTATTTCTCCCCAATAATTTAAATTAGTTGAGTTACTGGGGGTGGATCTAAATAAGAATCAAGTGGTGACGATTCTGCTCTAAAGATATGGTGTTCTTTATCATCATCATCAAAAATCATAACCTCATTCTTCTTAAAATAAATCATTGCATCATGGTCAGAAAGACAATCCATACAAAATATTATATCAAATTCAATCATAGGTATGATGATGAGATCAATAGATAAAAAACATTTATGTTCTCTAATGGGGGTGATTCACAAAACATTCTTCCAATGATATTTCCCATTTGAGTTTTAACTAACAACTACCTTGTTAAATCAAATTGGAAATTTCTTATTTTTATAGAAAACTGGGAAGATATGAAACAATGAAATGATCCAGAACCAAATAATGCATTTTCTAAACTTGAGGAAACCATTAAATTACTCGCCACCACATCTTTCAGAGCTTCTACCTCAGCAATAGTTATAGCATATGCTTGGCCTTGATCCCTTGGCCTTTTCTAAGATAAGTTCCCCTGATTCTTAGGAAATTAATTTGCATAATGTCCCATCGCCCTGCTGTTGTATAATTGAGCATCGGTAGCTTCTTTCTTCCACTAGAAATCACGATCTTGGTGGCCTTTTTCACCACACTTGTAACAGACTCTCATTCCCTTCAAGCAAGTACCATGGTGTTTTCACACATTTACTACAATATGGATATTCATATTTTCCTTTCATCCCCTTATTTCCATTTTTAGAGTTATCAGAAGATCTCTTCTTCTCTTTCTTTACATTAAAGTCATAATACATATAGAATTCCTTTTTCGTCTTGATAGCACAGGAGACAACATCTTCGTACAACGAGAATGATTGTGACACTAATGTGTGAAGAAGAAATGGTTTTAACCCATAAAATAAACAATCAATCTTAATTTTTGGGTTACATACATAATCAGAAACATACATTTCTAACTTTATAAAGTTAGCCTCATACTTTGCGACATTCTCATCCTCCTTTTGTCTCAGACTCATAAATTCCCCTTCTATATCATCTTGATGGTCATGAGGAATGTTTTTTCATAATAAAATCTCTTTTAACTCCCAACATTCCATATTTGATACTTCATCATCTAATTTTGTGTTTTGAATCAATGACCACCATTGTTCAGCATCTGCAGTGAGTTGGTATACTGTTATGATAACTTTGTCCTTTTCACTACTCTCTAAGGGATTAAATATTTTCTATAAGGAATTTATCAATTCCTCAGATACTAAGGGATTTGTAAACAAATTGAATTTTTGTGGTTGTTTCCTCATGATGCAATCTATCATTTATCCTCTATGCTGCAGATCAGGGTGCTCCATACGGGTAAGGTTATTATTCATAACCTGAGTGAGTTGTCCCGGTATGGTGAGTAGATGATCAACACCAGTTGCATTACCAGCTCTACTATAATTACCTTGAGAAGGAGGGAAATCCCTACAAGGATTTCCTGCATTGATACAGTTTCCATTTCTTCTTCTAGGCACCATTTATAAACAATGTCATACAATAGATTAGTTTATGAATCATAATACATAAATCCAAACTTGTAAAACACATAACATAAATTGAGCAGTTTATGGATATAATAAATAATCATAAAAATGTTTTTTTGTGGATTTATATACTCATAAACCATTCATAATGGTTTTTAGAGTAAATGGGAATTATCCTAAATTTATCCCACGGGAGTGTCATAACCAAGAGTGCAGCAAGACCCATTGTCATGCACGAGTTCATGTTCGAGTCTAGCTCTATGATGTGTTTTTAGGTTTTTCCCCTATATACATCTATGCTAGATCCACATCTACCTGATCAAATCTAGACAGGGATGTATTTCTCAGAAAACTTACAAGATATCTACAATAACTAAATTTTAGGAAGTTCTTCTAAACTAATCCTTAAATTCCATCTTAGGTCGATGTGCTCTAATCAGAGTTTATCTAAATCTATCTTCAAAGGTTTGAACTAAAATTCCTCTGATACTAGTTATAATGCCCCGACCCATCTACACATTCTCTGTTTATTATTACATAACATTGGCCTGATCACAAAAGAGCAAGTCTCGAAAGACCGATTAGTTTAGCAGACTTGGAATCACTAGATATATTCATAAGTCTTAAATTAAATTTTAAATAAAAAAACTAAAACAAAATCTTGTCTTTATATCCCCCCATAATATCCCTAAAGGTCATTAATAAAATACATCACATCCAGGGAAAAATAAAACATTGAAAGGATTGACCTAAGATTCTCAGTAAGGATAACAATATAGCAAGCATAAACATATATGTTAATGTATAACTAAAAAAAGACTTCTAAACATGAATATCAGCATAATATAGAAAAAATAAAATGATGGAATTCCATTTCCTTATTCACATGGATATTCTACTGGTCAAATAATCACATGAAATATCAATAACCACTTTAATAATGATGGAATTCATAATGCAAGACTATCATAACCACATAGTGAAGGCCTTGTTCCAAGACTATAAATAAGATTTTGTCAGGGCCTTGTGCCAAGACACTCGTTTGTCTCATGAGACCCACTGATGCATCAAGGAGTAATAGTGGTCACCACCCGTCACTTAATAAGTCTAATACATTCCTCATATGAACTTTTTTAAACATAACATAAACATTTGTATCAAAACTATCATATGAAATGTCAATACTATCTTCATAAACCATGAATGGTATAAAAATAACAAATCCACAGTAAAACATATCACAAAACCATCAATATAATATGGACATTTTTTATCATAATAAATCAACATCAAATAAGCTTAAAATCCATCAATGGATGTTGACATAGATGAAATCAAAACTATTTGAGAGATATATATATATTTTTTAAATCATTTAGAAGACACATTATTATAAAAGAAAACATTTACATTGAAAATATTATTATAAGCTTGTAAGCGATGCTTTGATTATTTTATAATGGCAGAAAATAGCCCCACCCACCATATAAGTTAAGAAAACATTTTTACCTTAATTATGTCGAAATGGTCAAAAAGTACCTTGTTTGGAAAAAGATGGAAAAATTAATTTCAAAACACATATGTTTATAAATCGAATTAATCCATTTTCTAGTAAATATTAAAAAAAATTGAAATATTTTTTTACAAAACATGGATGTGGATGATAAAGGGGGACCCAGTAGATACTTATATAAAAAAACCTCAGATAATAAAGAGATTGTGAAATTAACCCTTAGAATATAATTTTCCTTGGTTGAGGGTAGTTTAACCTCCTGTATAATGGTGATATATTTGTTATTAAATTAAAAAATATTCATATACATTAAAATGATATCATATATGACATTTTAAATTTTATTTTTTAATAATATTGTAGTATTATCATTGTTTCAGGTGTTAACTTATTTGTTTTATTTTATATGTTTTGTTACATATGCCATATTTGATTTGGATAGGTTGTATCTTATTAATATCTAGAATGATAAAAATTTCCTAAAAAATTATTTTTTTAATCATCAAATAAAAATTAGACATGAATAGATACGATGGGGAATGAATCTCATCGCGTTCGTGGAGACGATATTCCGTTCATACACACGAGCAACAATATCATTAATTTGATACTAAAATAATGAATCTTATCACGTTCGTGGAGATAGTTAGTTATACCTACGCACGTATGGTGACATGTCATTCAAAGGATGGATTGAATACTAAATATGGTTGAAAAATATTTATAATAACATCACTATATATAGAATATATTGGAGTTATAATTTTAGAATGGAAATAACAATGAAAGAAGAAGTTTAAGACGAAAGGAACATGAAAGAGGTTGGTGAAAACATTACCTCTTCTTCGGGTTCTTCCTTTTGATATGATCAAAAGGGCTCCTTAGGATGGATTTATGATCGAAATAATGCCTCTAGATTAATGTTACAGAATTTGGGAGGATATTTGGGCAGGGTTTGGCCAAGCCAAATGGTTTTTATGGTGTGTTTTATAGAGAAGGGGGTGTTCCCTTTTATAAGAGGGTGAGGGGTACCTTAGGAAAATCTAGAAATATTATTCAATAATAAATTAATATTCAGTTTCTTATGTCTCCGATGTGGATTATTTTAAGGTTAAGGAGGGTATAGTTCTAAAACCACTCTAGAAATATCTTTTAGACCGGTTTGTGTCACAATATTATCTTTATATATATTATTTATCTCTTAGTTAAATAGTTTGACATTCACCATTTTTTTTTTGTATTTTTATATTATATAGTTAATAAATTTACTATAAACATCCAAGTGACCCAGAAGTGGTACATTAATGATACATATATCATTATACAAGTCCTTTGGCCGATACTTTGATTTTTAAAAATAGAATATCAATTAATAATATTATATTATTTTAAAAAACTATTTTATGTCAATTTTGACACTATTAGACAATTAATTTTTGTTAAAGTAATAACACATGATTAATTCCAACCAAATTCATTTAAGAAATCCTAAATTGTCATATTAACTAAAAAATGTTTTGGATGTCATCAAAACATTCAATGTATATTTATTTTAACATTTATAATACAAATTATTTGATTCATTCATTAATAAGTAAAATAATACCTCATTATTCTATCATAAATAAATTTAATTATTAAATGTCTAAAAATTATAAATAAAATACCATTATGTAGAAAATATTTTTATATTTCTAATTAATATTTATATACCAAAATATAACATAAAAAACCTTATGTAATTTTTTTTTTGATAAAAGTTGTATTCTTATGTCATTTTTGTATTTACTTTAACTTAATTAATATAAAGTATCATTATCACTTACAAGTGGATCCATGGGGTTCTAAAAACGACCCAAATATGACCATGGTCCGAAATTTATCAACCAATATGGTTTGGACACATTTTAGGGTAATTAATTATTATTATAAAATTATTTTTAACCCTTATTTACCGGATTTACACTTTAATCATGGTAAAAAAATTATTTACTGCAGTAATTAATCAAAATGTCAAAAAATAAAATTTACCATTTTACACAAATTGGACCTCCTGATTCTAATTATTGAATCCATTTTTCTAAATTAAAAACATAAAAGTGGTAGAAATTAATTTAACATTAATTCCCATTGTTAAAACAAAAAGCGTGTTTTTAAGAGATAATAACATTCAAAAGATTGGCACTTTCTTATGTCCAGTTTAAATGTGAAATTATGTTAAAGGACCAAAATTGGAATAAATGGGATAAATATAGTCTAATTATAATCTAAAATAACTCAAATTCATAATTTATCATTAATAATTATTTCGATTAAAAATGTTGTTTTTTATTAAAATATAGTAATTTTCATTATTCATCAAAATATGAAATTTTCTGAAAAGTACCAAAAAACACCTTTATCTAATTTTGATATTAAATATCCAAAAATGAAGTCCATTTTGAATGATAAAATTTATAAAATTAGAAAAATTGGATATTTTTATTCATAAGGGCTAGTTTGATTGGTTGTGGTGTGTTAGAACCCGAAGTTGCGTACAACACATGCTATTGTATTATTCAATGTGAAGCATACTATGGAAGCTTGGGGTGTTACAATAACGATTAGGCTACCAAATTTTCTTATCAAAATATTTAAATTTTTATTATGGAAATTCTATTTTATCAGTTTCAATGATTTAATACTCAAAAATAATTATTTAACATAGTTATTCACCTATTTAGAAAAATTATCTTTCTTATTTTGGGATCAAAATACATAAAACCCACTTTCCTTTTCCATAGGTTATTAATGACATAAAATTCATGTGTTAATGATTTTTTTATAATGACTTGATTTTGATATGAAACCCTTTTCCTCCAACAACATAGGGTTATTTAGGAATTTCTTAATAACTTATATGGATAAAATTAATTAATACATATTATGGATATGCTATGATATCTCTACATTGGATTGGGTGTAGAATATAATCTATTGGGATGGAATATTTTATGATTCCATGGGGAATAAACCTGATATTTCTTATCACACCTCATTGACTAACATTGGGTATATTCTTATAAATATCCGATTTAAATTTTGTGGCCACATTTAAATGTTATTAATCATTTTATTTTTATTATGTTATTCCATATTTATTTTATTCCATTCCTTTATTATATTCCTTGCGATCTTGTTAAAAATTTTCCTGATAACATATAAATTATTTCACTTTCATTCCCTAAATTTGCCTTATAATAACCATTTACATTGATATATGTACATAGATTATGATATTTTGTAAATTTATATAGGATGAAAATATTATTAATCATTTATTGTTTATTAGAATAATTTTTTAGGTTTTCATAAATTATGTACATTCTTTCCAATAAGATAATCATTAAAAGATCCTGTATTTTCATAAATTAATGAAAATATATGTAATAGAATAAAGAGAATCTTTAATATGTCAAAAACATGTATATAAATAATATCCCTATATTCTAAAAAAAGTATGTCCATCTCAAATTAAAATTATCACTTAACAACAGTCTAGTTATCATGATGGAAGAATCCACATATCACTCATATCGGAGAATACAATCCACAAGTGTGATAGCTCTGATGGGTTCTATATGAGATTTTATAATCACTAGAACCTTCCATAAAATTTATAATGTGAATGAAATATTATAAATATACATATATAAGGATCACTAAAATGGTAATAGATTACAACAATAACTCTCTATATAATAAACGCTATGTGGAGAATCAATGCATAGAGAGTGTTGGTCATAATGAAACTAAGAACTCTACATAGAAAATGAATATGATAGGGGATTTAATTGAGGGGGCCATACATAATAATTGCACTAACTCTATCCAAGGAGTAGGATTGACGGAATCACCATCTTATGTGTATGATGTGATTTAATACTATCTCTTAAAGGAATGGGTCAAGGGAATAACGCCTAAGAAAACATGTACAATATGAGAATTAAAATTGTTCTAATACTTATTTGATAAAGTAAATTTGATTTACTAGTAGAAAACAATATTCCCTCTTACGCACTAGGTCATTCCAATAAGTCACAACACATGCTTGTTTCCATATATATTCATGTGTACACGATATGTTAGATCCCATTTACTATTAGCCATGTCTATTTACCAATTTTCGTGTATTTGTATATTTAATCGTTCATATTACCATGATCATGTAACATCATAGGAAAATATATAGCCACCATGTAATAGTCTCACACCTTTTGACATAGTTCACATGCCATGTGATATTTTTCTTCTCACAGAAACCCTAGTGCTGCAGCTAGGCCCCCAAACTCTATGTAATCCAGATTACAGATTTTTTTATGTGTGATATCATAGTACACAAAGGTTATTAATCCATTAATTTTCTGACAATAATTCCTTTGTTTCATCCAAAAATCAATACTTTATATTTTATATATTGTCCGACAATAATTAACCGTCATTACTCACTAGGTTTAGGAGAACAAATCACATGATAAACACATGTCATTCAATAGTTCCACTATCGCATGCTATCACCAAAACCATAAATCCAAATACTAGAATAATACTCCAAATTTACCACCATTAAATTATCCTCACATCATATCAATCAAAATGATGTGATAGAAATCCCTTTCTCCATGAAATGGGTGTTCCAGGATTGGATTCTCGATATTCTGTTCAAACCCCCAGTCAAAAGAAATCTAGTGAAAAACATGTCGAGAAAAATGAGTTAAATAAAAGAAATGTGTATAAATAGAATTATCAATGGTCTTGATTTAGATGTCCTTGATCCATATTTTTTATAATTATTAATGAATATCTAAAGAAATATAAATAATTTTCCAAATAACCCATTATCATATTCCCATACAAAAAATACGATAAATCTAGGAATCTATTTTTATGTCAATTGATTCATGTTCATCATATAAATAACCAAACATGGAATAATAAAAAAACAGACTAAATTAGTTTAGATAAATGATTTTAAAATAAATTTTTTGTTGACGTTGTAATTATTCTCTGGTCTAATCACACACCAATCAGTGGTCCATAATATGGTTATCCCCCACCAATAGAAGGTCCTCCAATGCACTCCAGTGGATCCTTCCAACATACATGTCTATCTGGATAACCCCAATAATTATCCAAAAAAATTTATTTCATGAATAAAATCATGATTTGGGTAATTAAATAATTAAATTCATTCTTTTAATTTATTAATTTAAATGTCATCCCACAACCACCCCCATTCAGAATGTCTGCTGCATTCCTGGGTTATATTTCACCTATGGTAAACAAAATTTTTAGAACTCAACATAATCAAAAAATTATATATCTTATTATTTATTTTTGTGTTATTAATTATTTTTAGGAAAACTATGTAAACATCCATTACTATATATAATATATTTTAAAAATTAATTATTAGAGCACCTGGCCTATGAATCATTCACTATCTCCATGACTCACATAAAAAATTATCCATGCAAAATTATAAAACAATATATGAAAAAATTAGAGTCGTTACATTCTACCCACCTTGGGGATTTACAACTTATAAATCCGAAAAAAAATTTACACATCGATATGTGGTTACTAAGCACACATCAGAGTCTCACACTCCTCGATTCACTCATAAAGATTCCCATATTGACACCATAAACACTCTAGGGTAATATATTTACTATATAGTATACTCACATACTAATACTAGGTACCTACTATGTACCATAAAAAGGAATCTCCATCAATTATGTCTAGCTCACCCTATTCGATAACCTACAATGAATTGTTCTAATACCTCCTCAGCTATGACACATAGAAAAAACCATGTATCCATCCGAACTTCATTGGTATAAAAAAAATGTATTCCACCTCACCAACTCAACATAGGTAGTAGAATGGCTCTGGGAATCTTGTAGATAACTTACATCCCTATAAAAATCTTCATAATTCATGTCGATATGGAACACTTAGGAACACATAGTATCCATCTGAAAATTCTAAAGGCCTCCATTGTCTTTTTATGTTGGATTTATGATGGCTATATGAAGTCCTCATCACCTCCTAGATTAAGTGAACATTCTTTTTAGTTTCTCAAACCAAATCTAGTCACATATGTACTAAATCTCTTAGGATGGTTCAACATTTTGGTGACCTATAGTGTCTCCCTTATAAATCATTGAATGGCTCCCTATCTATGGTGGAATTTTAGTTATTTCTGAATGAAACATACACCATTGTAATGTGATCCCACCATTTAGAATCGATATCTAACATGTATTCTTGGAACATGTCCTCCATAACCAGAGTTTCCTCATAGTCTGGTCGTCTGTCTGGGGGTAAAAAGAGATGTTTAGTTATAACTGAGTCCCAAAATATTGATACAACCCTTTACCTAATTGTAATGTAATGTGATCCTCTTGATCAAAAACTAATGTTGAGGGAAATCCATGGGGCTAGATATCTTCTTCTTCTGGAGACGCCAATATCCCCACAAAAATCACTTTTTAAATATCTAGGAAGTGGGCCGAATTGGTGAGTCGGTCTAGGATCACATAGACGATATCATGTCCACAGGACATTCATGGTCTCCCCATTAATATGTATTGGTATATCCTCTCTAACATTAACTATGTCAACAAAATGTATAGATTTAAACTCACTTACATTTGATGCATAGTCTTCATTTTTCTAACAATTTAGGAATCGAGAGACAAACTCTTATACTGCCATACTCATTTATAGAAACAAAATATAATAGAGGAGGGCATGGTTAATATTTTCCACACATGGATCTACCACCAAATGAGATGTATAAAACAATCTCAAAAACTCCTCTTGTAATGTCATGAATAGAATTGTGTATCCAATTAAATTAATTTAATGCGTTAAATATTCCGAAAAACGATTTGAATAATCTCTAGAAGATATACAATTACATACGGTATCATAGTAATTATCCCCATGATGTTCCACTCTGAATCACTATATAAGTTGAGGGGTAAAATCAATAATTATAGGGATGATACTCCATATCCTATCCAAAAAATGATATATGTAATGAGTTCAACTACTCTGATGACTTGGTCAACATCTATAAACATGTTTCAATACTTGGAGAATTTTCTACCATGTTCCACCTCCGAAGAGTTTAATAAATATTGAAATCATAATCCTCATGAAACATTATCACTAATGAATCATTAAAGTTAGGATCCCTCTATGAATGATATACATTATACACATATTATTATAATAGATGATAAACAACTCAACCAGAAGGCAGTGTCACCACATAATTAGTGCGAAGACTTTTTTTGCTAACTCATGATCATGAGACACATAGTTCTACTAATGTATTATCAACTAACATGAACCATAAGAAATCAATACCTATATATTCACCATCAAGAACCATTTCTATTCCCCAATTAATCAAAGAAAATACCTACTCAACATCCTCATATTGAAATCTCAAGATGAGATATCTCATCAATTTCTACATCAACTCTTGGAAAGCCTACTAGAACCTCTCCATCAACAATAATGGCTACCCATTTTGTGTTAATTATTTAAAGGGATATGATATCCTAGATATTTAACATATGAATTTTTTGTAGTATCCTTATACCCCAAGTATTCTCCACTCCTCCATTACACTCATAGGTTTACCCTATGATAGAACTGCCTCAACATATTCTGTTTGCATATCCACAACATCTACTGAGAAAACATGTCCTAGAAAATTTTCCTCCTAAACCCGGAACTAAGACTTTGAGATCTTCCCATAAATATAGGAATCGTAGTATATGACTAAAACCATCTCCACGTGTCTCGACCGCTTCTAAAAGGATGCTGAGTAGTCTAAGATATCAAAGATGAATAATACCATGAATCAGACTATGAAATGATGAATGATACAATAATAAGTCCCATGAACAATACTGAAGAGCTTATCATGAAAAACAGAATAAAAAATAACCTTTTGTGATTATAATGACACTGAAATGCTTTCATTGGTATATATCATCCTGTGATTTCAGAATTTGATGGCATGATCTGAGGTATATCTTGAAGAACCATTTTCCACTCTCAATTGATCAAATGGGTAATCGATTCTCAGTAGTGGATAATTATTCATTAATATCCCTTGGTATTGGTGATAGTATTCCCCAAAAAAAATCTCAAGACCTTTTTTCGCTTATTGGAAAACAATAATTGGGCTTCCTAGTGTGATACTTTGGTTCAAACAAATAAAATCTTATAAATGACCCCCATTTGCACCTTCAACTCGTAAAACTATGCCAGATCCAACTGATATTTTTTGAAATATATTGGTATTTTTCAAGTTTGTTGATAAATGTAGACATCTATCTCTCATTGGAGATGTAATCCAATCATTTACGAAAAATAATACTTCTTTATAATCTACTGCAACTTCATGGAGATAAAAACCCATAGCATCCAAAATAGTATGTGGTATTCATAACAAATAATAGGAAATTAGATACACCATCCTATAAATGAGTCTATCTAGAACTGTGTTGGATTCTATTTCCACCAAAAAGAAAAAAATAGTTCCATCACTACAGAAATACCACTTCCTCCTTCTGATACAATCTATTTAGACATCTAATGTAGATTACTATTCAATACCTATAATGACTTCATATGTCCTCACTCTTACTTCAAAATGAGCCCAAACAAAAATCCCACCTCTTATAGTCAGGACACATGGTTTTCATAGGTGTGTGATTTTTGAACAATCTCTAGTATAAGATTCTATGTGAAATGGTGGATCTAATGGCTCAACAAGAATTTCTATTTGTCGAACTAAATATGTGTAAATAAAGGAATGAATCACTCCAATGTATATCAATAATGAAGTTAATTTTCATATTACATAGGTCATACCTCATGTCATATTTAGAGCCTTTGGATCATAATCCATGACCACGTATAGATATAATCATCCCAAACCAACATCTCTATAAACTTGAGTGGGCCACCTGTGGTGTGGAGTTGGTAGAATGTCTTTAATTTGACTACCTATAGTGTCTACATCAGTTCCATTTCCACATTTACCACCATGTGGACCAATTTTATCATATATCTAAATATAACATGGTTTCCTATCCACAATCTCTTTTTTATGAATGATAGGTCATACAATATCATTCATGATTTTAATAATTTTCTTAATATTTCCATCGCATATCCTTCAGCTGAATAGAACATTCCCATGAGCTATGATATGTTGAACCACTATCCTGGAATCACTTCCTAAAATATCTAACATGTACAGGTCCCAGAGTATGTTTTCATCTACCTACGTCTAATATTTCTTCTCCTATTATCCCAATAATAAAAAAAATCTACATCTTCTCAGTCATAAAACTCTTGACCACTATAGAATTATCTATCACTCCAACATACATTGCTGTACTAAGAGGAATATCACTTGAACAGAAGTATCTAAATAGTCCTACATTGATGTTTTGAGTCCGAAATAACTAATCACAAAACAAATCCATCTAGTACCTAGGGAGGATGGAAAACGTTGATGAATACACATACAATGTTGTACTACTCTTCTAAATATAAAAAATATTAATTTGTAACGATCTAAAAATATATAGAGAGGAATACCCTCAAAAAGTTGATCAAGCTCTGACTGTGCAAGAGTTACCACATAATACGACAAGGCCTATAAGCCCCACCATCAATATCCAATTCCATAAAGAACCCCCATTATCTATACTATCATTCGATCTTATTTTGTTAGGTAATGAGAGAAAACACATGGCACTAACTCAACCCATTCCTCAGCCAACTGTGTGTTAGTTATTCATACTCACAACCTGAAGGGCCTCTATTGTTGAAAATCATGACGCATCATCATCATATGGACCTCATCAGATTGTACTTTACATACCATGCACTAATAGTTTGATGGTGGTATAAATGGTTCACCATTGGGAGTAAAATCTTCATGAACATGTCTTTATATAGAATCCTCTCAAATAATGGGATCATGTATGTTATCCTATTGTTGATTCCTAGTTTGAATGCATCACAAAGATTTCTAAATTGGAAAATATTTACTATGTTCAATGAGTATATATGGAATTATTACTTATGAATGAAATGGAAAACCACTACCCCTTCATTTATGATTCAGAAACCAATGATTTTTCCTACAATCATTTTCTACATATACTAAATCAAAAGGTAAGTTATTATAGTATTGGTGTATGGATAAGTGACTCATCACCAAAATACTAGATTCCCTACAATAAAATCGAAAATAACAAGCCTTATCATTTTTTCACCAAGACAATATCATATAATCTAGTCCTAATGTAGAATAACCTAGCTATGATACCACTATGCCATGAACTGTCCCAATAGGG
The DNA here is from genome assembly GCA_963277665.1 of Viscum album. Classification (NCBI taxonomy): domain Eukaryota; kingdom Viridiplantae; phylum Streptophyta; class Magnoliopsida; order Santalales; family Viscaceae; genus Viscum; species Viscum album. The sequence goes on from OY728161.1 coordinate 979,972,559, forward strand.
ATCGAACCCTTATTACCCAAACCCTGCCTCAAATATTTCTAGGGAAAGAGATCATAACTGAGTAGGCATACCGCTACCATGTGAGGCCTTATCCTAATTCACATGCACACACACACACATATCAAAACCCATAAAATGGTGAAATATAAAACACTAAAAAAACATTCATGTATAAATCTAAATCCCACCATCATATTGTGATAAAATGCTCAGTAATGAAAATGTCTCAAATACATGCCAACAATAAGGTGTCTGAAAGTAGTTCCAACCTGAAATTAGAGAAGGGTAATACATTCATTACATCAAAAGGAACACACCTCGGTCTGCCTAGCACACTAATATATAGCTACGATCATTTCCTTGAGGTCATTTTCAAAAGTCGATCATCTGAATAAGACAAAAATGTGTAGGAAAATTGAATTAAGGGGTGAGTATTATAATACCCAGTAGGAAAACATGAATTTTCAAAGATTATAACATCATTAATAAGAGTTATCTCGTCAATGGTATATATATACATCAGGAATTACAATAATATCTACATATAATCAATAAAGACATGCCATCTAAAAGTATATTTAGAATCATAATTATATAATATGAAATCCACATAGAATGTTCCACCTTGCCTTCAACTAGGATAACAATCTCCACGAGTCATATATCACTCATTGGATCTATTTGAGATGTATTGGTCCTCATGTCATCACAAAATAAATATATACAAGATGTCTATAGAGAATGTTACACCAATAGGATCATTCCAAATTCCTAGGGGTATACCAACAAATCTCTCTAGAATAACCCACTATGTAGATTATTGATTACCACTATGTGTTGGTCATGACAATAAAAATAACTCAACATGGTGAAAGATGACGATATAAGATCTCACTTGAGGCATCATAGAAACATTCAAACAACACTATCCAAGAATTCCCACTGAGCTAATCCCCATCCAATGGTTAGGATGTGATTCTGTAATATCCCTTAGGGAATCGTTAAAGGTAATTTACCCTAATGAATCGTGTTCCTATTGAAGATGAAATGGTATATAAGCCATTTTTGTAGGATTACATGGCACATAGTAGTAGTACATGAGGATTCCCATCAACACTGTGTCCGACCTGTGTATTATAGCTTGTGTTTCTGTCAATGCTGATTCCTCAGTGCACAGTGTATTTGAGATAATGTTCTCATAGCCATGTCCATGACTGACTTCCCTTGTATGTGTATGTGTATCCCTTCTCGATCACATTTCCATGTAACTTTTTGGTACAGTCTTAGTCTCCCCAAATGGTACAGACACCATGTGACAATTCTCATATAACATTTGATATTTATATTCTCCTAGAAACCCTATCACTTTATTTTGGGAACTATATTCCATGTTATCATATATTACAAAAAAAATTCTATGGGATTTCAGAAAACATATGGGACCAGCCTTTGTGTACGAAGTGCCACCGTCTCCTCTGTTTTCACCAACAATGGTGAATGGATATCATATATATAGTCTTGATGGACATCACCATCACTAGTCACTAGAGGTATGACCATCAATTCACATGGGAAACCCCCACCATCGGGGTTTTCCACCATCACACACTGCAACCAAAAATGAGAATCGGAAAACTGAACATATATGTCATCATTCCCATTGGCAAAAGATCATTACCTCTTACCAATCCCACATCATCAATATCTATATATTTCACCCTAAATGGAGCATAGAATGATTGAATTGAATGTATTTTGTTTTGTCCTCTGGTCAACTATACATCAGTGATGACTATGTTATAAATAATCAGTGAAATCCATGAAATTTATAGAAGTGTATAAAAAATTAGGCATGATTGGTTATCCATGATACATTACAATTCTAAAAATGAATTAATATCCAAATAAAATTAATAAATATTCAATATAATCTTAATATATAATATCATTTTATTAATATTATCAATCCATGAATCAATCTATTGGTCAATTAGATCGGGTTATCCATAAACATAAAAAAACATGGAAGAATCCAAATACAACAACATCATACAATATTTCATATCTACTTCTAGTGAATACCGATTCTGTTTCATTGGCATTAGCACGATCCTCAGGTTCTATGACACACCGATCAATGATCCAGAATATGGACGTTTCTCACCAATGCATTCTCATGAAAAACTCTATAATGGATTTATATTATTTGTAGGGGTTTTTTGGACAACTACTTTGTTTTTATATCATCTTATTTATAAAAATCGTAGCTATGTTTAAATAATTAAATTATTTAATTTAAATTCTCTCTTACTAGGGTGCCAAAATCTGATCCCCTGACATTTTCCATGGTTACATCATGAATATGGAAAACCCCATTCCCTAAAATCAATAGTGGCCTCATAGTTCAGATCCATGAATCTGTTAGGATGTTACTACCCTTTTGTTATGAAAATACGGGGACATGAATATAATATATATATATATATATATATATATATATAATATTTTAGAAATTAATTTCAGGCCTAATAGGCCTCAAAATAATTTTCCATCCCCTTTCAAATAATTAAAAATAATCTATTTAATAATCTAATACAATACATGAGAAAAATCATGGTTATAATATTTTTGATACTCTTAGTAGCAAAGGATTCTCTTATTTATGTTAATCTAGACAAAAAAAATTATGAATTCAATGGATTATTTGTATATTGTACAGTAAGTAAACATTCTGAAAAAGGTAATTTTTCCATGAAAACATTAATGGAATACTCCAGAACCAAGAGCATATCATTTCATGTTGAATAAATTTTAAAATTATAAAATTTGGTAGAAATATTCCCTTGTTATTGAGATATTTTTTATAGTATATCTGATTGACAAAAACCCATTTCGGATATCATTCATTGTGTGTGTATGATAAAATTGTTGTACTCCTATAGTGGTGATTCTCATGAAAGCCAATGATCTCCATATGAAACTAAAAAATCATTAGGTTTCATCATAGTGAACATATCATATTCCATTACTTATATTGATAGCCTCATGTTTCATCAGACATAAAGAAAATATCTTGATCATATTATTCATTGGAGGGAAATAGAAGGATGTGGTGGATTTTATAGATAAATTTTTTATGGATGACAGATCTCGATTAAGCACTCATATAATGTATTATAGGTCCATCTATAAACCTAATGTTAGGGTTTGTAATTTAATTAATTTAAAAACAATCATTAATAAAATGATAAAACCATATCTGACCCCATTAAATGTATTAAAAATAATAAAATAATAATTATTTTCAATAGATTTCACAAATAGAATAAAAAAATTTATTAATTTCACAAATTAAAAATTAATATTTATTATCATACCTAATGATTCTCCAATCATACTTCTTGGAATTTATCAAACAAATAAACCATCAATTAATTAAATATTTATTCAGAAAAATTCTATTCAGAATCTAGTGAATTAATATTTATTAAATATTTCATAAATAAATTAAAATTATACCTCTATTTAATATAAGTATTACATTGAGAATAAATATTTTTATATTTTATGTGACCATTAATTCTGAAAAATATTACTCCTTAGTCCTGAGAATAATATTTATTCCAACAATTAAATTTAAATATAATTTATTTGAAATCAAGATACAAATATAATGTGTGACCCTTTGTGATTCATTATCAGTGGAATTATGTGGTCTTACCTATGTATAGGATTAATATTTAGAATGGAGAAATGATTCCCATGTGAAAGATGTTAATGATGCTACATCAATAGACACATAATATCACTCACTATGTAATATAGTCCCATTGTTAAAATATCTCCTCAAGTAGGTTCAAACATGTGTCATTAAGCAATATGCATGATACATGATTCTTTGAATATCCAAAATAGACTCATTGTTACCAAATACCTATGGTTTTTTTGTGCAAAGTCTATTCCAACAAATGAGATGAAATTTCCATATCCATAAATAAGGAAGGGATTAATCATTCGTCAATTTACTCATTGATAAAATGTAATTCATGATGCATCTAATGTAACCCCTTACCCAAAACCCATTGGAATAATAGTATTGGTTAATAAATCTAAATTCACATGTAATAACATGAATGAGTAAAATAATATGTCTAAGGACCATTATACACACACAAAAATAGTAATATCGAATGGAAAATAAACATGTAGAATTCCTATTTGTGTGTTGTTCCACATCATATACCATATTTGATATTACCATGTGAAAACATCATCTTATGAATTATCATCCCCTTATAAGTATTCTCACATAATGGTAAACATGCTCAATTCTCTGTAAAAAAATTTCATACAACTATAGTCAATGGATTAAGAATATCATCATTGTATTTCAATGATCTACGTATAAATGAGAACTTATATGACCTTATTAATGTGATATATAGTCTCAAAAATTATAACTATAATTTGATGAAAATAAGAATAATATGAATCCATATTTTTATCAAATAATAACTTCCTTTAATATTATATTTTTATAATGTCTAAATAATTTTTTGAGAATACCAACTCCAATAGACACCCACTAGGACTAGAGAAAATTACCTAGGAATTTTTTTAAACTAGACCTCATTATATTATCATGTTTATGTTGAGTTATTTCATTAGTCAAGGGGTCCACCATGTTGTCTTGTGTGGATAATCAGCTAACTAAAACATCACCACTTTTGGAACAATACATCAAGAGATGATTTTTATATTTTAAAGGATTAATCATGAAATATGACTTTGGATCCTTTGAATTGCCCACCACTATCATATTATCACAATAGAGTGTGACGAGGTCTTTAATACTAGGTACCACATTAAAATCATGGATGATGTTATGTATCCAAACTTCTTATTTAGCTATAATTAAATTCTATCTAAACCCATTATCCATTGTTGAATCTATGGAAATTATATTACATAGGATCTTATAGCTAACAACACCTCCATTGAGGGTGATTCTGTAAGTCGATAATGATTTTTGATCATCTTCATATGTTTGGATACTAGAATCTACATATACTATGATATCATGTTTCTCAACCACTCAATAGATCAATGAATCATCCTTAGGACATATTATATACATATTAATATTCATTACTTCAATTCAATTTAATTCACTAACCATCATGAAATATTCCTACAACAATTAAGGTGTAGCTGACATCTGGCCTAGAGTATAACAGATCCGACATAACTGACACAATATTCAATATTAATGGAAAAAATTCCATCCTTTTTTTGTCCATTATATTTTTGAGAAAACTTTTACATTGAAATATTATTTCCAAATGAAACAGGAAACAATACCCTATTGAACTATTTAGTAATAAATCTATTCAATATCTTTTTAATATATTTACATTGACTTAGACCTAGCAAGCTCTTTTATCTATCATGATCAATCTCGATCCCAAGAATATATACATACTCAACTAATTAATTAATGAATAAGTATGTATTTATCCTAGATTTAATAAACCGAATGACATGAATTTCATATCCCATAAGATGTATGTCATTGTTATAAAATATTAATATAATGTCCACACTCCCGCTAAATTCTGTAAACACAGAAGGACCACATTCAAGATTTATGATAGCATATTCCATTATGGCTCCATAAAAATGAATTTACCCTAACATGGAATCATTCAATAATCCAAAAAATAGATATTTTTTATTTTAATACTATATTGGAATCATTTAGAGTAAAAAACCTTCCTGTTATGTCATATAGAAATCATTATAAAGTGTCCCATAATGTAAGGCTATTTTGACATATATTTTCAAAATCAGATAATTATTCTAAGTGAATATTTAATTTATACAAATAATGGATTTTAAAATGATAAATGGTGAAAATTCTTCATTATTGTCTATGAATTCATTCTAGTTGAACCATTTGGAAACTGGTATTGCCTTATATTTAATGAGATATCTATCCATGTATAGCTTATTCTTGAAAAAAAATTCTAACAAAAAGAAATTACATACACCAAAGGGATTACAAAATTCTAGACATACATTTGATAAATATAAACTATTTAATAATTAATAGCTTAATTCTTATTGGAAACATCTATGCAACATAATTAATCTTTTAAGGATATAGGATCATTATTATGAACTAATAATGAGTCCCCATCCTAATTGATAAGAAAAACATATATTCTTTGTTATGTATGCTATCAGATTCACCTATAATGTATTTCTGTTGAAAAAACCTAATCATCCACATGGATTTTTATAATATGTTCTTGTCACAACTCTTGTTTACCGTGATCCGATACTTCATCTATGTTTACCTCACCAATTTCAGAGGTGATTCCCCTAAATAAATATGTTGTGTATTACTAAACATACCTTTTTTGTGAGGGATCATATAGTTTCCATGGGTAAAAATATGCATGTACACTTTGTGCCCTAAGGTGAATATATTTAAAATTAATAATCCTTAATAGTAGTTTTGAAACCAATCACATATAAACTCAACAAAATTGATATTCATCAACACCATTATTCGTATGGAATGAAGTTTTTCACATTACATGGTAGTTTGTTTAGTATATTTTTGGTTTTCATTAATTTGTATCCCTAAATGGATAAAATATAATTTATACAACTCATCATTTATCTTACCATGTTAAATAGGGTGAAGATCCTCTTTTCACATCCACTATTCCATTATGATGCATGAGGATGAGTATGTTGGGATTGAATAATAATATAAGGATTTGACCTTAAACCTTACTTAATATTGAAATAAATGAATAATTCACATTGAGGATATTTTCAGGTTTATAGTTTTAGAGAATTACGACATAACTATTACATCTCAAAAGATTAAAAAGTAGTCACTTCTACTAAATTTCCATAAAATAAAAACTCATTAAAAGAAACATGTCTAGTTCCATGTTTTAGATAGCATGACTTTCCCTTTATCCCATCCTTGACCCTATTCCACATTAATTCCTGTGAAAAAAATTTCAAAAAAACACGGGGTGAGCATAAAATGCTCAGTATGGGATACACAATGAATGAAAACTGTTAGTTTTTAAAAACAACAAGTAAACCATGTAAACTTTATAAAAGTAATACCTTTCACCTTTTGGAAGTACTAAAAACTCTTCACTGAATAAAATATCATTACTTAAAATTTTGTAACCAAAATATTACAATAAAACCCATATAATGAACACATACATATAAAGGTAACTTAGGACATAAACATACTTAAATGGAAAAAACATACGGTCAACTTCCACACATATCACATAATGGAATAACCATACAGCCGACTTCCATACCCAATGTATTTGATTTTATAACGTAACCACCCATCCTGGAATTCACGGCACCACCTGTCATATGGTTAATCACGTAACCACATGTCAAATGTCCATGTACCATTATAATATCATAAAACATAAAACAAATATAATTGATAGAAAATATTTCTACACTTTGATCATAATATATCACTTAAATATATTGATATAAAAAATCCATTTTAAAACCCATTTTCAATACCTAAATAAAAGAAAATAAAAACATGGTATTTGATTTTCATTAAAAAAGTTATGTCTTTTAGAGGAAGCTGAAGCTCAAATAATGGTCACGGCGGCGGAGAAGTCGTTGTCGCCACATACGTATGACAAAAACATTCCATTTTGTCATTTTGTAAAAGGCTTCGTATAAAAATATTCCTTTTTAATAAATGTAAACATAAAAGGGGTTTATACACCGTATAAAATTAAGTGGTGTATAAAACAAAATATGCCTCAATTAAAGGAGATTGAGACAAAGTCCCATTCCTCGGGTCCGACTTGACTCGATCATTCTTTAACGTCCTGAATAATAATCATGAGTTAATTTATACTTTATTAAGATCCTTTTTCAAGTTCATTATTCCTTTTATATCACTTATTACCATTTTATGAACACTATGTAATTATTTAAGTTAATAATGGTCATTTTGTCGGTCCTTGGTACTTGAGAAAAAAATAAACTCTTTATAATTACAAGTTGTGCATGTGGTAAAATATCCATTATATCAAGAATTATATTCAAGATGTAGATATCATATATATCATATATATCCAGTATATACATGCATTTATAATATTACATAATCATTTAGAGGTAAGAAATGAAATATACTGTTCATGGAGATGGTAAGTCGTACGTACGCATGAATGCTACTTTCATTTCTATGTCATATTAATGGAATTAAAACTAAATGAGAGGTATGAATATTTTAATTTCAGAATTATATTCATCACATAGATGTAACATACATCATATATATAAAATATATATATGTACTTATAATAGTACATTATATTTGGGGATAAGAAATTAAATGCATCATTCATGGAGACGGTAAGCCGTACGTACGCATTAACGCTACTTTCATTTCAATCTCATACTTTAATAGTGTGAAATCATAATGATATAAAGGTATATTATAATTCCAGTATAATATCATATATAATATCATTAAATCCAACCTTTATACATCCCACGTATGGAAGTAATGAATCAAATCACATTGACGGGGCGGTAGTCCGCACTTCCTAAAAAAAATTATCGTGTTTACCCACAATGGAAACCATAATGGTATGCCACAAATGAAAAATACAAAAGCATAATTAAAACATAAACATATTATATATCATATATAAATATATTTTCATCTTAATGGACACCTTTTATGGTTTTATATGAGTGTAGAACAATCATCGTTTTTTGAGGCAGAAATTCCCCATCCACAGAAATGGTATGTTCTTTAATCATTAGATGAAGGTGTGTGTTAGTGTTGCTCTAATACTTATTATAACAACATCCTAGTATATTTAGGATACTTGTTTTTAAAAAAAGAAATTAATTAATAGTGTTTAGGGGGTTGGAGAAGAAAAATAAAACCTATGAACACAAGAGAAGACACTACCTTTAAAACGGGTAAATCTTTTTGATTTGAGATCAAAGGCTTACATGGGAATACTTCTTACCAATGTGAGGCTTCTAGGAGTAATATAGGGATGTGGAGAGACAATTTGGCCAGGTGTTGGTCGATCCAAAGGCTTGAGAGGTGTGGGTAAGGAGGTAGAGGTGGGGGGCCTTTTATAAGAGGAGAGGAGGGGCACTCTTGGAACGTTAAGAAAAGTAACTTTATTGTAAAATCATATTCGGATAAAAAGGGTCCCACAATTATATATTTAGAGGATAATGTGATATGGGTTCGAAATACAACCATTAAATAAGTTTTAGACCAGTTTAGGTCTTAGATTTTACATTATCTTTTCATTTTATTTAAATCGTTAAATAATGAGGTAACCGCTGCATCATCATGGTGACATAAATAATTTAATATATTTAATGTCTAAAAATTATTAAAAAAATATCATGATGTAGGAAATATTTTTATCTTTCTAATGAATATTTATAGTAAAAAATATGACTTGTATTACCCCTTTTAAAAATTGTTTTAGTAAAATATATCATGTTTGTGACATTTTTATTTTAACATTAAATAAAAAGATAATAATGTCCTTTTCCTACAAAAGTGGCTCCATGGGGTCCCCAAGTTGACCCATGGATTTTCTTGGTTGTCCGTGACACATCCAATAAGGGTATGACATGTGTCTAGGTCATTTCATATTATTAAAACATTATTTTTACCTTAAACTACATTAATTACCTCAAATCGCGATTAAGAACATAAAAGTTACTATTTACCAAAAAATTATTTTAATCCCATTGAACCACATTTTACTTCATCATGAAAACCATGTATTTAGGATTTTTTAAATTCAAAACACAGAGGTGTCAATGTTTCATTTAAACAAAAAATCACTTTCTTTAACAACCACTTAGCGGTTTCACTATTCATCAAAAATTGATGTTTTTTAGAAAAATACCAAAAACTAACCCTAAGCTATATTTGATATTCCAAACTCAAAAATGATGTATATTTTAATAAATTCAAATCATATAAGTAGAATAAATTAATTTAATAATTAATTCCCTCTTTCAAAACAAATAGCGTGTTTTTAAGAAACAATATCTATTAAAATATTGGCAGTAGTTTTAGTCCAATTTCAAAGTGAAATTAATTAAAATGACCACTATTGGATTAAATGGTAAAAATATATTCTAATTTTACTTTAAAAACAATTCAAAAGATAATCTAATCAAATAAATAAATTAGATTAAAATGAGTATTCGAATTAAATTACATCATTTTTCACAATTCCTTAAAAAATGAACTTTATCGGAAAGATACCAAAAATTTACACAAAGTAAATTTCGATGTCTCGATTCTAAATAAGAATATTATTCTGTCAAATTTAACACATAAAATTTTAAAAAATTGGATTTAAAATTGGTTCTCCATCAAAAGGCGGTTAATCAACCTTCTAAAGAATAGTAGAATGTTTACGCTTAAAATTGAATTCATTCACATTTTTAATCCTCTAACATTTATTGTAAAAAATAAAAATATTTCCAAAATATATATAATCATTTTTTAGTTAGTTTAGTTCATTCCCTCCATTACAATGGCTAGGCGTTAAATACCATTTAAAATAATATTATTTTATTATCATAGTGCAACGTAAGATTTCAAAGGAACTCATTGTTTCATATTGTGTAATCCATCAAGAATAGTGTTCCCATTAAATTAATATTAATGTTTTATTCACAAATAGGGATAAATATAAAAATTTCATATTCTTTATTTACCTAGGGTGTTACATCCTTCCCCCTTTTGGAAATTCTGTCCTCACAATTTTAAAATTGGGCTCCGAAACATCCTTGAAAGTCCCAAATTGGAACAAGAGTGGGTAAAAAATCACTTTAAAATAAAGAAAGAGAATTACATAGGTCACCCGAGTTAACCTATAATAGGATTCCATGTAGGAAAACATGGACATGGAGGAGAAAACATAGGGTCATGTTTTGATGGAGAGATATAGAAAACATGTTTAAGAGAAAGTAAACAACAAGAAAATCACAAACTGTAGATGGGTTAAATGGTATTTGATTCCACAATCAGAAAAGTTAATAGAAAACATTTCTGTTTTATGTTAGTTTTTATTGAAGAATTTATTCATACGGAAAAATAATTACTTATCATGTTGACTTTCAGCTTTTATTATATTTCTTACACCAACACATATTTTCTCCAAAAGATGCGTATTTAGGAAGTCTTTTTCAGATTAAGAGTACTATACTAAGCTTCTAGAGAATCACCTAATCCACAAAAGAGAACTATATACTTCCCATGTCTTTAGACATTAACCAAAACCAAAAAGGTTAGTACAAGATCAGATAATCTAGAAAAGGATAACCCTTTATAAAAAGAAAATCTATTCTTAATCTCCAAAATTTCTCCAACAAAACCCAAAGTTCAACAAGGACAATTCGATAAACAATTTGTCCATAAAATTATTTAAAGTAAACCAAAATAATATTGAAACCCAAATATTTGAAGGATTTATGCACATAATCATCCAATTTATATCGTAACATTTATCTCCAAACAACATCAGTTTTTCTTAAAGTGTCGTATTGAAAAGTAATTAAACTAATCACATATCCTCCATGAAAAGTTAATAAATTTCCATAGATAACCCAAATTCAACTTACTCTTAATTCATAAAATCATCTAACTAAAAAGAATAAGTAAAACTAACCAGGGACTTCACGGAGTCCAGTGGTAGGTGATAAATACCAGTTGCACTTTGGTTGTGGGTTCGATTCCCGCAGCTTTTCCAATGTGACGGGTTATCACACGGTCTGCGTGTTGTCCTTTTTCCAAGATTATATAATTCTTAAAAAATTCCCCAACAATTAGTTAATGTCTTCAAAAATAACCATCACATAATTTAACCTCAATTTTATCTCATGACATTCACTTTCCATCATAACATATAGCGCCCCATAATTACCTCAAAAGTAAGGATCATATAAACCCAAATGGTTCTTTATAACTATGTCTAGAAAAGAACAGATAACTATTCCTTGAATAAAATTTTCATACATAAAACATCAGGGTTACACATACTATAAAAAGTCTTCTAATGTAACCCCATCAACAAAAGAGGCTTAATACTCTTAAGAATTTCACCAAAACTCTTGAATCCCTTATACATTGACTTCATACTCATTCAACATTCTTCATGATCCATTACCCATTCCCTTCCAACTTATTCTGAAATAATTCTTTCCTACAAACAAAATCATGAATCATATCCTAAGATTCCAAAATAGGAAAACAAAAGTTATGAAATAATCCATACCTTTGGCTGGTCATTGTATGTTTCTTAATCCTTAATCGGAATGGAATTACATATTGGTAAACAAATATTTGTACGATCTTGGGGATCCCATTCCCGAAACATCTTCGTAGGACATGTGTTTTCATAATGACCATGCACACCACATTTAAAGCATTCAGTTGATCCCTTAGAAAGGACTTCTTTCCCTTTCCTCGAGTCAACTAGATGCTTCATTTTTCCATGGCAGGTTCTTGATTTATGACCTCCATTTCCACATCTAATGTATATTTCTGTCCCATTGAAACATTTTCTTAGGTGTTTCTTTCTCCATCTTTGACACATAGATTTTTGAACACACATACCTTTTTGATTATTACCTGTAGTTCCGTAGGGATTTGTTTCTTGCATATATGATTCCTTATTGAAATCACCACAGTGTAGGTGGTCAATCATGACTCTAGATATTTGGTTGAGGATAAACACAAGAGTTCTCATTGTAGCTCCCATATCATTCAGTTTCTCGCTCAGAAAACTGTTAAAGTTTCCTTCACATCCACCGTTACTTTGGTGCCTGCTAGATCCAGCCATTTACTAAAACCAACAAGGTCAGTGTGATCATATCAACAAAACCATCATGTACTAAAGAAGAAGACAAAAACTAACATATACTTACTCATTCACTTTATCTAAATCTAGGACACTTTCTGAAATCCTAACCATTATGGTAATGTCACTTATGCTTAGAGAATACCCTAAACTCTAAAGTTATCTAAACTGACCTCTGATACCAACTATAAGGCCCCAGCCTTAAACATTACTTAATATTGAATTAAATGAATAATTCACACTGAGGATATTTTCAGGTTTAAATTTTTAGAGATTTATGACATAACTATTACATCGCAAAAGATTTCAAAGTAGTCACTTATACTAAATTTCCATAAAATAAAAACTCTTAAAAATAAGCATGTTTAGTTCCATGTTTTAGATAGCATGAATTTCTCTTGATCCCATCCTTGACCCTATTCCACATTACGTCCTGTGAAAAACATTTCAAAAAAACAATGGGTGAGCATTAAAAAGCACAGTAAGGGATACACAAAGAATGAAAAATGTTAGTTTTTCAAAAAAACAAGTAAACCATGTATACATTATCAAAGTAATACCTTTCATCTTTAGGAAGTAGTAAAAACACTTCACAGAATAATATATCATTACTTACCCTTTTTTGAACAAAATATTAACATAAAACCCATATAAAGAACACATACATATAATGATAACATGGGACATAAACATACTTAAATGGAATAACCATACGGTCGACTTCCATAAATATCACTTAAGGGAATAGCCATACAACCGAATTCCATACCCAATGCATTGGAGGTTATAACATAACCACCCATCCTGGTATTCACGTCTTCACCCATCATATGGTTTATCACGTAACCACACGTCAAATGTCCAAGTACCATTATAAAATCATAAAACATAAAATAAATATAATGGAAGGAAAACATTTCCAAACTTTGACCACAATATATCACTTAAATATATTGACATAACAAATCCATTATAAAAACCATTTTCAATACCAAAATAAATGAAATGAAAAACATGGTATTTATTTTTCATTAAATATGAAATGGCTTGTAGAGGAAGCCAAAGCTCAAATAATGGTCACGGCGGCGGAGAAGTCGTTGTCACCGCATACGCACGACAAAAACATTCCCTTTTGTCATTTAGTAAAACTCTTCTTATAAAATGATTACTTTTGAATAAACATAAACGTCAAAGGGGTTTATGCACCGTATAAAATGAAGTGGTGTATAAAACAAAATATGCTTCAATGAAAGGAGATTGAGATGAAGTCCCATTCCTCGGGACCGACTTGACTCGATCATTCTTTAACGTGATGAATAATAAACTTGAGTTAATTTCTACTTGATTAAGATACTTTTTCAAGTTCATTATTCCTTTTATATCACTTATGACCATTTTATGAACACTATGTAATTATTTAAGTGAATAATGGTCATTTTGTCGATCCTTGGTACTTCAGTCAAAAATAAACTCTTTATAATTACAAGTTGTTCAAGTGGTAAAATATCCATTATATAAAGAATTATATTCATGATGTAGATATAATATATATCATATATATCCAGTATATACATGAATTTATAATATTACATAATCATTTAGAGGTATGAAATGAAATGCACCGTTCATGGAGATGGTAAGTCGTACGTACGCATGAACGCTACTTTCATTTCTATGTCGTATTAATGGAATTAAAACTAAATGAGATGTATGTATATTTTAATTCCAGAATTATATTAATCACATAGATATAACTTACATCATATATATCCATTATATATATGTACTTATAATAGTACATTACATTTGGGGATAATAAATGAAATGCACCGTTCATGGAGACGGTAAGCCATACGTACGCATGAACGCTACTTTCAATTCAATCTCATACCTTAATGGAGTGAAATAATAATGATATAAAGGTATATTATAATTCCAGTATAATATCATATATAATATCATTAAATAGATCCTTTATATGTCCCACGTATGGCATTAACGAATCAAATCACTTTGAGGGGGCGGTAGTCCGCACTTCCTAAAATGAAATTATCGTGTTTGCCTTAATAGAAACCATACAGGTATTCCAAAAATTAAAAATACAGAAGCTTAAGTAAAAAATAAACATATTATGTATCATATATAAATATAGTTTCATCTTAATGTCCACATTTGAAGGTGTTATATGAGAGTTGAACAATCATTGTTTCGTGCGGTAGAGATTCGTCATCCACAGAAACAATATGTTCTTTAACCATTGGATGAAGGTGTGTGTAAGTGTATCTAGAATCCTTTTTATTAAAACAACCTATATATTTAGGATACTTTTGTTTTTACAAAAGAAATGAATAAAAATATTTTAGGTGGTTGGAAAAGCAATATAAAACATAATGACACAAGAGAAGACACAACCTTTAAAACAGGTAACTCTTTTTGAATGGAGCTCAAAGGCTTCCTTGAGATAACTTCTTCCCAAATTGAGGATTCTAGGAGTAAGGGAGGGATGTGTAGAGACATCGTTGTCAGGTTTTTGCCGAGCCAAAGTCTTGAGAGGTGTGGGTTAGGAGGTAGAGGTGGGGGCCTTTTATAAGAGTAGAGGATGGGTACTCTTGGAATGTTAAGAAAAGATACTTTATTATAAGATGATTTTCTGATACAAAGGGTCCCAAAATTATATATTTAGAGGATAATGTGATAAAGGTTATAAATCCACCCATGCAATAGGTTTTTGAAAAGTGCAGGTCTTAGATTTTACATTATCATTTCATTTTATTTAAATCGTTAAATAATGAGGTAATCGCTGCATCATCATGGTGTCATAAATAATTTAATTTATTTAATGTCTAAATATTATAAAAAACTATCATGATGTATTAAATAGTTTTACCTTTCTAATGAATTTTTAGAGTCAAAATTATGACTTGTATAACCCTCTTTAAAAATTGTTTTAGTAAAACATCTCATGTTTGTGACATTTTTATTTTAACATTAAATAAAAAGTTATTAATTTCATTTTCCTACCAAAGTCGCTCCATGGGGTCCCCAAGTTGACACATGGATTTTCTCTGTCGGACATTACACATAAAATAAGGGTATGACATGTTTCTAGGTCATTTGATATTATTAAAACATTATTTTTACCTTACACTACATTAATTACCTCTAATCCCGATTAAGAACAAAAAAGTTACTATTCACCATAAAATTATTTTAATCCCATTGAACCAAATTTTACATCCTAATGACAACCATGTATGTCATATTTTTTAAATTCAAAACATAGAGGTGACAATGTTTCATTTAAATGAAAAATCAGTTTCTTTAACTACCACATAGTTGATTCACTATTCATAAAAAATGGAAGTTTTTCAGAATAATACCAAAAAATCACCCAAAGCTATATTTGATATTCCAAACTCAAAAATGATGTCTATTTTATAAAATTAAAAACATATAAGTTTCATTAATTAATTTAATAATTAATTCCCACTGTCAAAACAAGTAGCGTTTTTTTAAGAAACAATATCTATTAAAAGATTGACACTAGTTTAGGTCCAATTTCAAAGTGAAATTAATTCCAAAGAACAATATTGGATTAAATGGTAAAAATATATTCTAATTTTACTTTAAAAACAATTCAAAAGATAATATAATCATATAAATAAATTAGATTAAAAAGAGGATTTGAATTAAATTACAACAATTTTCACTATTCATTAAAAAATGAACTTTATCGGAAAGACACCAAAAATTTACACAAAGTAAATTTTGATGTCTCGATTCTAAAGATGAATTTCATTTTTTCAAATATAACGCATAAAATTGTCAAAAAGTGGATTTAAAAGAGGTTCTCCATCAAAAGGCGGTTAATCGACCTTCTAAAGAATACTAGAATGTTTACGCTTAAAATTGAATTCATTCAAATTTTTAATCATCTAACATTTATTGTAAAAAGTAAAAATATTTTAAAAACATATATATTCATTTTTTAGTTAGTTATGATCATTTCCTTCATTACAATGGCTAGGCGTTAACTACCATTTCAAATAATATTATTTTATTATTATAGTGCAATGTAAGATTTCAAAGGAACTCATTGTTGCGTATTGGGTAAGCCATCAAGCATAGCATTCAGTTTAAATTAATATTAACATTTTATTCACAAATAGTGATAAATATAAAAATTTACTATACTTTATTTACCTGGGGTGTTACAAATAGACTCCTATAAATAATCCATGAAAGTTAGATTAATATATTCTCGTATATGATATGACTATAGGTTCATAATTCTATTACTAAGGAGATTATCAACATCAGTATATTATTCATTAAAAATGAAAAAATACTCTCTCTTATACCTGATTATGTAGAATTATATGTATCTATTAAAATCATTAGTAATAGTTTTATTGTACGAGTACCCACCTGTTTCAAAATCTATAAAAGATACATTGATCATCATCATGAATTTTTTCATGATGCTCCATATCCATTTAACTATTTCAAATAAAGATGGATTTAATTATTTTCCCATTTAAACATGCATGACATAGAGCATTTTTTTTAGTTCAAAGGTATTATAATATATAACATTGTGTGATTGTGTCAAATAGTTATCATTTATATAAAACATCCATTGATTTCATATATGTTTGTGGTATGATTCAGGTGATATAGAATTCATATCGATTGTGTTTACTTGGTTTATGAAATCCCACATGTAAAGACCATTATTTATAAGTACATTACAATAAGATATGATTATATTATAAAGGTGACATAATTTATTCCCAAATTAGAAAATAAATTCATTTATATCATGTTTGGATATAGATTTTTTTGTTAGTCATTGGTGAAACATATTAAGAATATTTTAAATCAAATATCATTATTGTTGGTAATGTGATGTGGTAGTCCCCAATATCCACAACAATATGTATGTATCCTTTTTCTACATGTGTGTCAACATAATCCCAATAAATATTACATAATATACTTTATTCCTTTAAGTGATATCCACATACTCTATCAAATTTCCAATTTTTAGAAATAGATAAAATTTAATCTATAAAAAAACCTAAATCTAACACTATCACTTTATTCATGGGTGTAGTATTTCTTCCAGTTTACCTTTTTTCCTCATTCTAAATAGACATCATCTTGGAAATTTCATTCTTGTTGATCATTATCTTCAAGAAAGGGTGTTTTAAATAGGTTTTATAATAAGGTATCTTCACTTAGACATTCCCTTTTTGAACCATATATATTGAAGCATTTTCTATATTCAAATACTTTCCATACTTTGGGTGTAATGTGAGATGATAAGGGAGTGAATTATCTTTTTTGTTTTTATTGTAATTGAAAAAAATATAAGAAAATTTAAGGGAGTGATGAAACAATGATATTGGATCATAGTTCACCATGAATCCTAAACCATATGATGTTTATGTCTTTAATATATCCAATGATTTTGAAAATTTGATGACTATCATTAACATCTACTCCATATTTACACTCAATAGGTTTCTTGTATATATAAATCATCTGCTATTTAGGTCTCCCCTAATATAAACCACTAATATGATGGAGCATTCAACAAGAATCTTATAATTCCTGTTGGATAATTAGTTTATTATAAATATATGAAATAAATAAATATTAAACATTGACTACATCAGTAAAATGATTATCATATATACCAAAATTCCCATAAACCACTTTCTTTGTAGGCGATTTAGGAATTTTGGATTCAAATGTGTAAAAGTTCTGTTTATTAATAAATATTACCCATAGGCATATGAATCATTATTGGAAGTTACTCCTTGTAATAATATTTCTTTTCACCAAAATTTAATGCATTGATAATTTTATTGAGGAATATAACAATATAATACAATTACAAAAGTGAATATTATTAGTGAATCATTTGATTATAATTATTGTGGGACAATAATGAATTTAATTTCATTAAGTAACTCCCTATATTAACATGTCTCGTAGAATTTAGGATTAGACTTGGAATGTCTATATGCTCTGAAATTCATGAAGAAAGAATCCATATTCCCCTTCACATAGCCCCATAATGAAATTACTCAATTAATCTATTGTATTTTGGTATAAAGGTCTTCCCAATTATGGCATTTCATCTCCTAGATCCATTGTGTGGACTTCCCAATCTAAAAGACTTATCTCAAATTTTTTCAACATGTAACATGAATTTATACCAAGACTAGAAATGGATAATCCACATGATATAAAATTCATAAGTCACAGAAAACATTAATAATAACTCCCAAAATAAATTTATGTGTCCCATAACTGGTTTTCTAAACACATATTTAAATTGGACTCTTTGAAAATCATATTATGGAAGATATTGTCTTGAATAATATTATTTTAAGGGATTTTATTTACTAATCATTAATTTATATTATTTTATCCATTACATGTATTGTTAAAATAAATTTTATATTTCTAAATTGATTAATCATGTTTGGATAAAAAATTCGTAATACCAATTCCTTTTAATTCCATAATTTCATTCATTTAAATTATTTATGTGGTCATATCCATGCATCTATATAATAAATCATGAATCATATAGAAATAAACAAATAAATTAAATTATATTTAGATTTATCTAATGGACATTTGATTATGTGGAAAATAAATTTACATATAAAAATTGGGATAAATAATATGTGTCGGTTGTGGAATGATTATATGAATACAACTTATCTACCATTTTATATCTTTTATGTTTTTAAAATTAGATATATCATGAATAACATATTCCTCTGATCCACCATGAACTGAATCCATTTTCCCTCAGATACTCCAATTCTTATTTATTTTTACTACTATTAATGAGGGGTACTATAGTTGGTTCCTACACTAATTTGTGTCATCTTAACAAGAAAAGGGAATGTGTTCGATCGTTTTCCATAGCACAATTAAAAAAAAGGATGGTGGTCTGGTTTATAAAAAACAACAAAACATGCAGTGAAGACAGATGAAAAATTCCTTGAATGCATCATTGAATTGACATTGTCACAAAAAATACAAGCACCTATGACACGGCAAAGAAAAGAAGGCTCCACTACAAGGTGATGCCAAATGGTGAAGGGATAGTGGTGTTCATGGTTTTCATTGATGCCGCCAATGAGTGTGAGGCACGATAGATGGAACAAAAAATCCTTGTTATTGTAGGATAAACTGAATAGATTATTATGTGGCCAATGTGGGGGATCTAGGTGTAATGAAGACATCAATGATAGAAGGGTTACACTAATGGGAAATGTGGACCATAGAGGTGGGGTATTTCTGGTGGTGAGCATGGAAGACCGTAGTTGGGATTATTATATGGGTCTATTGACTATATGTAATGGGTTTTAATACCCTCATGTACTTTGAATAGTAAATATAATATATATAGGGATTAATGGTTGGGCAACCCACCTGGGGTTATATGTTTTGTCTTTTGGGTATGTGTGTGACGTGTGTGTGTGTTTGAGGTCATTATACCACAGGAACATAATATATATATATATATATATATATCTGTGTGTGTGTGATTTTTTATACATCAAATTTAGGTGTGGGGAAAAAAAGTCTAGGTTAGGGGTAATTACACAAGGGAACCATGGACATGCATGATCAACATAATAAAAGAGGGATTAATTACTCGTCGTCCCACATATTTATGTAAAAAACAATTATCTTCAAAGCCATTGAATAAAATTAAAAGACACATAAATAGTTCTTCTAAAATTTCATGAACAATCATAAATATTCAGTGAAAATTAATTTAAAAAAACTAGCTTTTATTTATTTCAATTCATCATATAAAAATATAAAATGAAAACAAATTTATCTGATTTATTTTCTTATTAACTGAATAACTAATTTTATCATATTTCATATAGTCACACTCTAATTCATATCCATTGAGATTTTAAATTTAATAAATTCAATTTTTTATTTTTAAATAAAATATAATATAGATTTTTTCTTGGAACCAACTCCGTGATTACAAATCAAAACTACTTTGAAATTTTTTTAATTGTAAAAAATTCATTCCCAAAACCTAAAATCTACATGGAATACATCATTATTTATTAGTATATACAGCCAATTTGATATGTCATAGAAAAAAGGAAAATTATATACCCTATAAAATTTAATTAATAGGGTCATTTTTATGTAATAATCATACACGATAATAGTTTTAAATATTATATATAATTAATTAATACTTTAAAAAAATATAAAACCTATCAAACCACACACCATGTCATCATAATGACCCATAGAAATCATGATAATGATGTCCAATGGTATGAATAATTAAATTTAATATATTCTTATAAATGGGTAAAGTACATGACATGTGTAATCCATCCACATGGTGTGTACACTCTTCACCGAATAATCACAATATACTCCTAAGTACCAGACATATACTCATAATTGTCATTTATAAAGTCCATATATTCTATAGAGGATACAGAACTTGTAAATTAAGTATCATGGACTCAAGAATTTATTAATTTTTTACTAAATGCATGCATTTCATTAATTAAATAATACATTTAGAAGTCTTTTTTTTAATTGTTGGAAGCATGTTTACAACATAAAATGTAGTAAATCTAATAGTTCATACACTAAAAAATGCATGGGCCACCCTGATGAGACTACATATGGTACAATTATTACACTTGGTTTCTACTAATTATAATATCAAATAGAAATTATGGGGGGACTCCTCATGCAATTTAACAAGGACACATAATATATAACAAAGATGTACACAACCTATATTATTTCCTTTTCCATCCAAAATACTTGGAACCTCCATATAGGTTACTTATATGTTACCATTACATTAATTATTAATTGATCCTGGTAATTTGAGTGAGGAATGAATTATGGGATGAATACTTTTCAACAAATGGATGAGAATTATTTACAAAGTGAAATGACCTTTAACTTTTAAATTTC
This sequence comes from Viscum album, assembly GCA_963277665.1. Lineage (NCBI taxonomy): Eukaryota > Viridiplantae > Streptophyta > Magnoliopsida > Santalales > Viscaceae > Viscum > Viscum album. The sequence continues at coordinate 979,994,503 of OY728161.1, forward strand.
AAATGATAAAAAATACAGTAAGTTAGTATAAATTTGGATTTGATTACTCAAATAGGTATTGATTACTTAATGAACATTTAATGATCTTATCAGAACCAATCTGGGGTATGTAAAATAAAAAATCAATAGATAGTATTCTTATTGTAGAAGAATTAAATGTCTTGAACCAGGTGGTTTTTGTAATTGAATATTCATAATATATTCCAGAACAAATATAAGTTCATTTCGTGTTTAATTTATTATTAGTTTTATGATATTTGAAGAAAGATAATATCATTCTAGAGGCCTTCCTTTATAGTATATCTGGATCATCATAAACCATTTTTATTAATCTATTCTGTTGTTTGTTGGATTCATATGAATAATTCCTCTATCTATTATTAACACTTGATTATATGATCTAAAAATTTAAATAATGAAGCCCCAATATGAAGACTGGTTTATTGATCATATTACATTGAATATAATTATTTTTCTTGTTTCATCTATCTTTATAAAACTCTATACATATTATCATTCTTGAGAGGATGAGGGAAAGAATAAGATGATTGTAGAGATTAATTTGTTATGAAAAATTATTCTCAATTAACCTCACATTGAATGTATTATTAAATTATTTTTTTGAACATGAGTTCGTGATTTTAATTTAATTAAATGAAAACATTCCATTCATAAAATTTTAAGTCCTTTTTAAAAAAATTAAATGTATTAATAATAATTTTTTTTAATATTTATTTGTTGGATTTCACTAACATGCACAACTATAAGTATTATTTTATTTAATTTATAAATAATATTTATCAGCTGATGAAATATTGGTCCTCTCGTTCTCAATTTCATTTATCAAATTCCAAAATTAATACCCTAAAATATTTTAAATAATGAAATAAATATTATATTCACCATATACAGAATAAATATTTATTAAATATATATTTAATATATTAATATCAAATATATATGTAAATTTATAATTTTCTATAGAATGAATATTTATTTCATTTATTTAGTAATTAATATTTAATAAAAATATTCCTCTCTCTTGAGAATAATATATATTCCAATAATTACATTCTTATAAAATTAACTTGATATCTATGGAATAACATAATATGTAAACCATTACCCATATTTCTCAATTCTTTTAAAAAGACATTCCTAAAGACTGTGATTAGTATGTTGAAATGGATTATAGAACCCAATAGAATGATGTTAATGGCATGATGTTGATAACCACATATGAGTAGTCACTATTTAATATAATCCCTTTCTCACAATATATCAACATGAAGGTTTCATACTCATTTAATAAACAAATAGTCATGATATATCATTCTTCAACCATCTAAAATAAAATAAACATTACACAACGAGCTTGGAATTTTCCAAACCATTTATTTTCAATCAAAGGTTCAAAATTTTATCTTATAAATAAATGGAAGTGGAAAATCCTTTATTAAATTGTTTATTAATAACATGAAATTTTTGATGCACCCAACATATCCAAATTCCATTAACCATATTGCATCTTGTTTTGGGTCAATAAATTTATGTGCGTGAGTCATGCCATGAATTTATAATAATCTAAACATATGAGGACAATAGCATAATAAAACCGATAGGAATATCAAACAACACATAATAATATGGAAATAGTACTCGTGGGTATGTTTCTATAATCTCCCTTCATTTTGATTACAATTTGATAACATCATGAGATGAATTCTTATCCTCTTGTGATTACCCTCTTATAACAATCAGAATACTATACGTCTCGTGATAAGATTTTATCCGACCATCGTACTAGGTTCGTGAATATCTTCATGTAATTTCATGGTTGCCATCATAACATGGAAGTACTATTCATTTTTCAATAAGATATATACTCTAGGATATTATTACATTAAATTGTCATTTAAGAATGAATAGTATTTAACAACATGTTTAATTTATAATCACTTATTGGAATATTCAGGTAAACAAAAATACAAAGTGGTGGTTTTTTAATAATAAATCTTGAATATATGATGAAATTGAGATATTGAATCGAAATATGGAGGCTAGGTCATGGATTAAATATTTTTTGGATGAAAAAATGATTTTTTTTAAAAATTACTAAACGGTCAATACATTTTATTGAGGAATCATACTATCAAACTTGTGGTCAGATTTTTGAATTGGGGAGGCATATTATTAATGATTATATATTTCATTTTTTTAATTGATCCACATAAAATAATTTGTATGTACATTTTACTTCATTATCTTTAATCCAATTTAGGAGAGATGGGAAAAAGGAGTTATCACTGATGCTTTAAAAGGTTTTTTTCTCATGATTCAATTTTCAAAAGGACTTCCACATTTGATTCCATAGTGTTTGAAAAATATGTGTATCATTGTGTGGTTTATCTAGATATGATAAAATTAATTAATTTTTTCGTTAAATAGGAGATTAATATGAATCATGGGTCAAATAGTCTTGTGTTTTGAGTAATGATTGAAATAATCAGTATATGGAGGAGTTTTATAGAAAAAAACTGTTTCATGATGTGTACCTATATTTTCAACATATGATAGTTGTAATTGTAAATATCGATATTGTGATATTTGATCTTGTTTACGTTAGAGTGTTAATAGTGGGTCTCAATTATTACTTGGTTTTTTTTGCTTAATTAAAAGAAAAAATTAACTATTAATCGTATTCTTTATGTTTTTAATGTTGTTTCTTGTTGTGTGTTCCACTATATTTCAAGTGATCATGGATAAAATAGGTTTATTTTGAATCATGATAATCTCTTAGTAATCAATTCGATTAATGATCATACTATTGTTTCATTGTATTTGGGTATCCGTTCAGATGATATATGGTGCATGTCTTAAAAAATATCCCATTTTTTTTTAATTATGAATATGGAGGGTTATAAATTTCGCCTACATGTTGTATGGTCTCATAACTCTTTAGATGTGTCAGACTATTTCAGTTGTGTGCCACTTTGGGAACTATATTTTTTATCCAAGGAATATGATGACTTATAATTTTATTTTGTGTATGGATTCAAAAATAAAATGTATTATATTCTTGGTGTTAGACATAAATATAGAATAAATGGTATTTCTCCAACCCATAAATATGTTTAAATATAATTTTTTTTAAAATTACCCACATATCTAAACTATATTTTTATTTCATGTATTTATCCTTCAATGAACAATCTATACCAACAATTAATTAAAATTTTTTGTGGGATTCCACACCATATAGGGTATTTTTATATCATGTAATGGTATCCCCTCAAGTTAGATATCCCATTCTAAGATTATAATCAGGATCTCCATGGATAGAGGATACTTCTAGATAAAAAACAGTTTAAAAAAATTATATTAAGGAGCTTCGCCAAAAAACTTTGAAAATGATTGTTGAATGCATCTTTCCACTGTAGTAGCAGCTTCCCTGAATCATTCTCAGAATTCATGATTTAAACCATGTTCCCCATAATAGACGAATTTAAAGATTCATCGTATTGAAAAAATTCCCTCAATCTATCAAAAACACGATGAATGACTAGTCCCAACAAGGATTATTTTGAAGTCAGAAACAGGATTAATGGCCTCCGATTATCTAGAAGAAAATTCAGTGGTGTATTTTCACACTGGAGAGTGTGAAACTTATTGTTAAATTCATCCAAGACTGTAGTGATAGATTCAAATATCCTTATAAGGCTAGGAGAAGTTGGTTGAGGTGTTGAGGAAAATGCCACATTACAATCCTTGATAGAATACGATTATCTTAACAATAAATCTCATCTCATCAAAATAAAACATCATAAAATATTCATCTTTAAAAGATATAAATTATCTCCCTAAATATGTGATAAGCTCATGATGATTTCCCATAGAAATCATATTTTCTTGAGCTACTATGAGTTGAGTTTGATGGGATTCAATCTCAGTTCTAGGAACTCTAGAACTTATTATCTCTTCAAATTTCTTCTTCTTAGCCACTAATTCATCCCTTAATTAAAATTATTGTTCCTTTAAATTATTGAATCATTGAAAAATCTCGTTAGTGTCTCTTTCCATAGAGTCAAAATACATAGTAGATTGAGCTCTAATTTTTCCAACTCCTAAGAAAGTAAATCATGGTTGAGCTTCCTAGCTTAATGTAGATAGACATACATAAAATGAATAAAAAACAAATGAATAATGTTATCTAGGGTTATTTTGATCAACATCATGATCAATTTATTTGGATTGATCTACCCCTTGAAGGCCATTTTCATTAATTTAAGTTACATGAGCCTCATTTTCAGCATCTTATTCTTCTCTATCATTTAAAACCTCCACTAGTTCAGTAATATTAATTGAAATTATTTTTATTTAATAAATAATTTCCTCATCAATTATATATGGAGATTCCTAATCTGGATTTGGTCTCATAGATCAAACAGAAGATAACAAATCTTTCTCCCCCTGAGCAACAACTTTAAATCTTTCCTCTTCTTCTATACCTTCTGGAAGAATATGATTTCACTCTAGAAAAATCCTACTTTTTTGGTAGTTCTCCCACTGAGAATGATCTAATTATGAAATCTCTGAACAATATATATGTCTCTTATCATTCCCAAATATAGAAACAATTTGCATATAATCCTTCCATAGTGTCAAAACCCCTTTATTGCATCACTCTGATAGTAATGACATAGATAACATAACTTATATCAAGTTATATTCTACATAATATTTTTCAAGAAGAAAAATAAAATATACATATCTTGATAAATAAATTTTTATAGATCTTCCATCCATGGAACTATTCTAGACTAAATTAATTTTATCAATATATGTTAATAAACATTAAGATCTCTTATTATCATTTTCATAATAGTTATTGTTTCGAAATGTCAATACATGATGTCCTCTAATCTGAATTTTCCATCTCCAATATTTCTTAGATCAATATGAAAATCCCCCTCAAGGTGATATTAGATGGTTTTAGAATCTAAACTGAAAATATTGAAAACTCATAATGATGAATCATAGATACAACTATGTCTTCATGAGATCAAACTAGAAGAAGAATTTATATTGAATTCATATAATTCTATATAAAAATACAAAACACATATTGTAGTTGACAAAATTTAATTATAAACATTGAAACATTATAGTTATTTTTAATGAGATATTCTTCTAATATAGACAATTGAAATCGATGAACATTACATGAATAATTTTCTGATACATTAACTAATGAACATGTTCTCTTAGACAAAGATCTTCAAATCAACAGGATGTTTCAATTTCGGAATATTCGAAGATTTAAGGTTTAATGGATTAGGGATTAGGTAGAATATAATGATAGAGGTTCTATAATCCAAAACGATGTGAAGGAGTAGGAATGAGAGTGGAAGAAAGAATGTAGGTTTGTCATGTCGATTGAGAATGTACCCATTGCTTTTTAAATTGAAAATATGAAAAATATGTAATTGAATCTAAATTTATTTAGATCTAATAAATATAAAATTAATAAAAAAATGAGAAATATATAATAAAATACAACACAAAAACGTAATAAAAGTAAAATTAGAGAGAAGAATAAAGATAATTATTAAACATTTATTTGTAGGTAAATATTCCTATCTCCACTTAATAGAAACAATACTAGCACTGGGAAGTGGTTTAGAAAAAATATCTCATAATTGATATTCGGTATTAAAATATTTCTAAATATATATCATTTTTAGTAACACAAGACCTGTCATGATCCTCTACACAGAAGGTGTACCCCTCCTTGGATGCAAATGTGAGAAGGTAGATAATGACCCCTGAGTCCCCCATCTAGTTGGCCCCGGGTTGGTGACTAACACCGAATGAATAATAAAAACAAAAATGGGGGGCATTACCCTCAAAGATAACACATGAGAATGAGATAGATAAGATAGACACCAACCTACTCTATCTCATAGTGAAGTATGAAAGATATATTAAGAACACTTATGTAATGTCATGCAAGTACTACTAAAACTGAAAGGAAAAACATCAAGTACCATGTAAAGTAAAAAAAACCACAAATCCATAATAACTCCTAAAACCCCATGCTAGTAGAAACCTGTATGATCTCTAACGTACTCCATGAGACCTGAGAAATTGATTATATATATGTAGGGTGGGTTTAACAGTATATATAGTATGATCCTCCCTAGAGACTCCTATGCAAGGGTAAAGAATTCATGGTAAAGCACAGTGAAAGATAATAAAACTAACTTGTCACTTAAACATGTACACTCTGTTCCTAGCCTCATTGTGACTACACTAACCATGTATCACAAACAATAATAAATAATATAATAAATAATATCAACGGTACCCCACTTCTACTTCCCCACTATGTTTCCACTTTTCCCCAACATCGCATGTCGAAATCATCTCTCTAAAAAAAGTCTTTCTTGAAGACACCTAGTCGAAGCACCACGACATGCACCTAATGCCACTCAACCACCACATCCACATAACCAAATTAAACATGTATTTTCTATGAGTCAACACTGCTCACATAATGTGTATAATGCATCAGGCATTATACCTCAATCCATTATATCCCACACACCAAGTAAGGATCCTCCACTCATCACAACCTATGCACATTACACCTCTAGTAGTCCATAAATAACTATATCCAGAATATATTTGTGTGAATAACCACAATACATTAAAAAACTCTACACACATATATGGGGAAAACTAAACGTTTTACCAACTAGCACAAGTAACTACCATGAGAACAGAGAGAGGACAAATGGTTTAGTCATCCTTCCATCCTCCCACTGAAATATTGGGGAAAACACCCATAGTGATCAAAATATATAGGGTGTCAGTTTTCGTAACTAATGGGGTCGAGTAACATATAATAAAACAAAAAGTATAGAATATACTATATCTCACAACCACTATATGGAAAAAAGATATTCTCAAGCTCCACTGGAGCTAATGTCTCTCAGAATCATAGTTTCCACTATTATGACTAGGTATCATATAAGTACACAACCATTAAAGAGATTTATTAAATTGCTTTATACCATTATTCAGTTAAAATTTATTCTAATTAATTATTTGACCATTAATTTAAAATTATGTATTCAATATTATATTTCATGGGAATCACAACCACGACTTACAGCTCCTTTATATTGCAACCTCAGCAGTGATTCCCAGCAAGTTCCAACCCCATGTGGTAAAGTCATTTATTCTGTCATTTATTAATAGTATTCTTACATACCCATATTCACAAACATTCTATAAAATCATTCTATGCAACGAAGTCCAAGTGCTCAACATGGTGAGTATGTGAACTACCCATCAAATATTTTCCACATATAGGAAGACGGAAAACCCATCCATCATTGAGAATGTAAACACGGATAGAACGTGGCATAACCCATGCGTCTTTGTCTCTTTTTGGATGGAGGGTAAGAAATAATAGCTTCCTTGAGCAGTGGGAAAAGTAAATTAGATAAAAAACCAACAGTATTCATCAAGAATCCAAAAATTCACATCAAATGCATTTCTGCATCTCTAGTTTCCTCCCTGACACCCACATGGATAAACTGATGCAACTCACCACTCTAGGCATCCACTTTTTCCAAAACCAAGGGGTCCCCATACCCCCACATATCACAACATCCATGTAGGCTCACATCACAATACAAATAGTAGGAAAACAAACATCAGATCAACTGGTCTCTTTGCCCTTAAACAAGACATCCATCCTTTTATCATAACGTGCTCTGAAGGCATCAAATCACAAGGCACTCGGCCTTACAAGTATGAGGGTAACTCAAAACCCTACTATGAATTATATTTTATCAAAAAAAAAGATCATTAATCAATCATGATTTAACCTGTTCATTAATAGTAGGATCAAATAATGGGTAACCTAAATGTAAATCTTTCATAGTTAGGACAAATTCATTAAACATGATTACTATATAAATTTGATTAACATAAAATTACAACAACCACAACCCGATTCATTTACATTCTACATTATATTTGTCAAAAAATTACAATTAATCCCAGTTTACATTATTTACCAGTTTCCATAAATACAGTCATGCTAAACAAGGAAAGCATAGATATCACACGATCTATAAAAACATGAGGCAATAACATACGATCGATACCAATTGATTTAACCAGTTAAAATGTTTATTATGTCCATTCCATTGTGGTCTATTGGATAAATCATGATAAAACTAATATTTCATGTAAAATAATAGAGAAGCAATGATTACCCTACCTCAGAAGGTACATGACGTTCTTTATAAGAGAATGATGTTAACAGTGGATTATGATCTCCTCCCCCATGACAAATGCATCCAGATGAGGATGCCATGACATGATCGCGCCAACCAAATCCCATGAAAACTACATTATAAGGATGGAGATCCCATGGAAAAAATGTAATGTAGAAAAGGAAGAAGGTGGATCAATGAAAAAAAATAAGAAAAGAGGTAAATCATAACTTATATCAATGATGGATTGAAACTTTCCTCTTTCTCAAAAATAGGGGGTGTCCATGAAGTAGGAAAAAATGTAAAGGGTGAAACGATCCAAAAATTATGTTTAGATCATGCCACACATATGTGAAGAAGGAAAGGCTCGAGCATCTCTCATTGGGGAACAAGAATGTAGAACAATTGTGGATGATATCTCATCCCTTTATAAGATATAAAGGAGTAGCATTTTAAGATACAATGTATTTTCCATTAAAAGAACATTACATTAAACCATGCAGTTTGACATTGAAAAGGCATACAAAGTCTTAGGAGAATTAATATAAGAGTTATTTACTTTGAATAAGCATTAAATATTTTAAAACAAGGCCTTGAATGCATTTTACATCAAATAAAATGTTAAAGGGGAAAAAATGAAGGAAGCTTTAAACATTGTACACCTACTGTTGCTAGAAACACCTTTCACATCTATCTCACTGACACCGACAACACTATTCACAAAAAGACTCACTGACAATGATGTCATTGTCCACAAAGTGACTCACTGACACCAATGGAACTATTCCCAGAATGACTCACTGAAACAAATGAAATTGTTCAGAGAATAACTCACAGACACCAATGGAACTATTTATAAAATGACTCACCGATGACATTATTCCCATCTGTCTCACTAATGACACTGTTCACATCTGTCTCATAGACTCTGATGATACTATTCAAAGAATGACTCACCAAAACCGATTGCACTGTTCATAGAATTACTCACCGACAGAGATGGAACTGTTTACAAAATGACACACTGACACTGATGGTACTACTCACAAAATGACTCCCTGACACCGATGGAACTATTCCCAAAAATAGAAATTTGAAAATGTATTGGGGAAAAGTCACCTTTTCCTCCTAGAACACCATCAGCATTTGATTTCAGCAAATTAATGGAAGAGAGATGTCTGATCCATTACATCAAACACCTCTCAAAACATTTTCATCATCGAGAATTCAAAACCAATATAAAAGAAAATAGATAATGAGTCCAAAAAACCACCCATCAAGATACCACCCAAAAGAGTAAAATCCACAAGAACCAACAAAATTAATCTATTTCATTAACAAAAATGTTGTACAACTAGAAAGAAAACATACTTACATGAGAGAATTAGACATCAAACAACTCTGGATACTGATCATGTATCTGTGACTCACATTACTAAGTACTCTCCTCCACACCACCATGTCACCACAAGACATGAACCAAGGGGATTGAATGCCCATGAAACACCTATTATTTGTGGTATTATGTATCCATAGGCTTCTCATCGAAGGTCGATTCATGATCAACATTGATATTTCCAAAATCGACAATGTGAGAGTCACTATAAAGATAACCACCATGTTTTGATACATGAAAAACATCATGTATTGTCATTATATGTGGGGGAAGAGCTACTCGATATGCCAAGACTCCAACACAAGACAATACCTAGAATAAACCAACAAACTAGGGAGAAAGCATACTCTCATGACCAATCCTTTGATTCCAATAATGGAAAGTCACCTTTAGAAACACATGATCCCTAAAATCAAACTCCAATGCTCTTCTCCTTTTATCGCAAAATGATTTATGACAATCCTGTGTTGCCTTCATCCTCTCATGATTCACATTAACCATCTCTGTAGTATTCAGAAATAGTTCAAGATAAAGAATTGTGGACTCTTAGACCCAAGTGTATCATAGTGGATAATGTAAAGGCTGACCATAAATTCTTCAAACGACACCATATAGATGGTGGACTGAAAACTATTGTTCTATGAGAACTATACCAGGGGTAATTTCTTCATCCACGAAACTCCAAAATCCAGGACACAAGAGCACAGCATGTATTCAAGAGTCTGGATGGTCCACTCTGTCGGACCGTCCATCTATTGTTGAAATGAAGTACTAAGGCATACTTGAGAACCAAAAGACTTCCAGATAACTCTGCACACCCTAGAGGTAAAACGAGGATCTCAATCAAAAATGGTCATCCTGAGGACTCAGTGGAGTCTCGTCTTCTCCTCTAGATAATTCCTCGGCAAAAAATTCACTGATATCAACTCCTTGATCTCTATAATGTTGGATTATTTGGATAAAGGATTCACTACTACCAAAATAGCATCATGTAATACGTGAGATCGTGGTTAAATAGTAACAAAGATTATTGAGATGTCACCACACTTCCAATGAGGAATATCTAATGTCTTGGGAAAACCACTGGGGACATGGTGGTCGACTGTCTCCTTTCGTAATACCAAACATCAAGACACAACTACAAAAAAGCATAATTCTTCCAAGACCTCCAAAACTAATTCCTCAAAGATTGGTAAATCATTGTCATGCTATGATGTACAGCTAAATGAGAACATTCGAACTCTCTGAGAAAAATCTCACAGAATGAAAAAGAGAAAAAAATACTTCCCAGCTACAACACTTGTTGTTTTTCATCCTCAGACCAACCATTTGGCAGCTCACCACAATCAAATCGGTCATTCAAAACCTCCACCTCAAGATCCCCCAACTGGGACTCTTCCACCTACTACACAATAGATGACTGGATGCTCATTTGAAAAAGACATCATCGTCCCCCTACTTCTCCCAAATCGGGATTTAATGATCAAAATTATTCCATCACTATCCATGAATCACTATATACATAGACAACATCAGTACACAACTTCCTAATCAACACATCAGCTACTACATTCCATTTTCTTTGGGTATATGTGATTTAAAAGTCATATTCCTATAAGAACTCCATCCACTGACATTACTGTATGTTAATGTCACATTGGGAGAAAACATACCTCAGGCTCTAATGATCGGTGAAAACCACAAAATTCACTTCAATGTGGTATTGCCTCTACAAATTTACAGAAAAAAATGGAATCCAACTCAATATCATGGGTGGAATAGTTACAGTCATGAGGATGCAACTTTCAAGACCAATAAAAAAACTAAACACTACTGAATTAGAACACCTCCTAACCCCAAATTCAAAGAATCTTATAAAACATCTAAATGAACTCCCATAGATGGAAGACAAAGAACTGGAGCACATAACAACTTCTCCTTCAATTACTCAAAAGCTTCTTGACACTAATTAGTCCACAATGATGCTTGATGCTTCTTATTCATGGTGTTCAGAGGAGTCAGAACCCAGGAGAAATTTGCTACAAACCTCTTGTAGCAGCCTATGAGCCCAAGGAAACTTCAGAACATGGAAACTATATAGGGGATTCCCATGAAACAAATGCTTCTATATCTGATGGATTCACACCTACTCTCAGATGGGACACCACATTCCCAACGAAACAAACTTTTCAAGCCCAAAAATCACACTTCAAAAACATCCCAAATAGCATATGTTGATGTGGAACACCCAAAATGCATGAATATTCGTTGCATGCTCCTTCTCAGACATGGAGTACACAAGGATGTCATTGAGGATAACCAAAACAACATATCCAGGAATTCACAAAACACAACGTTCATCAAACCAATGAACACAACTAGAGAATTCATCACATTTAACGGCATTACAACAAACATATAATGCCCATAAAAACAACAAGAAGTTGTTTTCAAGATATCCTCATCCTTTACATTCATATGATGATACCCTGACCACATGTCGATATTTGGAAACCAAATTTTATCCTTAATTTGTTTTTATAATTCATCAATCCGTGGAAGAGCATAGTAATTCTTCACTGTCACATTGTTTAGGTGATCATAATTCAAACACAACAGAAAAATTCTTCCATCCTTCATTAGGAACAAAACAAGTGCACCCCACGATGACACACTTATCCATAAACAACAACACTGTAATATACCATTATGTTATATACGTAGCTTCTGTAGGATAGGAGGGGTCATCCTATAGGGAGACATAGAGATATGATACACTCAAAGTTGTAGATAAATCCCAAATTTGATCTCTCATCTACGGGGTACAGATTGAACCTCTTCTGGAAAGACATCAGGGTAATCATCTACGAACCTTGGAATATCAAATTGATTAACCTCCAATGACATCAAGATGAGATCAACCATCATGGATTATAAGAACAAAACATGCCTCTGCCCCATCCAAGGGTCTTGCTCACCAACAAACACCACCGTCTATTCATCAGCATTGAAGAACACCACCTATTTCTCAAACAAATAAACAGAATACTACACATAATACAACCAATCCATTATAGGGATGAAATCATATGGTTTTAACCGAAAACATTTGAAATCAACCAAAGGGTTGTGTTACCCCATATCTAGCTCACAATTTCTACATATTTCAAACAAGTCGGCTTGACGTCCAACTAGCATAGTAAATGAAAAGGGAACATGAAGCCTATCTACCTCAAGTCCAAATGCATGGAAAAGTGAATGAAATATGATGCAATGTTCCACTCCTAAATCAAACAAGGTATACACCCATGTCGAAAACAAGAAAAGGGTATCTCGAACGTCATCGGTCTCACCTAGCGTTTGCAATGCTACATCAGGAACCTGGCCAAGACCTCCTAAACGACCTCTATGAACCTGATGATGACCACCACCATGTCCATGAAATTATCTCTATGGATGATATGTATCATAGGGAAATCCTCTTCCTACCCCATCTTCCCTATACTGATCAAAAGCTGTGTAACCAACGGTTTCTTCTTCCGTTGGAACTACCTCAATGGAGGAACTTGTAGGGGAACTCCTAGTGAACGATGATTTCTCGGAATGACCAGGAACTCTCACTACGGATGAACTCTGCCTCCCCAAAAAACAGGTTCTTGATCCCTTGGCATGTGACTGAGAGCCGCTACCCCTAGTGAAACACGATGCTGAGGGCTGGGACCTACCCCTGCCGAACATGAAATCTTATGCCCTGGAAATTAGGAACCCTAGACCACCACATTACTTTGTGAAGAATCATTACGACTCCCCTATCATGATGATCAAGTTATGGACAATTTCCTCTTGATGACCTCATACATTTCCAGTACCTCAAGATATGACTTTCGCATGAACGGGATGACCTGGTACTAGATCTCTGGTCGTAAATCCTCCTTGAAATGACTCTCCCTGGACTCTTCATCTGACAACTGGTCTGAAGCATATCGTAAAAGGTTTATGAAATAGATTCCAATATCTCACACAATTGAGCTCCCACATCTAATTGTAAGCTTCTATTGAATACTGGACTCCATCGTATTCAATTAATGAAACTCGACTATGAACTAATCTTGGAACTCCTCCCACGAGATCACTAACTCCTTGAAATCCATGATGAAAAAGAACCACCACTTCCTCACTACTGCAAGAAACATAATAATAACCAATGAAACCCAGTGCTACTTTTGATCAGAGATTGAACTAAATGTTATCTCATCCTCCTCCAACCAGTCTTATGTGACTGCATCTGAATCATATCCCACTTACTTATGTAGACTCTGGTGCTGAAACTCTTAGAGTGTCCTCCTCCATGTGTTGTCATCATCAACAACTATCGTACGGTGATCTACTGCTATATCCTATGGGACATCTTCTGGATGAACCTGATGAGCACATTGACATGGATCCATACAATCAAAATAAAAGACAGATATAGATCTTAAACCTAGAATATAGATGACTCAACATTAACTAATTAGTTTTTTTCTATTATTCATTTCATGTTTAACTATCTTATGGTCTACCAATTCAATAACATGCATAAAGAAGATAGATTCATGATCCATTCCTTGGTTTTACCCTGATTCCATTATCACCTCATTTAGTATCCATTGTAAACGTAAATGTACATGAACCAGATCATAGGGCCCCAAAAATGTCTATGTCTCATCTAGTATCCATTGTATCATATCTTTTTAAACACGAGTGACACTATTTCCCTACAAACATATGCAAACTAACCTATTGTTAACACCAAAATCCTTACTCGATGTATCATATATCGAGAATTATACCTCAAGACATTGCATCCCATACACCGAGTAAGGATCCTCCTGGCATCACAGTCTATACACATTACACATATTGTAGTCCATATGAAGCCATATCCATAATATATATGTGTGAAAAACCACAATCCATTAAAACACTCTACAAAAATATATATGGAAAACTAACCATTATTCCTACCAGAACATGAAACTACAAAGAGAAGAGAGTAGGGCTAGAGGGGGTAGTCAGCTGTCTATCCTCCCACCAGAATGTTGGGGAATACATGAAATCCCCTAGGTCTTAGAATCTCCAAGGTTTATTTTTCCCTAACTGATGGGGTTTATTAGCGTACATAAACATAAAAAGTATAGAATAAACTATTTCTAAGAACCACACTATGGGACAAACCTAATCTTAAACTCTACTGCAGCTAAAATCTCCAAGACTCTTGTCTACATCTTCTAAGACTCGGTATCCTACAATCACAAAAACATTTAAAGGGATTTAATACATTACATCATTACCTTTTTACTAGTTTAAATTCAAGTTAATTATATCTTTAAAAGTTAATTAAAAATTAAATATTCTGTATTATATTTCATTTCCATAACAACCTGGATCCATAGTTCCTTTAAATTGTAACCTCAAAATTGCATCACATCAAGCTCCTACCCCATATGTTAACATCAATTATTCAATAATTAATTAACAACTTTATTACATTCCCATATTCCCAGGAATTCTAGAAAAACATTATAATCTACCAAGCATTATGGGATCAACATGTAGAGTAGGTGAAGTACCCATTGAGTATTTTCCAACTATAGCATGAGAGATGACCAATTTATCCTTGAGAAGCTATACACAGAAGGAATGTGGCATACCCCACGTTTATTCACCTATTTTTGGATGTGGGGAAATCTATACCATATTTTTTGAGATGTGGGGAAGGTAAAGAAGATAATGAACCAATGAGATTTATTACACATCTGAGAATTCACATCTAACACATTTCATCTTCTCTAGATCCCCCCTCCCCTCACCCAATACCAACACGTATAAACCGATGCATCTCACCAATCTAAGAATCCACTGTAGCAATAAACAATTGGCCTTCCTTCCCCAACAAATAACAACAACCATCCATGATCAAATCAAAACACAAATAGTAGGAAAACAGGAAATCATATCAACTGCGCTCTTATCCCTTAAACAAGGCTTAAAGACTTTAAAAATGATGAGCTCTCAAGGATCCAAAGCACAAGTCACTTGACCATACAAGCAAGAGGGTAACTCCAAACTCTAATAAGAATTATCTTTTATCAAACAACCATTATTTAATCCATATTTACATAATTGGTTCATTAATAGTAGGATCCAATTATGGTCAACAATAACAGAAATATATCATTGTAATAATAAATTGAATAAACATTCTTACAGCATCAATTTGATTAACATCAAATTACAACAATTATAATCTAACTCATTCACATACGTATTTATATTTGAAAAATAATTAAAATTAATCCCAGTTTACATTCTTTACAAATTTCCATCAAGAATGACATGCTAAACAATTAAATCATAGATATTAATCTATCTAAAAAAAGAAGAGTTCATAACATACGATCAATACCAATTATTTTATCTCGTTCAATTATATATTATATCAATTCTACTGTGGTCTAGTGTCCAAATCAGGAAAAATCTAAGATTCCATGAAAAATAATAGATAAGAAACAAATCCCAAAACTCAATAGATTATTGACGTTATTTATAGGAGAAAGATCCACACATTGGATTTTGATCTCCTCCCTAGTGAAAACACTATCAACACAAGGACTCCGCGACACGACCGTACTAACTGACACCCAATAAAAATCCATTAGAAGTAAGGAGATCAGATGTAAAACATGAAACGGAGAAATGGAAGAAAAAAGATGAATGCATAGACAAGAAAAAAGCAATATAATACATTTTATCAATGACATATTGAAACATGCTGCTTGTTCCAAAATTAGGGGTGCACGTGTAGCACGAAGGAACGTCAAGGGGGAAATGATCCAAGGATTAATGTTTGATCACACTGATCCTATGGGATGAAGAAATAGTTTTAGAATCTCTCTCTATGGAACACGGAAGTAGATCATGGGAGGAAGGAATCTCATCCCTTTAAAATATTTATGATACTAGTAGTTTAAGATTTTCTAGATTTTCCATTAAAAAAGAATTGAATTTACCCATGTGGATGGACCATGTAAAGGCATCCCAAGACTTATGAAATTTATTATAGGAGATTTGAAATATTAATAGGCCTTAAATACCTTAATAAGTCATTGAATGCATTTAACTTAAAATAAAACGTAAAAGGGGGAAACTGTAGCAAGCTGGAAACACTACACACCTATCATGGATGGAAACACTGTTCACATCTATCACACCGATGCCGATGACACTGTTCACCAAAAGTTTCACCGAAACCAGTGTCACTATTCACAAAATGACTCACCGAAATAGATGGAATAGTTCATAGAATGACTCATTGACACTGATGTCACTATTCATAGAATGAATCACTGACACCGATGACACTGTTCACAAAATGACTCATCGATGAAACTATTCACATTGATCTCAACAATGAAACATTTCACATCTGTCTCACTAAGACCGATGTATCTATTCACAAAATGACTCACTAACACCAATGAAATTGTTCACAGAATGACTCACCAACAAAGATAGAACTATTCATAGTAGGACTCACCGACACTAATGGAACTATTTACAAAATGAGTCACCAACACCGATGAAACTATTCAGAAAATTATTCACAAACACCAATGGAACTGTTCACATAAATAGAAATTTTAAAATGTATTGGGTATAAGTCACCTTGACCACACAAAAAACCTCAGACACTAGTCTGTAGAAAAGGAATGGACATGATAGGTCCGTACCATTACATAATATACCTATCAAGAACATTCTCTTACTCTAGAATTAAATACAAAACTAAAAGGAAATAGATTAGGGGTTTGCACAACCATCCGTTGAGATACCTTTAAAAAGATAAAAATCAGTAAGAAGCATCTAAATAATTCCATCTCATAAACACGAAAGCTCAAAAACCACAATGTGAATATAGTTACATGAAAATAGTTAAACACCCAACAAATATGGGTACTGATCACATATAAATTACTCACATTCCCAGGTACTCTCCCCCCTGAAAGCAATCCAAGGAAATAGAACGCATGTGCAACACCATCTCTTTGTGGTCTTTGATCTCCACATGCCTCTACTCAAAGGACCCACCAAAATCAACATCAATATCTCACACATCAATTATGTGACAGTCATCATGAACATAAAATTGAAGCTACGACAAATGATGAACATCATGTATCTGGCTAATCTGCAGGAGAAGTGCTTCTAGATACTCCACAAATCCAATAGAAGACAACACCCCAAAAGGCCCATAAAATGGGGATTAAATATTACTCCCACGAGAAATCCATCACTACCCATGATGGGGAGGAATCTTATAAAACACGTGATCCACAAAATCAAACTCTAAATGTCTTATTCTTTGACAAAAATACGATTTATAATGATCTTTTTCTATCATCATCGAAAAAAATTACCTGATCTTTCTCTATCATATTATTCACTAGTTCCAGTTCATGAATAGCTAAATCTATTACCCCAGTCCAGCACAACGGAGAATGTAAATTTTCCATACATTGCTTTCAACAGTGCAATACCAATGTTTGAGTGAAAACTGTTGTTTTAAGAAAACTCCACCAAGGATAAGTTCCTCATCCATAAACCTGTAAATTCTGAGACAGAATAGAACAAAATGTCTTTAAGTGTATGGATGGTCCCCCCTATCTAACCATCCATATGTGGAATAAATGGTTTGATCAGGCATTGATGATAACCAAAATCATGTTGGAGACCTCTCCACACCATAGTGAATAAACGAGGATGTCGGTAAAAAATGATCATCCTTGGGAATCCGAGGAGTCTCAACACTTCCTCAAGATAATCCCTAGACAAAACATGCACTTATTTCAACTCCTTGATCACTATAATGAGGGATGATTTTGTTAAACGATCTACTACCTGCCAAATATATTGTTTCCTCCTTGAGATTGTTGTAAACCAGTAAAAAATTCAATTGATATGTCCTCCCAATTCCAATGAGGAATATCTAATGGCTGGATAAAACAACGAGGGACACAGTTGTCAGACTTCACCTTCAAAAAGAACATACAACGAGACAGAAACTCCAGAACTAAATGATTTAGCCTAGACCACCAAATCTAAGTCCTCAATACTTGGTAAATATTTTTAATGCCAGGATGTATAGCTAAAGTTGAACTATGGAACTATCTGAGAAATGCATCATGCATTGACATAAGAAGAAAAATACATTCCTAATACAACACTCAGTGTTGTTTGTACTCAAAAGAACCATCATGGGCCACACCACAAACAACTCAGTCTCTCTAGAACTCCTCCTCTAGATCCTGAACTGGGACTCTACCACCTGCAACACTAGAGATGACTGCATGATCATATGAAAAAGAAAACCTATGCACCCAATTTTTCTTATATGGGAATGTAATGCTGAATGTTCTTCCTCTACTCTCCATGAATAACAAGATTCATGCACTTCTTCACTACACAACTTACTACTTAGTGAATCAGATACAAAATTCTCCATTTCATGGGTATATGATATTTCAATGTCATATTCCAATTTTAACTCAATCTACTGACGTTTCTAAAAGATCATTTCATGTTTGGGAGAAACCATACCTCATGATCTTATGATTGGTGAATTCCACAAAATGCTCTCCAAAGAGGTTATGTGTCCACAACATCAGAGACAACACCAATACTAAAAACTCAAGATCAAGGGAGGCATAATTACGTTCATGGGGATGAAACTGATGAGACCCATAAAAAACAACTTATCTCTTCTACATCATAACACATCCTAACCCCATGTGTAATGAATCGAAGAAAAAAATCAAAATATACTCCTTGTGCTCGAAGAAAATAAACTGGAGAACTTACTAAATTCTTATAAATATACTAAAAAATTCCCTAAAACTGATCAGTCCAAATGAAAGCTTTAGCTTTCCAAGAAAATTCTATCATAGAAATCGCAACCTAAGAGAAATTGTCTATGAACCTCCTGTTGTATCCGGCGAGGCCAAGGAAAATTCGCACCTCTACAACTATCATGGGGGATTACCAAGATAAAACTACTCCAATCATAGACTGATCCACAGATAATCCCTCTTGGGATACCACAGTCCATAGGAAATGATCTTTTCAATACCAAAACACACACTTAGATAGTGTCCCAAATAGCTATTGTTGACAAAGAACTCCCAAAAAGGCATGCAAATTCTCTTTCATATCCTTCTCATACATGAAGTACAATGGATGTCATCGAGTAAAACCACCACAAACATATCCAAGAACTCAAAAAAAACATTGTTTTCATCAATATCATGAACATATAAATATCATTCATCACACTGAACCACATTACAAACAAACATGAAATGCTCAGGACGACAACAGAAATCAGTCTTCATGATATCCTCTTCCTTCACATGCATTTGAGGTTATCATGACCACATGACGATATTTGAGAACCAACTTTTACACTTTAGTTGATCGAATAAATCATCAATATGTGGAATAGGATAGTAATTCTTCAATATCACATTGTTTATGCGATGATAATTGATACACACCTTCAAACTGTTGTCAGCCTTCTTCACAAACAAAACTGATGTAACCCATAGTGAGACAATTGGATGAACATCACCACACTATAATAGACCATCAAGATGTATATGCATCTCCTGTAACTCAGAAGGGGACATCATATAGGATTCCATATAGATAAGAGACACTTCTATATAGAGATCAATCCAAAATTTGATCTATTATAGAGGGGGTAATTGTACAACCTCTTAAAGAAATACATCAGTGTACTCTTCTATAACCTTGGGAAACTAAAACTGCTGAACCTACAAAAAAACCGTAACCAACTCATCTATCATGCATGGTGAGGATTGAACATGCATCTGACCCATTTGAGGGTCTTCCTTACCAACAAACACAACCTTCTCTCTATAATCATCGAAGAACACCACCTATATCCAATACAAATCTCCAATATCCTACATCGAATACAACCAATCCATGATGAGGATGAAATCATATGGTTTTATATTTAATCATATTCATTATACCCATGATTGGTGCTTCCCCAGCACTAGCTCACAGTCTCTACATACTTCAAACAAGTTAGCTTGACCTCTAACTGGCGTATTCAACGCCAGGGGCCCTGGAAGCCTCTCTACTTCATGTACCATGTAATGGAAAAGGGTATGTGATATGAATGAGTTTGTCACTAATAAATAATACCACACATAAACCCTTGTATTAAACAAGAAAAGGGTACCTCAATCGATGTCTTCCAAATATACTGCTGTCAATGCTAAATCATGAAGCTGACCACAACCACCTCCATGGCCTCTATGACCCTGATGAAGACCACCACCATGTAGACTATATAATCTATAAGGACTGGGAGCATAATTGGAATATCCTATACCTACCCCATATGCTCTTTACTAATCTAAATATGGTGTAACATGCTGCTGCTTCCTTGGCCAGAAATGCCACCATAGAGGAACCTAGAGCAGAACACCTTGTGCATGAGGATTGGTCTGAATGGTCAGGCAGTCACAATAATGATGACCTCTCCCTCCTCAGGAAAAACAAGTTCCAAATCCCTTGGCGTAGGACTGATAGTCTCTACGCGCAGAGAATCAATATGCTGACAGCTGGGACCTACCCTCGTCCGAACAGAAAATCATCTTCCCTGTAAATTGGGAACCATGGACAACAAATCTTTTTCGTGAGAAATCATGATGAATATTATCTCTTGATGATACGGTTCAAGAACTTTTCCTCTTGATGACCTTTAACATTTCCAGCACCTCAAGATATTTATTCATAAGGAACATAGTGACCATGAACTAAATCTCTAGTCGAAAATCCTCCTCGAAATGCCTATACCTAGCCTCCTCCTATGGAAAATGATCTGATGTTAATTGTAAAAGGTTGAGGAAATCGATTCCTAACCCTCACACAATGGATCTCCCCAATCAATTGGAAAGAATCTCAAGGAGGCTAGACACTGTCATGGTCAATGAAATATACTCAACATGGAACTAGTCTCGAAACACCGACCTTGATATTGAAAACTCCTTATGATCCCTGAGGAACAAGAACCACCACTTCCTCGATGCTCCACGCAACATCGTCACAACCGAAGACACCCAATGCTCATTATGAGAACATATAAAACTAAAGGCTAGCTTAGCATCCTCCAACCAGTCTTTCATGACTACTTCTGAAACAAATCCCACATACTTCTATAGAATCTATAGCTGAATCTCATGGAGTGTCCTCCAAATGTCATTGTCATCAACATCAACCCTAAGACGATCTTCTAGAACAACCAAATAGACATCATCTTTACAATCCTATCGAGGATGTTGATCTGGATCCATAATAGAAAAATAAAAAATAGTTAGAGCTCATAAACCTAGAATATGGAAGACTCAACATTAACTAATTAGTTGTTTTAAATTATTCATTTTAGGTTTACATATCCCAAGTTCTACCCATTCAAACACAAGCACAATGAAGAATAATTCATGATCCTTTCCTATGTATCTACCCTCCAACCAGTACCACCTTGTTTAGAAGCCATTGTAAAATTAAAGGTCCATGCCTCAGATCACCAGGGGCCAAAAATTCCAATTTCTTGGCAGGTCTCCATTATTTACATTACTTGCAAAACATGACTAACACTATTATCCTACCAACCCATGTAGCCTCACTTGTTCCTAAAATCATACTCCATCTTATCCCTCAACCAAAAAATTGATACCACTCTCCTATGACCCCCTCCCCTCAAGTTGTACCCCTCATTGGCGGAAATATGAGAAGAGAGATAATGACCCCTGGGTCCCACCACTAGTAGGACCCAGTTAAGCGACTTGTATGATGGGTATACTAAACACTCAAATGGGAAGCATTGCCCTCTAAGAGTACACATGTGAAAGAAAGAGATAAGACACTCACAAACCAACTATTACTTAGACATCAATATCAAATAAATCCTATGTACGCATTTGTAATTTCATGCTTGAACTAATACAACTGAAAGGAAAAACTACTAGTATACATGGAAGGTAAAAAAACAGTAACCACAAATCCCAAACAACTCCTACAACCCCATGTTAGTAGTAACCAGCATGATCTCCCACCTTCTCCATGTTACCTGGAAAATACTTTGTACATATGTAGGGTGAGTATAATAGTATTCTCAATATGATCCTACCTATACTCTCCTTTGAAAAAGTAAATAAATCATTCAAAAGCAATGTGAACAACAAGTGAAACTAACTCTTCAGCTAAATAGGCACACTAAGTTCCCAGCCTCACCATGGATACTCTCACCATGTATCGCATACAAGAGCATATAATATAATAAATAATATCATGTTTATATTTCTACTACATCCCAAGTAGTTTGCCTATTTTTTCCAACATCACACCTCCAAATCATCTCTCTCTAAAAAGAATTTCCTGCAGACACCTAGGTGAAGCACCACGACATGCCCCCTGTGCTACAAACCCACCACATCCACATAACCAAAGTGACCAGGTAGTTCCTAGGATTCACCACCGCTCTCATAATGTGTATCATACATCGATAATTATAGCTCAAGCCATTATAACCCATACACTGAGTAAGGATCATCTAACCATCACAACCTATAAAAGTTACACCTATAGTATTCCATGGGAAAATATATATTGAATATATGTGTGTGAATAACCATAGGACAATTCATCCCACTACATAAAAATATAGGGAAAATTTACTATCATTCCTTCCAGCACAGGTAACTACCAAGAGAAAAGAGCAGCATCAAAGGGGGTAGTCAGCCATCCATCCACCCACCAGAATGTTGGAAAAAACATCCCTAGTTCTCAGAATCCTCGGGGTGTCAGTTGTACCAACTGATGGGGTGAAGTAGTATATTGAAACACACAAATTTCAGAATATAATATATCTCCCAACCACACTATGTGAAAGAACTAATTTAAAATTAACTGAATCTAACATGTCTCATACACTTGGCTGACACTGCTAAGACTATGTGTCATATAAGCACACAACCATATAATGTGATTTATTACATTACTCTATTCCCTTATTATCAGTAAAAATTAACGTTAAATAACAATTTAAAAATTAATTAACAATTAATTATTCCACATTTTATGTCATTGGAATCACAACCAAGATCCACATTTCCCATAAATTGCAACCTGGTCATTGCATCCCAACAATATCCAACCCCATGTGTTGGCATCATTTATTAAATCATTTATTAACAAAAATATTTCCTTCCAATATTCCCATGAATTATAGAAAAACATTCTAATCTACAATGAACTAGGGGCTCAACAAGGTCAGTAGGTAAACTACCCATCGAGTCTTTGCAACCTATAACCAGACTAAAGACCCATCCATCATCAAGAATCATAACATGGAATTCACGTGGGATACCATGTGCATCATCACCTCTTTTTAGTAGGAGGGTATGAAAGTCCATTTACCTTGAGAAGTCGGTAATGTAAAGTAGATAAACAACCAAAATGATTCATCAAGCATTTGAACATTCATATCCAACATGTTTCATAATCTCTGATGTCCTCTCTAATGGCCACATGCATAGAAAGATGCATCTCTCCTCTCTAGGAATCCACTGCTGCAACAACCAATGGACCTCCCTGACCCCACATATCACAACGACCATCCAAGCTCACATCACAACACCAAAATTATGAAAAAACATTATATTAATTGGGTTATTAGCCCTTAAACTAGTCATTCAGACATTAAACATAACAATCTCTAAAGGCTCCAAAGAACATGTCACTTGAACTTACAAACAAGATGGAAACTATGAACACTAAAAGGATTAATTTTTCTTCTTCAAAAAACCTGTTATATAATCCATCTTGAATTAACTTGTTCATTAATAGTAGGATCGAATAATGGGAAACCTAAATTGAAGCTATCATAGTTATCATAAATTAATTAAACATGCTTACTTCATCAAATTGAATAACATTAAATTATAACAACAACCACCAGATACAATTAAATTTCTCTTTATCTTTGAGAAATAATTACAATTAATCCTGTTTTATGACCATTACCATTTTTCATCATGAACAACCAGCTAAAAAAGGAAATCATATATATCACGCCTTCTAGAAAAACAAGAATCAATGACATACGATCATTACCAATTGATTTATTTGTGTCAAATATATATTATCTCAATTTGGTTATGGACTAGTGGATAAATCATGTTAACTCTAATATTGTATTTAAATTAACAAAGAAGAAAAAATTCGCCAACATGTAATGGTTCTTTGACGTTATTTATAAGAGAGTGATCCACACAATGGATTATGACCACCTACCCCGTGACAACTACATCCACCTAGGGACACCGCGGCACGACCACACCATCCTACACCCATGAAAGCTCCATTAGAATCATGGAGTTCACATGAAAAACATGGTAAGGAGAAAAGGAAGATGTAGGATCCATGAAAACAAAAGAATAGTGGAAATTCATACTTTCTATCAGTGAAGGATTGGCACTTGCTGCTTTCACAAAAACACATGGTGTGTAAGAAGAAGTATGAAACTTATAGGGGGAAACAATCCAATGATGAAGGTTCGATCATTCCACTACTATTGGAAACAGAACGGTTCAAGAATCTCACATAGGGAAACAAGAAGGTATTACCAGGGAGGATGATATCTAGTCCCTTTAAAAGACGTAACATAGTAGCAGTTTAAGATATGATGGATTTTCAATTACAGAAGGATCACATTAAACCATCTGGTTTGGCCATGTAAAGGCATCCCGATCCTTAGGAAAATTAATATATGAGTTATGGGCCATGAATTTCCCTTAAAATACCTAAAAATAAGGCCTTTAATGCATTTTACATTAATGAAAATGTTAAAGGGGAAAATGTATGAAGTTTGAAACACAATACACTTACCGTTGCAAAAACACTATTCACATCTATCTCACTGATGATGATGATATTATTAACAAGGTGGATCAACAACACTATTGTCACTGTTCAGAAAATGACTCACCAACACAGATGTAACTTTTCACAGAATGACACACCAACCCCGATGGAACTATTCACAAAATGACTCACCGTCACCAATGGGACTGCCCAGAAAATGAGTCATTACTTACCCTTTTCACATATATATCCCCAAAACTAATGGCACTATTCACAAAATGACACACCGACACTAATTAATCTATTCATAGAATGACTCACCGACCCTGATGGAATTGTTCAAAGAATGACTCACTAACACTCATGGAACTCTTAAAAAAATGAATCACCAACACTGATGACTCTGTTCACAAAATGACTCACTCACACAAATTGAATAGTTCAAAAAAATAGAAATTTGAAAAGTGTTGGGGATAAGTCACCTTGAAATTCCAGAATACCGTAGACATTTTCTTTCAGCCAATAAATAAATCGAATCAGTCTGGGCCGTTACAATATCTTTGAAAATGATACATGATATTAATATGGATAATCCTAGAATGACTTATAGGATTTTTGATAAATATTTTAAACACTAGTATAATTACATTATATGTGTATACTATTAAAATATAGTCCAAAGTCTCTGAGAATATTCTTTAATGACAATTCCTATGCACAAAAACTTCTAGGAGAAACACAGTCTTTATCTACAATTGAAGGGGAATAAGAGTGTTGTTACTTACCTGACCATGATACTAATTATTTTCTTAAAAATTTATAGGTTTATGAAGTTATTTTTCAATATAATATTCATCCTCCAATGTTAGAATCAGTATAAGGAACTAAATAAAATATTATTTTATAAATAAGATATTGAAAAATAGTTCCTTTTAAATATCAAAAAACTATTTTTAGCTGCTCTAAGAGTGGACATTATTAGATTTTACTAAAATCTAACAAATATAAATTCAGAAAATATAATGTCTCATCTACTATCCATAAAATATAATTAACTACATATCATACATCAATATAACTTGTTGTCAACTGGTTTTCCAGCTTCATCTAAATCCTGTTTTATATTAGTAAACAGAGGATTCTTATATACCTTTTTATTTTCCGCTAAAAATACTTTAATTAAAATATTAATATATATAGATTTATTTAAAACATTTCCAAATTCATTTTGGTAATCTAAAATCACAAAAAGAATATTTTCTCTTCCCTCAAACTCATTTCAAATTCACATTACATATTTTTTGAAAAGTCATTACATTTTTTTTATTTGTTGAACTAAAAATAACATCATCAACATAAATTAGTACTAATAAAATAATGAAGAAAAAATATTTCAAAAATAGTGTTGGATCATACAATGAAACAGTAAAAAATATTCAAATGAAAAGAAATTAATTTTTCATACCAAGATGTGGTTCCTGTTTAAGGCCATAGGATGATTTAGGTTGTTATAAAACAAAAGTTGGAATATGATTGTTTTCAAAACTAGGAGGTTGTTCAACATATACATCCTCCATTAAATATCCATTTAAAAATGCAAATCAAACATCAATATGATATAATTTAAAATTCATATTATATTCACAAGATAAAAGTATTCTAATGGATTCTAATATAGCAATAGGGTAAAAGGATTCATCATAATCTATAACTTATTTCTGATTGTAAACTTTTTTAAACAATATTTCATTGTTTAGGGTTATGATCCCTCAATCAACATTCTTATTTATATAGATCTATTAGGTTCATATTATAGGATAATAAGAATGTTTCTCTACTAACTATCAAACATTATTTGTTATGACTTTTTTTAGTTAGTATTGTATTTCTAACATCCAAAATTCATATTCGACGTCGTCTTCAAAAAAAAATGGGTTCTAACTAAGACAAAAAAGAAGAAAATTCAGCATGTTTTCCTAAATTTATTCATGTTTTAATTCTTATTTCTACATCTCCTAGGAAAATATTTAAATTATTGTTCATTAGGGTTCTAGACTTTCTAGTTATGACACATTCATGTTCTTATGTTTCATGTTATTCATAGCTATATTGAATTTTAATAATTTAATTTTCAAACTCATTTTTAGGGGATACAAGTGATATATTTTCAAATGAATCATTAATCTCATATGTTTGATATATATCTTTAATAAAAGGTTTATATTCAATGAACATCACATGATATGATTCATCAATAATCCTTGATTTTTTCTGAAATAGTATATATGTTTTATAGGTAGAAGAATAACAAAAAAATATTACATCATTAGTATTTGGATTGAATTTTCCATGGTTGTCCATATTATGAAAGATATATATCATTCATCCAAAACCTCTAAATAACATTACAATTTGTTTTATGTTATTAAAAATATAATTTTTTGTAATTTTAAAAATAGTTCTTATTATAAATCATTTCAGGATATAGAGGGATTTTCTTACAGCGTCTGCCCAAAAATAGTTAGGAAAATTGTATTCATTCAGTATAGTTGTTCCAAATTTCATGAAGAGTTCTATTTGTTCGTTAAAAAATTACATTTTGTAGAGGTGTTATTGGGGAAAAAATTTTGTTTAATACCTTGGATTGATAAAAATGAATTAAATTATTGATTCTTAAAATTACCACAATGATCCCTTCTAAGTGAAATAATTGTAAAACCTATTTCATTGTGGAAAATTTTGAAAAAGATTCCAAAAATAGTGAATACCTCACTTTTGAAATTTAGGAAGTACACCCAGGTAAATCAAGAATAATCATCAACTAAAACATAAACATATAATTTTCTTGCAAAACATTCTACTCTGGATGGTCCAAACTAATTCATGTGGATATGTTCTAATAGTTTAGATGTAAAATTTTGGTTGGTAGATTTAATGAATATTTGTGATGTTTTCTAATTTGGAATGCATCAAAGAATATATTATTATCAAATTTAAGACTATTTACATAAAACACTAGTCATTTATTATATAATTTATGTAAATCATATATAATTCAATGTCCAAGTATTCTTTTCCAAATCTTTTCACAATTTTCTTTGCAGTTATAAAATTCTCTATCTATTTGCATACCGATTTTAAAGCCAATGTATAATCATTTTTCGATATATGTGATCCAAATTTATGCAATTTATCTTTAAAAAATGTGCAGGAATTGTAAGGAAAATCATCATAAAAACTATCTTCCCAATGTTGATATATACTTATCAGAATATTATTTAGTCCATTCACATAAAGTACTTTTTTTATTGAGATAATGAATGGATCTCCAACAATTAAAAATATAACTATCATTCCATTTTTACATCCACCAAGAGTTACTATAACACCATTCATTTGTGTCAATGAATGGAAATTGAATGAATCTATACTAATGTGTCTTGAGAAGCCACTATCTACATACTATATGGAATTTTTATTTATGTGGCCCTTTTCCAGAAAATTAAAATAAATGAATGTTTATATTGGTACCCATATGTTTTGGGGTCTTGTAATGTTATTCATAAATGATATAGAAAACTAGTTTTGATTTATTTTTCCATATTTCATATCACTTTCTTGACACATAAATTTTAAAGAAACTTCCTTTTTAATACCATTGATTTGAGGATTTTTTAAATAATAGTTGTTAGTGAAATGTCATTTTGTTCCCCAATAATAATAGTTATAATTTTTTATTGGGCACACAATATTTTTTGAATAATTATAATTTCTCACCCTTTCTTCACATTCCAAATCATTCCCTTTTAATTAAATTATTTATGAGAATCTCATTTGAATTTTTTACTTTTGTAAAAGTAATTGCTAAACTTCTATAAGATTCCACTTCATACAATAATTATTTAATCCTTTTTTCACGATAAATAATATTTTTTGTTGATGATTTCAATTTTTCAACTATTTCATGATGTGGTTTTATAATAATACATATTTCATCCAAAATAACATTATGAATTTTTTTTAATGATTTATGATTCCTTAGTAATGAATCAAATTTATCTTCTACCATGGAATAGTAAAAAGCTAATTTATAATTTGATGAACTATTAGAATTAGAAGTGTAAGAGTAATAAGATATTATATTTTCTTTTTCCATAGCCATAAAGCCCAAATTGGATATTGGATTTTATGGAATATTACCAAAATCATATTTTGAAGAGCTTCTAGATTTTTTAAAAACACTCCATATTGATTACATGGATCTGTTTCATTTATGATCATAATCATCATTATTATAATATTTATTTTCTATCATCTTTATTTCATATTTTAATTGAGGGATACCAGATCTGATGTCACCCATCATTTTTTAATTCATAACATCTAACTTATATATGTTCATTCTCATTCTTCCTAAAAACATTTCTTCAGAAATTTTTCTTTATTTAGAATTAAAATAATTTCTATCTAACTGAGAAACATCCATTTCAGAATATGTGGAAACTGAATTTTTTTGTATGGTAGATTCTTGTTTTTTTATCATGATTCTAAGTGGTCATTTTCAGTGATGCATTTTATCTTTTCTCTATTATCTTGTGATCATCACCTTTAACATTTGTTTCATTTTTTTAAATCATTATAGTTCCAATAAATTCAATCATTTTCAAATTATTGAAAGTGGAAATTGAAAAATTACTGCTATTATTCCATTCCATTTTGTGGAAAATACATTATTACTTTTAGTGCTTGACCAAATTCAGTGATGTTATCACTCTATGATGTAATGTTTTTTACAATTTCTACTTAACATACATTCATCTCTAAGATTCTTTCACCAGAAAAATTTCTAAATGAATCAAATTTTAACATAGTAATAGAATATATCATCTGCCTAATATTGTTTGTTCCTTCATATACAACAGATATTATCATCCATATATCATAAGAT
The DNA here is from genome assembly GCA_963277665.1 of Viscum album. Taxonomy (NCBI): domain Eukaryota; kingdom Viridiplantae; phylum Streptophyta; class Magnoliopsida; order Santalales; family Viscaceae; genus Viscum; species Viscum album. Next base: position 980,025,134 of record OY728161.1, read on the forward strand.
ATAGGAAATTATCATAGATTATTGAACTCATTAGGACCATGTCCGCAGATAACAGAATTCATTTCTTTTGAATTGATATCATATTCAGCTTCTGTTTTAGTATTCCATGTCTCTAGTATACCAGGAATCACATAAAGAGTAATGATCTTCAAGTAGACATTAAATCCTCGAATCATAAAATATATATTAATTCATGATTTCCAATATCCAAAATTTATTCATTAAATAATGGATCATGAACCATATACATTTATTCTATGAGATCAACCATTTCAATAATCTTTGTATAGAAATTATTCATTTCAAAATGCTATAGATGTACTCAAAAGATCATATTTAATACCAATTGTTTGGTTGGAATTACACATAGTAACATAAGAGGAGGGGGGGTTAAATAGGAATATTCAATAATCTTCACTGATTATTACTTTTGACTCCCTTTGAGTTTTCTATATATATATAGTGTTTTAATATTTATGAAATATAACCATCGGATAAAAAAAACACCACAATTTGTAGTGGTTTAGGGAATAATGATTTCCTAGTCTAATCAACCATTCTATCTCTGTGTGATATTTGTGATTTTCACTATAATGGTCCCCTTATCAATAGACCAAAAATAATCATTGGACTGTAGGTAGTTGACATATTTTATAACAATTATAATCAAGAACTTCTTGTTCTTTTATAGGGAACCAATTATTCATATATTTGTATATGAAGCTGATATTTTAACCACCACTGAGTGTAAGTAGTATAAATTCTAGAAAATCAAAATGGATTTATTGGAAGATGATTCAGGTTGATCGTCATAGTTTTAGCATTAACAACTATTAGTATATGGATCTTTTTATTCCTTATAAGTGAATATCTTCAAAAAAAATTATTTTTATGTGAACATAGTTTCATATGATCATCAAATAAAAGTATAAACAAGCACCAACAACGATCATAGAGTAGTATGATGTTGAAAATTTATGCCACTAAAGTATAACATCTAATGTGTATCCTCTTTCAAGAGATAATATATTCGATCATTCACTACAGAAAAAAACATTCCCCATTGATTTGAAAATACATTATTCCGATAAAAAGTGTTCTCTCAGTTTATTGGAACCAAGAAAATTTAATGATTGAATGAGAAGCTTCAAATATGAATTGTTCTTGGGATTCATAATATCCATTTATAATATAAATTATTTTATCTGTTGAAGACTGTTCTATGAATTGATCATAATAATATTTGAATCAGTGGATTAGAATCTTTGAAAAATACTGTAATATTATTAAGACTATAGCATAAGTCTCAGATAAAGTATCATTATTAGAACTACACTTTTTGAATAATATAATGTAGGATTCATCTGCATGGCATAGTGTTCATTTGTGTAGGGTAGGGTTTCTACCAACATATGGATCCTTTACCATACATTCATATGTGCGTAATGAAGGGATGAAAAGTAACATTGGGACGATGGTCCATTTATTTATCTTTTTATAATAATATTAAAAATTTATCAATGTTTGTCCATATGTTCATTTTCATGAACTTAGGTTATGAATAGTGATTCTAGTTTAATCGTAGTGTTGACAGAACATACATTTGTCATTTATCTGAATGTAATGATTCCCATCAATATGAAAATTATTTTTCACTAAATAGGGTTTATTCTACATATGTACATTAATGGAATATAGGGTTTTATCAGAGTTTCTATAACAGGACCCATATCTTTCCATATTACAAAGTATTTAAATAAAAACATGATATATATCCCTAAAACATATTTAACTTTATTAAAACAAAAAAATGTAATGTTTGATCATCAAAATAAATATTTATTGCAGATTATTGTTGATACAATACAAGCACAACACTATTGTGATCCCTCTTATTTTTATTCTAGCTATTGTGGTAGTTCTTTTAATTCCTTCTTCTCAGTTGTTACAATTATTTGAAATCCTTTAGGATATTGGAAAAAACAAATGTTTGAAGACTGTAGTATAATTTCTCGAGGATCACCAAAGAATGGTGAACGTTACATTTCAGATCAAAGAGATCCTGAAGGATTTATGGTAAATTAATATGATGTTGTGAGTTTTTTAAATAGGTTTTCTTCATTGACAGATCATGCTCATCTTGTACCACATGTTCCAATATATTTGGTCTCCAAGAGTGTTTTGGAATCTTTCAGTAAAAATATATTTTTTAGTTTGACTTAAATATAATGAATCAACCCCCTGATGTAACCATAATCAGTGAGAAGTATGCAAGTTATATCATTGAGTTAGATATTTATAAAATTAAACCAAAGACGATGCACCATATTCAAGAATTATATATTGAGAATAAATTACATAATAGTGAGTTGGAGTCATTGAGATCTATTATAGAATGAAAGCACTTATATTTTTCATCCAGTATAGAAGCATTTCATGGGAGAGTTTAAAATCACACTCCTATGGAATCAATTTCTAGGGCTCTTCCTCATTTTTTTTTGATATTGAGTTACTCAAGTCATTATTCTATGAAGTTATAAGAGATTCTTAATCTAGTACTTCATGTTATTCCACTACACATCCTCATGTTACCTTAAGCAGAATAAGTTTTAATAATGATCATGTTCTCAAAATAGTTACATCTTATTTACATGACATGAATGATGATAGGGAGACTATTAATGAATCCATAAAGCAATATATTCAAAGGATATATAATATAAATTAAATGGAATCCAATTTCATGATTTTGGATGAAAATTTAAGGATTCCTCATATCACCCGAGCCATTAAGGAACATTTCATCTAGTTGAAAGGAATGAACCCTATGTTTTAGATATTTTTCGAAAAGTAATGAAATTTTTTATTGCAATAGAGAAATGTGGTTATATCAAAATGGAGTTTATTAACCTTATGAATCTTTTTCAGCATGTTCATGAGACTGTTGTTGTGGCTAATGAATCCATATGAGTCACTACCCATTGGACTAATCCTACCACTAATCTTCACTTTTTAGAGATGTAGTTATAAAAAATATGAATTCTCCCATAAAAAATAAGATATAAACTATTTTGTTTTATTCCAAGTAATTTTTTTAGCACCTCATACTCATCATAATTAGAGATATTTGTTCTCTGAATCAATTTACTACAACACTTCTTTAACCTACTTAAAATATGTAATATGTTTATACAGTTTTTCCTACCATCACATTGATCACAATTGAATATGCCTCATCCGAGGAAAATTGAAAGGAACTTTGTGACCCTTAATCAAGAATAAATATAAATAATTCTTCAAAAAAATTTATGACATTTTGTATTTTATAAGTAAATTTTTATTGAAAACATTCTTCGATGTATTTTCATTAAATTTCTTAATTAGAATTCTACTTCTCTTAGATTTCCTATTTAATTCTACATCACTTAATTATCCTATTTTACAGGTATCTTTTTTGATAATCCCCAAAGTCAGAGATGATCAATGACATTTAACTTTGTAGTTATATTTCTTTCAATCTATTTATATTCATTAGACACCATACTACTTTTTTGGTAAGCATATTCCATTGATTTTATTTGTTTCACTTTATTTCATGAATACAATATTAATCATTAATATCATTTACATACTCCTTTGGATATCCTATGTATTAGATTTACATTTGATGCCATTACATTTTTTTATACTATCTTTATGAACTATTCTAATTTATGTTTAATATCACATGTATAAAAATTCCATGATTCGAGATCATAAAAAATGTAGAGATTGTTCACCTCCTTATTTTATTTATTATAAAAATCATGTTTATTATGATAATTAATAATAATAAGGTTTGTAGTTAAAATTTAATTATATGAGTAAGATTTGAAAAATATGGTTATGTATGGAATGCCTAACAACAATAAAGTAACACTGCCAAGGATAAGTCACTCTATTCAATGATTCAATTCTGAGATGGTGATTTCACAAAGTTTGCCTCATCTCTATTTAATGAATGATGTCCAAAAAAATTTAATTATAATGGTGACACACCATAAATTATGTCATACCACAAGAATGAAAAATTGTTATTTTTTGGATGACTCACTATTAGAAGCATTACTTCCAACATGACACACCGCTATCCAAGAACTTTCTTGATCTATACACCGTTTCAATATCTATCTTCTAGATGAAGACGCCGCTATATGTTTCACCATTTAAATAATCACAACCATTTATTAAATAAATAAATATAAATTTAATTTTATCCAATTTAATTATGAATCATATTTTATTTATATTGTATTAACTAATGAATATAAATCAATAATAATTTTGTTAGACACGCATTATGAGGATGCAGAGAATTCAGAAAATTATATTTTCATATTATTTGATAAATGAGGAAAAATATTCCCTCTTGAATACATGAATGTGGAGATACACTAAGAGATATAGACATGTATAAAGAGAGGAACATTATTTCAAGAACCAATAGAGTTTAGCTGCTATATAATTCTCACTCATGAGTGAAGAAGCTGAAGCAGTTCATATATTCAGTTCCATCCCACTTGATGAAAAAAGTGTCTACATCAATATATTGTACAAAAAAATTTCAAAACCATTACTAGTGCTTAATTTCAAGAACATTAAAGGGGTCATGACCTTCATATCATATCATCAAGAGAAACATGACCTTTCTACATTCATACTTTTTTATTTGATTATTCATATTTAGAATATCTGCAATCTGGATTACTATCTTTTTTTAATACCAAATTGTCTGTTATTTTAAAGATGAATAAAAATATATTTCATCTCTACACATTCTAATCATGTTTCACAGATGTTGTGTTAGTGTTCTGTTTGTGACCTATTATTTATTTATATTCCCTCAAATAATACAGTGGAGGTCCTGAGTGTCTTTAATGACATGGATGTTGTAAAACCCTATATAGGTTTTGTAATATAAGTTCATTTATTATAAACTACATAGAATCTAGTGATTTATATATGGAGATGTCTATGCCTCGCCTTAATACTGAAAATATTTTACTCTAATTCCACAATCTAATTTTCTTCAGTTTATTTCGTTTCAGTAAAAATTATTTTTTTAAAACTAAAAAACAAGACCACTACATTGATAGTTATATTTAAATATGGTTAATATAAATTATTGATTTAATAAATTGATAATTTAGGATATAATAATATTATATTGTGTTCTACAGTAGACTTAATCCATAATTGAGAGGTATTTTATATGGTAATGACCTATATCAAACTACTATTTTAAATAACTATTCTATTTTATTTAAATTTGTTATTTTATTTAAATAATTTTTAATATTATTTTTATTAGGTACTAAATTATTCCCCCTTGAGATACACACTCTGACAAACAATAACATCATTTATTCTTTTGGGTTTTCTCTAGGTAAGGTCACCAGTCTTCAATATAGTGTAAATCTTTCTAGATGGTGGATTCTAGTTTTTCCAAATTCATCAGAGAGAAGATTAGACTATTCATGTCATTTTTTCTAGAATAAACTGTTATGGGTGATGTACAAGGTTTTGTTGGTAATGTTATGTGGGTTTCTCTTCAGTGGATTATATATGTTTGTTTACCTAGAGTATTTGGAGTGTAGTTTCGAGTTTGCGGGTCATTTTTGATGGGTTTCAATATGTTTGGTATAGTATAGGGTTACACTAGAGATTTTAGTGAGTAAGTTCAATGGTACAAGGAATGTTTTCAAAATTTCGCTATACATGGGGAATTATTCTTCAATTTTCATAATTTTGTATTTTCTTTTAATGGTTATACTTATATTGGACATAGATGATGGTATTATCAATTTTATTTGATGTTTGTACATTTTATATTTTTTTATTAAAGATTTAATTTCTTTTAATTAATTTTTTTTGTAAACTTTTACTAAACGTATGAATTTATTGAATGATTTATAGAAATAAATAAATGAAACTATTTCTAAAGAACAATGTGAATGTTTTATTTGGAGATTTTATCTTAAATTTCACCAGAATATTCCCTAGAACATGTCCTAGAAGTTCCCCTAAAACATATCATGGAAGTTAAAATGGATCTTCCACATGAACATCCACTGGAACATCCACTAGAACATCCACTGGAACATCAATTAGAACTTCCTTTCGAAAATCCACTATAACTTCCACTATAACTTTCAAAGAAACATCCTATGTAAAATCCATTAAACCATTCAGTAGACCATCTTGTGGAACTTCTATTAGATTTTTATAAATAAATATATTCAATATATATTATAAATATGTTTTTATTTTAATATATAAAAATATATATTTTTTCTAAAATAATTATTTTAGTTATAAATAAATTTAATTTATATTTTTATATATTTTTATATATTTTTATTATACATTTACAAATGTTTTTTATAAAAATTATATATCAAATTTAATACATAGTTTTTAGAATTTTATGTATTGAAATTATATTTTTTCAATTATTTTGTATGAGTATAAACTATTGCATTTGTTCTATAAATTTCGACGGAATTTTCACTAGAACTTCCACATGATATTTTTTGAAAATATAATTTTTTATAACATATAGATTTTGATATATTTATATATTAAAAATATGATTAAATTTTTAATTAATTATTTTTTAAAATATATAAATGTTATTTCAATAATTATTCATTTAGTTCATACATTAAAAAATATTTATTTTTAAAAAAATAATGTAAAATATCGGACTCAATATTTGTATATATTCATTTTATAAAAATATTTTTCACTTAATTTTAGTCTTATATGCGTAATCTATTTGATGTATTTCAGACCATCCAGTGGAACATCGACTACATATTTTGTAAAATCATCCTTTAATATATCCTATAAATTCAATGTAATCTATATTTTTAGAAATATAGATATACTTGTCATTACATAGTTTTATAAATATATAATTTATATTTACTTTTTTGTTCATATAGGTTATACATTCTTGAATGATTTTTTTTTAAAAAAATTATGAAACAAATATGATTAAATGTCTTTATAATTATATTTAATAAAAATATATTTAATTGAATTTTGTTTTAAATGTATAATCTATTGGATGTATTGTGGAAATTCTGCTGGAACATCCAGTAGAACTATCACAGGAACGTCCATGGGATATTTGTCTAGATTTTTCATGGAAATATTATGTGAAGTTATTGTATAAGTATCTCTTGATCTTACTTTTAAGTATACATAAAATGATTAATACATGATATTTACAATTTTATTGTGTTTATTCACTTTTTATGAACTTATGTTATAATGTTAAAGGTTATTCTAATATTGAGGATATTGATTTTGCATCATCAAAATAGAGATGATGTTTAAATCACTTGATGATGGACAATGTTTCTACGTTTTGTAATTGTGGAGTAAATGGGTTTAGTGTATGATATAAATAATTGAATAAAAGGATAATTTATAAATCAAATATCACATAATACCTTTATACATTTATCCAACAAAGTGATAGAAAGGATGAAAAATATATGATATCACGGTGAGATTTCCTTATGGTGAGACACATATATGTTTTCCTGTTAGAATAGGGGTTAGTTTTTTGTCTCATGAAAAATATACAAGATTTATTTTCTGAAGGGTATAATCATCCCTCATACAATCACGAATCAATTAGTATGATGATTTCTCAATGAAAAATAACAGAAGAAAAAGTACATGGGTTAGATTTTCTTTACATCATGATGTATTAAACCAAATGGTTCCTGCTCCATAGAGACAACTATTTAATAGAGTTGGGATGTTCATGGGTACACACATGTGGATAAGTTTATTTTTATTTTCTAGTCAGAAAAGGGAATTGGTTTATTGTGATACATGACCCATGTTAGAGTTCATAGACATAAAAAGTCAAGATAGTCCATCTTTATAATATAATATGTACAGTTTGGCTAGTATAAGAAATTCACTAATATTTATAGGTTATTACAAAAATGAATATAGATAATCAATTATTTAGAGGTTTTTTAATTTTTACACCACCTTCATCACAAATAAATTGAAATTAACATTAGGTGTATTTTTGGGATTCAATAATCATTTGGTGATTTTCATTTTTAGTGAATCCTTATTGTGTGATGAAACCATAATTTATTTTTATTTTTTATTTTTAAAACATTTATTGGGGTATCACATGATGTGACATAAAACAAAATTTATTGATCATGATAATGGAATGAAAAGGTCCATTTTTTATGTTTTAGTGGGAACTCATAATATCCATTGTACATGGAATTTGAAGAAAAATGGTGTTAAATATTTAGGTAAATGTAAAAAAAATGGATATAGTTTTATAACTATATTTATGAATTGTATGTTCAAATTAAATGATTAATTTTAGATTTATTAGTGGTGGTATTCCATTATTGAAGAATATTGGGATGGGAAATTGAAATGGTTAACTGATGTATTTTGTTTTCCTGAAAAATATGTGCATTAATTCTTGAAATATTCTTTAACATTGGTTATTCATAGAACTCAATTAAGTGAATGTTTTGATACTATTTTTATATAATATTTTCATTTAATTTAAAATGTATTTAATTTGTATTATATGATTGAATGATTATTAGATAATAATCTCTCTCGAAATAATGACCAAATATGAGATAAGGTAGACATTTATTTATAATAATTACACTTAACATGAATTGATGTTCCATTATTCTACATGATATACACTCAAGTTATTTTTTATTTCAATATTAATATCAAATGATTGGTTCTTGTATTCTGGTATCGTGTACTGAAATCATTGTTCAATTTAGATATGTGATTGGGATGGCTGGCTATGACAATATGTTCAATGTATTATATGAATCTTCTGATTAATTTTTTCAATAAATCTGGCGAAAATTTCATCCTCTAGGGTATCATTTTTGTCATGTATTAAAAATTTATGATCATTTTACTCTGAGATCAATATAAGAAAAATATATTTTGGGGAGGTGCCCCTAATTGAATAAAAATATTTTAATGCTTGAAAATTATTCTTTGGATTTAAATGATAATTGAAATTCAGCTATAGAATAACATTTCATATAATTGTATCAAATTTGAATATATTTAATCACTATGCATTATTAGATAGATATGGGTTATGTAATTACATTATTTAATATTAGTATCTTTTCTAAAGATTTGAATACCATAAATATGTCAGTTTATAAAATTTTTTGTTATGATAGTTCTGAGACAAATTTTATGAAAATTTCCTTTTTAAAGGGAAGTAAGATTAATTTAGGTTAAAAAATCGAAATTTATTTTCCTAATGGAGGCCCAATGAGAACAAAATTGAATACGAATATGAACAATTATGTTCTATGATGATATTATGATTTCATTTTATAATGAATTTATTTTTTAACTGTAGTGTTATAATGGTTTTGAGGTATCTGACATCATTTTTCTTTCATGAATGGAATTTTAGATAATGTACGATCTGATTTTTTTGTAATAGTCACAAAAAACTATTAAATGAAAAATCATTAACCACATAATTTTTCACTATATGTTATGTTTTTTTATTCTTTCTCTATTGAAGGAATATGAGTCATCCAATTTGTAACGTCAATTTTGGAGGTAGACTTCCATAGAATTACGAGAGGGTGAGTAGAGAAAAAATTGGATTATTTTTTGGGTTATATCATAATGCCTTTAAATCATGTATATGATGTTTTGAATTTTAATGACTCAACTAATGAATTAATAGGCTGGTTTGAATTTCACTTTATTAGGACATCATTTTTATAAGCATCAATTTTTATGTATATATACTATATAAGAGTTTTTTTTGTAAATACCACAAATCATTTATTGAATAGTTTTATTTTTATTGGATTAAAATATGATTTTATGAAAATAAAATTTGAATGAAAATGTGGTATCTAAGTGTTTTTAAAATAATCCACTGATGCATTAATACTGGGACTCCCTTTTGTATTTATAAAACATCCACATTGGTATTCGATTCAATTTTATAGGATGATTTGAATTTTAATGGATTGGGACACCATTTTATGAAACTATAATTTGCATATAAAAGTGTTATGTGATAATTGTTACACAACTGGTAACATGATTCATATTTGAGACCATATTTATTTATTATATTAATGATATTTGAACAACACGAGAAAAAATGAATATTATGGCCAATTTCCAATGGTAATGCGACTATTAGGTTATTTGATAGTAGTAATATTATATGATTTTATTGTTTAATTCCATTTTCTGATAAAATAAAAGTAATGCATTCCAAATAATTATAGAAAATCAATAACCTATATATATTTTCAATTCTAGTTTCATGTCACACCTATAAAACCGGTGTATTTAAATGGTTATGTCAAAGTTGGTTGAAATATATGATATAGAAAACTTCTACTTATAAATTATGTTTTTTACTAGATATTACCAGAGGAGGAAACAAATAAATATTTCACATACATATACAACTCATCCACTTCATGAAGGATTATATTCTTTTATATGACTGATATATTTCCAACATATCGACAAGATAGAAAATTATTATTTCTTAATCAAATGTATAACCAACATGTTGAGAAGTATCATCAACATATATTATTTTAGTAATCTTATTTATGTAATCAAGGGTTAAATAATTATTATTTTTTGAAATATTATTTCTATAAGTTGTAAAAATTTAATTGTGTTAATTTATTGTAAAATTGATTTAAGGTCAAAATGTATATAATTTACCCTTAATAATGCATCTTTCTGATCAATATCTTTTATATCACAACCAAACCACATCCTCGACAATTTTTAATTGATAAAATATTTTATCATGATATTGAAAATTTGAAATATATAATGTAGATTTTTAATGTTGATGGGGAAATTTTTTTCCCATTCAACTTCAATGTATCACTAATTGGCTTCTCTACCAATATCTGTTTCAAATTTATTATTTTTCCTATAAATTATATGTTGTAAGTATTATTTTTTTCTGATGAAATATTAATTATTACCACATAATCATATTGAATATAGAGAATAATATAGTGACTGTGGAAAAATTGTAATATTTTGAAATTTATCTAATAATATTTCACATGTTATACTCATTTAACACTTTTTATTATTATTTACCCATATGAATCTTTTACCTAATATCATTGAATATTATTGGAGGATGTGACACTGATTGAATATTATTTTAAAATAATCATGGTAAATTAATAGTCTCACTAATCTTGGAAGTCTAAATACTACAATATCGTTATGAGTACCATCAATAGGGATTGTCCCTCTTAATTCATGCCGATGACAGGAACATTTTCCATAATTTATGTAAGAGGACAATTAGTGGTTTTAAAAATATTTTGGTGGAGTAATTAGAATTTAGTGGGAAGGTGGTGGTTCAAGATAAAAGTTACATGTATATATCAAATTTTTTCACAAATATACATTTATCACTCTGAAAAGATGTCAGGGAATGAAAATATGTAATTTCATGATCGACTACCTTAGGGAAATGATTTCCCTAACAATGTTTCATATCCACCATGTCATGAATGTCATTGATAGAATTATTGGATATATTAAAAATTCAATGAATTGATATTATCCTTAGGTATATGAATATCCATTTTTTACAATAACTTATCATATATTTAAATTATCTTTTTATTCATTATCCATGTTATGAAAATTGTGATCATGAATATGGAGAAAATTAGGACCTCTTTCATTTGTGTTTCTCACTAGGATGTGAACAATCATTTGTAGCCTTGGGAAAAAATAGTGAGAGTGGAAAATGAGTGTGGAATCAACCTCAGATGTATATCTGGATAGATACATGTTTTTCATGCAAGTCTGGAATTGGATTTTACCAAATAATTTACTTTAAGGGGGCGAGTCATGGAACAAAATTATGGGAAGAATCTGGGTTCATGGAATAGGTTCTCATTCATTTTATGGTTCACTATCGAAACTGATATTCTATTTCATTAGTAGAACACATGGTGGATTGGGTGATGAGGAGAAAACAATTTATGTAATATAAAATGGTTTGGAACAATATTTTGTTGTCCAGGATGTCCAGTGACATACAAGTCTTTAATAAAAGACAGGGAGTACACGAGTTTCACCCAAGTAGTGTTAGACAAGGATTGGGACATTTTATTTGATCTCATGAATATTTCTTATGATCCAGATATATGTTTTTTACATGTTCTATATTAGGAATTTTATTTTGTAATGATAACTGTTTTCATGTTTCCATCAATCCCATGTTGGAAAATTTGGGGGATTTAATCTAGTGTAATGAAGATAATAAAATAGAAAAATACTCTTATGGTGTATTCTGAATAACACACTTTCAACGGATGAGCAATTTTTTTGAATTGGTATAACATATTGTTTCATATGTTGTTATTGTGGGGAACCAAGGGTGAATCATCTGGTCACTGGTTTTTCGATGTGGATTGGGAAAAATAATATGATAGAACATTAGTGAGTTAATTTGTTTTAATTATCAGGGTTATTCGAGTGTACATTTCATTATTCTCTAGTATCATGGTTTGGAGAAAAATATACACGAAAAGAAACTGAGAGAAATTATTATTGTAACATAATGATGGTGTGATGGAACACTTGGAACAAAGCATGTGTCGAAGTGAATAGTTGCAGAAAGCTTGTCCACATTCTCAGAATTAACAGTTTAATCATCGATCTCTTTTGAATTTAAAAGGACTGCAATGACTTCCCAACTAGTAGGATTATGAATAATATCGAATATCCGACACACACATCCATTAGGATCTATAAATTTCATTACATCAGTTGGAATTATCATACTATGTGGATTAATATAAACCTAATTAGTTCTTATAGATCACATATAATGTGGAGATGGGGGAATTCTTCATAATAGTAGGGGTTCCATCATTATAGGGTTTTTCCTTATTTGGAGGTCGTGACTATCTTCAGGCCAAATAAATGATGATTCTAGAATGATTTTATTTTTAAGAAAAAAAATATTGATCTCGTAGACGTTGAAACCGACTCTAAAAGAATTCTTAATTCCTTGCGGGGGATGAACCCCATTAATTGGTCAGACTCCCATATGAACCACCATTGGGGACCAATATGGTCGTTTGATAAATTATAATTATCATAGTACTTGGATTCTGATAAACACAAATGGCTCTTGTGGCACATATATAATGTGCGGCAGTGAAATTGTTCAGGATATTAGGGGTTATGTCATTATAGATTTTATTTCCTTCATTGGAGGTAGTGACTCTCTTAAATCCAAATTGAGGAAGATGATAAGAGTTCTTTTCCTTTTAATATAGAAAAATATTGATCTTGTAGTGGTTGAAATTGACTCCATAATCAATCACAATTTCTTGTGCAGGGTCAGCCCTATTCCTTTTTCAATCTCTTATCTTATACCAATGTGAAAAATACTCATCCACAATAACATGAATTTTATACATTATTAATGTGATGAAAAAAAATATTGGACTTCCATGCATCCAAATCCACACATGACATATTGGTTACTAGTTTATCTACCTTGGGATCCCTTCACCCTGATGGAATGAATTTAGTCTTAGGTGATCCGCTCTGGCATTATTACATGATACAACCTTGACATGATCTTATTTATACATGGATTATACCATTATTTTTATGGTAAATAAATAAGTAATGATAATGATGTTTAGTTAAGGGTACATTATAGAAAAACATTAATTATGGAAACATATAAGGATAAATCAAACCTTAAAATAATCTTTAGTATATCATAATCTATTTTCTGAATTTGTTTAGTCTTCCAAACACATTTGGTGTAATAAAAAAATCATATAATATCCCCTCTATGTTCTAGTTTCTATGAAATACTGAATATCTCCATAGTTAATTTTCAACTTATCTAGATCATATACTGATTTTGATTCAACTACTGTGTTTTTCCTCTCTATGTTTAGGTTTGAAAAACATTATCTGAATCAAATTTAGTTTCTTTCATTTCTCAGGTTTTCATATTTTTAATCAGTGATCTGGTTCATTAATAAAGTATTTTTGGATATTTTTCTTAGATACTATTTGGGAGAGGTGTGGTTGATTTAATAGGTTATTCTAGGTGTACTTCCATCACATGAATTCATGTTTCATTGTGACCAAATTTTCAGTTTCTCTCCATTATAGAAGGGGACATTAATTCTATTGAAATGAAATATTCTATCTTTCTGGCATCATTTAGAGGTTTTCATTTAGAGATTGCTTCAATTTATTATTTTTTTGTAATTTTTATAATTTTTTCTTCCATGGTCCATATTTTTCTATTCAATATTGAAATTAAAACTCCATGAATATTTATTATGTACATGCAATCCTAATTGTACAACTATGAAACACCACATTCCTTAGTGGAATATTTATCCTTTGAACCATATTTCTGATTCTATATATGTTATTTTTTATGTAATCCTATTTCAAGGAAAACATTAATTTTCGAAATTAAATCGAAAACATTTTACACATGATGCATCACCTCTTTCATGGTTTAATAATAGTAGTATTTTTCACATTACAGAAGCATGGGTTGTGAAAATTAATAATTTAAGACTAATTGGTAGACTTTCCCTAGTATCAATTACATCGTATTTATATTACATAATATGTAATATTTTTTTTACATAACCTTAGTTTGAGAAAATCATTAATTAATGACATTAATTGGTATACATTTCCCAATAAATATATTGGTATATTCATGATTCTACATCTAAAATATTTTCTTTCTTACATAACCATGGATTCTGAAAATAGTTAATTTATGAATTTTATATGTATACTAAACCCACTAGCTCATATATATTAACCAATCAGTTTCTCCACCACAATCTAAAAATTTGACAAGATCTATTATTTGAAATGAATATTTTCATCTTGTTGATATACATTCAGTAATTATCTTTCAACACTATACTATAAATTGAACAATAACATTGTTATAAAGACTCACACTATATTAAATTTAAAATAAAATTTAATCCATTAAAATAATGACAAAATAATGTTCATAATCATTAAGTGAAACATGTGAAATTATTTAATAGAATTTAAAAATTGGTGGTGGATTTCATGATACCCCTTTAGTGTTCTCATTTCTATCAAAATATTTACATAATTACTGAAACCCCAACTTTTGTAAGAACCCTTTTATTTGAAAAACCTAGTATCAAAATTGTACAAACATAGGAGAAATGATGTGTCCACATGATCTTGTAGTTCATTTCCAATTACAGTATCCAATAGTGATGTTTTAATTTCTTTATATGTTAATAATATCACACCTTTTTGAAACATTAACATATATAATGGTGCCCTGGTTGGATAAAAATTATAGGTGTCTTCCATTTTTATTTCATCTTCATTTATCAAGAACATCCTTTGAATATCTCTATAATATTTTCTTCATTCCACAAAAAAAAATCAAAAGTCATTTTAAGTAATAATAATAATCAAGAATATATTTATAGAGATATATAGTTTCGTAAAATACGATGTTAATTTAGAATAAGATAAAAAATCCTCAAAAATATTCCAAAGTGGACTATCCGCCTGGGACATTGTATGTACATCATTCAAATTTTGTTTTTTTATTTTATAAATCTCTATAAATATGTCATACATGACCGAAAGTGAACACATAAAATAAAAATGAAATAAATTTCTTAGAAAACCAAATAACTTTCATAATAATTTTGAAGTGAAAAATAATCCCATTATGAATGAAGTAAAATATTTTGTGGAATATAGAGGAAAGGTTTCATGTGGATTCCATAAAATACAGTACATGTGTTAGTGATAACTTACGGATGAGTAGGAGTGGAATTTCCATCGGTAGATCTTGTGGAACTAGTGGGTAAGGAATAGAATCAAATTCCCTACTGAATCTAGTAAAAAATTTAATGAAATATTGAAATCATTTGTTATGGGATTCCAAAAAATTACAGTATAGGTTTCAGTGATAACATAATGTAAAATATGAAAGGAACTCTATTGGAAGTTATAGTGGAAGCCCCATTAAAAATAGTTGGTAAAGAACAAAATTAAATACCTTATTGAATCCTGTAAAAACATCACTAACATATTGAAAACAGGATTTTTTTTATTTTTATTTTAATATAGGTTCCAAAAAATGGTAGATTTTCACTATTATTAGAAAGAAGAGGACTAAAAGATCTTGTTGAATTTCTAGTAGAACCTATAATGCATATTCAAATGGAATCTATAAGGGATGTTGAAGTGGATGTCATAGTGAAAGCTCCACTGGATGTTCTAGTGATGAAAAAATGAACCAAATTCCTGACTGAATCCAATAAAAACAACCATTCAATATAAAAAATATTTTTCTTGGGATTCATCACGTTACAATATGGGTTTCAACATAAGGTACCGTTCCACTTTAATTAGATATAATGGGACATGAAGTTCCAATGGGAGGTCCAGTAGAACCTCCACTAGATGTTACACTGGATGCTCTAGTGGGGAATCAAAAGAACCGAATTTATTTCTAAATATTATAAAAACAACATTGAAAAATAGATAATATGATTATTTTTGTGATGAAAAAAATTATAGTATAGGTTTCAACATAAGTTATATTATCATTAAAATTATCTAAAACATGAATGGAAGTTCTACTGTGAGATCTAATTGAACACACATGAGATTTTCCACTAAAATCTCTACTAGATGATCCATTGGAATCTCTATTGGAAGCACAAGTGGATGCTCCACTAGTAGTTATATTGGTGAAATAACAAAACAAAATTTCATACAATGTCTTTTAAAATCTTCCCTGAAATATATAAAATATTTTTTTTTGGATTCCATAAAATACATTATAGGTTTCATCATTAGTTAAATTTGTACTGCAATTTGATAGAACAAGAATGGAGGATATAGTGGGTGTTCAACTAAAACCTTCACTAGAAGTTACAGTAGAAGGATGATTTGAATATCTATTACATGTTCCACTTGATGATCCATTGGAAATTCTATTAGAAGCTCCACTGAATGTTATAGTGGGGAAATAAAAGGAAAAAATCCCATGATAAATTATCTCAATATTTAATTTTAATTTAAGAAACGTGTTTTTTGGGGTATTAGAAAAATTAATGTTCAAGTTTTAGTCATAAAATATGGTAGAATAAGATGTGAAGTCCCACTAGATGTTCCCATGGAACCTCTAGTAGATGATTCAGTGGATGTTCCACTAGAATATATACTATATCTTCAATTTGAATATCCACTAGAAGTTCCAGTATAATCTCAACATGATATTTTAGTGGAACCAGTGTGTGAAATAGCGGAACAAAATCCCCAGACGAATCCCATAAAAAATTCAGTACAATATATAAAACATGTTTTTAAGGGATTCTGAGAATTAAATTGTAGGTTCCAACCTGAACATTAATTATTTAATACTTGATTTGAAGTACCTATGGGATTTATAGTTGATATTACAGTGGAATATCTACAGGAATATTTTGTGAAAGGCTTGGTGAATGTTTTAGTGGCACATTGCTGACATAGTGTCCAATCTTTTTTGCACTTTTCAGCATAATTAAAGATGTGGACATCAATTACACAACAAAATTTTATTTTTAGTATAAATGTTTCTTTATAATGGATAAAATAACATATTGTATCTCCATGTTTCATTACTCAAAATTTCATTGATTAGGCATGAATGTTTTTTATGAAATAGTAAATTTTCATTTCGGTCAGTAATGGTAGTGAAGGGATCAAACCAAAGGGTTGAAACTGAAGCTAATAAGTGATGATGAGAAGGGGTGCGGGGGAACGACCTCTATGGTATGGGGTAGAGGGTTCATCCAAGCACTAGAACAAACAACCTAGATACACCACCTATGTATCCAAGAAGATGAAACCACCCAAGCATGAGGACCCTTCACACACCACATATGTGCCCCACATGCACACACCACCTATGCATCCTAGAAGGTGCATCCAACCCTAAATGAGGAACCTAGACCCACTACTTATGTGATACTAAAGGAACATCACACCTACATGGGACACCTATGTTGGGAATATTTTCCATGGACTTATTTAGATAACCAACCTCAACCATAGTCACTTGTTTTCCCACAAATAGTACACAAGGGAAGATCATTTAGACGACTAGAAATTCAGAATAGGTCCCCATGATATGGTCTTGAATCCCCTTCACTAAGGTTATCTATAACCTATCATATAGCTCTCCAAATCCTAAGAGAGATATAATTATTGGGGATATGTGATATAAAATCCCCATCAGGGTCTTAACCACAGGACACTACATGAGGGAACCTTCTCTCCTAAAAGATGACCACCCATGTGAGTCCCCCTCTCAAATCATAGAACATTGTTAGATCAATCCAAGGAAATCGTAGGATATGCATGGTACATATGTTAAAGCTTCACCCTTTTTTTCAAGGTGGTTTATAACCCAAGGCATATCCAACATATATAGGCCTATATCCCCCTTCATGAATCACCCTTAGTTCCTCCTTGGTCTTGCATGAAAGACGTTTTCTATCCAAGATTGGACTTGTGTGAGTCCCTCATTAATCCCTCTTTCATGCCACCATTGACAAGGATCCTCATCACTTGGTTCCCTTATTTGAGAGGGAAAAATTGAACCCTCTACATAGACCATATTAATTTAACATCCATGGAGAGAGTCACACTAGAGTGTATTTTATTTTTAAATGAATTCATAAGGACTTATTTTTACCTCCATTGTCCTATCTTGGAGTTAGGACCCTTAGGATGCACGTGGATGTGAATTACCATGGTCCCTAAGACCCCTAACCTGGGGGTAGTGTTAGGGAACTCAGGGTCTCAGATACTAATTATAGGATCATTTCCTTCCCTTATCGTCTCTAAGACCCATAACCTTCTGTTCCAAGTGTTGAGTGTGAGGATCACACATTCCTTTCCATTCAACATGGAATGAGATCCTCTATCTTTACAATGGAACAAATTTTAGGGAATCCCTCTTTATGAAATCCACCATCCTTTCCTGCAATAGGATTCACTATTCTCTTCTTCACCATAGGGGTAATGCCCAAATGGACTATCCAATGTTAAAATCGTAGATAAGAAATGCGAGAAAGAATGTGTTAATAAAATCCCTTTCTTATTATCCGATAATCCCAACCACTACTACCAATAGATGGGGATCGTTTTAGTTTCTATATCATATAATGCATCTTTTTTCTCACACCATTCATGACTCATGTGGACTTATATGTTAGTGGTGATCATGATATTTCATGATCCTGATCAACAATAGGCATCATTCAATGTGTAATACCCAACTAAACATTATCGTCCTACTACTTCGTGTAAGCCCTAATAAATACAAGAGTCCATCCTCCTCAATAATAATAAATAACCCATCATTGGACTCTCACACAATATAATCATTACAGACATCACCATAAACATCATTGGGCCTCCTCCTTAGGTGTCAACCATGAAAAAACCTTTAAATAACCATGAGATGGGAAATCCCTCATGGCATATTTAACAGAGTATCAATATCAAGATTAAGAACCAACATAATCACCTCAAAGGGATATACTCCCTAGTGAGGAAAGTCATTAGAGGTCCTCCATAGGTCTGGGTCATTGCAAACGAACTATGTATGATTTTATTTTCAGCCAAATGGGATACGTAAGAAGCTTTCATGAGGCCCAAATCCCACACCTAAAATCATCACTTTTAACTATGGGTAACATTAATTTTAATGTCTCATTCGACATTGGAATTAATATCAATTCATGGGTTCTTAAGCCTCTCCTACATAATTGCCACACCAAAAAATGGACTAGTAACCATTCACCTAGACATCCTAACCACATGAAAAAAACTAAATGGTTCAGTCCTTTCACATTACCATAAAAGGTATGATGTTACCTATTAAGATGCACCAAATAATGTGGGTTCTGATTCCTTTCAAAGGGTTAACATGGAATCCGATTTAGGGTTTTGATCCAAATTTCAAATTAGCTATTATATCCCTCGATTTTGATACACCCTAAATCACCCCACTATGCGGCTAGAAACCCACCATCATTAAAATAATGATAAAAGATTTTCTAATCAGTCATAAGAGGATACCATTGATGCAGAACCTCAGATACAAATAGATGTCACCACTGATGAAGAACCTTGGATTCATATATCTGATTAAAAACATCAGAAGTGCTAATAATTAATTTTAAATTCAAGGGTGACCCACAGTATAATTGGGAATTAATAAAGGATTTTCAAACATATCTTAAAACTATAAGTGAGTCCCAATGTAGTAAATATTTACCCCCCAAAGGGTGTGATGATCCTAAAATCATATCCTCTCAAACAATTTGAGTTCTTATGTATGATTTTCTTAACTCCCAAATAAAGACATGCCAATGAAAATTAGATCCTTCATTAATATAGAATCATTGGGTTTTTCTAGTTCAATTAATAAACATGTTGGATACCATTCAAAAATAGTTAACCCAAAATGAGTGATTTAAAAAAACTATCCCCCATTCAATCAGTTTTTAGGAGACATATTTTCATTAGAAACACCCCTCTAATGGTACTTCTAGTGAAACCTATGCTGGATGTTCCAGTGGACACTCCACTGTAATTTTTATGGGGTAATAAATTGGATGTTATAGTGTAATGAAATATAATATTTACCAAATCCATCATACAAAAATTAATCTATAATAATTTAAATTTTTTTGAGGATTCCACAAATTATAGTATAGGTTTATGTCCAAACCTAAGGTACTCTTCCTAGAAAAAGACTACATGTTACCATAGAAGATCCAGTGGAATATCAATCAAAATATCCAATTGAATTTCCACCACATACTCAAGAGTGATTTCCATGTAAAATACATAGTCAAATGAACATCGAGTGGAACTTGTAGTATAAATTCCCGTGGAATTTCCAAATGGATGTTTCAGTGGATCCTATAGTGGAATTTGAAATTGTACATTCATTCATAAAATAGTAAAATAGTTTTTTCCTCTATTCACATGGGATTAAACATGTTCTAAATCAATTATTTTTTATTTAAAATATTTTTGATAGAAAATATTAAAAGAAAACTGAAAAAATTGAGATGTATTAAAAAATGAATCATAAAAAGAGAATATTTATTATTTTTGAAATAGAATATATATATTTTTCTATTATGTAAAAGAAATATTTTAGCATAAATAGATAATTTACACCACATTCTTCTACCCTTGGTTCAAGTTTTATATAGAAAATGGTGTCATAGAATGAGACTAAGAACCATCAGAGTCACCATATATATCGGAGAAGAAAAATAACATCTTTTTGTTAGAGGTTCCTTGAGGGAATCCTGACACTGCATTTGGTGAAATATTCAGTTTCAATGATCACCTTGGAGTCTCTGAAGATGTTGGTGAAGTCATCTTTGGAGTTCTCTAGAGTTTCTGAAGTTGTCACTATCACCTGAGTCATCATTATTGACAGAATAAATGGAGTCATGGAATACAAATATAGATTAGTCTTAAGAATTTTTTATATGATATTTATAATTTAATCCCATATATAAAATTCAAATACTTTTAATTCCCTACTTGGTTGATCCTACAGCTCAAAATGAAACTAAACATGTTTAATAATCATAGGGTTGTACTAGAATATCCAGTTAAAATGGTAAATGTAGATTATTATAACCCATTTTTTGTTAAGGAGTAGGGAGGTTTGTGAAGGGGAGTTTATGCCATATTACGTGGGATTTAATGATAAAAAAATATTATTTTCTTTGGTTTTATAAAAATTGTGGAGTCCCCTACCATTATTAAAATATATGAATTTATAAGAAACTTATTTATTGATTTTTCGTTATAGAAATATTAAATTAAAAAATTAAAAAATTTCATTCAATTCATAAAATTATATTTAAATATTTGAAATAAAATTTTCAATAGAATAAATTTTTATATCAATCATAGTTTTTTCCTTAATTTAATAAATGTTTTAATGTAAATATGTTTTTTTATAAACGAATAATACTGAATTTGTTAATATGTTTTTTTAGATGTCATATTAACAATTTATTATAACTATGTTGATTATTTTATCATGTATAATAAATTTAAATGTAAAAATTAAATTACTATATATACCAATGTATCTTTTAAAAACCATGAAAAAATTATAAATTGAATTTTTTGAATGGAGAATACATATTATAAAAATAATTTAAAATCATCTAATACAATGGTATTCAACCAAATGTGGAAATCATGCATCTAAAAATGATACTCAATATAGAGGCCACATATTACCCAATGGTGTGAAACATCATTTCCTTCTCTTTATAAAAAAACAAAAGAGGTAGAATAAAAGTGGTTACATAAAGAGTGGATACTTCCAACCAATGCATTGAATGGTTCATGATTGTTCTCTCGAACTGTGATGGATTTAAGAATATTAAGATAGTTAGACACTAATGTTAATGCACTCCATCTTTTTCGAACATAAAACATCTGACTAGAAATAATTTCCCACACATCAGCCTTTGGTAGAGACCACCCCACAAAAATGGATTTTATATATGTATTTAATATTGATGTATGGTAATCCCATATAACCACAGTAATACCTAAATATGATAAAAAATGACCAATACATGGGCCTTAATCTTCGATGTATCATTCAATAGAGGATTCTCGGCATTTGAGACATTATAAATTCTAGTAATGTTGATCTGGAAATCATTGTGAATATATGTGGTATGATAGGAGATAGACTGATCAAACTATAAAGACCACGGTATGGACACATGATTATAGTAAAATTAATTTATCTGGACCTAAATCATCTATTCTGAGGTGAATAATATATTTAAATACTAAACTAGAAGAGTTAATGAATTATTTACTAGTATCACCAAATTTGTTTGTGATTACTCTAAAATATAATTAAACTTATCATTCCATGCATGCCACAAATATGTGGAACCAATGCACATAAAATTCACATGCAATGCAGATTCTAATTTAGAAAAGAAGAGAAGACATAATGGATCATCAAAATAATGGTTAACCATGAGGATCTATTAAGTAGACTAGATACCCAATATTTATTTCAACTAAAAGTATCTTGCTTTTGGAGGGATTGGTAGTTTCCATAGGTATTTCCAAGTCATTGCAGAATTAAACTGAAAAATTTTCAACAACAACATGTAAATGGGATTAAATGGGTATGTGCCTGAGGAAATATTTCTCCATCAGATCCAAAAAATAACATATAGTTACATTTATTGGTACTCATGATCACTTCTTTTTATTATTTTTTAGATGGATTTCATATCGGGTTATTTTAGGTGAAATCTTAAAAATATTTTGAGGTGTTATGGGATGTTAAAGATAGCACATTTTTTACAGAACTATGTTCCCCCCTCCACAAAAGAAAAAATTGGTAACCCTGGAGAGTGAGGGTTTTCACTGTTGGGCATGGTTTGAAAAAATGTATGTCGACCTTGGAGAAAAAAAGATCCCTAGAATTTAGGTGCATATTTAGAGTTCAGGGTTCTCCCAAAAGTTAGATCCTATACTGTAACACCCCGAGAATTTATGAAAAATATTATTTTAATTTCATTAATGTCTTATGTTGTATTCTACACCAAGATTACCTTGCGCTATACGCAACACCGTATTAGTTTGCAGGATACGCAACACTATTCTTGGACCGTGTTACACACAATTTTGATAATAGTTATTCTACGCAACATTGAGTATATATATATATATATATATTAAATGTATAAATGAAATATGGTTGGATTCTGTTATACGAAACAATGAAGGATTCTTTCACAACACGCAACCCTGACTTGGCCTGCATTACAAGCAATCGAGACCTTCCTCGATAGCGTGTGTTGTACGCAATACCGGGTTTTAATAAACAATGTTATATTATTATAATATTGTCATGAACTAGCCGTTATGAATAGTATTAAATAAATTTTGAATTTTATAACATTATTATTCATCTTACACATTTCTAGAACATGGTATAAGAACAAAATAAATTTTTCAGGTAAAATAAGTATTTTTCAAAAAATGCAGTTTTACCGCCTTTTGATGGCGCACCCACTTTAAATATAGTTTTTGACATGTTTATATGTTCAATTTGACAAAATAACATTCTTCTTTTGAATCAGGATGTAAAAATTTACATTAGATAAAGTTTTGATATTTTTCCAATAACTTTCATATTTTAATGAATAGTAAAAACACGTTATATTTTAATTAAAAACAACTTTTTTCATCGTAATATCTTATGTGGTTAAATTATAATATTGAATGGTTTTAAAGTATATTTAGAATATATTTTTACCACTTAATGTAATGTTGGTCATTGGACACAATTTTACAATTAAACCGAACATAAACAAGTGTCAATCTTTTGATAGTTATTATCTCTTAAAAACACGCTTTTTGTTTTGACAGCGGGAATTAATTTTAAATTAATTTCTGCCACTTCTGTGTTTTGAATTTAGAAAAATGGAATCCATATTTGGAATCAGGATGTTCAAATTGTGTAAATAGGTAACTTTTATTTTTAGACATTTTAAATAATTACTGCGGTAAATATTTTATTTACCATGGTTAAGGGTAAATCCGGTAAATAAGGTTTAAAAAATAATATTATAATAATATTAAATTACCCTAAAACGTGTCTTAACCCTATTGGTTGATACATGGTCGACCATGGGCATCTTTGGGTCGATTTTGGGACCACATTGATCCACTTGTAAGTGATAATGACACTTTATTTTAATTAAGTTAAAATGAATACAAAAATGACACAAGCATATATCTTTTAGCAAAACAATTGTTACACAGGGTTATATATGTTGGATTTTAGATTATATATATTCATTAGAAAGATAAAACGATTTCCTACATAATGATATTTTATTTATAATTTTTAGAAATTAAATAATTTATTTTATTTATGACATAATGATGATGCAGTAATTACTAAAATAGTGACAAATTAAAATAATTGATATTATAAATACCCAAATAAATATAATATGAAACTTTTAATGAATTAAACTACTTTTCTAGGATAATATGATATATTAGTATTGATTTAATTGACTTTGTTTGAAGTAATCAATCTGTTATGAGTTTCACAAAAATCAACTATTGAATAGTGTCAAAATTGACATAAAAGAGTTCTTAAAACAAATATTATATTATTAATTGATATTAAATTCCTAAAAATCTAAGGTTCGGCCAAGAGACTTATATCATGATAGGTTCATCATTAATGGACCACTTGGGGGTCTCTTGGATGTATATAGTATGTTTATTAACCATATTATATAAAAATACAAAGAGACATTGTAAAAGTGAAACTAATTAACTTAGAGTTAATACTTAAAGATAAGGTTAATATAAGTACCCAAACCTGTCTAAATTATATTGGATGAGTTTTTTTCTACCCATACCCATCTCAACCTTTGAATAGTCAACTTTGGAGGCATTGGAAACCGAATATGAATTTATTATAAATTAATATTTCTAGCTTTTCCAAAGGTGCCCCTCACCTCCCTTATAAAAGGACACGTCCTCCCCCTCCTCCTCACACCAATTTGAGCACTCAAGCTCGGCCAACCCCTGCCAAAATCTCTTATCCACTTCCCTAGTAACATCCTAGAGGTTCTGGTCTTCCTCAAAGACCAATTTTAGTGCCCTAAGAGGAGGTCTCAAAGAGGCGCTTCAAAGAAGAGGTAATTACCGTTACCAATTTTTTCTTCTTTATTTCTTCTTCCACTTCTTCTTCTTAGGTTGTTTCATTATTAAGTAATAACATCAGTATCACTCATATACTGATATGTTATTATAAGTATGAAACAACCCTATTTCACCATCTATCCATCCTACGGAAAAAAAAATCACCGCGCGTGCGTACGTACGGAATACCGTCTCCACGCCGTGGTGTAATCTATTTTCCACCACCACCTTACATGGATGAGTATAATGGTGTAAATAATAACTATACATAGTTATTACAACATCATATTGATTCTGATATATTGTATAATCCACTCCAATTCAATTCAATATTTATGGAAATGATATCATCGCTCGTGCGTACGTACGGACTACCGTCTCCACGACGCGATGAGATTCATTCTCCATGTTAACCATTTAAGAATGATTATAAAGTATATTTAAGAAACAATAATGAAATATATGACATTATAAAGCTACTGGATTTATGTATATATATATATATGTATGTCATCTACTTACTTCCATTTCAAGACAATAAGGAATGGAAAACAGCGTTCATGCGTACGTACGGACTACCGTCTCCATGAACGGTGTTTTTCATTTTATTTATCTATCTATTATATATATATATATACTGAATATATATGATATATGAATCATATTTTATATTATGGATGTAAGTAAATCATGATATAAGTAATAATAATGTCAAGAACAACAAGTCAAAACACCTACGATAAATGAAACGATTTTACCCAAAACGCTTCTTTAACATGGAATTTACAAAAGAACGGGTAATATAATGTCATGAGTGAACCATATATGATATCATAAAAATGAATATGATTCTGTAATAAGTCAATGACATTATTTAAATCATTATACCGGAGGTTTGGACACATACGAAGCAAATCGGACCTAAGGTAAGGGAAATATCACAATCTCAATTTTATTCGAGATTGTTTATTCGTAAGTATTTACTGGGGTGTATTTTATCATCCACATCCATGTTTAATCAATATGTAATATTACTTCCATCCACCTACAATTTTATAAATCCATTTTTACCCTTCGGTGAGTTTTTAGTAAAAGAAATGAAAGGAATCTTTTGTCGTTTTTCGTACGAGGTACTTTTTGACTTTTCCGACAAAAGTACGAAGAATGTTTTTTTAACTTATACGGCAAGAATGGTTTTTTAAAAAATTACTTACAAGAAGCTTCCTTTACATGTTTTCAAGTTTATTTTTAATCAACTTCTTTTATTTTAAAGTCGTATGACATGTTATGAAAGGAAAAATGTTTTTAAAGTAGAAAGGATATTTTCCTCAAGAATGGAGTTCAAGTATTTTATCAAAATTATTTTCCATCTAAGATAATAAAAGGGTTCTGTTTTTATCCCTATTATTACATGGATTTGATCATGTTGTGATGGAATTATTTTTTTGAATTCCTTTATCTTATATTAATTGATTTATGATGTCATGGTGTTTCAAGAATCCCATTTTTGTTACATGTGTTATGCGATGATGTATGTTTTATGATTATGTGGCACACATAAGAAAGGATTCATTATAAGATGGGTGGGACCTATATCTCCCTCCAATGCATTGGGTAATGATTTTATATCTCAAGAGATAGACATGGCTGAAATGGTAGGTTAGACCGGTTCAGTGAAACAGGACTGAAACGAGGGTTACTCGATTCAGAAAGGGACTTTGTCCACTAAGATAGTCGTGGCATTGAGTCTTGACTAACAAGAAATTATTATCTATGATTATGTGTGTATGCCACAAAGTTTCATGTTTTAAGTTATGATTATTGGGATTACATTTCACTTCTATGATTTATCCCATGTTATGATATTATGAGCTTTTTTTCAGGTTAAGATTTCCAAAAGCTATGTTCTTATATATATGAGGTGATTGATATTTCTTTTGTTTACCCTTACTGAGCATTTGAGCTCACCCTTTTATG
This sequence comes from Viscum album, assembly GCA_963277665.1. NCBI lineage: Eukaryota > Viridiplantae > Streptophyta > Magnoliopsida > Santalales > Viscaceae > Viscum > Viscum album. Next base: position 980,053,034 of record OY728161.1, read on the forward strand.
TTTTCTTTTCCCCAGGATATAAAGAAAGGTTTTAGATAAAAAAAAGGGATGACCTTTATGGGAGATATTGAAGAACTTTCACCACGATTAAAAGATTACGTTCCGAGTTTCCAAAGACACTAAACTATTACGATCCTTTAGTGTGTGTTTTTGTTATGTACTAAGTATTCCGCAAAAGTAATGTAATGTCTATGTACGATAAGCTTCGGGTCTCTACAGTTGGTATCAGAGGAAAGGTTTAGTCAACCTTTGGAAACTAGGATGCGAAAACGTTAGTGAGATCCCTAGAGATATTTCTAAGGTATGTCTAGGGATGTCCCTAGGGATAAGTATACGTATAGGTTATAGTAATAGAATTACGCTAACGATCATAGAATTAAACCTAAGATGTTGGATATTGAAGGTACTTCCCCTTTATTATGTTGTTTTCCCTAGCATGATTTTTGCCTCTCACACTATTCTTTTTGGGTTTTAGACGATGGCTGGAACCCGAAGGAACCGTGTTGATCAATGCAATGGACAATGAAATGATTTCCCTCCGGAACAAACAAATGTTATTGGAGATGGAGTGCAAAATCTTATTGCTATACTTACACAAGCTATGCATCATTCTGGACTTCCAAATGAGCAGAGAAGGGAACAATATTCTATTGAGTCCTTCATGAGGCAACGTCCACCTTCTTTCAGTGGGTCTTCTGATCCACTTGTGGCTGAACAATGGATCAGTACTGCGGAAAAGATATTTTCAGTTCTTCAATGTTCTGAACATGATAAAGTCATCTTAGCAGTATATCGTTTGGAAGGTGAAGCTGATCAATGGTGGAATCTTATCTAGAATATGAGGCCAAGAGATGAAATTGAGTCCATAGAATGGGACGAGTTCAAGAACTTGTTTTTCAGTAAGTTCTTCCCTCGTATTCTTCGAACAAAGATGGAGAAAGAGTTTCTTGAACTGAAGCAAAGGGACGATGAATCTGTTGGTACCTATGAAGAAAATTTTACAAGACTTGCAAGGTATGATTCTGGAATTATCATCCAACCTGAAAGTAAAGTTGATCGTTTTTTCAGTGGCTTAAAACCAAGTCATCGAAGGGAATTAGCTATAAGGGACTTCAGTAGGTATGAAGAAATTGTGCGTTGTGCTATCAAGGTAGAGATGGAAGTTGGTGTTACATATCCATCTCATGGTTTTGACAAGAAACGAAAGATGGAGTTCAAGGAGAAATCTCAGAATAATGGTGAAAAGAAGATGAATGTTTCCTTATGCACAAAGTGTGGGAAGAAGCACGGTGGAGATTGTCTTAAAGGGACTAGAAAATGTTTTAAGTGTGGAAAAGAAGGTCATCGAGCAGCTGAGTGTCGAAGTAATGGAAAAAGGGTTTCTAATGATGTGAATAAAGCAAACACTGCAGAGAACGCACCGCCAACACTTCAATGCTTCAAGTGCAATGAAATGGGGCATTATGCTAATAATTTCCCTAATCCAAGGGTTAGTGATGATCAACATGAGAAACCACTGAAGGCAAAGGACAAAGGGAAATCACATGCGATCACTATTGGCAATGTTGAATATGACAACGATGTGGTGGAATGATTAAGTGTTTATGTAATGGGATTCCAAAATAATGTTGTATCATTGAGTATTGCAATATTTATTGATGTGGTATTCAAAGTGATTGAGATATTTTTTGGAAATAAGATGATATGCGCATAATGAAGATGAGAAAATGAAATGTTTAATAGTATTCATGAGGTCATGATTGATATAAGGACTAAGTGTTATCATGGTTTGAGTATATAGAATTTTGAGGATTTTGGTATGTGGAAAGTGTTAACTTTTAACTGCACTCATGTTTTCACTAAGGTATTCAAGAGAATACACGATTAAGGACATTGAATGTTTGGAATGTGACCAACAAGACATATCTTATGATATGTGGGGATCAACGACAATATTAAATCTCTGGTAATCGTTGTCACTATATTATGAGAGTGGACTGCAGTATTATGTATAAGCCTAAAGATTAGACTGGATTATGTTGGACATAAGTTAGTATTGTTTAAGGATAGATGATTTTTCGATATTATTGATGGGATGTTATAGTAATATTGTTTTAGAAAAAGGACAACCTGCAGGACGGACGACAGCCCATCACGTCGGACAAGGCTGTGGGAATCGAACCCACAACCGAAGTGCGACTGACCTTTATCGCCTACCACTGACCTACAGGAAGTCCCTGTTTAGTAGAAACTAGTTTTATTATATTAAGCAGTATGATATATGAAGTATAAGTCCATTTTAGGAACCATATATGATTAATCTCACTATAGATCGACTTATGTATATAAGTTTTGCTAACCTTTTGTTTGAGACAGATGGAATGACCTGTCATTCTATCACATAATCTGCTAACACTTCATGAATAACAAATTCAACTTCATTTATTTAAGAGATGAAGTGGAAATTGTTAAAGGCACGAACAATATTACCAAAATAAAGAAAGTATTTATTCTAATTCAAATTCTTTAACTTAGGGAAACGATCTTGAAAACCAAAAATGTTGTCATAGTGATCTTATATCTGATTAATCAGATGGTACCTTAGATCATCACAAATTTATGGCTTTGTGATTGCTAGCTTTTCCATAGCCATGTTCTCTACCACTCTCCATCAGAACATGATGGTTAGATTTCTCTTCCATATCCATATTTTCACCTATGTGGAAACCCAGTGATTAGTTTATTTGGGTAACCGTTACGTTTCATACATTTGTTTTTAATGATAAGTTTTGGTATTCCTTTTTACGATGTGGGTTTCTATCAAAGAAAATTTCAAATAGTAAACCATTTATAACCCCGACGAATTTCGAGGGCGAAATTCATTTTAAGGGGGGTAGAATGTAACACCCCGAGATTTTATGAAAAATATTATTTTAATTTCATTAATGTCTTATGTTGTATTCTACACCAATATTACCTTGCGCTATACGCAACACCGTATTAGTTTGCAGGATACGCAACACTATTCTTGGACCGTGTTACACACAATTATGATAATAGTTATTCTACGCAACATTGAGTATATATATATATATATATATTAAATGTATAAATGAAATATGGTTGGATTCTGTTATAAGAAACAATTAAGGATTCTTTCAGAACACGCAACCCTGACTTGGCTTGCATTACACGCAATCGAGACCTTCCTCGATAGCGTGTGTTGTACGCAATACTGGGTTTTAATAAACAATGTTATATTATTATAATATTGTCATGAACTAGCCGTTATGAATAGTATTAACTAAATTTTGAATTTTATAACATTATTATTCATCTTACACATTTCTAGAACATGGTATAAGAACAAAATAAATTTTTCGGGTAAAATAAGTATTTTTCAAAAAATGCAGTTTTACCGCCTTTTGATGGCGCACCCACATTAAATATATTTTTTGACATGTTTATATGTTCAATTTGACAAAATAATATTCTTCTTTTGAATCAGGATGTAAAAATTTACATTAGATAAAGTTTTGATGTTTTTCCAATAACTTTCATATTTTAATGAATAGTAAAAACACGTTATATTTTAATTAAAAACAACTTTTTTCATCGTAATATCTTATGTGGTTAAATTATAATATTGCATGGTTTTAAAGTATATTTAGAATATATTTTTACCACTTAATGTAATGTTGGTCATTGGACACAATTTTACAATTAAACCGAACATAAACAAGTGTCAATCTTTTGATAGTTATTTTCTCTTAAAAACACGCTTTTTGTTTTGATAGCGGGAATTAATTTTAAATTAATTTCTGCCACTTCTGTGTTTTGAATTTAGAAAAATGGATTCCATATTTGGAATCAGGATGTTCAAATTGTGTAAATAGGTAACTTTTATTTTTAGACATTTTAAATAATTACTGCGGTAAATATTTTATTTACCATGGTTAAGGGTAAATCCTGTAAATAAGGGTTAAAAAATAATATTATAATAATATTAAATTACCCTAAAACGTGTCTTAACCCTATTGGTTGATACATGGTCGACCATGGGCATCTTTGGGTCTATTTTGGGACCACATTGATCCACTTGTAAGTGATAATGACACTTTATTTTAATTAAGTTAAAATGAATACAAAAATGACACAAGCATATATCTTTTAGCAAAACAATTGTTACACAGGGTTATATATGATGGATTTTAGATTATAAATATTCATTAGAAAGATAAAACGATTTCCTACATAATGATATTTTATATATAATTTTTATAAATTAAATAATTTATTTTATTTATGACACAATGATGATGCAGTAATTACTAAAATAGTGAAAAATTAAAATAATTGATATTATAAATACCCAAATAAATATAATATGAAACTTTTAATGAATTAAACTACTTTTCTAGGATAATATGATATATTAGTATTGATTTAATTGACTTTGTTCGAAGTAATCAATCTGTTATGAGTTTCAAAAAAATCAACTATTGAATAGTGTCAAAATTGACATAAAAGAGTTCTTAAAACAAATATTATATTATTAATTGATATTAAATTCCTAAAAATCTAAGGTTCGGCCAAGAGACTTATATCATGATAGGTTCATCATTAATGGACCAATTGGAGGTCTTTTGGATGTATATAGTATGTTTATTAACCATATTATATAAAAATACAAAGAGACATTGTAAAAGTGAAACTAATTAACTTAGAGTTAATACTTAAGGATAAGGGTAATATATGTACCCAAACCTGTCTAAATTCTATTGTATGAGTTGTTTTCGACCCATACCCACCTCAACCTTTGAATAGTCAACCTTGGAGCCATTGGAAACCGAATATGAATTTATTATAAATTAATATTTCTAGCTTTTCCAAAGGTGCCCCTCACCTCCCTTATAAAAGGACACCTCCTCCCCCTCCTCCTCACACCAATTTGAGCACTCAAGATCGGCCAACCCCTGCCAAAATCTCTTCTCCACTTCCCTAGTAACATCCTAGAGGTTCTGGTCTTCCTCAAAGACCAATTTTAGTGCCCTTAGAGGAGGTCTCAAAGAGGCGCTTCAAAGAAGAGGTAATTACCGTTACCAATTCTTTCATCTTTATTTCTTCTTCCACTTCTTCTTCTTAGGTTGTTTCATTATGAAGTAATAACATCAGTATCACTCATATACTGATATGTTATTATAATTATGAAACAACCCTATTTCACCATCTATTCATCCTATGGAAAAAAAAAATCACCGCGCGTGCGTACGTACGGAATACCGTCTCCACGCCGTGGTGTAATCTATTTTCCACCACCACCTTACATGGATGAGTATAATGGTGTAAATAATAACTATACATAGTTATTAAAACATCATATTGATTCTGATATATTGTATAATCCACTCCAATTCAATTCAATATTTATGGAAATGATATCATCGCTCGTGCGTACGTACGGACTACCGTCTCCACGACGCGATGAGATTCATTCTCCATGTTAACCATTTAAGAATGATTATAAAGTATATTTAAGAAATAATAATGAAATATATGACATTATAAAGCTACTGGATTTATGTATATATATATATATATATGTATGTCATCTACTTACTTCCATTTCAAGACAATAAGGAATGGAAAACATCGTTCATGCGTACGTACGGACTACCGTCTCCATGAACGGTGTTTTTCATTTTATTTATCTATCTATTATATATATATATATATATATACTGAATATATATGATATATAAATCATATTTTATATTATGTAAGTTAGTAAATCGTGATATAAGTAATAATAATGTCAAGAACAACAAGTCAAAACACCTACGATAAATGAAACGATTTTACCCAAAACGCTTCTTTAACATGGAATTTACAAAAGAACGGGTAATATAATGTCATGAGTGAACCATATATGATATCATAAAAATGAATATGATTCTGTAATAAGTCAATGACATTATTTAAATCATTATACCAGAGGTTTGGACACATACGAAGCAAATCGGACCTAAGGTAACGGAAATATCAGAATCTCATTTTTATTCGAGATTGTTTATTCGTAAGTATTTACTGGGGTGTATTTTATCATCCACGTCCATGTTTCATCAATATGTAATATTACTTCCATCCACCTACAATTGTTTAAATCCATTTTTACACTTCGGTGAGTTTTTAGTAAAAGAAATGAAAGGAATCTTTTGTCGTTTTTCGTACGAGGTACTTTTTGACTTTTCCGACAAAAGTACGAAGAATGTTTTTTTAACTTATACGGAAAGAATGGATTTTTAAAACATTACTTACAAGAAGCTTCCTTTACAAGTTTTCAAGTTTATTTTTAATCAACTTCTTTTATTTTAAAGTCGTATGACATGTTATGAAAGGAAAAATGTTTTTAAAGTAGAAAGGATATTTTCCTCAAGAATGGAGGTATTTTATCAAAATTATTTTCCATCTAAGATAATAAAAGGGTTCTGTTTTTATCCCTATTATTACATGGATTTGATCATGTTGTGATGGAATTATTTTTTTGAATTCATTTATCTTATATTAATTGATTTCTGATGTCATGGTGTTTCAAGAATCCCATTTTTGTTACATGTGTTATGCGATGATGTATGTTTTATGATTATGTGGCACACATAAGAAAGAATTCATTATAAGATGGTTGGGACCTATATCTCCCTCTAATGAATTGGGTAAAGATTTTATATCTCATGAGATAGACATGGCTGAAATGGTAGGTTATACCGGTTCAGTGAAACAGGACTGAAACGAGGGTTACTCGATTCAGAAAGGGACTTTGTCCACTAAGATAGTCGTGGCATTGAGTCTTGACTAACAAGAAATGATTCTCTATGATTATGTGTGTATGCCACAAAGTTTCATGTTTTATGTTATTATTATTGGTATTACATTTCACTTCTATGATTTATCCCATGTTATGATATTATGAGCTTTTTTTCAGGTTAAGATTTCCAAAAGCTATGTTCTTATATATATGATGTGATTGATATTTCTTTTGATTACCCTTACTGAGCATTTGAGCTCACCATTTTATGTTTTATGTTCCCCAGGATATAAAGAATGGTTTTAGGTAAAAAAAAGGGATGACCTTTATGAGAGATATTGAAGAACTTTCACCACGATTAGAAGATTACGTTCCGAGTTTCCAAAGACACTAAACTATTACGATCCTTTAGTGTGTGTTTTTGTTATGTACTAAGTATTCCGCAAAAGTAATGTAATGTCCATGTACGATAAGCTTCGGGTCTCTACATATACTATAAATTATTCATTTAGTTTTTAATTATTCAAAATATTGATTTATTAATCTTCAAACCAACATTTATGATTCTAGTCACCCTTAATTACACATATCATAATTATTAGGGTTTAGTAGTCTCCCTAGAAGCAATTTTTCCTACTCAAATTCCCTCCTATGATTAATCTAAGATTGGGATGAAGGTTTTATAATCTCTTATAAGTAGATTTCATAAAATTTATTTTATCCCCATATGTATTTCTCTCTAATTTTGAGATTATCATATCCTCATATTTTTTATGGATCTAAAGTCTATATGAAGATATCTTGATTCTATGATTGATTTAATGAACTCTGATGCCTTTGTTCGTTATTGGTAGATCTTGTTGTGAGTGTTAATTCAAGGTATTTGATTTAAGGTAGTAGATTTCATAATTATTTGACCTACAATTGAGAAAATGATTTGTTATATTAAAATGAATATATTTTTTTCATTAAATTTCATATAATTGTGATGATATGATTTTTTATTTGAAATGTATATATAAATTTATAAGGAACCAAATTTTAATATTATTGAATTTGTGGGATGGATATATAGATGATTATGGATTTATTTTGAAAATAGTTTAGATAAATATGATTTGATATTGTTCTTGATGGAATGGAATAAATTAATTTAAGAGTTATAATGGCATGAATTGATGAAAACCTATGATTTAGTTTTGAATATATAACGATATATTTATAATTAAAATTGGGAGATTATATTTTAAATAATTTGAAATGATTTAATTTAAATTTAATTTATGGATTTGTGGGTAAAAAATATCATAAAAAGGTTAGTTATTGGTAACATGGATAATTATTCTAGCACATTGGATCCCTAGAAATGGATTGATGATTACAACTATTACTAAAACATATTTGGCCAGACTGCCTATAATGGGTTCCCCTATTTGGGTATAGACTATCCTTGATAGGTTCTCCTTTTTTGGGTGTATTTTTTAGTGCACACATGACTAGAGACATGATCATTATGAGCTGTGTGAGGATCATATTTTCTAATCAAAAAATATTCCATGGGGATTGTGTACATGGTTCATTCTGTGTTATGTATTATTTGAGTTGATTATACATTTTATTTAACTATTGAACTATTTTATTCATGCTAACAAATTTATTTAAATTCATTTATATAAAATTTTCATTTAGGATTGTTTGAATGTTGTTTTGAAATATATTCGATTTAAAAATTAATCTTTCTTTTTAAAATATGAAAATGAAATGTCATGCACTCTTTTATTTAAATTTATATAATTAATGGAATATTTTTATGGAATTTGTTATAGAAAAAGTGGAGTTATCATATTGATATTACTATCTCACACCACACCTTTTCCATATGGAATTTGAAAACTTACTTTTTATAGGTATTAGAAAAGGGAATGTGCATCTTCGATCTGGTGGATGTTATTGATCCTTTGGATTAGAGTGATAGAGGTGAACGAAAGAGTTGTTATCCACAATATCTCATTAAAAGGAGATTTATATAACCAATGGTTGTTTGGAGAAGGATTTTTGAGTAATAATTTGGTCTTTTTCTAGTCTTTTTAATTATTTTTATTTGGGTCTATTGAAATCCAAATTATGAAATCTTATCTAATGGGATTGATGATCTTTTGTCTATTATTTTAGTTGATGATATTAATAATTTTATGATTTTTTAAATGTCATTTTATTATATTCTGTAGAGTAATTCCTCCAAGACTATATGTTAATAGGCCCCAAGAGGAATATTCTAGTGGACCATAATGAGAGGATCCTCTAGTGGTCCCAAATCTTATGGAAATTATTGTTCGTGGTATCCATGATCTGGTTTGTCACCTAAAACCATTTTTATTCAGGAACAATATATGGAATCTCAAATGGTTGAACGATAAAACCATTCTCAAGAATTACTTCATCCAAATCCAAATGTGTTACAAGGCTCAAATGATCCTCAAGAGGCTGTGGATATGTTGAGAAAGATAGATAATCTATTTGATTTCTTGTAATTATTTATTCAATTAAGGTAAAATGTACCACCTTCTTTCTAGAGGGACATAGAAAGATATGCTATGAGTTTATGGTAATATAAAATAAGCATGATGGTTTAGTGTGAAAGAAAATATATGTTCTTTTAAATGATTAGTTATATCTAAAATCTTTGGTTCTAGCTATGGCTAAAATGTTTTTCAAACTAAAACATGCTGAGAGGACCATGATTGAGTACATGAAATTTTTTCTAAGCATGTGATGTTTTCTCCTATGATTGTATGAAATGACAAGTTGAATAATGTATTCTTAGATATGTTTCTTCGACTAGGTATTCATATTCATGTTTCCATGATGAAGCATTCTTCTTATGATGACCTGATCGATTGGTCATTGATGGATGAACCTGACCTAGCTGGTAAGTCAGGGATTTCTAGATCATGTTTTTATTCTAGTGGTGGTTATAATAATTACATAAAAGTGAAAACAAATATTTATGACTCTCAAACTGTTTCATGATATCATGAATCTTTTATACCTCATGTGGTCCCCATAAGAGTACCTTTGAATTTTTTCCTATTTGGAATGGTTGGGAAATGATACGTAGTAGTACTAAGGTCCTAATGATCTATTGTTCTTGTGGTCTCCTAGGAAACCTATTGAAATATTCCATTTCATCACTACATATAACATTTTCACAAGATTATCATCACCTATGTGTACAATAGTTTAATAATATGATTCACAAACAAAGGGGTTCTAGCCACATGCATCTAGAATGAATATTTTTTACAAAATGGAAGATTCTATAGAGGACATAGATATTGGTCCACATGCAATAATATGTACAATTTATATAGATTCAAATTTAGTGAATGCATTATTTTATACTGGTACAAATCATTTTTTTATATCAAAATTCTTTTTGAACATGATAAATCCTCCAATAGATCTTTTTTTATCATGTGATGGATATTACTAAGACCCACTATATAAAGGAGATAAGGGTCACCATTTTCCATATAGTATATTCTTTTTATTAGAGATCAATCTTGTCAAGGATTTTCCAATTCTGAACATGAATCCTATTGATGGAATTCTCAGAATGGATTGTCTCCTTTCTAATAAGGAATCATTTGAATGCTATCTTTGATTAGTGACATTTTCTTCACCTGATGGGGTGTGCCATTTATTTAATGGATAATGGGTCATGAGTCCCTGAAAATCAAAAAATTATTATCTATTACTTGGGAATGTAACATTAGTTTTTTATATTGATATGGAGTGTAAACCATTCATTGAGTATTTACATCATGTTGTCTTCCATTTTCTTGATGTCTTTCTTTTTGATTTCCCTATATTCCCAATGGTAAGGGAGGTAGTGTTTTTTAATGGTTTATGGCCTTGTAATCATCCATTTTCAGAAATTTTTTATATTATACCTCCTACTAAAATGAATGAGTTGAATACTTAGTTGGATGATATGTTTGAGAAAGGCTTTATAGAACCGACAATGTCACCATGGGAGGCACCTATTCTCTTTTATAATAAAAATAATATAATAATTATTCAATTTGATGATATTAGGAAACTCAACTATGTTATAAAAAATAACTAGTATCTATATCCATGCATTGATGATATATTTTACAATTTAAAATGGCTGATGTTGTTATTGATGATTTATTTTCAATCTGGTTATGACCAATTGAGAATTAACGAATTCCACTTTTAATGAATTTCGTATTTTCTGTAGGTATGGATATTTTGAGTATCTTTGGATTATATTAAATCTAAAAAATTATCCTATAGTCATTATATATTTTATTAATATGATCTTTCAAAAGTATATTGATATGTATGTGGTGGTTATTGTGGATGACATCCTACTTTACTCTATGTTCGATGAATACCATGTGTTTCATCTGATAACAGTTCTAGAAGTATTGATTGATCACAAACGTTATGAAGAAATTTGAAAGAGTAATTTATTGTTATAGTAATTGATGATATGAAGACATTTTGTGTCAGAACATGGTATTGTAGTTAACCATGAAATGGTGAAGGATATTATGACATGGGAGTAACAAATGATTTTTTTGGAATATATAATTTCATGGATTTGGTGGGGTATTACTTGGTTTTATGAAATATTTATATATTTTTAATTATATAATAATATCACAAACTTATAAGGGTTTTATGTTTACTTGGGATGATAAATTTTAGTGTTATGTCACAATGAATAAAATAATTTTTAATATTGTGCCAATTTAGACTCTTCTTGAGATTGGTAAGGGATATCGCATCTCCTAAAATGCATCATGTTTAGATTTTGGATATATTGTTTTGATGTGTGGTCATGTGGTATCTTATGGTTCTAAATATATTGGTACCCTTGGGAAAAATTCTATGAACCCTGACCATGAACTCAAAATTGTGAAGCATGTGCTTAAGATTTGTATATAGGTGTTAGGGAAATAGTGGTCACGTTTCTCATGGAACGTGTTTAGCTGGACACTACTCCTATAAAGTTCATTATTCATAATTAGTGTATTGAAGATTAATTAGGCATCATTAGGGAAACACTTTGGTACAAGGATACCATTGGTGAATGTTAATTCTCTTCTGAGGGTATCTGATGTTTTTTTACTTGTACGTATTATGTAAATACCCAAAACCCATAATCCCAGATCTAGTGCCTTAATTTTTTTACATTGTCATAGATAAATGAATTTAATAAGAATGTATATATATCTATTTAGTAGTTTTTGAAGCAATATTTCAAACATGAACATTAAAATAAAACATTAAAGGAATAACAACATAGAATATCCATTGGAAAATCCCAAAATATCCTAGATTATCCTTCCTTGTCATTCTAATTAAACATGTTTTCATCATGAGGAAAAATTAATACATAAGAAAGGGATGAGGTCATATTCATAATAAGGGTAATAAATACAAGGAAATCTGTCATAAATAATGATAAACAATAAGGAACGATGAATAAATAATAACACATTCCATTGAAATGTATTCTTTATCATAATTTGGATGGAATAAAATTTGGATAAATAATTTCATAAATAATCACATTAGAATGAATGTTAACCATGGATATTATAATATTTAAATAAAAAAATACAATAATAATTTTAAGTATCACAATGAGAAAGATCATAATAAATAACTTCTAAATCATGCCTCCAAGACCTCATTAAAGATATCAAAAAATAAATGGGTAAGGCCTTGGAAAAATCCTAATTTGGTTTATCTCATGATACCTAAAGATGAATCAAGGTGATATAGTGGGGCACACACATAACTTATGCAATTTAATCATCATATGAATAGGATAAAACATAAAAAACATATTCATACAAGATGTAAATAATATCCCCCAATTAGTACACATAATCACTAACCATTCTATGTAATACGGTGAATGGTATCAAGATAGAACATTAAATGTCAGAATGATCATAATAAATTTAATAATTTATGGTAGATGATACCATAAAATATAAATTGTAATTATTATTAATATTTTATTGTAGGTGTTGAAATAAATTAATATATACTATGAATATCTTCAAGGATTTCTTTAGAGAAAAATGAATTTGATACATTTGAAATAAGAGTTATTTAGGAAAAGAATTTATATATTTCATTAAATGAGAGTGTAACATTTATATCTATGAAAATAAAATAAATTTATTATTAAATTATTTTTATGGAATATATAATTTCAAACATAAATTAAAACATGTAAAAAGTATTTATGAAACATTAAAAATGAGCCACTTTAGTGTGGCTTAATGAAAAGTATAATGAAGTCTTTAAAATAGACAAATAAAAATTTTTCGTATAAAACTAGAATCAAGGAAATATTGTTTTTTCATGATAAAATTAGTTATTTTATAAAAATTATTGTATATTAAAAAAATTATGTAGTGAAATTGAAAATCGGTATGAAATTGTTATGTTCCATTAAATTGGGCTTGCTTCTTAGGAATAATAGAAAAATGATCCTTATAAAATCATGTATTTCCAATAAAAGAAAGATAAAATGATATGGATACATGATTTTGGAAAATATATATATAATATAGATGAATAATATATAAATAATAAATAATTATATTGGGGTTAAGAGAGATAAATTGTATCCTGAATGAAAAATGGATGTTCTGGTAGAATCACTTACCACATTGTAAAAAGTCCAATCGTATAAGCCATAAATTAATGATCTTCAAATAAATTAATAATTCCATGAAGATAAATATATTCATGATATTAAACATATAATTTCTGTATACAAACACCCCACATAGAAATATTTTTTACTATGAAATATTTCATAGAAATGGAACTTAGATGAGAAAAATCCTTAGGTAATGTCTGAGAGTGTTCGACATTTGTACTTAATTTACTCTTGAATAACTATTCTTGAGAACCTCTTTAGAATAATATTAAATTGAATTTTGGGTGAGTCCAATAATATAATATCATGGGGAATAGGGTTTGGATAGAGATTGAGAAGAAATTGGACATGCTTTAAGGCTTTGGAGGTCTGAGGAGATTCGGGGTTGGGGTGGTATTTATATTGGAGGAGTGGGTTTTTTTCACATTATTTTATCCATTAGATTATTATTAAGGATCCAGAATACGAATAAATTTTATATTTATCAATAAATATATTTAATAATGAATGATAGTTTTAGATTACGGGATTACATCCACCATACGTTATCCTTGGATCAATAATTCATGTATTTGTAAAATACACTAAATTTTCATATTCCAGTAAACAAAAAAATAACATGATTTTATGAAATCAAAACAATTCACCAAAACCATTTTTTAATTTGTATAATTTTCAAATCAAATTCATTTTTTATTTTTTTCTAAATATGATAAATTTAGGTTTAAAATAAAATCACTATTTACTCAAATAAAACAACCATATTAATATTACAACTGCTTTTAGGACTCCTTTAAAAATTAATTAATTTCTTTTAAAAATATATTATAATAATATGAAAAAGAATATTAATATATTAATATATTTGGTGAAATTAAATTTTACTTTTAAAACATTATATTAATTAAAAATTTGAAAATAAATTTTTTTGTTTTATAAGAGTAAAAATACTTTATTAATCATTTTCTGTACATTTATTTACATATTAAATGATATAAATATAATATATTTTAATTTATGAGATTAAAAAATTTAATTTATACTTCAATATTTTATGTTATTATTCTAATATCCACATTATTATCCCAAGTAGTGACATTATTATTTAAACAATCCAATTACTATTCATCAAAAATGATAGTTATCAAAAAAATTCCAAAAAATTTACCAAAGTAAATATTCATAAAATTATTTAAAAGATAATAATTATTTATTCAATTATTATTTATCAAATGATGAAGAATTATATTATGAAAATCATATCCTTTAAAATGTGGTAAAACATCATTTAGAGAAATATTGCATTTTTATGTGTAAAAATGGATTTATTCTTATCTTATGCCTCTAAAAATATTTTGGATGAATGTAAAAATTTTGTTTTGAATATATAATGTATATATATCACTAATATTTTTCTATGATTGTGATTAATTTAATTTTATAAAAAAATTACATCGTGGGAATAAAAATAGTTTTGATAAAAATACATCTTTTATATTAAATTGGTTTTCAATTATAATAAATTGGTAACCAATGAATTAATTTTATAAACATCTATATGTTAAAAATTTATTTAATAATATTATTTACCACTATTCCCAAAATATAATAATTAACTATAATTACAAAATAAAAAAATATAAACATTTGTTATGATCATAATCTATAAATGAAGTTCCATTAAAAATTAGGCTTACTATAAAATCTTGGGCTATTACATTCTCCCCTAAAAAAAGTCATCCTTGAAATATGATATTTCAACTAAAATATTGATGTTTTATTCTTTAAAATTATTTAGATAAACCCCACATTGTAAAAAGGGTATATAAAACATCATCATAAATAAGATAATGAAAAATGTGAAGGTCATTACAAAACATAAATTTCACAATATGAGAACATTATTTAAAATATGCAGATGGATTAAAATATAATTATATTGTTTTGACGGATAGTGATAGTGAACATGGTCATTAGAAAAATAACCATTGTAAAATTGTATATTTTAGATAAGTTAAAATACCATTTATTTCTCAGATGAAAGTAAACAAATAACATTCAGTTCCAAAATCATTTCCCTAAGGTTGGAAGAATCCTTTACAATTCAGATTGGAACATAAAATAATAAACATAATTGATTATTTCCCATGTCATTATCATAATATCATCATTTTTTCTTAATGAACTACCATCAATTTATTTAATATACTATAATATGGATTTTGAGGATGATTTTTATTCCAGCGGAAATTTTAAAAATCATAAGAATCACAAATATGTCCTTCATCCACTAAATGTTTACCAGAACAAAAAATGATATAACATAGTAACCAATAAATCATAATTTTTATAATAATATCCAATGTCAAGATTCATCAATTACATAAATAGTTACATTATGTCCCTTCAAGAATATGTTTGTCCAATTTTGAAGAACAAATATTTAGATGAAATGTTACATTAAATGATATTTTCAACAAAAAACATGATGTATCTCATGTTTTCACATTAAAAAAATTTAATACCTTGAAATCTTACATTCTTCAAAAAACAAAATGTCAGTTTATTGAATAGATTCATTATATTTAGACATCTTATAATTCTAGCATAACATAAACCATTAGATCCATAACAACCATCATGGTCACCAATAGTATCCCATTATCATATATTTATTATTATCTGAACATAGAACACATATTTAGGGTTATCTTTCTCGTGTATGGAGTTTTCAAGAAGATAAAATTACAATACTATCAATTCTATTGATTACAGGTGCTACTCATCGCATGCTTCCAATTCCTTAAAGAATAAGTACTATAGAAAAATCCTTATACATCTCATGATTCATATAATCAGAGAACTATTAAATAAACACTCAAATAACATAATTATTTAATCTAAATGAAGACATTTTAATAATTCCACATTGTTTGAGGTAGTAGTTTATGCATGACTTCCATTCATTATACATTATGGGGTATATTCCTTTGATTCTTAGGACATTTATTTTCATAATACCCCATCTCTGTAATGTTATTTAAATTTACACTATAAAATCATTTCCTTACCATGAAAAAATGAGCATGGTGTCTTTTTTCTCATCATTGGAATAAAAGTCATTTTCCTTTTAGGCATATAAAATAGTGTTTCCATCAATAATTACCACATGTGGGAAAATACTTATTTTTCATATTTATTTTTTCAATATTTTCCCTAATATCCTACTATTCTCATGATTTCTTATGAATCCATAATTCCTAGAAAATCCAATATCCTTTTTAAGAACATTTTAATAAATACTTATTTAAAGAAAACATTTGACAGACTAGTTCTCTTCAATAGAGTGGCATAAAACCATCAATGAAATAATAATTATTACTCTTTGGATTTTGTTCATTGATGCAGTTACTATTCCTTCGGATATGTTCTATTTCTAAATAATAAAATAAACTAAATTAGGTTATGCATCATTATGCTTCATTTCTAACAATAAAAACAATCAACATAGATTAGAAAATTAATAATAACCAATCTTCTAATCATAAACACAGTTTCATTAGTGAAATGTTTAATTTTAAATCATTCATAATGGTTTGTAATTAAAATTAAAAATATCCATTGCACATCACCTTGGTGTGTCAAAACATGTGCACTGTATGGTCCATTCTCATGTACCATGTTACACTGAGTATGGCTAGAAAAAAAGTGTAATATTTTTTACCCCTTGGTATATCTATGATAGAATCACAACCTCTTGTAGTATCCAAAAAGGAATTTATTTATAGTAATACATACATTATCTCTGCCTCATCAATAATCTAGGACTTTCTTCTATTCTTACCCTCAATGTCTATTATATGGTTACGATCCCTAATATATGTTTTATAAATCTAGATTCCAATGTTTCTACCAAACTGTCTATAATACCAACTGTAAATAACTCGACCCCAGAAGCATAGATCATGTTACTTAATTTATTATATTTTCATGGATACATGACTCGAATCCCAAAAGATAAATTGGTTTAGTAGTTTGGGAAGATATATTATATATATGAATATTAAATTAAAACATGAAAGTAATAATAACATAGAAACTCCACTGGAAACAACCATAATCTACTAGATTTTCCATATAATTCATTCATAATAAATATAATATAATCCTAGAGATATTGAATATATAAGAAATGGGTGAGCTAAGATTCTTGGTAATGGTATGAAATTCACCAGAATCTATAAAAAATAATCATAAAATGTATGACGAGGTGGATAACTAAAAACTCATCCCATTAAACCATAATCCTGAGCATAATATGGTATCAATAAAAGTTTATTAAATAATTCCATAAATAATCACATGAGAATAAAACATAAAGATGGACATTGTAAAAGTGAAATAAACACATTGAATTGAAATTACTAGGATCATAATGAGGTAATTCCTAATGTCATTCCTCTGAAACATACCGTAGAGGGCTCGACCATGTCATCTGAAAATAAATGAGTAAGGCCAAAGCCGAATCCCAATATGGATTGTCTCATTAGACCTACTGATACATCATGGGGATATATAGGGCCCTTCACATCACATAAGAAGTCCAACATGTATCTCATATAAATGTGTTTAACCATAAGAATCATATATATCCAAAATGTAAATAATTTACCCCATTATGCAGAAACAATTACTAATCATTCCGAATAATACGGTGAATTGTATTAAGATAGCACATCCACAGTAAAACTGATCATACACCATTTGAAAAAATATGGTAGATGATATCATCAAATACCAATCCTAGTTAAACAAAATATTCAACATCATGTGTTGAAATAGATTAAAATACCCTTATTAAATTATAGAGGATTTCATGAGAGAAAGACAATTTTTTAACTATGGAAATAATAGTTTTTTTAGAAAATCATTTTTAGTTTTCATAATAACATATTATAACATTTATATCCTCAAGAATAAAATACGGGGATAATGAAATTATTTTTTTGGAATAAATGATTTCAAAAATAAGTTAAAATATGGAAAAAGTGCTTTTATGAAACTTAAGAAATGAGCCACTTTAGTGCGGTTTGAGGGAAAGTACTAAAAACTATCTAAAATAGACAAGTGATTTTTATTGTATAAAACATGAAATGATAATAGATCTTTTTATATGATATAATTATTATTTTATAAAAATAATGGTGGATTAATAAAAATTATGGAATGCAATTCTAAATCTGTAAGAAACTGGGATGATCCCTAAAATCAGGCTTTTTTATCAGGAAGAATTCCTTATGGAACCTTATAATAGCATGTATATAAAATAAAGGAAGGATGAAATGATCATTATTTTGGTTCATAAACAATTTATTTAGAATAATTATTTAATAATAAATAATAATTAAATTGTGTTAAAGAGTGAGAAATAATAACCTCAATGAAAAATCAAAGTTCTCGCAGAGTCCCTTACCTCTTTGAAAATAGTCAAATCATATACCCCCAAATTTGTTATCATAAAATTAAAAAATTAATACCATGAAGATAAAGAGATAATAGATATGAAACATCAATGCAGAGTATACATACACCACACATGAATAATATTTTTTAATAATACATATCTCACATAAATTAATGCGAGATATGAAAAACCCTTACCTAATGACTGAAGGAGTTATAAACTTGTACATAATGTCCTCTAGAATTCATATCCTTGAGAAAATCCTTATGTATAGTTTAAAGATACATTTTGGGGGGACCCAATAGACCAGAATATAGTGGAAAGGATTTGGTGTGGTTTTAGGAAGAAATTTGACAAGGCTAAGGTTTTTGGAGGAGTGAGTAGAAGTGGGAGTGAGGGAAAATATTTATAGGGTAGGAGTACGATGTTTCTATTTATTTTATTCATTATTTAATTATTTTCACTCATTACTATGAATAGCTTTAGCATCATCAACAAATATATTAAAATATTGTAGTGGTGCTCGAGATTATGGGCTTACATCATCCATACATCACCCAAGAATCAATAATTCATGTAATTGTCAAATATAGTAAAATATTGTATTTCACTATTGAAGAAATGATGTAATTTAGAAAAATTCCAAAAAATCACTCAAACAATTTATTGACATGTAGAATTTTAAAAAAGATCTCAATTTTTTTCTTTTTTTTTCAAAATTTAAGGAATTTAATTTTTAAATAAATTCATTATTTATTTAAGAAATAACAATTTTAATATTATAAAAAATATTATGAGACATTGAAAAATTAGTTAAGGTCTCAAAAAATTACTTTTTAATAATGATATGATAAAATATTATTTTACAAACGATTTTTTTGAAATTATATTTTATTTAAAAATGTTTTTTTAATTACACAATTGTAAATAAACATTAATCTTCCACAAATATAGAAATATTTAATTTATTAATTTTAAAACATCCAATTTCATATCACATGATAGAAATATTTTATATTTTTAATTTATTTGATGGAAAAAATATAAATTATACCATAATAGGTGTGGTTATTAATCTAATGGCAGCATTACTATTCCTAATGTCAACATTATTATTCCAATTATCACATTACTTTTCATAAAAAATGAAACATATTAGAAAAATACTTAATATTTAACCAAAGTAAATATGGACATTAAAAATCAAAAAATAATGTTGATTTTTTCAAATATAATTTATAAAAATGTCAAATATTATATTTAATCCATTTAAAGTCTTTAAAATCCCATTTAAAAAATATAATCTTTTTTCTTGTAAAATTGGATATTCTAATCTTATGGATCTCAAAGCATTTTAAATGATGTTAAAAATATTTATTTGAATATAAAATATATACTTTTCATTAATATAATTTACAAATAGTGAATAATTTAATTTATTAATATAACATGTCATTTGGGCTTAAATATTGTTTTCATATAAATAAATCCCTTATATTCAATTATTTTTCATTTCAAAATAATTTATCACTAATGAATTATTTTTATATGCATCTATATTTTTTTAATTTATTTAATTACATTCATTACTGACATTAACATCATATTAGATATAACTATAATATTAAAATTATTATATTTAACGATTTTTCAATCTCATAATCTATCGAAGAAGTTATATTTTATATTTGTATACATTAAATAATTTCTGTGTTACATTGAACCTATTCTATTGAGAAAATATGTGATGTGGGATCTATATAATTCCTAGTCTACTATACACCCAAGAACCAAAAAGATATTTTATGACATTCATTGATGAATCATTTCCTAGGTATGATACAATATATTGCGTACTTTGTTTCACACCGTTATACATACTAGATGGTTAAGGTTGAGATATGAGTTTCATCTAATATAATCTCTGATTGAGATACTCGTTTACCTCTCGTTTTTAGTGAGGCCTTCTAGAGGTGGTGGGATCTCAGGTTCATTTGAGTATGGCATACCATCCATAGATTGATGGCTATATAGAAAGGTTTATACATATTATGGATAAAATTATTCATGCTTGTGTCATCAGTGTTGGTAGATCTTTGGATGATCATTAGGGACTCGTTTAGTTCACCTATAACATTTGTTACTTGGTCATGATAATAATGGATCCTTCTGAGGTGTTTTCTAGTTTTTCATTTAAAAAAATGTCATGTTGGTCACATATTGATGATATAAACTTTGTTTTTCGGATTATGATCAAATATATGACAAATATTATTCTGTTTATTCATCAAACAATGTTGAAGGAATAAACCAATTAGAACTATTTTGCATATCATCATCATAAATTATATGAGTTTTTAGTTTGAAACGGGGTTCTTTTTAGAGTCTTACTTCGTTTTTCTCATCGATGTCTTGCTAGGAAAGGGGTGATCTATCCATGTTTTGTGGAAAATTTTTATGTACATGAGATGGTGGGTAAAGTGTCATACTATTATGAAAATCCACCGTATATGATGCCAATACATAATTTGATTCATTTAAAAAAGCTATAGATTTATATTTCAGACCCATGTCATTTCTTGAGAAGAGAGGATATTTATATTGGACATGATTTATTAAGGACAGATCATCTAGTTAGGATCTTTTATTCTTTGAAAAAGGTACTTCTTGTAGTGATTATACTTTTATTCTATGTGTTATGACATCATGATTCCTATTCTCATGACACTTTGTAGCATAAGGCACAAATGAGGGAGTAGTAGCCCCATCTATTCATTATGGAATCATTTTGATATGATTACCTTGGAAAAATTATTTTTATGCTTGGGAGGGTGTAGAATATTGTTACTTGTTTTAGGTACTCCTTACACATTCTTTTGATCATTATTTATTTGGGGTTCATCTCAAATTATTTATATTTAAATTTGTAAAAAAAATTTGTTAGTTTTTGTCAGGTACAAGTTTGTTGCACAATTTTTAAATACAATTAACCCATAGAGAATACAATGAAACCCCAGATAGTGAAATTTTTAACAGTTGGTGTACATTATGAAGAACTATTCCCCCACATAGGATAAACAATTCACCCTAGAATTGGGGTGGACAGTTATAGTGCACGTATTATCTAACCATAAGTCCCTCTCTAGGGACAAGGGGAATGTGTTTTAAATAATCCAAAAATAAAATTCCAAATTTTTAAATCCCCATTTCAGTTTCCTATCTCCCCTAATAAGACCTAACTCGATTTATAGGGATTATAAGTCCCCCTAGAAGTGATTTTGGATCCTCAAAATCCCTCTATTGATGAATCTATGTTCTAGTGGAATATCTAATAAAACTATGGTAAGTGGATCTAATCATGTTTAATGTCACTAGATAATTATTTATCTCCTCCTTAGTGAGTATTAGAACAATTGGATTTTGATGGTTATAAAATTTGATTGAAGGGATATTGATTCTAGGTTGGATCAATTGATCTTTAATGACTTCTTTCTTCATTGGTTCATCTCATTACGAATTTCAATTGATTACCTATTATTAATGGTTATTGGTTCCATAATTCAATTTTGTATAATTAAAACATGAATTTATTAATTTATTGAATATAGTTTTAAATTGATTTAAGAAAATTTAATTTCATGATTTGATTATTGATTTTTAATGGTATTTGAAAATTGATAAAACCCTAATTTGGATGTATTTGAAATTGGGTGATGAATTTATTGAAAAAGAATGCATGATTATGGAACACATTTTGATGGAGATGAATTTATGTTGTTCTTGATAAAAATGGTTATGTTTTAATATTATTTTAAATTATATGAAAGGATGAAAACCTGTGATTTTGTTTTCAAAAGTGAATTGGATGTTAAAAATTTAAATTACGAAATTATATTTTTAAATGATTTGATTGGATTACATTCTAATTTCATTGAATTATTTATAATTTAAGAATATGGTAGCATGGGTATTTAGTGGTAGATAGGAAAATCATTATAGGAACTTACCTCCCTAGAAATGGATTCATGATGATGACAATTAATAAAAAAATTATAATGATATCCCATAATGGGTACCTATATTATATTTCATACTTCCCATGATGGGTTCGGCTTTTTTGTTGTGTATTTTTGTGTGCACACATAATTAGATTCGTGATCACTATAAGATGTTTGATGATCCAATTACCTAATTAACTGACATAGGACAAGGATTTTGTACATAGTTCTTGATTTTCTATGGGTTTTTTACATCATTATACATACCATTTAGTTATTAAACGATTTTATTCACTGCCTATAATTTATATCAACATTTTTATATAAAATATTCTTTTAATACTATTTAAATTTGTTTTGAAATATCTACCATCTTTTGGAAATGAGACCTTTTTTTGTAGAAAATATGAAAATGATATTCCATGACATTTTTTAATTAAATTGATTGAATTAATGGGAAATTGTTATTATATTGATTATGGAACACATGGGGTGACTATACTATGATCTATAGCTCACATATTCTGTTTTACATTGGGATTTTGTATATTTTCTTATGCCAGGACCGATTAAAGGGAAAGAATCACTTTGAGGAGGAAGATGTTCTTGATAATATGGCTTAAATTGATGGAGGTGACAGTGGGAGGTGTTATACAACTATTACATGGTATTCTGCAGTTTTATCATGATATATGTTGAGTACATTGATGATGTACTAATTTAGGTTTACTATTCTAGTTTTTTGGGTACTTTATCTTTTTGGAGTGTCGGTAATAATAGCTTATACCTTTTTTCTTTTGATTCTTGGTGTGAAATTTATTCCCTTTTTTATATTGTTTGATTCTATGTTCTAGTTTCCAACCCATGGGGAATAGGAATTCCTGTTCGGATATGACAATACTTTCCCAAGTATCATGGTACTAGGATATCAGGGTATCTAGATAGGTTCATTATAGGTCATCTACCAAATACATTTCCTAGGGAATACACTAAATAATATTTTTAAATCATTCTATAAAACATTTATTCAACTTTTATATTTATTATCCACTACCATCTACATTAAATAATGTGTGAACCTTTACGTTTTCCATACCCTAGTCAATCAGTGAAATTTAAAATGATATTCTCATATCCATTATCCAAGGATCATTCCATACATCTACACTTGTACCATCAACTATCATAAATTATAGGCCATTATTGAGAAGATAATGATACCCCCAACAACTTCTCCAAAATAATACTTGATGTGTGCCAAGATTCGGTCCACAAAAGGTTGAATTCAGAAAATATTTTTCATAATGCACTCACGATTTAAAGGATGAAGGGTTCTGAGAAGCTTTCATCCTTTCTAGGAAAGAATCAATTCATTAAAAATGGTCAGATATTAATACACCATACCATAGTAGATTTGGATGGAAAACCTCTATCCACACCATCTAAATGGTTTTATTCCTTCAAAATTTACTCCCCACTATAAATTTTCTCCTCTAGAATTCAATTACCCAATATGAAAATGAGGTAATTGAAAAGGTTCATAACATAGGTGGGGATTGATTTCTCCATGATTTTGTTTATATTTTCGTTACCCTCTTTTGAAACCCTATTTATAGAAAACCCCTGAATTTTTTTTCGCAACCTTTTCCATGATACCCGAAAACACCTCTTTTTTAAATAACCAAAAATAGCTTATTAGAAAAGATATATTTGGTTATTTTTAACCACATAAATTCACAAATCAATGTGAATATCATCCTTCTTGTTATAGAACCACCTTAACAAAATTATATTTCACACATAAAGAAGTTATATGACTACACAGACATCGAATCAAAATTAGGTATAATTTGGAAGATAGTAACACATTCTTCCGAGCCATATCTCAGAAAAATTAGACATTCATCATTAAATACGTGTTGGTTAATAGGTTTTATCTACCAAAAAACATCATTGCATTCCCGATATTGTCCCAAACCGCCACATAAATTATCAAGGGAAAAAATCAACCACCAAAATAAAAAAGAAAGGGGAGATAAGGTTACCCTACTAAAGAGAAATAGTAGTGATTTTTTTGATAGAAACCAACATTTATTTTAATCATTAAATAGATGGTGGAGATTCATTTAATGAGTACCTAGATTAATTTAGAATAGATACCTATTATACTTATAAAAAACTAGAGAAGAGGTCATTCAACTATATCATTTACCTTATGCATATATAAATTCAATGACATGATACATCATTTTTAAAAAGATATTATATTAATGCACTGAAGAACATCATGGTAAAAGATAAAATTATCCATGATGTATCTCTAAGGGATGAAATAAATTTTGTTTTCAATAATAATTGATGGTATCTATGGACATATATGGATAAAAAAATATTTTGAACTGATTTTTTTAAATATTGTGTAATATTATGGGCCTGAAGTATGAGAAAAAAGATATTATTTTGATTTTAAATATGTGGGTAATAATAATTCAATTTTGTTTAAAAATATTTTTTTCCCATCCAAAGGTATTTCAAGAGATATAAAATTTCTAGATTGATAATATGCTATTATTTTTTAATGAACAATGCATAAAATCATCTGATCAAGGTGCTTTGGTAAACTGTATTTGTTTCAGCTC
The DNA here is from genome assembly GCA_963277665.1 of Viscum album. Taxonomy (NCBI): domain Eukaryota; kingdom Viridiplantae; phylum Streptophyta; class Magnoliopsida; order Santalales; family Viscaceae; genus Viscum; species Viscum album. Next base: position 980,078,658 of record OY728161.1, read on the forward strand.
CAATGGAATCTCACCTTTAGAAAAATCATGTGTGAGATAGTAATTCCTCATTTCTAAAAACACTAGTTTGATAACAATAGAAATATTATACATATTGATAGACCCCATCATAAAAATCTTATCATAAAAACTCTTGATAAAAACATGGATTATGAACTCATCTGATATAGTTCTATCATAAGAATTATTGAGACAAGAGATATTGTTTTCTACACTTTTAAGAGGCCTTCTAATTTAAAGATAAGGTATTAGAGTGGCCCCCTTTAATGTGGGATTATCAGGCACGAATAGACCAAAAAACTCATTAATTATGATTATTGAATCCGGGTCCGCTTCCAGTTTGGAGATATTGGAGAGAACATAACCAGAAAGGGGGATAAAATATAACTCTTATGTTTCATTCACGAACATCACATTGAATATCAAGCGGATGAAATTTGATATCACTCTATAGTTATTACTTGGAAACTATAATATGGATATGGATTTCAATGCCATATTCCCCCACCTTCCAATAGGTGACGATCACATCATTGAAATCCATTTCCTATACTTAATAACTCTATAATCTACTGATTCTATAATACCATGGTTTCATGGACCGATGGAAGGTGTCAATGAGAATTGGGATATGGTTTTATGTGGGAGGAAAATTATTATTAAAAAGAAATGAATTTAATATACCGTTCTAGTTTTCCATCCATAATAATATATCCATGTACTCTAGTATGTGATTGTTTTCAATAATACCAAGATACCATGTAAATGGGTTTTTAGAATATCCTTGATCAGAAAGTCCCACCACTTATGTTTCTTTTTGAAACACCATTATTGATTTATGAGACCTACATTCCCCTCCATTTTTCTCATTATGGAAAAATTTAAATGAAATCCATGAAATAAGGAGAGGTCTAGATTGAATCTCTTTGATGGTATTGAGTAGATTCCAAGACACCCATTTATCCCTTTGGGAGGGCCATCCATACAATCCCATAAAATCCTATGTCGGTGCATATGGATAATAGTTGAATACACCAATGTGATTAGAATAGAAATATTTAACCCCAATATCCTCATGCATATTCTAATGTAGGTTGAAAAAACCCAAATGGCATTGTTGAGAAACTCGAAAATAGAGTATGGCCTATTTTTTGAGACACCACCCATTTCCTTTCATTTGAATATGATTTAAAAAATATCAACGCTACTTTTGGAATAACATTTCTTGATAATTTGAACTGATCGTGGGTTCCCAAGCCCATAATAGTTTTAAAATAATATTTTCATTGGGATAGGTGGGGATGACTCAATCCAACATATAACTTTGATAACTCTAGGTAAGTTCTATCACCCACTAATTAATATCTTTTAATGTATCTCTCATTAACCAGATTTCCCTCTACACTCTGTTTATGTACACTATTTTATCCCTCATTCATTCCATCTCCAATATAATCTCTCACTTCAAACATTGAAAACCTATAATTTTATGACATAATATTTAGGAATTGATAAGACCAATTCCCAATAATATGTGGACATGTATACCTCAAGTATCGAAGGAAATTTCATATTTGGTAGATCTGAACATATTATCATTGGGTTTGATTATGGTTTCATCATTCCCTCAACGAATAAAAGAATAATTCTTGGGGGAGACCCACCCAAAAGGATATTACAATGGACATTATGTAAAATCAGGTGGATTCCAAAAACATACTATGATGGTTTGAAAATTCACTTTATATACTCATAGGTCATCACACTAATCTAAAAAAAACAGTTCCCCAAACATGATGATATTATTTTGATTTGGGTACGATTTTTTACAAAATGATTTCGAAAGATTATCATGATCACTTTTTTTTGTCAAGAAATGGAGGATAAATCATAAAAATTTTACAGATCTAGGGACAATACCTCAGAACTAAGTTTCTATCTTTGTCGACCATCATTAAAAAAAGTCGTTATCTATATTCACAACACACCCAAATAAAAATAGAATATTAGTATCTTTTCAATTAGTATGTATATTCATGTGTCTACATCCTCTATCATCATAAACAATCTCCCCATATTTAGAAGCTGAAATTTAATTAATACCCAAATACCCAACACTGATCTCAGAATAATATGATCTGATCATTCATATCCTATAAATTATATGATTCCACCAATATTTTCATGCATAACTCGCTCCATTCTACCAAAAATTAGAATTCCTTATTGTCAAATATAAAATTGGTTTTTTGATAGTGTTTTCTTCAATATATCCAACCCTATATCTTACATATTTTATTTGAATTAATTTTTCATTAAAAGACAATATCCTTACCTTGAAATCCTTATTTTTATATTTTTCCTCAATTAATTCAATTATCATATATCCTGATCCAACTTCCATTATGGAAAAACAATCTTATAAATGAAAAACATTTTATAGTGTTCTATTTAGGGCTCCCTAATTTAACGTCTAGTGGACCTCAAATTTTCTAATGATCAAGAGTGAAGTTAAATATTTATGATACACATCCTCATCATTATTAGATATGAATACCACCATATAATTGTCTGAAATTGATATATTTATCCAATGTTTTATCAAAATTGACACTGTTAGAATATTTATCAAGCAGATAAATAATGAAATGATGATGGAAGGAGGTCCATGCTCTTAAGTTAATAGATGCAAGGATGATGGTAAATCATCACTACGCCTTTAAAATCCATATGAAGGACCAATCCATTGAAAAACCTATGATGCATCTCTCAATCCGATGAAAAAATGTAGTACATTTAAATTGGTCTTGATATTAATATAAAAAATTATTTTTTCTAAATTTTATAATGATGAAATATGATTATATTGATTATTTATTGTAATATATTTATCTAATGGTTAATGATCTATTGGTAATACTGGCTCTTATTAAAAGATTCATTTACAATTAAAAAAATATGTTTGTTGATAAAATAAATTCATAAATTTAACATTTTCTAAATAATTTTTTGGTATTGAAATTATATTATTAACTCATATATCAATTAGTGAACAGATTTTTGTAAATTTAATTAATATAATCAAATCATAATATCTATTGGAACGACCCATTATTAACAATAAATATATTATATTTCATTTTTTTTTCTTTGGTATATATAATTTATATATATTTATTCATGAATTAATTTGTATATATTAATTTAATAAGGTACATTTGTAAGGAAAATATCAAATTGGAGATTTGTATGCCTATCCCCAATAGGATATTCATAGGACTAGTCTCCAATGAAATATTAGTAAGAGAAATCTTCACTATGATATTTGTAATAACAAATTTTTATGTATATTTGTATATACATATAATTAAATTCATCTATATGAGAGATTTACAAGGAAAATATCTAATGGGATATTAACAAGTATAATTTTAATAGGGTCAATATCCAGTGGGAGATTCATATTACAAATCTCCACTGTAATATTTATATTATCAGTATTCTATATATGTTTTTATATAAAAATTATATTATATATCTATTTGAGATATTCATATGGGATTCATAAGAGATTATAAATAAGGGAATGTAATGGATAATTGGAAATTGGTCAAGATATAATATTGGATGGACACATGGATTCCAGTCATTGGTGGTTCTTTAGTGACATCTTCTATTGTCATAGGGATGGAGAATGAAATGGTTCAGGAATTATTTTAATTGGATTGGTCTGTATGGTGTATCGATAAGTTGATTTCCTTATTTAATGAGAGGGATATGATAATTTTTTTGAGAAAGCTAGGTTTCTATGGTACACTTACAGATCATATTTTTTGGATTAAGCCTTCCTGGGTTTACTCAATTAAGTATAGTTTTATATAGGCCGGTGATCTCTCTCTACAAAGGAAATCCAAATAATGTAAAATCTATAGAATCTCACGATTCCACATAAGTCCTTATTTATTTGTTGGATGGTTTGGGCATGATTTTTTCCTATTATGGAATTACTATTTTCTCATCACTCTTATTGTTAAACATGAAATTATTATTTTACAAGTGGATTTAAGTTGTGCCTCTTATGAGAAAACAACATGTTCTAAGGCTAAGGATGTTTAAAAGGCTTAGAATGTGAGCTTTGTGGCTTCTATTGATCCTTAAATCCATATACCAACATCTCTTGATAAGTGGTTATCATAACTCTCTTAGGAGATAGTTATAAATCGTTTCATGTTGATGTGGATAATCCAGATTTGTAGAAATGATCTTTTAACCAATTGTATAAGAAAACACATATTATTATGGATCTAATATGAATAAATACAGATCGATAGTAAAAATACTTCTTAAGGTAGTATTGTTTCTACCTGATCTTATTTCTCTTTATTTATGTGGAACCCCCTCCCAAAAGAAGCACTCAAAATTTACGTGGATTCCATCATTAATTATTATTTAGGGTTTGGTTGTGTGTTACTCATTCTGGATTAATTTGGTTCCATTATCATAGACATCCAATGACCTTTTCCTTCTAAGTGGAGTTATCCAGTTTTCAAATCTCAGTTCAATCTTTCTGGGATGAATTTTTCATTGGAGAGAAGATGGTGTTCCATCATTATGGAATCAGATTTTTAGATCATCATATGTTCTTTATACTCCATGAATGATTCCCTTCAGTTATTAGGCCCAGTAGTTAAAATAATTAATTCCTTACCATTTTATTTCTTATCTACTTTATTTTATTACACAATGTGGGAATAAAATCGGGTTTCCCACCATTTGAAATCCGGAGCTATTTTTTTGGTGTGGTAAATTTGGTCATCAATCAATCCTGATTGTATTTTTCCCTTCTTATGGAAGATTCCCATGCTATATGATTGGATCCTTATTCTAAAAAATATGGGATATTTTGATGGAAAATCTTCAATGGGTAATTTTCAAGGATAATTTCCAATGGGAACGTCATAGAAAATATATCCCCTATAATATTTGTATTGAAAATTTCCAATATATGATTATATATTTATATAACTATATGTATCTTTGTTTTCAAATATTTTTATGTATATACAGATAAATATATCTATATTTATATAAATATATCTATTAAAATATAATTATAAATATTTAATGTTGAATGTATGTATATACATCTATGCACATATTCATAAATGTACATTTATTTTTAAATGATGACATTAATTATATATTTATATAATCATACTAAAAACATTAAATATATTGTTATCTACTTTGAATTATAAATATTAATTCATAAAAATTAATATAAATTTTAAAATATATTAAATATTTTGGGAATGAAAATACATAATGATATAAATACATTACTATATAGGATTTCCATGCTCTCAATTTATTATATTGACAAACATTTACATATAAAGTTATATAAATATTAACAATTATAATATATACAATAGAACGTGCCTCCCTTATCCAGATATCTCTTCCACATCAATCCTTCCATATGTGTTCTCTTATCCTTCTTCCCATCCAAATCTTTTTTCCTCCTACCTGTATTTCCCCCCTCGAACTTCCTCCACCCCCCAGTTTCAACCCCCCAAAGTGTGCCCAAAATCCCACTTTCACCATGTTCAATCATTTTTCCTCCCTATTCCACCCCTATTTCTCCTCTAAAGATTCATCCTCCCTATTTCGTCCCTCAAGTAACACCCTATACATCTCTTTATGCAAACTATAGATCCATAAACTATCACCTAATCCTCTTGTATAAATCCATATATTCCCGATTTTTGAACCCACACTCAATCCCTCAGAACATCTGTCCTACCAATATTCTCTTTATTTTGGACCCTAGATACTACCCCATATTCCTTCACCTTAACATTCATTATCACATCCTTTGATTAAATTTTCTCCTTAAATATAAATTATGATTCATGAGAATTTAATCAAATGTGATTAGGTTTCCTAAAAATCTCTCCTTGCATCATCTCATTCCCATTACCATCCTTCAAAATCCTGAAATGCTAAAAATAACTTTCCCATTCCTTCAATCATCTATCGCAATATTTTATATTTCCTTCACCTACACCTATACTCTTAATTTCAAATCATTATATGATATCATCCACTATCATTCCATTATATTCCATCTCATTAACCACCTAAAGAATTTTTCCACCAATAAATCTTGGTATCTCTTAGTATTATACATGATTTTTTTTGTTAGCCCTTTATTTTTATTTCATTTTGTATTTTTTTCTATAATGTATCTCTATATAATTAATTAATATATTTCTAATAAAATAAACATTTTCATCTAATTATCCTTATCATCATATCTGGTATATAATTTTTTATTTTCAGTAGGTTTAAATCAGATAATACATAACATTGACAGGCATGATTCATGAACACATGATACTTCATTCATTATTTTTAACTTTGTTGATTTCATATTCTCTCTTACATGATTACTATATGTATTTAATTATATTCTTTATTTAAATAATTAAATATTTTTTAGAACTATTTCCCATTTCAAAGACCAAATTCATTAAAAAATTGGAATTTCATTTATCTATACATTAATGGTTCTAGTTTACTTTAATTGTTTATGTATTTGTTTTAACATTCGGTTTAATGTGTAATAATTTTTTAAGAGTCGTTGTATTTTTAGTTTTTTAGTTATTAACACACTATGTGTAATTTTATTCTTCTAAAATATATCTTTAAATTTCATATTTATAAAATTTATTTTATATTTTTTTATATATGCATTTATGATTATTTTATTTCATTTCACCTACATACCAATTTTTCCTGATAATTTCTTATAAATAATCCATTTTCATATTTTCATTCATAACATAATCTATTTTAAATAAATATATTTATTTTTTTATCTTACATATTTCATTTCTTTTACCTAAATTTTATATCACATTTCCCTATATTTTATTTCATCAAACGTTTTATTTTGATTAAAGATAACATTGTGCTTTTATAGATAACACAATGAATGATTTTCCATTTACAAATGTTAGGGCTGCCACTACAACATATGCTATCACATTCTAAATGGTAACATCTTTATGTTTTCCATTTATGTATATTTATAAAACAAGATTTTAACATTTCACATATCAGAAGATATTTTTTACACAAACATATAAATACCTAGTAAATTTAATTTATCTCTCTCCATTAATTTCCACAAACAACCACTCTACCCTGAATTAGTGAGCATATTTTCATTTATTATTGTTAAGAGATATATAATTAGTGTCTTATTAAAAATAAAACAGAATAATATTTTTTCAAAAACTAACTAACATAGGTGTATTTTTGAAAAAAATTTCTAAATAATTTTTTTGTTAAGAATACAAAAAAATAATTTTTTTAGGTGTGTTCATTATTTATTATAAATATTTTTTTTCCATTATATTATAATATAACTATTATGTTGATGTTTTTTTAAATGAAAAAATTAAATTAATGCAAAATTTAATTGAAGTTAGTTAATTTGTTTCATAATAACATTGAATGAATAATGGGAATGTTGGTCTATATGGTATTAATCCTCTCTCACTCACACAAACACACACACTGATCCTTTCATGATGTAGCCTAATGATGGGTGATAGATAAAATCTCTCATTTAGTATAAAACATTTATGGTATAATTATATAGATGTGAGTGAAAAAAAATAATGTTTTATGAATTTTGTGGGACATAAATATATTTTTTCATTTTTCTTTTAGATTTTTTTTCAAAATATAATAGTTGTGAAATATATATCATTCCATGTTCCAATAAAATGTTTTCAATCATCCTTAAAAACAAAATTCTACTAAAAATTTTAAGGATGATAGGTTTATATCATTATCATTATCTATGTCAAGGAAGTGACTATGATAATGTGCATGTTTTTTTAATGCGAGATAATTTGTGTATATATTTATTTTTGTCATTTATAGGATAACTAGTTATATCATTTCATTTTCATTTTATATTGATGATCATAACACATAAATTATAAAAAATTAGATATAAAATAATCCATGGAGACTAATTATGTGATATTTCTATGAATTAATCGGGTTATAAATAGGAGCTCTTTATTACTTTCAGGTGATAAACTCCTATACCTATCGACCTAAAAAAGATATTTCTTATTGCCAGATCTATTGTTTAGGTGAGGTCCTCTTATATATCCCAACATTTTTTATGTCACTACTAGTTGTTCTTCAACATTTTTTTAAATATAAATTTCAAATCATATGTGTTAATAATGAATTGACAGTTGTTTATACTGAATTATCTGATAATTTTAGAATTTGATGCTCCAAAGGTTGTTTATTTAGTTTTTGATAGTAAATCAATTTCACTGATATTTTATTGTTTGTAAAATATGATAAGGCCAATAAACTAATCATATAATCCAAAAAATATGACCCATAAATATATGTTAATTATTTGATCATGTATATCACATGATTCATTATTATATTCAATCATTTTCATTATATTAATGACTATTTAAAGGATGTCACTAGCCAATTATGGCATATGAAATTTAAACAATATGGCTACAATCTATTTCATACTAACAATATGATTTTTATTCATATGGAATACAAATAACGAAACATCAAAGTATTTAATTTTGGGAAAAAAAATTGTAAAAACATATTCGTTGGCTAGACAAATGTATGGTGCATAACCATTTACCATTAAAATTATTTAGTTTTTCTAGGATATTATCAATGGTGCATTAGGTAATTTCATTTTATATTATATGATTTCTGTAGCTTAATTAATCCCCTTATCATTAATTCAAATCATTCTATATTTTCAAAATTATAGTTTCATTCCTTAACATAGGAATAAATTTAATTATTCTTTTACAAAAACATATCTTCATAATGGTACTCAATTATCCAATTATTTACTTATAGGAAGTCTATTATTAATATTAATGGATGTAAATTTTCCATAAATATTTCATCCCAATAGTGTTTTACCTTATAGGGTAGATTCGTTTTGATTCCTAATTCCATCACAATTACAATTATTATATCCTCCCTGACACCTGACCTATATGCACAACCTTCGCATTATCATTTTCTTCTGCTTTAGTGCCTAACTATTTCTTTGCCACTTTATTGCTGGAATTTCCATTGATTTCATCTCCTCCACCTTCCACTCCTCTACCACCTCTGTCTCTGCATCCACATTCTCATGGTATCCTCCTCTGCCTCTACTATAGTTTCCACCTCCACCTCATCCTCTCAGCCTTTTTAAAACAAATCTCCTCCAAACCCTTCTCTTGTAAATAAGAATCCTTTTATTTTCCACCCCCACTCCTCCATGAAAATTCACCTATCCACATGATCACCTTATATAGTCATCTACCATATAAGATTATACTACATCCCATAATTGGGCCCCCTTCCATAGGGTCTATGTAAACCCTATCATTTCTAATTAGTTTATTTTTTCTTACACTTATTCAATAAAAATTAAATGATTTTTTCTCTAGTCCCCAAAGATAAATTTTTTAATTTTTGGTTTTTCATTTTTTATGGATTAGATATCTAGTTGATCAACTTAGGTAACCATATTTGATCTATAAAAATTCTAAAACCCCACTTCCATTACCACTTTCATTGTCTATATCGAAAACCCTATCCTCCATAATCTGATTCTTTTTTAACAATCTTCTTCATTACAAATTAGTTAACTTTTTAGCTGGTTTGAATACTTATTTTATATTTTGTAATTTATAAAATTTCATTATATTATTCCTACGATTTTACTTTGAGATTCACACAAAATGAAATTCCAATGTTAATACACTGTATTCTATATAATTATTATTATAAGTATTATAGTTATTTTGTATGCATTTATAATATTAATAAAACATAAACTGATTAAAAAAGAACCAGATTTATTATAGCGTGTATAGAAAAATAATTGGTGAAATTTTATGTATAAACTAATATACTTATTTTTACTACTATATGAATATTCATTAGTTTATGAAATAACTAATAATATCAAATTTTCATCTATTATTCCCTTTTTCAAAAAGAATAAATTCCAACAAAATATTCTTCTTATTATTATTGATTGAATAATTTAATGCTTCTAATATGGTAAATATCCAACATTGAAAACCCACAATCATTGATTTTTTATCATAATGATTTTTGTTTTCATTATATCATTTAATATTTCTCTAACCTTATAGATTCATTTCATGTCTTAAATATCAACACCAGTTTATTAATATTCATCTATAATCTGTTAACTCTCCACTAATATCCATTTAATATATATTTTTCATATTAATTTTAATGTTAATTCTAATATGATCCATATTATCCCATACGTTCTTTGTAAAAGGTGTTATATAAATGAAATACATTACTAAATTAATTATTTTTCTATTTCATTTTTATTTTCAAACTACTTATACAATATCATTTCCTTTAATTAAAATACATTTTATTATTTTATGTTTTAAAAATATGTTTAATTGGTCATTTATATCGACATGTTATCTTAAAGATGGATTAATAATGAATTTTCATTTATGGAAATAAATAAACGTGGTATTACAAATAATTTTTTTATTATCTTTATTCTTAAATTTACATGAAGAAGATATTCCTTCGGAAAACGATTATTATTCAATTGCCTTGATGAGTTTAAAAGTTTTATTATTTTCAGTATCAAATATTGAATACTCACATGCATTGATAATTGGATCATAAATTTTTATGTTTCAATTATTTTATTTAATTTTTTATAACATTATAGATTAATTTCATGTCTAAAATGTAAATGTTTTGTCATCATATTAATTTAAAATTTATTTACTCATTATTCATTTTCAATTCATCTTAATTTCTACTGCAATATTTACTATCAGTTATTTTTGGATCTATAAGAAAATATGTTCAAGATATAAATTGTAAACCTATGAAATAAATTAATTTAAATATAATTTCTCCATTTAATTTTTTTTCTCAAAAATATATCAATAGTAATATATAATTTAAATTAATATTCCTTTTTTCTGTTAAGCTTAAAAAATATTTTGTACTCAACATTTTAACTATAATGTTATCTTAAAATTATATTTCTATGTTATTTTATTGTTTTAAGGAACCCAAAACATGAGGGTTTATAAATAATATTGGATATCTCTATATTACTCAAATTAAATACAGATGATGGTCCATAAGAACATGGTTATTATTAAACTATATTTATGAATTGAATGGTTATATTTCAGTAAATATCAAATATTGAATATTCAAATTCATATATTATTAGATCATGAAATTTAGAAATTTTATATTTATTCTAATGATTCTATAACATTTTATATTCATTTCAAGTATCAAAATCCCTCCTATGGTTTTTCATTTTATATATAATGGTTTACTATGAAAACTAATTTCTAGTATGTAAACTTCAGGGAATGAATAACATTGGCGGACCTGATACGTGTTCACATGTAGTGGGGTATGATAATTGAAAATCTCTTGAATTTTGCCTGTTTAGATTTTATATATTCATATATCACATATATAATTCTCTTCATATGCGAGGATTCACCTTTTAAATAGTAGTCTTTATGTTACCCCCAATTGGTAGATGTTTGTTGCTAAATATATTTTTTACAACACTCTAGACCCAGGGATTCATTAAAATGTTGTTTTTTTGTTATCATGACATGTTATTAAATCATTCATTTGGTTTCTCTAATATAATTTTTTATTGGATCAACATTATTATAATAAAGGCTAGTGAAATGTAAAATGGAACCATAAGATGTGTCATAGTGGAAGCTCAATGTCTTCTCATTACAAGTGTTTTTGAATGATTAAATTTAATGAAAATACATTTTATAGGTAGTTTAATGTTTCATAATTATAATTTTCAAGAACCTATATAATTTTAATAAAGATAAAAAGAAATAAAATTTAATCATCAATGTACATGCATGGATCATTTTATATTGATTTATTATATATTTATTTATTTATTTATATTCTTATTTAAAATATTCTATAATTTTATTAAGAGTCTTGATATGTCAATATTGATGTGTTTTGAGTTCATGTAAATTTAGTTATACGGAAATGTTTTATTCTAAATGTGATTATATTGAAATTTTTATCTTGTGTATTTTAAATTTTTTTATTTCAGTAATTTGATGTTATGGTCAATTATAATTTTTTTGGAAATTTCTTTTTTTGACTGATTTGATAACTATGAATCCTTATAACAATCATAGAATGATATTATAAATAATAGTCAAAAAGAATAAAAGATTGGAATTTTCAAATAAAAATGAATTTTACATATTCTAGATACTTCATGGATCTTTAGTGAAAATTTATTTTTAGGTTTTCCGGCCATCAATGTTATAGTATTTATATATTCAATAACACATTTTATTTTCGTGTAAAATCAATATAAAATAATTCATTTTATAGTTTTCTATAAATGAATATATTATTAATTCTCTATAGATAGTGAAAATGATAATGTGGAGATGACTAATTCATTTTATGATACTTTGATTCAAGGTAATTTTTTTGAAAAATATTATAGTCCTTCAATAAACACATTCAAGTCCATCTAGGTTACCATGATTCCCAATAGCCTATTCCATGTGAATTGTTTATTTCCATCACATTCAAATGCATTCATTTTATAATTTTATATTCGTTTTTTTCGATTCAGTTGAATCTGGGGATTCTAATGTTGTTCCCAAAATCATGGATCCTTAGACATTATTCACTTTTAATATCTATATTTCTTAGAATCACCCGATCTATTTTAACAATTACAATAATTTCACTCTTCACCAGTTTAATTATCAGATTACATGAATGGAATTAGTAGGTGTAATATACCCTTTCATTGATACTAGTTTTACATAAATTAGTTTTATAATTAACTTTTTTTGTATATTAATTGTATATTTCTATAAGATGATTTCATAAACTTTTTAGTATATATATTCTATAAAATTAACATATGAATAGGAATATTTTTTTTAACTTGTCATTACGTTTATGTATTTTGAAAATATTATCTAGAATATTCATAATTCATTAAATTTATGATATATAAATGTTTCTAATTAAGATTATCATATTTTAATTTTTTGAACAATGATATTTTTTGGTTAACATAAAATATTAGAAATCATTAATAGATATTCCATCCAAGTACTCAAAAGTTTCATTAAAAATTTCTATATAACAATTATTCAATGGTGTTAAGCTGTATTATCTAACTTAATTTATTCCTTCTATGGGTCATATGTTTAGAATGTTTATCAAACATTAAATTTAAATTAAAAAATTAAAAGATATTATTTATTTATTTAAATATTGGATTTGAGTGCAAGATTTTATTTTTTGGTCATGATGATGATAATGAAACAATCAATAATGATTCTTTCACTGGTTTTGAGAAACATTGATTCGCATGTATTTTAACTATATTTATTCATAGTGGTTGGATCAGGTGTGCATATGGTTGGATTAGTTCATTGTTCTAATGATATTTTATGGTATACTTAAATTGGATTCTTTAGTTTTGAAATCCTAGCTTGATCGAATGTTGACGATCATCTCCGGCAATCACTACAGTTCTGCAGGCTTTAGTAGGAGAAAGAATGATGCTTCACGACTTCTTCAACACCCAAAACATTTGACCATGACTCTTCTAATATAAATTATCATACATGAATTTTAATTGAATATACATCACAATGCTTCAACAGTGGTGATATTTGGTTTTCATTTTTTTGGTGGTGATGGATTGGTTTTTGGAATAATTTTCAAGAATTAATGGATCTCCTCAGTTCTTCCTTAGGTTGTGGTGGTGTAACTTCAACTATCCACCTTGAGATCATATTCATCCCATTCATGATCTACATATTTTTTTTTAAATGTCATTTACCGACGAAACAATAGAATTTATTTATTTTTCACATTTTTGATGGAGAAACTCATTGTTAGTATACATACTATGTAGAAGTAGTATCACACGATCCCATTTTCTTTCACTTATAGGGCGTCACCGTCACATAATCGTCTATGAGGTGATATTTTTTTAGGTTATGAAAACCTATGAATTTTCACATGAATTATTTTCATTTTTCAAAAATGATTTATTATTAGAAACAAATCATAGAAACAATTGTTTTTTATCAATCTTTATATTTCAATTCATAATTTTATATCATATAAATACAAAATTCACACCTTTTTTAATAACATTTCCATAAAATATACTCTCAATGTAATTATGTTTTCATTTCTATATAATTGAAGTTTATTATTACCCCCATTCCTCTTCTATATTAATCAATTCGATATTGAATTATGCATTTAGTATTCAAACATGTCATGAAATCATATACATATGTTTATATATATTATGCATAAATTGATTTAATTTTCATACACATATTATCATAAATGAACATCTATATTTTTATATAATGTTTTAACATAAAATTTTCACCACCAAACATCACCCCATTTACAGCTATAAATATTATCCCACTCAAATCATTTCTTCTTCAAATATCCTCTTACTCTCCCAGTGAGTGAAACATATTTCACAAACCATCAACAATTTTTTTAGAACAAGTTTGAAATTTTTAAATTTGATGACTATGTTGTTAAAATGAATGGGTTGGGTATTATTAAATCAATAAATGTTAATATATAACCATTTAATAATGATTTAATTATATTTGAAAATATTATTAGATTAATAAATGTCTACATATATTAACACACACATAGATATATATATTTATGTATATATAAAGAGGTGGTGTATGAAAATATGAATCTAAGGGTATTTATGTCAATAAATTTATTCTCATTTAAAAAAAATGTGACATTGAGGACATTCCACCACCAATTATTATCCAATGTGTCACCTTATGACCACCCAACAACATCCACTATTTAATGTGGTTAATTTAGAGGATTAAAATACCACTTTTACAACTAATGGTATAAGGCCCCAACCTTAAACCATACTTAATCTTGATTTATTACAATATTACACATTGAAGATCTTTTCAGGTTTAGAGTTTTAGAGAATTAGATCATAAAACTTGCATTACATTCCACATTTAAACAAAGTGGTTACATAAAAGATAGTATTAATTTTTCCCATCAACGGAATCATATTTAAAATAAAACATTGATTATTTCTTGACACTTCCTTGACACTATCATCATATCTTGTACCCTTCCCTTGACCTGTGAAAAACATTTCAAAAACCTGGGATGAGCATAAAAAGCATAGTACCGGATATAAAAATATGGAAGGGAAACATGAGTACATGTATACATAAGAATGAAATCATAAATTACCCATAAAACATAAGCACTTTAACATACCTCATAAAATCATGAATAAATCTCAGAAATCATAATACATAAAGGTAGCTTGAGGAATTCATAACATTCTTAAGTAGGGAGTAAACCTCTTGGTTACGTTTGGAATACCCATAATAGTATATTCCCTAAATCTCTTCGGATAAACCTTAACGTTTAACCCCTTCGCATTAACAAATGCATTGGAGAGCTATATCGGGCTCACCCACCCTTATTTTATCACGGAACCACCCATCTTCATAACAATTCCCAAGAACCATAATATAATCTTATCACATAAAACATGCATAAAGAAACATAACATTTCCACCTTTCAATAAAAAGATATCAATATAGCACATTGATATAAAAACATTATGAAAACCATTTTCAATTCCAAAATAAAAGAAAAGTAAAATATGGTATTTATTTTTCTTTTAAAAAGAAGGTATGGCTTATAGAGGAAGCTGAAACTCAAATAATGGTCATGGCGGCGGAGAAGTCGTTGTTGCCGCATATGTATGACAAAAACATTACCTTTTGTCATTTAGTAAATGATTCGTAGAAAAAAGATTCCTTTTGAATAAACATAAAAGATAAAGGGTTTTATACACCGTATAAAAGAAAGTTGTGTATAAAACAAAATATGCTTCAATGAAAGGAGATTGAGACGAAGTCCCATACAAATACGGTATCCTTGGATTAAGGAAAAATCAGTTACATAATTATGTGTGACAAACGAATACATGAAATATAAGTGGATATTAAGTGTAAAAAAATAATAGGATATTCACACATATTCATATAACGACATATTCAATGAGTACAAGCTTATCCCAAAGAATCAAAATTGGGTTAAGAAGTTCCCTTGCAACAATTTGACAGCCTAACGACGTCACTACAAATTTCAGAAAATGAGTTGATGAGAGATAAAAATGGTATCTCATCACTGGAACATAAAATTTAAATCACTAAGGATATATAAGAACATATCCCAACATAATTTTTTGTGAATTAAAAGACATAACAAAAGAAGTATTTCAAAAAGAAGTGGGTGAAAGGTTCCCTTACCGACATGGGTATCTTTTGAAACATACATCATGTGAAAGAAGGACAATACATCATTGATGTAAATAATCATAAATGAAATTATATTACACATTGAGTAAAATAATGGGCAGTACATACATCAATCAAAGGAAATTGCGTCAAATGTTGCATAAATATCACGAGAATAAAAGTGAGATGAAAAATCCCTTACGAAAAATCGGCAGCCTAACGGTGCCACTTAAAACTTACAAAAATGGATTGATGAGATCAAATAGGATCTCCCATAATATAAACATAAAAATTAAAGTATGGGGAATATAAAAGAACATCCCAAAACATAAGAAAGATGGGCTTAAAATAAATGACATAAAACAGAGTACTTCAAAAGAACGAGAGAGGTTGGATCTCTTACGAAAATTCAGCAGCCTAACGGCGCCACTCAAAACTTCCATAATGGATTGATGAGAGAGAATAGGGTCTATCATCATATGAACATAAAAATTATATTAAGATTATATAAAATAACATCCCAATAACAAGAAATATGATCTTTAAAAGAATGTCATAAAAGAGTGTACTTAAAAAGAAAGAGAGGAGTAGGATCCCTTACCTCGGGTCCGACTTGACTCGATTGTTCTTTAACATCCGGAATAATAAACTTGAGTTAATTTATAATTGAATAATAACATTTTTCAAGTTCATTATTCCTTTTATATCACTTATTTCCATGTTATATCCATTAATTAATCATTTAAGTTAATAATGTTTGTTTTGTCGATATTTGGTTCTCAAGTCGAAAGTGGACTTCTTACAATTACATGTTGTTCGTGTGGTCAAAGGTTCATTATATCCAGAATTATATTCATGATTTTGATATCATATATATCATATATATCCAGAATATACATGTATTTATAATATTACATAATCATTTAGAGGTAAGAAATGAAATGCATCGTTTATGGAGACGGTAAGTCGTACATACACATGAACGCTACTTTCATTTCTATGTCATATTAATGGAATTAAAACCAAAAGAGAGGTATGTGTATTATAATTCCATAATTATATTCATCATTTATATGAAACATAAATCATATAAAATAACTTTAAATACATTCTTTATTCATCCCAAATATTGCATTAACGAATCAAATCATTTTGAGGGGGTGGTAGTCCGCACTTCCTAAAATGAAATTATCGTGTTTACCCACAATGGAATACATAAAGGTATTCCAAAAAAGAAAAATACAGAAGCTTAATTAAAACACAAACGTAATATATATCATATATAAATATAGTGACATCTTAATGGACACCTTTTAAGGTGTTATATGAGTGTTGAACAATCATCGTTTCGTGAGGCAGAAATTCTCCATCAAAAGAAACCGTATGTTCATTAACCATTTTATGTAGGTGTGTGTAAGTATGTCTAGAATAATTCTTATAACAACATCCTATTATATTGAATATACTGGAGTTTTTACAAAAAAAATGAATAAAATGATTTTATGGGGTTGGAGAAGCAAAATAAATTAAAAGAACACTAGTGAAGACATTACCTTAAAATCGCATAACTCTTTTTGATTAGAGCTCAAAGGCTTCCTTGGGAAGTCTTATGCTCAAATTTAGGCTTCACGGAGTAATAGAGGGATGTGTAGAGGCAAAATGTGCCGGGGTTGGCTGAGACAAAGGCTTTGGAAGTGTGGGTAAGGAGGTAGAGGTGGGGACTTTTATAAGAGGAGAGGAGGGGCACTCTTGGAAAGTAAAGAAATGTTACTTTATTTGAAAATGTGTTTCGGATTTAAAAGTTCCTACATTGAGATAATTCAAGGATACAGTGATAAGGTTTCTAAATCCACCAATACAATAGGTTTTGGGCATGTTTAAGTCATAGATTTGGCATTATCTTTTCATTTTATTTAAATCCTTTCATAATGAGGTAATCGCTACATCATTATGATGTCATAAATAATTTTCTTTATTTAATGTCTAGAAATTATAAAAATACTTTCATGATTTAAGAAATATTTTTATCTTTCCAATGACTATTTATAGTCAAAAATCTGACTTGTATAACCCCATGTAACAATTGTTTTAGTAAAACAACTCATGTTTGTGTCATTTTTACTTTTACATTAAATAAAAAGTTATTTATGTCATTTTGCAACCAAGGTAGCTCCATGGGGTCCCCAAGTTGACCCATGGATTTTCTTGGTCGTCCAGGACACATCCAATAAGGATAGGACATGTGTCAAGCTCATCTCATATTATTAAAAAATTATTTTTACCTTAAACTACACTAATTACCTCTAATCGCGATTAAGAACATAAAAGTTACTATTCACCAAAAAAATTATTTTAATCCCATTGAACCACATTTTACTTCCTAATGACAACCATGTATGTCGGACTTTTGAAATTCAAAACACAGAGGTGGAAAAGTTTCATTTAAACGAAAAATCAGTTTTTTTAACTACCACTTAGTGGTTTCACTATTCATCAAAAATTGAAGTTTTTCAAAAAAAATACAAAAAATTCACCCTAAGTTATATTTGATATTACGAATTAAAAAATGAAGACTATTTTACAAAATAAAAAACATATAAGTTGCATTAATCAATTTAATAATTAATTCCCGATGTCAAAACAAATAGTGTGTTTTTAAAAAATAATAAGTATCAAATGATTGACTCTAGTTTAAGTCCAATATCAAGATGAAAATAATTCCAACAACCACTATTGTATTAAATGGTAAAAATATATTCTAATTGAACTTTAAAACCAATTCAAAAGATAATATAATCATATAAATAAATTATATTAAAAAGAGGTTTTGAATTAAAATACAACATTTTTCACTATTCATTAAAAATGAACTTTATCGGAAAAATACACAAAATTTACACAATGTAAATTTTGATGTCCCTATTCTAAAGAATAATTTAATTTTTTCAAATATAACACATAAAATTTTCAAATAGTGTATTTAATAGAGTTTCTCCATCAATAGGTGGTTAATTGACCTTTTAAATAATCTTATAATGTTTACTATTAAAAATTGAATTCATTCTCATTTTTAATCCTCAAACATTTATTGTAAAAAGAAAAAATATTTGACAAACATATATAATCATTTTGTAGTTAGTATGTTCATTTCCACCATTACAACGAATAGGAGTTAACTGCCATTTAAAATAATATTATTTTATTATTAGAGTGCAATGTAAGATTCCCAAGAAACTCGTTGTTGCGTATTGGTTACGCCATCGAGCATAGTGTCCCCTTTAAAGTAATATTAATATTTTATTCACAAATATGGATAAATATAAAAATTTCATATTCTTTATTTACTTGGGGTGTTACATTCTTCCCCCCTTTTAGGAATTGCGTCCTCGCAATTTCAAAATTGGGCTCGAAAACATCCTTGAAAGTCCCACATCGGAACAAGAGTCGGTAAAACAATCACTCTAAAAGAAATGGAGAGAAGTACAAATGTCACCCGTTTTAACCCACACTAGGATTCCAAGTATGAAAATATGGATATAGAGGAGACAACAAATGGTCATGTCCTGATGGAGAGTGATAGTAAACATGTCTAGGAGAAAGTTATCCTTAAGAAAATCTCAAACTTGTGATGGGATAAATGGTATTGGATTCCCCAGTAGGAAAAGTTAATGGACAACATTTTTTTTGTTACTTTTCATTGAGGAATTTATTTTTGAGATTTACTAAAACATAAGAAAACATACTTACTTGTCATGTTGACTTTCAAATTTTACTAGATTTCATACATGAACTCATATTTTCTCCAAAAGACGAGTATTTAGGATGACTTGTTTACATTAAGAGAGCTATAATCAACTTCAAGAGATTCACCTAACCCAAAAAAGAGAACAATATACTTCCCATGTCTTTAGACATTATCTAAACTGAAAACCAAAAAGGTTAGTACAAGAGCAGATAATCCAGAAAAGGATAACCCTTTATAAAAAGAAAATCTATTCTTAATCTCCAAAATTTGTCCAAAAAAACCCAAAGTTCAAAGAGGACCATTAGATAAAAAAATTTTCCATAAAATTCTTCAATGTAAACCAAACTAAGATTGAAACCACAATATTTGAAGGATTTAGTCACATTGTCTTCCAAGGTACAAATTAACTTTTATCTCCAAATAAAATCAGTTTCTCTTAAATTCTCATATTGAAAAGTAATTAACCTAATCACATATCCTCGATGATAGGTTAATCATTTACATAGATTACCCAAAATAAACTTACTCTTGATTCCTAAAATCATCTAACTAAAAAGAATTAGTCAAACTAACCAGGGAATTCACGTAGTCCAGTGGTAGGTGATAAATACCAGTCGCACTATGGTTAAGGGTTCGATTCCTGCAACTTTGTCCGACACGACAGGTTGTCACATGGTCTGCATATTGTCCTTTTTCCAAAACTATATAATTCATAAAACATTCCCCAAAACGAGATAAAATCCTTAAAAATGATCATAACATATTTTATCCTCATGTTTATCTCATGCCTTTCATTTTCCATCATAACATATAATGACCCATAATTACCTCAAAAGTAAGGATCATATAAACTCTAATGGTTACCTTTATAATTATTACCTGAACTTCCACATATATTGTTCATCTCATACATGATGCATTACAGATCATATCAAGGTTCAATTGGTTGACGATGACTCCTTGATAGTTGGTTTAGAACAACCACGAGTTTCCTCATTGAATCCCCCATTTTATCTAGTATCTTAATCAGAGAACCACTACAGTTTCCTTCAAACCTGTTGTCTCTTTGCTGCCTTCTAGATCCATCCATTCACTAGAAACAGAAATTTCAGTGTGAGTATTTCAACAAAACCATCTTGTACTAATGAGGAAGGTAAACACTAAGATATACTTACTCATTCACTTTATCTAAAACTAGGACTCTTTCTGAAATCCTAACCATTATGGTAATGTCACCTGTGCTTAGAGAATACCCTAACCTCTAAAGATATCTAAACCGACCCTTGATACCAACTATAAGACCCCAACATTAAACCTTACTTAAACTTGAGTTATTACAAGATTACAGATTGAGGATCTTTTCAGGTTTAGAGTTTTAGAGAATTAGATCATAAAACATATATTACATTCCACATTTAAACAAAGTGGTTACATAAAAGATAGTATTCATTTTTCCCATCAACGGAAACATATTTAAAATAAAACATGGGTTCTTTATTGACACTTCCTTGACACTATCATCATATCATGTACCCTTCCCTTGACCTGTGAAAAACATTTCAAAAACATGGGATGAGCATAAAAAGCTCAGTACGGGATATACAAATATGGAAAGGAAACATGAGTACATGTATACATAAGAATGAAATCATACTTTACTCATAAAACATTAGCACTTTAACATACCTCATAAAATAATGAATAAATCATAGAAATCATAAGACATAAAGGTAGCTTGAGGCATTCATAACATTCTTACGTAGGGAGTAACCCTCTT
Source organism: Viscum album (assembly GCA_963277665.1). Classification (NCBI taxonomy): domain Eukaryota; kingdom Viridiplantae; phylum Streptophyta; class Magnoliopsida; order Santalales; family Viscaceae; genus Viscum; species Viscum album. The sequence continues at coordinate 980,100,656 of OY728161.1, forward strand.
GGTTATTTTTGAAATACCCATCACAGTATATTCCCTAAATCTCTTAGGAGAAACCATAATGTTTAACCCCTTCGCGTTACCCAATGCATTAGAGAGCTATATCGGGCTCACCTGCCCTTAGTTTATCACACAACCACCCGTCTTCATAACAATTCCCAAGAACCACAATATAATCTTATCACATAAAACTTGCATAAATGAAACTTAACATTTCCACATTTCAATAACAAGATATCAACACAACAAATTGATATAAAAACATATGAAACCCATTTTCAATACCAAAATAAAAGAAAAGTAAAACATTGTATTTATTTTTCTTTAATAATGATGGTATGGCTTTTAGAGGAAACCGAAACTCAGATAATGGTCATGTCGGTGGAGAAGTCGTTGTCGCTGCATACGTATGACAAAAACATTTACATTTTTCGTTTAGTAAACGGTTCGTAGAAAAAAGATTCTTTTTGAATAAACGTAAATGTCAAAGGGGTTTATACACCGTATAAAAGAAAGTTGTGTATAAAACAAAATATGCCTCAATGAAAGGTGATGGAGACGAAGTCCCATACAAAGACATATCCTTGGATTAAGGATAAATCAGTTACATAATTATGTGTGATAAACGAATACACGAAATATAAGTGGATATTATGTGTAAAAAAATCATAGGTTATTCACACATATTCATAGAACGACATATTCAAGGAGTCCAAGCTTATCCCAAAGAATCAAAATTGGGTTAAGAAGTTCCCTTGCAAAAATTTGACAGCCAAACAGCATCACTACAAAATTCAAAAAATGAGTTGATGAGAGATAAAAATGGTATCTCAACACTGGAACATACAATTTTAATCACTAAGGATATAGAAGAACATATCCCAACATAATGTTATGTGATTTAAAATACATAACAAAAGAATTCTTTTAAAAAGAGGAGGGTGAAAGGTTCCCTTACTGACATGGGTATCTTTTGAAACATACATCATGTGAAAGAAGGAAAATACATCATTGATGTAAATACTCATAAATGAAAGTTTATTACACAATGAGTAAAATAATGGGAAGTACATACAACACTCAAAGGAAATTGCGGCAAATGTTGCATAAATATCACGAGAATAAAAGTGAGATGAGAAATCCCTTACGAAAACTCGGCAGCCTAACGACGCCACTTAAAACATACAAAAATGGATTGATGAGATCAAATAGGGTCTCGCATAATATTAACATAAAAATTAAAGTATGAGGAATATAAAAGAAATCCCCAAACATAATAAATATGGGCTTAAAAGAAATGACATAAAAGAGAGTACATAAAAAGAAACAGAGAGGTTGGATATCTTACGAAAATTCAGCAGCATAACCGCACCACTCAAAACTTCCATAATTGATTGATGAGAGATAATAGTGTCTCTCATAATATGAACATAAAAATTACAGTAAGATTAATATAAAAGGACATCCCAATAACATGAAATTGGAGCTTTAAAAGTAATTACATAAAAGAGTGTACTTAAAAAGAAAGAGAGGAGTATGTTCTCTTACCTCGGGTCCGACATGACTCGATCGTTCTTTAAAATCATGAATAATAAAATTGAGTTAATTTCTACTTGATTAAGAACCTTTTTAAAGTTCATTATTCCTTTTATATCACTTATTTCCATGTAATAAATATTATGTAATCATTTAAGTTAATAATGTTTCTTTTGTCGATATTTGGTTCTTAAGATGAAAGTGGACTTCATACAATTACATGTTGTTCGTGTGGTCAAAGGTTCATTATATCCAGAATGATATTCATGATTTGGATATCATATATATCATATATATCCAGAATATACATGTATTTATAATATAACATAATCATTTAGAGGTAATAAATGAAATGAATCGTTCATGGAGAGGGTAAGCCGTACGTACGCATGAACGCTACTTTCATTTCTATGTCATATTAATGGAATTAAAACTAAATGATAGGTATGTATATTTTAATTCAAGAATTATATTCATAATTTATATGTAACATAAATCACATATAAGAACTTTAAATACATCCTTTATACATCTCACATATGTCATTAACGAATCAAATCACTTTGAGGGGGCAGTAGTCCGCACTTCCTAAAATGAAATTATCCTATTTACCCACAATGGAAACCGTAAAGGTATGCCCCAAAAGAAAAATACAGAAGCTTAAGTAAAAAAATAAACATATTATATATCATATATAAATATAGTGACATCTTAATAGCCACCTTTTAAGGTGTTATATGTGTGTTGAACAATAATCGTTACGTGAGGCAGAAATTCGCCATCCACAGAAACAGTATGTTCTTAATCCATTTATTGTAGGTGTGTCAAAGTGTATCTCGAATTATTATTATAACAACATCATAGTATATTAAATATACTGGATTTTTTACAAAAGAAATTAATAAAAAGATTTTTGGCGGTTGGAGAAGCAAAATAAAACAAAAGAACACAAGTGAAGACATTACCTTAAAATCGGGTAACTCTTTTTGATTTGAGCTCAAAGGCTTTCTTGGGAAGTATTTTTCCAAAATTGAGGCTTCTAGGAGTAAGAGAGGGATGTGTAGAGGCAAAATGAGCAGGGTTTGGCCTAGCAAAAGGCTTTGGATGTGTTTGTAAGGAGGTATAGGTGGGGGCCTTTTATAAGAGGAGAGGAGGGGCACTCTTGGAAAGTAAAGAAATGTTACATTATTTGAAAATGTGTTTCGGATTTAAAAGTTCCCACATTGAGATAATTCAAGGATACGGTGATAAGGCTTCGAAATCCACCAATACAGTAGGTTTTGGGCATGTTTAATTCATAGATTTTGCATTATCTTTTCATTTTATTTAAATCCTTTAATAATGAGGTAATCGCTACATCATTATGATGTCATAAATAATTTTCTTTATTTAATGTCTAGAAATTATAAAAATACTTTCATGATTTAAGACATCTTTTTATCTTTCCAATGACAATTTATAGTCAAAAATATGACTTGTATAACCCCATGTAACAATTGTTTTAGTAAAACAACTCATGTTTGTGTCATTTTTACTTTAACATTAAATAAAAAGTTATTTATGTCATTTTGCAACCAAGGTAGCTCCATGGGGTCCCCAAGTTGACCCATGGATTTTCTTGGTCGTCCAGGACACATCCAATAAGGATAGGACATGTGTCAAGCTCATCTCATATTATTAAAACATTATTTTTACCTTAAACTACACTAATTACCTCTAATCGCGATTAAGAACATAAAAGTTACTATTCACCAAAAAAATTATTTTAATCCCATTGAACCACATTTTACTTCCTAATGACAACCATGTATGTCGGATATTTGAAATTCAAAACACAGAGGTGGAAAAGTTTCATTTAAACGAAAAATCAGTTTCTTTAACTACCACTTAGTGGTTTCACTATTCATCAAAAATTGAAGTTTTTCAGAAAAACACCAAAAATTCACCCTAAGCTATATTTCATATTACGAATTCAAAAATTAATTCTATTTTAAAAAATTCAAAACATATAAGTTGCATTAATCAATTTAATAATTAATTCCCGCTATCAAAACAAATAGCGTGTTTTTAAGAAATAATTAGTATGAAAAGATTGACTCAAGTTTAAGTCCAATTTCAAGATGAAATTAATTCCAACGGCCACTATTGGATTAAATGGTAAAAACATATTCTAATTGAACATTAAAACCAATTCAAAAGATAATATAATCAGATAAATAAATTATATTAAAAACGTGTTTTGAATTAAAATACAACATTTTTCACTGTTCATTAAAAAATGAACTTTATCAGGAAAATTCCAAAAATTTACACAATGTAAATTTTGATGTCCCGATTCTAAAGAAGAATATTATTTTGTCAAATATAACACATAAAATTGTCAAAAAGTGGATCTAAAAGAGGTTCTCCATCAAAAGGCGGTTAATCGACCTTTTAAAGAATATTAGAATGTTTACGCTTAAAAATTGAATTCATTCACATTTTTTATCCACTAACATTTATTGTAAAAAGTAAAAATATTTGACAAACATATGCAATAATTTTTTAGTTAGTTCTGTTCATTTCCTCCATTACAACGGTTAGGCGTTAACTACCATTTAAAATAATATTATTTTATTATTAGAGTGCAACGAAAGATTCCCAAAAACATGTTGTTGCGTATTGGGTACGCCATCGATCATAGCATCCCCTTCCAAATAATATTATTATTTTATTCATCAATATGGATAAATATAAAAATTTCATATTCTTTATTTACCTGGGGTGTTACAAATGGAACACACGAGGCAGCACACATGTAATCCATTCGATGTATTGTTTCGGGTATGTTACGTTTTGAAAAAATATCTCTTCTGAATTGAAAGTTGGTATTACATATAATATAGGAAATTTCCTTCAAAAAATATTCATGAGTTAAAATGAAAATAAAAATAATAAATATTGATTGAAACGTGTAGAACAATAATAAAAATATTTTTATTATTATTAATACTAATAATAATAAAAATAATTTTAAATATTTTTATATTATAATATAGTTGAAATGAATCCCTCGCCCCCAACAAGTCCTTAGGAAAGGGTATAAAAACTAACTCAGCTGGAATTGACCTGAAAACATTTTTTCTAGAATAAACTATTTGGGTGGGCACGATCAGTACCATAGTATAGCATAGGACTGACGTAGAGTTAGCCTAATCCGTCGGGCAGGGCTGTGTTTTCCCAATCGAGCTATGCACCTCTGTGATCTGACCATTAATATCAATGCATATAAAATTAATTATAATTTTTGAAAATTACCTTTATAATATTTTTATAAAATACATATATTATAAAATATATTAAAAAAATATATTAGGTGCAACACATGAACTAATTGGCCTAGGTAAAACAATTGGATACATGGGTAGGGTGATAGAATCACTAATATTACATGTTTCCGGATTTTTTTTCTATTCATTTGTTCTTGTCGGGTGGGCCGCTAGGCCGGGCATTCAGGGAAGCCTCACATGAGTCAGACTTTTTTCAGGTCAGATTTAAACCTTTAGAAGAACATCATTTCATTTTTAAATAACGCATATAATTAAGGGTCATCCTAATTATTAGAATTTTGTTTTTATTATTTAAAAACATGGGTCTAGTGATAGGTGAACCTCATTCCTTCTTCTACATTTTCAGTCGCACAGAAATTAATTCCTAAAAACTTTTATTGATATTTTTCTTTTTTTATTATATATATAATTAAAAATATAATATGTAAGACTTAATTAATTAGTTATTTTAATAATAAAAAATAATTAATTATTTAATTTATATATTTAAGATAATTAGTTATTATTATTATAATAACTATAAGTAGTAAATAACATTGTATTTAATAATATAATAAATAATAATTATTAATGATATCATATAATACTAATTATTTATTTTATTATTTAAAAATATCAGTTAAAATTTTTGTAAATATTACTGAATATGTTATAGAATATATAAACAAACATTAATTAATATGTTAATAATAAATTTTAATATAATTATTTGAAATATTTTAATATACAATATAATTATTATTCATTAATTATAATATTTATTATGAAGTTAGTATATATAACTAATTACTATTAATTATAAGTAATGTATGAATTAATAATTAATAAAACAATTAATAATAATATGTAAACTACTAATGTAAATAATAATTATCAATTATACTACTATTTATTAATTCTTTAAATAGTAATATGGTTAATAATATTTACAAATATATTAATAATTAATAAATATATTAATAATATAATTTGAAAACCTACCATTTTAGGTGGCAGGACTGATAGTGTTTATTTGGTTGGGAGCAGTGGTCGCACGGTTAAGTCAACAAACCAATTTATTATTCTTGGTTGTGTCTGACTGGTGGTTAGTGTAACCTAAAATAAAATTAATTATTAATATTATTAATTTAATAATTAATAAAATAATTAATAATATATAATATTGTATTACTAATAAATTTTTTAGTAATTATTCTAATTATTTTTGGTGTATTTAATAATATAAAAAATAATACATGAGTAGTTAATTAGTATATTTTTTATCTAGTGATTAATAATATATTTAATATAAATTTAATTAGTATCTTTTGAATGAAATTCATTTATAAATTAATTGTTTCCTGAAAATAATTATACTTCTACTGATTAATTATTTTAACTAAATATAATATTTTTTGAAATAAGGTGAAGCTGATAACTCTAAAAACACATATCATTTATCTCATTTAAAACTATTGGATTGGTAAATGTATCACTCTAGTTTGGATCGTTGTCTTAGATGCCCCTCCATGTTGAATCCTGGTGTATAGTCAATGTGTCCATATTTTTATTCAATATATATACTCTCACATATTCACACCATATGTAGCATCTATTGTATTTGTCACCACATCATCATGTGATACAATAAGGTGATTAAATGTCACAATCGGGCATATCCTTCCATTCAAATGGACACATAACCCAACCAGTGGCATGGCTTAATGGCTGTTCGCAATCCCCATGGGATAGAAAATCATTTGTGGCAGTTGAGGAACTCCTTTGTGAACAATTTTACAATCATATTATTCAGCATCACCATAAATCATTATAATAAGAATCTATAAGAAATTATAACAAAAAATGAACAATGGAAATGTTGAAAAGTTACATCAATATCCATGTATCCAAAAAAATGAAATTAGAACAAAAAAACAAATATCCTCAAGAATCAAGGGAAATATACGTATTCTATCATCTTTATTACTTTTCCCAAAAGTCCACTATCAAGAGTACTCATCACTCCATACCAAATCATTCCTTTACCTAAGTTAGAAAAAACATGGTCTACATACACTCATTAGGTATATATTGCATTTGAGTTAATTTTCACAAAAGGAGTCAACAAAGTATTCCATGAATAACCATTAAAAAATAAATTTTAAATTTTAAAAAAATGCAATACCATTTAATGTCAAAAAATGCATTAGATTTCATAATAAATGTGAAACACACAAGAGTAATTGATTAGTGTGTTAGAAACATATGAATACTAGGAAATCCCTATATAGTTTGGGTGTGTGGGGACCTAAGATCCTCATACAGTAAGTGATTTATACAAGGAATGAATCACCTACTACCCTGTTCAATCCATTACAATAACATCACATCACTTAGCATTTAATGCAGTTAGTGTTGTTGTTTAATCCTACTTGGGAGGACAGTTTGAAGCACTTCTACCACATATAGTATACATGTACTTCACTACCCACCTTGAACTCTAGGATTCCATTGTCCCCCTTACTCAATTCCTAAAAATCACCACCCACATATTCAAAATCTCCAAATTCCAACACATATCATATCTATCCATTTAAATAGGAGAAATTCATTTCAAATACCTTACACAAAGTCCAAATCACCTTCAAAATCACCCATTTACACATGTAATAGAATTTAAAATATATTTGAATTTGAAAGCATGGAGATTTATGTTCTAAAAAATTGGATAACATGAGTACACCGACCTTTTTCCATGAATCCCCGAGAAATGATTGAGAAGTGAAATCTAAGGAGTGATAAAGAGGATCCTATGGAAGTATTAATATAACATAAAAATAAAATGTTATTCAACAATTTCCAAATTTGACCAACCCTAGGTATTAATAGCTGCTATGTAGATATATCTTTAAGAAAGTAGGGAGATACCAATAAGAGATTAGAGGAGACACTTACTTATTATTTCATTAAAGGACATAGGTCAGAAGACACTAGAAATTGGTGCCCTGAGGGGAGAGGAGAAGTGGGATAATGTACTGTGGGATGTAGGTGTCGGGAAAGTGGGTCAATTTGGGGTGAAATGGGATAAATTTGAAATGTGTAGTTTATGAACCAAAAATATATAAAAAATCCTCCAGACGCCCAAGTTTTCTAAACAATCCACTGACTTTCTCGGTACCTCTAGTACCATTGGAAGTGGCCACATGGTTTGGTGACATGGTATGAAAAATTGTAAGTATAAAACGGAAGGTTGTTTGGTTTCACTATCTCACCCCACATGATTTTATGAGGTTGGACCATGGTTTCCCAAAACCATTCATTAACCAGACTCTATAACACATCCCAATAGAAACCTTAGAATTCAATGTAAATAACATGAAAATCTCTTTTTGATAATACATAACAAAAAAATAAATTGAATTCTAGAAATTGATGCAATGGGTGTGACAATTCTCCCCACCATGTCAATTGTCAACCCCATGAATTCAATGTATTGCCTGATCAAAGAGTAAGTGATTCCATTTGTCATAACATAAGACTATTGTTACCAAATATCATGGTAATCATGTCCATGTTTCCATATGACACAAACTATCATAATATATTTACCTCAAATCACCTCCACATGTGAATCAACATTCTGAACTGGTTTCTCAATATATCCTAATCCTGGTTCTAACACAAGATATTCCTTACTGAACACATGATAATGGTATATATTATACACATTAAACATAGAGACATAGAAAATTTCATTAATTGATATAAACTATGAAGGACAATTCAAATAGGTATGTAGAATTACTGATCCTCTTAGTGGTCCTAAAGGGTCCATCATACCTTAGAGTAAGGTTCCCTTTCTTCCTAAAAAGATGATGGCCCAAACACAATGTCACTTGTAGAAACACATATTAATACATTGTGAATTCCGTTATCCCACATCAATTATTAGAATAAGACATGTAACAACTATAGGATGTCATCAAACAATGCCATATCATTTGAATCGTGCTAGTTGTTTCTTGCCTGATGCATGGTCCCACTAATGATGTCGCCTAATCTTCTATATAGTATAGATGATACTATAATATAAAACTATGTAGATCATCAATGTGATCCTTCTTTATCGTGGACTCATAATTTCATAAAAGAAAAATTAATCCAACCCTAGATGGTTATACCCATAAACACGACTATCTAACTCACTTAAAGAAATCATGTATTCCAAAATATGAGTTTTCAGCTCTATCTGGACATCCTTATTAGGGATGGTATGTCATAATAAGATTGAAATACATCCCCATTTCCATTTAATGGACTTAACAAAAAAGGATATGTGAACTAGGGGTCCCTATCAGAATGAATAGAAGATGAAACACCATGGAACCTAAAAAACACATGAACATACAAATTTATGAGATCATGTACAACGGTGGTGTCTCATATTTGGATAATGTGAGTGTATGTGGTAAAATGGTAACTAAACACCAAAATAGAATTCCATAACCTAATATTATGGGGTAAAAAGATGATAAAATAAATAGATACATCATCACACTTCGAGTTTGGAATGTGGAGAGTCCAATGAATTCCTGAGGACCTCTAATATTTATCTATGACTTTTTTATAGGAGTGTCATCAAAAAACAATGTCAATGATGTCATGTCTCTTGAAAGAACACCGGAATAAATGTTTTACATTGTAAAACATCTTGGTGGAACACGGATGTAGTGTCCACTATGAAAACGGATAGTCATTCATCACCTCCATCCATAGAGTCAAAAACACAAAAAAATAGACTATGAAGAGAAGAACTCTTTTGGGAGGAAAGAACCATTGACTGGGTACCTCCCAACCATTTTTAAAATTGTTGTACCACCTAACCACCTACTTATCTATATTTTTTCCAAGATCAGATGTAGATTAAAGGAAATCAACTTCATGTTAGAAAAAAAAACCCTTTCACTTTTTGGAATTCTAGGAGCATCTAGGAAACAATTCCAATATGTTTCTACTCTAACTCGGACTCCTCTAGAATCTAAGGCATCAACATACAAAAATTAAAATCTACAACTAAATTTCATTTAATTTTTTTCTATATGTTGTTTCGGTTAACCCCTTGAAGATACTATTTCCACCATATCTACCACATATACATATCTTATGGGATAAATATATATATTGTGCTTTGATGATTTGAGTAGACTATAAATCCTTAAATAAAAATACAATGTTGCCAACCCTTGAGGGATTTCATCACAAATGAAATATTGAGGTCATGGGATTGGTAATTTCACTCATGTGGCTAGATTTGGGGAGATCGATAAGCAACCAAATCGGCCACCTATCATATGTACACAACACAAAACCATACTTGATATATCATAGTAGACCTTGTAACTCTAGTAAACCTCATATAAGATAATGATAGTGATATATGTCATTATATTATTGATCTCTTCAAAATATTCATAACAGTACATGATTGAAGAAAAACATACCACTTTTTTTGTATGATCTGTCATATGTGTGATAATTAATGATTATTATTTTTTGAACCCAATGATGATCCCTACCAGGCCAAAAAGAATATGATTTAAGGAATTGAATTCTTCTCATCCAATGACACCACTTTTCATAATGTCTATAGATAAAAAATCACATGTTCTTATATCCCATAACAAAGAAAATTGACATAATGAATCCATACTTTTCATTTTAAAAATTTAGAATAATAATGATTTTCCTACAATATTACTATAATGATGATCACATTTTTACTACAATTATATTCCAATTTAGATGAAAAAATATGGTCTTCCACAAAAATAATATGTAAGAGTCGTGGTATCTATGGAACACCCAGTTCATAAGAGCATTGAAATCCAAAATAAAATTTATTAATCAAAAAAAGATTACCCTATATCTGAAATGGTCATAATTTTTTAAAAATTTGTTCTTGGTAAAATCATATTCTCTCACCCTAACTTGGTAATTCATTGATTGGTAGACAATCAATGAAAAACAAAATTACCCATTGATTTTCTTAAAGTGATCATAAATATGTGGAAATGGGTATTTTTTCTTGATCATGAATTGAGTCATCATTTAATATGAAATATATCAAAAGGATCATTCATTTTTATTGAACAAAAGTATAGGATCTTTCCATCCAGAGACCGTCAGATGAATGAATCATTGGAACACCAAATCATCCAGCTAAATCTTTAACTCTCTCAATTCAAGAGGGGTTATTTGATATGAAGCGAGGGGCATCATATAGGTTGCTGAAACCAATGAAATGGTGAACTCTAGATCCCATTAGGTCTATATGACAATGAAATATTCTTCGAAAAAATCAAGAAACACATTATCCATGGGTGGAAAGCCACTCTATTAACCTTCCCAATCAATTTCTAGCAGTGGGGAGGATTCTTGACAAGAAAGTCAACCTATATATAGAAGTATATGTCCTTCTTATCCAGACCATGAATCCCAGTGTTTCCATTAAGTGGTGTAATGGAAACCCATCAATAATATCAGTCAATGCGAGCCTTATTGTATTTAGAAAAATTCATCCCTAGGATCTCATACAATAATACCCTCTCCAGAATAAGAATGTATCATTTTATGATGAAATTTGACAAGGAAACAACATCAGATAGCCCTCAAAAATCATACTCTGTTTTCATTCCAAGTGGTGTAACAGACTCCATTTCATATGTAATAATCTCGATTGATATTTTGAGTAAATAAATAAGGTGAAAATATAAAAATGATTTTTATATTTCTATATCAAACAATGTAATTACTATAGATGATACAAAAAGAAAATTACCTATGACTATCATAGGGCCTATATCATATTCCACTAAAAACGAATCCATAACATTAAACTGATTATTAGTCCCTAATAAAATGGTTTGTCTCTAACCCATGGCTTTGTTTTAAGCCGAATCTACCAATAAGAATATATATCCATCCTACCATGTCCATCAGATAAGGAATCTATTTTCCTAGAAGTATGAGACTGATTTGACGATTCTGTCGGAGTGGTGGACCTCACACCACACTAATTAGAAGGAAAACGTATAAAAAAATTATATGTGGACTATGAATCATAAATGGTGGCATGCCCTTAGAGGGACAAAATATGTGGATTGAATTTTCTCGAGCCTTCCACAATTATGGAACACAACAATTCCTTCACATGTTGTTACTGAGGGAGGAAATCAAGCTGGATATCTAGAGCCACTACAACCTTTTTACCTCTCTCATCCCACTTTATCTTAATTTTTTGATGATTCAACACCAAATTTTACAGGCACATGAAACTACCGAGGAAGACCCAATATAACTACATGGTCGATTTCACTCATTAATGATCGATTGATCACATCAATATAGGTATTTATCTAAAGAATGAATACATGAGACTATTTATTTAACCGCGACTCAATTTCAAAAATTTGATCCTTCAAACTATTATTATTGATCAACTAGTTGTAAAAGATAAATAGATCTACAAAAACGATGGAATATTGAATCACATAACTACCGCTATTGTCAAGAAATAATATCCCATGTATTGGTGATATTTAATGTCTTAGGATAAAATTTCAAAATGAATTTTTCCTTAAAATCATTCCTTCCCTTATTCACAGGTTTCCCTACTTGAACTATACTATCCTATAACCTATAACTAGGGACCTCCAACATAAACACATCCCAATTTACTTTAATGGATTCATGAGTTTTTAGGAACCCAAATATACTTTCAAATTTCTCCAACCAATATTCAGTTTCCTAGGGGTATGTTCTTTACATGACTGATGGGGGAATATACCACATGAAATCCCAAGACCGGTCTTTCTTTAGGAAATTATTCAACATAACTATCCTAAGACGGACATAATACTGCACTTAATCTATGGCTACAATAGCACAAACCATCTCTTCTATGAGTTTTTGATCAACTAGTGGGCTTTCCAACAAATAATTTTCCTCTACCTCCTCTTACGGATGTATATCATTTCAATGGTGATGCATGATTCTACAAAATTCAAAACAAATGAAAATGAAAATATGAAATATATCATACAAATAAGAACAATATGGTAAACATAAAAAGAAATTTTCAAAAACAAAAATATAAATCATAACTTATACCAATCTACCTTACCATGGTGCCCAGGCCCACTCTACTGCCTGTGAATTACACCAAATGGAGTTTTCAAAACAAATTCTCCAATATCCCATGGTGACAAAAAGTATGTTATAAGGTATGTAGGATAAAAACCCCACTCACAACTATCAACTAAATCCTTTATAGTCTTGACACCAATATGTACATACATTCCCCAAATTATTATATCCAAAGAAACATAAACCGTCTCTAATACAATTTTTTTCATGAAATGTCACAAGATTTCATTCAAAAAGGCACCTAACGTTTCTCGTGGCATGGCTAGATGGGTGTTCCCAATATCCATTGGTTGGAAATGTGTCCATGCATAACAAGGAAATACATTGGGATTGATTTTACTAGAACATTATTCAACATCATCATAGGGAATTATAAAAACATTCTTATCAAAATCTAAATAAATGAACCATAAATTAAATTAACGGATATATACAATGTCGAGTAAATAGATGGAAAAAATAGAAAATGGACCAATAAAAGAGGCAGAAATCTCCTCATGAAAAAATGGTTAATCACCCAATGTGTCTCCACCATCACTTTTACAAACAAGACACTAACATGAGTACCTTACTCTTCGATGCCATTTTTTCATTTACATGTCTCATAAAAAATGAGGTCTATATTCACCAATTTATTTTATGTATGGTGTGATATCACATTACAAGTAAGATCCCACCGGGATTTCTATGCATATAAATTATAAAAAAATGATGATGCAAATTTCCAAATAACAAAAATAGTTTAATTTTAAAAAATAATTTAAACATTATAAGAAAAGTAAATGAAACTGTAATAACTAGTTAAATAGTAAAACCAAAACATAAGTATCGTGGGAAATTACTATGAAGATAGATTATGTGTAGACCTTGGATCAAAAAACTCTTAGTTATCAAAACAAGAATTCTAATTCCATTCCGATAATTTATCCACAACTATAACATCATAAAATACCACAAGTAATTTCTTATGCATTAAAGAATAATCCTTCTAGATAGTATAGTTTGAATCCCCACTACCTCATCTTGCACAATAGTCATTATACAGACCCGAATCCTGACGTACATGGACATTACATTACTTTTGTGGAATACTTAATACATATCAAAAACAGACACAAAAGGACCGTAATAGTTTAGTGTCTTTGGAAACTCGGAATAAAATCTTCTAATCATGGTGAAATATCTTCAACATCTCCCATAAAGATCTTCCCCTTTTTTTTCTTACCTAAAACCTTTCTTTATATCATTGAGAAAATAAAACATAAAAATGGTGAGCTCAAATGCTCAGTAAGGGTAAGCATGGATAAAATAAAACATACCATATACATTTGAACTTATAAACATGAACATAATGTTTAAACAACAAAATCTTGTGCAACAACTTAAAACATGGAAGAACATAAGGCATAGATCATAATGGAACATAAATCATGATAACATAACATGGGAATAAAACATGTAATTGTTGCAACCATTAAGCACATGATATGATTTCCATATTAACGAAGGCATTGCTGCCAAGACCATCTTAGTGGACAATGTCACTTTCTGAATCGAGTTCACTCCTCATTCCAGTCCTGTATTACTGAACCTGTTTAACTTGCCATTCCAGCCATGTCTATCTCATGAGATATAAATCTTTACCCAATGCATTGGAGTGAGATATAGGTCCCACCCATCTCATAGTGATATCATTCTTACTTGTGCCACAAAATAATCATAAAACATTCATCATAACCCAAAGAATAAAATGGGTTTCATAAACATCATATCATCAGCACATAATCCATATAAAATAAATGGACATTTCATCATAAGAAAAATGAAAGCATGTAAATAATAGAGAAATTATACTTGAAACATAAACATTTGAAATAATTTCTTCTTAGATGGAAAATGGTTCTGATAAAATACTTGAAATGAATTCTTGAGGAAAATATCATTTCTTCTTCAAAATCATTTTCTTTTCAAAAAAATGGCATGCACTTTTAAAAGAAAGGGGTTTTGTTGAAAATAAACATAAAAACTTGTAGAGGAATATTTATGAAAATGAGGCGTTATTAAAACCGTAAAAATCCATTCACGCCGTATAAGCTAAAAATAACATTTTTCTCGTACTTTTGTCGGAAAAGTCAAAAAGTACCTCGTATGGTAAACAAAAGAAATATTCCTTCCAAACCATGTGGTAAAAGTCATAAAATGGTAAAAATATCTTTAAACATACCTGTAAGAATACTAAACATTTTATAAAAACAATTTTAGAAAAAATGGACATGGATGCTAAACATAACCCTTGTAAATACTTACGTATAAGCAATCTCGGATAAAATGAGATTTGCAAAATTTTCCCTTGCCATAGGTCTGATATGAATCGTACGTATCAGAACCACCTGTATAATGATTTAAATAATGTCATTGAATTATTACAGAATCATATTCATTGTTATGATATCATATATGTTTCACTTATGACTTTATATTACCCGTTCTTTTGTAAATTCCATGTTAAAATAGTGTTTTGGGTATAATCATTTTATTTATCATATGTGTTTCAACTTCTCATTATTGATATTATTACTTATATCCTGATTTACATAATTACAGAATATAAAACATGATTTATATATAATATATTTTCATCATATACATATATATTAGAGATCGATAAAAGGAATGAAATACACCGTTCATGGAGACGGTAGACCGTACGTACGCATGAACGTTGTTTTCGTTTCCCTTTTGAAGTGAATGGAATGAAGTAAATGAAATACATATATATATACACACACATAAATCCAGTATCATTATTATGTCATATATTTCATTATTATTCATTATATATACTTTATAATCATTCATGAATGGTTAACATGGAGAATGAATCTCATCGCGTCGTGGAGACGGTAGTCCGTACGTACGCACGAGCGATGATATCATTCCCAAGATCATGGAATTGTATTAAATTGTATGTATAATATTACAGAATCAATATCACTTTACAATTATCATATATATATTCATTACATTCACCATTATACCCATCCATGTAATATGGTGGTGGAAAATAGATTACACCATGGCGTGGAGACGATATACTGTACGTACGAACGCTCGGTGATTTCGTTTTCCGTTGGATGGATAGAAGGAGAAATATGGATGTTTCATACATATAATTACATATCCGTATATGAGTGATTCTGATGTTATTACTTCATAATGAAACAACTAAAGAAGAAGAAGTGGAAGAAGAATTAAATATGAATGAATCGGTAACGGGCATTACATCTTCTTTGAAACGCCTCTTTAAGACCTCCTATTAGGGAACTAAAATTGGTCTATAAAGAAGACCAGGACCTCTAAGATGTTTCTAGGGAACTGGAGAATATAATTTTTAAGGGTTTTTCTGAGCTTGAAGGCTCAATGTGGTGTGAGGAAGAGAGGGAGGAGGTTCCCTTTTATACGGGAGGAGAGGGGAACCTTTGGAATAATGAAAAATATTATTTTATTATAAAGTCATATTTGGTTTTTAATAGCTACAAATTGAGTTATTTAGAATCTAAGGTGGGTATGGGTCGAAATACTCTCATCCAATAGAGTTTAGACAAGTTTCAGTTCCTATTTTTACCTTATCATTTATATTTAACTTTAAGTTATATAATTTTACTTTTACAGTGTCTTTTTGTGTTCTTACACTATAATGTTAATAAACTTACTATAACAAGCCAAACGAACCCCAAGTTGTTTATTATTAATATATATAAAATTATCTATGTCATTTGGAAAAACCTTATATTTTTAGAAATAAAATAACAATTAATAATATAATATTTGTTTTAAAAACTATTTTATGTCAATATTGACACTATTTAGTAATTGATTTTTGAGAAAATAATAACAGAATGATTAGTTCTAAATAAGCTAATTATGTCAGTACTAACATGTCATATTAACCTATAAAATTAATTTAATTCATAAAAATTCTAAAATTACATTTATTTTGGTATTTATAAACTCAATTTTGTCATTATTTCATTAATATGATAATTACTCCATCGTCATTGTTTCATAAATAAACTAAATTATATAAGGTATAAAAATTACAAATAAAATATCATTATGTAGGAAATCGATTCAGCTTCATAATTAATATTTATAGTCTAATTTATCTTATATATATCCCTATATTAAAAATTATTTTATAATTAAACATTGATTTTAACTATTTTAATCCTTCATTAAATAAATTAATAAGAAATGTCATAATCTAATCCATGTGGGCCTAAATGGTCATATTTTACTCCTATGGTTGTTTTCGGTCGAATTACACTTATCCAATAGAATTAGGACATTTGTTAGGCTAATAGTAATATCATTTTTACCCTTAATTACCCTATTTACTTTTAACCCTGGTAAATAAAAGTAAAAAGTTACTATTCGCCAAAAATTATTTTCATCTCATTGAACCACATTTTACTTACTGATATCAACCGTGTCTCTCGGATTTCTGAAATTACATTCACAAAAGTGGTAAAATTATGTTTTATGAAAAATTCAGTTCTTTAACTACCACATAGTGGTTTCACTATTCATCAAAAAAATGAAAGTTTACAGAAAAATACCAAAAATTAGGCCTAAGCTATATTTTATATTATGAATTCAAAAATGATGTCTATTTTATCAAATTCAAAACATATAAGTTGCATTAATTAATTTAAAAATTAATTCCCACTGTCAAATCAAATAGCGTGTTATTAAGAGATAATAACTATCAAATGATTGACACTTGTTTATGTCTGTTTTAAATGTGAACATACATCGAATGACCAACGTTGTATTAAATTGTAAAAATATATTCTAAATATACTTTAAAACCACTAAAATTAATGATTTATTATTATTAATTATTTCGATAAAAAAAGTTGTTTTTAATTAAAATGTAGTAATTTTCACTATTCATGAAAATATGAATGTTATCCGAAAAGTACCAAAATTTCACCCTAAGCTAATTTCTCTATTTAGAATCAAAAAATGAAGTCCAATTTGAATAGTAAAATTTACAAAATTTCAAAATGTGGTTATTACTATTCATAACAGCTAGTTTTAATAATATTTTAATAGCATATCGTTGTTTAGTGAAACTCGGTATTGCGTACTACACACGCTATCGATGAAAGTTGCGATTGCGTGTAATGCAAGGCAAGTCAAGGATGCATGTTGTGCAAGCTCCTTTTGCTGTAGAGTACAACACAAGACATTAATGAAATTAAAAAGAATATTTTTCATAAAATCTCGGGGTGTTACAATCTTCCCCCCATAAAATGAATTTCTCCCTCAAAATTTGTCGGGGTTATAAATGGTTTACTACTCGAAAATTTCTTTAGTAGAAACCCTCAACGTAAAAGTAATACCAAAACCAATCGTTAAAAACAATAGTATGAAACGTAACGGTTACCCAAATTAACTCATCACTGGGTTTCCACATAGGAGAACATAAATAAAAATATGGATATGGAAGAAAAATCTAACCATTATGTTCTGATGGAGTGTGGTAGAGAACATGGATATGAAAAGTCCATAAATCACAAAGCCATAGATTTGTGATGATCTAAGGTACCATATGATTCCTCGGATATAAGGGAACTTGGACAACATTTTTGGTTTTCAATATCATTTCCCTAAAGTTGATGAAATTGGGATTAGAAGAAATACTTTCATGATTTTGGTACAGTCTCACCGTTGTACGTTCTTTGGAAAATTTCCACGTCATCTCTTAATTAAATGAAGTTTGATTTGTCATTCGTGAAGTGTTAGCAGATCATGTGATAGAATGATGGGTCATTCCATCTGTCTCAAACAAAAGGTTATAAAATTTATCAAAAATACATAAGTCCATATATAGTGAGATTAATCATATATGGTTCCTAAAATGGACTTATACTTCTTATATCATATTTATTAATATAATAAAACAAATTTATACTAAACATGGACTTCATGTAGGCCAGTGGTAGGAAGTAAAGGCCAGTCACACTTCGGTTGTGGGTTCGATTCCCATAGCCTTGTCCGACGTGATGGGTTGTCACCCGTCCTGCAGGTTGACCTTTTTCTAAAACTATATTACTATAACCTCCCATAAATAATATCGAAAAACACTTCTATCCATAAACAATACTATCTTATGTCCGATATAATCCATTTCAATCATTAGGCTTATCCACAATACTGCATTCCACTCTCATATTATAGTGAAAATGATTACCATAGATTTCATATAACAAGCATGTTAATTCCATCGTTGATCACCATATATCATAAGAAATGTCTTGTTGGTCACATTCCAAATATTCGAAGGCCTTAATCATGTATTCTCTTGAAAAATTAATACCGATTGAATATTAGTGAAAACATGAATGCTGTCAAAAGTTAACTCTTTCCACATACCAAAATTCAAAAATTCTATATACTCAAACCATGATATGACCTTCTCCTTATATTAGTCATGAGCTAATGAATACTATCAAACATTTAATTTTCACCTTATTCCTTCATTATGCGCATATCATCTACTTTCCAAAAATATCTGAATAACCTATCATGGTAAATAGTACCATTAATCATACACTTTCAAAACATTGGAAAGAGAACAGTGTAACAATCCTTAGATGTCTCTTTATTCCATAATACAATGAGATTACTTATACAACAATACATTTGATAAATATGTAATCATTCCACTACATTCTTAAACCATTGACCGAGCTTCAAAAATTCATTCATCTCACATATCATTTGTAGTCTCTTCATCATCATCAACATAAATACTTCCCATACGACCGTACTGATTCTATTCATGAGACTTTCCCTAAGGGAATTGGTTTTCATAGTGCCCATACATTCCACATTTAAAACATTTTACCATTGTTGATGTCGTATCAAAACCATTATCCTCATCCATGGTGTTAACTGAACCTTTTCCTTTGCACTTACTGGCTTTGTGTCCCTCTTTTCCACACCAAAATCATCTTCCAGTTCCTTTGAAACAATCTCCCCGATGGCTCATTACATGAGGGAAATTGAACATTTGTTCCTCTATGATCATCATGAAAGTCCATCTTTCGCTTATTATCTGAGTCGGGAAACTTACCAAAGTTGAGATTATTCATCATATATTGAGATTGCTGATTAGGCATAATAACGATGTTTGGACTTCCAAATCCCATTTCATTTGGTTTCTCATGAAAAATATCATTCCATTGTCCGTCATATCTTCCATTATCATGAATCTTCCTGTTTCAAGCCATTTTCTAAAACCCAAAAAGAATAGTGTGAGAGGAAAAAATCATGCTAGGGAAAACAACATAGTAAAGGGGGAGCACCCTCAATATTTAACATCATAGGTTAAATTATAAGATCATTACCGTAGTTGTAGGACTATATCCTATACGTATACTTATCCTTAGGTACATCCCTAGACATACCATAGAAATATCTCTAGAGATCTCACTAACATTTCCGCATCCTAGTTTCCAAAGGTTGACTAAACCTTTCCTCTGATACCAACTGTAGAGACCTGAATCCTGACATACATGGACATTTCATTACTTTTGCATAATATTTAATACATAACAAAAACAGACATAGAAGGACCGTAATAGATTAGTGTCTTTGGAAACTCGGAATAAAATCTTCTAATCGTGGTGAACGATCTTCAACATCTCACATAAAGAGAATCCCCTTTTTTCATACCTAAAACCTTTCTTAATATCCTGAGGAAAATAAAACATAAAAAGGGTGATCTCAAATGCTCAGGAAGGGTATGCATGGATAAAATAAAACATACCATATACATTTGAACATAAAAACATGAACATAATGTTTTAACATCAAAATATTGAGCAACGACATAAAACATGGAAGAATATAAGGCATAGATCATAATGGAACATAAATCATGATAACATAACATGGGAATAAAACATGTAATTCTGGAAACCATTAAGCACATGATATGATTTCCATATTCGCCAAGGCATTGCTACCAAGACCATATTAGTGGACAGAGTCCCTTTCTGAATCGAGTTCACTCCTTTTTCTAGAAATGTATTACTGAACCGGTTTAACATGCCGTTTCAGCCATGTCTATATCATGAGATATAAATGTTTACCCAATGAATTGGAGGGAGATATAGGTCCCACCCATTTCATAGTGAAATCATTCTTACTTATGCCACAAAATAAACTTAAAATAGTCATCATAACCCAAAGAATAAAATGGGTTTCGTAAACATCATATCATCAGCACATAATCCATATAAAATAAATGGACATTACATCATAAGAAAATTGAAAGCATGTAAATAATAGAGACATTATATTTGGAACAAACACATTTGAAATAATTTCATCTTAGATGAAAAATGGTTCCGATAAAACACTTGAAATGAATTCTTGAGGAAAATATCCTTTCTTCTTCAAAATCATTTTCTTTTCAAAAAAATGGCATGTGCATTTAAAAGAAAAGTGTTTTTTTGAAAATAATCATGATAACTTATAGATTATGCTTTAGGAAAAATAGGTGTTATGAAACCGTAAAAATCAATTCATGCCGTATAAGATAAAAATAACATTTTTCTCGTACTTTTGTCGGAAAAGTAAAAAAGTACGTCGTATGGTAAACAAAATAAAGATTCCTTCCAAACCATTTGGTAAAAGTCATAAAAGGGTAAAAATATCATTAAACATATATCTAATTATACTAAACATTTTATGAAGACAATTTTAGAAAAAAGGGACATGGATGATAAACATAACCCTAGTAAATACTTGCGTATAAGCAATCTCGGATAAAATGAGATTTGCAAAATTATCCCATACCTTCGGTACGATATGCTTTGTACGTATCTGAACATTTTTTATAATGATTTAAATAATGTCATTGACTTATTACATAATCATATTCATTGTTATGATATCATATATATTTCACTAATGACTTTATATTACCCTTTCTTTTGTAAATTCCTTTTTAAAGCAGCGTTTTGGGTAAAATCATTCTATTTATCGTATGTGTTTCAACTTGTCATTATTGATATTATTTATTATATCCTGATTTAAAAAATTCCAGATTGAAAAACATGATTTATATATAATATATATTCATTATATACATA
The DNA here is from genome assembly GCA_963277665.1 of Viscum album. Classification (NCBI taxonomy): domain Eukaryota; kingdom Viridiplantae; phylum Streptophyta; class Magnoliopsida; order Santalales; family Viscaceae; genus Viscum; species Viscum album. The sequence continues at coordinate 980,122,872 of OY728161.1, forward strand.
TATATTATAGATTGATAAAAGGAATAAAATATACCGTTCATGGAGACGGTAGACCGTACTTACGCATGAACATTGTTTTCGTTTCCATTTTGAATTGAATGGAATTAAGTAAAAGGCATACATATATATATATACATAAATACAGTATCATAATAATGTCATATATTTCATTATTATTCATTATATGTACTTTATAATCATTCCTGAATGGTTAACATGGAGAGTGAATCTCATCGCGTCGTGGAGACGGTAGTCCGTACGTACGCATGAGCGATGATATCATTCCCAAGATTGTGGAATTGTATTAAAGTGTATGTATAATATTACAGAATCAATATAACTTTACAATAATCATATATATTCATTACTTTCACCATTATTCCCATCCATGTAAGGTGGTGGTGGAAAATAGATTACACCACGGCGTGGAGACGGTATTCTTTACGTACGCACGTGCGGTGATTTCATTTTCCGTTGGATGGATAGATGGTGAAATATGGTTGTTTCATACTTATAATAACATATCATTTTATGAGTTATACTGATGTTATTACTTCATAATGAAACAACTAAAGAAGAAGAAGCAGAAAAGAAATAAATATGAAAGAATCGATAACGGGTATTACCTCTTCTTTGAAACGCCTCTTTGAGACCTCCTATTAGGGCACTAAAATTGGTTTGTTAAGAATAAAAGGACATCTTGGATGTTTCTAGGGAAGTAGAGAAGAGAATTTGGAAGGTTTTTTTCATGCTTGAAGGCTCAATGTGGTGTGAGGAAGAGAGGGAGGAGGTGCCCTTTTATAAGGGAGGAGAGGGGCACCTTTGGAATAACTAAAAATATTATTTTATTATAAAGTTATATTCGGTTTTTAATAGCTCCAAATTAAGTAATTTATAAGATAAGGTGTGGATTGGTCTATATCCTCTCATCCAATATAATTTAGACATGTTTTGGTTTCTATTTTAACATTATCATTTATATTTAACTTTAAGTAAGATAATTTTCTTTTACTGTGTCTTTTTGTGTTCTTACACTGTAAGGTTAATAAACATACTATAAAATGCCAAAAGAACCCCGAGTTGTTTATTATTAATATATATAACCTTAGCTAATTCATTTGGCCGAACCTTAGTTTTGTATGAATAAAATAACAATTAATAATATAATATTTGTTTGAAAAACTAATTTATGTCAATTTTGACACAGTTTAGTAATTGATTTTTGTGAAAATGTTAATAGAATTAATACTTCTAAAAAAGTTAATTAAATGTCTACTAACATGTAATATTAACCTAGTAAATTAATTTAATTCATAAAAAGTCTCAAATAACATTTATTTGGGTATTTATAACATCAATTATGTCAATATTTCATTAAAAAGATAATTACTCCATCATCATTTTGTCATAAATAAATTAAATTATTTAAAGTCTAAAAATTACAAATAAAATATCATTATGTAGGAAAACTTTTTATCTTTCTAATTAATATTTATAGTCGAATTTATCTTATGTATAACCCTATATTAAAAATGATTTACTTATTAAACGTTGATTTTAACTATTTCAACCCTTCTTTAAATTAATTACTAATAAATGTCCTAATCTAATCCAAGTGGGCCTAAATGGTCATATTTTATTCCTAAGGTCGTTTTTGGTCGAATTAAACTTATCCAATAGAATTTGGACATGTTTTAGGGTAATAATAATATCATTTTTACCCTTAATTACCTGGTTTACTTTTTACCGTGGTAAATAAAAGTAAAAAGTTATTATTCATGAAAAATTATTTTCATCTCATTGAACCATATTTTACTTACGGACATCAACTGTGTCTCTCGGATTTTTGAAATTCCATTCACAAAAGTGGTATAATTATGTTTTATGAAAAATTCAGTTTTTTAACTACCACTTAGTAGTTACACTATTAATCAAAAAATGAAAGTTTACAGAAAAATACCAAAAATTAGGTCTAAGCTATATTTGATATTATGAATTAAAAAATGATTTCTATTTTGTCAAATTAAAAACATATCAGTTTCATTAATTAATTTAAAAATTAATTCCCGTTGTCAAAACATATAGCGTGTTATTAAGAGATAATAACTATCAAAAGATTGGCAGTTGTTTATGTCTGGTTTAAATGTGAAATTACATCCAATGACCGACATTGTATTAAATTTTAACAATATATTCTAAATATAATTTAAAACCACTGAAAAATATAATTTATCAGTATTAATTATTTTGATTAAAAAAGTTGTTTTTAATTAAAATTTAGTAATTTTCACTATTCATCTGAATATGAAAGTAATCCATTAAAGTACAAAAATATCACCCTAAGCTAATTTCGATATTCAAAATCCAAAAATGAAGTCCATTTTGAAAAATAAAATTTACAAAATTTCAAAAAGTGGTTATTACTATTCATAACAGCTAGTTTTAATAATATTTTTATAGCATATCGTTGTTTAGTAAAACTAGGTATTGCGTACTACACACGCTATCGAGGAAGGTTACGATTGCGTGTAATTCAAGGAAAGTCATGAATGCATGTTGTACAAGCTCCTTTTGGTGTATCGTACAACACAAGACATTAATTAAATTAAAAATAATATTTTTCATAAAATCTCGGGGTGTTACAGTCATATTCGTTCTAGATAGAGACCAAGGATTCCCACATGTTTCCCCTATTTGTCCTATGGTTGGATCCATATAAACAACTACTCATTAATTTTAATTATATAAATATATATATATTAGTAATTGAATTTTAAAATAATTACCTTATCCCATGTTGATTTATATTATACATTAAATTATTGGTATAATGCCTTAGAGTATTAGTAACATTGATAAGGTCATAACCGACACCCTTTCTGATAAAAAAAAATGAAGTGATATGATTATATTCTTAAATATAGTTAAATTATTGGATAATATAATAAGATATGGTAAATTCTAATAGAGTTTGAGGTGTGAGTTCTCATAAGTGGATGGGATATTTTCTCATAAAGTTTACACATGACAATATCCAGGACAGATGATTATGAGAATAGACCTGTCAAAAATAATTATATATGATTATGTGTCATCAAATATTCCAATATGTGAATGTGTCTAACGATACATATACTTTGATATTATTATTATTAATGTATGTTATGATTAATTCACATAGATTTGTTTCATAAACAATGATAGTAAAAATTTATTGTGGCTTTGGATAGGTTGGGTGCATCATGAGTAATGTGTTATTAATAATTAGTCATGGAAGGATTTGTCCCTTTTACATTTATATAATATGATATCATGATCCATTAATTGAAATATAACTACAGAATTAAATTCAATGGTCATAGTATAAAATTGAGTTTATTTCACATATTTAAGGAAATACATATCAAGAACCTAGTTTGGTGAAATTTGTGTGCAACCTTCTTGATGAGATATTGAGAAAACAGATTATATTATTTAATGGTAGATCATATGTGGTATTTGACATTAATATATTATATTCTTTATATTCTGTTCCTTAACATGTGGATGGATAGTAATCATAATATTTAGAATTCCCATGCTGTGAAAATGAGAATTAATCCTAGAGGGTCACACTCTATGTGTTACTATTTTACTATATTAAATTCTATTTGAATTTAATTATTGAAATAAATAGTATTTTTGGGACTAGTAAATAATATTTTTCTAGTTTTATTTATTGGGAATACAATAGTTGTAATAAATAATTATTATTTTGTTAATAAATAATTTATTTGATTATGTGAATATATAATAAATATTTATTCATTGGATTTGGAGTAAATTATTTATCTTATTTATTGGATATTTTAATAATTTTCTACTCAATGAATTGTAAATGAAATAATTTTTATGAATAAAATATAGATTTTGGTATGCAATAAATGTCCTGGAGTTTTAGGGTACAATGATTATATCAAACACAGAATATTTATTTAAAAAGGTTAAAAAATATATCTATCATTTCTGAAGTTATCGCATGTCCTAAAATAATAATTATATTTTTACTATATATAATGGAGTGTATTAAAGATTATAATAATATTAAATGGATAATATAAAATATAATAATTTTTTAATCTATTCATAAAATCTAAAAATTGATTATTATGTTTATTGGTCAAGGATATTTGAGAATTGAGAATCGATGTGTACAATCAATTTCTCTCTCGAATCCTCCATCACTCTGCCTCTAATGTATAATAACATCTAGATGGAACCCTTAATGTTTGAAGGATGAGAAATCCATATAGACAATTCAAGATGATTGATTCACCATGCTAGTACCTAAAAATAAATCATTGTATTTCAGTGTTCGAAGGGTCATGTATTGATAACATCCAGTATGATTCAGTTCTTGAATCATAAAAACACAACAACCATAAATTGAAAACTAAAATTCAGACGATCAAAAACATCATTAATGTAGATATTCCCTAATTCTATCTATTTATTCATTCATATAAAAACAAATCAATTATAAATTAAATGTTAAATAATCCTCTCTGGGTTCTAGGATTCCTTATATCATTATTTGGTGGAAACATTTCATTGTTCATTGCATTATGGTCATGAAAAATAGTACGAATGATCGATCAAATTATCCTATCTATCTTAGATTAACCACCCACTAAGGAACTTCTCCTACACCTAGACCCATCATTTATATCAAGTAATAATAAAAAACTTCTAAATATTCCAAAACACCACGTGTCCGATAACATATTTACCAACCATTTCATTAGTGTAAATCCCTTTTCATGGTGACACACAAACACGCACCCCACATTAGCTTTGAAATCAACCGTTTACCCACAGAACACAATTTCGATAGTAATTTAATTTATAAGAATGAAAAATTGATTTTTCAAATTATGGAACGACATGAAATCAACTACCATTTTCCATGAAACAAAAAAAACCAATTTAGAAGACAAATAGAAAATAATTGGGGATCAAATAGAATCTAGAACAATCCTTAATCATAATACGCCACACATTATGGTTGGATTAGGCCAACCATATATCATGACAACAATCAGGTAGTAATAAATTTAAGAAATAGGGGATGAGAGAAAATAAATAAGTGAGATTAAATAGTTTCATGTAGTTTCCTTTAATAAATTTAGGTCAAAATCCACCTTAAATTGAATCCATGAGGGGATTGGAGAAGGGGGTGATGTACCTAGGGTTGGAGGAATTATCAATGGAAAAAAATTAAGACTGAAGGATGTTAAATAATATTTAGGTATCTATAAAATTTCAAAGAGAATATCACAAGGTTCAAACACACAATTTACCAAACCATGTGCCAACAAAGTAGGTGCCTTTGGATCCCCTAGTATAGGTCTAATGATTTTACAAACCATGGTCAAAATAGTGTGGGTTCTCTAGTTATATTTTCTCATCCAAAATAGTCTTCTTAGGTTAGCAAATGGTTTCCCCTAACCGTGTTCCAATAGTGCACAAAACTATATCTCCCCAAAAACATCAATTTTCAATGTAAAATTCCCATATAATATATAGATGAATATAATGACAAAAAATACTTGAAAAAAACTAAAAATGGAACCATGGTTGTGAAATCCCATGTCTCCTCACCAGTACCGAATCATAGCTTGAATGAAAGTTGTTGAATATAAATATCTCCCAAATATGTATAGTATGGCTGTATTCCATTCGGTATATAATCACATGGAAAAAATGTAGACTCAAACACACTCCCCTCTCTATATATCAATATAAAATTTTCTGGATAATTTAGTGACATTTTTATAAAATCCCAAGATGATTCATTAAGGATAATTATTGTGATAACATGTGGATGTGGTTCATCTATGAATGTATGTGATGGAGTATCTAGTTGATCATGATGGACGTCCTCCTCGTGTTCCACATCATCATATGGATAATCTATAAATTGATTATAAACATATTACACATCTATATGAGGATAATCACCCTTATCATTGTTTGACACCTATATGAAAATATCATGATAAAACACATCAATGGGAAAATAATTCTTACACATTGAAAATAGTTCTACTCAATTTTTCCTCCATCCACTAGATTATAAATATGATTTACATGTATGATAATATGACAACATAGAAAACAATTTTGTAGTTAACTAGCGATAATAATTTATTTTCAAATGTTATAAAAATTAATATCGTGTGATGATTTCCTCACATATGATTTGAAGATATATTTATGAGGTCATTTGGTAAAAGGGAACATGTTATTCCTCACCACCATGAACCACAAATCGGTGCCCCGACCAGTGGCACATTGTGGAAACACCGGTGTTCTTTCATATATGTCAAAGGTGTCCAACATGTAATGTGGGAATAACATGGTACAATGGGGAGACTATACCAACATATAAATGTAAATAAACATTGAAAATAAATACAATCATTTATATATTTAAATATATGGCATTGAAATGACATCTAGGTAAGTAAAATCAAATAATCAAAATCAACCATACCAAAATAAATGAACAATGTATTATATATGTCATGAAATAAAACAACATGAACCAAAATTTAAAAATATATGGGTAGAAGAAACTGAAAAAATGGTAATGAGTCTATTTTTGATCATATATACCCATTCTCAATACATGATTCTGAAGCCCAAACTAACAAACAAGTAGAATATCTCTAGGAACTAAATTATCATTGATGCTCTAGTATGGTGTGAGTCAAACTAATTTTGCCACATACAACAATGTCCCTAAAAGATACCATTCATATAAATAAAGTTCATATATAAGTGGTCTTGTTTTAAAATTTAAATATGTTTCAAAAACATTTTATGAAAAAAAAATTATCAACTAATACCTTGAGATCATGGTGAAATCTGAGGATAATTATATATAAATAAATATTTGATTATAAATAACACAAATATTTATAACTGTTAAAATTTCAGTAACATAACATAAATATAAATATAACCTTATTGAAAAAATATATTCTCCAATGCAAAAGTCAATAAAATTCAAATATATGAACTTGAAATGTTTTAAAATGATTAAAAAATATGGTATTGCAACTAAAAAATCAATTTTGGAGGACGTTTAAGCAATATTGACCAACACAAAAGTCGAGACCAAGGTTTCCTCAATTAAAATGGAATAGATATCGTCACAAGATTGGATTTGACATCTCGTAGAGCCCAAACAGACACTCGGATCAAATGATAGGGTCATTTGAAGATCAATCTAGTATTTAAATATATGTTAAGATAATAATTAATTAATTAATTAATTATATCTATCACCAAAATGTAATCAAATGTTTTCCAATCAAAATTTTTTTGACATTTTTAAATTAATATGGATTTTTAATTATTTTATAAATCACATTACACTAGATTGATTAAACATTATCTGTAAATAAATATTTAGAATTATATAAAAAATATTTAGTAAAATATATTTTATTAATATAAATATATTTATATTTAAATATCAAAATACCTCTTTTAATAATATATAATATTTTTTATGATGTGATCATTTTATCAGCACTAAAAAAACTAATGATACAGACTGTTTTAAATTGTTCTCATAAAGGGTGGCCTTTTTAAACAATAAAAGAAACACAAATAAAGGGGTTTTATGATTAGTTATAATAAAAGAACCATTTATCATCACTTTTATCAGTAAATGATAAAATTATTCTCCTCGTGAAAGATAAAAAATCACTAATAGAGGAGGGGGCTTTTATGAGTGCTAATAAATTTACCATTTATCTTCACTATTAGCAACCACAAATTAAATCACCCCTCTATCAGTGTTATTTTAGAGATGATAAAGGGATGTTATTAATAATATTTATTTTTATTTAGTGATGATTGAGACTGATCCCATACAAATCTCATTCAACACTGGATATCTTATGGTTGGAGAAACAAAAGGTTTGACCACTATAATCAGTTTGTACACTTGGATGCCTTTTTACTCTCGTTGAAGAATATCATGCAAGGGACCAACATGTGCCGACTTTCGTAGTTTAAATAATGAGTTAAATGTGGGATTATTGGAACCATGTTATATAGGTGATCCATGTGGAGATGGTGCATTGTGGTTAGGGGATACAAATGAGAATATAGAAATTCTATAGCACGAACCACGAGATCTAGTTCTCTTGCAACACAAATATATTTTGTGGCCATGTCCACTATATAAGAGTCAAGTAATATTGGTTCTCACCAATATTTTATTCCTTGTATGGATGACATCATGTACTCGATGGAAATGCCTCATTCAACCATCATAATCTGGCACATCTCATACATCCCTTATAGGAGGAGGATAATGTGTTAGTGGGGCACTTAGGAATAATTTTCTAGTATAACACCAATCAAGAAATGTGGTCCGGTAGATGGGTTTTAGTACATGAATTTATTACTGTAATGTAACTTTATGTTTTTGGGGTAGCTAATAAGGGTCAGTCAATGGTGTATGAGAGTCGAAATCATTGAGTCAAGCCCAGAAATAATTTTCTTATATTGGATTGTGTCTGATGGGGGATAGTATGACCAACAATATAATTAAAAAAAATGTATCATTAATTGAATAATATATAATGAAGATAATAATCTATAATATTATATTAATAATACATAATAATATTATTAACTTAATTTTGAGTAATATATTGAAAATAATAATAACTAATACATGTGTAATTAATTAATATATTTTATATAAATAATGATTAATAATAAAGATTTTATAAATTATAATTATTGTTTTAAATAACATTCAAATAAAAATTAATTCACTCTTAAAAAAATTAATAGTAAAACTTATTAATTATGTTGTATAATTAAATAACATAGTCTTAAATAATATGCAACTGAGAAATTGTAGAAAACTGTAACATCAATATTGGTAAAAAACATAAATGGTAAATGTATCACAATGGTTTACATAGCTATTAAAATTCCCTTATATTCTAAATCCTAGGCTATAATAAATGTGTCTATGGAATATTAATCAACGTTTATTCATTAGAATATGCACATCCTTTGCATAACTTTTTATAGTTGCCACTTTATAATTATTTGTGATAGATGGTGGCTCAAAATTCTCCTCACCCATATCTTATCACATTTGGATTTAAAGTAGTTGATGGATATAAATCTATACCATATGGGAAGAGGATGGCTGTTTTGTTTTGGGTATCTAATCAACAGTGAAAAGTTTGAACTCAGACACACTATAATCACCATCTATAACTGTATTATAATAGGAATATTAAATATAAAGATTGGTAATATCACTTGTAGATGCATCTATGACCTCTATATGTATAGCGTGTGGATGTGGATTCTCTATCAAAGGATGTGGATGACCATCTATTTTAACATATGATAGATCCTCCTTGTGCTCTATATCATCATGTTGAAAATCCATAATATGATCATCACTATATAACGCATCCATATAAGGATCATCACCAAAAATATCATCTGACGCATGAGAGAAAATATTATGATATATATCATCCAAGGGAAGAAAAAACATTGTCACCACTTAATGAAAATAGGTCTGCGAAAATGTGACCCCAAAAATGAGATTAGATATGTGATTCACATGTTCTATATGATCATTGAATATATAAAAAAATTATTAATCAAAAGATAATTAAAAAGATAAAAAATGTGTGATGAATTATTATCATTTGATCATGGACTTTATATGTTGTGTAGATTATAAAAATATTGTCATATTGTACTAGGGACCATTTAATTTCTCACCACCCTAAACAAACAATTGGTACCCAGACTCATAGAGCACTGTTGTTCCTCAAGCACACCTCCTTGTACTCAAGAGGCTTCCAAATTTTCTAGCTAGTCTAAGGTTGTAAGGTTGAGTGACTCTCACATCTTATCTACGTAAATTTACAGTGGAAATAAATACAGTCATATTCATCAATAATTATATTTCAATGAAATTAAATATATGAATCTCGTGATAAATTATCAAATTCAAACATGACAAAATAAATGGGCTATGTACTATATATAAAATGAATTCATAAAAAATGACCCAAAAGATGAATGAATCCTAGTTAAAACATTAAAAACGGTCCTCATTAATTCCTTTGTCCCAAATTCTCATGCTATGGCCAATATTCCCATGCCCATACATATAAAAACGTAGCATATTAAAAGGAACCAAATTGTCATGGTGGCCCAAACATGTTGTGTTTAAATCTCAGTAGTCCACCACCATTGATTTTACAAAATATGGGAATCTAAAAAAATATAATTCATACAGAATATCTTATGGAAAATAATTTAAAAGTTTTAATATAATTATTAATAAATGGAATCACAACCAATGATACCCCGTTTTTGTTGTGACACTTGAGGAATGATATCTATATGCATATAATTTATTATAAATAATAATAAATTATGAAAAATGATAAAATTTAAACACAATTACAACCATATTGATGTAACATCAAAGAATAAATTTAGTCTTCACTAAAAGAATATAAGATAAACATCTTAGATAAAGCTGAAATTTCATTTAATCATAAAAATTTACAGATTACCAATAAAAACTCTATTTTTGAGGAATTCCAATAAATATTTCCTAATAAAAAAATGCTCATAGGTTTCCTCATTCAAAATTACTTATATCTCTTCACGAGAGACGATTTTAAATCTCTCAGAGCCCAAATGGAAACATGGATCATAATTTCTGTAATTTTGATGTTCAAGTCATGTTTTAGACATATGTTGACAAATTAATTAATTTAAAAATTCGGTCTATCCCCAAAATATTATTAAATTCATTTTACTCAAAATTAATTAGAATTTGTTTATAATAATTACTTTTTAATTATTTTATGAATCATATTTAACTAAATATTTTACAAAATATGTGTAAATATATATTTAGTATTGTATAAATCATATTTAAGAAAATATATTAGCAATTTATAAATATAAATAATTTAAAATATTAAAATATTTTTTTGTAATATACTATTTTTAGGATGTAAACCTTTTATCGACACTAAAATCATAGATAAAGACAGCTTTTGACAATAATAATTAAGATAGGTCTTTATCTATGATAAAAAACACATATAAAGGGGTTATTCTATCAGTGATGATAAATGTATAATTTATCATCTCTTTTTGGTATCTATGAAAAAAGATCATGTTTATTATATCTAAAAAAATTATAAACATGGTCTTTTATTAGAAATCATAAATAAACACCCATAATGAGTGATTTTATCACTACTAAATTGGGTAGCACTAAAAAAATTTGATCATATAGTAGTGAAAATTATTATTTATCCCTACCATATCTTATCCAATTCCATAATTCAAATTGATTGAGAAAACATGTGTTTAGAAATTATACCAGAAAAGATCATCCAGTGACAAAGTCACTGACTGTTTAGAAAAATAATGGAAAAGTACAGCAGGCAAGCATTACAAACTGGATCATACAGTTATATGTCATAGAAACCATTCCTGCCACCATACTTGTTGCCATATCCAAGATCGATTGCCTCATATATAGTAACCGATGCCCATTACATACTTTCATACTGCTTCAGAGTAATCATATAATGTCGTCTTATATTTAATTGTTACAAATACAAAAACTCCTCAAAAGATTTCATTCCTTTCCTTTGCTGGGAGATGATCTGGTAGATTATAGCAATTATAAATGGTATGAAGAATCACGATTCTTCATAAATTTTTACTTATGATAACCACAAATAATAAATTATATATTATTACAGAGTCCATGAAATCCATTAAATGAACTGGAAGAATTCACATTTTAGGATGCTTAAAAAACACCTTAGACAATAAATATCGTTTTGTTGAATGTGAGGATGAACATAAGAACAATAATAAATTGAAATAAATTTCCCCCATGAGTTTCCAAATAGTTGTGATTGTAGAAAGTACACCACATAAGAAACCTTCAACTATAATATTTGTTCACAGATTTTCACAAAGCATAATAAGGTTAATCCCCCAAGATTATGTATTTCTTGATATTTTTTATGAGGTAAACCTTGTCGACTAGACCCCCAAATTAGATTCTGATGATTCCATAAATGCATAGAATCTTGGAGTCCTTGATATTTTTAAAGATCATGCCCATGATTGTGGAATAAGCGGTGAATTCATTGTTATAAATACTCTTTTATCACATCTCTTATATAATGAGGTCCAAAATAAATAAATTCCCACTCATTCAATGGATAGGTCGGTATCATGAGGGTTTCCTTATGAGATTGTAGTTTATATTTACGCTTACATTTGTATTTATCTACCCACTGGGACGTCACTCAATAATTATAAAGTGTTTTATAAGAAGGATTTTAATATATGAATGAATTATTTTGTTGAAAATATAGGAAGATAGTTCTTTGAATTAGATTCACTTTTAACAGACCTACGTACATAGATGAATCATCTCCTCCACAATTCCAACAATTTAATGCATTAATGGGTTATGTATGGAGGAGATTATTGGATTATTGGAACCATGATATTCAGGTACTCCATAGCTAGATTGGTCAATGATTTAGGGGATGAGATATTAATGAGTTTATAGTAATTCAACATCATGAACAACAAGATCTGTTTCTTCGACATCACCAATTCACCAATGACATGGTCCACTATAAAGAGGATAATTTATATTTGGTCTCAGCCATCCATCCATTCCATCAAGGCTGGCATCATCAACTCGATGATGATGTAGTTTTAAACTATCAGAATATTCTTCAACTCTTATGGCAATTGTGAGTGTGTGAGATCATAACAGTGTAATTCTCGAGATTCATGTTCTATTGTAACAATGATAAAGACAAGTGGAGTGACTGAAGGGGTTTGAGAAAATAATTAACGGGTGTAATGGAACATTTTATTTATGGTGTTGTGGAAATTGGGTAGGCTTTTGTGTATAGGGCTCATGGAGAAGACAATGGGGTAGACACCCATTGGGTCATGGTAAAACACTATGACCAAAACTACAAAGCAGGAGTTGTGTACTATAAATCTAACTACCTGAAAAATCATGAAATACAAATAATATTACTATGATTCAATGACCCTACGTTAATCTTCCCTGTTATCAACCAAAAATGGTATGTGCCGACTCAAATTCCTTGTTAAAAGCAGCTCATGTATATGATCCTCAGTTAGATTCAATGTCAAGATGAATTATATTCAGGTTCAATGTATATTGTGATGGTAATTAATATTTATACATGGATTGTGGATTATTATGGAAAATTATATGAGCTATAATAGAATAATCATTGACCCAGTTAATATATATTTGGAATTATTAATTTCCTTTAAATATATGACTCATTCCTTTGATGCCAGAATACTACTTTTATTGGTAATAGAACATATTAAATGTCTCAAAATTATACATCATAATGAATATATTAGGGTATGTTTCATTTTAAATAAAAATAAACCATTTGAACCTGACTCTTAGTGATGTCTCAAGTTGAATTCAAGTTTATTTATTCATTGTATTTGGGAGATACATACATTCATTGTTTATGTATTCCAATTCATCACATCAATGAAAAAATGAAATTTTCAAGAGCAATATCAGATCCCTGGGTAACCTAATACTCATTCAATCCCATAAATAGCCTAATGAGAGTTCCCAATTTCAACATTCTAGTGATTAGAACCTTACATAATAAATGAAAAAAAGAGTAAATTATAATTCTACTAAACAATGAAATATAAAGATACAAGTTCGTATGCTCAACACTACAAAAAAAGAAAAAAATATACTTAAACAATAAGGAATCCAAAACCCAAATCAATAAATAATTAAATTACTTTATAATTTCGAAGAAAAAATATCAGACATAATAATGGAAAACATCTCCACATATCACATACATAAATTTGGGTCTAATGGATAAAGAACATATGTCATCGGCATGTAGTGACTTCCATTTTCCCAAACCAAGAATAAGATAATCATTAAATACCTTATACAAATTGTAGGTTCTAAACTATTAATACTAGTAGGTTATCTCCATGTGTTCTATACACAATACCAAAACAATAAATAAATTATTCTATCAATTTAAATAAAACTAGTCATGAAATTTCACTTTCACAGTTAAAAATAACAGGATTGGAGTCATAGTTATGAATGATATATCAATTATGTTTTAAATTAATATTATTTGAAAAATTGATTACCTAAATCAGTTGGTCATAATAAAATAGTTCTATAATAAATGACATGTGTAAAAAATAAATTAATGAAATCACCATCTTAACGATCCATACAGTTGATTATATTCTTTATAATTGGATCCTCAAAATTCTCAATAGTCAAAAAATATCTTCATTTCTGTGAAATATCAAATCAACACCTCATTTGGGGAGTATCTATAGGAATTCCAACAAACACCATTAGGGGAACCATTATCGAAAATCAAGCCAATATTTCTTATGTTAGTGGTGTAATCAATATAGGATCCTAGAATCCTTATCCCAATTACATAATTACTAACCATTACAGCATGTTCTTCAATAAATCATCAAATCAATCAAATTGACCATAATTTCTTTTAAAACATATAAAATTCCATTTCCCAATTTTGGTTTTTAGTATTATTTTCTCATTTAAAACCCAATTCATAGGTTTTGAACATTTCATGACATTTTAATTTATATTTCAATTTAATACAATTTCTTAAGATCGACAACATATCAGTTCATTAAAACAATTTCAAAAACTTTCCATCAATTCGACAGTTTTGGGTATAGAAAAATCATATTAGGTTGGGAAATATATTAAAATATCTATTAAATATCATTTCTCAAATCCAATAGTGAGGATCGTGAATGTAAACACTATAATTAATTTATTTAATATTTTACAAAATAAATACATGGTCTTAAAAACTTTCATCATTGGTGAATTTTAATCATCCTAAATGACGCTTTTGGATTACCTTCAATGTGCCACGAGTATACAAGGATTGCATACCTATAGAGGTAATGCTTGCGATCACCTATGATCCTTGAGATAAACTACTAGATCTCTATGTTCTAGTATTGCATTTCAAATGTATTTAATTTTTCATTTAAGAAATCTTGTTCTATGGTATTAACGAAATATATCATTCACATATCCTTCTTAACTGTTAGAGAGGAGGAGGAGGTGAAAGAGAATATAATGTTTGAAAAAATTCTCTATTCTCAATTCAAGGTTTATATCTAAGATAAAAATAGTAATATTTTTATATAGTTAGGATATAAGTTAAATTATTATTTTATTACTTATTGTCCCTTCGATAATAGTTTTTACCTTTATTAGACCACATTCCATAGAATAATAATTATATTATCACTTTTTGTGGTGCGTTCCAACTTGCACAATAACATATATTATATAACTATTTTGTTAACTATTATTTATAACCTAAAATAGTCTTGATCCTTTTGAAATACTATATCATTTATTGAACTACTGAATAACTATTTTATTTATTAATCAATATTTTATTAACAATCTAGTGACTAAGTATTTATTAAAATACTCAGTAAAAAAGTAAATGTTTTATTCTCTCGCCGGTGAATAAATATTTATTTAAGTTATGTGATCATTATGACATGGATAAAAATCTTCCACGTACAAGGTATTAATATTTAATCCATTATATTAATTATTGTTAAATATAATTGAGGCTACTAGAAACACATAGTGTGTGACCCTCTAGGATTCCTTTTCGATAGGATTGGGAGGACTTGACTAAAGTCGATGATTACTTTCTAGAAATGGGTCACGGAACCCAAGAAAAAGCACTTATTTTCAAAAAATAGAAAACCACATCTAAATACATACAATGTTATATAATCCATTTCTCAAAAAATATCATTAAATAGGTTTCTTAACCTTGTCACCAATATATATGATTGATATTTCTTTCATTGACAATCTAAAATAATCATGTCATTACACCATGTCCATGTAATTTAGTTTCAATGTTATATTTAAATAAAACGGACCTTATTTCTGCATCCATATATATGTATGGGACAAATCCTTCCACAAAAAAATCAATAATGAAATGTCACCCATGATGTACCCAATGTTTCAAACATTTCATTGAATTGTTATCATCATGGTTAATGAAATAAATATAAGTAAATGATTTATGACATTCATTAATAAAAAAACAAGAAGTATAAGGACCATCACAAATTCACATACTTAGTAATATCAAATGAGACAAAAACATTTATATTTCTTACTGGTGGGGTTTTTCTATTAATTTCCCATCATAGAAATTACCATGTGTGAACATCATGAGAAGAAGCCTCATCTTCTTATGATTACCCACACATGACAGTCAATGTACATTGATACCCACCATAGTACATTAGACATCCATAGAATATTAATTAGGAATATCTCCATATCATATCATGCTCTACATCCCATGCGGAGTATTGTTATGACATTATCAATGAAAAAAATACATTAAGACATTATTAAATTCGGGTCATGCAACACAACAAAAAATATATAAGAAGTAGTTTTATTATTATTAAATAAATTTAATATTAATGTAATATAAAAAAAATAGTTGTTCCTAGCACACCAAATCCCACAAACTCTCACATGGAATTGATCCAACTACAGATGACCATCAGTCAAATTGAGCTCACATGATAGTCACATTTCAGCTGAGTCAAAGCTTTAGTCAAGGGGTCCATGATGATTTCTTTTTTTATATAATGATCACAAAAAAGATAATATCTCTTAAAGAATATCCCTTAATAGATGATTCTTATGACGTATGTGCTTCGTCTGTTGATGTGACATTGACTCTATTGAAAGATCCACTATTGCAAATTATCACAATAGAGTGCGATATGATCATTGCTTCTAGAAAAAACATCATGATATTGGAATTTTTTTCATTCATACATAATATTAGATACCATAGAAGGATTAATATACTCAAAATATGTTATAGAATCTGCCATCATAGCCTAATTTGTTCTCTTCTATCCCACAAAACCTCTATTAAATGTGAATATGTATCCCATTATTAACATCATTTCATAATTATCATTTTTGGAGACAATAATATCCCTATACTATGATTGGTAGTTCCATATATTATCCATAAACCATTATCATATCCTTATTTTTCCTCTGATACATAAAGACAGTCTTTACTAACATCCAATAGCGGTCACCTAGATTAGCATTATATATTCCGACCACACTTAATGTGTAAGAGACTTATAACCCAGTACATAACATGACATATATGATTGAACCCATCACTGATTCACATAAAATCCTTGTCATTTTGTTTTCTTCCACATGTGTCAGAGGACACATTTTAATGGACTGATGAATTCCATGTGATTGTAGAAACAAGCCAGTCTTATATTTTTCCATAATGAATCTGTTCATTATCTTGTTAATGTATGTACTTTGAAATATTATGAGAAATCATTTAGATATATCAGGATGAACCTTGATCCCTCAAATATACTCATCCTCACCGAAGTCCTTCATAGAAAATTATTTCTTAATCCATGCCTCAACAGACTGTAAGACATGTATTTCATTTACGGTGAATTATATGTCATCAACATATACAATTAATAAAATCAATGAAATCCCACTAATCTATTTAGAGGCATAGGACATTAATTTGTTCATTATAAAACCAAATTATGTTATGGACCCATCAAAATGAATGTTCCACGACCTGTATGATTTCATTAATCCATAAAATTATCTTTAAAAAATATATACATAGTTGGAAAACTATATAGTCAAAAACCTTGAAGGTATTCCATGTAGAAATATTCTCTCAGGATTCTATTATGGAAATAAATTTTTATTAAATTTTCCAAATATCATTATCTTGGAAAGAAAAAATAACAGTTATAATGTAGATGGATTTTAGCATTACAACCAGGGGAAAGGTTTTTTTATATTCAATACACAAATTTTATATAAACCCGTTTTTAACCATTAATGCCTTATAGGTACATAATTTTTTTTCAATGTATCATTCCTTCCAGAATAATCCTTTTGAAAGAATGGGATTTACATATAATAATGGTAATAAAGAAATCTAGGCATTGTTTTGGGTCATGGAATTAATTTTTTAATTCAACGATTCATTAAACTAGTAAACATCTTAAAAATTACTACTTCCATATATATTAGAGGGTCATTATTAAAAACTAATAATGATTCCCCATTACCAGTGACTAGAAAGTCATACCGTTATAGTTATCTAACCGCTATTTTAATTCTATATTGTAAATGTTTCTGTAGAACAATTTCTTCTTCCACATGGCTTTGAAGAATTTTTATGACACCAACTATTATGTATCTTGATCTTAGACTTCATTGAAGTCTATCCTTCTACCACAATATCAATT
This sequence comes from Viscum album, assembly GCA_963277665.1. Classification (NCBI taxonomy): domain Eukaryota; kingdom Viridiplantae; phylum Streptophyta; class Magnoliopsida; order Santalales; family Viscaceae; genus Viscum; species Viscum album. The sequence goes on from OY728161.1 coordinate 980,141,391, forward strand.
AGAGATGACATCCTCCTCATGATATTTGAGATGTCTGTCAACCACAACCTTTCAAATGAAGGATTATATCAGGAACCTTTGCTACTTTGGAATATCCTATCGACATACACTTGATGACATGGGGTGAAGGATTATTACATGAAAATTCCATAAAAAAATCTTGAAAACTCCACACAAGTATGTAAATATATATTTTTATTTATATTCCATAATTATTATGGTATATAATAAGTTTTCTAAGTTAGAACATTGTTTAGTATGTATAATTATGTTTATAACTTCTATCCTGAAAAGGATAATAAAAGAATCCCATGACTCATCATTGATCTTATGATGTCCAACAAGGTGTGGTTCCTCATTTAAATTACACCATTCCTCTAAGGTGAATAATGAGGAGGGTCTTGAGATAAAATTAGGATACCTGTAAATAATCAATGATCTCTTGATTAAGTTATTCTCCACCATGGTCTCAGTTAAGCTGATTAATATTCTTACCATTATGGTTATCATCTACATTCATGTAATCATTTATTTTATCAAAATGATCCCACTTATACCACAGTAAGTAGACATATCCATATATACTAAAATCATCAGTGAAATTAACAATGTATGACTTCCCACCCATTTCACAAATAGGAAATAGTCCGCACACATTAGTATGAAATAAGTCAGGAATATGATTATCCCTTTAATATTTACCAATAAATGGACCTTTGGTTATTTATTCATGTAAACGTTAACGAAATAAAACAATTTGTTTTAGTTTAAAGGAATATAAATATCCATTTTTATTTAATGTATTCCTTGATAGATATAACAATAATTTTAGATCTTTTTGATGCTAGAATATCTAACTCTCCTCGATCAAGAATTTTGAATCTACATGGTTTATATATTTGAATTAATATGTGAGCCTAAAAAGATGTATCTAATACCTAATTTTTTGAAATATATATGTTTTAATAAATAAAAAATTCACCAGAATCTCTCCATTACATTCATAGATGGATGAATTTTTTCTTCCAGAAGCACTTCTTACCACATAATAAATATACAACATCAAGTTCCTTTTTATTCCCCTTGATATTTATCTTCATGAAAAGGCATGAATTACATTTGTTCTTAGATGACTTTATTTTACCTCTCAATGTGTTGACCATAGATACAGAAGGGGATTCAATCTTCATATTATATCTAAATGTAGGAGAAGAGTAAGATGATATGGAAGATACTTGTCAATGTTGTTTATATTAGAATAAAAAAATTCTAGTGAAACTACAATGGAATACTTGGAGAATAAGGTTGGTGGCCAGTGTTTGGAAAGTTTACACATTTGAACCTCTAAGCACTCAATCTGGATAGCGAGCATGACTACATGAAACTGAGATGTGGCCCCTATCCATGATTTATATGAAAGAGAATCTTGGAATTATCAACCAATTCTTCTCTAGCTCTCTCCATGTAAATACCATTGAGGTCATTATGAATTATATACACATCCATATTTTTCCTATACATCATTAGTTCACTAGATATCAATTAAAGTCTCAAACATTGAAGGATGGGAAAATCAATCAAATTTATTTCATATATAAGGAAATCTTTATCACTCACCTTTTTTCACAAGTGGAAGAGGCATCCATGATTCTGGAACGTATGATTTCTGTTCATGGAATATCACATCCCAAATGCATCTAAACTACTGATGGAATTTACTTCTAGTTATGAGGTAATCATTCTCCAATATATATTATATATATAGTGTATATGATAGACATGTTATTTGATTCAAAAATTTATATGAGAAAATTAACATAATTTTACATGATTTGAAAATAAGTGAGAAATAATAATATAAATATTTTAAATTTTTTATTAATTAATTATCCAAGTATTTTATCATGTCTCAAAAGTCGTTACCATTGAAATCAGAATGTATTGTTTTTTTACAATTCTAGTGACATGGATCCCCATTATTTTTATAACGATCTAGTCTTTTCCCATGAAAACTATAATAAACTAATTAGGTAGGAGATATTTCTAACTACATACATGATGATCCTTGATCCATTCAGTGGATTCTCTTATCAAGAAATCCTTACATGGATTTCCTCAAAACAAGCATCAAAATATGTATAGAAATAATTTGGCCATTAATCCCAAAAAAAATTAGGTTATGTCACCAAAAACACTCATGATAACTCTTTGATAAATGTTTGAATCCAGACATTGGCCATGTATAACACCATGTTGTAGGGTTTCATTCTCTATCTATAAATAGAATGATTATTTTTTAAAAATATTTAATTGTGGGATTTTAATTTATTATTAATAAATTTTATCTACTTTTATCCATTACACATGTTGTTAATATTAAGCGGATGTTACATTATTAATTAACTATGATGGATAATACATTTACACATAATTAATTTATTTAATTTCTACCATTATACATTAATTCATTTATTTTTATGATTTCTGTTTTGCATTCATAATATAAATAGTTTAATTGACTGAAATAAATTATTAATTAAATCAATTGGTCAGGATATATATCCACAGTTTTATTTTATTATCATATAATACATCAACCTATAACCATGGGAAAATAATGCATATTTCCAATCATGATATGAGTTACATCAATCCACATGTCCACCTTTATATCACATAGGATGGCATCATTATGGTTTGATCATCAAAATAATCTACATGCCTTGTGATGCTCCCTTAATTATAATTTTTTTACTCCGATGTTGGTGATGGAAACAAATGATTGGGTAATGGGGTTTACACAATCATCCTTGGAAATGTAGATCTAACATTTTAATGGAGGGAGGGATGAATCCCATACAATAATATAATTTAATATTAAACTATTTAAAACTAATTCAATAAAATAAATTAAATCATTAAAAACATATTAAGGTCTTCGTTAATAATATAAATGGTTATACATGCAATAAATAAAAAAAAGTAAATGTCTAGAAATCATTTCATTATTCGTTATTTTATTATTTAAGATAAATTTGCCAACATTAATTAATTAATTAGTTGATTAATATAATTAAATCTAAATGATCCATCAACTTTATTTGGATATATCAATCATAAATTCAATTCATTGTAAATAAAAAATAAAACCAATAATTAGATATTAATTATAATAAATTTATTGAACATTTAAAATTAATCAATACATAATTAAATTGTCAAACACACAACGATTTTGATTCTATAAAATAATATTTTAATTCTACAATTTTAAAATTTAATATATTTTTAATTTATCCCATTAATGATATAATAGCATGCATGTACATCCAGCTACACACCATGTACGACGATCTCCATATATTCATGTTACCCGCCTAGGGATTTGGTGGGTTAAAAGAGACAGAGTACATGTTGTATACAATCCATCAACACACCTAGTATCCACATTCCATATTACATTGTTATACTAATCAACATATGATGTGAAATAATGCACCACATGTAATTATTTGATCTATACCTCAAGATAGAGTGTGCAAGGAAATATGATATGTACTCCAGCCACACGTAGTGTAACCTCGTTTTATTGGACAAGGATTTGGAACTTCCTGATGGCATCTCTAGTTATTCTTCATTTGTTCATTAACCATTATAGAAATTAAATACTGAATGAAAATGAATAATATCCACGGAGGATAGAAATTGAGATTAAAAGAATCTATAGTAATAGATATCTACAAAACTGAAAGGGATGAAATTTGTTCAACTATGCTTTAATCAACCATGAAAATGGATTTGGGGAAGAAAAAATGATTCATTAGTGCCTTATAACCCATATAATTCATATTAATGTCGAAATGGATGATTATGAATCTCAAATAGGTGTTCAGTATTTTTAGTGAAATTTTATTTGGGTAAAAATGTCACACTTAGGGTTTGTTGGAGGGGCCACACGGTTCGTAATAACCTTGCACCTTCAAAGGAATTCTATTTGAGGTGCTCTATTTAGCTGTATAGTAACAATAAAAATGATAAAACCATGAAACCCTCTCTATAAAAGATGGATTATGTAAGGGATATGTTCCATTGTTTAGAAAAATCAAGTTCCCCCTTCTAGTTTCTCCCCCATGGACACACGATTTTGTTGTCCAAACACGACATTTATTTTTCTAACCGCAAGCCAACTCTACATAACCCCATATACTTCGAAAATTTTAAAAAAAATAACTCGATTGATCATTAAATGATCCATAACAAATCAATGATCTAAATATGTTTTAGGAGTACATGAAAACAAGTAATAGTAAGTTACAACCTCCCCACCATAAAAAATTTATATCCCGAGAAAGATTGTTAAGAATGATATGTATCAAATATATGATCCACTACTCGCTCATAAAATATTCATGCTCCAAAGAATAATGTGAATCAGAACCATGATTCTATATCATACTGACAAAGGGTGTCATCCTATAGAATCTAAAATTTCCTTAGTATAAAAAATCATAAATAGATTCTCAGTCTTGGATAAGTATATATAAACATCAATATCTTCCAAACACATGATATGAGAGGGGTAAAAAAGATAATTATGAAGCTATGATACATGGTATGAAATTTGTATCAAATTCAAAAAAGGTTGAAGTGATAATGAAAATAAAATTTATTTACTTTTAAACAATCCGAAAAGGTCCCAAAAAAATAGAAGAATGATTCCCTTTTCTCCAAAGGAAACAATGACAAAACAATCATGAAACTGTCAAAAACACAATGGAACCAATAGAAAGATCCAATGGTAATCAATGATGACAATACTAAGTTTATAGATTCTATGTGTTGTCAACATTATCTGACGAAACATCTATATATTCATCAGTATCTATTATACCAAAATTTACCCATCCAATGAAAATTGAAAATTCCCCAACCTAGACAATATATTCTTACATTTAATTCCTTAAACGAACTCAAATATATCCATACAAGTCACTTTATGGTATCTTTATTTTAATTAAATTTATCTAGTTCCAAATGGACATCAGAATCCCCATCATAGTTAATAAATAAATCATGTAACATGTTCTTAAAAACTCTAAATGGATCATTTCATCTTACAATCCATCTATGGATTATATACAATACTCAAACATACCTATGTTCCCAGTGCCTCATAAAGTACTCCCAAAAAGTAAAAAGTAAAATGTGTTTTTTTAGATAATATAAAAGAAAGAACCCATGGGAATGAAAAATCGATTCAACATAAATATTTCTAGAAACCCAAACATTTAATGTATCATGAATGGGTAAATGTGTGACAATTGGGTTATCCTATCAATCACAACACATTTCACATCTTTCCTTGAGTGGCACATATAATCAAACCACGATGAACATAGATATCTCATCCCACATCCAGGTTCTCAATAGACACATAAGAAGAAAACCCAAATATCTCTTGTGATTGACCTTGAATTTTTTTCAATGTATAAAAATGCGAATGAAATTTATAGATGTATCATCTTATACTTGGAAACCATAATCACCCCTAATTCTTGTATAAAATCTTCATGGTTCCAAAGTGCACCATCTTCTAGGAATTATTACTATCCCCCATCATGGTCATTGTCACTGCCAATGTAACATGAAATTGACTATGAAAACATAGACTACCCACTGAAGATAATTCTTACTCACCAATGATCTCCCTATCATAAATAGTGTTTCTAATTCCATGAAATTTATCATCAAGATATTGTTCCTAAGTAATAATCATGAGATGACAGGAGGTCAACTGAACACTGGCCAAGAAAACATCTTCTTCATCCACTCAAAGACCCAAATGAAACTATGAAAATAAATCCATTAGATTCCACTCTTATAATGATTCTTTCATAGATTGTTTTGGAAGATTCCTTTCCAAAGTGTTATCAATGACATTCCCCATTGTTGGGGTGTAAGAAATTTTAAAATAAAAAGTCATTTGAAATCTCTGAAAAACCTCTTTTGGAGATTCAGATTTTATTTAGAGAATATATAACTCAATGTTTTTTTTTAGAATAAAAATAATAATCCATTATATGAAAATGTAATGCCTATAACTCTTAAGTTCATGTATCATAACCTTGAGTTCAAGAAAATGATTCAGCTATTTCATCTCATGTGGAATAATCTAATGAGAGATATGGGAAGCCATGTGATAATATTTTATTAGAACATAATACAAACCTAAACCTGATGCATCATAGAAGAGAACATTGCACTTCCCACCCTCTGAAAGATTCAACATTGATGTATAAGTAAAATGGTTTTTTTAAATTAATAAAAGAACATAGAATTTATTCATCTCAAAAAAGCTTCCCTCCCATCCGAGTGAGAGAGATTATCAAATAAATAAAAACTGATAAATCCTTAAAAAATGATTTAATAATCATCCAATCCAAATGATTCTTTATATACTGAAACATTTCATAGTTTATATCAAGTCATAACCACATTAACATTCTTAAGATAAACTAAAATACCATGTTCTGAATCCACATTTCATAATAACTTCACTTATTGAATCTAGAAAACAAATTTTATTATATTGGAAGCACTTTATTGATTTAACAACATTACAACAACTACTCTAATATAACACAGAAGTTCCCCCATAGAAATATAGTACACCATACTTTCACAAAAAATACAATTTTAAACGAATTGAGTTATTAATTGAATATTATTTCATTAATGCCATAAATACCATAAGAGCATATTTTCAGCCAAACAGAATTAAATGGTACTCATAGTTTTCATGCATACTCAATCTAGTTTGTTTAACCATACCCTTTGTTTCTTGTTAATTTCATTTTGGATAATAATTTGATATATTCAGTTAGAATCCTACAATGAAGAATTTTTGTTTAAGGATCCTTTAGGTATTTATTATTTAGACTATATAACGATATCCGAGCATTTATTTTTTATCTTATTACACTAATGATGACACCATTCTTTTGTCTTTAATAATCACTTCATCTTGTGACACTATGTTACTAGAAACATCAATATACTCATGTTCCTTTGAAAGATCACCCTCTACCAGATTATTATCCTCCAAGAGATTAATGTGTTTCCACTGATCTAACTATTAAATATATACATTATATTTGGATGGCTTGTTGACCCCTATATTTGTAGCTAAATTTTTCACTATTGGATTTTTCAATTAAGAATAGTCCTTACACAGTTTTAATTTTTTTCCCTTAAGAACCATGTTACTCCCTAAGTCTCAAGTTCCTTTCTTCCCCGTCTTCCTCATTAGACTATAATGATCTCTACCATGCATACACTCAATATTTTATACTAAAAATTGATGGGATTTTCATTGTTGCTAACACGACATTCTTTCTCTACATTTGAGACCAGTAAAGAATTAGTTTCTTGGAAGCCATCCCCTGTGTCAACCTAATAAATGGAATCATTAAGCATTATTTTCCACTTATGGATCACCATTATCCATCCTACGCATTGGTAATCACAAAAAAATAGTTTTATCATGACATGAATGGGACCCTATATTTGGGATGAGCCAAGGGAATGTCGTTAGTTTAGAAGCTCCCACATTGGATCCACTCCTTCATTACCTATAGAATAACATTCTCAACTGGTGTAGAGGGGGAGGATCTTGAATGAACACCAATAGTATACTCCCATATTCCAAACCCCATTTTAGACACAATTTGATATAAGTTAAGATCATTATAATAGGTTTATAACAAAGGATCGCCCTCAACCAACATTGAATGTATGGTCTCAACCAAATTGCACATCAAATAAGAAGATATATCAGCCCCCTTTGAATTAGAAACCATCATCCCAAACACCTTTTAAAGAGGAACACCTATTATTTCATTATCTGGGATAACGATAGTGCAGATCTCATATGGACCAAACTACTGCTAGCCAGAAATGGAAGTTACCTATATGACGAGTGACAATCGTTCTATTGATGACCTAGAAGATAACTACAAATACAAATGCTATACCTAATCTCAACCACAAAAATTTGATTGAAGCGGATCTATTCACATCCCTTGATCAAAATTTCATCAATAGGGGATTTGAGATGTCAACCTCTATAAAAATATTGTGTGAAATATGATATAACTCTGCATGATGAAACACTTGTGAAATTAAATAAATTCTTTATAATATCATCCAATTGATACTTTATCTCTTTTAATTCCAATAGTTCCATAAAATATGTTAAAATAGACAGTGTCTGAGTAAAAAATACTAAATCAATTCAAAACACTAAATCTCTTAGCAATTGAAAATTTGAGAAATCTGAAGGAAACACATGGGTAAACAGACCAACACTATGTGGTATATAATAAATAAAACATTCAATCTCTAGATCAAAATAAAAAAATGATGTTACTTTAAATAAATCTAAAAAATAATGTAGATATCTATTAGACCATTGGACCCATTCCATATACAACACTTGGAACACCCCATCTTGCATCATTAAAGAGACCAGTCATAGGTAAAAATCAACTCCATTATTATTAGAAATGAGGAAATCCATACCAAAAATTATGTGAAAAGGGTTCATGTAATGAAATAGAAAAACAAAATTAATATCAATATATATTAAATAGAAAAAAAAACTATATTAGCGACCCTATTCTATCCTCATTTCAAGGGGTATAGTGATATCTGTCTGACAAAGAAAAATATCTATATGATGATTTAACATGTTCACAATATGAGCCGATTTGAATGAGTATGATTCATAATTATTAAATAATGTTTTAACTATAGATAATTCTATTATTATGGAAACTCTAATGGCTATTAGACTCAAATTCGATTACATTGATGACTCGTAACCAAAATAATGAAGCTCCATTTTTTATTTATGTGGCTGGAACCCCTTATTTCTTGAAACATATGATTGCACCATAGTACATTTTCTGTTGATGATCATATTTTACCATTTAGTGAACAAAATATATGGAATAATTTTTTAAAATATCCTTAATGACTAAATGAACAATATATTTCATCTATCTCAACGAAACAATATTTTTAATGCCTATCCATTCCACATTAGATGCATGTCAAAAGGCCTCATCATGGAATAATAGATGGTCTTGAGGATTTCTGATATCTAGATCCACCATGTGAATCATCATGAATTCTCTTCCCTCTAAAATAACTCACAGAACTGCCTCTCGGAGAAAATGGTACACCCCCCCATAAATGAATTACCATCCAAATAAAACACAACCCTCAATTCCCTCTCTAGTATGTTATTATAAGAAGCCAGTTTCAGAATGATAAATGATGATCAGATGTTAAGTAAAATACCAATCTCAAATCTATGGGATTTCAATTTATCACTAGTCACAACCATATGAGTAAACTATATAGACTAATAAATATAGTTCATAGACATCACCATGGTCCAATCACACTACTGATGGTTTATGAACTCTGTGGATTTTCTAGGACCAATGACTCTATATAGAACAAATAAGTGAAATGAACTCCAATTTATTTTTAATCAAATCCCTCATTCAACATCATTCACACCCTCGAATCCCGCCATTACCTTCTAGTACCTTCCAACATGAAGGTAGAACACATTACCTTAGTCAAATCCAGAATTTCCATGAACTGAAAATTAAGATCTATATTTTTCAGTAAGTCCTCTACCACTTGTGGATAATTTGAGCATCTCAATGAAGGTGAATTATTATGAAGTAACTATTATGAGATAATTATAGATTCATCACATTGAGATTAAAAAAATGGATCCTGAATGGTAATGTTTTAAAATGAAATTCCCAGCAATTGGAAAACACACACTTCTCTCCCCATAAGTTACTGGTAAATTGGATGATTCAATCATTATAATTTGGAAACTTTTTCCTCATGGAAATTATTCAATTTCTTTCTCAAAGACTGAATGATATGAAAAATAATAATAAAACACTTAAATCATCAGAAAGTATACCCAAATTAGGGATACAAAGATCAATGATACTGGAATATTTATTCCATATTTAGAATTACTGATTATTATTTCTAAAAATTCAAATAAAAGGTATGAAAAAAATATATTATATCAAAAAATTATTCATTAAATAATCCAAACAACCATGAGGTCCTTAGATTTTTATGATGATAAGTTTCTAGTAACTCACTCAAAACATTATCTTATGTCCCGACATTCCATCATCCTAAATACTACAAAAACTGTACATTCAGATATCAAGGAATGATAAAAAACAACCTCACCCCTTTGATACAATATTGTTCTGAACTGTCTTAGATAAAATTGAACCCTGTTGATACCCAGTCTATCCTAGACATAGCCCAAAGGGAATTCTCAATCTCTATAGATTGGTGACTAGCACTTGGAATCATATAAGAATTAAGAGGGAATGATTTTTTCAAAAAAATTGGAACATAAACATAAATGTTCATATACTCAATAAAAAATAACGAGAATGTACTTTAAAAAAACACAACCAAATCCAAAATAAATACATCGTTAAAGTAATAAAAAGCTACCCAAAAAAGATCAGACAACCCATTCAGCCAATGAAACAAATATCCACCAATCAACTCCATTATTTCCCAAAGATCATGAAAATCCACCAAGTCCTAGTAGCGAATTCCCATTTCTCAAACATGAAAAAAGATAATGTACAAACGAAAAAAGGGAAAATTAGTGTTTGTTGAATAAATACAAATACATTATAAAAACATTCCCTATAAGTAATAAAAACAATTAAATAGTTATGATTTCAACGTTAAATAAAAAACTAGGCATGATATTTAATATTAATATTTAAAAGAAAATGTTCTTTTATTAAAAAAGATAACGGATTTATAAAAAAAACATAGTGAACACATTATACCAAATATTTTATATAAATCAGTTTTCCTGAAGAAAATAGATCAATAATCAAATAAATTCATAAAAAATAAAAAAAGTAACTACTTTGATAAATAGAACTTCATTAAATTAGATTCATAGTAATGTGATCCCCAAACTTATCATTTATCAATAAGGCTCATGATATGTGAGAACACTCCAATAAAAACACCATTCAAAGAGACTCTATGTGAAATCAATCTACCCCTCCTTTGGATAACCACTTCAGAAAATCAATTAGATATTGGTTCATTAAGTGGCATCACCATAATTACGTTGTTATGTGATCATGATCTTGGAGTGTTTATCCCATTCCACTACTAAATAACTAGGATTAAATGTTTTTCAATCAATAAAATTGGAAATGATTTATTTTAAATCATCTCAACATATGATTTCCCAAGTTCATTTTTTGACAGCCTTTCTCCATTAAAAACATTTTCATCGGTTTTCACCATTTCAATCCATTAACAAAAAATATTCAATTTCATAAGTTTTCTCTATATTAACATCAAATATGTTCATAAAAAATATTTCAAAATTAATAAATCATTTTTCATAGAACCTCCTATCCATTGAAATTCCGTTGAAATTGGTTTTTATTTTCAATTTACATTCCCATTTCAAAATCAATGATCAAATATTCTAAAATACAAGTATTTAAATCATCTAAATTATATTTTAAAAAAAAATCTATTAATACATGGATAGAATTGATTTGTGAATTCTAATTGACACACCTACTAATAATGACTCTATCAAAGAGAAAACACCCAACAAGATCACCAATGAGGAATGAGGAGAAGTAGATCATGAAACTCAACCTAGAATAAAGATATATAAAAAGTATGTTAGATCGATAAAAAGAATGCTGATATATTAATATATAAGGTGGATATAATAGGATATTTGAAGAAACCTCATGAGGATAGATATACATATCTAAACGACATTTAATGAAAATAACTGGGAAATTATCCATTAATAAAAAATGTTTTGGATCCAAAACTATCTTTTCGGAACAATCACAGCAAAATAATTCAATGTAAGGATGAATGGGGTGATTAGAAATCTCAATTTTAGGGACATTGATTATTAAATAAATTTTAGAATGGCTAAAAAATTGTGTGCATGTTTTGCTGGAACGGGCATATGGTTAGTAGTAATTGTTCTCCGTAACCATAAACCCTCACTGGTAATATATTTGAGGATCATTATTTGACTTCCTCGTTACATTTACCGTGCACCAACTATGAAAATCTGTACTTTTTAATGCTGTTATTTTTTTAGGGAAAAGTCTTATGATTAGTAAAAACTTTACACCCCCAGGGGGCACCAACATCGCTAAATACTGTCATGTACCAAAAAATTAATTTTTCCTTACCATGAGAAAATCGTTCAATGCCACACAGGCTTCCAAAATAATCAAAATTACACCAAAAATCACCCCTATTGAAATAATGAGAATAAAATTTTCTATCATTACCTAAAACCAATTAACAAAACGCCACAAATTCATTGTTAATTAAATGATAGTTTCCTATTTTTAATAAAAAACCACTCACAGAAACTTCCAGAATTAAAATTAAATCATAGTAATAATTATTAACATAAAAGTGTAAAAAATATTAAAAATAATCATTTTAAATCTTGAGAATAATATTCTTTAACCAAAATTAATCCCACTCCCCACTCATGACCTTCCTAAGGGGTGAAAAAATTGATCTGCAAGAACATGAACCTAAAATATTTTCATTGGAATTCATTATTCAGGCTGGGCTAAATAGTACTATTTTTTAACTAAAGAAAAAACTATTGCTAACCATGTAAATAGGTTGGGGACATGTTTTTTCTGATATACCATGGGCCTTGATGAACGAGCCATTAATGAAAATTTAAAAGTAATAATAATTTTTATATATTAAAATTATAATTATTTTTTAAAAAATATAAATTATAATTATCCTGTATTTATATAAGGAGTAATACCTCAACTAGTTAGTCTATGGGAAAATTTAGAAGGGAAGGGAATGAGGTTCCAATATCTTATACAACATGTTTTCTGATAATATTTTGGGCACTTTCAAACATCAAAGGCGTTAATATGGGTAGTTATTTTGGGATGGGCCACACGGTCGAGCTGTCGGGCTGGTCTAGATAAAATATTTTTTCCCCAAACCTAATCATCCATACCCATAGCTCTCTTCAGGCATTTTCATGCAGAGCCTACGTCAGATTATTTCGGGCCCAGTCATGTCTGGCATGCAGTTGGTTTGAAGGCTGTCACGACCCGCCCTCGGGGTCCGTGCCGTGACTACCCCAAGCCCTTCTTCCATAGGCCAGGGGCTGGCGATTAGCACCAAGGTGTAAATCCCAATAAAAAGGGAAGGCATTGCCTTTGAAAAGTAAACAAACACCACAGAGTAAGCAAGCAGAAAAGTAAACACTAAGTAAAAACAGAGTACAACTGAATGTGCGGAAAAGTAAATGGGCCAGTATACAAACCCAAACTAAAAGTAAAGTACAAATCGAAAGGGAAAACATCAACTGTAAAGTAAAAGCCACTACACCGAGCTGTCCACTGGAAATCCCACCTGAAGGGTGGGTACAGATAGCTCCACTGCTCCTCGGGTCCCGCCGTCCGCTTCGGGCACGTCCCGCCCAGTGGTCCACCTCCAGGTACCGTTCTGCTCTGCAATCCTCAGCCAAGATCAACGCTGTCTGTCATCTGCAACCAACACAACGTAGTACGGGCATAGCCCGTGCAGGGGTCAGTATAAGCTACTCAGTAGGGACCCCGAGACCCCTGAAGGTCTCCCAGAATTCACAAAGGATAAACCACAAAGTAAGATACAATCACTAAGTAACTACCGACATTGCATAGGTATACGCCCATACATATACCTAAGTCATCAATTCCAATACGCTCCAACCTCCGAGACCAAGTAAAACTCAGTCCACACAGGAAAGTATACGTATTCCACACAGGAAAGAAAAACGTAATCCACACAGGATAGCACAACACAATCCACACAGGAAAGCAACAGGATTCATCTCACACATGTATACTTCTTCAGAAGATGATAGAGATGATCACCGATACATCTAAGTCATCGGACCCACAAAGGATCGATAGGTACTAACCCTCACAATGACCCACACAGGATCGGGCCCACATAGGACCTGTAGGCACAGGTTCACACCGGACCGCTGAGAGCAGACCCACACAGGATCGGACCCACACAGGATCGGGCCTACACAGGACCTGTAGCACTGATCCATGTAGGATGGCTGAGTGCTGTAGTCGTCGTCGTCGAATCCACCATGGATCTCTATACTATCGTCGTCGTATTCACAGTAGCAGTAGAGGTAGCAGTCACAGTCACAGCCAGCTCTAGGGTTCCCGCACACAGTAAGCTCGTTTGGGAGGATCTGCACCACGAGCCGAGAGGATGATACATCAACTATCACAAAGTCCAGAGTTGATGTATCCAAAAGTTCCGTATCGTCAACAGGAACTCAACGCAATAGACGGTGCGTCAATCGGATGCCCGGTCTGAGAGTTATTAGCTTTTTCGTCCCAGGGGCCTGGTTAGTTTTTAAGGGAAAACCAACCCGACTGTACTCCACCTCCGTCCAAACCTCGGGCGGAGTATGCCAAATGACCCGTATCACTAAGAGGAACACAACAAAGCAGACGACACGTCATTCAGACGTCCGTAGCTCAAGATATGAGCGTTTCCACTCCGAGGGCCCGGTTGGTTTCGTGTACGAACCAACCCGGCCGAACTCAAAGTATTCCGAAACTTTGAGTGCGGTATTCTGAATAGACTGTCTCGATTCAAGGATCGCATCACCCCTGACGGTTCGTCAATAGGAGGTCCGTAGCTCAAGTTATGGGCAAAAGACCGAAGTTGATTCGAAAACGGGGGGTCCGGGTCCGGGACGACCCGGCCCGACCCCCCCTGATTCGGCCCAAACCGGGTCGCCCCGACCTGGGTCCGACCCGGCCCGGCCGGCGGCGCGGCCCGGCATGGCGGCGCGGTCCGGCACGGTGGCGTGGCCCGGCGCGGCCGGTGCGCCGCTCGGGTGCCACGCGAGGGGGGCAAGGCCCCCGCCCTCCTCTGCTGGTGGCACGACTGAAAGTCGTGCCTTGGATCAAACGCCCCCCCCCCCACATGGGGGGACTTCTTTTGAGAAAAACGGGGGGGGGGGGTCGCCTGCCCCCCTTTGTGAAACAGGCCCCCCTCTTAATGGGGGGTCATTTTGGCTAGCCGGGGGAATTAATTTCCCCCGGTTTTGCCTCCCTTCCGGCCGCCCCGACCTGGCCGGCCGGTCCTTCCTCAACAGGACCAGCGAGGCTGGTCCCCTTTCCGGCCTCGGACACCGGCGGCCCGGCTGGCCGCCGGTCTTCCCATTCCGCCGCGGCCCGGAACTGGCTGCGGCCTTCGTCGTCCGGCACGGTGCGACGGCACCGCGCCCCTCCTCTGCGGCCACGCTCCGGCCGCGGCACCTTTGGTTACCTTCGACGCGGCGTGGCGACATCTCATTCTTGACAATCTTTCCGCGGCGCGGCGCGACGACAACGCACAATTATAGCCTTGCGATTCCCGCGTTGTGCGACGGCACCACGCCATCTCGTTTCATCCGCAAAAAATATTCAAGATCAAAGGAGGGGGTTTCGGCCGTGTTTGTGTGGTCCGGCCCCCCTCTTGTTAGATGACAGTATATAAACATTTATCCTCAAGATTTTCATTATAGAACCAAGAACGAGAAATAAATAAATAATCAACAACAAACCCCTACCTCGGTTTCAAGAACGAAGATCGTCAACGACCCGCGGAAGACGAGCGTCGTGGTGGTCGGCATCGCGGAAAAGGACGTCGATGTCGTGAAGCAAGGATTCGAAGCTATTTGACTGCAATTTCGTCATGGGAAACTGTCGCGGAAGAGATGACACGGAAGAAGTACGTCGTCGGTGTCGCGGGTATGGCGTCGCGGAAGACGGTTCCCGAGAACGTGGCGTTCTTCGTCGATGTCCGAAAGTTCTCCGCGTTCTTCGTCAAAGTTTGAAGAAGAAGAAGAAGAAGAAGGCTCCAAATTATCTCAAGATTGTCTAGAGAATTCTAACCCAAATAAAATAAGCTAAGGTCTTACTTTATTTACATAACGAAACCATTTTTAAATTCAAAGGTTTGAAATTAAAAAACTCAACCCATTTAATAAACCAACTTGTCAAGTTAATTAAAGAGGGGTTATTGGGAGTTTAAAAAGAGAAGATGAAGAGTTATGCTTTGTGTGGGCCCCACCACACTTAATCCTCCAAAGGGAGGTTAAGTGGATGTGGGTCCCACCTATAACTCCCTTTGGGAGAAAAAACTAACATGTTTACATAAAATTTGTATTCCACAATTTTATTTAACTTATTCTAAAGTCCCAAAAACTAACTCTCAACCCATAATAAACGCAACCTCGGAAAAGATCTTCTTAATTGAATATCAACGTTGCGAGTTCATTGGTGCCCTCGGAATTTGATTCCGGGCACTGGATCAAAAGTTAGAAATTCCCGCTCGTTCGTTCACTGAACGTACCCGAGCCAAACTTCGGAAAATGATTCCGGGCACTCCGGGCCTTGGAATCAGGTGCCGTCAGAAACCACGCTCTTTTAAAATTTCAAAGAAAATTAATAAAAAATTTCCCTTGAATTTTACGGGTCTTTACATTACTCCCACCTCAGGGCTTTACGTCCCCATAAAGATACATCAAAAACTAGGGAAACAAATGAGGGTACTGAGCATGCATCTGAGCCTCCCGCTCCCATGTGCTCTCCTGGAGGTTCCCATGCTGCCATCTAATGCAAACAAGAGGAATAAATCACCCATGTAGGACCCGCTCCTGTCGATCCTCTATCTCTACCGGGACCTCCGTAAAAGTCGCCCCATCGTCAACGTCAAGCTCCCCATGGTCAATGATGTGCGTCAGGTCGTGCACGTATCTCCTCAGCTGAGATACATGGAAGACGTCGTGCACCCGGTGCAACTGAGGTGGTACAGCCAGATGATAAGCCACCTCGCCAATCCTGCTGAGGACCTGGAAGGGTCCAATAAAGCGTGGAGATAACTTGCCGCCTCGGCCAAATCTCTGAATTCCACGTCGAGGTGAGACCCGCAAGAAGACATGGTCGCTATCCTCGAACTCTAGTGGCCTCCGCCTCCTGTCAGCGAATGACTTATGCCGGCTCTGAGCTGTCCTCATCCGCTCCTGGATGACCTTGACCTTATCTGTCGTGGCCAGGACCATCTCCAGTCCCACAAGTGCGGACTCCCCAGGGTCTGTCCAGCACAAAGGAGATCTACAAGGTCGGCCGTACAACGCCTCGTACGGTGCCATCCCGATGCTGGAGTGGTAGCTGTTGTTGTACGCAAACTCCACCAAGGGTATGTGGTCCTCCCAGCTACGACCAAAGTCGAGGACACATGCACGGAGCATGTCCTCAAGAGTATGAATGGTCCTCTCCGTCTGACCATCCGTCGGAGGGTGAAAGGTTGTGCTCAAACGTAGTTGCGTCCCGAACGCCTCCTGTAACCCCTTCTAAAGACGGGAAGTAAAGCGAGCATCTCGATCGGAGACGATAGATGATGGAACACCGTGGAGCCGCACAATCTCTTGAACGTAGAGACGTCTGAAGCTCTCCACTGAGACCTGCTCTCTGATGGGTAAGAAGTGTGATGACTTGGTGAGTCGATCAACAATCACCCAAATGGAGTCGTGACCTCTGGAAGTGCGTGGAAGTCCAGTCACGAAGTCCATAGATATGTCGTCCCACTTCCACTTCGGGACCTCCAAGGACTGTACCAATCCTGCTGGTACGTGATGCTCTGCCTTCACCTCCTGGCAGGTGAGGCATCGAGAAACGAACTCTGCTACAGCCATCTTCATGCCCGTCCACCAGTGCTGTCTTCTGAGATCCTGGTACATCTTCGCCACTCCAGGATGTACCACCAAAGGAGAAGTTTGAAACTCTCTCAGCACCTCCTCTCGCAAATAAACTGGTACCATGTTACGTCCTCTGAAAAGGATTTCCTGCTCTACTCCAAGGGAGAAACCATCAGGTGCTTGTCCCGAGGATATCTGTGCATGTCGTGTCTCACAGTCAGCGTCCTAACGCTGTGCCTTTCTGACCTGCTGTAGTAGAGGAGGGGTGACTGTGAGAGACTGGAGGAAGTATGCTCCATCTTTATCCATGAAGGATATCTGCAAAGAGGCTAGCTGCTCCGTCGCCTCCTCAAGTATCTGAATGCCCGTCCTCCTGCTGAGGGAATCGGCTACTACGTTTCCCTTCCCAGGAGTATAGACTATCTCAAAGTCATAGTCCTGGGGGAACTCAAGCCATCGCCATTGTCTCAGGTTCAGGTCCTTCTACGATAAGATATACCTGAGACTCTGATGATCAGCAAAGATTGTAAAACGCTCGCCCATTAGGTAATGTAGCCATGTCTTCAGAGCGAAGACCACTACTGCTAGCTCTAGGTCATGGGTAGCAGAGTTCTGCTCATGCGGCCTCAACTTACGTGATCCATAGGCGATCACTGCCACTCCTGCATCAGAACACATCCATGTCTGGTCCCTGATGCATCGCAGTAGGCTACGTACCCTACTCCCTCCTTAGGCAACCTCAAGATAGGTGCGCTGGTCAATCTCTATCTCAGCTCCTGAAAGCTCTGCTGACATCTGTCTGACCACACGAAGGGTTTCCCCTTCTTCGTCAAAGCTGAGAGTGGTGCCGCAACTCTAGAGAAGTCAGGCATGAATATCCGATAGTATTCAGCTAGTCCCAAGAAACTCCGCACCTCCGTCACGCTCCTGGGTGGCTCCCAAGCTAGCACTACCTCGATC
Source organism: Viscum album (assembly GCA_963277665.1). Taxonomy (NCBI): domain Eukaryota; kingdom Viridiplantae; phylum Streptophyta; class Magnoliopsida; order Santalales; family Viscaceae; genus Viscum; species Viscum album. Next base: position 980,160,226 of record OY728161.1, read on the forward strand.
TTCACGGGATCCACTGCAATTCCCGCCTCAGAGATGAAGTGTCCCAAGAAGTGGACCTCACATATCCAGAACAATAACTTCGAGAGCTTACCATAAAGCTGGTGCTCTCGGAGTGTGTCTATTACAACTCGTAAGTGGTAGGCATGCTCCACCTCAGTCGTTGAGTAAATCAGAATGTCGTCAATAAAGACCACGACAAATTGATCGAGGTATGGCTGAAATATCTGGTTCATGAGGGCCATTAACACTGCTGGAGCATTGGTTACGCCGAAACGCATAACCAAGAACTCATAGTGGCCATACCGACATCTGAAGGTCGTCTTCTGCACGTCCTCGTCTCTGACTCTGAGATGATGATAGCCTGACCCGAGATCTATCTTCGAGAACCACCATGCTCCCTTGAGCTGATCAAAGAGGTCATAAATCCTCGGTATCGGATACTTGTTCCTCACTGTCACCTGGTTCAGGCGACGATAGTCAACACAAAGTCGCATGCTCCCGTCCGCCTTCTTGGCGAACAATATCGGGGAGGCCCAGAGTGAAACACAGGGTCGGATGAACCCCTTGCCCTGCAAGTCCTCCAACTGTACCCGTAGCTCTCGAAGCTCTGTGGGGGCCATTCGATATGCTGGAGTGGATATCGGAACTATCCCGGGGTACAAGTCAATATAAAAGTCTACCTCTCTGCGAGGAGGTAGCCCTAGGACGTCATCGGGAAAAACATCCACAACCTGACCCACCACTGCAGGAAAACCAGGACTCTACACGTCAACTGCTCCAATGATGAGGCTAGCCAAATGATGAGTGATGGGCTGTCCTCTCCTCCGTGGAAGTCCATCCTATTCTTCAAAGGCTCCCTTCTCGCCGGTGAAGGTGAACCTGCTCCCGTCGGTGCGTACACATCGCACCTTGCGCCTAAAACAGTCAATCTGGGCATGGAACATAGATAACCAATCCATGCCCAAGATGACGTCGTAAGGCCTCGACGCTGCTACATGAAGATCTCAGCCGAAGCTCTCGCCTCCTTGAGTAAGCTCACACTGCTGGCACCAGTGTGTAATCGTCGATTCTGCTTCCGTAGGAGTCTCTAGCAATAAGGATCGAGCCAACTGCTCTGTCGGAATCATTGAGCTCCGAACAAAGGCATCAGCTATGAAAGAGTGACTTGCTCCTGTGTCTATAAGTACTGCAGCAATGGTGGAATAGACATAGATAATACCTCGAATCATCTTAGGTGCGCCGTGGTCGTAGGCCTCTACTGCCTAGAGCTGTGCCTGTCTCTGCCCTCCAGCTCCCTGTGGTGGGGGTGGACCTCATGGTGGTGGTGGTGGCAGAGCCTCAAAGCGTCTCCCACCACCTGATGCTTGGCCAGCTCCTCTGCCTCGTCCGCCTCCTCCCTGCGGACCGCCACAGTTGACCCGCTACCTATGCCTCGGTGGTCCCTCAACCGTCTGCTGCTCCTCGGCACGGCGGGTCAGGCAGTCACGAGCCATGTGGCCCTGTCTGCCGCACGAGTAGCATTGCCTGCCTCTCGAAAGACTGGCTCCTCGATGTGTGCCCCGCACTGCTGAGCCAGTGTCCTGAGGTCATCTGCCTGAAGGTCTGGTCTGCCTGGACCCCTGAGTCATCTGTCGACTGCCTGCTGCAGAAGACTCTGCTACGTGCCCCCCTACGGTGGGTCGCGGCGCTAGTGTAGACTCAGCAAGGAAGCTCTCGATCAAAAGGGCCCGCTCCAGTACTCTTGTCTGAGTCGGTATGCTGAGGGAGATCAGCGATGCCCTGATCTCGTGTCTCAAACCCTGCTCAAAGGTCCGGGCTCGGAAGAATGGGACCCGAACCATGTCGGTCGAGTAGCACGAGAGATCGGTAAATCTCGCCGAGTACTGAGCGACCATCATGCTGCCCTGCCGCAGCTGAAGAAGCTCCTGGATAAGCACCGCAAGAAGGGTGGCTGGGACGAACTCCGAGCGGAAGAGGTTCTCAAAGTACATCCATAGAAGAGATGCCACATCATGCACCTGGACCATCAAGATCCACCATCATTCTGCTGCTGCGTGTAGTAGGCTCGCAGCGAGGATCACCATGAGGTCTGCAAGTGTCCTCACTAGCCTAAAAACTCGTACCACTGCCTCCAGCCAGTCCTCGGCTGCCTGGGGGTCCGTCTCCCCACGGAACCTAGACGGTCACTGGGGCTGAAACTCATGCAGTGCGATGAGGCGTCGTGCATCGTCAGCGGCTGGTGCTGGAAGTATCGGTGGCTCGGCGGGTAGTGCTACCGCCAGTGCCACTGCTGACAAAAGGCCCTGCACCGAGGCCTCGTTGCTCGGTGGGCTGTCATCACGCTCGACTCTCGGAACCCTAGTTGGCTGCCATCGTGGGGCCATCCTCAAAAGGAAACAGGTGCGCCACGGTCAGAACAGTATACCTGCTGAGCTGATATAATGTAATCACAAAGAAAACTTTGAAACACACACGCAATCAATGTTTTCATGCATTAAGTCGAAAATCAGTAGTCCGGGTCCTCGTGTACGGATACTTCGGCTGGCGCACCAACAGTGGACTCCCTGGACTCATAACCACACTCAATACGCTAAACATTATTTCTTCACATAGAAAATATCAGAGATCGTGGTAGAACCGAACTCCTCTGATACCAATTTGTCACGACCCGCCCTCGTGGTCCGTGCCGTGACTACCCTAAGCCCGCCTTCCATAGGCCAGGGGATGGCGACTAGCACCAAGGCATAAATCCTAGTAAAAGGGGAAGGCATTGCCTTTGAAAAGTAAACAAACACCAAAGAGTAATCAAGCAGAAAAGTAAACACTAAGTAAAAATAGAGTACAACTGAAAGTGAGGAAAAGTAAATGGGCCAGTATACAAACCCAAACTGAAAGTAAAGTACAACTCGAAAGGGAAAACAGCAACTGTAAAAGAAAAAACCGCTACACCGAGCTGTCCACTAGAAATCCCACCTGAAGGGTGGGTACAGATAGCTCCCCTGCTCCTCGGGTCCTGCCGTCCGCTCCGGGAATGTCCCGCCCAGTGGTCCACCTCCAGGTACAGTTCTTCTCTGCAAGCCTCAGCCATGATCAACGCTGTCCGTCGTCTGCAACCAACACAACGTAGTGCGGGCATAGCCCGTGCAGGGGTGAGTATAAGCTACTTAGTAGGGACCCCGAGACCCCTAAAGGTCTCCCAAAATCTACAAAGGACAAACCACAAAGGAAGATACAATCACTAAGTAACAAACGACACTGCTTAGGTATACGCCCATACATATACCTAAGTCATCAATTCCAATACGCTCCAACCTCCGAGCCCAAGTACAACTCAGTCCACACAGGAAAGTATACGTATTCCACATAGAAAAGCAAAACGTAATCCCCACAGGATAGCACAACACAATCCACACAAGAAAGCAACAGGATTCAGCTCACACAGGTATACTTCTTCGGAAGACGATAGAGATGATCACTGATAAATCTAAGTCGTCGGACCCACAAAGAATCGATAGGTACTAACCCCCGCAATGACCCACACAGGATCGGGCCCACATAGGACCTGTAGGCGCTGGTTCACACAAGACCGTTGAGCGCAGACCCACACAGGATCAGACTCACATAGGATCGGGCCCACACAGTACCTGTAGCACTGATCCACGTAGGATCACTGAGTGTTGTAGTCGTCATTGTTGAATCCACCAAGGTTCTCTATACTGTCATCGTCGCAGTCACAGTAGCAGTAGCAGTAGTAGTCACAGTCGCAGCCAGCTCTAGGGTTCCCGCACACATCAAGCTCGTTTGGGAGGATCCGCTCCATGAGCCGAGAGGCTGATACATCAACTGTCACAAATTCCAGAGTTGATGTATCCAAAAGTTCTGTATCGTCAACAGGAACTCAACACAACAGACAGCGCGTCGATCCGACGCCCGGTCTGAGAGTTATTAGCTTTTTCATCCGAGGGGCCTGGCTAGTTTTTAAGGAAAAACCAACCCGACAGTACTCCATCTGTGTCCAAACCTCGTGCAGAGTATGCCAAAAGATCCGTCTCACTAAAAGGAACACAACAAAGCTGATGGCACATCATTCGTGCGTCCATAGCTCAAGATATGAGTGTTTCCGCTCCGAGGGCCCGATTGGTTTCGTGTACGAACCAACCCGGCCAAACTCAAAGTATTCCGAAACTTTGAGTGAGATATACCGAATTGACCATCTCGATTCAAGGATCACATCGCTGCTGACAGTTTTTCAATCGGAGGTCAGTAGCTCATGTTATGGGAAAAAGACCAAAGTCGATTCGAAAACGGGGGGTCCGGGTCCGGTGCGGCGGCGCGGTCGGTGCGCCGCTCGGGTGCCACCCGCGGGGGGCCTGCTTTTGAGAGAAACGGGGGGGGGGGGGGGCTCCTTCCCCCCTTTGTGAAACCGACCACCCCTCTTAATGGGGGGCCATTTTGGCAGGCCAGGGGAATTAATTTCCCCCGGTTTTTCCTCCCTTCCGACCGGCCCGACCTGGCCGGCCGGCCGGTACTTCCTCAATGGGACCGGCGAGGCCGGTCCCCTTTCCGGCTTCTGACACCGGCGGCCCGGCTTGCCGCAGGTCTTCCCATTCCGCCGCGGCCCGAAACCGGCCACGACCTTCGTCGTCCGGCGCGGTGTGACGGCTCTGCGCCCCTCCGCCGCGGCCCCGCTCCGGCCGCGGCGCCTTCGGTTTCCTTCGACGCGGCGCAACGGCGTCGTGTTCTTGATAATATTTCCGCGGCACGGCGTGACGGTGCCGCGCAATTATAGCCTTGTGATTCCCGCATGGTGCGACAGCACCACACCATCTCGTTTCATCCGCAAGAAATATTCGAGATCAAAGGAGGGGGTTTCGGCCGTGTTTGTGCGGTCCGGCCCCCCTCTCGTTAGATGACAACATATAAACATTTATCCTCAAGATTGTCATGCTAGAACCAAGAACGAGAAATAAATAAATAATCAGCAACAAACCCCTACCTCGGTTTCAAGATCGATGATCGTCAACGACCCGCGGAAGACGAGCATCGCGGTGGTCGGCGTCGCGGAAAAGGATGTCGATGTCGTGAAGCGAGGATTCGAAGCTCTATGACGGGGATTTCGTCACAGGAAACCATCGCGGAAGAGATGACGCGGAAGAAGTATATTGTCGGTGTCGTGGGTATGGCGTCACAGAAGACGGTTCCCGAGAACGTGGCATTCTTCGTCGATGTCCGAAAGTTCATCGCGTTCTTCGTCAATGTTTGATGAAGAAGAAGAAGAAGAAGGCTCCAAATTCTCTCAAGATTGTCTAGAGAATTCTAACCCAAATAACATAAGCTAAGGTCTTATTTTATTTTCACAACCAAACCATTTTGAAATTCAAACGTTTGAAATAAAACAACTCAACCCATTTAATAACCCAACTTGTCAAGTTAATTAAAGAGGGGTTATTGGGAGTTTAAAAAGAGAAGATGAAGAGTTATGATTCGTGTGGCCCCCACCACACTTAATCCTCCCAAGGGAGGTTAAGTGGATGTGCGTCCCACCTTTAACTCCCTTTGGGAGAAAAAAACTAACAAGTTTAAATAAAATTTGTATTCCACAATTTTATTTAACTTATTATAAAGTCCCAAAAACTAACTATCAACCCGCAATAAACGCAACCTCGGAAAAGGTCTCCTTAAGCGAATATCGGCGCAGCGAGTTCATCAGTGCCCTCAGAATTTGATTCCGGGCACCGGTTGAAAAGTTAGAAATTCCCGCTCGTTCGTTCACTGAACGTACCGGAGCCAATCATCGGAAAATGATTCCGGGCACTCCGGGCCTCGGAATCAGGTGCCATCAGAAACCGCGCTCTTGTAAAATTCCAAAGAGAATTAAGAAAAAATTTCCCCTGAATTTTATAGGTATTTACAAAGGCCGCCAAGATATATTTACACCCTTCAGAGAAAGTCATTTTACGTTTAATTAATACATCCTGTGAATGGTGAACCACATTGATGGGAATGTGTTTTATTTATTTCAAAAATTATGTATACTAACTCCTGCACAAAATTCATGTTTCTATATTCCTAGGTGCACATGATTTTTTAATATTTTATATACTACATTTCCTAATATATTATTCTCTATATTTTTAGCGGTAAATAAAAATTTAATATATAATGAATAATTTATGAAACAGTTTTTTAATTACTGGGATATAATTTATTAAATGATATATTTTATATAATTATTAATTGTTAGTAATATAACTATAATTAGTAACTAATAATGTATATAATAATATAATTTATAATACTTATTAATTATATAATATAATAATAATTATTTATTATATTAATTAAAAATATTAGTTCATAATTTTATAATTATTAATATACGAATACTTCTTTATTATTATATATTATAATATATCAGAAAATATTTACTAATCTGTTATTAATAATTCTTAAATAAATTATTATTTATATATCAAAAATTATATAATTAATAAATTTTAATTATTTTATTAATTAATAATTAATAATTTGTAATTAAAGAATATTAATTATTAGTCATGTACCAATTATTTATTATTAACATAATAAAATGTGTTAAAAAATGTAAATAATAATATTTAATTTTTCTATAAATTAATATATATATATATATATATATATAATTAATAGGGGTCATGCATCAATTGGGATGTACTATTTACAATGTATATGTTAGAGTGGCTAGGGTTAAAATCCCATTTCTTGTGTTTGCACCCAATTTAATTGGGAGCTGCTGATGGGCTAGCATCAAATGATTTTAGCTTGATTAGAGGATTGTGCCATAACATGGGTGGGTATATATGAGGACCTCTACTCTGTAGTTGGGGTGGTTTTGTTTAGGTCATCATCACCAATGCTATTAGTATGATAGAATGATGATCTGATAGTGGTATAGAAAGGGCCAGATAGGATGACTAGTGGTCTCCATGAGTGGCAGCGTGAGCATTGGTGTGTAGGAGGTAGATTTCTGATTCAATGAGCTCGACTAGTCCCGGTGGGGTTCACTGATTATGGTCAGGTCAAAAAACATTTCCCAGTGAAGAAGTGTGGGAACTAATGAGTGGGAAAAAGTCTCTCATGTGGTCACAAGGCATGGAAAGGGGGTGCTGCTAGGTGGGTCTGCGTCGGTCATGTGTAGGTGGACGTCCGAGTCATTAACATCATAGTTATTAATGGGACATATGGCTGATCTAATAACAAATAAATATGCCAATAAATTTGGGCTTTAAAATCATATTGTTGTGTGGACTACGCGTTACCATTATATATATATATATATCACATAAAATATGATTATAAACGCAACCATTAAATTGTGGGAAAAGGTTAAATTAAATTATTTATACAATTTATTAATATTTTTCATTATGGGAATTATTCTAGTTTCTTATATAATATAATATTTTTCTTCATTGAGTTTTAACATATTCCTGTTAAATTTAAAATTGTTCATCGGTTAAAAATTAACATAGTCTGGAAGTGAATGTGAGTGAAAATATGGCTAACTCTAGAAGTTACCATGACTAGAAATTTTCCTATGATGGGAAGTGTGTATGAGTGAAAATTTATCAAATTGTATAACTAAAAGTTAGTGAAAATATAACCATGTATAGAACATACCACATGATCCAATATGTAAAGATTCTATGAAAAAATTTAATGACTGCATGAAAAAAAAATATACTGACCAAAATAAAATAATGTATTAAACGCATTAAAAAATATACCCACCACATGAACTAAAGGTACTGACCAAATAAACAAAAAATTACTAACAACGTGAAGAAAATTGTACTAAACTCGTGAAAAAATGTACAGACCGCATGATCAAAAAATTATTGACCTTATGAAGAAAAATGAATTGAACACATGTACAAAAATTAAATGACTATTTGTTTAAATTTTTAAAATTATTTAAAAAAACATATTACCTTTTAATGGTGAAATAATTCCTTTTTTTTATTTTAATCTAAAGGACAGATTGTTTTTTTATACATTAATATTTCAAATTAATGCATGTCTATTTCACTAACTAATGTTGATTTAAATATTCCATAACAACTTATTAATTATTTTTATACTAAGGAATATTATTTGGAAAAATTTAATATAGGATTAAATTATCATCTAATGGGTTGAAGTTTACTAGTTATTATTTGAGAAAATAATGAAACCAAATTAAATTGTCTTAGATTTTGTATAGTTTAACTCACAAAATTTATGTGATTTTTATACGATAATTTAATGTTAAATATAAATATTCATTTTTTTAATTATTATGATGTATTATAATTTTATTAGTTATTTTAATGTTATATATTAAATGGAACATATAAACTACAATGAGATGCATACATGGAATAATCTTTGCAAATAAGAATTCTGAATAAGGTGTTTGACAAAACTAGTATTGGATAGGAGGATGATGATATTCATGAAATTTACTAGTTAAATATACATTGGTGATCAACTACTAATACTATCAAAACTAAAATCATTTTACACTTTTCTATATGATATTTTACTAATACATTGATACTCAAACATTAAATATATCATCTAATCATGTGGAATTACATGTTACTATAATTTTTGTATGTGTATAATATTAAAGAGTAATAACACACATTAAAAGTTATGTAATTGGGTGTAAATAAAAAAAGAATGTATACACTCGTTTGTGACTCCATGGTAAAAAGGATGATTATTCAGGTTGTGCCTCCATGTATAAAATGGTGGGATCTGTTTAGGTTTAAACCTCCAAGAGGAAATGTTTTTTTAATTGGGTTATGATTCAATGTGGTAAGAAATCCTTTAATGTTTCCATTATAGGGGTTATAGTTGGTTATATCTATATATGTTCATGAGATGGTATAAGATATTGATAGGGTCATTTAGATCCGAATTTCCATAAAAATAACATGTATTCACTTTATTTTACTTACAGTCCACTATTTTTAATATTATGACATAATAATAAATTTATTTTAAAAATTAAAATTCAACAGACACTTGGATATTTTTCTATCATATTGTTATAAAATGAACAATCCCAAGCATTAGCTGCAACAACCATTGCCCCACATCCCTAGTCTAGGGGTGGTGAAAAGAACAAAAAACATAACAAACATGGGGAGGACATTGCCTATGAAACTGTACAGAGGGACACAACCAACTAAATTAAATAGTGTAATGGGATATATATAATGAAGCAACACATCTATAATATAAATCAAGCATGTATGAACCTCTAGACTGTACAAAATTATATTTCTATAAAATAAAAATATAAGGGGTTAAATACACACTCAAGCATAAATGTTTCCCAACTTGGATGAAATATAGAAATGTAAATAGTATAATGAGAACCCAACACTTGATCCCACACTCTGATCACTATATGTGGTCCATGAACCCATATCACCATGTTTATTTGATGTCACGATCAACCTGTTAGTCATCTACATAAGTCATGAAACATTCATTTGATGCCCATGCTAGGGTGAGTATAACAGTACCCAGTATGACACCCTAAAATAGAAGTGGGGACAAGTAAGAGATATAATTTATGAGGAAGACAACAAATACATAAGATAAAATGAAAGAGTAAAACTCATCCAAATAAGATATTGAATATAACTCATCCATGGAGATGGATCCTGACATGGTGGTGAGATGAACTCCCCATCGAGTCTTCTATACTTAAGTTCTGGGAGTTGACTCATCCAACCATGATAAGCAAGACACTGAATGAACATGGAATACCCTATGTGTCTTGGCGTCTCCTATAAGGAGAGTCACCAAGCATAAGGAGTTAATATAAAAGAATATATATATATATATATATATATATATATATTCTCATTCAAATATTCCCAAATGAGAAATTATTGTGATCCCTATATCCTAGCCCAACCTAAGAGGAAGAGTACCCAAAATTTCAAAAAGTCCACCTGTGATTCCCAACATCCCATGAATCTATTTAAAACAAACTAGTCTAAGTAATTAAAACACCACACATCAATATTATCCACTTTGGGCAGCACTGATTTAACCACATGGTTTTAGGATTCATCAAAAGAATGAGTTTTGGTTGGAAAGGGGTCCCTCTTCCTCATGAATCCAAAAATACATCAAACCACACCACTTCACTATGCCACATAGTTTAGGGGCCACAAACACTATTAAAGGATCTCATGCCCTGATACAACAAGAGGTTTCTACTCTATTAATAACCATGTAACTCCACCACCATGCCCAACAAGAGGGTATCTCTTAAGAAATTGACCGAAGAAATCCACTACCTAGCCTTGCTGGAGGGTGATTCTATATAAATGTCATTAGGAAAATCCACTTCCAAGCCTTCCTAGAGGTTAATTCTAGAGAAATGTCATCTGAGAACTCCACTGGCCCTTCCCAATAAATGGAAACACCCAAAAGAAGTCAACGATGAACTCAATTGCCTATCCCTGGTGGAGGTTAATACAAAGAATGGTTCCTTAAATTACTCCACTATGTATCTCTGTTGGAGGGTAGTGCCTAGAATGCTCTAGTGAACCTAAATGACTATTTTGGTCCTCAGGTGTCAGATAAAGAAGCGTTATGATCCAAAAGTATTATGTCATATCTGAAAATAAACAATATAGGTACGCGGATATTATACATTAAAAACTTCTCTAGTTAGGATTTTCACTTTCATCAATCAGATACAATATTAAAAAAAATCCCATTTTACAACATCACAAGTGAATGAAGTTTCATGGGACTAATCCAAGAGTCTTAATTAAATACCCAATGTTGGTCTTGAGATGTTTGCATGAATTTAGAGGTCACAATGTCTTATATGATTCATCATTCAAATACTGTATGAGGGAGATTTGTTAGATAAAAGATTCTTAAATATTAATTATTATTATTATTATTCAGTGTTTCATTGACTCGAGGAAGGAGTCCGAAAAAGGATTCCAATATCACCCTTAAAATTACTATCTCAATTCTAGGTTCATTTCTTCATTGATGGTACATCAAACAGATGCCATTATTAAAATACAAAATTGATATAATATTATTTAATCAATATTAACATCTCATATCTCAATCTTATATCATATACCATGAACCTTATATCTTATATCTTATATATAATATTTTATATCTCATATCATATATATCATATCTCATTAAATTAGAACAAATTAATTTAACATAATGTCCCTTATAAAATTAAAAACATTTCTGTTAACTAAAAAATTAGTTCTTCCACCATTAATAACAAGAATAATTATTATTATCAATTCCCACCATGTTGACAACATTCCACCACTCTGTTGGAGATAAAAACTAGGCCAAAATCACATTCAAATCAATTATCCTCTTCCATGAGGCACTACACCTGACCTCCACTCAGAATAAATCTCATCACAACCCATGCTTCCTAGTTATATGATTGGTTCATCAATACATTCTCATTTCATTGATCTTACATGAATCCATGTGTTTGATCTAGCATGATAGCTCCTAGAAAAGATGAATCGGTATAGTGAGGATCCAACCAGTGGTGAAAACAAACAAAAATGGGGGATAATCACAAGAGAAAAGTTTTTTAGAACGAGGAAAAACAGTCATGGCTAGTCGACAAAGAACATGGTACCAGGGATAGAACATATTTGAAAACAAATTAATTTTCGTACTTGGGAAAATAAAAAAGGATACAAAAGGGTGAATATAAAATAATGAAGTTCTATTATATCAACCATTTAACAATAATTATTTAAAAAGTTTATGAGCCCTAACCCTTTTTAGGTTGATCCCTGTTGAAGAATTAATTTCTTCAACGATTTTCATGATCCTAGCTTCCGAAAAAAATGAGTGGTATCAATTTCATTAGAAAACTCTAACAATATAAGGTGATCCTCCTAGATTCTGCCAAATTCTAATTTTCATGCTCTCAGTATGTCCTACAACACCAAGATAGTGCGCTCCATCTGCCCATTAGTCTTGTGGTGAAATTTTCTTCTCATTCACTTCAAGGGCCTTAATTAGTCATTTATGAATCTCCATAATCATGATGAAAACCATGTGTCACAATTGGAGACAATTTTTGAGGGAACCCCATGATGGAGAATGATCTACCATTAATGAAACTACCTCAATCTCCCCAATGTACACTACTACATGATTATAAGGTAGTGAAATAACATTGTGAGTTGGTGAATTATCAATTTGATGGTGTCATGTATCATCTATATGAGTAGATACCATGAATGAAATCCAAAGATTTGTCATACCATTTTCACTCTAGAATCTCATGGGGATATAATAAAACCTCCAGAAATGATGCTCAACCTTCACCTACTGATAGGTGAGGCACCAAGAAACACAATGAGCTATGTTTCATCTAATGTCGGACCACCAAAAACACCTTTAAAGGCCCTTGTACATTTTCCCCACATCAAGAAGTAAAAATAGTGTATATGTGTGGAATTCCCATGTAACCACCACCCTCAATGTGGATGGAGACCCTATTGTCCCCTTGAACATGATTACAAGATTCCCACCTTCAGAATTTCCAATTTTTTGTGTCACCTAAAGATATCAGATCGTGTAAGACCTCAAATTATATTTCTCCTAATCGGGACTCTTTCAAATACTCAGGAAGCGATGGAGTAAACAACATAGAATGGAGAATGGTTGTACCCTCAGGCCCTACTATGGGTAGGTGTAGGAAACTAACTGCTATGAAGACTGCAATAGTAAGTTAGATGAGGGCATCCTTCTAAGGGAATAAAATACAAAATTTCTCTTCTATGGAGTACTGACTATCTCAATGTCATTGTCCTTTCAAAAACTACTATCGGCCACAATGTCTCAGGTTTAGGTCTCTCAGCATAAATACAAACCCATGACTCTGGTGGTCTATGTAAACCATAATGCACATTCCAAGAAGATAGTGTCTCCACATCCTCAAGGTGAGTACTAGCACTTCCAGATCTAGGTTGGGATACGAAAAGGTTTTCTTGTGGGGTAAAAACAGACATGAATCATATTTGATAACTTCTTATTCAACATTAACACGCAACTGAGGCTTACTTTGGGGGTATCACAATACAATACGAACTCCCCACCTTCCTCTAGTTGTCTCTACACTGGAAAAATGATTATCCTCTACATGAACACCAAAATGTCCCTCTGGATCTGATCATACAAGGTAAACATCTTCACATTCCCATTTATTGTGGTAAAAGGGGTGTGATACTGGATAAGTATTCTACAAAATTTCGATACTACACTACCATGCTATGGATGATCTGGTCCACTATCACATTCTTTGGTGGATCCAAAGATTTCAATACATTTATATTCATTGGATCCATTGATGTACTATGATCTGAAATGATATTCCCCAGAATGTGAAGATAATGTATCCAGAACTATCACTTTGAGAGTTTTTCATAAAGCATGTGCCCTCAATGAAAATCAAGAACCATCCTCAAGGGATCTTCACACTCCACTTTTGATGAAAATAAATAGATTATGTAATTAATGTAGAAATAAACTAGTCCCTATATGGCTGGGTAACCTGGATCATAAAGGTCATGAAAATGGAAGGGTTATTATTGACACTAAAGGGAATCACTAGAAACTCGTAATGTCTGTAACGACATCAAAATTCCATATTTTGAATATTAGCCTCATGAGTTCACATATCGCGGTATTCAGACCTAGTATTGATCCTCAAGAAACATCTCATTCATTGAAACTGGTCAATGATGTAATAACTATTTGGAAATGGTCACTTAATGTTTATCATGGCCTGGTTCTGGTGATAATAATCCATGAAGAAATGAAAGCAGTTGTGTTGCTTTTTCACAACCAATACATGAGTTACCTAGGGGGCCACACTAGGTATGATAAATCCATTCTTGAAATGGTCATTGAACTACAACTACAGATCCCAGATATTGGTAGGTTCCATTTGATATGCCACCAATGATATTGGTGTGCTACTAGGTTGTATGCCTATGAAAAACACCATGTCCATCCTCATTCGTAGTCCCAGAATATCACCAGGGAATACATCCATATTAACCACCATAACAGAAGGAAACATGATATGTGAATAGAAAACATCCCCCAAGGAAATTCATAAAAAATAATGGCTGAGGGGATATAGCCTTATGCTCCCCAAACCCTCTAGCCCTGCATGAGACCTCTCTTTCTGAAAATAGAGAATCTCATCCAATATGCACATAGGAATTTAACCTGTCTGTGGTGACATTCAATTTAGTAATGGCCAATGGAAATCCAATATATGCAAAATATGATTTCATAGAGTTCCATCATGATGGAAAAAAGGGCCACACAAACCTCTCTACTCCAAAGGATAGTGCGCACTACTCAAAAAAAGGAATCAAAAAAGAGTTTGGTATTTATATCTTAATGAAATGATACATTGTTAGAACCTCTTCTGAGAGAATTAGCTCATTTAGCATGAGTATCGTGATTAAAATATGAATTTGACCAATTCCTAATCAAAATGATAAAAATGTATAAAACACATAGATTATACCTAAAATAATCTCTTGTGATGCAGGATCATAGACATCCATAAGATACAGCTATATACGGTCCCAGCCACCAGGTGCCTAAGACTGACGTGGGCCTCTTATTGGTGGTAATGGGGGATATCATACCATCATCCACCACCCATATATCATGTTCCTCTACCAGCATTTCCTACATGGGGATCATCCTTTTCATGCCTAAGAATTCTTTGATTGTGACATTATCCTTGTCGTGGAGGTTCATCAACTATCTATCTGGGATGCATAGCATGAATGGTCATGAAGTCTCATCCCATATGACCCCAAAAATAATATGCATCTCACAATTCCACAGTAGTATGTGGGGTTTCTATACATTACCCCTAAGATGTACGATCACATCCTAGATCATGATCACAAATAAGAATCCCAGTCTTAGATCCTAGTGCCCAAAGCTAGTGAGCTACTGTAGAAACACGAGTTCAGATACAACCACTACTAGATCCATCTATCTAGTTTCCCTAGAGCCAAATATCTATTTCACTAGTGCCCACTCAAGTGACCAATAAATTTTTTTGATTTATAAGGTCATAATGCTGACTCAAATCTCAGAGTGGTGTCCCTACTCAAACTTCATTTCTTGGAAGCAACCGTCCCAGATCATGTAAAGTGAGTAACATGTATAGATTTTGATCATCATTGTGTACTCAGATACCTTCATCCCTCCCTCGTGATGATCTGTTATATTTTGTAGCAGGAATGAGTGCAAACAAGAGAAGTAATACTCATAAAAAAATTGGTATTGGAAGTAGCCCCAAGAGAGAGTTGACACATCGTGAATTTCTGTTATGAGGCAACACTAGTGACCAGCTACTCTATGTAAAAGGTTGTCCACCAATTACACTACATGGTCAATTGGAATCCAAAAAATCCTAATGGTATAGACCACCGACTTTAGCCAATCCTCTATATCCTTGGGATCTGGATTGTTGAAAAAAAAGCTGAGGTCTCTAGCATTGGAAATCCCATAGTGCGCAAATCCTACACACATCCTCATCCTACTATGCTGGGATGATCTTCAAATTTATTGCTGGTGGTTCATGAAACTAACCACTCAGATAAAGGGGATCATAAGATAGACACTCAACTAAGGAATCATCTCTCATAGAATATTCATCATGAACTGCAGCTGGTATCCTGATTGACCATCATCATGGAAGAATCATCATAGTTACCAAGGTGTATCGCGATCAGATGAGAATATATAAATATATATAAATAAAATGTGAGCAAACTCAAAATATAAATTCAAAGACTTAATTCTCTATGATAGATGTACCATTGATCCCTGAAAAAAATGTTTTGGTATGACATGTCGACATGCAGGTAGTCATGGTCCGAATGAATGGATACGCAAGCCACCCATTTCGTCTCTAGACTCCTTGGCCATAGAGCTCCACTCGAGACACATTAATATAGTATCCTTAAAAACAAAAAAATCCTCATAAGTGGATATTTTTGGACAAAATAAAAGGTAATTTACCATCTATGATACCAATCTATCATGACTTCACCATGACGAGGCACTAACTACAACTACCCCAAGACCACCTCCATATGAAAGGGGTCACGATATGCACCAAAGCATAAGTAATATGGGGAGGCAATGTCTTATGAACCTTTTAACATGCACAAACCAAATAAATGTAAACGTGAAGAGGAAGAAAGTAAATGATGAAAAATATATATAATTTAAACCAAGCTTAAATGAACCTCTACATAGTACAAAAGTATGGAAGTTTAAACTATAATGAAATTTTGACGGAGACATGGATAGCCCGAAATGTGTCCCAAAATAATAAACAAATATAAATGTAGACATATGGAATAGAGAGAAGATCCAAAATCCCATTCTACAACCAACATAAATTTTTTATTCACATCATATACCTAAGCTACTCTAAATTCATGGAAAACCTATTTATTATTTTCATAAAAAATGACATGTGTATACAGAGACCATGCATGTGTGAGTATGATCATACCATGTAGGGAAATCGAAAAGATGAAGGGGGAGTTTTATGAGATAAAATAGATGTGGAAGAAAATATATGTACAAGGTATAGTGAAATAGTACAACTCAACCCAACAAGAGAGTGAACATAATCTCATCCAAGAACATGGATCCCAACTCGGTGGGGAGATGAACTCCTCATTGATTATTTCCTACCTATATAATAAAATTAGACTCATCCAACCATGAGAACCTAGACATGGAAATATGTGGAATACAAATCCCGACTTAGAAACTCGTAGAAATAGAGTAACCATGTCCAAGGTGTGGATCCATATGAATGAATATATATGGGTGCTCAGTCAAAGTATCCAAAAGGAGAGTGTAAGGGGATCTCTATTTAACAATCCAGCCAAAGATACAGAGGATCTAACAGTTCCTAATTTCCACAAATGATTCTCAATATATCAAATTTCATCCCTAAATGAAAAAGAATAAATAAGTCAATCCCCACACCCAGATAGTATCTTCTTTGGGTGACATTGAATCACTCACATAGATTTAGGTTGCATCATAAGAACACGTCATGATGGGGAAAGGGTTCATCTCCCATGTTAATATAATGATACATCAAACCATGCCTCATCACTATGATACACATTCAATGAGACACAATTTCAAGGTAATGATTTCATCCCATGTTATGACGGGAGGGTGTTACTTAGAATTTGTCAAGGAAATACAATGTGTTTCCCCACCAGAGGGTAACACTCGAGAATGTCATTAGGGAACACCATTGGCCATCCATGCTGGTGGGTAATGCCTTGTATAATTCATTAGGAGGAACATCACTACCCAACACTACTAGAGGGTAATGCTGAGAAAATCATCAGTGAACTCTACATATTAGCCCAGCTATAGGGTAATTCCCAAAAGAAGTCATCAGTAAAATCCACTACCCATCCTAGTTAGAGGGTAATTCTTAGAATATTTCCTTATAGAACTCCACTGCCTAGCCCTATTAGTGTTTTATTCTTGGAAGGCACTGGTGATCCCTCCCCATCACTTCCATCATCTGTTTTTTCCTAATGTGAAGTCATTATTATAATGTCTTTTATCATATCTAGAAATATACAATGATGGTAACCATGTTGTCCAACATGAAAAAGTTTTCAAGATAGGAAATTAACATTCCTTAATTGGATACCCAGTTAAAAAGTCACATTTTACCACATCATGCTCTAATGGGGTTTTGTGGGACTGAGCCATGAGTCAAGATGAAATCACATAAATTAGTGTTGAGACATCCACCTTAATTTCAATGTCACAACACTGTATATGGTCTATCATTCTGACACCATATAAGGAGGAAGAGAGTTTTTACAGAAATGTGGAAATTATTATCCTAGCCTAGAAAATCCTCTCTTGTGATATATATATATATAACATTTCACTATGGAAAACAACCGACATAATTAAATAATTTAATGATAAATTAATCCACTTAAACGTATGTACAATGAGAGAGATATCTGAATTCTGACGCCGACTCATTTTATGTCACTCCAAGGGTAAACACCATGTTTCAGACATATTGGTGTTCCCATATTTCTAATCTGATGAACCCTTTAAGAGTTATCCTATTTTATTTAATTATCCATGAACACAAAATATAAAGTATATTTTACATTTTTTATATATAATTCTGGGAACACCGGGTCTCAAAATCACATGTCATCTCTTTAAATAGCTCCAAAAAGATATATATAAATATTCAAATTTCCTACATGGTATAATTTATGTCTCTACACTTAACTCTGGACCAACAAGATATGGGATAGGTTATACCCTGTGGTGTGTGTGTATGTGTGTTTTGTTGTAACCGTTCCCCAAATATCTAATATAGATATATGTATATATTTTAATTATATAATTAGTAATACGATTAATAAAATATATTATCATATTGGTAATTACTTATAATACTAATAATATAATTCATAAAAATTTTAATAAGTTTTTTTAAAATAATATTCTATCAAAAAATAATTTAATCTTAATCATAATTGTACTATTTAATATAAATTATGTTAACTAATTTTAAAATATTGTCTGAAATAATGTTAAAATTATAAATATTAAAACATACAACATTGATCATTTTGAAAGAATTATGAAGGGTAAATATATCATTCTAGTTTGAATCACGATCTCTAGTGCACTAACAAGCCAAAAATTAGTTAATAGTCATTGAAACCATGGAATTTCTATCATTGTTTATGCTCTCACATACACACATCCTATGCATCGTACATTGTAGTTGATTCCAAATCATTATGGGTGGCAGATAGTGGATCCAAAGAATCATTTCACAAACCCTATAATTTTCAAAATAAATGTGGTTTCTAGAAATAACTCTCTCCTACATGTAAAGAAGATGGAAATTGTGTATTAGATATCTTCTCACTGGAAACAATATAAAATCAAACCCATTCTAGTCACCCTCTATCAGTACAACATAATTCAAATTATTATGTGATTGTGTTGTAAATTTACTAGCAGATGCATCGTGAACCTCTGTAGGGATAATATGTGTATTTGGGTAATCTATGAAAGGAATTGAATTTGAATTTGAATGATCTTATTGGAAAACGTTCTCATGTTTCACATCATCATGTGAAACATCCATAATAGACTCATCAACTTGTAGAACATCCATATGAGTCTAATCACCCTTAGTAATGTCTGAAACCAAAAAAAATCTCGAGATAAATATCATCAATGGTTTTGATTTTAGAATGCTTGATTTATTAATGAAAATAATATGTTTATTAATTTATTATCTCAGTTTTATATTGTCTAATATTCATAATATTTCCCTAATATTTTTAATTCATTCTTTTATTTGTTTTATTTTTCTTTTTTCCCTCATAATGTTATATCAATGGAGTGTAAGAAATCTAACATATTATTTTTAGCACATGTAGCTAATTTAGATTACGTAGAAATTTTGGATCATATATATATTATTCATAAATAACCATTTTGGATCATGTAGTCTATTAGTCTCCTTTATCAATTTGGATAAAATAAATGTTTTGGATCATATTACTAATTTGGATGATGTATCTATTCTGTATCTCATGTAATCAACTCACTCGCGCAATTTTGAATTATGTTTGGGTTTTTTAATGATGTAGGTTTTTTTAATTTTTCTATTCTCATCTTTTCAGGGGTTCTTTGCATTGTAGACATTCTATTTATATAAGGTTCAGTTAAACAATATCATAACACTTGATTGTTGAGATTATTTTCTTTTATTATATCACCCAACTCATTTTAGACCATAGATATCGATTAAGAGAGTTTTTCTTGTGCTTTTAGAAGTCACGTTGGAGCTCGAGGAGTCATACATTACCATTTGTTCTATGACCATCATTATTGACGAATTGAAAATTATTTTAAATATGATTTAGTGGATATTTTTTCTTATTATTGAGGCATTCATTGGTCAACACCATCAATGATGAAGAGGATACATAATGTCATTTTAGTTATTTATCAGTACAAAAATACTATTTCATGATGTGATAGCCTTTTTTATTGTACTATCACATTTTGGGGTTTTTTAGTTATTCAAATTTTTAAATATTTTTATTACTTTTTTGGATATAAGAATTATTATATTTAATAAAATAATTCTAGTAGTGTGATGTTATTAGTCAATCATTTAATTTTATTACTAGTTATAAACCTTCATTCTATGCATAATCATTGTATAACATGGGTATATCATTTGTGGTTCTGTAAAAAAATTGGAGTGAGAGCTATTCTTTTATTATATTGCTTCTAGTAAGTATGAAAATGTGAAACTAGATGGAAATAAAGAATTAAATCTATGGTGCATTTATATTTGAGCATAGTTTTTCCAAAAGGGAAAATAACCTTTATGGAAATAATAAACCTTATATTCATCATTTAATTGATGGAAAGGAAATAAAAACATATTTAGATGTCCCTCCCAATAATGTGATGAAATAATATTTCTCATTAACATTATATTTAGTTCATTATGTTACTCATTGGGTAACTTATGAAACTACTCTTGGAGGTATTTGGTCCTAATGTGAGAAAAATTAGATGAAAACATAATAAATTGAATATCTATATAATAATAATACATTTTATATTATTAAGATGAATCATAGAACCTCTATTGAATCACAATGTGTTGAGTTTAATTAATGTTTACAATATTTATCCAATACTATAGTCTATAGTTATGATTAACACAAAGAAATTAAAATTGTAATTTATATAGAAATATCATAGAAAATTATCCATTATGTTATTATTTATGTATATTATTCAATGGCCAAATATAAATTCAAGTTTGATAATTTTGTTGTCAGTCCCATTGGCTGGAAAAGTAAAACCTATAGCTAAGGTCATACTTGTGTGGGGTTATTAAAATATTTTATGAAAGAAAAAGATTAAAATAAATAAGCATGGAATGTACTGTATCTAATCTAGGGAGTCTCATCCCATCTCAGAGTCAATATATGTTACCTGCTGTCAGTAAGAGAAATAAATGCTTCTGAGTTTTAATTCCATGATTTGATGTCTCTTAAACCTCAATAGGAGTCTTGGGATCATTATCTCTTTGAAAACCATGCCAATGAGAGTTTTTCAGTGGTGTATGTGTCTCCATACACTTTTAATTTAATATGGGTTTTAAACCCCGGATTCTCCTTCCATATGTGACCAGATAAAACAGACTTCTTTATCTATATAAAGGGAGCTTAAGGAGAGGTATATTTTGTAATCAAAAAGAGATTTCATGTAATTAGTAGAGGTTATGTTATAATATATCTCTTATATTATTATTTAGTTACCTTGTTATCTGTTATATGGTTCCATATTTCCAAAGTAATGTTATCTCAATAGGTGTATTTGATCAAAGGCGTCACAGCTTAAAATATGATTCTATTTTCCCAATAATCTCTAATAGAGCACGTATGGTTCTGAAAGGAACCATAATGACTATGTTGTATGTTCTATATGGAAAACACAAGAATTAATGATGGGAAACACCTATGTTCGTAATAGTGATTGAAATAAGATTTTAAAAAGGTTGTTATGACATGTTAGTGCAAATGTGATAAAGGAATTGAGAAAGAAAGGTATTGTCACTCATGTATCAATGATTAACATACCGTCTTGTGTGGAATGTGACTTTTGTAATTATATGATAGTGGGTTATCATAAATCCATCTTTTATTCTGGTTTCCCACGTAGGTGTTTTCCTCTCATTTGAGGGGACCATATTGGACTACTTCTGATGGAGGAGTTTCTTACTTTTTCAATTGTATAGATGAACATTCGAGGGGAGTGTGGGTTAATATTTTAAGAAATAAATTTTATGTCTTTGTGGTGTTTACATCATTCAAAGCCTATATAAATATTAAATTTAGGGTGATGTTAAAATACATTAGGTCCGATGATGGCCTAGAATACCTTTCCAAAGATTTCACTACATTTTATTGAATAAAAGGATGTTTTGAAAAAAAAAATATAATTCATATTCTTAAGAAGAATGGTCAAGATGAGTGTATAAATTATACCATCCATGAGTGGTTTCATAGAATATTTTCATGCTCGATCATTCCTAATTCATTTTGGACAATTGCTGTATCTATGTTAGTCTACTAGATAAATAGGTGTCACTCATATTTCAATGACCTTAGGATTCTTATAGAGCTATGAAGGAACTAATCCTTATACAATGGTAATATTTCGGTGTTTAGATACACTACATGTTCCCATTTCAACTATGAAACTCTTTAGCATAGGGATGTCAAGTGAATCTTTATAGGTTATGTAGAAGGGGCGAAGGGGTATAATATTTGGGTAGATAAACATAACTGTCAAAAGAGTATTCCTTGCTAGGATGTTTTGTTTCAAGATTCCATTCTTCATAGAGTCTCACCTCTCACTAATTATAGTTATGGTAATTCCTAGATAAGGGATCTTGAGTTTAATCATTCCAATGTCAGTGAGTCTATAGTTGAGTCTCATCTATTATACTCTTGGATTCCCCTTCTCATTCTGAGCCAGAATTTGGGTTTGACTATGATGATACTCTGGATAATGGGGAGTCCAATAAATGTATTGGTTATCAACTCACTATGTAAGATAAAAAAGTTTTATTATACCGCATTCTAGCTACTGTGATGATTATATGTCATCTTATTTCTTGAATGTTTCCCCAGATCATGGTGGAGTGGGTCCCTATAGCTAAAATCAATCAATATATGAAAACAACTATAAGTATTGGATTTTATACATGGAAGGTGTGTTTGAATACTTATTAAGGAAGCATAATTTATTAATAGTAAATAAGACCTCTATCTCCAAGTAAATTAGTTGTAAATGGGTATATAAAAATAAACCAATGTAGTGAATAATACTGGGTATAAATCTATTATTATATCCAAAGGATACCTTCAAAGTGAAGAAATCAATTACTGTAAAAAATTTATCTTTTATTAATGATTTTTTTGATAATAATTATTATCCCTATTCTTTTTAATATATAATTTCATATAAAATAACTAGAGGTTAAAACTAAATTTGTTCTGGAGATTAAAATGAAATAGTATTAATGAATCCACATATTAGTTTTGAGCAAGATTTTATAGATAAAAAACAATTTTCATAAAAATTAATTGCATGGATTAGAGAACGATATTAGATAATGGTACAAGATTTTTTATTTTTTTTGTGTTATACATTTTTTTTTCAATTATATGGATGTGTAACATTTAAATCAAGTACAAATTTAATGTTTGATTTACTAAATTTTTTAATGACATTTTAATTATATGTAGTGATATGTAATTAATCACCCATGTTAATATTAAATTGGATTTAACTTTGGAAATTAGGCTTCATTATATATATTAACATTATTATATAAAGAAATTGATAATGCTGTATTTTTTTGATGCTTTATAAATAGTTAATGTTCTTTTTTATCGACATGTTAAGCACCAATTAACTCTTTCACAATCCACAACTTCTAGAATTGATGATATGAGTATAATACCATATGATAATGTAACATTATGTATTATATATGATTTTATTTGTAATAGGCCAGATGTTACCATTTCTATATGTACTATAAGATGGCTTATATAAAATCTAGGCACACCACACTGGCATCCTCAAAAAGGGTTGTTAATGTACATATATTCTAATTATTTTCATATAATATGATATGACAAGAATTTTATATCATATAAATTATTGTTTGGGTATGTAGATTTGGAATATGATAGAAATTTTGTTATATGAAAATTATTAACATGTTGTGTTTTACTGCACATGGATGGACCATTTCATAGAAGCATAATCTGAAATCAATGGTTTCCCTCTCAACCCATGAGACTGGATATATATCACTGATAGAAGATATTAATGAATCCATATGGATTTAGTGTTTTATTTTTGAGAATAATATAACTAAATATGTTATCTATATATATATTCGAATTCTCATTATTCCTTTTATCAATCTAAAAATTTAGTTTTACTTGATATCTCTAGGAACGTAGACATAATACATAACATGGATAAATATGTTTTATAAAACATAACTATGTGTTTCACCACAAAAAAAGATTAATATCTACTCGACAATAGTACTAAGGATTTATTTTTTTTCCAATTTCAAGAATTATTTTGGAATCATAAACATGGATCGACTTGAATAACCCTTAGGTGAAATATCATCATATTTTAAATTTATTATCTAATAAAAATTATCTAGATTTATTTATATTATCATTTAAACTTATAAATGAAGAAAATTATTTATTTGTCAATTTTTTACATGATATCATGTATAATATTAATTGTAAATATGCACTTGTTATCATTTTTTTCTTTTTTTATTTTGATTACATTACATTACTTGGTGAAATAATGTATATATAGGATTGATCAATTAGATGTATTTTCACTTGTTGTAAATTTTGATCATACAATGTTTTTAGATCATCTAGTTATTTTTGCTCTCATTTCCATTTTTGATCACATAGTATTTTGGTTAATATAGCCAATTTGTCCCATGTAGCCATTCTAGAACTCACATAGCTTATTCACCCATTCATTTTCAGATTCTTTTGTGGGGTAACAACCAATTATATTTTTTCTATTTTTATGTTTTCATATTTCTAGGTATTTATTCACTATCATCCTCCTATTTGTCATTGGTTTTATTATTCCACCATAAAAACGATCATCATTTAGGGTATTTTATTATTTAATAACCCTCAAAAGGTCATAGAAGAAACTGATCAATTATGGGAGGGAAATTCAATCAATAATAATCTTTTTAGAGGCCTAGGTATCAAAACATTGTAGTTGTGTTGTGGCCTTCACTATTTATTAACACAGAATCTATGATGTTGTGTTCTGGGGGAGATCATACTCATGTTAATGAGGAACATATTTATCCTCATAATCGATGATGATGTGGATATAGAAATTGTTTTTTTTCAGCGATCCTATGTGAATGAAATTACTATAGGGATAGAATTTTCATATCGGTTATCGATAACCAATGGGAAAATCCTTGTAAATTTAATTTTCATAATGTTTATTATATAAACGATGTGAAAAATAAAATTACCCATTTTTTCATATTGGTTATATGATAAATGGATTGAATATATGTCTCTTTCATGTAGGTTAGGTAATAATTGAAATTATATTACATTTAATAATTTATGAATCATCAGATTGAATCATTTTCTCTTTATTCAGTCCCATGAATGCTGACTCTTTTCTCTCATGTGAATGACCTAACCCACATTTCAACAATATGGTGGACCCCAATCATATATTTCCACGTTTATACATTCCATGGATTCATTGGACTCATTATTAAAAAAATTAATATATATCTTCTCATATATCGATTAATACTTTCACACCAATCTTCTCTGTCGATCATTAAATGGAATGTAAGTCCTAACACTATGTTTTTTGATCCCTTGGATGGAAATATCACATTAGCATCATTATAAACCACGTGTTTTATCATCTTAATTATTAATTTTTTTAATTTTTTTATTGCATCTCGTGTAATCCTTACACATTGTTTATCCTCTTATTCTTTCATTAAATGGATTTTTCCTTGTAAAATTGATTATCTACAATGATTTTTACATTTTCACGACTTTGGTTTGATTGTGTTCCTTTTCTTATTTCTTTTTAACCCTAGATTTGTGATGATAGAGGTTTATTTACCTATTCCATTACATCATCTATTGAAGAAGCAATATTTTGTAATCCCTAGCTCTTTGAGTTAGTGAAAAAATAGTTTGGATACTAGATTAACATATTTTCTTGTTTGGTTTGTTATATTTTTTTATAACTCATATTAAAATTTAGAATCCACTTGTTTAAGAACTAAAAATAACTCTTTCATATATGTTGAACATTTTATAATACCATTTTTCAAAGGATAATCATTGTCCTCCATGTCTATATTCCATATATTGTTTTATGGATATTAATGATTGTATTTTTATAATTTCAGTAGTTTGTATTCATTTTCAATCTCTATAATTTTTTGAATGGAATACTATTATTAATTACATTCTCATGAATAAAGATTCACATTTAAATTTTATTTTATACAAATAATGTTTCCAATATTTGTTGTATATATTATAAATTCCAATTATATTCCCAATATTTAATAAATTACTTACTTTTTAATCATGTTTAATAATTTATCATATTGTATTTTCTTATTATTCTTAAATTTTACTTCCCAATTATGTCATAATGAAATTTTCATCTTTACCAATACCCTATAATGTTTCCTATTTTCCATATTATATATATTCAAATGACACCACCCAAATTATTTTATAACTATGGATTATGATATTTTTTATAAAATCTATTTAATTCAATTTATTGATCTTATATTCAATATGGTAATTTAGAATTATGAATATATTATCATTTTTTTTCTAAAAATATGTATATATTATCATTACTTGATGGTTTGAGGTATTATATCCCTCCAATGTAGTAGAAATATATTACAACATTTAACACCTGATTTTATTTAATGTTGTTAGAGAGAAAATTCTTCAATGGATTTTTTTAAAAAATTTACCCTTTTATTCAATTAAATATTAATTTTCATTACATGAAGAATATAATAATCTAATGAACCCTTTAAGAGTTATCCTATTTTATTTAATTATCCATGAACACACAATATGAATTATATTTTACATTTTTTATAGATAATTCTAGGAACACCGGGTCTCAAAATCACATGTCATCACTTTAAATAGCTCCAAAAAGATATATATAAATATTCAAATTTAATACATGGTATAATTTATGTCTCTACACTTAACTATGGACCAATAAGATATGGGATAGGTTATACCCTATGGTGTGTGTGTATGTGTGTTTTGTTGTAACCGTTCCCCAAATATATAATATAGATATATGTATAAATTTTAATTCTATAATTAGTAATACGATTAATAATATATATTATCATATTGATAATTACTTATAATACTAATAATATAATTCATAAAAATTTTAATAAGTTATTTTAAAATAATATTAAATCAAAAATTAATATAATCTTAATCATAATTGGGCTATTTAATATAAATTATGTTAACTAATTTTAAAATATTGTCTGAAATAATGTTAAAATTATAAATATTAAAACATACAACATTGATCATTTTGAAAGAATTATGAAGGGTAAATATATCATTCTATTTTGAATCACGTTCTCTAGTGCACTAAGATGCCACAAATTAGTTAATAGTCATTGAAACCATGGAATTTCTATCATTGTTTATGCTCTCTCACACACACATCCTATGCATCATACGTTGTAGTTGTTTCCAAATCATTATGGGTGGTAGGTAGTGGATCCAAAAAATCATTTCCCAAACCCTACATTGTCAAAATAAATATGGTTTCTAGAAATAACTCTCTCCTACATGTAAAGAAGATAGATGATGTGTATTAGATATCTTCTCACTAGAAACACTATAAAATCAAACCCACTCTAGTCACCCTCTATCAGTACAACATAATTCAAATTATTATGTGATTGTGTTGTAACTTTACTAGCAGATGCATCGTGAACCTCTATAGGGATAATATGTGTATTTGGGTAATCTATGAAAGGAATTGAATTTGAATTTGAATGATCTTGCTGGACAACTTTCTCAAGTTTCACATCATCATGTGAAACATCCATAATAGACTCTTCAACTTGTAGAACATCCATATGAGTCTTATCACTCTTAGTAATGTCTGAATCAAAAAAAATTGTCGAGATAAATATTATCAATGCTTTGGATTTTAGAATGCTTGATTTCATAATGAAAATAATATCATTTTTAATTTATTATCTCAGTTTTATTTTGTCTAATATTCATAATATATCCCAAATATTTTTAATTCATTATTTTATTTGTTTTATTTCTATTTTTTCCCTTATAATGTTATATCAAAGTTGTGGAAGAAATCTAACATAGTATTTTTAGCACATATAGCTAATTTGGATTACGTAGAAATTTTGGATCATATAGATTTTTTTCTTAAATAACCATTTTGGATCATGTAGTCTATTAGTCTCCTTTATCAATTTGGATAAAATAAATGTTTTGGAACATATTACTAATTTGGATGATGTATCTATTCTGTATCTCATGTAATCAACTCACTCACACAATTTTCAATTTTGTTTGGATTTTTTAATGATGTAGGTTTTTTTTAAATTTTTCTATTCTCATATTTGCAGGAGGGGTTTTGCATTGTTGACACTCTATTTATATAAGGTTCAGTTAAAAAATATCATAAACCTTGATTGTTGAGATTATTTTCTTCTATTATATCACCCAACTGATTTTAGACCTAAGATATCGATTAAGAGAGTTTTTCTTGTGCTTTTATAGGTCACGTTGGAGCTTTAGGAGTCATACATTACCATTTGTTATTTGACCATCACTAATGATGAATTGAAAATCATTGTAAATATGTTTTAGTGGATATTTGTTCTTATTATTGAGGCATTCATTGCTTAACACCATCAATGATGAAGAGGATACAATATGTGATTTTAGTTATTTATCAGTTCAAAAATACTATTTCATGATGTGATAGCCTTTTTTATTGTACTATCACATTTTGTGGTTTTTTTAGTTATTCTATTTTTTTAATATTTTTATTACTTTTTTGTTTTTTAGAATTATTATATTTAATAAAATAATTCTAGTAGTTTGATGTTATTTACATTGAGTAAGAAAATCTAGTACCGAACCCCATTAAACATTCTTTGTTCTTTGGTTTTCTTTCTTTGTTTGTTTTTTCATTATTTCCCCCTATTATAATGTGGTTATTAGTCAATCTTTTCATTTTATTACTAGTTATAAACCTTCATTCTATGAATAATCATTGTATAACATGGGTATATCATTTGTGGTTCTGCCAAAAAATTGGAGTCAGAGCTATACTTTTATTATATTGCTTCTAGTAAGTATAAAAATGTGAAACTAGATGGAAATAAATAATTAAATCTATGGTGCATTTATATTTGAGCATAGTTTGTCCAAAAGAGAAAATAACGATTATGGACCTAATAAACCTTATATTCATCATTTAATTGATGGAAATGCAATCACAACATATTTAGATGTCCCTCCCAATAATGTGATGAAATAATATTTCTCATTAACATTATCTTTAGTTCATTATGTTACTCATTGGGTAACTTATGAAACTACTCTTGGGGTTATTTTGTCCTAATGTGAGAAAAATTAGATGAAAACATAATAAATTGAATATCTATATAATAATAAAACATTTTATAACATTAAGATGAATCATTGAAACTCTATTTAATCACAACGTGTTGAGTTTAATTAATGTTTACAATATTTATCCAATACTATAGTCTATAGTTATGATTAAGACCACGACATTAAAATAGTAATTTATATAGAAATATCATATAAAAATATCCATTATGTTATGATTTATGTATATTATTCCTTGTCCATATATAAATTCAAGTCTGATAATTTTATTGTTAGTCCCATGGGTTGGAAAAGTAAAACCTATAGCTAAGGTCATACTTGTTTGGGGTTATTAAAATATTCTAGGAAAGAAAAATGTTAAAATAAATAAGCATGGAATGAATTGTATCTAATCTAGGGAGTCTCATCCCATCTCAGAGTCAATATATGTTACCTACTGTCATTATGAGAAATAAAGGCTTCTGAGTTTTAATTCCATGATTTGATGTCTCTTAATTCTCAAGAGGAGTCTTGGGATCATTATCTCTTTGAAAACCATGCTAATGAGAGTTTTTCATTGGTGTATGTGTCTCCATACACTTTTAATTTTATATGGGTTTTAAACCCAGGATTCTCCTTCCATATGTGACTAGATAAAATACTCTTCTTTATCTATATAAAGGGAGCTTAAGGAGAGGTATATTTTGTAATCAACAAGAGATTTCATGTCATTAGTAGAGGTTATTTTATAATATATCTCTTATATTATTATATAGTTACCTTGTTATCTGTTATATGGGTCCATATTTACAAAGGAATGTTATCTCAATAGGTGTATTTGATCAAAGGCGTCACAGCTTTAAATATGATTCTATTTTCCCAATAATCTCTAATAGAGCACGTATGGTTTTGAAAGGAACCATAATGACTGTGTTGTATGTTAAATATAGAAAACACAAGAAAAAATGATGGGAAACACCTATATTCGTAATAGTGATTGAACTATGATTTGAAAAAGGTTGTTATGAAATGTTAGTGCTAATGTGATAATGGAATTGAGAAAGAAATGGATTGTCACTCATGAATCAATGATTAACATACCGTCTTATGTGGAATGTGAATTTTGTATGTATAAGATAGTGGGTTATCATAATTCCATCTTTAATTCTGGTTTCCCACTTTGGTGTTTTCCTCTCATTTGAGGGGACCATATTGGACTACTTCTGATGGTGGAGTCTATTACTTTTTCAATTGTATAGATGAACATTATAGGGGAGTGTGGGTTAATATTTTAAGATATAAATTTTATGTCTTTGAGGTGTTTACATCATTCAAAGCCTATATTTATATTAAATTTAGGGTGATGTTAAAATACATTAGGGCCGATGATGGCCTAGAATACCTTTCCACGGATTTCACTACGTTTTATTGAATAAAAGGATGTTTTGAAAAAAAAAACTATAATTAATATTCTTAAGAAGAATGGTCAAGATGAGTGTATAAATTATACCATCCATAAGTGGTTTCATAGAATATTTTCTTGCTCGGTCATTCCTAATTCATTTTGGAAAATTGCTGTCTCTATGTTAGTCTACTTGATAAATAGGTGTCCCTCATATTTCAATGACCTTATGATTCTTATAGAGCTATGAAGGAACTAATCCTTATACAATGTGAATATTGGGTTGTTTAGATACACTACATGTTCCCATGTCAACTATGAAACTCTTTAGCATAGGGATGTCAAGTGAATTTCTATAGGTTATGTAGAAGGGGCGAAGGGGTATAATCTTTGGGTAGATAAACATAACTATCAAAAGAGTATTCATTGATAGGATGTTTTGTTTCAATATTCCTTTCATCATAGAGTCTCATCTCTCACTAATTATAGTTATGGTAATTCCAAGATGAGGGATCTTGAGTTTAATCATTCCAATGTCAGTGAGTCTATAGTTGAGTCTCATCTATTAAACACTTGGATTCCCCTTCTCATTCTGGGCCAGAATATGGGTTTGACTATGATGATACTCTGGATAATGGAGAGTCCACTAAATGTAGTGGTTATCAACTCACTATGTAAGATAAAAGAGTGTTAATATACCTCCTTCACGCTACTGTGATGATTATATGTCATCTTCTTTCTTGAATGTTTCCCCAGATGATGGTGGAGTGGGTCCCTATAGATAAAATCAATCTTTATATGAAAACAACTATAAGTATTGGATTTTATACATGGAAGGTGTGTTCGAATACTTATTAAGGAAGCATAATTTATTCATAGTCAATAAGCCCTCTATCTCTAAGGCAATTAGTTGTAAATGGGTATATAAAAATAAACCAATATAGTGAATAATACTGTGTATAAATCTATGATTGTATCCATAGGATACCTTCAAAGTGAAGGAATCAATTACTGTAAAAAAATTATCTTATATTTAACAATATTTTGATAGGAATTATTCTCCCTCTTCTTTTTAATATAGAATTTCATATAAAATAACTAGAGGTTAAAACTAAATTTTTCATGGAGATTAAAATGAAATAGTATTAATGAATCCACATATTAGTTTTGAGAAAAAGTTTATAGATAAAAAACTAGTTTCATAAAAAATAATTGCATGGATTAGAGAACGATATTAAATAATGGTACACGATGTTTTATTTTTTGTGTGTTATAATTTTTTTTTCAATTAGATGGATGTGTAGCATTTAAATCAAGTACAAATTGAATGTTTTATTTACTACATTTTTTTATGAGATTTTAATTATATGTAGTGATATGTAATTAATCACCCATGTTTATAATAAATTGGATTTAACTTTGTAAATTAAGCTTCATTATATATATTAAGATTATTATATAAAGAAATTGATAATGTTGTATTTGTTTGATGCTTTATAAACAATTAATGTTCTTTTTTATCGACATGTTAAGGACCAATTAACACTTTAACAATCCGCAACTTCTAGATTTAATGATATGAGTATAATACCATATGATAATGTAGTATTATGTATTATATATGATTTTATTTGTAATAGGCCATATGTTACCATTTCTATATGTACTATAAGATGGCTTATAGAAAATCTAGACACACCACACTAGCATCATCTAAAAGGGTTGTTAATGTACATATATTCTAATTATTATCATATTATATGATATGATAAGAATTTTATATCATATAATTATTGTTTGGGTATGTAGATTTGGAATATGATAGAAATTTTGTTATATGAAAATTATTAACATGTTGTGTTTTACTGCACATGGATGGACTATTTCATAGAAGCATAATCTGAAATCAATGGTTTCCCTCTCAACCCATGAGACTAGATATATATCAATGATAGAAGATATCAATGAATCCATATGGATTTAGGGTTTAATTTTTGAGATTAATATAACTAAATATGTTATCTATATATATATTCGAATTCTAATTATTCCTTTTATCAATTTAAATTTTTGTTTTACTTGATATGTCTAAGAACATAGACATAATACATAACATGGATAAATATTTTTTATAAAAAATAACTATGTGATTCACCAGAAAAAAAAGATTAATATCTACTCGACAATAGTAATAAGGATTTATTTTTTTCCAATTTCATGAATTATTTTGGAATCATAAACATTGATCCAGTTGAATAACCCTTAGGTGAAATATCATCATATTTTAAATTTAGTTTCTAATAAAAATTATGTAGATTTATTTATATTAACATTTTAACTTATAAATGAAGAAAATTATTTATTTGTCAATTTTTTACACGCTATCATATATAATATTCATTGTAAATATCCACTTGTTATCATTCTATTCTTTTTTTATTTTGATTACATTACATTACTTGGTGAAATAATGTATATAGAGGATTTATCAATTAGATGTTTTTTCACTTGTTGTAAATTTTGATCATACAATGATTTTAGATCATCTAGTTATTTTGGCTCTCATTTCCAATTTTGATCACATAGTTTTTTTGGTTAATATAGCTAATTTGTCCTATGTGGCCATTCTGTAACTCACATAGCTTATTCACCCATTCATCTTCAGATTCTTTTGTGGGGTAACAACCAGTTATATTTTTTCTATTTTTATGTTTTCATATTTCTAGGTATTGATTCACTATCATACTTCTATTTTTCATTGGTTTTATTATTCCACCATAAACACCATCATAATTTAGGGTATTTTATTATTTAATAACCCTCAAAAGATCATAGAAGAAACTGATCAATTGTGGGAGGGAGATTCAATAATTAATAATCTTGTTAGAGGCCTAGGTATCAAAACATTGTAGTTTTTATGTGGCATTCACTATTTATTAACATAGAATCTATGACGTTGTGTTTTGGGGGAGATCATACTCATGTTAATGAGGAACATATTTATCCTCTTAATCGATGATGATGTGGATATAGAAATTGTTTTTTTCAGCGATCCTATGTGAATGAAATTCCTATAGGGATAGATTTTTCATATCTGTTATCGATAACCAATGGGAAAATCCTTGTAAATTTAATTTTCATAATGGTTATTATATAACAAATGTGAAAAATAAAATTACCCATTTTTTTATATTGGTTATATGATAAATGGATTGAATATATGTCTCTTTCATGTAGCTTAGGTAATAATTGACATTATATTACATTTAATAATTTATGAATCATCAGTTTGAATCATTTTCTCTTTATTCGGTCCCATGAATGCTGACTCTTTTCTCTCATGTGAATGACTTAACCCACATTTCAACAATCTGGTGGACACCAATCATATATTTCCATGTTTATACATTCCAAGGATTCATTGGACTCATTATTAATAATTATAATATATATCTTCTCATATCTCGATTAATACTTTCACATCAATCTTCTCTGTCGATCATTAAATGGAATTTAAGTCCTAACACTATGTTTTTTGATCCCTTGGATGGAAATATCACATTAGCATCATCATAAACCACGTGTTTTATCATCATAATTATTAATTTTTTTAGTTTTATTTATTGCATCTCATTTAATCCTTACACATTTTTTATCCTCTTATTCTGTCATTAAAGGGATTATTCCTTGTAAAATTGATTATCTACAATGATTTTTACATTTTCACAACTTTGGTTTGATTTTGTTCCTTTTTTCATTTCATTTGAACCCTGGATTTGTGATGACAATGGTTTATTTACCTATTCCATTACATCAACTATTGAAGAAGCAATCTTTTGTAATCCCTAGCTCTTCGAGTTAGTGAAAAAATAGTTTGGATACTAGATTAACATGTTTTCTTGTTTGGTTTGTTATATTTTTTTATAACTCATATTAAAATTTAGAATCCACTTGTTTAAGAACTAAAAACAACTCTTTCATATATGTTGACCATTTTATAATACCGTTTTTCAAAGGATAATCACTCTCCTCTATGTCTATATTCCATATATTGTTTTATGGATATTAATGATAGTATTTTTATAATTTTAGTAGTTTGTATTCATTTTCAATATCTATAATTTTTTGAATGGAATATTATTATTAATTAAATTCTCATGAATAATGATTCACATTTAAATTTTATATTATACATATAATGTTTCCAATATTTGTTGTATATATTATAAATTCCAATTATATTCCCAATATTTAATAAATTACTAACTTTTTAATCATTTATAATAATTTTTCATATTGTATTTTCTTATTATTATTAAATGTTACTTCCCAATTCTGTTATAATGTAATTTTCATCTTTACCAATACCCTTTAGTGTTTCCTATTTTCCATATTATATATATTCAAATGACACCACGCAAATTATTTTATAACTAAGGATTATGATATTTTTTTAAAATATATTTAATTCAATTTATTGATCTTATATTCAATATGCTAATTTAGAATAATGAATATATTATCTTTTTTGTTCTAAAAATATGTATATATTATCATTACTTGATGGGTGTATGTATTATATCCATCCAATGTAGTAGAAATATATTACGACATTTAACACCTAATTTTATTTAATGTTGTTAGAGAGAAAATTCAACATTGGATATCATTAAACAATTTATCCATTTATTCAATTAAATATTAATTTTCACTACATGAAGAATATAATAATCTGATTAACCCTTTATGAGTTATCCTATTTTATTTAATTATCCATGAAAACACAATGTAAAGTATATTTTACATTTTTTATAGATAATTCTGGGAACACCGGGTCTCAAAATCACATGTCATCTCTTTAAATAGCACCAAAAAGATATATATAAATATTCAAATTTCATACATGGTATAATTCATGTCTCTACACTTAAATCTGGACCAACAAGATATGGGATAGGATATACCCTATAGTTTGTGTGTATGTGTGTTTTGTTGTAACCGTTCCCCAAATATCTAATATAGATATATGTATATATTTTAATTCTATAATTAGAAATACGATTAATAATATATATTATCATATTGATAATTACTTATAATACTAATAATATAATTCATAAAATTTTTAATAAGTTGTTTTAAAATAGTATTCAATAACAAATTAATTTAATCATAATCATAATTGTACTATTTAATATAAATTACGTTAACTAATTTTAAAATATTGTCTGAAATAATGTTAAAATTATAGATATTAAAACATACAACATTGATAATTTTGAAATAATTATGAAGGGTAAATATAACATTCTAGTTATAATCACGATCTCTAGTGCACTAACAAGCCACAAATTAGTTAATAGTAATTGAAACCATGGAATTTCTATCATTGTTTATGCTCTCACATACACACATCCTATGCATCATACATTGTAGTTGTTTCCAAATCATTATGGGTGGCAGGTAGTGGATCCAAAAAATCATTTCCCAAACCCTATCATTGTCAAAATAAATGTGGTCTCTAGAAATAACTCTCTCCTACATGTAAAGAAGATGGAAGATGTGTATTAGATATCTTCTCACTGGAAACAATATAAAATCAAACCCACTCTAGTCACCCTCTATCAGTACAACATAATTCAAATTATTATGTGATTGTGTTGTAAATTTACTTGCAGATGCATCATGAACCTCTATAGGGATAATATGTGTATTTGGGTAATCTATGAAAGGAATTGAATTTGAATTTGAATGATCTTGCTGGACAACTTTCTCATGTTTCACATCATCATGTGCAACATCCATTATAGACTCATCAACTTGTAGAACATCCATATGAGTCTAATCACCCTTACTAATGTCTGAAACCAAAAACAAATCTCGAGATAAATATCATCAATGGTTTTGATTTTAGAATGCTTGATTTATTAATGAAAATAATATGATTATTAATTTATTATCTCAGTTTTATATTGTCTAATAATCATAATATTTCCCTAATATTTTTAATTCATTATTTTATTTGTTTTATTTTTCTTTTTTTCCCTTACAATGTTATATTAAAGGTGTGGAAGAAATCCAACATAGTATTTTTAGTACATGTAGCTTATTTGGATTACGTAGAAATTATGGATCATATAGATTTTTTTATTAATTAAACATTTTGGATCATGTAGTCTATTAGTATCCATTATCAATTTGGATAAAATAAATGTTATGGAACATATTACTAATTTGGATGATGTATCTATTCTGTATCTCAAGTAATCAACTCACTCACACAATTTTGAATTATGATTGGGTTTTTTGATGACGTAGGTTTTTTAATTTTTCTATTCTCATATTTGCAGGGGTTCTTCGCATTGTAGACACACTATTTATATAAGGTTCAGTTAAAAAATATAATACACCTTGATTGTTGAGATTAGTTTCTTCTATTATATCACCCAACTGATTTTAGACTGTATATATCGATTAAGAGAGTTTTTCTTGTGCTTTTAGAAGTCACGTTGGAGCTCGAGGAGTCATACATTACCATTTGTTCTTTGACCATCACTATTGATGAATTGAAAATCATAGTAAATATGTATTAGTAGATATTTTTTCTTATTATTGAGGCATTCATTGGTCAACACCATCAATGATGAAGAGGATACAAAATGTGATTTTTGTTATTTATCAGTTCAAAAATACTATATCATGATGTGATAGCCTTTTTTATTGTACTATCCCATTTTGTGGTTTTTTTAGTTATTCGATTTTTTTTAATATTTTTATTACTTTTTTGGTTATAAGAATTATTATATTTAATAAAATAATTCTAGTAGTGTGATGTTATTTACATTGAGTAAGAAAATCTAGTACTGAACCCCATTAAAAATTATTTGTTCTTTGGTTTTTTTCTTTGTTTTTTTTCATTATTTCCCCCCTATAATCATGTGTTTATTAGTCAATAATTTCATTTTATTACTTTTTATAAACCTTCATTCTATGCATAATCATTGTATAACATGGGTATATCAATTGTGGTTCTGCAAAAAAATTTGGAGTTAGAGCTATACTTTTATTATATTGCTTCTAGTAAGTATGAAAATGTGAAACGAGATGGAAATAAAGAATTAAATCTATGTTGCATTTATATTTGACCATAGTTTGTCCAAAAGGGAAAATAACGTTTATGGACCTAATAAACCTTATATTCATCATTTAATTGATGGAAAGGAAATCACAACATATTTAGATGTCCTTCCTAATAATGTGATGAAATAATATTACTCATTAACAATATCTTTAGTTCATTATGTTACTCATTGGGTAACTTATGAAAATAATATTGGAGGTATTTGGTCCTAATGTGAGAAAAAATAGATGAAAACATAATAAATTGAATATCTATGTAATAATAAAACATTTTATAACATTATCATGAATCATAGAACCCTTATTTAATAACAACATGTTGAGTTTAATTAATGTTTACAATATTTAGCCAATACTATAGTCTATAGTTATGATTATGACCAGGACATTAAAATTGTAATTTATATAGAAATATCATAGAAAAATATCCATTATGTTATGATTTATGTATATTATTCCTTGGACATATATAAATTCATGTATGATAATTTTATTGTTAGTCCCATGGGTTGGAAAAGTAAAACCTATAGCTAAGTTCATACTTGTGTGGGGTTATTAAAATATTTTATGAAAGAGAAAGGTTAAAACAAATAAGCATGGAGTGAACTGTATCTAATCTAGGGAGTCTCAGCCCATCTCAGAGTTAATATTTGTTACCTGCTGTCAGTATGAGAAATAAAGGCTTCTTGAGTTTTAATTCCATGATTTGATGTCTCTTAAACCTCAAGAGTTGTCTTGGGATCATTATCTCTTTGAAACCCATTCCAATGATAGTTTTTCAGTGGTGTTTGTGTCTCCATAAACTTTTAATTTTATATGGGTTTTAAACCCAAGATTTGCCTTCAATATGTGACCAGATAAAATACTCTTCTTTATCTATATAAAGGGAGCTTAAGGAGAGGTATATTTTGTAATCAACAAGAGATTTCATGTCATTAGTAGATATTATGTTATAATATATCTTTTATATTATTATCTAGTTACCTTGTTATCTGTTATATGGTTCCATATTTACAAAGGAATGTTATCTCAATAGGTGTATTTGATCAAAGGCGTCACAACTTTAAATATGATTCTATTTTCCCAATCATCTCTAATAGAGCACATATGGTTATGAAAGGAACCATAATGATTTTGTTGTATGTTCTATATGGAAAACATAAGAAAAAATGATGGAACAC
The DNA here is from genome assembly GCA_963277665.1 of Viscum album. NCBI lineage: Eukaryota > Viridiplantae > Streptophyta > Magnoliopsida > Santalales > Viscaceae > Viscum > Viscum album. Next base: position 980,199,408 of record OY728161.1, read on the forward strand.
ACCTATTTTTTTAATAGTGATTGAACAATGATTTGAAAAAGGTTGTTATGACATGTTAGTGCTAATGTGATAAAAGAATTGAGAAAGAAAGGGATTGTCACTCATGTATCAATGATTAACATACCTTCTTGTGTGGAATGTGACTTTTGTAAGTATAAGATAGTGGGTTATCATAAATCCATCTTTAATTCTGGTTTCCCACTTTGGTGTTTTCCTCTCATTTGAGGGGACCATATTGGACTACTTCTGATGGTGGAGTTTCTTACTTTTTCAATTTTATAGATGAACATTCGAGGGGAGTGCGGGTTAATATTTTAAGAAATAAATTTTATGTATTTGATGTGTTTACATCATTCAAAGCCTATATATATAGTAAATTTAGGGTGATGTTAAAATACATTAGGGCCGATGATGGCCTAGAATACCTTTCCACAGATTTCACTACGTTTTATTGAATAAAAGGATGTTTTGAAAAAAAACTATAATTCATATTCTTATGAAGAATGGTCAAGATGTGTGTATAAATTATACCTTCCATGTGTGGTTTCGTAGAATATTTTCATGCTCGATCATTCCAAATTCATTTTGGACAATCGATGTCTCTATGTTAGTCTACTAGATAAATACGTGTCCCTCATATTTCAATGAATTTAGGATTCTTATAGAGCTATGAAGGAACTAATCCTTATAAAATGGGAATATTGGGGTGTTTAGATACACTACTTGTTCCCATGTCAACTATGAAACTCTTATCATAGGGATGTCAAGTGAATTTCTAAAGGTTATGTAGAAGGGGCGAAGGGGCATAATCTTTGGGTAGATAAACTTAACTGTCAAAAGAGTATTCATAGCTAGGATGTTTTGTTTCATGATTCCATTCCTCATAGAGTCTCACCTCTCACTAATTATAGTTATGGTAATTCCTAGATGATGGATCTTGAGTTTAATCATTCCAATGTCAGTGATTCTATAGTTGAGTCTCATCTATTAAACTCTTGGATTCCCTTTCTCATTCTAGGCCAGAATTTGGGTTTGACTATGATGATACTCTGGATAATGGAGAGTCCACTAAATTTAGTGGTTATCAACTAACTATGTAAGATAAAAGAGTGTTATTATACCTCCTTATAGCTATTGTGATGATTATATGTCATCTTCTTTCTTGAATGTTTCCCCAGATCATGGTGGAGTGGGTCCCTATAGCTAAAATCAATCTATATATGAAAACAACTATATGTATTGGATTTTATACATGGAACGTGTGTTCGAATACTTATTAAGGAAGCATAATTTATTCATAGTCAATAAGCCCTATATCTCCAAGTCAATTAGTTGTAAATGGGTATATAAAAATAAAACAATATAGTGAATAATACTGTGTATAAATCTATTATTGTAGCCAAAGGATACCTTCAAATTGATGGAATCAATTACTGTAAAAAATTTATCTTATATTTAAGAATTTTTTGATAAGAATTATTCTCCCTCTTCTTTTTAATATAGAATTTCATATAAAATAACAAGAGGTTAAAACTAAATTTGTCATGGAGATTAAAATGAAATAGTATTAATGAATCCACATATTAGTTTTGAGCAAGAATTTATAGATACAAAAACTATTTTCATAAAAAATAATTGCATGGATTAGAGAACGATATTAGATAATGTTATAAGATTTTTTATTTTTTGTGTGTTATATTTTTTTTTCAATTAGATGGATGTGTAACATTTAAATCAAGTACAAATTGAATGTTTTATTTACTACATTTTTTATTAGATTTTAATTATATGTAGTGATATGTAATTAATCACCCATGTTAATAATAAATTGGATTTAACTTTGGAAATTAAGCTTCATTATATATATTAATATTATTATATAAAGAAATTGATAATGTTGTATTTGTTTGATGCTTTATAAACAATTAATGTTCTTTTTTATCGACATGTTAAGCACCAATTAACTCTCTAACAATCCACAACTTCTAGAAATGATGATATGAGTATAATACCATATGATAATGTATTATTATGTATTATATATGATATTATTTGTAATAGGCCAGATGTTACCATTTCTATATGTATTATAAGATGGATTATAGAAAATCTAGACACACCACACTAGTATCCTCTAAAATGGTTGTTAATGTACATATATTCTAATTATTATCATATTATATGATATGATAAGAATTTTATATCATATAAATTAATGTTTGGGTATGTAGATTTGGAATATGATAGAAATTTTGTTATATGAAAATTATTAACATGTTGTGTTTTACTGCACATGGATGGACTATTTCATAGAAGCATATTCTGAAATCAATGGATTCCCTCTCAACCCATGATACTGGATATAAATCACTGATAGAATATATTAATGAATCCATTTGGATTTAGGGATTTATTTTTGAGATTAATATAACTAAATATGTTATCTATATATATATTCGAATTCTCATTATTCATTTTATAATTCTAAAAATTTAGTTTTACTTGATATGTCTAAGAACATAGACATAATACATAACTTGGATAAATATTTTTTATAAAAAATAACTATGTGTTTCACCACAAAAAAATGATTAATATCTACTCGACAATAGTACTAAGGATTTATTTTTTTCCAATTTCAAGAATTATTTTGGAATCATAAACATGGATCCACTTGAATAACCCCTAGGTGAAATATCATCATATTTTAAATTTATTTTCTAATAAAAATTATGTAGATTTATTTATATTATCATTTTAACTTATAAATGAAGAAAATTATTTATTTTTCAATTTTTTACATGCTATCATGTATAATATTCATTGTAAATATCCACTTGTTATCATTCTGTTCTTTTATTATTTTGATTACATTACATTACTTGGTGAAATAATGTATATAGAGGATTGATCAATTAGATGTTTTTTCACTTGTTGTAAATTTTGATCATAGAATGTTTTTAGATCATCTAGTTATTTTGACTCTCATTTCCAATTTTGATCACATAGTTTTTTGGTTAATATAGCCAATTTGTCCCATGTAGCCATTCTGGAACTCACATAGCTTATTCACACATTCATTTTCAGATTCTTTTGTGGGGTATCAACCAATAATATTTTTTTTATTTTTATGTTTTCATATTTCTAGGTATTGATTCTCTATCATCCTTCTATTATTCATTGGATTTATTATTCCACCATAAAAACCATCATAATTTAGGGTATTTTATTATTTAATAACCCTCAAAAGATCATAGAATAAACTGATCAATTATGGGAGGTAGATTCAATCATTAATAATCTCGTTAGAGGCCTAGGTATCAAAACATTGTAGTTGTGTTGTGGCCTTCACTATTTATTAACACAGAATCTATGATGTTGTGTTCTGGGGGAGATCATACTCATTTTAATGAGGAACATATTTATCCTCTTAATCGATGATGATGTGGATATATAAATGGTTTTTTTTCAGCAATCCTATGTGAATAAAATTACTATAGGGATAGATTTTTCATATTGGTTATCGATAACCAATGGGAAAATCCTTGTAAATTTAATTTTCATCATGGTTATTATATAACTGATGTGAAAAATAAAATTACACATTTTTTCATATTGGTTATATGATAAATGGATTTAATATATGTCTCTTTCATGTAGGTTAGGTAATAATTGAGATTATATTACATTTAATAATTTATGAATCATTAGTTTGAATCATTTTCTCTTTATTTGGTCCCATGAATGCTGACTCTTTTCTCTCATGTGAATGACCTAACCCACATTTCAACATTCTGGTAGACACCAATCATATATTTCCATGTTTATACATTCCAGGGATTCATTGGACTCATTATTAATAATTATATTATATATCTTCTCATATCTCGATTAATACTTTCACATCAATCTTCTCTGTCAATCATTAAATGGAATGTAAGTCCTTACACTATGAATTTTGATCCCTTAGATGGAAATATCACATTAGCATCATCATAAACCACGTGTTTTATCATCTTAATTATTAATTTTTATAATTTTTTTATTGCATCTCTTGTAATCCTTACACATTTTTTATCCTCTTATTTTGTCATTAAATGGATTATTCCTTGTAAAATTGATTATCTACAATGATTTTTACATTTTCACAACATTGGTTTGATTGTGTTCCTTTTTTCATTTCATTTTAACCCTGGATTTTTGATGATAGAGGTTTATTTACCTATTCCATTACATCATCTATTGAAGAAGAAATCTGTTTTAATCCCTAGCTCTTCGAGTTAGTGAAAAAATAGTTTGGATACTAGATTAACATGTTTTCTTGTTTGGTTTGTTATATTTTTTTATAACTCGTATTAAAATTTAGAATCCACTTGTTTAAGAACTAAAAAAAACTCTTTCATATATGTTGACCATTTTATAATACAATTTTTCAAAGGATAATGACTCTCCTCCATGTCTATATTCCATATATTGTTTTATGGATATTAATGATTGTATTTTTATAATTTCAGTAGTTTGTATTCATTTTCAATCTCTATAATTTTTTGAAAGGAATATTATTATTAATTACATTCTCATGAATAAAGATTCATATTTAAATTATATATTATGCATATAATGTTTCCAATATTTGTTGTATATATTATAAATTCCAATTATATTCCCAATATTTAATAAATTACTAACTTTTTAATCATGTTTAATAATTTTTCATATTGTATTTTCTTATTATTCTTAAATGTTACTTCCCAATTCTGTTATAATGTAATTTTCATATTTACCAATACCCTTTAATGTTTCCTATTTTCCATATTATATAGATTCAAATGACACCACCCAAATTATTTTATAACTATGGATTGTGATTTTTTTTAAAATATATTTAATTCAATTTATTGATCTTATATTCAATATGGTAATCTAGAATGACTATGTTCTATATATAAAGGAAAATGAATTTTCTTTATGGGTGTTCTAAATATTGGAAATCAAGGAATAATGTGAATGAAAAATCATATTTTGATTTTGCAGTTACAAATAACCCTTCCAATGAATATTCATATCATCTGATAATTACTCATTTGAAATGATTATTTTCATATTCAAATGATTTAAAAATCATTGGTTGGCATATAGATGATCTGATATGTGTTCGAAAATTATTGTATCTATATGATTTTCCAATGTAGAAGAGAAATTTTCACTAGTTTCTTATGTTCGAAAATGATGATTGAAATCCATGATTTAAACTATTCATAGATGGAATGAATCAATATTAAATACAATGTAGAAAATATATTTCATGACTTGTTTTATTGAAAATTTCAACTTGTCTCTTAAATTTTGTATAAAAAAAATATGTCATCTTGAGAATTCTGATCTCTAGACCAAAACATCCAAAATATTATTTTAATGTTTTCTTATCAGTATCAATTAATGATTTGAATCTTTTAAGGGATGGAGGTATTATAGTGTATGAATATTATAAAATGGAATATTTTCACCTGAATGTAATGATTAGGTTAAGAATTAATTACTTCCCAAAATTTAAATATTCCATTTAATATAGTGTTATTGGGTATAAAGCTTGTCTAATTTATGAATAACAACCATCCTACTATTAAATGAATTTTTGGTGAAAAACCTTATACCTGGGTCAGCAAATGTATTTTTATATGAACCAGTCTTATATAAATTTAAAATATCCATTAAATTAATCAGCAGAATTTTATATTTCATCAAAAAATGTTATCCAGTCATCATTACTTTGAGAGGGTGAAATATTTTTACATGACATTTATAAAGACAAATAAATATGGTAATGATATAATTATATTGATGAAATGACCAATATTTTTTAAGTTACCATATTGAAGATATCATGAAGTAATGAATAACATTTTTTCCATGAGAATTGAGAAGAATATCTATGACAACATGATGGGAACATTATTAGATATAAAATAAATGATTAAAGATCAATTGAATATAATATCAAAATTACTCTCAATCAGAATAAGTTTTGAGTTCTATCCTAATATTGATGGATAGTGAACATTCCTTATCTCAAATTTTCATACATTTTAAAAGATGGTAAAAATATCTTTTTCAAGTATACTCATGATATCAATGAACTGCTTGGTTATTTTTCAAATGTAAAAAAATAATTTATTTAACAGATTTGAATTTGAAAGATATAAAATCTATTGATTTTCACGACATGATACAACAACTACTTGTTTCATTATATATAATATTTCATTTCTATGTAAGAAGAACTATCATAATGGTTTGTTGATTATTAAATTAAATTTCAATCAAGGTGACTATAATCATTGAACAATTTTGAGAATGAAGAATTTTCTGTAATTTTTCAATTTGGAATATATTTTACTCCATATTTATTGTATATCATGGTTCCTATAATGGTTCATTTTATAAAAGAAGTAATGATTTTCAGACCTATATATCTATATTTAACGTATCCATTTGAATGAATATAGAGATATTAAAGGGGTATGTTATGAATCCAAATAAACCTAAAACCTCCACTACTATGAAGTATGGTTATTATGAAGTTCATGATTTTTTTATAAGCTATGTTTCTGTTGTAGAGCACATTAGTTTTCCTACATCTCTTCATGAATGAGATAATTATGGGTGAAAGGTGATTTGGGGATTTAATTTAAAATCATTCATAGGGATATTTATTAAGAAGGTATATTTATACATCATGAATAACATAAATGATTCACAACCATATATAACATTCCATATGAATGTGTTCATAAAATTTTATGCAAAAAATATATATATTTGTATATTGAATGATCATTAAAAACTGATTTCCCTTGTGTAAACAGATAAATCATTGTATATTAGATGCATCAAAAACATTGTCTTGGTTAGTAGGTATTTAATGATTGAATTTGATTACACGGTTTTAGTATGTCATTAATTATTAAACATTTCATGTGAAATATTATGATAGTAGAAGTTCTATATAGAATATTATTGTTTTGGTGTTCCCATAAGAAATGCAGTTTTTGAGTGCTAAATTAAAAAATCCATTCTACACAGCAACAAAATACTATATAGTAGTTAACGATATTTGAGAGTTTAACTAAATTAAATTTCAAGCTGAAGTGTTTAACTATAAAATTTTACTAGTTAAAATATTGTCAAAAAAGATGAATGTGGAAGGACACTTGTTAATTTGAGAAAATAGGAAAACGCATCTAATATTTTAATCATGGAAACACCTGTAGAACAAATTTTCTATATTTCTGATCAAACTGATGTGAAGAGGAATTTTTTTTTCGAGGGTAAAAATAGTATTTTGGTGATGATATACTTGATGAATATTACAATTCTTGTGATATCCATACTTTCATGGAATAGTTAATAACTAATTTAATGAGAGAGTCATACACATGCTTGGATCTATAGGTAATGATAAAGAATAATGAATTTAGGAAACCAACCTTTTAGTACACTCCAAATACTACTAGTAACATAGTTTTATTTTTGTTTTACCTTTATTAATTTCATTTAATTTTAGACATTTTATTTTCTTTTCTTTTTGAAAACACATATTATATATAATAAATTTAATTTTTTATATATATTAGTTTCATTTATTAAATTTACCATTATTACCATTATATTTCTATTTTTATTTTTTTACTTTGTTGAAAAAAATTATTTTAAATCTAAAATATAAAATATAAAAAAAATTATTTTCTATAGTATATTCAAAAAAATTGGTGTAAAAGTGATTTATTATGTTAGAAAATTTTTACTATTCCAAAATCATTTTTGGATTGTTTTCATTTTTATGTAATTTTATCTCTCACATACATTATTAGAATTTCAGATAACTATAAGAGATATGAATAATACCGTTTCATTATTATTTTACAATACATTTTTCTATAATTTTTTATTCTTTATTTTCATATGTATGTAATAAGAGGATTTGTAAATTTTTTAACTAATTGTTTATTGCTTTCATTTTCAGGACAATGACATATCAGTCATTTGACCCACTACATACCTATAGAGATAATATTAGTCAGACCTTTGGGGAAGAATATACACACACTCATTTCGATTATCATCCTCATAATTATTTAGAAGAGACATCTAATTTCTAGGGGGAAAAGTGTTTGAGGGTAGGTAAATATTTGTTTTTGTATGTTATTGTTGGTAAACGTGGCATCCCACAATTACCAAAATTATGTTTTTCCTATATCTATGAACATATGATAATAATAGTTATTGATGATAATTTAATTCCAAGAGGACCAAATTAAAAACAATTAAATAATTTTATATATGTATAAGCTAAATGAAAAGTTATTATCTTATTTGATGATTGGAGATTTGATGACAAATTTAAAATATCTAAATTGTGGGAGGCCATCTTATAAACACTTTTTTATTATTTTTGTACTATAGATATTGTTATAGTAATGTAAAATTGTCACCTTTATAGAAAATGAAATATGATATACCAGATTATAATGTTTTCAAGAGGAAGTGATTATCATCGGCTTCAATGAGATGGAAGGATTTTAAATCAATTCTCAAATCAAATTTCATTTTTGCGCACAGAAAATATCATAATCAATTTGATATATATCAATTTATAAATGAATTTTTATTGTATCAATTTAATTATTTTTACAACAAGTATATGTTTTCATAATTTGAATGTTATATTTTAGAATTTTTTTTATTAATGACCATGTTAATGATTTATTTATTATTAATTTATAGAAATCTAGGTGATATCAGTAGAAGATCTAATATAGAATCTTATACCCTCATACCATATCTTTGGTGGGGTATATGTTATTCGTAGAATAAATTATAGTATGAATGATTAAGAAACTAAGAGATTATTATTCATGTTCTATAGAGGTTGTCCCCCAGTAGTCATGAAAATTTAAAGAGGTCTTATATGAGTAAATATGGAAAATGTTTTATAGAAGAGTTAAGGATTGTAGCTGAGCGTATTATAATATGTTATCATTATTTATATATTTATGTTAATCAATTCATTATATACTGTGATTATTTTTTTGAAATATTATATATAGGATTATCATGAAGGGAAGAGAACATAAGGGTTTTCTATAGCCAACGGTAGGTAGGATATTTTATATACATCATTGGGAAATCCTAGACAATGAGTCATGTAAAAGGATACCCTAAAGGTGTATTGATAAAAAATAATTTCAACATTATAAATTATATTAAATATAAGATATTTATAAAAAAATATAATATTTGAATGCATAAGTATAGGGTATTCATGTGATGTTGTGAGACAAGATCTAAGCATTTGTAGACAAGAAAAGACAATTTCAGAGTACTGATCTAAATCCTCCTCCTCTAATCTCAGATCCAAAACCTTAAACATATCGTACTAAAAAATATATTTATAGAAACCCCAATCCTTGTTACCCTCATATTATACCCTATCCTACATAGTTTCCATGTTAATGTGGGTTACATGTTGATGGTCCCAAAAGTATTGGTGCATATGGGATGAAATTTTATATCGGTTATACCATTCATCATCAATAGATTAGGATATGGAATATTATGGTACATGAACCAGATTATATAGATAGATAAATTATAATACCATATCCTATAGACCAGGTTAGTATAATTGGACAATTTGTCAACAATTTTTAGTTATTACATCTACACATGTCTGGTATATTATAATTTTGGTATGTATATGTCTAATTTTTTTTCATTTTTATATTATTATTTTTTCATTTAAATGAAATATATTTATTAATTTTTATTCATGAAAACATAAAAGGTAATGAAATACTATATAAATAAAAAAATTCAAGCTGTTATGAATTCAGATGCAATTTCTAATAGTCTTGATATATTGCCAATATATTCAAATTTGTTTTTGGATATTTATGAGATTCCCATTAGAGTTAGTGTTTGTCAGTTTGAAATTACAATGGAGATTTCAAAAGCCGATATCATGGATTTTTCAACTATAGATCATTTTGGAATCAACATAATGTAATTTTTATCCATGTATATTGGTTAACAAATCATTTCTATTCGTTTAATTTATTAAATTTTGTACTTATGTTTGTTTTTTATTTTTTATAATTATTAATTTTTTACACAACATGTCAGGAAATAGGTATATGGATTTATAGATAGATAATTTATTTCAACTATAGTGAGGATAATTACAGATGCAAAATAGATTAATTTATAATGCTAAAATATTTCAATCGTATGTAATTATAATATTTAGGATATTTCGTTATCTTTAAGGGAATGAAAAATATTTCACACAAAGAGTAATTTATCACATAAAATAATTACCACTCACATTAATTTATATATATATATTTGTGGACAGTATATGTTGGGAGTTTTTTGTTAAAGGGAGAAGACACTTTTCTAGATATGCACAATCCAAGGTGAAGTGCGAGAAATTTATATTGATGTATTGAAAACATAAGATTGAATTTTTTAATACATGTTTATATATCAATGACTTAAATTTATTTTATTCATATTATTTTGAAATATTTCATTGCATTTAAATAGAGATATGATAAGAATTAAGGGCACCAGTATTATATATTTAAAAACTAAGTGGAATTTTCATTTACAATTACTAAATTTCAGATATATAAACTAGAAATGTTATAATGAATTGATTATTATAAATTGTTTCTTCATCAACAAGTAGTAATATAATTTTGTTAATTTATTTTAAGATCTATTTATGAAATAATTTTAACTTGGATAGTGACAAAGTTACATAATGTTATGTTTCTTTATAAATGTTTCCATGATATTTCATTATTTATAATATAAATAATAGTTAAATGATTTAATTAAAATTTATAGATTTTTCATGACCCTCAAAATTATTGTCCACGATATTTGATTGACATAAAAATTAAATGGGTGAATCATTTCTTAATTTTAATTGGATTTTTGTTTATTTGTGTTTTTTATTATAAACTAGAACGTTAAAATAGAATCTGTCTTATTTTTTTGGTTATGTTATTTACTAGTTTTTTACATGTGTCTTATTGTGGATGGGATGAATAAAATTTAATTTTTTTCAAAAAAAAACTATTTTTTACATCAGCTGTGGAATAACTATACTAAAAAATCAATACAATCAAATCTTTACATCAATTATTTAATAACTAACTAGAAAGACAAGTTTTTAGTTCGATTGTGATATAATTGTTTTGAAAAATAAATACTATATGTTATTTTAGGTCTTTCATTACATATCTATCATGAATTATTCAATATAATTTAATGAATCTATAATGGGTTCTTTAAAATTAAGTTTAATGTTTTTCTTCTTAGGTGTAATAGAGTAACTGACCAAGGTCGTATCTCAAAGTGGAAAATAAATTAAAAATCATATTAAAGGTATTGTGATAATAAAATTAGAAAGAAAAAACACACTACTTAAAAATATTGGATGGGGGGTTAACATTTATAAATATAGAATATTTATGTTTGGAGAAGATATATTTTTTCAATATATAGTTTTCCTACTTATATTTGATTAATAAAACACAATGAGAAGATGTTATTTAGAAAACTATTTTTTAAAATTTCAATATATATAACTCTACATATTCATTCAATTATTAATCCTTATAATTTAAATTATTATACACTAATTATTACCCCTTAATTTTTTAACCCTTGTACCCAATGTGAATTAGCATAACCACCAAGATCAAATTAATTAAACCCTAGCCTTACATTGGAACATGAAATCACTAAACCCTTCATTTATTGAGGTTATATTTATATATTATGTTATGTGGTAAATTATGTAACATATACAATATATTAATGAAATTTAATTGAGTTAATGGGTTATATTTTAACTCCAAAAATAGATCCTATGTATTTTTTTTCACTAATTAAGATCGCACACTAAAAATTAACACATTACTCGACCTCTCTAGTTTGGTGTTAATTGTTAAATTTATTGATTGATTTCCATTAATTTATTAAATGAATTCATTGATAATATTATGTAAATTATACTATCTAATTTTTTCAAAATAATTAAATGAATAATGTATGAAGTAGATCAATTACTTAGAAAAATATTCTTCTATGGCTGGTGTAGTCATTACATAAATGAATCACATTCACAAAGGATTAGATATTGTATAACCAAATATAATTTATTATATAGTGTTAAAAACCAATAAAAAAATAATTGAAAAAGGAAATTAAAAATTATAAAATAAATGGAAGGGAAATAATGATTTTGTTTCTATAACAACAAATATGACAAAAACGAAGAAGACGATAAGAGCATTTTAGAGGAGATCCAATACTAATATCATCCTTAATAAAATAGTTATAGAATTAGAAAATAAAAGCTTCTATTTTTATCCCAATCATCTTTGTCATTTCTTGCACTTTCCAAATAATAAAAACACCAGTTTATAGAGTGGTGGGGTCCTAGGTTATAAGATGCATCAAGTGTGAATCCAGAAATTATCCCAAATATTTTAATCCAACATTGATATATTGTTTTGACTCCAAAATACATGAATCATCTATCCTTATAGATGGTTTATTTGTATGAAAATTATTCCTATAGCTTTTCTCCAAATCATGGGCAATTCCAAGCATGTGTGAAGAAGGCACATCCTAAATGGTGAAGTGATACCCTATATGGGGAGTTTAGTAGAGATTTGATTTCATGACATATTTACATCAATCAAATTAATAATATAACTCGGATGTTGTAAATGAAATTTGTAACTAGTTGAGTGATGCACACTTTTTCAACGTTTTAAATTCCAATAATTTATAGATAAATGTTTATGTTTGAAGTAATATTGGGAATTTTAATTGAAAAAAATGTAATTTTATTCAAATTTTTAAGTGAATGATTTAATCCAAAATAATATATAAATTAACATATTTAAAACAATTTAATGAAATTAAATAACAAATTATCAAAACAACATTCATAAAATGTGTTTTATCAACATCTCTTGCCTTACCCTTTCAGTCATGGGAAAAACTTCATATTGTGTAATCCAAAATAATTTCATTTGATATGCATGTTCATATTTCAGAATCCATATTTGAAATATAGGAAAAATTAGACTCTATTAATGATGTAATTATGAATATATTTAAAATAAATTGTCACAATAATTTTTCCAAAACAAAATCATATTATATTAATGAAAAAATTCCTAACGAGATAAGCCATGGGTCTACTATAAAACTAATTATCCACATGTGGGTCTGTGCCAACCATTTCATGTTTATATATCCACCCTATATTCAATATTTTTTATCATGTAAAACAATTACTCTTTCCTGTTTTATTTCACCAAACATGGTTTTCATTCATTTTCAATCAAAATTCTGGTCACAATCACTTAGAAATTAGCAAAATTAAATATCTAATCACCCCAAATTGACATACCCATGTTTATTATATATAATCAATCATGTAATTAAATATATATATATATATATATTGTAATTGTTTTTGAATTCTCATATTTTTTTTCATGAGGGCTTACAACTGTTTGATATGATGTGCATAACCATTAATAAATTTAGTAATGTAAAGAAACTAATGAGAAGATAAATGAATGTATGGATCGACCATTGATATAATATGGATTGTATTACCTGTATGGACTATATATTCAATTGAGTAGGATAAATTTCACAAGTCATGGTTTCAAAAAAAATGGGTTGATAAAATATTGCCACACTATTCCATGAACAAATATCAAAATGAATGGTGTCAAAATCTAAAAGGATTTATAATGACACAACTAATCATATCATAAAAAACATCCATTTTTATAAAAATTAAACCTTGATTATGAAATAATTCTCATTCTTATCATGCTTCTAAATAATTTTGAAAACAAGTATTTTCCTTATGTTCCACATGATATGTTTTCTTCTAATTTTTTAATTTTCTTTTTTTTAAAATTAATAGAAAACACACATGAAACACATAAAAAATTACAAAATAGCTACCCCAAAATTTTGTCCCCTCCCACATAGATAACATATTGTATTTAACTCTTTGTAAAATAATGAAATAATATGTCTACATAAAATCTACAATTTTAATAAAAGGAAAATAATATAGAAGTGAAAGTGTTAGGAAGGACCTACTATTCTAATGCGTTGATGGGGTCATGTAGTGTGATGAGAAAACTACATTAGTAGGATGTATTCCAATGATTATATTCCTACATTTCACATTGAATGTAATGCTCATACCAGTTTACTCTTATCAGATATCCACTACCCCATAAGGGAAACATTACATACAGTATAATTACATAACTATATGAAACCCAAATTATGGGGAATCAACATCAATCATGAAATATAGGGAAATACATTCTCACCTATATAAAACTGTCTTTTTTGGATCATTATATCAATAGATTCATTTGATCATTACATCAAGAGCCTTGAGTTTCTATATCATGAAAATCCAATATCCTCAAATTATTGAATTTGTAGCTTCCTTTTAATTCAATATTAGGACAAATCCACATTTCATTTATTATTTCCCAGTATTCCTGATGCTCAAATGCTATAGGGAGATGACATGATTCCCCAAAAATAATCCAAAATGGGGACATACTGATGGGAGTTTTGTATTACATCATATAATAAAAATGTGCATAATTCAATTTCTTGCTCCAATCCTTTTTATTCAGCTGCATATCTTTCTAAAAATTTCATTTAATTTCTTTATTTGAAACCTGATCCTAACCATTTGTTTGGTGGTGATATAGTGTTGATGTACTGTGTGTCACCCTATACTACTCAAGGATGGATTATTAATTTCAACTGAATAACTGTGTCCCTTGGTAACTTATGAAGGCATTTGGTACTCCAAAACTACAAATAAATATGTTCCTTGAATAAATCTACTACATCTGATATTCATTAGTCATGGTGGACTTTCTCTCCACCCATTTACTAAAATAATCAATAGAAATGATTATATAATAAACAAACAACTGATCATGGAAAACGAACCATAATATCAATGTACCAGAAATAAAAAATATCGCAAATAATATGGGTTTTTTGGGAATCATTTATCATTGAAATGTTTCTAGTTTGTTGGAAACCTGACTATTAGTTAAAAAACACATGAAAATCATAGAACAAACATTTCCAATATAATTCAGTGTCTATGAATTTCATTGCTGTCCATTATGTCCCAATGTGTGATCCCCATTAAAATTTCAAACCAAACTGTAAAACATAACAATCCTGATTATCTAGATCCTACCTCTTAATAACTTTATCACTACACATGTGGTAGAGGTATGGATCATCCCAATCATAAATACTTTACTCTTATTTTAATTTTGGGCATTGATGTTTCTTTAAATTTGCATGAATTTGAGAAGAAAAGAGGTGGTTTACTAAATCACCATTCCAAGGATGTATAATTAAGAGAGGATAATGATGATTATCCAAAAATTTATCCCCAATTGGTACATAGTTCAAGGTGATAACCTCTAATGTGTGAGTAATCCTACTCATGTGGTCTACCACCTTGTTTTCAGAACCCTTTTTGTAAATTATCTCAACATCGAATTCATGAAGAAGGAGTATCAATGCGATAAATCCACGATAGGAATATGAATTATTCAAGAGGTACCACCATCGGTCATAGTCAGAAAAAACTTCTTTAGATCTCATGATGTATGAATGGAATTTATCTAAAGAAAATATTTGGGCACAAATTTATTTTTTCATTGTAATTTAGTTTGGTTGGGCTGAATCCAATGTCCTTAAATAATAGTAAATCACATGTTAACATCCTTTCACCATATGATATAAGACAACAAAAACAACAAATATTGATGAATCACAAATAATATCAAATGGAAGGTCCCTCTGCGGGGGTTGTATGATCGGTCTAGTGATCATATTCATATTTTGAACATAAAATGATACACTATATAAATCATCAATAATTAAGTCAATATATTTTTTAAGAAATAAATATAATAGTAGATTGATGTTACTAAAATCTATGATGAATCACCAATAAAATCCAACAGCCACTATGAATGATCGAAAATCCCACATCCATGAAGGATATGGTAAGGATGAATTGATATCTACCTTGTATCTATCAACATCTATTCTATTTTTTGACACTACATGACCAAAGAAAATTACATGATCTACCATAAAATGAATGTTTTCAAATTTCAATGACAGATACATCTCAATCTTGTGATTGAAAAGCTTTCCTAATCTATGGATACATTCTTCCAATTAATATTCATAAAATATAAAATCATTCATAAATACCTCCATGAATTTTTCAATGAAATCTAAAAATAAAAATCACAATGCATCTCTAGAAGGTACATGTGGTATTAAAATGTCCAAATGGTATCCTTTGGTAATAAAATGTAATCAATGGAAATGTGAAAATTTTATTATCTTGATCCTCCAGAGGTATAAGAACCTAAAAATATCCAGAAAATCCATTTAAGAACCAATAGTGGGTATTCCAAGCTAGTCTCCCAAGCATTTGATCAGTAAGTAGGAGGGGTAAATAGTCTATGCGATTGGATTGATTTATTTTCCAACAATTAATATACACAAAACAACTATTTTTCATCCTCATTGGAAGTAACTCATCCGTATCATTTAAAACAATAGTAAAACCACTTTTATTAAGCACAACCTGAATATGACTTACCCAATAGGAAACTAAAATGGGATAAATTATTCCCTCATTGATAAAACGTTCAGATTACATTTTATTAACTTTTACAAGTGTTATAGTTATTCAACATTGTGGTTGTATAGTCAGTTAATCCTAATTATAAAATAGAATATTATTCATCAAAATGGAGGGGAAAATACTTGATATTTCAGCCAATGTCCACCCATCTCCCTAATGTTCTATCTCAAAATATTTGAACGTTTTTCAGCATGTTCAATATGGATATTTTTAGGAATGGTAATAGGTAATATCTCACCACTCAATATGTATGAGTATTTGAGGTTTGGTTACAATTGATTGAGTTCGAAGGAATGAGGGTGATACACGAATGTATATATTGAAGGAACTGAAATATGTGCACAATAAACATTAATACCAAAATATAAATAAAACAATATATGATAATACTCAAATATATCATAATAATCAATAACCATGACATAATAAGATTGAATAGGATTATAATGGGAATATAAATAAATATGAAAAATAAATCCATGGGTGGTTTGTTCTTTAGAATAGGTTGTGGAAGTATTTTTAGACATAAATCAACAACCAGTGCTCATAATCTCTCTATAAATAAGAAAATCAAAATACATGGGGTTTTTACATAGTCATCCACAATTAGATATAAAAATTTACAATGTTCCTAGGAGGGGTACCTCATGGAGTTCCTAAAATTAATATAAATACATCATCTATAAACTTCATGGAACGTGTAACGTCATGGACATTTATGACAAGTTTATTGGTTTTGCAGAAGGTCTTACAAAATATAATGGAATCATGGAAATTTACTAGAGCATAGACCATAGTATGCATGTATAAATATAATATATAGATTATGTCTCTTACCTGAACAAGTATATCTTCATGGAATCCCACCAGATATGGCATAACTCCATTTTCCAGCTACACTATATCTCTCTTATTGTTTAGAACCAACCAATAAAGAAGTAAATACATAGTGAGGAGTCAAATTTATTAATTATTACAAATCATATAAAGGATTATAAAATTTTAACTCCCTTATAGTGCATGGGATGATGAATTTCTCTATATCCTTTCACTTTATTGGAATTACATGATTTGGTTAGATTAGTGATAACACATTCCTTCCGTGAATAATCCTGTAATTTCTCTTGAACCATTTTCCATTTGTACAATTATATTTTATAATGTTGACATAGCTTAGTATTTCATAAATGTCCTCAATAAAATGGATGTCTATTATCATGCATTTGAATATAGAAAAAACAATTTTTTCTATCACCTCCTCATCCATCATCATGTTTTGAAAAACTCTATTTGTAATGGGATGGGTTTAAGAGGATCATATGAAATCTTTTTCTTACATTTTTCATTCTCCATAGTCTTATCATACATTGGTCATGAATGCGGCTTCTGTAGGGTTTAGGTGAATCTTAGTGGAATGATAGGAATGGATGTATCCGTTGTTTTTTTTTCAATACTCAATTTCATGGAATTTACCTTCCACTTGGGATTTTCAATATTTAATGAACTAATATTTTCATATTTTATACATTCTAGTTCATGGAGGGATGTTGAAAATTTGTACATTTATGTCTTCAACTACATTAACCCCAATCCTTGACTCTTCGTCAAATTCTATTGATTAAGAACAATTTGTTTCATAAGTTCATCAGTGTTATAATCTCCCTATGTTGGGTAATTCCATTGTTATTAAATTGTTGATGTTTTGGATTCAAATATCCTCTAAGTGTGTTGAAAATATTATTACAATTAAATGGGGACTATTAATATTACTGTAAAGGGGTCCTTTGTTGTTTTCCAGAGCCATACCTCATGTCTAATTGATTTTTCCACCATTGGCTATATGTTTGAGAAAAATAATCATACATATCCAAGGGATTTATATTCATTGCACTAGTTATGGTCTTCTAGGGAATAATACTACACAATCCTCTATCTATTGTATTTGGGGGAAATAGTTGTTTGGGTGGACTATTTTAGTGACAATTACAAATGGCATCGTAGGAGTACATTGGGATGTCGTTTGAGAAATATAAATCTACCTCACCATAGTGGTATATTCATCCAACATGGTATCAATTAAATGATTTTCAATAGAATAATGAATTACCTATTGCAGTCCTATAATTTGTGGAGTACCGTGATTTAAAAAAATTCATTGTGTTTTGTGGAATTTAGTCAATCAATGAACATGCAGGTACTGGTTTTATCTCGAGTAATGACTCTCCATCCACATCATCGACCATTCTCTTCTCCATAGGTGCGAGTACTTCATTTATGTGTTAGATAATGAGTTTCTTACATATTTTGTGAAGTGAGAAAATTTTACGCAACTTCTTAATTCACAACCATTATGGATACATTAAATCCCCTAGTTCCTTCTTGATCAATGAGATCTCTATTTGAATGGTATTGTTCCTTGATTCATGAAAATATCACTGTAATAAATTTCATTTCTAGTAGTACCAACATGTTACATCATCATGTTGAAAATAATACTATATGTGTTTTACACTTTCATCAAGTGAGAATGGCAATTCTATTTGATTGATTTTATATTCAGATACATTGCATAGTATAAGGGTTCACTGAACCACATTAAATTATTATATATATATATATATTGTGATCATTTCTAAATAGGTAATTTTTTTTTGAAGAAAATGTTTTAATATAATATTTAATTCGATGTCTTATTCAAGGTTTGGATATGTAATACAATTTTGTTGATAGTTAATATTGTGTTGAGAAAATTTCCAAATGGTTCTATTATGTTAATTGTTATGTATTACCTCTAATGGTTCTTGTTTAATGTTTAAATTATAATTTCTTATAATTTTAATGTTTTCAGATTGGAGTAATTCACCATCTAGTGGAATGATGAATCATCCCAAAGAGTGAGACTGTCTGATTTGATCCCTAAGGCAATATTCAATTCATGTTTGAGTTATAATAAATCCTTGGGATTGGTATGTTTCCTAAATAAAATATAGATTCAATGAATAAAAGTATATCATAATAATAATAATAGAATTTTGAGTTGATTGACCCATTAAAAAGAATAAAAAAATAAGAAAAGATAATTTGTGATATTGGAAAGGTAACATTAATAATGGATAAAACCAGTTTAATGAAATATAATATAAAAATACTCTAATTAGTTATATAATGAAATTTAATCCACTAAAATTATTCATATGTTAAAGGCTCTCTTGTGGGCGCTTTCAAATGATGTGTAACTTTTTACTTCGTAGGTGCGGTAGTTTGGATAACCAACTTCATCTCTAAAAGGAAGATATAAATTAATCGATTTTTTATAAGTATTATGAAAATATAAATATAATTGAAGAAACAAGGTACTTAAAAAGGATGAGGGGAGGTTTTATACCAGATTTAATGCTAGAATAATTAATATGGAATAAGGTTGTATTTTTTTCCTCTTGTTGTTTTTCAATGAAAATTTGAATAATAAGAAACAAAAAGAAAATTTATTTAGACAACTATTTTTGGAAATAATAATATATATAAATCTACCTATTAACTTAATTATTAATAATTATTGTTAAAATTAATCCATACTTAATTTTCCCCCTAATGTTTTAACCCCCAATACCCTATGAGAATTAATATAACCCCAATGATGAAATTAATTAATCTCCATGCTAGCTATAGAAACCGAAATCATAGAAAATTAATTTAGATGTTGTAATAAGGCTACATTATTGTTAGTGGTATATTATGGAACATATAAAATTTATGAATGAGGTCGAATTGAGTCAAAGGATTATATTTTAAATATTCAAATTTATCCCCTATTGTTTTGTGTCTCGAATTATGATCGTGCTCTCACAATTCACACCTTACTTGGGCTCAAATACTTTATGTCAATTTCTAAATTTCGTACAAAAATTCATTTAATTTACACAATCTATTTATGCATTATATTATTTAAATTATTTTATAATATTAATTAAAAAACATTAAATTAATAAGGAATGATGTAAATTGATTTCTAGAAAAACTAATCTTCCATTCTTGGTGTATTCATCATAAAAAATAAATTGAATTCAGTAGATTTTATAAATTATATAACCAAATAATGTCATTAATGTTGAGTTATATCCAACATAATTTAATAAATAAGAATAAAATGGAATATAAAAATAGAGATTCAATAAAAATAGTGTGTTTATTTCAAGAAAAACAATAGTAAAATAGTGATGTGGACGAGTAGAGAATTTTGTAAGAGATCCTACCTTGATACCATCCCTCCCACAATGGTTTATTTAAATGGAAAATAACCTTTCATATTCTTCCCCCAATCGTCTATGTTATTTCCTACCCTCCCAAATGAGAAAAATCCAATATATATAGTGGAAGGGAGGCTAGGTTATAAGAGGTTTCATGTGTGAATGGAGAAATTTTTTTAAATATTTTACGCCATATTTAACGCACTTTTTGAGCACCAAAACAAGTGGACAAGATATAATTATAGAAGGATTATTTTTGTGAAAATGGGTCATATATATTCTATTCATATTTGGGTCCAATACAAGCACATATAATGAATATAC
Organism: Viscum album; assembly: GCA_963277665.1. NCBI lineage: Eukaryota > Viridiplantae > Streptophyta > Magnoliopsida > Santalales > Viscaceae > Viscum > Viscum album. Next base: position 980,220,810 of record OY728161.1, read on the forward strand.
AAATCAAATGGTAATGTGATGTGAAATCTGGTGTGTCCAGTCCATATTTGGAATCATGACCTATTTACTCCAATCAAATACACGATATAGAGGGGTTGTCCTAAATGAATTTTTCATCCCATTTATTTAGGAAAACTTTTATATAATTTGAAAATTAAATAATACACAAAAATATATTTAAATTTAAAATACTAAAATTAATTGTAAAGGGAGAATCTGAAATTTTCATTAAATTTGAAAATTAATGATCAAATTAAAAATATTCAAAAAATTAATATATTTAACACAATATAAGGAAGTTAAATATTTTATTATAAATAAAATATTCATGAATTTTTTTATAATTTATTAATATTTCATGTTGTTAATTTCATAACTGATGTGAAGAACAAATTGACCGTGGGGGTCATCTTGGTTATAAAATAACCAATGATAAAAAAACCCAAAAAATAATTAACAATTACTATTTTAGTTAAAAAGTTACAGTATTATTTACAATGTCTCATTAAATAACTTAATTTTTTAAATGACATTAAAAATAAAAAATAAAACGTTAGAAATCCTTTTTAATAGTATTGAATGTTGGTAAATCTATTTGTGGGATGTGGGAACTATATTTTCCCTTTTCATCAATATATATTTAATAATTATATATTACAACATTATATTTATTCCCTTCAATATTGTTTTTTCTATAAGTGGTTTTAGAATTAATAAAATATATCTAGTATTGAGGTGTTCATGTGATGGAGTATGTCCAATTGGTATTAAACCACGTTGAATCATCTGTCTTCTTTTGTTTTAATTAATTCTCCATTTGTTCATTTTTTCCCACTATTATCATTGGTTTATAAATCAATCCTATAAATTAATTAATCTATGGAAACCTTCATTCATTTCATGATGTTTGGAAAATTTATGTATATTTGAGGTGGTTCACCACAACACATAAAATGAAGATGATTTGAAATTTATCAGTGAAAATACAACTAGTATAATGTTACTCCTTCTGTGGTATTAAATGTGTGAGTAATGTGTATGATACGAGGATCATATCTAAAAAACAATACAATTAAAAATTGTTTGTAACATATATATTCAAATGGGGGAACATATATTGCCAGTTGATAATATCCTTCATTATGTAACATATGACATACCAATGAGGTCATGTAATATTATGACCCATGTAATTTCATGATGAAAATATACACTAATATGTATGTAGACCAATTGAATGTTACTATACGTCAGGAAATCCACCAATTATACCAGAGTATTCCAAATTTTAATGTAGGTCTAATGTGGTATGTTTAGGATACTATACCATCATAATAGTGTAAATCAATAGAGGAAATAAAGAAAATAATATAATTCCAAACAAATATATTAGTTAAATGATATATAATAAAGTCCTGAAAAAATAAAAATAAACAATTCCATATTAAATAAATTGTTTAAAATAAATGTCACACAAAAAAACAACATGAAAAAAATACAAAAAGTTAATGTTAGGAAAAACTCTAAAAATGGCCAAAAGTCTTAGCCCAGTCCCAGATTCCCATGCTTCAGCCAAGCTTCCTGTGAAAAAAATTAGAATCTGCTCAGGTGTTGATGTTCCTTGGTGACCCAAGTTGAGTGTGAGTACTACATAAAAGGATACTACCAGTGGAACCGATATATATAAGCTTTCACATATATAAAGATCATAAATAAGTGCACATGGTATACTATCTAATGGTTTTAAAAAAACTTTTAGGAAAAAATATCTAATTCCATGGGATCACGATTAATCCTAAGGATTTCAATATATATATGATTTCAAATAGAAATAAATATTATGAAATCAAAAATATCAACAAAATAAAAACCATATGGATGTAAACATAGGTTATAAATAAATTTTACCAAGAAAATTGAAAAAATCCTCTAAAAAGAAAGCTATAATTTCATCAAATGTTCAAATATTAGATTATCATGTTAAAAACATTGTATCGGAGGCCTTCTAGGACTTTTTTACCAATAAAATATGGCACCTAGATTTCCTTAATAAAAATTACATACATTTCATCACATTTATTTATTGGAAATCTCATTGAGCCAAAACTGAAATCCATATCAGAAGTTATCATTTTTAATGTTCAATTCTTATTTTGAACTTATATTTTATGATTGATAAATTTATTATTTTTTTCTCCAAAATTTTATTAAATTTATTTTTATCAATAATAATTATATAATTTTTAATTAATATCAATTATAAATTATTTTTTAAATCCAAATTCACACTATATATTACATATTATGCGTAAATTTATAATTTTTATATTTAAAATAATATTGAATAAAATATATTATATCTATATGAATATATATATATATATATAAATATGAATGTTTTTAATATATAATTTTTTAGGGATTAAATATTTTATAATCACTAAAATAGTACTAATAAATATGGTTTTATACAATGCTGATAAAGGATGACCATTATTAGTGCTAAAAAGAGCATTGATAAATGGGATATTTTATCATCATCAAAAAATGTATCATTGATAATTGTTTTTTGCTAGATTTTATTAAATAAATCATTCTATCATTTACTTTTCAGCAATGATAAATGATATCAATAAATAAGTGTGATTCTTCATTAGTAACGATTGACTTGGATCCCTACCTTATCTAGTCTGATGAAATAATTACAATGGTTGGATAAACCAAATATTTTGGCATATTTAAGGGTTAAGGAAAATGACGATTCATTATAATTGTATATGTTTAACATCCATAAAAACAAAGTGATAATTTATAAGAAAAACCAATAAATCATAAAAATCTATGACAACTGATCAAATTATATGATGATTAAATAGTGATAAGGACATCAATATTCACATTGTAGAGTGTGAGTATGCATATAAGAATGAAAATATATTTAAATAAAATGACCTCATGAATTTCTATATTTATATGAATGTACACTACAAACGACTATACCCACCTTGCCTGAAAGTATTTTTTTCACGCCTCAACATAAACCATCATAATTTAAATGACCCACAATAATGTATCAAATTCCATTTTTAAAGATCCAAACCACATAATCTAGACCAAAATACATGTTGTTGATGGTTCCATACATACATAGATGTTTGGAGTAATTGATATCAGTGATGATAATGTCCGTGAAAGAAACAAAGAAGGTGATTTTGTGTTGTAAATTCTCCGGAAACATTTCTCAAATCTAATAAGGTTTCAATGTAAAAACATTGTCCTCTCATTCACTGGCTGGGAGAGTATCCTGAAGGTGTCCTTGGATGAATTGGATTTCAATTAGTGCATGTAGTCAAATGTATCACTACATTGAAAGATAACTGTAGAATTATAAAGTGGTAAGTTAGAAAAAAATGAGTATATTTGACATAGATTAATCCTAAGAAATATGAGAATGTTCATTCACTCAAGTAGATTCAAACTTCTTGTACTTATGTGAACCGATGATGCATCTCCTCTAAAAGCCCATCAAATGAATGTCTTCATGGTTTATTCCTAGTGGTGATACTGGAATGATAGACACTGTTCTACGTAGTAACTTCTTAGATTTGTGGTTAAATGAGGTTATGGAGGATAGAATTATGGGGGAATATATGTTTTTTATGGAGGATATTTACAAGGGAAAATAGATACATGCATAACTGCCGATCTCTAGTGGTGATCTCAACAACACAAATAGAGTAGAAACAAATTGTTATTTGTTTTATTAAATGGAATTCATATTACAACACACTCAACATTTCATTTTATTGAGCTACAAACAAACATGAAATTGGAATTAAAAATAGAGGAAAAAATGTATGATGTTTGGTTGAAGTAGGTGCTTCCCAAACCACTAGATCCACACATGTCAAGAAGAATTAACTAATATTTTTATTTAATCATTGATGAAGTAGAAATGTAGGATCCATAAAATAAATAGAAGAAATTATTATCGAACTACCCCTTAAAAATACTTTGTAATTTTAACCCATGAGTTTGAATCATATCCAAGTGGATTACTAACAACAATAATGAATTCACTATATGCATTTGATGTACAAAATTGAAAAGGGAATGGGAATGTAGATAACAAGATTATTGGAGGGAATCATAAGAAAAAATTAATATCGGAAGGAATAAAATTGGATAATATTTCTTATAATTGAAATTATTCCACTTTATAATCCTCATATATGGTTAGATTATTGTTCATGCAATCTTATACCTTGGTTTTTAGTTGTTTCAACTATCCCCCCTTACTGTGGGACTTCATCGTGACTCAGATATATGAGAAGCAGGTGCCACATTCCTCACCAAGGGAAATGAGAATGGGATTTGATGTTTTAGAAAACCAATAGAAGTAGATGATTTGTTGGATAATACATAAATATAGGTCTAAAATATTAGAAAGTTTTCTGCATCATATATAAACTCTAGTTCATTGATAGTTTTTCGTGTAGAAAATTTATTCATATTAGGGATATGAGACAAGGTAGAGAGAAAAAATCCATTTTGATCATTGGTGCCCATAGTGGAGTCAAAGATATCATCTATGAAATAATAGTCACTCTCTAGGAAGTTCATTTCATGAGATAGTGAATTTTTCCATTATTATAATGAATTATTCTAAATTGATTTTTTTTTCAGAATTGAATTGACATATTTTTTTCAAATTGACTTTATTTTATATGTTTTCCACAAACAAGTGAAAACAAAATTGTTCATAACAGAAATGAATAATTTTTTCATGGAAGAGGATGGGAGAGATGAAGCATCAGTTGGATTGGTTTTGAGAATTTATAGTGGATGATGTAAAAATGTCCAAATTATTTTTTGTAAATAATAGGGGAGAGGTGTTGAGGATAAAAGGGATGTGAGAGGGGTGGTAATAATTAGCCACTTGGGAAGATGTGTGGAATGAAGGGAAAATGTAAAGTAAACATTGACAATTAAAATTAAATTATTTTTGTTAAATAAATAATATGTCAAAACATGGTGGGAAAAAATCACATGCATGGATGTTGATTAGTATCAACTATTCATCATATTCATCTCTTGTGGAATATATTGGATTAATTTCACAAAGGATCTCAATGATCTCTCTTACCACAAGTTCGCATCAATGTATTTGATACTACTGAAGTAGATTTTTAGTAGTGAAATCATACATAGATCTCACAATCCCATATTCAATATCCATTTAATACCACAAATGTAGGAAATAGATAGTGTCAAAAAAATTGTGTGCAGATGCAGATCATTGGAGGTGATTTCTAAAACATAAATATATAAAAATCTTTTTGCGGAGTAATTCAATAACTAGAATTGATATTAAAATCCAAAAAAACATATCCTTTAATTGGGAGAAAAAATCAAATCAAATCAAATCAAGGAGAAAAGAGGAAAAATAAAGATGATTTTTGGTTGTAGAAGTTGGATCCCAACCCACCAAATCCACACACATTGAGAAACTGTCTCTGATATTGTAAAAATTTTATTTCTACATTATAATGGTCGGCACCATCCATGGAATAAATTATATTATCATCCAATTGTTTTTTATTAGGATCTATTTGATCTTCTTTCTAAGCTACAACATGTCACTATTGAGATGTTCCACTGGGTGCGGTCTAAGTAAAATGGGATCCCACCCATGATTACTAACTTATAATACTAATATCATTATCTTTATTTTGAATCATAATTTTTCCATAAAAATCATTCACAACTCCTACTGCCCATACAATATTAGGTGAGAAAATAAGTGGCACTCCAAATATTCTTATTCTATTCTAATAGAAAAAAAGTTTTTTGGGGTGGCATAATAGTTTCAACCAATGAAATTACTGGTGTAATTTTCCTTGATTTTTAATTGTGGATGTGATGGGGCATTCCATGGTGGATATGGTCGATGGAGAAAGTAGTGTGGTTGAAGACCATGAGGATTTTTCTGAACGTTTAGATTATATCCATAAAGAATGAGGGGTAAATTAGGATGAAGATTCATTCACTAATATAGAATTTCAAATTACTTGTCTATGATTTCATGTCCCTTCAAACATCATATATGTTTTCACAAATTAATGGTTGTTGATGATTCCTATTATTTGTGAAAACAATCTCAGACTAATTTTCTAAAACTGGAGTCAATTTATAGATGTATGACTATGTTATTGAGTGTCGATTGGGATAAGAATTAATATTTATACAATGATTACATATTTTCATGGATGATTCTATGAAAGAGTCTCTAATAATTAATGATCTTAATACTATTGTTGACTTGGTTAATATTAATTATTAATTATTAATTTTCTATATATATTTTATTCAATTCACTGACACCACATGGTCAATTTTATGGTTATGATAACACATAGTGCAACTCACATGTAAACATCCCAATAAATATTTTTGGGTACATTATATTTTTATTAAAATAAATCATTTTAATTGAAAGATAATTCTACAAATATAATGGTAAATCCATTTCACAATAGATTCAAGAACTAAATTGAAAATGTTGATAGTCAATATTAATTCAAACATGTAAATAATGATAATAATTATAGAAATAACAATAATTAATATTATATTAGATAATTTGAAATTATATTGTAACTGAAATGAATCACTCACCCTCTGCATGAGCTTGGTAAGGGGTGTAAAAATATTATTGGTTAGGCTTGACCATAAAATAATTAGGTAGGAAGGAACACTTTGGGAGAGCCTAAATATTTAACTTTCTCATCCAATGCATGACCTCAGGATGACAAAATTCATAGGGGATAGTTTGAGCTTGTTGTGTCGTGCCATCATCTTGGTCGATCGAACCATTAATATTAAAGTAAATTTTTTTTAAATAAATATTATTATATTTTTTCTATAAATTTATCTATAATTATATATGATAAAATTATATAAGGAATAACTATTAGACTATTTTTTCATGGAATATTCTATGGAGATATATTTAGGGGTTTGAATATCACAAAACCCATATTTTTCAAATAAATTTTGAGTTATTTCGAGCCCTTAGGGTGGGCTACCAGGTCTGAAATTTACGGAGGGTCATCAGGGTGTGCTTTTGGTTTGTATCATGATAAAATAAAGAGCACCACACCCTGTATAACCAACCCATTACTATCAGTTAAGATTTTTCAGTTCGGGCATGGGTCACTCTTTTTCAGGCCTTTCTCAGTCTGGCTTTGAGATGCCTTTCAGGATATCGAACAAGAATTACACACTTTAGAAAAAGTTGTATTTGTTTTAAATAATGCATCCACTGAAGGCTAAACTTCCATAAGGGGAATTGTTTTTTAGTATTTCAAAAAATTGGCATTGTGAAAGGTGAACCTCAATCATGCTTCTATAATCCATGTTTCAAATTAATTATTAAAAAAAATACATATTTTCTATTTTTATTCTCTTCATGAATATATATAATAATTAATTACAATCATAGTATGGAATACATAATTAATTAAATTATTATATAATAAATTATACATGATTAATTATTTAATATATTTATGATAATTTGTTATTATCAATTTAATTACAGTAAGTAGTATTTAATAATATATTTTATCATATAATAAATAATAATTATTAATTTTACCATATAATATTGATCACATATTTTATTAATAAATAATTTCATTTTTTGTTAATATATTAATAATATTTAATATATATATATATATAATTATTAAATAAATATGAATTAATATATTTATATTAATTGAGATGATTTTTTTTAATATATTAAGAGATATTATAATTATTAATTAATAATTATATTATTTATCTTCAATTAACTACATATAACTAAATACTATTAATAATTAGTAATTTAAAAATTAGAAGTTTTTAATATAATTAAAATTAATATTTTATTGATTAATGAAAATAATAATTATTAATTACAAATATTTTTATTAATTAAACAATTAATAATATGATAAATTATATATATTAATATAGTACTAATTACAGTAATAACATAAATATAAAAACAACCCTCACATGTAGTGGGATGGATATGGTATGATTGGTTGGGAGTAGTGGTCATAGGGTCAAGCACACAAATAAATTGATAATAATTGGTTGTGTCCAATGGGGACCGTTGTGTCCAATAATACAGATATAATAATAACATTCATAATTTAATTTATATGAAAATAATTAATAATATATAATATGATATTAATAATAACTAATTATACACATAACATATTTTTTAGTTATATATTAAATAATTCAACCACTAATGAAATCATATTTATTTAATATATTTTATATTATCAGGTATTACAAATATAATTAATATATATTATAGATAATAGTATTTCATTCCACATTTATAAAAAATCTAATTTATTTTTAATAATTATTATACTACAACTTATTTATTATGTTAACAAAATATATATTTTACTCTTAAATAAGGTACAACTGCTAATTTTAAAATCATATTAGTTCAATCTTTGTAAAAAAATTATTAATGGTAAATATATCACTATGATCTATGTGATTTTCTGAGATTCTCCTCAATCCCATAGTTAGGTGTATAGTTAATGTGATCAGGTCATGTCTACTCATGTTTATTCATTGACATGGACAATTCCAAATGTAATACCTTCTAATGTTTCAACCACATCATCCTATGTGATAGGTGGTGGATTGAAATGTCATGAACTGTCCTGATCGTCCATTCAATCCACTAGTTGAACAAACCTGTGGCATGGACCAAAAGGTGTTCTCTGCCTCCATGAGCGACATATAATGCCTGTGAATTAATGAAATCTATTTGGATTGATTTTCCAGTCAAATTATTAAAAATTATCATAAATAATTATAATAATCATCTATAAAAAACAACAAAAAAAGCAACTTGAGACAAGTATAAACCTCACATCCATATCTGAGTACCTAAATGATCATAAGGAAAGATAACAACATGAAATCCACAAATATATTCATTAAAAAAATAACCAATCGTGATGTCAATGACAACATGTTTCCCAATAGGCCACTTGCATTAGTAATCACCCCCAACATACTAGGAATTTCCATTACCCTAGTAAAAAAACAAGTCCTACATACACCCATTCATTGTATGTAGGGTGTGGGATCACTTACCAAATAAGATACCTTCATGTGATCCATACATATAGATTATTAGAAAAATTAAGATTCTAGTTTTCGATTATGGGAAAGAATTTAAGATCAAAACATGATTTAAACATTATAATAAATGTGAAGGAAGAAAGAATAACTGGTGAGTAGGTAGAACAAAAACATAAGAACCAAGGGAAATCCTTATGTAGCTAGTGTATGTTAGCACCTAGTATCCTTGAACTCTTACTGATCTATGTAAGTACATGAAGATACATTACAATACTCGATCCATAGCTATCACATCATCATTCATTTTGTGATTGTTATTGGATTATCCGAGTAGGGATGCGAATATCATGCCACACTGCCTCATCTTGTGTACTTTCCCATGGATTTCATCATATATATACAAGATTCCCTTGTTCTTTCTACTTTTTTATGTTATATAAATCACATTCCACATATTCAAAACCACTAAATGCTGATGAAAAACATTTCCATCCATTTACATACATTTAATGCTCACAAAATCACTTTCTAATTCACCCATTTAAACAAACAACATAATTTATAAAACCATTGAATTTAAACGAACGAAAATTGAAATATTCAAATAATGTAAGAACATGAAACTACCAATCTTTTTTCATTAATATACCATAAAATAGTTGAAAAGAATAGTATATGATGAGAGGGGACCCTATGTAAGAAATAATTATCCATACAACAGAGCCAATTCAATACAATATAGATTAGCCTATTTCTATGTCGTAAAAACCACTGGGCAGAATAAAACATAAGAAAGAAGTGATGAAAGACCAACAATATGGGATAAATGACAATTACAAAGAGTTTCATTGGTGATCATAAGTCTAGATACTCACAAAATTGAAGACACTAGTGTTATGGGTATTGGGTTTTGTGCACCTGGGGATAGTGAGGTTCAAGATTATGGAAAATGAAGGAAGAGGTTAAATTGGGAAGGGGTAATTTTGTAATTTTAAATAATTAATAAACAGGGAAGACCACACAGTTTTTCCACACAATACGCCAAATTGATCACCAAACAAGTGAGTGCCACAGGCACCACTATAAGAGGCTTCTTGATTCTATATATTTTATAGTTAACTATGTTGGTTCTTTAATGGAACATCCTAAAATCATATAATTTATTGAGTTTGGGTCATGGTTTCCCCGAACTATGTGCTAACCATTTTCTAGCCTCGTTCACCCAAAGAAATTAAAATTTTAAATCAGTAGAACAAGAAGTTATATGGTTGAAAAGAAAGACCAACTGTAAATAATAAATACCTGAAAATGGAACATTGGGACGTGAAATTAAGCCCCACCGTGTCACATTTTACCCTTAATATTTAAATCAATTATCTATATAGAGAGTAAGTGGGTCCATTTAACTTCTTCATAATAATTTAATTCACTTTTCTCATGTTACTGAATTCCATGTATCCATTGGACACAAACTATATGAATAGATTTCTCTCACAACTCCTACACATGTGAATCAAAAAAATTGAATTGGATGTTTGGTTCCATGTAAATTATCTTCTAGATTAATCTCATACACAATCAACACAGGATTATGGCACATATTATACCTTTTAGTCTTTTAGACCTTCGAAACACAATGAATCTACATGAGCTGGGAAAGAAATGTTAGTATTTAAGTATCTATTATAATCATCTCAGTAAGAGTGAATGGGTTTTATACCTTGGAGTGATCTTTCCTTGAATAAAAAGATGAGGACGTCCAAAATAATGTGTTATAATAAGAAAAAAATAGTCTTCCACTGATAATTTCAGGGCTGTATTCCAATGATCGTCCTAAAAAATAAGGAGATCATGAATTTTTTAAAATGATTCAGGATCATATAAATCTTACTTCTCTTTTGTTGAAAAATTCTTTTCCCCACTAAAAACATCTCTACCACTTACATCTAGAACAAAGTGGATATTAATGGATAACTATATAGATCATAAAATTGAGCCATCTTGAGTATGGATTGGTAACTATTGATCTAAGAAACATACACCAACCAAAAATTGTTATCCCATGAATCTCGTACATCTTACCTATAGTTGTGAATACTGTATTCTAAAATTGGATTTCTCTTCTCTCTGGCAATCCTTCTGGGTATAGTATGACATATAATGTTATACATGTTACCCCTTTTTTACTATTATATTCATTCCCAAAAATAAAAGGGAATGTTGGTTTCCCAATCCATATTAAAAGTTGATGACACACCATTCATCCTCATGATCTATTGAACATACTAATTTACATGTTCATCCACATTTCTTGTGTCCTAGGGAATGATAGATTTAGAAAATTTGGTCATACGTTGAATAAAAACCCAAATAGAAATCTTACCCTAGGGTGTATCAGGTAACCCAATGATAAAATCCACGAATAAGTAATCCCACATGATGTTATTAATGGGGAGATTCTGAAGCCAAACAATGGTCCTATTAAGATCATAAATTATTTTCTAACAATTATGACACTATGAAACAATGTTAGTGAGGTCATGTATCTTATCTATAAAACAAAAATGGTATAACACATTGTAAAACATCTTGGTTACACTAGGATAGATATTATTCTATGAACAACGAAAGTTCTGCATCACCACCATCCTCAAATTCATCAATCAAACATAATGGAAGATAAATAAATCACTACATAAGTAGACAATGACCCATAGTTAGGCATCTTCCCAAGATGATGAAATATGATCTAATGATGAAAAAATCATATTTTTCTACAGTTTTTATATTTTCTCAAAAATATGATGCATCCGGGGAATGGTAGAAAAAACGATCCCCAATTTCCCTTATTTGGCTTCATAGAGAATCATGAAAAAAAATCACCATATGGTTCCACTCACTACTGAACTCCTTCACAGTTTGAGTAAAAAAATTCCTAATTCGGTAATCAAATAATATATTCACTTTACATGGATTGTAGTCTAAGTTGATGTTTAATCCTGGAAGATAAACTATTCCCCATATCTTCTATATTGTAAAATATTTTAGGATTTAATATATATCAGGATATAAGGAATATAGTAATCAATATTCTTTTACCAAAAAAGATAATGGCATAAGAAGATGAGGGAATAAATCACAAGTATATGCACAAGGTCATGGGATGAGTATTATTACTTATGTGGCTTACATTGTATTCAACCAAATTACACCACACGGTCACCTTTCATAAGCACCAAACCCAAAAATGTACCTAAAACATCATTTTATACCACATAAACCTAACATACCACATGTAAGTTAATGACAGGGATTGATGTCAACCACCACATTATCTCATCATTAATTCATTAAATTAATTTATTTATGAAATAATTAAAAAATTTATTGTATATTCCATCATAGATCAGGAATGTGGTGAGAATTTTCTGAAAAATTCAATTTTATACCCTTTAATACTCAAAACATTCATAATTTAAAATACATTCCTCATGTCTTCTCATTACAACACATTTCTAAATTTCATTGGACCAATAAAAAACCCATGTTATGAAATAACATGAACAAAAAAACATGACATCAGAATACATCTTCTATATTTGGATAGTTTTTCATAAAATAATGGACCATCAATATTCCGATAATGAACATCAACTTTTTTCCGTGTTATTATTTTGAATTCAAGTAACCCAAAATTTCATCCCAAAGCAGTATTATAAAGGGTTTGAGGTATCTATGGAACACTATGAAAACTATGTGAGCATTTGTTAATCCAAACAAAATTTCCATGTAATGGAAATTCATATAGCTTATTTGGAAATATGTCTTGTGGCATAAAATTATCTCACCCTAACCTACTGATACCCATAATAAATTTCATTCATAGAAAATAATCATTCACCTTTGAGTTAATCAAATAGATCATCAATATGGGTATCCATTATTAATCATGATCATGAATCTATTATAATTATGATATTAAATTGAGAACAAATGGAATATATTATCCTTCCTGAAAAAATTTGTTGTATTTTCCCATAGAGATATTCCTAGATGAATGAATCCATTGGCCACCAAATATTCAATATGTATCATTAACTATATCAATTCAATGGGGTCTATATAATCTGAATGAAGGGATATTGGAAATGTACTTAGAACCAAATAAATGGTTTACTCTTGGACCCTTTCAGTGGTAAATTTAAATAAAACATTCTTGAACACTTTAGGAATCTCTTTAACCAAGGAATAAAACCTACACTGTAAAAACTCCCCATCAACATAAAGTGGTAGGGTAAATACTCGATAATATTTTTTAACAAAAACAAGAAGTATAGGTCCTAGTCATCATAACTATTGATCTCATTCTCCAAAAAAAATCATCTTCTCCAATCGGAGCTGTATGGTCACAAACCAATGTTTGAAATTGATTTTGTATTATTTTGATCATCATCTAATCCATTAATTTGATCACATGAACAATATATATCATTATGAAATGAAATTCCCATTTCATCTCAACTAATTTCATGGATACTACACAGGATGGTCATTGAAAACCCTAGTCATTCTATTATAAAATTGGTGTATCTAGCATTATTTCATATAGAAAAATCATGGATTGTATTTTCAACATATCCACAAGAAAAGATGATATTAATGAGTGTGATATACCAATATCAAATAATTAAATAATCATGGACAACATAATATGAATTGAAACTCTAACTGTCCCAAGGCCTTTATTAGATTTTTACAGTTCCTAATCCATAACATGGATGTGATACATTTGTTTATGAGACTGAGGTCTACTTTTAACCCACTTATCATATTTAGATGAATCCTCCGATAAGGGGATCTCTATATTCTACCATATCTACTATAATGAGACCCTATAAAAATGATGCATTATTAATAGAAGCAATTCCATTGGTATTTATAGAGGATTCCCGACTCTAAGAAGGAGGGAGACAACTATAAAAATATTACAGATGGCCACATATAAAAAAATTCATGCCTAGGGTAAGACATAACATGTGCAAAACATGTGATTAGGATTTACAAACTGATCACAAATAATAGTTTTTCCACAAATATCTACTAATGGGGGATGCTAGTGTGGATATACATAGCAACTACAACCATTTTCCCTTGGTCCTCCCACATATTCATCTTTTTCAAAGATCCATACCTACTTCAAATAGGTTGTGTGATCATCCCAGTATGAACATACAAATTTTCTTGGTCAATTTACAATATTAAATCCCAAATCCCCCTCAACATTAATATTATCTTTAGGTTGGAAGACATGAGATTAGATATCTATCCCCACAACCTTTTAAAACCATTATGTATTCATCTTATCACTAATTATCATCCAATGGTAAAACTGGGACAAATATGGATAGAATTTTTCATATTCCATCATGTAACAACCCCTTATTAAATGTAAAAGATCTAATGAGACTTAGGGATATTTTTTTTGGAAAACGCTTCTCAATGAATGTTTCCTTGGAATCCTTCCAACACATTTTCTAATACTACCCAACTAGATCCACACTATCCCACCACATATTCATGGGGTCCAAAAACATAAATGCAGATCACTTCATGTTAATAGATTCAAGTGATCAATCGAACCCAAATATCATCTACAAATTCTATAACCAATCATTATCTTCATAGGGTTTATTTATTTCCCTAATAGAAAGGGAAATATTCATGAGGGAATATTTATCCCAATCCGTATAAAGCCACATTTCCACATCACGTGCCTGAGTAGGGCCTAATCCCTATCCATAATCTAGGGATGAAACAACATTAACAACTTCCTCTGTGAGCATCTAATTAGAATGTGGGTTCAACAATGAATAATTCTCCCGAACCACCTCCAACTAATGTACACGAGGTCTTTGATGAGGAATATATCTACAAAAATAAAAAAAGGGAATATAAAATAAGAAATAAAAAATACCATTGGAATCTAGATGAACAACCACATAAAAATTCTCATAATCCATAATTTAAATCATAAATGAAACTACATAACCCTACCGTGGTTTCCATTCAAAGTCTACAGTATATACATGACACCCTATAGTGGATTCAATCAGATTTCATCAAAATCCCATGGTGAGGTAAGGTCCTTGAGAATGTGTATTTTCTAGACATCCAACAAAAATATAGAACCACAAAAAATGACAATCCAATCACATATATATCGATCGATTTCACAAATAAAAAGTCCCAATGAAAGGATAAACATTCTCTAATACTATTTTATCATGAAAAAATATGATATTGCATTCAAATCAACACCTGACATAGCTATTGGAATTTATAAAAGCGAGTTATTGATATATAATGGATATAAAATCGTGAATAGAAATTTAATATATCTTTTGGTAATAATTATTAAATCACATAACTCAACATTATCATAAACCATTATACCAATCCAAAATTAAAAGAAAAAATGAATCGTCCACAATTTTATAAGTTTCAGCAATATCCATGTTCTAAAATGGAATAATTGAGAAGTAACTAATCAATGAAACACAAATATCCACATTAAACATTGTAAAATAACTTATCATGCCCTTTCAAATAGCTATACCAAAGGGACACTAGCATGTGTACCCACCACCACGGTTTGATGCCTTGACATTATTTGAGTTAGAAATATTATGGTCTATATACACCCACTGGGTGAATATAGGGTTTCAAATCACATTACCAGTATGATCTAAAAAATGTTTCATTATTATCCATTATATAAAAAACTCTAGTGTTAATAGAAAATAAAAATTTAAGGACAAAACCATCTCTAATAATTAATAGAATTTTAAAGGAATCAATAATAACTAGTTTGAAGGTATAGAAAAATCATAATATACATTGTAAATCCAAATGTATATAGTATATTTGGGGATTTACTATCTTCTTAATATCACATTTCAAACATTGTGTGCATATATCAGTTCCCATAGTCGAGCCATAACTATCACAATTCATCACATAACAATTAATTTAGTTAGTATACTAGTGAATTCTTCAAAGGGTTGATAGTATGAATCCATGATACCTAATTCGGTGTACATTCCATAATCGTCGTACCAATATACCTAAAATTCCCATGTTCGTTTCCCCTAATTATCATGATATAAAAATCATCTTTTACACACACCAATTAACCAGATGCTATGAAATAATATTTCCAACCATTTCTAAATAGTAAATCTATTTTAATGAACTTACTCACACACTAAATCAATTTTCAAATAACCCATTTATATATGAAGATTTTTTATAAAAAAAATTAATTTATATGAATGAACATTTATGATTCAAATAAATGAATAAAATCAAAAAACCAACTATTATTCTTTAATTCAACAATAACTAATCATGAAGAACAAGACATGGAGTGAGGGGATCCTATAGATACATGAATAAACCATTAACATCAAGCTCTATAATATAAAATTTGGATTAAAATATTAATTTCACTTTACAACCACCATATATAAAGAAGATTTGTAATATTGGAGGAGATACAAAGAAGAGAGTACATGATATGCTTACTTGGATTTTACTAGAATAACCTTGGTTAAAATCCAACCAAATTTGACACCATGTTGGATAGGGGAAGGTGGACGGTGATCCTAAGGATAGTGGTGTTAGGAAGAGAGGAAAATGAGGGGTGATATTAGGTAAAATGTGTATGGGATTCTTAGGAATTTAAAATATATTAAAAACTATGAAAAACCCAGGGGTTGGTTGCATTGTTATCTAAGTCATGCATCAACTGTGTAGATGACACTACCTCTACTAGAAAAATCCAAATTATTTGGTCACATGGTTTTTCAAATCATTCACCTAATAATTCAAGTGATATATTACAATTTCAATATATCATGTGGAATTACGAGGATGGTGTGTGGTTTCCCATAACCATGTGGCAACCATCAACCAACAACTGTCTCCCCAAAAATATTTATTTTTAAATGAAAATCCCCATTATATTTATAGAAGAAAATAAATAACAAACACAAAAATGAAATACATAAAAATGGAACTCTAGGTGTGACATCAAAATTCTCCTCACCCATAACCTATCATGTCTAGAAGGATAGTGGATTTTGTCTAGAAATCTCTCCAACATGGGAAGAAGATGGATTTTTCGTATTGGGTATCTAATCAATGAGAAAAAATATAGACTCAAAATCATTTTAATTTCCCTCTATCACGACATCATAATATAAATAACTACGAGACAATGTTGTAAAATTACTATCATATTCATAATGGACCTCTATATGGATAACCCATGTATTTGAATATTTTTTGAAACGAAGTGGAAAAACATCTAGTGTATAATGTTGGACATCCACATCATGTGACACATAATCAAGTTCTGCACCTATACCAGGCTTATGGGATTGTGGAAAATCCACATGAGGTTCACACCCTCAACATTTTCTGACACATAAAAAAAATATTATGATAAGTCTCATTAATGGAAATAATTATTTCTAACACTACATGGTGACAATAGGCTGGTCAAATTTTCCTCCCACTACGAGATCATATATGTGAATTATGTGTGTGAAACAATCATCACACATAAAAACATTAAAGAGTTAACAAAATTTATTAAAAAATAATTTAAAAATTTAGAATCATTATTAGAATTTTTTGATATCTGCACCCAATTATTTAAGATATAATATTGAGGTCTTGTTGTACTAGAGAGCATGTATTATCTTGCACCCATAAACCACTAAATGGTACCCATACTAGGGGAACACTCCTGTACCTTAGGAATTCCTCCCCATATTATAGTGGATTACAATAATAAGTGGAGTTCTATTAATTAATTATGGGAATAAAATCCCCATATATCAATTTAAATAAATAATAGATATAAAAATTATCACATATAAACATTAATATAATGCAATAAAACGACATTATGTAAAGTACTAAAAAATAATTTAAGTCATCCATTACATAACAAATTAATTATATACCATAAATTTCATACAGTCGTATATAAATCCATAACATTTGAAAAAATAAATCATGGTAAAACCCTAAACACAGTCATATTCCCTAAAATGATACCTGATTCCCATGCTTTTTCCATGCTTCCCATGCTGAGACCTACAAAAAAAGCATCTTCTTATACTAAAGATTCATGGAATCCCAAGTATGGTGCAAGAACAACTCAATAGGCTATCACTAAAGGAATCCCTAAATATAACAAATAGGTTAAATACAGTACATACTAAATTTCTCAAGGCATATCTGGTTACTATTTTATAATAATATTAAAAAGATGAAAAACAACCCTCGATACCATTGATTCATAGTGAAACTTGAGTACGGGTATATATATGTAAATTATTTATGAAAAATAACATTTAAATATGAAAATTAATAAAATTTTAGAACCATAGAATCCCAATAATTTAATCCTTGGGGAAAAAATTTGTCCTCGTAGAAAATAAAGGAAAAATACTATAAACAAAGTTGACATTTCATCTAATGCTTAAAAATTAGGGTATCCAGTCAAAAATTTAAATTTTAGAGACATTAAAAAATAAAAAAAATATGTTTCCTAAATAAATATTCATAGACCTCATTACAGGCTTTGATTATCATTTTGTATATCCAAAACAAACACTAAGATCAAAAGCGGTGGTTGTTTGAGGTTCAAGATATATTTACACCATGTGTTTACTAATATATTCTATCAAGAAAAAATTATTAAATGTTTTTCACTCAATACAAATTTGTCAATTTTTAATAAATATTAATATTTTATTATATTATAAATCATATTTCACTAAATCTATTCCATTAAAAGTATAATCACATATATATTATTATATTAATTATATTTAAGAAAATATATTATATCTCTATCAATGTAATTATATTTATATATTAAAAAATTATTTTTATACCATACATTTATATTGGAAAATTACACATTTATGAATATTAAAAATGGGTTGATATAGATGTTTTTAACAATTCAAATATGTTGAGTCCCTTAACAATGTAAAAAAACATTGATAATTGGGATATTTTATCAATGTTTATAATAGAACAATTTATTATTAATTTTTATATATCTCTGGTAAAATCATAGACTTTATCAGTTCCTAAAAAATAAATGATATATCTTTTCTTTTAGAAGTACAGATAATTGTACCTTTTATCATAACATTTAGCTAGCACTGAAAATTGTTAGCACTAAAAATGACCAATTCTGTAGTAGTGTAAATTGATATTTAACCTTACCATATCTAGTGTAATGTTATAATTCTATTATTTAGATAAAAAATGTTTGAGCATTTGTATGTGTTTGGAAAATTATGATTCATTTTAAATTTAGACTTATTAAATCCACAAATAATATCTAATAATTTGAAAAATAAACCAATGATACCTAACAATGTATTTGAAACATTACCATTTAAGGATTCTTAAATACCACCTTTGACATTAAATATCATTTTGAGGAATGTGAGGAAGAGTATATAATGGAAAATTAATTGAATGAAAATAAACCCAAATAGATTCTGTATAGTTGTGAATGTACACAACATGCCACCATTGAAAACTTCACCTATATTATTAGTTCACATCTCCACACAAACCACAATAATGTAATTGATCAATTATTATTTAATGGTTTTAATTCTTGAAGTGGCTAAGAAAAATGTCTGGAACCCAAAAATTGATTATTATAATGAATCCATGCCTGGAATATTTGGAATCATTGATATCATTGATGTGAATACCCATGAAGTTAGAATAGGAAGGTATATTTAGGGTTATATAAACTCTGGAATCACTACATAATGCTTATGATGTTCCAAAGTAAAAATACTACAATCATTCAATGAAGGGGAGATATCCTGAATTTTCCATTATCAAATTGAATTTCAATTCGAGCAGGATGTAACATGTCTCTGCCTTTAAAACATGATGTGTTTTCTATTACATTGTTTCAATATAGTAAAGTTATTATTAATATTATTGTGAAACATATATACTATATGTTATTTTATGATTCCCCTATATACTAGTGGAAATTATATTTTCTAATTAATTTTTCTCAATTTTCCATATGGTGAATTCTATTACTAGTTTTATTTTACTTAGTAACCGCATGAACCCAAAAAATTGATCATGATTTATCCGGTTACCATACAATCTACCAGATAAGTTTATTCACCATTGGTTTGAACTATTTTTTCATGCTACTTCATATTGGGTTCCCCCATGTGTCCCTTCCAACTATGCCACTCATGGTTTCTCGAACTGCCTGTTACATCTGGGCCATCCACGTGAAATTTATCCTGTGTCATCTCCTATCACCACTAAATGATTTCTAGATTTCAGTTACTATGTCCATAGTATTAATTCAATCATCCCTGAAATAATTTAATTATTGATTCTTTATGTTGGTTTTTAGTTACATTTCATGGAGGGAACCCCACAATTTTTTGGGATATTTTGATAGAAAGGTGCATATATGCGGTCCTAGTTCTTGATTGTTGTCCCTTGGTGCTCAATGCCTTATTATTGTACACCAAGACATCTCATCTGATGGGGAATTAGTGGAGATATCATCTATGAATTAGATCTTGTTAACCATTTCAAAAAGCATTGCTACTATGGTTTAACATCATCAATCAAAATAATATTTCGGTATAGAAATATGTCCCTTAATTCGGAATCCTTTTCATTTCCCAATATTGTTTCATTTATGTTATTTTTTTTCTTGATTCCCCGTGGAGTCAATTGTGCTAAATCCACATGATAGTGTTCAACATATCCACTTGTTTTAACAAGACCGTCATCATATGGTCATTTATCTTATTCTTTTAATATATTGTAATAAATCTGTAATTTCATGTTTTGGTTCATTAATTTAAATATTGGTTGATTTTTTTCCCTCAATTCACATAGGATCAAATAAATCTCAATCAAGATATTTTTTTTTGTTGTTTCCTATTTTTCTTTTCTATTAAAATTAGATCATTCATAGTGTTTGTTGATTTAAATTTATTGTTTATTTTTTTCAAATTAACATTGTAGACATATGAAAGAATATAGTAGTTCATGTCCACTATTTGGGATAAAAACATCAATTAGGGCCAAAATAATTGGTATCAGGGCCTTTCTAATGTGTATAGAATGGGTTTAAAAATGATTGAGATAGAAAAATATGAGGGTGAAAATGATTTTATTTTTTGTATAATTAAATGGAATTCTCTGTCAAATCTCAATGAGATGATTAATAATTTTTTATGTTTTTTGAAAAAGGTCACCACTACATCCCCATATTAAAAGAGAACTACTATGTTCGCTGATATTATTGATGATGTTATTAGAAAATATTTGGAATTATTTTTATTAAATTAGTTGGCAATGATTCTGGGGAAGTATCTTTCGATTCTTCTTCAGATCGTATCTAGTCTAAATCCTAACCCATGTAAATAACTAAATCTTATGTTTGATTTTTCTTTTATAATTTGAAACTCTATTATTTTTAGAGGAACTCTATAACTACAAACCTAAATACATGTTTATTATTTTAAAACAGTTATATTAGTCATTTTCAATATAGATGCTACAATATTTGATGTTTATTGAGAAATAATACTTTTAAAATCATTAGATGCGTCTTACAATTCTATTAAGGAATCATCAATGTGTGGTTTGGATTATTTATCACATTATGAGGATACATAAGCCCTATTTTCCAAGAGAATTCATAATAAAGGAACTATTAAGAATGTGGTTTAAGGAATAATCCAATGAGTTAGAAATGAACATATATATAAGCATAGAGATAAGAATCAGTATAGGGAAAAATAGTCTATGTCCAATAATAGAGAACACACTAATAAGGGTTTAAAATATTTTCATTCTAAACAACTTTGACATTTGAAATGATACATTCCTAATAAAATAAATGAAAATAATGTGAATAACAATTTTCATAATTTCTTAATTCAGAAAGACATAAATACTACTAATGTGTTGGTTTTTAGTGATCATCCTACTTATGAGGAATGGATCAAGGATTTAGGATGTTTATTCCATATGGGTCGGAATAGTTAGTCCTTTACATAAATAACATATATTGAGTAGGGTTATGTTCACCTATTTTTTAATAAGTGTTTTTTCTTTATAGGTATATGTTTTTTTCATTATAACATTACATTGGGATGGATGAAACACTTATAGAGGTTACGAGGTTACCCAAACATAAAAGAAACCTTGTTTATTGTGGAATTTTTGACCAGAAGTGTTATACCTTTAAATATTTTTATATTTGTATCAGAATATCCAATGAATCTATTATTGTAAGAAAAAGGAAAATTTGAAACGGGTTGTATATCTTAAATGGCATGACTCAATTGAAATAAATATATGTTTTTGGGAGTTTGTCATTTGGAGATACCACCTTATAGAATGAAATAATAATCATATTTGTGTTCTGAAGCTGAAGCAGAGGAGGGTGACATTAAAGGTCACTAGTTAACCAAAGATAGAGCTACGTAGATTATTAGACCCCATTCTCAGATTAACCACACTAAAATGTTTTCGTATGTCTATAACTATGTGGAAGACATGTATAATTATGATTTAAAAATATAAATGAAAGTCGAAAAGTGTAATAAATGTTTCTGTGGTTGGATTCTAGGACTGATAAAATTAATTCTGTTCTTAAGAATAATATCATGACAATAGTAACTAAACCTCTAATATAATATGGGAAATTTCATAGATGAAGTTTTAAGAAGAAGGATATAACACAAGGGATTTAAAAATAAAATATAAAGACCAATTAGTATCTATGTGACATCATTAATGTAAATGGGTCCACTTTGGTGATATCACCCACCCCCTAATGTTTTTTGGCATTCATCAATTCATGTAATTATTTATTTTTAGGATAAAAATGATTTCCAAATAGAAATGTTAGATTCAAACAAAATATTTCTACATGTGAAATTGGAAGAAACCATTTACATGATACCTCCTGAAGGCTTCTCAAAAAAATTTAAATTCAATCAAGTTTTAATTTTATAAAATTATTTTCCTTGTCTAATACAGTATTGAAGTCAATAGTACAAATTTTTTCATATATTATATTTGAAAAATATTTATGTACAACGAAATTCCATGAACATGTTTATTAAAAGAATTTTATTTATGATTTGATTTAGCTGATTTTATATGTTAATATCATGGTAATTATTTCTAAATACGTGATTTTCATATTCCATATGAATATCCAATTGAAATCATCCATAAAAAATAATGACTTGGGAAATAAAAAAGAAATTTTATGAATGAAACTAATTATACATATAGGATATAATTTTTTTTTTTAATTTTATGCTTTTGCAATAAGTGTCTTGAACTTGTATATATTTGATAAGATGAGACCATTATAAATACCCATGGTCCAACAATATATGTTTTCACTGAACTAGTCCCACATAAGATATAATAATATTTATTTCTTGATAAAGATCTATTATAGTAAAAATGGTGGTAGTCTTATGTATTCAATGGTTTATTATTGCAATGATATTTTATTTTCATTATTTACTCTGAGTAGGTATATGAGAAAACATGGGAAAATACTATGTCATACTCTGAAATGAGTTCTCAGTTATGTTTCAATGTACTATCGTTCCCCCATTCATTTTCGAGAAAATGCTATCATTGATGATGACAATATAGTATTTGTTGATAATGACTATGATAATTATATTGATGTTTGTATATCAATTATTGTTTAATCCTTACTTTATTATGGTGGTATGATTTCTTGGAAATGTTACAAGAAATTTGTAGTTTCTCTATCCACCAATATGGCAGAGAATATCTCATGGTAATAAATCATTAAAGAATATATTAGGATGAAATGTCGTATTTATGAGTTGACAATATCTACTTCTAGAGTAGTTTTACACTATAATAATAAATCTGAAATTAATCTGCCTAAGAACTATATTTTCCACGGTAGATTGAACTATATTGACATTACAATTCACATTTTTTGTGACATAATTGTGTAATGGATAATTTTTTATTTTCTTTATTAGTTGACTAAACCTATATCATTGGTCAAGAATAATCCAACATCTGTCCGAGATCTAAGATGTGTTTATTCGCATCAAGATTGACCATTTACACACCTCAATTCTATTGGTATGCCTGTGTGTTTTCCTTTTAGTAATTCCTCTTTTGGTTACCTAAACTGCTTGTTTCATCTGATACTAGTGTGGAAAACAATGGAACTCATGGAACACTATTCACCATAGCAGAATGAGGTCATTGAACAATGATACCTGATTGTGGTTTACATTGATCAATGAAATATAAAGGAAAATATCCTTCCCATGATATTATTGTGTGAGTTTGTCACCACTAGTATCTTCATCCTCAACTGAGCGCAGAAACAAATCTTGGACGACCCCACGTTGTACAAACCTTGGAATGGAAAATGTCAAGTGGTTCAAATTATCCAAACTGTGGGATGTGTTTAACATTTCAAGATCATGAAGTCCCACATTAATAATATAGATGACCAGAGTAAGAAAATTATCTTCATCAGGATTGATTTCAATCAAGGGCATACCATGTGTATGATTCCGTCACCATGTGCATGTACCAAAAACCAAATTTCATATTTGATGTGGTGGAGTAGTGTTACTATTGTTCTCATGATTACCAATTATTGTTGAGTAGTAAGTATCCATGCAGCATATAACTCCAAAAAATTATACAAGGGATGAAAGAAGATGTATATTCTATTGAAGACCTTATATCATAACCCACACACAATAGATCATGATCTGTAGAAATGAAAACATCAAACATGGTCATGTTTATACCCATACAATAATATGTAGTGAAGATCACCTAGTTTCATAAAACATGGTGAAATAAAAAGACATCTATCCTAATGATTCCATACATTAGTTCTGCACCATAGAAAAAATCATTGGGGCCAAACCCCCACATATATTTGAACTTTTCACGCTCAAACCTGGAGATCATAATTTTACTATAGCCTATTAGCCAACCACTTTTGGACATGTAGAATAGTACAAATATTGGCACAACGGAAGGAATGATGAAATAATGTTTATGGGTGAGAATGATATATTGGAGATCACTAATCTCCTCATTGGACATCATCCAGTTGTGATCAAGTGGTTCATCATGGTGATACTCAATGAGAATGGAACAATAGTTAATAAAAATATTAGGGTCATTACAATAGTATATGTTCAGAATAAAGGGATCAACATTGAGGAGACATTTTCCTTAGTTTCATTCTTGGAATAGATTCGGCTCCTCATGGTAGTGGTGGCACAAGATGTGTGGGAGGTCCATCAGATGGATGTAAAATCATCATTCCAAATTTGCTTCCTCCAATAGGAGTTATACATCAATAAATAAATGTAGATTAATCATACAATCCCATGTTTACAAGGTGCTTTGACACTAGAAATCACTCAATGGCCTTCTCTAAGGACCGAGATCATAGAATACCAAGTTTGACACTAGCCTTCTAATTGATGGGTATCACAAGAGAGGCTCTAATAATGATATTAAAACTCCTAGAAGTGGAAAATTTCATATAATTGTAAAGTTGTTAAAATAATATGTGATCATTACCCGCATTGATGTCACTACATCAGCATAGTTCCATACCAGGATAAAGAATCTCTTTTGGTTTAGCGACATTGGATTTCTCTCCTACTAACTCATCATCAATGTGTACCAAGTGTCAAGTGTCATTTACCTATTTCAATATTACTATGTTACTAGACTGTTATAGATGAGATTAATGGGATAGTGAAACCCCATTCAAGTGTTGATCGAGGTCTACTTCAAGGTGAGCATGTCTAGCACCAACCCATTGGTTGATGCCAATATGTACCTGAGCATCATCGACAGACTTTGGTACCATTTTTATACACTAATAAACATTAACTATGCAGTAGGTTATGTAAGATAGTTTATGGAGGAACCACTTGATGTTCACTTAGCCACAACAAAGCACATATTGTACTACATCATCATGACACACAACTATGGTTTCCAATAAACTAGGTAGGTAAATAGTTGGTTGATTCTATTGTTATTTAGAGATAAAACAATTTTTGTGACATTGGTGAACAAAATTACACCACTAGGGTGTTCTTATCCCATTGAGACACACACATACCTTGTAAATACTATAAGAAATACGATGTGGTTTTTTCTTCATGTGAAGCATAGTAAATTTCCTTAATGACTATAGCATGCTAAGTCATCATGTTGGATCTATTGTTAGGTGAATGTTTGTGCAATGGCCTCAGTGCACTAGTGCGTAATGTGGAAAAAAACTCCAAAATTGACATAAGTCATAATCCAATCCTTTTTTATTAGAGAAATCGCATTCACACCTGATTCCATTTCATTTAGGAGGGTGTTGATGGTGGAAAAATCATTCTCAAGCATACTCACACCAATGAACATCTTGCATCCATTCTCAAGAAGTCACATTGGTGTCCATGGTTTTAGGAGCCCCTCAGAAGATTGGAATTACTGAGATCTAATAAATGTGGTAGAAGTCAAGGGTTGACAGTTGACTAATTTCAATAATGGATATTAATTCCAAAATTATCATCCCCCCCAAATTTGTCTAATCCCACATTTATGGCTCAACATGATTTGAACATATTTATGATCCATTTAGTAATAATTACATTGGAAATACAACTTTATAATTTTTTGATTCTATAATGAAATGAAATATATTACATAATGTCATCAAACATGGTCGTGTTCCAATTATATCTTGTGTTCTAGCATTTTTATTCCTTCAACCATGAAATTGTTTTGTATTTCGTGTGTGTTGATCAGTTAAAAGTTTCCAACATTATGGACCAACTCGATAGTCCCCAATATATGAGATTCCATATCACCATATCCCAGAACCGCATACTCTGATCTATATAACCTATAATCATTCCATTAATAAACTAAATTGATAAAAGGATTTAATTCTTCTCATAACTAATAGTCATTATTAAGTGTAATTCATTTTTAATGTCTTGATCATGGGAACTCTACCCATGTTTATCAATGAATAAAACCATAGAAAAAGAAGGACATAAATTTAAACAACAGATAGTATACTCCAGACCACATAACTCATTCCTTACTACTCGTCATGAAATTTCTCAGTTGTTTTTGACATTTTGGTATGTGTTTAACTCCTCATATGCCACAAATTCAAATTTTTATGTTATCCTCTATAACCCTCATCGACGTACAAATTAGATTGACTATGTAATCACCCTCTATCCATACAATTTTTCATTCCCTAGTGAGGGTTACAACTACTCTAAACGAAGACCCCCATCTTCTATTAATGAAAGCCCTCTTCAAACCAACATCAGTCCGCTACAGTTACCAGGATGATAACTTATTAATCATCCCTGGTGTACACACCAATACTGCACGAACAATGTACTAAATACTGAATCACACCACCTAAGTGAATTTTTCTCCATGAATTAATTTAAGATCAATTGTTTCATGTTCCTACACAACCAATTAGGTAGACATAAATGAACTACAATAAGCCTTTTTTTGAAAAGTATCCCCACACACCCATGACACTAGATATGATAATCATGCATTATGGTATCCTTATGAAAAATCACCCTTGACTCTTTTCTAAACTAAATTATTCTTATTGATAAAAACAAAATCCATTCACATGACCACTAAAAACTCAAGATTCATTTTGAAGACCAACTAGGATTCATTTATTCTTTTACTAAACTATTAATGGAATATAATAAAATGAGTGGGGCATAAAACTTACATATGTTTCCATTGAAAACTGTAAGCATAATAGAAGTGAAAAAACATAATGTTTGTTTGATTTAGAGTGCATCAAGAATTTAAAAAATAATCCCTCCATACCCATTTAATGGGTCTTATTATTCATAGGCAATGAATTATTGATTCACCCTACTGTCACATAGTATAACCCTCTGAAAAAAATATTATTATGGAACATCATTTCCATAAATATACATATCCACGTACCTCCAGTGATTTGGTTTCTAAAAATGTGACAAACCACACCTTACTAGTTCTTGGTAAACCACCCATGATTCTCATCAATCAATCCACAAAAACCCACAGTATGTAGTTAACATAGGTGGACATTCTAATGATACTACTCCTCCTGAAAATAGGCAAATGACCAAAAGTATCCATAACTATGTTCATATTCCAATAAAACCCAAGGATCCTACCATTACCAATCCAAATTCCCAATAGTACCCTTTATGCAATGATCCCATATTCCTAGAATTCCACATATTCATCATACACCTAATGGAAATCACCATCTTGGCCAAATTCATATAGAGGTCTCCCTCAATGGTCATAGGTCACCCAGTCCTAAAACCATTGTCCTGCCCAGAAGGTCACCATGATCTCCCACTAATCTTGTACATCAATCCTTATATAGGTCCCAACTCCTAGGATAACAGTAACCAACATTTCATGTTTACAAGGAATATAACATTATATTTTTGCCACTACTGGATATCATGCACAAGATCAAATCTATTATATCTAATATATTTTCTAGTAATGAACCAAATAATAGGGACACATGACAAAAAACCAAAAACTCAAGGTCACAACTACAACCATGTTTCCATAGATGTGGAATTTCACAATCCCAAACATGCATTATTACAATGAAATAAAACCTAGGCTCCAACTCTAGCCCAATTTTCACCATCCTCAATGCTAGGTTACACACCCGAAAACCTACACTATGAATAGTTTTGTTTTGATGTTTGTTCATCACCTGGATATCACGTAAATAGAGGATTCTATATATCCCACAATTCCCAAAAATAGTGTAATCCAAAAACAACCACTTGTTACATATCATATATATATATATATATTCTGTTGACAACTATTCACATAAATAGACTGTAATTTCTAAAAAAGGGATTAGTTTAATGAAATTTCATGGAAAATTTATATAGGTAAACACGTTATAAGATGTACATAGAATATTATTTTTCTGATGACACATAATAACAATGGTTATGTGCTCAGAAATTACTTTTAACAATTTACTTTATTAAAATCCTTTCACATCTAAGTATATGTTAAACACAATTTAAATTTCAATTTATAGATTAATATTTAAATTTTGTTTTTATTTGAATTTTATTTATAAAACACCGCATAATAAAATATCGAAGTGATAAAATAACATCTATTTTACATACTTTATTGATCATTCATGTATGATTCAACCTTATACAAAAACAATGTATAAATTCATTTATAAACATTTAATTACAATCCCATGTAACAAATATAATAATCAGATAATAAATAATAATAAATCAAAAAAATGAGATATTAATCGTATGTTACTGATATAATTTAGGAACACACCCTATTATCCAACATTAATTCAAAGATTAAATTTCATAAATCAATAACTTCGTTATCAAGTGCATCATTCAAGGTAAAATATGATAAATAGAAAAATTGAATAACATGATCCGCAATATCAATCCTAAAAATGTGTATTTACCTCACACATGTTTTTCTACTCATAAGAAATAAATCCATTCCATGACATGAAATATTCTTACTCATATGCCAAATATTAAAAATTTCATGGAAAAAAATAAAAATGGCTCTGATAAAAAGTTGTAACATTCCCCCACCCAAAACCGCTAATTTGATCCTAGAAAGGAACACTATTGTTCCTTAGGTTTTCATCCACGTACTCATAGGATACTAAACAATAGTATGGGTATAAGGTAGTATGGTTGGTATACTCTACACATATATTAGATTAAATCATTAATATAAATAATGATAATGATATACATCTATAATGTTAAGGTAATGGAATGAACTCAAGGCTACTGCCAACAAATAATCATAATAAACAATGCCATAATAAATGAACTATATAGGATATATGTCACAAAATCATTCAATAATACCCAAATATTGAAAAGATACGTCTAGAAAAACCACTGAAAAATATCGTGAGTCCTCATCTGGTCCTAGATTAGCATACTTTATCATAGCCTCAAAATCTATGACCTACAATGAAGAGCCATATTCTTGGGTACAAATGTTTTATATCAGTATGAGAAGTGTTTGAGTATGAAATAGAGTGGAACCAATAAAACATTCATTATATATAACAAGTATAATAAATAAAGTTCATATATAATTTCACAAAGTAAAAAATATATCAATTTTATAAAAAATTTTATGAAGAAAAACAAACACCAATAACCCGGGTTCAAAGTGAAACCAGATGATTTATATTCCATTTTAGATCCTTAGGTTTGAGTTCCTAATCGACTGTACATTATTTAGAAAGATTCATGGTTTCTTTGTTTTTTTCACAAGTACCACGCCTCCCAATATGGGCAATCCAACATGGTAATGCATGTCACGAGGCCACCAAAAAATTAATTTCACTCAAAGGAAAAATGAAATATCATTAGGATGGAGTCAAGTAGAAGAGAGTACAATGTTATGGGTGTATTCATATAATGTTTATTATATTCTATTTATGAATCATGGGAGTGAATTTGGATTAGTTTAATTAAATTAGTTACATAATCTGTTTAAATGATAGTGGTCTACCCTTGTATTACTCTTCTCAATTTTCCATGGATCATTATTCAAATTAATTCCCCCATTGTTATGAAATTAAGATTTATCCACCATATTATCCTTTCCAATAAATTTATTCGGGAATAGAGAGATACAAAAATCAATGTATTCTATATCCTTACAGGTCCTAGTGACAAGATACCACTAGTCACTCTTGAGTCATCCCACTACTAACAATTATCTATATAGAAATAATTTTGAAGTGGCCTATATGTGAAACCAGTTAAAAATGATTGATTAATTTAAAAGAAAATATTAATGAAAATATCATATATGACATATATCTGAACACATCCACATAATTTATAAGGGAAGGATTATAATTAAAGCTGTAATTCCTCACGTGGGTGAGAAAGTTATTTTATTCTTGACTAATACTATACCAATGTTCCATTTTTAGAGAGTATATGAAAAATAAAATGAAGACTTAAAAACACTATAACAATCAAAGAGAAAAGTTGATATTGTTGTATTAGTTCATTATTCATGTGAATATTTAAAAATTTATGAAGTAAATCGTAGAGTTCATCAATAATACATGATTATAAACAACTTCTTCCCCAATGAACCCATCAATTATGAATTATTCTAAAAATCATAGAATATTATTCAATATTTATATTTTTCCCATTTGAGTAGGTTTATGGATTTTATTATAGTAGGATGAATATTTAAAATAAAAATTTACATCCCATGTTCAATTTTATATGCCATTAAGAAGAATTAAAGGATGAAATGCTTTGGTACATCTTGAGCATAATGGAAATCTGGTGAAGCTTTAATGTGATCTTGTGGGGAGATCCATGTAACAGATTTGATGGAAAACAATGTACCTATGTAGATACTGAATCAATGCCACTGCATTATTGATTCATTCTGATTAAATTGGATCAGTTATTATGGAATCATTGGGAATGATATTTCACTTGGGATTGTACGTCACAAAATTTCGTTGAACACTTGTTTTTATTTTGTTTCATAAACCAAGGGAACTTAATTTTTTAATTTTTGGATTCAAATGTGGTATAAATGGGCTTTTGGTTTCTTATGAGGGACTTGGGTCATGAAAATGGATGGTTTGATGCAATTGGGTTTCCATTGTTCTTTAATGTACCATCTTTGATTTAAAAGGTTAAAATTCATATTTCCATGTTAAATTATTCGACAACCCTAAATTCATGTATTAATAATGATGTTGATCCTATGTAGGTCTTATGATTTGTAGCTATAATATGGTTCATTAATGTCATGAGGTTACGATGAGAAAATATTTCACATGGGTGGTGAAACTATGTCAGTAATGGAATACTTATTTAAGAGTATACACATGGGAATTAGGTTTTTTATTGTGTTTCTCATCATTTATTAATTCATTATAAATTATATGTTCGCATATCATTCCAAGATGTATGTCTATTCATTTGGGAGACACCGATTCCCCCCCCCATCTTCCTATACCTATAGAGAGAATATACAATTTCTAGAAAATGAGTGACTCATATTTGACCAGATTATCATAAAAACCGTAACTGTTGGCCTTTGTGTCTTCAATAACGAACTCAAATTGATATACATAATTGAAAAGACTATGATTCTTCGTCATGTCAATTCTTATTATCCACTAAGTATAGCATTTTACAATGATGGAATCCAGTCTTCTTTGACACTATCCTGGTTTTCATGGTTGAATACCTCTGTTCAGAATAGACATGACTAATAGGGTAATCCTATATTTGAATGTCAATGATGAGATTAAATCAAAAAATATTTCCCACAAATATTTTTTTTATTTTTAGATATTATTGATATATATTATTTGAATATCGTAAAATAGGTTTGAAGACATGTTTATATGGAATTATTTTTTTATAAAAATGATGTAGACGGTGTGTATGACTTGAGAAAAAAAGTATTAGTTATGTGGTGTGTAGTGTGATATTGGAGAAAAACATTATAAAATAAAAATGGGCATGTGATGCAGTGATAAATGAAAAATTATTTTTTGGAATGAAGTAATTTAGGAACCATAATTACTCCATGTGTCCTATTTCAATCTATGTAGTGTAAACTTTTATCACGGATGATTATAAAAGAATTGGATGAGTTGTATTGAGTTGTAGATATCACAAAGGGTTCTATATACTCTCATTTTAATTTATGTTTGGTTATTACTTGAATTTTTACTCTATAATTTTTTTATAATTTCCGAGAGTTTCCCCAGAGATTTTAATCTTACATATTGATGATCAACACACATTGAAAATAAATATCTAAATTTTTATTCCTACCATTGATTTTTTTCACGTATATTTTATTATTATTTTCATAGAATATTTTTATGAATTGATTTTATTTACCTTGGACCAATCTAGTTCATCCATATCAAATTGTATCCAATGTCGGTTACCCATGATTCTTATTGATTGGATATGTGATATTGACACCATGGTATTTTTTCCCACATCATACATTTTAGTGTGAATAATTATTTTACTCTAAGCATGAAACATGTAAGATATATTCTTTTTCATGGGAAGAAATCAAAGGCATTGAATTAAACACAAAAAATCAATGAATAAATGGGATATGGTGATTGATATTATATAAGAGAGATATCGACATTAAAAATCCTTATTTATTTGGCTTATAATACACCTTGGTAGGAGAAGAATATGATAGATGTAGATGTGTCTAGGAGAATCATGAAAGTAATTATAAATCAAAAAAATTCAAAAATATTATATATTTTAAAAAATGAATATATTATTTGAGAAATCTAGATAATGAATATTTATTTAACCATTTGGATGAGTTCACCGCTATGTTTATAGAGCTATAATAAGTGGTATTTATAATCAATAATAATGGCAACATAGAACATATATAAATAGAAGAATAAGATAAATATTTACTTCTATTGGATTCATTAAAAAATTTATATGGTAATCCCATCACCATATTGCTCCTTATGAAATGTAATCTGAATATGGATGATGTTATTTAATTATTATTGATGAATGAGGCTTAAAAAAATCAATGATGGTGATTCAAGAGGTAATACTTTTATTCTATCTATGATAGTTAGAATCAGTGGAAAGAATGATTGGTTAAAGGCAAGAAGGAATTCCATGAGATTATTTTACGATATGGTGGCTGATATAATGAAAAAATATTATGATTTGAAAAATATTTATGAAGAAACTATGCATGATACTTATTTCTAGGATCCCAAAATTTGTATTTTATAGGGTTCGGGTCATATATTTTTGGTTGATATTGATTGTTATATGTAAAACATGTACAATGAAAGGGAGATTGATTTATCTACTTGATGGTATATTACACCAATTAGAGAATAATATTCTACATGTGAAAAGGGTGACCTTTTAATATCTAATATTGGAAATCGATATTAAACTTGCTTCATTTGTGCGGGTGATATTTGTATCATTATGAAGGTTGGTTGTTTTCTAATATTGATATATATGTGAATTGTCCTTCGATAACAATATAATTTGTTATTTTATTATTCTATAGATAAATATTTTTTTAGGTGTTCATATAGAAACATATTTTTGGAAACTATCCTAACTATCAATGATTTTTTTAAAAGGAATTTTGATTTACATGACATTAAGGATTTATGTAATGTTTTTTGATAATGTTAAAAATGTTATTACAAATAGAACATTATTTTATTTGAAAATAAAGATGAATTACAAAAATGAGTAGAAGACCACCGATTTTTTTGGAGATACTATGGAATCATGAAAAATCTAAGTTAAATTTTTTAATTCTAACACAAAATTTTATATCATTAGATAGTGCTGGTTACGAAGAAGGAATTTAAATCAATGATTAGGGTGATGAGTTGACAGTCACTAAATGATTTATGGTTATAGAGTAGTGAGAGAAATTAGTTTTAACAAGTAAATCTAATTACATTGATATCAATATTATATAGAAATTTGGTGTTTTTTGTCCTAGTTTTTTTCAAAAGGTTAGTTTAGACATTGATTTGTTTAAAAATATTTTTAATAGATATCTTTTAGAAGGGAGATTTTGAGTTTCTGTCAAAGGAAAAAATAATTTATCATCATGTTTTCTATAGAGTATGATGGTTTGTGTGATGCCTGATATTTTTCATTTCACTATAGAATTTTTGGAAATCAACCATTCTGTTGCTGTGATGAGGGGGGGGGAATAGTAGGGCTTTCTGTTTTTTAATTTCAAGAATGATAAAAATTAAAAAATAATATTCTAGAATTGTTTTAATTTTATTATTATAACATTATACCTAATTTAATTATTTTAATGGTTTTTGTGAATATATTTTAGGGATTTCATTTCATATAATATTGAAAAACGAGATAAGCTTCACTAGATTGAAAAAAGATTATGATACAGTGTTTGTTGTATATCACTAGTAAGATACATTGGATAATTGTTCAGCATGTGGGAAATAGCGATCAATTGAAAATTATTTTCTGAAATGAATTATTTTCGGTTCTCCAAAGACACAACATGAATTGTTTTTATCCCTAAGTAGTGATTTTTTATAACAAATTATTATTATATAAATGTTGTAGGTGTATCAAGGTGTGGCTTTCACACATTTTTTTATGCTGAGATTGAAATTCATGTTCGAGAATTACATCAAAATTTTACACTCAAATATATTGGGTAATATCATGAAGTTATCCCATGGTTTTTATTACTCTTCATTAAAAGGTTTTACATGATAAAAATATATGTCTCAATTTATTTAATATTGTTGGTTTTTTGTGCTTCTATTTTCATTGGGTAATCTAAAAATATTTTACCAAAATCGAGTTTGTATGCATGGACTGATCGATTCCCTACCCAATATTTACATGGTTCAAATTCAATAGGTTATCATGGATTAGGATTCCTCCCATTGGACTATTCTTAGGGGAATCGATGAAAATCAACAATATATAGAGATCTAATGTGGTATTCATCATTCATGAAGACCACTTTATTCAAAAACATCTTCGCCTTTTTCACTATCTCCCACTTCACCAGCATCGGCGTTGATAGTTTCTTTGGTTTTGCAGGTGGTCATGGAAGGATTAAATTCTCAATAGAAATGGGTGGCATTATGGTGTATGTATGGATATCTATTATGAAAAATATATATGGTTTTTTAATGAAATATTGTGTATAGTGTGTGGATATTGTCCATGGATGGTTGAAGACAAATGTAAACTTTGTGTTGGCTACCTAGAGGGAGACATCCATGGAAGAATTTTAAGACATATAAAAATTGAAACTGTGAATTATAATTGTATTCACAGAGATTAATGATCCCATTAGGAAACTAAATATTAAGGGGTATTCATAAAGGTCATAGATGCAATAAATAAGAATGGACACTGTGTCACGACATCATTACAATAATGGATACAAAATCATATGGAATGTAATTTCATGGTTAAATGGACACACATGTAGGGGTCTTCACACCATAGCATAAATATCTTCTCATGGTATCAAATCACTTCTCACACTCACTGGATATTGATAGAAAATAATTTTCTACCCCAACCAATAGAAATTACATTTACATTTTTTATATATTGATGAAATATTCCATAACGGAATTTAGGTTGTTATATACAATAAAATATTAATTTGAATATTTTAAATTTTATGCTCAAACCTCTCCATCAAAATTAAACTATTTAATTCCTAAGAAATAAATTAAATTATCTTGTCTATACATATATTTACAAGACACTAATGAATAAACTCACTTGTTACTCCATTATTTGAATTATCATGCCTCTTATATGATTCTAATTCACTATCATAGTTTAATTATTTCATAGTTTATAGTGTAGTATTTGAAAAATTTATATTTATGTGGAATATTTTTAAAAGAATCAATTATATTTATACCTTTCACTAATATTTCCTTTTCTAAATATATAATATATACTCCTTTAATAAAACTCAAATTATTTTTTACTCCTCAATAATCCCATCTTCATTTGGGTTCAATATTCACCTCAATATAATGAATCCAAATTATACTACTATGAACATTATTGATTTTTTATCTAAGTATTTGAAATGAACCTGTGAAATAATCTTTTTTAATACGTAAAAATTGAATTACCCTGAAACTAAATGCCTAATGAAATAGAGATTCACCATGGGATCAAAATTTTTCATTCCACCCAATATTAAGATTACATATATATATATATATATATTGATTTTGAGTTATATCCTAGAGGTTTTATTATTTTTTTCATAGAGTAAATGTTACCTCATATTACATTCAATGTTCCATTGAACTGATGTTATATTTTTTATTACGTAAATATATTTTCTCCCACGCTCCTTTCATAGATCCAAGACTAATTTATAATGAATGCAATATATAATCCAGTCATCATTCATTTAACTCTTATAAATTTACAATAAGTAAATTAAATCAAATAAAACATGATATTTATACATGAAACAATTATAATAATGTTAAATGTTGTTTTTATTTAAATTGTGGTTATTAAATATTAAAATTCAACAAATATAAAAAATTATTAATGAAATATGTAAAGATTCCCAAATAGAGAATATATTTTTTTCTATAGTTATTAAAAATAATAAATGTAAAATAATAAAATTCATTTACAACATCACCCTCTTTTCCCCCTCCCAGACACATAGTTCAAAAATACATTCATTAAATTTTTACAATTCTGTATTTTTCAACGATATAGATTTTGTTTGATATGTCCATATTATTGTGAAGAAAAGAGACAACCTGAGTTTTATTATCAGGATGGATGTAGGTTGTAATTAATAATCATCTATTTGTAGTTTCTACAAATACTAATGGTAATGATTCACATGTTGTCCATTCCCATAGAATGGATTATTTGAATACTCTACTTTGATTTCTATCACGACCCGAACATACCTGGGCTGGATCCGAAACTACCCCAAGCCCGCCTACATAGGCCAGGGGCTAGCGACCAGCGCCAACGTCACAACAACTCAGGGAGGCCTTTTCCTATGTACCTGTACACACACATTCATCACACTCAATGCAAAAGTGCAGAGTAAAAGATAAAAGAAAAGTAATGTAAATGGAAACCGATATAAATAAATCACAATGTGGAATGACATCTAAAAGTACAAAGATTGTGCTGAAAGTAAACTAATAGGGAAAAAGGGAAAAACATGCTCCCAACCAGAAAACTGCCACAACCTAGAAACAGGTGAACAAATGAAAAACTGCTAGAAGGGTCCCCCACCTAGAACCCGACTACGACCACTGCATGTTGTCCAAGGTCCCGAACTCCTATGCTCTACTGAATTCACGACCAACCTATCTGTCGTCTGAAAGTTCACACTATGTGCGGGCAAAGCCCAAGCAGGGGTGAGTTCAAAAATACTCATTAGGATACCCAGAAGGTTCGAGGGAGCAACAAAGGAGGTACAGATAGGTGAGAAGCAGATCGAATAGGGAAAGTAGAAAGGTACAACTGAGAGTGCAGTAAAGAGTCCAGTATAACCCAATAATAGGACAGAAGGTAGACTCATCTAGACATAATGAGCTGTAAATAGTGAGAAGATGAACTTCCCTTCAAGTCTTCACTGCATATAGGAGAATAGACTCGTCCAAACATGAGAAGCTAGACACGAAAAGCACCTGGCATACCTCGTGCGTTTCCGCCTCTCCTGGAAGGAGAGTAACCAAACCAAGGGGGTGGGTACTAGCATAAGGTATATAAAAATACATATGCTCAATAAGAAGCCCGAAAAAGATCATAAGGGGATCTTCACCCCATAGCTCAGCCCCTGATATATGAGATGCCAGTAGTCCCAGAAGTAAACACCATTGATGCCCAACATCCTGCACGTCTGCCCCGAACTACAAGTCAAGGGGATCAAATCACCGCACCTTGACACTATCTGCTTTGGGCGGCACTGACTCACCCGCACGGTTTTAGGTCGTGTCATAAGGACTCGTCTCAGTGGGGAAAGTTCCCCCTGTACTTGAGAGTTCCGGGTTAAGTCAAACTACTCCTCGTCTCTGCCCCGCAGTCGAGAGGGTTCCTCGAAGTGAAGGTCATTCCATCACTGACCCGTACAACCAAGGGTCCACTGCCCAGCCCTGGTGGAGGGTAAACCTTAATATATAATCAGGTGACCCACTTCCCAGCCCTGCTGGAGGGTAGACCTAGAATAAGTCGATGGGTGACCTACTGCCAATCCATGCTGGAGGGTAAACCCAAAACAAGTCGATCAGTGACCCACTGCCCAGCCCTGCTGGAGGGTAGAACTGAATTTGTCGATGGGTGACCCACAGCCCAAACCTACTGGAGGGTAAAACTAGAACAAGTCGACCAGTGACCCATAGCCTAGCCCTGCTAGTGGGTAGACCTCAATCAAGACGACGAGTGACCCACTGCCTAACGCAGCCGGAGGGTAGACCCTCGAGAGTCGTCGGGTGAACCACTGCCCAGTATCTACTGGAGGGTAAACCCTAAAATTGTCGGGTGACCCACTTCACAGTCTCTGCTAGAGAGTAAACCCTAGAAGTCATTGTTCAAGACACTGTCCAATCTCTACAGGAGGGTAATCCCGAAGAAGTCGTTGAGTGACCCACTACCCAGTCTCTACTGGAGGGTAAACCCCGAACTACTCTGGCCATCTCTACTGGATGGTACAACATTGGCCAACCGAACATGAATTGGGTATCGCGCAACCACCCAACTCTAGAACAAACCACGGGAAAAAACTCAACCCTACTGATCTAAACCATCAAACACAGATCCTGGGGAAAAACTCGACCCCGCTGGTCTACAATCGAGAATAGAGGGACCCTCTAAGTCACGAGAGGTCAAAAGTACGCAAAACAGAACACTACACCCACATTCTTCCCACACGACATGTGTCCCCATGTTAACCCCAACCATGAACACAAATATTCTCAGGTACAACCATCCACAAGTACCTCCCTGCATTCTCGCATAATCCCAGAGTATGCCACATCTCCAACCCAATGGTTATCATGCACATGGCACCCCAACATCAACGCGAAGGGCGTAAACGTAACTTTTCCAACATACCACCTCATCGGCCCAGGCACAACCAACCACATCTCAATAAGCATTTACTCCACTCACACGGGAGTGCAGGTGATCGTAGGCCAAAGATCCGCTACAAACACGGTAGAAGAACCGCCACCGGGGCACCTTTATAATTTCCACATTTAATAATATCATGTATGAGGCTCCGCTCGAGTGGACTACTTACTTGCCCAAAATAGTCAACCGGTTAAAATGGTACTATTCACCGTAACCAACCCGTGTGGGGCCCACCCCAAGATTCCAAAACTGAACAAATGGATCACACCATTATGATCCCATTGAAAAAACACACAGAATTGACTACTCAATCACCCAAAATGGACACTTGGTGAAAAAGGTACTATTCACCGTAGCCAGGTCGGGTGGGACTTACTCCACGTCCCCGAAAATGGTTGGGTGAACTGCACCATCACAATGCTCTTGAAAAAAAAACGTCATAAGCACTCCTCAATTGAGTTTAACGGTTATCTGGAGAAAAGTTACGTTCCAGCTTACCGTGCATGAGCAATACCACATTGAACCCGAACCCCGGTCCCGAAGCACTACCAACGGATCGCAGCGTTGCGATCCTCTTGAAAAAGTACACAAGGTGGACTAAACACTTGTCCAAAATGGTCGCCCGGTGATAGAGATGAAAAATCCCCGTCAATGACCAAATGACCCTTGTGGGGCCCGCACCATCGTGCTTAATCTGAGTGGGCGGATTACACCATTGCAAACCCCTCAGAAAGACATCCAGAATTGACTGCTCACACGCCCAGAACGAACGCTCGATGAGAAAGTAGCTAACGCTGATCGCAACACAAAAGACGGGTCATCGGGCCCACGCCTCAACTCTGGTATTAACGCCCGAAACTACCCTAGAAAATCCCTCCTCGGAACCAGGGTCCCTACGCTGTTGATGGTGCTCAAATCATTCGTCTGTTGCGCCTGCGTCGTTCAAAACAAGATCCCAAGAAAAACGTCAACTAACAAAAAGACGGGTCCTGCCTCCGAGGTCCATCGTTTCGGGAATAAAAAATTCACAAAACCATCTCAAAAGGTCCATATTGATGTGAGGTCTGTGATGCTGCCGAAGGCACACAAAACAGATGCATGTATCTCAAGATACGGGCATACGAAGATGGAGGGGAAAAACCCCCTTGGGCCGGACCGACCCGGTCTGACAGGTCCGCCCTTCTTGGGCCGGCCCACACCGGTCGGCCTGGTCCGCACAGCCAGCCTGAGGCTTAGCAGTGGGTTAGGTTCACTCTTCCAAAGCCAGCTGGCTGCGGCCCACCACCCCTGACCGGCCAACATGGTCGGTCCTTTGCACGCGAAGACCCGCCATAGGCGGGTCTTGGTCTCCCGCCGGGGTCACGCACCGCGATCCCACCTCGCCCACACCGACGAGGCTCTAATCGGTCGGCCGGATGGCCGGCCTCCACCACCGCCCCCAAATTCACATGCCGCCACTGCCAGATAGAGTTGCTGTCTCCGATGTCTCCTCGGACCGGAGTCGCACCGCCCTGGGAACTCACAGGACCGCCTCGGGTCGCCGGAAACTCCCAAAACCCCCCAAAATCCTGTGGATTTCACCGGATGGCTGCGATCACCTCGAACGTCGGATTTTTAATCCGAAATAGGCGTCAAAAAGAGTATAATTTTTACTACATCACAATGGGATTTGATTTCTAATTATACAGCAATTCAAAACTATAATTAAATAGAAATAATGGTTCAAAAATAAAACGCAAACCAAAACCTCCTACCTGTAGGGGCGTAGCCTGATGCTTCGCGGGTGGTTCGTCGGAGCTTTTGCGCCTTGATAGAGCCGCCTTGCTGGAGTGGTGGAGGATATGGAGGAGAGGTTGAGGGTGAGAGGGCTTCACCAGGTGTTGAACAATTGAGGGTGAAGGGGGGGGAAGGGTTTAAAAAAATTAAAAAAAGAATTTTAATTAATTTAAACCCATAATTTAACCTGCATCTGAAGCCTTCGACAGAGTTGATGTTAAGCCTCCCCTAGGACAAACGCCACCTCCGGAGCACATAATCAATCTCAGAATTTTAATCTAAGGCCCCATTCAAATGTTATTACCCTCAATGCCCGATGCCAACAAATTAAGAAAACGCCCCTGGGGCCATTTTCCAAATACGGCCCACGCCCGCGAAACTTATACCCCTCCTAGGGTAAATGACATGTTCCGAACTCAATGCTGCCCTCAGTTTTCTAATCCAATCCACCATTTAATAGATACATTAGTTTAACCATTAACCAAATTAATTAATTTATTTATTTATTTATTTAACATTTCGGTAATGGGAGAGGGGTCCAAACATCACACACTAACATGTTTTATGTCATTAATAGGGTAAACACCCCATTATTGACCCATCCGTACACTCAGATATCTGATCTAAATCACCATTTAGGATTTATCCCATTTATTTGGCATTTCCAGTGTGAATGCACTGAAAATTTAATTCTGGCCACTCCGGGGCTCAGAATTACATGCCTTTTGAGGGAACTGCCCTAAAATAATATCAAGAAAATTCCAATGTACATTTAAGCCAAAAACATGGTTCTTAAATCATTCCCTCCTTCATGCCTTTCGTCCCCGAAAAGCAAAACCTGGGAAACAACTCAAATTACCAAGCTCGCACCTAGCACTCCTGTACCCAGAAGAACACTTTCACTACTTTTTTCCACCACACACAGACCAATGGATTTATCCATTCACACGAGGTTTACTCTCAACGATGACATGCATAGGAGCACAGAAAACTCTTCTTAGGTGAGTAACGTGGGAGACTTCATGCAACCAAATGAGCCTTTATGGTTAGGGCATGGTGGTAGGGAACCTCACTATCCTTCTGCACGGTCTTAAATGGTCCGAAGGACCTCATGGGCATCTCACGTCCCCAACCAAACCTCTACGTCGCTTGAAGCGACTGGAATCACCACCCGCACCTGGAACAAGGCCTGGTATTTCCGTCCTTCTGAATACCCATATGGTTAATCCCCCCAAGATATCTGGTCACGCTAGGTTCCACAGTCGATGTATCACAACCAAGTCCCTCTTACATGATCAAGAGCAATGGAATCAACACCATTGACTAAAGAGAAAGGTCATACGCCTTTTACCTTACCAACACAGGGTAACACCGACGCCCCCCACTACC
Organism: Viscum album; assembly: GCA_963277665.1. Lineage (NCBI taxonomy): Eukaryota > Viridiplantae > Streptophyta > Magnoliopsida > Santalales > Viscaceae > Viscum > Viscum album. The sequence continues at coordinate 980,264,069 of OY728161.1, forward strand.
CTGGTAACAACCCAATCAAGGATAATGGAGAAAAGCATTCCACATGCAGAGTATATCAATTCTACTGTAGAATGTAGAAGATCTGTAGAGTGTACCTCTTAGCACCACATACTATGTAGGATCATAGACATTCATAGCTCGCAGATGTCTGTGGTCCCAACTATCAGCACTCAGAGCCTAACGTGGTCCCAGTTTTCAGAAATCCACCTATGTGGAGGTTCTTCTTGTTGACGCCCAATAGATGTGGCAGACGTCTCAGCTACAATGTGCCTACTGCCACAACCAAATCTAGAACGTGACAAGAAGCCCTCTGTCAGCAGCGCCTGATCTAGAACCACGACATATGTGAAAATTCCGAAGGGTACTATGACAACACGAATCTCTCGGCGGAGACCCTGCTCAAACGTTCACAGTCGGATGTTGTCATCACGGACCATGTCTAAGTAAAAGCATGCACGGTCTGTGAAACTAGCCGCGTACTCAGACATCGTCATCCCTACCTACTAAAACTGCAGGAGCTCCTGAATCCGAACGGAGCGCAAGCAGGAGGGGGGGAAATATTCATGGAACAACAACTGAATGTCACCCGAAGAAAGCGAAAACTCATCAAGAATCTGAGTCACTAGACTTTACCAATGCCAAGCTGATCCATGAAAAAGGATGGCTGCCAATGCCACACTCTGATCTGTTGGTGTCTGCACAAGACTAAAATGGAGAACCACTATCTCTAGCCAAACCTCTGCTGCCTGAGGGTCTGGCTCACCACTGAACCTCAGCAGTCTCTACCACTGGAACTCACATAGCGCGCTCAACCTGCGCTCAAGATCATCCTGCTCTGTTGATGCTGTCTGCAGCTCAATAAGTGGGGTGATGCTACCAGCCCACCTGGATAAAGGGGCTCACATGACGGGTCCTGGACTATGGCCTCGTAGCTCACAGGGTCGTAGTCCCAAACCAAAGCTGGTATCCGGGCTGGCTTTCTTCGCAGAAACATCCTACATATTATCAAGAAGTTCCACGGTCTGATGAGAATATATGTATATACCAATAACAAAAATGTGGAGCTGACTCAAGAAGGACAGTCATCGACTCAATCCTATGTGATGCCCAAACGAATTTTCCCTTAAATAAGTGTCTCAGCATGCCGAGTCGACATGCAGGTTATCAGGGTCTTGGTGAATGGATACATCAGATGCTGCACCATCACTGGACTCCCTGGCCTGAGAGCTTCACTCGAGACACGTTAACACTGTTGCCCTAAATCCCAACCAATTCATTTTTAGGGACATCAGTACAACGCCCCATGGAACGAACCAGCTCTGATACCGCTTTGTCACGACCCGACCTTACCCAGGCTCGAGCCGCAACTACCCTGAGCCCGCATCCATAGGCCAGGGGCTGGCGACCAGTGCTGAAGGCACAACAACTTGGGGAGGACATTACCTGAGTACCTGTACACACACATGCAGCACACTCAATGAAAAAGTACAGAGTAAAAGCTAAAAGACAAGTAATGTAAAGGGAAACTGCTATAAATACACCACAATGTGCATCGACAACTAAAAGTAAAAATAAAGTGCTAAAAGTAAAATAAAAGGGAAAAAGGAAAAAACACACGCCCAACCAGAAAAGTTCCACAACTCAGCAACAGGTGAACAAAAGAAAAATACCTCGAAGGGTCCCCCACCTAGAACCCGACTACGACCACCGCACACAGTCCATGCTCCCGAACTCCCATGATCCACTGAAGTCATGACAAAATTATCCGTCATCTACAAGGGCACACCAAGTGCGGGAAAATCCCAAGTAGGGGTTAGTACAAAAATACTCAGTAGGATACCCCGAAGGCTCTAAGGAGAAACAAAGAAGGTACCGACGGGTGAGCAATAGATATAACAGAGAGAGTTGAAGGGTACAACTGAGAGTGCAGTAAAGAGTCCAGCTCAACCCAACAAGAGGACAGAAGGTAGACTCATCCAGATGAAAGGAGCTGGAAACGATGAGAATATGAACTTCATGTAAAGTCTTCACTTCCTATAGTAGGAGAGTAGACTCGTCGAACCACGAGAAGTTAGACACGGAAAGCATGTGGCATACCCCGCACGCCTTCGCATCTCCTAGAAAAAGAGTAACCAAACCCAGGGGGTGGGTACTATAAAAAGGTATATACATATACATATACTCAATAAGAATCCCGAACATGATCATAAGGGGATCCCCCTCCCGTAGCTTAGCCCATGAAATGTGAGTAGCCAACAGTCCCACAATTAAACTACATTGATGCACATCATCCCACACATCTTCCCCAAACTACTAGTCAAGGGGCTCATATCACTGCACCTTTACCCTATCCGCTTTGGGTGGCATTGACTCGCCCGCACGGTTTTGGCTCACTTCACAAGGACGAGTCTCGGTGGGGAAAGTGCCCCCCCGTACTTGAGAGTTATGGGTTATGTCAAACCACACCTCGTCACTGCCCCTTAGTCGAGAGGTCTCCTCAAAGTCAAGGTCGTTCCATCACTGACCCGCACAACCAAGGGTCCCGATCCGGTAATCATGGAGGAAATCCACAGACTAGCCTAGTAGAAAGGACTGAGTCTGTAATGTCAATGGGTGTCCCACTACCCAGCCCTGCTGGAGGGTAATTCATAATATGATATTGGGTGACCCACTACCGAGCCCTGCTGGAGGGTAAAACTTAATACAACATCAGGTTACCCACTGCCAAGCCCTGCTGGAGGGTAAACCTTAATACATCATCAGGTCACCCACAACCCAGCCCTGCTGGAAGGTAGACCTGGAAGAAGTTGACGGGTGACCCACTGCCCAGCCCTACCAGAGGGTAAACCCATAACAAGTCAACAAGCGACCCACTGCCCTGCCCTGCTGGAGGGTAGACATGAATTAGTCGACGTGTGACCCACTACCTAGAATTGCTGGAGGGTAAACCTGGAACAAGTCAACAAGAGACCCAATGCCAAGCCCTGCTTGAGGGTATACCTGAATCCAGACGACGAGCGACCCACTACCCAGCCCTTCTGGAGGGTAGACCCTCGAGAGTCGTCGGGTGACCCACTACCTAGTCTCTACTGGAAGGTAAACCCTAAGAGTGTCGGGTTACCCATTGCCCACTCTATAATTGATGGTAAACCCAAGAAGTCAGTGGGAAACCCACTGCCTAGTCTCTACTGGAGGGTAATCTCGAAGAATCCGATGAGTGACACACTGCCTAGTCTCTACTGGATGGTAAAACCAGAACTACTTTGGCCATCTCTACTAGATTATACAACACTGGCCAACCGAACACAGAATTGGTATCGTGAAACCACCTAACTCCGGAACAAAGCAAGGGATACCACTCAACCCTACTGATCTAAACCATCGAACACAGAGCCTCGTGAGAAACTCTACCCCGCTAGTATACAATCGAGAATAGAGGGACCCTCTATGTCGTGAGAGGTCAAAAGTATGCAAAATAGAACACGACACACATATCGGTCCCACACGACGTGTGGTCCCAAGTTTACCCCAACCAAGTGCACAAACATTCTTAGGTACAACAATCCACATGTACCTCCCAGTGTCTCGCATACTCCTAGCATATGCCACGCCACCAATCTAAAGGTTATCATGCACACGACACCCCAACGTCAACGCGAAGGGCGTAAACGTATCTTCTCCAACTTGCCACCTCATAGGCCCAAGAAATGGCCAACCACATCTCAATAAGTATATATTCCAGTCACTCTGGAGTGCATGCGATCACACGCCAAGGATCCACTACAATCACGGTAGAAGAACCACCACCAGGGCACCTTTCAAATTTCCACATTTAATAAGATCATGTATGAGTCTCTGCACACCCAAACAGATTACACCATTCTATTCCCCATTGAAAAACACGCGGGGTAGACTACTAAATCGCCCAAAATGGTCAACCTGTGAACAAGTTAATATTCACGGTAACCAACCCATGTGGGGCCCACCCCAAGATTCTGAAACTGAACAAACGGATCACACCACTGTGATCTCCTCAGAAAAACACAAGGGATTGACTACTCAATCAACCAAAATGGTCACCCGGTGAAAAGGTACTATTTATCGTAGCAAGGTAGGGTGGGACCCACTCCACGTCCTCGAAAATGGTCGGAAGAACTGCGTCATCGCTATGCTCTCGGTAAAACACATCAGAAACACTACTCACATGAGTGGAATAGATATGCAGGGAAAAGTTACATTCTGGCTTACCACGCACGAGTGGTACCACGTGGAACCCACACCTCGGTCCTGAAGCGCTGCCAACGGATTACACAGTTGTGATCCTCTCGAAAAAGTACACAAGGTGGACTACTCACTTTTCCAAAATGGTCACCTGGTGATAGAGATGGAAAATCACTGTCAACTCCCAAATGACCCTCATGGGGCCACACCATCGTTTTGAATTAGTGCGGGTGGATTGCACTATTGAAATCCCCTCGGAAAAACATCTAGAATTGACTGCTCGCACGCCCCGAACAGACGCCCGATGAGAAAGTCGCTAACACTGCTCGCAGCTCAAAAGACGATCTGTGGGGCCCATGCCTCAACTATGGAATTGACAGTCGAAACCACCATAGAAATCTCCACTTTGGTACCAGGGTCCCAATGCCGCTGAAGGTGCTCAAATCGGTCGTTGGTAGTGTATGTGCCGTCCAAAACAAGATCCATGAAAAAACATCAACTAAATTAAATACATGTCATGCCTCCTAATCCCCTCATTTTGGGAATTAAAAATTTCCCAAAACATCTTAAAATGTCCGTCTTGACGTGAGGTCCGCGCTACCACTGACGACAAGCAAAACAGATGCACGTAGCTCAAGATGCGGGCGTACAAAGTTGGAGGGGAGAAACCCCTTGGGCTGGACGGGCCCGGTCCGGCCGGTCCTCCCTGCTTGGGCCGGCCCACACCTGCCGGCCCGGTCCGCACAGTCGGCCCGCGACCCAGCCGCGTGTCTAGTTCACTCCACTGTGGCGGACTGACTGCAGCCCATCACCACCGATCGGCTGACACGGCCGGTCCTTTCCACACGAAGACCCTCCATAGGCGGGTCTTGGACTCCTGTCGGGGTCGCGCACCGAGACCCCACCTCGCCTGCACCAGTGAGGTGCCACCCAGCCATCCGGATGGCTGACCTTCTCCACCTCCACCGGATGCACCTGCCTCCATTTCTGGATGGAGCTTCTGTCACCTCCATCTCCTCGGACCGGAGCCATGCCACCCTGGGAACTCGTCGGACCGCCCTGGGTCACCGGAAACACCCAAAACCCCCCAAAATCCCGCGGATTTCGGCAGATGGCTGCGATCATCTTGGATGTTGGATATTCAATTAGAAATAGGCGTTGGAAAGATAAGAATTTTAACTACACGACCAGGGGATTTGATTGAAAATTCCATGACAATTCGACACTATAATTAAATTAAAAGAATTGTTCAGAAAGAAAACGCAAACCAAAACCTCTTACATGCAGGGTCATAGCCCGAAGCTTCGCAGGTGGTTCATCAGCATTGTTGTGCCTTGATGGAGCCGCCTCGCCAGTGTGGAGTAGGAGAAAGAGGAGAGTTTGAGGGTGATAGGGCTTCTCCAGGGGGTGAACAAGGGAGGGGGAAGGGGCGAATGGTTTAAATAAAATAAAAAAATGAATTTTAATTTATTTAAACCCATAATTTAACCTCCATCTGAAACCTTCGACAGAGTCGAGGTTAAGCCTCACCAAGGCCAAACACCCCCTCCCAAGCACAATGGAATTCTCAGAAATTTAATCAGAGGCCCTGATCGAATGTTATTACCCTCAATGCCCAATTCTGCCAAATTATGAATATGCCCCTGGGGCCATTTTCAACAGACGGCCTGTGCTCATGAAACTTATACCTCTCTTAGGGTAAACTGGACCTTCCGAAGTCAATAGTGCCCTCAGTTTTTTCCAATGCGAGCCACATTTTAATTGATACATGAGTTTAGCCATTAAACGAGTAAATTAAATAATTAATTTGTTCGTTTGACATTTCGGTAGCCGGTGAGGGGTCCATACATCCCACGCCGACATGTTTTATGTCATTCCTAGAGTAAACACCCCATTCCGGACCCATATGTACAATCAGATCTCTGATTTGAAGCACCGTTTAAGATTTATACCATTTATTTTGCATTTCCAGTTTGGATGCACTGAGAAGTTAATTCCGGAAACTCTGGGGCTCGGAATCGCACGCCGTTTGAGGGAAATTTCCTAGAATAATATCGAGAATATTATGAAGTCAATTATAGCCAAAAACAAGGTTCTTAAAATTTCAACTACACTAAATTGAAATGTATTAGTCACTATATATGGTCTCCTACAATTATAATGATGTTTTCCTAGAATGAGTTTCATCACTGAGGAGAATGAAAACACATTATGTCAAATTTTACAATCACTTTAATGGAAGATTCTTCAATGGAATGATCAGTATTTCACCATTTAAATCAGGTAATTCCCATAACCATCACTACATATTTCTTCATAATCAATCATCATTAGGTTTCTCTATTCTCTAGATTTTCCATACCCAAGTTAAACCACATAATTATTTAGTAGACTTTGTTATGAAATGTATTATGTATGTGATAATTATTTAATTATATAATTATTTAATAACACACACATGGGGGGTAGGTATCTTTCTACGCCATTAGTTTATATTTAATATTGTTAGATGATTCATTATGGTTGTGTATCATTGTCTTCTTCAAAATCCCTTTTATATCAAATTTTGAAACCTAAACTATCCCATCAGTTTGTGGGAGGTAGGAACATGATATTTGTTTTCATGTAATTCATATTTCATCATTATGTATTCTATGTTTTTATTATATAAGTTTTTTCCATGGATAATTATTATTTATTGGGTAAATATAATCCCACAAAAAAAATATAATTTTTGAAATAAGTCATAGTTTTGGAATTGTTAGATTATATTTCTCCTACTTAATTCTAGATAGATGAATAATCAACTACTATAAAAATGATGTAAAAAATGACACATGAATTGGTACCACAAAATCTAATCCCCATAAATCAAATATTTTATAGAAAATCATACGAATTTTTGGAATTTAATTTCATTTTCAAATCCCACCAGTAAATTGGATATTTGGAATGTTTTTCAGAATATATTTGATTATTATAAAATTGAGTAAAAAAATCGATCACCTTTAAATACATCAATATATATTCTTTAATGTCAAAAAATACCACCAAATGCATGTATAGAAAAATAGATTAAGAAAATTAATATCCACATCAGGGATAACTCTCCTAATTAAGAGATCACCATAACTATTCCAAAAATAATGATCTTCCCAAGCATAAAATATTAATTCATATTTTAATTTAGTGTCATGATTTTTGGAAAATATAGAGGGTTACATTGAAGTTACTATTAAATTCAATATATCTATATAACCATGTATAAGAGTTGATTTATAAAATATCATATCATAAGGAATCATCCATGTTTTTTTAATGGTGAATCCACCTCGGAAGGGTAGTGTATTATAATCATGTGGTATACAACTAGATTATTACAACACTTCTTTTATATAATTTACACATCAAAATCATAAAGAAGAAACATCAATCTGACTATTATTGTATTTGCATTGAACTTTTTGTTTAAATACATATGTTGTTCATGATGATAATAAATAGTTAATCTACATCCATACTTGAACGAATGTAATTTTTATATAAAAAAACTAACCAGTCATTTGTTATAAAATTAATTTTAGTTGTTTCATGGGTTTTTGGGGAATATGAAATCACATGTGAATATCCACCATTGTTCTAGTAATTTAAAACTTCTAAAATATTTTTGAAGCCTAACATAGTATCTGAACGAGGTTTTCCCAGTTTGGTGGGATGATTATGGTTGTTGAGGATATAATTTATTATATATTACTAAACAATAACATTCATGAATCAACGAACACAATCTTGGTTTATTTAATTAGTATTTTATGGGGGGTAAATAAATGTTTTCTAAAATACATAATAAATCATCATTAAAATATATCATGGAATAAAAAATAAATTTTCTTTCCCATGATAATGGATATGTAATTTTAGGAATAAACCTAATTTTGTCATTATCCACTTCAATAACAGAATTAGTAATTATGTGGTCCATAACATTTCATTTTTCGATATAGAAATAAATATTTTGCAAATTTAACACCAGGAACATCTCAATACTCTTCATTATTTATTTTTCCAGAATCTATATTTAATTCATGAAATGTTGTTCTATTTATAGTAAAATAATCACTAGATATCTCCATGAAGCTCTCAAAAATATCCATGAAGATACTTACAATAGATTGTTAAAAGGAACCAAGGATACATCAGTGACATAAAATAATCCCTTAATAGGAAAACATACAAATGATACATGTTAATTTTCTCTTAGTTTGTTCCTCTAGAGAAATTGGAAGCAAAAAGTACAAAAAAATTCCATCATCGAAACAATAATGATCCTTCCTAAATATCTTTTCATATATTTGGTCTACAAAGGGAAGGGGGAAGTAGTATGTGGGGGTGATAAGATTGAATTTACTATATTCAATGAAAACTTCCCTACGATTATAACTTAATGTAGTAAACAATTCATTATTTTAATTTTTTATAATCTTGTAAAAATTTTATTTTGGAAAATTTTCATGGTTCTCACCCATTTAGAGTTAGATATGGGGTATATTGTTCCATCACATAACAATCATTTACTTCCACTTTCATAACATAAAAAAGGTTGTGTTTGGTAACTATTAATGGTTGTCTCATTTTTTTGAATCATTTTCATGGAAAGACATATTCATGTTGATGAAAGGGATAATCCATTGAATGTTTCCTAATATCCTACCTATTTTCAAAATATTTTGTTTCATATTTTATATAATTTGATAAAATTTTTTGGTTTTAAATTATTTGAAATTATGAATGGATTTGATTATTTTCATTAAAAAAATATTTCATATTTTTTTAAAGTAGATTCAATTATTTCTTAGCTATTTTGCTAGTGATGTTCCCATAATTGGGTTTTCCAAATTATGAGAATCTAAATTTATTTATGAAGTGTCATTTTTCATTTTTAGCAATTAATAAAATTATATATTTTTATATTTTTAGATCTTTTGAACAATCACCACTATTTCCTTATTTAACTCCTTCGAAATATCAGATTCATTAGCAATATTAGAGATTTCAATAGCCTATCATAATTTGATAATATGAACAAGAATTTAAATATATTACTTATATAAATAAGGAAATTAAAAATGGTTCAATGTGAAAACTAATTTCTCTTTATGTAGGTTTTTCATTGAATCAAAAACATTAAAATTCTATGTATTTTCCCAAAAGCATAAAATGAGTCACATCATTATAAATGATTATTTTTAGGTAATTTTGAGAAATTACCTTCCTGCATTTATAGGGGAGTGACATTTATATTTTCATTCCTCAATATTTGTAATAGAAAACATAGTTGGAAAAAAATAACCATATACAGATTACATTACATTTTTATGTACACCTACTAGGGAAGAATTGTATTGATTTATAAGCTACACAACCACTCATTTGGGTGTGATTTCTCTTTTCTACATATATGAATAAACTATGTAAGGAATTACATTGATTATTTCAATAACATCAAAATGTTCATTGGAAATATTAATTTCACCAAATGTTTAAATGATTTTGAATGATTCTTGATCGTGGAATTTCAGTTGTATTTTTGGGGTACATGTGCATATATATATTTTTACCAAATCATACCATTTCACTAAATTTCAATCATCTATTAGTGTTTCACATGATTTTGTATATTATTTTCATAACATGAAAATTGGAATATGGATTTAAAAAAATGGATATTAATATCCACATTCATGAATATTTCCAATATATCATGCTATAATGTGTATTCACGGATTCAATAGGGTTATCTTGATGTTAAGAAAGGTTGAGGGTAATAAAATTCATCCAATTTGGTGTCCCCTTTTCCTTCTTCACAAGGGTTTTTTCTAGTGGTCGATCATTCTTATTGAAATAGTATGGTTATTCATGTATATGGGGATATTCATATTAATTTTATCCTCTAGATTGTGTTTCTACAGTACATCCCATCTACATTCCACATCATAATGAAATAGAACTAAATTTTACCATAGGTTTTGGAACTGATTGTGAAATAATATTACATTATCCATGATTTTTCAAGTTATTGAGGGAAGTTATAACATGGATTCACTAACCTTATAGACCATTAAGTGTCAATCCATGAGAGTTTAAAATGGGATTCTATAATTAAGGTGTGATTCCATAATTTGATAAAATAAATCAAATTTGGTAGGTTAATGATTTCTCATATATTTCTAACATATAAAGTGATGAAATTTTCATCTGTGTAAGGGTTTATTTCAGAAGGATTGTTATAACTCTGAAGGAATCATTCTTTTCCAGTTGTTGGTTTCCATCTCCAAACTAAATAGTAGCATAGTCCACACACCCTTGATTGTTTATTGGTTACTACTGGAAAAACCTCTAGATAATTTCATTACAACTATATATTGTTTGAAGTTGGGTACATCCATTGGTGTATTGGTATAGAGAATGGAAATTATGGAAGACCATTGGAGTTTTTCTTGTTATGTTTCATGTAACATATTCAATTAATTGTTTCTCTAAATAGAGATTAGTTAATAAAAATTATTTTTAGGTAAATTGGATTCATATCTTTTTACCTCATTTACTCTATTATCTATGGATCTTGTATAAAACTGTTTTGAATAATTTTTGAAAATCCCAATTAGCTCTCCAAAATTAGTAGGGGGTTTTCTGTTAATTCTCCTCTAGAGGATGCATGTCACAATTTATGGTCATTATCCATGAATCCTTAGTTAAATAATACTATGAAATAGTGATCTTCCAAAGAATTTTGTTATAGGTGGTTGAAAATTATCTATGTGATTCATGACAATGGGAATTACATCTAGAGTAATTCAATATACATCCCATCGTATGTAGTGACATCCGAAGGATAGAGTTTATAGATCCATACCTTTTCTATTCCTCCAAGATAGAATTCAAAAACCATCTGACAAACATGAACTTATGGTACACCACTAGGATTGGAATTTCTGCAATCATTAGGAAATTCTCATGGATGTTAGATAGTTTCATTTCCCACCAAGCTATGAACAATTGTAAGGAGATATATTATCCATGTTCTCAGTTCAAAATATTATTGATTATAATGTTGTTGAAGTCAATTATCATTGTTGAAAGTGGGGGTATAATGTTATCTAATTGTTTTATTCATTTGATAAGAGATGTATTACATTTTTTTAATCCATAAATTCCCTCTAGTGGTAGTGGAAAATTATGATGGTCAACTTATTTTTTTAACTATTAAAAATTCCCCCTCATATAGTTTAGTGATTTTTACGGTTCTTATTCCCATCAAAACTATTCCTTCGACCTCTGTATCAAAAAATATTGTGATATGGATAATATCTATTCATTTTAAATAATCTTAAAACAAAATTTGAACAAAAATATAGGAATCCATAGCAATCTTCGTGTTTTGATTCACAACATTTCATGGAGACACCAAAAACCTTATTTAGATCCTATGAAAAATTTTATAATACTTGACATGGGATATCTCTCAAAGAGGTCATTCTTATGGTTATATTTTTGTTATTTAAATGGGATAAATTTATCATTGTAGTCGATGTATTTGGTAGATTTTTATTAAGTTATTTTATAATTATTTTAAATTTAATGGTATAACCTTTGATTACACTCTTACCAATTAATAATTTTTCAATTTCTCTACCCTATCATTCAATAATAAAAAGAAACCCCTGGTGATCATATCATAGAAATTTTAGTTTGTAAATCATTAATTCGTTAATCACTATATTCTTTAAACTCATTTACTGTAGTGATTGAATACCATCAATCTCAATTCATTAATCCCTCTACTAACTATGATAATCGTTGAAGGAATCCCCAAGAAGCTTTTCAGTGCTACAAGTGAAAAATTAATGACAAATTTTAATGTAAATATGAATTGAAATATATTATAATATATGCATCCAAAAAATAAATAATTTATAGTAGAATAATTATCATTTAAAAGTAGGATTAATTAGAGGGGTGAAAAAATTCTCTTAGGATAGATAATTATAGGTTAAGTGTTACATTACTAGAGAGTATAACAAATCAAATTAATGTTGAAAAGGAGAATCTATTTCCCAACTGAATAAAGTGATTGTAAAATTAGACACTTATTAAAGAGAAAAAATCCTAATTTATAGAGAAATTTTTATTGTTCATTAATATTTCATTTCGTCCCATGTGATTATCACAAGATTCTCCTATAATGATCCAATTAATTTGTAACTATTCCTCAAATTCCAAGACAAATATTATCCCATTATATTGTGGATATTCATTTAAGATTTTTTGTAAGGTTATTGTCATATGAATTTTATAACTAAAAGATTCCTCACCATGTTTTTTCTTTAATGACGAAAAATAGGGAGAAATGAATTTGTAGGTCACTATCATAGAGTAACTTATTTTATTATTTGACAGTATTAGGTGGAGAGAATCATGCTATGGATATGATTCATGATAAAGAGTATATATAGATAATGCCTTAACTTCACAACACATGGTATTCATGGTGAATGAACTTTATGAGTCAATTTGGTTGATTTAGGTGCATTAGTTGAACTATACTTGGTAACATAAGCTCTCATGAAAATTAGATTTAATATGTTAATAGTCTTGAGAATATGTTTTCTAATAGATTTAATCTAGATCATTTACATGTTCTTAGATATCACAAATTTATTCAAACACATATTTTTTATGGTGTCACGGACTAGGGGTGTCAGATTGAAAAATTAATGTCTTGGCTATGGTGGACACATGTTATAGGTTTAATTTGCGGATCATGGGCTAGGAATATGGATTTGGGGACTTAGGTTGTTTGGAATTTTATTTTAGCAACACATCAAGGCTCTAGAAGGATAAAAGTAATAATTTTTTGATTGATTCATGGAAAATATTTTTTTAAAGTGTTTGTGATGGAGTGAAGAAAGTGAAAGTCTCATGTTGTTATATAAAAATTTGTATCTTTAATTTGGATGGGTTGAAATGTAGAGATTTTTTGAAAAGGGTGGTTTTACTATGTCTGTTAATGATTGTTTCTTCAATGTTATAGACATGGAACTCATTTTTTGTAGTAAGTTAGTATTTTAAGGGACATTCACTGACCAATATTGTTTCAACACCGTCAAATATTTTTGTTAGTTCTTGGGAAGAGATTAATTCCCACTACATGTATGGATACATGAAATCAGAATTTAAATAATCTATAAAATATATAATTGATATTTGGATATCTCACCATTAACATCCTCAATGCTTGGAAGTTTTTTTCGTCCTTGATGAGCTTTGATCGACATGTATCGTTGGCAAGAACATGATTAATGTTTATCTCCATGGTCAGTGAGCTCTACAAATCCTATTTGTTTGGGGATAAATTATTGAGGTATTCCCCAAGAATATTCTATGATCTAATTATTTTTACTTATGATTTAAAAATGGATATAATTTGGAATATTTGTTGTGTAAAATAAAATATATCAAGTTTTTATAAAATTAAAATATTAGATTCATAAAAACTGAATAAAAATAAAACATAAAATAGTAAATATAATCAGGTTCTTATATGTTTTAGATCATAGTGATCCTAAATATATGATGGGAACACCACCGTAGTCAGTTTTTTAATAGTAAATTGAAACAAGATGGGAAATATAGAGAATATTGAAATGAAATTAACAAGATAAATTGTATGTAGAGATTGAACTTATTTAACTAGATGGATGCAGTGAAACACTTCATGAATAGTTGCCACTATCCACTTCTTGAGGGAATCACTGACACATAAATGAATGATACAATTACAACCATGATTGAATTAAATTTAATTTCTTAGAGAGATAATACTCACACCCGAAACATTGTTATTAGGAATATATTTCATGACTTGGTACTCCTTCTTGGGGGAAGTATTCCTGGACCCCATGTCAAGTATTTTCTCCACTAAATCTACACCAAAATAAAACTATAGTTATGGGGAACAGAAATTACATCATAGTGGGGAGTGACTATGGATGTGTAAACTTATTGAACCTTTTATTTTCCATCTTAATACAGTTAAATAAAGAAGATATCTACTCACAAGCTCTTGAAACCAAAACATGAAAAATCATGAATGAGGCATGAGTGTATCTTTCTTGACCCCCTCCTCAAAAAGATTACCACTCTTGGTCCTGTAATGTGAGAATGGTCATAATGACCCCCCGAGTACTACATTTAGTAGGCCATGGGTTGGAGACTAGCATCAGGGGTACTATAAACACAATAATGGGAGGCATTACCCTATAAGAGAGCACCTGAAAAAGAGATAGATAATAAAGACCACAACCAACTCCGACTCAGACAATAATATAAAACAAATCCCAAGTACAAATATGTAATTTCATGAAAAACTTCAACAACTAAAAGTCGAAAAATTTCATGTACCCAAAAATGTGAAAACAACTATGACCACAAAACCAAAATAGCTCATGCAACCCCAAGCTAGTAGATACCATCCTGATTTGAAACCAAGTCCAGTTTACCTAAAAACAGTTTCTATATACATAGGGTTAGAATACAAGTAAACTCTATAGGATCCTCCCTGTAGGCTTTGATGAAAAATTAAAGAAATCAAGCTAAAGCATAGTGAACAATAAGTGAAACAAACTCATCACCTAATCAGGTATACTATGTTCCCATCCTCACCATGGATACTATCACCATGATACACATACAAGAGAATATAATATAATATTTATGATAAAGGTTACCCTACTAATACATCCCCACATGTTTTCCGATATGCACGAATGTTGTACGTCCAAAGCATTGCTCTCCAAAAGGCTTGCATGTAGACACCTGGGAAAAGAACCACAACATGCACCTTGTCCAACAAAACCACCACTTCCATACATGAAATGTAACCAGGTAGTTTCCGGGAGATTCCAAAACTCTCATAATGTGTATCATACATATGGCATTATACCTCAAGCTATTACAACCCATACGCTAAGTAAGAATCCTCAAGATATCACAACCTATACACATCATACCTATAGAAATACATAGAAACTATTTCCAAGAATATGTGTCTATGAATAATAACAATCCAATACATCCCTCTAAACACATATATGGGGGAAACTAACTGTTATGCCTACAAGAAAATGTAACTACCAAGAGAAGAGAGCAGGGCCAAAGGGGGTAGTTAGCCATCCATCCACCCACCGGAATGTCGGGAAAAACATCCCCAGTGCTCAAAATCTCTGGGGTGTCAGTTTCCCTAACTGAAGGGGTGTAGTAACATATAGAAATAAAAAACATACAGAATATATTGTATCTCACAATAAAAATATGGGCATAACCTAGTCTTAAACTCAACTGAATCTAACGTATCTTGGAATCCTGACTGCCACTTCTAAGATTGTGTATCCTATAAGAACACAACCATTTAAAGATCATTGGTACATTATATCATTACATTTTTATCAATTTAAATTAAGTTTGATTAATTATTTAAACATTAATTAACCATAAATAATTTCCACATTATATTTCATTAGCATCACACCCAAATTCATTGTTCTTTCATATTACATCCTCACTATTGTGCCCCAACAATCTCCAACCCCATGTGTTAACATCATTTATTATATTATGTATTTAAGTAATTAGTTTCCCATATTCTGAGTCATTCTAATGAAACATTATATCCTACAAAACACAAGGGGCCTCAACATGGTGAGTAGATGAACTACCCGTCATGTCTTGGCCGCATATATCAAGATCATAGACTCATCAAGCCTTGGAAGTGAATCCAAGAAAGAATGTGGCATACACCACACAACATCACCCATTTTTGAAGGAGGGTATGAAAAACATATTTCCTTGAGTATAAATTTGGAAACATTGTTCATCAACTATAAATTAGGAAAAGGAAGGAAGCTATCATTGGAACCTCACCATTCTGGATACATTGTTCATGAACACAAAATTTGGAAAAGGAAATAGGCTACAATTGGAAACTCACAATTCTGGAATCACTATTAATGAACCAAAAATTAGGCAAAGGAAAGAGGCTACGGATGGACCTCACCATTGCACCGTTCTCCCAAGGTTACTGATGACACTATTCACATAAGGCTAACATTGCATTGTTCATAGAACATGATATTTGGTAATGTTTTGGGGATAAGTCACATTGACCTCCCGAAACACCTTAGACACCAGATTTTTTTAATGGAAGGGAACATTGATGTCCATGGAATTACATCAGATCCCTCTCAAAACATCCTCATCCTTACGAATTCAAATCCAACCTAAAAGAAAAAAATAAATGATGTCTGAACAACCTCCCATATTGATACCTCTCAAAAGAGAGAAATCTGAAAGAAGAAACAATGGAAATACATCTCATAAACATGAATTGTCTATAACAAAAAATGGGACATTGTTAAATCAAAAGAGTTAAATATCTATACAATTTGGGTACTGAGCATGTGTTTGTGAATTACATTCCTAGGAACTCTCCTCCATGTAACCATGCCACCACAAGACACAAACCATGGGGATAGAATGCCCACACACCACCTTCTCTATGCAGTTTAGATTCCCAAAGAATGCTCATTAAAGCTAACATCTTTATCAACATCGATCTATCCCCTATCGATGATTTGAGAGTCATCGTGAAGATAATAAAAGAGTTGTGAGACATGAAAAACATCATGTATCCCACTCGTATTCGGGGGAAGTGCTACTCAATATGCCATTGATCCAACACAATCCAATATCTCAAAGGCCCAAAAAACCGGGGAGAAAGCTTAATCCCAGATCCAAACCTTCGCTACCCATGACAGTGTGTAACTTTTAGAAACACGTGATCCCCAACAACAATCATTAAGGGTCTCCAACATTGATCAACATATGACTTTTGATGATCCTTCACTATCTTCATCCTCTCATGAATCACTTAATCCATCTCTATTTTATTTTTCACTAGTTTGGGTCTGATAATTGCAAACTCTATCACCCTAGTACAGCACAAAATAGAAAAGAAAGGTCATATATACAAGGCTCTAAATGGAACCACACATATTGTGGAGTGAAAAATATTTATGTAAGCAAACTCTATTAAGTTTTGTGCCTCATCCACGGAACTCCAAAATCCAGGACACAAGAGAATAACATGTCTCCCAAAGTATAGATGGTTTACTCTGTCTTACCTTCCATCTATGAAAGAAAATAAATGATAAGGAATAGTTGAGTACCAAATGAAATCATAAGACCACTCCACCAACAAGAGGTAAAACGATGATCTTGTTCGGATTTGATCATCCTTGGGACTCTATGAAGTCTCACCACCCCTTCCAAATACTGCCTCAATAAAACATTTACTGATATTGACTCTTTGATTGCAATGAAGTGGGATGATTTTGGTTAAATGAACTACTACCACCCATATAATGTCATTTCTTCCCTAATCTCGAGGTAAACCAGTAACAATGTCCATTGAGATGTCCTCCAACTACCACTGGGGAACATCTCACAGCTAGAGTAGACCACCAGGAACCAAGTGTTCAGACTTCACCTTCTGGAAAACCAAACATCGAGACAAAAACTCCACAACCACATGATTCATCTGAGGCCACCAAAATTAGCTCCTCAAGGCTCGGTACATCATTGAAATGACAGGATACACATCTAAAGGTGTATTATGGATCTCTATGAGAACCATCTCGCACATCATCAAAGGAATAAATATCAATCGATGATATAGTGCTCATTGTTGATCATTCTTAAAAAACCATCAGGGGTCCCTCCCCAAACAAATTAGTCTCTATAAACATCCACCTCTAGATCAGCCAACATGGACTCTTCCACCTAAGGCATATGAGATGACTGCACCATCATTTGAAAAAGACAAAATCTACCCCCATCTGCACCCATATCGAGATATAATGCTGGCAGTTATTCCATAACGCTCTAGGAATCACTAGACCCATGGACTGTATCAATACGTGTCTTCTGAATCTCTGCAACAGCTACATTATTACCCTTTCCAAGTGTATACGATTTTTTAATGTCTTTTTTCCTGTAAGAACCCCATCCACCGACAATTCCATAATTTCAAATCACGCTAGATGAAAACATACCCCAAACTCTTATGATCAGTGAAAACCATAAATCTATCTATAATGAGGTAATGTCTCCACAACATCAGAGAAAACACCATGGATACAAACTCAAGATCATGTGTGACATATTTATGTTGATGGGGAAAAAACTTTTGAGACCCTTAAAAAACAACTGATCTCTGGAGCATCAGAACAAAACCTGACACCATATGCAAAGCATCATTGAAAACATCAAACTCGACTACCTTTGCTGGATGACAAAGACCTGGAGCACTTACTAACATCACTTTTAGATACTCGAACGTTTCCTGACACTAATAATTCTATATGAATGCCTCATCCTTATCTGTCAAAGCTATTAGTGAAGTCGCAGATCAAAAGATTTTGACGAAGAAAAACCTATAGTAGCCTACGATACCTAGAAAACATCACACCTATGACACTGTCTTGGGGGAAACCCAAGACACAACTTCTTCTATCATCAAGAGATCTATAACTACTACTTACTTGGAAACAACATTCAACATGAAACAAACTTCTTGATCCCAAAACACACACTTCAACAACTTCACAAACTATTGATATTGATGAAGAATTACCGAAATAGCGTATAGATGCTCCACATCCTCCTCCTCAAACATGGAGTACAGAATGATGTCATCGATTAAAACATGCACAAAGTTATCCAGGAACTAACATAAAACAACTTTCATTAATATAACGAACACAGATGAATCATTTGTCGCACTGAATGGTATCACAACCAACTCAAAATGCCCATGACGAAAATAGAAAGCACTCTTTATGATATCCTCATCATTCACATGCATCTGATGGTATCGTGACTGCAATTCAATCATTGAGAACCAACATTTACCATTCAGTTGATTAAATAAATCATAAATCCAAGCATGATGATTGAATTTTGTCACTGTCACTTTGATTATGTGACGACAATCGACACAAAAATGCTAACTACCATCGACCTTCTTCTGGAAAAACACTAGTTCACCCCATGGTGACACACATGGGAAAACAATTCATTGTAACAGACTATTAGGCTCTATACGTGGATCTCATAACTCAAAAGGCGCCATCCTATATGGAGAAATAGATATATTATATGCTCCTAGTTGGAGCTCAATCCCAAACTCGATCTCCCGTTGAGGGGGTAATTCGACAACCTCTTCTGGAAAGACATCAGGGTACTCTTCTACGACCCAAGGAAATGAAAAATTCATAACTTTTGAAGAACTCATCATCTTCTCAGCCATCATTCATGATAATTATGGAACATGCCTATGACCTATCCGATGGTCTCGCTCACCAATGAAAACCAATGGATCTCCATCCTAATTGAAGAACACTACCTGCCTGCAATTGAAATCCAAAATAAAATGCACTGAATAAAAAAAATCCTTTCCATGATTGAAATAATATTTTTGTGTTTGTAAAAATAGGAAATACCAACAAGAGTGGTGCTACCCCAATAATATCTCACCATTTCTACATATTTCCAACTAAACAGCTCGACCTCCAACTAGCATAGTCAATGCCAAGGGCATTGGAAGACTTTCAACCTTATGTTCCGATGAATAGAAAATGGTAGGTGATATGAATGAGTGTCTCCATCATGAATAAAAAAATTCATACACATAGGTATAATACATGAAAAGGGTACATCGAACAATGTCTTGCTCGCATGGAGCTAGAAATGCTAAATCATGAAGCTAAACATGACCTCCTCAACAAACTCTCTAGACCTGATGATGAGCACCACCATCGTCGTGGCTTGCTCTCTAGGGATGAGGAGCATCATGAGGATTCATTCTTCATGCCCCATCTACCCTTTGTTGGTATAATGATTGTGCAACATGCTGCATCTGCCTAGGCTATAACTTCCACAATGGAGGAACCTAGAGCGGAACACATGGTGCTTGATTACTACTCTGAATGGTCAGTCACTCTCACAGATGATGATCTCATCCACCATAAGAAAAATATGTGGCTGATCCCTTGGCATAGGCCTCTGAGCTACTTCCTACAGAGAATCGAGATTTTGAGGGCATGGGACATACCCCCAGCCGAATGTAAACTCTTCTGCATTGAGAACTAGGAACCCCAATCCATAGCTATACTTCGTGAGGAATTATGACGACTCCCGTCTCATGATGATATGATTATGGGAAACATCCTCTCGATGAACTATTCCCTCTCCCGCACCATAGGATATGTCTTTAGAAAAAATTGGGTGACCTGGCACTGGATCTCTAGATACAAAGCATCCACGAAATGCCTCACCATGTCTCCTCATCTGGAAATAGGTCTAAAGAATATCATAAAAGGTTCCTGAGATGGATTCCAAACTCTCACACAATGGAGCTCCCCTTCTGAAGGGTAAGAATCTTTTGGTGACTGGACGCCTTCATGGCTGTAGAAGGAAAATCAACTCTAAACATGCCTCAAGAACTCCTCCCATGACAATATTGACTCATTTCGATCCCTTAGGAACAATAACCACCACTGCATCGCTGCTACATGCACTATCATCAAATCCAAGGAAATCGTGTGCTCTTTCCTAGAACCGATCAAACTGAAGACTATGTCA
This sequence comes from Viscum album, assembly GCA_963277665.1. NCBI lineage: Eukaryota > Viridiplantae > Streptophyta > Magnoliopsida > Santalales > Viscaceae > Viscum > Viscum album. Next base: position 980,285,048 of record OY728161.1, read on the forward strand.
ACATTCTCCAACTAGTATTCTGTGACTACATCTGAAACTGAGCCCTTGTACTTCTATAGACTCTAGCATTTAAACTCTCAGAGTGTCCTCCTCCAAGTGTCATCGTCATCATTCTCTAACTAATGACGATCTGCTGGCATTTCCTACTGGACATAATCTATGTGATCCTGATGAGGAAGTAGACTTGGAGCCATACCATCAAAATAACAAATAGTTAGAGGTCCTAATCCAGTAATATGGAGGACGTGAAATTAATTAAATAATTGTTTTATTTTATTAATTTTAGGTTAACCTATCCCATTTTTTAGCCATTCAAACACATACACAATGAATAATGATGCACGATCCTTTCCTAGATCACTACCCTGCAACTAGTATCTCCTTATTTTGTAGCCATAGTAAACATAATGGTCCATTCATCAGATCATTGGTTGCCCTAAACAAATATGTCCTAGCCAGTATCTATTCTTTACATCACTTACTAAAAATGAATGACATTGTTTCCCTACCAACCCATGCAACCTCACATGTGCCTAACACAAAACCTCATCTTATCTATCAACCACGCCTTTGATAACAATTTTTCAAGACCCCCTTCCCACAAGGGGTACCCCTCCGGGGCTGAAAATGTGAGAAACTAGATAATGACCATTGAGTCCCACCTTCAGTATGCCCTTGGTTGGTGACTAGCACTAAAGATATCGTAAACTCACTAATGGGAGGCATTACCCTTTAAGAGAACACATGCAAAATAGAGAGATAAGATATTCCAAACCAAAATCCAACTCATACAACAATATAAATGAAATACCATGTACACATATGTAATGTGAAGAAGAAATACTAGAACTAAAGATGGAAAACTGCATGTACCCAAAATAAAGTGAAAATATTAGTGTCCCCAAAGCCCAAACAGCTAATGCAACACCAAGCTAGGAGATACCAGCCTAATCCCAAACAAGCTCCATGTGACCAAAAAAAAATTATATATACATTGGATGAGTATAATAGTATACTAAGTAGGATCCTTGCCAGAGCCTTTCATGAAAAATTTGTGAAAGCATTCTATAGAACAATGAACAACAAGTGAAACTAACTTACCAAGAAAAGAGGTATACTATGTTCCCAGCCTCACCATGGATACTCTAACCACGTAATGCATATAAGAGTATCTAATATAATAATGAATATCAGGGGTACCCTGAAACTACTTCCCCACTAGATTCAAACCATTTCCCAACATCATATGACCTACGCATCTCTCTCCAAAAGGCGTGCCCGTAGACACATGGGTGAAGCACCACAACATGAAACTCGTGCAACCAAACCACAACATACATGCTAAAAAAGAAACCAGGTTGTTTCTAGGAGCCACTATATCTTTCATAACATGTATCATACATCAAGTATTATACATAAATCTATTATAGACCATACACTAATTAAGGATCCTCAATCCATCACAGCCTATACACATTATACCTATAGTAGTCTATAGAAACTATATCTGTAATATGTGTGTGTGAAAAATCACAATCCATTTCAACCCTATACACACATATATGAGGATAACTAACCGTTGTTCCTACCAGAACAATTAACTTCCAAGAGAAGAGAGTGAGGCCAAAGGGTGTAGTCAACAATCCATCATGCCACAAGAAATTTTGGGGAAAACACCCCCACGGCTCAGAATCCCTAGGGTGTCAGTTTCCATAACTGACAGTGCCAAGTATTATATAGAAACACAAAAAAGTAAAGAATATAATGTATACCACAACCACACTATGGCGATAAACAAGTCTTAGAATCAACTGCAGCTAATGTATCATGAACACTAGGCTTCCATTTCTATGAATAGGAATCCTTTAAAAGAAAAACCATTTAATGTTTTTTAGTACATTACATCATTCCATTTTTATCCATGTAAATTTACATAAATTAATTAATTAAACATTAATTAACCATCAATAATTTCACATTATATTTCATTATCATCCCACCCAAATTCACAGTTCCTTTAAATTAAAACATCATCATTGTACCCCAGCATGCTCAATCCCTAGGCATTAACATCATTTATTCAATTATTTATTTACATCATTACATTCCCATATTAGAGATAATTCTATGAAAAAATATATTGTATTAACCCCAAGGGGATCAACACACTAAGTAAATGAACTACCCATCGAGTCTTTGTTTCCTATAAAAAGATAATAGACCCATCCACCCTACGAAGATAAACACGGAAACCTTTTGGTATACCACCTGTGTCATCACCCCTTTTTGATGGAGGGTTATGAAAACTAACTCTCTTGAGCAGTTGGGAATGTAATTTAGATAAAAAAATAATATCAGAAAGCATCCAAACATTCACATCCAACTCATTCCATTATCTCGGATGTCCTCACCAACACCCACATGCTTAAACTGATGCATATTTCTACTCATGGAATCAACTATTGCCAAAACCAATAAGCCTCCCTGCCCCCACATATCACAATATCCATGCAAGCTCATATCACAACACAAGAAGCAGGAAAACATCCATTATTTCAATTAGGCTCTTGGTCATTAAACAAGTAATATAGTAACTCAGAACCCTACAAGAAATTATCTTTTATCAAACAACCAGTTATTTAATCCATCTTGGATTAAATGATTTATTATTCATAGGTTCCAACATCAGGAAACCTAAATAGTAAGCTATCACAAATAATTAAACATGCTTCCTGTACCAATTTGATTATCATCAAATTTCATCAAGAAGAACATGATTCATTCACATGCCTCTTAATCTTTAGCCAAAAAATTATCAATTAATTCCGGATATATGTTTTTTTATCAATTTCCTTCAAGAAAAAAATGATAAAAAAAGAAAGAATATATATCACACTATCTAGAAAAATATGAGGAAATAACATAAGAGTGTTATCTATAGATTTATTTGGTTAAAATATTTATTATCTCAATTCAATTGTGATCAACTAGGATAAAACATGCTAACTAGAATGTTCCACATTAAAGGAAATAGAAGCTAAAAATCCTCTACCCAAATATTTATTAACATTCTTTATATAAGAACGAGCAAACCAACGAGTTAGAATATTCTTCCCTGTGAAAACTGTATCAACTATAGGATGAAGAGACACCAACACATCATCGTACCCCCATGAAAATACCATTAGGATCATGGGGAGAAAATTTTATAACAATCAAAGGTGGAACAAAAGGAGGTGAACCAAAAATAATTTCAATACATCATAACTTATATCGAAGATTGATCAATAGATCATGGTTGAATAAAAATAGTGGGGAACCAATCGAAGGATGAAATTTTGATCACACAACTTTTTCGAGAAGGAAAGGGAGGTTTGAGAATATCAAAGGTGATAACAATGACGAAGAATTAGGGAGGGATATATATCATCCCTTTAGATGATTTAATGGATCATCAGGTTAAGATACACTAGATTTTCCATTAAAATAGGATCGAATTGAACCATGTGGTTTGACCAAGTTAAGGCATCCCGAGCCTTAAAAAATTTATTATTGGAGTTATGGATTTTGAATCGGCCATAGATTCCTTAAAACACGGATTTAAATGCATTTTACAACATAGAAAATTTTAAAGGTGTGAAACTGTAAGAAGCTATAAACACTATTCAAAAAATCAAAATATGGAATAGAAAATACATTATTCATAAACTCACCATTGAAACCTCACTGTTGGAACCTCACCGTTTAGGAAACACAACTCATGAACTCAAAATTTGGTAAAGGAAAGAGGCTATCGTTGGAACCACACCATTATAGAAACACTATTTATGAACATGAAATTTGGAAATGGAAAAACACTATTCATAAAACTCAAAATTGAAACATCACCATTGGGTCCTAAATATTCAAGAAACAGTATTCATGAAATCAAAATTTTGCAATGGAAAACCATTGTTTATGAACCTCAGTGTTGAAACCTCTCCATTGGAACCTCATGGTTCTGAAAACACTATTCATGAACTCGAAATTGGAAAATAGAAAAACACAATTCATTATCCTTACCATGGAAACCACACCGTAGGAACCTCATCGTTATGGAAACACTATTCATGAACATGAAATTTGGAAAAGGAAAGACACTATTCATGCACCTCGCCATTCTGGAAACACTGTAAGTGAATTTGAAATTTGGAAATGGAAAGAGGCTACCATTGGAACCTCACCATTCGGGATATAGATTTCATGAACACAAAATTTCGAAAAGGAAAGAGGATACTGTTGGAACCTCAATGTTTTGGAAACACACTTCATGAACCCAAAATCTGGAAAAGGAAAGAGGCTACCATTAGAACTCACCATTGCACTGTTCACATAAGGTTACTATTTCATAGTTCACCTAAGGCTACCTGTTACACTGTTAACATAAGGATACTATTTCACTATTAACAGAACGGTATATTTAGAATAGTGTTCGGGATAAGTCACCTTGACCTCCTGAAACATCTCAGACACTAGATGTTCTAAAAGGAATCGACCAGAGAGGTTTGGGCCATTAAAGTCTCTCTCAAGTCAACATGAAGATAGAAATAATTTATTTTTTGTGAAATATATTGTAGCACTACCATATTCCATAGGGTGACAGCCACATTAATGAATATAGTTTTGGTGATGATTCTTTTAATAAAATGAGACATAGCTAGAGGGACAAATGGATGAGTTAGAGTGGCTATAAAGAGTGTGATGTGGATCAAACCTGGGAATAGATACGAAACTATGATTAATCTGGGACATTAGAACAATTGTATATACGGTCTCGAATTAGTCTTCACCTAATTAAAGATGAATACATATCCATGATAAAATAAACATGAATGAAAAGGAGAATTAAATCATCCACATGAATAGTTTCCATGCATGCACCAGAGATCATGCACCATGAACACACACAACATGTAATTCTGATTTAAAATATAATTTATTGAATTTAAATGAAACTAATGTTGAATTTTGTTTAAAAATAATAACCTTTAAATAAAAAAAATTTAAACAACGTTTTCTCACAACCAAAATTATCAAATTGGGAACAAATTAATCAATTCTAAAAAATGTGTGAATTTAGATATTGGGATAACCTTATTTAGAATTTCTATTGCATTGTCACCAATAAGTATCATTTTTACACTCAATGTCTAAGATTCTATAACATCCAAAAAATATTAAGTATAATATTTACATGATTTTTTTCCATATAATGCATTATATTTAATAATTAAAATATATATCGGTTCTCATACTGAACTTACATTCTCATTGTATATAATGATTACACATTAATCAATAATATTATCCATATTGTTTCCATTATTGATTAATTCAATGATATATACTCTTCCTTAGTAGTGGAATTGTTAACTAAGGATCACATGTTGAACTTCCCGGAGACCAGTCCTCTATTTTCTAAAACTAAAACTCCAATGAGTGAGTTACGAGTATCAACATTTGTATCACAATAAGATTATAGAATGACAACAATATAATCATGGAAATATCATTTAATATATATTGATTGTATAATTTTATTAAAATAAAAAATACTGAAGGATCCAATTTAACAAATGATAGTTAGGGTCACTAGGATTACCCATAATCCTAGTAATTTTACAATAACACAACCAATATTTGGAATATAATAGAGAATAGAATACATATTATTACATAGAATAATAGAATAGGTTATCTTATTCATGAAGGAAGACTCAAGATCATTTTTTGCAGACTGTTCTAGGGTCTAATTCATGTTTTCCCTAAAGGAATACTAATAGGTGTAATTTTCTCAAATAACTACATTTTCTATAATTTATTTGTATAATAATTCTGAGATAAGTACATGGTTCAAGAATTCCTATCTGCAATTATTTCCATAAATAATATTTTATTAGTATATCCCAATTCGCTCATTTACAATATAGAGTTCAATTATAAATTTACATAATTTATAACATTAATGTTATTATAGATCAATATAATCTCATCAACAAATAGTAGTTTCTAAAAAATAATGTTTATGTGATTTCATGTTCATAGATACATCAAACATACAACTAAAAAAATATATCATAGAAGTGTCAACCCATTTATAATGGTACCAAAAATATTGTTTATGTCTATATAAGTACTTCTTCTGAATGAGAAAAATGATTATGTTTAAACAAATTTAATAAACAATTTATAGGATTTATATAACTTATTTCACCAATAATACTATATAATAAAGTATATTATACTTTTAGTTTCTCTATATGAAAATCAAATAGGGCCGAAAACACAATAAGAATTATAATATATTAATTTTTAACAACAAGGGATATGATCTCACTATAATATATACCTTCATAGGAAAATAATATCATAGAAACTATATACAATATACATTTTTTATTATATTATCTAACACTGTTATCATTTTTCTTGAATATCCACATAGAACATATAATTATATGGTTATGATGTTTGGACATCACATCCTATGTTCTATTCATAATAAAAAACATCTCCTAATTCAAATAAAATTTCCATTTATTATAATATTTGGATTTACTATTCTTCTTATAATACATAGGTTATGCATTAAATAAGTCAAACGAAACATAAAATGCATATGTGACTACATTTTCCTGGTTAAAATATGTTTGATGCCTGATTATTCTTTTATCCCTTCAAAATTTATAATTATATTCTCAATGATTATCCTTCTATTGATTTACGGGTTCATAATCTGAAATAGAATTAGATGAAAATTGAATCCAAAGTATATGAGGGGTAGAGACATTCTCATTCCATGGATGTTCTTTAGATTCCAAGGGAATTCCCACACATACAGATAGAAGAGGTCTGTTAAGAGACTCTCCCTCATTATCTAGAGACTCTATGAATATTGTTCTTATTCTAGTATAGAATCTATAATCATGAAGCAGTTTATGATGACTAATGATATGGTATTGATAACCTGGTTTATCATTCCACATGAGGTACCCCTTAAAACCCTCTTGGTATCCCACAAATCTACACATTAATTTCCTTAGAGCTATATTTTCATTCATTTGATGAGAAAAGGTTGTGTATCAAAAAATCCCAAGGTGTAAAATAATTTTGAAGAACCATTCTAGATTTATTTTTTGGTCTTATAATCATTAGAAGATGATGGGATATAGTTGATCAAGTTGAAAAATATGGGGGTAGCATTGGACCACCTGTAATTGATGAGATTAAAATGGGTCAACATTAATTTTACGCATTCTAAGATAGTTCTATTATTACTTTACACTAATCCAATTTTTAGGGGATACACAATAGTTTGGAAACATTTAGATGCATTATATTCATTGAAATCTTGGAATTTAATTAAAAAATATTCAAAACAATTATAATTTATTATTATTTTGAGTTTCATACCAAATTCACATTCTACACTAGATTTAAATTTCATAAAAGTTTCAAAAAAATTATAAAAAAAATTTGTATATAAATAAAAAAATTACTTCATAGTCATCAAAAAAGATTATAATGAAAAAACCTACACCATGGGTAGTAACCAAAGACAGAACCCAATTCATAGAGAGGACACACTAAATGGGTTCTGTATCCATATACATTGACCTACTAAAGTTAACTCTTATAGAATTACCAAACACACAATATTCACATTATTTAATATTACTATAAGTGATGTTAAATACAAGTACCTCTTTTCAAATTTCATTAGGTCCATTGAAACTAAAATTCATTGATCGTTAATGATAAAGGTTAGAACTATCTATACATAAATCAATAAGAGAATTTAACTTCTATTTATAGAACCTACCATCAAACACATAGACACCATTCAAAATGTACCTTTCTAGAATTCTACTGATCCTTGTGAAATATCAATACTTCCAGAGAATGACCTAAAAGTATATCCATTTTTTATAAAAGAGTCCTAGGGAACGTAGGATTCTTTATGGTTTGGGTACCCTCGTTAACTCATTATGGGGTTTAACAATCCTATCATAAATCTATAATGAAACTATTCATTTCCTCATATTATGAAAACATCAATTATTCCCTAGGAACACCACACTTGATTTAATTTCATATAACACTATAATGTAATCCATTAAATTACACATGTGGAAAGAATATCCAAAATAAAGGATCCATTCATCAGATATAGAAACAACAAAACCATTTTACATGCCAATAGTGTAAACTAATAAGTTATGGTAATTATTATTTCATATATGGTCACTTTTCTGTTAAGACAGTTCGACATTATGTGACCTGGTTGTTTATATTAAAATTATTTGATTTATTTGTTATTGGATTTTAATCTATAGTTTTTTTGATTAACAACATTCTCTCCCTCGAACCAAATAATCACTTCATCCACTGACATTTAGACCCTCACCCACATAGATAGAATTGCAATTCCATTGAATTTATCAGGAGGTAAAAATGATTCAACTTCTTCAAGAGTTAGAGTGTATTTTCCATACATCATAGAATATTCCACAAAATTAAATGGCTTTTAATGATGTTAAATGTATTATGTATTGGTCTTCATTATCTAATTTGATATCTATGTCGGCTATAAAAAAATAATGTTTTATTTAAATTTTTAATTTGATATCTGAATAGAGTTCGAGGACACATTTTAAAAGCATAATTTAAAATTTTATTATTTAGACAACTAACTGTTGGAGTTGGTGGCCTAGAACCAACTATGTTGTAGTTTATTCATTAATAAATGTCTTATCACATCTTGATTTTTCTTCTGCATGACAATTTATGTGATAATGTCCTAAGGAAAGCTGTTGCATTAATGGGTCATAGCGTCTCCCTGCTATGATGAGAACCCAGAAGTTCCATAACACTGTTCTTGAATATATGTTCTATGGCCGGATGTTATTATTTGAGGGATAGAAATAATACAGGCCATTAGGGTTGAGGACTCATAAAACATTGAGGCACCTTCTCATGGTTTGCGCCCTTCGTAATATCCAGGACCATATTATGAGAACGAGACCCACCAGTAGGAAATTCACATTTTATAGTGTCATTGGATGTTCATATCTTCAGACATGTGTATTGGTCCTTAGACTTTAAGATTATTATTAATAGGTATTAAAACTCGCAGACATAGATGTATTGATGATATCTATGATGACACACTGTTCGTAATGAGGTAGGATAAATTGGGTGCATCACGAGTAATACTGCATTAATAGATAATGCGAGAAAGGATTTGTCCCTACTTTTTGATAACATAAGTAGATATCTTAGGCCCTTTGATGGAATTGATATAGCCTAAATAAATCCATGGCCATGGTAAGGTATGGGCGAGTTCAATTCTAGGAAGTCAAAGAAAGAATAATCGAGCACATGGGTTGATGGCACTGGCATGCAACCCGCTTGATAGGAGATATCAAGACAAAGGTATTATATTACACGGTAAGCGTTCGTAGGAGGTGACACATCATTGCAGCGTTAACTTCTTTCTCTATGGGTGCCTTGGCATGTTGCTAAATGCTAACCTTGGACTTTAGGTAGGCTCCGCCTAATGCCACTGAGAAAGAGGCCCAAAGGGTCACACACTAACTGTGTCCATGTATCTTAGTTAAATAATAATTTAACAAGTTAGATAAATATTATTCTTGAATGTGGTTTAATAATTATTTAAGGATGTCTGATCACATTTATTTAGACACTAGTTATTCGAGAGAATATATTATGGGAGAAATAATATATATATTTATTAGCGTGTAATACAGTTACATTTATGTAAGAAATAAATAACCATTACTCAAGGTCTAATAAATATGGTGGAGGAAATAAATAAAATGGAAAAATAAACGTACACACCGGGTATATTTATATACACGCCGTGTAGTTTGTTTTATCGAGATTTGTGAGACAATATTGTTTATTTAATTAAATGATATTAAATATAATATGATGGGAGCATGTCAATTAATAATGATGGACAACTGTCATTATTAAGACATGGATTATTACATAGAATTAAATGAAATGATTAAATTCTTTCGAGCAATTGATTCATTTTATTATTCTAAGTATTATAATCCCAAATTACATTATTCTCATTGTAGGGAGATCCATTGTTGTGAACAATGTATTTTGGAAGTACTCTCAAGCCAAGAGAGAATTCCCTTTCCACCAAGAACGCTGTCAAGTTACGAGAGCGAGATCCTCCACCGGATCAAGGCGGTTGAAGGTGGACATCGCAAGCGAAGGCTCTTCCGTGCTAGCACCCGGAGATCCCTTCAGTGATGTCCAGAGATATGTGGAGCACGTGTGGATAACAGCTAGAGGAATCATGTAGTTGGATTCTACAACACAACGACGGATCACAAGATCGTGACCGGAGACTCCAACGAATAAAGAATTGCATCGAGGTAAATCTTATGAATTAATTAATTTATTTATAACCAACATATGATGATCCTATCTCAAGGGTTCTGAGACTCATATTTTCATTTTCATTCATTATTATATTCTGAATATTCGACGTTTTAAATCGTGATGGATCTCGGGTTGAAATTTTTTTAACGTTAAATTAATGTTGTGAAAACCCACCAACGCGCTTCCGCTGCGCTCTGAATCTACAAGTGGTATCCGAGAGGTCATATAATTGATAATAAATATTTATTTTTTCATTGGTGATTTATTCATTTAATAATTTAGTTATTTCAATTCATGTTTAATCATTCTGGAAATCTAAATACTGAGATCTATTCCTCCTCCCTCATTTCTCGTTCACCTCACAGAAAGATAAATTTATTTTAATTTTTATTAAAATAAAATAGAAGAAATCATCCAGATGAGACAAACAATTCTAGACGTACAACACCAGAATACATGGTGTGTATTCGGAAGTACACACCATGTAGTCTAGGTTCAATGCATTGACTGACCCGCTAAATGAGGCCATGTATTGGATTATCTCTAAAAATTGAAGACACCGTGTGTTGACGAGAAATAGGTGGCACACGGTTTCCGGATTACACGTCGTGTGGTCCAACAGAACACGGCGTGTAGTCTCTTTGATTTAGGGTTGGCCCATGTACCGAGTACATGGCCTGCCCGGCTACAAACCATGTAACGCAGAAACTACACGGCATGTGTCCCACTGTACATGCCTTGTACTCCAAAAATTTCTGAAGTACATTAAAACTCCATGTCCCCAGGCATGTAGTTCGGATGGACGGTGAAGAAAAGTACACACTGTGTAGTCAGAACTACACGCCATGTACTCACCCAAATTATGCAGATTTATTAAAATTTAGTATTATATTATACAAACCCTTGAGACATGTACCATAGTTCATGCGTAAAGATGAGGCAAAACACGTGATATATGTTTTATATCTATGTTTTTAATTTAACATCTGTGTAATAAATGGGAATTCAACGGGTTTCCTCCAAGGTAAAAGTTACATACATGGATAATTTTAAATTAATTTATTTGTTTAAAATTATGATGGATGAGAATCTCATGGAAGTTCATAAAAGGGTTTAAGATAAAAGGATTGATTAATTAACAATAATTAATTAATTTGAGCATGATTTATCTTAAACAATTATGATTAAATAACTGAATGCTAGTTTTATTTAAGTGTAAATATCGTTTCATGTATGGATGATAATGAGATTGACTGAGACCTTTGGTTTTGAATGATTTCTTTTAATTTATTTATTTAAATTAAATTTTGTTGGCCTGCGAGCCATCTCCCCATTAATATGTGGGGCCCACGCACCCAAGGATTCTTTTATGTAAAACCCCTTTTACCCCTCACCTGCTTGTGAGATAACTGCATATGTAACGGATGGAGCTCCCAAGATAGTGGAGGCAGTTCAAGTCAGGATCCATGATGAAACCAATCCAAGGAGATGCAAATATGGACAGGTGGAAAGCTGTAAACACGAACCTGAAAGGTGCACGGTTTTTCTCCCCTGGGTCTTGGGTTAGTTTATCAATCTCTAGATAAACTAACCAATAGATAAAACTCATGATCATTCTATTTATTTTATTTTTTTCAATAGCATGGTTTATTTATTGTGGGTGTGTTGTCACGATCACACAATTAATGAATTAAATGAGCATGCAATATAGAACAAAAATAAAACCGGCTTATATGTAAATATTAAATTAGACATGGTTAATCACTTAATTATATCTTAATTAATATTAACAAGAATGTAATCAAATATAATAAAATGGAAATTTACGTATAAGGATAAAATCCCTCAAAAAAAAATATTATGTCGGTATAGCCTTCCATAATCTTGGTTAGATTCGAACCATAGTTCAAATTGCTTGACCAACACTAGTTCGGGTGCTTTCAATTATCGGGGAATTCTAATTCTAGTTTATGGAATGACTTGACTTGGTTCACATCAAGGGTTGACTGCCACATCAGTACTTTCTATGACCAAGAGTCAAAGGTTGATGAAATCCTAAATAAAAGGATTGCAGGACTAGGGAGTCCACTCAGCGGATCAAGGAGATGAGAGTTAATGCAGTTGGAATTTGGAATGCCTACCTAAAACCCTTCAAGTTACTTGACCAACCCTAGTTGGGGTAATGCGAAGGGCAATATGGATCCATCCCACTAGAATATTCATGCAATATAATATTCCAAAATCAATGGTGACTGCTATTGGATTTCGATAAAATAGTGGGAGACTAATAAGTAATAATTTATTTATTTGTCTAAATTTTTGTAATAAAGTACTAAACCATTGCTCATCATAATTTGTAGAGAAGTCAAGAAAATGATGTCATACATATCATTGTGCACCAAACTTGAGAAAGAAAACCTTCTCACTGGCACCAATTTTCAAGAGTGGTAGAGGCATTTACGTGCCGTCCTTCACCAAGAAAAGAAATTTTATGTGCTGTCAGAGCCTCTTCTAGTTGAGCCTGGGAAAGAGGCTAGTGATGAGTAATTATCTCTCTAAATGAAACACATAGATAATGCCACATATTTCGAGTGTTTCATGATATCATCCATGTCTAATGAGCTCTTGAAGAAACATGAAAACATTGACTCGTATAGAATGATGTCTCACCTTAATGATCTCTACCAAGATATGGCGAGACAAGAGAGGTATGATATCTACAATTCTTTGTTTACAACTAATCTTGGAGAGACTGCGCTAGCTAGGCCTCATGTAGTCAAGCTTATTGTCTACATTGAACGTCTGGTCATCTTAGGGATTAAATTCTCGAATGAGTTGCAAACACATATCATCCTATCATCACTGCCCAAGACCTTCTATAGCTTCATTTTCAACAGTAACATTAGAGGTAATTAGAAGAGTCTTTCGGAGCTTCTGACCTTGATTCGCAAGTTAAATAAGGACATGGTGCGTGACAACCCGCGGTCCTTTTGGTGAACAAGAAAAAGAAGGACAAGGAAAAGGGTCCAAAGACTTATAAATGGTCTGATGGCCCCGAGCACCATCCCTCCAAGAAGGGGAAGATCAAGAGGTAGGGCAAGGAATGGGAGGTGATGTGTTTTGCATGTGGCAAGCAGGGCCACTGTAAGAGGAACTGCACCTAGAAGCATGGGGATGCTAATGGTGCATTCGTTGTTGAGTGCAATCTATCTATTTCTACAGATTGGTTATTAGATATAGCTTGTGGGGCTCACATCTATATTCAAAAGCAGGAACCATGTAGATTTAGAAATATCGCAAGAGGAGAAGTGGATCTTCGAGCTACCAATGGCGTAAGGCTGGATGTGTTTTCTATTGGCCACTATCACCTCTCATTTCCAACTAGCATGATTTTGGTTTTACAAAACTGTAATTGTGTGCCTGGTGTTACCAAGAACATAATTTTTGTATCTAGTTTGGATATGGATGGATTTTTTTTAATGTTGGGAAATAAGGGTTGTCTCTATTATAAGAACAACGTATTTTATGATATGTTACATTTGAATAATGGTTTGTATGGATTAAATTTTGAAAACAATGTTTTGGAAATTGATAACGAAACAAACTCACATGACTCACACATCACCCAATTATGGAATCACTGCCATGGTCATGTGAATGAGAAGCGCTAGACAAATATCTTCCAAGATGGCTATTGAGACTCTACTGAGCTAAAACCACTTGATAGATGCCATGCTTTTTTATAAAGAAAAATGACCACGTCGCCTTTTGGTGGACAAGGTGAAAGATCTACAGAGCTTCTAGGATTGGTATACACGGATGTGTGTGGACCATATCCAGTATAATCTAGAGGTGGATATTCTTACTTTATTACTTGTACTGTTGATTTCAGTAGATAGGGATTTGTCTACTTAATGAGGTATAAGTCATAGTCCTTTGATATATTTATGGAATTCAATAATGAAGTAGAGAACAATCATGGTATGATGATAAAGAATCTTTGATCGGATTGAGGTGGAGAATATCTGATCCAAGAGTTCATCGATCTTCTATGGGATTCTAGGATTCTATCTCAGCTCACTCCTCCATATACACCATAGTGGAATGGTGTTAGTGAAAGGAGGAACCACAACATGTTGGACATGGTGAGGTCGATGATGAGTCATGCGGATCTTCCATTATCCTTTTGGGGATATGCATTACAAACTACAACATACACATTAAACCGAGTACCAACTAAGGCGGAAAATGGAATTCCATTCGAGTTATGGAATTTAAGGAAACCCAGTTTGTCGCACACACATGTTTGGGGACGCAAGGTGTTTGTTAAGGCCTTCTCAGGCAACAAACTAGCACCCCAGGGCATGAAGTGTATCTTTATAGGATATCCCAAGGAAACTAAAGGATATTACCTATATAACCCTCAATACAAGAAAGTGAATATTTCCAAGCAAGCCGTCTTTCTTGAGAGGGAGCACATCCTCAAGAGGGATAGTTGGAGAAATATTTACTTCAATGAAGATGATTCTCAAGATAAACGATAGTTGGTACAGGAACAAGTTCCACAAGTCCCCGTGGAAGAGGTTCCAGAAACAGAAGCACTACTTAGGAGCTCAAGAGAGGTAAGGGAACCAGAGAGATTGGATTCCTAGTCACCGACGATGGTGAATCATTGTTGTTAGACAATGATGAACCTATCTTCTACAAGGAAGCAATAGAAACCATAGAAGAAGCATGATGGCTAGAAGTTATGAATTCTGAGATGGATTCCATGTATCAAAACCATGTTTGGGTTCTGGTCGATGAGCCAGTTGATGTAAAGCCTGTTGGATGCAAATGGGTATTCAAAAGAAATCTGGACATGGAAGGTCAAGTTAGCACCTAAAAAGCAAGGATAGTGGCTAAAGGATTCAGACAGCGTCAAGGAATTGACTATGATGAAACCATCTCTCCAGTTGCTATGTTTAAATTTTGAAGAATCATACTTTCCAAAGAAGCTTACCATGACTATGAGATTTGGAAAATTGATGTCTAAACAACAATCCTTAATGGGAACCTTTAGGAAGATGTCTATATGACACAACTAGAAGGGTTTGTGACAGTAGGTGAAGACAAATGGTTTTTCAAGTTGCAGAAATCCATTTATGGATTGAAGCAAGCATCCATGTCATGGAACATTCGATTCGATGAAGCCATAAATGAATTTGGATTTATTAAGAACGAATGTGAGCCATGTGTTTATATGCAGTTTAATGGGAATGTGATCGTCATCCTTGTGGTATATGTTGATGACATATTACTTATTGGAAATGAATTACCAGCCTTACAGTCAGTTATGGACTGGTTGAACAAGTGTTTCTCCATGAAATACTTAGTAGAAGAAGCCTATATTCTAGGGATCAAGATCATTTGTGATAGATCCAAGAGGCTGCTTGGACTAAGTTAGGGTACATTCATTGACTAGATACTATAGAGATTTTGTATAGAAAAATCCAAGAGGGTATTGGTTCCAATGTCACATAGCTTACATGTTTCTAAGAAAATGTGTCCCCAGACACAACAGGAGAAAGATAGGATGAGTAAGATCCCATATGCTTCAGCTATAGGATCCATAATGTATGTCATGTTATTTACCAGTATTGATGTTGCCTATGCACTGATCATGGTAGGAAGATATCAAACCGATCTAGGAGAACTGCATTAGATTGTTGTTAAGACTATCCTTAAGTATCTAAGAATAACTAAGGATATGTTCCTAGTGTTTGGAGGAGATGAGGAGCTTTTCATTTGAGGTTATGATGATGCCGGTTTTCAGAAATATCCGAATGATCTGAAGTCACAATCTGGATATGTTTTATGTATCAATAGAGGAACTGGGAGCTGGAAGAGTTCAAATCAGCCAGTTTTCGCCGATTCTACAGTGGAGTCTGAATATATAGAGGATTCTGATGTAGCCTAGGGAGCCATTTGGATTTAGATCTTTTCCTAGGATCATGATGTGGTTCTTAGTAGTAAAGATCACATTACATTGTATTGTGATAATACTGTAGCGATGGCTCTTGAAAAAGAACCAAGGTCACATCAACAGACAAAGAAAATACTCTGGAAGTATCACCTCTTGAGGGATTTCTATCAAAGGGGGGAAGTTGCAGTGAGAGGAGTGTCGATGAAAGAGAACGTGGTGGACCCCATGACTAATGTCATATCTCAGCAGAAGAATGAATATCAATTGAGAGCTAGCGGGTTAAAGGTTGTTAGTAGTTGGATCTAGTCCATGTTGGAGTCTGTTAGAGTTGGTGGCCTAGAACCAACTACTTTGTACATTATTGATTAATAAAAGCCTTATCACATCTTGATTGTTCTTTTGTATGACAGTTTATGTGATAATGTCCTAAGGATAGCTGTTCCATTAATGGGTCATAACGGATCCCTGCTATGATGTGAACCCGAAAGTTCCATAACACTGTTCTTGAATATATGTTCTATGGTTGGATGATATTATTTGAGGGACACAAATAATATAGGCCATTAGGGGTTAGGACTCATACAACATTGAGGCACCTTCACATGGTGTGTGCACTTGGTAATAAATAGGGGGATATTATGAGAATGAGACCCGCCAGTTGGAAATCCAGATCTCATAGTGTCATTGGATGTTCCTATCTGCGGACATGTGTATTGGTCCTTAGACTTTAAGATTATTATTAATGGATATTACAACTCGCATACTTATATGTATTGATGAAAAAAGTAACGACACACTGTTCACAGCGAGGTAGAATACGTTGGGTGCAACACGAGTAATACTGCATTAATAGATAATGCGAGAAAGGATTTGACCTTTCTATTCCATAACAGAAGTAGATATTGCAGGTCCTTTGATGTAAATTATAGGGACTAAATAAATCCATTTCCATGGTAAGGTATGGGAGAGTTCAATTCCGGGATTTCAAAGAAATAATAATTGAGCACATGGGTTGATGGCACAAGCATGCAACCCGCTTGATTGGAGATATCAAGACAAAGGAATTATATTACCCAGTAAGTGTTTGTAGGAGGTGATAAGTCATTGCGGAGTTAACATCTTTCTCTATGGGGGCCTTGGCATGTTTCTAGACTCTAACCTTGGACTATAGGCAGGCCCTTCCTAATGCCACTGAGAAAGAGGCCTAGAGGGTCACACACTATGTGTGTCCATGTATCTCAGTAAAATATTAATTTAACATGTTAAATAAATATTATTCCAGAATGTGGTTTAATAATTATTTAAGGATGCCTAATCGCATTTAATTCGACACTAGTAATTCGATAGAATATGTTGTGGGTGAAATAATATATATATTTATTATTTAGTAATGTTGTTACATTTATTTAAGAACTAAATATCCATTACTGATGGTCTAATAAATATGGTGGATGAAATAAATAAAATGGAAAAATAAAAGTACACCCCGTGTATATTTATATACACACTGTGTAGTTTTTTTTTGGGATTCGTGAGAAAATATTGTTTATTTAATTAAATGATATTATATGTAATATTTTGGGTGAATTTCAAGTAATAATGATGGTTAACTGCCATTATTAAGAGATGGGGTATTACTAAGAATGAAATGAAATGATTAAATGCTATCGGGCAATTAATTCATTTTATTATTCTACGTATTATTATCCAAAATTTCATTATTCTCATTGTAGAGAGAACCACTATTGTGCACAACCGAATTTTGAAAATACTCTGAAGCTAAGAGAGAATTCACTTTCAACCATGAATACTTTCAAGTTACGAGAGAGAGATCCTCAACCGGATCAAGGTCGTTGATGGTGGAAATCGCAATTGAAGGTTCTTCCATGATAGTACTGGGAGATCCATTCAGCGACATCCATAGATACATGGAGCACGTGTGGATCACCTCTAGAGGAATCCTATACTTGGATTCTACAGCGCAACGACAGATCATAGGATCAAGATCAGAGAATCCAACGATGTAAGAATTACATCGTGGTAATTCTTATGAATTAATTAAATTAATTATAATCAACGTATGAAGATCCTATCTCAAGGGTTCTAGGACACTTCTTTTATTTTTCGTTCTTCATTATATTCCAAAGATTCGGAATTTTAAATCATGATGTATCTCAGATTGAACATTTTTTATAGTTAAAATTAATGTTGTGCAAACCCACCAATGCACTTCCGTTGTGCCCAAAACCTACACTAACAAGGGTCTTTGTCATATAAAATACTTTAATTTAGATAATACACCTGTAAAAGAGGACTCATATGCATCCTATCTAAGAAATATATCCCCAAAAGATAAAATATTCCAATTATAAACATTCCTAAGGATCTCATCATGAACATCACCTTAGGTTAAAATTATCTATCCATATTTGGATTTGGTGGATAAATTATTTTTAGTACTAACAACAGGTTTAATTAATTCATTCTGTAATAGAAGTGAATTCAATTTGATCCACCATAGGTTAAATTTTTTTGATAATCAAATTTATTGATATCAAACATTGTAGAGCCCATTGTTAATCTTAGTGGTATCATATAAAATTTTTTGACGGGAAACATTATTTTGGTTTCCAACAATAATGAAATATTATACAATGATGTCTGATTATTGGTTACAGAAATATAGGATTAAATTGATTTGTTTTATATAATAAAAAGGAAGAATATTTCATTAAATCAAACTTTTGGGTTTACAAGAACTGAATGAAAATAAGACATAACATAGTAAAGAACACTAATATGTAACATGTTTCAGATAAAAATTATCCTACATTCAAGATGAGAACACCAATATGTAAAATATTTTATCTTTACCATGGTAATTTATATTTAGTTTTTATGTTTTAAATAATTACAAAAATTTCTTTCATAATGTTGATGCAGTAATAATTCAATTAAAAAAATAAAATACATGACATTAAAAATATTAAAATAAATATAATTTGACATATTTAAGGTTATTAATTAATTATTAATATGATCATGGAATGTTTAGGATATATTAATATATTTGAAATTGTGGGGCTAACCTGAGTGTTAAAGGCTCACTAAAATCTGACATCAGTCCCCTATTCAAATTTGGGTGGGAGTGAATTTTAGCAAGCATACAATGGAGCATGAATGTAGTAGATAGTTGGTGACCCCGACATAACACATGTAGGTGGTGATAAAGGCATGATAAATTCCTGGTGACATAGGTAGTATGATGAAAGAATGATGCTGCACTGGTCCTTTGGGCTAGTTTTTGGTCCTTTGGGCTATTTAAATGGCTTAATTCCCACTAGTTCTTTTGGCCATGTAATGAATACATATGGCTTGATGGGGGATACTATCACTTGGGGGATATGACCTTAGTTTTTTTAACGTTTGTGTGGTGTGTGTGTTTTCAATGTAATTTTATCCCTAAGAAACAAATATTTATAATCAAATAGTTTTTTCATATTTTACTTTTTTTTATGATGATTTAAATGTCAACGTAATGAATAGTATAAAATTAGATAATAATAATATTTTATGGGACTGATATTTTGTTAAATTATTTTAAAATCATAAAAATCATAAATAAGTCCATATTTGATAATATATGGTATTAAATTTCATCCTCTATGAATTTAATGGATATTAGGATGATTTTTCCTCTAGAATAGTCTTATTATATTATAATATTTTGTTTAATTCCAAAAAACACTCATCTCTTCCTCTTATAAATAACACCACTTTTCCTCACACCTTCGAAGACTTGTATCTTATAAAATTAATAAAATACATTCTTACTCACTCTCCCAACATATAAGTAATTTTGGACTCACCAAAAGACACATTCCATGATTCATTGTGGTTTCAACAAGTACGTGACATTTTAGAGGTAACATTCTAAAACTATAACATTTAATTTATTTTCTTCATCTAACATCTCTTAACCTATTTCATCCATATAATCATAATAAATAAATTAACATATAAATAATATAATTTCATATTTCTATTGGAATATTTGAAATCCATTCTTATTTCTCATCTCATCTTCTTTATTGAATGGAAACTGATGTCCAAATTATAGCAGTTAACCATAATTGTGGATGTTGAGTTTTTGTTCTCCATTAACACTATCATTAATGGTCATAAATACTATTATTATGGTTAAATTTTTTTTATAAGTATATTATAACTTATTTCATGTAATATAAAAAAATAGACTTAATAATATGTAAAATTAGTATAATACATGTTGGCAAGAAAAACCACCAATATAAACTAGGAATTTATAATTAACGTTTTATTAAATGAATCATCCATATGTTAGAAAAATAATAATATATTAGGCCATTTATAATTTTGGATCATTTTGATTAAAATTTCAGTAAACTTATGGAATATTATTTCTATTCAATATGATCTTCAATAATGATACATAAGTGACCCGACCATGAAAACATGAAACAATCACTCCCCGAACGATGAAATTGATCCTTAAAACTCATCAAAATTGATATTATTAAATTAAAAACATTATAATAAATCAAATACATGTTAAAGAGGATCATAATAAATGAATTAATGAATCTAATTTGATTATCTGAGACATTTATTTCATGTTCAGAACACATTCAAATATTAGTTATGGGATCACTATGAACCTCAATATTTCCACTGAGTTGCACATTCTCTATTTTTTATTCAATTTATCTCTTCTTTACTTATGTATAATTCATCTATATTTCATGTATATGTAAAATACATATATTTAGAGATCAATACATCATTCTTTGATTGGTAATTACAAGTTTTATAATACTCCTTTCTCAAATTACTTTCGATAAGAAAACCTGATTACATGTAACTTCTCTATTTCTAACCTATATTCAAGTACATTCCATAAAATTATTTAAACAACCAATATTTTCCTAAAATAAATAAATTTATGTTGAAAATTTTTTTTAGTTCATTTAATTTTTTAGGATAAAATTTATTCCCTTATCCTATTTAATGATTTTTTATTCTTGTCCTTAAAATTACACATAAATAACAAATTTTTAAAGTTCCCTATCAACATTATTTCTTATTTTGAATTAATTTGAAGATAATTATTAATTATCAATTCATATTTTTTCTTTTATGTATGACAATAAATTATTTAAATCTATTATTTCATTTATACTATTAATATAGGACCTTTGGTTATGTCTTATGAATTGAGTATGATACCTATTTCATTCCATGAGTATCACATGTGATTGGTTATTTACGTGGCACACATATGTAAGATCATTGTATGATGGGTCTTCCTATATTGAACTATAAAGAATTCTGTAACATATTATTCTCATGAGAAGTTATATATGGGATTATAGAGTAAACCTAACTTATTATGGTACTATTTCAACCATTTGAAAAGTTATTGGGAGTTAGCATCAACTCTTGATTATAACATATAATATGTTTCTCCCAATTTACACTGATTCAATGATCATATGACTACATATCTATATATATATTTTATTATTCTATATTTTTATTATCGAGACATGTAATTTATGTACTAATTTTATTCCTTCTAACTCATGTTTTGAACATCATTCCCATGTATATTATGTATTATGTTTTTAGATCACCCCTTTTGTCTTGGAATTCCACAATTTATCCAATGAAGTAAGAAGTGTGAATAAGGAGTTAGGATCATATTATTGAAGTTTATAAAAATATTTTTTATTCTATTTTAATTATATCTAATTATTTACCATGTCATAGGGTGACATTATATTTATAGAAACATCATTTATATCATGGATAATTATACATAAAAATAATATAATACTTTTTTTAAAAAGGAATGTGTCTCTACTGTTCGTGTCAGAGGAAAAGGAAGGAATCTAATCCTTTGGAACTATCATTTATAATCATTGGAATAATAATTTCCCTATTCCTAAGGAATTCACGAGTAAAGGGCTTCCACTGAGGATGGAGGTGTGTCCCACCAAAGAGTGTAGCCTCCCATGGATTTCCCTTATATGTATCCATTATAGTCCACTGGAAATAATTCAAGAACACTATAGTAGGTAGAAAAGTGTGACCTAATTAATTTTAGTTATTAGAAATATGAAGCATTATTAAGAACCCAATGAATTGTTATATAACATGAGAAAACAATGATTGAAACATAGGGAAACATAATTTTGGATATTATTTTCATTTATATGTTTACCCTTTTATGTGTAGAATCTCTTTTTATATTTGATCATTAGGTAAGTAACCACAGCTATTATTACTTGTAACACCCCGAGCTTCCACGATACGCTTCTCATTCAATAATGAAATAGCTTGCATTGTACGCAACGTCGAGTTCTAAAACACCGCGACTAATCAAAGTAGCCGTTATGAATAGTAATAACCACTTCTTAAAATTATAGAAATTTTATATTTCAAAATGGACTTCATTTTTGTATTCGTAATATCGAAATTAGCCTATGTTGAATTTTTGGTATTTTTCTGACAACTTCTATTTTTTATGAATAGTGAAAAATACTTAAAAACAACTTTTTTAATCAAAATAATTTATAGTGATAAATTATACTATTTAGTGGTTTTAAAGTATAATTAGAATATATTTTTACCATTTTGTCCAATGGTGGTCATTAGAATTAATTTAACATTGAAATTGGACATAAACAATTGCCAATATTTTGATATAAATTGGTTCTTAAAAACACGCTATTTGTTGTAACAGCGGGAATTAATTATAAAATTAATTAATACAACTTATATGTTTGGAATTTTTTAAAATAGACATCATTTTTGAATTCGGAATATCAATTATAGCTTAGGGTGAAATTTTGGCCTTATTCTGAAAAACTTCAATTTTTGATGAATAGTGAAACCACTAAGTGGTAGTTAAATAACTGATTTTTCGTTTAAATGAAATATTACCACTTCTGTGATTTGATTTTCAAAAATCCGACATACATGGTTGTCATTAAGAAGTAAAATGTGGTTCAATGAGATCAAAATAATTTTTTGGTGATTAGTAACTTTTAAGTTCTTAATCGCGATTAGAGGTAATTAGTGTAGTTTAAGGTAAAAACAATGTTTTATTAATATGATATGAGCTTGAAACTTGTCCTACTCCTATTGGATGATTCATGGCCGACCAAGACAACCCATGGGTCAACTTGGGGTCCCCATGGAGCCACTTTAGTTTGAAAATGACATTAATATATATTTATTTAATGTTAAAGTTAAATTGACACAAACATGAGTTATTTTACTAAAACAATTTTTAAGTGGGGTTACACAAGTCCAAATTTTGATTATAAATATTAATTAGAACGCTAAAAAGATTTCCTACATCATAGTATTTTTTTTATATTTTTTAGACATTAAATAAATTAAATTATTTATGACATCATGATGATGCAGTGATGACCTCATTATTTAACGATTTAAATAAAATGAGAAGATAATGCAAAATCCAAGTCGTACACTTGTCCAAAGCCAATTGGATGAGGAGATTTCGAACCCTTATCACCTTAGCCTCAAATTATACAAGTGTGGGACCTTTAGAATCCGAAAAGCATTGTGTAAATAATGTAACATTTCAATCTTTCCAAAAGAGCCCCTCCTCTCCACTTATAGAAGGCCCCCACCTCTCCCACCTCATTTACACTTTCAAGCCATTTGGCTCGGCCAACCTCTGCCCAAATACTCTCCCAACATCCCTCTCTTACTCCTAGAATCCTCACTTTGGGCAGAACTCTTCCCATGGAAGCCTTTTGCTCAAATCAAAAAGCGTTACCCGATTTTGAGGTAATGTCTTTTCTATTGTTGTTTTGTTTTATTTTTCTTCTCCAACCCCCTAAACTCTTTTTATTCATTTCTTTTGTAACAACACCAGTATCCTCAATATACTAGGATGTTGTTATAAGAAGGATTCGAGCTACAATTACACACACCTACATCTAATGGTTAAATAACATACGGTTTCTGTGGATGGCGAATTTCTGCCTCACGAAACGATGATTGTTAAACACTCATATAACACCTTCAAAGGTGGCCATTAAGATGTCACTATTTTTATATATGATTTATAATTTGTTTATGTTTTACTTATGCTTCTGTATTTCTCATTTATGTCATACTTTATGATTTCCATTATGGGTAAAACGCGATAATTTCATTTTAGGAAGTGCGGACTACCGCCCCCTCAAAGTGATTTGAATCGTTAATGCCATATGTGGGATGTATAAAGGATGGAGTAAATGGTATTATACACTATATTATACTGGAATTATATTATACATTTATATCATTATGATTTAGTTCCATTAAATATGAAATTGAAATGAAAGTAGCGTTCATGCGTACGTACGGCTTACCGTCTCCATGAACGGTGCATTTCATTTCTTACCTCTAAATGTTACGTAATATTATAAATGAATGTATATACTGGATATATAAGATATATATGACATCTAAATCATTAATATAATTCTGTATATAATGGATATTTCACCACATAAACAACTTGTAATTATAAGAAGCTTATTGTTCACTCAAGTAACAAAGATCGACAAAACGACCGTTATTAACTTAAATAATTACATAATGTTCATATCATTGTAATAAGTGATATAATAAGGATAATGAAGTTGAAAATGGTTCTTAATAAGGTATATATTAACTCTAGTTTATTATTCAGGAGGTTAAAGAACGGTTGAGTCAAGTCAGACACGAGGTAAGGGAACTTCTTAACCCAATTTCCATTCTTTGGGTTAATCTCCTACTTTCAAATTATGTCATGATGTTATTATGTCCTATTTTGTATTTTTACTTTCTTTATGTGTACCTATAGTGAATACACATAATATATCTATTTTATTTTAAAAATGATCTTTTTAAGGACTTCGTCTCAATCTCCTTTCATTGAGGCATATTTTGTTTTATACAGAAATTTCTTTTATACGGTGTATAAACCCCTTTGACTTTTACATTTATTCAAAAGGAGTATTTTTTATATGAAGCGTTTTGCTAAACGACAAAAGGGAATGTTTTCTTTCCGTACTTATGCGGCGACAACGACTTCTCTGCCACCGTGACCATTATTTGAGATTCGGCTTCCTCTACAAGCCATCATTTTTTTAAGGAAAAATAAATAAAAAGTTTTAACTTTCTTTTATTATGGTATTGAAAATGGTTTTGAAGGCATTTTTATTATATCAATGTGTTGTATTTATATCTTGTGATTGAAATGTGGAAATGTTATGTTTCCTTTATGCATGTTTTATGTGATATGATTATGTTATGGTTTATGATATGTTTAAACCTATTCATATGAGGAATGCATTGGACTTAATAAGTGACGGGTGGAGCCCGCTATAGCTCCTCGATGCATCGGCAGTTCTCATGAGACAAACTAGTGTCTTGGCACGAGGCCTTGACAAAATCTTATTTGTGGTCTTGGCACGAGGCCTTGACTACGTGGTTATGATAGTCTGGCATTATGCATTCCATCATTATGAAAGTGGTTATTGGTATTGCATGTGATTATTCGACCAGTAGAATATCCATGTGAAGAAGTAAATGGCATTATCTAATTTTACTATTGCCATATTATGTTGATGTTCGAGTTTAAAAGGCTTTTGTTTTAGTTATACATTGCCTTAAATGTTTATGTTTATTTACGAAAGCTTCCGCAATATTGTTATCCTTACTGAGCATCTGAGCTCACCCCTTTCAATGTTTTAATATTTTCCAGGATGTGAAGAAGTATTTTATGAATGACCTGCAGGGATAGTCAGAAGAGGATATGAGTGTGGACTATGGAGACTTTGTTATTGTAGTTTTTCACTTTATGATGTAATGTAACGTTTAAGAATGTATCTATTGTTTCCAAGGCTACTAAACTAATCGGTCTTTCGAGACTTGATCTTTTGTGATCATGCCAATGTTACGAAGTAATGCACCGACTCTGGGTAGCTGGGGTCGGGGCGTTACAGTTGGTATCAGAGGCAGTTTAGTACTAACCTTGGAAGCTAGATTTAGATAAACTCTGATTAGAGCACATATCCCGAAGATAGACTTTGAGGATTAGTATAGAAGAACTTCCTAGAATTTTGGTATTGTAGAGATGTTGTGAGTTTTCCAAGCAATACATCCCTGTCTGGATACGAGCAGGTAGAGGCGGCTCTGGCACAGATGTACCTAGGGGTAAAACCCGAAAACACCGCTTTGAGCTAGACTCGAACGGGAACTGGTGCACAACAACGGGCCTTGCTGCACTCTTGGTTACGACACTCCCGAGGGATATGCTTTGGATAATTCCCATTTTCTTTACAAACCACTATGAAGGGTTATGAGTATATACTTCCTCAAAGAAAACATTTTTATAATTATGGATTATATCCATAATTAGTTCAATTTATGTTAAGTGTTTTACAAGTATGGAATTATGTATTTTGATTCATGAACTAATCTAGTTTATGCCATTATTTAGAAATGGCGCCTAGTGGAAGGAATGGAAACTGTATCAATGCACGCACTCCGTGTAGGGATTGCCCTCCTGCTCAGGATAATTATGGTGGAGCTAGTGATACAACTGGTGATGATCAGCTTCTCACCGTACTGGGACAACTCACTCAGGTTATGAATAATAACCTTACTCGTATGGAGCACCCTGATCCGCAACGTGGAGGATCAATGCTAGACCGTTTCATGAGGCAACAACCGCCAACCTTCAATGGGAGTACAAATCCTATAGTAGCTGAGCAATGGATAAATTCCTTAGAGAAAATATTCCATGCCTTGGGGAGTAGTGAAAGGGAGAATGTTGTCATGGCAGTTTACCGCCTCACTGGAGATGCCGATCAATGGTGGTCACTAATTCAAAACACAATGGAGGATGATGAATTAACAAACATGGAATGGCAGGAGTTCAAAGAGCTGTTCTTAGAAAAATACTTTCCTCGTGACCATCGAGCAGATATGGAAAGGCAATTTCTGAGTCTGAGGCAGAAGGAGGATGAGAATGTCGCAAAGTATGAGGCTAACTTTACAAGGTTAGCGAGGCATGCTGCCGATTATATACGTAACCCAAGGAGTAAGATTGATCGTTTCTTTGATGGGTTAAAACCATTTCTCCGTCGAGCTTTAGTATCACAATCCTTCTCATCATACGAAGATATTGTCTCGTGTGCTATCAAGACAGAAAAGGAATTCTCTAAGTCTTATGACAACAAAGTAAAGCAAGAGAAGAAGAGAACGGTGGAACAAGAGACAGATAAAGGGAAAAAGGGAAAGAAGGATTTTCCATTATGTGATAATTGTGGGAAGAGTCACCCTGGTACTTGCCTAAAAGGAATGGGAGTTTGTTATAAATGTGGAGAAAAGGGTCACCAGGCTCGTGATTGCAAGGGAAAGAAAGAGGCTGTCAAAGTTGAATGCTACAATTGTAGAGAAATGGGTCATTATGCAAATGAATGCCCTAAGCGTCAGGGAAACTTACCTCAGAAAAGGCCAAGGGATCAAGGACAATCTTATGCTGTTACTACAGTTGAAGCAGAATAACTAATGTATTGGTGCTTTTGGACTCATGGATTATATTCTGGTTATTAGAATAATGTGATATATATATAAGGATTGTACTGCAGTACTTGTTGATTTCAGTAAGGTTTTAATATGATGAAGGTAATTATATTTTTAGTATGTGAAAATAAGAGAAAATTTACTTTGTTTGGGGAATCTGATAATTGATTTTGGAATTAAGAGACCTTTTAGACAAAGTCTGGACAGAGGTAATTTGGATAACTATAAAGGTTGGAGTGGATTAAGTTGATCTTTGGATAGTATTGTTTAAGGTTAAAACATTTATGAAGATTATTTTTGGAATAGTATAGTACTCTATTTTTAGGAAAAGGACAACCTGCAGGGTGGGGAATAACCCGTCGCGTCGGACAAAGCTGCAGGAATCGAACCCACAACCATAGTGCGACAAGCCTTTATTTCCTACCACTAGCCTACAGGAAGTCCCTGGTTATTACAAAATAGTTTTACTAATCTAAATGGTATGTGTTAACATTTTGAACCTTATACAATTAGGATAAATAGAATATTTTTGAGTTCCGTTACCATTTGGAGTAAAAGTTGGGTTTGTGGTAAAAATTTATTAATGAATGAAAGTATACATAACAAGTATGTATATTACCTTACGTTCTTAGTAAATCTCCTAAATAAATTCCTCAACATTATAAAAGGTAACTTAAAACAAAAATGTTGTCGGTTAACTTTTCCAACTGGGGATTCAATGACCGTTTAACCAATCACAAGTTTGTGATTTTCTTATGGTTAAACTTTCTCCTAATCCTGTTTTCTATAACTCTCCATCAGACCTTGATGGTTTTTTTCTCCTCCATATCCATATTTTTATATAATCCTAGAATGGGCTATATCGGGTGACCTTTGTAATTATCCTGCTTTCTTTTAATGTTATATATTTATTAACCTTATTTCCGATGTGGGTTTTCCTCAAAGGTATTGTCTCTTTTCAACCTTTTATTTTCAAAGAAAAAATTTCAAATTGCGAGGACGCAATTTATTGAAGGAGGGGAGAATGTAACACCCCGAGCTTCCACGATACGCTTCTCATTCAATAATGAAATAGCGTGCATTGTACGCAACGTCGAGTTCTAAAACACCGCGACTAATCAAAGTAGCCGTTATGAATAGTAATAACCACTTTTTAAAATTATAGAAATTTTATATTTCAAAATGGACTTCATTTTTGTATTCGTAATATCGAAATTAGCCTATGTTGAATTTTTGGTATTTTTCTGACAACTTCTATTTTTTATGAATAGTGAAAAATACTTAAAAACAACTTTTTTAATCAAAATAATTTATAGTGATAAATTATACTATTTAGTGGTTTTAAAGTATAATTAGAATATATTTTTACCATTTTGTCCAATGGTGGTCATTAGAATTAATTTAACATTGAAATTGGACATAAACAATTGCCAATATTTTGATATAAATTGGTTCTTAAAAACACGCTATTTGTTGTAACAGCGGGAATTAATTATAAAATTAATTAATACAACTTATATGTTTGGAATTTTTTAAAATAGACATCATTTTTGAATTCGGAATATCAATTATAGCTTAGGGTGAAATTTTGGCCTTATTCTGAAAAACTTCAATTTTTGATGAATAGTGAAACCACTAAGTGGTAGTTAAATAACTGATTTTTCGTTTAAATGAAATATTACCACTTCTGTGATTTGATTTTCAAAAATCCGACATACATGGTTGTCATTAATAAGTAAAATGTGGTTCAATGAGATCAAAATAATTTTTTGGTGAATAGTAACTTTTAAGTTCTTAATCGCGATTAGAGGTAATTAGTGTAGTTTAAGGTAAAAACAATGTTTTATTAATATGATATGAGCTTGACACTTGTCCTACTCCTATTGGATGAGTCATGGCCGATCAAGACAACCCATGGGTCAACTTGGGGTCCCCATGGAGCCACTTTAGTTGGAAAATGACATTAATATATATTTATTTAATGTTAAAGTTAAATTGACACAAACATGAGTTATTTTACTAAAACAATTTTTAAGTGGGGTTACACAAGTCCAAATTTTGATTATAAATATTAATTAGAACGATAAAAAGATTTCCTACATCATAGTATTTTTTTTATAATTTTTAGACATTAAATAAATTAAATTATTTATGACATCATGATGATTCAGTGATGACCTCATTATTTAACGATTTAAATAAAATGAGAAGATAATGCAAAATCCAAGTCTTACACTTGTCCAAAGCCAATTGGATGAGGAGATTTAGAACCCTTATCACCTTAGCCTCAAATTATACAAGTGTGGGACCTTTAGAATCCGAAAAGCATTGTGTAAATAATGTAACATTTCAATCTTTCCAAAAGAGCCCCTCCTCTCCACTTATAAAAGGCCCCCACCTCTCCAACCTTATTTACACTTTCAAGCCATTTGGCTCGGCCAACCTCTGCCCAAATACTCTCCCAACATCCCTCTCTTACTCCTAGAATCCTCACATTGGGCAGAACTCTTCCCAAGGAAGCCTTTGGATCAAATCAAAAAGCGTTACCCGATTTTGAGGTAATGTCTTTTCTAATGTTGTTTTGTTTTATTTTTCTTCTCCAACCCCCTAAACTCTTTTTATTCATTTCTTTTGTAACAACACCAGTATCCTCAATATACTAGGATGTTGTTATAAGAAGGATTCGAGCTACACTTACACACACCTACATCTAATGGTTAAAGAACATACGGTTTCTGTGGATGGCGAATTTCTGCCTCACGAAACGATGATTGTTAAACACTCATATAACACCTTCAAAGGTGGACATTAAGATGTCACTATTTTTATATATGATTTATAATTTGTTTATGTTTTACTTATGCTTCTGTATTTCTCATTTATGTCATACTTTATGATTTCCATTATGGGTAAAACGCGATAATTTCATTTTAGGAAGTGCGGACTACCGCCCCCTCAAAGTGATTTGAATCGTTAATGCCATATGTGGGATGTATAAAGGATGGAGTAAATGGTATTATACACTATATTATACTGGAATTATATTATACATTTATATCATTATGATTTAGTTCCATTAAATATGAAATTGAAATGAAAGTAGCGTTCATGCGTACGTACGACTTACCGTCTCCATGAACGGTGCATTTCATTTCTTACCTCTAAATGTTACGTAATATTATAAATGAATGTATATACTGGATATATAAGATATATATGACATATAAATCATTAATATAATTCTGGATATAATGGATATTTCACCACATAAACAACTTGTAATTATAAGAAGCTTATTGTTCACTCAAGTAACAAAGATCGACAAAACGACCGTTATTAACTTAAATAATTACATAATGTTCATATCATTGTAATAAGTGATATAATAAGGATAATGAAGTTGAAAATGGTTCTTAATAAGGTATATATTAACTCTAGTTTATTATTCAGGAGGTTAAAGAACGGTTGAGTCAAGTCAGACACGAGGTAAGGGAACTTCTTAACCCAATTTCCATTCTTTGGGTTAATCTACTACTTTCAAATTATGTCATGATGTTATTATGTCCTATTTTGTATTTTTACTTTCTTTATGTGTACCTATAGTGAATACACATAATATATCTATTTTATTTTAAAAATGATCTTTTTAAGGACTTCGTCTCAATCTCCTTTCATTGAGGCATATTTTGTTTTATACACAAATTTCTTTTATACGGTGTATAAACCCCTTTGAATTTTACATTTATTCAAAAGGAGTATTTTTTATATGAAGCGTTTTGCTAAACGACAAAAGGGAATGTTTTCTTTCCGTACTTATGCGGCGACAACGACTTCTCTGCCACCGTGACCATTATTTGAGATTCGGCTTCCTCTACAAGCCATCATTTTTTTTAATGAAAAATAAATAAAAAGTTTTAACTTTCTTTTATTTTGGTATTGAAAATGGTTTTGAAGGCATTTTTATTATATCAATGTGTTGTATTTATATCTTGTGATTGAAATGTGGAAATGTTATGTTTCCTTTATGCATGTTTTATGTGATATGATTATGTTATGGTTTATGATATGTTTAAACCTATTCTTATGAGGAATGCATTGGACTTAATAAGTGACGGGTGGAGCCCGCTATAGCTCCTCGATGCATCGGCAGGTCTCATGAGACAAACTAGTGTCTTGGCACGAGGCCTTGACAAAATCTTATTTGTGGTCTTGGCACGAGGCCTTGACTACGTGGTTATGATAGTCTGGCATTATGCATTCCATCATTATGAAAGTGGTTATTGGTATTGCATGTGATTATTCGACCAGTAGAATATCCATGTGAAGAAGTAAATGGAATTATCTCATTTTACTATTGCCATATTATGTTGATGTTCAAGTTTAATAGGCTTTTGTTTTAGTTATACATTGCCTTAAATGTTTATGTTTATTTACGAAAGCTTCCGCAATATTGTTATCCTTACTGAGCATCTGAGCTCACCCCTTTCAATGTTTTAATATTTTCCAGGATGTGAAGAAGTATTTTATGAATGTCCTGCAGGGATAGTCAAAAGAGGATATGAGTGTGGACTATGGAGACTTTGTTATTGTAGTTTTTCACTTTATGATGTAATGTAACGTTTACGAATGTATCTAGTGTTTCCAAGGCTACTAAACTAATCGGTCTTTCGAGACTTGATCTTTTGTGATCATGCCAATGTTACGAAGTAATGCACCGACTCTGGGTAGCTGGGGTCGGGGCGTTACATTACTGTATTTCATAAAATATAATTTCAAGCGATAACTTTAATATGGTGGAAAAATATAAAACACAATTATTTTTATTAAATACATCTCTTCATATAATTTTATTTCTTTGGTTGCATGTGTTGCTCGCAACACCAAATTTAAAGAAACAACTATATAATATTTAAAATATTATTAATTTAATGTGACCATTATAACCTAGAAGTTTAATTGGATTGTATAAATGGGAATTAATATATTGTGAACTATATTTATTGATGGTTGACCAATAAAAAATTAATTTTTAGCAATGAAATTCTATTCTTCAAAAATATGTTTACTTTAAAAAATATTTTAATTCATTCTATGAGAAAATAAATATATTAAAATTTTAATGTTTTATAATATTTATTTGAAAAAAACATAATTTATCAATACATATAGAAAATTATCTTTGGAATAAATTTTTAGTATTTTTTTAAAAAAAGTTGATATTAAAATGAATTTCGAAAAATAATTATTTACATTGAAAACTCTATTTTATTTTTAAGAAATAAAAAATTAAACTGTGATTTTGGATTATTTGTAACAAATAATTTATTTCATTATTTTTATTAATTACCTATTTTTTTAAATAATTATATGGATGAATTTAGTATAAATAAATTTTATACTTGTAATAACATATTCTCGAAAAACTGTATTTTTGTTTCATTTTTTATTTTTAATTTAAAATTAAATTATGCTAATTATTTTTTATTAATTTTAAAATTGTGTTCCTAATATTAAACAAGGAGTTCTTATTTTTTAAAATAATTTCATTATATATTAAGATCATTATGAATAATAACCTTAGTAATTTTTTTCACTATTATTAAGCGTAAATCTAGTAATTTAATTTAAAAAATAACAGATGGTTTATAATATTTCCTTAACACTTAATAAAATTATATTTAGTCTTTTAATTTAATATATAATAAAACATAATTCCAAATTATGACCTTTTTGGACTGTAGATTGACATTAAGTCCCTTATAGAAATTTATTTAAAGAAACTTTAAACATGTCACACTATTGTTTTAATAACTATAAAATTTTAATTAAGTTTTGATATAGAATATATGACTGATTATAAATAGTAATTTGAAGATACGATATTTTTATTCATGATGTCAATTTATTTTTAATTCAATAGGTAATAAAGAATTACCTTAAAATCTTGCATAACATTGATGTGATAATTATGAAATTAATTGTAAAATCAAATAAATGGTATTAAAAACATTTAAATAAATATAATTTCAGATATTTATGGTGATACATGAATTCTATAGATTATACTGTCATTTGAATTATGTTATAAAATATATTATTCTATTATTAATTTTTTTCCTGATGATTTTAACGGTAATGTAGTGAATAGTTTCAAAGTTCAAATAATGCTATTTTGTGGGATTAAAATATTATTAAATTATTTAAAACACATGAAAAAATTAAATAAGGACAAAAGGGATAAAATATTGTCTAAAATTTATTCTCATTAGATTTTATATTCCATTCAGAATCATTTATCTTTATAATAGTCTTATATATTTAAATATTTTAGAAATTCATAAAACACCCCTCCCCTGTACTTCTAAATTCAACCCACTCTCCTGAAACCCTAAAAACATATAATATTCTAAAATATATTTAAGAAATATCATCACCGCACTACCCATGACTATGTTCTTCTGGTCTCACTAAATAGAAAATTTTGAGTTCGTCAAGGGGTTGTTCAAGGAAATGATATTCAATATTTAAAATTCACAGGAATCCTCATTTAATTCATCTTCGTATTTATCTTATACTCACCTATTTAATATATAATATAATAAAAAATATTGAGTCATGTATATATTAGAATCTTATAGTAAATATGTAATGATTTCTATCTAACCCTTTTTTTGAACTACAGTTATTCAGAGAAGGGAAACCATTGTCCATGTTATGGAGGATAACCATCTCAAGGGATAATGAGTTTTTTTCCATCAATGCTTTCAAGGATTGTCATAAAACTATTGTTATGGTTAAATAATATTTTAATAAATATATTATTTTTCATTTCTATTACATTAATTAATATATAAGGATAATATCAAATAAGGTGAAATTAATATGTGGTGGTCATAAAAGGTGAAATAATCAATAAAACATTCATCATTAATGTTTTTCAAATAAATCATCATTTTTAGAATGAATTGCTAAATGTGACAACATAATTTTTTTAAGTGCATTAATACCAAATAATTTCAGTTTTCTAATATTTTATCCATTCATCAATAACTTCCATAATTATACACAAGTGAACTGACCCCGAATCCATGAAATGGACACACCCCAAATGAAAAAAAATTAAACTTATAAATCATATTAATGGAAATTAAAGAAAATTATAAAATTAAAATAATTCAAATAAACAAGGAATATATTATTAATTAGATATTTATTTAATATAATTTTATTATCCCTGAAATTAGGTAAAACTGTAGAATGCATTCATATAAAACATAAGGGATCCATTCAAACAACCATATTTCCATTGGGTTACACATTTTCTCTCTTAGATTAAATTTATATATTAATTATAATTATTTAAATGTCATATAATTTCTTTATATGTATCAAAAATACATATGTATCTAATTTTAGCTATACTTGATTGGAAATTACATGGTTTATAATGTTCTCTTCTCTTATTCAACTTGATAAGTAAACCCAATTAAATGGAACTTATCTATTTCCTACCCATTTTCAATTAAGCATCATAAAATGATTTAAAAACCAATATTTTTATAAAATATATTAATTTATCACTGAAAAACCATTTTAGTTCTTTTCTTGTTTTATGAAAATAATTATTCATTTATCCCCTTCAACAAATATTTATTCATTTCCATTAAGTATCACATTTATAATATTACCTAGCTATTTTCATTCATGTCCTATATTAAATTGTTCATAATTATTCATGATGAAATCATATTAACTAATTTAAAAATTACCATGAATTATTTAAATATCATCATTGATGGATACCATTGGTATACTCTCTTTGGTTATGCCTCATGACATGATTATGATACACATTTCATTCCAAGGGTGAATCTTATTTTTATTACTTATGTTTGATTATTTATTTGGTACACATATACCACAATATTTTAGGATGGGTGCACCAGGATAGTTCTCTGATGAATTGTGTAATATATTATTCACATGATATGTTATGTGTGAGGTTAGGGAGTAATCCTAATCCATTATGGAAGACTTTCCACACTGTGATATTGTTTTGGAAATTATCCTTCACTTACGATTTTGTCATGTTATTTGTTGCTTCCGCATTACAATGATTCAATTATCATTTTATTCCTTGTTATATATGTTATAAATTTATATATTTATTTATGATATATTCGATATATTTTATCTTCTTAAGACTTCTAACATTTGTGACATGATTCATTATCATTTATATTCCTTTACTATATTTTTAGGTCATCCATTTTGTCGATGTATTTCACATGTTATGTTATGCATTGTAGGAGATGCTTCAGATTTTGGAATAATTATGCATATTAATAAAAATATGTTTTTTCTAGTTTTATGATTTCAAATTATGTAACAAATCTTCCTAATTCTTTAGACTTGTCGATCCTTTGTTTATATTTCTTGATAATTATGATTAAAAATAATTTAATAATATTTGAAAAAGTATTGGTTTGATATAATATCGTCAATAAATCATGTAAACTCCACATCAACGAGATCCATGATTGTATGAAAAGTCATAAATTTTAACTCAAAACCCCCAAAATCGTATTTAAAAAAATAACATCGTAAAAATGATGGGTAACGACATAAGGACATTATCTTGGGACGTCCACAAGAAATGATGCAAGGAAGACCCATAATCCCAATATGATTACAAAATTAAATGGTGGAATGATCAATAAAATAGATAATTGGAATAACCATAATTATAAATAAATGAACATTAGAATAGGAAATATTATCCTTACTATAAGATCTTGATAGCAAGAGACATAGTTTGAATCTACCAAGGGACATGTAAGATGCTTAAAATCTCAAAGTGGGGGTTAGAAACACATAATGTGCTACTAATGGAAGTTTATATGTAAAACAATACAAGTGAGGGGTTTAAAGGTTGGCCAAAATTAAATTACAGGGCTGACCACGATAAAAAATTAATAAGAGGACCGAGTCAGGATAGTATCCTCCATCGGCTAGTTGGTGGACCACTATGTGGCTCGTGAGCCCATGTCCATTGGATTCCAATAGACATACCATTCGATAACTGGTGGCTCTGTACTAGACAACCAATATATTTTTATTAACATGATATAACAGTACATATTTTTTTAGTTGAAGCCTCTACTCCTAGCCACCATTTGACGCTGATTCCATATCCAAAATGAGACCTTTATGTGGTGTGCACCATCATAATAAAATTATAAACTAAATTCATAAAAGAACATCCCATATGAAATATTTAGCATTTACATTGAAAATTAAAAAACATTCATACACATGGGTCATTGTAGTGAATAATACAATTGATATGTTATTATCATGATTACTATTCCTATCACTCAAAATTAGGACTCATGATGTCACCAAGACCATTGAATGTAGGGTTCTTGATATCACCTCAATTTAGTGTGTGTTTTAATTGAAATCATCATGAAATCATGTGATTAAAACGGGAAAGGAAATGATGGTATGGGATGATGTTTGTAAAACTACCTCATAACTCGATCATCATAGTGTCACTCAACCATGAGAGAAAGAATATGATGTACAAACATGTGATGGTTGCAAGAATTATCTTACATTAATGTGGGATAATATAAAGGAAATATCCCAATATATGATTTCCATGAAACCATATATATCAAGAAATTTATAAAATTAATAAATGAAATCATGCTAAAAATAGAATAATAATTTAATTATATAATTAATAATCACATATGTATTTTTAACAATGAATTTATATCATAATTGTATAAGCATGGACTTAATGAATGGTATTATATTAATGATGGTGGGACAAGCACCACCTACAGGTAGAATTTTTGTATTAATAAATTCATAATTAAATTTTTATTTTTTTTCCACATATGGATTGATAAAACATATCATTATCCCCATGAGGCATCTTATTGAATATTATAATGACGTGGTGAAAAAACATTTGTAGTTAAGCGATTTATGTATTCTCATACCCACATCAATATAAGTATAATCCATTATATAATATATATTTCATTGATGAAATATGTAATTAATAACAATCTATACATATAATAACTTCATTTGGTCCCTCATAAATTATTTTATGTTTGGTTCGGGTCCAAAAATACAGAAAATTATGTAAAATTGGGAAATATAGTTGACAAATTGATGAAGATGAAATCTACAATTAGATGTAGAAATTCAATAAGGGAAAATATCAGAATTATTATCATGTATGCATCATCAAAAAAATGGTTGAAATTATCCTAAAATATAGGGACTGTGTATCCAACTCCCAAAGAGATACCTCTCATCATCATAAAGCTTAATTCATGGTATCTTTTGAACTAAATAAATCCAATGACTAGAAACACATTCTATCAATGATAGACCCTTAAATGGAGGCCATGTATAATTGATTAATCTAAAAGATAATTCGTTATCTCTCCATCAGTGAAATGAAATGTATGTTTCTTTGATCACTATCTGTTTAGGTGGTCTGAAATGAATGGACTATTGAAAATGTCCAAATAAAACATCATTATGCCATAAAACCATGCATGTTGAATATGAGGTATTATTGAAAAATGGGATGTGTTGTGATGGAAGTTGTGTGAACATAATACAATTATGGAATGAACATTGATACCCTCTGATAAAGGGCGAGAAACTAGTATTTACTACTACGAGAGTAATGTAACATCCACCATATTTACATTTAATATAACGGTTGTGAGTTATAAATTTCAGGAAGATGTTTATTAAGTTGATAAATTTTATCTTTTGATTACATCAATATTGAGTTTTTTGTTAAAATTTCTTTATCTTTATGTAGTAATTATTAATCTTTAAAAAGAGTCATATAATTTTTCTTCAGGAAAAATTTACTATTACAAAAAATATAGAATATGATGTCTACCATTAAAAAAACTACTATTTATCATGATATAATATTAATTTTATATTTAAAATGAAATTTGATTCACTATTTAAATAAAATTTTAATACTAACATTTACTACAACACTATATGATATTTTTAAACTATTTCATTGAATTTTTAAATACAATTTTTTGAATGATTGTAAATTTCAAATAACAATTAAAGTTCATGGTGTTCAAGTTGGGGAATTTTTTTATTTTTCATGAAGAAATAATATTTTTTTAATTTCAAGAATAATACAGACATGACCATGTCAATGATCAGCCTGGTCATCAATGATTGAATATAAAAATTATTTTTTTTGATTCAAACTGATATGTATATTGCTGATCTATATTATATCAAAGTAAAATAAATTATATAAATAAAAACACAACCACAACTAAAATATTAAAATTTCATGAAATACTATAATCCTAGACTATTTTAAAACCCTAAAGAATAATTTTTTTGACATTTCACCATAAACAATATAGAATAAAATAATTTTCGTACATAGCCTTGTAAAAATATATGAACGTAATCATCATTTATTTTGATGTGGAGATCCTTCATTACACATTGAGATTTTATTATGACAATTAAATTCAACAGAACATATACTAGATTTTCATTCCATTTCACATTCTCAAGGCATGACCATATCTTTTCTAATTTGATATAGATTTGTAAGTCTTCAGAGGTGTATCATGGTAATATTAAATAACATGGATTGATGATCGTTGGGCATGGTAAAATTATTTAAATCATTAATTTGAAACAAAGGTGCACAATAACAATCAACTAGAGTGCTCAAGAGAAATTATAGGGTGAAAAATGGTTCAAAATATATGTTCATTGATGGAAAATAAACAATTACATGTTCTTATGGATACCTTAATTCCTAGAAATAATTGCAATTATAGTACATCATTTCCTATAAGACTACAATATCTTGAAAAATTTATCATGTGAGTGGGTTCTGACAATCTATAACCTCAAGGTGGCAAACTTCCTAATCAATTATTTGAACATGAATTGATGATAAATCTAATAATACGTTATCAATGTATCATTGAATGATAAGACATCAAAACATTCCATATTTCCTGCCCTGATAAGCCTATTTTGAGCATTGAACAAATTACTACACAAAACTATAAAATGTACCATGTACTAATTTGTTGATCGGTATTTTATGAAGACCCTTGAATAACCAATTTATGAAATCCAAAGTATTAGGGGACATAAGTCCATATAATATACAAATATAATTTTAATAAGACCAACAATCCATTGAAATATACATCATGCAATCATTAAAAACGTGATTATCCCTTCAAATCCTTTTAATATTTTCATCAAAATTAAATTTTTTGTTTCTAGTGCTAAAATAAGAAGAAAAAAATGTATAAAAATAAAGAGTCTAAATTACATAAATACTGATAATCATAAGGAATTATAATCAATTTCATTATCAAATTTTTTATTACCTCATTATTAAGAATTTTATGGAGATTACTAGAAATATGTGTTATGTAGTTTTGATAATAAGAATTTGATTCTCCCCATAAAACTCCATCCATGTTAATGGCCACTATAAACAATCAATGATGATAAAAGATCAAATACACTGCATGGACTAGTGTAACACCAATGCATATACATGAGAAAAACCAACCCCGTGATTTAAAATTCTCCTCATCGAAAATATTGAAGCAAGTGGAAAACAAACCAAATTACCATCATGTGATGTAGAAATGAGTGGTAAACATGTATAATTTATAAAAATGAATAAATAATTGACATGAATGAATCATTTACATTGAGTTAATGTTTTATACACTTCTTGAATATCAAGAAAAACCTTTAGAACCTTACCTTCATTTAGTCCACCCTGTTATCCTGTGATCCTTACTCAATGGTGTTCTATTGATAAATGAACTGATTTTTGAGAGACAATACTTCCAAGAACTATGGAAAAAACATAGAAAATTAAATCTAATCACAATGAACTATTATAATTTCCTTAATTCATTCAAATAATTACTATTTGATATAATGTATTTGAAAAAATATTTTATTCATTCTGAGATAATGGATATATGATTTTATGAACATGTTATTATCATCTTCACATTATATGATATAAAATATTCATTTAGTTAAAAATAATCTTGTGATATGATTACGTGCACATATTTATTTGGTCCATCAAAATAATTTATGATCTAACATGAAAAATTTATCGTATATTTACTATATTTGAAATTAATATTCTACCTCATATTTATGACACTTATTGATGTATTTACCTTTCTTGGAGTCATCAAACACAAATGGAAAATTCTTTTCAATGTGGTTTTTCATAACCACGTTGTTCAATTATATTTAAATTTCAAAATATCACGGAAAATATAAATAAATATAACGTGAGTTTGATGTGATTACTAAAATTAATAGTAAATAAATAGTTATTTTATTGAAACCACTGATAAAAAACATATTTACATATCATTCCCACAACTATAGAAGTAAATAATGGAGTATGGTTACCACTAAAAACTTCATTATTATTTGTCAAAGGATCCTCAGAATATCAATTGACCACATCTTTGTCAAATATATCATCTATTTTTTATGTCATTAGATAGTTTCTCATTATTTATAGTCTCATTAAAAAAATCATGATTTTTTATTGGGAGATCATCAAATGGGTTTTCAATATTCTGATCGTATTTAGTATAATTAGTTTATGGTACTAGACTCATATGGTATGGAATTGAATGATATATTTTTAAAGTACCATCTTCAACAAATTTAATATAAATTCCATAATAACATTATGTATAGAAGGGTGCACCCCAAAATTAATAAAAAAATATGACATATAATTCCATTAAAAATTTTTATTATTGTTTCCTAAAATGATGAAGGCTACACCCAAACCTCATCATCAAGAAAAGGATACTTTGTGAGCTGTAGATGATAATAATATTAAATATATTGATATTTAAATTAATTAATGACTTTTCCATCCGTTTGTTTTGAGTGAATTTGAATCTTCTTACAATCTTCTTCTAATTTCATAGATTCAAATGGATTAGACTCTTTTGCAGGTGGCATGTTATATCCCAAAAAAAATTCATTATAAATTACATGGCAAATAGTTTTTTAATTTGAGTTTTTTTCATGCAGCCAATAAGTTCATTTCCAACAAGTATTATTTTACGATTTTTTTAAAATGTTTTTATTATAATATTTTTATTATATATCTATAATAAAATTGTGTAAAATATATAAAAGATAATATTTTTTGAATAATCTTATAAGCATTAACATTTGAATATAAAATTAAATGGGAAATAAATTACTAATTGTTAAACAATTAATAAATTTTCTAAAAAAATATGTCATCTACAAAGTAAAAAATGTGTGAATCAAATTAAAATATAGAGAAATACCATATTAATTAGTTTTTTATATTGGAAAAACTACGAATTATTTATGTTTATTCAAAACAAATCAATAAATCCTTAATAGTGTAAAAAATATTTTAATGTTAGCGAATGAATGAAATAAAAAACCCAATACAATTAAATATAACTAGGTAAACAACTATAAAGAGAAGAAACAAGTAGTATAAATGACTTCCTGGTCTCCAAAAACATAAAACTATATTAACAGAAATTATAAACACAATGAATTATTCTCATCCTATAATTGTAAAACCAAGAAAATAAAAGACACACTTCAAATATAAGAGTATATTTATACCAGTTAATAATATAAGATGATAAATCCTTCAGAACCCCAAGATGTAATCCATTAAAAACATTCATAAAGTTACATACCATCTACATGAATTGGGTTCCATTTACTATAATCTCCTCCCACAATTTGGAGTGAAAACACCCACAACAATCACAATAAGACATTCCATGTTTCACAAGAATCCCATATTAATGAGAGTCATTAACATTGATCATAAAATATCATTAGTGGTGGTAATGCCCAAAGTCCACCTAATTTTACTATATTAGTCAAATGAGAAAGAATGTATTTTTTGTAATAAACATCCACAAATCCCTTAACATAATAGACCAAGACACCCAATAAAGGGGAGAGATTATTGAAACATATCC
The DNA here is from genome assembly GCA_963277665.1 of Viscum album. Lineage (NCBI taxonomy): Eukaryota > Viridiplantae > Streptophyta > Magnoliopsida > Santalales > Viscaceae > Viscum > Viscum album. The sequence goes on from OY728161.1 coordinate 980,328,197, forward strand.
CATTTCATTTTCAATATATGATGTAAGTGATGGTTAAAATATGTTTAATATCAGAATATAAAATAAAAATCAACCAGAAACCCACGATCTATTTCATGAACATGTTAATTGAAAAATAGTATTAATAATTAAATGGGAAATCTCCTTCACAATACATTTCAGACATAAAATAAAAAACATCTAATTAAATATTAATTAAAATGTTTTAAATAATAATAATAATAATAATAGAAAATGAATAATTGGGGGGAAAATTTCAATGAAAATCATACAGTATTAGAATTAATGATCTTAATGAGACTCAATCCTGAGACATCACAATGAACCCATATGGGGTGATATAAAAAAGAATCAATTTTGAGGATCATAATAATAATAATAATAATAATAATAATAATAATAATAATAATAAATTTAATTTGGGTGAATAATGTATTGATATTTCCTCAATTTGGGTTCCCCGTACTATGATTCCAAAAACCAGTTCTATACAAAAAATCAACTGTAGTCACTTTTCTTGAGGCTCACACTCTTTATTTTTTTCTCATATATCTATACATTTATAAATATAATAAGATTTATATATATTTTCTATGATATTTAATATATAAAAATTTTTAATAATTAAAATATAGAAATATTATATATATATATATATATTGGAATTATTATTTATACTATAATTTATATTAGTGACCCCCATTTTATGGTATCCAAAGGGGGTATTAGTACCATCCAAATTTATGTTTCTAATACTAAAAAAACATTCTGGACTTTTTTCATTTTTATATAATATTTCCCACTTCCCCACTACACAACGCAAGACTACCACCCACCACCCTTTCACACTCTGTCAATCCAAATATTCCATGACCATTACTAAGAAACACAATTAAACCTTGGATTTCTTAAATTTAACCCTTTTATGCCCACTCAACACACCTTTACTCAGCCCCACTCACCCGGAAAATATCTCACAATCATGCATTTTCATGTTTAGTGGCTGGAATATTTATGTTACCCCCTTGTCTCCCCCATAGTTTTTCACCATCCTTGTATAGTGGGTGTAATATTTATGTTCCCCCTTGTCTCCCCCACATCCCTATTTCATGTACCACATCTAATGCCAAATACAACAGATTTTGGTTTAATACATTTTGGGAGTCCCAAACTACAACCGCTAATGAATTTAAATATGAACAAAAAATGATGATCATTTAGTGGTCACTAGGTGGTCACTGAAGGACTTTAGTAACTACTTTTGGTAGTTGATAAATCCCTTTTTTCTATTAGTTATTTATAAATATAAAGAAATTTATATATATATAGTATGATATTTATTATAATTATATTTATTATATGATGTTTATTAATAATATAAATATACATAAAACATAAATATATATTTATATTTATTTAAATTATTATCTATATATTAAATTTTACAACAATTAAATTAGAAGATATTTTTTATTATTTTGTTTGTATATTTAAGATATGTATATATAAAGATTTATGCTAGATTTGGTTTTCTAAACTAAATAATTTCAATTGTGATTATAGGTATATTTGACAATATGAATATTATTAAAACATCATATAACATATTGAATAATATTCTGTATGAATTTTATATAATAATGTTCTGTATTATGTTTCACATAGAAAATTTCATACAAATTTCCTAATATGATGAGAACCTTGAAATTATATGAAATTACACATAATTATATCTCTATTATAGAATACCACACACTGATGAAACACATAGACTATTGACTATATGAAGATATTAATATAAATAATATGAGACATCTTCTCATGAAGATATAATGTTTTAATATCCATGAAGAGAAATTATAATAATAGACTTTATTATAGGAACTACACATGGGTATGTTTAATAATAAATTACTATCTTCTATCATGTATGATGAATCATAGAATTTATAATTAATATTAGTGATATTCATGAATTTTTAATTTAATGTAGGGACTATAATAGTAAATTCATATGTTTGTGGGATGTATGGTTAATTTGGTTCATCATGAATGACATGCTATTAATGAATAAGTAGAGAAATCATTTTCACATTAAATATTTATGTTAGTCGATATTTTATTCAATTGACTAAAATGTAACCATAAAATTAAATTGCATGTCTATAGTGTAATGATGAGTTTATTTTAGATATTCAAATAAAGGTATATCATACATATTGGTTAATGACATATTTGTGTGACTTTCAGGATAAGATATTGTAATAAAGGGATTATATTATAGGACGACATATCATTCATGGTTATAGATGTTGTGACATTAAATTATATCTCTTGGGCTTCGTAACCCATTGTTAAATAGTAAGATTTGGTTTATGGAAACCTTCCCATTGAAAATGAGAAAACCCATAGCATGAAAAAAACTAATTATTTCCATTAATCTCAATTAAAATATACTGAAATTTAAATTATTGGAATAAATATTATTTTAAATATCAAGGAATACATTTATTTTTGATTTACTGACTACAAGTAATAACAAGGTAATAAAGAATTATTTATTCACAAATAAATAAATTATTTATTTATGTGAATATCAAAAAAAAAATTTATTAATTGATTCTGAATGGAATAATTATTTTATTTGTTAAATATTTAATAATTATTTATTTTATTAACTATAAATAGAATATTTATTTTTGGATTAAATATTTAATTAAATATATTTATGAGTATTAGATAAATGTTGAGGAGGACAATCATGCTAATATAGTGTAGAGTGATAAATATTAATTTACAAGATGGTAAAATGTAATTTTTCATTGTAATAGTTAGCACACAAAATAGAATAAAAATATTATTGTTAATATATTGTATGGTTTCAGATTGAATTTATTATATTATTTAAGAGTTGTTCTGTAATTAAATAATATTATAACCTTAATACTAACTCTATGAATAGATCACCATGTATATTATGTCAGGTTAATCAATAATTTGGAATCATTGTGCCTAATCAATTTTTTATTAGTTTCATCATTTTCTCATCTCATTACGAATGAGAATAATGAGAGATAATCCTTTATTATAAAAGATTTTTTATATGATAAATATAAATAACTAAAGATAATGGATACTTCATGTAAGAACCTGAAATTCAATCAATGTTGTTATGAGATCAAAGGTTCTTGTGTGGATCCCTGTTAGTGGGACCCCACATTGGGACCTCCCTATATATTTTTAACATTTAATGTGTGTCTTTATATTTATATGTATATATATATACTAATATAAATATAAATTTTATTTTATATGGAAATTATTATTTTAGAATTTCTCGTGTATACACACATGCATACATATATACATACAAACATATGTATATATAATTTTTTTAAAAGTGAAGATCCCTAAATAAATGACAAATTATTATGAATAAGAGAAACAAGCTACATAGAAAATTGATTAATCTAGAAATGATGTCCATTATACATTCCAAAAGAAACCAAATGATGCACCACCATATTACACTCTATTTTGATATATGATAAGGCACATGATGAGAAAATTTGAAGTATATATCATAATTTAATCATAAGCTGTCAAAAAGAATGAAGGTTATTGTCTTCAAAAAAACATGAGTGAATAAAAACATCGAAATCATATTCTATGATAATGGACTCCTATACCCAATCACATCAATACTCCAATCCAAACAGAATAGCATGAAACTCAACCACTTGAGGAAAAAATCTAGAAATAAATGATTTATGGGATGTAGAAACTATCAGACTGATGTTGTCAGGATGAATAATTCTGAAACCCACTATGAATTTCCTAGGTAGAGATATATCTATTTCAACATTTAGGATTCCCACCAGTGGTTGGATCTATCTATAGTTTCTAGGAACTCAAGATGTATATGTGTGAGGGTCAAACAGTGCACTCCAAGTGGTAACTCAATAAGTAATATGGTTAACCCAAGTGAAGTTCATCTTAAACACAAAATTTAAAATGAACTAGTTCTTCAGAATAGAAATAATCCATACTTTCATATAGATTGAGTAAAAAACAACTCTAGGGAAGGGTGAAATAAACTTCTCCAAAATAGATGTAATATCACTAGGGGATATATGGAATCCTTATAGTCGTCATTCCATGAACACCAAACCTCTCTAGGTCATCGGAAATGAAGAATAGAAATAGAATTTGTATCCACTCTTCCAAAAAAATAAATGATAATAAGTGAAACTAGATGAATGATGATGCATATAAAACACATAATATTGTATAATAACATTGAATATTATTCACTAGAAAAGTCAAAACATTTTAAGACTAATAATGGGCAGAGGCCCTTCCACAACTTGGATAATCCATTGAGAGTTGATTCTAGAATGTGATTATAACAAAAACTAACATAATAGGAAGTGAATGCTGCCCCACTATAATATAGGTGATCCATCACTACACCATAAACAAAATAAATGTTTAGGATTATGTTATGCAGTATTTTTTTAACTATGTTTTATCTTTTTCTAGGATCTATCCCTCGATATTATCTGTATGGAGAGATCTCAATGTCGAATATTCGTGGATATGTATAATTGGTTATGTATCATGCAGATGAATAACATAGACATTCCATTGATCACTAAAAATGTAAACAGTCTGTCTATTACAACTTTTACATTAAAGTACATTAATCAATAGTTCACATTATCCCCACATAAGTATATAATGAAATCCAGGATAGGGTCCAAACATCATAAAATATAGAATGTTGGGAGGAAGAATGAATTGTTTCAGAACATGTTAATATAATGATTTCAGATTAAACAACATTAACCAACCATGTTTTGTAAGGATATAATCATTAAATAATAAAATTTCATTGAAACCTATCCCATTATAGCGTTTTGTGACACAATGTTCTTCCCTTCCATCGAGTATTTTTTTTTGAAATTATAGAGTCCAGTCAAAAGTAAATAATGAATGAATTAATTATTTCTATAAGTCATTTCAAATTATTGAGGAGTGACTTCAAATAATAAGGGATGGATTGAGACATTCCAATAATTAGGATATGATTTCCTTCATTTGAAATTATTCAACATATCCACATTTTGATTCTCATGGACATGCTTTAATTAATAGCTTATAAATAATACTTCATGGATCATTGGATGATTTTAGAGAGATCGATGAATTTATTATGCATCTCTAGTGCTTGTATACCTATTCCCCATTGCAAATCATCCCCTCATCCAGGTATGACACTATAGATAAAAGAAATTTTATATTTAAATAAATTCATAGATTGTCTGAGTTATATTCAATAATAGTGGATAAGATGTTTGATAGATTTTAATTCCTTCTGTGAGGATCTCAAAATTAAAAGGTAGTAATGCACAAGATCATGTGAGTTTTCACATGATCTTAGTGGAAATCATTTACATTCTGGATAATCATACACATTGATTCTCTTAAAATTAATGTTAGAGAACAGAACAACAATGATAATAAAAAGGAGAAGGGATGGTGGATCCAATTTTTTAGGTTTTTGGTGGGTGAATAGTGTTATCTAATTCTTCAATTAACCATAGTTTTCAAGTGACAAAGTTAATCCATTGCTTAACAATATCAATCTATTTGATACTAAACTCCATATAAACTATTATAAGATGAAATAAAGACAATTCCACTATATCAAATGAAATATTAATATTAATATTCAATTCCCAAATTCATATTTTAAAGGAGAAACATTTTTTGTTTGAGTTGATGTGATCATAAATGAGAGTACCATTATCAAAAATGATCCTATTAGGGACAAATTCAGATCGATATTAAGAGGTAATAGATTAAACAATGTTTCATAGATGGGTGACCAAAATCTTTGAGAAGATTTTATAGGTCACAAGGAATATAATAATGGTCATAAATTTAGAAATCATTGACATGCTTTGAACTTTGGTATGTATCGTAATATGGGTATCACTAAGATTATTTTTTAGATATACACCAACAAGCATAAAAATATATACTATTTTATATTTTTTTATTAATAATGTTTCTTAAATAAATTACATTAAAATTTCAACAAAAATATATAAACACATAAATATAAAATCTAAATTTTCAATTTATTTTTTAAATATTTTCAATATAATCTTTTTATTTAAATTATCAATTAAATATTCATTGAAAATTTTAATATAATTAATATTATAAATATTTAAAAAAATTTACTACCAATTTAAATAATATATTAAATTTTAAAATTTTAGGGGGAACATATTAAAAAATAACTAAACATTTTTTTTCACTTAATATTTGAACAATTAAATATATATGTTAATGTACAATGAAATGTTCAACAATATACTTATAGTCAAAAATTTATTATGAAATTTATTGTTTAATGGTTTATAATTAATATTAATAAATATAAATATAACAATTTAAATTTTAAAAATGAATGAGCATTTATATTTTTCATTAGAAACATTCAATTAAAATATCTTCTTAAATTTCAAGTGGAATTTTTCACTTATTTTTTCATATAAATTTATTACAATTTTGATTAAAAAAAATATAAAATAAATACATGTTTATTAGAGATTTTTATTATGATTTTCAGTTTTTAAAATCAGTTTCAATAATATTAATTTTATTAAAATTATTCAAAATTTGGGTTTTAGAAAATATATATTCATAAACATTACTATTGTAATAATAATTATCACATAATGTTTAAAAATCATAGTTTAACATAGTAGTGTAAAAATATATGGTTTTTATATATTTATAATTTAAATTATAAAAAAATAGTTTTATTATATATATATATATATATATATATTTTAAAAACATCAAACATTATAAATTATTTATATTAAAAGAATATAAATATTATAAAATATTCATATACAAAAATGTTATAATAAAATTATTTTTTTATAATTTTAATATTTTAAGTATATTTAAAAAATAAGTATATATAATTTTATTTTAAAATATAAAATTATAGAAACATATGGACATAAATGTTTTATAATAATGAAAATAATATTATTTACGTATAATTAATTATTATTATTCAAAATATAAATAAATATTTATTTTAAAATAAATTAACACTATTTATTTTCATTCAATGCAATTATATGTATTTATACATAAAAAATACATAATAATAATAATAATAATTACTATTATTATAAATATTAACTCACACTAAAGATTCAATTTATCCAATCATATTTTAATACTTTACATGATGTGGTTCATGACAATGAAGTTTTTTTAGCTCTAACTCTAAATATGAGAACACTCTATCAATGAAGTACACATATTTTTAGGAAGAATGGATGTGTTATATTTAATAGCAGAAAAAAAATTATTTCCATTTTTCTAAACCTGAGAAAGGGACTATGACTTCTAAGGGTCTGCCAATGAAAGATCCTATGCATATTACTTAAGAACACGATCCTTCTGCTAATGAAGATCAAACAACCAAAACATATATTTAGTTGATATTATATGATTAAAATAGGTATTATAATAATGAATATATGATATAGTTTGTTGCCTCTCAATTGGGGTCTAGTTTTGGGAAAATTGCCACTATAAATATCTTCATGATTATTGAATCCATCCACTCCCCTTCGTTTTGTAGGATTTATGTTCTATGCTCTATGAAAACACCAGGAAATAATAGGAGGAAGTTACCTTACCTAGAAAATGTGAATGTGGTTTACTAGATAGTAGGATATGTATAAAATTTTGTTATAATTCAGGAAGCAACATCATCTCTACTATGGGTGGAATTGATGGTTTTGGACAAAGATTCCTCAATGGGTATTCAAAATGTTGGGCATCTTTTTGTAATCATGGATGAATATGTGCATAATAAAATCCTTCCTAATTTGAAAAATACTTAACAAAATAGGGAAAGCAGAATGGACTACGCAAATCCCAATTAAAGGATTGTTAAATATTCCTTACACTCTATGGAGGTGGAATTTTATGCTTTTTTTGGGGGAAATAACAATGGGAAATGATATATCTAAATTTTTTCCAAGTCATAAGGATTATGTATAAAAAATGGATGATCATATCATTCAATGACCAATGTCTAGGAGTAGTTGACATAAAAAATAGTGGGGTGTCAATTGAAATAATAATTATACACATAAAAAGAAGATATATGTGTTCAAACATAAAAGGACCTTTCTGTTGACATGTGTTTGTTTGGGTTTTCAAAGTGTCATCATTTGGGCCACAAGTATAATATTTCAACTCTATGTACTCTGGTATGTGTTCATATGTTTTCATTTCGCAATAAATGTTTTAGGGCTATTGGACTTGGATTCCTATGAAATTGCAAATTCCATCTTGGATTATAATAATAATAATAAAAATATTAGTAGGGTGTGATATATAATTGGAATGTATGTAATTTTTATGAACATAAAAACATATTTGAGATTTAATTATAATTTAAAAGACCCTTAATTCTTGATTCTGTTATTTGATGTCACGTATTTCTCTTTTATCCATGCATAATCCCTATCATGAATTTAAGTGTTATATTGAATCCCAAATCCGAGAAAATATTTTACAATTAGGGATTAATATTGCCTTAGGTTGAGGGTGTGAACATTAGAATTCATACCCATTTCTAGAAACTAATAACTCTATAACCCTATTTTAGATGTTTTTTCTTGTTCTTTTTCTCTTATACCTATATAATTATAAATATAATAATATCTGACTATATTTTTTATTATATGTATTATATATATTTATTATATTAATATCAAAAATAATATAAATATACATAAACTAAATAATACATTTATATTAAAATTATTATGTATATTATAAATTTTTAAAATTAAACTAATTCATATATATATATATATTATTATACATATATATAAACATATGTGTAACGGCTGTAATTAAATTTCAAATGGAGTCTTGACAAAAAAAATTTACATTTTTACTGTTATTTATATTTACTCAAGGAATCGATAATAAAAATATTATTTACAATAATGAGTTCAATAGTTTACTATTAAATATTTGTTGATAAATTTTAGTGAAGATTACGAATTAACATTGTATATTTATAAAACAATTTTTTTTCTAATGAAAAATTAAATAAATCCAATGTTATTTTGTTTTATTTTTTTTATATTTACCCATTGAAATATATAATTTAAATATAATAATTAATAGACACTTAAAAATTTTCATTTTAAATTTTCAATGAAAATTTAGCGTGATGTTTTCTATTTATTAGTGTAATATTATTCAAAATAATTAATTTATAATTGAAACATCTATAATTACATATGTAAATTACCATGATTTTTTTGTTATTAGATGAAATTTATAATAAAAAATTCATTCTAATTATATAAATATAAAAAAACTTATGTATATAAATACATATGTATATAAATCAATAATTATATTAATTTTTTTATTTCCATTTACATGGTGTAACTCTATAGTCTTTTTTCAAACCTCTAATTTTCATTTGGGACCCACATCCTCCCCAACTTGAATAAATCAATCCAAAATCCCCACCCTTTTCATATTACCATTATTTCTAACACCTCATATCCAACATATCATTGGATTTTATCTCTCTCATCATCCCTCCACCATCCATCAACTGTAACCCCATTCATAATTCCTCTATATCCTTTCTCCCTCATAATATCAATGAATCTTCACTTCACTATATCTCATGATCCACCTCCACCTTGATTTACTCCATCCACATCCCCACCTCTACCTCTATCTCTCTATCTACTTTAGCTACCTCTCACCCTATGTCTCTTTCAAGAAATCCACTAACTCTTTTTCTTTCTCCTCAACTACAACACATTATCCCATTTTAAACTGGATTTAAACTATATGATGTCTAAAATAATAATCATCCCCTTAATCTACGTATGATTTCCTCCTTTATTGTTTCAAATATCCTATATTATAATATTAGAATAAGGGTTATTAGATTAGATAAGGGTTATTTGATTTCTGATCCATCACCTCCCTGATAGAATATAGATTCTTAACATCCCCATAAGGTAGGTTGTTTTTTATTGATTTATTTCCCATTCAATTTTCTCATGTTGTGAAAACTATCTAATTTTATGCAGTCCTCCTATACGATTATCGAATGAAAATGGGTTGTAGATACAATCGTGTGAAAACTATCTGGTAAAAATATAACATCACTTTTTTAACTTATATTCATTAATATTCCACTTTTATAACCCATAAATCTTTTTCTTTCAGGCCTTAATGATTTTATAATTACATATATTAACGTTAGAAACAAATTTCTCAAGAACCATTACATTAATATTGAGAATGGAATTATTTTATATTGAGGTGTTGTTATTTAGTTACATTAAATTTTAATGTTATTATTTTGTTGTAGTTAACTTTTGGATGGGAATTTGATATTATATATTACATATTTTATTCTCTTAATATGTATTGTATTTATTATTCTTTTAATTGAAAATGATATGAATATATGATGAAGAGAAATGAGTAATTTGTAATTCAGTGGTATGAATATAACAACACTGATTTTTAAAATTTCCTATCTTTCAAATTATTACTTATTTCTCCATTATAATATTACATACATGGATCAAGTATTTTTTAATAGTACATGTTATTGAATATATAACTTATAATAAGTTTTTAATTAATATTTTATCAATATTACAGGTTGGAAAACTATTTTTCATCCATTTATTGAGAGTTTTTGTTCTATTATTTAAATATATGCATTTTTGAATAACCTGATTATCTACGATGATTACATTCGTAAAACCATTTCAATGTTTCATCAAATTGTTTAAGAAAAAAAATTTCCCCAATTACCATCCATTAATAACTGTATTATGATTCTTTTAGTTATAGTAAATAAATCCAAATAGATGTGTTTGTTCTATTTTTTCTAGGATTTGACAGGTAAACAACATGTTGAGTTTAATTAATATTTATTCAATGAATTAATATAGGATTTGATTATGTACAAACTAAAATAACACTATTGTAGAAACAATCATATATTTGTGGATTATATCTATTAATCATTTTGACTTGAAAAAAAAATTTAGTATCATTCAAAAAAAATTGTACACAATAGAGGCTTATATATTTTGTTATGTTCGTTGATGTGTTATACATTGCGTTTAATTTCCCATTGATCCTTTAATACATTCAATTGATTAAAATTATGTGAAATGATTATTTATTATTTTGATTACAATAAATCATTCATTAAAAATACTATAATTTGAATAATGTAGTAGTATTTGGGGATTTAATTACTCAGATCATAATATTAGTTTTTCATTAGGTATATTAATTTTTTATATAATTTATTTTGCCAATGTGTTCACAAGGGACTAAGTTATCTTTAATAATTTATTGTTTTTCTGATGTTGTGATCAAATTAATGATATCTTGTGATGATGTTTCTATCATCTTTCATTGATTACATTTTTTACTTTATCTCTATAATTGTTCCTCCCATTTTTTGGTTTAGGTTACATTATTGATGAATCATAAGATAACATGAATATTTTTTGTGTTATGAAATTCTAATGAATAATTTTTTAATTGTTTTCCCACCTCTATATGTTTGATTTCCCACATCCCCGCGATTGTTGGTTGGATTTACTTTTACACATTTTCATTTTTTTAATTCATAGGTTATTCTTTCTATCACATACATCATCTTCCCTCTTTCTCATTAAATGAGTTGTTCATTATTTGTATTAATTGTTTTATAAACTATCAATTAACCCTTGTGTTCACATGGCACTGCATTAAATAAAATATGGTATTGTTTTCCTAAGGTTATGATCTCATTGATGATGTTTTATGTCAATGTTTCTATAACAATTTAATCATTTTCTTTTTTTTATAATTATCCCTAGACATGTTCCACAAAAGTTTAGGTTTAGGTTTCATTATTGATTAGTTATTATTTCACAATAGTATTTTTAATGTTTAAACTCTCTAATGAATTATTCTTGCATTGTTATCCCATTATGAGTATTTCATAGTATGATGGTGGTGTTTTGGGGACAAGGGTGGGATATTAGTTTCTTGAAATTTTAGAAAGACTCAATAGTATAGTGGTATTTAATGTTGAATTTGGAAATGATCATGTAGAATTTAGTGATGAAAATAAATCCTTATGTGTTGAGAATGTTGATGCAAGGAGCAGGATTAATATGAATAATTTATCAAAGAGCCCAGGTCTGGCTACCAGGCAGGAGCCTCAAGCTCTTGTGGATAAAATCCTAAAAGATGAAATAACTAGCACCAAGATGATAATGATAGGACATGGAAAAGGCCCAAGAAATTGAATAGGGGATGTCATCTGAGAGGTAGGAGAAATGGGCGATTGCTAAGATGATTTCTTTTCTTTTTGAGCATCTTAGTATGTTTTCATCTATGGATTTTGTTTGACATTTCTTTTAGCATGCCATATCTGCAAGTACATTATTATTTTATTCTTAACATTGTTGTGGAACAAGGTTTTACCCTATTTTTCACACCGTTTTGGTTTTGTTAATGATCATTGATAATGAACATTACACATAATGATGAAATAACATTTTTTAACGACAAAAATGGTTTTGAAATTTGAGGGTCATTTATGTATTTTTAATATATCATATTTATGTATATGGTCTTACATTTATCCATAGATTATATTACCTTGGAATATTTAGTGTCTAAAAATGAATAGAATATATATATATATATATATATATATTAATAAAATTTTCTCCAAGATTTTAAGGAATATTTACATAGACAATGATAAGGGTTCAATTATGGGAATTGTAAGAACAGTAAGATTCAAAAATAATCCAAATAAACAAAGAGGTAAATGTAACATGATGACAATAAATGATGAAAATATTGACTAAACTAACTTTCATATTTTCATTTTCATTATTATAATATGATTCTAAATAAACTGAAAAAATCAAAATAAGGATGAAAAATTATATAGATACAAATTATTTTATAGAGATCCCAAATATATTTAATGTATAAGCATAAATAAATATGATATACACACTATTAATTTTTTATAAATATATTATATGAAATAATTTCCAATTTCTTCATTATCTTGTAGATATTTCATGTTCTATACCTTTTAATATTAGATTAATTTTTCCATAGACTATGAATATTTTTATTCACATGCTATTTAATGATATTTTTATAAAATTATTTATATAATAATTTTCTATATTTTTTTAATGTATATTATATTATATGAGTATTAATTATCATATAAAAATATATCCAAAATTATTTTCATATTTCTAATTTATTATGGGGATAGAAAATATTTTTTCCATGTAGTATACTATTATTGGTTTGGTCTTGAAACCTATAAAAAAATATGGTGTTGAAAGTATTATTAAAAATATGAATAAATTTTATTTTTATTTTTTAAGTCATAACATGTTACATGTCTACATTATTGAGTATAATAATTTCAATGTTCTCCCTTTCAAAAAACTAAAATAAATTCACAATTGAATTTTAATTCTAATGATAAAATCATATAAAAGAGATGTCGTTGAATATTAACAAGGCGGTAAAAATGTCTTCAACTCATACATGTTTATGAAAATAGTTTACAGATTCCCATTAAATATATATGAGTATTAATATGGTTGAAATATAAATTCAGTTATTTAAATTATATCTCCTTATTTCAAATATATCATATACATTATACATCACCTCCTTCTTGTCATGAGATATATTTTTGATTAGAAAATTTATAAGGGTTGTCTTCTACTTTTTATTAGAATTTCATGATTTTTTTTCAGTGCCTAATTAATATTCTACTAGAATTTATTTGAAATTAGACAATATGAGTTCAATGGTGAGGGATATTTGGTCTTGATAAAATAATGGGGTAATTAATAAAACAATTTTGTTTTATTATATCTCACATAGTATGTAATCTAGTAAAGTACTAATCACGTTTTTTAGTTACTGATGAAAACGAAAAGAAAAATTACAATAACAATGTGATAATTAATTCACTTAGGGTATATACATACAAATTCAATTTTCTAAATGTGGTATTATATTTAATTTGATACATTTTTTTATAAAGATTACATTCTCTTTTTGAATCCCCCACACCTATTATGTCACACTAGTATGTGAGAATATGAGATAAGGATGCCTACTAGAGATGTGTTGAAGATGGTTCATATGTTCATTGTATTACAACATCAACTATGTATGTGTAGTTCATGATACAACATTAATACATGGATTATTACAAAATATTATAAAATAATATTTATCTTCATAAATATAAGGAATGGTTTGAAATAAATAATTTTTTTATTGCAATATATCATTTTAAATATGGATGAAGGGAATCAAGATATTGTTCATTGTTTCAAAAAACATGGGATATACTGATCAATTAGAAACATTGTTCTTAAACATGGATGAGAAATTATCTATTAATATTATCACACTATACTTACCACCAATGATATAATTATTTATCCAAGGCTAGATAAATTAAATGGATGAAAGGATTAAGAATTTTTTTCTATACTTCATTGAGAAGAAAAGGACATGTCGAAACTTATTTATACATCCCTTATGGTGATAAATATAATGGAAAATTCAAAACATCATTTATTTTTTCCTTCAATGATTAAAAAAATAAAAGGAATAATAATGAATTTGAGGGTATCATATACTTATATGAATGAATATACATAAGAAATGAAATTTCGATGAATTTAAAAAAATGGAGATGTATCCACATCAAGTATATTATTCATGTATCAATTCGTTACATAAGTTTTAGATACAATATTATTACCCCATACATTTATTTAAATACAGAAAATGACCAAGAATATAAAGGTTATAGAGTGAAATCAAATGGAGATGAGAAATGGTGATTCTGTAATAATTGAGAATCGATACTAGAAAAAAAATCAATCGACTTTCATGTTTTATATAATGAAAAAATTATAACTAATGGAAAATAAAAAAAATATAATTAATTTGACATGGTTATGCGAACTATTCTAAATCTAAAGGTTTCTTCATATAAATATTTAGATATTATTTTATAAATTTATGAAATTATTTTTATATTAGTTGAACAAATATTTTAAAGGATTTTGGAATCTCAAATCTGTTTTTTCATAGAATATCTTATATAAGTAATCATTGATAATTTTAATAGATTAAATTTTAATCCTAAATCACACATCCATAAATATATCAATATCACATTGGATGTAAAAGGAATATCAATAATGAATCATATATATATATATATATATATATTAAAAATTTAATATTTCACCATATAAGAACTATTTTTCAAATTGATGTGGAACATCTGAACATATTCAAACTATATGTCCCTACAGATATCATAGAATATGATAAATGAGAATAATCTATTAGGACACTACCATAACAAATTTTTATAATTCCGACTTCAGATATAAGCGAACACAACAACACTAAACTGCATCAATGTTAATGATCCTATAGAAATTAGGGATATTTACATCTAGTCAAGATCAACTGTATTTCTATAAAGGAATCCTATATTTTTGATAATTATGGGACATGAAATATTTATATGTTTTAAGGCCTTAGATACACATGAAATAGAAGAATAATAATGGACTTCAAAAAGCATATGGGGATGATTTGTTTCGAAGACACATACTGTGTAGAATTATATAACCAAATAGGTGGTTAATGTTTTCTATGCTGAGTGTTCGTTCATAATATATATTTATTAAATGTAGATGTAAATGGAAATATTCTATTATTGTAATGTATTTATAAATTAATTTAATGGAGTCTCTATATCAATATTCAAGGAATCCATATTTTGAATGATTCTAGGACTGGACACTAATGGTTAGTATTCAAGAAAAACATGTCGTGGATTGTAATAAATGGTAGAAATATATCCTAATGGATTAATGAAATGTTTAGTATAGTAAACTACTTATTCAACACTTATCATGATAAAAATATTTTTGAATTTCACTTTCCAATGAATATTTATATGATTCTCATATCAATTTGTTAATTATCATGTCCACCTCATGTAGATGAATACATATGAAATATTTCATTATGAAACTAATAGAAGGGAGACCCTATGGTATATTTCTAATAGAATTAACTAAAAAGGGTTAGTGAAATCAATAATTCAGGTAATATACGTAGATTACATAAATTTATATTTGAATAAATCATGTATAATGATAATAGAATATTCATTTAGAAATGGATGACTGACATGCTCTTGTAATTTCATAGTTAATGTGATATCATTTAAAAGTATAGATATGATGATGACATATTGAAAACAAATTTTTGTATTATTAGATTATTTATACTGATTAAATAAATTTATCAACGTATTCCATATAATATAAATAGAGTTCTAGGGAACAATATCTACAAAACAGATGCATGGTATTTTTAAATATATTCATAATACATGTAATAAAATGTATTGAAAACATAACTTTGAAACAATTCATGACCAAATTTTTAATGACATAATACATTTATTAGAAAATGCAGAGACATAAGAAGGAAATATAGAGATAAAAAATGTCCAAATATTATATGATATAAATTTATCTCATGTTACAAAATATGTAATAATGTTTGATGTTATTGATTCAAAAGTTATAACAGTTGAATATAATATTGATCTAAAATAATTTCATAGAAATGCAGATAAATTACATTGACACTACCTAGAAAAGTAGAATTTGACCAATTTCTAGTGTCTGGATATGTTTTAATAGTAGTGATCTCTGGGATTGAATATTTATCTTGAATTAGTTCAATCAGATATAGTATCAGTGAGAAGGTTATATTAATATGAAGTAAAAACATTTTATGGATTGCAGTTACCATATCTACAATATCAATGTATGTTTCCATTTCTGATGTGGAATAAGAATAAATTTATATATAACCTCTATCAATTTATTATTACATAGAAATATAGATTTTTCATTTAAAGATATGAATAAAATATTGATTTAGTAAGAATTATAGGATTGTAACATGGGGAAAAGAGGTGGATACATTTTTATATCACCACATGAGGTATTTTCTCAGGATAATAATGATGGAGTAAATATATTTACCATATAGACATGTGTCTTAACCTTCATATCGATTGAAATGTGGTAGGACAAGTATCTATAGCCATACTCATCAGAAGCATGTTTAACTTGTGAGGACTAACCAATCATTAGTTTTTGAATCTAGTTCAAGTGGGATTTGATGGAGTTGGTTCACTATAAAAAACCTTTTTTTAACTTTGGATTGCAGGAATATTCAAATAAGTTAATGAAAATATAAATATATTATTTCAAATTGACTATTGTGTTTCCCCAAATTCATGTGATAATGTCCTAGAGTATCTATCACATGGATAAGGTCATATCAGTTCCCTACTATGATGAGAAACATGAGAAGCTATGAAATTTCTCTTAAATATAGTTATACAGTAGGACAACTTACTATGATAGGGATCATTATGTAAATATTATTAGTTTTGAATACTCATATATAGATGAGGTACCTTCTTAGTAAGTTAACTCATAGCAGTCTCTAATATGAGAGATTATGACAACTTATGTTCTTGTAGGAATTAAATAACTTTTGATGTTAGCAGATATTCATATCTATGAGCATGTATAATTTTCAATAAACATTAATATTATATTTAATGAATGTCATGACTCAAACACATTTATTTTATATCAAAATCCCGAACCCTATATGTTTTTGATGGGATTGGGTATTTTGGTTGTGTCATGATTGACATGTTAAAAATAAGACCAAGAAGGTTTTTCCCCTTATTCCATAATAGAAGACTATATCTCAGATCATTGACTAGATTAGAAACAGTTCATTAAATTACATGGCCATTGTGTAATTATCTGTTTATTTTAGATAGTCATTGTAGGACATATATGTCATATAGTTTAATGAATCCGATGTGAAACATGCTTGATGACATACTACAAAAAGGGATTTTATTACAAAATTATTGTTCATATGTGGTTTTTTTCATTTTGAAAATATGTTTGATCTCATAGGTTCTTTGACCCACTAATTGATAGAAATAATTTTCTTTAGGAAAGGTGACTTATTGGCAATGAGAGGGAATTCTTGAGGATCACACACTAAGTGTTTCCATTAATCTCAATAAAATTCTATTTGAATTCAATTATTTGAATAAATATTATTCTCATGATTGAGGAATAATATCATTCCACATTTAATAATTTTTAATATTTTGAAGTTGGTTAATAATAATTTGTTTGTTAATAAATAATTTACTTGGTTACCAAAATATATAATACATATTTATTCATTGGATTGTAAATAAAATATTTATTTATGAATAAAATATTTATTCGTTCATTTGATAAATTTTAAGGAAATTTAATAGACCTAGACCGTGTCTGATGTGAATATTAATTTAAAATATTTTAAAACAATAATTTTTTTGAGCAATTTAGTCCACATAAAATTAAATAATTTTATTATTATTTTGATTATTATCTTGTGTGATGGGGTTCCATAATGATTCTTCTATTTTTTTTGTCTCATACTCAATGAAATAATATTTACCTTAAAACTGTTCTATATAAATATATGGTAAAATTTACCTGGTTGGGTTAATCATAAATATAGAATATAGAATCATTGGAAATAATAAACATCCCTCCCTCTCTATGATTCATACACTCCCCTCAGTGGAATGAGAAGAACACATTCAATCCTGAAGGATCATGGATTTATCAAGATGAATAACACATGACATTATATTCTACATGTTAGCATGTGAAAATCAACTGGCATTATTTGGAGATCAAAGAAGTATGCATGGATCACATCTAGAGGGATTCTACACATGAATTATACAATTTAAACAAATGGTAATATGTAAAGTCTATTTTGGATGGCCAACAACATCATTATCATTTAATGAACCGAAGACAAATTAAATAATTTTTTCAGATAAAATAAATTAATTATAATTACGATTTTAAAGTAACTATTATATGTGTTTCAAAAACCTGTCTATTTAAATAATTTTTAATATGACACCAAAAAAATTTGATCATGCTATTACGGGAACCTATAGTTCCCAAGTCCATCATAATTCTATAAACTCATAACATATATAATTTGTATATGGTTTTCTTGGAACATACAAGTCTATCCTAATACTAAGTTGTGGGTGAAAATGTAGAATAGATGCACCTTTGGGTGTTCTCTATAAAAAGTCATATCAAGCATCAATTCCATCCTCACTCATTACACGATGAGTGGCCATATGACTACAATCCTGGTGAGACACTCTTGATGTTTATGATTTGGATATTTCAAATGATATCTAAAATAGGTAACAAAGGACTTCCCTATAATTCATTTGTAATCCTACCATTTTAGATTTTTTTACTCAATTACAATAATTATCTGAATCAAATCACATTGAAAGTATTATCTCAACCACATTATCTATATTAAATTGAAAATTGTAATTTATTTTTCATTGAGAATAACCATTTTTTCTATGTGTATTTTTCATATATATTCACCTAGTTATAAATACATATAGTTATATTTCATTGTCATTAAATAATAATTTCCATACAAAATGTAATTATATTTTTTATTAACTCATATGGTGAATGGATTGGTCTTAATATGTGATGGGAGGAATGTATTATATATATCCCCTTGATGCATTAGTAGGCCTCTTATGAAAAAACTTTGGTATTGACATATTCCTTAGCTGATTAAATTTGATTACATCGAACAAGGCCTTAGTGGTATGTTTAATATATAGAAACTATGAATATATTATTATGAGAATTGTTATTACTATCAATGTTAATATTTGATGTCCTAAATATTGTATCCCTTAGTTTCATTTGATAATGTTATTATTCTTATAATCTACATTATTTTTTAATAATAGTAATTCCACTCTCATGTTGTGATAGCTTCTCCTATATGCAACATATTAATGAGATTATGATATCACCCATATATTTCCCCTTCCATAGGAATCTTAGAATAAATATTTCTTTAGTTTTCATAATTCTAGTAGGGGAGATAAGAATATTCTCATGTAGTTTTTATGTTTTACTTGATGTTATTGACTGCAATGTGAATGATATATATGTTTCTATTTGTATATGAATACTATGCTATTGTATCATTCCTGAAACCAGTTATTTTATACAAATAATAAATTAAAAGATTTTTCGATAGATTTATAGAGTCTGGGATATTATAGTTAGTATCACTAGATGTTTTGTATATACATTGGGGACTAGATTTATATGACCCTTATTATATATCAAAATTATTATGGAAACCATTACTGATATGAAGGAAATTTTTAATACAAAAAAATATGAATTATTTTTTATAATTCAACATAAATATATAGGAATATACATTCCATTATTTAAATATAGAATCTAATAGAAGGAATTGAAACCCTGTCAACACCCATTGAAAATGTAGGGATATTATTTCTGAGCATGTCAATGAGTCTAGAGTTGGAGATGCTTGGAGCATTACAATATTATGGATGTTAAACAGGGATATTGAAAATACCCTCACCAAAATAGTTAAAATTAATAATCCAAAATATAGTGACATTATGTCGGACAAGATTATTTGAAATAAACCTCCACAATTACATGAAAATTTTAATCCATTTGTTACTGAGAAACAGAACAACTCCCTAAAAAACTATTTTTTCACATTAGGAAGTAGTGAAAGGTAAATGGTCATCATGATTTTTTATCATTTGAAATGATATGTTGATCAATTATGGTTACTAATTCAAAAAAATAATGTCTATGCGAGATAATTAATAATGAAAGAAGTTCATTTTTGGAGATATTATATAAAAAACACATTCATAATTATAAAATGGAAAATGGTAAGGAAATTCCACAATCTCAATATAAACAATAAGGGAAACATTATTAATTAGTGGGATAACTATATTAGGTTAGATAGACATGATGTTGACTATATATAGAGATCATAATGTAATATTGGCATTTTATTTTATAGGATAATGAGAAGTACTGAAGGGAGTTATCATTTCATACGTTTTCATATTATGAAGATATAGTCTCTAGTTCTATAAAGATGGAGAGGGTGTAATCCCATAAAAATGTGATAGAACAAGGATTTTAAAAGATATAAATTATTGTTATGTTTTGTTTACTACTAATACAAAATTCGTTGTTCAAGGAGTTTTCATGGGATGTGATATAATCTCTATAGTAGAAATCAGTACCGATGGTGGTGAAATTCTATAGTATTTCCCAAACAAGTTTTCCTTAAATTTTTGAAAATTGTAGAGCTCTATCAAATTCCAATTCTCAAAAAAAAATGAAGTGGTTATCACTCAATGGAAGTGTTTGGTGAAAGTGGTTGAAGGTTAATGAATGTCTGAAAGAAAAATCAAATAAGGAAATGTCAAAATGATCAAAAAAATGTTGAGTTCATGAATAGGATAATGTCGGTTAATCATAGACGATGTTATTTGTAGGTCTGAGAGTGTTTTTTAAATGTTTGTTTAATATTGAAAATTAGGACTCTATGTATCATATATATATATATATTTCATTAATGATTAACCCTCTATTATTATGAAATACTGATGATAATGTATTTATTATGTGATTGATAAAAATTACATGAATATATGTTTTCAAAAAAATGGTTGAGAACTATGAGGATTAAAAGAAATTTAATAATGGTGGATTCAAAAATGAATTATTTTTAATCAATGACTTTTTTTTGAACGTTGGATGTAATGAAAAAATTGAAACAATCATTAAGTGGATAATGTGATGAATATTTCAGCCAATGTTGTGATCAGGGGGAAGTAAATTGATATGATCTGATGGAGGTATTGCTTAATACCTAAATTTTTATAATGGAATTCAACATGGGATAGAGTGATTGTCAAATAAGAATTGTAATCATGAAAATCAAGTGCCTTTTAGAGTATATTGGATTGATAGGGACATTATTATAATATTCTCCTTTTCTATTCTATAGTGGTGATACTAGTTAAACTAATGTTTTGTTTTTCTACATCTTCAAACAAGTGTTCGCTGATAGAAAATTTCGATTATAAAAGTTTCATAAATTCCTAACAACATAGAGACATGAAAAATAAAATTAAAAAATAGTTTGATACCACTGTCTACCCCTCACCACTCAGGGTGTTTTTTGGACTAACAAGGGGTATCATTTCTTGGTTGAAGAAATTTATGGTATTCTCTAGTTTCGTTGTGATGAAAAATTTTGTGAATGTAAGAATATTTTTTAGTTATAATGGATGAAACATGCCAATTTAGAATAATTTAATGAGATATCATTTTCAATATCTTTGTATTGATTTTATCAATTTCAATTATAAATTTGAACTTACTCTAGGAATATCATATAAAATTTATTTTATGTAGAAGAGTTTCACTATAGAAAAGGGCATGCTGTAGAAATTGGAAAATATATATAAAGGTGATCAAAAAGTGACGGTGAAAAATCTCTATGTTATAAAAATAAGTTCAATGATTTAATAATGAATCCTCATGAAAATGATTGTAGTTTATAAAATGTAATTATTGATAATTTTGGACAAATTTGATGTCCTGGTGAAAAATTTAAGGATATTGATATCATAAATAAAATCATGATATTTTATAATCCTCTATAAAATTTGAATTTATAGCTATTGATAAATGGGATCTATCTATAATTTATCATGATGATCTATTATGAATTATGTTAGCCTATAAAATAAGATTTAAACCATAAAAGACACCAATTTCAGCAAGTAAAGAGATTGAATTCAAAGAAAAATAAAATATTATACTCATATGGAAGTGCTAATAACTATTTTGTGGATGATGAATTTACCTATCTTATTTATAGAAATGTCAAGAGAGAAAAATGGAGATTTGATGAAAATATTACATTCCCTATTTTTAGATGTGTAAATGTAGAGTAAACTATGACATGATTATAAAGAAAACATAATGAAAAATGTGGTTGAAGTAGAAACCATGAAAATGCCTCTATAATTGTTCCCTAAAATTTAAGACATAAATTTAAGAATGAAATTATAGATAAAAAGATTCATTATCCAAGAGTTTCACGATAATAGTCACCTATTAGAACATGTAGAAAAAATGTGTCATTTTGATGCTGATGATTATATGATGGAAACTGATGAAAATAAAGAATCTATGAAAGTGTAAGACAATCACCTGAATGGTTTGCTTAATCATTTGGTGGAGGTGGAGGATGAAAATTATTTTCATGATATTCAGTGGATGAAAAATTAAAGGATTGAAGATATTTTTAATTAATCATCATATTATAAATATTAAATTGAAGTAGATATTTATTGACTAGAAGGATATGTAAGAAAAAAATTTATAACTAATGAAATATAAAAAAAGTTATGCAGTTTATGGTAAAGATTTAATAGAATTAATGAAATGTCAATTAAATTACATCGAGGTTGTTGTAGGCATATATGAATGATAAATATATTTAATAATTAGTTATTACCTTTATAATTAATATTAAATCTTGAAAAAAATCAAATGAAACTAAATAATAAACATCACATAGGAAGTTTATTAGATGTAAATATTTTAGAAAGATAGAAATGAGGAACTGAAGGAGATGAGAAATGTTTGAATTACCAATGACCAAAATTTATGTGATGGAGTGGAACTGAATGTGATATAGAAACATTAATGCATGAAATGATATGGGATGAGACAATGTTATGTAAATTTTTTTTCATATATATGAAAGAAAAATGACAACAACAGTTTCAATAGGTATATATTTGAACCAAAAATAGAATATTTTTTAAAAATAATCCTCAATCATCTTGATAAAATATCCAAACAATGAATTGTATGAAATCATATGAAATGTAGTGGAATTAATGTGAGAAGATATGTTTTCATATAAAATGTTAAATCGGTGGATTTTTTGGATATATCATGTCTTATTCTGAAGAGTTAATGAGCTATCTGAATATAGAATCATCTGGAATTAAAAAATGGATAATTTGACCATATCCATTATCATATACATGAAATAATTTATATTGTAATTTTTTTTAATATACTTGGGCATAAATCCATTCATTGTAGGTAATAGATATGTTGAGATATTAACTAAAGAAATATGATAAAAGTAAATACAAAACATCAAATAAAAATAATCATGTTAAATAGGTATTGTTATTTAGAAGAAGATGATGGGAAAGATTCATCCATATATGTTGAGGAGATATTGGATACACCATATTATGCCTCAACTCAACCAGATATCACATTTTTTTTTTAAAGGCAAGAAAGAAAGTCTCAAATTAATAAGGAAAATTACAAGAGTTTTAAGGATGGAATTTTACATTTGGCTCTATTAAGTAAACCAAGAAAATACTCCTCAAGTGTTGTCAAATGTACTCTAGAGGCTTCAGAAATACCTTTATTTGCAAGTCTGTCAGTAAGAGAGTCGGCTTCATGGTAGACATGAGTTATTATAAATCTCATAGAGGCAATAATGTCAAGGAATTTGATCTATTTCATGGTAAGTTTCCAGGAAAGGTGAATCAGATTTTTTATAATAGCTTGCACAATAGTAGAGGAATCACTTTCAGACCAGATATTATTCCAATTTCATTGGTGAGCCATTCCCATGGCATATATAAGAGCCATCATCATAGCTTCAAGGGCAATGACCTGACCACAAGAGTCGTAAGAACCTTCAATCAAGTCACTATTGTGGTCTCGGAAAACAAATCCATAAACAGATGGTCCAGGATTACCCTTTGAGTCACCATCAAGATTTCATTTCATATAACCTACAAAGGGAGGGATCCAGAAAATTTCTATAGTGCCCATAGGATTGGCAGAATTACCTGACAAATGAAGCTTTCTCAAGACTGCAAAGTCTTTGATGGAATTGTGACATTGTCCAGCGTGAAACTGATTTTCATTTAGAGTCATTGCAAGAATGCTGAAAATGGCATCATTGTGATTAAAAGAAGACCTGTCATGCCTAGAATTGTTTCTGCCTCCCCAACGAATGTGGAATGTTTTAGCAGAAGAAACAAGGAAAAGGATGTGGATCTTCTTGGAGAGCGGTTATGCTGCAATAAAGTACAGAAAATCTGTTATGATATCAACATGTAGTATTGAGATGTCGAAGAGGTAAAAGATAAATATCCAGATTGATGTGGCGGTTTTACAAGAGAGGAATAAATTATCCATATCATCTCTATGTTGGTGGCACAAGTTGCATCTTGAGCAAAGAGAGATACCAAATTTTTGAAGATTGCTGTCCACTGGTAGTTTTTTCGTTTGAATTTTCCAGAGAAGGGTAAACCGAGAGGGTTGTATCCATCTTCTGAAATTATGGACAACAATGGAGTGAATTCCCTGTATAGAATGATAGTAGAAACTTTGAGAGTCATGCATTCCATTTACAGTTGGTTCCCAAACCATGATATCATCAGAATTTATAAAATCATATGAGTTAACAATTCCCAGAATATGTGTAGGAAGATTGTTACTGAGATCATTTTGATCACAAATAGAGGCATCAAGATCAACATCCAAATAATCACCATTTATTCCCTCAATTAATGGTGTCCCTATCCATTTATCTCTCATGAATTTCAGCTTGGGGGAGGCATTCACCAACATATGGGAATGATTGTTAATCTTTTGATAAGTATTTTTCAAACTAGGCCATATTGAAGAGTGCATGTATGAAAACATTCCAAAAATCTGTCTAGTAAGGATACTTTTTCTAAGAATGTAATGAGATTCCGATTTTCCATAAATAATCTCCAAATAAATTGATCATGAAGGGAATTATTGAAGATCGTGATATTCTTATTCACAAGTCCCCCCATAGTGAGAGGTAAACAACATTTGGTCCATGGGGAAGTAATAATTTACCTTTTCATAATACTGCCACTCAAAACACAATTCCTCATAATGGAGTTAAGAATCATAAATGTAAATTCAGGCCATGAGTACACCATAAAAGAATAAACAAAATTGGAAATTATCACATGCTTAACTAAGAAGATTCTTCCTGCCATAGGGAGAGCTTTTCCTTTCCAATTGGAGAGAGTTCTTCTAATGTGACAAAGCACTTAAATAAAATATGTGGATCTCAGTATATCTAAAATCATTTGGTCTCCAAGATATGTGAACAGGAAGGAGCCTTATCTGATACGAAGACTCTGAATCATAATATGCTTCCTGGAATCTGAAATGTTTTTTCCAATGAAAATGATGGATTTATTCCAGCTATCCACTTTTCCAAAGACATGCTCATATTGATGGATAATAGATTTGAGATTATGAATTCTTCTTTTTCCCCCTTGAGTAAAAATGATAATTTCATCAGCAAAGAGAAGATGTGAGGGGGAATAGTTACCTCTGTTAGCTTGAAGAACATTCAGATTTCCCCTATCGACATTGTAAGTAAGCAGTCGACTAAGGTAATCCTCTACATTGGAAAATAAAAGGCAGACAAGGTGTCTCCTTGCATTACCCCTCTAGAGCACATAAAAAATCCTTCAAGGGATCCATTAACAAGAATGGAAATATAGGCTGAGCTAATCAAGGTGTAAGACCACTGAATAAAATTCGGATGAAAACCAAACCTATGCATAATGTTACCAATGAAGTCCCAATCAATAGTGTCAAAACCCTTTCTGATGTCTAATTTAATGGAAATACTCTCTCCTCTTGTTGGTTTTCGGAGAAGATTCACCCATTTAGATGGATTGAAAAGAAAATCATGTATTCTTATCCCTTTAACATAACCAAACTATTTCCAGGATATAATCGTATTAGGGATACAGGAAAACCTGTTAACCAAGATCTTTGTGAGAATTTTCTGAATAGTATTGATTAGGGTGACAGATATGAATTGAGTAATATCACTAGTATTGTCAACCTTTGTAATGAGGGAAATGAATTATGCATTGATTCCATGATCTTCTAATCCATTAGTGAAGAAATACTTGACCATCCTGCAAACATCAACCTGTATAATATCACAGCAGCATTGGAAGAAGTGATTTCTGAATCCATCAGGCCCAGGAGAGATATCTTTTTTAATCCCAAAAATTTAATTCTTTATTTCAATATCATAGGTTATTATAATTATCATTTAGTTGTCATCATCACTATCATGGGCAGGTATAATTCTATCCAAAAGTTCCCCATTTTTTTGGGACCATTGAAGAGGTTCTTATAAAAAGAGACAATGTGATTTGAGAGACTCTGATGAACATCAAGAATAACATCTCTTTCTTTGAGAAGAGAGAGTGGCCTGCTAGCTTTTTTACTCCTCTATAAGGAATTAAAAAACATAGTATTTATATCACCATCCATAAGACACTTAACTTTATACACCTCTTTTTTAATAATATCCCAAAGAGTGAGTAGATTTTTTAGGTCCAAGGAGAGCTTAGCTTCCTATCCACCAAGGCATGAGAAATCAGAGTCAGTCATAGACTGCTGAATGTCATGTAAGAAATTCTCGATAGAATCAATTTCCTAGTCCAGGAGGCTGAATCTGTCCTTGCTCCAAAGTCTCATTTTTAATTTGAGACATTTAAGATAAAAAATAAAATATAAAGTTTGATTATCTTCTTCCAAACTACAAGTGTCTCTTACCTATGTGGAACATTCAGAAAGAGTAGTTCAAGCATTGTTAAACATGAAGGGGAGAGGGCATCTCTCACATTAACGAGTAAAATTAGACATGATTGGATGATGATAAGAATTATTCTTGGAATGAGTCACACAAGAAATTTTCCTCCAGATTTCCAGCACTTTATCATTAATAAAGGCACAATCAATCCTACTAGCCCTCATGCCATTTAGATATTTCCTATACTAGGTGTATTTAGCTCCAAGAAGATTAACCTCAGTCATGTTTGATTTTTCAACACATAGCCGAAAGTCATCCATAGTAGTGATGATAGAAGAGTGTACCATATTTTCATCAGCTTGGAGAATAGTATTAAAGTACCCTATGATCATCCAAGAGTCACCAATGATGTGTGATTGACTAGAAATATGTTTCAATAAGTCTCTACTGACCATATAATTGTTGGAAGCATAAACAATTGAGTGTAATAAATCTTGAGACTGGAAAGTAGGTTTGAAGGTAATAATCTGTAAATGAATAGAAACAAGAGTTAGATTGACAACTCTGTTGTGCACCAGGATCTAGAGCCGATCATGAGGGTCATTTTGTATAGAATGGAACAGATTATAAAAGAATTTATCAAGAAGTGAAACAGAACTTGTATCCTTTGTCTTAGTTTCAGCTAGTCCAATGACTTCAGGTTTCTGTTTAGCCATAAAAAGATGAAGGGAACTCAAAGTGCCAGAGTTGGCTATGCCCTGGATGTTCTAGAAAAGAGTTATCATTATAGATTTTTATTATGGTTATGCCCTTTCTTCTACTGGCTTTCCCCAACCATGATCCTAAGGGAACATCTTGGTTCGATTATTTTAGAGGTTCTTGTTGAAGTATACTTTTCTAGAGTGATCTCACAATGGATGATATCAACATTGAGAGGGTCTCCTTTGGATTTTGTAGCCATGTTCATATCTGAGTGAAACTGAGTGTCATCTTCCTCAGAATTCTACTTGGAATGTAATGAGGTATCCTCAACCTGCATTAAATTCTGCTTATAATGATGTGAAATGTCTTGGTTCCTCAGAGTAATTTCATTCGGAGAGGTGCACATGGCGTTTTGATCAGCTGCAATTTCAATATGAGAAGTGTCAGAAATATTATTAGAGGATAATGAGATACTCTCTAGCTCAGATTCACAAGAGTCTAACACTTCAAGGAGTCTGATATTGATCATATCAAGAGACATTTCCTCAAATTGTAGGTTAACAACAATGTTAAACATGTCATTTGAAAATTCAAGCAGCTCTTCCTGAGCTTTTTTGACTAAGTCAAATAACTGGTTAGAGTCTCCATTATCCAATTTGTTTGCCAATGGATTATGGCAGTTTTCCTCTTCATCTATGTTAGCCCAGGCCTTGCTGGGTCATGCATTTTGTGTAAATACCTCCATGGCAGTAATAGATTCCTTTTTAACATATTGTTTTGTAGGAGCAGGTTTCTTGCAAGGAGCATCCTTCCAGGCATTCTTGCTTGACATTGCCTTGGTGGGTCTTTGAACATTACGACATTGATCAATGAAATTTCCGACCTTACTGCAATGTTCTCAAAACATAGGTAGATTCTCAAATTCAAAGAAGACGTCAATGAAATTATTGTTCACATCCATTAGAACTCGTTCAGGAGGTAAAGACTCCATGTCAATTTCTATCTGCACTCAGAACAAAAAAACAGATATCTCCATTGATAGTCTTATGATAAATTTTTAAAGGCGTTCCAAATCCTGATGGAATATCATTCATTATTTTTGGATTCCAGTAAATCCATGGAAGGCAATGGATTTTTTTTCCAAACCTGGGAAATTGTCTGCTTCTGTATGAATGGGTCAAAGTGTGGATCCCATTAAGAGAGGTGAATGTATACTTGTTTCAAATTGAGAGATCCAATTATCCATACATGATTTAGATAATCCTGTTGCTGTAGAATAATATGGAAAAAATCCTCTTCTAATTGGAATTAATCTCCAGTGGGATAAATTCCAACAAGTCAAGATTCTTTGATTAAGATCACTATAAGACCAAGGCGTCATGCCTTTCTCATAATAAATGCATCCAAGAACAGAAAATTTTCATACCTCCAATCTCTTCTTGACAGCATCAGGGTCCGCAGTAATCATTATTTCCCCCTCTCTAGTCTTCTTAACAATTGGAGGCCTGATCCAGATATTCTCAATATAGGAAGACCCCGCATGTGCGTCAGAAAAATAAATTCCATTATTTTCATGAGAATTCGTACCTAACCCATTCAAAATCATTTCACTTGGATGAATAGGTAACTCCTTTTCAGGATTAAATGATTCCATTGCACGAGATCGAATCTAGATCTCCATTTGATGTCCATCAGAGAGGGCTTATATCAAATCAAACATCCCACGCGCTCCCATTCTTTAGATACTCAGATATCATATTGATGTAATATAATAATATTGATAAATTCAACTGATCAAAGATGGAACTCAAAACTAAAAAGAATAGTAGAATATCGATTATTAATTGGAGATTATAACCCCACATGATATAAAATGAGAATTATTTTATTATAATATGGAAAGTGTTTCATAAATATTGTTATTTGGTAATGATGGTGCCATAAATTTTAATGGAATCATAAAAACCCAGTTGTAATGTTTTGAGATAATGAAAATAGAACTAATATATTTGGATGGACTATGTGGAAATATTCTATGTGTGAGTTTACTATATGACACAATATTGGTGGTAAAATTTAATTAGAATGGATTCCCTATCAGAATAATGGATGGAAACATTATTATGCAAGGGAAGAGAGAAATTTAATATTTTTACGAGGTAGAAAGTTAGAGAAACAACTATCTCATAATAATTGAATCCAAATAAAATTTGGTATCAATTGTTGGAAAAAATTTATAAATAAATAATGGAAAAAATATGCAAGATAATGGATGTTTTAGAAATTCCCAATTTTAAGTGTGATTATGAAAACACATATTATTCATGAATGTAGTAAAAAATGGTTGTAAATTATTATTAGGTGAGGTTAAAAATGGAATAAAATCTTCGTGATGTAGTCTACATAGATGTGAGTGTTCTAATTAACATGGTTGACACTCATAGATTGAGTTAATTCATAATTTTTAGTAATTATTATAGAATATTTTTGTTATTTCTATACACAGTAAATGAGAAGTGATGAAATTCATGAAGATATTCCAACAATGATTAACAAATGATACTCTATGGGAAATAAACATATTATAGTATTTAAATTTTATAGAATACCCATTCATTGAATTTGAAAAATACCTCCAAAAACATGGGATAATGAATGAGGTTTTATGAGAGAGAAAAATCCTCAAAATGGAATTATTGAACAATGAAATGGATAGGTAAATAATAGGGATACAACAATACAGATTGAATGAAATTTTTCATCTATCTTCTTAGAAAATGTTTTCATGTAATTATGTACACTCAAACTAGATGGAGCTTACTCCAATAGAATATATGTGGACTTATGAAATATGGGACAAAAAAATCCTTCACTAATTTAATTTTTTATGCTAAATAATCAAATGAAATAAAAAAGGAAAATAAGGTATGTTTGGGGATACTACAGATGAAGGAATATTCCATAATAAATCAATGATGATTAGATCCTTTAAATTCAGTAATAAATACCAAGAAAAATATTATATATAAATGATGTCAAGATCATTGATGAAAAAATTATCAAAAAATCAAGAATATCATATGTTGATATGTTTCAAGTTGGTTATGATGGATTAAAAAACATGTTGAAATATACAACTATTTTAGAACTCTCCAAAAATTTAACATTTTCCAAATAATGGTGATTTAGATGAGGAATTGTAAGATGAAACCATTGATAATTAAACTCAATTTAATCCTTATCAATGTATTATTAGAATATTTTTTTATTCATCTGACATTATTCATGATTGGGAATAACTTAGATAGACAAGGACAATGAATATTATACTGCACTATTAACTACTATTATTGGTGGAACCAATCTCATTTTAAGAAGATGAAATGGGTAAATCCTAGTTAAATACCATAAACGATGAATTAGAACAGATGTATATAAATTATAAATGGTATCTAATAAAGAGGGTATAAAATAACAATGTGATTAGAAAATTGTGGATCTTCAAGAATAAATTTGTTATATAAGGAAATGTCATAAGAAAAAAAGGAATGATTGGTTTGTTAAATATATTCATGGAGTATGGGAATTAATTTCCATGAATTGTTTTCTCTAATATCATTACTAGAGTTAATTGGTATCTTTTTACCAATGAAAATTCAAATAAGGTATAAATTCTATTATAATTTTGTCAAATTTACATTTTTTAAATTCATTCTTGAATAAGTATTTTATATTGAATATAAAATGGAATTTATGATTATAAATGATTAAATAATGGTGTTTAGGTTGAAGAATACAATATATGGACTAAATCAATCATTATTTATAGGGTATGATTAACACCATTATTATTTGGAATGGTTGTAATTTAAAAGGGTAGGTGCAAACCATAATCACTATATGAAGAAATCTAAGAAAGAATACTTTTTGTGATTGAATATGTAGCTGATAAAAATTTTGTTGGAAGAATGGATGGTTTAATAGAATAATTTTCTACCCCTTTGAAATTATAATTTGATACATCCATAATATACATCTTAGGGATTTAGGTCATCCCAGAATATTAATAAACATTATTACATTGAAAAATTACGAAATATATCTACAGAATCATTTCAACATACATTAATCTAAAAAAGTTTGATCTTAAATTTCATTTCGAAAAAAAATTATAATGCACAAGTATGTGAAATATATGGATCCCAACTTATAAATTCATATATTCTAAAGGCTATTTTATTTTACGACAACATAGATAGATATCATTATTGACACATATTTTCATGCACAATTACAAAGTAATACAATGGAATAAAGTTTTTTAGTAGATAAATGAATCATTAGGTACATTCAAGGAACACAAAATATAGGATTGTCCTTTGAATTAGGAAAGGATCATGAATTGTTGGAATTTTATAATGCTAACTAGGCTGGTGATGTGGTTTATCAAAATCCCTCATGTGGTGTTTCCTTATTTATTGGAATCAAATGTATATAGTGGTTGAGAAAAAATTAGCAAACATATCATCGAGTATTTTGGAAAGAGAGCATATCATTTTGATAAAGGAAGTCACTCAATAATTGTTGATAATAAATAATCTTTTCAACATTGCTGGTAATCTGAAAAATTTGATGTTGTTAGTATATAAAAAAAACTACAATTAAGATAATTAAAAATCCTATTTTACACTCTCATCACAAGCCTATCGATATCAAATATAACATAAAAAAATAATTATATTATTAATTTATCATAAAAACAGAGAATTTTGGAACAAATTATCACATAGAAAATATCATTATTTAGTAATTTGATACACCAACAATTGAAATGCTTTTATTGAACCTCGGTGTTCATCCACCTATCATTTCTCGAGTTGGACCATTTTTAATAAATATTTAGATTTCTTCCACTCATTATAACATGGTTTTAATATTTTCTATATTTAAGGGGGTGATATTATCTAGGGTTTTTTTCAAAAATTATAAGGAAATATTCTTTATTGGGTATATTTACAAATAAGTAGAATGATAAAATTCAACAAGCTTCAATATAGTGGTCTCGAATAATGGTATCATGTAATAAAATTCTATCTAGATAACTTTTTTATGTACAATTTTGTGATCAGATTTACATTGGATTCATGAATGAGTTATTTATCAACTATTATTTTATTGTTTGAGGTTTTTAATTTATTGAAATAATATTGTGATTTAAAATGAAACCAAATGGGGAGATTTTTAAAACAAAATTTTTTAACGTTAAAATTGATGGTATATCATGAAATATGGAAATCCACCCTAGGTTTAGCAAGGAGTTCAAATGTAAATTGATGGAGTATAATCATGAATATTCATTGTTGAAGTTTTTATAGTTTTATAAATTTTTTAATATTTTTTGTCTCATAATCAAGAGTGATGTAAGAGTTTCCCAAAAGTCATATTCATGGAATCAAAAAAATTATCCTTACATAAATGAAGATTTTAATGAATGTTGGATAATTTTTCTGAATTATTTAAAACTCATGAAACAAGTGAATGTCAAATGAACGTCAATATATTGTGTTCCATGATTAGTTTGGCATTGAGGAATCATAGGTGATGTGTTTTGTAGGAGATATATTGTTTCATTAATAGTTGTTTCATTCATAAAAACGGGAATCTAAGTGTAATTTATTGTATTAATATATTTATAATAATGTTTTTTATCATGTTATATGAAGAACTTATGAAGAATTATTTCTTATTAAACATGAACATTACATGTACACATGTTTCATGAAAATAATGATTGATAAATATGTTGGGATAAGGTATTTTATTGATGGTTTATTTTTATGTGATGAATGATTATTAAATGTTAGAATATTCATAAATTATAGAAGATACACTAAAAATATGATGCATAATTATAGTTGATAAAATGAGGAAGTCTTCATCCAAAAGTATTGAGTTATGGGGAGTCAAAGGAAGTTACCCAATGAAGGTAGTCCACTTTCAATAAATTATTGTATTAGAAGTGATTATAAAATATAGTGACCTTGAATGAAAATTGATAATACAAAAAATCAAGTGAAGCATTATGGATTATGGAAAGAATGACCCAATATTATTGTAATCGTCATTGAATAGACCTAATAAGTTAACCAAGTAAAACTATTGTATGATGGTTATACTTCCCCATATATGTGTTATGTGATTATCCAATTCAATAAAACATTTTTAAGAAGATCCAAAAAATATGGGGATATAATCAATTTAATTAAATAATAAGTTTACAGCTTGATTCAAACAGATCCTCTAATGAAATTCTGAGGTCATACATTACATATTAAAAGGAAATTTGGAGAGAATGAGATGTGATGAAAACACTGAAATGAAAATTATATCAAAGGGGAAGAAAGGAAGAGTGAAATTTATGGCATGTAATAATATAGAAAGATACACATGGGGCTTTCTTGAGAGAATTATATGGTGTTTTATGTACAAATAAAATGTCTACCAAGTTCAAAAATTAAAATTAAAATTCTATTAGTCTAATTTTCAAGGGTTTAAATTAGAAGTGGGGGAAACCATGAATACCAATTCACCAACATAAATGGAAATTTACCTAGGAAAAGAATGTGGTAGAAAATATGAGTTTTTTGATCACTTCCATAGGGTTTATAGAATTAAATGACATGATAACAGGTAAATTGTTCCAATACTCAATGATAGTGAATTCACTATTTGATTTAGGAACTACACAATAAATTATATCTTTTTTATCATAGAATTTCAAGTTATACAATAATTATCTATGAAAAGAGTATTCATTTATGAATCATATTGTGATTATTAACTGTCACGACCCGTCCTCGGGGCCCGTGCCGTGACTACCCCAAGCCCGCCTTCCATAGTCCAGGGGCTGGAGACTAGCACCAAGGCGTAAATCCAAACAAAAAGGGAAGGCATTGCCTTTGAAAAGTAAACAAGCACCACAGAGTATGCAAGCGGAAAAGTAAACACTAAGTAAAAACAGTACTAGCTGTGCTGAAAGTAAAAGTGGCCGGAAATACAAGCCCAACTGTAAAGTACAACTGAAAGGAAGAACAGCAACTGAAAGGAAAAACCTGCAGCGTCGAGCCGTCCTCTGGAAGTCCCACCTGAAGGGTGGGTACAGATAGCCTCCACTGCTTCTCAGGTCCACCTGACCGCTCCGAGTACGTCCCGCCCAGTGGTCCACCTCCAGGTACTGTCCTGCTCCGCACGCCTCCTCCACGATCAGCGTTGTCCGTCGTCTACAACCAACACCACGAAGTGCGGGCATAGCCCGTGTAGGGGTGAGTATAAGCTACTCAGTAGGGACCCCGAGACCCCCGAAGGTCTCCCGAAATCCACAAAGGATAAATCACGAAGAAGAGATACAATCACGAAGTAACATCTGACACAGCTTAGGTATATTCCCATACATATACCTAAGTCTGCAATTCCCCGTTCGGCTCCAACGTCTGAGCCCAAGCACAACCCAGTCCACACAGGAAAGCAAAACGCATACCCACGCAGGATAGAACAACACAATCCACAAAGGTGAGTAAACAATAAATCCACACAGGATAGCTCAACACAATCCACAAAGGAGAGTAACACTAGATTCAGCTCACACAGGTATACTTCCTCGGATGACGATAAAGATGATCATTGAACCATCTAAGTCGTCGGACCCACGAAGTATCGATAGGGACTAACCCCGCAGTGACCCACACAGGATCGGACCCACACAGGATCGGGCCGACACAGGACCGGGCCCACGCAGGACCTGTAGGCGCTGGCTCACACAGAACCGCTGAGCGCTGACCCACGCAGGATCGAACCCACCCAGGATCGGGCCCACACAGGACCGGGCCCACGCAGGACCTGTAGCACTGATCCACGTAGGATCACTGAGTGCAGTAGTCGTCGCAGTCCACTGAGGATATCTGCACAGTCATCGCCGCAGTCCACTGACAATCTCTGCACGGTCGTCGTCGGAGTCCACGGAGGATCTCTGCACAGTCGTCGCCGCAGTCCACTGAGGATCTCTGCACGGTCGTCGCTGTCGAAGTAGCAGTCGCAGCCAGCACTAGGGTTCCCGCACACAGCAAGTTCGTTCGGGAGGGTCCGCTCCACGAGCCGAGAGGCTGATACATCAACTGACACGACGTCCGAAGTTGATGTATCCAAAAGATCCGTATCGTCAACAGGAACTCAACGTCGCAGACGGCGCGTCAATCGGACGCCCGGTCTGAGAGTTATTGGCATTTTCGTCCCAGGGGCCCGGTTGGTTTTTAAGGAAAAACCAACCCGACCGCACTCCACCTACGTCCAAACCTTGGGCGGAGTATTCCAAAAGATCTGTCTCACTTAGAGGAATTCAACAAAGCTGACGGCACGTCAATCGGACGTCTGTAGCTCAAGATATGAGTGTTTCCGCTCCGAGGGCCCGGTTGGTCTCGTGTACGAACAAACCTGGCCGAACTCAAAGTATTCTGAAACCTTGAGTGCGATATACCTAAACGACCGTCTCGATCCAAGGATCGCTTTTCCGCTGACGGCGAGTCGTTTGGAGGCACATAGCTCATGTTACGGGAGTTTGAACGAAAATGTCCGAAGATGGGGGGTACGGGCCCGGGCCGACCCCCCCTGGGTCGGCCCGGCCGGTCGAACCGGCCTGGCTGGGCTCGGCCGAGCGGCCGAGCGCCAGGCGCCGCGGGCGTTGACCCGCGGCCTGGGGAAAGTCGCGGCCCGCGTGGGCCGCACTGGCGAACCGCAGACGCGGCTGAGTCGCGTCCCGCCTGGACGAACCGAACCCGCGCGGCCGCGGGTCCGTCGGCCGCCGCCGCCTCCGGCCGCCGGCGTCGCTCCGGTGGCCTGTTTGCTTTCCCGTCTACGCCGATGCTCCTCCTGGGATCCGTTATTTACTGCGGAATCGTCAAACGTCCGCTGCGGCACGTTCCGTCATCGTCCGTCAAATCCGCAAAAAACGAAGAACGACAGAGGGTCGTCGGGCCGTGTTCGTTTGGCCCGCACCCTCCGCGTTAGAGATAAACAACCAGGAGAAAAAGATTCCACACATGAAACAAAAATTTTAATAGGAATAAAATTGTTCACAAAAACGGTTCTTTAATTTCTTTAAAGAAACATTGACGGGAATAAAAAAAAGAGGGGTATTCTAAAATTAAAATCCATACATCGTCGATCGTCGTGCACAGGCGTTCTTCGCGGAAGAGATCGTCACGGAAGAGAGGGATCGTCGCGTCGTCGCGGGGAGGCGTCTCGTCGTCGCGGAAACCGGCGTTGAGTCGGCGAACTCAACGAACCAAGAACAACAGATTTAAATTATAATTAATTAAATCTGTGTTTAAAACCAAAAGAAAAGAACCTTGAGCAGAAATCTGAAATCACTCACCTCAAATGGTCGGTGATCGGAGATCAGAGATCGGAGATCGGAAGAAAGTCTCAGACGAAGGCGTCGTCGATTTCCGGGTTCGGCGTTCTTTGCGTTCTTCGCGTTCTTCGCGTTCTTCGCGAGGGAGCTGAAGAAATAGGGATCCTCTCAAATCTTTTCAAAAGATTTTGGGTTGGTCTAATTTTATTAACATGCCAACACACGAAAACCGGTTAAGAAATGATTGATATATTCGTTGAATTAATTCAACGAAAGAAACAGGTCATTTAATTCACGAAAGAAACAACCCATTTAATTCACGAATGAAACAGCCCATTTAAATGGTCTGTTAAGAATTTAGAAAACGCGTCGGTTGACTTTCATTAATACGGGTTTTCACGGGTGTGTTTCTTAGCGGAAAGAAACTGCGGGGCTCGTGCGGGCCCCACCTCACAAATATCATACCAAGGGGGTAGGATATTTCTGGATAGCATCCTATCCAGTTCAACTCAGTTCAAGCCTCCTTTATGTGGCTTCATGTGGCTTCCAAGTGGCTTAAGTGAAATAAAATAAAGTTGTCGGAAAATTATTTTATTTCTTAACTTTAAGCCCGAAAATTAAAAACCACACCCGAGCAAATGCAACTCCGGAAGAGGCGTTTCTAAGCAAATACCGGCGCTGCGATTTCAACGGTGCCCCCAGAATTCGATTCCGGGCACCGGTTCAAAAGTTAGAAAAACCCGCTCGTCCGTTCACTGAACGTAACCGAGCCAAACTTCGGAAATTGATTCTGGGCACACCGGGCCTCGGAATCAGGTGCCGTCAGAAACTGCGCTCTTGTAAAATTCCAAAGAAAATTAAGATAAAAATTTCCTTGAAATTTATGGGTCTTTACATTACTCCCACATCAGGACTTTACGTCCCGGTAAAGATACATCAAAAACTAGGGAAACAAATGTGGGTACTGAGCACGCATCTGAGCCTCCCGCTCCCAAGTGCTCTCCCGGAGGTTCCCGTGCTGCCATCTGATGCGCACAATAGGAATAGATTTCCCACGTAGGACCCGCTCCTGTCGATCCTCTATCTCCACTGGGACCTCCGCAAAAGTCGCTCCATCATCCACGTCTAGCTCCCCATAGTCGATGATGTGTGCCGGGTCGTGCACATATATCCTCAGCTGGGATACGTGGAAGACGTCGTGCACCCGGTGCAACTGAAGTGGCAGAGCCAGACGATAAGCCACCTCGCCAACCCTGCTGAGGACCTAGAAGGGTCCGATGAAGCGTGGAGACAACTTGCCGCCTCGGCCAAATCTCCTCAAACCACGTCGAGGTGAGACCAGCAAGAAGACGTGGTCGCCATCCTCGAACTCTAGTGGTCTCTGCCTCTTGTCAGCATATGACTTCTGTCGGCTCTGTGCTGTCCTCATCCGCTCCTGGATGACCTGGACCTTCTCTGTCGTGGCCCGGACCATCTCTGGTCCCACAAGTGCTGACTCCCCTGGGTCTGTCCAGCACAATAGAGATCTGCAAGGCCTGCCGTACAACGCCTCGTAGGGTGCCATCCCGATGGTGGAGTGGTAGCTGTTGTTGTACGCAAACTCTACCAAGGGTAGGTGGTCCACCCAGCTACGACCAAAGTCGAGGACACATGCACGGAGCATGTCCTCGAGAGTCTGAATGGTCCTCTCCGTCTGACCATCCGTCTGAGGGTGAAAGGCGGTGCTCAGACGTAGTCGCGTCCCGAACGCCTCCTGCAACCCCTTCCAAAGTCGGGAAGTAAAACGAGCGTCCCGATCGGAGATGATAGTCGATGGTACACCGTGAATTCGTACAATCTCCTGAACGTAGAGAGGCCCCAAACTCTCCACTGAGCCATCCTCTCTGATGGTTAAGAAGTGTGCCGACTTGGTGAGTCTGTCAACAATCACCCAAATGGAGTCGTGACCTCTGGAAGTGCGTGGAAGTCCAGTCACGAAGTCCATAGATATCCCGTCCCACTTCCACTCCGGGACCTCCAAGGGCAGTACCAAACCTGCTTGTACCTGATGCTCTGCCTTCACCTGCTGGCAGGTGAGGCACCGTGAAACGAACTCTTCCACAGCCTTCTTCATGCCCGACCACCAGTGCTGTCGTCTGAGATCCTGGTACATCTTCGCCACTCCAGGATGTACCGCCAAAGGAGAAGTGTGAAACTCTCTCATCCCCTCCTCTCGTAAAGCGACTGGTACCAAGGTACGTCCTCTGAAAAGGACATCGTGCTCTGCTCCAAGGGAGAAACCATCAGGTGCTTGTCCCGAGGACATCTGTGCACGCCGTGTCTCACATTCAACGTACCCATGCTGTGCCTCTCTGACCCGCTGAAGAAGTGGAGGAGAGACTGTGAGTGACTGAAGGAAGGCTGCTCTGTCTCTATCCACGAAGGATATCTGCAAAGAGGCTAGCTGCTCTGTCGCCTCCTCAACTAGCTGGATGCCCGTCCTCCTGCTGAGGGCATCAGCCACCACGTTCCCTTTCCCAAGAGTATAGACAATCTCAAAGTCATAGTCCTGGAGGAACTCGAGCCATAGCCGCTATCTCAGGTTCAGGTCCTTCTGAGAGAATATGTACCTGAGACTCTGGTGGTCAGAAAAGATTGTGAAGCGCTCGCCCATCAGATAGTGTCGCCATGTCTTCAGGGAAAAGACCACTGCTGCCAACTCCAAGTCATGGGTAGCGTAGATCTGCTCATGAGGCCTCAACTGGCGTGATCCGTAGGCAATCGCGGCCCGCTCCTGCATCAGGACACACCCGAGTCCGGTCCCTGATGCATCGCAGTAGACTACGTATCCAACTCCCTCCTCAGGCAACCTCAAGATAGGTGCGCTGGTCAACCTCTGCCTCAGCTCCTGGAAGCTATGCTGACATCTGTCTGACCACACGAAGGGTTTCCCCTTCTTCGTCAATGCTGAGAGTGGGGCCACAACTCTGGAGAAGTCCGGCACAAATCTCCTATAGTATCCGGCTAGGCCCAAGAAACTCTGCACCTCTGTCACACTCTTGGGTGGCTCCCAAGGTAGCACTGCCTCAATCTTCACGGGATCTACTGCTAATCCCGCCTCAGAAATGACGTGCCCCAAGAAGTGGACCTCACGTAACCAGAACTGACACTTCGAGAGCTTTCCATAAAGCTGGTGCTCTCGGAGTGTGTCTAGTACAACACGCAGGTGGTAGGCGTGCTCCTCCTCCGTCGTTGAGTACACCAAAATGTCATCGATGAAGCCCACGACAAATTGATCGAGGTATGGCTGGAAGATTCTGTTCAGGAGGCTCATGAACACTGCTGGAGCGTTGGTCACGCCGAAAGGCATAACCAAGAACTCATAGTGGCCATACCGACACCTAAAGGTCGTCTTCTGCACATCCTCGTCTCGAACTCTAAGCTGATGATAGCCTGACCTGAGGTCTATCTTCGAGAACCACCGTGCTCCCTTGAGCTGATCGAAGAGGTCATCAATCCTGGGTAGCGGATACTTGTTCCTCAATTTCACCTGATTCAGGCGACGATAATCGACACACAGTCGCAAGCTCTCGTCCGCCTTCTTGGCGAACAAAATCGGGAAGCCCAGGGCGAAACACTGGGTCGGATGAACCCCTTGCCCTGCAAGTCCTCCAACTGTACCCGCAACTCTCGAAGCTCAGCGGGGGCCATCCGATATGCTGTAGTGGATATCGGGGCTGTCCCGGGGTACATGTCAATATAAAAGTCTACCTCTCTCTGAGGAGGTTGTCCTGGAACGTCGTTAGGAAAGTCGTCCGCGTACTGATCCACCACTACAGGAAAACTGGGACTCCGCACGTCAACTGCTCCCAGGATGGGGCTAGCCAACTGATGAGTGATGGGCTGACCTCTCCACTGCGTGAGTCCATCCTGTGTTGCTAAGGTCCCCTTCTCGCCGGTGAAGGTGAACCTGCTCCCATCGGTGCGCACACATCGCACCTTGCGCCTAATGCAGTCAATCTGAGCATGGACCGTAGATAACCAATCCATGCCCAGGATGACGTCTTAAGGCCTCGACGCTGCTACAAGAAGATCCCAGCCGAAGCTCTCGCCTCCTAGAGTAAGCTCACAGTACCGGCACCAGTGCGTAATCGTCGAGTCTGCTCTCGTAGGAGTCTCTAGCCGTAAGGATCGAGCCAACGGCTCTGTCGGAATCTCCGAGCCCCGAACAAGGGCAGTGGC
Source organism: Viscum album (assembly GCA_963277665.1). Lineage (NCBI taxonomy): Eukaryota > Viridiplantae > Streptophyta > Magnoliopsida > Santalales > Viscaceae > Viscum > Viscum album. Next base: position 980,370,405 of record OY728161.1, read on the forward strand.
TATGAAAGAGTGACTCTCTCCTGTGTCTATCAGAACTGCAGCAAGGGTGGAATAGACACAGATCGTACCTCGAATCATCTCTGGCGCGCCGTGGTCGTAGGCCTCCACTGCCTGGAGCTGAGCCTGTCTCTGCCCGCCAGCTCCCTGTGGTCGGGGCGGGCCTCCTGGTGGTGGTGGTGGCAGAGCCTCAAAGCGTCGCCCACCACCTGCTGCTCGGCCAGCTCCTCTGCCTCGTCCACCTCCTCCCTGCGGACCGCCACGGTCGACCCTCTGCCTCTTCCTGGGTGGTCCCTCCACTGTCTGCTGCCCCTCGGTATGACGGGTCGGGCAGTCACGAGCCATGTGGCCCTGCCCGCCGCATTCATAGCACTGCCTGCCTCTCGGAAGGCTGGCTCCGCGCTGTGTGCCCCGCACCACTGAGCTAGTGTCCCGGGGTTGTCTGCCGGAAGGCCTGGTCTGCCTGGAACCCTGAGTCATCCGTCGGCTACCAGCTGCCGAAGACTACGCTACCTGCCGCCCTGCGGTAGGTCTCGCTGTGGACTCAGCCAGGAAGCTCTCAATCAGGAGGGCTTGCTCCAGTACTCATGCCTGGGTCGGGATGCTGAGGGAGATCAGCGATGCCCTGATCTCGTGTCTCAATCCCTGCTCGATGGTCCGGGCCCGGAAGAAGGGGTCCCGTACCATGTCTGTCGAGTACCGAGAAAGGTCGGTGAACCTCGCCGCGTACTGAGCGACCGTCAAGCTGCCCTGCCGCAGCTGAAGAAGCTCTTGGATGCGCACCGCTCGGAGGGTGGCCGGGACGAACTCTGAGCAGAAGAGGCTCTCGAAGTCCGTCCAGATGAGGGTGGCCTCATCGTGTACCTGGAGCATCAGGCTCCACCAGCGCCCGGCTGCTGCGTGCAGTAGGCTCGCCGCGAGGATCACCATGAGGTCTGTTGGTGTCCTCACTAGCCTGAAAACTCGGACGACCGCCTCCATCCAGTCATCGGCTTCCTGGGGGTCCGACTCCCCACGGAACCTGGGTGGGCGCTGGTGCTGGAACTCATGTAGAGCTCCGAGGCGTCATGCGTCATCAGCTGCCAGTGCTGGAAGCATCAGGGGCTCAGTGGGTAAAGGTACCGCCGATGCCTCTGCTATCAACGTGCCATGTACCGAGGCCTCGTCGCTCGGCGGGCTGTCGTCGCGCCCTACTCTAGGAACCCTAGATGGCTGCTGTCGTCGTGCCATCCTGAAAAGGAAACAAGTATGCCACGGTCAGAACAGTATACCTGGTGAGATGACACAAGTAATCACAAAGAAAACTTGAAACACACATGCAATCAATGTCTTCGTGCATTAAGTCGGAAATCAGAAGTCAGGGTCCTGGTGTATGGATACGTCGGCCGCCGCACCAACACTGGACTCCCTGGACTGATAACCACACTCAATACGCTAAACACTATTGCTTCACATATAAGAAAGATCAGAGTCTGCGGTAGAACCGACCACCTCTGATACCAATTTGTCACGACCCGTCCTCGGTGCCCGTGCCGTGACTACCCCAAGCCCGCCTTCCATAGGCCAGGGGTTGGCGACTAGCACCAAGGCGTAAATCCAAACAAAAAGGGAAGGAATTGCCTTCGAAAAGTAAACAAGCACCATAGAGTAAGAAAGTGGAAAAGTAAACACTAAGTAAAAACTGTACAAGCTGTGCTGAAAGTAAAAGGGGCCGGAAATACAAGCCCAACTGTAAAGTACAACTGAAAGGAAAAACAGCAACTGAAAGGAAAAAACTGCAGCGTCGAGCCGTCCTCTGGAAGTCCCACCTGAAGGGTGGGTACAGATAGCCTCCACTGCTCCTCGGGTCCACCTGACCGCTCCGAGTACGTCCCGCCCAGTGGTCCACCTCCAGGTACTATCCATCTCTGCACGCCTCCTCCACGATCAGCGTTGTCCGTCGTCTGCAACCAACACCACGAAGTGCGGGCATAGCCCGTGCAGGGGTGAGTATAAGCTACTCAGTAGGGACCCTGAGACCCCTGAAGGTCTCCCGACATCCACAAAGGATAAATCATGAAGAAGAGATACAATCACGAAGTAACATCTGACACGGCTTAGGTATATGCCCATACATATACCTAAGTCTGCAATTCCCCGTTCGGCTCCAACGTCCGAGGCCAAGCACAACCCAGTCCATACAGGAAAGCAAAACGCATACCCATGCAGTATAGAACAACACAATCCACAAAGGAGAGTAAACAGTAAATCCACACAGGATAGCTCAACACAATCCACAAAGGAGAGTAACACTAGATTCAGCTCACACAGGTATACTTCTTCGGATGATGATAAATATGATCATTGAACCATCTAAGTCATCGGACCCACGAAGGTTCGATAGATACTAACCCCGCAGTGACCCACACAGGATCAGACCCACACAGGATCGGGCCCACACAGGACCGGGCCAATGCAGGACCTGTAGGCGCTGGCTCACACAGAACCGCTGAGCGCTGACCCACGCAGGATCGGACCCACACAGGATCGGGCCCACACAGGACCGGGCCCACGCAGGACCTATAGCACTGATCCACGTAGGATCGCTGAGTGCAGTAGTCGTCGCAGTCCGCTGAGGATCTCTGCACAGTCGTCGTCGCAGTCCACTGAGGATCTCTACACGTTCGTCGTCGGAGTCCACAGAGGATCTCTGCACAGTCGTCGCCGTAGTCCACTGAGGATATCTGCACGGTCGTCGCTGTCGAAGTAGCAGTCGCAGCCAGCACTAGGGTTCCTGCACACACCAAGCTCGTTCGGGAGGGTCCGCTCCACGAGCCGAGAGGCCGATACATCAACTGACACGAAGTCCGAAGTTGATGTATCCAAAAGTTCCGTATCGTCAACAGGAACTCAACGTCACAGACGGCGCGTCAATCAGACGCCCGGTCTGAGAGTTATTGGCATTTTCGTCCAAGGGGCCCGGTTGGTTTTTAAGGCAAAACCAACCCGACCGCACTCCACCAGCGTCCAAACCTCGGGCGGAGTATGCCAAAAGATCCGTCTCACTTATAGGAATTCAACAATGTTGACGGCACATCAATCGGACGTCCGTAGCTCAAGATATGAGCGTTTCCGCTCCGGGGGCCCGGTTGGTCTCGTGTACGAACCAACCTGGCCGAACTCAAAGTATTCCGAAACCTAGAGTGCAATATACCAAAATGACCGTCTCAATCCAAGGATCGTGTTGCCGCTAACGGCGAGTCGTTTGGAGGCACGTATCTCAAGTTACGGGCGTTTGAACGAAAACGTCCGAAGATGGGGGGTACGGGCCCGGGCCGACCCGGCCCGACCCCCCTTGGGTCGGCCCGAACCGGGTCGACCCAAACCGGGTCCGACCCGGTCGGAACGGTCCGGCCCGGCCAGGGTGCGGCCCGGCCGGTCGGACCGGCCCGGCTCGGCTCGGCCGAGCGGCCGAGAGCCAGGCGCCGCGGGCGTTGACCCGCGGCCTGAGGAAAGTTGCTGCCCGCGTGGGCCACGCTGGCGAACCGCGGACGCGGCTGATCCACGTCCCGCCTGGACGAACCGGACCCGCACGGCCGCGGGTCTGTTGGCCGCCGCCGTCGTGGCTTTAGCCGCGGCGGGCTCGTCCGGCAGCGCACCGGGGCACCGCCGGCAGCTTCCGCGGGCCTCCGGCGTCGCTCCGGTGGCCCGTTTTCTTTCCTGTCTACGCCGATGCTCCTCCCGGGATCCGTCCTTTACTGCGGAATCATCAAACGTGTGCTGCGGCACGTTCCATCATCGTCCGTCAAATCCGCACAAAACGAAGAACGACGGAGGGTCATCGAGCTGTGTTCGTTTGGCCCGCACCCTCCGTGTTAGAGATAAACAACCGGGAGACAAAGATTCCACACAGGAAACAACAATTTTAATAGGATTAAAATTGTTCACAAAAAAGGTTCTTTAATTTCTTTAAAGAAACATTGACGGGAAAAAAAAAGAGGGGTATTCCAAAATTAAAATCCCTACCTCGTCGATCGTCGTGCGCGGGCGTTCTTCGCGGAAGAGATCGTCGCAGAAGAGAGGGATGGTCGCGTCATCGCGGGGAGGCGTCACGTCGTCGCGGAAACCGGCGTTGAGTCGGCGAACTCAACGAACCAAGAACAACAAATTTCAATTATAATTAATTAAATCTGTGTTTAAAACCAAATGAAAAGAACCTTGAGAGGAAATCTGAAATCACTCACCTCAAATGGTAGGTGATCGGAGATCGGAGATCGGAAGAACGTCTCGGACGAAGGCGTTGTCGATTTCCGGGTTCGGCGTTCTTCGCGTTCTTTGCGTTCTTCGCGTTCTTCGCGTTCTTCGCGAGGGAGCTGAAAAAACAGGGATCCTCTCAAATCTTTTCAAAAGATTTTGGGTTGGTCTTATTCTATTAACATGCCAACACACGAAAACCGGTTAAGAAACGATTGAATTAATTCGTTGAATTAATTCAACAAAAAAACAGGCCATTTAATTCACGAAAAAAATAGCCCATTTAATTCACGAAAGAAACAGTCCATTTAAATGGTCTGTTAAGAATTTAGAAAACGCGTCGGTTGACTTTCATTAAGACAGGTTTTCACAGGTGCGTTTCTTAGCGGAAAGAAACGGCGGGGCTCGTGCGGGCCCCACCTCACAAATATCCTACCAAGGGGGTAGGATATTTCTGGATAGCATCCTATCCAGTTCAACTCATTTCAAGCCGCCTTTAAGTGGCTTCAAGTGGCTTCCAAGTGGCTTAAGTGAAATAAAATAAAGTTGTCGCTAATTATTTTATTTCTTAACTTTAAGCCCGAAAATTAAAAACCACACCCGAGCAAACGCAACTCCGGAAGAGACGTTTCTAAGCGAATATCGGCGCTGCAATTTCATCGGTGCCCCCAGAATTCGATTCCGGGCACCGGTTCAAAAGTTAGAAAAACTCGCTCGTCCGTTCACTGAACGTACCCGAGCCAAACTTCGGAAATTGATTCCGGGCACACCGGGCCTCGGAATCAGGTGCCGTCAGAAACAACGCTCTTGTAAAATTCAAAAGAAAATTAAGAAAAAAAATTCCTTGAAATTTACGGGTCTTTACATTATCATAGTTATAATTTAAAATGGATCATCCAATATGATGAATATATATTCCCTAGTAAAAAACATTATTATTAGAACAATGTTTTATTTTGACTTATTCCTTTATATATATTGGATGTAAATTTATAATGAATGAATTTATTTATGTGAGAATGTGATACCTATTTGTAATGGGGATATAAAATACATTTATTTCGAAGGAGAGACCTCACCTCCATTGTGATTTATATACCCATCTCATGTAGGACACTATAATTAAATTATTGGTGAAGAGGAGGGGAAGATAATATTTGTGTATTAGAAGGACATTATATGATTGATGATGAACCTATAATATTAAAACTAAATTGATTTATTTCCATAGAAATTACTTAATGATACCTAGAAAAATGATTTTTATTTTTCCATTAATCACATTCATGATTCAAGAACAAAATTTAAAACTCCTAACATAATGAAAGTTTTGTAGTATGTAGATTTAAATAAAAAACTATAGGAGTTGTGTGATAATGTATTTATTCACCATAGTGTTTCCCAAATGGGTTCCCTAATATTATTTTAGTAAAAAGATTATGGTATATGATATTTCTCACAGATTATAGGGACATATATTCTATAAAATGAAGAATTAGTATCATATATCATGTACTGATGACTTATTTGATAAAATTCGAGCATATCAGTATATTTTCAAAAAAAAATTTACATTTTTTATCATATTTTAGGGTTGAATTCTTAGGATATACATGATTAATTGTGTTGTACAAGATGTATTAATTTTTTGTTTATAATAATTCTCATTGGATTCACTATTTCTCCTTCAATTTTTCTCAATCTTATGAATAGAGTTTTCAAGGATTACTTGAAAACATTATGCGGTTATTTATTAATTCTATCTTAAAGTTAAATTTTTTTATGAAGTTTACAAGAACCATCTCTGAAAAATTATTTATACCATTAGAGGAAATGAATTATTTGAAATATTTAGTAAATAATAATTTTTGATCAATGAACGTTTCATTCATTGATATATTATTTTTATAGATGGAAGTTCTATTCATCCGTGGAAGAAACAATTATTCAAATAATGTCCTTCATATATGAATATAACCAAGATATGTTGTCAAATTAGTATTGTAGGATAATATCACATGTTTTTTAAAAAAAATTCTTATTGGAAAACCCTCTAATAAAGATGGAAAGTAGAGGTGTTAAAACCATTTTATAATGGAAATTATATTATTGTTTACAAAAATAAGATATTAATTAATGAACTAGTATTGACATTACCATTAGTAAATAATGGATATTTAACTTATAGTGATGCATAAAATAATGGAATAAGTTGTTTCCTTATGATTATTATTAAATTTTTTACATATACATTAAAGGAATTTAAGATTCCTAAATAGAATTATCCATGTCATTTTCCTGATATTTTACTAATAATATTATCTTATAATAAATGGTTTCAATAACTATATGAGGAAATTTGCTACATATATATAGAATACAAATAAAAAAATTATATTTTCTCTCATAAATATATCAAAAATAGGAAGAGAAAATATTGAGAATGATATAATGACTATGATTTCTTGATACACTACTACCTATGTAACGTGCCGACCCTAGAAGCCTGGTGCCGGGGAATTATTTTATTACATCGGAATTATTACATTGAATAAATATACCAAAGAACCGTTTAGTTTGTCGGTATTGGAGTGGAATATTATATAGATGATAAAATAATATATTGTGAAAAAAATAATACTTGTTTCCAAATAAATTTAAATAAACTATATCCTTGAATGTTTGATCTAAATTTTCATCTTCATAACATGTAGAAAGAATGATAATAACTTTGAGATGAAATTATCACAATGATAAATAAAATTGAGGAAATAATGAATAAAAATAAATGGAAAACTAAATAACAGAGTAAATATTAAATAAACATATCTATATTATGAAAAGATAATATGGAAAGTATGAAACTAAAACACATTTCATAAACCATGAAACATTGAATGTTTTAGATCCATAGATATATAGATGCAAAATATAATTGATAAATAATTACTAAAACTTGTATTAAGGTGACTCTTTATTAAATAACATCATGTATAGGGCTTATGAGGTCATATAATGTCAAGATCTATCCTCCTAATAGTATAAAACTATAGATCCATCATTCTTTTAACACTTCCAAATAGTTTGTCTCATGAGAACATATCGATGCCTAGAGGAGATATATGATGTCTGGGATCCACCCATTAACTGATGTCTATGGAAATCCACATTCTGAATAATCAAAATAAATAACAAGCCTTATTAAATAACCATATTGAATGAGAAATTCATATTTCTCAATAATTTCCCATTTAATCAAATAACCGTGAAAGTCCACAGTTTATGTAAAATGATTTATTGTTTGGGAAATAAAAATATCCATGATAAATGAAATGGAGAATTTGTAAAAATTCAACGTGAAATCATAATCAATCAAATAAAAGAATAAGGATTATATAAATACAGTAAATCTCAATTTTAGAAAAAATAGAGGGTTGTTGTTGTTGTCTAAATAAAGGAATAACTTTTTTAAATATTCATGTAGAATATATCTTTTTATTTTCAAAAACCATATAAATAATTTTTTCATAGAAATTACCTTTTAAAAAAATTCATTAAAAATTAATCATTTAATCTCGAAAACATGGCATCAATAAAATGACAGTATATATATATTTACATGTCAAACAAGGTGATATTTATATTACTTCTATATGGTAAAATGTTTGAATAATTTCATTATTGGGGAAGTGAAAATAAGATTCCATTGAAAGCATGATTAAAATAATAATGGGTTAAAATTTAATCTAAATTTTTTTTAAAGGAAAATATTTATTTGAAGTAATTTTAATAAAGCATGTTTCATTGAAGAAACCAGTTAGCAGACTAAAGAGATAAATGATGTCTGGTTTTGATAAACTCATTTTCTAAAATGTTTTGAGGACCCAAGAGTCAAAAAATTATACTAATACCTTAAAATGGTCACGAATATCCATATTAGATAAAATGAATTTATTGAATAGTGGTAATTTTATTTCCTCAAATGGAAATAACTTTGAATTATTATTATTACCATTTTTGTGGAAAATAATCTTTAATCATTTTATTGTTTCCCATACCACATTGAATAATTTTATATCATAAAATAAAAGTGGAATATAATTAAATTATTCATATAATATTATTATAGCAACTATATAGGTGATATATTATGTAATAGTTTATTATATACACCATATAAATGAAACTATGTGAATAACAATAATTAAGTCTCAACGGAATATAAATTGAGACAACAATCTCATACCATAAACATCCATTTATTGTGTGATATTTATCCACAATTATATAGGTTTAAAATGTATTACTAAATTATACAAGAACCATACTCGTTTTTATAATACCATATATTAACTACTTATAATTTCCCATTACCGGTATTTAACAAAAGTTCTATAATTTTACTAAATTCAGATTTAATTTAGAAGTTCATCATGTTTGATTTAGATTTTTTTATCCTTCCTATCATTATTTCATAATTTTTAGAATGTAAAACATGATATTAATATCATATATATCCAATATATATATATATATATTCATATCTATAGTAATATATAATGTTTTAATGATATGAAATGAAATGCACTTTTCATGGAGAATGTATTCTATACGTGTGATGGGTCATGCACGTACCTCCTCAGATGCGACACGTGCAAGACATCATGTACCCGATGCAACTATGGCGGTATAGCTAGACGGTATTCCATCTGAACAACTCTACACTGTATCTAGAAATGTCTGATTTACCTCAGAGATATTTTTTCACCTTATCCAAATCTCAGTAACCCTCATTGAGGTTAGACTCGAAGAAAGACATGGTCTCCCTCTTCGATCTCAAGAGCTCTCCGCCATCTGTCAGGACAAGCCGTCTTCCAGATATGTGCAGTATTCATCCACTCTTAGATGATCTGCACCTACTCGGTGGTGACTCGCACCAACTCTGGACCCATGAGTGCTGACTCTCTAGGATCGGTCCAATAAAGCAGTGACTGGATAGGACTACCATTCAAGGACTTGAATGGTGTCATACCAATGGTGCAGTGGTAGCTATTGTTGTGTGAAAACTCCACCAGTTGTAGGTGGTCCTCCCAACTGTGACCAAACTCCAAGACATAGTCTCGCAACATATCCTCTAGAACCTGAATGGTCCTATCCATCTAACCATTTTTCTTGGGATGAAAGATTGTGCTCAAGCGTAGATGATTCTCAAATTCCTCCCACAATCCCATAGACAACCGGGATGTGTGACGGGCGTCTCTATCTGAGACTACTGCCAACGTGACTCCATGAAGCCACAATATCTCCTACACGTAGAGGAATCCCATGATCTCAATAGAACTCTGATCCCTAATATATTGAAAATGGGCTGACATGGTGAGTCGGTCAATGATCACCTAGATGGAATCATGCCCCTTGGATGTATTTTGTAAGCCTATCATGAATTCCATCTATATTACATCCCACATTCCACTATGAAACATCTATGGGTGAGATAATCCTGATTGAACCTAGTGCTCATCCTTCACATTCTAGCATCTAAGGCATCGAGAAATGAACTCTGCTACTGCCTTCTTTATGCCTGACCACCAAAACAATCATCAGAGGTCTTGGTATATCTTTTCCATTCCAGGATTCACTAACAAAGGAAATGTATGAAACTACCTCAAGACCTCCACCTACAATGCCACCAGTATAATAGTTCATCCTTTTAAAATAATTATGTTCTCTTAACCTTGTGAATATCCATTAGGAGAATGTTTTGTGGATAACTGAGAAGGTAAGGACACACATTTTATATCTATTAGTTGGGCTTCCCTAAACTTTGTAATCATGGAGGGGCGACAACTATTTACTGTAGGTAAGTTGTATCTTCTCCATCCATTAAGGATAGTTGTAATGTGGCAAACTACTCTATCACCTCACTCAACAGTTGTGAGCTCGAACTACTGCTAAGAGCATCTGCCACCTTGTTCCACTTCCTAGGAGTATAGATGATATTTAAATCATTATCCTAGAGGAACTCTAGCCAACACCTCTACCTCAAGATTTAGATCCTTATGTGAGAAGAAGAACTTGAGGATCTTATGGTCATAGTAGATGATAAACTGCTCACCCATAAGGTAGTGTCACCACATATTCAGTGCAAATTCTACAACTACCAACTAAATATCATGGGTCACATAGTTCTACCCATGTGGCCTAAGCTGGTGTGAACCCTAAGCACTCACTACATGCCTCTACATCATGACACATCCAAGCCTTATCCCTGATGTGTTGCATAAAACTATGTACATGTCACCCTCCTCTGGCAATCTCAAGACAAGGGTGCTTGTAAAACACAGAATCAACGGCATGAAAGCCGACGGGTACTTCTCCGACTACATGAAGGGATTCCCCTTCCTGGTCAAGGTTTTCATCGGTGAGGATATCTGAGAAAAATCATGAATGAATCTCTGGTAATATCCTACCAATCAATGGAATCCCCCGCACCTCCATCATGTTCTGAGGTGGCTCCCATTCTAATACAACCACCACCTTGGCTGGGTCTACTGCTACACAATCTACTGAGATGAACTTACCTAGAAATTGGACCTATTGAATCCAAAACTAGAACACGGAGAGCTTCACATAAAGTTGTTTCTCCCCATGTATGTCTAGATCCATCTGGAGGTGTCTTTCATGTTCTTCTTCTGACGCCGAGTACACAAGGATGTCGTCGATGAAGACCACTATGAACAGGTCCAAGGATGGCTGGAAGATCTGGTTCATCAGTCCCATGAACATAGCAGGGGTGTTGTCACGTCGGAAGGCATCACATAGTACTCATAGTGACTATAGAAGCATCTGAAAGCCATCTTCGGTATATCCTATTCCCGCAATCGTAAATGGTGAAATACTGATCGAATTTCATCCTACGAGAACCACTGTGACCCTCTAAACTGATCGAAGAGGTCATCGATTCTTATTAGTTGATATGTTTTTAACAGTCACCTGGTTCAGGCGCCGGTAATCCATAGTCATCATAAAACTCTCATTTGCCTTCTTGGAAATCAAGATTGGGGCAGCCAATGTTGAAATGATGGGTCCTAAAAAACACTTAATCTGCATTTCCTCCAACAGCACCCTCAGATCGCGAAGCTCTATGGTAGTAATCCAATGTGCGGATGAAGATATTAGTGTAATCCTAGGGGGTTAGTTGATGCAGAAATCGATTTCCCGATGGGGTGGTAATCCTTGAACATATTTGGGAATGACGTCCTCATACTCCTCCACTACTGCTGGGAACTGGGATCTAACAACATCCACATCTCCAAGGGAAAGGCTAGCCAACTCATGAGAGATTGGCTACACCCTCTTATTCGAAAGCCCATTCTACGCTGCTTGGGTTTCCCTCTCTCCGACAACGAAAAACCTCATTTCATCACAGTGGACACACCACACTCTTCTGATAAAATAGTCAATCTGGGCATGCACCGAAGATTAAAAATCCATACTGATAATTACATCATAATGCCTCGATGCTAACACAATGTGATTCAAACTGAAACTCTCGCCTCCAAGGGTATGATCACATTGTATGAAATGGTGTAGGATCGTCGAGTCTCCTCCCGTAGGGGTCTCCATGCATAATGATGGAGTCAACAGTTCTACTGGAATCTCGAGGTATCATACAAGACATGTGGCTATGAAGGAATGAATGGAACCTGTGTCTATATTTATTATTGATAATTTAGAAAAGACACAAATCATACATAGAATCATTCATGGAGCCCCTGGGTCATATTCCTCGACCGCATGCAGCTATCCCCGTCCCTGTCTCCCAGCTCCCTGAGCCTCATGCGGACCTCTTGGGCATGTTGGAGGAACTATGTTAGAGTGTTTTCCACTACATGTAGCTCTCCCTGCTCCTCTACCACGTCTTCCGCCTGGAAGGTCTATCTCATCCACTCAATGCCTTTTCCTCGGTGGTCCATCCATCTCTTCCCTGTTAGCAGCACGATGGGTCGGACAATCGCTGGTGACTTATCCCCTCCCATTGCACACATAACCTCACTTCTCCCTAGGATGATTGGATCCAGCATGAGAGACATGGACTGTTGATCCCTTGTCCGGGGTCCTCCTATGACAAATCCAACATCCAGATACCTGTTCCTGACATCGGCTCATGACAGTCGGGGTCTCTGCACCTGTCTGCCGGCTGCTGACTTCCATCGGCTGTCTCTACTCCTCCAAGAATCTCCTGATCACCAAGGAATGCTCGAGAACTATATTATATGTAAAAATTCATATAGGCACGATAGTATAACGTATGTATCATCATATACCGTTCTCGATGGTCTGATATCTTAAGTATTAATCCCTGGCCATATACATCGAGTACTGTGTGAGGTTATTGAACCTCGAGGAACAATTTTCTACTGTCAAACTACCCTACTAGAGTTGAATAAGATATTTGATGAGTAATTCCCTCACCCTAACTGGAGAGAACTCCTAAATGGAGATCCACTCAAAAAATTTCCATGAAATAGTCTCCTCGTTGTGAGTCTGTAAGGACAGACTGCACCATTGTCTTGATGAACCCTGAAGAAGGCTTGTTATTAGGAACACCATCTGGTCTTCTAGTGTCCTCAGTAGATGGAAAAGTCTAGAAACCTCCTCAATCTAGTCATCACTTGCATGAGGATCGAGCTCACCTTGGTATATGATGGGTATCTATCTCGGGAACTCAGGGATCGCACTCACCCTGCGCTCCTCGTCGGTCGGTACTGCAGGTACCACGGGCGACTCCAATAGTGGGGGCATAATTGGTGCCCCAGCTAGTGGCAACACTAGGTGATCTAGTCGGTGTATCAAAGCCTATTCCTTGAGAAGTTCATCCTCATGATCACAATGCTGAATCCTAGAAAAAATACGTCGTGGAGACATCCTGTATGGAAACATTGTGTAGCATAGTAAATGAGTATATCTGGATAGCTGACACAATGGAAATAGAAAAAACAAACCATTCCTATAATATGCAGGCGCAATTATTTTACTTCCCCCAACTACTATTTTCATGTATTAAGTCGAAAATAAGTTAATCAGAGTCCTGGTGTATGGATACGTCGGTCGCCGAACTGACACTAGAGACTCTGGCCTGAAGGCCAAACTCGAAACACTTAACACGGTCTCCCCAAATAAATCTCATAGACTCTTGGTCGTATGGTATAACCGACCTACTCTAATACCACTCTGTTATGACCCGTCCCCATGGGGCCCGCACTGTGACTCCCCAATCCCGCATCCTATAGGCCAGGGGTTGGTGACTAGCACCGAGTAGGAATATTACTAAATGGGGGGCATTGTCTACATACCTATACACATGCACACATATCCAAGCCCACAAATGTTGAAATTTAAAATCACTAAGAAATAAAATGCATGCATACAAGTAATCCCTACCAACAGAGTACGAAGGAATGTAAAGTACAAAACATAAACTGGGCCAGAATACAATCCCACCGAAACAAGAGTCTGAAATCTACAAAGTCCAACTTGTAAACACAAAAGGTAAGGGGACTATTACTCATAGCGATAGGAATACATTTCCATATATAGATCTATGAAAGCCCAGTCCTGTCCTGAACCTCCCTGGACTCTCTCAAAAGGATGCTCATCTACACAAGACATGCCACGTGTGGGCAATGCCTATGTATAGGTGAGTATAATAATACTCTGTAGAGGACCTCAAAAACCACAAAGAAGTACACAATGTAATGGTACAATTAGCTATACACAACATATTCCAACAGAACATATAGCACAAACCTGAAATACTAAAAACCCAGACCCGGGGCCCTGAGACAAGTCTGAAAATCGCATACCCGTGCCAGGGGTTTACATTGAAGATTTGACAAAGAAATCATTGTAGGAAAACAAGCTCCACGAGTCTTATAGATCTGATGAAATCCGTCCGAAGAATATTGTTCTTCGGGAAATGTCATTAGAGGTATTTACACTCATTACGAGAGACACACTCTTGAGTGAGAAGGTTATGATAGATAGATGCACTCATTACAGGAGACACACTCATGAGTGGGAAAGATAATGATACATAGTTGAGGATCCCTAACAAGACCATGGAGGATACCACAAATCATCTGAAATTCACCTTCTAGGTAGAGGATCAATGCTCGGTGGAGTTGGTCACTTAGATTCTAGTCTCTAACTAGGGTCAAGAATGGGTAGTGTATCTCAATCCATGCCTCTCGGATGGATTCATGACTCTATAACAAAATTTCCTACTAAAGGGATCATGCTTATGTAGAAGGAAACTATGCCCGAACATCAAGGTAATGAGAAGAAGGGTGTTAACCAAAACAAAAGATGTCCAAGTTACATTGAACACAAGGACCATGATGCTTTCCAAAAATTACATGGCTTGTAAGAAAGTTACACGCCATGTTGTCTGACCCCAGGTATTGACCGTGTACAATGGCATGTGTCGTAAGGCTGCTCGAGTAGAAAACTAAGTACATTGTGTGTAGTATGGTGTAAACGCCCTTTACGAGTAACTAGTATTGGCTCTGTGTACGCTGACCCTGTGCCCATACACGCTCATCAACCCGTGTACTCCAACCCATGTAATCGGTACACAGGGGGACCCATGTTACTGGGATCGCATGGCCATGTGATGGAGTATATTGTCGTGTACTCTATCCCTTGTCCTTTTACCACCTAGATACATGTCGTGTTCCATGTAGTCGCCCCTTCCATGCTGTACACGCCGTGCTTTGAAGCTGTGTAGATCATCTCGTGTCCGTGTACTTCCCAAAATACATGTCGCGCTTCTGGGAAAGTCTAACATGTGGTGTGACCAGGTTAACACACCGTGTGATTCATCTCTAACCCTTGAAACCCTAGTGGCCGCCACCAGTACTACACAGTGTGTTCTTCATAAGTACACGCTGTGTATTCTGGAAATTTACAGAACCACAAACCTCCTTCATCGCGCCTTCGGGGAGGCTCTGTTTGTCGATCTGGACGTCCGACCACCAAAAAACTCCTGGGTTTTTGACGCCCTAACACCACAAAGATGATTATGCTGTCTTCGGACCTCCGATTGGCTCAAAAAACATACAATGATCGATCTACATGAAGAACTATAGATGAATGGCCCTTCCATATCTGGTCTGATTCATCGTCTACCATCGACTTCGCACCATCGCAATGTCGTTGTGGTGTTGATTCTTCAATTTTAGATTGTATCATAGGAAAGCAGATGTGAAAAAATTTGTTGATCGTCACCCCATGAAGAACGCAAAGAATACGCGAAAGAAAAAGGGGGAAATGAAATCCTAAGCGATTCAAGGAATGAACCTCAGTCGTCATCCGTCACGGCGATGATCCGCTCCCATTAGTAGGCTTAAACAGAGCAGAATCAAACAATAAAAAATCAACATGGATCAATTCCTCAAATAATCTCATATAAATCCCTCCCACAAGAACGTATGAATCTGTGGATCAACTTGTTCATGGTTGATCCACATTCGTCATTTAAAATCAAAAAACGTCAAATGGATATTTGAAATAACAACCCCTACATCAAAAAAGGTATCGATCACTGATGAATATGTTGTTCTACCACTGTCATTGATATCCTCCAACCACGATGGCCGATAGATTCATAGCTTTTATCCATCATTATTCATCGCCAAGAGTTATCTCCAGACTTTCCACTAAATATTTCACCGACGATCGATGTTCAATTATCCCAAAAAAGGGAAATGTATTTGATATACCATCACATGGAGAAATTAATGAGTACATCTCGCCATTCCTGAGTCATTATGACGTGCCTTTTTTAAGTAATAGGTGCTTCGTCGCTGCGCTGCAACGGATGTTTCCATTAAATAAAAATAAACATTGGGAATTTATTTTTATTTTTACTAAATACATATAAAGATTATATTTTTCCCATGAACCTTTATGGTTGAGGTTAGGCTCGACCTTTGTTAAATACATCATACCGGGCGCAATGGTGCCCTCAGATATTTAATACGGGTATCCGTTTGGAAACTACCACAGCTGCGCACAAGTGCCGACTTGCTTAACATAAAAACAGTTCAAACCAACATTCCGGGATCACTGGGCCCGGAATGATGTGTCGTCTTCGCACCCAGTCTTGAAATAATTCCATATAATATTTTTAAAATAATATATGGAAAATCCATGACATTACAGTTGGGCCATTATCTGTAATGAATATTATATAATAGTTTTTGTCTTTGAGTAGTTATGAAATTTCATTTTGATTGAAATAGATGACTACTATATAATCCATGGTAGAGATCGATGGAGGATGTTCAAGGATCATGTCGACTATTGTACCAGATGATTCATTTTTACGACCTACAATGACATTGAGTATCTCTAAAAAATATAGCATGATGTAATGTAAGGTGTAATAAGCTTGTTATAATAGGAAATTGGAATGCTCATTTACAATTTGGAATCTATGAATTAGTCATTGTTGTATGAGATATAAAATTGATGTTTTCCAGTAGCGTGGGATCAGTTTCATGATGTCTTTTTGTGAATTTATTAGGGTTTCACCCATAAGGGATGCCGAGTTTAGAAGTGGTCTCCTTCAAGGGAGAAGTCCAATATCATGTTCATTATAATTAGGGGAACCAACATAATTAAGGGAATTGAATGTATAGTTATAATTTCTATAAATAAAAGGATTCATTTGACCTAACATGTCTCTATGGGATGCACTAGTCATGTATGTGAGGAAGGAAAATGGTACTCTTCGTCTATGTGTAGATTACTATAATTTTAATCATGTTATTTTAATGAATTGGAATCCTCTTCCATGTATTTATGTTATATATGATCAATTTAGGGGAGATAAATGGTTCTCCTAAAATTACGTTGGATCTAGATATCAGCAATTGGGTGTTTAGAATGAGGATATTCCAATGATATATTTCTAGTTTATATATGGCCATTATGAATACATTGTTGTGACTTTTTTTCAAAAGAATGTGATTGTAGGCATTATGGAATTGATGAATCAGAAATTTCAAAGATATATGGATTATTTTGAGGTAGTATTTTGGGATTAATTATTTTTTTTATTCATGGACATGGGATGAGAATGAGCATAACATATCAACAGTGATATGAATATTTTGAAAAGATTGGATGGATTCCAAATTATCAAAGAGAAATTTCTAGATACAATGGGTATGTGTCATATTTATTTTAATATTTAAATGATATTTATATGGGTCCTAAGAATATTGATTTTGTTATCTAATGGAAACATCCATAGAATGAATTTAAGATACATAGTTTCCTTGTTCGGGAAGATTTTTACAGATGTTCTATTCATGATTTTTAATGAATGGATTATTTAATGGTGACATTCCCATTGAAGAGTTTTAGATTCCCATAGAATTTGGAATATCATACTTCTATTCATGAGAATAATGTTTTCTATAAATCATCTCCTATTTTGATATTAGAAGAATCAGGGTAAGGGTACGTATTGTATTGTGATACTTAAAGATATGAGTGGTCACATGTTCTAATGTAGGGAAACAATGTTATTTATTATGGAATAATGTAGTTATGGTTTCATGAAATGAACTACCGGAAACACTATTTTTGAGTTATATTTCCTATTCCGAAAATTGAAAAAATGCCATCATTACCACTTTGTTGAAAATTTGATAGAGTTTATGGATCATAATAAATTGAAGTAAGTTTTCTCACAATGGGATTTGAACCTCTGAATATTATGATGGATGGGTTATATCCAAATGGTTTACTATTAATTGATGCATAAAATGAGTAATGTAAATTCAAAATCTGATTGATTATGCATTAATTTATAGGATCAATTGGAAAGAGAGACTTCAGATCTGTGGTAGTTAATGTTTTTCAAAGCCATCATGCACATGGAATGCGGTGATTGATCTACTATTTCAGTTTTAATTTTATATTCTTTTGTTCTTGATTTGGATAAGATAGTTAATGTGGAACAAACATCCGATTCCAAATTCATTTATATGAAGTAAAAACTCAATAGTGGTGATTCCATTGAGGGATGGAAGGTGGAGGGGAGTTCAATGTTGTGGTTTCATGATTATATGGTCATATTTATGGATTTTTTAGACAACATCATAATTTATACCACCATTCAATATTGGATATTCTCCTAGTAATAGAGAATATTTATAAGATGATGAAATATTATATTTTAAGGATTAGTTTGAAATGGATGGTGACTGAGTTTATTTGGATATGTTTAATATAATAATAGGATAAGGTAGATCATCATCGACCAGAAGGTATGTTGCATCCATTATCTATAATTTCTTGGAAATGGGAATATATAGTGATCCATTTTTATAATAGGAATCCTAGTAATGGTTCAAAAACATGATTCTATATGGGTGATAGTGGATTACCTCACAATGTCAGCACATATCATTTGTATCCTGGATACCATGTGGTAGAGGAGTTATTGAATATCTATATTTGAGAAGAGGTAAAGAGGAAAGGAATAACAATTTTGATAGTGTCAAATTGAGATCTAATTTCTACATCTCATTTTTGTAAATCCTTGTAGAAATCCCTTGGAACTCATTATACTATGAGTATGACATATCATCCCCATAAAAATGGAAAATTTCAAAGGATGATAGAAACATTGGATGACATGACACATTATTGTGTAAATGATTTTTTTGGATCATGGGATGAGAATGTATTTTTAGTTTTGTATAATAATATTTATTATTCCTCAAGAATAATGGTCCATTTTGAAGCATTATATGGGAATCCTTGTTATTTTATTGTTTATTGGGTGGAAATTGGGGAGACTTCACTGGTCAGGTAATGAATTTTCTATGTGACAACAAATAATATTCGGGTGATTAGTAAGAGAACGATGCCTGCTGAGTGTCTACAGAAATAATATACAGATTATCATTGAGGACCATTTTCATTTGAGGTGAGGGATCTTGTGTTCTTGGGGATATATCTAAGTCTTGGGAATAACTATTTTGGGATGTATGGAATGTTATGACCCTGATACTAATCTTATTTTGAGATACTTGAATGGGTTTTAAAGGTGGAATATTTGTTAGAATTACAACCACGATTCAATGTTATGAATATTGTTTTTCATGTATCAATTTTGAAAAGGTATTTTCCAGATCTTAACCATGTGATTCAATAAGTTCTCATTGATCATGATCTAGATTCTTCATTGGTGCAGATGACGGTACCAATTATGTATATTCAATGGATACTCATTCATTTGAAAAACATCAGTCAATTTTGGGTTATTCAGAAACATGGCCAAATTCTAGAAGAGAATTGGGAATAGTAATAAATGAAATGGTCGACCAATGTCTAGAACTCATTGTGTACAAATATGGATTTCTATATTCCTGGAATGGAATGGATAATGGTTATAAAAATATAGCACCATGATATTAACAAAGTTACACATTATTTAGGAATTATTAGTGTCTAAATTTTTCATGTAATGTTTGGGAGGGTTTAAAAGAATTTTGGAATGATTTTGACGCTTACATAAAGTTGACTTGTTGGAGCACATCATTTGAAAATGGCAAACTCCTACAAGAAACCATTCCTAGAGAAATAAGGTATACCAGGATGTAACATGGTTTGGAATAAAGTTTGTACAAACCATATGGTCACCTAGGAGAGACCATGTAATTGGTAACATAGATATATTTTTTGAGTAGTGCATGGTTTTCAAACTATGTGGGACAATCGTGCGAGATGAACCTCAATGTGGTGATCGACACATAGTTAGCATTTGGTTTTTTCCTAACCATGTGAATAACTATGCACAGTTTAAAAAAACATCGTCAAATGGGGATAATGTTTTCGAATAAGTTTAACAACATTTTTCAATCAAAAATGACCCTAACCTGATATTTATTTTTCCTAAATGCAAGGTATGATTTCCCAATCGATCTAGAAGTGATCTAATGGCTACGCATTGTATGTTGAATTTTGATTACATTGGAAAGTCACATTTTTTTTGTTTTCCATTTTTATTCTTAGATATAATTTCCTCTTTAACTCTATTTCTAAAATATATTACACTATGGGTCGATATAATGTATTTGATTAAATATGGTTAGATTTTTTCATTTCTGATGATAAGGAAAGAGATCCATTATTATTTTTAATAGATTTCACCTAGTTTTATTATCATTTTCTTGTCATTATTAACTTTCATCATAATTGTAGAGGTATATATCGTATCTCTCAACTACAATTTCTAGAACTTGAAGGATTCATTTAATATTCATTTTTTTTGTTGAAATTAATTTTTAATTTTATGTGCAATGATTCATGAGAACCCCCTTCAGTGGTTTTTTGTGAAATTGTGGAATTTGTGTATTTTGTTGGAAAGTCAATTTTGCAACATGATTTTAAAATGGATATTATAAAAAAAATTATATTTTTATATTTATGGAATTGTTTTATTAAAATTGTGTTCTTAATTTTTTTTTCGGAAAGGTTGGTTTTGGCATGTGGTTTGCATAAATTTTTATCCATGATTCGAATGGGATGAATAATTTTTATGTGGATACACCATAAATGGGATTGTTTATGGACATGATGTTCCATATTAAATGTTGTCACCTAGCGTATTTTATTTAGAGATTGTGTCTGTGGTGATGATAAATAGAATGGGTTATTCAAAAAGAAAAAGAAGTATTTGAAAATGACTTGTTTGTGTGATTTACTTTGAAACTGGTTTATTTGACAATACTATTTTCATATGGAAGTGTTTGGGTTTATTATAAATTGTTAAACTATATTGAGTGGGTATTTATGTAAATTTTTTAATTTGAATGGTTTATCATTTTATATCCTAGTAGAGTGAGTAGGGAATCCATTTTTCTAAAAACTTATGAGTTTTATTACTCTCCCCTTCATCAGAACATTGGTTCTTTTGTAGATGTTGTTTATTGGGAAACATGTAAATGTAAATCATAAAACTTATTTAGTGGTTCTTCATGATAATTGTTTTTTATTATGGATTTGGATCCTAGATCATGATGGGAGATATAGATTTCGAACTTTGAGAATTAAGTTTTTTTGTCTTATTATATATAATATTATTTCAGTAGTCTTCCACAATGGTAATATGATTATAATTCTATTTGATATTTACATAGTATTGCCTCATGTGGATTTACATTGTATACATCCACCATATAATGGTTATTTTAATGCTATTTTTGGTCATTTTTTTTATTTTAAATGTTGAAATCATCACCTGTCATTCATGATTCCCTTGTAATGTATACCTAGCTTTTGGTATCTAGGGGATGTCACCTATATCCATATAGCTTTTATGCCCCAACTCATACCAATTAGGATAGATGTGATGTTACAATTTACAATTTTATATAGTCATTATCTCATTATTATTTGTATAAACTGTTGTATTTTTCCTTCTATCATTTAATGTATATTTATAGAGATGTAACATAAGATGTCATAATTCCCAAAACTCATAAATTTTGAAAATAAGGTGTCTGTGGATTTTAGGGAAATTATATCCCAATATTTTTAATTGACAGAGGATGTGAATATGGTAAAAATTTAAATAGTTGGAATCACCCTAAAATGGATATTTGGCTATCAAATCAATAATCACATAGTGTAGGATGAGTGGATCTAAGAATTCTCACCTAGAGAGACACTCATGGGGGATATCCATTAGACAATTCCTATGATCTTTGTTAACATTATTGAAGGATTATCCTAGAGATTTATACTAATAATGTGAATTAATATTTTTTATTGATAACCCATCACATGGAATGTACCCTGTTGACCACCATATCATTATTCCATTGAAAAGAGTACATCCTATTACATTGAGAATACACTATAGTTTCTACATTTATTTTTAGGGTTGTTCTACTAGATAACTAAATTATTCCAATGAATAAGGAAATATTTGAATTTTTTATTTTCAATATATAGATAAATATTATTCTATTCTCCCGTTATTATGTAATATATTCCTTAGGTAATGTTTTCAAATTTAATTTTAACTCATATTATGATTCCATTGGACTCAATTGGTTGTGGGTTTTGATCAGTATTGATGGACCCTTGATTCATCAGTGGGCCTCAAGAGAATATCTATCAAGGGTATTCCCATATGTATTGAGTGGGTTTGTATTACGCCTTGGAAAAAGAACTTGACAATATAATTTTGTTTTTTAACATTAGGAATTCCATCAATATGAGATCAAAAATAGTTTCCCGTGTCATATTTATTTTTGTGGATATGTTAACTGTTAGTTTCATTTTATTATAGAATTATTTTTATCACATAATTTTCTTCTAGGATATTTATTTGATGATTTTTTATGAATCATAATCTATATCATACTATGCACAAGTCATCTGAAATCACCCTTATTCTTTCATTCTTGAGGAATCATATAAGAGAATAATGTGTAGTTTCCAAGGATCTTATAGAAAAAATAATAATAACATCATGGAATTTTAATGATATAATTTATTATATCAAGAATAAAATAAAAATTATATATGTATATAGTCTTCGAAGACCACTAATATGTTGGATTATTTTGGGGGTATTGTATTATATACCAATAATGTAATATAACTAAAATATATATAATTATAGAGTATCGGATATTACATATGTGACAATGAATATAAAGCGGGTTAACCCAGACATATCTTTATTAGTGTTTTTAGATAAATCAACACAGAAGGAGGTTATATTTTAACATAACATGTTGTCTTCACTACTTCTACTTAGAACATCTTAGATGATTCGGTAGGCTTTAACTTTACAATTTATATATCTAATAGAATTTGTTTTCTAATTTTTTCCACTCTGTGCCTCTGAGTAAAGTATTCCATTTTCAAATATATCTTGATTCTTTCCCAATGAAGAAATTATGAGAATCATCAATTTTATATTTTTAATTATTTTTTGTCCTTAAAATATTGAAAATATTTTCTTATTTTATCTTCATCCATGAATTTAATTTAATGAATAATTAAAAAATATATTCCTTAAACATAATTGTATATATGAAACAGCTACTTGAAAAAATATTGATGAATGATATCAATTAACTTTTTCTTCATAGGGATATTTCTGAGGCTTAACAAGTATTGAAATAGATCAAATATATAACCTACTCACTTCTTGGCATTGATGTCCCAAACATAATCATATTATTCATTCTCAAAACATAATGCACAAAAAATTACGGATATACCTTTCCAGAATATAAAGAATCATCTGATTAGCTATAATCAGTAGGCCTCATTCAGAAATTTTACTAAGATATTTGTGCCATAATACTATTATATCTTCCATAACGGTAGTTCCTTCAATAAATATTTCATCATCATTATATGATTCACCCATAAGTTTTACCATGTTATTTTAGATCTCATCTTTAATCATCGCCACAAGAGAACTATTCATTCTATTCATCACCCCATTCTCAATGAGAGTCATAAATACGATTTCATAAAATTCTCTCAAATGGAAT
Source organism: Viscum album (assembly GCA_963277665.1). Classification (NCBI taxonomy): domain Eukaryota; kingdom Viridiplantae; phylum Streptophyta; class Magnoliopsida; order Santalales; family Viscaceae; genus Viscum; species Viscum album. Next base: position 980,394,236 of record OY728161.1, read on the forward strand.
ATATTCATTTCAAGCCTTTCAAGTGGAGTTAATATAGGATACTTTCAATAATAACTTTAGGGATATGTAGTATGATGGTACTAACTCCATTGATCTTCATCCCAAGATTAATCAACAAATACACAATTCCATTTGGGGTAGGATCATACTGATCAAAACAATCACATCCAGATCACATGTTTCACATTTCACATGTTAATTGTCCATTCGTAATTGAAATTTTCTTTACCATCTATAGTCACAACCGCTTCCCTTACTAGTAAATGGATATTTAAAGAGGTTATTACCAGAATTTATTTATATTTTACTCCACAAAATTTTATATATCAATTGAATTTGATAACATGACCCTTATAAAATATGATATTTCTCTTCTGACTCAGTGATTTGGACCTACCATGATTCTGGATCCCACTATATCCATGATCAGTCATTCTCCATGATTCTAATGGCAATGCCTTTAATTGTGAGATGTCTATATTAATCATAGTTTTAATTTACTGAGACAATTTTTTTTAGGAAAATCCCCAATGTTTCAAAGGGTGATCTATCTACACAGAATGAGAATGCTATTGTGAATGAGGTAACTGGAAAAAGAGTACAGGAGGAGTCTTTAAAGGATGAGGTAGTTCATACAAGGCAAGGATCAGGGGGTATAATTTGTTGAATGTTTTGGGTTACTTTGAACCAATAAAATCCATTTCAAAAGCCCCATCCTATAATTTGGATTCACACACAAGTATGAAGGCTTCTCCAATATAATTTCTCAAGGGGAATTTACCCCACAATCGTTTTTATATTTTGGTAGTGGGGGACTATCATGCACCTTAAGAAATGGTTGATGTGGATGATCTAAATGATGAGAATATCCCTATGATGTTGAGTCACTGTCAAGAGGAACAAGACTGCACCTCGGACACCCTGTCAGTAGAGTCTATGGAGGTACACATTGTGGAGAATTATTTGAGATACCATAAATGAAAGGAATGGACACCATCATAGAGTTACATGGATTTATTAAAAAACCCAAAGGGTGCGAAGGAAAAAGGAAAATTCTAATTTACATAGTCCTCCTATTACATGATATTAATGAAAATGTTAACATCCTATATCACATGAAGATATCCACCTCAATAGAAATAATAAAGGCCCGGAAAAGCTAGTGGTTTTGTGGAATCATAATGAGAAATAAGCTATAGCAGGTGACTCAGCATTCATCGATATAGTGCATGTAGATAAGGTTATTTTATGGTTATATATCTTCTTGGGTTGCAATTAATGGGTGGAGTGTGATAATTGGGAACTTGTTATAATATAAAATGAAGAATCCTTAGTTCAGGAATTAGTGGCCAATGCAATACAGGATGGTATGGGCACCTACAAAAAGAAGATCTCCATGGATGAGATTATCCTATCCTAGGAAAAGGAAGATGAAAATATTGGGGATATCTTCATATATGATCTGTATGAAAAGGAAAACTCACTAAAAAGGAATATTTATCGATATTACATATCTAAGTGACCTAAACATGAATTTAATGAGTTTACCATTACTTATTAAGTTGGCGGACAGTCTGTTTGGTACCTAGAAGGATTACCACTTTTTCATTAAAAGTTCATTCTTTAATAAATAAATATATTATGGTGGAAAATCTACGTGAGAGAAATATATCATCCTGCATACTGTTGGAGAGTTTGATAACTAGATGATCAAAAGAATATAAATTAATCTACAGTAGAATCTCCACATGCATAGTACAAACTATTATTTATCCTGTCATTGTCTGATGAGTAAATATGGAATTTATGGTGTTGATGTGGTTATATATTAGTGATGAATCCTCCATTTAAATTGTGTATAATTTTATCTTTATGGAAAATTTAATATGGAGTTAATTGTCCTTGCATAGTTTCATTATAGTGTCCTAAATCTCCTCCACAGTTTTTTTCCACATAATGATTAATATGCCCCCATCATACATAGCCAAATTGATATTGGAAATAAAATTCTCATCCATGTTGTTCCATTTATCCAATAACACACCTAAATAAATTCTCCAAATTCTTCTAGGAAATAATATATCTATAATACCACCTACAACATTATTATATATAACATAAAATTATTCCTATCTAATTTTTCAATCTTGTATTATTTCACCAACTTGGCATGTCGTGAGTCCATGACCACTGTTGGCTAAAACCAACCATTAATATGAATTAATAGAACCATAAATGATTTTTAAATAGTGTAATTATATTTTTGATATAATAATTAAATATAAAAATGAAAAAATAAGTGATATCCAGAAGTAATTTGCAAAAATACAATATAAAAATGTAAAAATGCATAGTAAAACAAATCCCAATATAGTCAGAATGGTTATCGAAAACGTCTATATAATATATAGAAACAAATCCCAAATATTTTCTATTATATAAACAAGGATAAATATCTAAAATACATTTAAAAATTGAATTCTAATTATGAGATGTTGATTTCCTGAATCTAATTATTTTTGAGGAAAGAAAATATACTTTTTATAGGGAAAATTAACCCCATTTCACTCCCTCCATGTAACATCCCAAGTAATTAATGAATAATAGATATTTTTATCTATGTCTATTAATGATTAAGATAGTTTTTTAGAGGCTTAAAATGAAAATAAATCCAATCTTAAGCATGGAATACACTAATATTCTTAAAAGATTGTTTTACTGCCTTATGATGGAAAACCCTTTTTAAATCTATCTTTTGAAAATTTTATAAACTATATTTGTCAAAATAAACTTATTCTTTATGATTGGGTCATCAAAATTTACTTTGTGTTAATTTTTGGTATTTTTCTGACAATGTTCATTTTTTAATGAATAGTGAAAAATACTGCATTTTACATCAAAACTGCTTTTTAATCTAATTTATTTATATTATTAGATTATCTTTTAATTGGTCTTAATGTGTAATATGAATATATTTTTACCATTTAATCCAATGGTGGTCATTGGAATCAATTTCACTTTGAAATTGGACTTAAACTAGTGTCAATCTTTTGATACTTATTGTTTCATAAAAACACTCTATTTGCTCTGACAGCGGGAATTAATTATTAAATTAATTAATGTGACTTATATGTTTTGAATTTTGTAAAATAGACTTCATTTTTGAATTCGGAATATCAAATATAGCTTAGGGTGAATTTTTGATAATTTTCTGAAAAACTTCAATTTTTGATGAATAGTGAAACCACTAAGTGGTACTTATAAAGACTGATTATCCGTTTAAATGAAATTTTTCCATCATTGTGTTTTGAATTTCAAATATCCGACATGCATGGTTGTCATTAATATGTAAAATGTGGTTCAATGAGATTAAAATAATTTTTTGGTGAATAGTAACTTATTATGTTTTTAATCGCGATTAGTGGTAATTAGGGTAGTTTAAGGTATAAATAATGCTTTAATAATATGAAATGACCTAGACACATGTCCCAAACTTATTTTTTGTATCATGGCCGACCAAGACAAGCCATGGGTCAACTTGGGGACCCCATGGAGACACTTTGGTTGGGAAATGACATAAATAACTTTTTATTTAATGTAAAGGTAAAAATGCCACAAACATAATATGTTTTACGAAAATAATTTTTACATGGGGTTATAAAGATCAGATTTTTTATTATAAATAGCCATTGGAAAGCTAAAAATATTTCCTACATCATAATTGTTTTTTATAATTTTTAGACATTAAATAAATTTATTTATTTATGACATAATAATGATGCAGTGATGACATCATTATTTGACGATTTAAATAAAATGGAAAGATAATGTAAAATATATGAACTACACATGTCCAAAACCAATTGGATGAATGTATTTCAAACCCTTATCACCTTATCCACGAATTATATCAATTTGGGACCTTTTAAAACCGAAACACATTTTCAAATAAAGTAATATTTCTTTACTTTCCAAAAGTGCCCCTCCTCTCCTCTTATAAAAGGCCCCCACCTCTACCTCATATCGCACACTCCTCAAGCCTTTGGCTCGGCCAACCCCTGCCCATTTACTCTCTACACATCAATCTCCTCACCCTAGTGGATTCCCTTTGGGCAGAATCCTTTCAAAGGAAGCCTTTAGGCTCAACTCAAAAAGAGTTACACTTTTAAAGGTAATTCATTCTCTCATGTTCATTTGTTTTTTTGCTTCTCCAACCAACTAAACTCTTTTTATTTACTTCTTTTGTAACAAAAAAAGTATATTAAATATACTAGGATGTTGTTATAAGATTTATTTGAGCTACACTCTCACACAACTACATCAAATGGTTAAAGAACATACGGTTTCCGTGGATGGTGAAATTCTGCCTCCCGAAACGATGATTGTTCAATACTCATTTAACACCTTCAAAGGTGGCCATTATGATGTCACTATTTTTATATATGATATATAATATGTTTATGTTTTCCTTAAGCTTCTGTTTTTTTTCATTTTGGGCATACCTTTATGGTTTCCATTATGGGTAAACACGATATCATCATTTTAGAAAGTGCGGACTACCGCCCCCTGAAAGTGATTTGATTCGTTAATACCAAATGTGGGATGTGTAAAGGATAAAGTTAATGATATTATATATGTTATTATACTGGAATTATAATATACTTATATATCATTATGATTCCATTCTAGAAAATATTAAATAGAAATGGAAGTAGCGTTCATGCGTATGTACAGCTTACCGTCTCCATGAACGGTGCATTTCATTTCTTTCCTCTAAATGTGATATAATATTATAAATTCATGTATATGATGAATATATATGATATATATGCTATCCAAATCATTACTATCATTCTGGATATAACGAACCATTGACCAAATTAACAACATGTAAGTGTAAGAAGTCTATTTTTGACTTAAGAACCAAATACCGACAAAATGAACACTATTAACTTAAATGATTACATGATGTTCATAACATGGTATAAAAGGAATAATGAACTTGAAAAAGGTTCATAATCAAGTAGATATTAACTCAAGTTTATTATTCAGGAGATTAAAGAACGGTCGGGTTAAGTCGGATACGAGGTATGGGACTTCGTCTCAATCTCCTTTCGTTGAGGCATATTTTATTTTATACAATACTTTCTTTTATACGGTGTATAAACCACATTGACTATTATGTTTATTCAAAAGTAATATTTTTATACAAAGCGTTTACTAAACGACAAAAGGGAATGTTTTTGTCTTACGTATGCGGAGACAACGTCTTCTCCGTCGTCGTGATCGTTATTTGAGTTCCGGCTTCCTCTACAAGCCATACCTTCTTTTTTAAAGAAAAATAAATACCATGTTTCACTTTTATTTTATATTAGTATTGAAAATGGTTTTCATAACGTTTTTATATCAATGTGTTGTATTGATATCTCGTGATTGAAATGTGGAAATTTTATGTTTCCTTTATGCATGTTTTATGTGATATGATTATGTTATGGTTCTTGGGCATTATTATGAAGACGAGTGGTTCCGTGATAAACAAAGGGCGGGTGAGCCCGATATAGCTCTCCAATGCATTGGGTAACGCGAAGGAGTGAAACGTTAAGGTTTCTCTGAAGAGATTTTAGGGAATATACTGTGATGGGTATTCCAAACCTAACCAAGAGGGTTACTCCCTACATAAGAATGTTATGAATGCCTCAAGTTACCTTTATGTCTTATGATTTTCTATGATTTATTCATTATTTTATGAGGTTTGTTAAAGTGCCTATGTTTTATGGGTAAAGTATGATTTCATTCTTATGTATATATGAACTCATGTTTCCTTTCCATGTTTTTTTTATTACCCATACTGATTTTTTATGCTCAGCCCAAGTTTTTGAAATGTTTTTCACCGGTCAAGGGAAAGGTACATGATAAGATGATAGAGTCAAGGATGTGTCATGAAATAATCCATGTTTTATTTTAAATGTGATTCCATTGATGGGAATGAAGAATACTATCTTTATGTATCCACTTTGTTTATATGTGGGATGTAATGCAAGTTTTATGATCTAATTCTCTAAAACTCTAAACCCGAAAAGATCCTCAATGTGTAATCTTGTAATAACTCAAGATTAAGCAAGGTTTAAGGCTAGGGCCTTATAGTTGGTATCAAAGGTCGGTTTAGATAACATTAGGAGATAGAATTCTATTAAATGATTATCCAAAAATATTTTTTTTGAAATGATATAGCATTTGAAGATTACCATGTTGCTTCATCTAAGACATGTTTGTTCAGAATGGTTTTCCGCAGAGGAAACAGGGAAGCAGGGCTAGGAAGGCATACAGAAGGAAATAACCTTCCGAATCAGCATCCTAAGATGGTCTGAATTGGAACTAAACAGTTTGTTGCAGTGATGGCACAGTTGACTCAAGCGATAAATGGCGGTGGTATCCATGCATGAGATCAGCCAGATCAACCGCAGAGGAACATGTTAGTGGTGGAACATTTCATGAGGCAACATCCACCATCATTCAGAGGATCATCTGACCCTTTGCTAGCTGAAGGGTGGATTAAAGCACTGGAGAAGATTTTTGATGTCATTGGGTGTTCAGACAATCAAAAGGTTAGTCTTGCTGTTTACCGTTTGGAGGGTGAAGCAGATCAGTGGTGGTCTATGGTTAAAAATATCAGGGACGCCGATGAGAATGTTGCTCTTGACTGGGATGAATTCAAAGGTATGTTTCTTGAGAAGTATTTTCCTAAGGCTGTTCGACTTAGGATGGAAAAAAAATTCTTGGAATTGAGGAAAGAGGAAGACTCAGTGGCTGCCTATGAAGAAAGGTTCACTCGATTGGCAAGGTATGCTCCAAATTTTATCTGAGACCTTGATAGTAAAATCAATCGTTTTTACTCAGGATTAAAGCCAAAATATCGAAGGGTGTTAGATTCTAGTGAGTTTAAAAGTTATGAAAAGCTTGTTCGATGTGCTGAGAAGGTGGAAATGGAGTTTTTCGATGACCAATTGTTCTATAACAACCAGTAGAAGAAGAGACCGAGGTGGCAGGAGAAAGGTAAGAATTCTTCAAAAAAGTCTGATGGTAAGAGAACTAAGTTTCCAGTTTGTGATAAATGTGGCAAAAGGCATGCTGGGGAATGTCTTCTGAATTCTGGAAAGTGCTACCGATGTGGTAAGATGGGACATAAGGCTCGTGATTGCACTGAAAAGGATCAAGGTGAAGGTAAGAACAAATTTGATTTATAGTTAGTGAAATGTTATAAGTGCAATGAGATGGGTCACTATGCAAATGAGTGTCCATCAAAGAGCTTGAGTGATGGGAAGAAGATAGACTACAAGCAGAAAGGGGTGTTGAAATCCTTTGCAACTACTTCAGCAGATGTCGGGCCACCAAATGAAGTTGTATCAGGTACATTGTTTTTTTTTTCAGATTATGCCAGTGTGTTGTTTGATTCGGGGTCTACACATTCTTTCATCTTTGAAACCTTTTCTAGTAAAATGGGAATACCATCTCAAGAAATGACTCTTGAACTTTTGGTAAAAACACCTGGGGGAAATGTTGAGGCAAAAAGAATTTACAAGAATCTTCCTATCCTTATCTGTGGAAAGAACCTACTTGCAAACCTTATTGTTCTACCAGTAGTAGAGTTTGATGTTATCCTGGGTTTGGATTGGCTCTCTATTTACCATGCTAAGATTGACTGTAGAGCTAAAGAAGTTTCTTTTCAGAAAGACTTTCAGTTTGTTTACAAGAATGAACCCTTACTTTTGATAACATATCAAGAGGCCGAGAAACTTGTAAAAGATGGAAATGAATGTTACCTTGCACACGTCATTGAAAATAAAGGGACTGTTCAGATTAATGATGTGCCAGTGGTAAATGAGTATCCTGATGTTTTTCCTGATGAGTTGCCTGGAATAATACCAGATCGGGAAGTTGAGTTTAATGTTGACTTAGTTCCTGATGCTAAGACAATTTCAAAACCCCCTTATCGAATGGCACAAATTGGACTTTTAGAGTTGAAGGAGCAATTGCAAGATTTATTAGAGAAAGGATTCATTAGACCTATCACATCACCTTGGGGTGCTCCTATTTTATTTGTTAAAAAGAAAGATGGTTCTAAGAGACTTTGCATTGATTATAGAGCCTTGAATAATATCACTGTTAAGGACAAATATCCTTTGCCTCATATCGATGATTTGTTTGATCATCTCCAGGGAGCTCAGTTTTTTTCAATGATTGACTTGAGATCGGGGTACCATCAGATGAAGGTAAAGGAGGCAAATATTCCGAAGATCGTGTTCCGTACGAGATATGGCCATTATGAATTTGTAGTAATGCCTTTTGGGCTAACCAATGCACCTGCTGTATTCATGGATTTAATGAATAGAATTTTTCATGAGTTCTTGGATATGTTTGTGGTGGTTTTCATTGATGATATTTTGGTGTTTTCTAAAATTAAATTGGAGCAAGAAAGACATTTAACGGTTATCTTGCAAACCTTAAAAGAAAAGAAACTGTATGGGAAATTCAGCAAGTGTGAGTTTTGGTTGCAACAAATTTCTTTCCTTGGTCACATTGTTTCTAAAGATGGAATAAATGTTGATCCTGCAAAAACAAAAGTAGTGGAAGAATGGCCAAGACACACAAATGTAACCGAGATTCATAGCTTCCTTGGTTTGGCGTGCTATTACCAAAGGTTTGTAAGAAATTTTTCACGGTTATCTAGTCCAATGACTAAGCTAACTCGGAAGGGTGTTAAGTTTATCTGGACAAAAGAATGTGATGATTTTTTTCAGGAATTGAAAAGTAGATTGGTGAATGCTCCAGTTTTGGCACTACCTTCAAGGAATGGTGATTTTGTTATATACAGTGATGCTTCATTGAAAGGACTTGGTTGCGTCCTAATGCAAAATGATCAGGTAATTTCTTATGCATCACGACAGTTGAAAACTCATAAGGTAAATTACCCTACACATGATTTGAAATTAGCTGCTGTTGTTTTTGCTTTAAAATTTTGGAGGCATCATTTGTATGGAGTAAAGTGTGAAATATATACCGATCACAAATGTTTAAAGTATATATTCACTCAGAAATAGTTAAACATGAGACAAAGGAGATGGATGGAATTAATCAATGATTATGATTGTACAATTCATTACCATCCGGGAAAAGCAAATAAAGTGGCTGATGCTTTGAGTCGAAAAAGTAATGCTTCATTAATAATGTTGCGTTTGGAACGTGATCCTTTGGTTAAGGATTTGATGAACTTTGGCATAGAAGTTGTTGGTGCAGGAAGTCCTTCTGTTTTGTTTCAGGTATCAGTGAGATCCTCTCTATCAGATAGAATCAAGCAAGCACAGAAGAAAGATAGTGTGTTGCAGAAAAAGGTAGAGCTGGTTCAAAAAGGTAAGTTGCCTAAATTCAACATTGATAATGATTGTGTTTTGAGATTTGGGAAGAGATTGTGTGTGCCTTGTGATTCACAGTTGAAGAGAGAGTTGTTATGTGAAGCTCATAGTTCTCCGTTTTCAGTTCATCCGGGCAGTACTAAGATGTATAGAGATCTGTGGGAGTATTACTGGTGGGATGGAATGAAAAGAGACATTGCTGATTTTACTGTGAAGTGTTTGACATGTCAACAGGTTAAAGCAGAGCGGCAGTTACCGAAAGGGATGCTTCAGCCTTTACCAGTTCCAGAGTGGAAATGGGAGAATATATCCATGGACTTTGTTGTTGGATTGCCGAAGACATCTCGAGGTAATAATACAATCTGGGTTATTGTTGATCTCTTGACCAAATCTGCTCATTTCCTTGCTATACGAGATACTTTCTCTCTTGATCAACTTTCCCGTTTGTATCTTAAAGAGATAGTCATGTTACATAGAGTTCCTCTCTCTATTGTATCGGATCGTGATCCCAGGTTTACTTCTCACTTTAGGAAAGGCCTTCAGAAGTCGTTGGGTACTGAATTAAATTTTAGTACAGCTTTTCATCCTCAATCAGATGGGCAGTCAGAACGAACAATTCAGACATTGGAGGATATGCTACGAGCTTGTTCTATGGATTATCAGGGAAGTTTGGACCAACATCATTCTTTGGTTGAGTTTTCATATAATAACAGTTTTCATTCCAGTATACAGATGGCACCATTTCAGGCATTATATGGGAAGCAGTGTCAAACTCCAGCTTTCTGGGATGAAGTGGGTGAAAGGATGTTGATGGGACCAGAATTGGTAGAAGAGATGGTTGAAAAAGTTCAGCTGATTCAGAAACACATGAGAACAACTCAGAGCAGGCAGAAGAGTTATGCGGATAACCGGAGGAAGGATCTATCTTTTGAGGTAGGTGATCATGTTTTTCTCTAGGTTTCTCCTTGGAAAAGTGTGATGAGATTTGGTAAAAAAGGAAAGTTGACTCCAAGGTTCGTTGGACCATACAAAATTCTGGAGAGAGTTGGATCAGTTGCATACCGAGTGGCTTTACCTCTGATTTTATCTCAGGTACATAATGTTTTTTACGTTTCAATGTTGAGAAAGTATATGCCAGATCCATCTCATGTTTTGAGCCCAGAGGTAGATCAGCTGGAAGAGAACCTATCTTATGAGGAACAACCGGTCCAGATTCTTGACCACAGGGAGCAAGTGTTACGGAATAAAGTGATTCACCAGGTATAGGTTTTGTGGAAAAACCACATGATTGAAGAGGCAACATGGGAATCTGAAAATGCAATGAGGGATAAGTACCCCAATTTATTCGATAAGTAAATAAATTGCGGGGACACAATTTTCTAAAGGGGGGAAGGATGTAACACCCCAAGTAAGTAATGAATAATAGATATTTTTATCTATTTATATTAATTATTAAGATAGTGATTTAGAGGCTTAAAATGAAAATGAATCCAATCTTAAGCATGGAATACACTAATATTTTTAAAAGATTGTTTTACTGCCTTATGATGGAAAACCCTTTTTAAATATATCTTTTGAAAATTTTATAAACTATGTTTGTCAAAATAAACTTATTCTTTATTATTGGGTCATCAAAATTTACTTTGTGTTAATTTTTGGTATTTTTCTGACAATGTTCATTTTTTAATGAATAGTGAAAAATACTGCATTTTACATCAAAACTGCTTTTTAATCTAATTTATTTATATGATTAGATTATCTTTTGAATTGGTCTTAATGTGTAATATGAATATATATTTACCATTTAATACAATGGTGGTCATTGGAATCAATTTCACTTTGAAATTGGACTTAAACTAGTGTCAATCTTTTGATACTTATTGTTTCATAAAAACACGCTATTTGCTCTAACAGCGGGAATTAATTATTAAATTAATTAATGTGACTTATATGTTTTGAATTTTGTAAAATAGACTTCATTTTTGAATTCTGAATATCAAATATAGCTTAGGGTGAATTTTTGGTAATTTTCTGAAAAACTTCAATTTTTGATGAATAGTGAAACCACTAAGTGGTACTTATAAAGACTGATTTTCCGTTTAAATGAAATTTTTCCATCATTGTGTTTTGAGTTTCAAAAATCCGACATACATGGTTGTCATTAAGAAGTAAAATGTGGTTCAATGAGATTAAAATAATTTTTTGGTGAATAGTAACTTATTTTGTTTTTAATCGCGATTAGTGGTAATTAGGGTAGTTTAAGGTATAAATAATGCTTTAATAATATGAAATGACCTAGACACATGTCCCAAACTTATTGGTTCTGTCATGGCCGACCAAGACAAGCCATGGGTCAACTTGGGGACCCCATGGAGACACTTTGGTTGGGAAATGACATAAATAACTATTTATTTAATGTATAAGTAAAAATGCCACAAACATAATATGTTTTACGAAAACAATTTTTACATGGGGTTATAAGGATTAGATTTTTTATTATAAAGATCCATTGGAAAGCTAAAAATGTTTCCTACATCATAGTTTTTTTTATAATTTTTAGACATTAAATAAATTAAATTATTTATGACATAACAATGATGCAGTGATGACATCATTATTTGACGATTTAAATAAAATGGAAAGATAATGTAAAATCTATTAACTAAACATGTCCAAAACCAGTTGGATGAGTGGATTTCAAACCCTTATCACCTTAGCCACGAATTATATCAATGTGGGACCTTTTGAAACCGAAACACTTTTTCAAATAAAGTAATATTTATTTACTTTCCAAAAGTGCCCCTTCTCTCCTCTTATAAAAGGCGCCCTCCTCTACCTCATTTCACAGACTCCTCAAGCCTTTGGCTCGGCCAACCCATGCCCATTAACTCTCTCCACATCCATCTCCTCACCCTAGAGGATTACCTTTGGGTAGAATCCTTTCAAAGAAAGCCTTTAGGCTCAACTCAAAAGGAGTTACACTTTTAATGGTAATTCATTCTCTCATGTTCATTTCTTTTATTTTGCTTCTCCAACCCCCTAAACTCTTTTTATTTACTTCTTTTGTAACAAAACCAGTATCTTAAATATACTAGGATGTTTTTATAAGATTTATTTGATCTACACTCTCACACAACTACATCAAATGGTTAAAGAACATACGGTTTCCGTGGATGGCGAAATTCTGCCTCCCGAAACGATGATTGTTCAATACTCATTTAACACCTTCAAAGGTGGCCATTATTATGTCACTATTTTTATATATGATATATAATATGTTTATGTTTTCCTTAAGCTTCTGTTTTTTTCATTTTGGGCATACCATTATGGTTTCCATTATGGGTAAACACGATATCTTCATTTTATGAAGTGCGGACTACCGCCCCCTGAAAGTGATTTGATTCGTTAATACCATATGTGTGATGTGTAAAGGATAAAGTTAATGATACTATATATGTTATTATACTGGAATTATAATATACTTATATATCATTATGATTCCATTCTAGAAAATATGAAATAGAAATGGAAGTAGCGTTCATGCGTACGTACGGCTTACTGTCTCCATGAACGGTGCCTTTCATTTCTTACCTCTAAATGTGATATAATATTATAAATACATGTATATGATGAATATATATGATATATATGCTATCCAAATCATTACTATCATTCTGGATATAACGAACCTTTGTCCAAATTAACAACATGTATGTGTAAGAAGTCTATTTTTGACTTAAGAACCAAATACCGACAAAATGAACACTATTAACTTAAATGATTACATGATGTTCATAACATGGTATAAAAGGAATAATGAACTTGAAAAAGGTTCATAATCAAGTAGATATTAACTCATGTTTATTATTCTGGAGATTAAAGAACGGTCGGGTCAATTCGGATACGAGGTATGGGACTTCGTCGCAATCTCCTTTCGTTGAGGCATATTTTATTTTATACACAACTTTCTTTTATATGGTGTATAAAACACTTTGACTTTTACGTTTATTCAAAAGGAATCTTTTTATACGAAGCATTTACTAAACGACAAAAGGGAATGTTTTTGTCGTACGTATGCGGCGACAACGTCTTCTCCGCCGTCATGACCGTTATTTGAGTTTCGGCTTCCTCTACAAGCCATACCTTCTTTTTAAAAGAAAAATAAATACCATGTTTTACTTTTAGTTTATTTTAGTATTGAAAATGGTTTTCATAATGTTTTATATCAATGTGTTGTATTGATATCTCGTGATTGAAATGTGGAAATTTTATGTTTCCTTTATGCATGTTTTATGTGATATGATTATGTTATGGTTCTTGGGAATTATTATGAAGACGGGTGGTTCCGTGATAAACTAAGGGCGGGTGAGCCCGATATAGCTCTCCAATGCATTGGGTAACGTGAAGGAGTGAAACGTTAAGGTTTCTCCGAAGAGATTTTAGGGAATATACTGTGATGGGTATTCCAAACGTAACCAAGAGGGTTACTCCCTACGTAAGAATGTTATGAATGCATCAAGTTACCTTTATGTCTTATGATTTTCTATGATTTATTCATGATTTGATAAGGTATGCTAAAGTTCCTATGTTTTATGGGTAAAGTATGATTTCATTCTTATGTATATATGAACTCATGTTTCATTTCCATGTTTTTTTATAACCCATACTAAGTTTTTATGCTCATCCCAAGTTTTTGAAATGTTTTTCACAGGTCAAGGGAAAGGTACATGATAAGATGATAGAGTCAAGGATGTGTCAAGAAATAATCCATGTTTTATTTTAAATGTGTTTCCATTGATGGGAATGAAGAATACAATCTTTATGTAACCACTTTGTTTATCTGTGGAATGTAATGCAAGTTTTATGATCTAATTCTCTAAAACTCTAAACCCGAAAATATCCTCAATGTGTTATCTTGTAATAACTCATGATTAAGCAAGGTTTAAGGCTGGGGCCTTATACTCCAACCATGACATAATTAATGGATTCAAATTAAAAGGAGATTCATTTCCATTTTACTAAATTAATGGGTTGGGGAATAAAAGGGGGTATCTAACCCCATTGACAAAATTCGATGTTTTTGTTTTTTACAATTGTTTTATGTCTCATGATATACATAGACATGAAATCATACATTGTAAGTTATCCATAAAAATTTCCACTTGAATATTATTATGTAATTTATAATTTAAATTACCTAAATAATTTATAAGAAAAATATATTAATTCATAAAAAATAATGTAATTTTTTTCAAAAACAACATATTAAATTTTTTTACCTAAAACATTTAGTAAAAACACCCACCGGGTAATTTAATATGAAATTAAGACAAAAATTTACATTTTAATTTTCCAATTTTTTTTATAAATCAAACACCAATTTGATTAATAAAATTTTAAAATAATTGATGTTTAAAATTTTTATCCAAAATATTATAACACATATTTATAAAATTTAATTTTTTAATAAATTTTTTTTATTGAAATTATAATATCAAATTATTTAGTAAAAATTTATAAATAAAAATTTATACTTAAATTTAATCTAAAAAATAAAATAAAAACATATTAATACATAAATGAAAATTATAAATTATAAATTAAAATTTATGTTAAAAATTTTCACTATAATATTTTATTTTATGTTTCTACTTGATACTTTTTGTGAAAAATATCTACGTAAATTTTGTAAAAAAATATTCAATGGATATTCTTTATGCACTATGTCTACGTAATAATTTATATATTGAAAATATGTTGGGTCCTTGAAAAAGATGGACAACTATAATTTTTTAAAAATAAATATTCTCAAAATTCTAAAAGAACCAGTTTTACAATAATCATTTACAAGGTGACTAGATAAATCAATATGGATCATGTTGGACCAAGAAAGGACTATGTGGGATACTCACTTGGTAAAAATCCCTTCAGATAAATAGTTAAACTCTAGATAAAAATGACTAATGATATTGTAGTTGGAGGTTAGGAATGAATACATTAAATCCTTCTAGAATTCATGTTCAACAATATATGGATACTGTTATATATAATGAATTAAATGAAATTGGTTGAATTTATACCCATCCATATGTTTGAGCAGCCACTTTTCATTGAAAATAATATCACATTTATTATTTTGATTATAGCATCTTAAAAGAAGAGATTACTCCCAAATGTTAATTAGAAGTATCCATGATTTGTCCCGGTATGATCCGTAATGAAAACATTGTAACCTTAAGGGAATTGGGATACCATTGAACCACCACACATGTTAACATTAACCAATCCTAGAAATACTTTTTTTCTGAATATTTTAAGGGCTCCAAAACAAGATTTAAACTTACATTTATTTTTAAGATACCTCAAGAACATGAAATTATTGATGTAGTTATCAAAGTAACATGATTGGGATGAATTGGCATCCCTAGAGGGCGTGATGGTATTTTACTAATCATATTTTAGGTTAATGGTTGATTTATAGTGGATATAGGCATTAAATGTGGTCCATAGAACATAAAGAATAAAAAAGAGTAGCCCTATTGAGGAGGTTGAAGAGTTATTGGGATAAGAGAAGTTCTAAGAAGTCATGAAGAATGTTTCAGAGGGAAATAAAAAATAAATGAGGATCATTATAAAAATTGAAGAGTGGAATCCAAAATGACGATTTAGTAGAACAGCACTGGGAAAAGTGGAAAACATCAATAATGTTTCAGTGAAATAAAAAACAAATAGAATAATGAAAAATGCCAAAATAATGAAAAAAAGTTTATGTGGGGTTCATATCCTTATACATTATCTAAATAAGGGTTACCATTTAGTATCTTATCAAAGGATTATTGGTTTTATACATCTATTAATATCTAGAATGATGCTTTATAGGGATAAAATGATAAAAGATTTTGATGATCAAGACTCGCATATTCATATTTTCCCATAACCAGATGACATTTCTCAGAATGAATGTGATGTTTCATATAATAATATCAATCTCATCTTGTGGTGCACATTATGAATTAGTTACTTGGTCATTAATGGATATGTAATTTTCCTTATAGGTGTCATCATTGAGAAGGTTTTTCGAAGGGTCATTCCCATCCACTTGTGAATCCATAATTTATGCAATGAGTCACATGAAAAAATACAACATGATTGATGTAATATATTGGATTAAGAGTCATATAAATGTCTGATTCAAAGTATATTATTTTTGTAACATTGATATTCATGAAAATCTAAGATATAGGAAATCCTATAGATTTATAATTTGTATTCAGATGTCCCCAATAAAATGGATCTTAATGTGACTCGTCAATATTTATAATGTTTTTAATAGACAGACCCCTTACTGTATTGGGATTTTAAAAATACTAATAGGATATTATTAAAAAATTTATCTCAATGAAACATTAATTATAGAAAAAAAATATAGATAAAAAATATACCTTTAATCATCACATTGTGTTATATATAGAAAATAAAGGTGTAATCAAATTTAAACACGATCAATGATTTAAATGTTTATATTAGTGCATCGAATGATAAGTATTTTGAATTCCAATAATAATGTTGTTTTTATATTGGTAGAAAATTTTAGTGAAATAGAGAAAATTAGGCTTATTCTAAAACATGGGAACTCTATGATACACAAGGTGATAAGAACAGACCTCAATGCCCATACCATTCAAATTTTTATATGATATAGTGGAAGATTTATTTTTAACAATGTTTGAAAACAATTTTTCTAGATGATCTTTTTTATAGATACACTCTTATAGTGTGAGATATATTTAATGAGGATTTTGATGTGTTTTTATATAATTATATGAAATTAATCCAATATTTTTTGTTCAATAATGGAGTGATGGTAGAAAGGCCTCTGGTAGCCGACATGGACTTATGTTTTCAATTAACCATATATTTTGAGGGTTTCTAATTAGATATTTCTTGGGAATGAGTATATATTAATTTTTAAAATGATGTTAAATCCGCATTCCATCATTTCAATGTATTTTTTCAAAATAGTATTTAGTTTAATTTTACCACACCAAGATGGATTTTTATGGAGGATAATGCATTTATATGTTATGAATCCAAATTTGTGGATGGATATCCCATTTATAAATCTAAACTACTTCCCTGAATTAATTTTATTTCAAATTACAACCAATGTATTATCAAATTTCATTCTGATGGTTTTATGAATATCTTTGACTGGTGAAATTGGACTATATAGATATATACAATTGAAATTACATAATTTTAGGAATAATTTGAGTAATTGGGCATTAATGAACTTGGGAATATTTCCATTATAAAATATGTTGATAACTAATATAAAATGATCATCTTGAAATGAATTCTTGTATTAATGATCAATTATGTTATTGGACTAATGAATACCAAGGAAACATTAATAATTATACATAAAAAAATATTTTATTTCTATCACAAGTGTAGTACTAGTGAAAATACCATTACCCTCTTGTGAGACAAGGGTATGATTGAAATGATTATGTTAAAACCCACTGAGTCTAGGGACATTAATTATAATTGAATAAAAGGTGAAAATATTGTTTAGTAGGTCATATACTTTTTCAATAATCCAACTATCCACTATGAGTAGTTATAAAGATATTGAAACCTTCATAGTTATTTGATTTATATTGAATAATTTGAACATTCTATCCAATTACGTAATCCATTTAATTTTGAATTTCTATCATTAGATGAATTCTTTGATACTAATAATTGTTTGGATTTGTTAGTATATCAAACTCATTGTAAATATCTTGAACAATGTTAATTCCAGTGATGATATCTAAAATATTTTTTACACTTTCCTCAAGTTTTGATATGTCCCATTACACTTAGTTAAAAATTTCCCTACGTGAATCCATTAACTAATTCATTAGTAATATAAGCTATAAAACACAAGTCAATTATTTTATTCCACTGTAAATAGAATATGAAACCTCATACACAATATTTTTATAGTCCAGGTGTTGTAACTTACAATTATTGAATAAAAAAGGGGGAGGATGTTTGGATTCTCTGTTTGAGAGACCGATAAAATTCAGATGATTTTCAAAATTGATCCTTAAGGTGGTTATCCAACAGATGGAATCCAATGGTTCAAGAACAGTCTCATTGAAAAAATATTTTTCCCAATTTTTAGAAACTTATTTATTTGTATAAAATATATACCTAGTATACGTAGAACCGAATAGGATGAAATCTTTAATATTGTTTCTATAAAATCATACATTGAATTACCTGTATAATTTGGAATAATAAAAAACACAAATTTTATATAATAGTTTTAGGAATGTGTTAATACTTATAAGAATCATACAAGGATCCTCAATTTTGGTGTTAAAGATATCCAACTCATACCAGTGTATTTTTTTTGAATATATTATTTTACAATATGAAATAATTGAATAAATGAGTGCCATGATTTTTAAACCTTCTAGTGACAACATATTCACCAGTTCTAAATATAAAATGGATTCCCAAATATGAGTAATTAATTCCCCGAAGAGATTCAACAACTATATTGGAGTTATTAATTCCCACCATTTGGTAACCCATTATTTCAGGATTGATAACCTCATAAGAGAAGTTACTCGATGAATAAAAATGATTTTTTTGAGTGATTGTTTTGAATAAATCATGACAATTAGTTATATTTTTATGAGTTTGTAATCCAATGGAAATTTCTATTCATGATATTGATTTTGATTCGGAGTTACATTTTTTGTCATCCCCAATAACATCTTCTTAGACGATTATCATTTAGCCTTATATGGAATAATATTAATAGGAAATTCCATGCCTTTAACGCACAATTTTTTTTTTAAATATTCCATAGATTCCACTTTAATATCCCTAGAGTCAGTAATTAAGGTTAAAATTTCACATGGAGTCAATGACCTTCTCTACTAATTGAGGAAACATTTTAATATTACAAGTATGATATACCTTATAATATATAATCATATAATGTTCATGGCCCATCTAGTTTTGAATAATTCTTGGTGTGAAAAAAACATGGGGGAATCACGATTCATCAAACATATATCCATTTTGATATTGATTTTCTAATTTTTGTAAACATAAGATATACCTTGAACCCCACAGGGTTCTCTAATTTTATGACTTTTTGAATTCCATGAATCATACATATGAGATTTCAATACTATATTGGTAATTAAAATCAAAATTTTCATTTATGACAGAGTTTCCATACCCATTAATGCATGAGCATTTTCCTAAGTAGTGTGATCCTTTTTTAGAGAAACCATTTTAGAGAAAAAACCATTAACATAATTTTCATTGAAGATATTTTCATCCAGTGGTTGTGTTTCAATATCCTTTTCAAAATGAAAAATTTCTAGGGTTGTGTCTAGGCCATCATTTGCAAGGTAAGTTGGATGTTCATTCACATAATTCAGATTAAGGCCTTCATTTCTTAGAAGTAATGTTCCAAAAACACATCTGTTTCTTCATTATTTATGACATCTAAATAATACTCATCATCAACCAATAAAACCCATTATTTCATGAAATATTCTTCCAGTATGGGGTTCATTACCTTTGAATCCTAGGGGTATCTAATTATCTCAAAAATAAACTTTTTTTGAAAATTAAAGTTTATAAAATGAATCACCCTTAGTGTCTCTCTCAATATCTCTTTCTCTCTCTATCAAGTGTCTATATTATTTCATGGGTTTCTCCACCATGAGATGGCACAACCACATCCAACCTATGAATTTTTTCATTGAATGTTTAAAATGATGATATTTATCCAATTTTCACCTTGAAATACTAATGCCTTCTTGGGTTCACTAGGCCCTACATCTTCATAACACTACTATGATGTGTGATTCATTCTAACCTGCTTACTGAGCCCATTGTTTCATTTATCACCCATAGCCGCTTTACATGTTTTTCTTCCTACATTGATGAAAATGACTCAGGGTAAGATATCATTACAGTTCATATTAAGATCATTCTCAAGGGTCCCCTTAAGACATGGTATTAATACTTACTCCCCAATGTCCCACTGGACTACTTCCCCTGTTTGTTGTGTATCAGATTTTTTATCATTTGTGGAAACATGAGGAAGGGTCTGTATACTAACTTCCAAGGTTTGTTTCATTTAGGTATTCTTTGGTGCTTGATTTTTTTATTATTCCATAAGATTCTAGTCTCTAATTTCCTATTATTTGTGAAGTTATGGTTTAATGGAATCTAAAAATTTGAGGTCATTTTTGTTTTTTTGGTCATTAAATTCAAACATGTTGTTTTCATTCATCATTTGTTTTCTGGTGGAGCTTGATTTGTTTTTTGGATTCTTATATAGTTTAATTATGTCAATGGTTGATATTGGTTCATCGATGGTGTCTGTAGATGGTGAGAATTGAGGTCCTTCGGTCTGATTTGATTTCATGGTACTCATTATTCAGTGATGATGTCAATGGTCTGGTCGTCTATAGTACAAATGGTGGTTCTATTATGTTGTTTCATTAGGGTTTCGTTACTATGATGTTTGGTGTTTGTTTTTGAAAAAATGAATATGGATGATGAATTCAATGGTTTGGTGTTTCAGGGATAGAATTGACTAATGTTGGGGTTTTATCAAGTAGTGTGCAATATTGAGCTTAGTAGGTACATGGACCAATGAATGGATAGAGTATTATCCATGGGATTTGGTTAGTACTCATCCTATAATGTTTTATTTATAATTTTGAACATTTTTTATTGTGTATTTTTTTTATTTCTTCTACATCATATATATTTGTTTTGATTTTTGAATTTAGAATTCATAATTTGTGATGGTTTACACTAAACCTATAAAAGTGTTTTTTTGAACATGGAAAATATTATAAGATATATAATAAAATTTCTTTCATATCCATTTGATATTTAACAACCTATTTCTAGATAAAATTATTATCTAATTTTAAAGGCATCAATATAATTTTAATTACAATAAAATTAAAAATAATGTGCTTAGAAATTTTTTAAAAGTTGAAGAGGGAGAATAGTAATAATTAATATCCACATAAAATTTATTGTTTAGTGGGGTAAGAGTGATAGATTCTAAAAATTAATATACCATGATTGAATCCACAACTATGGAAGAAAACCAACCTTAATCACCCTTCATACCTTGTTCATCCATTTATTGAAGGGGAAACAACAAAAGGGTTGATTTCATTGATAAATATAGGATTTCCGAACAACCAACTTCAGTGATGTTATTAATATTTTTTAAAAACATATTTTGAGAATGATGGGTGTATATATACATTAAAATAATGTATACATATAAATATAATTTGAAATTTTCCATTATAAAATATATAATAATAATATTTTCATGATATACATATTCATGCTTACATACATTTACCATTTTCAATTTTATTTTCATTTATTGTTTATTTTTTTAATTTTTAAATAACATATATTATAATTTAAATGAATTTATATTAATTAATATATATATATATTCTGTATGTTTTTGTGGAAAATATACATTAATAATTTCCACAAGAATCATTAATGTAAATTTCATCTTAAATATAAAGGGACAATATCACTTAATTTTTTTTAAAATTATTCTAAAATTATGATTATAAAAATTTTAAAATAAATTTATGTTTAAATAATTGGTGAAATTATATTATCACATAAATAAATAATGTAATTTTTCACATAAAATTTGAACACAAAAATTCATTGGGAAAACTCAAGTGATAATTTACATTGGAAATGTTCAATTCCAATTTGGTTATGAAATTTACAATTTAGTGATTCGATATTGAAATATATTAATATATAAATAATAAAAACATTAAATTTATCTATAAACATTCATTGAATTTTTACATTGAAAACATTTATTGAAAATTTCCATGAGTAGATTATAGTTCAAATTTAAAAATAAATTTCCATTTTTATTTTCACGTAATTTGTATTATAATTTTACTAGATGTTTGATTACGCAAAGTGTTGGAAAATATTTGTTTAATTATTATTTTTATTATGGTTATATTTTTCTTAAGTAATTTATATTAATATATATATATTAAAAATAATGGTACATATGATTTATTAATCCTTATAATAATATATGGAAAAAATATATTTTCATAATAATAATATTATTAATAATACAATGATTAATAAAATTCACTATAAAATTAGGGAATAAATTAATAATTTGTCAATATATATATAATTATTTATTATTTAGTTTCATTTAAAAGGTTATATTAATATTTTTTGGGGATCCCTTGAAAATAATGGACAAAATTATACACATGGAAGAAAGGTGATCTATTTTTTTGAGATGTTGAGTAACAACCATGACATCAATTCCACTTATAAATTGAATTCAAGATCTAAGGAAATTATATCATAGGATGGTAACTTGATAGTTATTATAGAAAAAATTTTGTTCATGAAATTGATATATATTTGAAAATATTTCATTATTTGTATAATTTCATTTTCGAAGGGTGATATTCAATTACATTTAATTAATTTGATAATTAATATTATGAACCATTGGGGTTCTAGAAATCGGAACAACATTCAATTTAATGGTGTTATTTTATTACATTCTAAATATTTAGGAGTCATGTAACTGGTTTGAATGGTTGAAAATATCATCATCAAGTTAGGTGTATTTTGGTTTTTTGAATGGGAGGTGAGTATCAATCATATATCCTAAAAAATTACCAGTGAAAATTTTGGATCAAGGTTCCTGGTGGTCGGTGGTTGTTTTTTGTACCTAAAACTATTAATGATATATCTTTTTATGTTGGCATACAACTGAATATATATCAGAAAAATAACATGTCAGATATATGATATTATTGTATAATTATTTCAATGCCAATATTGATTTTAATCATCTGGAACTCATCTTACAAAGTGAAAATGGATCTAGATTTGAGGTTCACGATGCACGTGAGAATATCCTATTAGTTTCTAATATTTTTTATGATTTTCAGGCATATGATTTTGAATGTTATTATGGTGTAGAATAATTTTAATCCTTATAAATTTCATATCAATTATTTTAATGAATTGGGTAGGAGAGGTGATGGTGAAAATGGAAAATCTAAGGTAGGAGATGTGTAACAAAAGTAGTTTTCTCCAAAATGTTCAGAGGCTGGACATTGTTTGATTCATTATTATATAAAACAAATCACTTTTTAATGACATGATTCTCTAAATTTTGAGAGAGAAAAAATCATTAGGGCTTCACTATGAGATCATATCTATAAAACCATGTATCAGAATTATTGTAGAATATGAGAATAAATTTAACATTTAGTTGATTTTGAATATTATTAATATAGTTATATGATCATCAATTCAGTCTAACCATATTGAATTTATTGTTTTTGAGAAGAAATTCATAAAATATTACCATAGGTTTGTCGTAGATGATGTAGATCTTGATATTTGGAATAATAAAGATCATTTTTATCCTACACCCCAGAAACAATCTATGGATGGATCTCAGGTGATGGTTAATGTTGCTCACAGATTTATTGAGGTTACTAGGATGGTTTGAAATGATAACCTATTGATAATCCTTGTATTAGTGTAAATGATAATGTGGATATTAATATTAGTAATATAGATTTTGATTATTCTCCTCCATTTGAATGGGATTCTTCCTTGGTGGATATTCTTGTTCTTTCTGATTTAGTTGGGGAACTATTTAGTATATTAAAAAGGTTCTAGTAACAGTTAATGATTAATTTACTCTTAGAATGTGTTCTATTGATTCTTCTAGGGAGACTTCTCATAAATAAATGAGTCCTCCAAATATATATAATGGATCTACATTAGGGATTTTAATTTCTTGATATATAAATTCATGATCATGCAGATACATGAACATCTACAAATGAGAATAAAATTCCATGTTTACCATGGGGCATAGAAAATATGAAATAAAATGGTGGAAAGAAAGTATTGGAAAATAATCATAAATGTAAATATATTCTTCTAGAATATTGGTGGGGTATCAAATGTTTGGGCTCCTAGATCCAAATGATGATATATTTTTATTCTCAATCTTGTACAAATTCTTGATGTTGAACCCAGGATGCATTTCCCTAAATGTAAATGTGATAAATTTGAGAAAATGATTTTTAGTTTATTAGGTATTACTACTATTAATATTGATGTGAAAAATATATAGGTTATTTCTTTTTTTTCAATAAAAGCCTACCAAATATTAGCATCAATAATCATATCGGTTCTCCAAATTATTATATTCTATGAGAGGACATTTCATATTCTATTAATTTTTATTTTAATATGTTTCATGATACGAGACATAAATAGTATGATCATTCCATGAAAATTAGAATCATCAATTCTGGACCTTAGTGATTTCAATGTCATAATTTTTTATAATGAAAATATTACATTTACAAAAATTCTGATAGAATTAATAAAATTCATGGAATATATTGAATTAAATATTCTTTTGGAGGACTATACCATGGTTTCAAGATTGACATGGTATAACAGACTTTCTAAAAGCTACCTAGATAATTATTTTGCGAATGAAAATGGTGTGGACACTTGGGTATCGATTTGTAGTTTCACCATTAATTGTGTAAAATATAATAATCATTTTATATAATTTTTTTAAATATCATACCATGCATTCACATAACATGCATGCCTGGTATCAATTTAGAATATATATTTGTTGGGTGAGATTTAAACCCCATACCTCATGATTTTTCTGTAATAACATTACCTCACCTGTAAGCTCTCCAAGTGTTGAGTAATAGGAATATATTTATACACACATAAAAATAATTATAAATATGTATTCATAAATAATAATATTAAAGAATAATAATAATGAATAATAACAAAATAAATAATAACAACATGATGAGAACCATGGTTTAACACCCGCTATCCCAAAATTTATTGAAAATAAAACAAACTTAAATTATACTTGGATTAATATAAAATAATTAATAAGTAACACATAAAAAAATATTTAATGAAATTTAAAATATCTAAAAAATAAATAATTTATAATAAATAAATTATGATGAATAAATAATTAAATATAATAATAAATAATAAATAAATAGTAAATAAGTAATAAATAATTGATAATTAATAAATAATATATATAAACTAAATATTAATTAATAATTATTTAATAATTTAATAATTATTTAATAATAAAGTAAAATAAATAATAAATTAATATATTGTAAACAATCATATAAGGTCATTGAGTTTACAACCAACGAAAAAACACGGATATCACAAATAATAAATTAAATAGTATTAAAAAATATTACATATATTTAAATATAATTTCACATAATAATTAACATGAGATAGGCTTTGGCCATGTTATTAAAAATGTAAAATAGATCCCCTAATTGACTAGGTTCGAGACCAATTACATGTCATGAATCATAAATTAAATGGATAGATAGGCCATAAAAGTAGAATCCAACAAGATGATCCAAAATCACATAAACAATCATTCATGACCAGTAAGTTCCAACAGATAATGAAATCTCACAATTTTCCACTAGCCATGTAACCCCCATTCATTTCTAGCATCTGAACTATATTATAGATGATAGGAAGTGTGTATCCTGCTAGAGTCACCATCGCCCTCTTTAAGAATGTCGTGCAAACATCACAGTATCCAACACCCTCACGCATTGACATCCCTCAAGCACCACCATCAACCCAAGATTCATCATTAGTGATCCTGATCCTATTGGAATAAATATTATGGTGTTATAATAGCCTCATTGATTGATGGTTCTACATGAGCACCACTTTCCCAACGAACAAGCGACGCACAGTTCTTGTCTTTGATTATACATGTTCTCCATGTCCTAAAACCATATATCAGAGTATATATGTACTCAATTATACACCATGATTATACCCTACTACCAGTGAGTTTCACTATATGAAATAAACTGGACACCCTTCTTGTAATGTGTCCCCACCACTAACCCAAATTATAATCATTGATATGTAGGCCACATAGTCAAACTGTTATCCTTCGTATCAGGCAGGTAAACTCTACCATCCTAGATACATCCTTTTGATCGGAAGTGAACCTTCATATACTTAACATTACTATTGAACATGGTTTTACCCTACTATACGATGGAGAAATCCCTCAGTTCAATATAGTAAGGATATTATTATGTCTCCACTCACAGTCTTTCTCTTATAGGAAGATCTTCTCTCAATAGAGTCATGATCACCTCCAACATATAATTAACATGGTTCTGGGTCATTTACCTAGATAGTGTAACCCCACTCAAGATAGCCAATGTCACCATTGAACCTTATTACATTTTACTATAACAAATTGTTTCACAAAATCATCCCCTTATCATTAGGTTTGAGCTCACTACAAACCATCAACATAGAGGGCTTGGGGTTTCCATTTGGGGATGAATTATTTCATATAGGAGATCCATCATATATATGATTACATATAAATTTATTTATTTACAGTTATATATATCATATAAAGAATATAAATATAAATAAATTTATATAAATGTATATAAATATAACATGAAGGCACACACACACAATGTCCAACAGAATATATATAAATATATATACGAACATCATATATATAAATATACATTAACGTATATCAATATACATAATTGGATATAAATATCTATTAATATATATAAATATAAATAATTGTATATATATGTTAATAAACATATATTAATATTATAATAATATATCTAAACTCACACTTATATGTAACAACACTCTTCAATTGGAATCAAATCAAATACCTAACTTTTAAATAATATAGGCTTGATGGCCAAATAAGAATATGAATAAATTGTTAAACAAAGTTCAAATCACATTGAATGACCAATAATACTCATATACAAACAAAAAAAACTTTTGGAGGCATTTGGGTAAAATTTTAACCTCAATAATACAATTATCAATATTTCCCCATTTTTTATGGGGCAGAGCTCATTACAAACATCAATTTTGTATATGGTAGATACTAAATGAACATAAAGATAAAAATTTATGGTTTCTTGAAGATGAAATAAATTATTTAAATTCTATAAAGAAAATAAATATTTTCATTAAATATTATCTCATTATTGTCTAATTATTTGGTAAATAATTTTATAATCTATTATTTGAATAGGTGTAGAGCTAAAACGGAAAATCAGATCAAAAGTTATTGTCATTAATTATCAAAATATGATTTTCAACAGATGTATTTATAATTTAAATGTCAAATGATTACTAAATAATAATTATAAATAATTCATAATAAATAATAATAAATCATAAAAATATTAAATAATAAATAATAAATAATATATTTTTTTAAATAATAAATTATATTTATTAAATTTTTTTTTATTAATTATGAATAAATTTATATTTATCCATTAATTTAGAATATGGTTTTATATAAATTCATCTTAAAATTTTAAAACAAATCATAAAAATATATCATATTTTTTGGTGGTTTTTGAGAAACCTTCACTACTAATAAATAATGTTGCATTTTAAAAAACAACCCCTAAATAATATATCCTGAATTATTTAGCAACAATTTTGAAACAACGTTAATACCCAGTCATGAAATTCAATTTTTTTATTCGGGGTATTCTTTTTTTCCTATGATATGATGTTCAAAATATTAAAAATAATACTCCAAGAATAGGGTAACAATTTATTTTTTTGAATTGATCTTGAATAAAACACTTTGTAGGACTTCATCTGGTATTTTTATGTTGAGATCAAAAGACATGGTTTTTGAGTAGCAGGACTCCAAAGGGAACATGATATTAATTTTAAGATAAACTACCTCCTCAAATTTAAATGAAACTCTCTCTTGGAAACCATTAGATATAGCTTGAAGTGTTAAGGAGAATAAATGAACTCTTTCTTTTCCTATCTTCAAAAGTCCATTAAGGTCAATAGACATATCACCTAAATTAAATTTTAGTATGGTGATATTTAAAATATGATTGTATGGAGGATTATTATATATATTAATTAATAAAATCTATTAATGTTGAGGTCGAAGCCTCAGTTTATTTGATGAAGGGACTATAGTACGAAGAAAATCAAGCAACACGAAGTACACGGATGAACTCAGCGAGACTCGAACTCGAGACCTCACCGAGACCCACAGGAGAAGCTACCAACTGTGCTGCACCGTGGGGGAAAAATTAATAGAATATATTTAACAAGGATAACACACTTATACATGAAGACGATTCTAGCATCATTCCTACAGTGCCATAATCCTGGTTTAGATATTTTTATGAATTTCATTTTTCTAGAGGATTAGGATATAGTCTAAAATTATTTGGATAATTTTTGTATAATTTTCATTCAATATCGGCTTCTAACTAGAGATATCAAATCTCAATTCCTCACTTCAATTCATGAGGGTAATAACAGTAATTCCAAATAGAAATATACGGCTATTTTTCTAGGTGACTCTGTTTGTAAAATTATTTGAAAGAATATTACTAATAGAATAGATATAATTTCTAGTAATCCTGATTTAAAAAATATTTTTGGTTTTATCCTAGGTAGCCACATACATGAATATTTTATAACACTATTAGAATGATTCCACTATCTCAAAAATTCCCCTAGTGATGCTAATATTATCCTAAAACATGATGTCACTATATCCTTTGACATAATGAGTTGGGAAATTATACATATGTTTCAATCTCAGTTTGAATTTTATTGAGGTTTCATTAACAAGATCTAAATTAATTTAAATTTATTAATATTTTTATTCTTTCTAGGGGATTACATATGGGTGTATTCCTTTTCTCACGTGTTTAGATATATGGGTTCATAACTCAGCTCTTGTTATTATATTTTTTTAAGAGAACCTGAGTAATAATATTCAAAAGATGATTGATGATTGAAATATTAAGGAAATGTGGGATGGAAGTGGTATTTAAAACTATTATAATATTTCAAAATTATAAATTATTGTTATTTTATATTATTTTAAAATTATAATACTAGAAAATTAAACATTTTATTAATTAATTAATTGAATATATTAGGAAAAGAGTCTAATTGGGTTCAATAATATGTTTATCATGGAATGGAATGTTGTCATAGTAAGATGTATGACTTTTCTTGGATAATTAGACAAGGATCTATTTGAATCTCCTACCTTGGGGATCCGCTTTTTTTTTTGTTAGGTCCCAAGGTTGTTTTTTTGTTGATGTTACTTTTCATATCGGAAGGCAACATGTTATATTTAATGAGAAGCGTCTTTTGATCACATGTAGAATCATTCTCATATTTTATATCATCTTAAATTATTTGGATTATTCAATTATGTTTTATAAACGACCCTTAGTTCTTTTTAGAATTCTAAACAATATGATCATAAATATTTGTTTGACTTGGAAGAATATATTAAAGTAAAATGGTATCTATTTTTTGGATTGTTTTTTTAATTAGCTATGGCTAGAAACAAGAGTATCAAGAATTAATGGGGAATAATAAAACATTTAATTACGAATTTTTGAGGATGCTTCTCAAATTTAAGTATAAAATTATCCATTTTGTGAAGATATTATTTCTCAAGGGAATGATCGACGGTCACTATATTCATCTCAATTAATCATTTTATATACCTCAATTAGAATCATATTTTAACATTCTGATTTCTTCCAAATAGTTTGTATCTAATATCAATACAATAAAATTATTTATGGACATATGGATATGTTCTCCACTTCCTTGTACATAATTTAGTAATGGATTTATCACTAATTTAGGAATAACTACATGATATTATGTTAATTGTATTTATGATTTTCTTTTCATTTTGAAGGACCATGTTATAATTTGACTTTTTCTTCACAATCATGATAATGTTTTGGAATAAAAACCAACAATATTATTTTCCCAATTCCATAAATATATTTTACTTTTTCATCCATGTTGAATTGACTAATGATATTAATTTGATGATCTATTTTCATAAGTCGTAGATAGAACCCTCCTTGTATTGCCTTTTTTTGTGGATTTCCTACTATAATGTTGTAAGTGATTTTATTTTCTCCAGACTTTACTTTGTCACATTGTAGTTTTTGAGGCTCAAGAGGAAATTAATATATTTGGATGTTTTTTAAAATTATTTTGTAATTTCTAATGATATTTTTAAATTATTCTATAACTTAATGAATAAAACTATAACTGAAAATGATTATTTGGTATTTTATATTGTTGTTTGAAAAATTATTCTATTGGATTTTGGGTTTTTGGGTGTGATAAGAAAACCTTTAAATAATTATTAATACATTTTTTAATTAAAAATTAATATTTTTAGTTACATATTTTCATTTATTCTTGAAAATGGTGTTGCATAGTGGTGGGTCATGTTTTAAAAAGATTATGAAAATTTAACCATGGGATTTACTTTTCTGCATAGGGTTAGTGATACTTTTCTATATTTATATTTTAGTATGATGTTTTTATATTTTATTTGAAAATATAGAGTACATTTTATTTGATCATTATAAATCTATGTGGGTTATATTATAAGATTTTGTAAGGTTCGATTATAATTTTCAATGATGGTGTATAGGTATGTTGATTTTCCTTAATCTCACATAAAAAAATTCTATTCCTCCGATGTGTGTATTTTAGTTTTTAACTGTGTTTCCCATATGAAAAAAATTCCATCTGAAATACCCCTGATCTCACTAAGATGTGATGGGTGAGTTAGGGTTTCAAAACTTTATTCAAAAGTGACGGATCTCATTACCATGTTGGTTGGAACATGTTAAACCATCTTCATGAGAATGAGTAGTAATCAAACAATCACATTCAAGATATAACATTGAAATTTTACTTGCATCACAACTGAGGGCTAGTATAAGGAGAATACACTAATAGTGTGTCATTTTTACCTAAATGCAGTAATATTTACTAGTTTTGGAGTAGATGAGTTTAGACATAGTAAGCCTCCACTAAGCACATTGTGTTTACAATATTTTATAGATAACACACTACGTACCTCAAAACACTTCCACAGAGTCTTCCATGCACACTATTTTTGATTGGTTCTTAACTTAGTTTATTGACATAAATGTCACTTCAATGGATTTAAATTAAATAATACATCATTAAATGTATATAGATATTCTATTTAATTCCTTTCTTTCCCATATAAGTAATCCACTTTTTCATGCACTGTTAGTTTTATAGACTGTTACTCCATGAACTGCACTACTTCCTCCATGTACTGTGCTTCTTCAGCACATTTTGATACTTCTTCCATGTATTGTACTTCAATAGGTCGTGATTGTTCTTCACAGATCACATTTCCCTTCTATAGTATTTATCCTTTTCCCAAACAACTATTTCATTCGGCAATCAACCGCTTCATCCGCGAACTGTCACCTCTTATGTGAACCATATTATCCATCACAGTGTTTTTCCCCCATGTACCACTTTAGTATTTACCAAATTCATCCATGGTTTATAAAAAAATATACACTACTTAATGAAGGTATAATTTCTCCTTATATAGGAAAATGGATCTGAATGTTTTTCTAATATATTTTAATTAACCATTCAATGTAGTACACCCATCACAAAAGACAACTTCACACACAATGCATTTTTCTACATAGTCCTTTTACTAAATATCTTCATTTTTATTCGTATATCTGTCCTGTTATTCAATATATTAATCATTTTCACAAATTATGTTCCATATTTCGAACCTCAAGACTTTAATGAACTACTATCCCTTCATTAACCATTTTCTCTACATTGTATGCATACTGTTGTTTGTGGTCATCAACACATTTCTATGAGGATTTCCTTCCATTTCTGGATTTCATTTTCAGTTCACTGACATCCTATGTGTTCCACGAACATTCCTTCACAATCCATGAACTATGCACTCATATATGGAAAATCCTCATTTTCCAAAAAAACAATATCCCAATATAGAGGCCTAATGATTTGGACGACACTGGGAAACTATATGACCTTAAATACCTGCATTGGCATATAATATAAGGTCACTTGTCTTGAATACTCCTTGTTCAACCATATGTGGATTGACCATAAACACAAACCATACTATAGATCTAGCAATGGATACCCTTATTAAAAATAATCTCTCCTTTGTTTTTTTGGAAATCTCCATATAAAATAATTTATGTTGAAGAATATATCAAAACAAAATATGCATGAAACAACTAATTCCATAATTTATGTCTACATGAGAAACGATAAATGTAGAAAACTAATGGGTGAGCATGAATCAGGTCATTATTTATTGGAAATCTTATCAAATACACAATATATTTTTCAAAAACAATCAACATGAAAACCATATTTTATATTTTTTATTCCCCCCTTTGTTTCATCAAAACTCACGTAGTTTCTCAAATATCTTACATTTCTCCTAAAACATCAATGACTTGACTTTATCCATTCTACCCCACTGAAAATAAATGTAGAGAACCAATTATTGAACATGTGGATCTCGAAACACAATCCCCTGAATATTATCTCCACCACAAAACTGCCACCACTAAAACAAACAAAAAATAGTTAACATAACTGGGGAGAGGGGCCCACTCATTTCTTCCTCATGCAGTAAGATGTGGTTGAACATAGATTATTAATAAATGTTTCTTGAACACATGTTATGAAAATATATTGAGCAGTATGTTAGCCACTTTATCATCATTTTGAAATGATCAATTTTAATAATGACTTGTTCAAATATACAATTGATAATGATGTATCATATTTCAATGTGTTTCATATGAGAAATTTGACCATTATTCAAAGTAATATCCATGGAAATCATATTATCATATTGAATTTCCATTGTATATTACAAATTATAAACAATATCAGTTATTTGTTTCATTATCTATAGTAGTTAATTACAATCCATTTTTTCAAAGATATACACAGCTTCAGCAGTACTGAGAGATGTGCATTATGGATTCTTACAGAACCACCCCACACTTTTCCTTTCAATAAATAATCCCTTTACACTTGTGGAATTTTTATCAACCACATCTCTAGCCTGGTTGGCATTATAAAATTCTGTAAATTCATTATTACTTCTAGAATAAAAGTATAACCCATAATTTTGTGAACCTTGAATGTATTTCATCATTATTTAAATTACCACTTTTTATTATTCGTTTGGATACCCTTGAAATTGGTATACTAAACTTGTTGCAAAGAAAATATAATTCATTGTTTTAGTTATGTAAAATATGCTACCAATGACTCTCGTATACATGGTGGGTTCCAAAGTTATACAATAATAGGCTTTTCGTGTTTGTTCAAATAGAATTCGATGTTGAAAATGTCTTGGACTCATGAATATTGAATTTCATCAGAAAAATTCTTTATTACATTACTTATTAAATAAATTTGCATTCATTCCTCAAAATCACTGGTAGCCCTAACAAGTATGTGATCTCGGAAATCATAGATATTTCAAATTTAGATTTCTTGTGATTGGTAAATTCATCAACTAAGACCTACCGGCATTCATAAAATATAATAGAATCTGCATAAACCATAACAATGAAGTTATCTTTCAATGAATTATTCACATTGATATTTTGATCCACTCGTCATTTAATTTCATGCTTCTTCAGATAAAAATCCTGTTGGGAAATACCATTCTCTTAGTGCCTACATCAAACCATACAGTTCCTCCATTAATCATATAACATATGTTTTATAATTACTAAGGAGAAAACCCACATATAATTCAATGTAGAATTATTTTTCAAGAAAAAAATTTAATAAATATTATTTGACTTCTATTAAATAAACATTATATCCTATTTGAATTTCCAGGGCATGGAATATTCAGATTGACTTCATTCTAATCGTCGAAGAAAATGTTTCATCAATATCAATACTTTCAACATGAAAATATACTTTACATACAAATATTTCCATATTTATGATTTCCTTTCCATTATCATATTGTTTTCTGAAATATAGTTTTAAAAATCACATTTTTATTTTCGGGTCTCCTATCTAGATCCCAAATTTATTATTTTTGATTTGTCCCAACTCTTCATTAAGGTATTTTATTCAAGATTGTTCTTTTAAATATTGTTTAATTGAGTATGGTTTTAAAACTGTTGGGAGGACTATTGTACATTATTACTCATTCTCATTATCTGTGTATGCGATGTCAAATCCCAATTGATGTTGGATTGATCGATTTTTACTCATCAATTTATCATGTGAGGATCAGAAGTGTTTTCATCATCTGTGGCTTACTCTTTAGATTCTAATTCAAAATCAAGATCAGGTTGTGACCAATGAATATTTTTAACAATATCATCTACTATTGTATTTGAATCTGTTCCATGTACACCTTATTCATGAACTCATATCCCTTCAGCATAATAATTCAATAAGGAATTTATGGTTTAATATTAGATGATCATAATTTATCTTCTTTCCATAATTCAACAAAAAAGACCATTGATACATTTGTAGGACATTATTTTAATTTAATATCCATGTAATATAAATTTGGATGCAGCGTCACCATTATTTTGTGTATTTCATTCTTTGTTACTATTGAAACAGTTACGTATGGAAACACAAAAAAACATCATGGAGGTATTCCTCCCACTAAAAAACTCATATATCTTATTTATTATCCCATATAACACCTGATTTTATTTTCAATATACACTGTATCATGAACAACCTCTTCCCAATATTAGAGAGAGAAACAACTCTCAATAAGCTTAGTTCTATCCTTATTGTTCATTTATTGATTCATTAACTCAACAAATCAAATTAGTTTTGTGGTTCTCACAAAAACCACCCCATTTTTTATTCCATGTTTCTAAATCTATTTTTCAAACGAAATGGATGTTTATTCCCAAAAATTATCAGACTTCATATCTTTGATTGTTTTTACAATATCATTCTCAACTATTTAGAAATAGTTTTTCATGCAATCAAGAACATAATATTTTATCTGAATAACCAGCACAAATGACATTCTAATATAATCATCAATGAAATGAATGATATTTCTTTTCTATATGTTTCATGAACTTTTTCAAAATAAATATATCTATAAGGATGATATCATGAAGATATTTTACCCTTTACTTCTTTGTTCAATATGAACCGCAATCCAACATCAATCATATGAAAGTATCACTAGTTTTTTCCATTCACACATCAGATTGGTGATGTCCAGGAGAATATTCTACATAGTTATCATTTCCATATAATTTTTATTAATGTGATCCATCCTATGATTCCACAAGTTTATTTCTTCTACAATTTTTATAGAGAAAATGTTCTCTTTAATATCAACACGATATATATTTACATCTAGTATACATATTTTCATAAGATAAATCGGAATAATTTCAATAATAGTTCAACCATTTTGAATAAATGTCACCATTAATCCCAAGTCACACAGTTTACTCACACTCAAGAGATTTTAACATGAACCATCCACATATAGAACATCAGTTTTCTTCAACTTTCCATTAGACAATTCAGTTCTTCCACTATCATTGATCGTCAAAATACCATCAGTACCAATCCTTACTAATCCATCCACAATTTTCATAATATTCATTAATAGATATTATTTTATCATAAAATGGTATGAGAATCTTCTATGTAGGATCTAGGTGATTCTATTTTTTTTATATTTTAAGGATTCTCTTGCAAGGATGGATTTTTTAATTTTAATCATTTCTATCAATGGAATATTAGATTTAGGGAAGGTAAGGATGAAATATCAAATAAATATTCAATGTGATCATAATCATACATTTCTTCTAAAGGTGAAAACATATTTGTAATTGAATCATTTTCTGGTTGAAAAGTATTGGATTGTCTATGATTACAATATGTAGTGTTGTGGAACTCCTCTACCTTTAATAAACAACATTATGGAAAATTTTACAACAATTAAAACAATCTCAATAGAAATTACTTATTCTACTATTACTCATATATTAATTATTTATCCATTTTGACTTCCTAGATCTTCCCCATTCATATAGATCCTTTAGTCATCAAATTATGACAAGGTATGTCCTAGATATCCAATGAATTGACATCTTATAAGAGTAAATTTCTTCTCATTTTTATTCCTCCTCATGAATCCTTCAATTAGAAAATAGTCTCACTTGAATTCATTGTGGAAATCAATGGATTATTTTTTGTTCTCCTATCAGTTTTATTTAAGGATTTAATTATTTTGTCTTCAAGCGACATTGCGATATATCAAACATTCAGCTTTCCCTTATTTGGAATCATATTATTTCCATCAATCTATGATTCAACAAAAAAACCAATTAATCATTTTTCAATTTATATATATATTAGATCATCTAAATCATTTGATACTCCATTGGAACAACGCATATCCAAATCTATTAGTTTAGAATCTGATTATCATTCAAACAATATTTTCTTCTTTTCACCTTTTGAATTTGATTATTTTTCTGGTTTAATCATATGAGTAACAACTTATTCTTGAATCCACTCAATAGTTTTGGAATTATCTTCTTGTATGGATGAATGGTCATTGTTAAAAATCCCATGTCCATCAATTATGAGATTATGTTCCTCCACATCTATTGTGATTTCAAAGGCTATTGACTATTCTTTCACTACTTATTACAACCATTCAATTTCAACTTCAAGTTGATTGATACATTATGACGAATCTATCCCAAAGTCTCTCCACTCTTTTCATCTAATATATTGAATCCCAATCTTCCCAAGACCATCCTTATGTGGTGACATTATAATAGTAGTTGAAATCAAATTATTATCCCTAGTTTTATCTTTTGATGGTTTTGACTTTTCAACTATATCCAAAATAGATGCATTGTTTATAGATTTAATCTGTGGATATTCTTCCTCAAAATTTTTTTATTACCTTTCTTCATATTCAAATTAAAAATATTTTTTATTAAATATAATTCTCGATTTAATGTCTCCCTTTTGAGAAAAAACTTTCTGTGGATTATGTGAGTTTCCAACATCATTTTCATCATCATCAAAATTCCCTATGTATTGTGGGGAAGTGTTCCCAAATCTACCATAACAAATGTAGGCCAAGGGTAAATTTCCTTCAAAACATCCATTTACTCCATTTAATTTCTTGGAAATGAAGGAATTATATTCATCTTCCCCATTAAATTCCAAAGAACTATCTGCATATATATCATTTGTTTCCATTTATTTGAATGAAATTTAATTTCTATCATGGGATGTTGAATCATCTAACTTGACTCTCATTTTATAAGCCACCAGGATACTTAGTAGATAATCTTGAGAATTCATAGGCATATCCCATTCCTCAAGGGCGGACAAATTTGGATTACAATTAGGTGGCAGCCCTCTAATGATTTTATTTTCAATGTCATTGTCATTGATCTCTTAACCATGTCCTATAATTTCTCATAGAACTTCAGTAATTCTATTGAAAAGGGTATCTACATTTTCATCAGGATGCATCTTCTCATCGTCCAACCTATTATAAAAAACATGGAGTTTTTCCTTTGTATCATATTTGTCACATTCTTGTAGATTCTATAATTTCTTACACACATCCTTTATATAGGTACAACTAATGACATTTAGATAACATATACTAAAAAGAGATTTTGGGATGGAATTATATATATTTTCATATACATCATGACTTTTCGAATCATAATTAATCATAGACTATAATTCTACAACATTAACCATTAAAAAATCATGAATTAATTCATGAATTATCATTAAGGTTATTTTCAGGGTTAGAACGTTAGATAATTACTCCATAACTATTACAAAATTTACCCAAAAATTACTTGTGGACAGTTACTCTTAGTGTCCACTTTTTCCACAAAAGGGAACCCATTAGACAAACGATGACTTCTTTATCATGAATAAAATAATCTTTACTTCTTCCATTAACATACCCATCCATATACCCTTTGGAAAATATTTCAAAAACATGGTATGATCATTAAAATATTAGTATGGAATATAAAGTATTGAATAACACCATTAGTCTATGAATATTTAAATCTGCAGAAAACATTTTCTCAAAATCAAAATATTCCCCCATAAAATATATACTATTTTACTATGGTCATGTAATCATAATATTCCTAAAAAACATTATAAAAATCATATATAATAAATGTAAAAATATTCATTAATATAATACTTATATTGTAGCTTTCACATCTACATAGGGAGTAAACATCATGGTTATGTTCAAAATATGAATCCCATTATATTACTTAAATAAAATAGTAGAAACCTTAATGATTACCCCCATCATAATACCCAATAAACTGGAGAGCTATCACAGGCTCACCTAATCCCAGTTTATCATGGAACCCACATTATACATAAATAATTTCCATAAACCATTACATAATAATAACACATACAACCTTCAAAAAATATCATTCCCACTATTAAATCGCATATAATCACTACATATGTGCACTCATTAATGAAAATAATTTACAATTAATTGGTAAACATTAAATGTAAACATAAATACATAATATTAAAATAAATGTGATAAATTATATTCATGATGTATATGTTAAATTAAAAATTCCACATTATTGAAATAATAAATCCAATTTTACAACAAATTTAAAACATTTAAAAAGACTAATTTTTATGCAATTTCATACATAAAACATTTAATAATTAATTAAATTATGATTTTAAAGAATTATTATTCATAAAATAAGTATGTAATCAATTTTGATTGCATAGAAATTATTGGGACTAATTTAGAATATAAAATCATTAAAACATTTAAAACGATGTTTTAGTTAAAAATCCATGTAACACATATGAAACAATTGAATAAAATCCATTAATGAAAAAAATCTCAAAAAAATTAATATCGTGAGAATATTGAAATTCATGTTATGAAATTTTAAAATGGTTTTATATACACATTATATTTTATTAACGGTTCACAATATCACGATATGCCTCAATGAAAAGAGATTGAGATTAATTCCATTACAATGATAGTATCCCTAGATTAAGGATAAATCAATGACATAATTTTGTGTGATAATTATAAATAAACCCAATAATAGTTGATATCTTGTGTAAACCAATCAATGTTTATTCACACATATTCATGGAAAAACAAAACTAAGGACATTGACATATAAATCAATAAAATGAGATTGAGTTACAATTTACCTTACCAAGAGTTTGACTTGTCTTGTTCATTCCTTATATTATGTAATAATAAAATTAGGTTAATTTAAACATTAATTAAGAAATTTTCCATGTTTATTATTGATTTTATAATACATATTACAATGTAGCCGAAATTAGTTAATTATTTATGTTCATGATGGACGTTTTGTCGATGTTTGGAACATGAGACAAAATGAACTTTATATAATTAAAAATTGTCCATGTGGTTAAAAGTAAATTATATCTTGAATAGTATTAATGATTTACATATAATATAACTCATTTAATTATGTATTTATGATAATCCATAATATTTCGATATATGAAATTACATGAACCATTCATGGAGATGGTAGGTCATATGTACACATGAATGCTACTTTCATTTATGTTTCATATGAATGGACTGAACACTAAATGATACATCATAATATTATCATCATATTATAAAATATATTTTATATATGTTACATAAGTTCATTAAAACCATCATTTATATGTTCCATTTATGGTATGAACAAGTCATATTATATTGAAGGTGTGGTAGTCCACAATTCCTCAAATGATAGTAGAGTATTTACACATTATGGAAAGAATAAATGTATGTTTTAAATAAAAATATCAGTTTCATAGAGAAAATATAAAAATAATATATATCTTATATAAATATTTTTCCATATATTCGTCCACCATGTGAGGTGGTAGGGTAAAATTTCACAATAATCATTTCGTGAGGCAGTAGTTCGCTGTTCACAGAAACATTGTGTTCTATATCCTGTAAATCGAGGTGTGTGTATGTTTATGTAGAATCCTTAGCATAATAACATCCTAGTCTATTTACTATACTATTGTTTATAAAATAATGTAACAAAAATCGTATTGGGTTTTGGGGAAGGGTGATAACATAAATGATCTTGAGAGAAGATGTTACCTCTAAATCATATAAATCCTATACATTTGGGAATAAATTCTATTTTGAATTGCCTTCATCCCAAGGAAAAGATTATAGGAGTTATTTAGGGATTTTGGGAGTTTAATTGAGCAGATGTTTGATGATCTATAGGGAATGAGTGGTGTGAGTAATTGGTTAGAGTTGACGGCCTTTAACAAGAGGGAGGGCGGGCACTTTAGGAATGTCTTGAAATATTATTTTATTATAAATTTTTTTCGAATAAAAAAATCACCAATATGATTTATTTATATGATTAGATTATTATGTGTCCAAAACCTTTAAAACAATATTTTTTACATATATTTAGGTCACAAATTTAACCTTATCGTATGTCTGGAACCCTTGGTCCAATAAGTTAACTCTTACAATGTCTTCTATTATTTATCCACCATATGGTTAATATAGTTATTATATAATGCCTAGAGAACCTAAAGTGGATAATTAATGACATTTTTGAAATTTTCAATGCTATTTTGAAGAATATTATAATTTTATGACTATTATATCATTTAATAAAATAGTATTTTTTTAAAACTCAATAATTTCAATGTTGACAATATTTAGTAATTTATTTTAGTTAAAGTCATAAAAAAGTGATTATTTATTAAAATCTATGTTAACTAAAATATAACTTGTCATAATAGTCTATAATATACTTGAATGGCATGAAATGTTTCAAATAAAAATTATTTTAATATTTATAATATCATTGATTAGAATCTTTCATTAATTAGGTATTGAGTCTACCACCATTGTGTCATATATAAATATATTTATTTATTGTCTAATAATTATAAATAAAATACCAAGATGTAGGAAATAATTTTATATTTATAATAATTATTTATAGTAATATATATCTATTATATAACACTATATTAATTTTTTTTAGTAAAATTATACATGTTTAGGTTATATTTTCCTTTACATTAAATTAATTATTATAACATGTCATTATCACAGCTAAGTTGTTCTAAAATGCCACATGATTATCATAATGATTGTTATTGTCGTTCATTACTTATAAAATAATATTAGGAAATGTATTAGGTTGGTTTTATATTATTATAGTATTATTTTTACCCTTATTTACATAATTTACCCTTTAACTATGGTAATTAAAAATAATTACTAATGTTACTATTCATCATGTTCTTGAATAAAAGGTAACTATTTACATAATTTGGAACTTATGATTCCAAATATTCAATATTTTTCTCAAAATTCAAAAATAGATAAGTTTCAATAATTAATTTTAAATTAATTACCATTTTCAAAACCATAAAAAGGAGTTTTTAAGAGGTAAATGTTATCAATAGATTAACATGAGTTTATTTCATATTTAAAGGAGAAATGACTTCCAATTACCAACATTGGATTTGATTAATAAAAACCCCAATAACACCTAAAAATCAATTAAAATTATAATCAATATATATAAATAAATGAAAAGAAAAGTTATTTTTGAAATAAAATGCATAATTTTTCCCTACTTATTTAAAATGAATTTTATTATAAAAATAAAAAAATTAATCAAAATAAAATTTGATGTACTGATTCAAAATTAGAAGTGTATTTTTCCAAATATAATATTAATATGTGATAAAAACTAGATTTATAAATGGTTATTCATCAAAATGTGGAAAACGACCTTTTAAAAATATCAGATTATTTTACGCTTAAAATTTGATTCATTGTCAATTTAATCCTCAAACATTTATTATATAAATATAAAAAAAAATATAATCATATTTTAGTTGTTTCTATTCATTTCACCAATAAATTAGCATGGAATTAACAATTATTTATAATAATCATATTATTATTGATATATTTCTTGTTATAAATCAGGGTTGTGTGAAACATAATATTTTTGAAAAACCTATAGTTTCATGTCGAGTATGCTATCAGACAAGGAATCCTTTTTAACATATAATTAATATCTTATTCATAAATATTCGTAGATATGAAAATTACTTCTTCTATAATTATCAAGGATGTTAAATCCTTCCCCATTTTGGAAATTGTGTCCTCGCTATTTTATAATTGGGCACGTAAACATTATTAAAAATACCAAATTAGAAAAAGGCCTAATAAAATACCACATTAAAGGAATGAAAAATAAGTTCAAAGGACATCCAAGGTAACACATACTAGGATTTTATGTTGGAAAACATGGATATTGAATAAAAACTTAGCATCTTTTTCTAATACAGAGTGATAGAGAACATGATCAGGACAATGTTAAAAATCAGAAAAACAAAAACATCTAATGGGTTAAACAATATTTGATTTCATAGTAGTAAAAAAATGGACAATGATTTCCCTTTATGTTCATTTTCATAATGTTGGGGAATTATTTTTCTTCATATAATAATAACATATGGAAAGATACTTAATTGAAAATAACAGTTTTATCCTATAATTAAATTCCACAGCAAAATCATATTTTTCTACAAATGATGAGTATTCAGAATGAATCAACATATTAATCCAAAAAAGATTAACTACATTTTCCTTCTATAATAAAACATTATCTAAAAACAAAATGGTTAGTACGAGATCATATAATCCAACTAAAGAATAACCCATTATAAGAGGAAAGACTACTTTTGATCTCCAAAATTCAATATTAATACCCAATGTCCAACATAGACAGGTTGGAGCCCAAATATGGGTAGTATAAAATCATCGCAAAGTGAAAACCAACTCCAAACGGGCTACCTCGTGAAGCCCATTCACAGAGCCCCATACCTCTGTTGGCGCGAAGCTGATGTCCCATTGATAGTCACCATAGAGAAAAGAGGTGAGAGAATCTATTGATACAATGAAATTTACCTGAAAATTTTCAATACGGAGGGAGACGAATTAACATATATGATCCCCTTGAACATGATAGAAGCCTATGCGAGTGCCTCTTAGAGACTTGAGGAGAGTCTCATGCCATGGAGGGGATGAATGTCGAATGTGATGTTATGATGAACTAGACAAAATCTGATGCTGATCGTTGAACGCCATGTGGCTTCACTCCAAGCTTTCCCTACATTACACCATCCCTCACCTATGAAAAATGGGCACTCCTAGAGCTCAAAATGACTCATAGTCTAACAATTTTCCTTCTTATCTCTCCAATTGCAAAGACCCTTCAGCTCTACAATACCATGAGTATAACGAGCTCCTCCAGGTACTTGATCATTATGATGGACACTTTCCTTAGCTCAAATACAACCCATCATCAAGAAGATATTCCCTTCACAGAGCCCGCAAGGCCCCGCGAGAGAGGTAGATCCTCAAGGGGACTTGGGTGTTTGTAATGCACTCATGATTCACGAAATACCCTCCATATATATGTTTACCACTTTCTAATAAGGGACCCTGGGCTTAGTTAAGCACACTTCTTCACAAAGCACATTCCTTAAAAGTTCTATGGTTTTCAAGGTACCTTGGCTTCGTGAAGTCCAACTCTAAAAAACTCATTCCACTTCGCGAATCAAATTCTATATGCACCAATACCATATTCCTAGGATAGACCACTCCACTTAGAAAAGCATATCCATTCTTGATGCCACTCCACTTCATGGAGCATCAGGTCTTCGCAAGTTCCCTTCCAGTGAATCCATTTTCATCACACAACCTTTTTCTATATGTCCCTCCAGGGATGTACGATGTGAATTAAAGGTCCCTTGGGCAGTGTTTCACATTGAGTTTCTTAACCACATGCTTCTATTTACAGGCACACTAAATTTTTTTTCATCATCTCATAGCCACAGTAACGTGGGACTCTCAATAGATCACTCCACAACACCCAAACACCATGGAATTTATGATTTCTTCTCTTAACTAATGGTGGGAGGCTATCAATAATGTATTTTCTAGGGATCCAAAGTGAACACACCTATTTTGAGATGCAGGATGTTAAATCTACAATCACCATCGTCCTTATCACATGACGTTAAATTGTGGCATAACCCGGTGCACCATACACACAGGGCACCCCACCTTGGACATTCTCCACTCCTGCTCATCTTTACAAGAGATAGATCTTCCAGACGTGGAATATGATATTCTTTGATGGTGTGGTGCCTGTCCATGGGGAAGGGAAATCATATATTTGTAGGCCCCTACCCTTTTTTGGGGGAGTTAGC
Organism: Viscum album; assembly: GCA_963277665.1. Lineage (NCBI taxonomy): Eukaryota > Viridiplantae > Streptophyta > Magnoliopsida > Santalales > Viscaceae > Viscum > Viscum album. The sequence continues at coordinate 980,439,067 of OY728161.1, forward strand.
ATTCATGTTTCTCCTCTCTTCTTTAGTGCCAATGTCCATAGGTGATATTGTCATAGGGACCTTTGTCAACTGTCACTCTCCCTCTAGGAATTGTCGCACTCGGGCCTCTATCATAGTGTAAGTACCAATATCCATTTCCTTGGGCCACTAACCACGTGTAATCCCATGCTTCCTCTTTGGGCCTCTAACCACGCATAATCCCATGTTTCCACTTTGGGCTGCTAACAATGGGTAAGCCCCACTCCACTTCCAATGGATGCACCATTCACGACGTGATCATGAAGCCTTTGCTGCAACTTTTTTCTCTCATTGTTCATTACTCACGTGGGCATAGTGTAATCCCCCATCCATGACATCCACTCTGGGCCACCTTATCCTGTAATCCCCATACCATATCCATAAATATGTGTACATTGATACCCATCTCCTATGAAATGTACGTAGGATGTCTCCCTGAGGTTAAAGCCCAACACATACTTGTCCCGACCTCCTTCAATGCCAGTTTCCTTTATCCCAGATGATGTTAAATAGTATCCCCATCCCAAAATACATATAATTTTATCCCTGTCTCTTAGGGAAGGAATGTAGGATGCCTCTTTGAGGTTCAAGACCAACACCTACTTGTGACACCACCCTTAATGTATGTTCTCAATCATCCTGCATGACATTAAACTATATCATCCATCTCGAACTATGTGTACTTTGATCCCTGTCTCATAGTAAAAGTATGTAGGAAGCCTCTCTAAAGTTCAATCCCACCACATACTCATCCTGACCCCCGCAAAAATATGTTATCCTTCATACCTCGTGACGTTAAACTGTATCCCCCATCCTGAACTATCTATAATTTAATCCTTGTCTCCTAGGAAAGGTACATAGGAAGCCTCCATGAGGTTCAATCCCAACAACCATCAGTCCTGAAAACTTCAAATCGGCTCACCCTGTTCCCACATGGGTTTAATATGTATGGCCATTTTCTTCACGCATTCCACTAAACTATACCCATTTGAATAATGCGGGATTTTATCCCTTTCTCCTATGTAGGGTATATAGGAAACCTCTATTAGTATCAAACCCAACCAGCGGTAAGCCATTGTACCCCATCCAGTGGTAAGACATTGCACCTTGACGAGTGGTAAGTAGTTTTATCCCATCCAACTATAATCCATTGTTCCATAACTAGCTATAGGATATTGTACCCCATACAGTGGTAAGAATTTGTATCCCCGGTCTGCAGAAATCTAATGTTGTACCAGCCAATTGTAAGTCATTTTCCACATAATTCATACAAACTATATGTGTTTGATCCCTTTCTCATAGGCATGGTAATTAGGAAGACTCCTTGAGTTTCAACTACAAAAACCAGTAATCATTGGTGTCCACCCTATTTGGACCCACATATCTGGTCCGCCCCTCGAGCATCAATCCATCCCAGGATTCTAACCATGGAAAACAGCTAGCATGTTATCTTGTTGTTTTCATTTACATACACATCTATTCAATAACCCCATCACTCATGTCCCATAATGGCCTCTCTTTCTTGAGGATATGTGTTTTGTAAAGGTCATGCCCCATCCCAGAGGTTCTACGCCCACTGGATCCCATCAATACATCTATTCTAATGGGTCACCACCTCAGGTGCCCCGTCCCCCAACCAAACTATGTGGATTTTGATTCCTTGACATGAGGATACGTAGGATGCCTCTTCAAGGCTCATGCCCAACGTCACCATTATCAACACATCTGTTCCATTTCATTATACTTATAATTATATCATCCATACATATACATCATGATTCATAATCGAGCCACCACATCCCAATGAGATCATGTCACCCACTTTCTCACAATTCCTTGCAGTAATCAGTTATCTAACCACACATTAGCCGTAGATTCATTATTCCCTGAATAGGGTTGCACCCTTTTGATCCAATATTATTTGTGTTGCGATCTATCTGATCATTCTATTCTAGATGTTAAACTTACGTAATACCCTATGATAAACAATGGATGTGGAGGAAATCCTCATGAACATTACTATTGTATATAATTCACCGAATTCAATGTAGGATTACACGGGCTTCCGCACCCTCAAGAAGACCTATCGTAAGGGGAATTAACCAAGATACATTAGTGTTATAGCATCCAGAAACACCAACGCTGTCATGCGTATTGAATCCCCCTACCGAAGGATGCTTCCATGAACAGACCCCATGGAATGTCATGATAGAATCATAATGATTAACCGAAGTCATTGAAGATATAGCACACAGAATAGATTCAAAAACAATAACTTAATTCTATGTGGGAGACTCAGACTAGGTAACGAGATTTGAGGAAAATTCCGTAGAAGGAGAGACCGACATCCCATCATCCCATTTCGTTCATAGAGAAAACCTCCCTGCATAAGTGACATATGTCTCCCTTCTATAGAAATTCGGAATGAGATGAAACAATATGCACATCCGCCATAGAAGGATTTGTTACCCTGTGAAAGCGTCAGAAATAGAAATGGTGAACCCAAAATGATGTTCTTCTCTTAAATGAAGTGATTTGTAGGGCTTTAGAAATCTGTGGATTAGCATGTCATGTGATCCAGTTATCTAGTGCCAGATCCTGACATGATATTAGTGGGCCTGGAGTGCCACTCACTAGATGTTGGGGTAGTTGAATGTTTTCCATCCCATTATGCAACACTGTTAGTGTGGATCCATATAACAAACTATAGAATATAGAATGGCGATGGGGAATTGGAGTTCACATTCCTTATTTCAACATGGACATGTCATCTTTCAATTCCATGGCTATTCGACACACACACCACATATCCCCATCTGAATTCTTTCCGTGAGGGGTAATTATCAACCATATTAGACGATACATGGAGGATGGGATTTTTCCTGACCTAGGATATGGCCCGAAAAGATATAGAGGCTTATGTTCCCCATCAACACTGCCTCCCCCAGGGACCATGTAGGGATTCACAACTCCCCACTTCGTCATATACTCATTTAGGGGGCCTCTCCCCAGAATGATTTGATGATTCCCTCCCATACGCAAAATATGTGATGGATATACGGGATAGACCATACAGAAATCATCTCTATGGCCCCCAAGGAGGACTCCCACCAGGCCCTATCAACACAACCACCTATCCCCATGTGTAGTGGAGATGGTGAACTACACACCTACAACACAAGCCCGAGTCTAGTTAAACTGACGCTAGCGTTGGGTGCTGGCTGATGGTGGAACCCGCTGAGGGGCATCAACATAAATGGATACCATGGATTGTGCCACAATGGGTGCATACAATCAGTCACTTGTTTATTCTTAGAAGATACACACTTACACTGGGACCATATTGAGGCCCCAACCACCCAACAGGTAGGCTGTGTCAACTCTCCTAGTCACCGACACATGTGGTGTTTGTTGTAGGTTGTCCCGCAATGTTTGCATTTAGTATAGAGGTCCTCCACATATCATCGTCAATGATAGTTCATGTATATCCCTCTCCCTTTCTCGACATGGAGGTCCTTCCAATTATCACCATCAATGAAAGTGTAGGTCCTCAACATTGCATTGACACACTATTTGGATGCCACTTTCGTACCGATGAAATCAGTTATGGTGTTGTCCCTCTTATCACATGTCTCTTGTGTGAAGATTCTATGCATCCAATCATCCATTAGTGTGGGTGTCTTCCCTATGTCATTTAAGCATCTGAAAAAGGACATCCACATCACGGAAATCAAAGAAGTGGAGGATTGCCTCACTTCATGGGCACCCAATATGGAGTTCATACCCATTTTTCTATAACAACCAACACTATGAGTGGAAATTATCATGGAGGAACTGCTCGTGCTCGAACTAGCTCCAACGGAGTACCTACCCACTCCAGACAATCCCATAGAGTCTCCCACTATAAGTCATCAAATGTACATAGAGGTCCTCATAATGTTCCATTCTACATTTTTCCAGGTTCTCCTCACACCCCATCTCAACGAGGAAGAGTTCCTCATCACCACCGCATCAATTCAGCTGAAGGGCCTTCTCGAAAAAAAATTAAACCCTGTCATGAAGAGTGATCTTGACACAGGAGGGCGGGTGGCTGATTACATAAAAAATGCTGAGAAGATTCTGACCGCATATAAGGCCCCAGCATTAAACCTTACTTAATCTTGAGTTATTACAAGATTACACATTGAGGATCTTTTCAGGTTTAGAGTTTTAGAGAATTAGATCATGAAACTTGCATTACATTCCACATTTAAACAAAGTGGTTACATAAAAGACCGTATTCATTATTCCCATCAACGGAATAAAACATGGATTCTCTCTTAACACATCCTTGACTCTATCATCTTATCATATACCTTTCCCTTGACCTGAAAAACATTTCAAAAACATGGGATGAGCATAAAAAGCTCAGTAAGGGATATAAAAATATGGAAAGGAAACATGAGTTCATATATACATAAGAACGAAATCATAATCTACTCATAAAACATAGGCACCTTAACCTACCTCATCAAATCATGAATAAATCATAGAAATCATAAGACATAAAGGTAACTTGAGGCATTCATAACATTCTTACGTAGGGAGTAACCCTCTTGGTTACGTTTGGAATACCCATCACAGTATATTTCCTAAAATCTCTTCGGAGAAACCTTAACGTTTCACTCCTTCGCGTTACCCAATGCATTGGAGAGCTATAACGGGCTCACCCGCCCTTAGTTTATCACGGAACCACCCGTCTTCATAATAATGCCCAAGAACCATAACATAATCATATCACATAAATCATGCATAAAGGAAACATAAAATTTCCACATTTCAATCACGAGATATCAATACAACACATTGATATAAAAACATTATGAAAACCATTTTCAATACTAAAATAAAAGAAATGTAAAACATGGTATTTATTTTTCTTTTAAAGAGAAGGTATGGCTTGTAGAGGAAGCCGAAACTCAAATAACGGTCACGACGGCGGAGAAGTCGTTGTCGCCGCATACGTACGACAAAAACATTCCCTTTTGCCGTTTAGTAAATGCTTCGTATAAAAAAGATTCCTTTTGAATAAATGTAAAAGTCAAAGGGGTTTATACACCGTATAAAAGAAAGTTGTGTATAAAATAAAATATGCCACAATGAAAGGAGATTGAGACGAAGTCCCATACCACCTTGAAGCTTAAAATTTTAAACCATTAATATCCATATAAATAAATCCTTAAAACCATTTCGAAAACATGGATATTAACAAGAACAAATAATTAAAATATTTAAAACGATATTTTGGATAAAGGGGTTTTACCAAAATTAGAGACACTTGAATACAATAATTGAGGAATAACATTTAGTAAGAACTTTATAATATCATGAGAATAAATGGATTCATTATATAATACTCCAAAGGACAGTAAATACACCATATAAGAGTGAATTGGTGCATAACAACAATGAACCCTCAATAGGAATGTCAAATGTGATGAAATCCCTTATAAAGAAGGTATCCTTAAATTAAGGACAAACCAATCTCAAAAATATGTGTGAAAAATATAAATACACCCAATATAAGTGGATATTAAGTGTAGAACAATAAAATTTCATTCACACATATTCAATAGATGACATATTCAACGACTACATGTTGAACCCAAAGAAATCGAAATTGGGTTAAGAAGTTCCCTTGACAGCCTAGCGGCGTCACATCAAAATGAGTTGATGAGAGATAAAAAGAGTATCTCATCACTTGGACACAAAATTTACATCATTAAGGATATATGAGAACATATCCCAACATGACAATATGTAAATTAAAAGACCCAATAAAAGAAGTCTTTTAAAAAGAGGAGGGTGAAAGGTTCCCTTACCGACTTGGGTATCTTTCAAAACATACACCCCATGAAAGAAGGGCAATAAATCATTGATGTAAATACTCATAAACGAAATTATATTACACAAAGAGTAGAATAATGGGCAGCACATACACCACTAAAAGGAAATTGTGGCAAATGTAGCATAAATCTCACGGGGATAAAAGTGAGATGAAAAATCCCTTACGAAAACTCGGCAGCCAAACGGCGCCACTTAAAACTTCCAAAAGGATTGATGAGAGAGAATAGGGTCTCTCATCACATGAACATAAAAATTACAGTAGGAGTAATATAAAATAACATCCCAATCATAAGAAAGATGAGCTTAAAATAAATTACATAAAAGAGTGTACTTAAAAAGAAAGAGAGTTGTAGGATCCCTTACCTCGGGTCCGACTTGACTCGATCGTTCTTTAATCTCCTGAATAATAAACTTGAGTTAATATCTACTTCCTTAAGAACCTTTTTCAAGTTCATTATCCCTTTTATATCACTTATTACAATGTTATAAACAATATGTAATCATTACGTTAATAATGATTGTTTTGTCGATATTTGGTTCTTAAGTCGAAAGTGGACTTCTTACAATTACATGTTGTTCGTGGGGCCAAATGTTTATTATATCAAGAATTGTATTCATGATGTAGATATCATATATGTCATTTATATCCAGTACATGCATGCATTTTAAAACATTACATAATCATTTAGAGGTAAGAAATGAAATGCACCGTTCATGGAGACGGTAAGCCGTACGTACGCATGAACGCTACTTTCATTTCTATCTCATACTTTAATGGAAAGAAATAATAATGATATAGAGGTATATAATAATTCCAGTATAACATCATATATAATAACATTAAATCCATCCTTTATACGTCCCACGTATGGCATTAACGAATCACATCACTTTGAGGGGGCGGTAGTCCGCACTTCCTAAAATGAAGATATCGCGTATACCCATAATGGAAACCATAAAGGTATGACCAAAATGAAAAAAACAGAAGCTTAAGTAAAACATAAACATATTATATATCATATATAAAAATATTGACATCATAATGGCCACCTTTGAAGGTGTTAAATGAGTATTGAACAATCATCGTTTCGGGAGGCAGAATTTCGCCATCCACGGAAACCGTATGTTCTTTAACCATTTGATGTAGTTGTGTGAGAGTGTAGCTCGAATAAACCTTATAACAACATCCTAGTATATTGAAGATACTGGTGTTGTTACAAAAGAAATAAATAAAAAGAGTTTAGGGGGTTGGAGAAACAAAATAAAACAAATGAACATGAGAGAATGAATTACCTTTAAAAGTGTAACTCCTTTTGATTTGAGCCTAAAGGCTTCCTTTGAAAGGATTCTGCCCAAAGGGAATCCTCTAGGATTAGGAGAGAGATGCGGGGAGAGTAAATGGGCAGGGGTTGGCCGGGCCAAAGGCTTGAGGAGTGTGGGAAAAGAGGTAGAGGTGGGGGCCTTTTATAAGAGGAGAGGAGGGGTACTTTTGGAAAGTAAGAAATATTACTTTATTTGAAAATGTGTTTCGGTTTCAAAAGGTCCCACATTGATATAATTCGTGGATAAGGTGATAAGTCTTCGAAATCCACTCATCCAATTGGTTTTGGCCATGTGTAGGTTGTAGATGTTTCATTATCTTTCCATTTTAATTAAATCATCAAATGATGATGTCATCGCTGTATCATTATTATGTCATAAATAATTTAATTTCTTTAATGTCTAAAAATTATAAAAAAATACTATGATATAGGAAATCGTTTTAGATTTCCAATGACTATTTATAATCAAAATATGGACTTGTATAACCCCACTTAAAAATTGTTTTCGTAAAACATATTATGTTTGTGTCATTTTCACTTCAACATTAAATAAAAAGTAATTTATGTCATTTCCCAACAAAAGTGGATCCATGGGGTCCTCAAGTTGACCCATGGCTTGTCATGGTCGGCCATGACACAACCAATGAGGGTAGGACATGTTTCAATCTCATCTTATTTTATTAAAGCATTATTTTTACCTTAAACTACACTAATTACCACTAATCGCGATTAAAAACTTAATAAGTTACTATTCACCAAAAAATTATTTTAATCTCATTGAACCACATTTTACTTCTTAATGACAACCATGTATTTCGGATTTTTGAAAATCAAAACACAATGATGGTAAAATTTCATTTAAACGGAAAATCAGTTTTTATAAGTACCACTTAGTGGTTTCACTATTCATCAAAAAAAGAAGTTTTTCAAAAAAATCCCAAAAATTCACCCTAAGCTATAATTGATATTCCGAATTCAAAAATGAAGTCCGTTTTACAAAATTCAAAACATATTAGTCACATTAATTAATTTAATAATTAATTCCCGATGTCAGCGCAAATAGCGTGTTTTCATAAAACAATAAGTATCAAAAGATTGACACTAGTTTAAGTCTGATTTCAAAGTGAAATTAATTCCAACGACCACTATTGGATTTAATGGTAAAAATATTTCCAAATTTCACTTTAAAACCAATTCAAAATATTATCTAATCATATAAATAAATTATATTAAAAAGAGGTTTTGAATTAAAACACAACATTTTACACTATTCATGAAAAAATGAACTTTATCAGAAAAATACTAAAAAATTACACAAAGTAAAATTTGATGTCCCGATTCTTAATAAGAGTTTTATTTGGTCCAAAAGAATTTTTAAGTGTGAAAAAAACTATATTTAATGACGGTTCACCATCAAAAGGCGATAAGTGAACCTTTAGTGAAAACTAGGGCATATATGCCTAAAATTGAATTCTTTCCGTATTTTAAGCCTCTATCCTTTATTGGATAAATGTAAAAACATTTAAAAACATATATAATCATATTTTAGTTATTTCTATCCATTCCCGCCAATACAATGGCTACATGTTAACTACCATTTAAAATAAAATTATTTTATTATTAGAGTGCAACGTAAGATTCCCGAGAAACTCATTGTTGCGTGTTGGGTACGCCATTGAGCATAGCATCCCCTTTAAAGTCATATTAATATTTTATTCACAAATATGGAAAAATATTAAAATGTCATATTCTTTATTTACCTGGGGTGTTACATCCTTCCCCCCTTTTGGGAATTGCGTCCTCGCAATTTTAAAATTGCGCTTGGAAACATCCTTGAACGTCCCACATCAGAACAAGAGTCGGTAAAACAATAACTTTAAAATAAAGAAAGATAAGCACATAGGTCACCCGAGTTAACCCATACTAGGATTCCAAGTATGAAAATATGGACATGGAGGAAAAAACAAAGGGTCATGTTCTGATGGGGAGTGATAGAAAACACGTTTAGGAGAAATTTAACCACGAGAAAATCACAAACTTGTGATGGGTTAAACGGTATTCGATTCCCCAGTAGGAAAAGTTAATAGACAACATTTTTGTTTTAAGTTAATTTTTATTGAGGAATTTATTCATAAGGAAACATAATCACTTATCATGTTGACTTTAAACTTTTAATAGATTCCTTAATCAAACTCATATTTTTTTCCAAAAGACGAGTATTTAGGGAGACTTGTTCGCACTAAGAGTATTATAATCAACTTCTAGAGAATCACCTAATCCCCAAAAGAGAACTATATACATCCCATGTATTTAGGCTTTAACCAAAACCAAAACCAAAACGGTTAGTACAAGATCAGATAATCCAGAAAAGGATAACCCCTTATAAAAAGAAAATCTATTCTTAATCTCCAAAATTTGTCCAACAAAACACAAAGTTCAACGAGGACCATCCGATAAAAAATTTGTCCATTAAATTCTTCAAAGTAAACCAAACTAATATTGAAACCCAAACATTTGAAGGATTTAGTCACATATTCTTCCAAGATAAATCGTAACATTTATCTCCAAACAACATCAGTTTCTCCTAAAGTCTCGTATTGAAAAGTAATTATCCTAATCACATATCCTCCATGATAGGTTAATCATTTTCATAAATAACCCAAAATCATCTTACTCTTAATTAATAAAATCATATAACCAGAAATAATCAGTCAAACTAACCAGGGACTTCATGTAGTCCAGTGGTAGGCGGTAAATACCAGTCGCACTTTGGTTGTGGGTTCGATTCCCGCAGCTTTGTCCGACGCGACGGGTTGTCACACGGTCTGTGTGCTGTCCTTTTTCCAAAACTATATAATTCTTAAAACATTCCCCCAAAATGAGATAAAATCTTCAAGAATAATCATAACATATTTTAACCTCAAGTTTATCTCATTCCTTTCATTTTCCATCATATCATAGAGTAACCCATAATTACCTAAAAAAGTAAGGATCATATAAACCCTAATGGTTACCTTAATAATTATTACCTGAATTTCCACATCGAGTTGGCCATCTCTTACATGATGCATTAGATAACTCACCAAGGTTGAAGTGTTTGATCATGACTCCTTGATAGTTGGTTTAGAACAACCATGTGTTTCCTCATTGAATCCCCCATTTTATCTAGTATCTTAATCATAGAACCACCATGGTTTCCTTCAAACCTGTTGTCTCATTGGTGCCTGCTAGATCCATCCATTCACTAAAAACAGAAAGGTTAGTGTGAGTATATCAATATAACCATCATGTACTAATGAGGAAGATAAACACTAAGATACACTTACTCATTCACTTTATCTAAAACTAGGACTCTTTCTGAAATCCTAACCATTATGGTAATGTCACTTATGCTTAAAGAATACCCTAACCTCTAAAGTTATCTAAACCGGCCTTTGATACCAACTATAAGGCCCCAGCCTTAAAACTTACTTAATCTTGAGTTATTACAGGATTACACATTGATGATCTTTTCAGGTTTAGAGTTATAGAGAATTAGATCATGAAACTTGCATTACATTCCACATTTAAACAAAGTGGTTACATAAAAGACCGCATTCATTATTCCCATCAACGGAATAAAACATGGATTCTCTCTTAACACATCCTTGACTCTATCATCTTATCATGTACCTTTCCCTTGACCTGAAAAACATTTCAAAAACTTGGGATGAGCATAAAAAGCTCAGTAAGGGATATAAAAATATGGAAAGGAAACATGAGTTCATATATACATAAGAACGAAATCATAATCTACTCATAAAACATAGGCACCTTAACCTACCTCATCAAATCATGAATAAATCATAGAAATCATAAGACATAAAGGTAACTTGAGGCATTCATAACATTCTTATGTAGGGAGTAACCCTCTTGGTTACGTTTGGAATACCCATCACAGTATATTCCCTAAAATCTCTTCGGAGAAACCTTAACGTTTCACTCCTTCGCGTTACCCAATGCATTGGAGAGCTATAACGGGCTCACCCGCCCTTAGTTTATCACGGAACCACCCGTCTTCATAATAATTCCCAAGAACCATAACATAATCATATCACATAAATCATGCATAAAGGAAACATAAAATTTCCACATTTCAATCACGAGATATCAATACAACACATTGATATAAAAACATTATGAAAACCATTTTCAATACTAAAATAAAAGAAAAGTAAAACATGGTATTTATTTTTCTTTTAAAAAGAAGGTATGGCTTGTAGAGGAAGCCGAAACTCAAATAACGGTCACGACGGCGGAGAAGTCATTGTCGCCGCATACATACGACAAAAACATTCCCTTTTTCCGTTTAGTAAATGCTTAGTATAAAAAAGATTCCTTTTGAATAAATGTAAAAGTCAAAGGGGTTTATACACCGTATAAAAGAAATTTGTGTATAAAATAAAATATGCCACAATGAAAGGAGATTGAGACGAAGTCCCATACCACCTTGAAGCTTAAAATTTTAAACGATTAATATCCATATAAATAAATCCTTAAAACCATTTTGAAAACATGGATATTAACAAGAACAAATAATTAAAATATTTAAAACGATATTTTGGTTAAAGGGGTTTTACCAAAATTAGAGACACTTGAATACAATAATTGAGGAATAATATTTATTAAGAACTTTATAATATCATGAGAATAAATGGATTCATGATATAATACTCCAAAGGACAGTAAATACACCATATAAGAGTGAATTGGTGCATAACAACAATGAACCCTCAATAGGAATGTCAAATGTGATGAAATCCCTTATAAAGAAGGTATCCTTAAATTAAGGACAAACCAATCTCAAAAATATGTGTGACAAATATAAATACACCCAATATAAGTGGATATTAAGTGTAGAACAATAAAATTTCATTCACAAATATTCAATAGATGACATATTCAATGACTACATGTTGAACCCAAAGAAATCGAAATTGGGTTAAGAAGTTCCCTTGACAGCCTAACGGCGTCACATCAAAATGAGTTGATGAGAGATAAAAAGAGTATCTCATCACTTGGACACAAAATTTACATCATTAAGGATATATGAGAACATATCCCAACATGAAAATATGTAAATTAAAATACCCAATAAAAGAAGTCTTTTAAAAAGAGGAGGGTGAAAGGTTCCCTTACCGACTTGGGTATCTTTCAAAACATACACCCCATGAAAGAAGGGAAATAAATCATTGATGTAAATACTCATAAACGAAAGTATATTACACAAAGAGTAGAATAATGGGCAGCACATACACCACTAAAAGGAAATTGTGGCAAATGTAGCATAAATCTCACGGGGATAAAAGTGAGATGAAAAATCCCTTACGAAAACTCGGCAGCCAAACGGCGCCACTTAAAACTTCCAAAAGGATTGATGAGAGAGAATAGGGTCTCTCATCGAATGAACATAAAAATTACAGTAGGAGTAATATAAAATAACATCCCAATCATAAGAAAGATGAGCTTAAAATAAATTACATAAAAGAGTGTACTTAAAAAGAAAGAGAGTTGTAGGATCCCTTACCTCGGGTCCGACTTGACTCGATCGTTCTTTAATCTCCTGAATAATAAAATTGAGTTAATCTCTACTTCCTTAAAAACCTTTTTCAAGTTCATTATCCCTTTTATATCACTTATTACAATGTTATAAACAATATGTAATCATTAAGTTAATAATGATTGTTTTGTCGATATTTGGTTCTTAAGTCGAAAGTGGACTTCTTACAATTACATGTTGTTCGTGGGGCCAAATGTTTATTATATCAAGAATTGTATTCATGATGTAGATATCATATATGTCATATATATCCAGTACATGCATGCATTTTATAACATTACATAATCATTTAGAGGTAAGAAATGAAATGCACCGTTCATGGAGACGGTAAGCCGTACGTACGCATGAACGCTACTTTCATTTCTATATCATACTTTAATGGAAAGAAATAATAATGATATAGAGGTATATAATAATTCCAGTATAACATCATATATAATAACATTAAATCCATCCTTTATACGTCCCACGTATGGCATTAACGAATCACATCACTTGGAGGGGGCGGTAGTCCGCACTTCCTAAAATGATGATATCGCGTATACCCATAATGGAAACCATAAAGGTATGACCAAAATGAAAAAAACAGAAGCTTAAGGAAAACATAAACATATTATATATCATATATAAAAATAGTGACATCATAATGGCCACCTTTGAAGGTGTTAAATGAGTATTGAACAATCATCGTTTCGGGAGGCAGAATTTCGCCATCCACGGAAACCGTATGTTCTTTAACCATTTGATGTAGTTGTGTGAGAGTGTAGCTCGAATAAACCTTATAAAAACATCCTAGTATATTGAAGATACTGGTGTTGTTACAAAAGAAATAAATAAAAAGAGTTTAGGGGGTTGGAGAAACAAAATAAAACAAATGAACATGAGAGAATGAATTACCTTTAAAAGTGTAACTCCTTTTGATTTGAGCCTAAAGGCTTCCTTTGAAAGGATTCTGCCCAAAGGGAATCCTCTAGGATTAGGAGAGAGATGTGGGGAGAGTAAATGGGCAGGGTTTGGCCGAGCCAAAGGCTTGAGGAGTGTGGGAAAAGAGGTAGAGGTGGGGGCCTTTTATAATAGGAGAGGAGGGGTACTTTTGGAAAGTAAGAAATATTACTTTATTTGAAAATGTGTTTCGGTTTCAAAAGGTCCCACATTGATATAATTCGTGGATAAGGTGATAAGGCTTCGAAATCCACTCATCCAATTGGTTTTGGCCATGTGTAGGTTGTAGATGTTTCATAATCTTTCCATTTTAATTAAATCGTCAAATGATGATGTCATCGCTGTATCATTATTATGTCATAAATAATTTAATTTATTTAATGTCTAAAAATTATAAAAAAATACTATGATATAGGAAAGCTTTTTATCTTTCCAATGACTATTTATAATCAAAATATGGACTTGTATAACCCCACTTAAAAATTGTTTTCGTAAAACATATTATGTTTGTGTCATTTTCACTTCAACATTAAATAAAAAGTAATTTATGTCATTTCCCAACAAAAGTGGATCCATGGGGTCCCCAAGTTGACCCATGGCTTGTCATGGTCGGCCATGACACAACCAATGAGGGTAGGACATGTTTCAAGCTCATCTTATTTTATTAAAGCATTATTTTTACCTTAAACTACACTAATTACCACTAATCGCGATTAAAAACTTAATAAGTTACTATTCACCAAAAAATTATTTTAATCTCATTGAACCACATTTTACTTCTTAATGACAACCATGTATTTCGGATTTTTGAAAATCAAAACACAATGATGGTAAAATTTCATTTAAACGGAAAATCAGTTTTTATAAGTACCACTTAGTGGTTTCACTATTCATCAAAAAAAGAAGTTTTTCAGAAAAATCCCAAAAATTCACCCTAAACTATAATTGATATTCCGAATTCAAAAATGAAGTCCGTTTTACAAAATTCAAAACATATTAGTCACATTAATTAATTTAATAATTAATTCCCGCTGTCAGCGCAAATAGCGTGTTTTCATAAAACAATAAGTATCAAAAGATTGACACTAGTTTAAGTCTGATTTCAAAGTGAAATTAATTCCAACGACCACTATTGGATTTAATGGTAAAAATATTTCCAAATTTCACTTTAAAACCAATTCAAAATATTATCTAATCATATAAATAAATTATATTAAAAAGAGGTTTTGAATTAAAACACAACATTTTACACTATTCATGAAAAAATGAACTTTATCAGAAAAATACTAAAAAATTACACAATGTAAAATTTGATGTCCCGATTCTTAATAAGAGTTTTACTTGGTCCAAAAGAATTTTTAAGAGTGAACAAAACTATATTTAATGACGGTTCACCATCAAAAGGCGATAAGTGAACCTTTAGTGAAAACTAGGGCATATATGCCTAAAATTGAATTCTTTCCGTATTTTAAGCCTCTATCCTTTATTGGATAAATGTAAAAACATTTAAAAACATATATAATCATATTTTAGTTATTTCTTTCCATTCCCGCCAATACAATGGCTACATGTTAACTACCATTTAAAATAAAATTATTTTATTATTAGAGTGCAACGTAAGATTCCCAAGAAACTCATTGTTGCGTGTTGGGTACGCCATTGAGCATAGCATCCCCTTTAAAGTCATATTAATATTTTATTCACAAATATGGACAAATATGAAATGTCATATTCTTTATTTACCTGGGGTGTTACACCACAACTACTCTCATCTCATTCACAGATTCTGAGTCGTTATGTGACTCAACAATGGAACCCTCACCTCAATCCTATATGTCCATGTCCATGGTAGGAATGAGGAACATAACCATCATTCTTATAAAATGTGAGGTCTACCGTATTCCCTCCTCCCTAGATATATACATCTAAAAAGAAAAATATTTTTCCCCATCCTAAGTCCTGGTCGTGCAGTCCTCTTTATCCTCCATTGGGTCATTTGATGATTCGAACAATGTTTTTGGAGAGTTGTTCTTGGGACCAGTATTGGAAAAACAACAAAATTATATTCCACTAATAACCACATCCATTACATATGAATCCATGGTCACAATTCCATCATACCAGGATGTGGTGGCTCAGATGATGCCTTCATTGCATGACAACAAAATATGTGGTAGTTTATCATCTCGGTCTCCCTATTATCTACCAGCTAATCTACCATCTCATCGATATACTTTAGTTACATTGTTTTTCCCTCAACCATCCATAGAAGATGAGTGGGGAAACCATGGGACATATCTTGGGTCTGAGCCAACAATCTTTTGTGAAATACATGGGGAAGATCACTTCCTTGAGATGTTTTGGCAAATCGCAACCACGAACATCAGGGTGACACCCTTCCATAAATGTTATATTCTACTGTATTATCTGATGATTCAGATACACCTTAAAGATATTGACTAGCAATGACGTATGGTAGACTTGGTTGCACCCCATATGACCCAGGGCCCTAATTCATATGTCGCCATTGGACCCTCAAGCAACATTGTGTTTAGAACTATAACAGGCTCCAAATATTTTATAAATGAGGCTTCCCCCACACTCTATTCAGGCCTATTTTTGGGTGTAGTACCATACCTTCTAATTCATTTCTATTTTCTGATAGCCTGACTTTCTAGGCGATATTTATTATATGCCTCTAGGCAGAGTCGCAGTTAACATGTACTTCCTACCAGAGGGAGAGAACAAGTTAAAGATCATTGAGAGAACATGCCACATGAGGGAGTGTCAATACTTTAGGATATATTGGGAAGGATATATCTCTAGTAATTAAATTAACTGGGTCTTCCCATACCTACTGAGTCATTAGCCCACAGCCAGAATCCCAATAAATGCAAAGAGAATCTTGGGCCGTCAGCCCCTCTGACTAGACTGGATTACTGAATAAGATGTAACATGATCTGAAAAAATCCATGTTTCACCCATAACTCATGGATCAAAATAATATGGTTGATGATCTACTTTTAGAACGTGTGATGGAGAGGTGGGTAGTCTATGGTTATCCTCAGTCGGGGAAGAAGGGGCAAGTACAACATTCCCCCGGCAAGTTTCCTTCGGGTGACCCAGACTATCCTTCCCTTATATACAGGTTGAAAGACACAACATAAGGATTGTGGGCATGATATGTGTCACCAAATACTCATGATCCACATGGTAATCCTTGGGACCCAACTCAGATTCCCCCAGCCACTCAGCAGGTCACCCCACCTAATGCTCAGTTAGTCATCATGCCAACCACTCCATAGGCCGTTGGGCCTAATTATCATGTAGAAGAACCAAAAAACACATTGGTGGTGAAGGACCCTCATAAATATAGGATTCCCCAACCAAATTATCTGATGGAGGCACTCAGTTCTCACCTTATGGCATTGGAAACTCAACAGGTGGCAATCCTGCCAGATGGAAAGTGTATCCGGGATGGGTGGACAGTATGCAAGAACCCTTGGTTTTGAAAACCTCACCTTCTCCCTCTTTAATGGGATGTGGACCCACTGAAGCATCTAGCCCACTTCATCTCAAGGTGAGAACCCATTTTGAGAACTCTAGTGCAACATTAGCCCAACAAACACCGATGTTTCATATAGACATTGGAAGGGCCTACGTTAGTCTGCTACAACCAACAACCCATCAGTTCAGTAGTCGTCTAGGAGGATTTACATAGCTAGTTTATTTACCATTTCTTCACTACCACCTAGAAGATGAGATTTCAAACCGCTTCAAGTGTAAAAATATTCTTGACAAACGTGTCTCTGATTTGTCACGAAGTGGAAAAGCCTCACATACTCCATGGATAATCTGCTGACTCCAGAGCAACTACTGACAATCTATGTGTGGAATAAAAAAACATAATTGGTCCCTTATTTCATTAATCATAATTACCTTTGGGTGTTATAGGTCATCTTTGATAAGTACAAGAATCTAGAGGAAACCTTGCAGCAGGCCATGTTGGCACATTCGTTGCCTCAAGTAATTCCTACGAGAAGATCTGTTAAGGCTGATTCTACCACTGTAGAACAAATAAAGGCCCCACATATCTAGAGTTATTAGTTGTGGAGACACCTTATTTTCCTTGAATAGGCCATCCACCAAATTAATAGCCTCTATCCCAGTAGTGGTTGCCTCAGAATCAGTAGGCACCACTTCGAAACGCACCCCCACATCATAGGAATGATAACCAAGTTCCACCACATAGACATGCTCCTCGAGTCCCTCTTCTGGGCGAAGCTCTTAGATCCCCCATCTCAGATAGAGGAAAACAAACCAAATAAATTAACTAGAATCAGTTCCCTAGTTATTTCCAATGTACCTTGGATCATTGAATTGTCTGGATTCCTAAATGATGGAGGATTGAACAAGTGGATGTCACTGATCTCCCATATTACTTCCCATATCACCAAATCCTGGGGCACACCCTCAAACAATGCTATGTTCTTAAATACTAGATTCAAGAGTAGGTTGATTACAAAAAATTCAATTTAGTCCTAGCTCTGGTAGAAGTGGCACATGTATTTTCGAAGCCAAACAATGGAAGTAATAATGAATGTGAGTGGTATTAGGTTCCTAATCTCAGGTCCAAGAATTATCATGACTGGATGGCTCATAAGGTTGTTCCCCATGACCATAGTTATATCAGTGCACATCTGAATCAACCTGAGACTTCATAAGATGTTGCATCACTCGCCTCCAGTACATCTTCTTCACCGACTCATCATACATCTTATTTGAAGAGAAATAATCCGCGACCCAAGGGAAATCAATTTCCCACAACGATTCCATTGCCATCCCATACTCTCAACGACTGAATACCTCCAAAGATATAGATTACCCTTGAATTACTGCTGTATTGGAGTATTATTAAAGAGAAGATCAATTGTTATGAATCGGTTAATACATTGGAGATGGTGAAACATTACATGATTCTTTATTACGATGATTGAAAGACGAATCCTCCCTACATCCCGAGCCATCGCCAATATCGGTGGATCCATGACTATATGGGTCGTCAGAGTGCCTCTGTTAATAATTCCAGATAGTCTATGCAAGCATCTAAAAATTGAAAGCAAGCCTAGTGTAGAGCTCAACACATGTTTCCTTTTCATGTATAGTCCTGTGTTCCACGATCACCACCATATGTGTTACATGATCTGGTAGAGCCACTCCGACTGCGCCGTGATCATCCATGCTCTGTGAAAAATTGTCCTCATTCATCTATCCCACATCTATTATTCACTCCACAAACATCGACTAGCGAGCAACAAGACATTACCAGAACCAATAAACAACCTATTCAGTTTGAAGGGCCCATCATACCCCCTTCCGGAGAATGACCTCCTGTAAGAAGAAGCTTGCTCTTGGTAAAGATGTATGAAATCCTTCAACATATTTACAACATTAATGCAAGGATCTCTATCATTGGCTCTCCGTTCCTATCATTTGAAATGTGTGAAGCCCTCATAAGATGCATAATGAATCCCCCTTCTGGTTTGAGGTGCATGTAGCAGCTGTCGAGCCCTTCAATGTTGAGGCAACCGAATATGTATAATTTCATGGAATTATCACTTTTTTCTGGAGAATATGATGTCTCTTCCATACAAAGGAACATTATCCCATTTTATATCACTAGATACTTCAATGGTGTGAGGATTTGACGATGCAATGTCGACAAAGGATCTGGTATCGACAAAAAAAACAACACAGAATCACCAAAATATTGGTCTATCCGAGGATGATCTTTGCCCATATGACAAAAGAATTCAAGGTTACATCAGGACATAACATATTTCATTTAGCAAGATCCACAAGAAGTCCTAGTCCTGTGGTATGATAGTTAACACCGAGATCATGGTTGTCACCCATGAAACTTCCTATAAGGCGTAGATGGTAAGGCCATGTCTTCACCTGTATGTGTTGTTCCATTCATCATATCACTAGTACCTTAAGTACTCCCTTAATGATAGAGTGGGCGTACACCCTGGTGATACATCTCCCTTAGCATCTTCTGATGTCATATATCTTGATGCTGATTATTACAAAAGAAATGAAAAGCATATTGAGGTTAATGAAGTTGAACATGCTACGGCTGTGACCGACCTATGGACAGACACAGATGATGCCTACATTTTTCCTATACACCGATTGGAGGCCAGAAACCCATATCTAGGGAAATCTTTTGTGGTTTCTAGAATGAGGTGGAAAAAAATACCATTTATATGGGATGTCAGATGATCCCCTCGTATTCCTACACGAATCAGTCTTGAAAGATCCCAGATCCCCTACCGCTATAAATTACCTTGATGTCTGTCCCATTGAAATGACAATACGTGATACTTGATTGTTTTTTCAGGCTGGGATAAACCAACTCAAGAGGATATAACACTATGTCATTGATATTATTATGTTTGGCCCATTGGTCCAAAAAACATTTGGAATTGGGTTGATAGCCTTCAACGCTATGGATTCAACACTACATGAGTCTCCTGATGCAGTGTATACCACCACTCAGGATAGCACAAGATTCCCATAAGGATATATCAATTCAGAGGAATCTCCTCCCACAAAGGGTCCCTCCTCCACATGTGTGGAAGAGTATTTGTAGCATTCACATGCAGAATTTGAAGAGGGTGTTTTCACCACGGTCTATTAATTGGTACAGATGAACCGCAGTTGCGAGACAGATCTAAAACCCAATTTGATTAGTGTCGTTATACCTGTCGAGGAGCAAAAACAATATATTGTATTTTAGAAGAAACATCAATAGGTGTTTTACTGGTGTTATAACTTGATGCTGGGAATATATCTTCATGTCACGGTATACCATCATGGCCTTCTAGAAAATCAACATAGGTTCAATCATTCTCTTAGGATGATGTCCCCTTCTCACAGTGATGTTGTCAAGGCCAATGATGATAAGATCATCAGATCCAATTTTCTCGAAGTCATGTACCCCAGATGTTTACCCAACACTATGCCCGTTACAAAAAAGAACAGACATATTAGTGCCTACATCATCTGTTTGGATCTCAATAGTCACTATATAAAGGATGTATTTCACCTTCCAATGATGGAATTGTAGATTGTTTCAATGGCTAGGTTCTAGGTTCACTCCATCTTGGATTGTTATTCCGATTATAAGAAAATTTGAACCCCAAGTATAAAGAGTCTTGAGAATTTAGGGATCCACAATATAATTTGTTCTTCCATGTAATACCCTTCGATCAAAATAATGTATGTTCCACCTATCATATTTCCATGCACCGTATATTTATGCTGACCCTCAACACATTTATTGAATGCTACGTGGACGATCTGGTGGTCAAATTTCACTAATGTAAGGACCATATCAAAGTCCTTGGGAACATGTTCATCTTCCTCCATTCAGACCATCAGAAGATGAACCCATTGAAGTGTTTTCGTGACTAATCCCCTAGGGCCCAAGTAGTGACTACTCCAATCCCTCCTTTCATTGGCCAGGGGTTACCGACTAGAACTAGAAAGGCATATTCCAAAAACTAGGAAGGCATTGCCTTTATTCACGTAAACTGACAAAAACCATTCTCAAAACCTGATACATGATAAATGTAAACTATATAGTAAACATGGTGTGTACAGAAAGTAAATGGGCCAGAATAAAATACCAATTAGAAAGTACAAGTAATACTAAAAAAACTATGTTGTACACCAGCCAAGGATCCTACCTAAAGGGTAGGTGCCGCTCTCGAACGGTAATCTCTGCTAAACATTTTGTCTAATGTCCACCTCCGAGAAGCCTCTAGTCCTGGTACCCTCAACCTTTATCAACGGTGTCTGTCATCTAAACAAGACACATTAAGGTGCTTGTGTAGCACGTGCAGTGGTGAGTATAACGATATTCAGTAGGGGCCTCGAGACCCCCAAAGGTCTCTCAAAATTGCACAGAGGATAAACCACAAAGAAAAATAAAAACTACATTCATGAAGCCATATGAAACTTCTACATAAGTATATTCTCATACATATTCTTATGTTACCAGGTATATCCTTATCATTCATGAGGAAATAGAAGGCCCAAATCTATAGCCAAAATCACAAATTGTCCATAAAGGAATGAATACGATGATGGTAACACAACAAAGGTATGTACCACAATGGTAACACCACACATCAGAATACAATAAAGGTAAGTACCATGAAGGTAACACCACACAGAAGAATAACACAAATATATCACCACACATAAGTGTACCACAAAGGTAAGGACTCGGCTCAAACCACATATAAATTATAAACATAAGTATAGATGATTAATTGTATAGCTAGATCATCATACTTTGTCGAGAAGCTCTGTTTTGGACCCACACCAGATCGATGAAGACCCGCACAAGATTTGAAGATTACCCACACCGGATCTAATGATGTCCCACACAGTATTTGAAGATGGCCCACACAGGATCTGTAGATGAACCACACATGATCTGTAGATGACCCACACAAGATCGGTAGATTTTTCAAGTAAATCCAGCCACATGGTTTTCACACTAAGCATGCCTGATTCTAGGAGGATCCTATTTTTACGACATTTGTCTATACTTCAACTACCATGAAGTCCCACAATGATGTATAACGAAGGTCGTTTACATCATAAGGTACCCAACACGACAAACGACGCATCAATAGTTCAATCGGTCTATATGTTATTAGCATTTATGTTATGTGGTCCCAGTTGGATTCAGGTTTGATCCAACCCGGCCATACTCCTACATTTTTTCAAATTCTTGTGGTATACCAAAAGTACCACCTCGATACATGGATTTTGGTTCCATAGATGGTTCATCAATTGGATGAATGGTTCCCATGATAGGGATTAATAGGTGTATCTAGGTCTAAATCAGCCCAGGTCCAGTCTAACCCAGATAGACCGACCTGGCCCGACCCAGCCTTGGCCGACCCGACCTAGATTTGGGTGACCGGGCATAACCCTGGTCTGGCCTGGATTGGATGGGACTTGGTCCAGCCCGAACCGGCCTGTTGGGCGATGACTGCTCAGAGCGGCCTACATCGCTCTATCTGCTAGAATGAGTGCAGTCTTCCATGCCGAGTCCCACCCTAGATGATATATGGGGGAGGTTCCCCCTTTTATTCAGAAAGGTCCAACAGACTGTTAGGCTTCACCAACTGGGCGGTTCTATGTGGTGATGCCTGTTGGAACGCGTTCCCTCTAGGCGTGACATAGTGGGATGAAAATCTGGCCAACATCCCCTCCAAGCATCCGGCTAGGTTTCAGGCGCCATTCGGGTGCCGGACACCCTTTGTGTGTGCCGCCTCATCAAACCGCGGTCATCTGGTTGTCGGCCGCCATCCGAGTGTGCCACATACTTGAACCACAAATGATTCGGTGCTGAAGGCCCTCCAGGTGCACCGCCTGCTCGAACCGTAGTCGGCCTGGTGCCAGCCACCCACTAGGTAACATACCGCGGCTAAGCAGCTGCTTCCTCCTCATCTACTGGAGGTGCGGAAGCACACCGCCCTGCCTTCATGCGGCCAGCCAGCGTGCCGACATACATCTTCTGCCGCTGCGGCCGACAGGCTACGACCTCCTCTAGAGGTATGGTTGTGCCACTGCCATCTTCGCAGCTGGCCAGTGTTCCCACCTCAGTGTTGTTTCCTTTCGGCATCGATCACATGCGATGTGGTTGGGTTCCACTCAACCCGTCACTCCAACCGTTAAGAACACATCAATATGGGAGTACTGGAGGAGTTGGGATATGTTAATTTATCCCACACCCTCCGTGTAATATCAATAGAAGGTGGTTAAATGTTAGAAAAAAATGATTCATCATAATGAAAATAATGATAAATTACATACCGCATTATTTCATTGGAGTTGGAATGAGGAAGAAGATGATGACACCAACGTTCATTGCCCCTGCCACATGCTCCCAATACAAGCTAGTGTGACATCCACTTTAGAAGTTCATTCTTCATTGGAGGAGGATATTAGTTGGATGATTTTCTTCAACAGTATCTCTCAATTCTCCGCTTTTCCAACGATCATGCACCATGAGAGGTGAGGAGCCAACTTAATAAAGTTCAAGAACTAATTAAAAGATTAATTAATATTGGTACATCATTTAGGGAAAACCATGAGTTACAAGGATTCAATGTAAGGTGGTCCCCACAAATTTTTAAATTAGAGGATTAAATAAAAATAATAATGTTATATATTTTATTTTTATTTTCAATTCCCCCATGATAATCTAAAAAAGTAACTTCCACGCTTGACCTACTACGGTAGAGGTGATGGTATCCTTAATTTAATATTGGTGGTGTGAGATCAATGGTGTCCTCAGATATCAATTTTGGGCACCAGTTCATATCATACAAAACGACTCTCACGCATTTACTGAATGTACCCGAAAAAAATTCATAAATTCATTCCGGGCACACCGGGCCTCGGAATAATTAACAGTCAAATTTTATGGACTCAAAAAAATTTCAAATAATTATAAATAATTAAATGGAAAATTCTAGGTCTTCACATTCTCCACACCACAGGGCGTTGAATTCTAGAAAGCCACAACACGAACTAAAGAAACATATGTGGGTACTGAGCATGAATCTCAGCCTCCTGCTCCCATGTGCTCTCTTATAGGTTCATGTGTTTCCAAAAAACACGCACTGAGGTTATTCACCTTCCAAAAAGGAAATACTATTGTTTATCATCAATCTCCACTAGAACCTTTGATAATGTCACCCCATCGTCAATGTCTAGATCTCCCTAGTCGTTGATGTATGAAATATTATGTCTGAACCTTCTCAGGTGGGATACATGGAAAATGCCATGCACCAGGTGCAATGAAGGTGGAAGAGATAAGTGGTAAGAAGCATCACCAACTCTACTGAGTACCTGAATGGTTCTGATGAACCTCAATGATAACATGCCTCCCCGACAAAATCTCTACAAACCTCATCAAGGTGTGACCCATAGAAAGACATGGAAACCATCCTTGAACTCAAGAGGTCATCATCCCCTATCAACATCATAATTATACCTATTATATATAGTCATCCTCAGCTCCTGGATAACATAAACCTTCTTCGTTGAAGCTCATACCATCTTCGGTCTCATGAGTGTTGACTCCCTGGGGTCATTCTAGCATAGAGATGATTTGAAAAGTTAGATATACAATTCATCAAATGGGTCCATACCAATGGTTGAGTGATATATGTTTTTGTACGCGGACTACACCCAGGGAAAGTGATCCCCTCGATTGTGACCGAAATCAAGGGTGTAAAAACGAGACATTTCCTTGAGGATATGTATGTTATGCTAAGTCATACCAACTGTCTGAGGGTGGATTTCGGTGCTTAATCGAAGCTGATTCCTAAATGTATCCTAAAAACACTTCCATAGCAGAGATTTAAAGCACTCATCATGATTATTGACAATCATAGATGGAACCCCATAATGATTCACAATTTTATGCATGTAGCGGCGCCCAAGACCTCTGTTGAACCCTTATCTATGATAGGTAGGATGTGGGCAAACATGGTGAGTTGGTCGAGGATCCCCCAAATGGAATCATGACCCCAGGACGTGTGTGGATGTTCTATCACAAAGCCCATGGAAATTCCATACCACATCTATTCTGGATCCTATAGTTTCTGAACTAATCCTACTGGAACATGATTCTCAACCTTCACTTGCTGACAAGTGAGACACCGAGAGAAAAACATTGCTACTACTTTCTCCATTCTTGGCCACCAGTACTATCACTGAAGTTCATGGAATATAATTTAAATTCTTGAATGTATCACTAGTGGGGACGTATGTATCTCCCTCAAAAATTCCTTCCATAGCACCACTGGTACCATAGAACATGCTTTGATGAAGATGGTGTGCTCCCCACCTTCAGAAAATCTATCAAGTTCTTGTCTGGTGGATATCTGAGCATGTTGAGCCTCACAGTCAGTATCCCCAAGCTTCCCCTCCCTGACTAACTGCTAGAGTGGGGGAGTGACTATCAGAGACTGAAGACAAGCTGCTTCATCTCGATCCACATATGATATCCAATAACTGGCTAGATGCTTTCCCACCTCACTCATCAATTTTTTACCATATATCCTTCTGAGTGCATCTCCAACTATAATCCATTTTCTAGATGTGTAGACTAACTCGATGTCAATATCAAAGAGGAACTCAATCCAAAACTGTTTTCTCATGTTCAGGTCTGTTTGAGATAAGATATAGATGATACTATTATGATAATATTAGAATATAAGAAGTTATCCCATCAGGTAATGTTGCCACATATTCAAGAAATATACAACTGTTGATAAATTAAGGTCATGGGTAGTGTAGTTTTTCCCATGTTTTCTCAGATGTTGAGAACCATACATGACCACTGCACGCTCTTGAATCAGGAAACATCCATGGCCAATCTCTAATGTGTAACAATAGACTACTTACCATAATACCTCTTCTAGTAACCTCCATATAGGGGTACTCATCAATATCTTCCCCAGCTCTGAAAACTCTAATGGAATCTATTCTAACACACGAAGGTTTTCCCATTCATCCTCAACACGGATAAGAGTGTCACAACTATAGAAAAGTCAGGCAGAATCCTCCAGTAGTAACTACCCAGACCTAGGAAACACTGCACCACTGTCACTCTCCTAGGTGGCTCCCAAGAAAGCAGTACATTAATCATGGTTAGATCAGCTGCATCTCAAACCACTGAGATAATGTGTCCTATGAATTGTACCTCTCAGATCAATAACTGGGTCTTCGAGAGCTTAACATAAAGATGGTGCTCTCAGATTGTGTCCACAACTATCTGCAAATGATAGGCATGCTCCACCTATGATACGTATATAAGGATTAAATCAACGAAGAATAACACAATGTGATCAAGGTATGTTTGTAAGATTCTGTTCATGAGACCCATGAACACTTTTTGGGCATTGGTTACACTAAATGGAATAAACAAGAACTCATAATTTCCATACAATTAACTAAAGGTCGGGTTCTACATGTCCTCATCTCATTCCGTGAGCTAGTTATAGACTGATCTGAGCCTATATTTGAAAACCACCATGCTCCCTTCATTTGATCCAAAAGATCATCAATCCCCAGTAGTGGATACTTTCTTTTCTTGTTCATGTTGTTCAGGTGCCTATAGTCCACACAGATTCTCAAACTCCCATCCTCCTTCTTGGCGAACAAAATCTTGGTTGCCCAAGGAGAAACACTAGTCCTAATGAACCCCTTTCTCTAAAACTCCTCCAGCTGTACTCACTTCTCTCAAAGTGGTATGGGAGTCATCCGATATTCGGGTGTAGATATTAAGGCCATCCAATGGTACATCATCAGGGAAAAAATTATCATACGGGTCAACCACTATAGGATATCTTGGACTCTCATGATCTATAGTTCTGAGGGTAAGGCTCGCCAAATGAGGTGTAATCGGATGCACCCCCATCTGAATAAGTCAATCATGTGCTGCATAGGTTCCCTTCTCACCGGTGAAGGAATACCTTGTCCCATCCAGGCATACACACCACACATTGTGGCTATTACAGTCAATCTAAGAATGGAATGTGGATAACAAGTCCATACCCATGATGACATCATAAGGGAATGATGCCGCTACAATAAGATCCCAGCCGAATTTATTTTCTACAATATTAGGCTCAAACTGTCATAATTAGTGTATAATCATTGAATTCACTCTCATAGATTTCTCTATATTAATTAATCATTCCAACAACTCCACATGAATCTCTGAGCTCCGAACGAGAGTCGTTGTAATAAAATAATGACTAGAACTTTTGTCTATAAGTACATCAGCTAAAGTAGAGTAGACATAGATCGTACCTCAATTCATCTCATGAGTGCTGTGGTGATAATCCTCGGCTTCATGGTGCTGAGCTCGTCCCTGTCCACCTGCTCCCTATAGTCGGGGTGGACCACCTAGAGGTGGTGCCAGTAGAACCTCAAAACACTGACAACCACCTACTAGATGACCAACTCATCTGACATGTTTGGCTCATGCATATAAACCTCCTCGATCGAATCTTCACTTCTTCCCAGGATATACATCGATCGTCTGTTGGTAGTCGGTAAAATGAGTCAGGCTGTAGTGAACCATGTCAACATGCCCACCACCTAAGTAACATTGTCTACTCCTTTCCTACCCAGCTCTGTCCCATGAGCCCCACACAACTGACCATATATCCTTTGGTTGTACACATATTGGTCTGGTCCTCTTGGACCACTTTGTAATATGTCTGCTACCAGCTACAGATGACTCTTCTACATAACATCAGGGGGTGGGTCTCACTGTCGATGGCTGCTCAGCACAAAAACTCTCCACCAAGAGTGCTCTCTCTAAAACCCGTGACTCCATCCGGATGCTGAGAGCAATCATCAAAACAATAATATCTTGTCTATAACCCTGCGTAATGTTCTAGGCCCCAAACAAATGGCCTCACACCATTTCATTGGAGTAGCGTGAGAGGTTATGAATCTCATTGAATACTGAGCCACGGTCATGTGGCCCTGCTGTAATTGGAGAAGCTCTTATATACACACAGAGCATAATGTCACTGGAATGAACTCTACCCCTATAAACGCACTTAAAGTCTTCCTAGATGAGAGTGACCTCATTATGAACCTAGAGAATCATGCTCCTCCATCTTGCAGCTGCTTCTTGAAGAAGACAGGTTCCAAGGATCAACATGGGATCAGCTGGTGTCCATAATAGTCGAAAAACAGTAACCACATCCTCCAGCTAGTCCTCAGCCACCTATTGATTAGTCACTCCCCTATACCTCGGTGGCCTCTAGTACTAGAACCCATGAAACATGCTCAATTATTGTTTACCCTCTACAGATCGGGCTAGTGGAATCATTTTTCGAATGGGTAGTTAGGTTGTTGGTACACCACCTGATGGTACAACTGCCAAAAGGGGGCCCTGCACCGAATCCTCGTCGCTCTGTGGGATGTCAACGCATACTCTTCCTAGATCTCTAGATGGCCTTATGCATGGAGGCATACTGAAAAGAAACATGTGTTCTATTATCATTATGTTATACCTGGTGAGCTGACTAAAATAAATAACCAATAATACTTTTCCAAAACACACACACAGTTAGTGTTTTTTTCACTATGTAGAAAATCAGAAGTCAGGGTCCTGGGGAAAGGATACATCAGCTGCAGCAGAAACACTGGATTCCCCAAATTGGAAAAAAAAAATTCAAACATAACACTATTTCCACACATAAAAGAGTAGTTTCAGAGTTTTTCATTTGAACCAAACTCCTTTGATAACAATTTGTCACGACCCATCCCCGGGCCCATGTCGTCACTAACCAAAGCCCGCCTTCCATAGGCCAGGGGAAACAGACTAGCACCGGAAAATCATATCCCTAATATCAGGATGACATTGCCTTTAAACCTATAAAATTACACAAACCATGCACACAACAAGATAAAAGCACAATGTAAACTATATAGTAAATGGTGTGTGTACAACACGTAAAGGGGCCAAAATACATTCCCAACTCAAATGTAAATGTAAAACTGAACATATCTCCTGTTGTCACCTTACAAAGATCCTACATAAAGTGTAGGTACCAATATTGAATGTACTTTTCTAAGGATCAACTCGTCTAATGTCCAACTCTGAGTTGCCTCTAGTCTTGCTACACTTGACCTCGATCAGTGTTTTCTGTTGTCTGCACAAGACATTGCAAGGTGTGGCCATAGCTCGTGCAGGGTTGAGTATAATGATACTCAGCAGGGTCACCGAGCCCCCTGTAGGTCTCTTAGTATTCCACAGTTGATAAACCATAATGCTAGATTAAAAATACAATCTCTATACAATAATAAACTTCTAGTTATGTATATTCCCGTACATATAATTAAGTAACCATGTATACCCATCTCATTTGTGAGGAAACACAAGGCCTAACTCTTTACCCAAAATCACAACTGTTCCATGAAGGAATGAATACCATGAAGGTAATGCCACAAAGGTATTTAAAACAAAGATAACACCACACTAATGATTACCCCAAAGTTATGTACCACGTAGGTAACACCACATAAAAGAATACCAAAAATGTATCACCACACTGAAGTGTACAAAAAAGGTACGGACTTAGCACACACAAGGTGTAACTTAAGAATGGAATTAGAGATGATTGGTTTTATAGCTAGATCATCTTACTTAATCAAGATGATATACTTTTGACCCACACAGGATCGAAGATAACCCACAAATGATCCGAAATGACCCACACAGGATCTGAAGATGACCCAAACAAGATCTAAAGATGACACAAACATGATCTTTAGATGATCCACACTGGATTTGTTGATGAACCACAAAGGATCGGTAGATTTTTCAAGTACAACCGGGACCAAGGTTTCCGCACTAAGAACACCTGATTCCAGGAGGATCTGTTCCTCAAGAAATAAGTCTATACTTAAACTATCACTAGGTCCCACAAAGAATTATCATGATGGTCCGTTACGTAATAAGGTACCCGACACGACAGATGAAACATCAATAGGATGACAGATCTGTATGTTATTAGCATTTCCATTCTGATGGCACAGTTGGATTCGGGTTCGATCCAATGCAGTCATAATCCAACTATATCTAACAATATAGAGGATTATATCAAAAGGACAATCCTAATAAAATTATCCGGTCACCACAGACGGTTCATCTATGGGACTCCCAGTTCTCAAGATATTTCCAAAAAGGCATATCTTTGTCCATATGGGCCTTGGTCTGGTCCGTCCTGCTCAGACCGACCCTGCCTGACTGAGGTCCGGCCCGCAATACAAGTGGCCTAACCCGGCCTACTCAGTGTAGGTTTCTCGGAGTGTCCCACAAGGTGTGGTCTGTTGGGATCAGCCGCATGGCTGGGTGTGGTCTTCCATGTCAGGGCCCGCCCTAGCCACTACATGGGGGGAGGAACTCCCCATATTTTGAATTGCTCAAAAGACCGATCAACTTTTCCATCCTGATGATGCTCTGTGGTGATACCTAATAGCATGTGGGAACCACCGGAGTGGTCTTGCTTGGCATGACACGGCAGGTCAGAAGTCCGGCTGGCTTCCCCTCCCAGTGGTGCTAGCGTGCGTCACTTCCTCTGTGGCCAACAAGATACCAGCCGCCCTTCGGGTGATGGACACCCTCCAGGTGTTCCACCAACATAAACCACTATCTACCAGGGTCTGGCTGCCCTCTGGGTGTGGCGCCTACTCGAACAGCAGTCAGCTGGGTGTCGGCCGCCATCCGAGTGCACCACCGCGACTAAGCAGCCACGACCTCCCCGTCTACCAGCGGTGAGGATGCACGCCGACTTGCCACCCCATGGACAACTAGAATGTCGGCCCCCACCTAGTCCCCTGCTGGTATCAATAGCCGATAATGTGGTTTCATTCCACTCAACTCATCGGTCCACCGGCAAAGAACACGTCAATAAGTGAGTAATGAAGGAGTCAGGCTTTGATCATTTATCCTACACCCTCCACGTTAAATCAATAGTAGATAGTTTAAGGTTTGAAAAAAAGATTCATCATGAACAATAGAATAAACAATTCCCTACCTCATTCATTCGTTGGAGTGGGTGTGAGGAAGAGGATGAAGAAACTGACCTTCGTCGCTCTATAACACACTACCAATCCGCGATTGTGCGTCATCCACATCAGAGATTTATTCATTGTTGGAGGAGGTTCTTCATTGGAGGATTCTCATCCAAAGGTTTTCTTAATTATCCTCTTTCCTAATGATCCCCCACCATGAGAGGCAAGGAGCCAACATAATTAAATTCAAAAATAATTATATGATTAATTAATGTGGTCACATCAATTGGGGAAATCCAAAAGTTACATGGTTTCATTGTCGGGTGGTCCCCACCAAATTTAAAATGATAGGTTTCAAGAAAAATAAAATTAATGTTATTTATTTTAGTTTTTTTCAATTCAATCATGATTATCCAAGAAACTAACATTTCCATCTTCAACCTACTATGGTTGAGGTGAAGGTATTCTTATTCGAATATTGGTCTTGTGAGTTCAACGATGTCCTCAGATATCAACTTCTGGGAACCGTTATAATGTTACAAAATTCCAATGACACATTTAATGAACGTACTCGAAAAAGATTCAGAAATTCATTCTGGGAACACCGGACCATGGAATCACGCGCTGTCAATTTTCACAGACCCATAATAATTTTATATAAATAAAACAATACATGGAAAATTCCAGGTGTTCACAGGTGTGCCTTTGGGTTCACCTTGTAATGTTTTCACAGCATCATTGTCAGATATAGAGGCATCGTTATCGACTCGAACAAGATTATAATCATCATTAAGATGCCTCCTCAGAGGAAAATTCAAGAGATGTGAGGATTTCAAGGCCACATTGTCTACATACGATGATTCATCACGAATCTACCCTGAAAGAGTAACCCATTTTCTCAGATCATGATGAAAGGAAACCACTATTAGTGGGATGAGGAATGCTAGAATGCTTTTGAAGAAATAATGATGTACCCATAGAAGCCTCTGGTCCAGATGCCTCTTATTTCCAGAAAGTAGTTGGTTCTTAATGTGATCCCCTTGAATCAATCTATCGGTACCAATCATGCCAAGAAGCATACTGGGGGAACTGAGAATAGTCTATACTATCCTAGTCACATGCTACTTTATATGAAGACCAAATACTCCCCAATCTATAATAGAATCCAGAGTGGATCTGCTGATGTACATCCTAAACTGCCCCTTATTGACATGTGATCTAGCTCAATTGGAAGTAATCTTCTAAGACATGTCCCTAGATCTTTATTTTCATAATGATGCAATCCTATGGGTAGTCCAAGCCATTTTTTTTAGAAAATTAACTTTTATGGTGATTCCCAAAGTCTTATCGGCAGAAGAATAAATGAACCTAAACTCAACAGAGTGGGTCTGGCTCTCACCTCCATCACTCCAGCACAATATTTTCTTCTATATTAATTCTTGTTGTCAGAAGGCTTCACCAACAATGAGGTAGAGTAGCATTCCCTAATTACAATCCTTGAGCTTTCCATGAGATTGATGTTCCCCCTTTCATTTTAATGGGGACTCCTAAATAGTTATGTAATAGTTGAAAAGTGGCTATGATTTTAGGAATATAGAGCTCGTACCACGGTTGGAACACTCCCTCCAAGTTATGGCCCAGTTCTAGTCTTGGCCTAAAGTTACTCATGTCACTTGGTCCTCATACACTCGATCTGATGCATTGGATAGCATAGTTACATCCCTTGCCGATCCTGATGAGGATAATTTGATCATCCATGTGGCACACTAAATATTCATGGACGTGTAACACCAAACGACGAGGATAGCTCACAGGTTAGCCATATTATAACTAGTGCCTCCACGTCAGGATCCTTTGGTCCCCTTGACACAATGTTGGATGTGACTCATCACTAGAGGATCCCCTTTATCGAATACCTCCAGTATGACAATATCCCAAAATATCGAGCCGATGGTGAGTGAATCTGATTTCTCACATTTCATTTTACACGCTGGAGTGGTCCTAGTCATGAGCATATCCTCTACAAACATGGTTTTTATGGGGTTTTCCACTTTGGAATTAAAGGAGATGAGATTTCTCAGGTCATGCTGAAGGTTCTACGGGGCTTATGAGACAATGTTGAAAATATCTCACCAGATCCAATGATTGGGATATTTTTTCCCTCCATGATCCATTACAATATTGTGTTTTCCAAAAGGATCCATGTTTGCCAAATCCATGCTATCGTTTTTTCATCATCCTCGAGAGAAACTCCACACTACCATGTACTCTTGGCCCTTTATGGTCTAGGGGCTTGACATCAAGAGACCACATCAACCAGTGACAGATCACCTCTGTGGGTTCATCCTAACTACTATAAATTTATTTCCTTGTGGGAAGAGTTAGTTCATCTTAAGGAAGTCATGGCATGTTCTATTGTTAAATTTTTGAGCTCTAATATCATCTACTAATTCAATGTCCCTATGGCCATAATCATAGATAACTGAACCAACATCCGGGTAGTTGAACTAGTGAAATTATTCTCAATGTACAATATCTTTTCTATCCATACATCCCACTATCATGTGTAAGAAAATGTGAAGATCGAGGCATTGAAAAAAACAATGTCTAATTTCCTGCAAGAAATGGTTTTCCAGAATAAGAAAATTTGGTTGGAAAAACTCCCCAATGACCTCGAGGATTATTGGATGAAGAATCTCAATTCCACCTAGGTGGCCCCATAATCCATAGTGTAGATAATTAATGTCTTTTTCCCATCGAGATCTAATTTCCTTAATTTCACCTACTTTTCAATGATCAGAAAGCACCAAATAATGTAGGTGAAAACTATCTAGATGAATTGTAAGCGCTCGATGTAAATAGGCTTCATGCCATGCACAATCATGAAAGGCATCAGAATAAGATAGATAGAGATTTCAATAGGATGCTTCACCTCCACTCATTATTGCAATCTGACGTGATGTAGGTCCTAAGAACACAAATGCTAACTAGATTGAAACCACCCATGTTGGAGCCCAAATGTGAAGGACCATACATCATTAATAAGGTTTACCACAATGGAACATACACCTTGGTTACCCTGGATGGTGAGAATATTACAACTTCCACCTATGTAAAATTCCACAATCAATACTTTGTGTAAGATAAGATCCAACATGACCATAAATGGCTCTGTCCTTCAGGAAATTATACTAATTTTCCATCCCACATGATGATAAACTGAAATATATTCTGATATCAATGTCCATAAATTAATATCTAAATGGTACATCATGACCTTAAACACTTCTGTCTAGGCCCCATGACATTAAAATATGGGATTCATCTGAAAATAGTCAACATTCAACATGCAAGAAGTTAAACTATGAGAGGAATATATACTGTTCTAGTCTAATATCATCAACCTTAAACTAAGATCTCCCCACCACCATTGTCTTCAATGAAATTAATCATCATCCCCCAGAACTACATATGGATAGATTTCCATCCTCATGGGATATGTAGGAATGCTCAGACGCTTCATCATAGAGTCCATCCCCAAAATTTGTCTCATTAACTACCCCATAAATATAGTTATCATGGAGAATCCAACATGGTGTATTGTAGACATCCTTAGCCCCTCTCATGATGGGATTATGATGATCTCACCATGTGCCCCTCCTCTTTCTTCTAACATCCCAAGTCCTCACCACATGACGTTATGAAAAATGGCCCTTTCATCACTTCGTATGGATTGATTCCCATCCTTATGGGATACGTAAGAATTCCTAGACATATTGTCAGTAGGCCCAACCCCCTCTTTCATGATCTCCCCTTGGGTCAAAACACTTGGTGTGGTGTGGGCGTTATCCCTCATTTATATCATGTTTAGCATGACTCTAGCATGTATCCCTCTCTCTAATGATATACACCTCTTCCATTATCATTCATGATGATAAACTACACAGGAATGTTCACATTTCACACATCCCCTTTATATATGTCTTCATAATATTTCAAATCTAATGGACCCTCAAATGGAATGGATTCTAGTCCCTAGTTCTCTCATTCCATTTCGGGCCATCATCCTCGAGTATCATGAATGAAAAATCGATACCACCCCATGTAGTGAATATGGTCTACAATCGACACAAATTGTTTGTTCCCCTTTCTGGTCACCCAATGAGGATGATGTGATTTTAACACTGTCAAAAGATATCCCTAATCATTGTCACCAGCCTTATATGTCCCCAATATTGGCTATTGTGATTCATGTTTTCCTACTATCCATTCAAACATCAGTCCACCTTGAGCATGAGTGTTAGTCTGCTCGGGACTGAACCTACCTAATCCATTCCTCCCAATTGTTGTGCCACTATATTTTTGGGGAGATCATTACCCTATTCCTTGTTTCCCACAACAATCATTGCTCACATGGAATTTGGATCTTCAGTAAGGCAATACCCTAATAATGGTTCATGTATTTTTGGTTCGCTGGGACTTCCCATCTCAGGTCCCTTGAACTTTTCTCCCCCTTTCCCAATTTCTCATTTAGGATTTTGTAGCGTGTTATGGACGTCTTTTTTATACAATTCAAGCTATTTTAACCATGATACTGATATCCCCATGAGACAACCCTCCATCATCTAGCATCCTTACCATAAGTTGTTAAACTGCACTGGCCTCATCATGCTTCGTAAGCCTCATCAATTTGGTCTCCATCATCATTCACATTCAAAAGACCATTGAATCACATGGATGCTAGGCCCTTGGGCTCTCATACCATTTTGGGCCAAAGTCCTCGATTATCTTGGATGATAATGTCAAACATTCTCATGTATCGAATGTTGTCAATAGTCGACTCACTATTTCTTGCCCCGACATTTTTTGTCAAACTATATAAAAACTCGGTTGAGAACAAGGTCATCAGTTATCCTCTATAATTATTGATGTTATGTGGTCTCCAACATAACATGAATTATTAATCACCCATTCCACCCATCATTCCTTTTCACATGACATTAAATTGGGAAATTACGGTTCGAGATCTATGACCATAAACTAAGATCTACAACATCCTCACCACATGACGTTAAATTGAACCACATATCCTAGAACTATGTATGGAATGATTCATTTCCTCAAGGGATACATAGGAAAACTCAGACGTCTTGTCTTCAGGTCCATCACGGGTTCATCTTCTCTTTCTCTCAGCCACCTGGTCCGAATTCTCTCTGGTAATTTTCAATGGTATGGAATATGTGGGATTATGTACTCATTGACAACAGGTTACTCTCCATGTTGTACACATTCCTTATTGAGATACCATGATCCAATAAGTTTCCTCAACGCATGATGTAAAACTATATAGCATCCTTTAGAACTATGTGTTGCTTGATTACTATCATTATGGGATATGTAGTATCTTCTAGATATTAAGAATTCGGGTCCAACACTATTTCATAGAAACCACATTATCTTCCGGGGCCCCTGGATGATGTTCTTTTAAAAGAGGGGCATGTGGTGTGGTAATGGAATATTTATTCATTCACATTGGGTATTTATAAACCACAAAACATACATATTTCTATTCACTGTTCTGCATACCCTTGTTGAACACTCATCTTTTCGAGTCAGCTTCTCTTGAAATGTGACCCTTATCCCTTTTTGGTAGTTGACAAATATGCCCAGGAGCACTCTGGTTCTGCCTCTAGAGTGTTGGATTCTACATGGACATGTTATCCCCCATGATCATTATTTATGTTCCCCATCATTTGGGACATGATCTTCTTTCACTCCCAAAAGGACACCTAAATTGAATGGATTCTAGGCCCTAGGGATCTCCAAAAATTTCAGTAAAACATCCTATAGGATCTCAAATGACCAATTGATATGTGTCCCCCATTTTTAATATGGCATGTGGTCAACGATCATTAGTTGTTCCTATTTCAGGAGACTTGATATGAGAAATGTGTTTCGAACATGGTCAACAGTGATCCTCCATCATTATGCCAACCCTATCAAGCCCTAAATTTCGGTTTCATGAATCACATCATTTTCCACATCATCAAGTCCAAGTGGAATTTTGACCCTCATGGTACTCTCTCTCAGTGCACATATGCAGGTTAGTAAAAAATTTCCCTGGTGAGGTATCATTTGGTGCTCCACACCAATTTCACCATTGCATTTATTCTATGTGTCTCAACATAAATCTCCACCCATATTTCCCATAATGACCTTAGCTCTCATGGGCTACCAAATTTTTTCATGATTTTCACCCATTTGGAAGAGTCTTTCCTCTATATGGTCCGAGCTCTGGGGCCATAAAACAATGATCTCACTGCATCCTTTCCACAAGGTGTAAAACATCACATTACTCCTAGAACTATGTATACCTTAATTCCCATCCACATGGGATACATAGGAATTCCTGATAATTTCATCTTCGGGTCCGGCGTAGTTTTTACAAATTGCATTTTTTTTTGCCCGTTCGACACTTACATTAATAGGGTTTCAATTTGTTTTTGGGGATTATATCCCCATTTATAACAGGATTGAATTAGAATCACAATGTACTCACCTCGTAGGAGTTACTCTCTCCTACCTCTTGTCCTGTATGATGTTAAACTGTACCCTCATAACTACGTATGGCTTGATTCCCATCCACATATAATACGTAGGAGCACTTTGAAATCTTTTCTTTGAGTTCAACCCTATATTCAATGATCTTTTCTGGCTCCTCTCCATGATGATTCATCTCGTAAATTGCATGTGGTGTGGTGTGGACCTCATACTCATTCACGGTGAGTACAATCTGTCACTCCATTAATTTTCCCCTCTAAAAACATGATTCTTCTATTTTTTGAGCCATATGAATTTGAACTATGCTTCCTAGTCCCACACAACTATAAACTATTCAATCATTACTATAATAAATTTAAATGAATGTGTTTTTCTTATCATAATACAATAAAAAATACATTATCAACATGCTTGCATGATGAAAACAACATCACATTGTGATTTCCCCACTTGAGGGGACATCATGTTTGGAAATAGTCATCCACCATAAAATTTTTCAAGGAATACATGTGGATTGATTTTTATAGAGAATCCATGATTCTCGATCCTAGGTTTATCACTTCACAAAAATATATACATCCATCAAAAATGTAAAAGAATATCTATTAAAGATCACTTATTTTTTTTGTGGGCCAGAAACACATGACAATATTTTCCTTCGCAGTGGTACCCTACCATGACACTTTTAGAAGTACGGATGACATGATCCCCATCATAATTGGGTGTGTAGGGACTCCCGAACACCTGACATTGGGCCTTGACTAACATTAAATTTCTGCCCCGTTAACTAAAACCTCCCGAGGGACCTCATGGGGTGATATGGACTCTTATTATCCTCATTCACATCAGGTCTTTCAATTTCTGCACCACGTATCTCCCTTCATCATTTCTATCTATGGTTTGAGATCTGTGACCAAAAACTAAGATCCCATTTGAGAAATACGCATTGGGTGTAGCTACATCACCCGCATCACAAAATCCATTAATCCATGCCAATCTTAATGATCCATTATACGATCTTACATTAGGTGCATTCGACCCAATGATCATTGCCCTTGTAAAGGGATTCAATCTCAACTATTTGACGTGTCATTTTAGGAGTCTCAAATGTGTTGTGTCCAAGATCTCAATGTGTAATGTTTTCACATGGACATTCCCTCATTACATGTCGACACTTCATGAGCACTTTATTTGGATCTCCATCCTCTCCCACATCTGAAGGTACTCCCTCAATGGCCTAGTCTCATTCCACATTGTCACGCATACCATATTGGGCTGATGCCCTAAAAGACCCCAACCAATATTTTATATAGGTCTTGTGATTCAAACATGGTCAGTAGACAAACCTGATTTGTATGTTCCCATTCCAGGCTAATTCAAAATGGATACAGTGTTTTGAACATGGTTAGCAGTTATCCTCAATCGTCACGCCACAATCATTGTGATCCAGACATCAGCCATCATGAGTCACATCTTTCCACTACCTTATGTTTATGTTTAATCCCAACAAACTCATTTTAACTCCCATGCTCATGTATGTGTGTTATGTAGGCATGGAAATATTTAAAGAATTTCACTCACCTAGTTTCCCATCACTCCTAATGTGTTCCTTCCTATACTAGGGAAATCCCATCAGTTTGTGATGATTCCATCATTGAGAATGACTCACATGGGATTCGTAGTATGGGTGGGTTGTGTACTTTTGAAGCTATATCACATAGGATTTTTGTCACACATGAAGTTAAAAAGTGATCCCATAATTATGTCTTCCTTGATTCTCTTAATTATGGAATACATATGAACACCCATCCACTTTACCTCTCACCTAAACTATCATTTAGTTTTGGTCCCATGACATGAAAAACATCTTCCAGGGATACGTGGTGTGGTGATGACTCCTTATGTCCACATTCATGTCAGGTTTATAGCTACAACATCACACACTGAATTTTGGGATCACCACTTTTAATCCACATCCTACTATATGTCATTAAAGTACACGAGTCCACAGGTCCTCGACACATGACATTAAAATACTATTCTACCCTATAAATTTTTTGGATTCCCCGTGTTATTTATGGGACACATTAACTACCACTCTACGGGGATCCCCCTACCAGTGTTGGTCTCATACCATTTTGTACTGAAGGACTACATTTGGTTTGATTACCATTATCATGGGATACATTGCGATATCCATGAAATTCTCTTTGGGCCCCTCCCTTGGGCCTATAATATATGTGGACCTTCCCCACAAAAACAATTTAAACTACTTGTTTATCATCCATATGGGTATGACGTAAAACTATAGATCATTCTAGGTCCGAACCAGAGAGGTCCTATTTAGAATAATGATTGATAGTAGATCATACTAATTCATCCAAACAATGAGTTTTTACCACATTGGCGTAATTTAATGTTTGTTGGAATCCAATCGAGAAACCCATCACTCACCCCATCATTCTTCACAAGCCCTTTATTGGAACCTCGTCCTCTTTCATGTCTAAAGGAACCCCCTAACATTATGGATCATCATCCTATTTCTCGCAAACTGTCTTGGGCTAACGTTCTGGAAGACAAATGGACGTCATTTCGATTCAGACCCTTTGTTTTGAACATGGTCAGCGATCGACACTCATTTTCTATCCCCAGTTCAGGCTAAAAAAATCGGGATACTATGTTTTCAACAAATTCAATAGTTATACTTAATTGTCATGTCATCCCTACCGTGTTCTTAATTTTGCGTATCATGATTCTCATCTTCCTCTCCCCTCTATTCATATTGATTCTAACACCCTCAGTGTTACCCCATAGATGCAGTAGATGACATTTGGAAGAAAATAATTTGACTATTCTATGAGATTCACTCTCCAGTCCGGAATCCATATTTCTTCTCGAAAATCCGGATTGGGTCTCCAATCCATGGATAACTGAAGAATTATTGGAACATTCATATTCGGATGGAATAAAGTTGTGCTCATTCCTTGTTTCTCATGTCGGGTAGACCCACGTGAGCTCAGGGATTGATCAGTAGATATCTCTTCAAATGTGATGGAAAATAAGTAAACCAAAACAAATAATGGAACTCATGCATGCAGCCAGCATAAACAGTCAAAACCAAAAAATACGTTATGTTTTCATGCATTCTTGAAACAAAGGATTGCCCCATCCATGGATGGGTTAAACTCATCTGTAAAGTGTTCTGGATCTTGAACTCTCTAGATTATGGCATACAAGTTCCATTGTCTCTTATTTATCTCATGATCCTCCTCGGCGACGATGGGGTGTAGTTCATCAGGCGTGACCTGGGACCGCTTCTAGTAAGCTCATATATTGTTCACCAACTCAGAGGAGTGCTTCATTCATTCTTCAAACACTACTATCCAGAACATTATCCATGATTCGATCTCTGATTGTGCATCTGGGAATGTTTAGTACTCTTTCACTCATGCTCACAGCTGTTGAATATCACTTTTGGCCTCCTACAGCCTCTTGACATTCACAAATTTTCTCCTTTGCTAGCCCACACTATGGCCAAGATCATGCTCCAAAATCTTATATTCTGTAAACTCTTGGATGAGCATAGGAGAACTCTAGGTATCTAATCCTCCAGTATAATGCTCATGTAGCTAGGAATTAAACCTCCCCATCTGGTCTATCCATTATGCATGACGTGTTTCCCTGATGATGCGCTTGATCAGCTTCCATGACTAGAAATAGTTGATTTTTCTATCTTCATCATCAAAATCTATCTCATCATGGTCCATGGGGTCGACAAGTTCATATGTTGGGAAAGACCCAAAGAACTTGTCATCAGGGTCTGAATATGTTGTCATGATGGGTAGACCAGAACCCATGTCTTCTGGTTGGTCATTTTTCTTAAAATCCACCTTAATGGTTTCCGAAATGGTCTTGCTGATGGTCCCTCATGTGATAGAGAGCACTGTAGTTTGGTTAGATCGG
Source organism: Viscum album (assembly GCA_963277665.1). Taxonomy (NCBI): domain Eukaryota; kingdom Viridiplantae; phylum Streptophyta; class Magnoliopsida; order Santalales; family Viscaceae; genus Viscum; species Viscum album. The sequence continues at coordinate 980,480,998 of OY728161.1, forward strand.
GTGTCTAATTCCATGAACACTTGCATTACCTTTTAAAAGGTAGCACAAGGAGTTCCAACCAACCTCACCATGGAGGCCTACACCATTTTATGATCTTTTCATACATAAATAGAATTGACATCAGTTAATGTGATCAATTGATGATAATTATAAATTCTGTAATGAATACGTACAGATGTAAAACAATTGGTCAATCTCGCAAGTTATTATTGTTGGGACCCTGATGCATGGCCACCCGCATATGGATCGAAAATACAATGGTTCCAAGGGGACCACCCTTGGTGTCTTGGCCCTGATAGGTATGTTAATCGTCATAGTCGTGGGTTCAGTTCCCAATTTTCATGCAGCTGCATCTACTATTGGGTGGGAGCAGGGTTTTCATGTGAGGCCCACCCGTACAGGTCTTGTTTTAGATGATATGTCCTAAGCGACGTGAATAATGACTATGTAGAAGTGGTTTAGGGGTTTTTCTCAAGGGCATATGCTAACTATTCAAGCTCGTGTTCTAATTTTGTGGCCTCATACTCTTCTAAATGGATCCCTCCACCAGACTCCACCACCTAGAGGAATCGTCCAATTATTCTGTCTTAGGGAAGAACTATCTCAATTCATTGGGCGATGAATATGGAGGGGTTGTTCTATTGAGAAACACCTTCACTCAATCTGTCACTAGGCACAGGGCACTCATGGAGTGCACCAAGTCCTCTATCTCAGCAAGGTACTACTCCCCCTCTACCTGGAAAACCACAAAATCGGCTCTGACTAGACTAATCCCCGAATAATCCAATCGGAGAAGATTTAGAGGTTTCCACATCTTGGATGGGTTGAAGAATTGTATGTTGACATCCCAGATGTCCCAATCCTCTGAGAAGACAACATTCTCAAGCATGTCTATGGGATGCAACCGCTTTCTTGGAGCTTGGGTTGGTGTCCAATGGGACCCCCTGGGTGGCCACCACTATAGATTGCATTCCTCCTCTAGGACTTCTAGGTACTATGCTACCACATTTCTCTTTATTGGTGCTGGTCTTGCCGCCACTACATCCCTACCACCATGGGATGCCCTTCCTACCTTCCATCCCCGACCTTGAGTTTGAGGATGCACCCCATTAGTGGAATGAATGGTATGCTGCATTAGCATCTCGCATCGGCAGGCTTCCACCAAGTCCTTTGCGTATTCCATCACCAGCCCATAGAGAGATGTGATTGGAGGAATCTCATTTCAAATCATCCCATCCCCTTTTGTGAACATGAGCCTCATTTGACACATCACAGTTGTATAGTCAGCATGGATCACTGCCATTTAAATCTGCGGGGTATGTATCCGCATGCTCTAGAACTACCTCGCGAATCATTTTGGGTGTACGACTAGTAGAGAGGCACATGGTTGACCCTCACAACTAGGCCTCCACCCCTAAATTACATGATGATGGAATGATGCTCCTCTTTTCTGTGGACATCATCATTCAACATGACTGTCAGTAGTGGGAATGGGTGAATATTAAACTCGTCCTCCTTCTAGATCCAGTCCAGAACCAATTACAGACTCAATGAAGTTGGGAAACTCCCCACCACGTTCAGAATGGCTAGTCGGATGTTTGATCCTACAGGAGAAATAGGTTTCAAATATTCATACAATCCCATAATATGTGCCGCTTCCACCCATACAAGAGCTGAAACAATTAACATATACATTGTGTATTATTCCCTACACTAATGTTCCTCATAACCTTATTCACCGTAGAAATAATTGGGACACCCAGGTTAACCTACTCCCCTATCACCAACGTGGACGACATAATGAGCGTGCTCGGTCAAACACCCATTTTGTGTCCCTCGCATAAAGAATATAGCTGCAGATAATTTCCGAAATGAATGTAGTGAACATAATAACTAGTTTCTTCTTTGTACTAACAATGAATCCCCATATATTCCACTGGATGTCCTTAAAGATTTTGTAATATGAGTGGTCCTAGACGCGTTGAACCCCTTTCGGCTAGGTATGATGCCTCACAGGAAGGTGTCTGTCTTTAGGGGAGTTTAGAAATAACATCAACCACTACATAATGTGGAACTCACTCACCGACCTCTTATCCTCCCGCAAAACCAGGTCCATCAATGCGTTTTCTAGTGGTGATATCTGCTCTATCTTCTCCCATGTATTCATGGAGGGGAGAAAGTCGATGTATATCTCCCCTATTATTGGGACTCACAGGATTTTCATAATGTCTCAAATGTTGATACCAACCTCCCCATGGTGAATATGAATTGTATTAGTCCTCCATGACCACCTACTCAGCCACTAGAGCTTCAACTACTTTGGATGGTTGACTGGAATTGGGACGTCCAAGCTACCTCATACAGGTCCACTCGCCTCAGATCTGCCCCAAACTCTTCACAAATGAAACAACCTAGTAGGCCCAAGCCATTTTGTTCAGGAAATTTCATCGTAGCGTAGGTCCCACTCATCGTTCCATCCCTTATTCGGGTTGCCCAAGGATCCCATTATAAAGTCATGGTATAGCAGGGGAGATACCTCTGGTTGTGATTCCTTCCCATCAACATTATTCACATGTTTATACTAGGAATCAACATAGACACATGTAAAATCCTACCGACTGTGGCCATCAACTCCCCAGAACCAATGGAATTGGACTCGTTGTGCGTTGCGGAGCAAAATTTCCCGATTCACATGGAAAAATCCAAGAGTGTGAGGACATTTGTGAATAGAGAGCACAATATCAAAAAAAGGAATATGATAAATGAAAATAAGGAATTTCAACCTCCCCTTTTATAGGAGACAATCCCCTTCTCATCACAACACATTTGGCCATAGTGAGCTTCACGACCCTCCCATCTGAGGCATCACCTCCCCAAATTGAGATAATTCTTCACGGTCATTATTTTCAAAAAGCCTATATTTTTGGCATTGACCCTCATACATAGAACCTTGTTTTATCCTCTTCTCCTTGTTTGAGGGGAGGGGGGGGGGGTCATTTGATGGAGACACAATATGGGAAGGGAAAATTGTCAGAAATAGAAAACAAACTCCAAAGGGCTGCCTCAATAGACCAATTCATGGATCCCCGCACCACGTCCAACGAGTAGCTGAAACCCCATTGGTAGTTGAAAAGGAACAAAAATGCAGGAGACTCCACTGTTACGATGACATTGACCAGAAGCTTCACACCATGAAGGGAGCCTAATTTAAATCAACGATCCCATCCAACATGTCTGAAACCATCATCAACACCACACATTTCCCCAAGATAGATCCATACAGAGGAGGGGATGACAGTCGACACCGTTGTTATGACAATAATAACGTAATCTGCAGCTGATCGTGGAGTTCGACATGGATTCACTCCGAGATATCCTAGCTTTGTGCCTCCCCACGCCTATAAATACTGGGACACCTCGATCCCAAAGGATAGATACTATGAACATTCACATTCTCATAACTCAAATCACGAAGCCCCTTTTGGTATGTGAAACCTTGATAAATTTTTGCTCTTCATGATACATGATCATTTTATAGTACCATCCCCTTAAATCAAATACAACCTATCTTCAAGTAGGAATGCCATATGCAGAGCCCATGGGCCATCACAAAAGAGGGAGATCCCCAAGGGGACTCAAGTCTTCTCAATGCACTCATGATTTGCAATGTACCCTCCATACACATGTGAACCACAAGCTAAGGTAGGGTCACTCTTTTTCGCAAAGCACATTACTTCAAAGTGCTATACTTGGAATGGTACCTTATATTTGGTAATTTATACTCGAGGAATGATTTTACACTTCTCAAAGCACCCACCTTATGCACTAACGCCCTATTCATTGGATTTACCACTCCACTTCATTTAGAATACCCTTTGAGAAGACCCTATACTACATGGATCGTTAGGTATTCACAATATCCCTTCTATTGAAACCATATTCTATGAAAATCCTTTTTGGTATGGCCCTCCTATGGTGTACTAAGTGATTTAACGGTCCCCTGGGTGGTTCTTCGCTTGGTGTTGCTTAGACTCACGCTTCATCCAATAGGAATGCTAATAACTATTGATTTTTGCATAGCCATGGTAGCATGGCCCCCTCAATGGAACACTACTCATCACCCCAACACCACATCATTTCTGATGTGTTTCATTTGCCATTGGTGGGAGGGTATTTGTTATTTATGTCATAGAAATGCAGGCTGAACATCCCTTATCTGAGCTAGATGACATTAAACTACCAAGAGCCATCATCCTCAACACATGACGTTAAATAGTGGCCTCTCCATGTTCATAATCCACATGGGGTGCCTCATGTCATACATTATCCATGACCTCTTTTCTCTATACTAGTGAGATCGTCCTACATGGAATGAGATCCTCTTTGTTATAGTGACGTCTATCCATGGGGATGGGAGTCCATCATAGTGTATTCCACTTTCCATTCCTGTGGGAGGTAGAATTCCAGTGACTCCTCAATTCATCCGTTCATATTAATAGAGGATAGGTGGGAATAGAGACATTATTCACCCGTCCCTCTCCCTATGGTCTTTTTTCCATTGGGCCTTTTTCCTAGAGTATGTTATAATCTCCATCTCTATGGACAACTAACCACGCATAATCCCTTCTTTACCCTTTGGAATACCGTCCACACATAATTCCTATTTTACTCTTTGGGAATCTAACCATGTGTAATCCTCACTCCACTTCCCACGGAAACACATTTTGCGATGTGATTGTCAGGTGTTTGATGCCTCTTGTTCCTCACACCAAGCATCACTCACGTGGGCATAGAGTAAGCATCGAAAATGAAATTTTCTCTAGTCCCCTTATCATGAAATCCCCTTACCATATACTAATGTATGTGTACATTGATCTCGTTCTACATGGCAAGGCATCTAGGAATCATCCCATAGGTTCAAGCCCAACATCTACTCACCCTCTCCCCCTTCAATGTCGGTTCTACTTCATCCTACATGATGTTACACTTTATCAACCATCTCGAAATACATAGTCTTTGATATATATATCATGGGAAAAGTACATATGAAGACTCCCTGAGCATTAAGCCCAACAACTACTCATCCCGACCCCTTCAACAATGGATCCTCTTCATATCGTATGACGTTAAACTATATTCCCCATCCCAGACTATGTAATCATGGATCCTTGTCTTGTTGGAAAGCTTTGTATGAAGCCTACCTAATGTTAATGCCCAACACCTACTCATCTAAACCCATTAAATGTTGGTTCTCCTTCACCCAACATGAAATTAAAATATATCCCCCATCCCAAGATACACAAACATTTATCCTTGTATTATATTCAAGGTATGTAGGAAGCCTCCCTGATGTTCAAGCATAACAACCATCTGTCCATACCACTTCACGTCGGTTCACCCTCGTCCCACATGACATTAAACTGTATTCCAATTTTCATCCTTCATGACGCTAAACTATACACATTTGAACTACGTGGGATTTGATCCCTGTGTTCTAGGCTGGCTGTGTAAGAGGCCTCTATGATGTTCAACCCCAACCAGTGGTAAGTTGTTGTACACCATCCAACAGTCTGACCTTACACCCCAACTAGTGGTAAATTTTTTTACCCCTTCCAGCAGTATGCCTCTATATGCCAACTAGCTATAGGTCGTTCTACCTAATCCAACGACATTCCATCGTAGCACCAGCCATCGGTATGTCATTGTAGCATAAAATTTCATAGAAACTACTTGGGGTTGATACTTTTCTCCTAGTAAGGGTATTTGGGAAGAATCCATGCGTTTCAACCCCAAACACTGGTAAAATTTGGTGTCCCCCCTATTGGGACCTAGATCACAGGTCTTCCCCTTGAGCGTCAAAAAAACTCGGTCTGTTAACCAAGAATATTCCCCAGAATTTTGTTAGGATATTTTCCTTTGATAACACCCTTATTTAATACCCCAATCACTCATGTTACATATTTGCCTCTCTCTCTTGTGAATATGTGTTTCGGGAAGGCCATCCCCCAACCCAATTTTTCTACTTCATCTGGATCCCATCCATGAGTCCATTCTCATGGGTCTCCTCCTCAGGTGCCCCATCGTCCCACCAAACTACATGGGCATTGATTCCCTTCCACGAGTATACATAGGAAGACACTTTGAGGATCAATCCCAACACTATTTTCATCTTCATGTCGGTTCCATTTCATTAACCATCCACTTTTATCAACAATTTATATCTATAATGATTGTCACTCAGGCTACCACATCCCGGTGAGATAACGTCACCCACATTATCATTACTCCTATCGCCAATCGGGATAATAACTATGGATTAGACCCAACATCATATTTCCCTCCTAGAGGGTTACACCTATCTCATACACTCATATCAATGTTCTAATAAGTACGATCCATCTCCGCAGGATTTTAAACACATGGCATACCTTGTGTCAAACGTCGGAAGCTGAGGAAAACCATAGAGTAATTCCAATGGAAAATAATTCACTTTATTAGATGTGGAATGCCTCAGGATCCAGTTCCCTCGAGAATCATAATCATAAGGGGAATAAACCAAGACAAATCGGTGTTCCATCTTCCAGAAATGTCGGGGATTTACATCATGAATACTCCACTGACTGAAGGTTTCTGCCCTGACAGGACCTCATGGAATGTCCAAAAAGTAGAAGCATAATTAACTAGAAGTCAAAAATACATTGAATAGGGAAGAGAATGACCAACAACATCATAAGTCAATGTGGGAGAATGGTACTAGGTAACGAGCTATGAGGGGGAATCCAAATAAGGAGAGACCGACATCCCATCATCCCATTTCAATCAAGGAGGAAACATCCCTGAATAAGCAATGGATGCTGCCTGATTTTAGAAAGAGGGAATGCGGGGAATCAATCTGCATGTCCTTGACATACAGATGTTCTTGACAACATGATCATTAGAAAAAATGCCATTTAGAAAACAAATTTATTTAAAATTACTCAACAAAATCCAACTAATAACGTAAAAAATCCATCTAAGAATGAAAAATATCCTAATAATATTATAATATTGTTTTCTACGATAAATTTTAACATGTATATCCAAATAAAATTGATCAATCCTAAAGTTTCAAACTGAAATGTAATTAACCTAATCACATGTTCTCAAATATAGGTAAATAATTTCCATAAATACCATAATTACAATAATTCCATAGTTAAAATCTGATATTATTCAAAAATATAATTCAACAATTACCCTATTAAAAATCTCTTAGTGCTTCATTTTCCATAATCATATAACATTACTAAAATAAAAAACGTCTTCCAAAATATCATTTATCACATATTTCATAAGTAAATTTCCAATACTAAGGATATACATTAGATAGTATATATGTCTTCCAAAAAAACTTACTCTTAATAAATAAAATAATTTAATTAAAAAGAATTATTCATTCTAGTCAGGGAGTTCACGTAGGCCCGTGGTAGGTGATAAAGGCCCCTCACACTCTGGTTGTGGGTTTGATTCCCATAGCCTTGTCTGATGTGATGGGTTGTCACATAGCCTACATGTCGATCATTTTAAATAACTATATCATTATTATACCATTATAAGAAAGTTAAAAATCCCCAAAAAATGATAAAATGTTTTCTCTGCAATGTATAGTCTATACCTTTATATTTTCATCCGAAAAAGTAATCACCCATAACTACCATAAAATTAAATTTCTATAAGAATAACATTAAATACCTTGAAATTTCCTAACATAAGCCTCAAAATGTCATTCCAGTAATTTGAAATTTTGATCAACTTTAATATTATATGCTCATGATGACATCCATAACTCTAAAGGAAACATTCTCATATCCAATGTTGTCTAAGACATCATCTGATACCAACTATAAGGACCCATCGTTAAACAATACATAATATTTAGTTAATTCAAGAATTGACATTAAAGATATGATTCACATTGAATAACGTTTTAGGATTAGAGTTTTTGAGAATTATTCCTTTACTATTACATAATAAACTCAAACATTACTTTTGGATAGTTACACTCAGTATCCTTTTTTTGCTAAATGAATCCCAATAAAAACATGATTTATATTTCTTTATAACAATCATCATTGTTTCTTCCTTTCTATTACCCATTCTTATACCCATTGGAATACATTCAAAAAATCATGGATGGGCATAAAAATCTTAGTAATGAATATAAAATAAGTAATAATGTTGTTTGTTGACGAATACTTAAACCCTATGAAAACATTTTCACAAAATCATACATTTCACACTTTAAACATAATCTATTGTGATCACATCAAGTAATCATAAGATTCTTATAAAACATCATAGAAATAAGAAAACATAAAGGTTACTTTTTCAGTCCATATCATAGATACGTTGTTAATTTCATTCAAACATATAGAGTGACCTTCATGGTTACGTTTGGAATACCCATCACAATTTATTCCCTAAATCACATAAAAAAACATTAACGTTTACCTCCATCACGTTATCCAAGAAATTGGAGAGCTATCACAGACTCACCCTCCCTTAGAATATCATGTATCCAGCTATATAAAAACATAATTTCCCTGAACCATAACATTATCATGACACATAAAATAGGCATAAATGAAAATTAATATTTCCATGTTGTAATAAAATTTCATCTTCACAAGCCATGGACTAATTAATGAAAAAAAAATTATTTTAGAATATAATTTTAAACATGGAAAGTAATAATCAAAACTTATTTGTTAAATAAAATTTAGAAATTTATTTCATTATGTATATATTAAATAATACATTCATATTTATTGAAATAATCAATAAATTTTTTAAACACATTTAAAACATTTAAAAAGAATATTTTGGAATCAAGGTTTCCCATAAATGATTGAAACATTAAATGAATTATCATCTAAAATCATTAATGGTAAAAATATTAATTAATTAAATCGATTTTGAATATCTAGAAATTATTTGGAAATATTTAGAAGAGTAAATCGTTAAAACATATAGAACGATGTTTTATTTAAAGAGTCATGTAACCCTTGAGAAACACTTGAATAAAAATAATAAAATAATAAAATCGATTGAAAAATTATATATCAAGATAATATTCAAATTCAGTATATAAAATGTCCAAAAGGTTGAATTTACACCTTATGGGATAATAATGGTGCACAATATCATGATATTCCTCAAGAAAAGAAGATTGAGACAAAGTACATTACAATGATCATAACCTTAGATTAAGGTTTAATCAATGCAAAAATTATGTGATAAAATATATATATCTACCAAATATAAGTGGATATTATGTGAAAAAATTCATTGATCCTTCACACATATTCTTTGAAATGAAAAACCAATGACATTCCTATTTAACTCAATGAAATGATATTGAGATAATATTTCCCTTACCTAGAGTATGAATAGTCGCATTTATTGTTTATATTACTGAATAATAAATATAAGTTATTGTATACATTTTTTATAACATTTTTCAATTTTATTACTCATTTTATATTACTTATTACCATTTTTTTTAATTAGATTATTCTTTATGTTCATATCCGATGTTTTGTTGATGTTATGTACATGAATCAAAAAGAGCTTGATATAATTACAAACTGTCCATGTTGTCAAATTAAAATTATCTATAAAATAGTATATATGATTTAAATATCATAAATATTGTGTTTATATATTTTGATAGTAATCCATAATATTAGAAGATATAAAATCAAATTTCTCGTTTATAGTGACGGTAGGCTATACGTATGCATGAACGCTACATTAATTTTTATCATATTATTGGAATGAAAAGTAAAGGATACATAGTTATATTATAATTCCATTATAATATGTATCTTTTATATGTTACATAAAATCATTAATTCCATCCATTATATGTTCCATGTATGGAATCAACGAGTTATAACACATTGAGGGGGTGGTATTCCACACATACTCAAATGAAATTATCATATTTACACCTTATAGAATGTCTAAATGTGTGATGTGAAAAAATTTCATTATCATAGAGATAATATAAATATAATATAAAACATTTATAATGATATTTCAATCATTATTTCCACCCTGAGTGTGGTAGGATAATATTTAATAATAATACTTTCATGAGATAGTTGTTCACTATATAGAGAACATTATCTTCTATATCCATTAGATTTAGATATGTATATGTGTTAGTCCAACCATTAGCATAAAAATCCTATTATATTTAGGATACACGTATTTCTATTAAATAATGGAATAACTATATTTTATGGGTTTGGAGAGGAAAAATAAATTAAAGGATCATGAGTGTTGAAGTTACCTATAAATAGGGTAACTCCTTTCATTTGAGAAAAAAAGGCTTTCCTTAATTATCGTCTTCTAAATAGTTGACCAAAGAATTACATGTGGAAAGTTGCACTTTCTGTCCATATTTTCCACTAATGGGTACCCTTTAAAAAAATATTGATTTATTTTATTTGGTTAAAATATTCTTGAATTATTTCATTATCATAACCATCCTTATACGCTATGGAATTTTTTTTGAAAAACATGGGATGATCATAAAATATACTATATGTAATATAAAATAAGTAATAATACCATTATTCCCTGAATATTTTATTCCCATGAAAACACATTGACAAAATCATATTTTTCACTCAAAAAGCATGAACTATTTACATTACATTTTGTAATCATATGATTCCTAAAAAACATCATAAAAATAATATAAAATAATGGTAAAGTGTGTAATCTATATCATACTTACATTTTATCATTCATAACAACATAAGGAGTAACATTCATGGTTACGTTTGGAATACATTTCATGATATATAGCCTAAATCTCTTAAAAGAAACCATAATGTTTTCCTCTATCACGTTACCCAATGTATTAGAGGGAAATCATGGGATCACCCACCCTCAGTTTATCAATGATTCGAGTGTAAAAATTCATATTTTCTATGAACCATAACATAATTATAAAACATAAAAATGAATAAAGGTAAAATAACTTTTCCACTTTGAAATCACATTTCATATTTACAATTCACGCACTCATAAATGAAAAGAAATTATTTTTATATTATATGGTAAAATTTTAATGTAAAAATCAATACATAATTGCATGTTTAAAGAAATTAATTCATTCCGTACGTTTATATGAAATAAATCATTCAAAGTTATTGAAATAATAATTCGAATTTTAATACCCATTTAAAAAATTTAAAAAGAAGATTTTGAATCAATGTTTACAATACCACAATGAAACAATAAATAAATTAACATTTTAAAAAACTAATCTCCAAATAAATAAATCCATAAAACCATTTTGAAAACATGTAAATGATTAGGAATGATTTTGTAGTATAAATCATTAAAATATTTTAAAAGTTGTTTTAGATAACGAGTCTTGTAACACTTTCTAAACAATTGATTGAAAATAAATAATGATTAAAATAAAAAACATTAAATATCATGGTATTATAGAAATTTAGGATATAAATGTCAAAATGGTTTTATTTACACCATATAAGATAATAAAGGTTCACAATATGAAGATATTCCTCAATGAATGGAGATTGAGATAAATCCCTTACGAAGATCATATCCTTAGATTAAGGATAAATTAATGAATAAATTATGTGTGAAAAAATAATAATACCCCCAATATATGTGGATATTACTTGAAACCAATCAGAGTTCATTCGCAAATATTCTTGAAAAACCAAAAACAATGTCATCGATATTTAACTTATGAAATGAGATTGAGTTAAGATTTCCATTACCTCGAGTCTTAATAGTCTTGTTCGCTATTTATATTCATGAATAATAGTCTTAGGATAATTTATTCTGGATTCAGAACGTTTTTAGTGATTATTATACAATTTATATTACTTTTTACCATGTTATATTAATACATAATTATTTGAGTTTATATCAGACATTTTATCGATGTTCGATACATGAGTCAAAAATAATCATGATATAATTTGAAATTGTCTATGTGGCCAAAATTTCATTTTCTCCAAAATACTATTAGTGATTAAAATATATTATATATGCATTGTTTATTTATTTTAATAAAAAAAAAATTTGATAAAATAAATTAAATGCACCGTACATGGATACGGTAGGTCGTACATATGCATGAAGGCCAATTTCATTTTTTTGTCATACTGTAGAAATGAAATCTAAATTATACGGATATATATTATAATTAACGTATAACATCTATATTATATATGTTACATATGTTCATTAACACCATCTTTTATATGTTCCATTTATAGAATAAATGAGTCATATCACTTTGAGGGGGGGTAGTCCTCACTTTCTCAAACGAAATTATCGTATATAACCATTGTGGAAGGCATAATGTTATATTGTAAATAAATATTATTGTTTCCTAGATACAATATAAATATCATATATGTCATATACAAATTAAATTCCAATATTATGGCCACTAAGTAATGGGGTAGGCGAAAATTGGAAAATCATTATTTCTTGTGGTTGTAGTTCACCATATAGAGAAATGGTATGTTCTATATCCATTTTATGAAAGTGTGTGTAAATTGTAGGTTGGACAATTAGAATAATAACATACAAGTATATTGAGGATACTAGTGTTGTTTTAAATTAATGGAATAATAAAATGTTTGGGGCTACAGAAGGAAAATAAATGGAAGGATATTGAGGGAATATGCTAACATTAAATAGGGTAAATCCTCTTAATTTGAGCCAAAAGAATTCCTTAAATTTTAGCCTTCCCTATAATAGATCCAAAAATTACACATTGATAGTTACACTCAGTGTCCACTCTTTCCACCAACATGATCCCTTTAAACAAATAATTATTTCGTTTTCTTGAAAAAAATTTTCTTGACGTCTTCCATTCTCTTCCGCATCATTATACCATTTGGGAAAACATTTATAAACAATGTATGAGCTTAAAAATAATAATAATAAATGTGAAATATGGAATAAATTTGTTAATATACAAATATTTAAAGGCCATGAAAATATTTTCACAAAATAATACTTTTCACCTATTCAACATAAAATGTTTAGATTAAATCACGTAATCATTTGATTCATACAAAACATTATAGATATCATAGAACATAAAGGCAACATCTGTAATCCATATAATAATTACATTGTATCTTTCATAACTATATAGGGAGTAACCTTCTTGCTTACATTTGGTATTCCCATCCTAGTTTATTCCATAAATTTCCTAGCATAAAACTTATCATTTACAAGTATCATGTTAACCAATGCAATAAAGAGCTATCACGGGCTCAACCACCCTTATTTTATCATATGAACACCTGTATACATATATAATTCCTAGGAACCATAACATAAAAAGAAATCATTAAAAAAAGCATAATGGAAAAATAACATTTCCACTTGGATATCAAATTTCATCTTTATAAGATGCCGTCTCAGAAATAAAAACACAATAGTTTAATGTACGATGGTAAAATTATAATGTAAATATCAATAAATAATTATGACATAAAGGAGAGAAATTCAAACAATGACTAATATGTAAAATAAAAAATTTCATGAAATTAAAATATACAATCCAATTATAAAACACATTTAAAACATTTAATAATAATATTTTGGAATAATTGTGTCCCATACCACATAGAAAATATAAATGAACTGACATTATAAACCATTTATGTCCATATAAAATATCCATAAAACTATTTTGAAAACATTGAAATTATTTAGGAATGATTTAAATGAATAAATCTTTACAACATTTGAAATAATGCCTTAGTTAAAGAGTCATGTAACACGTGATAAACACTTGATTAAAATTAATTAAAGAATAAAATCAAATAAAACATTAAATATCACGAGAATATATAGATTCTTGATATAAAATTTCAAAATTTTTGTATGTACACCTTAATGGATAATAAAGGTGTACAATAACAAGATATGACTAAATAAAATGAGATTGAGATGAAATCCCTTAAAAAGATCGTATCCTTAGATTAAGGATAGGTCGATGACATTATTATTTGTGAAAATAATAAATACACCCAATATAAGTTAATATTTAGTGTCAAAAAATCATAGTTAATTCACACATTTTTCTTAAAAAAACCTATGACATGGATATTTAATTCAATGAAATGATATTGATTTGAGATTTCCCTTACCTCGATTTAGACATCACTCCTTCACTCATTATATTATGGGATAATAAAAATTTCTTAAATTTTAATTTCTTCAGAATATATTTCATTTTAATTATTCATTTTATATTATGTATTTCGAGGTTGTATCAATTAGTTAATAATTTTAGATTATATCAAATGTTTTGTTGATGTACCCTACAAGAGTCACAAATAAACATGATATAATTACAAATTTTCCTTGTTGTAAATTGTTAATTATATACAGAATATTATTCATGATTCAAATATCATATTTATCTAATAATTATATATTTATAATAATCCCTAATATTTTTAAATAAGAAATAAAAAACATCATTCATGAAGATAGTAGGACGTAGGTACGCATGAACACTTCTTTTATTTCATTGTCATATTAATGGAATGAAAAATAAATGATATATTGAAATCATATAATCACATATTATATCTATGTTATATATTTAACCTATTTTCATTAACAACATACTTTATATGGTCCATGTATGACCTGAACGATTGATATCACTTTGAGGGGGTGGTAGTCCACATTTTCTCAGATGAAATTATAATATTTTCATGAAATAGAATGCATAAAGGTATATTGTTAATAAAAATTAATTCATTATAGAGAATATTTTAATATAATATATATCATATATAAATAATGATCCATAATTATTTCCACCATGGGAGGTGGTAGGATAAATTCAGACAATCATTGTTTCGTGAGGTAGTAGTTTTTTGTACATAGAAACAATATGTTCTATATCAATTAGATAGAGATGTGGGTAATTTTATTTCATACCATTTGAATAAAATCATCCTAGTATAATTGGTTTACTAGTTGTTTAATTAAATAGTTAAATAAAAATCTGTTATTGTGTTGTTGATATAAAATAAATGAAAGGATCTTGAGAGAAGTTGTTTTCTCTAAATCAGGTGACACCTTTTAATTAGAGCCAAAAGGATCTTTTTAATATCCTCATTCAAAACATGAGGCTTCTAGAAGTATTGGGCGGTGTTCGGATCTTATTTAATTGAAATTTTTATAATCCATGTGGATTTATATGAGTGGGAAAATCGGTAGAGATTGGGGCATATTATTAGAGAGTGCTGAGGAACATTAGGATACTCTGGAAATATAATTTTATTATAAATTAATTTTCAAATTAAAAAATATCAAAAGTGATATATTTATAGTATTAGATGACGATGGGTCTAAATAAATTCAACCAATAGGTTTTCTACATGTTTATGTAAAAAAAATTGAATGTTTTCTTTTGGCATTAACCATAAGTTAAATAAATTAAACCTTACAATGTATTCTTGTACTTTTACATAATATGGAAAATATATTTATTATATATTATCATAAAATCCTCACATGAATCATTAATGAGATTTATAACATTATATATTTCAGTAGGCTTAATCTTATAATTTTATGACTACTTTATCATTTAATATAATAGTATTTTTTTAAACTCATTAATTTCAATTATGACACTATTTAGTAAATGATTAATGTTAAAGTCATAACAAATTGATTAATTCATAAAAAAAGGAAATAAAATTTAACGTGTAATGTTCACCCAAAAAATTATTTTATTGAATCAAATTTTTAAAATTGAATTTATTTTAATATTAATAATATCATTTATTTGAATATATCATTATTTATTTAATCACTTCTTCATCATTGTTTCATTAATAAATTCATAAATATAATTTCAATAAATTATAAAAAAATACCATTATGTATGAAATATTTTTATATTTTTAATGAATTCTTATATTCAAATTGATCTATTATATAACTCTATTTTGAAATTTTTTGGTAAAAAGATATATGTTTATGTTTTATTTCTATTTACATTAAATTAATTATTATAAAATGTCATTATCACACCCAAGTGATTTCCAAATTCCTAATGATCAGAATAAAAAAAATTTGGTCTCCCATGACTTATCCATTAAGATTATGACATGTTTTATAGTATTTTCATATTTTTATAATTTTATATTTACCCTTATTTACATAACTAACACTTTACCTGTGGTAATTGAAAGTAATTACTGAACTCAGTATTTATAATTTCCAAAAATAAAAGGTACCTAAATACAAAATATGGGACTAATGATTTAAAATATACAATTATTATTTCCAAATTCCCAATATAGTTGATTCATTAATTAATTTAATATTAATTCAAGTTATCAAAACCAGAAAAAAATATTTTATGAAATAAAAATTTTCATAAGAATGACATGTGTTGATGTAAAATTTAATTGTTTAAATACATCCAAAGAAATTTTTTTGATTAAATAATAAAAAACAATCTAATTAATCATTTTAATGATTTAGAATTATAATTTAACTATATAAATAAATGATATGAAAATGCATTTATGAATTTAAATGTCGTAATTTTTAGTATTAATTAAAAAAATTATCATTAAAATACAAATATTGAACCAAAGTAAATTTTGATTCAATTATTTTAAGTAAAAATATATTTTTTCATATAAATCATATAATAGTAATAAAAATTTGTTTTTAAATGGGTTCACCTTCAAAACAAGGTAATCAGCCTTTTAAAAATATTAGAGTATCTTATTAATGAAATCAGATTCATTCTCATTTTAATCAACTAAAATTAATTAGATAAATGAGAAAACATTTATGAATTAATTGAAATCATATCGTAGTCAGTTATTTTCATTCTAACCAATACAATGGAAAAGCGTTACCTAAAATTTAAATTAATAATTGTATTATTGTATTATTTTTCACTATAACTTAGTGTTGTGTGCATCATAATATTTAGAAGAAACCAATTATTTAGATTAGAGTATTATATCTATAAAGGAATACACTATAACATAAAATTAACATATCTTATCCATAAATATTAATATATATGAAAAGGTGTTATTTTATAATTAAATATGATGTTAAATAAACAACCCTCTTGGATTAGTGCCTTGTGTTCTATATGTAGTAGGAAAGATTTCATCCATTCCAATAGAAATTATATGAGATCTAATCCAATATTTTCCATATATGATAATTACAGTAATCATATAGGTGGACTCCCATGATATTAACTGAATTATCTGTGATATAAAAGAAGTAAATATTTATCATTTTTCACATTCCTTTCTCTGATACCACTAGATGGCCCCCAGAGCACCCTGAGAAGGGATGGATGTATAAGGATTTCAATTTTTTCTTAAAAAATCAAGAATCACATTCCCACATTGGAGGGATCATTTTAGACATATTTTTGTAGAATGAGTAGTAAAAAATCACATGAAAGAGATAACACAATAATTTTAATTGGTTCACCAAAAAGGGATGGTCCACGGGGAATATGATGATAGTGTGTCGGGCATAACTAAATCCACTAATAATCAATATTTGTGGATTAAAAGAGTTTATATATATTTTCTCTATTCTAGGAACTTAGCCTTTAAAATATTTTAAGGATAACTCACATGGTCCCTAATAACTCTTCCACAAACTCACCCTTTATCACTACGTTGGGATGGATATGATGTAAGTTTTTTATCATGAAGGTCACTACATTGAATTTGAATAAAATATAATATCCTCAACTATGGATATATTATTTTTTGAAGTCCCATTTTTACCAGAATAAATAATCCACTTTTCCACACACACTTATATTTGTTGACTCTTCCTCCACATATTTCACTATTTGCTCCGCATACAGCATAAATTCCATTGACTGAGCTACATCCTATGTGTAGGGAGATTCTACAAATAGTGTGAGTGCTTCACTGATCACCTTTCCCTACTGTGGATTGTTTCTTATTTTTAGATAAACTTTTCCTTCTGATCATAGAGACATGTTTTATGAATTTTCACCTCTTATGAAAACCATCTTCTCCATCACATAGTTGATTCATTATGACCCACTTCATACTTCACTAAATTCATCATGGATTTCAATTTAGAAAATTATCCTTTTAATGAGGGGATTATTTCTTCTTATAATGGAAAATAGATTAGAAAATATTTATCATACATTTTACATAATCTTTTAATTTTTCACACCTTTCACTGTGGACTATATCACCAGTGAAAAATTATCCATATGCAGTCTGTGTCCCAAAAATATTCATTAGTTGTGTCCAATATCTCAAATAAAAAAATACCTACCAAATTTATAGAAATGACTATTCATTATAAAAACCTCAAGACTTCTAGATTCTACATTCTTATCACGATCAATTTTCTCTATATAGTCTGAATTCTAAGATTTGATGTCTATATAGTGATGCAATGTGAAAATCATGTATTTTGCATTTTTACTGAATAATTACCTTACCTCATTTTAGTTCCATGAACTATTATTTATATTGAATTTTTTTTACAATGACAGGGATAATGCTCTTTTACTAATAACAGACTCATGATTTTGAGCCCAAGAAATTTTCCAATCACGGGGAAACTATTCCACCTTAAATACCGTCATCAGCCTATAATGTAAGATCAATTGACTTGTAGAATCATTGATCAAACCATTCTTGATTGAAAAAAATGAAAACCATACTCCGATTCTAGAAATGAACACCCTTGGGTCCAACACCTTCTTTATTAGGGTAATGATTTTTACCGTGGATCAATATTTTTCTTTCTAAAAAATTAAAATTTAATGAGTGATAAATGGGAATTTTTAAGAGTTTTTTAATATTCAATAAGAGATGTTGGTGATTATTAAATATGAATTTAATTCACTCAGGTGAGTCTCTACTTGTTTATGTATATTTTTAGTGATCCAAAACCTCAAAATATATATTTTTGAAATTATTAGATAAAAATATTTATGCCTATACCACTTCTAGAAGATAGTTCATTTTTGTTGAGGAAATATTATGCACTCCTATGTTTTTTGTGTTGAAATTTTCAAGAGGCGAAAAACACTAGGTATGGAATTAGCGACTGCTCCATAATTTTTACTGGAATGCTTGGAATTAACATTATCTAGACTACTTTGTTTTGAGGAATGTGACTAAAATAATTATATAAAAAACATGAGAATAATCACATGATGGTAGAATGTATTATAATATAAAAAATCAAAATGTAAAAAATGAAATGACTGTTTTGAAATATTAATAAAGAAGTATCTTTAAATTACCTTTAAAAAGATACAAAAATCTCATGCTAAAATTATCTTGAAATATTCAAGTGATAGAAATTTATATTACATGTTTGTGATAAATTATTATTTTTAAAATATTATCACATGTCGTTGTAGCATTAAACTCACTTTAAAATATTCAAAAAATGATATATCTTTTTATTGTTCTTCATTATTGAATTGTTGGAGAATGTTATGGATCAACATGATAATTAGTAAATTATCCAAGATAGTGAACAAAAGAATTTTATTGGAATTATGTAATTAATATTTAAAAAAATCAGAATGATATAAATTGAAGGTGATTAATTTCATAAATAATTTCCATGATCATAATTCCATAATTTTTTATATTAGAAAATTAAAATGGATATTTCCACATGAAACATTAATATTATTCTTTTTCTAATGAACATTATTATCTTTATAGAATTATTATTCATGTTTAATAATGTCATAATATCTTATTATTTAATTAAATTATTGGTACCCTATATTTTATCCCTTGGAAATATATCAATATATTAGAATGAATGTTTTTGGATGTGTGATAACATGATTTAGAAATATATTTTATTTCAATTGATATTTACTAGATTGTGTGTTATTTATTAATATATTTTGAATGTATGGATAATATGTCTGGAGGGAAAAATTATATCTAGAAATTAATTTATTATTATAAAAGAGTCATGTTGGAAAAATTATCATCAAAATTGTTTATATATGAAAAAACATATTAAAGAATAATTCCAAATTAAAAAAATAATAGTTCCATAGTGTGGGATGCTTTGTTGAAAATGAATAATGTTGTTTAATTGTTGATAGTTAGTTTATATTTATATAATCGATTTCCAAATTTATGAAGAAGTTTGATAATATACACTATGATTTCATATTCATTATGGTGACATTGGAAAATACCTCGAGTAAAAAAATGTTTATGAATCATAAATTAAATAATTAAATAATAAGGTTGGTTATTATTTCTTTCTTTACTCGGATGATGTAGTTGTTGATGTAAGAAATGAATTACTAGTTCTATCCACACATCACTTTGATGAATAATATGTTAATAATCAAAAATAGTATTGTACAAAATTAAATAATGATTAAATAATGATTTAATGATTTCCTTAATGCTTGTATTATTTTGTCACCATGGTCTTAGTAGTCAAAACTCAGAATCATGAGAAATGTTATTAGAAGATGATTATAAGGCTATATAGTTTCCTATAGTGTGGTTGTGAGCTTTATATCTATTATGTTTTGTTTTTTCCTCTACTACCACACTTATGTTGGTGGGGAAATAGACATCTAGTAGACCTTGTAAGGGAGATTTCCCCCACATCCAGTTCTATGGGGATTATCTCTCTGACTTCCACCTCCATCCCAGATCATTTCTCCTAGTAGTATTATGTATCGGTATGTACGATTGTTATCTTTTCCTATATACCTGTTTAGAGGTAGTAAATTTCATGTTTATATTTTGACAGACAATTATCTCTCGATATAGTATAATTTGGATTGTTATTTGTATGTATTATATGATCTTTAATGGAATGAGTAATAATACATGCCCTATAAGCTATAGTGGCTACTAAAAATTTCTCAGTAACTATATAAAGATTCAGATGAGATGATCGGATCATGGGATTATACAATAAATATTGTGAATGATATATTATTTTATCCCATGTTTCATTGGTCATGTTTAACATTGGATAGAGATGTATTAGAATGAGTGATGTTGAGGCAGAGTAGCCAACTAGTGGGGAAGTGTTAGTGGGATACAATAACTTTATTAATATGTTAGATATTGTTTTATTATTCAAATTCATATTTGGATACTAATCCATGATGAGGATGGGAAAATAATATTAAACCTGTTTAAAGGTTGAGTTTGTTAATCTTGCGGATTTAGTGGGATTTGGTATCATTATTTCAACATGTTCATCAGAGGTTTCAGGGAGTATCCAACTGAGTATGCATGTACTTATCACCCCATATATAAATAAAAGATTTTCAGGGAAAAAGGGGATGGTTGGGGATTGAGGTGGACACTACTAAATCAATTTTTTTAGGTCATATTTTTATCTTTTTAGTTTTTTAAGGGTATTGTATCGGTGTTTTAAGTTGTTTAGGTTGTCTTTGATTACATATCATGTATTTTGTTTTATTCATTACATTGAGAATGAGTTTGTTGGTGTGTTTTGATTTTAACTATTTCATATAAATTTTTTATGATTTTAATTCTCCTTATATGTGTGATTATATACCCACATGTTTTTCAACATCCCATGAACTATTGTAGGGAATATTTTTGCATCATTCTCTCCTTTTCACTATTTCACAGCTAATATGGGTGCCCTACAATGTATGAGGTGATGGAGGAGTTGTATAAAAGGAGATAGTAGAGAGATATAACAGAGTTTCGAGTGCGGCACATGTGAGAGTTTGTTGGGAAAGGGTGGTATCTTAGCTTCATATGTGCTGTAAATAAGGATGATGGGCTAAGAAATGGAATTTTAGGAACCCCTTTGATTTAAAAAAAATAAGTAAATATTTATTCAAAATTCTCTGTGATGTTATACAATATGAGGTGTAATGTCCTTTTAAATGTTCATGAATCATTATTTTATGAAACTATTTTTTAATGTGGTATAAAATGGGAAAACATTAAAATCGATGTTTTTAACCAACCATAAATAATTAGTGTCCTTGCATAAGAGTACCTAATGTTTGTTACACTATAGTAATGACTCATGGTAAATTTCTCCATTAGTGTTATATAATGATATTAAAATTTATGTGTTATGAAATTTCAATAGTGTAGAGGAAAATGATGATAATGCACTGAATGTAACACTCAAAGTGTTCTGACACAATATTTTGAGAAAGTCAATGTTCTTTATTTCAGATAATGTGACATATGTTTTCTAGAGGTGTTAGTTATTTCCATTGTATTTAAACTTTATAAGATGAGAAAAAATTTCATCATTTATGAGGATTATGTTTCATAGAATTTGATATTGGTTATTATTGTTTCGTAGTGTTTTTGAGGAGTATGTTATTTTGTGAGAATGTTTCAAGATTATTTTTAGTCCATGTTTCCTTCTTTTTCTGTAAGGAATATTTTAATCCTATGATGTTTTTCATCTAATTTTTATTGATTATTTCTTCTCTTAATGTGTGGTGAGACCTTTGAATTTCCTAAATGATCGTAAAAATCTTTGATTGTTATCCCCTTGATACTAATGGCTAGAAATATCATGATTCATTGATTATTGGCCCTTTTTAATTAGTCAAGAGTAAAACACCTCTTTTCATTGTTTAAAACTGACCTATTAAATCTTTTATCCTTGTGTTTGTGTACCATATCATCCAATACCATCAAACCCGCACCTCTTAGCCATCAGATATTGAATGTCCAAAATATTACTCATGCATGTTGTTGAGAATTAGATATAGTTCTGGGAATGAGTTTCTATTACCTTTTTCATATTATTATATTATTCTCTCATCGGTAACGTGTTTGGTTCAGGGGGTAAGGTTTAATATTTATTTTATCCTCTTGCCATTCTTGGGTCTTGGGGTGGGGTTTTAATCATGATCTGTATCATATAGTTTTATCTTAGGCATAATGTGCAAGATATTTGTTATAGGGGAATGGGATACTATATATCTTCTTCTGTATTAATACATATACCCTTCACTCATTCCAATTGATATTGGGCTTGGTTAGGAGATTGAAAATGGTGTATTTTTTCCAATAATGTATATATTTTATTTAATTTGTCTATATGTTTCTATTTAATTCTTGGATATTTGGAGTAGATCATGTGACTTTGTGATTTGAATGTGGCCTGGTGTTCTTATATCCCATGAAGGTATTTCTCTCGCACTATTTACGTATTTTATATCATTGTTCATATGATGAGAGGGAATACTTCACCCATCACGGTGATTGATATTTTGACACATTTCAAAATAGAATAAAGGAGTTATTTCCACACAAATACAATAATATCATGATTTGTTGGATGGATTCTTTTGAATTGTATGCTCGTTGAATCTCTATTTATTTTGATCTTGGTGCATGTGATGGTTGAGGATTGTTATGTGGAATTAATTTATAACTCATGATGAAATTACATAAAGTAATGGTAAATTTTAAATTGAAATTTGAACATCATATCCTCTATATATTTTTCGTGTGTCTTCCATTAGTGAATAAATATTTTCTAACAATATATTCATAATTTATTACTCGATAAAGTGGATTATTCCAAAATTAATTTTTGTAGGTAATTCTCATGTATATTTCATACCAAATAAGGGCATTCCATGTAATGTTTTTACATGGTTAGATGATTTACCTGATTATCTTATTGATATAGATTAATATGATGTTTATAAAACACTTGTCATCCAACACTTGTTACACATTTCATTTATATTAATAAAATGTGTCTAAAATTCAAATTTTTATCAATTATATAATAAAAAAATATTCCTATTTTTATAATATTTCTATATTTAATATAGATAAATATATATATATTAATATAAATAAATTTTTTTATAAATATAAATTTACATGAATATTGAAACATACATATTTAAATATCATTAAATTTATTTATAAATATATAAATAAAATACATTTGTATATATAAATTTATCAATATATTTTAAATTTATTTGTAAATATAGTTTAATAATTTAATAATTATATATATATATATATATATTTATAAATAAAATAAAAAATATATTTAAAGTATACTACTATTTTAATAATAAAATTATTATAAATAATAAATTATCAATAATAGTAATTTATTAATATTTCATTTTAATTATTTTAATAACAACATTATTTATATTATTTGAATTATTTTTCATATTTTTTAATGTAATTATTTTAAAAAATATATAATTTGTATTTATTAATAATGTAATTAATAAAATTATATAATTTATATGCTTTCAAAGTAACCAAAATGAATCATAAAAATGTTACATTATATAGAATTTGAAAATCATCAAATAATGAATTATAAATACAATATTAATGTCATAAAAAACATTGACTAAACATATAGGTAATAATTTAAAATAAAAATAATATCATTAAAAAATTAATTTAAAAAAAATTAATGGAATAAATTCTTATAAATTCAAATCATAACATTTCTACATATCATTTATTAACATTCCATTCACTACTAGAAATAAGATATATACCAATATAAAAAATCAAAATCAATTCCCCTCATTACCATAACATAGTGGGTTGTTCATACACAATGTTGTGGTACCTTGGGGTATCGACATTAATTTATTGTAATGGTATATATCCCATTTACAATAGTTAGAGTAATGTAAAAAGAATTATGTAAAAATGGTATGTCAAAAAACAATATTTTGTGACAAAAAAGTTATTTGTCATTAACTTTATTTGCGAAATTTATATTATTTTCATTTATTATTTATATATTTATTCAATATTTAAAATTTCATTAACATTGTATCTATATAATAAAATTTATAGAAATTCCAACTGACATAATTGTAACATTATTATGTTTCATGTAACTGACTTTGAAAGCATATAAATTATAAAGTATTGTAATTATATAAATATAATTTTTCACAATATCTACGAATATCAAATACTATTGAAAAATTAATACATGTCAAGTAAATATTAAACAAAAGTTAATTTTCATTACACCAACATTACTATTTATAAATATGATATTTATACTTTATGAAACATATTGGCATATTTCATATTATGTATTTTTTATTAATTAATTTATTATAAAGTATTATTAATTATTTTATTTTCATTAAATTTTATTAATTATGTTATAAAAAATAATTATGTAAATTATTAAATAATTACTATAATTATATTACATAATATGAATAATAATTTACATAAATCAAGATGTTCTTGGAAAATTACTATTAATTTATGGAAATGAAAATGATAATATGAGGGAGATGTGGTATGACATGGAAACATCTTACCCATTAGAAAAAAACAAACACAATGAAACATGCATCCAAAACAATCAACCCTGATCAAAATCCTTACCCCGAGATAAATCACCCATACTATGATGAGAGAGACATCATCCCCTATCACCAAGATCCCTACCTCTCATCCATGTATATAATATTTTCCATGACCCATATTATTCATAAATATACAACTCTACAGCTGTTTATTTAGTACCAAACTCATTGTAAAAACAATTAGTTATCCTTTGTTATAGGTGATTATATAGTGTTCAACAACCATAAACCATGTTCCCATTACTTCATAAGGTTTCCTTCTTTTGTAAAATCTTTAAAATCACTAGTTTAATGGAGAGGATTTGTCAGTACACCATCCACCTCAAAATAAAATTTATAATTACCACGTCACTATGTATACTCAAAGGCACCATGTAACTGAAATGGGTTATAAGTTCGTACTGAGTGCTAATTCTTAACATTATGAATTTGATCTTCATATTATAATAGGAAAATAGATTGAACTCTATATTAATATATATTATATTAAAAAAATAAAATTTTGAGAATCCGGAAACAATAGTTATTAGTTTTACTCCATATAGTATGTTGCCTAAATGACTGTAACTATTAATGATTAATGAAATTCGAGGAGAAGCAGGAAAATACCCAATATAATAATTTGATAATATGATATTCCCCATGCTGTTAATATGTTTATTAATCCCATCATTGACTACATCAATTTTTTTACTAAAAATACCTATGTCATCACATATGGAGAGGTTTGTTGTTTTTGACAAACATCTATCATTTCCCTCCATAAAAATTGCCTTCCAACTATAAGAGTTACCTAACTACATTGTGTTTTCATTAGGAAAGCACATATTGTAGCATAAAACCTTATTTCTTCTCCAATGGATTATAACGGTTCATTTTGATAAATTGGAATCATTAGGAGAAAACACACTATTGTTTGAATTAAATTGTTGGGTATTAACCACATCACCCCACCTAATTCTCTAACCATTGGATGAAGAGATAAAATTGAATATGAAACAACTTTTATTGAAGAAGAGATGAAATCACCAATTCCAAGAGTTCGGTAAGAATCACCATCCACCAAAATGTTATAAGATGTAGAAAAATCCAAAATTTTATCATAATTTATTGAATAATTAATTTGATTAGTTCATTTATTAAGATCATTCGTACTTATTTCATTAATGAAGGTCTTACTCTCGAACCTACACTTATCAAATCCAATCCCATATTTATTTCAAGGTGTGAAAACAAAATAACTTCTGATTTTTTCACTAGTATGTAAAATAAAAAAAGGGAAAAAATAGGGTATTTTTATTGTTCTAAATTGAGGGATAAAACCAAATTTTGGCTATCAATTATAATAACAGCTCAATTATGGTTGATCTATAAAAAATTTCTACAATTATTTTGGAGAAATTATCAAATTTTGTACTTTCAGTAAAATGATCAATCATGATCGAACTCTAATAGCAGCGGAAATTTCCCATTGGATTTTAGAGTTCCATAAAAACCAACTATGAAATTTAACTCTAATATATAAATGAGTAATTGAATTAATGTTTTTATATAGATTGATGAAAGGGACCAATTATTGTAGCATAAATGTAAATTGCTATCCTTTTATAAAGTCAGATCCCGAAGCATGATATTTGAATTCAGCCAATGGGAAAGAAATGTGGATGAAACCTTTCCCAATAGATTTTATTCTCTAGTCCATAGACCCCACAATATAAACAATCATATGTTTCATGTAATCAAAAAATCAATTATGATACCAAAATAAAAATAGCCGACTTTTTAGTGAATAACTACATTCTTCAATTATATCTTTATGGAAATCATGATTTGATTAAAATATTGAAAGAGATAAATTCTTTTTGATGAGTTATGGTATGTCTGAATCCATTTCTTGAAGATCCGAATACTCCCTAGAGTGGTTCGATATACATGTTAATAAATCCTTAAAAATCACTAAAGAATATGAATATACATTAGACTATGTGGATGGACTCAACCAATATTCATCACCCTAAAATGTTTTAACAATAATGATGTAAGGAAAACCTTTGCAGGGTAGTAGTAACAATTGAGTGGGATGCCCAAAAAGGACCACATTGATATCCATGGAATAACTGAAGAATCATTCTCAACCATATCCCCTAATCTACTTTAGTACATCTATAATAATATAAATAAATCTAATAAAGTATTTATAAATATATTTACAAATAAAACTCAATTATATAATTTTTTTTGAAAATATAATAATTATTATTAATTTTATTATTAACAATTTATTATATTTTGAAATGTATTTTAAATTTATTTTGTAATAAAAATTTATAACTCAATGTATAAAAAAATATTTATAATTGAATAATAATTAAAATATACATATAAATAGATTTAAAATACATATTTTTATTTATAAATAAAAATATATTATTATTTATATAATTATAAAAATATATAAAAATTAGAAATATGTATATATAATAGTATTCATAAATATATATTTCTAAATAGAAATTTATATAAATAAATAGATATATAAACGACAAATATTTTAATTATTATATAAATCTAAATATATTTAAAAAAATATAGGTTTTAAGAAAAATTTAAACAAATATTTAAAATTTTATTTAAATATACTTATATTTATAGATAAAAATACAGATAAATTTATATAATTAATAAATATATTTAAAAAATCTTAAAATGTTAATTAGAAAATTTTCATTATAAATTTAATAATACATATATATATAATTAAATATTTTTTTATATTTATATATGTATATATATTTATAGAATAATATTTAAATATAATATATTATTATATTTATATATAAATATATAAATAAATATATAATATTTATTAATATTTATATTAATAAATTTATACTATTTAAATATATTAAAATAATTTTAAATAAAAATATAAAAATATATATTTTTTATAAATAAATTTAATATACATTTACAAATATATTTATATATAAATAAATAAATAATTTTTATTATTATTTTTTAAAGAACGTTTTTATAAATATATTTAAAAATAAATATTTCTAAAAATGATTTGGGTTTCGATAGGGTTTGAATTCTAAAAATATTACCTAAACCCACCTCTATTAATAATCAAGTAATAATTTCATGTTTAATTTTGTTATTTGTATATATATTTATTAATTTGTATAATTATATTAATACATAAACATATTTGTAAATATATTATTATATAAAAAAATTTATAAA
The DNA here is from genome assembly GCA_963277665.1 of Viscum album. Classification (NCBI taxonomy): domain Eukaryota; kingdom Viridiplantae; phylum Streptophyta; class Magnoliopsida; order Santalales; family Viscaceae; genus Viscum; species Viscum album. The sequence goes on from OY728161.1 coordinate 980,509,712, forward strand.
TATGTATTCATAATTATATAAATATAAATATAAATATTTATTGGATGAGATATACAAAGAGTGTCAGGAGAAAAAAGGTATAAAAATTTAAACATTACAGGTGACTCATATCCCCTTTTTGATAGTATATGATGGTGCAAAGGATGTACAAATAGGGTAGTCCATAAAAGGGGACTTGTTCGTCGAAAAACCTCTTGAAGAGGATAGTAAGAAAGATGATGCTAACCAGAGCACATAAGTGGCTAATGATCATTTGGATACTGACGATCAGGGTTGCATGTGGAAGTCTCGGAAATAATGGAGGAGAAGAATACATCAAAGTGGTCAAGGTGGTGTTTGTTGAATGGGTGGTAGGAATAAATGATGATACCTCTTTTTATGTATCTGATATGGTTTTGTATTTGGAACTTCGACCCTTCTCTCACTTTTTTCACTTGTTTTACTATTTTATTATTAAAATTTTGGGACCATAGAACTCTCTATTCTATAAATTCCTTGGTATTATTATATAATCATATATATACATATATGTGTGTGTCTGTGTATTAATTTTTTAAAATGTGAGGGGTGAGTGCTAGAAGAATTGGCTCTTATGACATTTTGGGAAAGTACCACTTTATATGGCATGAGAAAATCCCTTATCCCCAATAATATAACCCTACCATCATCAGATTTTTTAAAATAACATGTGTTAAATTTTCATTTTCATTGTGTGTAATATCTATTTGTCCAGAAATAAAATTATTTAGTTTGAAACAATACGGTTGAGTGTTGGAAAGTTCATGAGGATTATTAATGTTGCATTGTGATGAGTAGGTGTGAGTGTCCTAAAAAAATTATAATGCGGCTGTAGATTTTCAATCATGGGGGACATAAATCATCGAAAATTTGAAATTGTTAGTCTTCATATAGATAACAAATTGGGTATGTACTATGTATATTTTTCATTAGGGTATTCATCATGGAATATTCATTTTATATAGTAGCAGATCCATTCTTTTGAGATTGGAATAGTTTTTGAAGCTCTACTATAGATCTCTTCCCGTACATTAAGTAAACCAAAATTCAATTTTTTTGTACTGAAGGATTCAAACATTTGTGGAAGTAACTTATTTAATAATAACATTATTACACAATTAAAATATGTAAGGCTTCAATCCTTACAATAAAATCTACGGAGTTATTAAATAATATATTCGTATGGAATTCCCTCAGACTAAGTCCATCCCTTCTATTGTAAATTCTCTCATGTTGGAGAAAAAAAATATAAGTACATAATTTGTATTTATCTACATGAAATTGATCCAGATTGTTAGTTTCACACCATGTTTGAAGAACATCCATGTTATCTTGTTTGTAGCCAATTCACTTTTGGATTGGATAAATGAAAGTACAAGGAATGTCCCAGTGGAAAATAATGTAGGATTTCATAATCATTGAGTTCACCTCAATAGTAGTATGATCAAGGTTGTGATGGTTGTAGAACTCTAACCCTATCTAATAGTCCCTCTCCTTGGCATGAATGAAATCAATCAACCCGTAAAAAACATGGACGGAAAAAATGACACATCCCCTCGTGTCACAAACCACCAAACCACTATTCATGCTACCCATAGCATATGATCTATCTATATTTAAATTTTCTCATTTATCGTGAGGGCTCTAGCAAACCTAGTTCCCTTGGGGATATTTGAAAATGGGTCGCAGAATGCGCGTTCGGGGTGGATGGATCCCATATACTTTTTTATAAGACATTTTGGAATGTGGATGGATTTGATGTTTTGAATTAATTAAATTAGTTCTATAATTAAAAAATGAATCTTGAACCACATAATTAAATTATTATTAACATTTTTTTTTCAATGTTAGAGGTCCTTTCTCAGTGATGGTGTTCCATCCTATTACACTTTGAAATGTGATTAATATTTTTCACACTTTTTGTAAAATAGATCAAGGATTATATTTCAATCGATTATATCAAATTCCCCACATTCATTTATGAATCAATGTTTGACCATAGATAAAGATATTGTGGCCCATGGAGTATTTAATTCAATAAATGCGAGATATTGATTTATGAAGGGATCCATGGATTTCAATCATGACATGATGAATGCAAATCCTTTTCTTGAATCAGATTTCTTTTAGCATATCCGCTTTGAATATGGGTTTCATAACGTTTTGATTTGAAACATCATGGTATTTTCATCTATATTCCCATTTATGAATATACATAATAGTGACTGTAACTATCCAATTTTCCCTTAAATAAGCTTATAAAAATGGGATCCCATTTCAACATACCATTTTTAGTCATTTTTTATGTTTACTAGATCCCAATATCATATTTAGTAACCAAGAATAAATTACAGGGGGTTAGGGTGATTAAGATTGGCTTTATGATCTCCTATATGTTCATCATAGATGATTTTCTTCATTTTTAATGTATAATAGTGAATATTGTTCCCACATTTCTCATATTATTTCTTTTTATTGTGAAGAATAAATTTAGAATATCAATTTTCCCTAAATTAGAGGCCACTTATTCTATGTGTATCCCTCAAGAGTGGAAATATTTGTTAAGATCATTTCTACGGTTAAATTATTATATTATGCAAAAAATGTATCTCGGTCACCAAAAAATTATTAAAAGATATAAAATGAAATGATTTCATATATTGTTGACATGGATTGGATGAGGATTGATGGTTGGATAGGTAAGGGTCTATCAAGGGCTGGGATAATTGTCTTGATTAATTCTATGGTGCAAGTTGTCCTTAAATAATTAATGTCCCATTTTATTCTTCTTGAATCTCTCTTCAGTTGACTTTATTCAATGTATTTCGAATACAAGTGTGGGTACATGGATGATATTATGATTATTTTTAATTTTTTATTGGAATTATTATGTATCCCTATGAAAGAAAAAAGTATGACATTTAGGTTCATTGGATCCCTCAATACCAATATTATCACCAATTAATGTTCAATGTTCTTTAGTTTTTCAAGTTCCCATCTGACTCAAATACTATGGGTTAAATAATTTCCACATGTTAGATTTTGTCATGATTTACATAGTCTATGATCATGTTTCCACTAATTAATATTTAGTAATCCAAGGTCTTTATTTTGGGGGGATTCTATTGAAATATCTCTAATGGTTGGTCTGTTACTATTTGGTTGGATAATTGGCAATTATGTGCTGATTTTGTATTCTTATCATCGACAACCCATGTGAATATGGACATGATTGTGGAACATGAAATTATGTATGATTTTTTATATGGAATCTAGATAATTTTAAATAATTACATAAATATTGGGATTGAAGTTAGATATTAAGAACCAATATTTATATGAGAATGGTTTGTGATAAAACAATTTATATTTTTTCTTAATAATATTAGTATACTAGTCCATACTCATCCTAGTGGTGCTCAAACCGTGACTTACTGATTCTTGAATCCAATAGGCTAGGGGCTAGTGACCAACAATGTGTCGGAATATAAGTCACATGGGAGGCTATATCCTTATGTACATGTACATATTCACATATCCCCGGGACCATACAATGATAAAATGAAAAAAAATGATAAACCATTCATTAAATATATAAATACCTCTTTCAGAGTACAAAAACCTGTTCTTGAAAATAAAAAGCCCAAATAAACGTCCAACTCAAAGAGTTCGAAAAATTATTCTAACCAAAAAGTATTATAGCATTCTATTATAAATGGTATCACAAGTACTAACCTTAGTATGTCTAGCTCACCAATTTCTGTCGGGTCATGTTCTATCAAGGATTCAGTCAAAAGGTTGACCATTTTCATAAGACATAACATGTGGGTAAAAATCCCATGCAATGGTGATTATAACAATACCTAGTAGGACTCCCCAAAAAAATGAAAATAACATCCATAATACCATTCAACTCATCATCGATATATGTGTAAGGATCAAGGATATTTTATTGTTAATTATTTCAACAAAAATTTGTGTTTTATTTTATCATACAATAACAAACCACATATTAGTATTAATGAATTGAGTATAATGTTAAACGTGTCCACTATTATTTGATAATTATTATGAAAAAATAAATATCATATTGGATATTAATATTTGGAAATTATTTTAGGTTTAATTTTTGAGAATATTCTAAAATATATTGTTTTTTCATGAATAATAAAAACACAGTTTGATTTTTTGAGTATGTTTAATTAATTCATAATTTTTTCAAAATTTTGTAACAAGACAGATAAAATTATGGTAAACATGTGTGGATTAAAATAAAATTATATGTCCTCTAAATGTCCAATAGCATTGTAAAATAAGGTGTCCAAGCACATGGTTGTGTATTTACCACTACCTATGTTTCCAAGGAAATTAATAAACCAATCATCCAACTTTTCTTTAAATATCCAACCATTTCTCCATTTACTATCACTCCAAATTAATCTACCATAATGATATGATATTTCTATCTTCCAATGGTTCATACAATGTGACCTAAACACAAAAATGTCCAGATATTCATGTTTTAGGCACACTCATTAAGGTATGGAAAATAAAAACATCACTTTTCTTTTCATGTACCCTTTTTTATGTGGTATGTATTCATAATCTATTAAAGATGTTGGTGTGTCCATTTTTTTCTATCCCATATCATTGTTAATAAAATTTAATTCATGGGAGACCATTTCCCCTATATTTTTACCACTATCTAAAACAATGTTACAAACATGTCATGTTACCAATTTCATCTCAAAATTTCTCAAAATTTCTATAGAAAATTATCATTTTTAGTTTTGTTTTGGAAATAAAAATACATATTTATTTTCCATGGGTTTTATAATAGTTATCAAAATGATATATTTTCTATTGGGATCAACAAACAGAAATCCAAGTTCATTTTTCAATGATAAAAAATGATAAATTGATCATTTTTTACTGTTTTTTTAAACTACATGATTTTGATATGAAATGAATTACATTTATTCTCCATCGGTAAATTATGAAATGATTTATTATGATATATGTGGACTAAATTATTTATTTCATATGATGGGTATTCCATAATAGATCTCCAATGAAATTGGAAAATGATTTAATATCTATATATGACATGTTTTATTATACCTTGTTGAATAAACATGGTAGTTTTTATGACCCCAGATGAAAAACATTGGTGATTTCTATATGAATGTATCATTTAAATGTTGTATACATATTAACATGTTATGATTCATGTTTTTTATCATATACCCCTTTATATTTTTATCGTTCTTTTATTATTCTACTCATGTTCTTATTTACAATTTTAATGATCACATATAAATGGTTTCCCATACATTTCCTTACTGGGCCTTATACTCACTCTCTCCGTTCATGTGTGTCCCTAGGTTATGAGATATTGTAAATTTACATCACATTCATCTATTATTATTACTCTGTTTTGGATAAGATTAATTTAATATTTTTTGTGTATTATGTACCTTATTCCCAAATACTAATCATTAAATGATCCATTGTCTTTAAAATGTAATTAAAATTTATGAAATAAAATTGAGTTATGAAATAGTTGGTATCAAAAGAAGGTATATTTATCTGTGTAAAATTGTATTCGATAACATTGAGGATAACCTTTGAGACATGTTCAAATATTTTAAAACATATTTTATTTTTCATAAAATATTATGTATTTTTTTTTGAAAAATGAAATCAATATTTAGTTACGAACTAGTGGACATTGTTCTAGGAAAAATGTATATAAGGGAAATAAGACTAACATGGTGTATCAGGCCTGACTCAATGTAAACATGTACCTGGAAATGAGACTTACTACACACCGGATTTTTAAATCATTGGGGTTTTGTTTGGTTGATCATTTGTTTTTTTGAACCATTATGAATGATATATAGATAATGAAATAGTTTTAAATGAAAAAAAATTAAGCAGGATGTTTGAAGACATAAAATTACTTTTTAATTATATGATTATTTAGAAAACATGTTTCTCACTGTGGTTTTTTATTTTAGAAAATAGAGGGAAATGATAGGAACTGTATAAATGGTGAGAACAATTGACCTAGAACTGACATCCCTCTAATGGAATCTGTTTGAGAAAACTCCATGAGAATGATTATTCGACTATCGTGAGTTATAATAAATAACATGAATCAATCTAAGAGGCAAGGTTAACCATAAATGGAACAACATTACATTGAGTATTTTTTGCATTAACAACCACTATTTTTCATTGGATTTACTAACCAATTGAATTCCAAAACAATATGTAAATTCGATAGAAAAGATCTTATATATAATACATTGTTCAAACAAAGTGAATGTCACCCTAGCAGTTTATCTCTTAGAGGGAGAAGCTGATCAGTGGTGGTCATTATTTAAGGAAAAAAATTCAGGAATGTATATAGATTCTGTAGAATGGGAAGAGTTAGGGGGAATCTTTTTCAATAAGTAAATTCCTTGTTCATGTATAATGAAAATTGTGAAGGAATTTATTGAGATGAATAATAAGGAAATTGAATATTTTTGAATCTATGAGATGAACACTAAAAGACAATACTGATATTCTTATTTATTTTCCACAAATTTGAATAAAAAGATTGATAGATTTATTGGGGGAATAAGACCGCATATATGAAAGAACCATACAAGTAGAGAATACAATTACAATGGGGATAGAGTAAAAGGTTACATGATCGTTGATATGGAGTTCGTTGATATACAATGGTCTCAAAAATAAAATTATAATAATAGACCTTGCATTAATACCTAGAGTGGAGTTATAGTCACAAAAGATAATGAGAAAAAGTGAATCTTACAACATGCAACAAATGTTGTACGAAGTATTTTGGAAACTACTATCTTATGTTATAGAAATGTTAAACATGTTGATGATATTTCCATAGCACATGAAAATATCATTTTGAGGCGAAACCTCAACTTATCAACACAAACATCAAAGGGAATATGGTGCTAGCCTAACCTAAATATCAAAGTTTCATGTTTGGAAAACATGGACACTTTTCCTATCATTGTCAAAATCCCGTGATTGTTGAGGGTAATTACCTTCATCATTAGCATAGTCCATTTTATTAAGGTCAGGATTTTTATATAAATATGGATGAAGTTGATGCTTTGAAATATGTATTGGAAGGTACTCTTGTTGTTATCTCAAAGCTAGGAAGTACATTTTTTTATTTTGGTTCTTCAAAATCCTTTATTTCCTTCATGTTTTCAATGAATATACAATCAATAACAGATCATTCATATATATATTTATCATTTATTTCTCATGTTGATATTATCCAAGCATAAACAATTTATAAAAAAATTAGTATTTTCTTTGGTGAGTATAAACTCATTACAAATCTAGTAGTAATTCCCATATATGAATTTGACATAATACAATGGATTTACTGGCTATAAAAGTATAATACCAAGTTAAAATGAAGTATCAAAGAAATATCAATAATATTGAAGGGGATAACTATATTTAACTTCGTTGGAGAGATATATCAACCAGGTCTATTTCTAGAAGAACACCATGTAACTAGCTTTATTGAAATGATCGGTGAATATGAGGATAGAAATGAAAGTATAATAATAATAAAAAGAAACCATTATTCTAGAATAGATTGTCATATTTCTTGAGGAGTTACCTAGGGAACCTCATGAATGAGAGGCAGTGTTCTCCATATAACACATTCATGGATATAGACTGACATCAAAGACCCCATAGAGAATAAAATATGCGTAGCTAGAGGAATTTATGACAAATCATCAAAATATTTTGGAGAGTGGGTTTATCTGAGAATGTTTGTCTCCTTATGGAGAATCATTTTTTAATTGCGATGATGAATAATGGATCAATTAATCTATATATTTTTATAGATAACTTAATGTCACTACTAAGAAAAAAATTTACCACTTCTTAGGATTGATGATTTATTTGAACAGTGTTGTGGGGCTCAATAATTCTCCATGATAAATCATATATATGGTTGTCATTAATTAAGGGTGAAGAAAGAGGATATTCAAAAAACAACCTTCAAATCATTATATTGGTATTATGGGTTCTTTTATACCATTCGGCCTAACTATTACACCATCTATATTTATGGATTTGATTAATAGTCTTATTAATTAAAACCATGATAAAATTGTGGTAGTTTTTATTGATTATATTCTAATATATTGGAAAATTTGAGTGGAGCATGAAGAGAATATTATTTTTATATTTCAAACTCAATGAAATTTTATGATATTTTGAAGGTTCAAAAAAGTATAATTTTGGTTACAACAAGTTTCTTCCTTGTTGAGCATTGTAATCAATGATGGAATCTAATTTGATCCTGGCAAGAAAAGGGATGGGGGGGGGGGAGTGGCCACATTCTACAATTATAACTATGACTCACAGTTTACCTTGGTTAGTAGGATATTGTATTAATTTTATGAAATTCATTCCAAGACATTATAATACACTAACCAAGCTTACTCGAAATAGAGTTATGTTCATCTGAAAAAATGAGTGAGAAGATTGTTTCTGAACGATGAATAACTGACTAGTTATTTCACCTTTGTTAAATTTAACCTCTAATAGATAACTAGTCATTGTTTCTATTGATTCATATTTGAATGGTTTTGGGTGAGTACCAATGAAAAATTAAAAGGATATTTCTTATTAATCTCAAAATTTAAAGGCTCATGAGAAGAATTATCATATGCATGACATGGAACAAGCTGCGGTTATATTTTTTTGAAGATATGGAGGAACAATCGTTATGCGTAGAAATATGATATGTAGACAAACCACCAAATATTGAAGTATATTTTAATGGAAAAGGAATTGAGCATGACATAGAAGATATATATAAATTTTATTAAATACTATGATTGTTAAATTCATTATCACATCAAAAGTGAAAAAGGAGATTCTAATGCATTAATTTTGGAAGTCCAAATTGATTTAAAAATGGTAATGTTTCTAGGAGATCCATTGATGTGGGAACTAGTATGGTTAGAAATTGTAATAATGAGGTTAGGTAAATCATCAATCCTATCCGAAATTATTTATCAAATATCATTTCTATAGAAGATCATGAAGGATGAAAGAGATGATCTATAATTATAGAGGAAATTTAGGCTGTGAAGAATGTGATGTTTCCAAATTTCTATATTGATCAATATGATTTACTAAAATATTGTTCAAGGATTTATGTTCCATATGTTCTATAAATAATGAATGATCTATTAGAGGAATATAATCTATCTACAATCAGTATACATATTGGATGTACTATCAAATATAGGGACATTGGTGATCAATATAGATATGATAACATGAAGAGGGTGATTTCTGAATAAACTATAAAGTGTATGGATTGATAGAATGTGAAAGAAGAGTGACAAATTTTAATGGGATATTCCAATCACTATCCAAACTAAAATTAATGAGTGAAAATATCACTGTGGAATTTGTCACTTGTCTCTTAATTACATCCAATGTAATGAATGTAATATTTGTTATAGTTTATTGTCTCACCATAAAATCTAATTTCATCACTATCTGGTAAGACTTATATCTTGACCAACTTTCTAAAATTCATGTATAGGATTACAGTGCCTATTCAGAGTATTGTATCATTAAAAGGGTAATGGGGTGAATTAGTGATACTTTATTTCTTTCATGTTTCTTTTCAATTGAAACAACCACCGCTTCATGTTAATGATGTTAATTACATACAAAGAAACAAATCAATGCACCTCAAAAGGACCACAATGATTTACAAGGTCAAATATTCAATAAGAATAGGTATATCCTTGGTATGGTTTGTAAATGATCCAATTCCATACAATCTTCTATAAACCAATCTTTGGATTACAACGAGTAAGATATACCCATTCACTCGTGTAGTACTATGAATCTATACAACTAGTGCATGTGAACCATCGTAATATAATAGGGTAATATATTTGTTTTTAAATCACATGTTATCTCTATTTCTTTTCAAATCACCAAATATATTCAATTTTAAAACAATTATTTTTTTACTTTCTTAGAGGAATGGTAAGTTATTGTTGGACTATGTAAAATAATTAGTCCAATTACCCATTCTATGACACTCCCAGTACAATTATTTTCAGTCTGATCATTCAATTGAATACACTAGAATTGAATCAACACAACTCTAATACTTCCATATAGTATTCATGTCAAATATAATCAGTTCCACTTCCCAATAGGTTTGTAAAATCCATTACAAATAGCATCGACACCACATCAAAACATGTATGTAATAGTCAAGACAAATAGAATCGACACCACTACAAAACCTCATATAATCTCTCCAAAACCCAATGATTCTCTCTATTATACATTAAATTGAAATTCTTTTCAAAATGTACAATGTAAGTCCTCTATTTATAGGATTTAATTGGTTGGAATCCAAATGTTTTTACTTCTCACTCAAATTTTTCCAAATTTGAATTTCTCCCTGAAATTATGGGATACATTTTGAAAACATCACAGTTTATCGAGGCCTCTAGTTTATTCTCAAAACATCATCTCAATATTCATATCTTTCATATGTATCTTCATACCCATTTATTAATCTTCAAAACCAAAACAATATTTCTTTTAGAAAACCATAAATGTGGGTATAATTGTTGAGAATGATTTTTACTAGGTATGATGGACATTATATGGCACCATCTCTTTCCTTTCACATTCACCTGTGAGTCCATTTTAAAACAAATTCATTACCCTTTCAGCATGTCATGAATCATATATTCACATTATCTTTCCATCGACATGACTCTTTCCTTTTTACTATTAGCACAACTATTTCCATCGTCACAAAAATTCCATCGACCCAACTATTCCATCTGCACGACTCTGAGTTCAATGCTATAAAAAGTTAATAAAATTTCGGCTTGACATTTATAATCTTTTATTTATTCAACATGACAATTAAATCTGCCCGACTCTTCCATCATCACAACTATTAATCGATGGACTATTCCATCATCATGACTATGATTCTGATGAAAAACACATCCATTTTCATGTCGGTGGGACATGAATCATCTATTCTTCCATTGACATGACTATTCCATTGGAATTATTATTCCATCTCCACGAATGTAACATTCTCATGACTCAGTGTCCGATGAAAAACAAATTCATTACTATGTTGGAATGACATGGATCATATCTTCTTTCATCAGCATATATTCCATAGGAACGACTATTCCATCAGGATGACTACTCTTTCTGTGAAACTATATGTATGATGCAAAAAAATTTCATTTCCATGTTGGTATGACATGCATCATATCATCTTTCATCGAAACGACTATTCCATTGACATGAATACTCCATTGACATGAATATTCCAATCGTCATAACCATTCCAGTTCTTAAATAGTCACCACCATTCACAGATTTTCAATAGTCACCACCATTCACATATTTTCAATAGACACCACTATTTACATATGTGTAACAGTCACCACCATTCACATATTTTCATGAATACTCCATTGACATGAATATTCCAATCGTCATAACCATTCCAGTTCTTAAATAGTCACCACCATTCACAGATTTTCAATAGTCACCACCATTCACATATTTTCAATAGACACCACTATTTACATATGTGTAACAGTCACCACCATTCAAATATTTTCAATAGTAACGACCATTCAAAACTTTGTAATAGTCACCACCATTCACAAATTTTCAATAGTCACAACAATTCACAACTTTGTAATAGCCACCATCATTTACATATTTTCTATAATCACCAACATTCATAGCTTTTACTTACACCTTTCTTTCACCATGCTTGGATCATAAGTTATACCACTATACATATGATTAATGAGAATTATAAAACAACAAAACATCATCACATTTAACATTTTAATGTATCAGAACATTCCATTCATTCTATTTTATTTCTTTCTTTCTCAACCTGAGGATAATATTTAAAAAATAAGAGTTTTATTATTTTCAAAACAAAAACGCACACCAATTTTTTCAAAAACATTGGGAAGTGAATTATCTTCATCAAACCCAACCATAACAACAAAAGACAATTCTTGAAAAAATCATCACCTTTATCATCATCTTAGTACCAACAATCTCCCCCTTTGGATTTTATTGTCAACCTCATTTCATAAATCATTGAACATTGTAACCTCATGAAATGGATTACATATCAAAAATTCTAGGCCTACGTGAGATAACTCATTGTGGGGAACATTAATCACTAATAAACAAACAATGATAAAAATGATCATGAGAACCTCTTTTTTTCATCATTATTCCTATTAAATAAATCAATTACATTTCATAAAACTACTCCAATAATCAGATAGTATAGTTCAATCACAAAACAATGCAGGATTTACATATTACCTACAAATATCTCATTTATGCAAAATATTAATGAAACAAAAAAATGTCCCCCCTTGAAAAAACATTCAATAGGTGTGATGAGAGAGGGGACAGAAACACATACCTCAACCGTGGAGAGAATGAGGATGGACACCCATTTTCAACATCATTTTTGAAAATGATTCCTTTGTTAAAGGTATTGTGAAAATATGAGTTACATATTCTGATATTACATACATAATCCATGTTCAATTCATTATTCTCCACACACTCTTTGATTAAATGTTATTTCATATTAATATGTTTTGAACGAGAATGTTGCACAAGATTCTTGGTGATATTGATTTTACTTTCATGGTCACTACCTTATATCAAGGGTAACATCACTTCAACAATAAATCTTCCAATTGCATTTCTATCCAAATACGTTGTGTTGTGGATTGAGATGGAAAAACATACTCATGTTCAGCAATACTGAGAGTTAAGGAATTTTGTTTCATTGAATTCCAATAGACACAATTATTTCTCAGAAAGAATACCCAACAAGATGTACATCCTCTAACCTCAAAATTTCCTATCCAATATGAATCTGAATACCAAAAAAAATCAATAAAATTTGAGCTATGATATTTGGTTCCAATTTTTTTTTGCATTTTTTGTATGTAAGAATTATTTTTCTAGAATGTAAATGTGATTATTTTGGATAACTTTGAAATCATAGACAAAGGTTAACAATACATACAATGTCGAGTTTTGAGGTAGTTAAATTTAATAGACATCCAATCATATTCAGGTACACTTTTTGATCTAATTGTTTTCCATCTACATCTCTACTAATATTCATTCCCTCAGAAATGGGAGTGGAAATAGTTTTTGAATTTTCCATGCCAAACCTCTTGAGAAGTTATTTTCCATACTTTTATTGGGAGAGAAAAATTTATTCTTTCTCAGCTAGATTTGTATCCAATAAAATTATTTCATTTATCATATCATGTACATTTCAAAAAAATTATACATTTCTTCAGAAATATTTTATAAATTTTTTCATCATTCCCAAAAAAGATAAAGTCGTCGACATAAACAAATACAATTTAGGAATACTCTTGACATTATCTAATTTAAATATTTATATCCCCTATTACCTTGTTTAATTCATCATTTTTAAGAATGTATAAAATTTGGAATAACATTCCATCATAGATTGTTTTAGGCCATATAATTTTATTATAAATTTTCATACATAACATCTATATTTTATATTAACAAAGACACATGGTTGTTCAATATAATCATCTTTTTCAAGATCTCCATTTTGAAATGCAGATTTAACATCCATTTGATATATCTTATAGCCTTGTTTATTGAAATAAGAAGTAATATTCTAATTGTTTCAATTCATCCCACCAGATAAAATGTTTCATAAAAATAAATAACCTCAATTTGGGAACACCCTTTACATACAAATCATGATTTGTTTTTTATAACCTCTAATTTTTCATTCATCTTGTTTCAGAAATCCCATTTTGTGACAAAGATGTATTTCTTTTCAATCATGGGTATGAGATCACATGTATTATTCTTTTCAATCTAATCCAATTCATCATTCATGCATTGAACCCATTACGGATGCTCAAATGATTCTTTCACAGAATTCAGTTCCTCTTTTGAATACAATGAATTTTATGTAATGGAATTGATTTTTGTTATTGTTTTCACCTTATGATGTTGATAAAAATTATATTTTGTCCCTCCACATGTTTTTTACGCATTAAATACGATTTATTTTCTTCCTCATCAATGGAAATTGTTGTGTCCAATTCTTCACCATTTTTAGGATTATAATTATTTGTATCTTTATCTAAATTAAATTCTTTATATTGCATAACTTAATTGTCCACCAAAACATGTTTCTCATTCCCAGATACGCCATTTACATTTACACCAACTTAATAAACAATTTGTTTAGTTACATTGTTAATGTATCTATACCATTTTTCTTCTAGAGAATAGAAATGAAATATTTCATCCTCACTTTTCTGCTCAAACATAACATAGTTTCCACCCTTCTCCATTATAAGACAAAGACTACTGAAAACTATAAAGTGATTTAAATGTTGAGTTATTCCGTAAAATAATTAATAAGGAGTCATACTTGTTTAAGGCCTATAGAATCAATGGATTTGAATATAAATAACAGTATTCATGGATTTTCTCCAATAATAAAGAGAAAGGACATGCTCAAGTAACTTGGTTCTTCGTATTACCAATATGTTTATATTTATTTTTTCAACATCCCTATTTAGTTTGTGAGTGTTTTGAAAAAATACTCATGAAAATTTCCATACATATGAAGATAGTCTTCAATGTCATCACTTTTGTATTCCCCAGTATTATCAGTTCTAACCTTCATTACAGAATACTAAAATTCATTCTCAACTTTTCATTAGAAAAAATAAATATTTTTTATAGAATATGATTTTTGTTTCATTAAAATAACACAATTCATGTGATAAAAATAATCAATGAATATTATGAATTGCTTATCTACATATTTTTTTTGTTTTATCGTTGGCCCACATATATCAGAATGGATCATCTATTGGGGTTGTTCTGAACAACTATCAACATTCATATTCATAGAATATGTAAATATTCATTTCAGGCATATAGTGAAACACTAATCTCCTCTTCATGGTATATCACGAATGTCTCGAATAGTTTCCATATTAGATAACTTGGTCATGTTTCTATGACACATATGTTCATGTCATTTATCCCATAACAGAATCTCTTCAAATATACTCAGGTAACAAGAGTTTTGGGAATCACCAACATGAAACAAATTTCATTTCATATGATGTACTCTTGTAACAATAATTCCATATTCATAACATTTTACAAAAAATCCATCATTCTTGATGTTAAAATTATTATCCCCATCTCACAATTCTGAAACACTTAGCTAGTTGAGTTTAAACCTATCAACATAGAATGTTTTCTTAGATTTCATCTTTTCATTTTTCAATAATGGTGGACCCAAAAACATTTATTTTCAATGATTCATCATTGTCAAATATCTCTATCCATTCATTATAATCATTCCCATCCATAATAATTTAATGTCTCCCATCATGTGAGAAGAACACACACTATCAATTATAAGGAGTGATTATACTTTTATGGATTTCAATGAAGTTTCAAAAATAAGTACCTTTCCTCCTTAATATTCAATATTCACCTTCGGATTTTACGAATTGAGATTCATTCACATATCCATTGATATAAAAAGAAATACATTTTAGAGGTGTCCAAGTTGTTCACATCTTTCAAAAATACTTTCCAACGATTGAATCCAATTTTCAATCATGAATTTATTCGATTCATATTTTTCAAGACATCATTCTCAATTTTTTTTATAAGATATACAAAACCCCAATATCATCATTTCATAACATATAGGATATTAGTAATATTGTTGATTGGACCCACAAATTATTTTTGTGTAAACGAATCCTCCACAATAATAGAAATACCCATAGAAATAATATTGTCCTTTGAATCCACCATACTGATCAAAATTGGGAAATCATTTATCAACTATCTTATTTTCACTTTAAATTTTATTTTTCTTCTTCTTTTCAGCCTTGATTGGAACAAGTCTATTTGAATCATTTTTTGTTCTAGATAAACCCTTTTCAGACTCAGGCTGTTTTTTAACTTTTGAATTCTTTACATTGACCACATATATAGCATTCCTGTCATTCTTCTTTTTAGAAACAATTACATTATTCTAATAACCACTTGATGTATATTTTGTTGATCCTTCTCACATTTCTCCTTATGATAAAATTACCAACTATAGTGATAGAGTTTTGGAAACATGGACATTTCTTTTTTGATTCATATAGTTTTTGTTCGATAAGTTCCTACTCTTCTTCTTTTGGGTTCAACTTCACCTCTAAATGCTCATTATGAATCATTTCTTATTCAAGATATTTATTCAAATCATAAATTTCATTAATCATATTTTATATCTGAATAGGAAAAAATTCTTGGTTTCTATATAATTCAACTTTTATCTTTTTTTTTTATTTTCAATCCTTCAGATCTTTCTTATACATTCTTTCAAGTCCTCTTTCAGATGCATTTCATGCTGAGTTTCCTTTTCTTATTCAAAACTACTACTTCCAAATTCATCATAATTCATTGTTGCAATTAATATTTATTCATTACCATTCTCAATTTATTTTTCTTATTTATCCACAATATCATTGTACACGAAACATCTTCTTTTTGATTTGATGGATTTCTTTTTTTCCATTGTTTCCCTTTTTCTTCCATGATATCTTTATCACTATTTATTCAATACAAATATCATCTTCTTTCATTATTTGAGGAATATTAGCCCCAACATTACCAACTCACCCACATTTGAAACATTTCATTGTATGTTTCCCTTTGTATCTCCATGTACCACTTTTCACAATGTTAGGAAAGAAGGAAATGATTTCATTTGAATTTTTACAAACCAAATTTTCAGAGTCGGAATCACCAGCATCATCATAAATAAAAATATATTTTTATTTTTCATTATTAATATCCTTGAAATAACTTAATCTATAAACCTTTGATTTAATATACATAGTATTATCTCCTCATTTCATTGGTCATGAGAGTGCTCTGTAAATTATCCAAAGATAGTGTTTCAGGATCTCTATCTATAAATAAAGATTCCATTGCATCGAATTTGTCGGGTAATATTCTCAAGATATTTTCAACAATTATAGAGTGTTTCAGCTTTTAACCATGACATTAGATAGTACTCAAAATTTCAATCATCCTGGTAAAAAATTCCATGAAAAAATCATGCTCACCCATCTTCAATTCTTCATAACATAATCCACATATTTGTATCTTTTCCTTCTTCAGTTTTGGGTGTCTTTTTTATATGTTTTAAAATTTATCCAATATACCTTTATTTGTGGCATCCCCATTCACTCTAAATATTTTATTTTCCGAAATTTATGAAAATATATCATTCATGGTCTTTCTAACATTCTCATGAGACTTGTTGTCAATTGTTGTAATTGGAATACTATCATCATTGGGAGGAAACACAACTATTGCATCTTCAAGAACATCATAACAGATACACCTAAGATATAGAAACATACTATATTCATACATATGATAGTTCATTCCATCAAAAACTAGAATACCTTTATTGTTCATAGAATTCACGTTCTCCATATGGAATGAATAATGAAGGGAACCTCTCATCTAATACAAAAGGAATGTGCCCAGTTAGAGTATTGTATCACTTAGAGGGGGAGAGATTGAATCAGTGATACTATTTTTCTTTTATGTTTCTTTTCAATTGAAACAACATTGGTCTCAGGTTAAAGTTTATAATTCCCGGCTATGAAACAAATCAACCCACATCCAACGGAACAGAAGTATTTACAAGGGTCAATATTCAATAAGAATAGCTATGCCCATGGAATGGTTTGAAAATGATCCAATATCGTACATTAAACTAGAAATCAATCCTTGGATTACAATGAGTAAGATGTACCCATTAACTCATATAGAACTATGAAACAACAAACCTAGAGATTGTGCACCCTATGTCCACAATAGGGTAATACATTTGTTTTGTAACATCTCATGTTACCATTGCTTCTTTTGAAATCACCAAATGTATTAAATTGTAAAACAATTATTCTTTTACATACCAAAAAGAAATGTAACAACCTCTTGAACTATGTAAAACAATTAGTCCAATTAACCTAAGTATGATGCTCCCAGTATCATTCTATTCAGTCTGATCTTTCAATTGAATGCATAAGAATAGAATCAGCATCACTCTAAATCAATCATATAATAGTCAAGAAAAATGGAATCTGAAAAAATTCAAAACAGGTTTGTAATATTAAATAAAAATTGAATCGTGCCCACTTCAAAACATGTTTGATATAGTAAATACAAAAAGAATTGGCTCCACATAAAAACATCTTCTTCTCTCTCAAAAACCAAGATATTTATCTCGTCTCCTGTAAATAGTTCTTCTTATCAGAAATTAAAAACTACCTCCACATTTTATAAGTGGCGATTGGAAGGAATCCAACAGTTTTACCTTCTCACTCAAATTTTCAGAAATTTTACTTTCCCACTAAAATTATGTGATATATTTTTATTCGTCACACATTTTCAAACCCTCTCATATCATCTTGAATATCATATAAATCTTTGACTCTTTCATTTGTATCACCATACACATTTTTATTCCTGAAAACAAATAAAATTTTTCCTTTAGAAAATCATAAATGTGTGTACAACTGTAGAGTATGATTGATTTTGCGTATGATGGTCTTTAATCAATGCCATCTCTTATCATTCACTTTCACCTGTGAGTTTGATGTAAAACAATGTCATTACCCAATCAGCTTGATATTAATCATATACTCACTTTCAATTTATATCGACACAACTCTTTCCTATTTTCTATTGGCACGACTATATCCATCGGTATGACAATTCCATTGGCACAAATCTTCCACAGGAATGACTACGAGTCTAATGAAAAACAATGTCATTACCATGTCGGAATGACATGCATCATCTCATCATTCATCTGCATGACTATTCCATAGTCATGATTATTCCATCGATATAACTATTCCATGGGCTTGACTTTGAGTCTGATGCAAACCAAAGGCATTACCATGTCTTCTTGACATGCGTTATCACTTCTTTCATCAGCATGACTATTCCATCATCATGACTATTCCATCGATATGACTATTCCATCAGCAAGACTCTGAGACTAATGAAAAACAATTCATTACAATGATTGCATGACATGGATAATATCTTCTTTCATCGGGATGATTATTCCATTTATCCAACTATTCCATCGGCATGACTATTCCATTGGTAAAACTCTGAGTCTAATGGAAATGGAAGACATTTCTATGTCGGCATGACATGTATCATATATTATTTCATTGGAATGACTATTCATTATGCATGACTGTTCCATCAGCACAAATCTTAGTCCGATGCAAAAAAAAGACATTACCATGTTGTCATTAAATGTATCATATCTTTTTTCATCCGCATGATAGATCCATCTGCATGACTATTCCATCAGAATTACTAATCCCATTGACATCAACATTAATTGTTTTTCCATAGTCAATACCATTCATATATTTTCATTAGTCACCACCACTCACGCATTTTAAATAGTCACCACCATTCCCGACTTTTTAATAGTCACCGCCATTCATAGCTATGTAATAGTCACCACCATTCACATATTTGCATTAGTTAACACGATTCACAACATTATAATAGTAACCATAATTCACAGATTTTCAATAGTAACAACAAATAACATCTTTTACATTCAACTTTCTTCCATCAAGATTTCATCATATGTGCTCACACATTACTAATAATTTTTGAGAATTACCAAATAGCAATGCAAAATCACATTTAACATTGTAATGTATCATAACATTCCATTCAGTCTAGTTTCTTTATTTCTCTTCCTGATGTAAATATTTTTGACAACTAGAGTTTCATTGTTTTCAAAATAAAAACATAATGAAATTGTTGATAGGATAAAGTGATGTAATTTATTTTCATCAAAACAAAACTCGAAAAAAAGAAAATCTTAAAACCTTCACCCACTTTATCATCATCTTGGTCCTAATAATTCATGTGGCTTGGGGTACCACATTCTATCATTTAGAACTATGATACATGGTTTATATCAAAATTATGGTGAAATATTCAACTTTCTCTGTGTACTAATATAAATTTTTGTAAGACCTATCACCCCAAACTAATGACCATTCTAAAATGACTGTTCAGATGCATGTGGAGAAGATGAGAACATGTTCAACTGAATTTTAAGGTGGATGTGATCAAAACCTCACACTAATTTATTTCTAATACAACAATATATTCTACTTGATTATTCGAAAATAACCCTATGATGATATTTTTGGAAATTGATGTAAAAATACTACTTGTTGGGACTGAAATAGTGTGATATTTTATCTTGGAAATGATCATGTGAAAGAGATGATAGAAAACATCCATTCCATATAACAATACATAACAGCTTCTCAAAGCTAGTGTAAGGGTTATTCAAACAACCATAAAAGAGAATTGGATATTAATGTTAGAGAAAAATTATTCCTTTGATTTTAACCTGGGAAAAGTGTCATGAATATTTGGGAGGAAATAAATGATTTTCCTTAGGTACATTAGAACATAAGAAAGCATTGATCACCTATGAAAAGTGTCCCATACACTTTCACATCCACCAAATCGTCATCATGTTCATGATGTATTCCATGTATTATTCTTGAGTAAGTACATACGTGACCCTCCATGTGTGTTGAATCTAAAGGTGGTATAACTGGAACATGATCACTGTTATGAGGAGCAGCCAATATTGATCATGAACTATAGATTCAAGGTTATATGAGACAATACTACTGACTTTTTTAATGTATTTTAGAGGAATCATAAATATATTGAAGAAAAAAGGGAACCATAAAATACCACGAGATACATTTTCCCAAAACGTTTCTCAACTGAGAGTAGTAATTGATATTTTGGGGATGAAATTTATTAATTGGGGGATAATGTAACGAACCAGAATTATTGAATAATATTTGTTGACTAAAAATGTATTTTTTATTATATCTTACAAAACAAAACCATGTATACGTAATAATGAAGTGATTAGAAGGATAATTTCTTCCTTCTGTTGTTGATAGTGATATGACCATTGGTCAAAATTTCTGTTTGCATCTATACTCATGGAAATAATTTTTCTGTTATAATAAATAGAAATAATAATCTATAATTAATGTATAAATGAGAAATAATGGACTCTAAAAATTGAGTTGTTCTATTCAATGTCCATTTATCAGAGATTTGGGGGGGGAGGTAGAATAACTGGGATTCTATCATGTCTAATACCAAGCCTTGCTTTAACAAGTGCGGCTTGAATAATGTCACATATAGTATATGATCATGTCTGTGTAAATAACCTCTCTGACGATGTTAATTGAGCTTCCCCGAGAACCTATCTCCACCGAACACTTTACCCATAGGTTGTATGCAGGTTATATAAGATGTTATTTGTCGATTCCATAGTTACATTATTGTAATCCCTTAGTATAAATAAAATTTGAATTCCATCATTTCAATTTTAATAATAGTTTTTATTAAAAATAAATAGATGTAAATGAATAAAATGGTTTTTCAGATAGAAATTACACATTATAAAAAATACATAAATATATATAATAAACTAATATATTATTAATAATGTTAATTTATTTAAATAGTACGATAAAAACAATATTATTTAAATATAATTTGTAAGAATATTTTTTCCAAGTATTTGAATTTATCTATACATTTTCATTATAATATTTTTTTAATAAATATAGATTTATTATCTAATAGTTTTATTTTTTATATTTATATAATAATTATCAATAAATAAATATCATTTTTAAAATTAAAACATTTAAATTATTTAGGGGTGAATTTATAATAATTTTATAAAATACATCATTTTTTTAATTAGTACTAATGATACGGTTTAAATATTTTTGTATGTTTAATAACTTCATAATCATATCATTATAATGTAAAAAATTATGTAGTATAATTTTCACCACTTATGTGTTAAAATATTATTATAGGTTTCCCAAGTGTCAAATACAATTGGAAAATACCATGGGCATGCCAATTGTTTTTCATTTACCAATACCTATGTTTCCTAAGATGTTAATAAACACAACCTCCTACATTCTTATAAATTTACACCAATTTATCTAATTAAATTCACTTCCAATTCATTATCTAGGTATCTATGATAATTTTACTGCACAATGATTCCTTCCATGGAGTCCTAACGCTCCGAAGGTCCTGATAAACTTTTTTTTGGAACACTCTTCAAGGTAAGGGAAGTATCAACATCTCTTTTCATTTCAATATCCCATTTTTAGGTGGCATGTATTTAAAATTTCAAAACAATATTCTTCTATCCATTTTATTATATCCATTTACTATATTACGATTAATTTATGAATGGGAGACACTTCAATCCTCTACTATTACCATTTTCTAAAAATATGTATCATATCTGTAACGCCCTGAACCCAATTATCCAGAGTCAGTGAATTATTACATAACAATGGCTTGATCACAAAAGATCATGTCTCAAAAGACTGATTATTTTAGTTGTCTTGGAATCACTAGATATATTCATAATTCTTACATTTCATCATAATGTTAAAAAAGATACAACAAAATCTTGTCTTCATATCCCTTCATACTGTCTCAACTGGTCATTCATAAAATACTTCTTCACATCCTGGAAAAAATAAAACATTGAAAGGGGAGATCTCAGATTCTCAACAAGGATAAAAATATAGTGAAAACTATCATAAATAAGAATAAAAATTTAAGGCAATGTATAACTAAAAAAAACTTTTAAACATGAACTTCAACATAATATGGCAAAAATAAAATGATATAATTCCATGTACATATTCATATGGATATTCTACTCATTGAATAATCACATGCAATATCAATAACCACTTTCATAATGATGAAATTCATAATGCCAGACTATCATAACCACATAGTTAAGGCCTTGTGTCTGGACTACAAATAATATTTTTTAAATTCATTGTTCCAATACACTAGTATTTCTCATGAGACCGACCTATACATTCAAAAGCTATAGAAGGCACCACCCTTAACTTATTAAGTACAATGCATTCCTTATATGAATAGGTTTGAACATAACATAAACATTCGTATTAAAACTAGCATACAAAATGAAATAATTTCTTCATAAACCCTGAATGGTATATAAATAACACATCCACATTCAAACATATAACAAAACCTTCAATACAATATAGATGTCTTGTTTCGTAATAAATCAACTTCAAATAATCGTAAAATCCATCAAAGGATGTTGACATAGATGAAATAACAACTATTTGAGAGAAATATCTTTTTATTGAAATCATTTAAAAGAAAAATTAATATAAAATAAAACATTTACTTCTTAAATGTTGTTATAAGATTGTATGGTAAGCTTTTATGATGTTATTATGATAGAAAATAGTTTCACCTGCCGTATAAGTTAAAAAAACATTCTTACCTTATATTTGTCGAAAATGTCAAAAAGTACCATGTTTGGAAAAAGGCGGAAAGATTACTTTCAAAACACAATAGGGTATAAATGAATTTCACCCATTGAATAGTAAATATTAAAAATGGTTTGAAAAATATTTTTATGAAACATGGATGTGGACGATAAAGGGGGTCCCAGTAGATACTTATGTAAAAACAACCTCGGATAATAAAGTGGTTGTGAAATTAACCCTTACCTTGTACTTTTACTTTGGTTGAGGGTAGTTTAACATTCTGTATAAGGGTGAAATAATTGTTATTAAATTATAGAAGAATAATTTACATTAATATGTTATCATATATGATCTTTTGACATTGCTTAGTAAATTATATCTTAGTATTATCGTTGTTTCTAATGTTAACTTACTTGTTTTCTTTTATATGTTTTGTTACATAAGCCTTATTTGATATGAATAGGTTTTATATTATTCCTATCCATAATGATATCATGTAATTAAACATTATTTTTTTAATCAGAAAATTAAAATTAGACTTGAATGGATATGATGGGGAATGAATCTCATCGCGTTCGTGGAGATGGTAGTCCGTATGAACGCACATGCAACAATATCCTTCTATTTATATTAATATAATATATAATTGGATGGTATATTATATATAAATAATCATTATAATGTTATATTTATTATTTACTTCAATTACAGATCATTATCATACTCATCCAAATAATTATGTTTGGAATATCAATTACACCACGACATGGATATGGTATGTCTTATGTTTGCACGTATGGTGACATGTCATTCAAAGGATAGATAGAATACTAAATTTGGTTATAGAACATTTATAATAACATCAGAGTATATAGAAAATTCTAGTTTTATTATTTTAGAACAGAAATAATTGAGAAAGAAGATGTTGAAGAAGAAAGGAACTAGAAAGAGGGTGGTGAAATCATTACTTCTTCTTCGGGCTCTTCCTTTTGATTTGATCAAAAGGGATCTTTTGGATGGATTCCTGATCAAAGTAAGGCCTTTAGTTTGAGTTGAGGGATGTGGGTAAGATATTTGGGTAGGGTTTCGCTGAGCCATAAGGCTTTGAAGGTGTGAATTGGACAGAAGATGGAGTGACCTTTTATATGAGGGGTGAGGGGCACCTTAGGGAAAGATAGAAATATTAATTTATAATAAATTCATATTCAGTTTATGGTGGCTAAAAAGTATATTATTTACAGGATAATGCGGGGATAGGTCTAAAACCACTCAACCAATAGGTTTTAAACATGTTGGGTTAGTTTATTAACTTTATCATTTTTATTTAACTCTTAGTTAAATAGTTTGACATTTACCAAGCCTCTTTGTATTTTTATATTATATAGTTAATAAACTTACTATAAACATCCAAGAGACCCCCTAGAGGTCAATTAATGATACACCTATTATTATAAAAATCCTTCTGCCGATTCTTAAATTTTAGGAATATAATATCAATTAATTATATAATATTATTTTTAAAAACTCCTTTATATAAATTTTGACACTATTTAATTATTGATTTTTGTTAAAATTTTAACAAATTTATTAATTATAAAAAAATTCATTTAAGAATCCCTTATATATCATATTAATCAATAAATTTTTTTGATGTCATCATAACTTTAAAATTTTATTTATTTTTACATTTACAATCGTAATTATTTAATTCATTCATTAATAATAATAATACGGCCTCATTATTTTATCATAGATAAATTTAATTATTCAATGTATAAAAAATATAAATAAAATATCATTATGTAGAAAATATTTTTAACTTTTCAATTAATATTTATAGTCAAAAATATAACATACATAACCCTATGTAAAAATTGTTTTCCTAAAAGATATATGCTTATGTGATTTTTGTATTTAGTTTAACGTAATTAATATAAAGTATCATTATCATTTACAAGTGGATCCATGGGGTCCCAAAATCGAACCAAAGATGGAAATGGTTGGACATGTATCAACAAATAGGGTTAGGACACGTTTTAGGTTAATTAATTAATTATTATAATATTATTTTTACCCTTATTTACCATATTACCCTTTAATCATTGTAATTTAGATATTTACCGAAGTAATTATTCAAAATGTCTAAAAATAAAAGTTACATATTTAAACAATTTGGACCTCCTGATTCTATATATTGAATTAGTTTGTCTAAATTCAAAGCACAAAAGTTGACGTAATTAATTTAATATTAATTCTCATTGTTAAAACAAAAAACATGTTTTTAAGAGATAATAACTATCAAAAGATTGGCACTTTCTTATGTCCAGTTTAAATGTGAAATTATGTCCAATAAAAATATTGGAATATATAGTCAAAATATAATCTAATTATACTCTAAAATCACTCAAATTAATAATTTAACTCAAATAACTATTTGGAATAAAAATGTTTCTTTTAATTAAAATTTATTAATTTTCACTATCCATCAAAATAAAAAGTTATCAAAAAACTACCAAAAATTCACCCTAATCTAATTTTGATATTATGAATCAAAAAATGAAGTCCATTATGGATGATAATATTTATAAAATTTCAAAAAGTTGTTATTACTATTCATAACGACTAGTTTTATTAGTTGTGGTGTGATAGAACTCGAAGTTGTGTAAAACACACACTGTTGTATTATTCAAAGTGAAGTGTACAGTGGATGCCTAGAGTGTTATATTCTCCCCTCCATCAAATAATTTTTTCCTCGAAATTTCTAGAATTCTATGGCATGAATGGACTCGGGTAGTTCTTCATCAGAAGTTCCTCGGGTTCCCACGTTGCCTCTTCCATCTTATGGTTTCTCCATAGAACTTTTTCCAATCGAGTCATCCGGTTTCTCAGCACTTTTTCTCTCATATCAAGAATCATGAAAGGATCTTTGCAATATGAGAGTTTCGGTTCCAGTTCTAATTCCTCATAGTTGTGTACATGCATTGGGTCAGGCATGTATTTTTTGAACAGTGATACGTGGAACACATCGTGATCTTAAGAGAGACTTGTAGGCATTGCCAAACGGTATTCTATAACCGCAATTAGTTCTAGAATTATGAAAGGTCCAATGTATCTGGGATGAAATTTAACCTTCTTACTGAAACATATAATTCCCTTCCATAGATATACCTTCAAGAAAATATGATCTCCTACCTGAAATTCCATGTCCATCCTTTGGTTATCGGTATAGCTCTTCTTCCTATTTTGAGCTACTTTGATGTGGTTTTGGATTACCTTCACCTTTTCCATTGTTGACTCCAACAGTTCTGAGCCTACATGTTTTCATTGACCAACATCATCCCAACAGGTTGGTGTGTGACATCTCTTTCTATTTAACGCTTCATATGGTGCCATTTGAATACTTGAATGGAAGCAATTGTAGTAGGAAAATTATACCAGAGGGTAATATTGATCTCACATACCCTAAAATTCATGTGAGAATGATCTCAACATTTCTTCTAAGGTTTGAATAGTTCATTCTGATTGTCCATCTGATTGAGGGTGGGAGGCAGTGCACAAAGGAAGTTCAGTATCCAAGGCCTGCTGATGATTTTTCCATAATCTTGATGTAAAATGGGGATCACGATCAGAAATAATCAATATGGGTACTCTATGTAGTCTCACAACTTCATTAATATATAGTATTTCAGGACGTTCAAGTGGTAGATCTTCTCATATCGCAAGAAAATGTACTGACATGGTAAGACGATCAACAATGACCCATATTGTATCATTCTTTATGGGAGTCATTGGTAGTCTCATGACAATATATATCGTAATATTATCCCATTTCTACTCCGGCATGGGAAGAGGTTGCTTGACTCCTCCAGTATGTTGCCTTCCATCTTTTACGTGTTGACAAACCATATATCTTGACTCAATATCAGAAATATCTATCTTCATGTTGTCCCACAAAAAATGTTCCTTTAAATCTCTATACATTTTGGTTATCCTAGGGTGTATATAGAAATTGTAACTATGAGCATCGTCGAACAATTCCCTTTTTAGATCATGTAAAATGGGAATACAAAGTCTCTTCCCCAATTTCAAATTTCCATCTTCATACACAAAGTCACTCAATCTCCCATCATTCATAGATTTATTCTTCTTTTTAAACACTTCTTCATCGGTCTGAGAACTCTTTATCCTTTATAATAATTTTTTTGGAATCAATTTGAAAAATAATTGATGTTTCACCTTCCATGGTGGTTCCCATATCCATCTTTACTAGATCCATGTATATAGGATCCTTTTCAACTGTCATCTTGTTCCAAAATCAATGATCCTTTCTACTCAAAGAATCTTCCACCGTATTTTCCTTCCCCCAGCATTATTGTATCATGTAATAATAATCCTTTAGTATATCAAGCCATCCCCTTTGCCTCATGTTGAGTTATTTCTATGAGAAAATATACTTCATACTCTTGTGATCGTTATATATCTTACATTTTTCACCGTAGAGATAATGTCTCCACATCTTCAAAGAAAATATTACAACAAATAACTCAAGATCATGATTAGGATAGTTTTGCTCATGAATTTTCAGCTGTCGTGATGCATAGGCAATAACTGTATCATTTTTCATAAGGACACAACCAATTTCATTCTTTGATGCATCACTATAAATAACAAACCCATCATTCCATGCTGGTAGATTCAATATCTAAGCATTGACTAATCTTCTATTCAATTCTTCAAAACACTCTTCAAACTCATTGGTCCAAATTTTTTTATCCCTTTTTCTTTGAGCTTTATTAATGGGTTAGCAAATCTGGAAAAATAATGGACCAAATGCCGATAATAACTTGATAAACCAATAGAAATGCATACCTCAGTTATAATAATCAGTTCAATAAATTATTGTAGTTCCTTGTTCATAGAAGGATCAATAGAGATTTCATCTTTGGAGACAATATGGCCAAGAAAAGAAATCTCCATAATCCATAATTCACACTTTCTAAACATCCCATATAATTCATGTCATTTAGGAGTCTTCACGATAATGCACAAATTATATTCATGATCCTTGTAGCTTTTGGAGTATACAAAGGTATTATCAATAAATAGCACTAAAAAATCATAGAGATATTCCATGAATGCTCTATTCATTAGATCCATGAAAACAGAGGGTGAATTAGTAATCCCAAAAGGCATTAAAGTAAACTCGTAATGCCCGTACCTGGTTCTAAATGCTATCTTCGGAATGTCTTCCTTCTTCACACAAAACTGATGGTATCTATATCGATTGCCAATTTTTGAAAAATATTGATCTCCATGAAGTTGGCCGTATAAATCAACAATGGGAGGTAGGGGATACTTATTCGTTATTGTTATAGAAATGATCTCCCTATAGTCGATACATAACAGCATAGATCCATATTTATTCTTAACAAAAAGGACAGGGCCTCCCCATGGAGAAACACTTTGGTGAATAAATCCATTATTACTCAATTCCTCTAGCTATTTCATTAGATCATATAATTCCACAATGGACATTCTATAAGGGGACTTCGATATAGGTCTTGAACTAGGAATTAAATGAATGGAAAACTCAATTTCCCATTTTGGAGTTTGTCCAGGTAAATCTCCCGGAAACACAACTATATAATCATTCACAATAGGCAACTCCTCTATTTGAAAATTCCTTTCCTCACCCAAATTTATTTCATTCTATTTCTCCCCAATAATTAAAATTAGTTGAGCTACTGGGGGTGGATCTAGATAAGAATCATGTGGTGACAATTCTGCTCTAAAGATATGGTGTTCATTATCATCATCATCAAAAATCATAACCTCATTGTTCTTACAATATA
The DNA here is from genome assembly GCA_963277665.1 of Viscum album. Taxonomy (NCBI): domain Eukaryota; kingdom Viridiplantae; phylum Streptophyta; class Magnoliopsida; order Santalales; family Viscaceae; genus Viscum; species Viscum album. The sequence continues at coordinate 980,539,194 of OY728161.1, forward strand.
TCTTTGCATCATGGTCAGAATTCCAATCTATACAAATGATTATATCAAATTCAAGCATAGGTATGATGATGAGATCAGCAGATAAAGAACATTTATGTGCTCTAATGGGGACTGATTCACAAAACTTTGTTGCAATGATACTTCCGTTTGGAGTTTTAACTAACAACTCCCTTGTTAAATCAAATTGGAATTTTATTATTTTCACAGAAAACTGGGATGATATGAAACAATGCGATGATCCAGAACCAAAAAAATCATTTTCTAAACTTGAGGAAACTATTAAATTACCCGCCATCACATCTTTTAGAGCTTCTACCTCAGCAATAGTGATAGCATATGCTTGGCCTTGATCCCTTGTACTTTTCTGAGATAAGTTCCCCTGATGCTTAGGACATTCATTTGCATAATATCCCATCTCCCTACAGTTGTATCATTGAACATCGATAGCTTCTTTCTTCCCCTTGCATTCATGATCTTGGTGTCCTTTTTTCACCACCCTTGTAATAGACTCTCATTCCCTTCATGCAAGTACCAGGGTGTTTTTTCACACATTTACTACAATATGGATATTCAACATTTCCCTTCATCACCTTATTTCCACTTCTAGAGTGATCAGCAGATCTCTTCTTCTCTTGCTTTACATTAAAGTCATAATACATAGAGAATTCCTTTTTCGTCTTGATAGCACACGAGACAATATCGTCATACGAAGAGAAGGATTGTGACACTAATGCACAAAGAAGAAAAGGTTTTAACCCATCAAATAAATGATCAATCTTACATATTGGGTTACATATAAAATCAGAAACATGACTTTCTATCCTTATAATGTTAGCCTCATACATTGCTACATTATCATCCTCCTTTTGTCTCAGACTCAAAAATTCCCTTTCTATATCTTCTCGAGGGTCATGAGGAAATTATTTTCCTAAGAAAATCTCTTTGAACTCCCAACATTCCTTATTTAATACTTCGTCATCTTCTTTTGTGTTTTGAATCAATAACCACAATTGTTCAGCATCTACAGTGAGGCAGTATACTGCTATGATAACTTTTTCCTTTTCACTACTCCCCAAGGGATGAAATATTTTCTCTAAGGAATTTATCCATTGCTCAGCAACTAAGGGATTTGTACAGAAATTGAAGGTTGGTGGTTTTATCATCATGAAGCGATCTAGCATTGATCCTCTACACTGCAGATCATTGGGCTCTATACGGGTAAGGTTATTATTCATAACCTGAGTGATTTGTCCCAGTATGGTGATTAACTGATCAACACCAGTTGCACCACCAGCTCTACGATAATGACCTTGAGAAAGAGGGAAATCCCTACAACGATTTCATGCATTGATACAGTTTCCATTTCTTCCACTAGGCACCATTTCTAAACAATGATAGATACTAGATTATTTTATGAATCACAATAAAAAAATCCAAACTAGTAAAACACTTAACATAAAATGAACAGGTTATGGATATAATCCATAATCATAAATATGTTTTCTTGGTGGATGAAAATACTCATAAACCGTTCATAATTATTTGTAGAGAGAATGAGAATTATCCAAAACATATCCACCGGGAGTGTCGTAACCAAGAGTGCAGCAAGACCCGTTGTCATGCACCAGTTCATGTTCGAGTCTAGCTCTAAGATGTGTTTTTTGGTTTTTCCCCTATATACATCTATTCTAGATCCACCTCTACCTGATCGAATCAAGACAGGGATGTATTTCTCAGAAAACTCACAAAATCTCTACAATACCTAAATTCTAGGAAGTTCTTCTAAACTAATCCTCAAATTCCATATTAGGTCTATGTTCTCTAATCAGAGTTTATCTAAATCGACCTTCCAAGGTTTGTACTAAAATTCCTCGGATAGTAACTATAATTCCCTGACCTAGCAACACATTACATAACATTGGCCTCATCACAAAAGAGCATGTCTCAAAAGACCGATTAGTTTAGCAGTCTTGGAATCACTAGATATATTCATATGTCTTACATTACATTTTAAAGAAAAAAACTACAACAAAATCTTGTATTTATATCCCCTCATACAATCCCTAAAAGTCATTAATAAAATACTTCTTCACATCCTTGGAAAAATAAAACATTTAAAGGATTGACCTAAGATGCTTAGTAAGGATAAAAATATAGCAGAAACTTTCATAAATAAGCATAAACGTTTACGGTAATATATAACCAAAAAAATACTCATAAACTTGACCTTCAGAATAATATGGAAAAAATAAAATGATGTAATTCAATTTCTTTATTCACATGGATATTCTACTGGTCTAATATCACATGCAATATCAATAACCACTTTCATAATGATGGAATTAAAAATGCAATACTATCATGACCAAATAGTCAAGGACTTGTGCCAAGACTACAAATAAGATTTTGTCAGGACCTTGGACCAAGACACTAGTTTGTCTCATGAGACCCACTGATGCATCGAGGAGTAATAGTGGTCACCACCCGTCACTTAATAAGTCTAATACATTCCTCATTTGAACATGTTTAAACATAACATAAACATTCGTATCAAAACTAGCATACGAAATGTCAATAATATCTTTATATACCATGAATGGTATAAAAATAACAAATCCACAGTAAAACATATCAAAAAACCTTCAATATAATATGAATGTTTTGTATCATAAAAAATAAACTTCAAATTAGCTTAAAATACATCAAAGGATGTTGACATAGATGAAATCAAAACAATTTGAGAGAAATATCTTTTTTTGAAATCATTTAAAAGACAAATTATTTTAAAAGAAAACATTTACTTTTAAAATATTCTTATAAGTTTGTAAGGGATGCTTTGATTATTTTATAATGGTAGAAAATAGCCGCACCCACCATATAAGTTAAAAAAACATTCTTACCTCAATTATGTCGAAAAGGTCAAAAAGAACCTTGTTTGGAAAAAAACGTAAAAAATATTTTCAAAACACATATGTTTATAAATGGAATTAATCCATTTTCTATTAAATATTAAAAATGTTTTGAAATATATTTTTATGAAACATGGATGCTGATGATAAAGGGGGTCCTAGTAGATACTTACGTAAAAACAACCTCAGATAATAAAGAGATTGTGAAATTAACCATTACCAAATACTTTTCCTTGGTTGAGGGTAGTTCATCCTCATGTATAATGGTGATATATTTGTTATTAAATTAAAAAAGATTTATATACATTAAAATGATATCATATATGATCTTTTAAATTTTCTTTGTTAATAATATCGTAGTATTATCATTGTTTCAGGTGTTAACTTATCCGTTTTATTTTATATGTTTTGTTACATAATCCATATTTTTTATGTATAGGTTGTATCTTATTCATATCTAGAATGATATAAAGTCATTAAATATTAGTTTTTTAATCTTCAAATTAGAATTATACTTGAATGGATATGATGGGGAATGAATCTCATCGCGTTCGTGGAGACGGTAGTCCGTACATACACACGAGCAACAATATCATTCATTTGATACAAAAATAATATATAATTTGATGGTATATCATATATAAAAAATCATTATAATGTTATATTTATTATTTAATTCAATTACACATCATTATCAAAACCATCCAAATAATAATGTTTTGGATAACAATTACACCACGACGTGGAGACGGTTAGTTTTACCTATGCACGTATGGTGACATGTCATTCAAAGGATTGATATAATACTGAATATGGTTGAAAAATATTTATAATAACATCACAGTATATAGAATATATTTGATTTATAATTTTTGAATGTAAATAACAATGAAAGAAGAAGTTTAAGAAGAAAGGAACGTGAAAGAGGTTGGCGAACACATTACCTCTTCTTCAGGTTCATCCTTTTGATATGATCAAAAGGGCTCCTTAGGATGGATTTATGATCAACATAATTCATCTAAGTTAATTTTAGGGGATTAGGGAGGTTATTTGGGCAGGGTTTGGCCGATCCAAAAGGTTTTTAAGGTGTGATTTAGAGAGAAGGGGGAGTTCCCTTTTATAAGAGGGGTGAGGGGAACCTTAGGAAAATCTAGAAATATTATTAAATAATAAATTAATATTCAGTTTCTAATGGATCCAAAGTGGATTATTTAAAGTTTATGGAGGGGATAGTTCTAAAACCACTCTACCAATAGGTTTTAGACTGGTTTTTTTCACAATATTAACTTTATCTTTTTTATTTATCTGTTTGCTAAATAGTTTGACATTTACCATGTATTTTTGTATTTTTATATTATATAGTTAATAAACATACTATAAACTTACAAGTGACCCAGAAGTGGTCCATTAATGATAAATCTATCATTATATAAGTACTTTGGCTGATACATTGATTTTTAGGAACAAAATATCAATTAATAATATTATATCAGTTTAAAAAACTCTTTTATGCCAATTTTGACACTATTGGACAATTGAATTTTCTTTAAAGTATTAAAACATGATTAATTCGAACCAAATTCATTTAAACAATCCTAACATGTCATATTAACCAATAAAAGTTTTGGATTTCGTCAAAACATTCAAAGTATATTTATTTTTACATTTATAAAACAAATTATTTGATTCTTTCATTAATAAGGAAAATAATACCTCACTATTCTATCATAAATAAATTTAATTATTAAATTTCTAAAAATTATAAATAAAATACCATTATATAGAAAAACATTTTATATTTCTAATGAATATTTATATTCGAAATTATAAAATATATAACCTTATGTAATTTTTTTGATAAATGAAATATTCTTATGTAATTTTTGTATTAACTTTAACTTAATTAATATAAAGTATCATTATCACTTACAAGTGGATCCATGGGGTCCTATAATCGACCCAAATATGACCATGGTTGTAAATGTATCAACCAATATGGTTTGGACACATTTTAGGGTAATTTGTTATTATTATAATATTATATTTAACCCTTATTTATCGGATTTACACTTTAATCATGGTAAAACAAATTTTTACTGAAGTAAATATTCAAAATGTCAAAAAATAATATTTACCATTTTAAACAAATTGGACCTCCTGATTATAAATATTGAATCCATTTTTCTTAATTTAAAACATAGAAGTGGAAGAAATTAATTTGACATTAATTCACGTTGTTAAAAAAAAGCGTTTTTTTAAAAGATAATAACTTTCAAAAGATTGGCACTTTCTTATGTCCGGTTTAAATGTGAAATTATATTCAATGACCAACATTGGATTTAATTGGAAAAATATAATCTAATTATACATTAAAATCACTAAAATTCATAATTTATCATTATTAATTATTTCGATTACAAATGTTGTTTATAATTAAAATTTAGTAATTTTAATTATTCATCCCAATATGAAATTTATATGAAAAGTACCCAAAAAATACCCTATGCTAAATTTTTTATTACGAATCCAAAAATGATGTCCATTTTGAATGATAAAATTTATAAAATTTCAAAATGTAGTTTTTTTATTCATAACGACTAGTTTGATTGGTTGTTGTGTGTTAGAACTCGATGTTGCGTACAACACATGCTACTGTATTATTCAAAGTGAAGAGTACTATGGAATATTTGGGTGTCACAATATCGATTATGCTACCAAATTTTCTTCTCAAAATACTTAAATTTACATTATGAAAATTCTATTTTATCAGTTTCATTGATTTAATACTCAAAACTAATTATTTAACATTTTTATTCACCTATTTAAAAAATTTATCTTTCTTATTTTGGGATCAAAATACATAAATCCCACTATCCTTTTCCATAGGTTAATAATGACATAAAATTCATCTTTTAATGAATTTTTTAAAATGAATTGATTTTGATATGAAACCCTTTTCCTCTAACAACCGAGGGTTATTTAGGAATTTCTTAATAACTTATATGGATAAAATTAATTAATACATATTATGGAAATGCTATGAGATCTCTACATTGGATTGGGTGTATAATTTAATCTATTGGGATGGAATATTTTATGATTCCCTTGGGAATAAACCTGATAATTTCTTTCACACCTCATTGAATAACCTTGGGGATATTCTTATAAATATCTCATTTAAATGATGGGGCCACTTTTAAATTTTATTAAACTTTTTATTTTTATTATGTTATTCCAAATTTATTTTTCCCATTCCTTTATTATATTCCTCACGATCTTGTTAAATTTTTTCAAGATAACATATAAATTATTTCACTTTTATTCCCTAAATTTTCCTTATAATAACCATTTACATTGATATATGTACATAGATTATGATATTTTGTTAATTTATATAGGATCAAATATTTATTAATCTTTTAATGTATATTAGAATAATTTTTAAGGTTTTCATACATTATGTACATTCCTTCCAATAAGATAATCATTAAAAGATCCTATATTTGCATAAATTAATGAAAATATGTGTAATAAAATAAAGAGAATATGTAATATGTCAAAAACATGTATATAAATAATATCCATATATAAAAAATAAGTAACTCCATCACAAATTAACGTTATCACATAACAACAGTCTAGTAATCATGTTGGAAGAATCCACATATCACTCATACAGGAGAACACGATCCAAAAGTGTGATAGCACTGATGGGTTCTATATGGGATTTTATAATCACCGTAACCTTCCATAAAATTTATAATGTGAATGAAATATTATAAATATACATATAAAAGGATCACTAAAATGGTAATGGTTTAAAACAATGACTCTCTATAAAATAAAACGCTATGTGGAGAATCAATGCACACACAGTGTTAGTCATAATGAAACTAAGAACTCTACATAACGAAAGATGATGACATGGGATTTAATTGAGGGGGCCACACATAATGATTCCAATAACTCTATACAAGGAATAGGATTGAAGGAATCACCTTCCTATGTGTATGATGTGATTCAATACTATCTCTTAAGGGAATGGGTCAAGGGAATGCAGCCTAAGAAAACATGTACAATATGAGAAGTAAAATTGTTCTAAGACATATTTGATGATGTAAATTGGATTTACTAGTTTAAAACAATATTCCCTCTTATGAAATGGGTTATTCACATGAGTCACAATCCATGATTATTTCATTATATATTCATGAGTACACGATATGTCAGAGCCCATTTAATATTAGCAATGTATGTTTACCAATTTCCAAGTATTTGAATATATAATCGTTCATATTACCATGATCATGAAACATTATAGGAACATATATAGCCACCATGTAATAGTCACACACATTTTGACATAGATCACTTTCCATGTGATATTTTTCTTCTCCCAAAAACCCTAGTGCAGCAGCTAGGCCCCGACACTCTATGTAATCTATATTACACATTGTTTTATGTGTGATATCATATTACACAAAGGTTATTACTCCATTAATATTCTAACAGTAACTCCTTTGTTTCGTCCAAAAATCATTACTTTATATTTTCCATATTGTCTGACAAAAATTCATAGTCATTACTCAATAGGTTCAGGAGAACAAATCACATGAGAAACACATGTCATCCAATAGTTCCACTATCGCATGATATCACCCAAACCAGAAATCCAAATACTAGATTAATACTCTAAATTTTACACCATGAAATTATCCTCACATCATATAAAACAAAATTCTGTGATATCAATCCCTTTCTCCATGAAATGGGTGTTCCAGGATTGAGTTCTCGATATTCTGTTCAAACCCCCAGTCAAAAGAAATCCAGTGACAAACATGTCGAGAACAATGAGATAATTAAAAGAAATGTGTATAATATGAATAATCATTGGTCTTGTTTGGATGGCCATGATCCATATTTTTTATAATGATGAATGAATATCTAATGAAATATAAATAATTTTCCAAATAACCCATGTTCATATTCCCATACATACAATATGATAAATCTAGGAATCAATTTTTAGGGCAATTGATTCATGATCATCATAGAAATAACCAAAAATGGAATAATAAAAAAAACACTACCTTAGTTTAGATAAATTATTTGAAAATAAATTTTCTTTTTTTGACTTTGTAATTATTCTATGGTCTAATCACACACCAATCAGTGGTCCATAATCCGGTCATCCCCCACCAATAGAAGGTCCTCCAATGCACTCCAGTGGATCCTTCCAACATACATGGCTATTTGGATAACCCCAATAATTATCCATAAAAATTTATTTAATGAATAAAATCATGGTTCGAGTAATTAATTAATTAAATTCATGCTTTTTATTTATTAATTTAAACGTCATCCCACAACCACCCCCATCCAGAATGTCTGATGCATTCCTGGGTTATATTTCCCCTAGGGTAAAATTTTTTTTAGAACTCAACATAATCAAAAAATTATATATCTTATTCTTTTTGTGTGTGTTATTAATGATTTTTAGGAAAACTTGGTAAACATCCATTATTATATATAATATATTTTAAAAATTAATTATTAGAGCATTTGGTCTATGAATTGTTCAATATCTCCATGCCTCACATAAGAAATTATCCATGCAATATTATAATACAATACATGAAAAAATTAGAGTCGTTACATTCATCCCAACGTGGGGATTTACAACATATAAAACTAGAAAAAAAATCATACACATATATATGTGGTTACTAAGAACACATCTGAGTCTCCCACTCATCGGTTCACTCCTAAAGATTCCAATAATGACACCATAAACACTCTAGGGGAATAGATTTACTATATAGTATACTCACATTCTAAAACTAGGTACCTACTACGTACCATACAAAGGTATCTCCATCAATGATGTCTAGCTCACCCTATTCGATATCCTACAATGAATTTTTCTAATACCACCTTAGTTATGACACCTAAAAAAATCATGTATCCACCGAACTGCATTGGTATAACATAAATGTATTCCACCTCACCAACTCAACATGGTTAGTAGAATGTATCATTGAATCTTATAGATAACTAACATCAATATCAAAATCATCATAATCCATGTCGATATGACACACTTAGGAACACATAGTACCCATCTGAAAATTCTAAAGGCCTCCAATGTCTTTTTTTGTTGGATTTATGATGGCTATATGAAGTACTCATCACCTCCTAGATTATGTGAACATTCTTTTTAGTTTCTCACACCAAATCTAGTCACATATGTACTAAATATCCTAGGATGGTTCAACATTTTGGTGACCTATAGGGTCTCCCTTATAAATCATTGAATGGCTCCCTATTTATGGTAAAATTTTAGTTATTGCTGAATGAAAAATCCACCATTGTTAAGTGATCCCACCATCTACAATAGATATCTAACAAGCTTTCCTGGAACATGTCCTCCACAACAAGAGGTTCCTCTTAGTCCGGTCATCTGTCTGGGGGTAAAAAGAGATGTTTAGATTTAACTACGTCCCAAAATATTGATACAACCCTTTCCCTAATTGTGATGTAATGTGATCCTCTTGGTCAAAAAATAATGATGAGGGAAATCCATGGGGTTAGACTATCTTATTCTTCTGGAGGCCCCCAATATCCCCGCCAAAATCACTTTCTAAATATCTAGGCAGTGGGCTGAATTAGTGAGTCGGTCTAGGATCACATAGACGACATCATGTCCCCAGTACATTAATGGACTCCCCATTAATAAGGATTGGTATATCCTCTCTAACATCAACTATATCACAAAAATGTATTGATTTAAACTCAATTAATCTCGATTCTTAGTCTTCATTTTTCTTATAATTTAGTAATCGAGAGATAAACTCTTCTACTACCTTACTCATTTATAGAAAAAATATATAATAAAGGAGGGCATGGTTAATTTTTTCCACACAAGGAAATACCACAAAATGAGATGTATGAAACTATCTCAATACCTCTTCATGTAATGTCACAAATAGCACTGTGCATCCAATAAAATTAATTTAATGTGTTCAACCTTCTGAAAATCGATCTGAATAATGTCTAGAAGATATACAAGTACATATGGTATCATAGTAATTATCCCCATGATGTTGCTCTCTGAATCACTATATAAGTTGAGGGGTAAAATAATTAAATTATTGGGATGATTCTCCATATCCTTTCCAAAAAATGATATATGTAATGAGTTCAACTACTCTGATGGCTTGGTCAACATCTATAAACATGTTCTAATACTGGGAGAATCATCTACCATGTTCCCCCTCTGAATAGTATAATAAATATTGAAATCATAATCCACATCTAACATTATCACTAATGAATCATTAAAGGTAGGATCCCTCTAGGAATAATATACATTATACTCTTATTATTATAATAGATGATAAACCACTCAACCATAAGGCAGTGTCACCACATAATTAGTCTGAAGACTTCTACTGCTAACTCAAGATCATGAGACACATTGTTCTACTAATGTATTATCAACTAACATGAACCATAAGAAATCAAAACCTACATATTCACCATAAAAAACCATTTCTATTCCCCAATTAATAAAAAAACACTACCTACTCAACACCCTCATATGGAAATCTCAAGATGAGATAGCTCATCAATTTCTACCTCAACTCTTTGAAGGCCTGCTAGAACCTCTCCATCAACACGAATGGCTACCCGTTTTTTGTTAATGATTTAAAGGGATATGATAACCTAGATATGTCACATATTAATTTTTTGTAGTATCCTTATACCCCATGTAATCTACACTCCTACATTACACTCATAGGTTGATCTTAAGATAGAACTGCCTCAACATATTCTGTTTGCATCTCCACACCATCTAATGAGAAAGCATGTCCTAGAAAATTTTCCCCCTAAACCTAGAACTAATACATTAAGGTCTTCCCATAAATCTAGGAATCATAGTATTTGTAGAAAACCATCTCCAAGTGTCTTGAACACTTTTAAATGGATTCTGAGTAGACTAAGATGTCATAGATGATTAATACCATGAATCATACTATGAAATGATGAATGATACAATCATAAGTCCCATGAACAATACTGAAGAGCTTATCGTGAAAAACGGAATAAAAAATAACCTGTAGTGATCATAATGACATTGTAATTCTTTCATTGGTATATCATCATCCTTTGCTTTCAACATTTGATGTCATGATCTGAGGTATATCTTGAAGAACCATTTTACCCTCTCAATTGATCAAAGGGATCATCAATTCTACGTAGTGGATAATTGTTAATTAATATTGCTTGGTTTAGGTGATAGTATTCCCCAAAAAAATATCCAGACCTTCTTTTCGCTTATTGGAAAACAACAATTTGGCTTCCTATTGTGAAACATTTGTTCAAACAAATACAATCTTATAAATGTCCCCCATTTTCACCTTCAACTCGTAAAACTATGCCAGAGCCAACTGATATTTTTTGAATGATATTTGGATTTTTCAAGGATGTTGATAAATGTAGACATCTATCTCTCATTGGAGATGTAATCAAATCATTTCCTAAAAGAATACGTCATTATAATCTACTACAACTTCATGGAAATAAAAACACATATCATCCACTATAGTAAGTGATATTCATAACAAATAATGGGAAATTAGATACACCATCCTATAAATGAGTCTATATAGAGCTGTGTTGGATTCCATTTGCACCAAAAAGAAAAAAATAGTTCCATCACTACAGACATACCTCTTCCTCCTCCTGATACAATCTATTTAGACATCTACTGTAGATTACTATTCAATACCTATAATGACATCATATGTCCTCACTGCTGTTTCAAAATGATCCCAACCTAAAATCCCACCTCTTATAGTCAAGTCACATGGTTTTCACAAGTGTGTGATTTGTGAACAATCTCTTGTACAAGATTCTATGTGAAATGGTGGATCCAATGGCTCAACAAGAATTTCTATTTGTTGAACTACATATGTGGAAATAAAGGAATGACTCACTCTAATGTATATCAATAATGAAGTTAATTTTCATATGACATAGGACATACCTCATGTCATATCTAGAGCCTTTGGATCATAATCCATTACCACATATAGATATAATTTTCCCAAACCAATAGCTCTATAAACCTGAGTGGACCACCTGTGGTGTGGAGTTGGTAGAATGTCTTTAATTTGACTACATATAGTGTCTATATTAGTTCCATTTTCACATTTACCACCATGTGGACCAATTTTATCGTATGGCTAAATCTAACTTCTTTTCCTATCCACAATCCCTATATTATGAATGATAGGTCATACTATATCATTCATGATTTCCATAATTTTCATAATATTGGCATCATATATCCTTCGGCTGACTAGAACCATCCCATGAGCTCCGATATGTTGAACCAAATCCTAGAATCGCTTCCTAAAATATCTAAAATGTATAGGTCATAGAGTATATTTTCATCTCCCTACGTCTAATATTTCTTCTCATATTAGCCTAATAATGGAAAAAATCTACATCTTCTCAGTAATAAAACTCTTGACCACTATAGAATTCACTATCACTCCAACATACGTTGCAGTACTAAGAGGAATAACACTTGAACAAACGTATCTAAATAGTCCTACATTGATGTTCTGAGTCCGAAATAACTAATCACAAATCAAATCCATATACTACCTAGGGAGGATGGAAAACCTTGATGAATACACATACACTGTTGTACTACTCATCTAAATATATAAAAGATGTTTTATGTGTAAAGATATAAACATATATAGAGAGGAATACCAGCAAAAAGGTGATCAAGCTCCGATTGTGCAAGAGTTACCTCATAATACGACAAAGCCTATAAGACCCACCATCAATATGAAATTATAAGGAGAACCCCCATTATCTATAATTTCATTTCATCATATTGTGTCTGGTAAAGAGATAAAACACATGGCACTAACTCAACCCATTCCTCACCCAACTGTGTGTTAGGAATTCCTACTCAGAACCCGAAGGGCCCCTATTGTTGAAAATCATGATGCATCATCATCATATGCAACTCATCGAATTGTAATTCACATACCATGCACTAGTAGTTTGATTGTGGTATAAATGGTCCACCATTTGGAGTTAAATCCAAATGAACATGTCTTTATATATAATCCTCAAAAATAAGGGGATCATGTATGTTATCTTATTGCTGATTCCTAGTTTGAATGCATCACAGATATTTCTGAATTGGAAATTATTTACTATGTTCAATGAGTATATATAGAATTATTACATATGAAGGAAATGGAAACCACTACCCCTTAATTTATGATTCAGGAACCAATGATTTTCCCTAAAATCATTTTCTACACATACTAATTCAAAAAGTAATTTATTATAGTATTGGTGTATGGATAAATGATTCATCACCAAAATACTAGATTACCTACAATAAAATTGAAAATAATAAGTCTAAACATTGTTTCCCCATGACAATATCATATAATCTAGTCCTAATGTAGAATAACTTAGCTATGATACCCCTATTCCATGAACTTTCCCAATAGGGATCGAACCCTTATTACCCCAACCATACCTCACATATGTCTAGGGAAAGAGATCATAACTGAGTAGGAATACCGCTCCCATGTGAGGCCTTATCCTAATTCAAATTTACACACACACACAAATCCAAACCCATAAAATGGTGAAATATAAAACACTAAAAAACCATTCATGTATACATCTAAATCCCACCATCAGATTATGATAAAATGTTCAGTAATGAAAATGTCCCAAATACATGCCATCAAAAAGGTGTCTGAAAGCAGTTCCAACCTAAAATTAGAGAAGGGGACTACTTTCATTACATCAAAAGGAACACAGATCGGTCTTCCCAGCACACTAATATATAGCTACTATAAGTTCCTTGATGTCATTTTCAAAAGTCGATCAGCAGAATAAGACACGGATGTGTAGGAAAATTACATTAAGGGATGAGTATTATAATACCTATTAGGAAAAAATGAATTTTGAAAGATTATAACATCAGTAATAAGAGTTATCTAGTCAATGGTATATGTATACATCATGCATTACAATAATATCTATCTATAATCAACATATACATGCCATCTCAAAGTATAGATAGAAGCATAATTATATAATATGAAATCCTCGTAGAATGTTCCACCTAGCCTTCAACTAGGATAACATTCTCCCTGAGTCATATATCAATCATTGGATCTATTTGAGATATATTGGTCCTCATTTCATCATAAAATAAGTATATACAAGATGTCTATATATCATGTTACACCAATAGGATCATTCCCAAATCCTAGGGGTATACCAACAAATCTCTCTAGAATAACCCACTATGTAGATTATTGATTACTACTAAGTGTTGGTCACGACAATAAAAATAACTAAACATGGGGAAAGATGATGATATAAGATCTCACTTGAGGCATCATAGAAACATTCCAACAACACTATCCTAGAATTCCCACTGAGCTGATCCCCATCCAATGGGTAGGATGTGATAATATAATATCTCTTAGGGAATGGTTAAAGGGAATTTACCCTAATGATTCTTGTTCCTGTTGAATAGGAAAAGGTATATAAGCCATCTTTGTAGGATTACATGGCACACAGTAGTAGTACATGAGGATTACCATCAACACTGGGTCCTTCCTGTGTATTACAGCTCGTGTTTGTGTCTATTTTGATTCCTCAGTACATGGTGTATTTTAGATAATGTTCTCATAGCCACGTCCATGTCTGATTTCCCTTGTATGTGTATGTGTATCCCTTCTCGATCCCATTCCCATGTAACTTTTAGGTACATGCTTAGTATCCACAAAAGGTATAGACACCATGTGACAATGCTCATATAACCATTGATATTTATATTCTCCTAGAAACCCTAGCACTTTATTTAGGGAACTACATTCCATGTTATCATATATTACAAAATTTTTTCTATGGGATTTCAGAAAACATATGGGACCAGCCTCTGTGTACGAAGTTCCACTGTCTCCGTTGTTTGCACCGACAATAGTGAATGGAGATCATAGATACAGTCTTGATTGAATTCACCATCACTAGTCACTAGAGTTATGACCATCAATTCACATGGGAAACCCCCACCATCGGGTTTTGCCACCATCACACTCTGCAACCAAAAACGAGCATCGGAAAACTGAACTTATATGTTATCTTTCCCATTGGAACAAGATCCACACCTCTTACCAATCCAATATCATCAATATCTATATATTTCACCCTGAATGGATCATAGAATGATTGAATTTAATGTATTTTGTTTTTTCCTCTGGTCAACTATACATCAGTGATGACCATGTTATAAATTATCAGTGAAATCCATGAAATATGTATAAGTGGAAAAAAAATTAGGCATGATCGTTTATCCATGATACATTACAATTAGAAAAATGAATTAATATACAAATAAAATTAATAAATATTCAATATAATCTTAATAGATAATATCATTTAATTAATATTGTCAATCCATGAATCAATCTATTGGTCCATTAGATCGGGTTCTCCATAAACATAAAAAACATGGAAGAATCCAAATACAACAACATCATACAATATTTCATATCTACTTCTAGTGAATAACGATTCTATTTCATTGTCATTGGCATGATCCTCAGGTTCTATGACACACTGATCAATGATCCACAATATGGACTTTTCTCACCAATTCATTCTCCTAAGAAACTCTCTAATGGATTCATATTATTTGTAGGGTTTTTTAGATAAAAAATTTGTTTTTATATCATATTATTTATAAAAATCATAGTTATGGTTAATTAATTAAATTAATTAATTTAAATTATCTCCTATTAGGGTGCCACAATCTGATCCCCTGACGTGTTCAATGGTTATATCATGAATATCGGAAACCCCATTCCCTAAAATCAACAGTTTTCTCATAGTTCAGATCCATGAATCGGTTAGGATATTATTACCCTTTTCTTATGAAAATACGTGGACATGAATATAATATATATATATATATATAATATTTTAGATATTAATTTCAGGCCTAATAGGCCTCCAAATCTTTTTCCATCCCCTTTCAAATCATTAAAAATAATCTTTTTAATATTCTAATACAATACATTAGAAAAATCATAGTTATAATAATTTTAATAGTCCTAGTAGAAAAGGATGCTCTTATTGATATTAATCCAGACAAAAAAAATTTGAATTAAATGGATTATTTGTATATTCTACAGTAAGTAAACATTCTGACAAAGGTAATTTTTACATGAAAACATTGATGGGATACTCCCGAACCAAGAGGATATCTTTTCATGTTGAAAAAATTTTAAAATTAGAAAAATTGGTAAAAATATTCCCTTGTTATTGAGATCTTTTTTTCTACTATATGTGATTGACATTAACCCTTTTTTTATATCCGGCATTGTGTGTGTATGATAAAATTGTTGAACTCCTATAGTGGTAATTGTCATGTGCACCAATGATCTCCAAATGAAACTAAAAAATAATTAGGTTTCGTCATTGTGAACATATCATATTTCATTTCTTATATTTATAGCCTCATGTTTCATCAGACATAATGAAAATATCTTGATCATATTCTTCATTGGAGGACAATAGAAGGATGTGTTGGATTTCATAGATAATTTTTTTTATGGATGATAGATCTCGATTAAGAACTCATATAATGTATTATAGGTCCATTTATAAACATAATTTTAGTGTTTGTAATATAATTAATTTTAAAAAAACATTAATAAAATGATAAAACCATATCTGACCACATTAACTGTATTAAAAATAATAATATAATAATTTTTTCAATAGAATTCACAAATAGAATCAATAAAAAATATTAATTTTAAAAATTAAAAATTAATATTTATTATCAGACCTAATGATTCTCCAATCATACTTCTTGGAATTTATCAAACAAATAAACCATCAATTAAATAAATATTTATTCAGAAAAATTCAATTCAGAATCTAGTGAATTAATATTTATTAAATATTTCATAAATAAATTAAAATTATACCTTTATTTAATATAAGTATTACCTTGAGATTAAATATTTTTATATTTTCTGTGAACATTAATTCTGAAAAATATTATTCCTTAGTCATGATAATAATATTTATTCCAAAAATTCAATTCAAATATAATTTATTTTAAATCAAGTTACAAACATAATGTGCGTACCTTTGTGATTCATTTTTATGGAAATATGTGGTCTTACCTATGCCTAGGATTAATATTTAAAAAGGAGAAATGATTCCCAAGTGAAAGAAGTTAGTGATGCTACATCAATAGTTACATAATATCACTCACTATGTATTATAGTCCCATTGTTAAAATATCTCCTCATGTAGGTTCAAACATGTGTCATTATGCAATATGCATGATACATCATTCTTTGAATATCCAAACTAGACTCATTGCTACCAAATAGCTATGGATTTTTGTGTGCAAAGTCTATTTCAACAAATGAGATGAAATATCAATATCCATAAATAAGGAAGGGATTAATCATTCATCAATTTACTCATTGATAAAATGTAATTCATGATGCATCTAATGTGACCCCTTACCCATAACCCATTGGAATAATAGTATTGGTTAGTAAATCTAAATTCACAGGTAATAACATGAATGAGTAAAATAATAATGTCTAAGGACCATTATACACACACAAAAATAGTAATATCGAATTGAAAATAAACATGTAGAATTCTTATTTGTGTGTTGTTCCACATCATATACCATATTTGATATTACCATGTGAAAACATCATCACATGAATTATCATCCCCTTATAAGTATTCTCACATAATGGTAAACATGCTCAATTCTCTATAAAATAATTTTGTACAACTATAGACCATGGATTAAGAATATCATCATGGTATTTCAATGATCTGCATATAAATGAGAACTTCTATGACCTTTTTAATGTGATAGATAGTATCAAAAATTATAACTATAATTAATGAAAATAAGAATAATATGTATCCATATTTTTATCAAATAATAACATCATTTAATATTATATTATTATAATGTCCAAATAGTATTTTGAGAATACCAACTCCAATAGACACCCACTGGGACTAGATAAAACTACCTAGGAATTTTTTTCAACTAGACCTCACAATATAATCTTGTTTCTATTGAGTTATTTCATTAATCAAGGGGGCCACCATGTTGAATTCTGTGGATAATCAGATAACTAAAACATAAAAACTTTGGAAAAAATACATCAAGATATGATTCTTTTATTTTATAAGATTAATCATCAAATTTGACTTTGGAACTTTTGAATGATCCACCACTATCATATTATCACAATAGAGTGTGATTATGTCTTTACTAATAGGTACCACATTAAAATCATGAATGATGTTACGTATCCAAACTTCTTATTTATCTACCATTAAATTCTATCTAAACACATTATCTATTGTTGAATCTATGGAAATTACATTATATAGGATCTTATAGTTCACAACACCTCCATTGAGGGTGATGATGTAAGTCGATAATGATTTTTAATCATCATGATATGTTTGGAAACTAGAATCTACATATCCTTTGATATCATGTTTCTCAACTAATCAATTGGTCAACGACACATCCTTAGGTCATCTTATATACATATTAATATTCATTACATCAATTAAATTTAATTCACTGAGGCGATCATGAAATCTTCCTACGGCAATTAAGGTGTTGCTGACATCTGTCGTAGAGTATAACTTAACCTACTTAACCGACACAATATTCAATATTAATGGAATCCATTCCATTCTTTTTTCTTCAATTATAAGTTTGAGAAAACTTTTACATTGAAATATTATCTCCATATGAAATAGGAAACAATACCCTATTGAAATGTTCAGTAATAAATCTAATCAATATCTTTTTAATATATTTACATTGACATAGACCTAGCAGGCTCTATTATCTATCTTGATCAATCACGATCCCAAGAATATATACATACTCAACTAATTAATTAATGAATAAGTATGTATTTAACCTAGATTTAATAGACCGAAGGACATGAATTTCATTTCTAATAATATGTATGTCCTTGTTATACAATATTAATAAAATGTTCGCACTCCCGCTAAATTTTGTATACACATAAGGTCAAAATTCATTATTTATGAGATCATATTCCATTATTGATCCATAAAAATGAATGTACCCTAACATGGAATCATTCAATAATCCAAAAAATGGATTTTTTTTTTAAATTTTAATACAATATTGGAATCATTTATAGTAAAGAAACCTTCATGTTATGTCATATAGACATCTTTATGGAGGGTCCCATTATGTAAGGCTATTTTGACATATATTTTCAAAATCAGAAAATTATTCTATGTGAATAATTAATTTATGAAAATAATTGATTTTAAAATGATAATTGGTGAAAATGGTTCACCATTGTCTATGAATTCATTCTAGTTGAACCATTTGGAAACTGGTATTGCCTTATATTTACTGAGATATTTATCCAAGTATATCTTATTCTTGAAAACACATTTCTAACAAATAGGAATTACATCCACCATAGGGATTACCAAATTCTAGACTTACATTTGATAAATTGAAACTATTTAATAATTCATAGCTTCTTTCTAATTGTAAACATCTATGAATCTTAATGAATATTTTAAGGTTATAGGATCATTATTATTAACTAATAATGATTCCCCATCATAATTGATAAGAAAACCATATATTCCTTGTCATGTATGATATCTCATTCAACTATAATGTATTTCTGTTGAAAAAACCTAATCATCCACATAGATTTTTATAATATGTTCTTATCACAACTCTTGTTTACCTTGATCTGATACTTCATCTATGTTTACCTGACCAATTTGAGATGTGATTACCCTAAATGAATATTCCGTGTATTACTAAACATACCTTTTTTGTGAAGGATCATATAGTTTCCATGGGTAAAACTATGCATGTACACATTGTGCCCTAAGTTGAATATATTTATATTGAATAATACTTAACAGTGATTTTGATACCAATCACAAATAAAATCAACAAAATTGATATTCATCAACACCATTATTCGTATGGAATGATGTATTTCACATTACCTGGGAGTTGGTTTAGTATATTTGTTTTTTTCTTTAATGTGTACCCCTAAATGGATAAAATATGATTTATACAACTCATCATTTATCTTACCATGTTAAATAGGGTGAAGATTCTATTTTCACATTCACTATTCCATTATGGTGCATGAGGACGAGTATGTTGGGATTGAATAATAGTACAAGGCCCCAGCCTTAAAAATTACATAATATTGAATTAAATTAATAATTCACATTGATGATCTTTTCAGGTTTAGATTTTTAGAGGATTAGGACATAACTATTACATCTCAAAAGATTACAAAGTAGTCACTTCTA
The DNA here is from genome assembly GCA_963277665.1 of Viscum album. Classification (NCBI taxonomy): domain Eukaryota; kingdom Viridiplantae; phylum Streptophyta; class Magnoliopsida; order Santalales; family Viscaceae; genus Viscum; species Viscum album. Next base: position 980,559,563 of record OY728161.1, read on the forward strand.
CTAAATTTCCATAAAATAAAACTCTTAAAAAGAAACATGTCTAGTTCCATGTTTTAGATAGCATGGAATTCTCTTGATCCCATCCTTGACCCTATTCAACAATAAGTCCTGTGAAAAATATTTCATAAAAAGATGGGGTGAGCATAAAAAGCTCATTAAGTGATACAAAAATAATGAAAACTATTAGTTTTTCAAAACAACAAGTAAACCATGTATACATTATCAAAGTAATACTTTTAACCTTTAAGAAGTAGTAAAAAATCTTCACTGAATAAAATATCATTACTTACCCTTTTGTAACCAAAATATTACCATAAATCCCATATAAAGAACACATACATATAAAGGTCACTTGGGACATAAACATACTTTAATGGAATAACCATACGGTCGACTTCCACACATATCACTTAATGGAATATCCATATGGCCGACTTCTATACCCAATGCATTGGAGGTTATAACGTAACCACCTGTCCTGGTATTCACGGCACCACCCATCATATGGTTTATCACGATACCACATGTCAAATTTCCAATTACCATTATAAAATCATAAAACATAAATCAAATATAATGGAAATAAAACATTTCCACAATTTGATCACAATATATCACTTAAATATGTTGAAATAACAAAGCCATTATAAAAACCATTTTCAATACCAAAATAAAATAAAATAAAAACATGGTATTTATTTTTCATTAAAAAAGTTATGGCTTGTAGTGGAAGCTGAAGCTCAAATAATGGTCACAGCGGCGGAGAAGGCGTTGTTGCCGCATACGTACAACAAAAAAATTCTCCTTTGTCGTTTAGTAAAATGCTTCGTATAAAAAGATTAATTTTGAATAAACGTAAATTGAAAAGGGTTTTATACACCCTATAAAAGGAAGTGGTGTATAAAACAAAATATACCTCAATGAATGGAGATTGAGACGAAGTCACCTACCTCAGGTGTGACATGACTCGATCATTCTTTAACGTCCTGAATAATAAACATGAGTTAATTTCTACTTTCTTAAAAACATTTTTCAAGTCCATTATTCCTTTTATATCACTTATTACCATGTTATGAACTCTATGTAATTATTTCAGTTAATAACGGTCATTTTGTCGATCCTTGGTACATGAGTCAAAAATAAAGTCTTTATAATTACAAGTTGTTCATGTGGTAAAATATCAATTATATCAATAATTATATTCATGATGTAGATATCATATATATAATATATATCCATTATATACATGCATTTATAATATTACATAATCATTTAGAGGTAAAAAATGAAATGCACCGTTAATGGAGATGGTAAGCCGTATGTACGAATGAATGCTACATTCATTTATATGTCATATTAGTGGAATTAAAAGTAAATGAGAGGTATTTATATTTTAATTCCAGAATTATATTTATCACTTAGATGTAACATACATCATATATATCCAATATATATATGTACTTATAATAGTACATTACATTTGGGTATAAGAAATGAAATACATCGTTTATGGAGACGGTAAGTTGTACGTACGCATGAACACTACATTCATTTTTATCTCATACTTTAATGGAGTGAAATCATAATGATATAAATTTATATTATAATTTCAGTATAATATCATATATAAAATCATTAAATCCATCCTTTATAAATCCCACGTATGGCCTTAACTAATCTAATCACTTTAAGGGGGCGGTAGTCCGCACTTTCTAAAATGAAATTACCGGGTTTACCCACTATGGAAACCATAAAGTTATGCCATAAATGAAAAATTAATAAGCTTAAGTGACACATAAACATATAATATATCATATATAAATATAGTTTCATCTTAATGGCCACCTTTGAAGGTGTTATATCAGTGTTGAACAATCATCGTTTCGTGAGGCAGAAATTCACCATCCACAGAAACAATATGTTCTTTACCATTAGATGACGGTTTCTGTAAGTGTAGCTCGAATAATTCTTATAAAAATATCCTAGTATATATTGGATACTGTTGTTGTTACAAAATAAATGAATAAAAAGTGTTTAGGGGGTGGTAGAAGCAAAATAAAACATAAGAACACAAGATAAGACACTACCTTTAAAACGGGTAACTCTTTTCGATTTGAGCTCAAAGGCTTCATTGGGAAGACTTCTGACCAAAATGAGGATTCTAGAAGTAAGAGAGGGATGTGTAGAGACAAATTTGGCAGGGGTTGGCCGATCCAAAGGCTTGACACGTGTGGGGAAGGAGGTAGAGGTGGGGGCATTTTATAAGAGGAGAGGAGGGGCACTCTTGGAATGTTAAGAAAAGATACTTTATTATAAAATGTTTTTTGGATAAAAAGGGTCCCACAATTATATATTTAGAGGATAATTTGATAAGGGTTCTAAATAGACCCATCCAATTGGGTTTTGACAAGTGTAGGTCTTATATTTTACGTTATCTTTTCATTTAATTTAAATCGTTAAATAATAAGGTAATCGCTGCATCATCATGGTGTCATAAATAATTTAATTTATTTAATGTCTAAAAATTATAAAAATATTATCATGATGTATGAAATAGTTTTATCTTTCTAATGAATTTTTATAGTCAAAATTATGACTTCTATTACCTGCTTTAAAAATTGTTTTAGTAAAACATTTCATGTTTGTGACATTTTTATTTTAACATTAAATAAAAAGTTATTAATGTCATTTTCCTACCAAAGTGGCACCATGGGGTCCCTAAGTATCCCATGGATTTTCATTGTCGTCCATGACACATCCAATAAGGTTAGTACATGTATCTAGGTCATTTCATATTATTAAATCTTTATTTTTACCTTAAACTACATTAATTACCTCTAATCGCGATTAAGAACATAAAAGTTACTATTCACCAAAAAATTATTTTAATCCCATTGAACCAAATTTTACTTCCTAATGACAACCATGTATGTCGGATTTTTGAAATTCAAAACACAGAGGTGTGAAAGATTCATTTAACCGAAAAATCAGTTTCCTTAACTTCCACTTAGTGATTTCACTATTCATCAAAAATTGAAGTTTTTCAGAAAAATACCAAAAATTCACCCTAAGCTATATTTGATATTCCGAACTAAAAAATGATGACTATTTTACAAAACTCCAAACATATAAGTCACATTAATTAATTTAATATTTAATTCCCGTTGTCAAAACAAATAGCGTGTTTTTAAGAAACAATATCTATTAAAAGATTGACACTAGTTTAAGTCCAATTTCAATGTGAAATTAATTCCAATGACCACTATTGGATTAAATGGTAAAAATACATTCTGATTTTACATTAAAATAAATTCAAAAGATAATCTAATAATATAAATAAATTAGTTGAAAAAGTGGTTTTGAATTAAATTACAACAATTTTCACTATTCATTAAAAAATGAACCTTATCAGAAAGATACCAAAAATTTACACAAAGTAAATTTGGATTTCTTGATTCTAAAGAAGAATTTTATTTTGTCAAATATAACACATAAAATTGTCAAAAAGTGGATTTAAAAGAGGTTATCCCTCAAAAGGTGGTTAATCGACCTTCTAAAGAATATTAGAATGTTTACGCTTAAAATTGAATTCATTCACATTTTTAATCCTCTATCATTTATTGTAAAAAGTAAAAATATTTGGAAAACATATATAATAATTTTATAGTTAGTTCTGTTCATTCCCTCCATTACAACGACTATGTGTTAACTACCATTTAAAATAATATTATTTTATTATTATAGTGCAACGTAAGATTTCAAAGGAACTCGTTGTTGAATATTGGGTAAGCCATAAAGCCTAGAATTCCCCTTAAATTAAAATTAAAATATTATTCAAAAATAGGGATAAATATAAAAATTTCATATTCTTTAATTACCTAGGGTGTTACATCCTTCCCCCTTTTGGGAATTGCGTCCTCGCAATTTTAAAATTGGGCTCAGAAATATCATTTAAAGTCCCAAATCAGAACAAGAGTTGGTAAAACAATCACTTTAAAATAAATAAAGAGAATTACAATGGTCACCCGAGTTAATCCATAGAAGGATTTCATGTAGGAAAACATACAAATGGAGGAGAAAACATAGGGTCATGTTCTGATAGAGTGTGATAGAAAACATGTTTAGGAGAAAGTTAACCACAAGAAAATCCCAAACTTGTGATGGGTTAAACGGTATTCGATTCCCCAGTAGGAAATGGTAATAGACAACATTTTTGTTTTATGTTACTTTTTATTGAGGAATTTATTCATAAGGAAACATAATTACTTATCATGTTGACTTTCAACTTTTATTAGATTTCTTACAGAAACTCATATTTTCTCCAAAAGATGAGTATATAGGATGACTTGTTCACATTAAGAGTACTATAATCAACTTCTAGAGAATCACCTAATCTAAAAAAGAGAACTATATACATCCGTTGTCTTTAGACTTTAACCAAAACCAAATAGGATAGTACAAGATCAGATAATACAGAAAAGGATAACCCTTTATAAAAAGAGAATATTTTCTTAATCTCCAAAAATTTTCCAACAAAACCCAAAGTTCAACGAGGACCATTCGATAAACAATTTGTCCATAAAATTATTTAATGTAAAACAAACTAATATTGAAACCCAAATATTTGAAGTATATAGTCACATAGTATTCCAAGTAAAATCATAACATTTATCTCCAAACAACATCAGTTCCTCTTAAAGTCTCGTATTGAAATGTAATTTTCCTAATCACATATCCTCCATGATAGGTTAATAAATTTCCATAGATAACCCAAAATGAACTTAATATTAATTCATAAAATCATCTAACTAAAAATAATCAGTCAAACTAACCGGGGACTTTACGTAGTCCAATGGTAGGAAATAAATACCAGTTGCACTTTGGTTGTGGGTTCGATTCCCACAGCTTTTCTGACACGACGGGTTGTCACACGGTCTGCGTGTTTTCCTTTTTCCGAAACTATATAATTAATAAAACATTCTCCAATAGCAAGATAAAATCTTCAAAAATAACCATAACATAATTTAACCTCAATTTTATCTCATGCCTTTCACTTTCCATCATAACATATTGAAACCCATAATTACCTAAAATATAATGATCATATAAACCCAAATGGTTCTTCATAACTCTGTCCACAAATGAATAGATAACAATTCCTTGAATAAATTTTTCATATATCAAACATCAGGGTTACACATACTATAAAAAGTCTTCTAATCTATCCCCATCAACAAAAGAGAATTAATACTCTTATGAATTTCATCATAACTCTTGAATCCCTTCTACGCTCACTTCTTACTCATTCAACATTATTCATGATCCATTATCCATTCCTTTCCAACTTATTCTGGAATACTTCTTTCCTACAAACAAAATCCTGAATCATATCCTATGATTCCAAATAGGAAAACAAAAGTTAAGAAATAATACATACCTTTGACTGGTCATTGTCAGTTTCTTCATCCTCAATCGGAATGGAATTATGTATTGGTAAACGAATATTTGTATGATCTTGGTGATCCCATTATCGAAACTTGTACATAGGACATTTGTTTGCATAATTACCATGCACACCACATTTAAAACATTCAATTGATCCCTCAGAAAGAACTTTTTTCCCTTTCCATGAGTCAACTAGATGCTTCCTTTTTCCATGGTAGGTTCATGGTTTATGACCTCCATTTACACATCTATAGCATATTTATGTCCCTATGAAACATTTTACAAGGTGTTTCTTTCCACATCTTTGACACATAGATTTTTGAACACACTTACCTTTATGATTATTACCTATAGTTCCGTAAGGATATGTTTCTCACATATATGATTCCTTATAGTAATCACCAAGGTTTAGGTGGTTAATCAAGACTCTAGATAGTTGGTTGAGGATAAACACAAGAGTTTTCATTGCAGCTCCCATATCATTCAGTTGCTCCCTCAGAAAACTGTCACAGTTTCCTTCACATCCACTGTTACTTTGGAGCTTGCTAGATCCATCCATTTACTAAAACGAACAAGGTCAGTGTGATCATATCAACAAAACCATCATGTACTAAAGAGGAAGATAAACACTAAGATATACTTACTCATTCACTATATCTAAAACTATGACTCTTTCTGAAATCCTAACCATTATTGTAATGTCACTTATGCTTAGAGAATAACCTGACCTCTAAAGTTATCTATACCGACCTCTAATACCAACTATAAGGCCCTGACCTTTAACCTTACTTAATATTGAATTAAATGAATAATTAACATTGAGGATCTTTTTAGGTTTAGAGTTTTAGAGAATTAGGACATAACTATTACATCTCAAAAATTACAAATTAGTCACTTCTACTAAATTCCCATAAAATAAAAACTCTTAAAAAGAAACATGTCTAGTTCTATGTTTTATATAGCATGAAAATCCCTTGATCCCTTCCTTGACCCTATTCCACATTATTTCCTACGATAAAATTTCAAAAAACCTTGCGGTGAGCATTAAAAGCTCAGTAAGGGATACACAAAAAATCAAAGCTGTTAGTTATTGAAAACAACAAGTAAACCATGTATACATTATAAAAGTAATACCTTTCACCTTTATAAAGTAGTAAACACTCTTCACTAAATAAAATATCATTTCTTACCATTTTGTAACCAAAAGATTACCATAAAACCCATATAAATAACACATGCATATAAAGGTAACTTGGGACATAAACATACTTAAATGGAATAACCATACAGTCAAATTCCACACATATCACTTAATAGAATAGTCATACGGCCGACTTCCATACACAATTCATTGGAGGATATAACGTAACCACCCATCCTGGTATTCACAGAACCACCCGTCATATGGTTTATCACGTAACCACACGTCAAATGTCCATTTACCATTCTAAAATCATAAAACATAAAACAAATATAATGTAAACAAAACATTTCCACACTTTGATCACAATATATCACTTAAATATATTGACATAACAATGCCATTATAAAAACCATTTTCAATACAAAATTAAAAGAATAGAAAAACATTGTATTTATTTTTCATTAAAAAATTTATGGCTTGTAGAGGAAGCCAAAGCTCATATAATGGTCACGGCGGCGGAGAAGTCGTTGTCGCCGCATACGTATGATAAAAACATCCCCTTTTTTCATTTAGTAAAATGCTTATTATAAAACGATTCCTTTTAAATAAACATAAAATCAAAGGGGTTTAACACCATATAAAAGTAAGTTGTGTATAAAACAAAATATGCCTCAATGAAAGGATATTGAGACGAAGTCCCATACCTCGGGTCTTACATGACTCGATCGTTCTTTAACATCCTGAATAATAAACTTGAGTTAATTTGTACTTTCTTAAGAAAGTTTTTCAAGTTAATTATTACTTTTATATCACTTATTACCCTGTTATGAACACTATGTAATTATTTATTTTAATAATGGTCGTTTTGTCGATCCTTGGTACTTGAGTCAAAAATAAACTCTTTATTATTACAAATATATAATGTGGTAAAATATCCATTATATCAAGAATTATATTTATAATGTAGATATCATATATATCATATATATCCAATATAAACATGAATTTATAATATTTCATAATCATTTAGAGGTAATTAATGAAATGCACCGTTCAAGGAGACGATAAGCCGTACGTACGCATGAACGCAACTTTCATTTATATGTCATATTAATGGAATTAAAACTAAATGAGAGGTTTTTATATTTAAATTCAAAAATTATATTCATCACATAGATGTAACATACATCATATATATCCATTATATATATATGTACTTATAATAGTACATTACATTAGGGGATAAGAAATGAAATGCAACGTTCATGGAGACGGTAAGCCATAGGTACGCATGAACGCTACTTTCATTTCTATCTCATACATTAATGGAGTGAAATAATAATGATATAAAGGTATATTATAATTCCAGTATAATATCATATATAAAATCATTAAATCCATCCTTTATACGTCCCACGTATGGCATTAACGAATCAAATCACTTTGAGGGGCGGTAGTCCGCACTTCCTAAAATAAAATTATCATGTTTACCCACAATGGAAACCATAAAGGTATGACACAAATTAAAAATACAGAAGCTTAAGTGAAACATAAACATATTATATATCATATATAAATATAGTGTCATATTAATGGCCACCTTTGAAGGTGTTATATGAGTGTTGAACAATCATCGTTTCGTGAGGCAGAAATTCGCCATCCACAGAAACAATATGTTCTTTAACCATTAGATGAAGGTGTGTTTAAGTGTATCTAGAATTCTTCTTATAAATAAATCCTAGTATATCGAGGATACTGGTGTTGTTACAAAACAAATGAATAAAAATATTTTAGAGGGTTGTAGAAGCAAAATAAAACATAAGAACACAAGACAAGACACTACCTTTAAAACGGGTAACTCTTTTTTATTTGAGCTCAAAGGCTTCCTTGGGAAGTCTTCTGCCCAAAGTGAGGGTACTAGGAGTAAGAGAGGGATTTGGATAGACAATGTGAGCATGGTTTGGCTGAGCCAAAGGCTTGAGTGGTGTGGGTAAGGAGGTATAGGTGGGGGCCTTTTATAAGAGGAGAGGAGGGGTACTCTTAGAAAGTTAAGAAAAGATACATTATTATAAAATGATTTTCGGATAAAAAGGGTCCCAAAATTATATATTTAGAGGATAATGTGATAAGGGCTCTAAATCCTCCCATAAAATAGGTTTTTGACAAGTGTATGTCTTAGATTTTACATTATCTTTTCATTTTATTTAAATCGTTAAATAATGAGGTAATCGATGCATCATCATGGTGTCATAAATAATTTAATTTATTTAAAGTCTAAAAATTATACAAAAAATCATGATGTACTAAATCCTTTTATATTTTTAATTAATATTTATAGTGAAAATTATGACTTGTATAACCCCATTTTATATTTTTTTTAGTAAAACATCTCATGTTTGTGACATTTTTATTTTAACATTAAATAAAAAGTTATTAATGTCATTTTCTTACCAAAGTGGCTCCATGGGGCCCCCAAGATGACCCATGGATTGTCTTGGTCGGCCATGAGACATCCAATAAGGTTAGGACATTTTTCTAGGTCATTTCATATTATTAAAAAATTATTTTTACCTTAAACTAAATTAATTACCTCTAATCACGATTACGAACATAAAAGTTACTATTCACCAAAAAATTATTTTAATCCCATTGAACCACATTTTACTTCCTAATGAAAACCATTTATGTTGGATTTTTTAAATTCAAAACACAGAGGTGGAAATGTTTCATTTAATAGAAAAATCATTTTCTTTAACTACCACTTAGTGGTTTCACTATTCATAAAAAATTGATGTTTTCAGAAAAATACCAAAAATTCACCCTAAGCTATATTTGATATTCCGAACTCAAAAATGAGGTCTATTTTACAAAATTAAGAATATATAAGTTTCATTAATTAATTTAATATTTAATTCCCACTGTTAAAACAAATAGCAAGTGTTTAAGAAACAATATCTATTAAAAGAATGACAGTAGTTTAAGTCCAATTTGAAAGTGAAATTAATTTCACTGACCAATATTGGAATAAATTGTAAAAATATATTCTAATTTTACTTTAAAAACAATTCCAAAAATAATCTAATCATATAAATAAATTATATTAAAAATAGGTTTTGAATTAAAATACCACAATTTTCACAATTCATTAAAAATGAACTTTATTGGAAAGATACCAAAAATTTACACAAAGTAAATTTTGATGCCTAGATTTTAAAGAAGAATTTTATTTTGTAAAATATAATACATAAAATTGTTAAAAGGTGGATTTAGAAGTGGTTTGCCATCAAAAGGTGTTTAATCGACCTTTTAAAGAATATTAGAATGTTTACGCTTAAAATTGAATTCATTTACATTTTTAATCCTCTAACATTTATTGTAAAAAGTAAAAATATTATAAAAACATATATAATCATTTTGTAGTTAGTTTGGTTCATTCCCTCCATTACAACAGCTAGGCGTTAACTACCATTTGAAATAATATTATTTTATTATTATAGTGCAACGTAAGATTTCAAAGGAACTCGTTGTTGTGTATTGAGTAAGCCATCAAGCATAGTGTTCCCTTTAAATTAATATTAACATTATATTCACAAATAAGGATAAATATAAAAATATCATAATCATTATTTACCTGGGGTGTTACAAATATACTCCTATAAATCATCAATGAAAGTTAGATTAATATATTCTCGTATATGATATGTCTATAGCTTCATAATTTTATTACTAAATAGATTCTCAACATCATTATAGTATTTATTAAAAATGAAAAAATATTCCCTCTTATACCTGATTATGTAGAATTATATGTATCTAATAAAATCATTAGTAATAGTTTTAATGCATGAGTACCCACCTTTTTCATAATCTATAAAAGATGCATTGATCATAATCATGAATTAATTCAAGATGCTCCATATGAATCTAACCATTTCAACTAAAGAGGGATTTAATTATTTTCCCATTTAAACATGCCTGACATAAACCATGTTTTTTTTTGTTCAAAGGTATTATAATATATGACATTGTGTAATTGTGTCAAATGGTTATCATTTATATAAAACATCCATTGATTTCATATATGTGTGCGGTATGATTCATGTGATATAGATTTGATATCGATTGTTTTTACTTGGTTTATGAAATCCAACACGTAAAGACCATTATTTATAAGTACATTACAATACGATATGATTAACTTATAAAGGTGAAACAATTTATTCCCAAATTTGAAAATAAATTCATTTATATCATGTTTGGATATAGATTTTTTTTGGAGATTGGTGGAACATATTAACAATAATTTAAAACATATATCATTCTTGTTGGGAATTTGATTTGGAAGTCCTCAATATCCACAACAATATGTATGTATCAATTTTCTACATGTATATATACATCATCCCAATAAATATTACATAATCTATTTTATTCCTTTAAGTGATATCCACATACTCTATTAAATTTCCAGTTTTAGGAAATAGATAAAATTTAATCTAGAAAAAAATAATCCTAAATCTAACACTATCACTTTTTTCATGGGTGTAGTATTTCTTCGAGTTTACCTTTATTCCTCATTATAAATAGACATCATCTTGTAAAATTCATTCCCGTTGATCATTATCATCAATAAAGGGTGTTTAAAATAGGTCTTATACTAAGGTCACTTCACTTAGACATTCACATTATTAACCATATATAAAGAAGGGATTTCTATATTCAAATTAATTCCATACATTGGATGTAATGTGAGATGATAAGGGAGTGAATTATCTATTTTGTTCTTATTGTAATTGAAAAAAACATAGGATACTTTTAGGGAGTGATGAAACAATGATATTGGATTATAGTTCACCATGAATCATAAACCATATAATGTTTATGTCATTAATATACCAATTGATTTTTAAAATATGATGCCTATCATTAACATCTACTCCTGGTTTACACTCAATTGGTTTCTTGTATATATAAATCATCTCCTATTTAAGTCTCTCCTAATATAAACCACAAATATAATGGAGCATTCTACAAGAATCTAATAATTCTTGTTGGATAATTTTTATATTATAAATATATGAAATAATTAAATAGTAAACATCGACTACATCAGTAAAATGAATATCATATATACCAAAATTACCATAAACCACTTCCTTTGTAGGTGATTTAGGAATTTTGGATTCAAATGTGTAAAATTTTTGTTTATTAATCAATATTACCCATAGGCATATGAATCATTATTGGAAGTTACTCCTCGTAATAATATTTCATTTCACAAAAATTTAATGCATTGATAATTTTATTGAGGAATATTACAATATTATACAATTACAAAAGTTAATATTATTAGTGAATCATTTGATTATAATTATTGTGGGACTATAATGAATTTAATTTCATTATGTCCCTCCCTATATTAAAATGTCTCGTAGAATTTAGGATTAGACTTGGAATTTCTATATGCTATGAAATTCATGTATAAAGCATCCATAGTCCCCTTCGCAAAACCCTATAATGAAATTACTCAAATAATCGATGGTATTTTGGTATAATGGTCTTCCCAATTATGGAATTTCATATCCTTGATCCATTGTGTGGACTTACCAATATAAAAGTTTTATCTTTAATTTTATCAACATGTAACTTGAATTTATACCCTGAGTAGAAATGGATAATCCACATGATATAAAATTTATAAGTCACAAAAAATAGTAATAATAACTCCCAAAATAAATTTATGTGTCTCATAACTGGTTTTCTAAACACATATTTATATTGGACTCATTGAAAATCATATAATGGAAAATATAGTCTTGAATAATATTATATTAAGGGATTTTATTTACTAAGCATTATTTGATATTATTTTATCCATTCCATGGATTGTTAAAATAAATTTGATATTTCTAAATTGATTAATCATGTGTGGATAAAAAAATTCACAAAACCAATTTCTTTTAATTCCATAATTGCATTCATTTAAATTATTTATGTGGTCATATACATGCATCAATATAATAAATCATGAATCATATAGAAATAAACCAATAAATTAAATGATATTTAGATTTATCTAATAGACATTTGATTATATGGAAAATAAATTTACTTATAAAAAATGGGATAACTTATATGTGTCAGTTGTGGAATGATTATAAGAATACAACTTATCTACCATTGTATCTATTTTATGGGTTTCAACTTGGATATATCATAAATAACATCTTCCTCGGATCCACCATGAACTGAATCCATTTTCCTTCAGATACTCCATTTCTTTTTTATTTTTACAATTATGAATGAGGGGTAGTATAGTTGGTTCATACAATAATCTGTGTCATCTTAACAAGAAAAGGGCACGTGTTTGATCGTTTTCCATAGCACAATTCAAAAAAAGGTATAGTGGCCTGGTTTATAAAAAACAAGAAAACATGCAATGAAGACACATGAAAAATTCCTTGAAAGCATCATTGAAATGACATTGTAACAAAAAATACAAGCACCTATGACATGACAAAGAAAAGAAGTCTCCACTACATGGTGATGCCTAATGGTGAAGGGATAGTGGTGTTCATGGTTTTAATTGATGCTGCCAATGAGTGTGATGCACAATGGATGGAACAAAAATTCCTAGTTATTGTAGGATAAACTGAATAGATTATTATGTGGCCAATGTGGGGGATCTAGGTGTACTATAGACATCAATGATAGAAGGGTTACACTGATGCGCAATGTGGACCATAGAGGTGTGGCATTTTTAGTTGTGAGTTTGGACGACCGTAGTTGAGATGATCAGATGGGTCTATTGACTATATGTAATGGGTTTTAATTCCATCATGTACATTGAATAGTAAATATAATATAAATAAGGCTTAATGGTTGGTCTACCCACCCGGGGGTATATGTTTTGTCTTTTGGGTATATGTGGGATGTGTGTGTGTGTTTGATGTCATTATACCAGAGGAACATAATATATATATATATATATATATATATATATATATATCTGTGTGTGTGTGTGTTTTTTTTCTATACATCAAATTTAGGTGAGGAGAACAAAAGTCTAGGTTAGGGTTAATTACACAAGGCATCCTTGGACATGCATGATCTACAAAATAAAAGAGGGTTGAATTACTCGTCGTCCCTCATATTTTTGTAAAAAAAAATTATCTTCAAAGCCATGGAATGAAATTAAATGACACATACATAGGTCTTCTAAAATATCATGAACAATCATAAATATTCAGTGAAAATTAATTTAAAACAACTAGATTTTATTTATTTCAATTCATCATATAAAAATATAAAATGAAAACAAATTTATCTGGTTTATTTTCTTATTAATGGAATAACTAATTTTATCATATTTCATATAATCACACTTTAATTCATAACCAATGAGCTTTTAAAATTAATAAATTCATTTTGTTTATTTTAAAATAAAATATAACATAGATTTTTTCTTGGAACCAACTTAGTGATTACAAATCAAAACTACTTAGAATTTATTTTAATTGTAATCAATGCATTACCAAAACCTAAAATCTACATGGAATATGTCATTATTTATCAGTCAATACAACCAATTTGATTTATCATAGAACAAATGAAAATTATATACCCTATAAAATTTATTTAATAGAGTCATTTTTATGTAATAATCATACACGATAATAGTTTAAATAATATATATAATTAATTAATAATTTAAAATAATATAAAACCTATCAAACGACACATCATGTCATCATAATGCCCCATAGAAATCAAGATAAAGATGACCAATGGTATGAATAATTTAATTTAATATATTCATATAAATGGGTAAAGTACATGACATGTGTAATCCATCCACATGGTGTGTACACTCTTCACCGAATAATCACAATATACTCCTATGTACCAGACATATACTCATCATTGTCATTTATAATGTCCATATATTTTATTGTGGAAAAAAACATGTAATTTAAGTATCATGGACTCAAGAATTTATGAATTTTTTACTAAATACATGAATTTCATTAATTACATGATACATTTAGAATTCCTTTTTACTCCTTGGAAGCATGTTTACAACATAAAATGTAGTAAATCTAATAGTGCATACACTGGAAAATGCATGGGCCACCCTGACCAAACTACATATGGTACAATTATTACACTTGGTTTGTACTAATTATAATATCATTGGGAAATTATGGGTGGAATCCTAATGAAATTTAATAGGATACATAATATATAACAAAGAAGTACACAACCTGTATCCTTTCCTTATCCATCCAAAATTCTTGGAACCTCCATATAGTTTCCTTATGTGTTACCATTAAATTAATTATTAATCTATCATGGTAATTTGAGAGAGGAATGAATTAGGGGATGAATACTTTTCAAAAAATTGTAGAGAATTATTTACAAATAGAAATAACCTTTAACATTTAAATTTGAAATGATAAAACTTACAATAAGTTAGAATAAATTTGGATTTGATTACTCAAATAGGACTTCATTATTTTAGGAAGAGTTAATGATCTTATCAGAACCAATCTGGGGTATGTAAAAACAAAAATAAATAGATAATATTCTTATTGTAGAGGAATGAAATGTCTTGAACCAGGTGGTTTTTCTAATTTAATATTGATAATATATTCCAGCAAAAATATAAGTTCATTTCATGTTTAATTTATAATTATTTTTATGAAATTTGAAGAAAGATAATATCATTCTAGATTCCTTCTTTTATAGTATATACGGATCATCATAAACAATTTTTATTAATCTATTATGGTGTTTTTTGGATCCATATGAATAATTCCTCCATCTATTATAAACACATGATTATATGATCTCAAATTTCAATAATGAATCCCCAAGATGATGACTGGTTTATTGATCATATTACATTGTATATAAGAATTTTTCATGTTTCATCTATCTTTATGACACTCTATTCATATTATCATTCTCGAGAGGATGAGGGAAGGAATAAGATGATTGTAGAGATTAATTTTTTATGAAAAATGATTCTAAATTAACCTCACATTGAATGTATTATCAAATTATTTTTTGAACTAGATTTTGTGATTTTAATTTGTTTAAATGAAAACATTCCATTCATAAAATTTTAAGACCTTTTTGACAAAATTAAATGTATGAAAAATAATATTTTTTAATTTTTATTTGTGGGATTTCACTAACATGCACAATTATAAGTTTTATTTTATTTAATTGATAAATAATATTTATCAGCTGACGAAATATTGGTCCTCACTTTCTCAATTTCATTTATCAAATTCCAAAATAAATATCCTAAAATATTTTAAATAATGAAACAAATATTATATTCACCCTCTACAGAATAAATATTTATTAAATGTATATTAAATATATTAATATCAAATATATATGTAAATTTATAATTTCCTATAGAATGAATATTTATTTCATTTATTTAGTAAATAATAATTAATAAAAATATTCTATTCTCTTGAGAATAATATATATTCCTATAATTACATTCTCATAAAATTAATTTGATATCTATGGAATAACATACTATGTGAACCTTTACCCCTCTCTCTCATTGGTATTAGAAAGAAATTCCTAAAGACTGTGATTAGTATGTTGAAATGGATTATAAAAACCAAGAGAATGATGTTAATGGCATGAAGTTGATAACCACATATGAGTAGTCACAATTTAATATAATCCCTTTCTCACAATATATCAACATGAAGGTTTCATACTCATTTAAACAACAAATATTCATGATATATCATTCTTCAACCATCTAAAATAAAATAAACATTACACAAGGATCTTGGAATTTTACCAAACCATTCATTTTCAATCAAAGGTTCAAAATTTTATCTTATAAATATATGGAAGTGGAAAATCCTTCATTAAATAGTTTATTAATAACATGCCATTTTTAATGCACCCAACATACCCAAATTCCTATGACCATATTGCATCTTGTTTTGGGTCTATAAATTTATATTTATGAGTCATGCCATGAATTTATAATAATCTAAACATATGAGGACCATTGAACAATAAAACTGATAGAAATATCAAAAAACAAATAAGAATATATAAATAGTACTCGTGGGTATGTTTCTATAATCTCTCATCATTTATATTAGAATTAGATAACATCATGAGATGAATTCTTATCCTCTTGTGATTAGCCTAATATAAAAATCAGAATACTATACGTCTCGTGAAAAGATTTTATCTCACCATCGAACTAGGTTCATGAATATCTTCATGGTATTTCATTGTTGCCATCATAAAATGGAAGTCCTATTCATTTTTCAATAATATAGATACTCTAGGATATTATTGCATTAACTTTTTATTTAAAAATGAACAGTATATAACAACATGTTTAATTTATAATCACATATTGGAATATTCAGGTAATAAAAAATACAACGAGTTGGTTTTTGAATAATAAATCTTGAATATATGATGACATTGAGATATTGAATCGAAATATGGATGTTAGGTCATGGATTAAATATTTTTTGGATGAAAATATGTTTTTTTTAAATTACCAAAGGACAATATATTTTATTGAGGAATCATTCTATCAAACTTGTGGTCAGATTTTTTAATTGGGGACTCATATTATTAATGATTATATATTTCCGTTTTTTAATTTATCCACATAATATAAATTGTATGTACAGTTTAGTTCATTATCATTGAACCAATTTAGGAGAGATGGAAAAAAGGAGTTATCACTTAGGCTTGATAAGGTTTTATTTTCTCATGATTCAATTTTAAAAAGGTCTTCCACATTTGATTCCATAGGGTTTGAAAAATATTTGTATCATTGTGTGGTTTATCTAGATAAGATAAAATGAAATATTTTTTTTAAATAGGTGATTAATATGAATCATGGGTCAAATAGTCCTGTGTTTTGAGTAATGATTGAAATAATCAGCAGATTGAGGAGTTAGATTGAAAAAAATTGTTTCATGATGTGTAACCATATTTTCAAACTATGGTTGTTGTAATTGTAAATATAGATATTGTGATATTTGATCTTGTTTACGTTAGAGTTTTAATAGTGGGTCTCAATTATTACTGGGTTTTTTGGTCAATTAGATGAAAAATTTCACTATTAATTGTATTTTTATGTTTTAAAAGTTGTTTCATGTTGTGTGTGCCACAATATTTGAAGTGATCATGAACAGAATAGGTTTATTTTGAATCCTGATCATCTCTTAATAATCAGTTTGATTAATGATCGTACTATAGTATCATTTCCATTGGGTATCCATTCAGATGATATATGGTGCATGTCTTAAAAAAATATCCCATTGTTTTTTAATTATGAATATGGAGGGTTATATAGTTCCCCTACATGTTGTATGGTCTCATAACTCTTTAGATGCGTCAGACTATTTTAGATTTGTGCCTCTTTGGGAACTATATTTTTTATCCAAAGAATATGACGACTTATAATTTAATGTTCGGTATGGATTCAAAAATTAAATCTAATATATTCTTGATTTCATATATAAATATAGAATAAATGGTATTTCTCCAACCCATAAATATGTTTAAATATATTTTTTTAGAAAAAATTACCCACATATCTAAACTATATTTTTATTTCATGTATTTATCCTTCAATGAACAAACTATACCAATAATGAATTAAAAGTTTTTGTAGGATTCCAAACCATATATGGTATTTTTCTATCATGGATTAATATCCCATCAAGTTAGATATCCCATTCTGAGAGAATAATCAGTTTTTCAAATAGTAATACCCAAGAAACCATTTTTGTAGGCTTTATCTAATTCATTTAAATGATATTTCTACAGATTTATAAATATAATAAAATTTATGTATATATAATATGATATTTATCATATATTTTTGTTATATGAAATTTTTAAATAATAATTTTTAAATTGAAAAAATAGATTATTTTAATTAAAATATATATGATCATACAATACGGGGGAGTTTATAAAATTTTGAAAATCATCCAAAAAACATTAAATCACAAGAAAGACCACATGTTTCCATTATGTGTATGGACGTTTTTTCATAAATATTGATTAAAAAGAATGTGAATGAAAATAAGTTAAGTTGTAGAGATAATAATCATAAATAAATGTTAGGATAAAAAAATTATTGGTTTTTCGGTACAACAATATTTTCAAAATAAAAAAAAAGTGAGAAGATGTGAAAAAAACCGAACGCCATATGTAATGTGCAAAAAACCAAAATGATGGGGTAAAAATACCATAGGAAAATAGAAGGATCTAAATATCATAAAATTATGATATAAAATATATCAATAATATATGGAGAAAATTCTAAAAAATTCCTTGATAATAAATGGAGAAACTCCTCATAAAATACCACACTCAGTGATTCAACTAGGAGATGGTCTGTTGTTTGAGATACTTGTGGCGAAATATATTGGGGGGTGATCCCCTTTTATATCCGACTCCCCACCCCCCTCTATTGTATCCCTTACAAGAACCTATATTTAATTATGGGTAAAACCAATAAGGAAATAAGGATATTTATCGTAGCCACTACCTCGATGGACGCATTACCGACATTATTGAATCAAAATCTAAGCAATATATTTGAATGAGACATGAAGAGTATTTCTAAAAATGATTTTTTATTCAAGGATTAAGTACATACACATATCATTGTATAATAATTTTGTTTTGAGAATGAAATGTCAGTGATTGTTTTTAACATCAATAACATGGAGTATGGAGGTCATGTATTTGATCTATTATAATGTTTGGAAAAAACATATTATATCCTATGGTGGAGAATGGTACATTTTATATATCATTCAAAACTATTACCGGTGATGTTGTGTTTTTCTAATATAGAGGAATACAGATACCTTTGATGTCTTCAAATCAATCAAAGCACATATGGTTCTTGATTCAGAAAATAAGAACAAGTGTCTCAAGAAATATAGTTTTAAATAATATTAACGTGAGGATGTTGATTCATTTCCTCAATAGGATGGATTCAAGAGATGTTAAAAAATGTAATACAATCATTAGTAAAATCGTTTGATAGAATAGATGAATAGAACCATATTAGACAGAACAATGGACATTCTGATGATAGAAGTAGTTTCAAAGATGATATAGGAAAAATTATTAAATTCGACATAGATTGTCACCAATCAACCCCTTCAAAGTCCATTGATCTGAAGACATTGATGAAAACTTTCTCTAGTAAAACTACTAACTATTCTTAATTTCATACTTTGGATGTCCTATATATGAACTGTTTAATGACTACGAATGATCAAAGTTGTACACGATATTAAGTAAATGTATATTTGTTGAATAAAATGATTTTTTGAAGGGGTATCATTTATGTTATCCTAATTCCAAATTACATATAATCATCTGAGATTACATTTTTTTCAAAGGATATGTGAAACTGGTAATTATTAACAACATGAATATTGAGAGTACATAAAACAATTAATCAGGGTGGGTAATGATAGAATGAAAGAATCAATTTCCTTCGTTTCATTGCTATACCATGATCATAATGTATTTGGATGATCATGGATTACATATTCAAAACAAGAGAAAATGACACCAATACAGAACTCATTTTTTCATTGAGATAAATGTTGTATATTTTATTAATTAAATGGGATGGAGAACCATATTACATTCCAAAGGAGATCCAAATTATGGATGTATGTTCATAGATGATAGTGATTCTAGAGGATCTTCAAGCCATCCATAGAATATGAATTTGGATCCTGTTCCATTATCTCAATATATGAAATCCATTAAGATCAAATGGTCAACATGATCATGCATGATGAGAGACACCATGTGGAAAGATATTGTATGAGACATGTGGTCAAATGGTATTCTCAGAAGAAAGGTATTAATTTATATAGATTATTTTCTCCAATTTAATATTGACTAATACTCAGGTAGTTTTGTAAATGTGAGATTCATACACTCTACATATAGAGATGATAAATATACAAAAATCATCATGATGATCTTTATAAAGAAATATATATTCTCCAACCCTAAAGTGTGGCTGATTAAAATATAGAGAACTAGTTTACAGGTTCCAAAAAAATATCTGAATGCTCTCAAACAGGCAATAAGGTGTTGGTACAAGGGATATTATTCCTATATCAAGATCCCTTGTTGTGAAATAATTAATTCAATTTTTGGTCCTTATTTCATGGGAGAAGATATTAATGATTTTATTATTCTATTATTTTATGTGGATGAAATGTTGCTTATAGGAACAAAAATGATAAAATCTAGAAGTTGTTTTCCCCTTTGGCCATGGAATTTTATATGAAGAACTTGGGACCTAGAAATATGATATTATGGTTATAGATTCACCAAAACATAAATAATAGTATGGTTTTAAAATAACTAAAGATTCACATGACTAAATTTTTGAAACGATACAAAATAAAATAATATATGCTAATATCAACCCCTCTAACCCTTAATGTCATGTCATAAATAGTGATTAGACCTAGTTGAGAAGTATAGAGGATTGAAATTTGGAAAGTACTATATTGATCATCAGTTGCGAGTCTGATGTTTGTTAATGTCATGTACTAAACATGATAATGCACATGTAGTATGAAAATATAGTCTTTACAAAAACAATCTTCGATAGTATCATTAGTACATGGTGAATAGTGTATAGAGATAAATTAAGTAGAACTCGAATTCTGAATTATGTTATTGAATAACATATATTACTATTATGGTCTATGTCAATTCATATTTTATTGGTGACTCTGATTCGATTAAATCCACTAGTGGTTATGTGATTACTCATGTAGGATGATCTATGAGATGGATATCCCAATTAAAGTCTATTGTGTCTTTATCCAAATTTTATTTGAAATAAATGGTTGATACATAGAAATTCAATGTTTTCATTTGGATTAGAATATTGTTACATGATACCATGTAAAAATAATGGCTAATTTTTTTGTTTTGCGATTGTCACAATGCGTTGATAATTACATGTAATGCATATTTTTAATCTCGGAAAAGAATAATGGCATAATATATATTGTTTTTTGAGATTTGGTAGAGAAAGAATGTTTGAATTTGGATAAAATTCACATTAAAGAAAATATGGAATATTTCAAGATGATGGAAATTTGGAATGATATATTTAGATGGTGTAGATCCTCATGTGGCATTGTATATACATATGAAACATGTTATAAATATGGTAAATATGTGTTGAGATGTTAGTGGTATTTAATCAAATACCGATGTGAGTGATTTTCTATGTATGATTTTCTATCCTAGGACAAACTATTTGTATTTTGATAACATGTATATGTGAGTTATTGAACATTAATGAAACATATCCTTACATATTGAACATTGTTCTACATGAATAAAATGTACTAAATTCTTATAATATATTTCACATTGATAAGGTCATTTTAGTTTCCCACAATTATCATAACTGTGATGTGATGTAGTGTCACAGTTAAATAAATGTTATTCAGTTGGATAACATAATATTATGGGATACATAGTTCATAATATGTTAGCTACATGTACTCGTAAGATGATGCATCATCACCTCAGGAATTTCACACATTGTAATCAATATATGGGAGATTATGATAACCTAAATTATAGTTGGAATTGTACATTTTTTGTATCATTGGATATTCTTGTCTATGATCATGATGATGGTCTTTAAAAATTATGATAATTATTAATGGATGTTATAACTTTGATAATTATATGTACATCACAAACCATGATGATAATAGTTTATAATGATGTTGGTTATGTTCGGTGGATCATGAGTGACCTTTCATTAATGGATTAGACGAGGAAGGTTCTATCCCTTCCATCTTTATAGAAGCTGATATCTCATTCCATTGGTTAGAATGTGACTATCATGCTAAATTCCATGGACATGGTGTAATTATAGGATTATTCCAGATATTAAAAAAAATGTAGCATGCAACAATGTGGGTTACATGGGTTTGAAACATGCATGATGTGATATTGAGACAAAAGGATTATATTACACAATGACTGTTCGTATATTTTTTTACCAATAGGATAATATGATCTTTCAATTATATTCCTTGACCCATTTCAAGATAATGATATTAGAAATTAGGCCTTCACACCTAATTCCAAAGAGAAGGAATCCTAGAGGGTAACAAACGAAGTGTTTATGTTGATCCCAAATAAATTAAATTAAAGATTAATTATGGGAATACATATTATTTTCAAGAACATGGAATAATTATTTTCAAATTTTATTGATCACTAATATATTAACAAGGTAAAAATAATTATTTTATTAGTAATAAATAATATATATTACTACAGAAATATATTTAAAATATGTATTCAATGGATTGTGATTAAATTATTTATTTTATTTTTTGAACAATTTAAATAATTATTAATTTTATCGAGTGTGGATAAAATATTTATTTAGTAAGAGAATATATGGCCGGTTGTTTAATAAATGGTTGACTTGTTTGAGGAGACCAATACTAATTCCAATGGAAAATATTAATTAACTAGAAGATTACATAATATTATTCATTATCCATGTTGGCATGTTAAACAAAATAATAATAATGATATTATCATTCTGTCTAATATGGTATATTAAAGAATTTAAATATTATATAATGGCCTCTATGAAATTAAATACTACTATAACATATAATATAACATTATAAAAATAAGGTTATGTGTATTTAATAGTTTATAAAAATTTGAGAATAGGAAATTTTGGCGCACAGTGAAACCTCTATCAACCCCTCCTTCTCTCTCCCTCTTATAAATAATAACAAAATGTGGTATTCATTCCAAAATGATGAATGAGCGATCAATAATGAACAATGAATGACAATCGAATCACCGTTCTAGGACATAGAGATAGAGTTGCATTGTATATTGATCAATGGAGAATGAGTAGATCACTGGTAGCTGGATTCAAATTCTTGGATCCCCACAACACAACAATGGAAATCCAAATGTTTATTTTTGGATGAAAAAAATTCCTCAATAATGAATAGTAATAAGAATAAATATTTATGACTTTAGATTATATATAAATTTATTATGTGAATGACATGTAATATCTTTCCTAATTGATTTGGGATATGATTATTAAATTAAATTTAAATATATTTCTCTCCACTGCACGCTTATGTTGTGTTCAAAACAATCAAGTGGTGTCATAACATTCTAATTTAAATTCATAATTATTTATTTGTTTTTTTCCATACAGTAATGTGGTTAAATTTTCATTTCATATTATTTTTTATTTACCACTATTTAAATTATCATGCTTCAAAATATTTTCCATTTTTCCGAGTTTTTCAATTTCATAAATGTATAATACTAGGTGAGTAACAAATAGAGATTCCATTATGATGTTCCAAAACATTTGACAGTTAAACTAGTTTACAAGATGTTCCAATGAATTTAATGTTGTGTACTCATGTTCATTATACCAATATATGTCAAGAATTTAATTACAAATGTTTCAATTATGGCACAATACATGATGATAGGGACCACCTGGAACCCGGAATGAAGATACATAATATATATATTTCATGTACATGCCTTGATGTCTGGCTGAGTTAACAATATGTAACCCCAGACATATTACACGGGTAATCTACCACCATAGAACATGGCTACTGGCATAATTGTACATGTTGTGAATTATACCATTAATATATAGATTAAAAACACATTAAATTAAAAATTGAAACATTATAAACCTTATTTAATTTATTATCAATCCAAGGTTTTTCTAATAAGTTCTTAAAGGTGTTAAAATATTGTTAAATGATCAATTAATATATCATAATTAAGATATGATTATTTGTTACATTGTATAAATCAATTAATTACGTATATTATATATATCACCAATTAAGATCATATGATCGTTAAGTTTAAGGGGAATTATTTATTTATTTATTTACATAATGCATGCATGTTTATCTTGTTAATTATGAGTTAATAAAAAATTATTGTTAGAAGTTACTTTTTCTTATTCATTGCATGTATGACCAATAATGTTCCTGACCAAAACATATGTATGTTTTGAAATTTGTTTAATTTAATTTAATTCATGGGTTTACACTTATTTTAAAAGAAAATAAATTATATAATGTTATTAATCCCCCTCCACTATTATGAAGGACCCATATATCGAAGGATTTTTTGGTTATCCCCTTTAACAAATAATTTGGTTCACCTCACCATCATGTGAGTAATAAATAATTTAATGGAAGATCATATGGTGCGTATAGGTGGTTCAATATAGAACCACGATGATACCAACTCAATGATACATAGATATATAGGTGGAATGTTTCAACTCGTGCCATGAATGGAAAATGTAATTATTCCACTTGGTTATAGGTTTATTTTATTTCCACTCTTTAAATTAACCATTAAGTAATATAATTATTGGGAAATTTAATATATTTATTTATTTCTATCCATGACTTATTTAATTTATATATGAATGACCAAAATCGAAAATATAATTTAATTTATAAGTAAAGGAGGAAATTAAATCAAGGAATTATTTGTATCTATTTTATAAAAGATTGCTAACTTCGTATGTATCATCCAATTAATATTACCTAGACATGTAAATGTTAAAATATGATAAAGTTTATAAAAAAAGTAAATAAAATAACTCTACATAATATTATTTTACACTAATCCTAGTTCACTTTATTGGTAATAAAACAACAATACTATGTGTATTACATGGCAAGAGTCTAGATAGAATCTTTTATCAACAAGTTATCATTAGATTTATGGGTTAACATAATCAAACTTGTATTGAGTTTAATAGACAAGTTATGTTCAATAAAAATATTGAAGCAAGTGTTTATGAAATCCTGGTCAGGATTTCAAGAGAGGGGAATCCACTCAACATATCAATAAAATGAATTCCTATTATAGGAAATACCACATACGAAATTAATTTCTTATGGTTATCATTTTTATAGTTTGAATATTTTATATAATTAATTGTTATCCATTTTACATTAATTTCATTGAAAGTAGAAACAAAAATCAATGGTGATGGTGATTAGGTATTGAAATATTATTAGAAGATTTATTAAAACCCCTTAGATAATTATATCTCACACAATTTATAATCATGAAAATTAATAATAGTTGGATATATAGATATTGGAAGAAAATGTGAATCACATCAACTATATTATCACTATGATCAATATTGGATAATGAAAATTTCATAATTTGATGTATCTTCTAAGAATGATACAGAACACATTTGGATGTGCTTTTCCTTGAATATAAACCATAAAAGCTTCATTCCTCATTTAATAATCTGTTATCTAAGGTGGAAGGTGATACAAATCTCATAATATATGAGAATCATATAAACTATGTGGTCGACATTTAGTGTTTTTGGATTTCATATATGTTTTATGAACTCATAAAATCTCGTGAAAACATAGATTCACATAGAATACTTAAGAAACACTATGGTATTTTCAAGTAGATAGATATAATGTAATGGTTTGATATTTCCAAGGATAATTTTAACAGAAAAATTTGAGATGGTTCCCGAGCTAGGAATCATGTATTCATGATCATTGGATACGTTGAGTTCCTAGAGGTTCTAGGGTTTAAAATCCTTAATTAACTGGCAATTGATCTCATTATGGAATCAATCCCTTTGAGATAATGTAGTATTTTTTTAAATATTACTATGAACAACATTGATAGGAATCTTCCATGTAATTTCACTATTCTATTCAATTTTGATATGGATACAAAGAGAGAAAATCCATACAACATTACAATTAACAAATGGAATGGGAAAGCCAAGAGCTATAAGTAATAATCTTCTTCATAACATTACAGAAAAATGATGATTAGGGGAAAAAGGGAATATAATTCTATCTATAAAACATGTGGAAATATGGGACAATGAATGAAGAATCTTCCTCTCTATATTTGATAGGGGATACATTAGGTGCATTTATTATTGAGTGAAATTCATATTTATGTCAAAATGGGACATAGATATATCTTTTTGTTATGAAATATATATTCAACTATAGTATCCAAGTATATTAAAAATGATTGATCAGGGGAGGTAGATTTAAAAGAGTCCAATTGAGAAAAACAAGATGATGTGGCTATCGGGGACTGCCACCTATCATTTCCAACTTGAATGTTCTTGGTTTTAAGGTGTTGTTATTGTGTGCCTTTAGTTATCAAAATCATTATTGTTTTGTCTAGAATATATAAAAATTTATTATTTGTAAATTATAGAATAAATTATAGTTATATTATAAATATTTCATTTTTATAGTATGAAACATTTAATAAATTATCTTTTTGTGTCGTATGACACAAAACATTAATGAAAACAGAACCAACATTACTTCACCTAACTCATACCTCAACCAACATTTTATTCACTTGAAAGGTCATGTAAATAAAAATAACGTGAATGAATTACGTCAGTATGGATATTTATATAATTATGAACAAAAACTACCTGGTATATGGGGAACTTGTTTACAAGGAAAAACGACCAAGGCCCCATTTAATGGGATAAGTTAAAGGGATAAATAGATAATTTAATTAGACCATAATTTGGTTTGTGAACTGTTTATTTACGAGGAAAGGGACAGGTACTCATACTTCATAACTGTTTATAATGATTTTAATTGATATGGATATGTCTACATAATGATGTATATGAAAAATTCATTCAATAAATTCATGGAATATAATAATGAAGTAGAGAACCATTTTTGTATGAATATTAAGAAATTCCTCTTAGAACATGGTTGAGAGTATCATTATATATAATTCATTGATTATTAAATGAATTTAGAGATAATATCTCAACTCAAAAATCCCTATAAACCTCACTAGAATGAGGTGAGAAAACCGACAAACCTAAAATTAAGTGACATGGTGAGGTCAGTGATGATTCATGTGAGTAATAAATTATATTTTAGGGGATTAAAAATATAAACAAAAACATACATACTAAATCGAGTTCCAACTAATTAATATAAGGTATATCATACCTATTAGGGAATGGAAATAATCTGTGATTTCTTACATACATATGAGGGGTTGGGAATCATTTCTTAAGGCCTCT
The DNA here is from genome assembly GCA_963277665.1 of Viscum album. Lineage (NCBI taxonomy): Eukaryota > Viridiplantae > Streptophyta > Magnoliopsida > Santalales > Viscaceae > Viscum > Viscum album. The sequence continues at coordinate 980,587,354 of OY728161.1, forward strand.
TCAGTAAAATTGATTTCATAACAATGGAAAAAGTGTACAATTTTTGGATATAACAAATAAACAAAGGGATACTACCTATAACATTCATCATAATAATGATTGTTATTGAAAGACATCACACATTTCATGAGGTGGATTTTATCTCAAAAATACATAGCAGGAATGAGATAGATTTTTATGACGTAATGCCTAATGATACACAAAATTATGAAAATGAAAAAATTACACAATGAATTGTGGATAAATTAATTTAAACAAAGACAAATCAACTACATAGGAATACTAGTGATGTTAAATAACTAGAACAATAGGGTTTTCTATATATTGAGGGTGGTGACTCATTAATAGTGGATAACAATAACCCTCTATCGTACTAAGAATAAGTAAGTCGAATAGATGATTCCAAGTGGAAAGAGGTCGTGAATTCTAAAATGGATTCCATACACTCACTCCAAGTATATATTTTTAATACCCTCGAATATATGTAAAGAATATTGGTTGAAAAAGATTATTAATGAAAGAAATGGACATTGATGAAAATATTTTACCTATATGATGTGAATGGAAAAAAAGGGTTTAAAAATAATCAAGGCATTAACTATGATGAAACCTTTTCTAGAGTTTGAATTCTAAAATTGATCAGAATTCAACATTACATTGAATATATAAATGATTATTAGTGTTTGCTAATGGATTCCAAAAAAACCTTTAATAATTGGAACCTATTGGGAGATTTCTATATGACGCAAACCAATGGGTTTGTTACTCAAACAGATTCCAATAATGAATACAAGTTAAAAAGATCCATTTATTGAATAAACAAATCCATCCAGGCATAGGAAATTTATTCTAATGAGGCCATAATAACATTTGTTTTCATAAAGAATGAATGTGATCCAAGTGTCTAAAAACTGAATTAGTGGTAGTGAAATAAAATTTATATTAGTATATGTTAATGAAATATTACTCATTAGACAAAAATTACATGTCATACATTATATTATGGATTCGTTAAATAAATGATCCTCTATAATAAAATTTTGTGATGAAGAATATATTCTTAGGGTAATGATTTATCATTATAAATCTGAGCGGTTACATGACATAATTCAAAGTAAATATATTAAAAAGATATTGAAAATTTTAAATATAGAACAATCCAAAAGAGGATTATAGGTAGTGTCCCATGGAGTTAATGATTCCAATAAAATGTATCCTATGATACATGGGTAAATATTTAAAATTGAGAATGATTCCATATAATTCAATGAATTGGTAAGTCATGTATGCTATGATATGTACAAATCCAGAAATCCCCTAAACATTATTTGCAGTAAGAAGATATCAAGATGATCCACGTGACTCTCCTTAAATGGAAGTTAGTACTATCATTATCCATTGGATATGTACAAATTATTTGTCAAAAATTTATGTTATAGATTATTAACTAGTCATCAGAGATTATTTATATTCTAGTAAAAAAATAGATAATGATATCTTGAAGTCAGAAATAGAAAAAATAATAAATTTTAATGGATGTTTTATGAGCCAAAATAGTTCAGAGATGGTTGTGGTTGTATATTTTATTTTAGTGACAGAGTAAATTTTGACAGACGAGGTAGCTAAAGAAGTAGTACATATGTGAAGATTCATTCAATATAATGAAATTATACCTTAAAGTAACAATCCTATCACACTATATTGTGATAATACCACACTAGAGTCTCTTTTTAAAGGGATGTGGTTACATCAACCAATGAATAACATACTTATGATGTATCCTGTTTTGAGGGATTTTTTCAAAGTTGTGAATATTAAATTAGGATTACGTCCATGGAAGAAAATGGGATGAAACCCTTGAATACAACCTTGAATAAACAAAATCATGAATACGATGCGTGGTCATGTGGATTGGAGGTCGTATGTGGGTGAATCTAGTCAATTTGGGAGTTTTTGTATGTTGGTTTCCTATGACAAACAGTTTGTACATTCCTTATGTGTATATTATATTTATTGAATATTAATAAAATATATTATTACATATTGATAATTTTTATACAAGGCCATATCTAAATAATGTCCTGAAGTATAAATAGAATTGATATGGTGATAATAGCCCCACTTTATGATGAAAACCATCATGTTTTTTGATGATATTATTAAATAAATTCACTGTGGTTTGAAAACATAATATTATTTGACAGATTGTACATAAAATCTCAGGTTATATTACTCATATGAAGACAAGGGTTATTCTATGGATGATCACATATGGTAATCTCCAATAAGGGATATTATGAAAACATACTCACCGGTAGGAATTCCACATGTCTTCGGGTTTGCAGATATAATAATATTTGAGCTTGTGTCATGGTCCTTATATATTAATATTAGAATTATCTAATATAACATCTCAATCACATAGATGTATTCCATAAAAAATTACAATAATAGTTCATGGTGAAGTTGGATGTTATGGCTTAATAATGAGTGATGTTTCATTAATGGACAATTAAAGGGATGATTTGTCCCATCCATACTTTGAAAGATAACATCTAATCATTTTAATTAGAATGGAACCATCACTCAAAATTCCATGGTCATGGTGTAACAACCTTTTTATTTCATATTTTCAATGAAAGTAGAATCAATCATATAGGTTAGAGACATAGATGTGTAACTCAGTTGGTGAGATATTTTTAGATAAAGTGGATATATTAAAAAGTTATCATTTATATGTGGTTGTTTTTTCTTCAAAATGTTCTTTCTGAAATATTCTTGACCTATTCATAGAAAATAATATTGAAATTTATGAAAGGTCACCTAATAACAATGAGAAATAATTTTATATGATCACACACTAAGTGTTTCTATTGATAAAAATTTAATTCTATTTGAATTTAAATATTGGAATAAATATTATTATGAATACTATGTAAAAATATTTATACATGATTTATTGATTTATACTATTCAAAAGGTAATAAATAACTATTTTTTATTAATAAATATTTAATTTGATAATAAAAATATATATATAATATTTATCCACTCGATTGTCAATCAAATATTAATTATTTTTTTGTCAGTTTTATTAAATATTCATTCAGTAGATTGTGAATATAATATTTATTTATATTTAAAATATTTATTTTGTTGTTAAATAAATTCTAGATGTGTTATAATGGACCATGACTGATACGAGTTACAAATATTAATTAACATTACCGTTATATAATAGTTTTTACTACGCAATATGGCGTGTGGAAAAAATTATTAAAAACGATATTATTATAATGTGGAAATTGGTTTTTAAAAGGTTTTAAATGTCATTTAATGAAAAAATATATTAAACAATATTATTACTAAAACCAAATCTTTATAAATATACATCTTTCTCTGCTGTATATTTCATCCAATATTGAGAATATAAAATTTTGTGCACAAAAAAATATTTATTGACTCCTCCTTTTCACCCCCAATGAATAATAATAATTAAAAATATATTAATTATAGACTAAAAAATGTGATGAATAATGAATAAATAAAGATATTTGATTCAACAGACTTGGTCCCATAGTATTAGTGGTTTTTTCAGAGATAATTGGAGCTTGTGGGGATCACCTATAAAGGGATTTTATCCTGGAATACTCCTAACACAATAAAAGTAATATAGAATGGTCTTTTTTGGATGATCAATGTTCAACAACAGTGAAATTTATTAATCCATTGTATTTAATTCCTGAGATATTAAATAAATTAATTATAAATTTGTGATAAAATATGATATCTCATGGTATCTATTAGTAGTTATTAGATTAAATTTTAATATACCTCTCACCACCACATGCTTCAACTAGTTCACAACCAACGTGTTGTAATAATTCAACAGAGAAAAAAATAATGTAAATCACATTCATTTCATTCAATTTTATTGAACCATACATTTTGTATCTTTCTAAATTTGGTAAACGGAATTTTATTAAAGGGATGTTAATGGATGGTGTGTGTAGACTATAAAATTACTGATGAAAAGGGATCTTAAAAATTTGTATCGGATCCATGGTACAACCAAGGTATGATATCGGGATGGTATTTCCCAAAGAAGATTGAATGTGATAACAATTAGTCATTTTAATAATATTGATTCATGATTCAATTTATTGATATTATTCATCGTAATAAGGGTAATATGATGAGCCCTGATGATGAAGAAATGATATAGAGTAATTTTTGGACATGGTAGATTATCATTGAACGAGAGTCCATATTCTGTGTTCTATGGGTTGAGGGAAGGTTTTTTGGGTGAAAAACAAAGTAAAAAATTGTATTACACAATGAATATTTCCTCATATATAATATAGGATAGAAAATACACCTTATCACCGATGGGGTTTAGGATAATATTCTACAGGGGACTATGTCATGGTCCTAGAAGACATTGACATTGAAGAAAGTGATACTAATAGTAACAACGAAAATACATGAAGCCTAAAATCAAATTCAATGATTGAATTGATAATGGGGAGGATGTAAAATTCCAGAATGATAGAACTCATGCTTCTATTAACATAAAAATACACACCATTAATAGTGGATCTGGATTCAACTACTGATAGCACCTAGTTTTTACGACAATGATTTTTCTATTCTATGTTAATTGAATCATGTGAATCCAAAAACCATTAAAATAATAGTTTAACCAACATTAATAAGATACTTGACCAATGATACCATAACATATCCAATACGGGATGGGATTTATATTTCTAGATATAGAAATTCACATATACCACTGTGATGAAAATCATTGTTGTATTAGGTTGTTAGTCAAAGATTGGGACACTAAATCAATGAAGAGGTTTCTTTGATGACCTGATTAATGATTGAGTAAATTATTATAAAACAAATCATCAAAGAAATTAAATAAAAGGTACTCAATACCTATATAGTGAGGTAATAATTCCTCTTTATCAGAAAGACTACAAGGCCACTGTCCAAACAATCACTCTCAAAATGAAATGAAATTTTCTCCTTATGATGCAGGGTCATGGATAAATCTTAACAGTAAAATTACCAATAATTGAGTTAGATTTAGTGGCACTATGTTGTCCTCTATAAATCATCATCACCTATGATTAGTGAGACGAACACTAGATTATAAACTGATTTCATGGAGTATGCACTAGAATCCTTACCACTCCAGCGATGATGGTCTGGTATGAGATCTCTAACATATGAAATAATAATTATAATATTAAAACCCATCTTGTGGATTTAAGAGATTGTCTTATAGTCCCAATACCCATAAATGGTCTCATTAGGAAACAAGAGAATTGTTAAATCTTCTATAATATCAACTATAAGGGATATCACCTTATATAAATACAAATTTACCATCGAGGAATCATTTTAGATCTTAATAGTGGATACATATCCAATACATCTATATATCCCTTGATTTTGTAGATAAATTCAACCCCATAGTATATTCTAGAAAAATCTAGGATGTGGACAAATATATTCTCCACAAAACACCGAATAAAGGAAATATTTTTCCTAATGGACTTTCGTACATAGGGAATCATGGTATTGGAAGATCCACTAGCCCTAATCAAAAATAAAATCATAGTTCATGTGACTAAAAGTAGTAAAACACATTCCTCCACACACAATAGGTTAGCAGTGTTTGTCCCACATAATCTAGTAGTTTTTATTTACTACATTTTTAATTACTCGCTAGTAATTAGAAAGCTGTGAATTATGTTGTTAGATATTGAATCCATAGAGGATAAAAATGGAAATAACATAAATAAAAATTCCTTGGGCCATAATATTTATGGGAACTGACATTCTAATTTAATAAAATAAATTATTACATTTTCCCTGATTTTCCCTATTATCCAAAATACATGAGAACAAATCGTTTATTGAATGAAAAAATTGTTGGGAGAAAATGGTATATATGATTCTAATAATAAATATCAAATCCATATTCATTGTGAGGGTAATCCTTCCTATTGGAATTAATTCTTTAGTTGAAATAGATTCATATTTATAGATATAAATCATTTTCCCATAATTTATATCACAATTGAAGATATGATAAAATAATAATTGTATTGTTCCAAGGAGGACCTTGAGAAAATTATGGAATCGTCCGAAAGTAAAAAAATGTGAATTATTAATCCTTTGTGATAGGACATTAAACGATGAATTAGGATATTATTAGTTTCCAACGAAATAGTTTTGGAGAGAAAGTTTGTCACCAAAATATAATGTAGGGGGGAGGTTCCCCCTTGTTATAACCCCTATAGGGAATAAATTCTATTAGAGATGTTGCAATTGAATTTATTCACAAATAATAAAAATGTATCTTATTTCATAAACACCTCAATCCATTTAAATCAAAATACCCTTTTAGTAATTAAAAAATAATTGAAATACCATACCACTCTGTAATGTGATTTCTTCATATCAATATTCTATGACCTGACACCTGTTTAATATATAATTTTTTTAATCGAATGTAAAATTTCATAAATGATAATACATTATTCCAATGTAAACCTATTGGGATGAAAGTTTACTTTTATTATTATAAATAATAGAAGGAATCCATGCATCCATGTGGTTGACCAGGATCCTTGAAATTATTTATTTTGTGACATTATATAAACTCATGGGATTGAAAAATGAAACCAATGAATAATTTTTATATTACTAATAAGTATAATAATAATTTTGATAATTGAAAATAATTTTTATATACCCATATAGGGATCTGACACAAAATATGAGATAATAATCTCGACGATGTGCCAGAAAAATTTTAAAAAATTAATAGAAACAGTCTGGGCATGGTGACTTGGTGGGATGGATTTTATTTAGGGGAAAAAGGATTGCATCATAAATAATTTAATTAATAATATCGTGATTTATTATTTCAATGAAGAACAGGATAATGTATAAAATTTATATGCAGGTGGAACAAAGGTTCCCCTAATGAATAATGTTCCTGGAAAAAATAATTTTTTTTATTGATATCCTTATCATTCATAATTAGTCAACCATCATGTGTATTAAGGAAGGATAAGGCATTATTGATAAACCTAACAGATGAATTTTTATTGAAATATATAATATTTGAGTCACCTTAATTAAGTTGAGCATTTGGTGCACTTGTTTCCCATAATATTTATTCAATTCATTGTCTTCAATCAAATTTGCTGCAAGGGTTGAGATTCTAGATAATAAGAAATATGATGGAGGTTAGAGTAACCATAATCTCTACCCTATTCTATAATTTAACATATATTTTCATGATGGGGAAAAATATTATCGCTCTAAATTTTCATCATTGAGATAACCTGTTAAATTTTCTATTTATTATTGAAATCCATCATCATCCAATAGAAAAGAATATCCATTTAAAATTATATCTCCCCATAAAAACATATTTCAAACAAAAAGGGCCACTTTGGTTGTGGTCACTTACAATGATGGGATTTGTTGATGAGGATAGGTCTGTGATCCAACATGGTAGGAGAATGTTGAGGCACATAGAATATATTATAGAGATTTATCCTTTAAGAGGATGCCCCAAACAAATCCATTCTCTCAAAAAATGTTGATGTTTTAAATATTCTCATAAATCCAAGTAAATGGGTTTCCAAAATATATCAAATCAGAACAATATAAAATTTTGGATACATTTATGAAATCATTGATCGACTCATAAAGCAAGTTATCTCCACTTTTCATTCAATTATGGAATGTAAATTCATTAAATTAAAAAAAAATATGATCTCAAGGACGATCATTCCACATAAACATGAAGAGATAAAAATAATTAAAATTTTCATTCTGATAGGGCTATACATAAAAAAACACAAATTCCAAAACATGCAGATCAGGTTGGTGAATATAGGCGGCAACACAATTTTATGAAAATATCTGAAACATAAATCCCATATACTCTATTAAGATGAGAAAAAAGAAAATTAGAATAAATTTGGAGGGAAATCAGAAGAAACACATTGAAAAACAAATATTTCTAGAATTTAATGTTGACCTTTTTATTTCATGGGTTTATAATAGAAACCCATACTGAGGAATTTATTTGTGCATCGATTCTAGATCATTCAATCTGTGTATTGGTTTACAAGTATATAAATGTTCTAGCTGAATATTTTCATTAGGATAGGTGGGGATGGTTTTCTTTATCCTCTTCCTCCTCTAAGTATTCAATTAAGGATATATCCCCCACCATTTTTCATATTATATAATATAGCTCAATGATATGCAGAGCCTCCATAAATCTTTTGGAGTTTCTAGGTTCCGTAAAAAAAGCTCAATGTTATATTTCACTCTACCTTTCATCCTATATGTCAAATGTTTTTATGTCCAGTCATCAATGAATCATTCTAGACATCATCTAAGAGAGAGAAGTCAAAAGTGGGACACACTACAAATGTATATCCTGAATAAGTCCATCAAAAATGTTTTATTTTTGTATGGGAAAATTTAATTTCTCCCTCAATTATAGTGGTTAATAATTCAGAAGTAGGGGACATAATTGTAGATGGTATTACTTGTTTTTCATAGGGTTTTGTATTGTCACCAGATACAGATACTATCACTATATTCATAATACCCATTGATTAATCATGGTTACTTATTAATATAAAAGTAGGATGTGCTCCCATGAGGATGACCTTTTATATATTTGGATATTATTTTCAACTAATTCAATTGACATTTTCATCCCTTTCCCTTTTCCATTTTAATTATAGGATGAAGGAATAACCATAGTTTTTACAAGAAGAACAATTCCATATTTCATGATAATATTACCTTCTATATGAACTATATATGATATGAAATATTTTTTTATATATACAATGGAAGCACACAACAGAAAACCTAATGATTATCATATTTAAACTAGATCAATGTGCATAAATCATCCATTTATAACAATATTCTTATTTTTAGTGGTTTTTCAACGTCTATGAGGACAACAATCCTGTTGGATCAAAATATGAATGTAAATGATCAATTAAAATAGCAGTGAATTGTAAATTTAAAAACATTCATTTTTTAACTTAATGAAAATATTGTTTAATAATGTTAAACAAGGTAAATTCACAAGACTTCTTTATGTTCTACTAAAAAAACAAGCTATGTTCTGGTAATATGATTCTAGAAATGAAACATAAGAAATGTTTACAAGGAAAATATTCTACCATAAAGTGTATATAGTATTACTAATCATAGTATACCAAATTAAAATAATGAATATGAATGTTATAATTAATTCTTTAATCAAAATATAGTGGAAAAAACATGAAAAAAAGTAAAATGTATTAAATATTTTAACCCAAATAATAACGTATCTAACAACCATGGATAAATTTCCCTTGATTTATACTTTCAATAATGTCTATCATACCACCACTAGGGTAAGACCTCAATATAAATATTGTAATCAATCTTTATATCCCTAGAACACCTTGAACATTAATTTAGTCATTAGCTCAGTCATACTATCCCTAGAAGCCCCCGAACATTAGGGTAGTCAGCACCTCTAAGTTCTGATCCCTAGTAGCCCTCAAACATTATGGTAGTTAGTGCCTCTATCTTCATATCCTATGAAACCCATGATTTCACAAAAAAACAATTACAATCGCATGAAGAAACTTGATCAAATATGTTTAGTAGGCACAATGGATGTGAGTATACCTCCTTATAAATCACTTCAACAACATGTAATCTCTAGATATATGGAACAATGTTTTGATATCATTAAACTGAGATATTATTTATAGGTAATTCTCCAATGGTTGTCTCCCTTCTCAAAACTTCATATTTTTCTTTGAATCTTGGAGGGTCTTGTAAACTTTTCACATAAAGAAAAGTTTGTTAGAAACATATTGTATTACATAATTTCATAATAATTGTATATGTAATGAAGGATCCTAACCAAATCAATTTTTTAAGAATCTAGGGAAAATAGAATTTTGTGTCTGGACAAATAATAATTCTATGTTTATAATACATGGATATTCAGTTTCTATTTTTGAAAGCGTTCAGAATATGAATTCAATAGATTCCAGAGTCTAAATTCTAATGAATTGTGAATTTGAATTCTGAGGAATTAGGAGTCTGAATTCTGAGGAATTTGGAGTCGGAACTCTAAGGAATTCGGAGTCGGAATTCTGAGGAATTCAACGTCCAAATTATGAGGTATTTAGAGATGGAATTATGATGTATTTGGAGTTGGAATTCTGAGGAATTCAAAGTCGGAATTATGAAGAATTCAGAGTCTATATTCTGAGGAATTTGGTGTTTGAAGTCTAAAGAACTTAGAGTATGGATTTCAGAGAATTCAGATTCTGAATTTCATAGAATTAAGAGCCTGAATTTCATTGAATTCAGAGTCTAAATTTTTTATAATTCAAATTATTAATTTTAGAGATTTATTTAGTATGAATTTCATGTAATTAAGTGTCTAAATTTTAGATAATTTAAAGTTTTGATTTCAGAGATTTCGAAGTTTGAATTTTTGAGAATTTGGTGTATGAATTTCTCAGAATGAGTATGAATTTGATAGAATTTGGAGTCTGAATTTCATATAAATTTATATCCATGGGAATTTTGTTTACAAGGTTTTAGATATAAAATCAAATATCTCCATAGTAATAAAATGATTTAGAATTAGAGAAGATTTAAATTATACAAATAAAACATGGTTAAGAATAACAATTTCCATAGAGAAAGAAAATTTCCCTTATGAAGATAATCCTTAGAGAAAAAAAATTCCTTAAGTTTTTTTTATTTTCAAAACATAGATGACAGAAAAATTTATAAATAAAATCTTATTGACTCAACAATATCCCCCTATTTGGAATGCACAAACATCATTATGAAAATTAATATAATTACATAGAATTTATCATTATTAACATGACATAAAAATGTATCACCGTTAAAATATGGGTCATGGTGAATACGACTAACAACCCCTTATGTTGTAAAATACCTAAGGATTGTATTCTTAAAATCCTTAAATTGATTTTTCATTTACAGTTATAAGGAATTTTTTTAGATAAAACCCCCCTTAGATATTCTCCCTCTTACACAGGGAACACACTTCTTTGATTGGTATTATTTTTATCATTCCATTATCCTAAATTTTGATTTTATAAAAGTTATGGAGATAATGCAAAAAATAAGGTACCTGATGTATTTTTTCTAAACAAAAAAAACACATGATGCACAATGAAAAATTTTATAGTGATTGGAAAAATTTGTAAATGAAAGGTAATACAATAAAAGATTAGAGTTTTGGAAAAATCAGCCTTAGTTTTTCCTTCAACATAAACTTCATGACAACGGACTTTTAATTTTTATGATCTATTTAATCCTCTTCAAAATGAATGAGCAGCTGATCCTGATCTACATTTTTCTTTTCCAGAGCATTGATCTTTTCTTCCATATCCTTATGAATTTCAGCATGACTCTTAAAAAGTTTTTCTTAATTAAGGATATTTTTATCGAAATAAATTATGATATCTATTTCCCTTTTAATATTCAAAGATAGTGAATTAATTTTCCCATCTAGATCATCGAATTCCTACATGTGAACTATTTGTTATAGATTGAGCTTGTCATCAAAATTTGTAGTATGTTCTTTAACTTTGAAACCTTCTATATCAAACGAATCCTATAAATTATCATGAAAGTCTTCAAAGATTGTCAGATATTCTATTTCTTCTTGGACCACTTAGTAATTACCTTGCACAACCTCTTGAGTGAATCATACCTAATATTGATAGATTTAATATCGGAATCAAGCATATAAATTTATTTCATAATCATTGAAACAGAATCAGACATCTGATAAAAAGAATAATGAAGCAACTAATCACATGAGTATATACATGCAAATAATTGTATCGAATCATCAAATTTCATCATGGATTCAACCACTTAATCATGTTCTATAGAGTACAACTCTAAATCAGATTCTCTTATTAGTGTGGATTTTCTCCCAATCGCAACAGATTTTCTTTTAGAAGACCCAACAACATCTGTCTATTCCACATCAGTCTTCTTAGGTTAATCTTCTTTCATATTATTTACATTATCTACTCTCAGAATGATATAATCAACATTCTCATATTCATGATCACTATATGATAGTTGGAATATCTTATCTTCCTCATCCTTTTCCTTTTTTAGATCTTCCCCAAGGTCTTATAGTTGAAAAAAATAACAGTTGATGCTCTCTTGTTTTGATGGTTTGTTTACTTCTTCATGACGTTAATTAAAATTTCGGGGGGGGGGGGGGGTGGATGTTTAGATGATTCGACATAGGACGTCTTAAATGAAAAAATTCTAAAGGAAATTATTTCTCATAATATTATTCAACTTGCCATATCATATCATCTACGTCCCGGCCTGGTGGCCTGTGTGGCCTGTTGGCGGCCCGCGTGGCCCGGTGGCGCCCCACGTGGCATGGCCACCTGGTGACACACATGGCTGGGATGAGCGGTCCGTATGGCCTGGCAAGCCAGCCCATGTGTCTTGGCTGGCCACGCGTGGGAGGGGGGTGTCACGCCCCCTTTATATGAAATGGCCAGCGAGAGGCGACGACCCCTGGTAGCCATGGTACTTGAAGGTTCCTTCATGTAGAGCATACCAGCAGCTGGCTCAGTCGAACGTTATCTCCTATCTTCCATGGCCTTTGGCCACAGTCCTACACCACCAACATGACGTGACGTCTCTGTGCCCCTCCGTCGCGTCCCTCCCTGGCCGCAGCTTCTAGCTCCTCTGCACGGCACGAAAGTGTCGTGCCACCGTCTGACAGCCATAACCTTTTTGGTCGTGGCCATTTAATCTGGTGCGGTGCGACGACACCAAGCCCCTCCAGCACCACCACATACCGCTTTTTCGTGACGTGGTTCACTACGCAGCACTACGGTGACACTCCCTTGTGGTGACCCGTCGGCCATGCGCCGCCCGCTTTCTTCACAGTTGGCTCATTGTCGGACGCAGTGTTTACCGCCTCCATCGTCATCAAGCAAGAACTAACAAAATGGGAGGGTCAAGACATGTTTGTGTCGTCCAAACCCTCCTAATTATGTTGATATAATTCGGTCCTCATTCCAGAAATTTGTATGACGATGAACGAGTACAAAACAATTCAATCCCCATACATTGCTTGGCGATTGTACATTGATGATGTCATGGAAAAAAGTGTGGTCATTTTGTTGATGTCGGGAAAGAAGAAGCCGATGATGGCGTCGACATTCTTCATGTGATGCACTGTTTCCTCAACTTTCTCTAGTTGAAGAGGGAGAAGATGGTGCTCGTCGTTCATCAGTGGAAGGAGCGTTCTTCTCGTTCTTCGTTGAGTGGATGATGTTAAATCAATTCTCCAAACCCTCTCTCAAGCTCCACCCAAATATTATACCAAAACCAAAAAATAATATGTATGATATTATTATTAATGGTTTGAAATAATTCAGAAGAATTAAAAAAATAGCTAATAAATTAATTGCGAGGGTTTAATTAAGTAATTGTGAGAGTGTTGGAACATTAAATTATTGGGGGAAGGTGGAGAGGTTAACCCACATAAATGGGGGTTATAGGTGTTCTATAATTAATGGGTATTTTGAAGATTTAAGTAAGTCGTGTGGAACTGACTCAATAAAATCCTCCCAATAGAGGTTATGTGAGGGTGGCCCCAACCACTAACCTCCACTTGGTGGTTTTAACAACCATAAAATAAAAATAAGTTACGTCTTATTTATATTTAATTTTATTTAAAAACCCCAAAACTAACTTCAATTCTAATCAGAATTCAACTACAGTGAAGGTATCACTATGAAATCTCTACCACTACGAGTTCAATGGTGCCCTCAGAATTCGATTCTGAACACCAGTTCAAGAGTTATAAAATCTAACTCGCACGTTTACTAATGGTACCCACGCAAAACATCTGAAATTGATTCTGGGCACACATGGCCTCAGAATCAAGAGTTTTCAGAAACTGTGTACTCATAAAATTCCTATGTATTTAAAAAAAATCATTTTAAATCAGGGTATTTATATTCTCTCCACCTTAGGGCCTTACATTCCTGTAATCTACAAGTCAAACTAAGGTTGCAAATGAGGGTACTAAGCACGCATCTGATCCTCCTGCTCCCATGTACTCTAATGGAGGTTCCCTTGCTGTCGATGAACACACACCAGATGTATCAACCATCCATGTTGGATCTGATCCTGTCGATCCCCAATCTCCACTGGAACCTCTGTGAAAGTAACCTTGTCATCGGTTCCATCTCCCTATAGCCGATGATTTGGGATGGGTCGTGAACGTATCTCCTCAATTGAGTTACGTGGAAGACCTCTTTCACCCGGTGTAAATTATGTGGAAGATCCAAGTGGTATACTACCTCTCCTAATATTCTTTGGAACTAAAATGGTCTGATGAATTGTAGAGATAACATGTTGCCTCAGCCAAATCGACGTAGTCATCATTGAGGTGAGACCCGTAGAATGATGTGGTCACATCCTCAAACTCCAGAGGTCTCCGTCTCCTGCCATCATATGAATTTTTCCTGCTCTGTTTGTTCTTCATCTGGTTCTAGATGATTTTCAACTTCACTATGGTAGCGTGTACCATCTCTGGTCCCACTAGTGCTGACTCCCATGGGTATGTTCAGTATAGTGGACATTCTCAAGGATGATCATAAAAAGCCTCAAAAGGTTATATACCGATGATGGAGTGATAGTTGTTGTTGTAGGAAAACTCTCCCAAAGGTAGGTTATCTGTCCACAAGTGACCGAAGTCGAGGAAACAAGCATGAAGCTTGTCCTCGAGGGTCTGGATGGTCCTCTCGGTCTGACCATCAATCTGAGGATGGATTTGAGTTGCTCAAGTGAAGATGTCTCCCTAAAGATTCCTATAAACCCTTCCATAGTCGGGAAGAAAATCATGCGTCATGTTCAGAGACCACAGAAGATGTTAATCTATGTAATTTTACAATCTCATGCACGTAGAGGCGTACCATGTTCTCTATTGAGCCATGCTCTCTGATCGGTATGATTTGGTCCATCATGGTGAGTAGGTCGACAATCACCCAAATCGAGTCAATACCCCTTGATGTATGCGGACGACCCGTAATGATGTCCAAGGATATCCCATCCCACATCCACTACGGGCCTCTAAGGGCTGAGACAAGACTGCTGGGACCTGGTGCTTCGTCCTCATTTGGTGAAAATTGAGGCATTGAGAGGCAAACTCTGCTACCACCCTCTTCATACCTGGTCACCAGTACTATCATATGAGGCCCTAAAACATTTTTGCCACACCTGGATGTACCACTAAAGGGGATATGTGGAACTCTCTCAACAATTCATTCCGAAGTTCTACAAGTACCATAGTATGTTCTATGAAGAGGATGACATGCTCCCTAACAATAGAAAATTCATCAGGTGCCTGCCCTGTGGATATCTAAGCAAGTATCGTCTCGCAATTAGCATCCCCATTGTGCGCCTCCCTGACTCACTGATGATGTGGGGGAGTGACTATAAGAGACTGTAGATAGTCTACTACATCCCTATACAGAAAGGATATCTGCAAGGAAGCTAACTTCTATGTCGCCTCTCCTAGAAGCTGACTGCCTTATCTCATAGAGAGATCATCCACAACAACATTCCTTTTACCTATAGTATAGAATATCTCGAAGTCCATGTCCTAGAAGAACTCAAACCGACGTTGTTGTCTCTGGTTCAGGTCCTTCTGAGAGAAGATATACCTGAGACTCTTTTGATCAGCATACATGGTAAAGCGTTCACCCGTTAGATAGTGCTGCAAAAACTGAAAGGTGAATACCACTGCTGCAAACTCCAGGGCATTGGTAGAATTTTCTACTCATGTTGTCTCAACTGCCAAGAACCATATGTGATCACTACTCATTCCTGCACCAGTACACACCCGAGTACGTTCCCTGATGCCTCGTAGTAGACTACGTACCCTACTCCTTCCTCTGGAAGCCTCAATATTGGAGCACTACTCAGCCTCTACCTCAGCTCCTGAAAGCTCTAATGGAATCTCTCTGACCACACAAAGGTTTTCCCTTTAATTTTTATGGTTGATAGTGGTGTGGCAACTTTGGAGAAGGCTAGAACAAATCTCATATAGTATCTAGCCAAGCCCAAGAAACGTTGTACTTCCGTCTCACTTTTGGGTGGCTCCCAAGAAAGAACTGAATCAATCTTCATGAGATCTACTGAAACTCCAACCTTCGTTATTACTTGTCCCATGAAGTGAAAAACTCGAATCCAAAACTATCCCTTCAAGAGATTACCATAAAACTGGTGATCTCGGAGTGTATCCAGTACTACCTGCAAATGGTAGGCCTGCCCTTCCTCAGTAGCTGTGTAGATCAGTATGTTGTCAATGAAGAATACGACAAAGTGATCTAGATATGTCTGAAATATCCTGTTTGTGAGGCTCATGAACTGTACCAGAGCGTTGGTTACACTGAAGGGAATAAGAAAGAACTCATAGTGGACATAACAACACCTGATGTCCATCTTCTGCACATCCTCATCTCAAACTCTATGATGGTGATAACCTGATCTGAGGTCTATATTCGAGAACCATAATGCCCCATAGAGTTGATCCAAGAGGTCTTCAATCCTCAAAAGTGGGTACATGTTCTTCACGGTAACCTGGTTTAGGCGACGGTAGTCGACACAGATCCTGAAGCTCCCATCAGCATTCTTGGTGAAGAGAATCGAGGCCTACCAGGGAGAAACACTAAGCCAGATGAATCCCTTCCCCTGTAAGTTTTCCAGCTATACCCTCATCTTGCGAAGCTCAATGGGAGCCATCTGATATGCTGGAGTAGATATTGGTGTCCTCCCGGGGTACATGTCAATTTTGAATTTCACCTCTCTACATAGAGGTAGTTCTAGAACATCATCAGCGAAAACATCTGCATACTTGTCCACCACTAAAGGATAATTCAAACTCTCCAAATCAAATGATATGAGGGTGAGGCAAGGAAACTGTTGAGGGATCGGATTCACCTTCATCTGAGTAAGTTTGTCCTACACTACAAAGGTTCCCTTATCGATGGTAAAGGTGAACCTGGTCCCATCCGTGCGGATACACCGCACTATGTGCCTAATATGGTCAATTTGAGAATGGACTGTAGATATCCAGTACATACCAAAGATGATGTTGTAAGGCCTCAATGCCACTACAAAGAGATCTCAGCCGAAGATCACACCTCCTAGAGTAATCTCTCACAGCCGGAAATAGTGTGTAATCATCGTGGCTTCTCCCGTAGGAGTCTCTAGATGTAAGGATTGATCCAACGACTCTGTCGTAATCTTCAAGCTCTGAACGAGGGAAGATGAAATGAAATAGTGACTAGCACATGTGTCTATTAGAACTGCAGCTATGGTGGAGTAGGCATAGATAGTACATCATATCATCTCCGGAGCACCATGGTCATAGGCCTTAGCTATCTAAAGCTTATCTCTTCAATATCCACCTACTCCCTGTGGTTGGGGTGTACTTCTTGATGGTGGTGGCGGTAGCACCTCATATCCTCGACTGATGCCATCTGCTCAACCATATCCTTTGCCACATTCATCTCCTCTCTGCGGACCGCCTCGATCGAACCTCTGCCTCTGCCAGGGAGGTCCCTCAACTGACTGTTGATCGTTAGAATGATATTTTGGACATTCACGAGCCATTTGACTAAACCCGCCTCATAAGTAACACTTTCCACTCCCGGCACGACTGGCTCTGTCTGCACTCTGGGTTCCCCACACAACCAATATAGATTCATGCATTCGACCACCTATAGATCCGGTCCTCATGGGATTCTATGTCATTTGTCTACTGCTAACTGCAGAAGACTTCACTACAAGTCGACTAGTGGTGGGTTTCACTACTGGAGACTTCTAAGTAAGGAAACTCTACAATATTAGGGCTCGCTCAAACAATCCCGTCTACATCCCAATGCTATGGTAGATAACTAATTCTCTGATCTATCGCCTATGTAACTTCTCAAAGGTCCATTCCATGAATAATGGGTCATGTACCATATGAGTACAGTAGCACGAGAGGTCGTTGAACCTCATTGATCACTAAGCTACAATCATGTTTCCCTAATACAGATGTAGTAGATCTGGTATCTTCACCGCTCGAAGGGTGGATGGTATAAACTGCACCCGGAACGGGACCTCGAAGTCTACCTATAGGTGTGTCGCCTGGTCGTGGACATGGAGCATCAAGCTCCATCATTTGTATACTTCTTCATGAAAAAGGCTGGCAGCAAGGATCACCATGAAGCCTGCTGGTGTCCCTACTAGGCTGAAGACTCTTTCCAAAACCTACAACCAATCCTCATCCGCCTGTGGGTCCGTCTCTAAAGAAAACATTGGTGGCCTCTTACGCTGGATCTTTTGAAAATCGCTCAATCAACGAGCATTATTTGCTGCTTGGGATTGTGGAATCAATGTCCCAATGGGTGGTGGTACTACTGGTACCTCTGTTGGTGCCTCAACTGGAAAGGGGCCCTACACTGAAACCTCATCGCTCAACGGGCTATCAGTGTGTACAACTCTCGGGGATCTAATTGGTCATCCGCTATGAGGTATCATGAATTAAATAGATGCGACATGTTAATATCATTTACACATGGTGAGCATACCTGGTTTGTGTTTAATTATAGTAATCTTTTGAAAAATACTCACAATAAGTGTTTTTGTGTATTATGTTGGAAATTAGTAGTTAGGGTCCTAGTGTATGGATACGTCAGCCATTGCACCATCACTGGTCTCCCTTAACTGAAAACCACTCATAGTAACTGTAACACTATTTGTTCATAGAAAAGAAATATCAGAGTCCTATGTTCTACAATAGAACCAACTCCATTGATACCAATTTTTCATGACACTTCCTCGGGACCTGTGTCATTGTTACCCCAAGCCCACCTTCCATAGGCCTGGGGCTGAAAACTAGCACCAATCGCATAAATCCTTAAGCTAGGAAGGCGTTTCCTTTATTATAAGTAAACAACCACAATCAGAGTACAGAACTGGAAGCAAATAACTAATCAATATTTAATACAGAAGAGGTGATGGAATGTATAAGGGGCCAGAAATACAGGTCCAACAGTAAAGTATAGGGAAATGAAAAAACATGTACAACTTAATGAAAAATTGCATGAAGAGATCTAGTAGCTCCACGATCACTCACCACGGATCCTACCTGAAGGGTAGGTACAGATAGCCTCCTATGCGCTCCATGTCCGACCCTATTCTTTTGGTACCATCTTTTCGTGGGGTCCACCTCAGGGTACTATCCAGTCCTAGCACACTCAGCCTCCGTCAGCATTGCACGTCGTCTACAACCAACAAAATGAGGTACATGCATAGCCTATGTAAGGGTGAGTATAAGGATAAATAGTAGGGACCCCAAGAAAATCATTGTCTCACAAAATCCAACAAGGATAGACCAAATAAGTATGAAATAAATGGATAACTGTTACATAGGTATATGAACATACATATACCTATGTTATCATGTAACCCATCTCAATCATGAGGAAAACACAATGGTCTTTTACTCAACTCATCCCAGGATTTTCATTATCAAAAAAATGAATGTTGGATAACTCCACCTTTGTTGAGAATAGCGGGATTGTCCTGACACCGAGGAGCTTCTCACTAAACATGGACTGCTGAGGTACTCCTCCTGTTGATTACTGCAAGTCTAATGCCAACTACCAGGCGGTCTGTCCGCTATGGGTCTGCTGCAAAATACCGGGCGCTCCCCCTAATAGCCTACAGGGTTACTCATTTTGTCGAGTACAGCGGGTATACTCCCAAAACCCAGGCACTTTGTCTTCCATGGTTCTGTCTCCAAATAACAGATGCTCCCCAGTGCGCTAGTCAAATATCACTAAGTCAAATTGGTCCTGTAGTCGTCATGTATGTCAACTACTAGGTCTCCGCACTCTGTCTTCTCGTCGCTAGAAGGATCCATCCCACGAGCTACTAGTTGATATTACATGTTTCACAAAGTCTAAAATGGAAGTATCTCAAAGTATGAAACATCATATTGATCTCAATGCAATAGACGACGCGTCAATCGGACGCCTGGACTGTGATTTATTAGCCTTTTTGTCTTGGAGGCCCTGTTAGTTTTGTGTACTAACCAACCTGACTATATGTCAACAATACCCCGAACTCTCATGGGTTACTCTCAAAGGGACACCATCATTCCACGAATATTGGCGATAATGCAGATATGTAAAATGGACGTTTGTAGCCCATGATAAGGGCAACAATGTGTAAACAGGACTGTTGGGTTCGGGTCTGATCCAACCCAGTTGGACCAACCTGACCCGATCCTTGAATCTAAACTGACCCAAAGGGGCATCCCAGCCTGAAGGGTCGGCTCGTCCCGAATGTACAGCCCGTCCCGCAGGGGCGGCCTGGCACGAATGTGACCCAACACAAAAGTGGCCCGGCACGCCAGCATGCGTGGCCTGGTGGCGGCCCGCACGACCAGGTGGTGGCCCACGTGGCCAGGCTGGCCGACCCGCATGGCCTTGCAGGCCATGGGTGGGAGGGGTGTGTTGCGCCCCTCTTTGTCTTAAATTTCCATGGCGAGGCTCCAACCCCTGGTATCCGAACGCCCTCTCCTTCCTGCCGCGGCCTATAACCACGGTCCTGCAGCACAGGCGTGGGGCGAAGGCGCCGCGCCCCTCCGCCACGACCCGCCCTAGTCCCAGATCTTTTCTCCTCCGTGTGGTGCATCGATGTCGAGCTGTCGTCCGACCGCCATGGCCCTCCAGGCATAGCAGATTTCTTCTGGAGCGGTGTGACGGCTCCATGCCCCTCTGAAACTGCCACAGCCCGCCTGGCCACAGCTCAGTCCACTACATGGCTGTGCGTTGCCGCTCCCTTGCGGCGACCTGATGACCTTGCGCCACTGGCTTTCTTCGCGGCCGGCTCATTGTCGGTCATCATGTGTACCACCTCCATCGTCATTAATCAAGAACTAACATAAGGGGAGGGACATGCCATGTTTTATAGGTCTGAACCCTCCTCATTAAGGTGATATCATTCAGTCCTCATTCCAGAAATTTGTACCAAGATGAATGAGTACAAAAAAATTCAAACCCCCTACCTAGGTTAACTATTGTGCGTTGATGAAGTTGTGGTAAAAGGTGGTGAAGTTTTGTTGACGTCGATAAAGAAGAACCCGAGGATGGCGTCAGCGTTCTTTGTGGGAGGCGTTGTTTCCTCAACTTTCTCCAGTTGAAGAGGTAGAAGACGGTGCTCATCATTCTTCGGTGGAAGGAGCGTTCGTCGTGTTCTTCGATGAGAGGATTATGTTCTCTCAATTATCCATACCCTTTCTCAAGATCCACCCAATGATTATGGAAACACAGAAAATAATATATTTCTATTATTTTTAATGGATGGTGAGAATTCAAACGAATTCAAAATGGTTCTAATTAATTAAATGAAAGGGATTAATTAAATAATTGTGAGACAGTTTTCACAATTAAGTAATGGGGGAAGGTGGAGAGTTTAACTAACATAAATGAGGTGTTAGATGTGTTCTAGAATTAATGGGGAGTTAGAAGAGTTAAGAAACTCATGTGGGCCCCACTCAATTAACTCCTCCCAAGGTAGGTTATGTGTGGGTGGCCCCCACCACTAACCTCCACTTGGAGGTTTTAGCAACATTCAAATAAAAAAAATTAAGTCTTATTTTTCTTCAATTTTATTTTAAAACCCCAAAAACTATATTCAATTCTCATCAGAACGCAACTGCAGTGAAGTTCTAACTAAGCAATTGTCGACACTTCGAGTTCAACGGTGCTCTTGGAATTTGATTTCAAAAACTGGTTCAAGAGTTATAAAATCCCGCTCCTATGTTTACTTATCCTACCCAATAAAATATTCTGAAATTGATTCCGGGCACAACAGGCCTCAGAATCAAGCGCCATCAGAAACAACAGACTCGTAAAATTACCATGTATTTTAAAAAAATTCCATTAAAAAACTTGGTTTTTAAAATAATGATGTGTATAATGGATTTAAATAATTAATATAACATGATAATGATTAGTTATTATTAATATACCATACAATTACATACCATTTAACCATTAAGAGAATAATTTCATCACTTGTGCGTACGTTTGACCAACCGTCTCCATGACGCGGTGGCATTTGTTCTCCATGATAACAATTCATGAAGGATTATAAAATTTATATTATGATTTAAAATAATAATTATAGACATAATATTATCAATACAATAAATCCTATGCATAACAATCACGACTTACATCGTAAAACAGGAATGTGAAAATGAAGTCATTAATACATGAAATAATGGTAATATTGAAATAATATTATCAAAATTATATAACAAGATTATATATGATATAATAAATATAGATAAGTTCCTTCTAAAATTTAATGACATTATTAAACCATTATACATGAGGTTACCACATCCTCTACTAAGGAAAAGTACAAGGTATGAGATCATTTTATCTCACTTTTACATTTGTGGGACATTTTCCTTATGCAACGTCTAATTCATTTTTGTGTTGTTTATGTTACCCATGAATGTTTTCATTATTCTAATTATGAAGGTTATGATACTTATATATGAATATAATTATAGTTTTTTATGAGGGATATGATTTGACTGATTGTAAATTGGTAAGGGATAATTTTTCAATCTCAATTTTATCTGAGATTGATTATATTTAGGTATTCACTGGGGTTATATTTATCAATAATGTTTTATATAAATGAATTCATAAAATGTTTAAAAATTTTCTATATAATTTAATTACACTTTTACCCATTTTTTTCTTTTACTACATGGTATGGATGGAATCTTGCTTTTGTTTACCATACGATGTACTTCTTTACATTTTCAGCAAAATAATGAGGAGAATGTTTCCAACTTATATGTTATTAGTGGATTTTCATTTTTTCCTGATACCTTATTTACATGAATATTCCCCTACAATTTTTCAATTTTATTTTGAAATAAATTCTTTTCTTTTAAAATAATCTATAATTTTGATAAAATAAAACATTTTTAAAAAAAAAATCCTTAGGAATTAAGTTCATGTGTTTTATGAAAATTATTTTACATCTAAGATAATGATTGTAAATAGGGTAATTATTATATCCCGATTATTACTACGATTTTATTATGATAATGATGGAATGATATTTTATATAGATTATTTTATGATTTAATGATGTTTATGAATACACATTTTATTTCATCGGTTATACTATGATGAATGATATATGTTTTTTGTACCTGTGTAAGAATGATTCACTAAGAGATTAATGGAAAATATAACTCCCTCCAATGAATTGTGTAAGGATTTATATCACATGTGATAAACACTGATGTGATAGAAAGTAATTTTATTTTAGTAATACATTGATGGAATGACATGTAAATATGGTTCAGTAATACAAGACTATAATGACATGTAAAATCAGGTCAATTAAGGACATTATCCACTAAGATATTCTTGGATGAAATATTTTGGCTAATATAAAAATCGTATTATGATATTATTTGTTTTCCTAAATTCTGTGTTTTTTGTCAAAGATATGTCATCATGTTAATGTTCACTAATGATTTATGCCTTACAAATAATCATTATTTATTTTACAACTCATTATTTTGATATTTTAACTTTATGTCGTGTTTTTACATTCTATAGTGTATTTATTTGTTTATGTTATCAATGTTTACCATTATAGAGAATTTTATCTCACCCATTTTATGTTTTCTTTTCCCCATCATATAAATAATTGTTTCAATTAAGAAAACTAATGAGGAAGATCGTTATGGGAGATGATGAATATCATTAACCATGAAAGAATAATGTGAAATGAGGTTCCAAAGACACCACAATAATATGGTCTTTTGGAATCTTTTATGTAATGTATTATATATTACACAAAAGCAATGTATTGTCTATGTACCTCAACCATGGGTTCTTAGAGTTAGTAGATGAATGATTATTTATTTAAATATTAGAAACATGTATGTTGAAACATTGTTGATATTCAAATCTATTGTATGTCTAGGGATTCCCCTTAGGTTAAGTCTAACAATACATTACAATGCTAGAATTATGGTAACGATCATGAATAAAGTATGATTAAACCTACGATGACAGATATTGAAAGTACTCACCGTTGATTATGTAGTTTTACTACTATGTTTATTCCACTCACAATATGACTTTTTAGGTTTTAGAAAATGGTGGAAAACAACATAGGATTCATGTTATTGGATAATATGATTGATATTGGAATCATATTCTTCATGAGAAACAAAATGAAATGGGAGTTGGAAGGGAAGACATTATTATTATCTCTAATCAAAAATCCCATAATATGATCAATAATCCAAATATTGGTGGGTTTCCTAACCCATCTAATAAAATAACGATGGTGTTTCATGGTGATCATAGAGGAATGAAAGATCAATTTTTCACATGTAAATGATGTGGTAAGTGGCCTCATGGAGAACATTTTCATGGAAGTAGATGAATCTTTGGGTGTAGAAAATAAGGAAACAAATCTAGTAAATGTGAAGGAAATGGTTAAGATAATACAATAGAAAAGAACAATTTTATTTATAAGATATAAAAAATGTGTAAGTGTTTTAAATGTGGAATGGATGAGCATTATGCCAATCGATGCCCTTAGGGAAAATCTCATGAATAAAATCAGCATTTTTAAGTGGGTAGTATTTATATTGATGACGATGAAGAGAATAAAAATTATATACGAGATTGAAGAAATGCTGAGGAATAAAATTATGATTCTCGGTCAATTATATAAGACCATAGTTGGATGATTGCATGGTTATCAAGAATAATGTATAGAAATATGGAATAACGAAACATATATGGATTAAAATGCTATTGTTTCTCCATAATTATTTGAATGTATTATTTAAATGGAACACAAAACAATGAATAGTTTATTCAGATAAATTTGAAAAAACACATGATATGTGAATAATTATGGGATATGGAGATAATGAGTTGTTTGATAGTATTAATGACCTCATGACTGATATAAGGACAATTTTATAATAGGGTTTGAGTATATATAATTTTTGTTATTTTTTGTGTATGGAAAAAATTAATTTTGATAAAATGCACGTATTCAATAGGTTCTATTGTAATTCATGTCATTACTATGTTTCCAGATAATATATAAGTTAATAAAATTTTTGTAATGTGAGAACCAAAAACTAAAAAATGATATATGGGAAGAAAAAAATATGTAATTTAGTTACCTATTTTTTAATGTTTTATAATATTTTTGGATGGGTTGTAGTGTTATCCATTAAAGGATAATATAAGTTATATTACAATTGAAAATTGTTATATTAATTTATTTTCTCACTATAGGTGCATGTTTTCATATTTGATAACATGTTCTAATAATATTGTTGAGACACATGGAATGACCTACCATTCTATCACATGATCTACTAACACTTCAAGAATGAATATTAAAACATCATTTATTTAAATAAGATAACATGTAGAAATTGTACAAATAATAATAAATAGTTTGATTGAACTGAAATTAGGTATGTTTTTCTTATCAGGTAAAAACACATCATCTTTAGGAAAATTATCTTGATACCAAAAATGTTATCAAAGTATCTTCTTAACCTATAAATCAGATGTCCCCTTAAATCATCAAATATATATGGAATTTTGGTAGTTAATATTATCCAAACCTTATTATATATCTCTATCATTTAGAACATGATGGTTATATTTCACTTCCATTTACATGTTTTAACTTCTCAACTTTGTTCTCATATGTGGTAACCCCTAGATGAGTTACTTGGGGTAACCGTTATGTTTATAGATTTAGTCATCAAAATAATGTTTTAGTATTCCATTTTATGATGTGGGTTTCCATGAACACAACATTCATGTAGTAAACCTTTTATAAACCCAATGAAATGCTCAGGAAAAATTCATTTTAAGAGGGGTAGAATGTGACACCCTGGTATTTTAGGTAATAGAATTTTTTTAATTTCATTAATGTATTGTGTTATGTGGTACACCACAATTAGCTTGACTTATACACAATATCTTATTATTTTGTTGTAAATGAAACATTAAATTGTCTTGTGTTATGCGCAAGAGCGACCATCCTCAATAGCATGAGTTGTACGCAAAACAGAGTTCCACTAAAAAGCTGTATATTATTAAAATATTATTATTTAATGGGATATTACCTAGATGATATCAATGGTATAATTTTTTTTAATTTATATTAAAATAAAACTCATCTTATGTATTTTATCGGCATTATAAAAGAACATATAAATTTTTTCGGATAAACGAAGTATTTTTCAAAAAAGTAGTTTTTCCACCTTTTGATGGCACACCCATTTTAAATTTTGTTTTTAAATAATTAATATATTTTTTACAAAATAAACATATTAACTAGAATATGAACATAAAAATTTACTGATCCTTATTTTTTGTTATATTTATTATAAAATTCATGTTTTAATAAATAATGAAAAATAAAGCATTTTTATTCAAAACTACATTTTCATTAAATTTATTTATATAGTTATATTTTCATTATAAATTAATATAAGGTTTAATTGGATTATTTTTTTATAATTTAATCTAATTTTGGCTATTGGATGTTATTTCACATTTAAATTGGACATAAACACATGACAAACTTTTGAAGTGTTTTTTTAAATTAAAACCACTCTTTTTGGATTTAATAATATGAATTAACTATAATATTATATATGTAAATTATATATTCTGAATTATTAATAATTGATACCATATTTTGAATTAGTGGTTTTAAATTATATTAATAGGCTATTATACTTTTCGGTCATCAAGAATAGTAACATTAGTAAAAAAATTTATTACCATGGTTAAAGATAAATCATGTAATTAAAGGTAAAAATAATACTCTAGAATTACCACAACAACTATAAAAATCTTAATAGATGAATATTTTAGACCCTTATCATCTATGTTTCACAATGGAATCACTTAATGGTCACTTTCCCATGAATATGACATGAATTTTAAAAACCATAATGAATGTGAAAAAATTTCACCCTCTTATTTTATATAAGTATATTATTTTAAATTTAGAGGTTATCTGGAAATAAAATCGACTATAGGTAGTCTCTGAAAATATAATAGAATTACATAAAATATTAAAATTAAAATATAATTTTTATAGATCAAATATGTGTTATTATAGAGGACACAAAAGTGATTTAGAAATTATTTAATTAATAGGAATACCAAATAAATTATATTTAAAGTATTAAAATAAATATAATTTTTGTTAATTGAAGTCATACAATAATTTCATGGATACAATTGAAATTTTATTTATGTTTTAATGGAGTTTTCTCAAGCGTATCTCTATATTATTATATTTCTAAAATGTCAACTAAGGAATAATGTCAAAATTGGAACTATTGATATTTTAAATAAATAATATTTTATTAAATTATATAAAAATCATAAAAATATAAACATATGACAACTAATTAGGAATAAGTAAAATATTTCACTAATGGTTCATTTATCGCTCGTTTTTCATTTTATAGTTTCTATATTAACCATTAGTAAATAAAAAATAATTGTTTCCTTGGTAAGGGTTAAAGGAATTAATTAAGGGTAAGCTAAAACTTTGAGATTTAAAATAAAAAAAACATGTACAAAAAATTATTGGATAAATAATATTCAATAATGACCAAAATATATTCTATTATGAGTATTTTAATGGTAACCTGTACATGAAAATAAATTATATATTATTTTAATCATATATTGTTTCAAAATATCACTGCATTGTATTTTAATATCTTTTATGTGTTTACAAGAGGCCAAAATCATTCATTGAAAGAACATAAATGTCTATATTGATATAAATGAAACCATTTTCATTATATGATGTTATTTTAAATTTTTTGATGTTATATAATTACAATAATAGTCTCTTTAATTGTAAAACAATAATTTTTCAATTAAAATAAAAATAGAATAAATTATTTTAATAATATAAATATTTTCATATTTTGGATTTGTTGGTGTGTAAAAAACATTTAAAAGATCTTTATTATTTATTATAGATGTGTGAAATAATTATATTTTAATTCCAACTATGTCAAACTATATTTTATGTCAAATTAAATCTATATTATAAAATTTCGAAATAATAATCTCTTTTTGAATTAATTTATTGTTTAATTAATTTAAAGTTTAAAAAATATTAAACAATCACAAGGGATATTATATAGTAAAAAATATTCTATAAATTTAATTTATTGTGTATTTATTAATATTTATGTCATGAATAGTCTTATTATCTTTTAATATATTAAGAGTTTCCTATAGTGCCACTCTCTTCTCTTATAAAAAGGCATCTCCTCCAAAATTTCCTCACACCTCCTTGAGAATTCTATATCGACCACACCCTGCCAAATTCACTTTTCACAATTATTAGTTAACTTCACTAGGTCCTGGTTTTCCTAAAATTCCATCCTTATTGTACCTATGAATAGATCCAATGGAAGTCCAGTGAAGTAGAGGTAAGTGATTTATCAATTCAATTCAATTTAGTTTTTTTGTATAATTCCTATTTCTATGTTGATTCCATTAGAAAGTAATACCTATAGTGAATTTTACATGTCTAAATGATTTTATTTTTATTGTACAAACATATACCTTTTTTATCCATCATATGAATAACAATATCACTATGTGTGCGTACATACGGCTTACCATCTCTACTTCGTGATGCAATTTTTTATTCAAAAATACATTATTAGGAAGGGTATTATGATGAGTATAATGGATAAATAATAATTAATGTAACATGATAATGAATTCTTAAAATTAATATATCATCCAATTACACACCATTTAACCATCAAGAGAATGATATGCTCACTAATGCGTACATATGGCCTACCATCACCATGATTCAGTGACATTAGTTTACCATGTTATAAAATAATGAATGATTATAAAATATATATTATGAGTTAAAATAATAATTATGAACATTATTTCATAAATAAAATACATCCTATACATAACAATCATGACTTACCCAGAAAAATAGGAATCTTAAAATGAAGTAGTTTACACACAAAAATTTTTTAATACTGAAATACTATAAAAAAAATAATATAATATCATCATATATGATATAATAAATGTGGATATGGTAAGGGTATATATTAATAACTTATTTAAATATTATAAATGTGTTTTTCACAACCTCTACTGATGAATAGTACTTATTAATGGAATATTTTGTCTATCTTTTATTTCTGGGGGAAATATTCCTTATACACTATTTAATTTTGATTGTGTGGTGTTTATGTTACCCATGAATGTTTTTTATTCATATTATGATGGTTTTTATAATTAAATATGCATATAATTTTCATTATTTTAAGACACATACGATCTGACTAATTATAAATTGGTAATGGATAATTTTGTAATCTTATTTTTATTTGAGATTGTTTATAAGTAAGTATTTACTGGGGATATATTTATCATCATTGTATTCCATAAATGTTTTCTTAAAATAATTACTATTCATATATTTATGTTAAATTTCATTTTTATAAATTTTTTAATTTTAATAATTTTAATGGAAGGAGTATATATTTTGTTTACCATATAATTTACTTTTAGGATTTTCTGAGAAAAGTACAAGGATAATGTTTTTAAAAGTATAAGGAATGAATAAATTTTTATGGGTTTATGGTGCCTTATTTCTATGATGATTACATTAAAATATTTCAATTTTATTGTAAAATAAATTCATTTTTTTTATAATTTCATTAAATTTGGATAATATAATTTTTTTTGAATGAATGGAAATTTTACTAAAGAAATAAGTTCACATGTTTATCAAAATTATTTTCAATCTAGGATAATGCTCTTAAATAAGGTTATGTTTCTATCCTTATTATTACTATGATATTTTTACATTAATAATAGAATTATAATTCATTTAGATTATTTTATTATGGACTTGTATTTATGAAAACACATTTTATTACAAGGGTTATCCTATGATGAATGATTTATGATTATGTGGCATATTTAAGAATGAGTTCACTATAAGATGGGTGGACATATATCTCTATCCAATGCAATGGGTAAATATTCATATCTCATGAGATAAACATGTTTGGGATGGTAAGTAAATGTGTTTTATTGATACATGATTGGAATGACATGTAAATATGGTTTAGTAATACATGGATAGAACAACATGTAGACCCAGTTCCGTAAAGGGAATTGTCCACTATAATGGTCTTGGCAGCAAGGATTTGGCAACCAGGGAAATCTTATTATGTGAATATTTTTCCCCTAAATTATATGGTTTATGTAATGATATGTTATCATGATAATTTTTTCTAATTATTTATTCTTTAAAAACATCCATGATTTATTTCCGCACTCATGAATTGGATTTTTAAAAATTATGTTCATGTTTTTTCTTTTTAATGTTTAAGGTTTGTTATATATTATCAATGTTTATCCTTATTGATCCATTGAATCATAATTAATCTATTTTCTTTTCCCTAGGATATAATTAACGGTTTCAGGTAAAAAAATTCACGCGCATGATCTTTATGGCAGATGTTGATGATATCTCACCAAGATAGAAGAATGTATACCTTGTTTCCAATGTCACTAAA
Source organism: Viscum album (assembly GCA_963277665.1). Classification (NCBI taxonomy): domain Eukaryota; kingdom Viridiplantae; phylum Streptophyta; class Magnoliopsida; order Santalales; family Viscaceae; genus Viscum; species Viscum album. The sequence goes on from OY728161.1 coordinate 980,618,216, forward strand.
CTATTAAGGTCTTTGGGCGTATATTTGTGTAATGTATTTTGTATTACAAAAATGTAACATAATTTCCATGTACTTCATGATTGGTTCATTATATAATGGAACTCGATATATTAATATTTTAGCATTGAAAAAATTATGTCTTTTTTATTAAATTTTTAGCACTAATAATGGGTGACCTTTATCACTGTTAAAAATCACCAAAAATAGTATATTTCATATAAAATATTATATCATTAAAAATAGTATATTAATATATTAATATACTATATTGATATAAATAATATATTTTATTAATAATTATTTATATATGAAAAAATATATTTTTTAAATGGAAAATTAATTATAAATTGATGATCAATGATAATTTTGTATAAGAGACCACATTTATCATAGGAAATTATCCAACCAAACATATGAATATCCATAATGGCCCTGGGATTCCATCATGTGAGATTCTCATTTCCAATGTCTTTTGAAAAATTATAAATAACATTAAAATAAGATGTGTATAAGGGAGAGAATCCCCAAAAAAAAACCAAATTACTAGATTCTACTATCTAGTGTAGTTCTATCATTTATAATAGTAAGGTAGTATGACTCCATAATGAGATATTTCCTACTTCTTTCTATAGAGAGAACCATTTAAAAAAAGGAATTGGGATATATCTACCACTAGATCCCAATTACTATTAATTATTATTTGTTGTCCAAAAAAATCCATCTGAGGTAATTACACTTCATCAGATAAGAATAATTCTCATTCCACATATAATGACACATCCGCGTTATTCTACAAAGACATGAAAATTTAGGGATCCAATCAATTTTGTTGATGAGTGATTCAATATCCTCATATTGTACAACATTTCATTTCCAAAACACCTACTATGAATCACCATATTAATTCAAGAATTATTTTCCTCTTGTTAGATGATTAAAGATGAAACATTCTATTCGAACTTCGATAGTCGACAACATTGAACATAATAAACCTACAATCACTATGAGAAGGGAGGATGGCCAGTTAACTATTATAATTTCTATCTGGGGTTTCTTTTCTAAGAGGTATTCCAAATTTTAAAAATATTTGATAATTTCATAAAAAAATTAATGAAAAATAAGGGGTTTATTAGTGTAAATTAAAAATTACTGGTAAAATATATCATTAAATTGCTAATAATTAAATAATTAGTAGAAATTTATCTTTTTTAGTGGTAAATTATAAAATCGATAAGGAGATCATTTATCAACACATATTATTTTAGGAATGATATTAACTAACCTTATTAGTGATCATAAAACATTTCCAAATATTTTTAAATATTACCCGAACAAAACCCCACTCAATCTCGTAGTTAAAGCTCTCATAGAACATGAAATATTCAACAGATCCCCCTTAAACATCTCAAATTAATAAACCATCCCAAAAACTAAGGTATAAGACTCATTATATGATTCATTATATGATAATCCATTATGTAACCGTATTTAGTTCATGCTTCCCCTTGTATGATTCCACCCCCATTTTCCATCCTTATTGTCTTGAGTTAGCCAAAATAATTCAGAGTATGAGCTTTTTGATTTCATTGGAATAATTCATTTAATTAATTTATGGATCTATTCATGGAAATAAATTTTAAAGGGATATTACATCATGTTTTGATGTTTTCAATTGTTCAATTCATAGAGAGTCTCATTTTGGTCTTGTATTCAAAATTCATCCTTAAGAATCCGTTTCATAGTAGTTGGTTAAGAGGAAAATAAATTATATTGAGGTAGTTAATTTATTTAAGTAATAATTATTAGAGAAATATAACGAAAAAATAATGGATTAATAATTCTCTATTTAGTTTTTAATGCCTCACCACTCTTATTTTTTATCCTTAATCATGTCTTCTGTTTCTCCTCTAGAATTAGACTCTATCATTTATTATTCAAAAAATTTAATGCATTATTCCATTTATCATATTATTATTTGATGTGCCTTCCTCAATAATATCATTAATGAAATATAAAAATAATATCTAGATTTTTTATACATCAATGTGAGTTAATATATTATAATTTCATATACTGAGGATATTTACATAAACTATCCATAATACTCATGATCTTAGTGTAGTAGATGTAGGAAAAAACTTCTAAAAAAATACCTTCTGATCATGTGATTTTCTAATTGAAAAAAATTACAATAGAATTGTATTTGAAGAAGACGATCAAGACATATGAAAGTTAAATACACAAATTAATTTTCATATAGAACGAATTTTCTTCATTTTCCTCTTTAAAAAAGTGTACATTGTTTTTTCAAATTGATCTTCAATTATTGCATGGTGATTCCCTGAGACTTCAAATAAAGATAATCCAAGAAAAATTACCAAGATTTAATATCCCCAAATAATTTTCACATCCCTATATTATTTATAATGAAATTATCCTCATAAGAATGTTGATATTATACACCAATGATCATACCAATATGTATTAGTTTTAAATTTATAATGTATCACAAAATAATTCAATAAAAAATTCATTTATCCCATTATTCTTCCATACATTGACATGATGACATCAGTTAGAATATAATGGTAATTTCAATTCATTCTAAATATCAAATATATATTATTGTTATTATACTAATCAATATTTGTTTATCAAAAATAATAAATATATTTTTAACACATAATATGTGGTGAGGTTAATCACCACAAAAATCTTTATCCTTCCAAATTTCATCCTCACTGATAACTGATAATAATTTATTGACTGAACATTGTTAATCTCTATAATTTTTAATATTTTAAAATATGATGAAATTATTCTTAAAATAACTCACATCACACATTCACTTCAATAAATTATTTCAAAAACTGAAAAAAAATCTTAATACACCACATTCATCTCTAATTAATTTAGAATAATATCTTCATGAAGCTTAAATTATTCATTATGAATGTCCAATTTGATTTTCCCAATTTTGGGGAGCATATAATACTTCAACCACTATAATTAGTTTCATTTCATGTTAAATTTATGTAAAATGATATTTTTTAAGGATTAATCACAAATGAATATCAAATATTGAGATTCCTTCTACCATATTAGTCTAATATGATCATTATCTCCAATAATGATTACAATATACCAATGTAGAAACGTAAATAATGGGGGATATCATCCAATTTGGGTTACCCATATTAAATTTTTTCTTCATCCGTGGTTATTGTAATTTAAAGATTTTATGCGTCATCGATTTTTAACTTAATTATATAACACACAAGAAAAAATTATTTCAAAACCTCAAAACTGTTGTTATATAAATAGGATACTGATTTGACACCTTTTGACAATGTTACTAACAATCCAATTTAAATAAATTATATACTTTTTTCATTACAAACAATTTTTTTATTTCTTTTTTGAGAGTCGAAATTGAGTAATAATTTTATCTAAGGAATGTAATTAATTTTAAAAGAAGTTTCTAGAACATTATTCCTCTGATTATTAAAATATTATCTGTATTTATTTATTTTTTGAAAAAATGTTTATTTATAAACATAATAGAATATATATGAATAATAAAATGATTGATGCTAATTTTATGAAAAAGGATCATCATGTGGGATATAAATAGTTCATCATGTTTGAAATAGATCTTGTATATGAGCATTCTCAGATCATAATTCCATGTTTACAATGTTGTTATTCAATATTAATTAAAATAGAAGGGTTGGAATAATATTTATTTTTTCACAGAATATATTGAAATATTAAATATTGTACTAAACATGGGGAAATCATATTATGCATACTGACTATTCTAATATTTCATTTTATGGATCATATGATATTAATAATAGTGTAAATGACTACAGAGATCATTTGAAATAAATCAAAATGAAAATTGAATATGACCACCATGATTTCAAATGTTTTTTAGATGTTAAATATATATTTAATTTATCCATTTTATATTTGTTGTACTAAACATAAATCATTTTCATCTATATTGAGGTTATATAATTTGAAATCTGGAATTAGATAGAGGAATTAAAAAATTACAAAACTACTTGACCGTGATAATGATTTTAAACCAGATGAAAATTAGATTCCTTATAGATCATAAGAAACTGAATTAATGATATTTTGAATGGGTATGATCTATAATAAAATTCATTATTTTCAAAATAATTGTAAATTATTTTTAAAGGACTACATATAACATAAAAAATTCCAAATTTCTATTGAAAAAAGAAACATGAAATATGAATAATGTCAATTTAAAATTTTAAATTACTTTACAATTAATTCTAGGTTTATTAAAGATTTATGATTTTTTTATATCTTATAAAAATACATGTAATAAAAATATTATAATTAAATATTGGAAATTATATCACCCGAATAACTCTCCATAGTTGAAAAATAGATTAATAGTATCATAAATTAGAAAGCAATCCTAGAAACAACCATATTCTATTATCTATAGATGGAAAAAATCCATTTGGTTTAAAAATTGTTAAAAATAGTACATGTCCAACAATGATGTTAAATTATAACATTCTAATGTGATTATTCCTAATGTGAAAATATGCTACTTCATTTATTCTATTATCTACAAAAATACAACAAGGAAATGATATTTATGTTTATTTGTCTACATTATACGAAGACCTAAAATTGATGTGGTATACAAGTGTTAAAATTAATGGTGCTCATAGATGTTATGTGTTCACATTGACAGTTATTTTTTATTGATTGTTAAATGACCTTCATTTTTATGGAAATTTTTTAGGATATAGAAATAATGGAAATTTGAGGATTCACATTTTTGAATAATTTAAACACTGAATTAGTTTGAAACATTTCTAAAAGGTTACTTTAAGAACATAGTATTTCAACACAATAATGAAATAAGTACTGATCTTGTATGATATTGATTTATGGAAATATATAAAAAGGTACAACAGTATCACCATAAATGGTGGATAAACTATTCATGAATGTAAATAATATCAAAACTATTTTCCAGTATTGATTTTTCAAAAAAACTTATGATATCAAGTAGGGAAAGGGAAAATTTTTATTTAAATTACCAGACATGAATTGTTTGTACATCATATATTTTCTAAATTTAAATCATATAGAGAAATATGTACATGAGAGTGTTAATTTCTTTTTTCTAAATATACCTTACAATGAAAATTATTTAATCATGTCTAGGATATACGTGAATGACATGGGGAAAAGGGAATAGTTGTAAAATAATAATAGTGAAACATAAAAATTTCTATCTCTAGTGGCATGAAATCTATAATGAGAAAAAAATATGAAATTATAAAACATTCTTCATGGTGTAAAGGTTAAAGTGGGGTATTCATAAAATACAAAATTTTTCTTTTCAATGACTAATTTAATGATACATGCTTTAAAATCACATTACATTCATTTTTTTCATACAATATTATGTTTCCATAAATTTACAATGAAATTCGACTAAAATTTCACCAATTTAATTTACAAAACATTTATTCTATATCAAATCACTCAGTAGAAAATTTATTGACCCTCGAATGACTTTAATCATGAATAAAAATAATTTATAAATAATTGGGAACTATATTTGTTCTTCCAACCTACATTTTTCGATATAATGGTCAACTTAATGGATTTCATAGTAAAAAAGTTTAATCTATATCAGTTTATCAATTAAATTTTGATTCTCCACATTGAATGAAATATGATGATTTGAAGAGGGTAAATAAACAATCAAAGATGTTTTGAAGGTTATATTATAGAGAGCTTTATTATTGATGTAGTAGTGGAATTTTGTACTGATTACCTACATGATCATTAGTGAATTGGTAACTAAAAAATATTATCACAGTAGAAAAAATATGGGATAAGGTATCTTTGAAATATATTTTTTAAAATTACCATTACAAAACCAAATCTAGCTAAAAAATACATTTTATTTAATTGTGTAGAGTTTGATCCATTCATTTAATTTAACCAAGTAATTCCTAGACATTTTATTCCATCAGAGGATGAAATATAGATACTAAACACGCTTAATCAATATTTTATTGTATGGATCTAGGAATATAATTATAGAGTTTTATCTACAAATCCAAATTCAATTATCAAATGAATTTTATGGCTACATAATGAAGAAAAAGAAAATTTTATATATTACACTTGTTTTTTAATTAATATTTATATGTTCCATTTGAAGGAAAGTGTTGAATGCTTTATGTGAAAAAATGTGGAATTACACATATGGTAGATGTGATGAATATATATGGTTATAAGGATAGAAATAAAAATAATTTTTATATTTCATATATCAGTATCCTCGAACATAATTAAAAGTTGGATTATATAATGTTTCAAGTGATAAACATCCATTGTAAATAAGTTGACAATAAAAGTGTTGTTAATGTGGATGAATTGAGATTTTTTAATGTGAATGTCATGGTTGAATAGTATAAGTAGTAAATATTAATAATGGAATCAAATTCATTAAAATTATATTATATCCATGATCTGTAAAATTATAATTGGTCATTTATTCTTTTTATGACCAATAAAATTGTCCAGTTAGAATAAAATTTAATTGATGATGAACCTTTAATTGGGAGATCAATATAATTTCATGGTGGTCTTAATGTAGATAGTGACTCTAATGATTCTATCACGACCCGCCTTCACCAAAAAGAGGGAAGGGTAACCAGATTTCCAGGCCATTACTTCTTCATGTTGAAGAAGAGATAATGACCCTTGAAACCCACCTTCAATAGGTCCTGGAGTGGCGGCCAGCACCAAGGGTATAGAATCACTCACTAAATGGAAGGCAATACCATTTTTCTGTTAATAGGATCAGTAGGTAAGATGGAAAATACAAACAACACATAAAGCAGAAAGTAAAAGTAATGCCAAGATGTAAATACCACAAGTACAAAAAAAGACTACAATGGTAAAGTACCAATGAAAGAAAACAGAAACTGTAACTGCCCTAAAGTTCTGAGCTAGTATGGTCCAGCATGATCCCCTAAATCCTCCTATAAACCTCAAAGCAATTTTTATACGTATGGTGAGCATACATGTATACTCAGTAGGGAAGACCAAATACACTCATGAAAAAGTGGGGGAACGTACTAAAGTCCCCTGAGAAAAATAATAAACCAAACACCTAACAAGGTAAACATTCCACCCAATCCTCATCAATACACACTCCCCAAATAACACAAGTCATGTAATTTATAGTAATAGAACATAGATGTTTGGGTACCCCGCGCCACTTTCCCACTAGTTATTGAAGACATCCTATGCATTGGACCAATCCCTCCATTCTCACTGTAGTCCCAATGCCGCACCCCGCCCGCACACACCTGGGCCACAACCTCACGCAGTCAAACTACCAAACCCCGCCCACAATCACCTGGGCCACAACTGTCACACGTAACCATGCCTGTAAATGCCTTGTCCAGAGCAACCACCACCATTCCCGAAGACGCCTTGGTAAGAAGATCCACTTCCACGCCCGAAGACACTTGGGCCTCATCTTGATGACACTTGGGAAAACCACCTGCCCGCTCACACTTGGGCCATAACCACCACACTACCCCGCCCGAAGGTTCTAGGGCATATAATTGACTTCAGGCCATTATAGCTAGCCTGAAGATACTTAGGATATTAGGGAAAGTGAGTAGAAAAGGAGCTAATAACCAGCCACTAATAGTAGTGTTTGGAAAACACCCTCCCCCATGACATGGCGGTGTTCGGCACTAAGTACTCAACTTGGGTGGGGCGAAATAAGAAACACAAAACTAAATCTATAAGTATAGGTAACAAGCACTCAGCCAAATTTTAGGTTTTTCTTCAGCCTGCCGAAAGAACACAATAAGTACCATGTCCAATTCACAACTCACAACAACCCAAAACCCATTTGTCCATCCTTTTTTACATGTTCAATAATAATGTTTAAATACTTTTCTACACCTACATGGGAAACTAGTAATCATAAGAACAAGATAAGGGAAAGAAAAAAGTCAAGCATCAACCACATAACCCACACCCGGTTCTCTTGTAATGCCACAACAACCAAAGAAAACCCCAAGATACAGCCCCATGTCCAATATCCAAGATCCAAAAGGCTTCATAACAACAGAGGATCCCACCCCAATTCTTGATATAACAAAGGATCCCATCCTCAATTTCACAACCACCCAGAGCATAATAACAGGGGATCCCATCCCCATCCACATCACCCAGCAACCGGCCATTGAATGAAAAGAAAAGAATAACCACTACCAAAAATGAAATGTAGGACCATGCCGGTATTTTCAGATTTAAACGATTTAACACACTCAATGATTCCAATTATGCTTCACTTTAACGATGGACATCACAGAAAAGTATTGATCATAGTGCTTCCAATTTATTTTTCCAAATATACGTAATTAACCAATTTCTATTACATATACTGTTCAAAACCACAATAAAATTAATTTAAACATCACTAGAGGTAAGGGTTTGTTAGTGCACAGAGAAAGACCACAAACATCCACGATTTTTAGTTAGCGTAAGGCCATAAATTCTGAAAAACAAGATCATAAAACAAAACATCATCATCGATCACAGCCCCCCCCCCCCCTTCGTTCTTTAGATTCTGGTCATTATCATTATTAAGGTTCGGGTTTATCCAATTCTAAATTTTCAAGAGCATTCCCACCCCACATGTTAGAAAAAAGGGAGAGACAATGGAGAAATCTCCTTGCTTGCTATCAACGATCGACACTATCCCCGGGCGTGGAACTTCACAGATATCAATGCGGCTTGTCCGAATGAAAAGCTGCTCATATGAATGAAGGGAACTCCTAGCACAGGGTGATCGAGAAATGAAACCTAGGGAGAACCCTTTATTTTATAAAGGCCGGGGAAGGTTGAGATAAGAATGTGAAACTGCGTATGGAGCGGGGTCGTGGGTTGACCATGAGGTTGAGACACCCCACACGTCATTAATGGTCGGGCAGTTTAAACCAATGAAGTTAATTCATTAAATATTTAATTAAATGACATTTACAGGCATTACTGGGCTTTAAACAAGCTTAAAAAGGTCAAAATAAGGTTTAAAATCCAATTTGCGCAAAAAGGAGGCACTATTGGAAAACCCGTGGGGGTAGGCTGGAGCCACCGATAGCCAAGCTACCGGTAGGCCGCAGCCAGGGGTAGCCGAGATACCGGTAGGCCGCAGCTACTGGTTGACCGAGCTACCTATAGCCTTAGGCTACCGGTAGGCCAAGCTACCTCTAGGCTATGGCTACAGGTAGACCGTGCTACCGGTAGGCCTGCTCCCGATAGGGTAAGGCTATCGGTAGGCCTACTGTAGGTCAAACTCCACTGAGAAGTTGGGATGGCCCCCCAGACCACATAAAATACCTCAAGCATCAAATTTTTACACTTTAATGGACCTCCCACAATCCGGGCCATTACATCATATACCTCTCAAACTATTCTTTCCCTCGAGAATCAAAAAATAACACTCAAGGAAAGAGTGGGTCTGAACAACCACCTCAAAAGATACCTCTTAGGAGAGAACAACATTGTTAAATGAAAACACCATTCTATTAAGAACCAAGAAACATACCATGTCAGACTACCCAGTCTGTGGGTTGGGGAGTCTCTTCCCCCAGATCATGATACTATCCGCATTGGGCGACATTGACTCGCCCGCACGGGTTTAATCGCATCCACCATAAAGCGTCTTGTTTAGGGGTCCGATCGTCCCCTCCCCATAGTCAGGACGTTTCACACACATTCATAGAGGAAAGAAAAAACCACATATTTCATAGCCAAAAAGGTAAAACTATCCACCACAACAATTATAAATAGAACAACACAAAACTCAAAACAACCCTGGGTACTGTGGATGCATAAGTTCTTCCCTATCCCACATACTCTCCTCAAGCCCACCAGGTCTCCATAGCACACGAACCAAGGGGATGGTTAGCCCACGAAGAACCTTCTATGTGTGATCCTCGATCATCACTGGTATTTCCACAAAGGTCACGTCGTCCACGATGTCTAGATCTCCCCAATCTTGGACGTGTGAATCATCGTGTAGATATCGAAAAATCTGGGACACATAGAAGATGTCATGTACCCTCAGTAGAGGCGGTGGTAACGCTATTTGATAAGCCACTTCTCCGACCCGTAGCAACACTTCGAAGGGCCCGATGAACCAGGGAGAATGCTTACTCCCCATGCCAAACCTCCATAGTCCACGTCGAGGGGAGAACTTCAAGAACATGTGGTCTCCAACCTCATACTCCAAGGGCCTCCTCCTGGTATCAGCATATGACTTCTATCGGTCCTGGTCCACCTTCATCCTTTCCCGTATAAGCTGAACCATCTCCTTCGTGCTCTGCACCACCTCCGGGCCAAGGATGCTCGCATCTCTGACTTCGGTCCAACACATAGGTGATCATAATTGCCTCACATAAAAGTCTTCGAATGAGGCCATACCAATGGTTGAGTGATAGCTATAATTGTAGGAGATTTCTACAAGTGGAAAATGACGCACCCATGATCTTCCTGAGTCTAGAATGCATGACCGAAACATATCCTCCATCATTTGGATGGTGCGCGTTGTCTACCCATCTGTTTGGTGGAGGAATGCAGTGCTAAGTCATAGCTGGGTGCCTAAAGAAAGCTACAAATCCCTCCAGAATCATAAGGTAAAACATACATCCATATTAGAGACTATAGAACTCGGGAATACATGCAACCGCACTACCTCTTCCACATAGTTCCGTGCTAGAGAGTCCACTACACTCGACTCCTTAATCGCCATGAAGTGAGCCGACTTCGTCAAGAGGTCCACTATTACCCAGACCGCGTCGCATACCCCTTTCTTTTTGGGTATTCTGGTGACGAAATCCATTGAGATGTTGCCCCACTTCCACTCGGGAACATCTAAAGGTTGGAATAACCATGCTATAACATGGTTTTCATCCTTTACCTGCTGACACACTAGGAAGTTGGCCAAAAACTCTTCCATTGCTCCCTTTACTCCTGGGCACCAAATTTGTCTCTTTAATCTCCGGTACATCTTGGAAACCCTTGAGTGTATCACTAGAGGTGATTTGTGGAACTCACTGAGAACTGGGCCGCGCATTGCCTCTGGAACAAACATCTTCCCCTGGAAGAGCATCCAGTTCTGACCATCCTCCGTTCATCCTTCTGGAGCAATCCTCTGGTCAACTTGGTCATGTATCACTTTGCAATCTGGGTCCCCCCACAGAGACTCCTCCACTTGCTGAAGTAAAGACGACTATACAGCCATACGATACAGAAAATCTCTAACGCTATCCATCCCCGCATCTAGGTGTAAGGTGAACAACTCCTCCATTGCCTTCCAGGCATCTACCGACAATCGGACCGCATCTTTGTGCATCCTCCTGCTCAAGGCATCAGCCACTACATTCCCCTTCCCTGAAGTGTAGGAGATCCCGAAGTCTTAATCTGGGAGGAACTCCATCAACCTTTGTTGCCATATGTTTAGGTCCCCCTGGGAGAAGATATACCTCAAGATTTTGTGATCTGTGAAGACCATAATGCATTCTCCGATGAGATAATGCCTCCATAACCTTTGTGAAAAAACGACTGCAACATGCTCTAGGTCATGGGTGGCATAATTACGCTCACGAGGGAGTAGCTTCCTAGACCCATAAGCGATATCCCCATGTTTCTGCATCAACACACATCCGAAGCCTTTCCATGAAGCATCACATAACACCTCATACACCACCCCTTCTTCTGGTAATCTCAGTACTGGAGCACTAACCAACTTCTCCTTCAGATAGCTGAAGGCTGCCTCGCACTGCTCACTTCACACGAAAAACCTGGTCATTCTTGGTCATGGATATCAATGGTGCCGCAACATGAGATAATTTGGATACGAACCTCTAATAGTAACCTGCCAGCCCGAGGAAACTACGAACCTCTTCCACGATCTTGGGTGTTTCTCAATAAAAAACCACCTCAACCGTTGATGGGTCCACCGCCTCCCCCCCCCCCCCCCCCCCGCTCGGAAACCACGTGCCCGAGTAAGTGCACTTCCCCTGTCCAGAATGTGTATTTTGAAAACTTACCATAAAGCTGATGCTGTCGGAGGACCTAAAAAACCATCCTCAGATTCTCCGTATGGTCCTCTCTGAACTGGAATAGATCAGGATATCCTCGATGAACACAACTATGATGCAATCAATGTACTCCCGAAATATGGTATTCATAAGATCCATGAACACAGTCGGGGCATTCGTAACACTGAAAGGCATGACTACAAACTTGAAGTGTCCATATCTGCACTTGAAGTCCATCTTTATTATGTCACTCTCCTTCACCCTAAACTGGTGATAGCCAGACCGCAGGTTGATCTTCAAGAACCACCCTTCCCCTTTCAGGTAGTCGAAAAGATCGTCTATCCTCGGATTAGGGTAGCAATTATTGATCGTAACTTGATTCAGCCTCCTGTAGACTATATACAACCTGAGACCACCATCTTCCTTCTTAGCGAACAAGACTGGGGCACCCCCCAGTGACGCACTTGTTCTAACATAACCCCTCTTCATTAGATTGTCAATCTAAATCCGCAAATCTCGTAGCTCCAATGGTGCCATCAGGTACGAAGCCATCGAAATCGGATGACCACCAGGCTACAGGTCTATCCCGAACTCGATATCACGTTGACGTGGTAGAGTCGTCACCTCCTCAGTTACGATGTCCATAATCTCACTGACGATCCCTGGTACCTACACCATCTCAGCATCCACTGACGCCACTGATAGCTCAGCTAACAAGGAGAGGAGGGGTTCCACTCACATGCTAACCTTTTAACTGCTCCGCTCACCGGTGTAAGCAACACACCTGCCGCCCAAGTCTTAGAACACAACCCTTCCATAGAAGCGGTCGATCATGGAACACACAGAGAACAGCCAGTCAATGCCTAGGATGACATCATATGGCTGTATCTATAGTAGAAGGAGATCTCTAACCGACTGATGTGTCCCTATCATCAGGTTGCATCCTTGAAAAACAAAAAACAAGTCATTCTGACCTCCGACTGGTGTGCTCAGCACCAGGGGAACTGGAAGTCTCTTAGCATCTAGTCCAAAGAATGTGCTAGACTGGGTGCAATAAAGGTGTGAGATGATCCTGTATCGAACAAGTCATAAGAAAGAGTGCTAAAAAAACTGATCATACCTCGAACAACCTTCGGCCCTGCTAGAAATGCTTCCTCCATGGTGTGTAACTGTCCATGCCCAGCTCCTCTACCCCTCGGCTATCGGCCATCTCCCCGACAATGCCTTTTTGAGGTCCCTGAGGAGCACCCTGAGGTCGGCCTCCACCCGGAACGTCTGCCCTTGGAGGAGCGGGTGTTCGCTGCCCCAACTGCTGCTGTTGGAAAGGTATATCTGGAAGCTGCTGCTGGGGCGGTTGTTGGGGTTGTACGCCACAAACATACTCTACTCGGTCTAGGAACTAACTCCATAAATGTCCATAGATCCCACTGACGAAGCACTATGGCCCTACGCCTGATGGAAAAGGGCGAGGACCAGGGGGCCGGAACTGAAACTGTTGCGGCCTGCTCCATGCTTGTCAAAACCTGGAGGGTCCTAACACTGGAGGCCTGGTGCTGACGGCCTTCCACTTAAATTACCCCATCTGGATCCCCTCTCATGTCACACCTTCTGGAGCATGCACCCTCTCTACCACTTTGGCCTTCTTCTGGACCCCATGTACATTAGAAGGGTCAAGGGGGTAACAGGATACTAGAGGGAGGATCGGAGCGCCTCCTCTAAACGTCTCTCCTGGGACTCCTCGTCGGGAAAGAGGTCAGGAGAAAAAAGTAGGAGGTCCTTCAACATCAATCCCAACTCCCTTACTGACATACTCCACTAATGAAGGGAGAGTAACTCCTGTATCTTCTCCTCCATCATTGTAGAAGAGAGGAATTCTGCCTGGAACTCCTTTTAGAAATCAGCCCACACCACCTCAAACTCTCTCCTTTCCCCTAGGTAAAGCATTCACCACTGACGCACTGCTCCCCGCATCTGGTTGAAGGCCAGAGGAACCCAGTACTCTATCAGAGCCCGGATCAAGCTGAAGGCTATCACTAGCTCCTCTAGCCATCCCTCCGTCTTCATGTCAGAGGTGCTTCCCTCATACTTATCGGAGGTCTATCGCTGGAAGGCCCGAAGTCTCTTCTTCCACTGGTCATCCTCCTCCTCGCGATCAGCACTCACGATTGACCAAGGTAGTCTTATGGGCCTCGATTGCCCGCACCACACATGGTCATCTCCGAGGATCCATCGCAGCAAGGTATACAAGGAGTGTCTAAGCCCATGTAGTGCATAATATTGTTATTAAAATGTCTTAAACTCCTTATTTATTTCAAATTCCCAAAACACCCCAGAAACATGATAACACAAGTCATTATGATACATGCACCTTTCCTTGGGTCTCTCTACCCTACAATCAGCATGGATTTACTTGGTAGTTCGGTAGGTCCAGAGTCCTTGCATCGGATCACAGGGGGCCCTAAAATCCCACGTCCTAGTCAGTCTTCCCTGGCCTAATTCACGCACCATGGACACCAAACACTGTTGACCTACCATCCCATGAAATCCTCACCGTGCCTAACTCCAGACTCCATCCTATCTCTCAACTTCCCTCTAATACCATTCTGTCACGACCTGCCTTCACCCAATGTCGGGAAGGGTCAACAGATTGCCAGGCCTTTCCATATTCATGATAAAGAAGAGATAATGACCCCTGAAACCCGCTTTCAATAAGTCCCAGAGTGGTGACCAGTGCCAAGGGTATAGAATCACTCACTAAATGGAAGGAATTTCCCTTTTTCTTTTAATAGGATTAGGCGGTAATATGGTAAATCCATACAACTCCAAAAGCAGAAAGGAAAAGTAAAACCAAGAAAAACAATTCCCATATGCATGTTCCAAAAGTAAATACAACAAGTACAAAAAAAAGACTACGAGGGTAACGTACCAATGAAATAAAACAGCAACTGCAACAGCCCCAATGGTCCGAGCTAGTATGGCCCAGCACGATCCCCAATGTCCTCTTGGAAACCTGAAAGCATTTTTTATACGTAGGGTGAGAAATCATGTATACTCAGTAAGGAATAATAAAGTCTCTTGTGCACATGTGGGGGAACATACTAAAGTCCCGTGAGAAAAAGAATAAACCAAACACCAAACAAATAAACTATCCACCCAAGCCTCACCAAGGCACACTCCCCAAATAAAAGAAGCCATGTAATGTAAAGTAATAACACATAGATGTTTGGGTACCCCGCGCCACTTTCCCACTGGTTATTGAAAACATCCTACACATCAGACCAATCCCGCCATTCTTAATAGAGTCCCCCTACTGCAGACCACGTGCACACACCGGGGCTACAAAATCATGTAGTCCCACTGCCAAACCCCACCCGCAAAAAACTAGGCCAAAACTGTCACATGAAGCCACACATGCAGACACCTAGGCTAGAGCAACCACCACCATGCCCGAAGACACCTGGGCCTAAAGATCAACTTCCACGCCCGAAGACACCAGGGCCTCATCACAAAGACACTTGAGAAAACCAACTGCCTGCACACACTTGGTCTGTAACCACCACACTACCTGGCCCGAAGTTTCTTGGGCTAAAAATAGACCTCAGGCCATCAATTTCGGCCCGAAGATACTTGGGATATCCGGGAAAGGGAGCAGAAAGGGAACTAATAACCCTCCATTAATAGTAGTGTAGGGAAAAAAAACCCTCCCCCATGAAATGGTGGTGTTCAGCACTATGTTCTCAACTTGGGTGGGGTGAGAATAAGAAACAGAAAACTAAAACTATTAGTATAGGTAACAAGCACTCACCCAATGATTAGGTTTTTCTTCAGCCTGCATAAAGAACAAAATCAGTACCATGTCCAAGTCACAACTCACACCAACCAAAAACCCATTTGTCCCTCCTTGTTTAAATGTTCAAAAATAATGTTAAAATAAATTTTTTCACCTACTTGGACAACTAGTAATCATAATCACAAGTCAAGGGAAAGCAAACAGTCAAGCATCAACCACATCACCCACACCCGGTTCTCTTGTAATTCCGCAATAACCAATGAAAACCCCAAGATAACGCCCCTTGTCCAATATCTAGGAGCCAAAAGTTTTCTAAAAAATTCAGGATACCACCCCTATTCGTGATATAAAAGAGGATCCCATCCTCAATTTCGCAACCACCCAAAGCATAATAACTGGAGATCACATCCCCATCCACATCACCCAAAAATCGGCCCGTGAATGAAAAGAAAAGAACAACTCACTACCGCCAAAGAAAAGCAGGCCCATGCTGGTATGTTTAGATTTAAACGATTTAACACACACCATGATTCCAATTCGGCTGCACTTTAACCGGGGTTATCACAGAAAAGGATTGATCCTAGTGCTTCTAATTTATTTTGTAAAATTTACGTAATTTACCAATTTCTTTTACACAGAGGGTTCACAACCACAATATAATTCATTTAAACATCACTAGAGGCAAGGGTTTGTTAGTTCATAGAGAAAGACCGCCAACGAACATCAATTCCAGTAGGCATAATCCCGCAAATTCAGAAAAACAAGATCATAAAACAAAGCAGCAACATCGATAACAACCCTCCCTTTTTTCTTTAGAGTCCATTCATTATCTTCATTAAGGTTCGGGTTTATCCATGTCTATAGAATCAAGAGCATTCCCACCCCGCATGATACACAAAAGGGAGACAAAACGGAGAAATTTCTGTACCTTCTGTCAATGATCGACGCTAATGCCAGCCGTGGAACTTCACGAATAGCGATGCGGCTCATCCAAATGAAAAGATGCTCGTCTGAACGAAGGGTACTCCTAGCATAGGGTAATCGAGAAAATAAACCTTTGGAGAAACCTTTAGTTTTTAATGGCCGGGGATGGTTGAGATAAGAAAACAAAACCGCGTAAGGAGGGGGTTGTGGGTTGACCACACGGTTGAGACACCCCACACGTCATTAATGGTTGGGCGGTTCAAACCGAAAAATATAATTCATTATATATTTAATTAAATGACATTTATGGGCATTACTGGGCTTTAAAACAAGACTAAAGGGGTCAAAATAGGGTTTAAACCCCAATTTGCGCAAAATGGAGGTGCTACTGGAAAACCCGTGGGGGTAGGCTAGAGCTACCGGTAGCTGTGTTACCGGTAGGTGGAAGCTACTGGTAGACCGAGCTACCGGTAGGCTGTGGCTACCGGTAGACTGAGCTACTGGTAGGCCTGCTACTCATAGGCTAAGGCTACCGGTAGGCCTATCATGGGTCAAAATCCACCGAGAGGTAGGGATGGCCTCCCAGACCACCTAGAACACCTCCAACATCGTATTTTAACTATGTAATAGACCTCCCACAATCTGGGCCATTACAGATATAGTAGACCATAATTAGATGGATTGGATAGTCGACAGGGGAGCGAAATCCCTTCAACATTTGAAGAAAAATGAATGGGTAAAATGAATAGGATAATATGTTTTCTAATATACTATGATTTTAATCATAATATTATGTATTTTCATAATAATTTTATATATATAAATTTTTTTTTCACTTATCTTTTAGAAATTGACTTCCCCACACATTGATGTTTCCATTCTCGAGGAAAAACAAATTATCGATTGTGAAACAATAGAATTTTTATGGGATCAAAAATATGTGGATGAATAAAACAAGAGTTTTGTAGTATCACAATGATAAGTAATGTTTTCATGAAACAAAAAAATTAATAACTAGAGGTAGTATGTATTAAACATGGCTATCCTTTTATCCCCAACCTATCAATATTTATTATTTACATTGGGGTTACTACCTGAATATATGTGCTAATTGATATTTATTTGTAGCATAATAAAATGTCTTCATTAAAATAAAATTGTAGGATTATATCATGGTAATGTTGTGATTTAATATAAAAAATTTTACAAAAAAATACTATATAATTAAATATTGCAAAAATTTTCATTATAATTCTAATTTATTTTAGTTGATTAATGTATGAAATTTATCATAATAGTCAATATAAAAGAACATAGAATCATCCAAACACTTCTTAAAAGGCATCTTCTCAGGTATGGTGATGGAAAAACCCCCACCAAGTCACTATATATGGGTATATTTTAAACAAAAGAACATTTTAATCTTTCATTAGTGGTTACAATGATGAATAATTTTAGGTATATTTATATAGTTCCTATTTTATAAGAAAATATATATGTTATATACATTGATTAAAAATAGTTATTCTATTATACAAAAAAGGATATATAAAAATAAAAAGAAATCAACAAAACGATTTTACTCATACATTAATGAAATTATGTGATACAATTCGCTTGAAAATAAAATGGCATTTATTTAGAATCCAATGTAAAATATTTATGTGATATGAAATAACGTATTTTTTATTTTTATATAAATATTGTTAAATCAAAACCCAAAGTTAATTCTTTCTCATTTAATTTGTTTTTATATGGGTATCATGTATTTAAATAGTGATGTAATGTAGATGAAAACACAAAAGTATTACATGAATCATGTGTGTGTATGAAATAATATTAGTTTTTAATTTTGAATAACAATATTACACAAACATTTATTTTTCAATTAATTTTTTTTATAAATCTAATAAAAAATGATAAACATCATATCTACCAGAATAAAAACTAATTTCTATAGCTTTGAAGACGTAAGAACAACTAGAGATAGTTAGTGGTAGTGGTTAAGGTGTCTCAAAAATAACAAATTTTGAGAAATAATGTTGTAATGTGATACAAATGATATGATAAAAGGCGTACAAGAACATATAGAAATAATAAAAGACACTATTTTTGTTTTCTTCTGGAAAATATTTATATGAAAAATGATAAATGAATACTAATAGTAGAAAAATTATAAGAATGTGCAGAGACAAAAGACAGATCTATCTTTGTTTCTAGACATTCTGGAAAACATCCTCCCTTCTTGATGTAATAAATTTTTTTATTACCCATTCATCTAAATGCGAATCAAACTTGTTTTGATAACTTTATATTACTAATATTATCCTGGAAGAAATTTTATGTTATTTATTTCAATCAACGCCCGTGATTTACCTTTTTTGATAGTTATACTTTAAAATTTCTTAGGATACATGAAACACAATAAACATCACCAAAAGACCATCGTTGAGTGGGGATTGAGGTATATACTATGTTGAGTACCAAGTTTAATATTATTGTAGATGATCTTGAAATTACCATGGACGTTGAAGATATTAAAATGTTTATAACATGGTTATTTAATCATATGATGATACATGGGGAATGGAAAAAAATTCAATGAATGACATTTAACTGTTGATAAAAAATGTATTGAAATGTGGTATGATATTATAGATTGAAAAAACAATGTTTAAATTTATTGTTAGATCCTGATAATATAGTAGATCATAATAGAAATAAAAAAATCTATCAAGTGTACGAACACCAAACCATTTCTATAGTTTTATATATTAACATTACATGTTTATATGGTTAAAATATTAAAAGTAAATAATTTATACAATATTTATTATGATTCTTTACTATTTAGAGTGTCCATTATTTACATGATTATTCATGAGAGAAAAAAAGTAAATTATCATGTTTGTATTGTTTTGTTTATCATTTCTGAATGCATACATGAGTTACAATTTCCTAATATTTTCCCCAAATAATGATCAATTACCTTAATTAAAACTAAAAAATATCAAATTTTATACATGATTTTATATAAATAATATATATAACAGAACCCATTAATTAAAAATATAACAAATTAACCTCCCCTTTCATTTGTATAGAAATATATTGTATGGAATTAGAATAAAATGAAAATAAAATTGATGAATTATGTGCATCTTATGAATAAAATATAAAACATTGAAGATTATTTTTAATTCCAAAAATTCATGGGTGAAAATTTACAATCAAGTCATATATAAAATCTTTTTCTTAAAAACATATTTCCTTAAAAAGGAATAACATCACGCTCATAAAAAATAATTTTGAAACACCAAATTTTTTATTTTTTGTATACAATGCATTGATTTCTCACAAATCCACCACCCATGATATCCATTTTAAATTTTAAATGCACTGTAATCAATATTTATTTGATAAAATATTTAGTATACATTTTTTTTGTTTTAATAAATATTTAATCATGTTATGATGATTAATAAATATATACATAATCATTGTATGATGTCGAAGACTAAACAATAGAAACCTAAATTCTTTTTAAATGAAAATATATAAATATTCATAATGGACAATTTAACTATAAAAACACATTTCAGGGAAAATTAATTATTTTGTTCAATCTTTATTTGTTGTCTAAAAAACAATGAATATTTTTTTTAGATTTATTTTAGAATTTATGTAAGATATTATGTCCCATTAATCATATAGTTTCCCCGAAATGATAATTTCAAAATGTAAGCACAATTTCATTTTTAATAATTTTTAACATGTTTTTTCCTTTATTTTCTTTATATTGTTAGGATTTCATATAGTCTATGAATGCAAATACAGACATAATATTATTTAAACCTGGGTGGGAATATTTCGTGGTTTCATATTGTCTTGTGACATCATGTTTTATTTATTACCAATTATTCTTATGTTCATCAACACGTTTTGACCTTAGTGATACATTTTGGATGCACATACTTATTATCATATAAATTAGATAATACTTTTTACAAAAAATATAATTATGTAGTATTAAAATATATTATTTATAGCATTATTATAATATTAAATTATCAATTTTGATCCAAATATTTTGTTTATATTTAATCCTCTAATCATTCTAATTGAATTTCCTCCCTATCATAAATTTCCTTCACCTATTCGGAGAGGATATAATGGTGACGTTCCCCCCACCAATGGTTCCATTTCCAAATGAAAAAATATGAATGTTCTAATTGAGGGTATCACATATGGGAGCATCAAAAAATAATATCCATAATAAACAACAATTTTAAGGGAAATAATTTCAAATACATTAAAATTCAATTGAATATAGAAATGTATTTTTGTTTGATTTCTATCATTTAGATACCATTACTATACCACCATCTATTTTGAATTCTTAAATATTGATATTGATATAATAATTTTTCAGTGGTACTAAGTTGTATTTAATCATTCCCTAATTTAACATGTATTAATTTTCAACTAGTCAATAATTTATTTTCCTTACTGGATATGATGAGTTAGTTGAAAATACACAATTATTTAGTGAAGAAACTATAATGCACGAATGATTTGAGATATATCTCAAGGATATGCATCATTTGAGGTTACAATATATGGATTATATTAGAGATAAAAATATATCCAAGCTAATAATACTTGTGAGATATTGGAATACAAGTATGTAACTAAGATTATGGAAGGAGGGAGAAGATTTAAGGATCCTTCAACCCTAAAATGTATTTTAATTTTATCAATGATTTATATTTTCAAAACATAGAAAATTATCTTTGATTATATTCAAAATTTAAGATAATTATATAAAATAAATTTTTTAGACACACGTATCAACCAAAAATAATTCTGACACACTATGTTTTTTAATAATAAATATGTGTGTTATTTTATTTCAAAATTTCTTTTTTTATTTTAAAATGAATGTAACATTTTCAAAACCATGGGAAAAACATATATTATTTTCATCATTTTTAAAACTAATCAATATGTCATTTATGAGTTGTGGTAAATGAATACACATCAATCACCTATTAGATGATATATGTATGACTCAATGTGTGTGTTTTAAATATAAAAAGACCCATTTATTTTTAAAACTAATGTCATATTATTAAAATGAATCAAACAATAACACAAAGTATTCCAAAATTATTAAAATTATTTACAAATTATTTTTTATGTGTAGGAATTTAGTTCATATAAAATTGAAACATGATTTATCTTCAATGACTAATAGTATATATTTTCATATTTGACGTATTATTTTTATATAAACTCTGAGTACATCGATAATACCATGTAGATAGGCTCACATTTTCAGGTAAAAGTTTGGAAAAAATACATAATTTCATTTCAATGTGTTGTTGTTGATCTCACATCAATATGATTTACGATATGAATTGTAAGAACATAAGTTCCGGTTTTCAATATTAAAGTTTTGTTTTAGATTAAAAAGAACATCACATTGTCCAAATTGAGTAAACAGATTGAGATTGTTTTTAGAAATTATGAAAATGATCCATTATTCTTTTTTTATTTGTAAAAATGTATCGCATAATAAATCAAGCATAGGATTAATTTTGTATGACTAAAAGTTCATGTTATCACATTAAATGAGATCTTTTAGTTAAAAAACAATCACACAACAAAAATTGAGAAAAAAGCTTCTATTTTCTTGATAATTTTAAAATACTATATATAATTCCATTATTCTAAATTAGAATCATTTTCTCGTAAATATGAATCATGATGTGGATGAAATGACCCGAATTGAATGTTTTCTAATTAAAATCTATATTTTAGTTTAAACTACACATAATAAATCAAAAAATACATAAATGAGCTCATATTTCTTCTTCCAAATGACAGTGAAATGATCCATGATTCATTTATGATGTGTTCGTATTGACCACATGACAATTCAAAACATGATTTGTCTTGTATGACTCAATTTGTGTGTTATCACAAAAAATGTCATTCTTGTTTAAAACACATGTCACATAGCTAAAAATTGGAGAACAAACTAAGATTCTTTTATTTATTTTCGAAAATAATTTATTATTTATTATTTTAATGTATTAATTGACATCATATAAATATGTCACATGATGTGGTTGATTTGAAACAAAGTCTATGATTTCAATATAAAAGGGTCATTTTATTTCATAATGCTTGTCACATAGGAATAAAGGATAAAATGTGATTGTTTTTTTCAAACATTGGGAAGATGGTAAAGAATATCTTTTTTATGTGTAGGAATTGACGACATATTTATCTGACTCATGATATGGCCACTGTAACTCTAATTGAGTGTTTTCAATATAAATGATTCATTTTAATTTAAAATGAACATCCCCTAAATAAAAAATGAAAAAATCTTGTTTTTTTGGAAAATTTGTATAATGATCCATATTTCATTTTTCTAAATTTGAAAATAGACCACACAATAATTTGAAACATGATGTTTTAGGCATGAATCAATGTATTAATTTCAATATAAAATTTTAATTTTTGTTTGTAATTATGTATATCATAACATAAATTAAGAAAATATTCTCAGATTTTTTTCATACTCAAGGAAAATTATCCATATTAGTTTTTGTATAGGATTTGACAACATTTTATTTGGACGATATGTCTAAATTGGTTGGTTTTCATTAAAAAAAGAGTAATTTTAGTTTAACATGCATTTCACGTAGACAATATCATGTAAACAAGAAATGATTATATTAAAAATTTAGTATAATGATCCATAATTCATTTGTGTCATATAGTAATCAACTAAACATCAATACGAAATATGTTGGGGATGTTATGATTCAACCAATATGTTTTAAATATAAAAGTGTCATTTTAGTTTAATTTGTATGTCGTATTATAAATAATGAGTAAACATGCTCAAATTATTTTGAAGCATTTGGTTAATAATCCATAATTCCTAATTATGTTTCATAATCGAATATGAATAAATCTTACAGTGACCCATGATTAATATAAATGGATCATGCATAATTTAAGATGAATATTTCTCACATTACAAAAGTACATGCATGAGGACCCTAATAGTTTTTTTAAAACAAGGAAAAATTTGTGTAGATTGGTGAAGGATCATCAACATCTCCATTAATTATATCCCCATTTATTACTCATCCATAGAACTTTTGTTCATAATATAGGGAAAGGAATCAAAAGAAAGAGGTGATATTAAATGATTATTCAGTGAAAATAACGGAAATATTTATGAAAAAAATTATTATATGAATTTGAGAACACAAGAATAACATTTTAATATCATACAATACATAAAAAAACATATACATGAGTCATAGTATATAGATTTGTATTTTATAATATATTAATCATATGATAGTAAATAACATGATCCACATTTTCATATCATAGTAATAAAATAATAAATTTTTGGCATAAACATAATCATAGATTATCGTATGTCTATTCAACCTAGAAGGACAATCATTATATATTTTTCTTGGTCTAATAACTTGTGTACCAACATCATGCAGGGGATGCCCTCCTGTCTACACTCTTATTTTGGGATTGGGATTCCCTCTCATGTACCCTCTTGTTTAGGGATTGAGGTTCTGTCTAGTGAACCATCTTATTTATTGATTGGGAGACCATCTATTGTACGCTTTGGTTTCCTAGCTTGGGATTCCCTCCCACGCACTATGTTTTTCTAGAATTACGATTATCATTTGTTTTGTGATAAATATACAATTTTCTGTATTGGGATGCCCTCCATTGAATCATAATCATCTCATGAAACATTAATTATTACAAAATAAATCAGATGGAGATTTAGGTCCCACCCATAACATGATGAACTAATACATGAATATACCATGAGATAACAAAACTGTTATCATATCATGACACAATAAATTTAATGGGTATCATTAACATTTTATTATATCGTAATCAATGTAAATGTGATCATTTTCATAATCCTTTATTTAAAAATTAACAGGTGAAAAGAATTTTGTTTCAATAGTATATAACCCATTGAAGGGAAATAGGTATAATAAATATCATTATATAAAATCATAAAAAAATATTGAATATAAATGGTATTGATAAAATATTGAAATGTATGTTAATTTATATTGGGAAAGAATTTCAAGGATTTTTTTATGATCTGACCCTAGATTCCCAAAGTCAGTGCATTACTTTAATACATTGGCATAATTATAAGGATGAAATCTTGAAAGACTGATTGGTATAGAATCCTTGGAATATATATTACATTCATGAACATTATATTACACTATCTAACATAAAACAACAAAATATTCCGTTTAGAATGACATTGTTCTCTACGCTTAACCCGGTATCTGAATCATAAAACACTTCTTGGGATCCTTGGAATATAAATCAAAATAATAGGGTGAGCTCAGATGCTCAGTAATGGTAAATAATTTAGCGGAATCTATAAAATCTTAAGGCAAGATATGTAATAAAAACAATATCTTTTTAAACATAAAATTGAACATAATATGGAAAAAATAAATCAAACATTACAATATAAATATGTGCATTGATATTCTTCTAGTAAAATAATCACATTTAATAACTAATTTCATAATGAGGTAATGTATAATACCAGACATAAAATTCTATTTTGAGGCCTCATTCCAGGACCTAGGGGCTTACTGTATGTAGACCCCTACCTGAAGAGCCTATGTAACGGGACACCAACCCAGAGAGCCTCTGTAACCGGACACCAACCCAGAGAGCCTCTATAACTGGACTCCATCCCAGAGAGCCTCTATAACCGAACTCCATCCCAGAGGGTCTACAGTTACATGACCCCAACCCGGAGGACTTATTTTTAATGGTCCACATCCTAGAACATACTTGTCAGACCAATTCATCTAAAGTATAGGTTTAAATATAACATTACGTTTCATATTAAAACTAGCATATGGAATGTTAATAATTTTACCACAAACCAAGACTGGCATAAAAATAACTCATCCTTAGTCAAACATATCACAAAAAATTCAATACAATATCTATTAATTATATCATAATAAATCATCTTCAACTAATTTTAAAACACATCAAAGGATGTTGACATATAGGAAAAGGATTTGTAAAACTCTTTGAGATAATTATCCCTTTTTCATGAAATCTATTAAATGTCACAAAATTTATAAAGGAATACATTTATAGACATTTATGAATAAATTTTTCCCATAAAACTATGAAACAATTGAAAGGAATTAACTTTTTAAAAACATTCATATCCATATAAAAAAATCCATAAAAACCATTTTTGAAAACATGGACATTAATGCGAATGAATTACGAGAATAAATATTTAAAACATTTAGAATGATTTTTTAGTAAAAAAAAGTCCATTTAAATAATCCCATTGAAAAACCATTAATGATACATGGACATGTATAATATATATTTCCCATTAAAAACCTACACATAAATAATATCAGATAATAATGAGATTGAGGAATTAACCCATAACGATTTGCTAAATCATGAAACATACACCCCCTGAAAGAAGAATTATTCAATGAAGTTGTAAAAATCAATATATTTAATTATATTACTCAAAGAATAAAATAATTTCCCTTACATAGACTACAAAAAATAAAATAGTTTCAATATAGTGGGAAAATCACAGGAATAAGAATTGAGATGAAATGCCCTTTCCAAGTTGTAATCAATCGAGTCATCTACCCAAAAGATAATGACCACCAAATAATTCATATAATACCATGAATATAAATATAATAAATATAATATATATCAAAAATAATTACACAATACACCACATGCAATAAATAAGTGGCGAACAATGGAAATCTCACGGAATTTAAAGTGAGATAAAAAACCCCTTACCTTGCACTTTCCTTTGATCAAGGTATGTTTAACCACCAGTATAATGACCATTTTATGTTATTATATTATAGTAGACCCATATTCATATTTTCTATATAATAAATTATTCATTTATGAAATTATACTACCCATTTAATAATGAATTTTATGTTAAATTAACATTTCGGGTAATAATAGCTTTCTTTAATGTACGTACTTTGACTTGTTATTCTTGATCATATCATTTAGATCATGGTTAAAATACATCCAGAATATAAAAAAAAATTATATCATATAAATTTATAATATAAATATTTATAATAGATAGATATATAAAATAGATAACACCGTTTATAGAGATGGTAGAATGTACGTAAGCAGAAACGTTGTTTTTGTTTTCATATCATATTGAACAGAAGTAAGCGAATAAGATATATGTAACTACATATATATATATATATATATCTATAGTATCATTTTTATGTCATATATTACATACTTATTAGTAATATATATTTTTATATTCCCCGATGAACGGTGAATGTGGAAATGGATCTAATCGCGTCTTGGAGACAGTAATCCGTATGTACACATGATCGACAAAATAATTTCCTTAACATTGTGAAATTGGATGGTATATTAATTTTATAGAGTCATTATCATGTTATTTTAATTATTTATATACATATTACTCATCATTATTTCTATCCAAATAACATAGTGTTGAACAACAAATTACACCACGACGTGGAGACGGTAAGTTGTACGTACACATGCATTGTGACATTATCATTAAAAGGATAGATATAATAATGAATATGGTTGTGTCATATTTTTAATAAAATCATTTTATGTATAAGGTACTGGAGTTATTATTTTGGTATGGTAATAGCAAATATAGAGTAAGTGGAAGAAGAATATAACTTGAAAGAGGGTGTGGAAATCATTACCTCTTCTTTGTGTTATTCCTTTTGATTTGATCAAAAAGGATCCATTGGATGGAATTATAACAAAAGTATGGCCTCTAGGAGGTAGTTATGATATTTAAATTGGTATTTGGGAAGGGTTTTTCCAATCCAAATGGATTTTGGTGGTGTGAATTTGATAAAAGGGGAAGTGACCTTTTATAAGAGGGGTGAGGGGAATCTTAAGAATAACATAAATTATTAGTATATAATAAAATCATTTTTGGTTTATAATGGATCTATAATGAATTATTTAATTTATAAGGTGTGGATGGGTCTAAAACGTCTAATTCAATATGTTTCAGACA
The DNA here is from genome assembly GCA_963277665.1 of Viscum album. Taxonomy (NCBI): domain Eukaryota; kingdom Viridiplantae; phylum Streptophyta; class Magnoliopsida; order Santalales; family Viscaceae; genus Viscum; species Viscum album. The sequence continues at coordinate 980,646,228 of OY728161.1, forward strand.
TGTTTAGGTTACAATTTTAACCTTATCTTTTATATTTAACTCTTAGTTAAATAGTTTAAGATTTACCAAGTCTTCTTGTATTCTTACACTATATGGTTAATAAATATACTATAACAGACAAAGGGAACCCCAAGTTGTAAATTAATGACACATCTATTATTATATACAAATTTTTTCCTAATTGTTGAATTTTAGAAATATTATATAATTTAAAAACATAATCGTTGTTTTTAAAATCACATTTATACATTCTTTGACACTATTTTGTAATTGTTGTTTTTTGAAAGTCATTAAATCATCATTAATTCCAGCAAGACACATTGAATAAATCTTAACATGTCATATTAACCTATAAAATTCTTTTATGACATAAAAACATTGAAATTATATTTATTTTAATATTTATAATATTATTTATTTGATTCTTTCATTAATAAGGTAATTACTGAATCTTCATTGTGTCATATATAAATTTATTTATATAATTTATAAAAATTATTAATAAAATAACCTTATTTAGAAAATCTTTTTATATTTATAAGGAATAATTATAGTTTAATTATATTGTGTGTAACCCTATATTAAAAATTGTATAATTTGTAAACATTGATTTAAACACTTTTAATTCTTGTTTTAAAAAAAATAATAAATGTACTAATATAATCCACGTGGACCAAAATAATCATATTTTTTTGTATTATTGTTTTTGGTCTAATTACACTTATCCAATATAGTTAAGACATGTTTTAGGTTAAGAATAATTTCATTTTACCCTCAATTACCCTATTTAATTATAACCGTGGTAAATAAAATTAAAAAAGTTACTATTCACATAAATTATTTTCATCTTATTGAACAACATATTTTTACTGATATCAACTGTGTTTTTCAGATTTTTTAAATTAAACTCACAGAAGTGAAAAAATTAAAATTTATACAAATATCCAAATGCTCCTAGGAGCTGGGTAAAAGACAACAAGAAGTTCAATAAAAATTTTATATATCTAAACACATTATAAAATGACTCCAATGAATTACATTGAAATAATATAGTAATTATTTATATATTTTCACCAAAAGTTAATTTTAATTAAAAAATATTTATTTAAATAAAATGTCAGTTTTAAACAATGACTCGGTGATTTTCACTATTCATCAAAAATTGAAAGTTTTCAGAAAAATACCAAAAAATATCCCTAAAATAATTTTGATATTCAGAATTCAAAAATGAAGTCTATTTTACTAAATTCAAAATATATAAGTTTCATTTATTAAATTAAAATTTATTCTCATTATTAAAACCTAAACCAGGTTTTTAAAAAATTAATAACTATAAAAACATTGACATGTGTTTTTGTCAAAATTAAATGTGAAATTACTTATAAAAAATTAAATTGAATTAAATGATAAAAACTCTAATTATACATAAAATCCATTAAAATTCATAATTTAACAGATATAAATCTTTTCAATTAAAAAAATCAATTAGAATATTTTATTTTTCACTCTTCATCAAAATATGAATGGTATAAGAAAATTACCAAAAAATTTATCTAAACTAAATTTTTATGTCCCTCATTTATTGAAAAATCTAATTTCCCTAAATTGAATATATAGAAGATTAATTTACTGGTTTAAAAAAGGTCTCACCATAAAAAGACAGTTCAATTGCATCTTTTGAAAAATACTTCTTTTATCAGAATTAATGATTTTTTTCATATATTATGTCTAAGAAACACATAATACAAATGTTAAAATTATATAGAGTAAATAATATTCAAAATGTTGTTAAAACTATTCATAATCACTTTTTGTACAGTTATGTTAGTATGTTGTGGTGTGCTAGAACTCGGTCTTTCATGTAGAGAATGTTGTTAAATTACTTTAATGAGATAACGTACTATGACATATTTGGGTGTTACATTCTCCCCTTCTTCAATAAATGGTGTCCTCATAATTTGAATTTTTTTTTGAAAAAGTTAAAAATAGAAAAATACCTTTATGGAAATCAATCCTCAGAAATTGGATTTATAAAATTTACTCATAATAAGATGGAAATGGAAATAAAAAAGTCACCAACAAATTATGATCCTGATTAGGAGAACATTGGTGTCAATTAGAGATAAATAATTGGAGAAAAAATGTAAATATTTATAGGGAGCGATTGAGGTTATCTATCGCAAACAATTGTAAAATTGAGACCCTCAAAGCCATCAATCAAAGATAATGTAAATTATCACCGGTTCAATAAACCATAAGGTGTTAGGATAACACATTTTTTGTTTTAAGATCCATTCCCTAATGTTCAAGAATTAAATTATTAAAAAAAATAATAGAAAAAAATATACATGACAAGTAGATTTTTATCTCTCAACTAATTCCTACCACAAACTCATCTTTCACTCTAAAAGATAATAGAATTAAAAAATATTATATTTGTTCTATTTGTATAGGGTTATAAAAATTAATTTATTTTCATTTTTCACAATATTTAAAAATACTACATTATAAAAACCTGAACATCACATAGGCCAGTGGTAGGTGATGCATCCCAGCCACCCTTCGGTTGTGAGTTTAATTATCGCGGCCTTTACAGACTCAACATGTTGTCGCCCGACATCCGGGTTTTAATTTTTATTAAAATCCAATAATAATCTCAAGAAATTATTTTACATTAACTATAGAATCAAATTCCAAACTCAACAAATTCCAACCTTTAGACTTATACAAAATACTTCGGTCCAAACTCACAGTACAAAATTTTTAAGGTAAACACAATGAAGATCCTTTTTTCCTCATTATAACATGTGAATTCATTCATCATGTATTCTTTTAAAACTCGGTAACACCATAAATTATCATATAACAGTATTGATTACATTCATTATCCCGTATTCTTTATATAATACTGGATATACTCCTTATATCAAAAAAATGTCATATACTCCAAAAAAGAGAGAATAAACAAACCATTAACCAGTTCCAAGGATGTCAATAATATCAAGTATAATAAATAAATAATCTCTTTCTCCAAAATCAGTAACTATGTATTAGGAACATATTAAAGTTTTATCTTTCCTTCTTCCATGTATTTTCTAAATGTTTAACTTTCCATTGAGTCACTTTTCATGGTCAAACACAATCTCAAATCCTTAATGATGTAGTACGTCAATACAATCCTTATATAGAACATAATTCATATAACATGTACATCATTAATAAAATACTCAAATGATATAATAATTTAATTACAAATTATGAAATCTTAATCATTCCTCTTCATCTTAGATAGAATCATAACATGATGATTATCCAATAGCAGCATTTGGGGTATACTCTGACGATTTGAACATTTATTCACATAGTGTCCCCACTCTTTACTGATGAAGCATTGTACATTTAAGCCTTTTACATACACTTTCAATCATGTAATTGTTGTCCTTTTTCTCCACACTTATAACAAACTACAATTCCCTTTATGCATTTACCAAGGTGATTCTTTCCACGGTTATCACATATGGAAAACTCTTTATTTCTTTTATCCCCATTATCCATCATTATCTCTACCATATTTTCTTTTCTCGGCTCCCTTCAAAGCCATATGACTCAGATAATTCTTTACTTATCTTATAAACAAATGATATTATTTCTTCACATGATTACAATACGTGGGATACTATTTCCTTTATAAATGTTGGATTAACACCATGAAAGATACAATCATTGTTACTAGTTGGATCATGAGTATTGGTGGAGGACTAATTCCATCTACTATGCCCCATTTATAAAAAATTTCATACATTATGAATGTTTATGAATCACAATGCATAACTTCAAACTTTGAAAATAATTAACATAAATTGAACAGGTCATCGATATAATCCATAATCATAAAAATGTTTTCTTTAAGGAGGTATATACTCATAAACCCTTCATTTTGATTTGTAATTAAAATGAGAACTATTCTAAGCATTTCCCTTGTGAGTGTCGTAACCAAGAGTGTCGCAAGGCCATTTGTCGTGCACCCATTCCCATTCGAGCCTAGCTCAAAGTAGTGTTTTGTGGGTTTACACCTTGGCACATCTGTTCTAGAGCCTCCAATATATTCTTGTATCTAGATAGAGATGTATTTCTTAGAAAACTCACAAAATGTCTACTTCTCCATAATTCTAGAAATTTATTCTATACTAATCCTCAAATTCCACCTTATGATAATGTTCTCTATTTTGAGATTATATATATCTAGTTTCCAAGGATTGTACTAAACTACCTATGATACCAAATGTAATGCCCCGACCCTAGATTCCCAGAGTCGGTGAATATTTTTAAGACATTAGCATGATTACAAGGAATCATGTCCCGAAAGACCAATCAGTTTAGCATTCTTGGAAAATAAATTACATGGATGAACATTACATTCCACTTTCTAACATACAAAAAAATCCATTGAGAATTAAATTTCTTTCTTAGCTTAACCCTGTATCTCAAACATAAAAGACTTCTTGGGATCCTGGGAAAATAAAACATAAGAAAATTGAAAGCTCAGATGCTCAGTAAGGGTATATAATTTAGCAGAAGCTATAAAATTTTAAGGAAAGATGTGTAATAAAAACAATAGCCTTTTAAACATAAACATAAACATAATATGGAAAAAATAAATCAAACATTACCATATAAAAATGTTCATGGATATTCTAATAGTCGAATAATCACATGTAATTACTAATTTCATAATGAGGAAATGTATAAAACCATATATTAAATTTTGTGTCGAGGCCTCGTTCCAGGACCTAGGTGATAACAATAACCAGACCCCAACCTGGAGAGCCTCTATTACTAGACTCCATCTCAGAGAGCCTCTGTAACCGGACTCTAACTCAGAGAGCATCTGTAACTGGACACCAAACTTGAGGGGCTCTTTAACCGATCTCCTACCCCGAGGGTTAGCTGTAACCAGAGCCCAACCTAGAGGTATTTCTTTTACTGGTCCCTAACCCAAAACAAACTAGTCCACTACATTCATCGTAAGAAGTGGTTGAAATATGGAATAAACAATCCTATTAATACTAGCCTACAATAGGTCAATACTTTATCCATAAACCATTAATTGAATAAAAATAACACTTCCACAGTCAAAAAAATTCACAAAACCTTTAACACTATAAGGAAGATTTCTATCACAATAAATCAATATCAAACAAGTTTAAAATCCATCAGTGGATGCTGACATTTATGAAAATGATTTGTAAAACTATTTGAGAGAATTTTCGCTTTTTCATGAAAACCATTATATGTTACACAATTTAGAAATGAATAAATTTAAATGAATTTTTGAATGAAAGTTTCAAATTCAACTTTGAAACTTTTGACAGGAATAAACATTTTAAAAAAATTCATGTCCATATTAAAAAATAACTAAATACCATTTTTGAAAACATGGAAATTAATGAGAATTAATTAAAATAATAAATATTTTAAAAAATTAAAATGATTTTTAGTGAAAAAAATCACTTAATATAGTCACTTTGAAAACCCATTCATGAAACATGTACATGGATAATAAATATATCCCAGTAAAAACCTTCAAATAAACAATCTCGGATAATAAGGGGATTGAGGAATTAACCCTTCACTATTTGGTAACTGACGAAAAATACACCCCATGAAAGAAGGATTATTAAATTTAGTTGTAAAGACACATTGATTAAATTATATTACTCAAGGAATTCAATAATGTCTAGTACATACAACACAAAAAATGAAACAGTGGAAATACAATTTGAATCTCACGGGAATAAGAAGTGAGATGAAATCCCCTTACCAAATTGTTATCATTTGAGTCGTATGACCAAATGATAATAACAAAAAAATAATTTATATAATACCCTGAATATAAATAGAATAATGAAAATATATATCCATTGTCAATACAAAATACACCACATGCAATAAATAAGTGGCGAGCAATGGAAATCTCATGGAAGTAAAAGTGAGATAAGAAACCCCTTAGCTTGCAATTTCCATTAGTCGAGGGTACATTTAACCTTATTTATAATGAAAGTTTTATGTTATTATATTATACCAGAACCATATTCATATTTATTATATAATAAATTATTCATTTATAACTTTATAATAACCATTTAATAATGATTTTCATGATAAATTAACATTTCGAGTAATAAAAGCTTTCATTATCATACTAATTTTAACATGTTATTATTCATCAAATCATTTATATAATTATATAAATACATTAAGAATATAATCCTTGATTTATAAATCATATACATATATAATGTAAATATTTATAATAGATAGATATATGAAATGGAAAACACCGTTTATGGAGACGGTAAGCAGTACATACGCATAAAAAATGTTTCTGTTTTCATATCGTATTGATTGGAAGTATGTGAATAAGTTATTTGTAAGTACATAAATACATGTAAATGTACACATATATATATATATCTTTAGTATAATTATAAATTAATATATTACATACTTATTTGTAATATATATTTTTATAATCGTCGATGAACGGTGAACATGGAAATGAATCGAATTGCGTCGTGGAGACGATAATCTATACGTACGCACGAGCACCAACATAATTTCCTAAAAGGCGTGGAATTTGATGGTATATTAATTTTAAAGAGACATTAATATGTTATTTTCATTATTCATAAACTTATTACTCATCATTATATCCGTCCAAATAATAGAGTGTTGAATTACAAATTATACCACAATGTGTAGACGGTAAGTCATACGTACTCGTGCATGGTGACATTATCATTAATTGGATGGATCTAATAATGAATATGGTAGTGATATATTTATAAGAACATCATAGTATATATAAGGTTCTGGAATTATTATTTTGGTATGGTAATAAAAAATCAATGTAAGTGGAATAATAAAATAATTTGAAAGAGGGTGGTGAAATCATTGTATCTTCTTCGTGTTCTTTATTTTCATTTGATCAAAATGGCTCCATAGGATGACTTTATGACCAAAGTATGGCCTCTAGGATAATGGTATGATATTTGGGAGGATATTTGGGTAGGGTTTGGCCTATCCAAATGGCTTTTGAGGTTTGAATTTAAGAGAAGGGGATGTACCCTTTTATAAGAGTGTTGAGGGGCACCTTAAAAAACAGAAAATATTATTTTATAATAAAATAATTTTCGGTTTATAATGGCTAAAAAATGAATTATTTAAAGTATACGGTGATGAGGTTTCTAAAACCACTCATCCAATAGGTTTTATACAGGTCTAGTTTACAATTTTAACCTTATATTTTATATTTAACTCTTAGTTAAATCGTTTAACTTTTACACTTTCTTATTGTATTTTTATAATATATGGTTAATAAAAATACTATAACAAGACAATAGCACCCCATGTGGTTAATTAATGAAAAATATAATATTATATAAGTATTTTGGCTGATCTATAGATTTTTAATAATATTATAAAATTTAATATTATAATATTGTTTTTAAAAACTCATTTATGATAATTTTGACACTATTTTGTATTTGGTTTTTTGTGAATGTTATAACAACTTGATTCTTTTGAAAAAGACACATTTAATCAATAATAACTTGTCATATTAAAATATAAAATTCGTGGATATCATAAAAACTCTGAAATTATATTTATTTTAATATTTGTAATATTATTTATATGATTATTTAATTAATAAGGTAATTACTAAATCTTCAATTGTGTCATAAAGAAACATAATTATATAATGTATAAAAATTTTAAATAAAATACCATGATGTAGGAAATCATAATATATTCCAAATGATTATATATAGTAGAATGTATATTTTTTGTAACCCTATATTAAAAATAGTTTAGTTATTAAACATTGATTTAACTCTTTTAACTCTTCTTTAAATAAAATAATAATAAATTTCATAATCTAATCCAAGTGGATCTAAAGTATAATATTTTATTTATATTGTTTTTTTGGTCGAATTACACTTATCTAATAGAATTAGGACATGTGTTACAGTAATAATAATATCATTTTTACCCTTAATTACCCTATTTAATTTTTAACCGAGGAAAATTAAAGTCAAAAGTTTCTATTCACCAAAATTTATTTTCAACTTATTGGACCACATTTATGATACTGATTTAAATTGTGTCTCTTAATTTTTTTAAATTCAATTTACATAAGCAGTAAAATTAAATTTAATGAAAATTTGCAAATGTTCATAGGAGGTGGGGAAAAGACTATAAAAATCTAAATAAAATTTTTATATATCTAAACACATTATAAAATGACTAAAATTAATTTAATTAAACTTATATAGTTATTATGTATCTATTTAAAAATAATAATTCAAAATAAATAAAATAATTACTTAAATTAAAGGTCGGTTTTAACCAATAACTCAGTTTTTTTCACTATTCATCAAAAATTGAATGTTTTCAGCGAAATATCAAAAATTAAACCTATGATCATTTTGGTATTCTGAATTAGAAAATTATTTTTATTTTACTAAAATGATAATATATAAGTAGCATTATTTAATTTAAAATTAATTCATATTGTCAAAACTTAAAAGTGGGTTTCTAAAAAAGTTATAACTATCAAAAGATTCTCATGTGTTTATGTAAAATTTAAATGTGAAATTACATATAACAAACTAAATTGTATTAAATGATAAAAATATAATATAATTATACATCAAAACCATTCAAATGATTAATTTAAAAATATAAATAATTTCAATTAAAAAATTTCTTTTCTTTTAAAATATATTGTTTTTACTATTAATTAAAATATGCATGTTATCCGAAAAGAGCCAAATATTTATCTAAACTAAATTTTTTTGTTATAATTCTAATGAAAAATATAATTTCATTAATTTTAATATATTAAACTGTCAAATATTTGTTTTAAAAATGGTTTTCTTTTATAAAGTGGAGAAATTGCATCTTTTGAAAAATACTTCTTTTATTTCAAAAAAATGAATTTATTCATATATTAAGTATATGAAACACATAATATGAATGATAAAATTATATAGAGTATATATGAATCAAAATATAGTTTATACTATTCATAACATATTTTTCAATTGTTATTTTAGTATGATTTGGTGCACTCAAACTCGTTGTTGCATGTAACGCAACCTGTTTAATTACATTAATTTGATAAAATAATATGAAATCATATAGTGTAACATATTTCATGGAATACATAATAATTAATGTATCATTTATTTGAAAATACTTTTCATAAAAAAAATTGGTAAATCTATTTCTTATAATCAATGATTCATTTATATGATTTCGTGAATACAATATTTTTTCCCCAATAAAATTATGATTTAAAAAAAACAAATAATTTAAAAAAAATCAATTAAAAAACTATTAAAATTATAAAATCATTTTTGAAATCATTTTTAAATCCCATTGGTATATTTATTTTGGAAATAATATATCTAAACAATAAAATCTTTGAAATCCATTTATTTAAAATTAACCATTTAAAAAATTATAAATATGGATTTCAAAATCATGTAAACACTATTTAAATATAAGTCATTTTTCAAAACTTTTTTCTTCAAAAAACAAATTATAATCAGTTATATTTTTACAATATTAGTAAAAAATAATCATTATGAAATAACTCTATAAAATTAAAAAAGAATATTCAGAAAAATGAAGGGCATGAGGTTATTTATTTTCGTACATTTTGAACATTCCTTTTTCACTATAAAATATTGAACAGTTCCTTGATCAGAAATCAACAACAATGGTCTTTTTAAATCAAATTTAAATAAACATAAAAATGGGTAAAAATTTCATTTAAATATCACATGATAATATTTTTCATGTCGTTTTATGAAAACATGATTTTCAAATAACACATATTTTTGATCGAAAGGTGATCTGAAGTCAGAAAGTCATAAAAACATTTTATTAATTGTATTTAAGAGAAAATAGTAGTAAAGTTATAGTTATAAATGAGGATATTATCGGTAACCACCAGAGAATTAAATTATTGTTTTTTTCTAACATGTGGAACATAATATTTCATTATGGTAAGTATAATCATAATCAGTCATGATAAACAATGAGACTGTTTAAATGAACTCTTACAACAGTATATAAGGGACTCATACTATACATGAGTGAATAACCATACATGTATATTTATATTTCATTAAACAAGTATATTAATTATATATCAATTCAAAGTGCACTATATATACCCCATTTACGAATATATATGAATAACAAGGCATGTATCTCAAAGAATCAATCCTACGAATTAAATAAATTGACATATTTTGTAACCTATGAACCATAAAACCCATAGAATATGTGTCATAAAATGGATATGTAAATAAATATTAATTTAATTATAATAATAATTTATTACATTCATGTGTACTATATACACCACACAGAATAATTGAGTGGTGAATAAGGCATATATCTCAATGATATAAAAATTGAGATGATAAAACCATACTACTTGAGTATCCATAGAATCAAAATCCCCATTAAATAATAACATTATTTTAAGAAATTAATACGACTAAATAATGTAAATTAATTATATATATTTTTATTAGGAAATATAATTCCACACAATTGATGTGAGTGGTGAATATGGATTGTATCTCACTAATAGAAAAAATCATAAGAAATTAATTTTGCATGAGACCAACTTTTGACATGTGACATTATGTTTCTAAATAATAATATAATGACATTTATTTAAATTCATAATAAAAAAACTCATGTTTATTTATATATTTAATTTACTTATTACAATATTTTATACAACTAAATAAAATTAATATTACACCATGTGTTTTTAACAATCTCGATTCCTATTTAATGAATGGATTTGATTGGTTGGAAATGGTCAAAGATTCCAATCTATAGAAATAATATTAATAATAATTAAATAATTATAACATTTATATTTCAATTGTAATTATAAAATCAATCCCTAATATTGGATATTAAAAATGAACCATCATTACAATCATGGAAATGGTAGGTCGTATGTACACATGAGTAATGTACCAATTTTTTAATCATAATTTTGGAAAGATGGCATGTAAAAATATATATTTATATAAATATAATGAAATCAAAAATAAAATTTTATTTAATATTATATACTTATATATATATTAATTGTTATGCAAAATTAATCCCATCGCATCGAGGAGGAGGAGGTCCACATGTCCACAAACGACATTATCATCTTTTTTTGGGTGTGAAAAGAGTCTATGAAAATGGTATATTATATTTAAATAAATTTAATTATTTTTTTAATATCTAATATATTTAATACTTGGATAATAATTTTAATCAAATCCTTTTTCAATACATTCCTTGTAATGTGTGAATGTATAAAATCACTTTGAGGAGGCGGTATTCCACAAGTCCACAAATTATATTATCGAATTCCCAAAATTTAGTGCATAAAGTTAGGCGTCATATAAAAAATATTAAAAAATAAATACATTATATATATCACATATATCATATATAAATAGGATTTTCATCACTATTTCCTTAATTAGATGCTGTGAAGGAAGAATGAACCTTCATCAATTCAAGAGGTGGTAGTTCAGTGAAAACGAATGATAAGTTCATTTCCCATTTAGCGGAAGTGTTTGTAAGTGTAGGTTGAATACATATTATGTTATCATAGTATAATATTGATGAATATGTGGTTATTATATAATACCAAAATTAGAATATTTTAGTTTGTGTAGAATGAAAATTATGTAATGGTTCTAAAGGAAAGATGTTACATACCCTTTTGGTAGGACTTTTTAGTTTTCACCAGAGTGATTCATTTGTTAAAGTTATGAACAAAAGGAGTATTATTGGATGAATGGAGGTAATTTTAATGATTATTAGGGGATATATATTTTCAAACAAATTCCTTGAGAGTTGTGAATAAGGGGGATGAGTGGGTGCAATTTTATAGAGGATGAGGAGTGGGATTCTTGTAAATTTTGAAAAATGGGAATTCCATCTATGTTTCTCCCATGATAATAATATCCATAGTGGAAGAAATTAGATATAAGGTAGTATATGGTATACAAATAAACATAAAATTGTTGTTGGAAAAGTTTCTAGGTCATTTTCTGCATTATGATTAAGGGTTAGTCTATTGTTAAGATAATTTTCTTCTACTCATTGAATTTAATTTTAATTACATTGACAATTTTTTATAAACAAATTGATTTTACATTATTAGTAAATAAAAATTAATATTATTAAAAATTTCAAATCCATTTTTCCAAATTTAAATATCATATATAGTTGATATTAGTTTTAAATTAATCTGGGATGAGGGATGAAATTATAGTGTTTTAATATAAAAATGTTCAATGGTTTATAAAATTTTTATATATAATTTCAAGGTTAAATAGATCTCAATGACATAAATTTGATTAATTAATTTATAACATACATAAATACAATTTAAAACAAAGTATATATATATTTCATCCTTATAAATATGTTAGATGAAATAGCATTGTTAAATTAAAATTTATAATTTTTCATTAATTTTCAAAAAATTAAACACCATAGAAAAATACATAAAATTCACCGAAATGTAATTTTTATATATTTATTCCAAATATTATGTAGATTTTTTCATTTAAAATATATAAAAGTTGCAGAATTTATATTTATAATAGTTTCTCCATTAAAAGGAGATAAAGCTGCATTTATAAAAAACTTGTTTTTATGTAAAATATTTGGTTTGTTCTTGTCTTTTTATTATAAAATATATTTTATGGTTGAAAATAAAAAATTTCAATTAATTTATAGAAAATATTTTAAATAATATAATTCACCAATATTTTTTAATTTAAATTTTTTAAATAAAATTCTTTTGTGAGAATAAAAGTTGTTTTTTAAAACATTTATGTATATTCAAATTGTTATCAAATTCATTTCTATTTACTTTGTAACCAATGAATTTAACAGTGTATGTTCATTAGTTAGTTAATCATATTCATAACAACAAACATAATGACTAGGTTATATCGCATTATATTAATTAATAATATGTTTAATTATATATTATTGTTCAGTAAAGTATTGTCTTGCATGTTATGTAAGAAATCAAGGAATGTAAAAATTTCATGTAACATAGGATAAAATCGATGATATTTTATGAGAAAAATATATTTATGCTGTTTTTAGTGCATTATTAACATGTTTTCACACAAAACACATTCCAAATGCAGTTCTTTAACATAAAAGTATATTTTTAGTGATGCATGATATGAAAAATAAAATAATGTTTAAATTAATTCAAGGAAAATTTTAAAAAAATATTTTGTTGGTAGAAATATTACTCGTGATGTTCCCATTATTAGTCAATGAGCGTGTTCTCAAAATAAAAATGTCATTTTTTTAAATATTATGATTATTAACAATTATATAATTAATTAAGATAATTATTTTTTCTTCATATCATTAATTTATTCAGTAATTAAAAATATAATTTATATAGAATATTAATTAACAATATATTTAATAATTAATTATATTATTATTAATTAATAGTATAATTAAATATTTTAAAATAATATAAAATTAAAAATATAATCAGGTATAAAATAATTAATAGTATAACTCATAATGTCATTAATATAATCAGTGTTTAACAATATAATTTATAATAAATGGATTATATAACATTAAATTTATTTCATGATTTTTTGATGTGTTGTTACTAAAATAAGATTTCATTTTATTACTCAGACAAGATTTTGTTTAGAGTTTGGTCATTTTTAAATTCATTTTATAAGAGATTTGAATATTTATATTGGGTTATAATTTTTTTATTAATTGTAAACTTAACAAAAATATATATAATTTTTATGTAAACATTGAATTAAAATGATAGTTCAATGTATTATTTATATTTTAATCAGTTTTTAAATATTTTTATCCCCATATAATAATTTTATTTAATCTAGTTTAGTTATAGGGATGTTGTGGGGCTCTAGGTTATTTAATAACTACCATTTCCTTTATCAACAATAACATAATCACTAATAAATACCCATTATATTTGTACTAAAATTTTCTGATAAAAGCCCCATTAATCAGCACTAGTAATGGTATCCTTTATAATCTATAATATATAATGATGATAATGGTGTCCATTATTAGTTATTTATTTTAGTACCCATAAATATGGACTTTTTCAATAGATTTTTTCACCCCTGATAATGTTTGTATGATTTTAGGGGATCTCAGCATGCGAGTTCGTTTTAACGTAGGCAAAGAACATGTATTTCTATAATAATGTTGATTTTTTAAATTTGTGGTAAAAAGAGTTATTAAAGGATCGGTAATTTAGAGAGTTATAATATTTATAATGATACTATGCAAATTGATGATTTTGACATGTTGCGGATGTCATTGGTTTTTCCTGGCTTAAACATGGACATAGTTATTGTATAGTTTAATGGTGGTTTGAATAGTTGTGGCCGAGATAAGTTCGAAACTGTGTTTAATGATCAGTAATGAATCATTATCAAATTTTGTATCATAAAACCATTTTATTTGTATTTATAGTCTTAATAATAAATAGAATGTCTTGATGGTAGGTATGACTTCAAACTTTAGTGAATCAAAATGACAACCTTTCATGTAAGACATGGACTTATCTAGTATACATGTGGTCCTTGAAAACATATATAATCCCATTAAAATTATGAACCTAATATAATCACTTATCATGATATCCATATTGACACAATGAAATTTTCCCATTTTCGATCCTTTTATCTCTAGGTGATAAATCTCATAGAAATCAGATTTCGAATCCACTTCTTTTAGTATATAGATAAAAAATGAAATCCGATATCTAAAACCATCACATCCAATCCACCTTTATAAGAAACATAATCTATTAAAATTTATAATACTCATAGGTACCTCAGTTTTCACTCAGCTTAGTGAATTTAGTATGATTCATTAAATCATTATAACCAGAATTTTGATTTTGAGTCTGAAGAATAAGAAGTTATCTTATTAATTTCTCATGAATTTTCTTATAATTCATTGGTCTATACCATGTGTTGTGGTTTACAATGTATAGAAATTTGAGATGTCAAATCAACATATCATTCTCAAGAATTTAATAATAATCATTAAGTGGAGTCTTATGTAGAATTTATTTTTATAATTGGTAAATCTAAATGTAAAAAAATCCAATAATAAAGTAAGTGGATAAAACACTAATCAACCAAAAAATAAATGTTTTAGGGAATTCAAGACACCTTAAATAATTATGGAATGCATGGACACATTGATCAAAATTTATAAAAGGCTTGTAAAAATCATTAAACAAGATGAACATATTGGTATGTCATTAATAATTGATTCTAGTTATGATACTACTTATATACTAGATGTTACTAATAAATATCTATCTATTAAATGGATTAATTATTCTGAGTTTCTTTTTAAATTTTCTATTTTAAATAATATATCCCAGAATTTATCCAATATTTTTGAGGGATAATTTTATATACATAACGATATGTGGGATATAGTTTAACATAAAAGTTTATTTAATTTGGATAATCCTGATCATTCTTCAGTGACCTTTATATATTTATGGTAGGATCCAAACATACATAGAAATATCATTTACATAATTGTATTAGACTATAAGGGGTACAATTGTAGGTTTGATTCAACAATTCAAATGATATATAATGTCTCTAAAATCATTATCAATGGATTTCATGAGAATGTTCATTATGTTTTATATGGATGGACAAACCATAGACATACAAGATATATATATTTCACTAATTCAGACAGTACACAACACTGGAATTTAATATCGGTGAATGAAATCTCTAATGGTTTATAAATTTTATTTATGAAAACATTTATAAATAGTGTGAAATGGAAAATAATTTCGTTTTTTAATTATTTTTTATAGGAATAGATAAGAGACTCATTATCATTAAATCACCCTATAATGATTTTCAGTCATTAAAGTATATTCATTTTGACCATTGGGGATCAACAAGTTCAACCTTTCATGGAGATCCTTCTAATTGTTTGGCCTTCATTTATGATTACTCTTAAAGTTTTTATATTTACATCCTTTTAAATAAAAATAATTTAATAAAAATATAATCACTAGAAATCCCTTGCTGAGAACTGAACTAAGATAATGATGAAATCCATAAGAAACGAAAATGTATTAGGGTATATCCCCTCAAACATCGACCAATATTTTGTGCTAGAAGATTCTTTTTACATCAAAATGTTAGGGAAACACCTTAATAAATGGTTTCGTATAATGTATTATCCAATTATTCCCAAAAGGGTCTAATGTATGTTATCATTCATAGGGCTACCTAATTATTTTAGGGTAGAAGCTACATATAGATCTTCTTACCTTATCAACTCATGTCTTTCTTATGTAAATTGATTCGGAACTCCAAAAGAGTTATGGTTTATCTAACCCCATTTTATAACAATTTAATTTTGTTTGTATGCATATCCTATTCCCATATTAAAGGTGATGAGATTGAAACGAGATCCCATAAATGTATATTCATGTGATATCTAGAATTATTAAAGGGGTAGAAGATTGTGGTAGACATACTTGGTTACAAATGTTTTTAATAATATGGGATATAATATTCTATGAGTCCCTTATATATATATATGTTGCAATAATTATATTCAAGTCATTCCTCAAAATGTTTAAATTTAGATTGAAAGTAAAACCTAGTTTGATGCTCCTACTAAGAATATTCTACCTGAACCTCATCCCCCAAGAACATGATAAACATGATTCCATTATATAATATTATTATAATCAAATAGGGTCTCATTATAACTAAACACATACTAGGGAAAGATCATAGAAGATCCTGAGATTTCTATAGTTGTTTAACAAATATGATATATCATAATTTCATTCCACGTCTCATTGGATATTGACTGTGAAGATTTTCAAACATATATGTAATATTTAAAAGGAAAAGAATCAATGAAGTGGATCACTTCCATAGATGATGAAATAAAATTCATAAATGTTAAAAAATATGGAATATTTTTTATAACGAAAAAATTACATGGTAATTGTCTAGAAGTTAATCATTAAATGGGAACAATATTACAGAAATTTGATAAAATCATGTTTCAATATAGTATTGGAACATAATGTATCCTAAAAATATAGGGAATTTATTATTATAATATTTTTAACCTATTGTTATAAATTAATCAGTTAGATTATTACATGAATATTCGGTTTTTATTATTTTCACAATGATTAGCTTGATGGTACATGAACCTTCATGACCAGGGATATAAATTAGACCATTTACATGAAACAACAAGATTGTGATTAAAATAACATAAAATCCAATCATAAATCCCTTTTTAAAATATCCATTAATAGTTTGAATCTTGATTCTAGTTAGTGATATTTAATTTTATATAAATTCACGATTTCTAAATTTATTAATAGATGTAAACGTTATTAATGTGTATATATCAATATAATCAAATAATATATTCTATACTAGATTTTTAACGTTGATGACATATCTTTTATTTTCTAGGATAAGAAACATATAATTACAGTTATGTCTCAATTAAATAATGTTTTTGAAATCAGATTCCATAGAATTTATATGAAACTTTTGGGGATATAAATAATAATGAAATTTTATAGCAATTTTCTATACTAATAACAAATTGGTATTATTATGAAAATTCTAGGGTTATATATTTTTGAAAGCATAAATGCTTCTAAATTCTCAATCAAAAAGATTTTTATGCATTCCGTACCTCATTCTATAGATTATGAATTTAATGCTGAATTTATATTTAAGATAACATATACTAGTGTAGTCGAAAACATCATCAATGCCATGATTTTGACGTGTGAATTTGTTTTATACGATTTTTTTACTCTTATTAGATTCAGTGGTAGTACTATAAATCATAATTTGAACGATCTAATATGTGTTGTTATTTATGTTACTTGTGTTCGTGAATTATCCTTATGTGATTGATAAAATGAAGATATTAGTGACCGTACTATTGGTTTTGTAGATTTTGGATAATGGTGGAAATATAAATAACATAAATTCATTTGCAAGGTATGTATTCAATTCAAATAGGGTACATGTGTCTTGGAAATGATATATGTAATCCTTAAAGGACCTATCAACCAAAAAATATAAATATATATCCACGACATATGTTATCAAGTCATCAATTTGAATCAATGGTTAACTTTCAGAACATATTATTTTTTTCACAATTATTTTTTATATTTTCATAGTCAATATTCCCTGATCCAGTTTAAAAATCTTATATGTCATGATAGACATATGAATATTGACAGCAGATTTAATTTCAATAGAAAGATCATTGAATTATGAGTGGTGTATGTCAATAATAAAGACACAAATGACAATTCATTCAATAGTTTGAGTAATACTATTCCATTATCTATTTTCAACAGTGGATTAGAATTAATAAAAATGTATAGAATTTTATAAAAAATGATACAATAAATACAATAATTAATATAAAATGGTATAGATTTATTGTTCAATTCCCTTATGATATTGTTATTTTATTTATCCCATTTATACATTGTTATTAATGAAAAAAATGTAAAACTCAATTCCCCTTTTCTTATTGTTCTCATTATATAAATCTGTTCATTATGGTAAAAACCTTATACAAGAGAATCAATAACATTACATGGTTTTGGGTATTCTTGCATTAGTGTCCCACTAGCTATTATTAAACATTGTTTTAACCAAATGTGAGGGATTATTTACCATTAAATGGATCCTGATATCATAACATACGTCCCCTTACATGAGGGTTTATTTCTACATAAGAACCCTTATGTAGTGTTGTACCCTTACGTGGGTTCAATTTCATGGGTATGTACACTTATGTAGGTACCATTATATAGGGTTATAAGTTTACCTGGGGACCCATAGATAGTGAGATACCCTTAAGTGGGTACTATTATGTGGTGTAGTACTCGTATGATGGTACCCATACATATGATATAAATTGTATGTTCGTGACCTCACATGCTTTGGTACCCTCACATTGTTAGTGTCATTACATGATACATTAACAAAATTACCTTTAAACTTTTCAAACATTTATATAATTGTGTTACTCACAATATACCATTAAGTGTTTACCATTAATGATCTCTAGTTTTTCATCAGTACGTTTACATAATAGTATTTCCTACCCTTTTATGGATGAGGGACCTTACATATAACCTTTATGAACTAGTTACAATTATAGGGTAACCCAAACATTGCATTCCTTTTTTTAAAATTTTGTCTTACATGGATTGATTTATAATTTCCAATCTTCATTGGCCCTCATTAATTGGTCATTTAATTTAAATTGATGATAACATTGTAAGATATTTTAATACACCTTGTGACATTATCTATTTTAGGCTCATGATCATCCACATGCATTCAAAAAATTATGCATTTAATAAATTTATCATTCAATAATAACTTTTCTTATTGAAGATACATAATTATATAGACTGTTAAATATCTTATTTAATTAATCAATTATATTATCATAATTCTCATCCGATTATTATTTACATTTCCATCCGAAATATTTAATGAAATTTAATAAATTCATTTAATATTTAATGTTTAAAAAAATTCCCCTCAGATGAAACATGAAAAGTACCCAGCCAAACTACACAACATTTATAATCATATATAATTTACTCTTGCAACACATTTCATAGAAGACATAATCACATAATATTGTAATGTGTACTATATACACAATGATCACATGGATTAACTGATATTTATATAAAATGTAATTCTTCAAAACACATAGATGGATAACTATAATAAGACTTATAATTGATATGTATATCTAAAAATAAACCCAATATAATTCTATATATAAATTAAAATCAAATGTAGATTCCTATAAGCATAAATACCACATGAATGAACATTTTTAATGGTATTCCTAGTATAATAATTTTAATTTCATTTTGTGTATCTTGGTTAATGTCCACAGTTTATACATTGGAGCTACACAAGATGTATATTTCTCTTGCTTTCTATACAAGGCACACACCAAGAGATTTAGTGTGTTATTGTGCCGAAGGATATACGGTAGTACATGGAATTTGGTCTCTAATTTATATGGCTACCAGACATTTATGTAATGTAAGATAATTCAATTCCCATCAATTACTAAGAGGCTACACATTGTTTTCTCGAGTTACACGAAACATACCAAAGTTCACTATCTTACAGACTTTCCCAATCAACACATAGTGATTAATTAAATTCAAAACATACAATAAATCCGCATGAACTGAATTAATAATGAATTAAGTAGTAGTGCATTCATATGGACATGACATATACCTCCGAGTTACATGACATGCACACATGTGATATCGAGCCAGATTCCTCAGGACCATCGGTTAAGAGACTCATATTCATTTTTGTTATAAAATTTATTGTATTGATTATATTTATATGATATGAAAATGAAAAAAAATATAATAAATTTGATTAAAATGATTACATTAGATTTTAAAACCAATAATAAATGTGTAAATAAATCAATGATATTTAAATATCTATAATTAATTATATGAAAACTATAATAATCATTATAGGTTCTGGGTGCACTTGAATCATGTGGTTTCTTGGGACCAACATATAATTTTTTCATGAATAATGATATTTCTAAGATATATACAATGATGAATATGGTGATCAATATAGTTTAATGATAAAATGTACAAAATGGGTAAATGATGGAACCAAAGTGTAGGATCATCACATATTATTTATAATAAATTTAAACAATTAATGAATTACCAATGTTGACATTTTTTATTCATTTGTGGATATTAATAGGATGTATGTCTTAACTTCATTTAATTGCATATATCAAGATTATATCCATCTAGCGGAGTTCCATGAATATCAGAATGTTTCTGTAGTAATCTATTGATTCTAGCATAGTAGATACTATCATTTTCATCATTCTCGTTTGATTGTAATGAGATTTACATCCAACAGATTTTCCTTAAACTACATGGACTCAATATTGGATGGTGTTTAATGACCACTCTCTGACCATGGGATTGTTATTAGAAATGGCAGATCCCTATGACATCAAGATAATTCTTTGGATTTTCTTGTGAGAAATAAAATGAATTATCTCTCTAGAAAAATATTATAATTTGGTTTATTTACTAAAAGTTTTATAAATAAAAAACATCAATTATTTCCTTTATTATTTTTAATTCCTAATTGAACAAAAAATACATAATAGTAATATTATTAGTATTTTTTAACATTTTATAAATATATGAATTAATATTAAATATTATTTATAAATATAATATTCAATATATATATTTTTTCACATGAGAATTAATATTAGTCTACAATTCCTTAATAATAATTATTGACCTTGGTATATTGACTATTTATTTAGAAAATAAATATAACTATATTATTCCCCAATTAATAAATATATATATTAATCACTATATATAAATATATATATTTATTAAATATTCCACTCACATAATATATTCACAAATAACAGGAGATTGGATTTAAGAGATCAAGAAAATAAGAATAATTATTATTCCCCATCAGGGAATAATATTTATTAAACAAGTAAAATAATAAATAATAAAACATTATTTAACGTATATTTTTGACACAATATGTGTGTGTTCCTCTATTCCCCTTAATCAGTGTCATTAGGTGAACCTTCCAAAAGGACATTTTTAAATCCAAACAAGTCACCAAGTCACAGATTGAGAAATATGATAATGAAACCATGAGATAATACGTCCTAAAAATGCGTACTATGTAATATATTATCATTATCATGATATATCTAATCATGGATGTTTCATGTTGGATCCATCAACCTATGTGGGTGATGTATCATTACTTGAATTTTATAAATCAAACATGCCTATAGAACACCATGAAAATATATTTATTTTTTCTATATCCTTTACAATAATGGTAATGGGATATCAACTTTTGTTAAATAATATAAGGGATAAATCCTTTCTCACATTATTCGTTAATAAAATATTACTAATAATGTACCCAACATATCATACCTCATCAAGAACAAATTTAGTCACATTTTTAATCAATATATTAATTTGTGGGACATATTGAACACATTAATAAACATCATAATGTCTAATGATCAATACACACATTCATGGTTATAAACATCTGAAGAAACAATTAAATTTGGATTTCCTACTTGTGGGTACAATATAATAATATCAATTATCGAATTTTACCAAGGCCATAAACCTTGTAATGTCCCTCAAATCCATTTGATTGTCCAAACTTGATTTCTTGTATCACATCTGTCCTTATAATTATTTCATCGAGTTATAGATCATATATTTAAGAATTATATTGTGGAAATTCTGGGATTTCATCATAGATAGAAACTTCTATGGAATTTCAATGAAATAAATATTATTAGAACATTATCACATAAAACGAAAATTGATTAAATAATAATGAAGTGATAAATAGATTTCTATTATCAATAAAAATTAATACGGGTGATAATAAAGTAAATAAATTTTTGTTCTTGGGCACTAACTCAAATAGAGCATTCATATTGTTGTAATGGAAATATTATGTTTCCCTTAAGAGGATTATGGTTTTGAATTTTCAAATATGGTTTATTATAACATAGTTATTAATATTATGTAGTGGTGGACGAGTTTATGATATTATTTTTCATATTATGCATATCTCTAGAGAGAAAAATGTTTTCCTCATTTCAGTTTTTTTGTAGGCTCCACTTAGACATCCACATCATTTATTGTGGCACAATTTATGGGAGCTGAAGGTCATTCAATTATTTATAATGTATCACATAATCTTATAATGGAATGATATTAATAATAAGAAATGTAAATTGATTTATGTTGTTGATGTTGTATTATATCTCATTAACATCCCCATTTGGATTATAGAATGTAGTCATTGTTATATTATTAATGATGATTTTTCAATATGTAACTTTGATAAGATTAGTTCATTATTTAAATAATGGATAAAAAATAGATTTTATAGATGAATGTCTGGTGATCGAATCATCTAGATCATATCTCAACATGTTCGGTTCAAGATAAAATTTGTATATTCGATTGAATTGTGGTGGCTTGTTCACAACAATGAATTATTTTGAAAGGAATCTTCATTAACAAAATTGTTGAAAATTGTTCAAAAAAATTATTTTGTGGTTTATTGGCAATGTGTTTCCTATTTTTATGTTATGAATGGGATAAATATTATTAAAAATGGTCTATGGATTTCTTTCAGGTTCTTTTTAGAGACTAATTTTCTTATTAGTTTTCTGGGCATAATCATGAAGCCTATTTGAGAAAGAAGTGATGTGTTATTTCTCTCAGGCTTGATGAGGTTTCTTCTATAGTTGATGGACTATCCATGTTAGTTATAGATTCTTATTCTTTAGGTTTTTGGAATATTATTCCATTTCATGGTTCTAATTGATGATGTGAAATTAAATTGATTCTTATAACTAGTTGGTTCAAGAGAAAGCTACGATACATAAATTGTATGTTTTGGTTTAGTTTTGAAATAATAATTGGATGCAAGGGTTTTGTTGATAATTATTATTGAATGATGTATTATTTTTCTTGCCATCATTGAGTATTTTCATTTAGAATGTGGATTGCACTATATGTTATAAAGATCGGTGTGTTCAGTCATAATTATTCTTGGGAGGTCTTAGTTTCTAAATGACACGTTTTCACAACTAATTGGTTTCCATATGTTGTTAGATCTATTGAATTATATGTTTTCCTAATGAGGTCTATGTGGGATCATGTTTGGCATAAAATTATTTAGGAACCAGACCATGTCTCCATTTTCTCTTTGTTTAAGTACCTCCCTACTATCTCTACATCATTGTGGATCCTCTTTGATGAGGTCATCTGTGATCCATTATAATTTTACCATTTTTTATTCATTATATTAATCATTGGTTAAATGGTGACCTAATATATTTTTCGGTCTCATCTTTCTTCTGGTGGTTATATTTGGATTGGTTTTCTAAATAAGAGGGATTTGTTATTTTTATCCAGGTATTTTGTATATTCTGGATTAGATTTCTGATTTTCATATGCAATACTTGTTTACATGTCTATATTAATAAGTATTTTTGTTTTTAAAATAATATATATTAATATATATTCATTATAAAATAATGGTAATTATTGTTATATTTAAAAAATATAAATATACAAAAAAAAATTATAGTTACAATGATTAATAATATGGATTTCTTATAAAATACACATTGTTAACTTATTGTGAGAATTAATAATGCTCATACATATAAAAATATATTTAATTTCGTTTTTTGAAAATAAATATTTATATATATACTTCTAAAAAATAAAAAATAAAAATAAGATATATTTTTTATTTTAGAACATTGTAATGATTATATATATACGGATATATAAAAATGTAATTATACTTTTCATTTTTTTAAAATGAAATAATCAAATCGGAATAAATATTATTTTTTATAATTTAATTTTAAAATATTAAATATTAACTAATCATAAAAACATAAATATGTTATTATTATAATAATAAAATTTTCATATAATTACAAAAAGAAATCAAAAAATAATTAAATTTTTAGTTTTAAAAAATTTTATGTACTTATTTTATTTTAATGGAATAAATAATATCGGTAAATATGAAACTAACAAAATCTTATAATAATTTTAAAAATCATCATAATAATTTTACTTATAATGAATATATAATGTATTTATGAGTTGTAATATATAATTTGAATGAATAATATTTGTTTCATCCAAAAAATGTGTTTTAAAATTAATTTTTTTGAAATTCCATAATTTCAAGAATCTCTTATTCAATGCTATATATTTTTCATTATCCATTATTTCATCCCAGTAGTGAATTGAAGGGACATATTGAATCCCATACCTGAGGAAATATTTTTCCATTGGAGATTAATATTATATTATATTGGAGGTACTAACCTTAGATTCCAATCCCATTTATGAAAAATTACTGAAATGTGACCATTTTTTTAGTCTGCTGCTCATTAATTTCATTCTTATATCGATAAAATTATTTATACTCCTAATAATTATATATATTTTTAGGTGATATAAATTTATAATATTAATATAAGTTATATATATATATATTAAAATTGATATGTATTTTATATATTTTATTTTAATGATATTATTATATTTTTTTTATACATATTAATGGAAATTATTATATATATATATATATTAATTTATTATATATATATATATATATATATTATTTATATATATTTAAATTTATATTTTTATTCATATGTGAAAATTGTAAATGAACATTTAATATCCAATGATGACTTCATAAATTATGATATAAAAATTTAAATAATCACTTATATCTGTCCATGGAAGTCTATTATAAAAATATTATTTACAATCGATTCATCGAAATATCTATATAGAAATTTAATGAAATTTTACACTGAAACATTCTTATTACCGGAGTAAATTTTTACTCAAAATTTAAATTCCTATGGAATCCTTTGTACCATGAATATTTAGGTATGGAGCATGCCGGACCCTAAAAATTTATTGAATAAGTTAAATGTACAATAGACACAAATAGCATGGAACATGAAATTCTACAGAACATGATAGTGGATAAATCACCACCCAAAACCTAAAATAAATAGTCTATAAGCCCTAATAAGGAGAATTAATAACGAAAAAAATGGACGAAAGGGCCACAAAAAAATACACTATCAAAGAAGACATGCTCCTACTGACATCTACTGACCTTGATACTCTCACTCACCTGACTGCATCAATGAGGCTCACTGATAACACACCACCTGAGGTAATATTCTTGGATCATGAATCATTTTCTCTAAGGATGTCTTCATACCCTTTACGATAAATCTCACATCATCGAGGTTTTCTTCAATGCCCATCGCTAGTGGTGATAGTGAACACACGTCATTACAAGAAGATATAACTGTCTACAACACTTACCATCACCTACTCTAACTACTAGTGATCATATACAATTATTGTCCTATAACACCACTAGTTACCCCACTTTGGGAAGCCGATTATCATGTAGGATAAAAATCCCACAAACAATATAAAACACCACATAATTAAATAAATAGTCTTGAAGTACCAGACCACATGACCAAATGGCCCAGATCAACCCTCAAAGCTCTAAGCATTATACATGGACGACCCACATAGGGTGTTTTCAAAACCCACCAATATGTTAGCTTCCAGTTGTGTCCATCATTTCACCACATCCCAAATTCGTCTTCTTTTACGTTTCCCTGAAATTATAATCCTTTGACCAATCGTGTCCCATTCATGTGAACTTCACAATCACTGTGACACATCCCCTTTATAGCAGGCTCCCATGCCTCCCAACAAATAAAATAAGCCTCAACTACACACCCAAAACTATCATTGGGACTCTCATTCAACCACTGATATCATAGATCCTTTGGGATCCCATACCCTTTCGACAGTAACCAAGATTCATGAGATCATGCAAGATTTAATCGTCATGATCATCATCCCTGCAATTGCGAAAAACCTCAAATCGACCCAAGCGAAGATATCACTACAGTTCTGGACTTTTCGCTCGCAAACCAAGTGGCTCGTTGTTCTTTTCTAGTCCTACAACTCCAAATACCAAGCAACTGTAATTACTATCATGATAACATGCATCGTGTTCATTTTGATGTTGAGGTCTTCGCCACTCGGAATCAGACCCCATCGAGTTAACAATTTTCAGATTCAATTGATCATCTATATATTTTACCAATCATAAATTCTAGGACCAATGATATTTTTCTAATGAAGATTTTTAAAGAAGGTCAACAGAACCAAAATAAATTATTTTCTTATAATTTATATAATTATTATAAATTGATCAAACGAATAAATACATCAGTCTAGAGATCATTGTTTTATTATTCATTTTATTTTAAGAACAAATTTTGGTGAACCATAAAATAACATGAAATATTCATACTTATAATACTTCTAGTTGTTATACACAAATTCTTTAATCATATCTGAACAATACTGATAGATTGTTGGGAGTAATCATGTCATATAAATCACATTGTAATGTTCTCCTTGATCACTATTACAATTCATTTGGTCGTGATGATTCATCCTGACAATATAATTCATGGTATATTATTTTATGAAGTAGAATATATAAATATTTCTTCATTTGGGAGAGATATCTCTAGATATCAATGTACATAATGATTATCGTTATCGGTCATACTCTAGAAAATAAACATAATAATAAATTAATAGACATCATATTAGGATATATATATTATTCAATTTATCAACAGACCATAAAAAATATATTAAAACTTATGTGATTCCATTCCACATAATAATTATAAAAATAATAATATTTTGTCATAATTTATAACAATTGGTGCAATAATAAATATTATTTTATGAGCATTCAAATTATATTTATTCACATGATACAATATTAGTCCTCTAATCAATCACAATATTTACCAAATTTCTAAAAAAATACACATTCATTCAATAAATAAATATTACATTTTTTGTAATTAATAATTACCATGAATATAAATTTTTTTTTAATTTAAAATACCAATTATGTATCATCCTGACCTGAACCATCAAGTACAAAAATAATTCCACACGACATCATCTGTTCTTAAAAAAATATAAGAGGTTGTCAACTTTCAAGGAGGGTCTATGTTCGACAATGGGTTGACTATACCATTTTTTTATATTAGAGGGTAGATAATAATAATAAATGATATCATAAAATATTTAATAAAGCATGTGGAAAAAATAAATGTAATAGATGTCAAATATATAAAACAACATATAATGTATTAATCCTATCAAAATTTATAGATGAAAAAAAATAGAACAAAAGAACTATTTGTTATACTAGATTCCACCCTAGAATACTTTTTTCCTCATCCTACTCTTCTTAGTTATCCCCCAGAGGGTTGATTCCCTTACCTGGAAACCTTATGAAATTTAAAACCCCATTAAAATACATGATAAGGATCTGAGTATAGGGCTTGGTAAGACACCACCAATGTGTACATAAATTAATGTGCTCATGCAAAATAAATTAATTTCATAATAATAATAAATGTGTAACAATGATAAACATGAAATCCAAAATCAGGTAGTCATTCAATAACCATTCAACCATGAAACCCCAACCATACATTTATCTAAACCATGCCAGAAGGTAAAGGAATAAGTGAGTAGTAATCAAAAAAAGTTATTGTACTATATCCTCAAAATGTTATTTGAACATGACACTCATCATAATATCTCCCTAAAGAGGGACATGTCACATATAATCCTCTAATCAAGAATATGCGTTAATAACATTGACATGGATTCCTCATGGTGAATGGAACATCGAAAAAAATGCTACTTAATGTGCATCCTAAACACGACACCATGGATACCCTATACCTCCACCATGTGATTTTGTCCCTTATCACCATAATCAAAATTAAATGCGTTCCCCATATAAGGGGTAAATAAATTACGACATTAAACCTATATCATGTACAACTAAAAATATAGAGTCTTTCTTACACACAAACAGGGTGATCACAAAAGAATACATAACATTTAATCATGTGTGTTTTAGAGCACACAAAACAAAATGAGATCATTACCAAACTTAGAAAATAAGAAACACTATTATCACTTAGGGAATTAAATATAATATTGGTCTTATGGTATACACACCCCCACATATTATCACAGTTACACATTGTATAAAATATTCTAATGTATAAATCATAGTTAAGAAAAATGTGTAAACGAGATACCCAGAGGAATAGAACATCCTACCTAAAAGAAACCGATGTTAATAAAAATAATTAGAAAAAAAATGTGTTATGAAATTTGTAATGGAAACCACAACAGTCATGACCACCTCCTTATGGCCTCATTATCGGAGTTGTTAACAAGTCAAAAATCATGGTTCACTATGGGTTCCTAGAACCAAAACTAACTCGTTTATTTCAATAAAGAAAATATTACAAGGATTGTCACATTCCATCTGAGATATTTTCTAACAAATCGTTTTTGGAAAATGAATGAATTTTGAATATTGTAATCAAATAATTATACAACCAAATTTAATATCATGATATATCTAAATTGAATTGGGAATTCTTGTAGTGGTCCTTTTTAATTATTCATTGATAATATAAGTAATTATCCTTTGACCCATTGCATCTGTTATAATTTTCTATTAACGTATTACAATTTCTTACAATTTATTATTTGATTAATGGTGGGGTTATATATTATAAGAATTTCTATAAATTATCCATTTATAATTTAGAATTATTATCAATTGACAATTCATAATAATTATATATAAATAATATTCATAATTATCATATGATAATTATTATAATGTTTTCACTTTCTATTTACTATATAATTATATTTTATATTATTTGTATAATATTATCAAATATAATCTCATGCAACAAAAAATTGATTATTCATTTTAATTATATCGTGGTAATTTTTCATTATTATCATATTATAATAACTTTTAATTTTATTATGATATATTTATTAATTTATCATTGGATAATTATATTTAAAACTATGAATTGATAATATTTTGGGATTATCTTTCATTATTTGAAGAAATTATCATTTGATAATTCTTCATAATTATTATTCAAAAATTTAATGAAATTAACATTTCAAAATTTTAATATTTATATTTCTACAAATTAATGAAACCACCCTTTTATAATTTAGGATAAATCATTTAATATAATATAATGAATTTTTCCTTTATGAAATTTTAGGGGAAGGAAAAATTAAAATATGTAAATAAAATAAATAATAAACCAAAATACATACCTCGTAAACTATCCATAGAAAACCAATAAGAAATGTAGATCTAGTAACACCTCGTGTGAACTCTTTAACAATACTTTGTCGATCATATGAAAATGTGTTCCAGAATTTCTTGAAATTATTCAAACCAGCCAACAGCAAAATTTGAATGATTTTGGTATTAATAATTCAAAAATAATGACACATCAAAAAGTGATATGAAAATATATTTTTAATATGTGATTTAACAAAAAAATAATGGTAGACTATTTAATTTATCCCTATACATTTGTTAACATTTTTATTTGGAATAAATTATTGATTCTAATGTTTTTTTGGATAAACCCCCACAAAACATGGATTGTATTTCAATGTATATGAGAAAAAACCAGAGAAAAAATACATATTTAATAAATTAAAATTGTGATATCATATTAGAAAATATTAAATAACATAACAATATGTGTCATCTAACCAGTAGGCTGACATGCACAATGGTTATGTTGAACATAGGTTAAATCCTTCAATCCAAATCTAATTGTGGTCATATTTTTCTAATATTATAAATTTTTCAAGATATAAATTATTTATTTGGAAAAAATTATTATAAAATATCGACTAAATTTCCATCATATGTAATTTTACAAAACACACGATGAAATCAAATATTATATCATTCATATCATAAACATCCTATCCCAGACATAATAGTTTTCTCATATTACTCATATGATTCACCGTTTTAGAGATATTACATTATTTTTCTTAAATAGTATTTTATTATAAATATATATAAATATAATATTCATATTATTTCAAAACATGTGTCCACTTTCCTCAGAATCTTTCTCCAATGGGGTGCCTAACATAAAAAATTTACCCTCAAATCTTCCATCGTGAAAATTGGGATTTTAACATTATTAAATGAATTTTAGAAATTTGCTAAATTTTTTTATTCATGAATTATATTTTTACAAAAAAAATAATGATATATTCATATCATATATTGTTTTTATTATCATTAAATGTTGAGTCTATTAAAGTCCAAATGCCTTAACACATTTCATGTGGTAGGTACTACAGACTATAATTGGGGTTTATTATAATACATAGACAATAAAATGATCATGTGACCTATAACATAATGTCCCATTGATGAAAATTATGATTATCGTTGAGATATTGGTCTGATAGAAGTATAAATATAATTAGTGGGATTTTATGCCAGAGGTCCTTAGTTTGCATTATGAGTGATGTGGAATAAAGAACAAAATGATATAGTCTAGTACATGCCACGTTGCAAGTGAAGTGGAATTTGGCATGTACATTGCTAGTTAATGTATTTTACTATGGTGTGGTGTATGTCCTACTGAGGAGAATAAAAAATAAATCAATAATTAAATAATTACATTGTATTGAGAATATTTTTTAAATCAAAAAAATTATTTCATATATAATTTAATTGAAATTAATGGAATGACGTAGAATGTAATTCTTTATTTCTTATTCCCATTGAAATTATGAGTGATTTCATAATGTCTGAGATTAAGGCATATAAATGGTTCAATTAACCATGGGTAAAGATGTTAATGTGACAAAATTAACAACATCATATGATTTATCAGTATTTAATTTAACCCCTTTATCATAATATCTCATTAACCAGGTTTCAGACCTGATTCATCAACCTATATGGCTGATATGTATTTTATTGTCTATCTGAATATTCCTTCCATAACACAATTACCATAAAATTTATTATGACGGTTCCATTTAATACAATTTTTCAAGATATCAACTTTCATTAATAGGGAAGGAAAATTTTCTTCCTCGACTTATTCACTAATAACATATAATTGATGAATCTCCCATCATACCTATTATCAAAGGAATGTATGGTTTCAATTTATTTTTCAGTAAATCTATGTTCATTATTCTCGAAATGAATTGATAATAATATTAAAGACTAATGAATATTAGACACAATCAAAATAATGAATATCTGATGACCCTTAAATTTCGATAAATTATACTGACAGATCTATTCTCACAATCACCTATCACGAATATTTCCAAGTTAATAATTCATGAGAATAAGTCTCTTATTTTTATGTGTACTCACACCTAAAAGTGAGATTAATATTTTACCGAACATATAATTTTGTCTCACCATATAAATATTTTAAATAATATCGTCACGATATCTAAAGGATCAACATATAGCTGGGTACTACAATGACCTTTTAAATCCAACTGATACACATGGATATTACATTGATTTCGTATAAAAATATGAATGATATATATAATGATAGATTAATAAATCTTAAATTCGTTGAATAATCACATAATCCAAATTAAAAATTATTTATTTGATAAAAGCAACTCGAATAGACTTCCACAATGACTAGGGCCAACTGAAAATTAATTTTAGTTTACTAAACCTCAAATGATGATCATGTTTTTAATGATAAATGTATTTAATCAATTGGAATTCCATATTGTATTTTATGGAGAAAATTATTTCATGAGATAATACTTTTAAATTATTTTCATCATCCACTGATGTGATTCTGTATCCTTAGCATGATCGACCATTACATTGTTATCATAATTCCTTGTGATTGGGTATTTATTAATATGAATCACTTATGTATGTTCTATGAAATATAATTTCCAAAAATGAAACATTATATACCTTAGAATAAAAAATATACTCATAATCCACTACAGAATCTACGATCATGGTGTACTTTTAACTCTTCCAACTCACAAAACCTCTATTAAGAGTGAATATGTATCCCACATGTGATTTCAAATCATATAGATCTAGTTCGAAACAAGAATATCTGAATCCCTTTTTGACTACATCCTCATTTAATCCACAAACTAGGAAAATTTTCTTAGTTAAGCATAGATAAATATGTAAAGTCATGACATCAATCTAATAGAAAGAAGTCGGTTCATCTTCATATCTTACTATTTTGATTATGGTTTAGGCAACATATGGCCTTCTACATTGACAAACATACCATACTATCCCAATAACTAGTATGAATATAATTCATTACATAATATTTCATTACTTATATGTATAAGGAAACATTTACCTCTAAATATTGTTGAGTCAAAAGTTATTTTTGACATTTTATCTTGTTTTGGAAATCACAAATGTCATTTACCATGCTGATTGTACTAACCATGTTTTTCTTACTGACCATGTTGATCGTACTAACCATGCTGATCGTACTGACCATGCTGATCGTACTGACCATACAGATTGTAATGACCATGTTGATCGTACTGCCCATGATGATCGTACTGACCATGCTAATCGTAATGACAATGCTGATCATACTGAATAAGCTGATCGTACTGACCATTCTGATTTTACTGACCATGTTGATCGTACAGACTATAATTTTCGTACTAACTCCGGAAATTGTATTAACCCTATTAATCTTACAATGTCTTATCAATCTACTCAATTTTTATCGTTTCAAAACATTACATAGTTATACTTATTGTACTTATACTTTTCTTCCATTACATGCGTGTTTTGGTTCTTAGTCAAAAACCCATGATTCATATTAATCGTAGTCATGTTTATCATCTTCATATATCTTTTTTTAACCAAAACGATGTTTTTGAGTTAGTTATTAACTAATAAAAATGATGTCATGGTTTCTGTTTCAATATGACCGTTATAATGCCAGGTGTCCATGTCCCTTTGAGTTTTTCGGATAAATATGATCGTTGGAGGAAATATGACCGTTGGAACCTGAAGCTTATAAATAGGATCTCATTTGAAGCCAAGAAGACACATGTGTGTTATACATCGCCTATATCATGTTATAGAGAGAGATACTGTGACTTCTATCTTGCTTCGTGCGAAATCCTTGAGATTATAAAATGTGAATGGCTTGTTCTTAGTTTTTGTATTTCTATAAGTGATTTGTTTTGCTTTGTGCGTCCGATCAGGTGATAACGATCGAGGGATACCGGGCATAGGAAAATGATGCTACTGATCATCATATGGAGGGATTTCAAGTTATTGATATACATAGGTGTGATTACCTACAAAATCACTGGCCTGTAGAGATAGCAAGAGAGACGTACCGATCATCATATCAAGGGCTTACCAAGGTGGCAGTAAGACAGACATCGTATCCTAGGTGAAAGGATAACCCTTCTTGTTGGTTCAAAAGAATTGTAATACTTTTAAATTTCTGATCATGTTTGTTTTATGAAAGGGAATTGTATTTTTTTCATTTCTCCATTCAATATTCATTTGTAATTGTTTCAATCACAGTCATACTATTACATATTGTATCAATTTATTCTATACGCATTATGGTAGAATCCTACACTATTGAATTACTTTGACTATTGTATTCATCTTGAATACAATGCTTTACTTTTCTTATAGTATTACATCATATCATACCTTTATATTCAATACAATTGAGGCTGTTTGTTTTTGTTGTGAATTATATTAGATTAAGATCATTTAAACTAAATTTTGTGTTTAAACACAATGTTTGTAAACATAAAATTCAACCCCCCTCTTGTATTGTTCCATCTAATATACATATACATCTACTTATTCGATCCATTAATTGGTATCAGAGGAGTTTTATACTGATTTATACTATTAGATCAAATTTTATCATATTACTGTTTCAATTATTTACTACACTAATGTGTGGAGTTCAAATATTTCGTTTTATTAAGATGGAGGGAATAAATATTGGGTCAATTGAAAATATAAATCCTTCTAGACCACCAACATTTGATGGGAATTATTATGAATACTGGAGAGATCGAATGAAGACATTCGTTATCAATACTGGTGTAGAAAATTTTATTATGTTAACTGGAGGTTACAAAATTACTTACAAAGAAGTCAGTACATTCACTAATCAAGAGAACCAAGCATATCAACTGAATTACAACGTATGAAATACATTACTATGTTCTGTGACAAGGAATATGTATAGCCAGATATCTTGTTGTGAAGCAGACAACTGTATTTGGAAGAAATTGGAAGTCACATATTTTGGTACATCCAAGGTTATAGAAACTCGAAGAGCAATGCTTCGAGGAAAGTATCATGGAATTTTTTTTCCTTAAGAAGATCCAGTATATAAAGTGAAACAATGATTTATGAAAATTGTCAACAACTTTCAATCTATGAGAGAAAAAAGTCTTGATGATGAATCTCTTTTAGATAAGATTATTGATATAATTCCAAATTAATGGGAGTCAAAAAATGACAACTATTGATGAAAACAGAAAAGTTTCCCAGATTACTCATGATGAACTATTTGGAACTCTTCTACAGCATGAGACAAGAATGAAAAGAGATGCTGATTTCAAGAATAATAAAAATGGAAATGGATGAGTAGCTTTTACCAATACATCTAAAGCTAAAATACCTGAAAGAATAACAAGATCCAAATCTCATAAAGTTCTTATGTCTGATTCTAGTGATTGTGATCTTTTAGATAATGAGTTAGCCAATCTTTCTCGAAAGATTAACAAGATTGTGGGAATGAAATTCTTCCAATACACATTAAAAAATAATGATATAAAGGATAAGAAAGATTCAGAGGTAACTTGTTATCAATGTAAGAATGTAGGACATATAAGGCCTGGTTGCCCATCACTGAAGAGAAATGAAAGAAAGGATAAACACTCTGAATGAAATAAGAAAAAGTACGATAAGAAAAAGACCAAGAAAGTCATGAAGGAAAATTATACTTGGAGTTCAAGTGGTATAGATTCATTATATAATTCCTCAAAATATGAGTCCTCAATACAATGGAATATTGGACTTATAGCCAGACTACCAGTTGAAGATCATTGTCTTATGGCTAATGTACACACCGCTGAAACTATTACAAATATTTCCTTAAAATCATATTACACTGACAATAAATATTATGAGTCATAAAATGACGAGTCTTCATCATTAGAATAAAATACTTCACCTTCTTTTGAATAAGTATATAGGATTCCTAAATTATATGAGAATGAAAATTCTAAACTCAAAAAGAAAATTGATAAGACAAATTCTAGAATTTCAAATTTAACAAAAGAAGTATCAGATCATTCTAAAGATGGTGATATGAAAACTTTTGATTTTGAATGAATTTAAAAAATCCTCGAGAAAGCCAATTCTGAAAAGGATAAACTTTCCAAGGATGTAGAAAATGCAATTTCTAAGAAAAATGTTTTTGAGCCTAACTCTATTTTAAAATCTAATGTTTTGTATGATAAAAAAATAATTTTAAAGCTAAAATCATAAATTTTTTCCTACGAAAAATGTTTGAAAGACATTACTTATGGAAAGGAAAAAATAGATAAAATTTATTCTCAAATTATACCATTGAGGAATCATTAAGGTATTGGTTATACTCATTCTAAACCGGTGTTTAGTAATAACTATTTTGTTCCTCAAAATACCCATTTTTCCACTATGTGTCAATGTGGAGGACACTGGAAAAGAGATTTTTCTCTTAATATAACCCAATATTTAGGATTTCATAAATCAAATTTTGCAAAACAAATGTGGATTCCTAAAATTCTATTATCTAACCATTCTAGATCCAAACAAGTTTGGATTATGAAAAAATAATTGTTTCTTTTTCAGAAAAATATGAAATGTACCAACAAGAAATATTTTTACATGGATAGTGGTTATTCTCGACACATGATGGGAAACAAAGATTGTTTTGAAAATATCATCGAATCAAAAGGTGGAAAGGTTACCTTCAGAGATAATTCCCAAGGGAAAATTGTTGGAATAGGTAATATTGTTTTTCTTGAAAAGTTCTTATTTCAAATGTTTTGTTTGTTAAAGGTCATAAGAAAAATCTCATCAACTTAGGTAAATTATGTGATGAAGGTTACCTTGTAAATTTTAGAAATAATATGTTTCTAGTTCACAATTCAAAGGATAAGTTCATTCTATCTTCCCATAGGCAAGATATTTTATACACTGTTAACATAGAAGACCATAGGAGCCAAAATTTACCCTCCTTAAGTGCAATAAAAGTCTAATCATGGCTATGGGATAGAAGACAAGGAAACTGCAACCTGAGAAACATTTGTAAACATTAAAAGAAAATAATTTTGAAGGGACTACAAGATCTTTGATATTATTCTTCAAAAGTCTCTAATCCAGGTCAATTTGGTACGCTACATAAAACTATCTTTAAATCAATTAATGAAGTTTCAACTTCTAATGCATTACAGCTAGTGCATATGGTTGTTTTTGTTACTTCACAAATTGGAATCATTGGAGGCAAATACTATGTATTTGTTTTAGTTGATGACATTACTAGATTTACATGGGTATATTTTCTAACAATGAAATTTGAAGCCATTTATTATTTCAATATCTTTAGATCCAAAGTTAAAAATGAGAAATACCTACCTTTGATAACTATTCATAGTGATCACGGTGGTGAATTTGAAAATTTAGACATTCAAAAATTTTGTAGTCAGAAAGTTATTACTCAAAATTTCTCAGCTCCAAGAACACCTCTACAAAATGTTGTTGTTGGGAGAAGAAATCGTATTCTTTAGGAAATGACAAGAACCATGTTGAGTGAATACTCAATTGCTAATCACTTTTGGGATGAGGTTGTGATTACAGCTTGTTATACTATAAATCGAGTTTTAACTATACCCTTTCTTAATAAAACACCTTATGAATTATGGACTATCCGAAAACCTAATGATTCATACTTCATTGTTTTTGGGTGAAATGTATTGATTCTGAATACTAAATATTTTCTACCCAAATTTGCACTAAAATATGATGGAGGAATATTTTTGTGATATTCTACAAATTCTAAGGCATATAGAGTTTTCAAAAAAAATTGTGCTGTTGAAGAAACAATACATGTTAAATTTGATGAAACCAAACCATTTGTTTTTAACCAAACCCAACCTACATCATCAGATGTGTTTTCTAAAAATGTTTATCAACCTCTTTAGAATATTCTTCTGATAAGGAAAGTGTTCAAGAAATTGTTCTTGAAAAATTTACCCCAGAAGAATTTCAACCATATGTTGATGAACAGGTTTTTAAAACCCTAATCAATTTTTTCTTAGAAATCATTCTAGTTATAGTATCATTGGTGATGTAAATCAACTAGTAATGACCAAAAATTCCTTAAGAAATGAAATATAACATATTTATTTTCTTTCCCAATTTTAACCTAAAAGTCTAAATGAGGCCTTTGGTGATGAAGATTGGATTAAAGCAATGAAAGATGAACTAAATGAATTTGAGAGGATTCAAGTTTGGAATTTAGTTGAAAGACCTTAAAAAACAACTATAATTGGTGTAAAATGGGTTTTCCTAAACAAATTTAATGAATATGGAATCAATGTACGAAATAAAGAAAGACTTATTGCTAAGGGATATAATCAATAAGTGGGAATAGACTACGATAAAACATTATATCCAATCTCTATAATTGAATCAATTCGTATTCTATTAGCATTTGCAGCTTACTTTAATTTCAAACTATTTCAAATTGATGTTAAATGTGCTTTTATAAATGTTTTTGTTCAAGAAGAAGTGTTTTTCGATCAACCCCCTAGTTTTCATGATTCAAAACATCCAAATCATGTTTTTTTAACATACCTGTGCTCTACATGGCCTTAAAAAAATCACCTAGAGCATGGTATGATAGATTTAAAAGATTTATTTTACAAAAAAAATACAAAAGGTATAGGGGATCCAACCCTTTTTATAAAAATGAAAAAAAAAACGTTTTGATTGTTCCAATTTATGTTGATGACATCATATTTGGATCAACTCAGTAATCTTTAATTGATTCTTTTGCTAACATAATGAAATCTGAGTTTTAAATGAGTATGATGAGTGAGTTAACATTATTTTTAGGTTTTCAAATTTCACTAAAACTAGAAGGAACATATATATCACAACATATGTATATCACAGATTTACTCAAAAAGTATGGTTACGACATATCAAAAAGTATTAGCACTCCAATCGGTACATCAAATACACTTGATGTTGATGAAACTGGGAAAACAGTAGATCAAACAATTTTTAGAGGTATGATAGGAAGTTTTTTATACTTGATTTCCAGTCGACCAGACATAAAGTTTTCCATATTTTTATTTATGCAATACCAATATAATCCAAAATATTCTCATTTAAAATCCTTGAAAAGAATTTTTCGGTATTTAAAAAGAAATGTGGATTTAGGTATTTTTTTACTCTTTTGGAAATGATTTTGATTTAAAATGTTTTTCAGATAATGAATTCAGTGGTTGTAGAATGGACAGAAAGAGTGCATCTGGAAAATTTCATTTCTTAAGAGATTCTCTAGTTTCCTGGTCCGACAAGGAACAACACTCAGTATAACTTTCCACTGCTGAAGCTGAATATATAGCAGCTGGAATTTGTTGTGCCCAAGTGTTGTGGATGCAACACAAACTCACTGATTACAGATTGAGTTTTTCCAAAATTCAAATTCTTGGTGATAATACTAGTGTTATAGCTCATAATAAAAACCCATCACATCACCCTCGTGAAAATCACATAGATGTTTGGCATCACTTTTATAGGGATCACACACAAAAAAGAGATATTATTTTACAATTCATTAGAATGCAAGAACAACTTACTGAGATTTTTACAAAACCATTACCTTCCGATAGATTTGAGTATATAAAACAAAAGGTAGGAATGATTACATTAAAGTAATAATTATTTCCTTCTTCATGTTTTCTACCTCTCCTTTCATTAAAAAAATCCTCTTAAAAAGGGGGAGAACATTTTTATTTATTTGTTTACTTGAATTTTTTTATCTGATTATTCTTCTAGTTTGTGTTTTTGTCTTTCTGTTTACTATATTGACTGTTTACTTATTATTATTTACCTTTCTGTTTATCGTATTATTTACCTTTATGTTTATCATATTGATTGTTTACTTATTATAATTTTCCTTTCTCTTTATCGTATTATTTACCTTTCAGTTTATCGTATTGACTGTTTACTTATTATTATTTACCTTTCTCTTTATCGTATTGACTGATTACCGAAACATGTTTTTTTCCATCGGCACGTCAGTTCATGGTAACAAGTTTGTTTACCATCAGTACATCACTTCATTGTAACATGTTTGTTTTCAATCAGAATGTCAGTTCCTGGTAACATGTTTGTTTTCCATCGGCACGTTAGTTCATAGTAACAAGTTTGTTTTCCATTGGCACATCAGTTCATGGTAATAATTTTGTTTTCCATCGGCATGCCAGTTCATGGTAAGAAGTTTGTTTTCTATCAGAATGTTAGTTCATGGTAACAAGTTTGTCTTCTATCGACATGTCGGTCTATGGTAATGACATTTTATTCAATCGACACATCAGTCTATGGTAACGACTTTGTTTTCCATCAGCACATTTGTCAATGGTAATGACATAGTTTTCCATTGGCATGTTATTCTATGGTAACAACATTATTTTCCATCTGCATTTCAATCTATGGAAATGACTTTGTTTTCCATCGGCACATCAGTCTATGGTAATGACATTTTTTCCATTGGCATGACAATTGATCGTATTCTCTCTCCATGATCGTTTGTATTTTTTTTCAATGTTAATACTATTTAAACCAAAAATTACCTTACAATCTCTGGCAGATACATACTTTCCTAATTTTTTTCTTAAAAAAATTCATTTTATTCCTCTCCGTTGATTTCTTTTCTTCTAATCTGACATGTAGAAGACCAACAATCATTATATTGTTGCCCA
The DNA here is from genome assembly GCA_963277665.1 of Viscum album. Classification (NCBI taxonomy): domain Eukaryota; kingdom Viridiplantae; phylum Streptophyta; class Magnoliopsida; order Santalales; family Viscaceae; genus Viscum; species Viscum album. The sequence continues at coordinate 980,687,104 of OY728161.1, forward strand.
TAAATAGACCCCCTCTCCAAACCCACACCATATTTTCAGATTTTGTGGTGAAGATCAATCTCGTTGTTTTAAGACCCTATACGATCTTCCATCACCTTCACCTATATGTCTCAGTCCTCTGCTAACAGTATTGATGAAATGTCTTCCAAGACATTTTAAGAAAAAGACTATCAAATGAAGTTTAGTTTCTCAGGACGTCTTTGAGTTGTATGATTTTAAAATCAAAAGAATTATTTTTTTCATGGCTGGGAGAATTTGTGTGTTGAAAAACCAGTGTCTCAAGATCCGGTTCTTATTGATGAAGTTAATTAGTTATACAAAATGGTGTCTTTCGACAAGAACATGACTATCAATTTTGATGTGTACGATAGAAAGATATCAATGTCTATGAATCATGAACCCCACTTTCTATGTGTTCCAGTAGAATGTGATTCTTATTGTCCATCTCATAAACTAGCAGAGGAAGTATGTACATTTAACAAAGAATGTTTTGAAAAGTCATTATTTATTTTAAACGAATTGAAGTGGAAAGTGGATCATCTTTCTCCAAACAATAGATTTGTGGCTCTTTCGATGTAATGTATTCTTATCCCAAGGAAAGGGGATAGAGAAACTCTATATGTTTCAAGTATTTTCATGCTTGACTATCTTGTCAATATGAGAAAAGTAAATCTCATGGGATACATTTTTTAAACAATCAAGAATGTTATGTTAGGAGAAGTTAAGTACCAATTTATCATGTATCTAGCTATTCATAAAAAGTTCATTCTTGAGAGCATGAAGGTTTGAAATATTCCTTTGAAAGGAAAATTTAATAAGCTAAAGCCTTCCTGAACATGTAAGAGTATGTTGAAGAAGTTGAATGTATGTTTTGATCAGAATTCAATGATCTATGTTAAGGATTAAAAGCTGAATCAGCACATAATCAATCTGCACCTATTCTAGTAAAAGACAATCCATCTATTGGTGCTCCTCAAAATTCAGATCCAAAAACCAGTTCAAATCCAAAGAAGAATCCTATGTATATTAAGGAGGTTTTGGAAAGGTGGATAAATGAAAGAGAACAGAGAATGGAATGTGATCCAAAGTCCTTTCTTAACCCAACTGAAGCTTTTGTTGAGAGATTAAGGGTTGGGGATACCCTTCAGGCTAAAAAGAAAAATAAGACTCTTTTTAATAGAAAAGAACATGAATTTGATGTTTCAAAACTAATGAAAATGGTTGAGGATGCTGGTGCTCAAGTAACCGAAGAAGTATATAAAGATCCTATCTTACAGAGTCTTCCAGAGCCAGAAAAAGGGAATCAAATTCTGGAAGAAATTCAGGAAGTTGAAGCAGAGGAAGGTGATTTCCTTTTGGAATTCTTTCAGAACTGAAAGAAGAGTATAGAAGAATCGTTCAAAAGACAAAGTGAATGTATTCAATAAGCTCTTCATGTCGATCAAGAACCAGCTGAATCTTTTGAAACTACAGAAAGAATTCTTTCCCAAGTGAATCAATGTCCTCAATCTTGTCATAATAAGAAAACATTCGTTATCATTGAAAATGTGGAAGAAGAAATAAAGGGGATTGAGAATGAAAAAGGAGAAAAAAAAATTGTAGACTCAAGACGATCAAATGAACTTGATTCGTACGATGTGGATACCGATTCAGAATAAAAAGTTTCTCTATACAATAGTGATTACATTGTTCATGTTTTATGGAGGATTGAGATGACCAATACTTACTTACCCAGGATTGAAAGAAAAATTTATTTTATAATGAAAAATAATAAAAATAAGTTGGGTTCTGTAAGAGAATTGAGAAAGAGAGTTTTTTCAGTTTAATTCAATTTGAGAGTTCTATATGAATGTTAGATAGCTCATATAAATCCATGAAACAGAATGACTAAGTGGTCATTCAGAACAGAGAGCATAGTGAATGATCATGAAGTATCAATTGAAGACATAAGGATACATTCAAAGGATCTCGCAATTTCATTCAATAAGCATGTTAGTGAAACTGTTGAAAGGATTAATCAATTGTCAAATACACAAGGAGATAATTTTACTTCTGTAAAAGAGTTGAAAGAGAGAATGAATGATTTTCAGTCTGAGGTTTTGATGGTTTCATCCTTCAAAAATGAAATACTCTTGTTGAAGAAACAATATTTGGTGTTATCCAATGACAAAAAGAATTTACAAAATAGAATTGATACTATAGAAAAAGTAATCAGAGTCCAGGAGGAGACCATCAAGAATCAGGATCAGCTTTTCTCCGACCAAAAAGAGCTTCTCATATCTCATGGTAATTCTATATTTGAAGACAAGATGGAAATCAAAAATATGAAAGTTATTCTTCATGATTTTATAAATAATGAAAAGGAAATAGAAAACAAATGACTGTTGTATTTGTTTTATTTTTCATGAACACTATAATTTTTTTTTATCGATATGAGATTAATGTTATCCTTTTCTTTTCCCTTATTTTCTTTCCACTAACTCTTTCAAGAGACAAAATATTACCCCATTATTTTTGTAAATCACAATAGGGGAGAATGTTTTACAAAGGGGTAGAATGTTATTCAGATGGAGAATGTTTTAAAGCACACTTCAAATTAAAGGAAAGTCTATGAATACAATCCTTAGGAAAATATATAACTAAGGGGGAGTTAGTTTTATTCAATTTATTATTTAGAAGAATTTCCAATAACTCAGGAAGAGATAAGCTTTTCTTTTTGATTTTACTTTATGTTTTGTGCATTACAAAAAGGGGGAGATTGTTGAGTCAAAAGTCCTTTTTGAATTTTTATCTTGTTTTGGAAATCACAAATTTCTTTCATCATGCTGATCGTACTGACCATGCTGATCCTACTGACCAAGCTGATCGTACTGACCATGCTGATCGTACTGACCATGCTGATCGTACTGACCATACTGCTCGTACTGACCATGCTGATCGTACTGACCATGCTGATCATACTAACCATGTTGATCATACTGAACATGCTGATTGTACTGATCATGCAGATCATACTGACCATGTTGATCGTACGGACCTTGATGATCGTACTTGTAACACCCCGAGCTTCCATGATACGATTCTATTTCAATAATACAATAGCTTCCATTGTACGCATGTCTGAGATTCTAACACACACCACAACCAATCAATGTAGCCGTTATGAATAGTAATACCTAAATTTTCAAATTTTATAAATTTTATCTTTCCAAATGGACATCGTTTTTGGATTCAGAATATCGAAATTATCCTATGTGTAATTTTTTGTATTTTTTGTAAGAACATCCAATTTTTTATGAATAGTGAAAAATACTTAAAAACAACTTTTCTAATAAAAATAATTTATAGTGAAAAATTATAATATTGAGTGGTTTTAATGTATAATTTGAATATATTATTTCCATTATATCCAATGGTGGTCATTATAATTAATTTCACTTTGAAATTGGAAATAAAAAATTGTCAATCTTTTGATATATATTGTTTCTAAAAAACATGCTATTTGTTGTGACAATGAGAATTAATTATGAAATTAATTAATGAAACCTATATGTTTTTAATTTTTTAAAATAGACATCATTTTTGAATTTAGAATATCAATTATATCTTAGGGTGAAATTTTTGCATTGATCTGAAAAACGTCAATTTTTTTTTGAATAGTAAAACCACTAAGTTGTAGTTAAAAAACATATTTTTCATTTAAATGAAATATTACCACTTCTGTGTTTTGATTTTCAAAAATCTGACAAACATGGTTGTCATTAGGAAGTAAAATGTGGTTCAATGGGATTAAAATAATTTTTTGGTGAATAGTAACTTTTAAGTTTAATTAATCGCGATTAAAGGTAATTAGTGTAATTTAAGGTAAAGATAATGTTATAATAATATGAAATGACCTTTACACTTGTCCTACCTTCGTTGGATGAGTCATGGCCGACCAAGACAATCCATGTGTCACTTGGGGACCCCATGGGGCCACTTTGGTAGGAAAATGACATTAAAAACATTTTATTTAATGATAAATTAAAAATGTCACAAACAAGAGTTGTTTTACTAAAACAATTTTTAAGTGGGGTTATACGAGTCATAGTTTAGACTATAAATATTCATTCAAAAGATAAAAATATTTCCTACATAATAATATTTCTTTTATAATTTTTAGACATTATATAATTAAAAATATTTATGACACCATGATGATACAGTGATTACCTCATTAATTAATGATTTAAATAAAATGAAAAGATAATGTAAAATCTAAGACATAAAATTGTCAAAAACCTATTGTATGAGTATACTTCGAACCCTTATCACCTTATCCTCGAAATATACAAGTGTGGGACCTTTAGAATCCGAAAAATAATTTCATAATAAAGTAACATTTCATTACTTTCCAAGAGTGCCCCTCCTCTCCTCTTATAAAAGGCCCCCCACCACTACCACCTTACTCACACCTTCAAAGCCTTTTGGCTCAGCCAACCTCTGCCCAAATACCCTCTCACCTTCCATCCCTTATTCCTAGAAGCCACACTTTTGTAAAAATTCCTCCCAAGGAAGCCTTTGGCTCAATTCAAAAAGAGTTACTCGATTTTAAGGTAATGTCTTCTCTAATGTTGTTTTGTTTATTTGGCTTCTTCAACCCCTTAAAATCTTTTTATTACTTTATTTTGTAACATAACCAGTATATAAAATATACTATGATGTTTTTATGATAAGGATTGGGTTTACACTTACACACTCCTTCGTCTAATGGTTAAAGAACATACTGTTTCTGTGGCTGGTGAAATATGCCTCATGAAACCATGATTGTTCAGTATTCTTTTAACATCTCTAATGGTGTACATTTTGATGACACTATTTTCATATATGATATATATATTATGATTATGTTTTCCTTATTCTTATGTATTTCTCATTTGTGTCATACTTTATAATTTCCATTATGGGTAAACGCGATAATTTCATTTTAGGAAGTGCAGACTACCGCCCCCTCAAAGTGATTTGAATCGTTAATGCCATATGTGTAATGTATAATGTATGTAGTAATTGGTATTCTACATTATATTATAATGGAATTATATTATACCTTTATATAATTATAACTTCATTCCATTAAATACGAAATAGAAATGAAAGTATCATTCATGCGTACGTACAACTTACCATCTCCATGAACGGTGCATTTCATTTTTACCTCTAAATGTTATGTAATATTATAATTGAATGTATATAGTGGATATATATTATGTATATGATATATACATCGTGAATATAATTATGGATATAATGGAAATATTACCACATGAACAAAGTGTAATTATAAGAAGTTTATTTTTGACTCAAGTACCTAAGATCATCAAAACGACCGTTATTGACATAAATAATTACATAATGTTCATAACATGGTAATAAGTGATATCAAATGAATAATAAACCTGAAAAGGGTTCTTATGAAATTATTAATTAACTCTAGTTTATTATTCAGGAGATCAAAGAATGGTCGAGTGAATTCGGACACGAGGTAAGGGAACTTCTTAACCCAATTTCTATTCATTGGGTTAATCTACTACTTTCAAATTATGTCATGATATTATTATGTCCTATCTTGTATTTGTACTTTATTTATGTGTAATTATAGTGAACACACATAATTTATCTACTTTATTTAAAAACAATTATCTTTGTAAGGGTCTTCGTCTCAATCTCTTTTCATTGAGGCTTATTTTGTTTTATACACAACTTTTTTTATACAGTGTATAAACCCCTTTGACTTTGACTTTTATTTAAAAAGGAATAATTTTTTACAAAGAGTTTTACTAAATGACAAAAGGAATGTTTTTTTATTACATATGCGGCGACAACGACTTCTCCGCCGCCATGACAATTATTTGTGCTTTGGCTTCCTCTACAAGCCATAACTTTTTTTTAAATGAAAAATAAATACAAAGTTTTAATTTTATTTTATTTTGGTATTGAAAATGGTTTTGAAAGTGTTTTTATTATATCAATGTGTTGTATTGATATATTTTGATTGAAATGTGGAAATGTTATGTTTCATTTTTGCATATTTTATGTGATATGATTTTGTTATGGTTTATGATTTGTTTAAACCTGTTCATATGAGGAATGAATTGGACATAATAAGTGATGGGTAGAGCCCGCTATAGCTCCTCGATGCATCGGCAGGTATCATTAGAAAAACTAGTGTCTTGGCATGAGGCCTTGACAAAATCTTATTCGTAGTCTTGGAATGAGTCCTTGGCTACGTGGTTATGATAGTCTAGAATTATGCATTCCATCATTATGTAAGTGGTTATTGATATTTCATGTGATTATTCGACCAGTATAATATCCATGTGAATAAGTAAATGGCATTATTTCATTTTACTGTTTCCATATAATGTTGAAGTACATGTTTAAAATGCTTTTGTTTTAGTTATAAAATGCCTTAAATGTTTATGTTTGTTGATGAATGCTTACGCTGTATTGTTATCCTTACTGAGCATCTGAGCTCACTCTTTTCAATGTTTTAATATTTTCCAGGATGTGAAGAAGTATTTTATGAAGGACCTGCAGGGATTGTCATAAGAGGATATGAGTGTGGACTATGGAGACTTTGTTATTTTATTTTTTCACTTTATGATGTAATGTAAAATTTATGAATGTATCTAGTGTTTCAAAGGCTACTAAACTAATCGGACATTCGAGACTTCATCTTTTGTGATCATGCCAATGTTACACAATAACGCACTGACTCTGGGTAACTGGGGTCAGGGCGTTACAGTACTAACCATGTTGATCGTACTGACTATGCTGATTGTACAAACCATTCTGACCGTACTGACTATAATTTTCGTACTGACTCTTGAAATTTTATTGACTATGTTAGTCATACTAATTCTTATAAATCTACTCACATTGTATCGTTTCAAAAAATTACATAGTAATACTTATAGTACTCATACTTTTCTTTCATTACATTCTTGTTTTAGTTCTTAGTTTAAAACACATGTTACATATTAATCGTACTCATGTTTATCATCTTCATATATCTTTTGTTATAACAAAAACGATGTCATTGACTTAGTTATAAAATAATCAAAACGATGTCGTGTTTTCAATTTCAATATGACCGTTATAATTCTATATGTCCATGTACCTCCCAGTTTTTAAGAGAAATATGAACATTGGAGGAAATATGACCGTTGGAACTTGAGGCTTATAAATAAGAGGTCATTTGAAGCCCAGAGGACAGATGTGTGTGAGACATTGCTTATATCATGTTCTAGAGAGAGATATATTGTGACATCTCTCTTCCTTCATGCGAAAGACTTGGCATTACAAATTGTGAATGGATCGTTCTTAGTTTTTCTATTTCTATAAGTGTTTTGATTTGATTTGTGTGTCTGATTAGGTGATAATGATTGAAGGCTGCCAGGGATAGGCGGACTGTGCAACCGATCATCGTATCGAGGGCTTCCAAGTGATTTAAAGAAAAAGGTGTCGATTACCTATAAAATTGATGGATTACAGGTATAACAAGACAGACATACCGATCATCGTATCGAGGTCTTACCAAGATGGTGGTAAGAAAGTCCTCATATCCTAGGTGAAAGGATAACCCTTCTCTTTGGGTCAAAATATTTGTAATACTTTTACATTTCCACATCTGTTTGTTTTAAGAAAGGGAATTGTATTTTTTTCCTTTATTCGTTCAATTTTCATTTGTAATTGTTTCATTTACATTCATACTATTATATATTGTATCGAAATATTCTATACGCTTTATGGTATAACCCTTCACTATTGTATTACTCTAATTATTTTATTCATCTTGAATACAATTTCTTTACTTTTCTTATAGTATTACATCATATCATACCTTTATATTCAATACAATTGTGGCAGTTAGTTTTTGTTGTGAATTGTATAAGTTTAAGACCATTTTAACTAATTTTTGTGTTTAAACACAATGTTTTTAAACCTACAGTTCACCCCCTATTGTATTGTTCCATATAATATACATATACTTCTACATATTCGATCCAACAAATATGATTTCCATGTGATGCTAGAGATAATCCAGTCTAGGATTATCCCATAATAAATCACCTTAGTATCATTCCAAAATAAACCAGTTGACATAGACAATTTCCTCACTTGGATGTTTCATTATGTATCATGAAATAGATAATATATGCCATTATACAAAAGTAATTCATAGATAATTAATTGTTGAACTAGGATTTAACATTCTATAAGGCATGTATTTTATTTCCAATATCTAGAATGTCATTGAAAATTATTATGAAAATGAACAAAATCCTACTATAATTTTTATATAAAAAATTAAAATATTAATTGTTTATGAAATATAATTATATTATATAATCATTAAACAATTTTTTCTTGACATTAACACTTTATTGAATCCATAATTGAATCTAAAAATTTTCTAAACTAATATGAAATCCTTTATAGTCACAAACACATTTGGTTGTGTCCAATATAAATTTTACTCAATGTTCCCATTAAAGAATGAAATTTGGATATTCATTTTGTAATTCTATTAAATGTTGTATAATTCTATTTAAAGATTAATTATAAGGGATATTATCATATCAACTTGTGTAAATTTTCATCACAGTATATTCGATCATGTTGATTGAAACCTTTTTCAGCCATCGATACCTTATAGAAACTAAAATATCCATCCATGTATAATATCTTCTTGAATAACCATTTAAAATTAATGGTATTTACATCCTTGGGCTGATTTATAAATATCCAGACATGGTTCTAGTAAATGTAATCAATTCATAATTTATATCATATTTCCGTTTTTCAATTTTTTGTGCCACACAATGCTTCCTAGTAGGTCACATGATCATTATTATTAACTAAAAATGAGTCACCATCGTGGGTTACTATAAACAAATATAATTCGGTTTATATATCCTCTAATGTACTCTTACATGGTAAAAGTGTATATATGGAGACTTCTTCCACTTGGACCTGTGTATTTTATTATTATGCCAACTTCATTTTACCTTAATCATGGAATTTATCAAAAATAATTCTATATCTCACAATATATTTTAGTGAAGTTGTCCATATCATGTAATATGAAATTCATTGAAATACTTTTCTATTTTATGATATTCCATATAGTTAATATATACTAATTTTTGTTCAGTATTTGTAAAGATGAACCATGTGAATTGAGGTATAAGTTAGTTTCGTACTGAGTCATTAAAATATTTTACACATCCCTATACATGTATATATGAAATCAAAGGTTTCATTACACTCCATAATTGTTATGGAATTTCATATACCACTTTTTTTGGAACCATGTTTAATATTTATGTTTTTTCTGTAGCATGTATACCCAAATGGATAATGGAAGGACCCCCAGACCCATAATTGATATCACTATATCCAATAAGGTGAAGTTACGCCATTAGTTTAAACCATTATATTGTGATGTATAAGGAGTGAGTTTGGATAGAATACCAATATATTATAAATAATAAATGATGAGTTGAATATGTTTTTATCCACCATGGTATGAGAAAAGCTTCATAATCTTATTAAAAATTTGTTACTCAACATACTTATTATATTATTTGAATCTATTAAAGGAACATGAATTATACCACATTATCTATAAATATCAATTTATATGAAAATAAAAAATTATTATTTATAAATCAAGAGTACCCACCCCTTGATTTTACTATTAATAGGTTTCATACATAGTTACAAGATAAATCAATAAGATCATTGTCCCAATCCCATTTTCTATATAATGCATTTTTTGTAATTTTTACTTGTAATTATGTTTCACCTAACCAATGTAGGTTTTATTGAAAAAAATCAATATATTAATATATTTATAATTTTGTCAATATTTTTTTGTTTACATGACCTTGAAAATGATATTCTATTTGGGTGTGTTATGAGTCATGTGAACTAGTTTTTTTATCGATTTACAATACATGGTTCATGTAATCTAATACATAACAATCAGTATTAATAAATTCTAAACTATAACATATTCATTATTTTTAAAATTAAGAATATTTTTTCACACATTATAAATTTAATCCATATGTACAATGTTTTCAAAAAGATATAAAGTGTTCGGTGAATGAAGGTACATAATAACAATAATTTAAAACCATGATCATTCTGCCGAGAAATGTGATGTGGTAGTCCCCAATATCCATAGCCACAAGTCTGGATCTATTGGTTTCTCACAAATTTACCACCTCTTGGGGAATACCTATACATATAATCTATTATTTTATACGAATACATATTTTAGAACCACATTTTGTTTAAAAATTTAAAATTTTAGAAATATATAGATTTCACAATTAAAAAATGCACCTAGATCTTCAATGGACTTCTTTTCCTGGGTGATGTTTTCAATTTTGTGGACATTATATTCACTTAAAAATAGATATCTTCATGTTCCATTTCTTTTACCATGATCCTTATCAAATTGGTAGGGTACTGTGAAGTGGATTTACACATACCTATATTCTCCCAAAACATCCTTTTATTAACCATAATGGTAGATGAATTTTCCTACATCATACCATTTTATGTATATATAATTATAGTAATAATATTTTGTAGAGGATTCAAAATTATTCATGTGGAAATTTCCAATAAAAATTAGAGAAAATACGAGGATGTGATGGAAGATTGAGATAACTTTTTAGTTATACATATAGATTAAATCCATGATCATATATGTTATAAATGTATCCAATGAGTTTTAATATGTGATCCCCGGATAGAATAACTTCTTCAAGTATACTATGAATGATTCCCTTTGATATCTCAAGTTGTTCATGTCATGATCTCTACTATGAAAATCCACTAATACACTGGAGAATTATATTTGAATCTATGTCTTTTTGGGACTTCATGAGTTCATTAAAAAATTACAAAATCATAAATCATATAACATCAACTACATGACTTAGGTGATTACAATATATAGTTAAATCATAATCACTCACCTCATTAGTAGGAAAATCAGGTAGATGGTATATTATCATGCTATACCTCTATTCATGATGCAAAACTACCTGTAGCTTTATAAACCACACCAAGTAGTTACTTCCAAATAAAATATGGTTTATTTATTAAATTTATTATCGAGATAATGTGGTAGATGAGATTATCAATATTCTACAATATAAAATATTATATTATTAGTACCTCAATTGATTCAAATTTATTTGAGAAATAATAATATTTTTTTAAGTCTCCCATTATTTCTTCAATCCCCAAAAACCTCACCAATAGTTTCAGAATGTAGTGTTTCTCATACATTACAGAGTAAGGGATACAATTTCCCCTACTCCTAAACCAAGTGAGGGATCATTCAATTACACAAAGGTAATAACATAGGAAGGTCTCTTCTATCACTGGACTTGTATCTAGTTTTTATATTGAGTGGACTCTCGAATCTAGAAACCCTTGGTATGATTTACTCAATACGTGCCTCTATGATAAATAATGTCTAGATACGGATAAGTCTCATTATGTAAATTGGTTATGTCATCCCAAAACATTCATAAGAACTCATTGATAAAATAATTATTCCTAATATGGTTAGACAAGAACATAGTTCTAAAGCTTCATTACTAATCATGTAATGGAATCCATTGTATAAATTTTTATTTAGTAGTGGGATATTATTTATTATGGGTAATTTTTTACTATTTTATCATTTAAAATTATTATAAATAAAATTTTAATTTTACTTTATGTATTAACCATTTAATATTATAACAAATACATAGAAACAAATTATTTTAATATCGCCATTCTATATTAGTCCATTTATTTATGAGATTTTGGTATTTCTTCGACTCAATAATTGATTAAAAAGACATAAATAAAACAAATAAAATAAATATATAACATAATAATGGGATATATTGAATTATTGATTTATTTAGAGGAAAATAAAACATATTATGACCATAGGGAATACCACCAAGTGCTGGTCAGGGAACAGGTTTTAGCATTCCACCTATGTACCATTGGTTGTGGGGAATTAAATAAAAAACCATACACATACATGTTCATCATAATAAAAAAGTGGGGAAAACAGAATAATATATATTTAACATAACAATTAATAAATGAAAAAACATGAAATATATTTAAATTGAATAACATCGGCACATATATAGGTATATTAAATTACCATAATCTGTCATACACATGCAATGCCTATACATTTAAAACAATTATCAAGCATTCACCTCAATTCAATATTTTAATAGATTAAATGTGGTCGAATTAATTTAATTAACGGTTTAATTAATTAATTCATTCATTTTACAATATTCCATAAAAACATGATTAAATTGTAATCCAATATCATTTTAAATAAAATATATAATTAAATTTTAGAAAAAATAAATAATATTTATACACAACGTGTACATGGAAGAAACATAATGAGTATATATTTGAACAATTCAATTTGGTTTTTTTGATGAAAATGCACTTAAAACATATTATGTACATGGAATGTTTTGAAATTTCATAAATATTTCAATAGAATTAATAACAGTTGGATCTCATGATTATTACATTGCCTATAGAATTTAATGCATAATGTCATTAGTATACAATTACCACACATGAATATTTATTTTAAATAATAATTGAAATTAAATAGTTGTTTAATATTACATTAAATCCATTGACATTAGTGTATTTTAAAATTAATGAAACACATAACATATTGATAGAAGTTTTAATAGATTAATTATTTTCATTAAATATTTCTTCATCATTAGTAATACTATATTATGTGTTTACGAAGGCCACCCGACACATTCTTTTTTTCGAATATCTATTATAAATCTCATGGATCTCAATGTATAATTATTATCGACATTTATGTGGTATGCTGAGTATAGAATGTATATAGAATGTTTATTTCATGTTAAACAATTATCATCCAATATATGTATAGTATTAAATACAGACAATGTATTAATACAACACATCTTGAACTCCTGTTGTTACCTTGAAATCACATGAATTACAAAGAATATTGTATTTCTGTATGAAATGTAGTCTATAAATTTTATGTTCATCCCATGATGGATAAAACAATATTTATATAAGGCATGTTACATTTATTCATTAAATGATGATCCAAAGTCCACTAGGATGTGATGGAGAAATGAACAACGATAAAAGACATATGACCAAAGAGAATATGTCATGTTACCCTGTAATATTTTTCTAGTATTCCTGGAACATCTCGATGGATACTTTGATTGTGTAATACAAAAATTATTAACAAATATGGGTTATATGATCATGAAAAAAAGATGGGGAATAATATTTTTTGATAATAAATCATGAAAAAATTAAAACTATTAATTAAATTTATATTTTAAATGTTCAATGATCAATAATAAAATATATAATCATAAATTTGAATATTACTACTGTGATACCACAGGATGGTTCAATTCTTGATCTTAAAATATTAATGGTCAGATTAATATGACCATTTTTATATTTCAATAGATTTAAATTTCATGCATTTGTAAATAGTTAGAATGAAATTTAACAACAGACTCCCAGAACAAGTAGAATATCTTTTTATGATATATTTATAATTAATATATATAGATCAAAAGAAATAATATCTAGATCTCAAGAAGTCAAATCAATGAATCCATGCATATTTTAAATCTTTTTTAGATCAATTTTCCTTGATCTTTATGTATCTATGGGTTGAATCCCTCTAGTGGGGAACCAAACATGCTCTATTGGTCTCTAAAAAATGCTAATGGATTAGTGATTTCAAGAAAAATATATTAATCATTCTACAGTGTTTTTCGTGATTATTGAGAAAATTACATAGGACTATAAGAGACATCCTTTTAATCAATTTATTTTCATGAAGTTTATGGAAGTATAATAACTAAATAATTGGTTATTTTTCAAAGATTGTTGTAGGTTTCATTTTTAGTGACACTCATCATCAATCAAACTATAAGCATTAGACATAATAGTCCTTTTAAAGATATACAATTTTTTATAAAATACTATGTAACTGAAAAGGGGGCCCAAAAAAATATTTTAAGCCATATGTGGACACATGTTTTGAAATAATAAAAATAATATAATATTCTCATGTGGGGAATGAACTGTTGTATTGATAAATATTATTTTACCTTCTATGAAATTAATATTTATCACTGAAAATGATCTTGGTATGATTTTTTTCTATAATATTTATGAAATAAATGAATAAATATATATTCATTCATCAAAGGAGTAAATTTTTTTCATTCATGAAAATAATGATATCCTTATGAATAAATATTTACTTAATTAATATGATTTTTAAATGCTAAATAAAAATATGATTTATTCATGAGAATGATATTTGTTCCAAATATTAATTTAAAATGGTGTTTTGTTGAGTTTTATAGAAGCGCATTCTGTCTGACCCATTTGGATTATTTCACATTAAAATTATGAACGCATAACTAATGTATATTATTATTCTATAGAAATGTTTCAATACAACTGAGAGAAATATATTTAATTTTCAACATCGAAAAACTCTTTCTAGTGAACACTACGTAATATTGTCCCTTTTTCAGAATATATCATCCAAAAGGGTTAAAATTCATGTCAATAGCATATATTCTTGATTCATATTTCATTGATAATAGGAAAAAATACATCGTAGTACCATTGAAATGAAATTTAATGTTATGGTTCAATTTCACTCAATTTGATGATTTATCAACTTAAAATAATAAGGAGGTGATAAATACTTCCCGGACTTATTCATTAACACCGTGCCATTTGAGACGCAACCAATGCTCCCTACTTCCCTCAAATATATATCATCATGGTTTTGGATAATAAATCTATTTGTTTGTGTCATGACGTTCTTTAATAATAATAATAATATATTCTAAGGACTATGAAACACACATGAAAATATGTATACCATATAACACATAATAAATACAAATACCAAATTGTGTGTATGTTGATATAAACTCCTTTCATGAAGTAACCATGCTCCACCATTGTGAGAGGAAGTCTCATTTGATTATTTGTACTCACACCTAATAGTAAAAATACTATTTCCCTAGTCATATAATGTTACATAATCGTAGAACAATAATTAATAATTTCATCATCGAGTCTCAATGGTTATCCTCATAGTAGGGTACTAGTATTACAATTTTAATGAAACATATACTATATGAAATAATTACATTATAGTAATGTAAAAAATGAATATTAAGTATTAATATGTATTAATTAATATTCATATCATTGAATATACATGTTATTCAATGTGAAAACTATTTGTTCTGGAACCGAAAATCATATATTTTCATCCTCATATGTATGTGTATGGTCCTATAGATGATGAACCTATTGATGGATAGAAATTAATTTCTATCATGGAAAAATTATGTTTTTACATTGTTGCATATGTTGGGGTGTATGACCGTATATATAAAATTCTTTCAAATATAATTGTTGAAATTTTAATGGGAAATCAATCATTTATTTTTAAATCCTTTCAGGTTATGATGGTGATGGTATTTATGTCTATGATGATATTTTTATCTAGGAGGGGGTGGGAATATTAATATTTAAAAAATTGTTTATTAATTATAAGACTCTATATGGTTTTATATATGTAGTAGATATTTTATTCAGGGTTTTTTAAATCCTGATAAGTCAATAATATCTTCAATTTAGATTTCACAAGTTTCCCTTATAAAAATATTCTTTAATTCATTCCATTTTTATAGAAACACTCAGGTTTTAAGGGTATTTGGGAGAATATCATGTAGATTCGTGAGTGGGATACATCAAAGCCAATCATTTCGGGATCCACTACCCTGATGAGGGATTTAGTTTGTGTTGATCATCTATTAACATTCGGAACCATTATAAATTCTTATGATTATTGTGTTTTGGGATTCTTTCATGTAAAAATGACTCCAAAATTGTTTCTTTTATTATGGATGACTTTGATATTTAGAAAAGAGACATGATACCATGATTTTAAAAAACAATTTCTGAATTATTTAATAAGTGAAATGGATTTTTGCTAATGGTATAAGGATTTTTTCATTAATGAATTGGATAAACAAATGGACACATAGTTATTAGTAATATAATAATATTATTTATTTTAAAATAAAAATATGAGTGTTCATGTGGTCTTCCAAGGTCCCCTTAACCCCCAGTACTATTCAATTATAGAAATAGTTTGAATTATTATAATGATATCTATTATTAGAATCATTGGATTTAGGGGATATAGATTCAGATAATGAGGATTATATGTTTAATATTTTGATGAATGAAATAATATATATATATAGGTGTTCTGTCATGCTCAGTTAGAGAATGTAGTTATATAATATTTGGAACATTATTTTCCTATAGGGTATAATGATATAATCCCCTTTCATTCTTCCTTTTTTCATAACATCTCATCACTAGAAAGGTGAAAAAAAATATTTTTTATAATGTTATTTCAATCCCACAATAAAATTATTCATGTTCATTAAGAAGGAGATACCCACAGTTTATTTTGCAAGGTAACATTTCTGAATCCTTATAGAGCTGTTAATGATGATCTGGAATTTAATTTTTTACCAAAAATTGTTTAGTGAATGAAACACTGAGTGTTGATATTTTTTTACATTTATAAAATGATGAATTTTATAAGTAAATAAGAAAATGTATGATGGATCAAAGTCGATGATATGTGATCTAAAAATGCTCTGTAAATTTATATGACTTGATATATCATATAGAAAAGGTGCAGGCTAGTATGAGATATTCTCACATCGTGAAACAAGGATTAATTTTGTATGACTATTTTGGGTAATGAGATCCCACAATAATTTATATATTTCATCATTTTAAGTCAATATATAACACTAATATTGTTTATCTATACTAAAAATATTGACTTGTTAGGGAATATGGTCTGCTGGAATGAAGTTGAAATTTCAAAATGCTTTTCCTATCATGAGTAGCAGATATGCTAGAGGCTTATATTGGCCCTGGAAATTTGATTCTCAGGTCAATATTTTGAGTTAGTCCTAAAATAATATTCCAATAACTATTTCACTATAAGGATGTCCCACATGGGATATCATTATATCTATTTTTGTTCTAGTCCTAGTGAATGATTAAAAAGACATGTGATCAATTAAAAAAAATCTCTACATTATCATAGGGAATCTTTTTTTAGGATACATTAATGAAATTCATATGTATAGGAATAATATGAGGCAGGTTATAAAAATTATGAGGTTATATAGTTTTTTCAAGATATCCTTGACATAAATGAGCTACGATTCTATAGCCATTTTGGCAATCCATTTTAAGAGATCATGGTAGATCTTCTAAGGTGTTGGTTTCTGAGTGGGTGGACAAAGTTTTTAGTTCAATTGATTGGAAATATTTTGTTCCTATGTAATTTCATACTTACCCCATGTTTCATCAGAACACAGCCCAATATTTATAAAATTATATTTATATTATAAAAAGTTGAATTTTTGTTGGAATTTACATTGAATGCGTGTATGGCATAAACATAATAGATTGGACCATTCTATCATAAAATTGAAAAATTACAGAAAAAAGGTAGTTTGAGAAAATATATCCAAATCAAGAAGTGGGACAATTTGGGATTCCAAATGAAGGGTGCATGTTTTCTAAGATAGAGCATTCTATATGATATTTCTAGAGAAGCCACTATCTGATTCAATGCCTTTTTCATAATTTTGATAAAATGATTATTTTTGAGAAAATCATTATTTAATAAACATTTGCATTAGGAGTTGATCAGAAAATGATATATTCATATGATTTTTAATTTGGTTGTGTTCTCAAATATTTCCCACCCATCTATATTTTCTAAAATAATAATTTTTTTTATATCTATATATAAATCTTTATAAAAAAACAAAATACATATATTCAATTATTCCATTTTTTGGTATTACATTTTGAAACGTATTTTTCAAATATTATGTATAATCTAACCCAACCAATCCATATATGTGGGTGTAGTATTCGACATCATTTCCATGTTTTTAATGTGGTATTCAGACACCACATTTACAAATTTTAATGAATATCATATTATTTCTAAAAATCTTATTAATGGTAATAAATTATTAATAAAAAATTATTTTATTAAAAATAGATATTATTTGATACTGTAATAATTTTTTACTGAGAAAGACATAGAAATTATTAAAAATAATATATTTATTTCCCTTAAAATTATATTACTAGGAATGATGTAAACATGGATAAAACCATAGGCCCAATTTTTTGCAATAATATTGACATACAGTGGAGGGATGAAAATGAACAATGAAAATGTGCCACACAAAATTACAAAAAGAACAACATTAGAACCTACTCATATCCTTTAATGTGTATGCCACATTTTACACAAGAGTGACCCCATCCATTCCGGTTTATACCTTTCCTCAATTGTTTTTAAGACATCCATGCATCATCCTAATAATCCACATATAGTGAGTCATCCTCCTCACTATTTGAATCCAAATCATGATCTCAATGTGCAGCATATTGTGACAATAGATATTGATGAACTAGAGTATCTGTAATGTTGGATTATTCAACATTGGGAACACCCTTAGATTTATCCCTAGGTATAACTAGAGTAATAGAAATGATGCCACTTAGGTGAACCCCATCAGTTCCCACCTGATGATTCTCCATTGTACCCTATAGGTTCAAATAACAAGAAACATAATTTTCAATTTCATTATGCGAGAAACATTAATTTTGGATACATTTTTGTATTGTATGGATTTCATCTCAATCCTCTTATGATATATTAAAAATAATTCAGAATATTTAATGCAGTAAAAAATTCAATGCAATTTTTTATCTTATTACCCAGGATATTTGAGCAGTGTTCATCATGTTTTACTTCATATAACTCTGTTGTTTAAGCCAGAATTAACTAAGTCGAAACATTGTGAGACTCATATTCCTTATATTTTGTTTCTCTTCTAATAGGGTTCATTGTAATAGGTTCATCAGCAAGGGACATCCCACCACCAATAATAAATTTATCAATTCCCACAATATCTAAGCTATACCCTATAGATTTCACCCCACTACAATGATCCACTGAAGCAGTGAGGGTAGCGGAAGAAACCACCATGAAGGTATTACCCGAAGAATATTTTGGGGTAACTTGCATTCCACAAGCATGACAGATTAAGACTATTGTTTTAGGATGCATTATCTGATAGTAGACATTTTGATATTCCTCTATATTGGAGCCTATTACTCTTATAGGAGAGTTCATTTTAACTTTTTCTATAGTAAGGGACACCCCACCACCAATAACCAGTTTATTAAATTTATAATATAATTAATGAAGTAGATAAAAACTACATTATTTAATATTTATATTATAATAAGAAATATGAAATTGATAATAAATATAAATATAATGTTATTAAAAATGTGATAGTCGATAATAAATATGTGGAAATATTATTAAAATTTTAAAAGTGAATTTTGTAATTAATTATAGTAATGTAATGTAAATTAATTTTTCTTCATTATATATATAAATATTATTCTTATTCTTATTAATAACGGTTACATACACATGTAGACACAAATAAAAAAATGTCATACGAGAACTTTGCCATTGATAGTTATTCCTGGAACATAATGTCGTGCCAATAAGTTGTTAATGATACTAAATTCATTATAATAATATCAAAAAAAATATTAATAATGTTATACTAATGAGGTCATGAAAATTATATTTTGTAAAATTCATGAGAATAATAATAATATTGTCATTATTTTTGAATATTTATACTTAATTATTTATTAGAAAATTTGAATATAATGATTTAATTCTTAAGAATTGTTTTTTATTATAATAACATAAATAATTATTAAATTTATAATAATATAATTAAGAAAAAGAGTAATATTAATTATTATTAATATGTATAAAATGCTTATTTTTTTAATTAATGAAATATAATTTTATTATTAAATAAATTACTATAAATATTAATACTTAATATATTCTATTTATTACTTTTATGAAATTAAGTTAAATTTTTATATTTGAGGATTTATGTTCATGTCGTAAATTTCATATAGAGTCTAATTTTAATTTATGTTTTCATTGATTTTAATGTTACTTACTTCTTTTAATGTAAAAATCTGATTTTTTAAAAAAACATTAATTTGTATCATATATATGATTATCTATTTTTAAATTTGATGTTTATATTTTTCGTTGTTAATATTTTTTATTTAATTATTCTATATATTCTATTTAATTTTGACTTTATGGATTTTTTTTCGTTACATCAATGTCCTCAACATGAATCATAAGAAAAATTATTATATTTCACTTAATATATTTGGAAGCATGTAAAATATAACGTATATGTACAATATAAATAAAAATTTAAACATGGATTAAATATAAACAATATAGGTGAACATAAGACATTAATTCGGGAAAATATTTAAAAATAATAATTTACATGATAATAACATTATTAATTAATATCATAACAATTACACATAAAAACTTTATACGCATAAAATATAGTATAAATAAATATAAATGATATTTAATTAATTTTTTGTCGAATTAAAATTTTAATCAAAATAAAAGGAATTTGAAAAGAATATTAAATAAAAAAATTATTTTACAAAAAAAATAGAATATAAGAAAAATTTCTATGTAAATAAATATTTTGTGAAAGAAAAATATGTTTTCTATTGAAATTACTTTTCAATAATTTTTTGGTGAAATTAATCTTTTTACAATTATTTATTATATGTTTTTATATGGTTTGAAATTTTATTTATATTTAATTTATAAAATATAATTTCTAGACTTTCAAGGTCACTTACATGAAACTATAATTCATTTTATATAGGTTCCATTGGATGTATAAAAAATATAAAATATTCATAAAATCATATTGAATACAAAATAATGGATTAATCATATAAAAATTAATTGAAAATATAAATAATTTCATAAATATAATAAACAATATTTTATTAACTTTATTAGAAATTAATTAATTAGAATCATAAAATTTAAACATTATAAAATTTATGCACATAAAATATAGTATAAATAATATCACGATGAAATTTAAAAAATCAAATTGAAAAATAAAAACTAATGTATAGAAAATGAAATTTCAAAAAAAAAATTATTAAAATGTAAATTTACAAAAAAAAATTTATAAACTATATATGTAATTAAATCATTATGTTTGGAAACAATAATATCTATTTTGATTAAAAATATTTTTCATCATTTTATTTACAAATTTATTTTTTTGCAATTATTTTAAAAAATTTCTTCTATGATATAATTTTTTTATTATATTTATATTTTATAATTTATATGCTTTTAATTTCACATACATGAAATATTATTACATTTCATTTTGGTGTCTTTGTAACCCTTTAAAATATAACATATAATTATAATAAAAATGAACCTTAATACATGGAAAAAAAATATAAAAATTATTTGAAAATAAAAATAATTTCATAAATATAATAATGAAAAAAAATTTTTCCCTACAATTTTTTGATTAAAATATATTATTTTCATTTCATAAATCATTATAATTGTTCATAAATATAATAACCAAATAAATTAGTTACACGGTACAAAACATTATTTCTTAACAATAATTATTATTGAATTATTTATTAATTATTACAAATTATTTTGAAATATCAAGTTATTTATAAAATTAAATTTATTTTTTATTTAATATTATAATTTACATATTATTTTTAGTCACATGCCCCAATTTTTTGTAATAATTAAAATTTAATATAAATAATTATTTTTCAATTTATAATTACATTATTAAAAACATTTTCTTCAAAAGTAATATTATTTATAGTTTTAAGGACATTAATGACATTATTTGTAATCTTTAATTTGAAATTATTGATTACTATTAATAAAAATATCAAATAGAAACTATTTTTTGAAAACCTTCTTTGATTAATAATAACTACCAGTGATATGTTATTATCAATATTATATTATTCATTAAATGGTAGAAATGATGTCTCTGAATGCCACATTCAAAACCTATAATATATATCAATTGTTGCACCCTTATAGAATGGGAGATTATGTGGGAGTTTAAATATTATTTTATTAATACATTTCTTAAAAGTACATCAAATATAAAAATGATAAAATAGTTTTTTTTATTTTGTTCATATATATATGTGTGTGTATACAAAGGAAAGAGTAGTTGGAGATATAACCATCTTTATTATACTTCTGAAGAATGAATAGTTTTGGAAAATGCCTTCTTCAAAAGTATATAAGGGATGTTATTTTTATGAACAATCCCTTCTATATAATATTTATAAATAAGTGACACTCAATTATTTCCCACCCTTTAACACAATGTCCCCACACCAAAATCATTGGAATGAGAAATTGATTCGCAATCTACTTATTTTTTAAATTTTAGTTTTCAAAATTTTATAATGAAAAAAAATCTAATTGGATGTTAAGAGGTAATCAGCTTTACATTGGTTTTTAGACACAATAACGAAGTTATAGAAATGTTTTGGTCCTTGAATGAAGGATTAAGTTTGTTAAAACATTGTCCAGGAAATATTTTACACTTCCATGTACTTACTATGATTTTAATAGAATCTGTATTTTTGAAAAAAAAAATTAATTATAACATTATTGATAAGAATGGATATTTGATTAAGATTTCTAGAGTAGCTGATATCAACATTAGAGGTCAAAACACTAAGTACTTTAATTGGTGTGAATATTTGAGAAGAAGGATGAAATTTACTTCTAGGCAATAAAATCTAGATTTAATTGTTACCTCAAATGGGAATGTCATTTATGATTGTATTCTTAACATCGAAATTAATGTATACCACTATAAAAGAATGATGATTCCCACTTATATTTTTATATTTGTCCCTAATTTTTTCATTAATAGTTCAATGATAGAGAATTCAGATATTTGGCTTATTTCCAACTTGAATTTTTTATCAAAAGATCATCCCTATTTTACCTGATATAAATGTCAAGAACATTGATAATATCCATGAAGAATATTGAAATACGATTTTCCCAGAACCAATATTGAGGATATTTTAAAAAAATTATATAAAATTTTATACTTAAATATGAATGGATACCTCAACAATGTGGTCATTATTATTTTATGGATTATATCAATCTAACATGGTGAAAAAATAATTATTACATATTATAAACAGAATATATAATCCCTTTAATGGTGATCTATACATGATTAATCATTCATTTAACAACACTGATGAAGTGTTGGGAGCTATTACAACTGATAAATCAACCACTGTTTTTTCATTGATCGCTTCACAATCATTAATGAAAAAAATTTCTATTTTTTATTAATAGGATAAGTGGAAGGAGATCACAATAAGAAATTATTGTGAAAAAATATTAACCTCTTCATAAATGAGATAAAAGTTTATTAATAGACATATAGCTAAGGTTTTATATTTAATTTATTGAACTTAGGACCTTAAAAAAATATAATCCCAAAAGAAACCCCATTATATGTAAAAAAATAATGCATTTATTTTATGACATATTTCTTATTACACCACATGATGATATATAATAATCAAACAATCCTGTACAGAAATATTTATCACTAGATAAAATCATGTCTCCTTACCCTCATTTTTTTTTGAAATATTGATTAAATTTTTAAATAAATAATATAAATTCAATAAATAAATATGTAGATATTAAAAATAATGGAAATAAATATTTATATAATTAACATAACTAAAATAAATTTTATCTCAACAAATAAATAATTATTTATTATCATTAAAATAATATGTGATAAATAAATATTATATATTTTCATAATTAAATAATTACCTCATAGATACTTTTTTTAAAATATGTCTGATCAATTTTTAAATCATGTATAAATATTAATTCACATTCAAAGAAAATATTTATTCCACTTTTAAATATAAATGTTATTTAATATAGACTAAAGGAAACAATTTGTGTGTGACCTTCTAGGACTCTTCCTTGGTGGCATTGGGTAGGGTTACATGATGTCAAAGATTGAATTCTAGAAATGCATCTGTGAACCCATTGAGGACGATCACCTGTGAGAATGAAAAAATCTCCTATGAATGCTTATTCCGTAATATAATAAAATTTTCAAGATATCACATTATGAAAGATACACACATGTGTCATCAACATATTAGATTGATAAATGATTTCTTAACTATATAGAATGAACTACTGTATACATAATTTGTATGGAATTTAATGTTATGGATCCATTTCAATTAATGGGATGTGATATTAACATTTGTAATGAGGTAAAGGACAAATCCCCTTTCGAATTATTAATTAATGAAATTTCATTCATGATGCCCCAAACATTCCCAACATCATTTTTAAAATATGTTTTCATGGTTTATGAAAACCCATATAAGGGCGGGAGAAATGAAATGAATTAAAAATAATTATTTTTTTAAGGATCAGTACACCCGATTGGTGATACAAATATTTTATGATTCACAGACTGGGTGATTTCCTATTGGGTAATATGTTCTCATAACCTTCCATCAATGATATTATTGATTGGAGAAATGATGTGATGATGTCTCATTGATTTATGAGAGTTCAAAACTAAAAGATATCACAATATGTGTCCCGTCATAAATTGTAATATGATCATAGGAAAATATTTAATAATATTATAATATCATTTCAGGGCCCCCGTCATAGTGTGGAACTGTTATGAAAATTATCAATTCGGTAGATACTCTATGAAATTTTAACATTAAATTCAGGTATAACAATAAACATTTTTTAATAATATATTTCCAATATATTATCTTCTAATAATATATATATGAAATCTAATGTACCCTTTATTTTTTATAGGTCACCAACACCATTAAACTCCCATTTTGACCCACACGTATTTCCAATGAGTATTTTTTTTATTAGATATTAGATGATGATCATGATTCTTATGAAAGTGTTTCACCATGATATCCTCAAATACATTTATATCCCAACTATTTCACCTCTCTAGGCAAAATACAACATGATATTACATTTCGAGGGTACGAGATTCATTTCCTAGTGTGACCATGCTCTATGTCAAGAGAAACAACATTAAAATTATAATAATAGAGTGTGATATGATCTTTACAATTATGAACCATGTAAATATCGTGGATTAATTAATAAATAAAAAAGAAACATATAGTTTCTATAGAACTTCAATGTACTAGGATTCCACTATAGAATCAGAAACCATATATTTCATTATCCTATTTGAGATAAAAAAATTAGCGTTAAAGTGAATATGTATCTAAACTATGACTTCATATCATTTTGACTAATTTGTAAATTATAATATACATATTCCTTGAAGAATATATCATTATATCTTCCATAAAACTATATCATATACTTAATTTTCCTCAGATAGTTAATTCTTACATGATTCCCTCTAAGGGTGGTCACCTAAGTCATCTTGATATATTCCCATCATGCATAAGGTGTTGGAAACATCTAGTATTTTATATAACAGATCAATAATTATAGACATTATCACTAAAAAATATATAATAATTTTTGTCCCAGGTCATTATACTTGTGTATAAGGATACATTTACCTATAAAGATGAATACCATGTGACATTAGAAATAATCCATTCTTGGAATATTCAAAACTAAATTAATCATTATATTATCAATGTGCATACATTTTCAATGTGTAAAAAAAATATTAGATCTATCACAAAGGAACATGATACCAAGAATATATGCATAGTTTCATGTTTCCTTTATATAGAATAATCTATTTATCCAAGAAATAATTAACTATATTACTGGTATTATTTCTCAATATGTTGAATCTCATATCTATACACAATTTAAAAAACCATCACACTCTAACCAAACTGCATAGAGACACATGGATCATATCTATTATTTATGAATGCAAATTAATGTATAGATTCATCATGTAGAATATTCCATGATTTGGATGCATAATTTAAATTAAAATTGATATCTCTAACTTTTATTACTTGGTATTATCCCTGTTTTCATAACCCCATATTTGTGTGTCCAATTGACATCATCTTAATGGATCATAATATGGAAATATGTTTTTACTTTTTTCTTTTAAATATTAAAGTCATATAATTCCTATATTGAATGCAGAATTATGTTAGATTTAATCATAAAAATATACAAAAGGGTTTCATTATATTTAATTCATTGATTTTTTTGAACCCATTTGCAACCATTTTTTCATTATAGCTGATGAATTTACTATATCTATATGGTTTATTATTAATAAAATTTAAATGTAATCTTATATACATCCAATATCTGATATAAAAAATAAATACTGGTTTTTTGTATAAGGAATATTATTTAGAATTCATGGATTCTTAACATTTTGTAGGTTTTGTGCATCTTATTGCTTCCTTATAGGTTACCATATCATTATTATCAACTAAAATGTGTAACCAACAATGGTGACTAGAAAACGATGTTGTTCAGATTTTATAACCTCCATTATACTCTATCAGATAACTAGTGTCTCTAGAACGTCTTAATACATAGGTCTTGGGGGAATATGTTCCAATGATAATAATTTGGTATCTTTATCCATAAATTCATCAAAGTCTATATTAATCCCACTATCTCATATAGATACATGACCCCGTTAAATATATATAGGATGTATTTAAAAAAATAAAGGATCATATAGGTGATATCCATTAGGATTCTTTATGATACAATATAATGATACATTTAGTGACACATGGTATAATTGTTTTTCAAAAATAAGGTTAATAAATGAATTTTAACACCATGAACTTGTGATAACATGAGTTTCATTAGATACCAAATATCACATTAAATATAATAATCTATTATATATTGAACTCAATTTAATATGTATGGTGACTTATTAATTGTGTACCCTAAAAATGGTAATTGAAGACTTTCATAGATCACCATTGATCGGACCGTGCCTAAAAAGATATGTTTCCTCCTTTCACATAAACGGTTCCACTATGGTATGTATGGAGGAGTTAGTTGGTGAGGATCACAAAATCCTATAAATAATCATTGATGTTTTTATTATGTGATTAACCTCCACAGTCTCAGTGATTTTTCTTAATATTCTTACAAAATAGGTACTCAAAATAATTCATATATTACATTGAATCTGACAAAGGAATAAGGCTTATACCTCATAAATTAGACATATAACAACCTAATAATTTCATTATTAAAATTAATTATGAATTATTAGTCAATATTATATTGAATTAGATGTTTTTCATGTGCTTTTTTATAAACCAACTCATGAATATCTGTGGCCCTTTAACCATTTCCATGAATCAAGGATTTGGTAATTTTCCATGTAACATGAATGAAATATACCAAGTGGTTTCATTTTAAATGAATCCAAATATTAATCTTAGTGGAATCTTGTGAAAATAATTATATATATATATATACTTGATAGTGGTGAAAACGGTTGATGTTTTATGAGTAATGTGAACTATTTTTTATAGAATTTAATTACCCACATGCATCATATAGTAAATATAGTCTTTTATTAAAATACACCATGACATAAAAAAGGATTTTATTTAAAAAATAACTAAATATTACAAAATATTAAAATATAACCATATATATCAATTTTGGACATAGAAATTGTGTTCCTTGTAACAGAAGACACATAATAAGAAATTTATAAATATATATCATTCCAATCATAAATAACTATTGGTTTTCTCTAATAACCTTTGTAGCAAGTTTATCTCTTTTTGTTTCTCATATGTCTACTTCACCATGAAAACTAAATTTTAATCAAATTGCTTCTTATGATTGAATAAATTATGAGCTCCATAAGTTTTATCTAATATCCATGTTTTTGAAATCGATAAATTGAACTCCAGAGTAGATGCACCTGAAGCTTCCCCTTTATTCTTTTTCTCGGTATAATTTTTCATGCATGGGCCCTCCCTTTCACATGAAAAAAAAACTTATTGTTCCCTTGAATTACCCTTGATCCTTATTTTATTGAATGTCCATTGTGAATATTAATTTTACTAGGAATATGATATTTATATCTTCATTGTGTCATTCCATTCATTCACATAAGAACAAAATATATATTGCACTTAATATCCTTTTTATCTTGGTGAATCTGAGTAATAAGATATTGGAGATTGTTATTTATGTTATTCATATAAAAATTAATAAAAAATAGTTAATCAATGATGTAGTGATGAACTAATGATATCTGTTAATAATATTTCAGAAATATTAAACAAAAAAACATCTAGACACTCAGTATAGATAGTGAGATTTACTATCTGAATCCCAACCGGTGCACCTTATTTATGTTTTATAGTATATTACTCATTTTATATATCAAAAAATTCATGTCTGGCAATTTCATGATAAATATCATGATTATTCTAGAGCATTATCTAGGAATAGATTTTTTGTTTTTGTTAATGAGATAGATACACAAGGATGATATCATTAAATAGTGACATATATTACATAATTCTACATTTTTATAAACAATATACTTATAATCGTTCACCAACTTGTAAATAAGATCAATGATTGAGGTTACTAAAATATAAAACATTAGTTCATGGGGAAATAGAACCCATCAGTATCGAGAATTTTCTCTGAAATTATTTCATATTAGGTTATGATTTTTCTAAAGAAATAATCATAATAAAAATATGGATGAAGATATTTTAATTTTATAAAAATAATATGTGATAATATTATTAGTAAATGACCTAATTATAATTTATGTGAGGCATAATAATTTTTATTTTAGTATTTATCGCATTATTTAATCAAGAATCAATGACCCTCACCATTGAACTCAGAATGTCCCATCACATCAAACATTCGAGCATAAATGAATCATATTTATCCCATTAAGATCATGACCATGGCCATGAAAACCATATTTTTATGTTTATTTTATCCATATTTCCATATGTATGTTAGTAGTTCATTCTTCCATTTATTGGAATCTCCAATAACGAAATCACGACTCAAATATATTCAAGTCATTCCTCTAAATTTTTATTGAATAGAATATTTCCATTAAATTCAATACATGTAAGGACTATTCATCCCATTATCTTATTTATTACACATTAATAAATTAATATTCTCTATAATTCAGACGAAACCAACAAATGAACATTTTTTGTGTTAATGTAGATACTAAACGTCTTAGTGAATTAATATTAAATTAGTGGATTTTTTATTATACAATAAAATTCATATTTTATTCAATTACATTACTTTATAATTTTATGTAGAATTTACTAAAGTTATTAATTGTTGTATTAATAAAATATTATACACATTTTCCGTGTATTTTTATTCCATATTTATATATTAATTCATTTATTTATGTGATCATGCTCATTCATCAATTAAATAAATGAAACAACACATATAAAAAAATAAAAAAAATAAATAAAGTATGACATTATAATGAGAATTAACTTGTGATTTTTTTTATTTATGATCCAATAGAAACTCCATTTACCCTATTGGGGATAACCTCCTTTATCCATTAAAGGATAAAGTTACAATATTACACTGATTTACTTTGTATCTTATTGGTTTGGTTAATACTCAACTTAATCATGTACCAACTAAATTTAATTGAGATATTCCTCATTATTATTCATTCACATCAAACATAGGATAAGGAAATAAGAATGAGTGTCCATATTAAAACCCATGGGAATGATAGGCCATAAATAATGAGGGGGGGATGACTCAGAATAATTCATTTATATTTAATAATAATAAATAAAAAACCCATCCAATAATTAAATTAATGAAACACACCAAATAAAATGGAAATTAAAAGATCATGATCAACCACATATAAAATAAAAAAAATTATATAATTTGATTTAATTAAATTTGCTTCATCCATTTATTATGTTTAATCACATGCGAATTAATCTGATTAATGTTTTGAATAATCAATAGATTCATGTTCTCGAAATCCCCATCAAATCATTCGTAGAGATACATAACATAAGTCATTATATATAAATTATATTAATTAATTTTGTTTAAAATTACATGAAATATGTACCTTTTTTGGAGATAGAAGAATATCTGGGAGTACCTATTTGGACTACTTAGTAATTTTTGAGATCATATATAGTCTACTCATGTAACATCCCATGTAAATAATGAATATAATATTTTAATATTTATTAATATATTGTAATTATATAATAATTTTACTTTAATGGGGTTCAATGTTTTATTGCATACTCAAAACACTATAACGGGTTTCTCTGAAATCTATTATTGCACATAAGGATAAGTCATACAAAAAAAATAATAGAATTATATATTTATTTTAAATGGTAGTTAATGCATAGTCGTTGTATTGGATGGAATGAAAATAACTAACTACAATATTATTACACATGTTTGTAAAATATTTTTACATATATCCAATTTATTCTAGAGGCTTAAAATGTGAATAAATCCAATTCATAGAATAAATACTCTAATATTCTCTAAAAGGATAATTTACCTCCTTTTGATGGGGAAACCGATTTAGATATTGTTTTTCCCTTATATATGTTTCAATTGACAAAATAAACTTCTTCATTATTAAAATGACATCAAAATATACTTTTTGTAATTTTTTGGCATTCTTCTGATAATGTTCATTTTTAAATGAATATTGAAAAAATGCTACATTTTAATTCAAAATTGTCTTTTCATATGATTTACTTATATATATATATATATTGTAATTTTGATTGGGTTTAATGTGTAATTAGATTATATTTTTATCATTTAATCCAATTTTGGTGATTGGAAGAAATTTCACTTTGAAATTGGACATAAAAAAATGTCAATATTTTGATAGTTATTATTTATTAATAACACTTTTTTTTTGTTTTGACAATGAGAAATAGTTTTCAATTAATTTTTGCAATATTTTTGTTTGGAATTTGGTAAAATGGATTCCATATTTGGAATCAGGAGGTCAAATTGTGTAAAAATTTAACTTCTATTTTTAAACATTATCAATAGTATATTAAGTAAATAATTTATTTACAATAGATTAATGCTTAATCTGGTAAATAAGCTAAAATATAATATTATAATATTATTAAATTACTCAAACATGTGTCCTAACCGTATTTTATAATACATGTACAACGATAGGAATTATTGGGTCTGTTTGGGGACCCATTGAGCCACATGTAAGTGAAAATGTCATTTTATAAAAGTTATTTTAATGTTAAGGAAAATGTAACATAAACATATATCATGAGGTAAAAAATTGTTATATGGGGGTGTATATGTTAAATTATTTACTATAATTCTTCATTATAAATATTATAAGATTTTAAAGATCATGGATTATTTTTATATTTATTAGTCATCTAATAAATAAATTCATTTATGACACAATGATAATGTAGTGATTACTTTATCAATGAATGATTTAAATTAATGAGACTGTAAATATTAAAATAAATTTATTTTGAAACTATTTATGACATACACTAATTTTATAGATATGTAATACTTGTTATATTTAAATTAATGTATGTTTTTATAAATAATCATGTTGTTCTAGATTTTTAAAATGCCATGATATGGATAGTATAAAAATTGGCATAATTGAGTTTTTAAATAAATAAATATTTTATTAAATGATAAAATTTTCCTCAAAAACAAGGATTTTGCCAAACAACATAGATAAGGTTTATAATGTTATTAATTAACCACTTGTGGTTCGGTTTGTATTTTATGGATACTATATTAACCGTATTGTATGAATCGATAAGAGGACATGTTAATAGTTGTATATTATAACAAAGGATTAGAAAAAATAAGGATAAAAAATAACTAAAACCTATCCAATTTTTATTGGATGACTTTATTACGACTTATATGTACCTTATCATTGAATTAAATAATTTCTGGTCCTTTTTAAACCTAAAACCATTTTATAATAAAATAATACTTTCAATATTTCTTAATGCACCCATACTACCTCTTATAAAAGGAAACCACCTCTAACCCATTACTCAAACCTATAATGCTCCATGGATCGTCCAACCTATAAAAAAAATATCACATAATCCCTATCTTCCTTCTATAAGCCTTACCCTAGGCATAAAGAAAATTCCAGAAAGTCAGTTGATTCATACCATAGGGAGTTGCCCGATTTAAAGGAGTATATACAACGAACTAGTCAATCCAGACATGAGGTAAGTGAAATATTCTCAATATATTTTCATTGATGAATATTTTTATTTATAAATGAATTTATTTTATATAGTGTATAAACCCCTTTGACTTTTCATTTCATTCAATGTGAATATTCTCTTACACAGCATGTTACTAATTGACAAAGAGAATGTTTATTTTTCATGTACGCAGTGAAAATGACCATTCCTACATCGTGAGAGTTATTTGATATTTTTCCTCCTTAACAAGACATAATTTATATTTTATGTTAAAATTAATATCATATACCCATTTTATGTTTTTTTAATATTGAAAATTGTTTTGAGAAAGCATTGAATTTTTAAATATCAAAAAATAATATATTGTGACAGCAATGTAGAAATGATATCTTACATTAATTCACCATTTATGTGTTATGATTCTTTGTAATTGTTTATGTTTATAGGTGGTTCTGTGATAAACCTAGGGCAGGTGAGGTTGTTATAGCTCTCCAATACATTGGGTATCATTGTGGAGGTAAACGATAATGTTTCTCTTATGAGATTTGGGGAATATAATTTTATGGGTATTCCAAATTTAACTCCCTTCATAGATATGACAGTTATAACTTAAGTATGTAATGGATTCCACAAGTTACTTTTATGATTGATTATTTCTATGTGTTATTCATAAATCTTATTATTTCATTATATGTGTTAAAGAGATTATGTTTTGTAGGTATTTAGGGATAATTTATTTCATTCATAATATTATAACCCTTACTGAGCTTTTTATTCTCATCCCATGATTTTGAAATGATTTACACATGGTATAAAGAAGGTTAAGACAATGGAAGTATTGAAGATTATTTATATAAAGAAAATTATTCTTTTTTTATCTTAAGAGTTTTTATTTTATGAAAAAATTGATACTGAATAGAAGTGTCTAATTTGTAATATTTTTCGATTTAATGTTATAATTAACGCATAATACTCTTAAACACTAAACATGAAAATAAAATCAATTTGAATTATAAATTTAGTTCAAGATTATGTGATTCTAAAGGATGGTTTCTTTATAGTTGGTATCATAGGTCAGTTTATAAGACCTTAAGAGGTGGGATATTTTTAAATTAATATACAGAAATTAATTTATGTTAATAATGAAATTATATAGCAATTTTGGACTACCCTGATTCATAACCTATGATATTTATGTGTTTTGAATGGTTTTCACAGAGGAAATAGGGAAGTTGTGTAGGCATGGGATATAGAGAGAAATTCCCTTCCAAATCAGCATCATGAGTTGATTGAGATCAGAAATAAACCATTTGATGTCGTGATGTCTCAGTTAAATCAATTGATAAGTGTTTTATTGTGTTTACTGATGTTAATTTTGTTTACTCTATAATTAAATAGAACCATGAATGACATTTCAGGGTTGTCTTGAAAACATTAAAATTATAGAAATTATATGATAAATTCAGAAAATGTGAGTTTTTTTAGAAAAATCTCATTCCATGGTCACATAGTTTCATTAAATGGAATAACTATGGATCCTTCTAAAACAAAAGTTGTTTAAGAATTGGGAAGACCCACACATAGAACCAAGATAAATAGTTTTCATGGTTTGTAAATCTATTATAAGGTAATTGTTTAGAATATAGCATGTCTATCTTGACCATTTAATAATATAAATCCAAAATGTTTTAAGTTCATCTGTGCAAAACATAGTGATGATTGTTTTTTGGAAATGAAAATAAGATTGGTGAATGGTCTATTTATTGCTTTACCTTCTAGAGATTTGGAATTTGTTTTTTAATGTGATGCTTCATCGAATGGAATTAGTTGTGTCTTAATGTAGAGTGATTAGGTAATTTCTTATGCTTCATGTTAGTAGAAAACTCTTGAGTAAATTTACCCTACACCTGATATAGAATTAACTTCTATTGTTTTGGAATTTAAAATATAGAGGCATCATCTTTATGGAGAAAAATGTAAAATATATACTGTCCACAAATGATTATAGAATATATTAATCCAAAAAGAAATGAAGATGAGTGAGAGGATATAGCTATAATTAATAGAGGATTATGATTGCAAGATTCATTACAACCATGGAAAGGAAAATAACATGGTTATTTCATTAAGCCAAAAAATTAATGCTACATTAACATTTTTTATTGGAACTATAAGAACACAGACCTTTATTTCAGTTATTCATTTCTTATCTAGTGTTTTTGAGAAAAGATAATTTTTAGGGAATTTATGTAGTACACGTCGTGTACTTTATCAGTACATGTCGTGTACTTTATGAGTACAAGATGTGTACTTTATTGCCTCTTGAGTCCATGTGTTGGCCTTGTAATGGCCACAAACACGGCCATGTAGGGGTGACATGGAGGGCGCCTAAATCGGAGTATGGAAAACCCTAGTACACATTGTGTACTCTAATGGTACATGCCTTTTACTTTCTCTTTTTTCATTAGATGGACCAAGGTTGTGTCTAATCGCCCGATACACCTCCTTTTAGGTCTCTTTCGCCCAAGAGCTCCCAAATGGCCGCGGATCTTCAATGAACCCTCGATCGATCATCCTTTCTCTGGATCCAGCTTCGTCGATTGCGTTGGAACCCCATCAGTGAGTTCTCTCTTCTGTTGTAACCTAGTTTTGCAATTCCTTCTCTTTTCCAGGTTATCATGGGATGAAAATTTTGTGCATTTTTTTAGATTTATGACATTCTATGGATATTTAAGACTCTTAGATATATTATATCATTAACATAGCATCTAGGTAGGTGGTTTTTTCATTTCTGATGAAATTATATGAGTATTTTGTGCAAATTCCACCAATACACATAAACGAGGTATTTGTGTTTCCTATGTTTTTCTTTGATGTTTTCCTGATTTTCTTATATGTTTTAATAGATGATTGTTTTTATGAATAGGGTAATTTTATATGCTTTGGATGTTTTCCCATGCCTGTTTTGTTGTTTATGACCATTTGGTCTTGTTTTTCTTATTATGATTTTTCCAGTTCAATGCCTATTTTTAGGATGGTGTGACTATTGTTCTTCCATGATGAGATGTTGTAGACTGCTAGCCAAGTAGTTCTTGTGGTTCACATTGTCTATTACACAATGTGATACTTGCTAACATTACACAGGGCTGTGAGAAACTTGTATAGTAGACCATAAGGATAATGGATGTAAGAGATTTTCTAGAGTGTCATTAATTTACGATGCGGGACCACTTGGTGAATTGGCGTTGAGTTCTTCCTCGGATTGTCTCTAGTTCCTATATGTGGGCCACAGGGGGAATGAGACATCGAGTGCTTCCCAAGAGCGCCTTAAGTACGATAAGAGACTATAAGGGGAATTGATGGTCACTGCTTCCCCAGAGAGTATATTTTTCTTTAGCTGATCCAGTGTTGTGAGACTATGTGTGCCTTCGAGAGGGTTTCTAGTACATGAAGGTTGAACCATAAGGGTCTGGCTGTGAGAACTATCCAGAGGGATACCTATTTTTTCTACTTCCATGAGTGGTTGTATTCTTATTTGTACATTATATGCAAGAGACTGTGGATTTTTTTCTTCTGTTTATTATCCTATTTACTGATAACTACATATCTATTATTGTACATTACCTTCTATATACTCACTGACAGTTAGGCACAGATCTTCGGGTGGTTGCCTACTGGGATTTTTTTCTCACACCCTATTTGGGTCAGGCTTTTTGGCCCAAACAGAATATATCGTTGCAGGTATTGATAAGGGAAAGTTCCCTTCTACTTCTGGAACATGACTTGCATAGGAGAAGGAGATTGTGGTACCAAGATGAGGCTTGAGATGTTGGGGAGTTTTTTATCTATTTTCTTTTGTAACTGGGTTGAGTATTGTTTTCATCATTGTGACATGATTGATTGTTTTCCTAGACTATATATATCATGCATAATTTACATATATTCCTACTATAGTTTCTTATTTATCAGTCTTCTGCTATTATTGATGTTGGATATTTATTTCTTCTACTATTTCATATGTTCTTCACTTCTGTTGTGTACTTTTCCAATGAGGTAATATTTTCCCCACTATCACAACCAAGTCCCTCATTGCAAGTCAGCAGCCTCTGGCACTCGGTAAAATGCTCTTGAGGCCATGTGACCCACCGGGTACGCAGCTCCTCGGGGTGGCTTCCGGAACTGGGATGTTACAAAGTGGTATCAGAGAGTATCTTTTCTCTTGACATTCTGTTTAGAGCCTATATCCAAATATATGATGGAATAGGTACATGGTAAAAAGTTGTGCCTGGGATTAGCTAACTCCTATACAGG
Source organism: Viscum album (assembly GCA_963277665.1). Taxonomy (NCBI): domain Eukaryota; kingdom Viridiplantae; phylum Streptophyta; class Magnoliopsida; order Santalales; family Viscaceae; genus Viscum; species Viscum album. The sequence goes on from OY728161.1 coordinate 980,723,878, forward strand.
GAAAATCCATACTACCTTGTTTATTGTATATTTACGGGTCTGTAATTTTTTACAGTAGATTTTATTTCACCTTGACTGACTCACATGATTTGTGCTGTTACTATTGATATTTTTGAGGTTCTATTTCTATTGAAACATGATGAGATGAGGGTATTCCATCTCATGCATCATATTGGAATTTGCTAGAAATCACATGCCATGCATTTTTCCCATGACATCTAGGATGCATTAGTTATTGAATGTTGTTGTGATAGATGATGTGTAAAATAAGCATGTTGTTGTGTACATTTCCCCGATTGAAATTCCTACTGTTTGATAAGGAATTTGTTGTGTTGATACTTACTATAATGAATACCAAATTTTGATTCTTGAGGTGTTATGGGCCCTCATGAATCTGGAAATGGTGGATAATTTATTTGTTTCCCTTGTATATGATATTTAAGAAATGAAAAGATTTGATTCATGTGATGTATGGGCCCTCACGAATCAAAATTTGGAACCTTCATGCATGTTTTCTATGTTTTCTGGGATTCAGATCAGTTTCTGAGCTATATCCTAGAAAAACCCAGAATGCACAGCATGTACATACTGGATAAACGCCGTGTAGATTACAATACGTGTTGCTGACTGTGTGGGAAGAAACACAGTGTTGTGGAAAATCTTCAAGAACACGCTATCTATAGTAAGTACACACCGTGTTGTAGTGACCGTGTGTCTACCCGTGTGACTAAGGGAAAAGTTGGATAAACTTTGACATTACACACCTTTTCATTTTTTCACACTTCATGCCTCGTTTCCTAAGTACCCGACAATGTCACAAACATCACAGGCCGGGTAACGCCTTAGCGTACACGATGTGTTACAATGGAGCACACCATGTAGAGTGAGCCATGTAGGTGTCTGTGTAACTACCAACACGGGTCATTGAATCCTTATCTAGTATATGTCGTGTGGTAGTCATACACACTATTTAGTCTAGGATTTAGAGTGCCATGTGGGTTTTCAATGTATGGATACTCGGGTAGGGGAATAGTGTTCAAGTACATGCCATATGTAGGGACACCACACCATGTTTTTTGGGCGTTACACGACTAGTTGTGGTATAAGTACACACCCATGTGAATGACTTAAGAAAACACACTATGTAGTTTTTATACACTACATGAAGTAATTTTTTTTGTAAAACATGAATGTTTACTCCTCATGTTCCCCTCTTGTACTCTTGGGTTCTCAATCTTTGATAATCCTAATCTATGGTGTGCTTTTGACCTTTTAGAGTTATGGTGCCGAGACGTCCACTGGCTGCCTACCAGTTTCAGGGTAGTGATCAGATGCTGGATATGGCTGATCAGGGACTTCCCGCAGATCCTCCTGTTGTGGCAGCCTTGGTACTAGTAGTGATACCGGTTGTAGCTGCCGATGCATAGTTTTGGAAAGGATTTCAGAAGATGATGTAGAACATCCAGGGAGCACCGCCGCCTGTGTCAACTATGGTAGACTTGATGTGAGTTTTCTAGCAGCAGCATCCTCCCACCTTCTTAGGGGATGGAGGACCACAGGACGCATAGTCATTTCTAGAATCCACGATGAAAATCTTAGAGCATCTATAGAAACCTCCAGAAATTCGGGTCAAGATCACTACCTATATACTACGAGACTCCACCAAGAGGTGGTGGGACGTGATATCACAGGTAGATAATCAGCAGGTAATGGCATGGGAGGATTTTCTGCATATTTTTTATGACTACATCTATCCGGAGACCCTGAGGGCCAACCGATCATAGAGCAGTGTACTCTTTCTGTCATGGAGTATTCCACTCGTTTCACTGAGCTTCAACGTTTCACACCCCTCCAAGGTGGAGATGTGTTGTTCGTGGCAAGGAATTTTTAGGATGGACTTATATGGGAGATCCTATCATAGGTGAATATAATCAGGCTTACTTCCATCGATTCCATCGTCAACTAGGCACTGAATGTAGAGCGTAATCTTAGAGACTCCGGAGCTGAGAGCCAGTGCGGTTGCGCTTCCAGAATTAGTACGCCACCAACTGACTGGAGGAAGTTCCATAGAGAGTCAATGTGTGGTAATACGAGGTGGTGAGACAAAACATTTGGTAGCCATGTGGTATGATACCAATGTGTAATGGTTGGGAATACGAGGACACAATTCCAGAGAGATCCAGTGGAGTGATGATCATGAAACAAGATGGGTCACCTTCAGTGCTTCTGTCATGTTTTCTCACCAGCAGCTAGTGATAGGGGTTCATCCATGACTCCTTGTTCAGGAGCAGCGCCACATGTTTCTTACCAGTCTGGGATCTGGTGTTCTTCCAGCCATTCGGGCCGAGGTGATGGTCGATGCCATGGAGGTCAATTACTAGTCATTCAATGACAGCAGGGAGATCAGTTCGTAGTGGTCAGGAAGGGTCACATGGTCGTGGTATAGGTCGGGCTTTTGCAGTAGAGCAGACCTAAAAAGAGTAGGATCTCAGAACCTCAACAGTTCGAGGTATTATTTAGTAGCCTTAGTTTTATCTTCTTCTCTTGTTGATACAAAGGCTTCCCACAACATTATCTTTGTTGCTGTTTTGGAGAGCCTTGGTATCTGTGTCTTTTCCCCTACTGATACCATGACTCTAGACACACCGTTGGGGATTAGGACGACTAGTGTATGTCAGTGCAATGAGTTTCCTCTTGAGGTGGATGGGTATCACTTCATATGGGGCCTATATGTCCTAGATATGACTCTCTATGATGTCATTATCAAAATGGAGTTGATCGTTCCCTTCCATGCAGTCGTCAACTATTATTGCCACAGAGTGAGTTTTGAATCACCATAGTGTGGGTCCTTTCTTCACAGAGGCGAGTGGGATGTCCAGGTGAGTAGAGTGTGTCCATAGAATCACTGTTGGGAGTATTAATAACCCAGATTTCTAGTCATTCTCCAGATGACATGGGGACTTCACATTTATAATTTCCTCCAGTGATGGATTGTTTCAGAGACAACATTGTAGTGGACTTTTTGGTCTTACCTCCAGAGCGTGAGGTCGGCATCTCTATTGACCACATTCAAGGAATTACACTGCTGTGAATTCCTCCTTATCAGATGTTTACACCTAAGTTGTAGGAGCTGAAGAAGCAAATCGAGGAGTTGCAGGCGAAGGGTTTCATCCAAACTAGTACTTCTCCCTGGGGTTCGCATGTCCTGTTTGGGAAGAAGACCGACGGCACCCTTAGGCTTTGTGTTGATTATTGGAAGCTGAACCAGTTTACTGTCAAGAACAGAAATCCCTTTCCTTGGATTGATTACCTCTTTGATCATATTAGAGTAGCCCGGGTGTTCTCGGAGTTCGATTTGAGGTCCGTTTATCATCAGTTGCGCATTAGACCATCTGATATACCTCTTATAGCTTTCAGAGAAGGTATGATCTATATGAGTATATGGTTATGTCATTCGGTCTCACAAACTCACCGGTAGTTTTCCTGAAATTAATGAACCGAGTGTTCCATCCATACTAATAATTTTTCGTGGTGATCTTTGTGGACGTTATCTTGGTGTACTCTCACACTCGACCCAACCATGCTACCCATCCTAAGATCGTTTTGAGTACATTGAGGGAACATCAGTTATATGCTATGCTCTCAAAGTGACACTTTTTGATGGACTAGATTCACTTCTTGGGAAATGTTATCTCATAGAAAAGAGTACCAGTAGACCTAGATTAATTGAGAGAAGTAGTTTCTTGGGAGCACCTGAAGAATGTCTTTGAGGTGTAGAGTTTTCTAGGGCTGGCAGGATACTATAGATGCTTCATACAAGGCTTTTCACGCCTGTCAGAACCACTGATAGTTCTGAGAAATAAAGGGGTGAAGTTCTTATGGTCAAATTCTTGTGAGTGAGCCTTTCAAGAGATGAAAGAGAGGTTGACTTCAGTACCGAGACTAGTTTTCTAGAGTCAGTAAAGAGCTATACCATTTACTACGATGCTTTAGGTAATAGGTTGGGGACTGTTCATATTCAGGGAGATGGAGTTGTTGCATGTGTCTATCGACAGTTGAGACCACATGAGAGGAATTACCTGATGCATGATCTAGAGCTGGCAGCTATTGTTCATGAATTGCACTGTTGGAGACATTATCTTCTATGAGATCACTTTGTAGTTTTCACCAACAAAAGGATTCTGAAGTACATATTCATTCAGTCAGATCTGAATCTTAGACAGTGAAGGTGGTTTGAGTATCTTTAGTCCTTTGAATTTGAGCTTTCATATACACCTAGTAAGGGAAACGTAGTGGCTACCGCATTGAGCAGGAGAACTCAGATATATGCAATTTAGGAGGCCAGCAGTGAGTGGAATCTTATGGCTATATTCTATAAGATGCATATGGAGGGGCATGACATAATGGGAAGACATTACTATCCTCTGTAGATATTATATCTAAACTTCTTGATTAGGTATGAATAAGGTACCAATCAGATTCTGACCGCCTAGTCCTACGGGAATGAGTGTCAGGAGATGACCATATGTATAGATTGACAGTAGGTGAGGATGTGATATTGTTTTTCTAGAGATGTGTATACGTTCCTGAATACAAAAATGAGGATCTAATGTAGTATTTTATTTCCTCGGTTTTGGCATTTCATCCTGGAATCACCAAGTTTATCATGATCTAAACTGTCAGTATTAGTGGACAGGTATGAATTGGGAAGATACTAGTTTCATCGTGAGATGTTCTACTTGTCAGTAGGTGAAGGTGGAACACCAGTGACTAGTAGGTCTTTTACCACAGTTACCAATTCCAAAGTGGAAGAGGAATGACATCATGATGGACATCATGATAGCATTTCTGAGGTCACAGCCAGGGAATGATGTGGTATGGGTTGACATTGACAGACTCACTAAGGTTTATCCCTTCTTGTCGATCAAGGAGACCATTAGTGTTGAGGAGATGGTACGGTTGTACATCCGATATATTTTATGAATACCTAGAGTTCCACAATCCATTGTTTCAAAAAGGGATAAATGATATACTTCTCGAGTCTTGCAGGAGATTTTGAAGGCTTTGGGTACACAGGTATGTTTGAGTACAACGTATCATCCTTAGACAGATGGCCTATCCGAGATTACGATTCAGGTTCTTGAGGATATGATCCGAGATTGAATTCTAGACTTTGGAGGTTCTTGGGAGAAGAATATACCTCATGTGGAGTTTTCCATCAATAATAGCTTTCCAGAATCTATTCAGATGGAATCATATGAGGCTTTGTATGGTTGGTCATTCCTATCACCCTTATGTTGGCTGGAGGTAGGATATGCAACCATTCAGGGTCTTCATCTTGTTTAGGAGACCTCAGAGTAGATAGAGTGGATTCAGAAGTGGATAGATTCATCACAGTCTCGACAGAAGTCTTATGCTGATCAGCAGTGATGACTTCTGGAGTTCAATGTCGGGGATTAGGTTTTCCTATGTGTAGCATAGAGGTAAGGACAATACATGATTCAGTGACAGGTTAAGCTATCACCGAGGTACGCCGTGCCATTTGAGGTGTTGGAGAAATGGGTGTGGGTTGCCTATAGGTTTTAGTTAAATTAGAGGTACCGTGCTATGTAAGACGTCTTCCACATTTCTTAGCTCCGACGTTACTTTTCATACCCTTCTCATGTATTTCATCCTGTGGCAGTTGAGATCAAAGAGGTTGCATTTTTTGAGAAGAATACTATATGGATTGTCGATCACAATAAAAAAGATCTCTGTGGTTGGTCTTTTCCTCTGGTACGGGTGCTATGGCAGCATGGGCGAGTACAAAATTAGACTTGGGAGTGGGAGACCGATGTACAATCACTGTGGCCAGAGTTGTTCGAGGTTTCTTCTTCTAGGCTGCGCTAGGGAAATTCGGACATAAATTTCATTAAGGGTGGATGTTTGTATGAACCTATAACTTCATTTCAGGTACGTTTTTCCATTTTCTGGACTTTTTGATAAAAGAGGATTTTCTGAAATTTTTTGAAGTACACAAATGTACTTCGTTGTCGCTCATGGACATGTGCTGGTAGTGTCATTGACACACACACGGCCATGTACGGGTGACATGGAGGCCGCCTAACACAGAGTAAAGAAAAGCCTATTACACACATGGTACTCCAAAAGTACATCCTGTGTACATTCTTTTTCATCATTAAAAGGATAGGGGTCACATCTAATCACATGAAACGCCTCCTTTTAGGTCTTGTTTGGACGAGAGCTCCAAAACAGAGGTAGATCTTCGACGAACCCTCAAGCGATCATCTGTTATCCGAATCTACCTCTGTAAATTGTGTTGGAACCACATCGATGATTTCTCTCTTCTTCTAGAACCTTGTTTACCGTTTCCTTCTCTTTTCTGGGATATCATTGGTTGAACATTTTGTGTGTTCTCGTAGATCTACTAAATTTAAAGGAGATTCAGGGCTCGTGGTTGAAGTATATTGTTCTCCAAGAATACAGGTATGTTGTTTGTGCCTTTCTATAGAATTTATTTGAAAATTTATTGCAAATTTCACCAATACCATTGAACGAGGTATTGTTTCTTTCCTCTTCTTCCATTGTTGTTAGCCAGCTTTTCTTATATGACTGAGTAGAAGATTATGTTTTTGAATAGGGTAATTTATTGGGATTTGGATGTTTTCCCCTTCATGATTTCCTTTTTATAACCGTTTGGACTAGTTTATCCAGTTAGGCTTTTTCTAGATCCTTGCCTTGTGATAGGATTGTGTGACAATTGTTATTCCATGATGAGATGATGAAGAATACTAGCCAAGTATTTCTTGATGTTCACTTTGGCCATTATGTGATGCGATACTTTCAGAATTTACAAAGGGTTGTGAGAACCTAGTGTAGTAGACCATAGGGATAATGAAAGTAAGGGCATCTCCAAAGTGTCTTTAATTTACGATGCGAGACCACGAGGGGAATTGATGTTGAGTTTTTGATCAGTGTGTTAGTAGTTACTCGACGTGGGCCACTAGGTAAATGAGACGTTGAGTGCTTCCCCAGATCACCTTTAGTATGTTACGATACTATAGGGGGAATTGACGGTGAGTGCTTCCCCTAAGAGTAAATTTTTATTAATCCGAACTCTAGGGGTGAGACTGTGTGTCCCTCACATAGGGTTGATAGTACTTCTAGGTTAAACCATAAGGTTCTGACTATGAGAACTACCTAGTGGGTTACCTATTTGATCTACTTGCTTGAGTGGCATCTTTCATGTTTGTACATTATATGCTAGAGACTGTGGATTTTTTGCTGCTGTGTATTATCCTGTTTACTGCTTATTACTTTCTTATTACTGTACATTACATATCATATATACTCACTGACTATTATTCATAGATCATCAGGTGGTTTCCTACTGGGATTTTTATCTCACACCCTGTATGGGTCATGCTTTTGGGACCAAAAATATTATATCGTTGCATGTATAGATAAGGTAAAATACTATTCTACATCAGGTAATTAACATGCATTGGAGTAGGTGTGTGTGGGACCAAGACGAGGCTTGTGATGCTCAAGATATGCTTATCTGTTTTCTTTTGTACTTGGGTTGAGTACTACATTTATGATTATGACTTTTTTGGTTGTTTTCTTAGACATATATATATCATGCATCATTTATATATATTTATATTCTAGTTGTTTATTTATCAGTTTCCACTATTACTGTTTTTGGATATTTACTACTTCTGCTGTTACATGTGTTCTTCACTTCCATTGTGTACTCGTCCAATGAGATCATAGTTTCCCAACTATCACACCCATGGCCTTCGATGCTGGTCGACAACCACTGGCGTTAAAGGAAATTCTCATGAGGACATGTGACCAACCGGGTATAGGGAGCCTCTAGGTGGCTTCTGGAACAAGGATGTTACAGGAACAACATACATTTATTAAAGATTTGAAGATGTTGGGAATATAATTTTTTGGTGTAAGAAATTCAATTTTTTTTGAATGAATAAAATCATCCCTATTATACATAATTAAGCAATATAAAAAATAAGACAATGTGTTGAAGAAGAAGGTAGAGTTGGTTCATAATAGTACGTTACTTGAGTATTATATTGATAGAGAATGTGTTTTGATATTTTGAAAAAGATTATCTGTGCCTTATGATTCAATATTATTGAAAGAGTTGTCATGTGATGCACATTATTTTCCATTTTCCATTCATCTTAGAAGTACTATGATGCACATAGATCATCATGATTATTACTATTTTGATGGATTGAAAAGAGATATTGCCTACATTACTTTCCAGTGAATGACTTGTAAACAGGTTAATGTAGAGCATTAGTTACAGAAAGGGATGCTTCGACCTTTACCTGTGCCAGAGTTGAAATGGGAAAATATATCTAGGGAATTCATTTTGGGATTACCAAAATAAATCTCTAGGTAACAATGAAATATATGTTATTGTTGATTGATTGACTAATTCTGCTCACTTTTTTCTATTTAAGATATTATGTCTCTAGATCATCTTTCTCGGTTGTGTGTTAATGATATAGTCATGTTTCATGGAGTCCCCCTCTCCATTGTTTTTTATCATGATCAAAGATTCAATTATAACATTTGGGAATTCCATCAGAAGTCATTGGGTACGGAATTAAATTTTAGTACATCTTTTCACCCCCAATCAAATAGTCATTCAGAACGACCAATTCAAACATTGGATGATATTCTATATGCTTCACCAATGGATTACCTGGGATGTTGGGACCAACATATTTAATTGTTTTAGATTTATTATAATAACATTAGTCTTTCTAGTATACCGATTACTCCATTTGAAGAATTATATGTAAAGAGGTATCAAAATCTAGCTTTTTGGGATGAAGTAGGTGAAATGAAACTAATGAGACCAAAATTGGTAGATGATATGGAAGAAAAACATCAATTCATTTATAAGAACATTAGAATAGCTCGAAGCATGGAGAAAAGTTATGTAGATAACTACAGGATGGATATTTCTATTGAGGTAGGTGATCATGTCATTATCAATGTTTCTCTATGGAAATGTGAGAATTTTTTGGTTAGAAGGTAAAGTTGAGACCGATGTTCTTTAGAACCTATGAAATCATGGAGAAATTTGGATCAGTTGCCTATAAAGTGTATTTACATCCATGTTAATCCCAGGTAGACAATGTTCTTCATTTTTCAATGTTTATAAGGTATATGCTGGATCCATCTCAGGTTTTGAGTCTACGTTTAGTTTAGTTGGAAGGCAATATTTCATATGAGGAACAACAACTCTAGATTATTGACTGAAGAGATCATGTGTTATAGAATTATTTAATTATTCAGGTATTATATTTGTGGAAAAACAATATGTTTTAAGAGTAAACTTGGGAATATGATAATTATATGAGGGATTAATACCCCCACTTATTTGAAAAGTGAATAAAATTACTAGGATACAATTTTTAGAAGGGGGAAGGTTGTAACATCCCAAAAAATAAATGAATATTAATTTTCCAAATTTATAAATCATTTTAAATTAAATATTAATTTAATTTTAAATGGGATGTTATGTTCGATGGTGTAACACCTCGACCCTAGTTACACAGTGTCAGTGCATTATTACTTAACATTGGAATGATCATAAATGATCATGTCTTGAAAGACCGCTTAGTTTAGAAGCCTTGGAATCAATAAATACATTAATAAAGTTTACATTACAACATAAAGTGAAAAACTACAAAAAAATATTGTCCCCATAGACCACACTCATATCCCCACATACAATCCCCACAGTTCATTCATAAAATAATTCTTCACATACTGAGAAAAATAAAACATAGAAATGGGTGAGCTCAGATTCGTAGTAAGAAAAAAAATATAACAGAAACATTCATAAATAAGCATAAATATTTAAGGAAATGTATAACTAAAAAAAGACTTTCAAACTTGAACATAATCATAATATGGAAGAAATAAATTCAAATAATGAAATTTACTTATTCACATGGATATTCTACTAGTCGAGTTATCACATTCAATTTCAATAACCACTTTTATAATGATGGAATGCATAATTTCCAGACTTTCATAACCACATAGTCAAGGCCTTGTGCCGAGAATACAAATATGATTTGGTGAAGGCCTTATGTCAGGACACTAGTTTGTCTCATGAGACTTACAGATGCATAAAAGAGATATAGTGGGCTCCACCCATCACTTACTAAGTCCAATGCATCCCTCACATGAACAGGTTTAAACATAACCTAAACATTCATATTAAAACTAGCATACGAAATGTCGATACATAATCCATAAACAATTAATGGTATAGAAATAACACATCCATAGTCAAACATATCAAAAAACCATCAATACTATATTGAATTTTTGTATCATAATAAATAAACATCCAATACGATTAAAATCCATCAAAGGATGTTGACATAGAAAAAATCAAAACTATTTGATAGAAGTATCTATTTTTTTGAAATCATTTAAAAGACAAATAATTATAAAATAAAACAATTATTTTGAAAATATTCTTTAGAATTGTAATGGATGCTTTGACGATTTTATAATGGGGTAAAATAGCTTAATCCCATATAAGGTAAAAAATCATTATGACCTTAATTTTGTCGAAAAGGTTAAAAATGACCTTTTTGGAAAAAGGCAGAAAGATTCCATTATAAACATCATATAAAAAGTTAAAAAAGGGTATAAATGACTTTAACACATAGTATAAAAAATTTTAAGAATGTTATGAAATACATTTGTAAGAACCATGGATGTCTATGATAAAGAGGTCCCAGTAGACAATTACGTATAAACAACCTCAGATAATAATGTGATTGTAGAATTAACCCTTACCTTGTACTTTTCCTTGTTTTAGGGTAGTTTAACCTCATGAATAATCATTAAATATTTTTTATTAAATTATAAAAGAATCAAATACATTAATATGATATCATATATTATCTTTTAATATCGCTTTGTTAATAATATCTTATTATTATCGTCGTTTCGGGTGTTAACTGACTCATTTTCCTTTATATGTTTGGTTATATAATCCATGTTTGTTATTGATAGTTTGTATATTATTCATATCTATAATGATATAAATTCCTTAAAAATTAGTTTTAATAATCAAATGTTAATTATAATTGAATGGATATGATGGGGAATGAATCTCATCACGTTCGTGGAGACGGTTATCCATACATACTCATGAGAGATAATATCATTTTATTGATATTAAAATAACATATAATTGGATGGTATAACATATATACAGAATCATTATAATGTTATATTTATTATTTACTTCACTTAAACATAATTATAATACCCATCCAAATAATAATGTTTTGAATAACAATTACACCACGACGTGGAGACGGTACACCATACGTACGCACGTATAGTGACATGCAATTCAAAGGATGGATAGAATGTAGAATATGGTTATACCATAATAATAATAAAATCATAGTATATAGAAGATACTGGAGATATTATTTTAGAATGGAAAAAAATAATGAACAAGTTGAAGAAAAAAGGATCTTGAATGAGGGTGGTGAAAATGTTACCTCTTTTTCGAGTTCTTCCTTTTGATTTGATCAAAAGGGTTCTGTAGGTTGGATTTTTGATAAAACTAAGGCCTCTAGGTAGAATTTTGGGAGGTTGAGAGAATATTTGGGAAGGTTTTGGAAGATCCAAATGGCTTTCAAGGAATGAATTATAGAGAAGGTGGAGAGCCCTTTTATAAAAGGGGTGAGGGGCACCTTTGGAAAAACTAGAAATATTATATTATAATAAATTCATATTCAGTTTCTAATGGCTCAAAAATTATTTTTTTCAATGATTAGGTGAATATGGGTCAAACAAAACTAAACCAATATGTTTTATATAGGTTTGGGTCACATTATTATCCTTATCATTTAGTTTTAACTCTTAGTTTATTATATTTACATTTACCATGTCACTTTGTATTTTTATATTATATGGTTAATAAACATACTATAAACTTCTAAGAGACCCCCAAATGATCAATTAATGACACACCAATCATTATATAAGTCCTTTCTCCAATCCTTAGATTTTTATAAATAGAATATCATTCAATCATATAATATTTCATAAAAAACCATTTTCTGTCAATTTTGACACTATTGGGTTTTTTGTTTTCGATAAATTCATAACAACATTATTACATCAAAAAAGATTCGTATAACAAATTGAAATATGTAATATTAACCTTGAGAAATAGGTAATTCATAAAAATTCTCAAATTACATTTTTTTGGATATTTATAATATCCATTATTTAAATATTTAATTAATTAGGTAATTAGTGCATCACCATTTTGTCATAAATAAATTAAATTATTTAATGTCTAAAAATTATAAATAAAATAAAATAATATAGGAAATCGTTTTATATTTCTAATGAATATTTAAAATCGAATTTATTTTATGTATAACATTCTATTAAAAAATATAGAGCAATTAAACTTTGATTTTAACTCTGTTAACTCTTCCTTGAATTAAAAAATAATAAATGTTCTAATCTTAACCAAGTGGACCTAAATGATAATATTTTATTCCTATGGTTGTTTTAAGTCATGATACACTTGTCGAATATAATTATGACATGTGATAGGGTAATATTAATAGCATTTTTACCCTTAATTACCATATTTTTTTTAACCGTGTTAATTAAAAGTAAAAAAGTTACTATTCACCAAATATTATTTGAATCTCATTGAAACAAATTTTACCTACTGAAATAAACCATGTCTCTCAAATTTTCAAAATTCCACTCACAGAAGCGGTAAAATTACGTTTTATGTGATTTTTTAAATTCTCATATGAGTTGGGAAAAAGACCATGAAAAGTTCTATAAAATTTTAATATATCTAAAATTATTATAAATTGAATCCAATGAATTAAATTGAACTTATATATAAATTTTGTGTCTATTTTGACCTAAAATAAATTTAAATAAAATAAATAACTTTTTAATAATAAAATTCTCTTTTAAACTATAACTCAGTGTTTTCACTATTCATAAAAAATCGAATGTTTTCAGAAAAATGCCAAAACTCACCCTAAGATAATTTGGATATTCCAAATCCAAAAATGAAGTACATTTTGAAATATAAAATTTATAAAATTTTAAAAAGTGGGTATTACTATTAATAAAAGCTAGTTTTATTGGTTGTGGTCTGTTAGAACATGATGTTGTGTACAACACATGCTACTATATTATTCAAAGAGAGGCGTATCGTGGAAGCATGGGGTGTTACATTCTCCCATGCTTCAAATAATTTAATCCCCTATTTTTCTAGAATACTACCACATGAAAAGACTTGGGTGATTATTCATCATAAGATCCTCAAGTTCCCACGACTCCTTTTCAATTTTATGGTTTCTACATAGAACTTTTAACAGAGAAGTCGTCCAGTTTCTCAGCACTTGTTCTCTGGTATGAAGAATCCTGACGGGCTCTTCACAATAAGATAGATCAGGATCAAGTTCAAATTCCACAGTAGTGTGTACATGCATTGGGCCATACATGTATTTTCTCAACAGTGATATGTTGAACACATCGTGAAATTTGGAGAGACTTGGCAACATTGTCAAACGGTAAGCTACAACACCATTTCGTTCTATATTTTTTAAAGGTCCGATCTACCTAGGAATCAATTTACCCTTCTTACCAAAACGTATAACCCCCATCCATGGAGAAACCTTCAAGAAAACATGATCTCCTACCTGAAATTCCAAATCCTTCCATTAGTTATTAGCATAGATTTTCTACCTACTATGAGCTACATTGATGTGGGTTTGGAATACCATCACCTTTTACATCGTTTGCTCCACCAGTTCTTGGCCTACAAGATTTCTATCACCAACATCATCCCAACAGGTTAGTGTGTGACATCTCTTTCTACATAAAGCTTTATAGGGTGCCATATGAATACTTTAATAGAAGCTATTATTATAGGAAAATTCTACCAAAGGTAAATATTGATCCCATATAACATGAAAGTAAAGTGAGAAAGATCTCAACATGTATTCTATGGTTTCAATAATCTATTCTGATTGTCCATCGGTTTGGGGTTGGTAAGAAGTGATCAAATAATGTTCAGTATCCAGGGATTTCTGAATACATTTCCAAAATATTGATGTAAAATGTGTATCACGATCAGAAACAATCGATATGTGTAGTCCATGAAGTATCAAAATTTCATTTATATATAGAATTTCTAGACATTCACCGGGTATATCTTCTCTTATATCAAGAAAAAGTGCTGAATTGTTAAGACTTTCAACAATGACCAATATTGCATCATTTCATCTAGGAGTCTTTGGTAGACCCATGAGAAAGTCCATCATTATATTATTCCATTTCTACTCAGGTATGGGAAGAGAATCAATGACTCTTCCAGATTGTTGCATTCCTGCTTTCACTTGTTGGAAAACCATATATATTGACTCAAAATCAGAAATCTCCCTCTTCATGTTGTCCCACTGAAAATGTTCCTTTATATTTATATCCATTTTGGTGCTTCCAGGGTGTATAGAGAAATTTGAACTATAAGCCTCATCCAATAATTCCCTTTTTACATCAGGTATATTGGGAACACAATGTCTCTTCCCAAATTTCAAAATTCCATCTTAATACACAAAGTCACTCAATCTCTCATCATTCAAAGCATTAATATTCTTTTTAAACTCTTTATCATCGGTCTGATAACTCGTTATACTTTCTAGTAATGATAGTTTGGAAACAATTTGAAAAAGTATTGATGTTTCAACTTCCATGGTGATTCCCATATGTATCTTTACTAGATCCATGTATATAGGATTCTTTTCAACTCTCATCTTGTTCAAAACACCATGATACTTTCTTCTCAATGCATCTGCCAACTTATTTTCCTTCTCTGGGTGGTAGTGTATCATGAAATCATAATCCTTGAGTAATTAAATCCATCTAATTTTCCACATGTTGATTTCATTCAATGATAAAATATACTTCAAACTATTGGGATTGGTATATATCTCACATTTTTCACCATAGAGATAATGTCATCATATCTTCAATGTAAATATTACAGTAGCTAACTCAAGATCATGAGTAGGATTGTTTTTCCCATGAATTTTTAGTTGTTGTGATGCATAGGCGATATCTCTATCATTCTGCATAAGGAAACGACCAATTCCATTCTTTGATGCACAACTATAAATAATGAGCCCATCATTTCCAAATGGTAGAGTCAAAATAGGAACATTGAATAATATTCTCTTTAGTTCATCAATACATTATTCACACTCTTTTTTCCGAACAAATTTAACCCTTTTAAGTGTTAGCTTCATTAATGTGTTAGAAAATCAGGCAATATTCTGGATGAAACGTCGATAATAACCTGCTAAACCAATAAAACTACGTACCTAGGTTGTACTCATTGTTGCTGGATGATTTGGATTTCTCTTGTCATAAAAGGAACCATTGAGATTCCATCTTTATATACAATATGGCCAATAAAAGAAATCATCTGAAGCAAGAAGTAAAACTTTCTAAACATCACATATAATTCATGTATTCTCAGAGTCTTCAGGATAATGCGATTGTTATTATCACTATATTAGAAGATTTTCTAGAATACCAAGATATAATCAATAAATACCACTAAAAATCATCGAGATATTCCTTGAAAAATATGTTCATTAGATCCATGAATACAGAGGGTGCATTAGTCAGCCCAAAAGGCTCTACTGTAAACTCATAAGGCCCGTACCTGGTTCGAAATGCTGTATTCGGAATGTGTTCCTTCTTCACAGACAACTGATGGTATCCATATCAAAGTTCAATCATTGAAAATTATTGAGCACTATGAAGATGGACAAATAAATCATTAATGCAAGGTAGGGGATAGTTTTTCTTTATTATTATAGCATATATTTCCCTATAGTCGATACATAACCTCATAGATACATATTTCTTCTTAACAAAAAGGATAGGGGATACCCATGGAGAAACACTAGGGAGAATAAATCGCTTATTACTCAATTACATTAGTTGATTCTTTAGTTCAACTAATTCCAAAATGTACATTCTATAAGGGGTCTTCAATATAGGCCTTGAACCATAAATTAAATCAATCGAAAACTCAATTTCTCATTTTGGAGGATGTCCAGGTAAATATTCTGAAAACAAATCATTATATTCTCTCACAATAGGTAAATCCTATATTTGAACATTACTTTCCTTAACCATAGATATTTCATTCTATTCTTCCCCAATAAATGTATTTAGTAGAGCTACTGGGGTGGATACATATAAGAATCAGGTGGTGATAGTTATGCTCTAAAGATAAGGTGTTCTTTATCATCATTATAAAAAATTGTAACCACTGTCTTCTTAAAATAAATCTCCACATCATGATCTGAAATAAAATCCATATCGAGGATTATATCAAATTCAATCATAAGTATGACGATGCGATCAACAGATAAAGAACATTTATGTGCACTTATGTGGTTTGATTCACAAAACGTTATTACAATGATACTTCCCTTCAGTTTTTTAACTGACAACTCCTTTATTAAATAAAATTGGAAATATCTAATTTTCAAATTAATCTAAGAAGATATGAATCAATGGGATGATACAGAATCAAATAATACATTTCCTAGACTTGAGGAAACCATTAAATTTCTTTCCACCGCATCTTTTGGAGCTTCTACCTCAGCAGTAGTGATAGCGTAAGATTGGATTTGATCAGTAAGCCTTTTCTGAGGTATGTTACTCTGATGCTTAGGAAATTCATTTTCATAATGTCCCATCTCCCTGAAATTGTAGCATTGAACATTGGAAGCTTCTTTAATCCCCTTGAAATTACAATCATGGTGGCCTTCTTCACCACACTTATAACCGACTCTCATTCTTTTCAATCAAGTATCAGGATGTTTCTTCCCACATTTACTGCAGGATAGATATAAAACATTTCCCCACTTCCCCTAATTTCCATTTCTGGAGTGATCAACAGATCTCTTAATTTATTTATTTTCTTTAATGTTGTAAGACATAGAGATTTCTTTTTCTATATTGATAGCACATGAGAAAATATCTTCGTACGAAGAGAAATATTGTAACACTAATGCTCGACGAAGAAATAGTTTTAACCCATAAAATAAATTATCAATATTACATCTTGGGTTACGTATATAATCTACAGCATACCTCACTATCCTGGTAATGTTAGCCGCATACATTTTGGCATTTTAATCCTCCTTTTGTCTGAGACACAGAAATTGTAATTCCATATCTTCTTCATGGTCATGAGGAAAGTATTTTTCTACGAAAAGCACTTTGAACTCCCTCCATTACATATTTGATAATTCATCATCTTCATTTATGTTTTTAATCACTGACCACCATTGGTCAGAATCTCCAGTGAGGTGGTAAACTAACATGATAACTTTTTCAGTTTCTCTACTCCCCAAGGCATGGAATATTTTCTATATGGAATTTATCTGTTTTTCAGATACTAAGGGATTTTTATTCCCATTGAATATTGGTGTTTGTTGCCTCATGAAGCGATCTAACATTGATCCTCCACAATGTTGATCTGGGTGCTCCATACGGGTAAGGTTATTATTCATAACCAGAGTGAGTTGTCCCAGTATGGTGATTAGCTAATCAATAGTAGTTGCATCACCATCTCCACTATAATTATCATGAGCAGGAGGGAAAACCCTACAGAGTGTGCATGCATTGATATGGTTTCCATTCCTTCCAATAGGATCTATTTCTAAAAAATGGAATAAACTAGATTAGTTTATTAATCAAAATACATAAATCCAAACTTCTAAAACCCTTAACATAAATTAAACTGTTTATCAATATAATCCATAATCATAAAAAAGGTTTTCATTGAGGATTTATATACTGATAAACAGTTTATAATGGGTTTTAATCAAAATTAGAAGTATCCTAAGAATATCCTATGAGAGTTTCGTAACCAAGAGTGCAGCAAGGCCTGTTTTCATACACCAGTTCCCATTCGAGTCAAGCTCAAAGTGGTGTTTTCGTTATTTACCCCTAGGTACATCTGTGCTAGAGCTTCCTCCACCTACTTGTATCCAGACAGGGACGTATTTCTCAAAAAACTTACAAAATCTCTAAAATACCAAAATTCTAGGATGTTCTTCTATAGTAATCTTTAAAGACCATCTTAGGTCTATGTGTTCTAATCAGAGATTATCTAAATCTAGCTCCCACGGTTTATACTAGACATCCTATGAAACCAACTGTAATTCCCTGTCCCTAGTTACCTATAGTTGTGGAAGTTTTACATAACATTGGCATGATCATAAAAGATCAAGTCACGAATGACCGATTAGTTTAGTAGCCTTGGAATCACTAGTTAAATTTATAATGTTTACATTACATCATAAAGTGAAATACTACAACAAAAAATTGTCTCCATGGAAAACATTCATATCCTCTCATACTATCCCTATAGATCATTCATAAAATACTTCTTCACATCCTGGAAAAAATAATACATATAAAGGGGTGTGCTCTGATGCCTAATAAAGATAACAACATAGCGGATATTTTCACAAATAAGCATAAAAATTTAAGGCAAGGTATATCTAAAACAAAATCCTTTTATACATGAACTTCAGCATAATATGGCAGAAATAAAATGAAATAATGTCATTTACTTATTCACTTGGATATTATATTATTCTAATAATCACATGCAATATCAATAACAACTTTCATAAAGATGAAATACATAATGCAAGACTATCATAACCACAGTGTCAAGGCATTGTGCCAAGACTACAAATAAGTTTTTATCAAGGCCTTATGCCATGACACTAGTTTTTCACATGAGACCTACCGAGGCATCTAGGAGTTATAGCGGGAACCACCCAATACATACAATTTCCAATGCATTCCTCATATGGACAGGTTTAAACATAACATAAATATTCATATTAAATATAGTATACGAAATGTCAAACCTTTATGCATAAAACATGAATGGTATATAAATAACACATCCATAGTCAAAAATATCAAAAAAACCTTCAATAATATATGAATGTTTTGTATCATAAAAAATCAACTTCAAATAAAATTAAAATTCATCAATGGATGTTGACATAGATGAAATAAAAACAGTTTGAGAGAAATATATCTTTTTTTAAAATTATTTAAATGACAAAATATTATATAATAAAACATTTAATTTGAATATATTATTATAATCTTGTAAGGGATGCTTTGAAAATTTTATAATGGTGTAAAATAGCTACATCCATCCTATATGTTAAAAATGACATTCTTACCTAAATTTTGTCAAAAATGTTAAAAATCACCTTGTTTGGAAAACAACGAAAGTATTCCATTATAAACATATAATAAATAGTTAAAATAGGTTATAAATGACATTAACCTATAGTATATATAATATTAATAATGTTTTTCAATACATTTTTAAGAAACATGGATGTGGATGATAAAGAGATCCCGGTAGATAATTACGTATAAACAACCTCGGATAATAAAGAGATTGCATAATTAACGCTTACCTTGTACATTTCGTTGGTTGAGGGTAGTTTAACATCTTTTATAGTGGTGAAATATTTTTTATTAAATTATACATGATTCATATATATTAATATGATATCATATATGATCTTTTAACATTACTTTGTTTATATTATTGTATTATTATCGTCGTTTCGGGTGTTAAGTTACTCATTTTCTTTTATAGTTTTTGTTACATAATCCATGTTTATAAGGAATATGTTTTATCTTATTCATGTCCAGAATGATATTAAGTATTTAGAAATTGTTTTTAATCATAAAATGAGAATTAGATATGAATGGTTACGATGGGGAATGAATCTCATCACGTTCATGGAGATGGAAAACTGTACGTACGCACGAGCGATAATATAATTCTTTTGATATTAAAATAATTTATAATTGGATGGTATATCATATATGAAGAGTCATTATAATTTTATATTTATTATTTCATCAATTACATATCATTATATTACCCATCCAAATAATAATGTTGTGAATAACAATTACACCACGACATGGAGACGGTAAGACGTACATACACACGTATAGTGACATGTCATTCAAAGGATCGATAGAAACTGAATACAGTTTTACCATATTTATAATAACATCAAAGTATATAGAAGATATAGAAGTTGTTATTTTATATTGGAAATAACAAAGAATGATGAAGTTGAAGAAGAAAGGAACATGAAAGAGGGTGGTGAAAACATTACCTCTTATTCGGGTTCTTCCTTTTCATTGGATGAAAAGGGTAACCTAGGATGGATTTATGATCAAAGTAAGGCCTCTATGTTGAATTGAGGGAAGTTGAAATAATATTTGGGTAGTGGTAATCAGAGACACATGGCTTTGACGGTATGAATTATAGAGAATGGGGAGTGCTCTTTTAAAATATGGGCGAGGGGAACCTTCGGAAAAGCTAGAAATATTAGTTTATAATAAATTCATATTTGGTTTCTAATGGTTCCAAACTAATTTATATCGAGTCTATGGTGTGTGTGGGTCAAAAAAAATCATCCAATAAGTTTTTGAGAAATGTTTGGGTCACATTATTAACCATATCTTTTAGTTTTAACTCTTAGATAATTAGTTTGACATTTACCATGTCTCTTTGTATTTTTATATTACAAAGTTAATAAACATACTATAAACATCCAAGAGACCCCCATGTGGTCAATTAATGATACAACTATTGTTATATAAGTCCTTTTGTCGATCCATATATTTTTAGGAATAGAATATCAATTAATTTATTATATTTGTTTTAAAAACTCTTTTATGTCAATTTTGACACTATTGGCTATTTTGTTTTTGATAAATTTAAATCAACATTATTACATCGAACAAGATTCTCATAAAAAATCCTAATATTTTATATTAACATAGAATATTATTTTAATTTATAAAAAGTCTCAAATTACATTTATTCGATATTTATAATATCAATTATTTTAATATTTCAATAATTAGGTAATTACAGCATCACCATTATGTCATAAATAAATTAAAATATTTAATGTCTAAATATTAAAAATAAAATAAAATTATATAGGAAAGATTTTTATCTTCCTAAATAATATTTTCAATCAAATTTATATTATTTATAACCCTATATTAAAAAAATTTAGTAATTAAACTGTGATTTTATCTATTTTAACTCTTCATTGAATTAAATAATAATAAATGTTCTAATCTAATCCAAGTGTACTTAAATGATAATATTTTACTTATAAGTTCGTTTTTGGTTGAGATACACTTGTCTAATATAATTAGAACATGTGTTTGGGTAATATTAATATCTTTTTTACCCGTAATTACTCAATTTACATTTAACCGTGGTAAATAAACGTAAAAAGATATTGTTCACCAAAAATTGTTTTCACCTCTTTGACCAACATTTTACATACTGATATCAATCGTGTCTCTAGGATTTTTTATATTCCACTCACAGAAGCTGTAAAAATAAGTTTTATGTGAATTTGTAAATTCTCCAAAGAGGTGGGTAAAAGACAGTGAAAGCTTCTATAAAATTTTTATATATCTAAAATTTTTATAAATTGATTCCAATGAATTACATTGAACTTATATAGAAATTATGTGTCTATTTTGACATAAAATAAATTTAAATAAAATAAATAACTTTTCTTAAAAAAAATTCTCTTTTAAACTATAACTCAGTGTTTTCACTATTCATAAAAAATTGAATGTTTTCAGAAAAATTCCAAAACTCACCCTAAGATAATTTGGATATTCCAAATCCAAAAATGAAGTACATTTTGAAATATAAAATTTATAAAATTTTAAAAAGTGGGTATTGCTATTAATAAAGGTTAGTTTTATTGGTTGTGGTCTGTTAGAACATGATGTTGTGTACAACACACGCTACTGTATTATTCAAAGAGAGGTGTACCGTGGAAGAATGTGTTGTTACATTCTCCCCTGCTTCAAATAATTTAATCCCCTATTTTACTATAATACTACCACATGAAAAGACTTGGATTATTATTCATCATAAGATCATCGAGTTCCCACGACTCCTTTTCAATTTTATGCTTTCTACATAGAACTTTTACCAGAGAAGTCGTCCAGTTTCTCAGCACTTGTTCTCTAGTATGAAGAATCCTGACAGGCACTTCACAATAAGACAGATCAGGATCAAGTTCAAATTCCACATCAGTGTGTACATGCATTCGGTCAGACATGTATTTTCTCAACAGTGATATGTGGAACACATCGTGAAATTTGGAGAGACTTGGCAGCATTGTCAAACGGTAAGCTAAAACACCATTTCGTTCTATATTTTTGAAAGGTCCAATGTTCCTAGGAATCAATTTACCCTTCTTACCAAAATGTATAACCCCCCATCCATGGTGAAACCTTCAAGAAAACATGATCTCATACCTGAAATTCCAAATCCTTCCATTAGTTATTAGCATTTCTTTTCTACCTACTATGAACTACATTGATGAGGGTTTAGAATACCTTTACCTTTTCCATCGTTTCCTCCACCAGTTCCAGGCCTACAAGATTTCTATCACCAACATCATCCCAACAGGTTAGTGTGTGAAATCTCATTCTATATAAAGCTTCATATGGTGCCATATGAATACTTTAATGGAAGCTATTATTATAGGAAAATTCTACCAAAGGTAAATATTGATCCCATATAACTTGAAAGTAAAGTGAGAAAGATCTCAACATGTCTTCTAAGGTTTCAATAGTCTATTCTGATTGTCCATCAGTTTGGGGTTGGTAAGAAGTGCTCAAATAATGTTCAGTATCTAGGGCTTTCTGAAGACTTTTCCAAAATATTGAAGTAAAATGTGGATCACGATCAGAAACAATCAATTTGTGTAGTCCATGAAGTCTCACTATTTCATTTATATATAGAATTTCTAGACATTCACCTGGTATATACTCTCTTATATCAAGAAAATGTGTTGAATTTTTTAGACTATCAATAATGAACCATATTGCATCATTTCATCTAGGAGTTTTTGGTAGTCCCATGACAAAGTCCATCATTATATTATTCCATTTACACTCAGGTATGGGAAGAGGATCAATGACTCTTCCAGATTGTTGCATTCCTGCTTTCACTTGTTGAAAAACCATATATAATGACACAAAATCAGCAATCTCCCTCTTCATGTTGTCCCACTGAAAATGTTCCTTTATATTTATATACATTTTGGTGCTCCCAGGGTGTATAGAGAAATTGGAACTATAAGCCTCATCCAATAATTCTCTTTTTTCATCAGGTATATTGGGAACACAATGTCTCTTCCCAAATTTCAAAATTCCATCTTAATACACAAAGTCACTCAATATCTCATCATTCACAGCATTAATATTCTTTTTAAACTCTTTATCATCGGTCTGATAACTCTTTATACTTTATAGTAATGATAGTTTGGAAACCATTTGAAAAAGTATTGATGTTTCAACTTCCATGGTGATTCCCATATCTATCTTTACTAGATCCACGTATATAGGATCCTTTTCAACTCTCATCTTGTTAAAAACTACATGATCCTTTCTGCTCAATGCATCTGCCAACTTATTTTCCCTCTCTGGGTGGTAGTGTATCATGAAATCATAATCCTTGAGTAATTAAATCAATCTAATTTTCCTCATGTTGAGTTCTTTCAATGATAAGATATAATTAAAACTATTGGGATTGGTATATATCTCACATTTTTCACCATAGAGATAATGTCTTCATATCTTCAAAGAAAATATTACAGCAACTAACTCAAGATCATGAGTAGGATTGTTTTTCCCAAGAATTTTTAGTTGTTGTGATGCATAGGCGATATCTCTATCCTTCTGCATAAGGACACAACCAATTCTATTCTTTGATGCATAACTATAAATAATGAACCCATCATTTCCAAATGGTAGAGTTAAAATAGGAACATTGAATAATATTCTCTTCAGTTCATCAATACATTATTCAAACTCTTTTTTCCGAACAAATTTAACCCTTTTACGTGTTAGCTTCATTAATGTCTTAGAAAATCAGGCAATATTATGGATGAAATGTCGATAATAACCTGCTAAACCAATAAAACTACGTACCTCGGTTGTACTCATTGTTGCTGGCTGATTTCGATTTCTCTTGTCATAGAGGGATCCATAGAGATTCCATCTTTATATACAATATGGCCAATAAAAGAAATCATCTGAAGCAAGAAGTAAAACTTTCTAAACATCCCATATAATTCATGTATTCTCAGAATCTTCAGGATAATGCGATTGTGATTATCACTATATTAGAAGCTTTTTGAGAATACCAAGATATCATCAATAAATACCACTAAAAATCATCGATATATTCCTTGAAAAATATGTTCATTAGATCCATGAATACATAGGGTGCATTAGTCAGCCCAAAAGGCATTACTGTAAACTCAAAAGGCTCGTACCTGGTTCAAAATGCTATCTTCAGAATGTGTTCCTTCTTCACACACAACTGATGGTATCCATATCAAAGTTCAATCATTGAAAATTATTGAGCTCTATGAAGATGGACAAATAAATCATCAATTCAAGGTAGGGGATAGTTTTTCTTTATTGTTATAGCATATATTTCCATGTAGTCGATACATAACCTCATAGAAACATATTTCTTCTTAACAAAAAGGATAGGGGATACCCATGGAGAAACACTAGGGATAATAAATCCCTTATTACTCAATTACATTAGTTGTTTTTTAGTTCAACTAATTCCAAAATGTACATTCTATAAGGGGTCTTCAATATAGGCCTTGAACCATAAATTAAATCAATCGAAAACTCAATTTATCATTTTGGAGGATGTCCAGGGAAATATTTTGAATACAAATCAACATATTCTCTCAAAATAGGTACATCCTATATTTGAACATTACTTTCCTTAACCATAGATATTTCATTCTATTCCTCCCCAATAAATGTATTTAGTAGACCTACTGGGGGTGGATCCATATAAGAATCAGGTGGTGACAGTTATGCTCTAAAGATAAGGTGTTCTTTATCATCATTATAAACAATTGTAACCTCCTTCTTCTTACAATAAATCTCCACATCATGATCCGAAATCAAATCCATATCGAGGATTATATCAAATTCAATCATAAGTATGACGATGCGATCAACACATAAAGAACATTTATGTGCACTTATGTGGTTTGATTCACAAAACGTTATTACAATGATACTTCCCTTCGGTTTTGTAACTGATAACTCCTTTATTAAATAAAATTGGAAATATCTAATTTTCAAATTAATATAAGAATATATGAATCAATGGGATGATACAGAATCAAATAATAAATTTCATAGACTTGAGGAAACCATTAAATTTCTTTCCACCAAATCTTTTGGAGCTTCTACCTCAATAGTAGTGATAGCATAAGATTGGCTTTGATCAGTAAGCCTTTTCTGTTGTATGTTCCTCGGATTCTTAGGAAATTCATTTTCATAATGTCCCAACTCCTAGAAATTGTAGAATTGAACATTGGAAGCTTCTTTAATCCCCTTGAAATTACAATCATGGTGGCCTTATTCACCACACTTATAACAGAATCTCATTCTTTTTAAGCAAGTATTAGGGTGTTTCTTCCCACATTTACTGCAGTATAGATAAAATATTTCCCCAATTCCCCTTGTTTCTATTTCTGGAGTGATCAACAGATCTCTTAATTTATTCCTTTTCTTTAATGATGTAAGACATAGAGACTTATTTTTCTATATTGATAGCACATGAGAAAATATCTTCGTATGAAGAGAAATATTGTAACACTAATGCTCGACGAAGAAATAGTTTTAAACCATAAAATAAATTATCAATATTACATATTGGGTTACGTATATAATCTAAAGCATACCTCACTATCCTGGTAATGTTATCCGCATACATTGTGACATTCTAATCCTCCTTTTGTCTTAGACCCAGAAATTGTTATTCCATATCTTCTTGATGGTCATGAGGAATGTATTTTTCTAAGAAAAGTGCTTTGAACTCCCTCCATTACATATTTGATAATTCATCATCTTCCTTTATGTTTTTAATCATTGACCACCATTGGTCTGAATCTCCAGAGAGGTGGTAAACTAACATGATAACTTTTTCAGTTTCTCTACTCCAAAAGGCATGGAATATTTTCTATATGGAATTTATCTGTTGCTCAGATACTAATGGAATTTTATTCCCATTGAATTTTGGTGTTTGTTGCCTCATGAAGCGATCTAAAATTGATCCTCCACACTGTTGATCTGGGTGCTCCATATGCGTAAGGTTATTATTCATAACCAGAGTGAGTTGTCCCAGTATGGTGATTAGCTGATCAAC
The DNA here is from genome assembly GCA_963277665.1 of Viscum album. Classification (NCBI taxonomy): domain Eukaryota; kingdom Viridiplantae; phylum Streptophyta; class Magnoliopsida; order Santalales; family Viscaceae; genus Viscum; species Viscum album. The sequence goes on from OY728161.1 coordinate 980,750,324, forward strand.
ACTAGTTGCATCACCATCTCCTCTATAATTATCATGAGCAGGAGGGAAATCCCTACAGAGTATGCATGCATTGATATGGTATCCATTCCTTCCAATAAGATCTATTTATAAAAAATGGAATAAACTAGATTAGTTTATTAATCAAAATACATAAATCCAAACTTCTAAACCCCTTAACATAAATTAAACTGTTTATCGATATAATCCATAATCATAAAAAAGGTTTTCTTTGAGGATTTATATTCTCATAATCATTTTATAATGGGTTTTAATGAAAATTAGAAGTATCCTAAGAATATCCTATTGGAGTGTCGTAACCAAGAGTGCAGCAAGGCCTATTTTAATACACCAGTTCCTGTTTGAGTCAAGCTCAAAGTGGTGTTTTCGTTATTGACCCATAGGTACATCTGTGCTAGAGCTTCCCCCACCTACTTGTATCCTGACAGGGACGCATATCTCAGAAAACTCACAAAATCTCTACAATACCAAAATTCTAGGAAGTTCTTCTACAATAATCTTTAATGACCATCTTAGGTCTATGTGTTCTAATCAGAGATTATCTAAATCTAGCTCCCACGGTTTATACTAAACATACTCTGAAACCAACTGTAATTCCCTGACCCTAGTTACCTATAGTCGTGGAATTTTTACATAACAATGGCATGATCATAAAAGATCAAGTCACAAATGACCGATTAGTTTAGTAGCCTTTGAATCACTAGTTAAATTTATAATGTTTACATAACATCATAAAGTGAAAAACTACAACAACAAATTTAATCAATGGAAAACATTCATATCCTCTCATACTATCCCTACAGTTCATTCATAAAATACTTCTTCACATCCTGGAAAAAATAAAACATGTAAAGGGGTGTGCTCAGATGCCTAATAAGGATAACAACATAGCAGAAACTTTCACAAATATGCATAAAAATTTAAGTCATGGTATATCTAAAACAAAAGCCTTTTATATTCGAACATCATCATAATTTGGCAGAAATAAAATGAAATAATTTCATTTACTTATTCACTTGGATATTATACTATTCTAATAATCACATGCAATATCAATTACAACTTTCATAAAGATGAAATACATTATGCAAGACTATCATAACCACATAGTCAAGGCCTTGTGCCAAGACTACAAATAAGTTTTTATCAAGGCCTTATGCCACGACACTAGTCTGTCGCACGAGACCTACCGATGTGTCTAGGAGTTATAGCGGTCACCACCCATTACTTACAAAGTCCAATGCATTCCTCATATGAACAGGTTTAAACATAACATAAATATTCATATTAAATCTAGCATACGAAATGTCAAAACATTATGCATAAAACATGAATGGTATAAAAATAACACATCCATAGTCAATCATATCAAAAAACATTAAATAATATATGGATGTTTTGTATCATAATAAATCAACTTCAAATAAGCTTAAAATTCATCAATGGATGTTGACATAGATGAAATTAAAACTATTTGAGAGAAATATATCTTTTTTTAAATTATTTAAATGAAAAAATATTATAAAATAAAACATTTAAATTGAATATATTATTATAAGATTGTAAGGGATGCTTTGAATATTTTATAATGGTGTAAAATAGCTGCATCCTTCGTATATGTTAAAAATGACATTCGTACATAAATTTTGTCGAAAATGTTAAAAATGACCTTGTTTGGAAAATGACGAAAGTATTCCTTTATAAACATCTTATAAATAGTTAAAATAGGTTATAAATGACATTAAACTATAGTATATAAAATATTAATAATTTTTTTCAATACATTTTTACGAAACATGGATGTGGATGATAAAGAGATCCCAGTAGATAATTACGTATAATCAACTTCGGATAATAAAGAGATTGCATAATTAACGCTTACCTTGTACATTTCGTTGGTTGAGGGTAGTTTAACATCTTTTATAGTGGTTAAATATTTGTTATTAAATTATACAAGATTCATATATATTAATATGATATCATATATGATCTTTTAACATTACTTTATTAATAGTATCGTATTATTATCATCGTTTCGGGTGTTAAGTTACTCATTTTCTTTTATAATTTTTGTTACATAATCCATGTTTATAAGGGATAGGTTTTATCTTATTCATGTCCAGAATGGTATCAAGTATTTTAAAAAAAATTAATCATCAAATGAGAATTAGATATGAATGGTTACGATGGGGAATGATTCTCATCGTGTTCGTGGAGATGGAAAACCGTACGTACGCACGAGCGATAATATCATTCTTTTGATATTAAAATAATATATAATTGGATGGTATATTATATATCAAGAGTCATTATAATTTTATATTTATTATTTCTTCAATTACATATCATTATATTACCGATCCAAATAACAATGTTTTGAATAACAATTACACCACGACATGGAGACGGTAAGACGTACATACACACGTATAGTGACATGTCATTCAAAGGATTGATAGAAACTGAATAAAGATTTACCATATTTATAATAACATCATAGTATATAGAAGATATAGAAGTTTTTATTTTATAGTGGAAATAACAAATAATGAAGACGTTGAAGAAGAAAGGAACATGAAAGAGGGTGGTGAAAACATTACCTCTTCTTCGGGTTCTTCCTTATCATTGGATGAAAAGGGTAACTTATAATGGATTTATAATCAAATTAAGGCCTCTAGGATGACTTGAGGGACGTTGATAGAATATTTGGGTAGTGTTAATCGGATACAAATGGTTTTGATGGTATAAATTAGAGAGAATGGGGAGTGCTCTTTTAAAATAGGGGCGAGGGGAACCTTTGGAAAAGCTAGAAATATTAGTTTATAATAAATTCATATTTGGTTTCTAATGGCTCCAAACTGATTTATTTCAAGGATATGGTGTGTGTGGGTCAACAAAAATCATCCAATAAGTTTTTGAAAAATGTTTGGGTCACATTATTAACCGTATCTTTTAGTTTTAACTCTTAGTTAATTAGTTTGACATTTACCATGTCTCTTTGTATTTTTATATTACATAGTTAATAAACGTACTATAAACATCCAAGAGACCCCCATGTGGTCAATTAATGATACACCTATTGTTATATAATTCCATTTGTCAATCCTTATATTTTTAGGAATATAATATCAATTAATTTATTATATTTGTTTTGAAAACTATTTTATGTAAATTTTGACACTATTGGCTATTTTGTTTATGATAAATTTAAATCAACATTATTACTTTGAACAAGATTCACATAAAAAATCCTAATATTTTATATTAACATCGAATATTATTTTAAATCATAAAAAGTCTCAAATTACATTTCTTTGGATATTTATAATATCAATTATTTTAATATTTCATTAATTAGGTAATTACTGCATCACCATTGTGTCATAAATAAATTAAAATATTTAATGTCTAAATATCAAAAATAAAATAACATTATATAGGAAATATTTTTATCTTCCTAATTAATATTTTCAATCAAATTTATATTATTCATAACCCTATATTAAAAAAAATTAGTAATTAAACTTTGATTTTAACTCTTTTAACTCTTCTTTGAATTAAATAATAATAAATGTCCTAATCTAATCCAAGTGTACTTAAATGATAATATTTTACTTATAAGTTTGTTTTTGGTCGAGATAAACTTGTCTAATATAATTAGAACATGTGTTTGGGTAATATTAATATCTTTTTTACCTGTAATTACTCAATTTACTTTTAACTGTGGTAAATAAACGTAAAAAGATATTGTTCACCAAAAATTGTTTTCACCTCTTTGAACAAAATTTTACTTACTGATATTAATCTTGCCTCTCATATTTTTTATGTTCCACTCACAGAAGCTGTAAAAATAAGTTTTATGTGAATTTGTAAATTCTCCTAAGAGGTGGGTAAAAGACAGTGAAAGCTTCTATAAAATTTTTATATATCTAAAATTTTTATAAATTGATTTCAATGAATTAAATTGAACTTATATATCAATTACATGCCTATTTTTTCATTAAATAAATTTAGATAAAATAAATAATTATTTAAAAAAATTCGGGTTTAAACTATTACTCAGTTTTTTTTCACTATTCTTCAAAAATTAAATGATTTCATAAAAATACCAAAAATTCACCCTAAGATTATTTCGAATTTCCGAATCCAAAAATGAAGTCCATTTTGAATGATAAAATTTATAAAATTTCAAAAAGTTGGTATTACATTTCATAACATCTAGTTTGATTTGATGTGGTGAGTTAAAACTCGATGTTGTGTACAACACACGCTGCTATATTATTCAAATAGAAGCGTATCATGGAAGCTTGGGGTGTTACAGATGGAGTACCTGACACAAAACCATGGGTTTCTTGAACGTCCCACGTTTCACACAGGGTTCAGTCATAGTAATAAATAATATAATAATATAATTATTTTAATTAGTAGTAAAAACAGAATCATTTAATTAGAAATAATGAAAAAATTAACTACAATATGTTTACACTGGGTTTTAATTTTTTTTACATTTATCCAATAAATGATCGAGTCTTAAAATGTGAATTAATCCAATCTCAACCATAAGTACCCAAATAATATTTAAAATTATGATTTACTGCCATTTGATGGAGAACAATTTCTAAATATTTTTTTTCATACTTTTATATATTCCATTTGAAAAAATATACATCTTCTTTAGAATAGGTACACCAAAATTTACTTTTGGTATATTTTTTTTGTCTTTTTCTGAAAACGTACATTTTTAAATGAATAGTGAATAATATTGCATTTTTACTCAAAATGGTCTTTTCATTTGATTTATTTATATAGAGATGTTGTTCTTTTAAATGGGATAGATGTTTAATTGGATTTTATTTTTTACCCTTTAATCCAATGTTGGTCACTGGATGTAATTTCACTTGGTTATTGGACATAAACAATTGTCCATTATTTGATAATTATTATTTCGAAAAAACCTGTTTTTTCGTTTTTTCAATTAGAATTAAATTTAAATTAATTTCTTCAACATTTGTGGTTTGAATATGGAAAAATGGATTTAATATTAGGAATCAAGAGGTCCATATTGTGTAAATATGTTCCTTTTATTTTTAGAAATTAGGAATATTATCATTAATAAATATTATAGTTACCATGTATAAAGGGTAAATATGGAAAATAAGGGTAAAAAATAATATTTTAATAATATTAAATTACCATAATATGTCTCCTAAGAATATTTTATAATACATGTCTAATGAGGGTCATCATTGCGTCGATTTTGGGACCCCATGGATCCATTTTTATGTTAAAATGACATTATATGAAAATTATTTTAATGTTAAGGAAAATGTAACATAAACATATATATTTTAGTAAAACAATTTTTATATGCAGTTATATAAGTTTTTTTTTCGACTATAAATTGTAATTAGAAACATGAAAACATATCCTACATCTTGGTATTTAATTTATAATTTATACACATCAAATAAATAAATTTACTTATAAAACAATGATGATTTAATGATTACATTATTAATGAATGATTAAAATAAATAAGATTATAAATATTGAAATAAATTTATTTTAAAACTATTTGTGCAAGTCAAAAATTTAGAGATAATTATTCCTTATTATCTTTGAATTATTTTGGTTTTTTTTTTATTTTTAGAATGTTATTATCTGAATAGTATAACAATTGAAAAAATTGAGTTTTCCAATCAATCAATATTTTTATAAATTAATAAATAGTTCTAAAATTATAATATTAGGCCAAATGACTTAGATAAGGATGATAATGTCATTAATGAACCACTTGTGGTTCGATTGGTACATTATGGCAACTATATTATCCATATAGTGTGAATATATTAGAGAACATGGTAAAAGAACAATATGTTAACAAAGGGTTAAATAAAAGAAATAAGGATTAAAAAATATCAAATACCGATGCAATTTTAATTAGATGATTTTTTAGGCATATTTGTACCTTGTCTTCTAATTTATTTTGTTTCAGTCCTTTTGAAACCGAAAATAATTTTATAAAATAATAATACTTTCAATATTTCCTAAAGAGCCAATCTTCCCTCTTATAAATGTCCACCACCTCTAACCCAATACTTACACCTATCTAGCCTCATGGCTCATCAAACATATGAACAAATAAGATCCAAACATCCCCATATTCCTTATAGAAGCCTTACTCTAGGATTAAAAATATTTAAGAATATCTTTTGGTTCAGTCCAAAGTGAGTTACTCGACTTAATGAAGATTAAAGAACAAAAGACTCATGTTTGATATGTGGTAATGGACTTCATCTCAATCATTATTCATTGTGGAATATTTTTATTCATACATGACATTAATTTATAAGGTTTATAAAACCCTTTGAAATATCATTTCATTCAAAGAGAATATTTTAATGCATTGAATTTTACTAAATGATAGATAAAAGGTTTTTTTAAATGTATATATTGACAATGACCTTTCCGCCGTCATGAGAATTATTTGATATTTGGCATTCGTAACAAGACATATTGCTTTTTATGGGAAAATAAATAATATAAACCCTTTTTACATATTTTTTCACTGAAAATGGTTTTTAGAATCATATATTATTTCAAAATCTTGAAATGATATTGTGACTGTAATATGGAAATTTTATCTTTCCCTTATTCTTATTTTATGATTATGGTTCCTTGGAATTTATTACGTATAAGGGTGGTTCTAGGAAAAACCTTGTGAGGGTGATATTGAGATATCTCCCCAATGTATAGGGTAATGTGATAGATGAAAATGTTAATGTTTCTCCTAATTGATTTTGGGAATATACTATGATGGGTATTCCAAACGTAACTCCCTATGTAGATGTGAAAACTACAACATAATTATATTATTGATTACACATTTTACCTTTATGATTTTTTATTTTTATGTGTTATTCATAAATATTATGATTTCATAAGGTGTGTAATTGAGATTATGTTTGTATGTATTGATGGACTAATTATTTTTTCTTTATTTGAGAACCCTTACTGAGATTTTTTTGCTCATCCCATGATTTTGAAATGTTTTTTCACATGGTATATGGTAGGGTAATTGAAAAGAAGATTTAATGAAGAGTTATATCAGGAAAATAATTATTTTTATAATTTTATGAGTTTTTATTTTACGAAAATAAATGGATACAGAGTAGAAGTGTCTACTTGGAAATATTTGAGATGTAATGTAATAGTTATGGACTAATTATTTAAAACAATAAACTTGAAAATTCCCTCAATGTGATTTATTAACATAAATCGGGATTCTGTAATGATTAATGCTGGGGCCTTATAACTAATTCAGAATATAGAATAGTGATTTTGTGAAATAATTACACAGTTTTTACAAGAATAAAATGGCACACAAAACACGTGTTAAGTAATGTAGAGTGTAATTTATTTATTGTGCATAGAGTAGCTAACATGTTATGAATATTCATTGTATCTAGTAAATATTTTTTTGAATAAATTAATTTATCATTCATTATAATGTAAAACCTATTGTATAGAATGTATGATCCCATAAATGGAAGAAGAAACACATAATAATGAGGATTATGGAGTGATAAATTAATTTTAATTTTCTATAAAATAAGGTTCAGTACATGGCATGTACATCATGTTACCACACAAGTATCTTACTCATTGTAGATCCATGAATCATACTAATAAGTTGGGAATTCATTTATGAATTGACATATGTAAGGAACATGATTTCTATTGATAGTAAAAGTATTGAGACTAGTTTTTTTAATGGATTTTAGTAATTATTAATCATTTAATTAATACATTATGTGTATTTGAAAACTTGATTTCACCCTGAAAACATAAAGACTGCATGTTGTGTAACCTGATTACAGAGTGTATAGTCCCACAAGTCCTATGTGATTGAGGATCAGTAAACATGAGGATCAATTAATTCAATATTTGTTATTCATTACATGATTAAGAAAATTTATTCTAAATATTACTTGGTAAAATATAATGGGATACATTCCATGATCTTCTGTTACACAACATGTAACCATAATTTTTCTAGCCAAACATCTTGTCCCCTCTATAAGAGTTCTTCGGATATTATTCATTAATATTTCATTTGATATGGATAAAATGATTTGGAAATGAATAGAGGATGAATAGATCAAGATTTTCATATTGAATATAAATTTTTATGAAATTAAAACTAACAATAATGAATATAATGATAAAAAATAATTGAATAGTTATTAATTTCACATGAAACCTTTGACAGAATTTGATTATATTGATCATTGTAAAAGATATTATTAGACCAATGGAAAAATAATATTTTTTCATATTCAATAGATTATATAAAATTTGGGACACATGAATTTTATGATGTATTAATTTTTTTGAAAAATATTGAAAATGATTTCCCAATAATCAAGAGAAATAATATTTTCACATTAATTTATAATTACTGATGAAAAAAATAAAAAAATATTACATTAGTCTTAAGATATAACTTCATTTTTTGTTTTGAATATTCTAACCTGATATTTGTACAATAATTTAATACTTAGAACCCAATGAATATCCCACTAGTGTTCATTTTGATTTTCAATATTGATCTTCGAAATGCATTGATAAAAAATTGTGTGTAATTCCATCTAATTTGTAATTAGGAATTATTTTCCTTGATCACATTATTTTCCATATATACTAATGAAATAAAATTTTATCCTATTGGTCTTTACAGAGAAGTGGAGGGGTGATATCTTGATTTGAAATTCCTTTTCACAGTGATTAAACTCTTCTTTAATGAGATATCAATATATTTTTAGACATACGGTTAGGGGTTAACATTTATATAATTGCACTGAGGTAATTAAAATGATATTAACCTCAAAGGGAACCACATACAATGTAATGAAATATTAAAAATATTTTTTTCATAAGATACACTACCAAACAAAAATAATTTTTTTATAATCGGGTAAATAAATATTTATCACTTAAGAAGATCCATCCCACATTCCCTTGCAATCATTTATTGAATTTGTAAATTTAATATTTAAATGAATAATATTAATTAAATAAATTATTAAATTTGCATTATATTGAATGATTAGAAGATTAATATTTATCAAATTATTATGTAATTAAATAAATTCATTATCTAATATATAAATACACATTTTTTACCATTTGAATAAAAAGTGAAAAATAATTCTATATAAACATGTAATTAAATAAATATATTTTGAATGAATATTTAATTAATATTTCCTATTAATTTTTATTACATAAATAAATTATTATTCTCATTTTATGGAATTTTATTTATTCGAATTTTTAAATATAAAAATCATTTACAAGTATCAAAGCAAACACTTGGTGTATATCCCTTAATGCCATTTCCTTTGTAGTGTTAGATGGTATTTCATAAATTTCATGATTAAAATATATAAATTGGGCAAAACACTAACATAAAAAATGATTTTTAACAACAACAAAAATAACATAAGAATGATCAGTATGAAATATAATCGTTTTTATATCATTAACCTGGTTGAACACACATGTCATCAACATATATGCTTGATATGACCTTCATTGACTATCCAAAATAATGTAATAATTACAAAAATGTCAATATATTAAATGTGATGGTAAATTTTAAACCATTGGTCGTCGATATTTATTTCATTAAATAATGAAAATGCAATATCATTGAAGAATTCACTATTAATATGTATTACATGACACATATAATATTCCCAACTATGTTGTGATGAAATTTCATCATAGTTTTTGATAATGATTATAAGCCTGAATGATATGACATGAGTGAATAAAAATAATAATGAAAAAGTACCATAAAACCTGATAATAGATTTTAATATCCAAACACCAAAAAACACTTAAAATTCTAATGGGAGTATTTGTTCTCAAAATCTCCCATCTAGGGGAATACCACGATCAAAAATTATGAAATTAGTTATTATCTATTCAAAAGTACAAACACTAGATAATAGACATAATATTTGTCACATTATATATTATTTTCCAAATTTATAACAATATATAAGAATATAAACCCAATATTTCAATTTTCTCATCATAATTTGGGAATTACTATGACTCTTTCTATGTGAAAAGTACTCTAAAATTAATATATTAAAGTCATATTAAATAATAAATGATATGTAAAAAGATATTTATTTTATATTATATTACTTGAATATATATGATATATTTAGTAAATATATTATAATCTTGGACATCGAATCCAAAAAATATAAATGGAGATGAACCTGAAGCATGAGAGTGATTTATAAAATGATGTTGTTTTTCAGGTGCTTCAACATATCTACTCCACTATGTCACCCTAAATATATTGGTTTTACAATATATTATTTGAGTTATTTTTGGATATTATTGGTTTTGATATAATCGCTATAGCGATGGATTTATGCACATGGAATGTCACTTCCAGATCTATTAATAAATCCTTGACCACTCATTTAGCTAATATTTATGACCCTCATTATGTTTCTTAAAGATAGAATATTATCATGTGAAATGTCATCAGCAAAATTTTATATATGGTTTTGGGGAGTTGGATTTATGATCTTATTTATTCTATGTGTAAGATAAATATGGTGTGTTCGTTACAATGTAGATTATCATGGATAATAAATAAATTCCTATGCGTTATCATATTCAATGAAAAAATTCTCTTCCACCAGATGAGGTGTTATAGAAATGAATCATAATATGAATAAGGAATATGGGTGGGTTTTATTGTTTTTACCTAATCTATTTCTTAACAGAACAAATGTTGGTCTCAAATGTGATAATATTATTATAAAATCTGTGGAATATATCTCTAAACTATTCAATATAAATAGACACAATTAATATTGTTTTAAACCATCTTGAGGGACGTGGTAAGGAGATACCCATTCTTCATATCTTGTTATCATTATTAGTAATTATTTATTTATTATCATTCTTGATTATATGGATATTGGTGTTATATATTGGCTAATGTAATTAACCATGACCCTTCTATATTTCTTGAATGTTTTCGGGACAACGATATCGTCTTTTCATGAGATATTTTAATAGAATGTCATTATAGGATAAATATTATCTATATGTTTGAAAAATAATAATGGAAGAATCATAAAATTTCTATGTATTAAATATCCCCCAATAATGGAGTTCTTCCATTTAGGAGTGATAATTTTTAGCCATTATGTGGTGTGAAGATGGTTGAAAATGATAAAAATATCTCAATCATACGAAGGATATTGAGGGATCAAAGAAGAATGTGTCCTCCTATATTAGGGATATGAATAATAATAATATAAAAATCAATTATTTAGAAATATCTATATAGTGGTTGAGGTGTTTATCCTAATGATCATTTAATAGGACTTCCATTTTATTCCATTTCGTTGTTCATGTTCATAGGTACACTCACAAATTATCTTTATTCACATTTTTTCCATGTTCAGTTTTGGGATGAATTTGGGAACGAAATATATTTCATTGGGTAAAATAGTAAAAACTATATATTCCAAAGGAACATTATTTTTTTGTATATTAGAACAAACATTGTTGTAGTAATTCACTACTTTTTAATGAAGGCAAGTAACCTACACTCTAGGATAGTTATTATTTTAGGTGTTCTTTAATGAAAATATTTTTTTATTTTCTTCAAGAAAAATATACTAGTTCATTTTATTAAAGGGATCAAAATAGATAACATATTCAAATTAAAAAATGTTCCCAAGTAGGGGGTGAGTATAAAAGCTAGATGGATTTCCCAAAAGTACATACCAACTCACAAAACTATGATATAACATGGTAGAAGAAATATATGAACTAGTTTTAAAAAATTAATTTTTTTTATATCAAATCCAAAGTAGATATCCATAAATAATATTTTTTTAAATGAATGATAGTAAAACATTATGTAAAACCATTTCTGAAATCCATCTCTCAACCCCATTTAGAATACCCATTGTACACAAACACACAACCAAACATCCAAATATTCATGAAAAGTATATAGTTACATAATAATTAGTTGTTGGTTTTTGATCTACCATGTCATCAAAAGATTACCATATACAATGTTACCAAATGGAACAAGCCCCTTCCATTGGGTCACATCTATGAAAATGAACACACCCCAACAGTTTATACCAAAATTTAATGAAACAAATTGTTATTGGCCAATTTAATAATAATTTTAATTTTTTTAAAAGATGTAAAAAAAAATTCCCATCAATCATTACTAAGTCACTATTTTAATAGATCCATTTTAAAATATCATTATAAGAATTTTCTTAAAGGACACCCAGTTATACTATTTCACAAAAAAATCCAACAGAATATTTTAAATTAATAATAATAAATATATTATATATATTATTCCTACAATTAATTCTATTTAAAACCAATCCTTCATGTTCTAATATAGAACTATTGAGAGAAAAGACACATAAATCTCAAACAAATGGGAAGAAAAATAACGGACTGAATGACTAAAATATCATTTGAAACAACATGAAATTGTATTTAGATGTAATTTCCTTTCTCCAAAAATTCATACCTCAAAATAACTATCATCGAACAACGTAGTTCTATAACTATTGGTTTGGATTCATGAATTAGTTAGAGTTAATAAGAAGAATAACAGTATGGAAAAAGATTATGAATAAAGCATTAATGACACATACATCTTTAAAAGGATAAATATTTTCCTTGTAATCTCTCCCCGAAAACATTAATGGTATCCATAACATATGGATGAATTATAAACTAGGTTATAACTAGATTAATTGAAATAAATTATTTTAGGAGGATTTTCGAGTAAGATTCAAAAAAGTTGGTTCTAAATTTTACCACTACATTTTTAGGTAGTAGATTAAGTCAATACACACACTAACCATACACTATCCACTACATCCTAACATCCCTTAGAAATTTACACCAACATTTTTTCATATGCTAAACAATTTGTCAATTATTTCATGGTTTCTCGTGCTTTGATTCATGGATTGGTCAAAATGGGTGCCTAGTCGTCTACATACCCAGTTTACACTATTGAAGTTACATTGTTTTACTAACTATAATCAAACATTACACATCTAGAAATAAATAAAAAACATTCTAGAACTCTTATGAACATCCTAAAACATAACATAGTAATGTAATATACATAAAATAAAAAATAATGGGTCATGTATCTGAAACTAATGGTGATATATTTTCCTTAAAATAGGCCTATCCCTAATGGGATTATTGAAAAAAACCATTGACCAGAAATATTTAATTCCATTTATATATCATTTCATTATCACAATCTCACATTTCATTCTAAAACTGATCATATTTACATAAAATCCTCACTATATTGATGATTTTTCTATGTAAAAAAATTCTCATTCCTATGAACAATATGCACCAGAACATTATCCAATATACCAGCATACTCAAGGTCAACATGATCCCTATGAACCACATGGTCACTATCAAGTTGTTTCTTATTCAATTATGATACATGATACACATTTTCACTAAATTGAAACTTGGTTGAAAATCCAACTCATATTCTTCTTCATAAAGTCATTCATGTATATTAGAAGGATATTTTTAATGATTAATAGACATTAAATGATTCTAAAAATATTGATCTCCAAGCCCTATAAGAATTATCAAGAACACATGATCACTCTCTTATAATGAAAATATCCATCAAAAGTTATCTATGTAATATTTCTGACCACTGTAAGTCATCTAAATCACTTTAATGATGAACTAAATCAAATCAATTTTATGTCCTACAAGGATTGGTCCATCTTGTAATGTATAAAATTACACCCCATAAAGTGATGAATGAAATGGAAACCCATGAAATGATTCCAAAATTCAACATATATTGAGTCATAATAACTAATGTTATACATGAATTCCACTAATAGTATATGATCCGCAAATAGGACACGAAAACCTATTACTAAATACCTTTTTTTCAAAATTTTATATCATAATTTTGGATTGTACACTCATTTGAAGATGATATTCCATTATCAAAGTCATCTGAGTACCCAGGGATTGATATAAGTATTTCAAATACTGAGACACAGTCCTCATATATCAATTTCATACTATAGAAACTTGTAAAAAAAGCCCCATTTCCACCTCTATGGTGTTGATTGTAGATAATTCATTCAACATATTAGATTAATGAATAAGGATTAAATGGGATGACTTTGTGATATGATGAACTATCATCTATATAAAATATAGTTTTACAACTAGCATTAGGATACCTCTTAAGAAATCCATGCTTATCAACCTCATTTACAAACTAGAATAGGTAAAGAATGCTTCATTCCTTCTGGTCATTGGTGCTCTGCCTTAAACTACTATATGGAAAGGCATATCATAACAAACTCAACTACATTTTTCATTCAAAACCACCAAAACATTACTCAATGATCCTTATAAAATTTTTTATTCATTTCTGTACAACCCATTTGGAATGGTGGTATTAAAGAAATATTTATTCATTATAAGATATAATTAAATCCATTCAATCTCAAACCAAAAAAAAAACATATCTTGTTTCATGATTTCATCTATCAATGGTCTCCATCACATTGATTATTGACCTCATTGAAACACATTCAAAATCATATATATGTGATTCATCAACATAATCAACCATATTAGGATTAAAAGAAAACTCTAACCCTACCTCAGTATTAATAGTACATGTGCAAGTAGACTGTCACCCACATCACCTTCCATTCCTCTGAATCCTCTTTATCCCTATGAAAATATGGATTTATAATTAATTCATATTAGACAATGTTCCCTTTACACATTTTGAGCATTATATCAAATTCAAATATCTGATGATAATCTATCAATCTTATTTATACCGAATTGAATTCCCTTTGTGAGAAAATATGTTTGATGTTATTATGATCCGTAAACACCATATATTTCTCACCAATGAGGTAATGATTCAATGTTTTAAAATTATTCAATAAACAGATAATTAAAAATCATATGAATAATAGTTCTTCATATGAAACTATAACATTAACAACCCATAAAAAGAAACATGATATCCCTTCAAGATAACGCACCCTAGCCTAGACACCAAAGAATAAAAATACAAAAACATACCATTTTTATTATTCTTAAAATATTACTATCAATGATGATTTGATAAGAACATTAAGGTCTTTAAAAAAATTCTTCTTTTCATTATTCAATTTGAATGGAGAACCATTTCCTATCAATGTTGTGAATTGTTAAGATAGTCCTGAAAAGACACAAACAATTCTTCGTTAATAGCCATCCAAGACCAAGAAACTACATACCTAAAAGGAATCATTTGTATTATTTCAATTGATCTATGACTATATTTTTTCCATATCCACACAATCATATCATTCAATGATAACCTTGAAAAATAAATTTACCAATTTAATCTGAAAATAGAAAATTGAATGATGGTCATATAAAAGATCTTATCACTTGATACCCACACAATTACCTAGTGTTTCTCATTATCAACCCCTATCAACCAATATGTAATCAAAAAACACCAGAATAATAGAATCCATATTTCATTCACATATACAATTAATCAATTCTATAAAATAATCTAGTGTTTTTTTAAGACTGAAAGAAATTACACGATACTCATAATGGATATAACTACTCAGGATTTTATTACTTATGAATATCTTACTTGTGATCATGAATTTGGTGACATCCTAAATGCTAGAAAATTTTAGTGTACCAATAGGATACCATTGATTTATCAAAAAACTCATAAATGAATGGAATATGATATAAATTAATTATTATAACTTGTTTTCACATATAAAAATACACAAAATAATGAATATTTCCATCCTCATTTTTCATGAACAAAGCTACTACATCCTATGGAGGCATACTACGCTGAATTTACCATTTACATTACATCTCTTCAAACTAGATTTTAAATTCCACTAATCTTATTGGTTCTATTATATAATAATGATGTTTAATAGAATAGTTCCCTCCTATGGTATCAATTGAAAACTCCACATCACATGTTGGTGGAATGCCTAAGAAATTTAAAAAAAACATCTAAAAATAGATCAAAAATTACTAGAGAGACACTACCTCCAATCTCATCAAACAATTCCAAAGATAATGATACCAACTAAAAATGATAATATTCAAACTAAGGGTTCCAAAAATCATATTTCACTTTCCATTATATTATTATATCCTCTAAAAAGATGCTTGATGCTCTATTATGATGTAAAATTAACAATTCATGTATAATAGTTTCTGTTGAAATTAAACATTCTCAACTAAATCATAAATATTTTCATCTTAGGTATACATATATCTGAAATTAATTTATTCCACCATTTTTTATAGAACATGATTTTTCACATAAATTATCAAAATTTTATTAGGACCAGAGGAGATTGATGTTTTAAAATAGATGTCAACCTTTCAAAATATAAACCTAGAATATCAAAAGGAAAAGAAATAATAAATTATTTGGATGCACTTGTATCAATTTTTTAATATGATCATAATATATAATAATCTTAACTCTCACCATCAATTTTATAGATAGATCAACCATGATCATTTTCTCTAATCCATTCAATTTCATACTCATTGTATATTGATATTTATTAACCTATTGAGATTTCACTTGTGGAGGGTTCATCATATTCATAAAATCATAAGTTATTTCTCGATTATATAAATGTGAATTCTTTTGTTTACTATGTCTCATTAATGAAGTTAAAATTATAGAAACATGATATGTTTCACCTGAACTCGAAAAATGATAACTGTTATAATATCTCTAAAGATACCCTATATAGTTGATATTGTGACATGATATTTGTGGTATTGTAAAATATCACTTCATCTGATCAAAATAACCTCACTAAAAATGTCTTATTATACTCTTCATTCTTGGAGAAATATTCACTAATAATTCTATATGGTTATGATTTATACTCCCACATTGGTAATTGGATTCCCTCTTCCACTTATTCATAGCATTAATTTTAGACCATTTTACATAGGTATCAACATGCTCCCTCCACTAGTGTTTCCGAAGATATCCTATTCTACCGTTGTTTAGAAACGAATCATCTCGGTATAATACTATTTATAAATCATCAAAATATTTTTTTGAATATTTTACAGAAACTGCTATACAAAATTAAATAACTTCAATGAAACACATCCACTAGAATTTTTTTTATATTTGACTAAATTATTCAATTTATCTTTTCTCTCAATTACTTTGAGTTTCACCTAAACAAAACTGATAAGGTTTAATGTTTTATAAATTATGAACATGTTAGGAAATAATTATAGATTTATTTGATTAAGAATTATTAAATATCCTCACATGTAATTCAATAGTCTAATTTATCTCAAATAAAATTCCACCATTGGATTCTATATATATTCGCATGTACATTAGCAACATGACTTTTAGATCAGTTAGTATTCCTAGGAAATCAAATATTTGATCCATCCTATTCATCCACAGTTCATCTTTTTTCAGTTGAAAATCACCCTGAAATATAAGAAAGTATTGAATTTGGAACTGAATGGAATGATCCACTTTCTTATTATCATCCCTTCCATTCTGCTTATCCATAGCATGAGAATCCAAGAAAATAATCTGAACAATTTTTTGGTTCACCTATGGCTCAGGTGAAGCCACATTCTCAACTACCTCTTTTGGATGGTTTATTCTATACCTAAGCTCTTTTATTTTATATGACAAAAATAAATCACCATTCTTTACCACTGTAAATTTAAGTCTTATCCATTTCTAATTTAACACCTCACACATATCACGACAAGGGGTCATTATAAAACTCAGTATGATTTCCCAATAACATCATAACACAAATCACTTTGATAAAACATGTAATTAAATTTATATAAAACAATATAAAATAATTTAAATAATATTAAATCATATCAAAAATAGTTTACAAACTAATCTTTTTTCAAGGAATGAAACAAAAACATTATTTCCAAACATTTTTTAAAACCATTTCTCAAATCCACTTGAAATACCCATTACACACATCCACACATTTTCAAATTCATTCCTCGGTTATAGTTCCATACTCAGCGGTAGCCTCTCATCAATCTAACATGTCATTCCAAAGTAACCATATACCATGACCCCTAATGGAATAATACACATATATATAGTCATATAAATGAAAATGTACATAAATGAACCATTTATTCCAAATCCCATGACAATCCAATTGTTCCAAACCATTTATATAAAACAATCCTTTTAATGAAAAAAATTCTAAAATACATTTTCATTAAATAAAAATAAAATCATTATTTTAAAATCATCATTTTAAAAGATAATAATAATTTTTTCCACAAATACAAAAAAATAAACCATTTAAAAATATGATCACAATAAAAGATTTTACATCATGAATCACCAATCATTTCCATACAAATTTCATTAAATTCAGTAAATATGAAACCATGTAATAATATTGTTATGAAGAGGGTTTGGGAGTGAAAATACATACCTCTAAAATGTTGGTGAAACAAATAATGGAACAAAACACCAAATCCATGACTTGAAACTCCAAAAATATTCCTTAGATCATATTCACAATCCTATAAGTAATCATATATCATCATGAATTTCACCACACAGCCTGGATCTATCTTTAAAAGATTATATTCAAGAATCAAAATGATCTACGAATAAGAAAACTATGGAAAATATTGAATGATGATCACTTACCAAATTATTCATCCATTAATTCCCCAATATTATCATCAAATGTACTCCCATATCATGGGTAATGATCTTGATAGCCATGTGATGAAGCATAAATCATGTTATGTCCATATTTAATGAAATATGAGTGATTTAATATGGTATTGTTATTAGATCAAAAAAATACTGATCTAAATTGTAATGGAGAATTGTTAGGGAGCACAGTTAGGAATACCATGATCTAATGGTTCACTCGCCAGTGCCTCCTAACCACCCATGGATAGTTGGATCACAATGTCATTAAAAAATCATAAAATGTTCACTTTTCTTGTTCATAACATTGATTGGTTCCTTATGGGAGGATATATGGTTTGGGAAAACCGTGAACCCTACAAAGACCCTACCAAGTGCCCAATATTCAAGTTTCATGGTTTTTAAGGAGGTCTTCCATGTTTTCTATTAACTATGATCAAATCATGCACCACTTGAAAAGAACCCAAATCATTCCAAACTCCAATTAAATTCCTAAAAAATAACCAAATAAATTATACACTAAAAATTCATATATTAATGATCTATTACTAGAAACCATGGGTTCTATATAAATATTACATGAACATGTTCATTGAAAATTATATCTAGAATCTTTTATGTAACAACACCTTAGATAAAATATGAATATAAATTTCCAAATAAAAATTAAGCTTAATATATGATTAAATAAAAAAAATGATATACAAAATTATAATGTAAATTCATGTCCAATTATTTTTTTTCAAATATATTTTCAGATAAATAAAAAATGGAAATTTTCATCACAAATCAGAAATAAAAATTTCAAAGTGATATAGTTAATGAAAATTTCAAAGAGAGATATTTAATGAAAATTTACACATTAAATTTTTTAGTTCAATTTAAATCTTAAAAATACAATAAAAAAATAAAAATACATTAATTAAAATTCAAAACTTTCACCCAAAAGTTTATTTAATATTTTTCAAAAGAATCCTATAGTATCATTTTCATCAATAATTTTTTAATTTAAATTTTCACTTCAATTAAATCTTAATATTAATAATCAAAATTTTGTATTTACAATGTGTGTTACATTAATTTATATATATTTCTGTATATTTGAATATTAATATATAATGTATTTCATGTATAAATTTATAGTGGAAATATTTAGTGTATACTTAATTGAAGACATTTACATATATATATATTTGAATAAATTTTCTCTAATATGAATATAATATTTAATTTACTAGAGTAAAATAAATAAGGGAAATGTTCAATAAAAATACACATGAATGCACAAATACATATATAATTTTGAATTATATTTATATTTATTATTTAGGTGAGTTTTTATAAATTTATATCGGAAATTTATATATAATATTTTTCAGGGTATTAGTCAAACATTTACTAATAAAATAAAATGTAAATTAATGTTCAAATTTCCCCAGAATTTATATTAAAACAAAAATAAAGATGAAATTTTTTTTGTGAGAATTTGATATGCTAATTTCGAAAAGGTATTTTTAGTGTAATTTTACACCAATCATTTATTATTTTAGTTATCATTAAGAATTTTAAAAAAATATTATAATTAATAAAAATTATTTTTCCATAGGAATATTTGATTCAATATTTTCTCGTACAACTTATGGTTAAAATTTCTACAAGAAGGATTTACCGATAATATCCACTAAAATAACTAGTGAAAATTTACAATGTATATTTTTTATGTATTATGTTATGGAACATTTTTATGATTTTGTGTGTCTTTATATATAAAAATATATATATATATATTGAAATATAAATATATAACATATTTTTTTCGAAATTTTTATTGAAATTTGTGATTTTTTTCCTACAAGAATACATATATATATATAGACATGTGTATGAGTGTATTTACACAGTTATAAATATAAAGTGTTAGGTTCTAATTTAAATTATATATTTAAAATATTATGTGGATATTCTCATGAATTTATATATGTGTATATTATTTTCTATATTAATTTTTTTTATTATGCATTTTATTTTTATTAATAATTTATATTAAAATATCATTTCAAAAACTAATAGAAGATCCATAGAATGAACATATTAATGTGATGATGGAGATATCTAGAATTGACCAATATCAAAATGGAGATATTGAATCTTAAATATTCTAGGATGATAGTGGTTCAATTGAATAATTCGATTTAGATTGGGATTGATACTTTAGGGTTGATGTATCAGATGAAGAAGAATTTTACTGATGTGGTCATGAATATAAAATATGAATCATGTGGATTATCAACAATAAAAATGAATAATGATAATTAATGCGATCTCATTTGTAGAAGTTATACTGATCTCAAATCATCCACTAGAAGACTCACTCAAATTAACGAATATATGGATATTAGAGAATGGTAAAAAGTTTATAGGGTCGGATTCAGAAGAACATTAACAAAGGCTTCATCTATAATAATTCTCACTTATTTTAAAATAAATTATTATAAAGGTAAAAAACATTGGTCCAATATAGATATAATGCTTCATATATCGCATCTTTGGAATGAAAACATATGGAGATTAAATCAAATAGGTATAGGTTACATTACTATCATCAATGATTGCAAGGTGGTACTACAGAATTCATATAAATATTGAATCATAAATATGAAAATAATTTTTCATCTACTATTTTATTAGTTTACGACCTTCATCCATTAAAAATTTAATAATTATTTTTCATGCATTTGGATCCAGTTTCATGGGCTAACTTGTATATAATAGCATTAGAAGATACATAATGATTTAGTATCATGAATTGGGACACCATTCATGGCATAACGTAACACACTAAACGGTGACATGGTATATACTCTAGTGAACTTATTGATATAAATCCTTAATATAATCCCCTGTTTATTTTAATCCTCATGGGAAATGATCATAAAAATGAGGTGGAGGTGGAATTCAAATTTATGCCACCGTTATATGTGTATAAATATTTTTTTGGATATTCTATAGAAAAATAATAAATTTTCCACAAAAATAAATAATTTCTGTAATTATAATGAATGGAATGAGGTCCATAAGATTTTGAATAAGAAGTGTACTATTCTACCAAATAAAGAACACATGATATAAAATGTTTCGATGAAATGGGTTAAGACTCAATCCAAGTATATCACATCAATATATTCTATTTATATCCTTATTTAAGTGGAATAAAAAGAAGTAATTTTATACAAAACATGTAGAAACCAATTTCTTATCCATGTCAACAGAATCCAATGTTTTGATATTTCATGCATAGAAGACATAAAAATTATATTGGAAAAGGATTTTTCCAAAGAAATATAGGTTCTTATGCCGTCACATACTATATAGAGCTTCAAACTAGGACAGATCAACCATAAAATACTACTGTAATTCAAATGTATGGATTAATGGAGGATGGATGCCAATATATTAAAATATTATGAATAGAGACTAGTTTTTTTTATAAAAATAAGATCATAATTCCTTGAACAAACCAGGGTTTATAGTAACAATGATTTTTGGTAGAAATGTTGTAGATGACATTCTAGTTATATCTATGTAGTCCACAACAATTATTAATAACTCATATAAATTTACTAAAAAGGTACCGTGACTGAACTACCACAGTAGATTAAAAGGATTATGGTTCAAGTAAATATTTAATGAAAAATTATTTTTTGTAAAAACAAGGTGGGATTCATTCTTTAATGAAGATCAAAATAAAGATCCACTTTTGGAATTGTGTGGGTCTCACGGACATTGATACATTAAATTCAAATTGTATTTTTTCAAAAAAATATCGATGACATTTCAATGGGTAAACTATATATAAAAGATCCTTTTATCAAAAGATTTATTCTTTGTAAATTTATATAATTAAAGATATTGGAATGAATAAATTCTCTATATTAATCAGGAGAAATTGGTTGTTGATTCACTATATACAAGATAATCCTCCAGTTTTCAGCATATTTGAACATGTTTTCACCTACATAATTAAATGGGAAGAAAAAAAACAATATTTATATTTCCAATACATTAAAAAATATCAGCACATAAGGATTATTGTGTATGTATATCTATTCCCATTATGTGTTTAAATGATTATAATACTAATCCTCAATTTTTTATATTCTAGAGAATTTCTAGTAATATTTTTAATCATGTTAAAACATATGTGAAGGGGATTGTGATTACTTCCATAACGAGATGTCTAACCTAATGATAGAAGGAATAAAAAACAATGTCATGATATATTTTCAAATTATTCATTTTTTGAATCATATCATGGATTAAAGGATCTCCATAATCCCCCAAAAAGATAACAACCGGAAATAAAATGCATCATGAGACAATTTACTCATACTTTTAATGTATTATATGATTCGTTAATTGCAGAGAAATTGTTCAAATCTATTTAAATTATATTCTTCATCCTTCAATGCTATGAATAATATAATGTAATTATATCAATTTATTATATAGAGGGATAATCTTATCAATGATGGAAATTGATCATGATTATATATCATTGGAAATAGATCTAAGAAATGGAGTAGAAGGAATTCTTGGAATAAAAATTTGGTAAATAGTTTCCACACACCCTCTATCTCAAAATGGAATGATATTTCTATGAAAAAAATCAAAATTAACACCAATATGTTGGGGGAATATGAGTAAAATTTCACAAGAAATGCATGACATGCCTCTTGTTTTGTCATGACCACCTGAATGAAAGATTCAAAATTTCATTGGTGTGGTAAACCCTAGTCTACATAATCCATAGGAATCAATGAAATTTATAGAAATGAAGAAATTTTTCAATGTGAAATAAATGTCAAGATGAATATCATTGAATCTCAAGTTATGATGGGTATAGGAATAAAAAAGTATAAATTAATTATATATTTATAATTGATAAATCCTATGAACATAAAAAAATAAATCACCCAATTTATCATAGGTATGTATACAAGAACACAAGAAATTGCCTAAGGGAGATCTAGGAAATGATTTAGGTTAATAAGAGAAGGGGATTTATCCAATAGTATCTCACAAATGAAACCCATAATTTTGATAAAGGAAACAATTGTATGTTGGATCCAAAATGCATTTTTCATTGCTAAAGCATTCTGGAAGTTGTGCACTTTGTGAACCAATGTCCTAAAAGAGGTGTAACTAGATGCATCCAGTGACCTCTAAGGTAGAAAGGGCGAGTATTTGACATACCTACCACTGATGTAAATCCCAAAAAAGAAGGGGATAGGGGCATGAAATCTATCAAATCAAGAATATCAAATGTATTTTTTATTCATGTTCTAAATAATCTTTTATATCATATAGGTTTAGTAAAAAATCCCATAACCACCATTAATCATGAAAGTTAAGATGTTGGTGAAAATGGATGATTGAGTAATCATAAATTCCCATATATATAACTCCTCCCTGGTTACAATATATGGATTAAACTCCCATGTGAACCATATCATAATTTCATTGTGGGTAATTCCACTCAATTCTGGTCATGGAATGACATTCCTTATATAGGGCCAACATTAAATGTTGTGAAAATGAAATTATCCTCCGAATGGAGAATCTAAACCCAACATTATAAAAGATCTAGGATGATGATGAATCCTCCTCATAATTATCATCCATGTCATTGATATTAATCCCCTATGAGTGTGCATATCATTGTCAGATGATTGAGTCCATGGATACAACCATCCTCGAAGACATACACATTGTGAAGGAATTTACAGATTTTTATCCTGTGGAATTGTCTAGAAATTATCTTATAAGAATGGTCGTGTTTTTGATAAATCTTATACTTAGATAATTTCCAATATCCAATACATTATATTGGATGGATATCATAGAACATATTGAAATAAATAAACAACTGTAGGATAATTTGGGTAAAATGTATATGTGACCATGTACTTCACTATAGGGTCCTCTAGTCCTCATTAACAAGAAGGATTGGTCAATGTGCATTTTTAGTCATTATAATTAGATCACCAAAATCTTGATAAAGAAGATGTATCCAATTCCATGAGTTGATTACTTGTTATACTAGATATATGGAGCACAATACACCACCATGTTGGATCTGTGGTTGGCTTATTACAGTGTTAGGGTGAAGAAGTGTGATATCCCAAAGTTAACTTTTTTTAAAATTTATGGGCCTTATAAGTTCCTAGTGATTCCATTAAAACACACATATAGTCCAGAAATATTCATGAAAATTTTAAATACAACCTTCAGATATTACCAGGAAAAGATTTTGCTTTTATTTATGGATGATTTTCAAATATAATCCCAAACCAAGGAGGATCATGAGAAGGATCTATGAATTGTTATAAAGACATCGTGGAAGGAGAATAACAATGAAATTTAATGTATGTATATGTTCTGGTAGAATTATGTCTCATGATTTGGGAATATCATCACATGTAAGGAGATATATATAGATCATTCCAAGACAATGGAAATTGTGGATGGATGAGGCCATCATCTGTGATAGATATCTGTAGATTTCATTGGTATGATGGATATCATTTATGATTTTTGAGAAATTTATCAAGATTTTCAGATGCTGTTGCAAAGATAATGTGTAAGGGAATCAAGTTTTCATGGAATGAAAAATCTGAAGAGTGAATTATAGAGCTGAAAAAGCGGATTATCAATTCCCCATCACTCACACTACCCAATGGTGTGGAATATAATGTAATTTTCAGTGATGCATCAACATATGTAATGAGATGTGTGGTGAAAAAATATGACAAGTTCATTGTTTAATCCTCAACAAAGGTTAAAATTAATAGGGAATACAATCCCATTCATGATCTAATGCTTCCATATGTGATATTATCATTTTAAATCTTGATTCATTATCTCCTCGGGGAGAAGTTTGAAATAGGTATGGCTCCCTAAAGTCCCAAATTTATATTCACATAGAAAGAGATGAATATGGGATAATGAAGTTGGTTATACCTCATTAATGATTACGAATTCTCAATCCACTACCATCCTTGTATAGATAATGTAGTGGAAGCTACCTATGTAGTAATGATTCATCAATTATGCCAACAACAAGAGTTTAGAAAGATAAAATATTCATGGATTTAAGAATTCTATATAATGGAATCATAATAAAAGGATCATCATCAATCATTTCACAAATTATTTATCAACTATCTCCTTTTTGAAGGAGAATGGAATCTCATAAAGATAATGTTGGAATTCATAACAAAGTGTAAACAACTATAAAAGAGAAATAGTCATAGTTTGATGTCAATGACGAAGGAATAGTGAGATTTGGGTCAAGACTATTTTCCCAATAAAATCCTTATATAACAAAAGAACTTTTTTATGATGCACATTGTTCGATATTCTCTATTAACCTAGGAAACATTGAAATGTATCTTGATCTATAAGATTACTAATGGTTGGTTAACCTAAATAATGATATAAATTAATATAAATCAAAATTATTAGGTTTTTATCAAGTGGAGGCTGAATGGAAAATTTTTAAGGGGTTAAGGAAAACACTACCCATTCAACGTGGAAATGGAAAAAAAAGACCATATAATTTGTCACCAGAATTTGAAATGCATCCGAAGGAAAAAAATTGCATGTGGGTTGTTGTCGATCATCCTAAAATTTATGTACTCTTCATTTGGATTCATGAGGATTTAT
The DNA here is from genome assembly GCA_963277665.1 of Viscum album. Taxonomy (NCBI): domain Eukaryota; kingdom Viridiplantae; phylum Streptophyta; class Magnoliopsida; order Santalales; family Viscaceae; genus Viscum; species Viscum album. The sequence goes on from OY728161.1 coordinate 980,776,920, forward strand.
CGGAGGATCAACTGGCTTGGATATATATTAAAGATGTGTTATGTTTTCATGGGGTATCATTATCTATTTTGTTTGATCGTGATCTAATATTCAATAATATGTTTTTGAAAAGTCACCATCATGTTCCAAAAATTGATATGGACTTAAGAGTGTATTATACCTATAGACAAAGATCCAATTTGTGGAAACTATCCAATCACATGAGGACATATTGATATTTTTCTCAACATTCCTTAAAGGATTATGGGACCTAAAACTTCTTTTTGTGGATTTATCTAATAACAACTGTTTCCATTAATGTATCCAAATGGACCCCTATGATGCCATTTTTGGAAAGAGGTGGAGACAGTCAGCATTTCGGGTTGTTATTGGGAAACGATAACTTATAGGTATTAAAAATGGTTAAATGAATGATTGAAAAGGTTATGTCAATCTTAGAGAACATTAATGATGATCAGAGTCAAAAGAAGATCTAACCTAATAATCATTGATGAGGCCTTGAGTTAGGTGATGGAGACATTGTATTTCTATATATATCTCCATGGAATAGTGTGATGAGATTTTGGAATAAGGTAATGTTTTGTCCAAGGTACATCATCTCTTTTTAGATAGTTGATAACATTAGAGCATTGGAAAACTAACTGGTATTCCCAAAACACCCATATAAATTAAATAATGTATTCAATGTATCTATCCTGAGAATGTATATACCTAACCCCAAACATGTACTCAATCCAGATTTGGTACCATTGTAGAATGAACTTTTACATGAGGAGAAATTGGTGATGATCTTAGATCTTAGTGAATATGTCCTACGAAATAAGAAAATACCGATCATAAAATTGGGGTGGAGAAACCCCAATTTTATGAAAGAAATGTGGGTACTAGAAGAAGTGATGAAGAATAATTAACCTCATTTGTATTAGTGAGAGAAAAAGAATTTTTTTAGGGATAAAATTCAAAAGGGGGAAGATTTTAATGACTCGACCTGTGATGATAAAATTTCTATTTTGATTAATTAAATATCATAAAGTTATAGTAGAAACATGGACATATTTTGTTTTATTATATCCAATTGGATTTAAATTAATATTAAGTGTATTTATCGTTGATTATATATCCATTGTACAATTATCACAAGACCATTATAATTATATGGTTTTAACAAATATTTTTGTCACCGACATTGGATGTGCTGACCTAAACCAGTAGTATAATACCCCATGATTCCCATTTATCAATGATTCTACGGGTGATAGTATTTCATAGAATTACCCTAGACCATGCCCAAAAAATGATCTAATAACACAAGAATTAGAGAAATAGCATAATGGATAATTTCAGGCTCATCGATATAATGGACCAAGCCATGTTCACCGAACAACCCCATGAAATCCCAATCATCACAGAATATAATATTAAGGTGTATGTTGGTGTAAAAAAATATGTATCAAGAATATTCCATTAGTAATATGTAAATTATTTTGGTACAAAATAATGCATATAATCTATCTTAAATTTTTTTGATTTGTAAATATTTTTTTAAGGCACAATAGCATTTTTGGATAATTATGAAATCAATTTTTAGGAAACAAGGGATTTTTGAGAAAAATATTATTTTTGTAAAATATAATTATTAAATTACATTAATTAAATATAAATTATCAGATATTTCATATGAAGTCAAATATATATTTTATAATGGTTTAAAAATTATTTTTGTGAAAACGAGTTAATTTACAATAAATGTTTTTTCAAATGTTAAAATCGACATATATTAAAAATTATTTATATAAATTTATTATTATTTTTGGAATAATTACATCTATATTATCCCTCAGTGAATATTTCATTATTTCATGAGAAATTTGATTATTCGGGAAAAATAAATTACCATTTAAATATATGGTTTGATTTATGAAATCCTAGTGGCCAAGTAATAATGTTATAAATAATATAAAAGGAATCCTCAAAAAAATTATTTTTACATTAAAATAATTTAATTTTATGGATCTTGAATATATTTTATAATTCCTTTGTGAAACCTATAAGACTTATAATATATATTATTATTTTCAAATCATGTTCATGAAAGTGTGACTCAAATACACATTAGCAAGGGAAATAGTTTAATATCTTTGACCATTTTACATATAACATAATGTAATTAAATAAATTTTTTTAGAATTGTTGGTAAAAACAAAGATACAGTTTGTGGTTTTGAATATTATTTTATGTAGTATGCAAAATGAAAATAATAATGAAATCCCCTTACTTTCCTATATTAACCCACCAAATCTCCCATTTCCCATAACATTAACTCATTGAATATTGACCAACCACTTCAAACTATAACCTAGAGTCCTTATATGGTGACACAAATCTCCCAAAATCCACTCCCAATCCTTTGGAGTCATGAATCCAAATAAGGGATATTCCACTATCAACATTTATCATGCACCGCTTTTATGACATGTTTTTTAATTTAAATATACATTTGTTGGGATATGTTCATACATACTCCCCTAACTGTGCATTATATTTATAAATAATCATATCATCCTTTACGTATCACTAATTTATCCCTGATCATTTATATACACCTGTTACAATGCTGGAATTTTTCAAGTGATCCTCACATTCCTCTCATCCATTCAATTAAAAAACCATGTTTAGAATTTGTCTTTTGGTATTCAATTGGTTATATTTTAATTAGTTTTTATAATACATTACTTATTATAAATATTATAATGTTTCAATGTGTTATCATTTATACTCCCCCATTTGGACCCTATCCTAGGTTGTATCCATGCCATGATATCGTAAGGGATTTCTATCTTGTCCATTACATTGAAGCACTTTTTTATCTTAAGCATCCTAAATTCCCATTAGTTAGTTGGGATACTATGTTCCATGATCCACTAAATATTTTTATCATGTATAAAATATATGATCACCCTTTTTCTCTTATCAACCCATTTTTTGTAATTCCATATCGAACTGTTTTGTTGCAAAAATTGCACCATGATTTTCAATGAAAATATCATCATGTATATAATACTATAATGATTTCTCTATCAATGGAATTTAAATTTATGATAATATACTTATTGATTTTGGATTTATATGTATGTATTAAACATTCATTGATCATACAATAAATAATGATTTTTAATGAATCCAGGTTATATGATTTAATGTGTTACGCTTAAACATGAGAATATAATGATTATAAAGGGTGCTCTCTAATAGTGCTCATATTTAATCGGCCATGATTAGTATCATTATACATCATGTTAAATTAGGTTTCAATCATGATAATACATGTTAAATGAGGTTTTACTCATCCTTATTTATGTGAAGTAAGGGTTTACTCAATCAAATCCACGTGCAATGAGCCTTGACTCATGATAATTTCATGTTTTATGTTGTATTCACATTTCCATTTTATGATTATAATGTTTTATCATGGCTATATATTCATTTTTTATTTCCCCATTTTGGGACATGTATGGTGTTCTTAATTTCATTCCTTGTATACAATTTTATTGGGATTTATATCTCACACCATTATCCTATTTTTCCCAAGGATATCCCATGTAGTTTTATGTACAATGGAGTAATGTGAACATGTTAAAGATAATTTCAATAAAGATGTTTTATTTTATGTTTTAAGTTGATATGTAATATGCTTAATTCCCAATAACACTATACATCTAAATCTTTTGGGGTTTTATTAATTGTGATATATGGTATTAAATATTTAATTAATGAGTTATAAGATAAGGGTTATTATAAACAATGTTGCTTAATGATGGTGATTTAAACACTAAGTACAATATCTCTCATGAAATTTTTGAATTTTTATCTAGACATTGTCACTTTTCATGTATAGTAGGAAGGTTTTGGGTTGTAGTGAATCTCTATTTGAATATGTGATATCATTCTATTTTAGTCTATTCAATATGCTGATATGTAATTATAAATTCTTGGAAGATATCAACCCAAAAATGTTCAGTGATGAGGATAATTGCATGTTATCTTCAACAACTCTTATATTTGTAATTAATGATGTTGTATTTTTCTTAAATATTTAATGTTATGTAGACATGGATGGTTTATAAAAAATTATTCTATCAAACATTCAAGGAAATTAACCAATTTTATATTTATAGAGGGGTAACACATTTTACAAATGAATGATCTCTCACAAAGTGTATTAATGATCAATTTCATGTTCCTGCTAAAAAAATTGAGATTGAATGTGAAATTAGTTCATTCAGGCCAGATTCTCTTGTTAGTAATCTTTATAAAGTCATAGGAAATATCAATAGAATTTTTTGTCTATAATTTCAAATAAATTAATATACATGAATCAATTTATCTTTGTTAATTGAATGAAACTAGTGTAATTATTTATCACTGCATAAGAAACTGTGAATTCATTATTGAAATATATAAGAGGATACAATATGGCTATCAAGAATGAAATCAAAAAAGACTTAAACACTAATGAATCAGGACTAAATTGTGTGTTTATTTACAAATTTTTCATTGATGTTGTTTTGATTCACTATATTAAATTATATTTTGATGAAAAAACATTATAATTATCATAATTGGGTATATAAAGAGATACATTATATAATGATGAGGAGTTAGAATATTTGATACAATTTCTTCCCTTACAATTTCAATTGTAAATGACTATCATAGTAAGATTTTACTCAATATGGTGGAAAAAGGGGATCTGAAGACCATCAGTGCTCCACGATACCAAATTTTTCCATTACATATATTTTATTATAAAGATATTATTATATTCACCAATAGAGACAAACGAAAAATGAGAAACTATAACATTTCTCTACATCATTTTGATTGATTTTAGGGGAGGTTATCTGTTGAAGTTAATATTTTCATAAACATTGGATGTAACATTTCTATAAATAGTATCATTTTTATGATCAATAATCATAGAATAAATGATTTTTATATACCCTTTTCTTATATTGTGGTCCATATATTTTGTTGTATACCAATTTATTTTTATTTTAATAACCTATTGGGACATGATTTAATGAATTTTTTATGTTGTAAGTGTAAGTACCTATCAATGGCAGTAATGGAATTCCTTATAATGAATATTATAATTTAACAAGATTTTTTATCAATTTCATGGTTTATAAATAGAAAAAATAACCTCAAAAAAACATCAACTACTCCATAAAATATTTTGTTTGTAGTGGCCCCATTACTGAAAATTAATTCCTTACAATTCCAAGGAAATAGTTTTGTAATACTCATTGTCTTGGGGAACATTTATCAAACATCATGATAGCTTCAATAAATCTATTTCAACATTGTTTTTTGGAGAAATATTATTGGGAAATTATAATCTCTTAAATTTATCAATTCATGGATCTTAATAATGATAAAATATAATTATATTAATTATGCTGAATCATTATACTGGATGACCTTGAAACGTATCTTCTAAAATATTGATTTAAATTCAAATTATTTGTTCAGTGTGAAATCCTTTTTGAAATTTTGGGTTGATAATTATATAGGTGAACCTACTATGGATATTATATGCTCTGGATATCAGGTTTATGATCTCTGCATTTCAATTATTGACCAAAATAATGACATGGAATACCTAAAATATGTTTTTTTGATAATTTTTGTGAATTTAAATTTCATTAATATCGAATATATAATTAAATTTGAATCCTCAATAAATTTTATGAATAAATAAAATATTTAGTACAGACATACTAAATATTGGTATCTATATTCTCTATATATTACACTTACATAATGTTGAACATAAACACATCATCCAAAGTTATAGGACTATTGAAACACTATAGAAGCTGGTATTTGATTAGTTTGTTAACAATTCTGTAGGAGTGGGTTCTATGAAGGGCCTCATAAACTATTTTTCTAGAATATTTAATTATCATCAGATGCATATTATTCTAATTGTGGCACCCACAGAGCTACTGATCATCATTTGGATTAGAAGAAATCAATTTAGGAATGGTCAATCAACTATTTTTTAGTCTGCAATCACGTAGATTTTTATTGATTTTTGATATGAATATTCATTACAGAATGATAACTTTAATAAATCTATTCCTGAATATTAAATTCGAAAACAATTTAAAATATTAGTTTTTTATATTTCTCTAAATGGATCATTTAATTTTATATAGTACTAACCTTATATTTGATTCATTAAATAAAATTCTGATGGTGGTTTATTTGGATATCCATGACCTTCGGGCATTAGTGGATTCATTAGAGATAATAATTGGAATGTCATTAGCTACCATTTTGATAGATGTGAAATTTCATCATCTATTGAGCATGAAATTCTAAAATTGATCAATTTTATTGATAATGAAGGATATGAAGGGTGGGATAAATTATGGTTTGATTGTTACTATTCATCATTAAGGAAATCATTACGATATGGTAAATACCACTAAACTTGTAATATGTCATCACAATGTATCAAATTCATTGAGATTCATCCAATCAAAAATTACTTCGTCAGTCATGTTTCTCACGAAGAAAACTACCTTATGGATGGACTTTCAAATAATGTAGTGACATGTGGGGATATCAATTCCTCAAATGTCTTACCTTAGGATCTGCTACATCTCATTCAAAGAAACCACTATAAAATCCATTCATTCAAAATGATGTAACTAGTTTTCTTTATTAAATGTATCATACCATAAAAAATAATTCAATTAATTAATGTTAATACATAAATATATAATAAAAATTTTCATTACAAATTTCATTATAAAAATTGAATGTAAATTTTATAACAAATTATCAGATAAATGTTTTAATTAATTTATACTATAATTTAAAAAAATATTTCCAAAAATCTTATGTAATATCATGACTAAATGTTCAAATCATATTACAATGAAAATAAATAAAATATTTTATATTACACATTAAATTTAAACTGAAAATTTCATAGCTATATTTCAATTAAATTTTTCCATATGAAAATTTCTATTTGTTTTTCTACCATGAATGTATATCAGTAAATAAATAAACAAATTTAAATTTTATCTATATATTTTAATTGAAAATTTTCACTTGAAACATTCATTGTAAATTCACACTAGAAAATTGTTTTTCATATACCAAGTTTAATTTTTAGGGAAATTTTTGAAATAATTAATATTATGATTTTACAAGAAAATTGATTACAAGAATATAATAATTCATACATGTTAAAAAATATATATTAATACGGATATAGTTTTTTTAAAATATTTTATACTAATATTTATTTTTCAATGAAAATAAAGGGAATTATAAATCATAATAACATTATAAATATATTCACATAAAAATTATTTTCATAATAAATATTATTTTTCTATGTTTTAATAAATACATATAATAAACGTGATATTTTTATAAATAATAACGATAAATAATGTGGTTATATATATATACTATTAATTTTTTTTTATGGTTTACATATTAGTATGTAATTAATAAACATTTGCAGTGTCCATGGGCTGGGTATGATTTCTCTGTTCCGGACTAGAATAGTTTTTTCTCCCCAATTTATTAGGAAGGAATTTTCAATCCAAATTTTAGAAAGTATGGAGGAGGGATGGTGGAAGGCTATGTGTGATGATGATCAGAGATAGCATTGGGGGTGAGTGAGGTAGATAATGGGAAATGGTTCTAGATATTTGACGTGGTCATGAATGTTGAGTGAGATGACTACAAATTACCTTAGCGAAGGTGGGACTACTAGGAAACAATAGATTTAGGAATACATGGTTGTGTAATAATGGGTAAAATTTTCCCTCTGTCATTTGCATATTAACATAATATGGGATATGGGTCCTTTTGACCATGAATGAGCCTTTGTTCTAATAGGAATTAGATCCATGTCACGAGTGATGGTATTATTTTTGTTCATTGTTTTTAATTTATGATTTTTAATATTACAAAATATATCAATAACCAATGGTTTTATGGTCATTTGGTGGCCATGACCAATCTGAAAAATCGAAATAGTATGGAGTCTAGTGTATGATTCCCACCCGCATTGTGTGTTTTTCCTTCATTTAGGGGTGTTTAGATTTATCCAAAATGTCTTATTGTGTATGTTTAATGATTTGTTGGAGTGTGTTTCAAGTCATAGATGTGACCATGGATTAATGTACCAATGAAAAAGGCAAGATGGAATTAATGAGTGGAAAAATGATGAGAATTTACCCTATAGTGGTAGTGATGTTGTTTTTGTTTGTTTTCGATGGGTTGTGGTTGGAATCATTGGACAATTTTGAGAGAGTAAAGAAAGGGACTATTGGTGGTGCCAATCAAAAAAGATGATGGTGGCCTTGGAAGGATGTCAGCTCTTTCCATGTGATTTTCCATGAACAAAATTATTAGAATGACTACATGTAGATCAATGAATCACATTCTAATAGGCAATGTAGTGGAACGAACTAGGGGGTTGGGACATCCATTCTTGTTACAAGTGTTTTTTTGTCATAATATGAATATGGGATATTCCCTATACATGTTATAAAATCACTATATTTTAGGTTCAAATCATTTTTATTACCTATATATATATTTTTATATAATTTTTTATACTGATTTGATTTTCAAAATAGTTTTCTATATGAAAAAAATATGTTTATATAAATTTTATTCAATTATGAAAAATTATAATCCATTTACTAAAATTTTTGTACTTGTTCATAAGATGAAACTTTTCATTAGTTGTATTTATAAATGTCAATATATATTGTTTTAATGTTTTCATTTGTTATTATATTATATCATGTGTTAAATAGCCCAAATAATTAGATGTCATGTTCCATTGGATACCCAATATAAATTTTTATATATCATTAAGCTATATGGAGTCTAAGACACTTCTTTAAGTTCCCTAAAAATTTATGAAATTCAAAATAATAGATCATGAATTCTTGAATTTAAACATTTTAATTTATTCCATCCTTCAATTACCACTCTCAAGATATATCTATAAATCACATTAAATTTAATTAATTTTAATGAATATACATTTATCAAAATTTCATTAAACCACATGAAGAGTTGAACATGATGTTAAATAACATAAAAATTGGACAAATATCTACAAATTCATTCATAAAGTTGTTTTTAGTTTGTATTTATGCGTTATATAGTTTTTTTTATAATATTTATCGTTCTAGATTTCAGGTCCAAGAGTTATTTAATAAATTTAAAATATATTGAAAATATTTCCATTTAACTGTGTTGGACATTTATCAAGTTAAACCATTTAGTTGTGATAAAAATATATTTTTTAGAGATATATGGATATTTAGTTTTTCAATTAAATCTTTTTGTGAAATCTAATTTAATCATACCTTGTGTTCTCTATATATATAATATGCATTCATAGTCAGTATACATACCACATGTTCCATTTTCATAATTACTACATAAGTTAATTAAAGTGACCGCACATTGTTCACACGACCAGCATACTGACCACAAAATATCTATCCACATATTATGGGTATGGTATGTAAATGGAAAACAATTACATTTGGTGTGAATAGTTAGATCAACAATTTATTTTTTTTTCATAATATGAATATCCCAAAATTATTTTATTTAATTAAATTATGATCATATGATTAACTAAATGATTATTTAATTTATTTTATATGTTTGAATAATTTATAATTTTCATATATATTATATAGAATATCTATGAACTAATTATAATTTCTTTTAAATTATTTTATAATTTTTATTAAGTTATTCGATATTCATGGATAGAAATACGACAATTTTTTTTGAATGTAAATGTTTTTATATTTTGAGTTGATATATTTGAAATATTAATTTCTAAATAATAATTAATAACATTTTAATTATTCAATATTGTTTTTAATAACGAAATTTATTTTAATTAATTTTGTTTTGTTATTATATGATTTGATTTTTTCTTTTAAAATTTTAATTCAAATAGTAAAGTTATATTTTGATATTAATGGTATTTACTTAGCCTATTGGTATGAATACCATTTTAAATGTTTTATAGGTGATTAAAATTGGTTTTTAATAGTCTTTATCATTTTAATTATAACAATTGTTATGAAATTTATTTAGGATGATAATTATTTCTCCCAGGGATAATTTTTAATGTAAATATTAACTACATTAGCTAGTTGTATAATGGACTATTATTTTCCAATGATTATGTTTAAAGGATTTATGAAAAATTAAATGAATGTACACAAAACAGTTACCTGAACATTATGTTTTGAGTGTCATAATAAATTTACCTCGATCTTTGAAGTCATTGACATTTTCTATCATGTTTCCATCTATTCGATAGTATATCAGGAACTGACTAAAAGCTTTTATGAATAATACTAACATGATGAGATGAACTGATACATAACTCAAGAAGTGATATACATCCCTTATTTTTTATTCAACTTTTTCCTAGTTTATATATTTTGTAACATTTCATCTACTATAAAAAAAGAGTTCTTTGGTTATATTCTTGAATCATTCTAAAATTACTTCATATAAGAAATATTTAAAAATATATTTGTGGTTTGGTATAATTATCACTATTTATTAATTATTTTGGTTGATTTTTTAAAATGACCCCTAATTCTTTAAAACAACCCCTAATCAACCCAATTTATCCCAAGGCCTAATCCCCCCGATCATTGTATCACAAACCACCTCATCTTATATTGTTCAACTATGTATAGCAAACCATTATACCCATTCCCACCCCCAATAATCATTCTACCTATGACGATGTCCCCTAAAAAACATCCCAGCTTCCCATATTCCTTGTGACTACAACCATTCAAGGTTGTAGAAGCCCTAACCCCCTTCTCCACATTCCCTCATTATCCTCCTCCCTATGCCTCAACATGATTTCATAATCCCATTTCCACCTGTGAGTCAAACTTTGCTGACCTCATCTTCCATACATCCATGTTGTTTGTTTTCCTGTCCATAGATATGTTACCTTATTCCATGAAATACAACTCTATTATAGTGAGGGGTAATATTTATTTAAATATTTTAGTTATGTTTTTTATGCTGAAACGTATCATTTTTTTGTAAAATTTCTTCTATGTCTAATAAATACACTACCCTGGACAATTTTGAAATTGGATGTTGTTTAATATTCATTATACTACTTTTTTTATCATTTATATATTTATATTTGAATTCATAGTGATAGGATTCTCAAATAAATTCCAATGGGTAAAATTTAAATTAATTCACAATAAAAAACATGTCATTATTCCATGGGTTTGGAAGAATTTCATGATTTTCATTTGAAAAGTTATGATTGGGTGGTAGAATAAAATCATTATGAAGTGATTGAAAATAAAAGAAATGGTTCTATTGAAACAAATCATATGACAAATTCATATTGAAATAAATTCTCTCTCAAAATTTATGTAATATTTCACATGGTGAATCAAATCTTTGTGAAAATCAAAACAATGAATATCCTTTCAATGAACGAAAATGTGGTCGTCCTAAGGATAATTAAATTCCAAACATGATAAATGAATAATTTGTAATTTTAGGATATAGTTCCCAAGACATTAATAGATCAATAGAACATTTTTAAACCACTTTGGTTTAAACATTCACATAACATCAATGAATAAAATCTATTTATTGAATGAGTTCCTGATAGAAAAAAATTGTATGAATTGTGTTCCATGTATTATATATTTTCTTTTATACATAATGAGTATAATATTAACTATCCCATTGTAATTACAAAAAATAAGTGTCAGTTATTTTTATGATTCATCATGATGAATTATGTGAATTTATGATCCCTATATCATTATAGGAGTTGAATATAATCATCTATAATCATGGAATTTATTATAAAAATATTTATTCATTACCTAATGAATTCATTATTTTTGGGGGAGAATTGAATAATAAATAATAATAAATAATATTTCATAAATTAGTACGTAAATAAATGTGAAAAAATGAGAGTACAATTCAATGGTACACAATGAATATGTAGAAGAATAAGGCTCCCTTAATGTTAAAGCGTTATGTTCCACTGAAAATATTCAAGAAATTATTTTTCATGTAATATGAGACTACATAAAACATAATGTGGTGCACTTTGTATTTTAATAATGATTTCTTGATGAGTTATCAAAAATATTGAACATCACAACGTGTGTTTGATTAATTATATCCAATTTTTTATCCATATCTTAGGAATGAATTTTTGGGATTTCCTTCTAATGTTTTCACAAATGTGTTACATTTTTTTTCTAAATATAGAAAATAAATAGTTTTATAATATCCTAAATTATATCTCAAAGAATTATTATAATGATTAATTAATTAATTATTTTTAATAATATCCTTGTAATGAAAATTCATTCAAGTGACATGGGTGTATCCCTTCATCCAACAATCAAATTTTTTTTGGAATATATTTTGATGGAATGGAAATAAATGATTGTTAAATGTGAAAACTATTTCAACTAGATGGGGATATAATATGGATAATTAGTGAATTTCTTATAATATTAATATTATTGGTTCGTAAAAATCATAGTAGTTTATATTTCCATGTTTTTAATAATTATTTTTAACCTTAAAATTGATCTCATATTTGAAAATTTTGTTTTAGGAGTCATATTCAATTTTTAGATGCTTCATAGATATTCAATTTTAATAGAGACAAATTCAATATAAAAATTGAAATGAAAAATCCACTGAAGATGTTAGATGGTTGAAAAATCATGGGGAAATTAATGAATGTCATAGTAGATTTTGGAAATTTCAATCAATTTTAAAAATGGGGAAAGGGGTATGAGGTACAATTTTAGAATAATATGGAACAAAATTGTGGTTTAAAGTTATTATATTTTTCAAAATTCATTTTTGGGAGATCAATTTGATATGTTATTATATTTATGTAATGAATTTTGAGATCAATTTATATGAAAATGTAAATGTTACATTTCATAATGAAATGGCTAAATTGATGGATCACTATAATTCTCATAAGGATTTCTCATTAATGAATATAATTCATCTTTTCTGTAAAATGGGATAAAAAATTATCCTTAAACTCTTTTTATGGTGAAAAATCATTATAAATACATATTATATTTAACATTAAAAAATATAAAAGTTTAAAATTGATATTTTATTAACATTTCAATTAGATTTGACATAAAACATTCAATTTTACCTGGATCAAAATTTAATGATTCACATACACTGATGAAGTTGATATTGTTGTTCCCATTGTGTCAAATGTTACCTGAAATTTGATTTTTATATATAATTTAGTTGGGTACCAATTTAGAGAGTTTTTTTGAAATCTCCAAATCCAAATGGGATTGAAAGTAATAAAAAATTAATTTTTGGAAACATTATCATTTGGAGATGTTATTCAACCTTTTATTTTCATTAGTCACGATTCATTATAATATTCAATTATTTAAAGAATATATTCTTTTTGGACTTGTACACTATCGAGGGATGTATCCTATTGAAGGAAACAGTAATATTTATTTAAATTTATTAATTAATTTTTTTCAAATAAGTGTGTAATTTTTTATAAATATGATTCTTTTTTTTCATTAGGTACATAGGTCTTTTTAAATAATATTTAAAGAATAAATCTAAAATAGAAGGATCTATTGTTGATTATTACATAGAAAGATAGTGACTTACCTTCAATTAATAATTTTTTCGATTGGATTGATATTTTATCCAATCCCATTGGATATGGTGATGACATCTCCATCAATTCTATTTATAAACTTTAGTCTCTAGTATTTCCCATTATTATATAACCAGTCTGAAAAGATTTAACTTTTTGAATGACTTCAATGGAGTTTCTATAATTGTATAGATATGTGATACACAATTGTCTTATTTCAGATCCATTTATTGATTAATTGGGATTATAAAAAAGATGTGACTGGTGGGTCGAGCATGGAATGAACATGAATCAAAAAAATTATATTAACAAGGTGATTGTCGAATGGATCACCAATAATGTAAATATATATAGATATTCATATAATCTATGTGTAGTTAATATTCATATATTAAAAGTAAAACCAAATATATTTTTATTAGATAATGAATGTTAATAACTGATCTAAAATATCGATTATTATTATTTTTTAGCTTGAGTTCATATAGGGAATCCTCAGAGATTTGGAGACTATAATATTCCATGATTCATTTTCCGTATAATGTATCATAAGAAATACATGAAAAATTAATTTATAGGTAAAGATACAGATGTGGTGTTGGGATACTTGGGAAATATGAATTACATAATACAATTGATCTATAATGGTGAATTTTTAGTTTTCTTGTTCAAATGAAAGTCTTTCAACATTGATATGGTTTTAATTAGAGATTTGTTACATTTTACTTCAATCAATATATCTCACATGATGTGCCGACCAATGAGCATGTAGAGTTTGAAAAATTCATATTGTCATTACAATTTAATATTGTTTATTATTTGAATTATTAAAAAAATTAATATTAGATTGTTTTCTGTACACATAAAATAGAAATATGTGTATGGAATAGGCGATGAAAGTCAATTGGTACATTTTTATAGTAAACCTCATCAACCTCAATATATTCAATAGTATTTTTACTAATAATATAGAAACAATATAACATATAATAGATTGTTATAAGGAATTACTCATCAATGTGAAGGTTGTTTACAATATAAACAATGATGAAAAATTTAATTGAATGTATAAATCTGCTGTGAACATATATTACATTTTCAAATTTATAAATTATTCATAAATAAATAAATTTATTTATATTTTTTATTTATGTAAGAAACATTTATAAATTATTTTTATATATATTGAATGTATTCTTAACCATTTTAAATTTACAAATATCAAGAACAAATTTATTTTGGGATCATATCCGGTCAACATCTCAGTACACAATTCTAGTACCATCAATATTAGTGGATATAATTGATTATTCTATAATAGAGACTTCTAGTGAGCTTAAAACAACCCTGGATATATTCGGGAGCACACATATTGATCCTAATTTGAAAATGGATCATTTTTCAACCATTTCATAAAGAGGTTATTATTGAGTCACCATTACATATATGAATCTCATTGTCTAAAAAACTATATATTTTATACATTTTTAATGCAATTTACAAATAAATAAATATAACCATAAAATGGAAATTAATATAATAATAATAGATGCATGGAACCTAAAATAATTCAATATTATTGTTCCATTTTATGAGTTCAATGTGAATAAGGTAATTCTTCAGAAATTTATCAAAACATTATTGGGTATCTTTTTTTCAATATAGTGATATTTTTTATTCATTATAATAGTTAAGAATTTTTATTCATATTGTATCATTTTTGAATTGAGATTAATTTATTCTAAATGTATTTCATTTCATAAATCCAAAAAATTATGAACTATAAGTAATATCATAAATTCAATTATTGAAATTTATTATGAATATTTATTCATATTTCATTACAACTCCTAGGTGTTTAATTCCAATTTGTAATATGTTCAATGTGCATAGGACAACTAATGAATTATGTATAGTTAATTAAATGGATTTAGATATTATTGAATCATTATCATTGAAAATAAACACGACAATCATCCCATAATGGAGATAATTAAATCAACTAAAAAACTAACTAAACGATTTTTTATCTCATTATGTAACATTGATATTTCAAAAATTAAAATAGATTTATGGTGGTTTGTGAAAACAATTTTCCTTGTGGTATATCATATTTATTCTTGTGGAATGTGGTTCTTATGAAAATAATGACTCTAAAATTCTCGTTGACCACTTTCATTCTAGGATCAATTCAAAAAAAATTAAATTTGACAATGAATGTCATTTTTTATTAAGTACAAAAGAATATGTTCTCCCATGACATATTCTCCATGTAATGTAACATATCATCAACATCATCAATAATAAAATCCCTTTTCAATTAATACTATAAATAATTTTATTGGTAAATGTGTAATTATACATGATTATAAAGACTAGCTATAATAGTTGTTAATAGTGAATGTGACTCAATGGTCATTATAGAATCATTATAATTAACATATGGATTTTTAGCTCATGATTATATGATATGTCACTATGATATCATCATATACAGGGGTCCCAAATAATATAATTTGTGGTGATTTTCCTCTTAAAATTTATCAATCTCGTAATGATTTCCACAAATATGAATAAATCCCATAAATTGATAACAATCATTCACTATATCAGTATACGAATGATGGAAATTGAAATCAATGTTTGTATTCACTTATTCATCCATTATTTTTAAATTTAAATAATTTTGATATAAATAATATGTAATCCTTCTTATGTTTTTAAACATACTGATTATTTATAATAGAAACAACCATTTTAACATAAGAATAATAAAATCAATGTGATTCAAAACATATTTTAAAACCATACCATTTCATTATTTACTTGTATTTATGTGTTTATCAATAACGCAATTGGATGAGGTTATTTTCTATGATTCTAGAAAATAGAATATATTGAATGGAATTTAGGTATTGTAATTTAATATTATAATTTTTAAAGCTACCATTGATTATTACCTATAAAATTTTAACTCCCTAGAAAAACAAATGGAAAAATCTCATCATTATATTTTACTTGAAATTTCCAATCATGAATGAAATTAGAAATTACCATTGAGAATTTCCCTAGAAATCCTGACTACATTGAAAATTCCTATGAGAAACATGCAAAGAATATTTACAATGGGAAACTATAAGTGAAATTGACACTAGAATAATGTATTGAAAATTCCTATGTTTATATTTTACTAACAATATAAAATGGTAAATTACAATATAAAATTTAATGAAACAAATTCAATTGATTTTATGTGTAGAAACATATTTATAATGGAACACATAATTTAAATCATTTACTAAAAATATCCAATGAAAATATTAACATGCAAATAATTTCTCAATAAAATATATAAACCTATAAATAATTTTTTTTGAACTTATATAATTAATGAAAATAAGCCTATGGTTTTTTATAACACTAGGATGTATTATGTTTAAAAATATATGATAGTAGAGATTTCTAATTCTACAATTTTAGGGAGGTCCATTTCAAGAATATCACTCATAGTTTTTGTGGATAATTATTTCATATATTATTTGATGTCAATGTAATATAATTTTCACATTTTATATGTTTTTATCATCATATAATTTTTTAATAATCCATTACTAAAAAATTTACGATTTTTCTAAACTATGCTCTAGGGATCTGACAACCAATGAGGCTGTCATGTTCAGATGTGAACATGAGAGGATATAGATTCCTCTATTCCATGAGATATGATTTGATATTTTTTAAAGAACATATTTAGTACTCAACCCCCATTTTATATTTAACAAATTCATCAAGTCAAACCAAACCAATTGCTGCAACTAGTTTGTTTTAAAAATAATCATCATATTCAACATTCATTCATCATTGAGTTTTATTAGGAACATATGAAAAATAATGAATATGTAAGGTATTATATCTAGCCTCTATGTCGTATCATCATAAATCCACTATGATTTATGATGAGTTATTCTTCTTATTAGTTTCCCCTTTCAACATACTAGTCATATCCACAATTTCAGTTAACATTACTTTTTGGATTTTGATTCATTTTTTAATAAAACAAATTATATATAATTTGAGTATAAATATATATATTGAAAAACTATATTATAATATATTTTATGTAACTTCTTTAAAATACCAATAATGAAAGAGGATTCTACCTTAATTATTTTTTGAAGCAAAAATGTGTATAGAAAAATGCTACATTTGACAATCATCAACCTGGATAGATGATATAGAAAAGGAGTTTAAAGGCCTAAACATGAAAAATACATGGTTCCATAATTTTAGTTTCTATAATATTTCATTGAATTAACATTATCCATATTTATTAAATAAAAAATTTAACTGGTTACACCGTCGCACCAACCCCCATAAAATCCGCCCACCATCCCCCTTCTCATCACTCAATTTATCCAACCTCTCTTTATATTCCACTTCCTCTCTCTCTCTATCTAAATTTTTAGGAGTGGTTTCTAAATTTTTTTCGGTTGATTTGGTGGTGATAATGAGGTTATGAATTTATGAAGTGATTAATTTTCAAATAATCATTTAGTGGTATGTATTCATATTTATTTTATATCAAATTATACTTAAGTAATTTATTTATTAAATTGTTATAAATATTTCATTTAGTTAGTATTTTTGTTAGTAACATGAAATTTAAATATGATAGTTATTATTAGTACATAAATTATTATTTTTTAGTTATTAATTTTATATAAATAATTTATAATTATTACTAGTAACAGAATTTTAAAATAAGATGGTTTTTATTTAGTATTACAAAGTTGTTTTTAAATTTTAGTGACATAATTTGTATATAAAGTTAACTAATTGTTTAATTAATATTAGTAAAATAATGATTCATTAATACTTAACTAACAAATAACTAAAGATTAAATAATTCTAAATGTGATGACTATGTATTGAATAACTAATGAATAAATAATTTATAACATAGGATTAAAGAATTATGGAATAATGTAAAAACAAGAATTAACATTGTTCAAAAAATATGATCAAATAATGATTAACTAATAACTATCTAATAATTAAATATTGTTGAAGTCTTAAATAACCAAAATCTAACAAATAATTTTGTACATTATATCTATTAAATTTAATGATTAACAAGTAATTAAGGAATTATTAAGTCATAATTAACATAGGAATAACTAATATTTAACCCATTTTAAATAATAAAAAAATAATTATTAATTAATTATAAAATAATTATTAACCAATAGTTACATAATGATTAACTGATAATAATCATAAAAAAATACTTAACATCTAATAATTAAGTAATTATTAATTAATTATTATAGCCTAATTAATTTTGAGCATACTATCTCATTATGAATGTTTAAATAATGATTAATTAATGATAAAAAAATTGTAATAAAATGATAAAAGGTTGACTAAAAGAAGTCTAATAAATGGTTAATGAATGATTAACATAGGATTAGATAATTTTGAATTAATTAATAAATAATAATTATTTTGTTATTAATTGTTAATTCACTATAAACTAACTACATAATTAATAAATATTTAGTAAGTAACTAATAATTAACTTTACTATAACTCTGTTATTAAAATTAATTATGTAACGATTTACTATTGACTAATGAACGATTAAGGGAAAATTGACATAGGGTTATCATATCCTTAACTAATGATTTTGTAATGATAAAATAATGAATATCTATTGATTAAAAAACAATTTAAGTGTTATTAACTAATGATTAACTAATTATTAATCAATCATAAAGGAATGGTTATTTGATTAATATATATTGAAAAACTTGTGATTAACTAATTATTAATCATTTAAGGATAAGAAATGACTGTATCGTGGGAAGATACTTCTCAATTATGGATCTAGGGAGTGTATCCAAGGAATCCAATAATATTAATTAAGGGATCTTATGTTGTCATTCTGGGCATCCAAAAGTAGACAAGGATCGGGTTACCAATTATGTCTCACCCATGGAAACTAACATCCTTGAAATATAATATTGTCGTTGAGTACCAAAGGCATTCTCATGGGAATCCAATAGATAACCCGAGTCATGTCTCTCTGTATATATGTCATGGTCCACGTGAAAATGTATTATCCATACATTTAATTCATTACAATTAATTTTTCTATATGGTAACTATTATATTTATCAATCCATTAGGTTCACGCCTTGACATTCATATGATTGATAACACATGAAGCCTGAAAACATTTAATTGATCTATATATTTCAAAATTATTGAACTGGTACCTTCCATAATAAGTTGAAATGGGTGATATTCCATGAAAATGAATATTAACATATAATTAAAATTGAATAGTTGTATTCATACAAATAATATCAAATTTATCACTTTAATCAATTAATTATATTTTGGAACTTACCATAGGAAGGTAAAGTGGATTTTACATTGTACATTCCATTAACCATAACATGATTCAATATTATTTTAATATAACAAGGATTACCATTATTGTGGTCAATCTCGGTCACACCAAAACGATGGTTCAAAACTTTCAAAATACTAAAAATGATGTAATCACATAACACCTGACCTGGGGTCATGGATTTGTAGATATAAATACTATTAACTAGTCACATATGTTGAATGATTATAAAAATACTATTTAAATGAATATAATCATGACATATAAATCCAATAAATGGAATGTGATGAATTCAACCAGCCCCACACGAGATGTAAAAAAATTGAACTCAATGGCATGTTATAGAACATCCACCATATGATCAATTTAATCTCCTCCTCTGGTATCAGCCTCTAATTTTATTGGATCAGATAAGGTTGATGAAATGTGGAAAAACAATCACACCTCCATTACAAGTTTGATAAAAGGGAGCTAAACAACAACTCAAAAATACACAAGTACATCCTATTGCACATCCAATGTGATGAACATAATATCAAACGGATCTAGGTTGTAGGAGATCTCTTAATCCAGAACATATTCCTTCAAAAATCCTCAAATTGAGAACAAATGGATTTCATGATTGTGTAAAATTACTAAAATTCCCTTAAGGCCTTTAGAAACTCAATATCATCCAAATTTGTTCAATAATAAGGAATTTGAATGAAATTTAATGGATCTATACCTTTGAGAAAAATTTGGTTCCTAAAATCTACCTCTTTAAAGGAAATCATCCCTGAGTTCACCTTCCATGGGATGTGAAACACTATCTGAGATTAACTGTGGCCATCGGGGACATACGTCATCCTCCCACTCCGAAGACACATCATGCATGCAGTCGTGCTTCCCTAACACATGTACTTCATGTATATTCTATCCTTGTAGAGCCTTTGTGATATGATTAATGATGTGTACTATAAAATCATCAATGATAAATAAGAATATGACTCATCTTCCTCAGGATTAATGCTATGATGCAGGTCAACATTATATTAGTGAAGTTTTGAAGCATGATAGACATTGTACATGGAACGATACATCGAAGGTACTATCAATCGATATTATACCAACATGACTCTCTCTAGAATCTGAAACCGACCTATATAATGATGTGATTGATTCCCTTACATTTTTATTCATATATTCCATATCCTGGGTGATCCCTGAAAGATAAAATGATCCCTAACCTCAAACATTAGAATTCATCGATAATAATAGTCGTTAGATTACTTCATAGAAAAAGTAGTTTTCATACACTTCTTAATAATTTCAACCTTCATTGAGGACTCCTACATAAGATGATGATATAGTAGGGCTCCCTCACCTTCCTCTAACTAGTACATGTGTTTTCATAATGACCTACCATACGAGGACTCAAAAGGAACCATATGAATTGTCACCAAAAATTATTTTTATAGGAGCACATGATGGGAGGGTTATTATTTTTTGATGTAATTTCTACTAAGTTACATTGGAATAGTTTTTTAACTCCTCTCTCATATTCCAATGAATTTAAAAATACCAATTAATACAAACGATGTTTTCTTTTTTCCATAGACTAATACTGAGTTGGGTTTCCCCTGATACACTCTCATGGAAAACCAAACCCTCAGGATCAGAAAATTGCATGCTCGTCACCTTCTCAAGGTGGTAAGAAGTATCAAAAAAGGATGAGTTGTATGGAGACTTGTGACTATCATGAAACTCCATCATTATACTACCATATATTGGGTGTTTATGTTTTTTGGATCGACACTTCGGAGACTACATTTTCCTTTCCAGGCATATTGGAAAGCTCATAATCAAAGGACTAATGATATTTGATCCATATTCACTATATGAGGATCACATCACACTTTGAAAAGATATATATGACGATCATATTGACAGTGTACACCAAAAACCACTCACCCAAAAGATACCATCTCTAATAACATCATTCTTGGGAAACATCTACTCACTCATGGTCATGCGTCAGATAATTTCTCCCATGAGGCCTTAAATTTTGAAATCCATAATCAACGAATCTATCATTTCCCATAATTATTTCTCCTAGGACAATGCATGATGAATTATTGAATATTTTATAACCTATTAATTTCTCTAAAATAATCTGAATAGGTGTTAAAGGAAGCCTAAAATTCTGCTACTAAAAAGAGTTCTCACACGCTTCTTACCACATGAACCAGACACCAATCTTTCTTATGCTAGTAAGAGGTGATACATGGTGTGAAATTTATTGTATGAAATTCATGTAATATCAAGAGGGTTCTAAGAATACCATTATATCAATCACGTCCATGGGATGCTCCTAGGAAACCATAGCACTAACCTTATATAAGTCAACAAAGACTCTTGATTCTTATATAATATTTCCCATGAAGTAATCTTTTTTGATCTAGGATTGTAACATTGATTGCTTACATAATGCTGACGCTCTGTCAGTATAAATAGCACAATATTAATGTGATTGGATTAGTCAAAAAACGAGCGATAATATAAAACTATTTCTTCCCACCAATACTACGACAAAATAATCAAAATATGGTTGGAAACCCCTATTCATTAGTGACATTGAAATAGCACGATTATTCATAAGACCATAGGAGATAACAAGGTATTCATATAGACCATACATGATACATAATGTTTTATGAGGTATGTCTAATTTTCTAAATCATACATGATGATAGCCCGATCTCAGGTCGATCATATAGAGGATCCTAGATCCTTGAAGCTAGTCGAAGTGGTTATATATAAATGAATGGGATATCGTTTCTTGACCATATGTTGGTTGAACCATCTATAATCTAGGCATAAAAAAGGTTCACATCCTCATCATTGGAATGAAAATCATAGTTGAACCCCAGTAGGTATTATTCGGCCATATAAAACCATTTTACTTCAGATCCCTTAACTAATGAAACTGCACTTGGAGCTAATTAAGAGAGATCATGTACAAAGTAATGGACACAGGAGATACTCTGGGAATAAACATGATCCTAAACACTACCTATCTACCAGGAGGTAAAATAGAAAATCCATCAAGAAAGGAAACCCTATAATTATCATCTATTAGAGGAAATTCTGACTAACTTAATACATAATACTCAATGAAGTGATTTTAAATATGGGTTGAATCTCCACGTGGACCATGATGCTCTGGTCCATCTCTGCTAGCCTGGACATCCCAATTAACCTTATATAGATAATTTCTACCCAATGGTGATGTGAATAATATCCTTCAGTGATTCAAGTCAATAAATGAGATATACAAAATAAAAAATTCCATCCTTTGAATGACATATAATTCCATCTCTCAAAGAACAAAGAAGTCCCATGAGAAAGGGTAACTACCTAAATCAAGAATAGCATTCATTTTACTGAAATATACCCCCATATTACCCAGCTAACAGTGTCCTAGTGTCATTACACCAATGTAATATTATATACAAATAAAAATAAATTCCATGATAGATAAATTGATAAATTATTATAATGAATCTATATCAAATTACGGAAATACAATAGTAGGGGATTCTATAATAGTACATTGCACTATAGATGTCACCATCGCTTGATCTTCCTATATCAGAAATAAATAATGCATATAGGATGATCTATGGTCTTTAGTAACAACTCGACTTCCATGATCAAAACATCTCTACTAGTATTGATGGTGTTTAGGGGTTAGGCTACCACAACCACAACCTCCCCCTTGTCTAGTGATGCCGGATCTAGTCAAACAACCCCCTGAAGTGGTGTAAAAGAACCTATCCATGAAGGTGGAGATGGTATAAATCCTCTTCCACTAGAAGATGATGTAATGGTCAAACAAAAACACTGATGATTCCTTATATTTCTGAATGACCGACACTCACTTGGGTCTTTATAATACTAAGGCTTCAGATTCCACGTTCATTTAAATTTGTGACACACTACAGTGATACCTACAGAAGTACCATGGTGGCCACGTCCATGGTGAGAAACATTGAGAGAATTATTCCTGAAACCAGAATAACTATTGGCCTAATGTGTTTATGGTCTAGTATGCCCATTATAGTCACCATACACTAGGTTACACTTAGGTATAACATACTGATTTACTATTTCAGTGAAGGTAGTTAGGTGAAATACATTGTAAAGACCCGTAATTTCTATGGAATTTTTTTATATACATTAGAATTTTATGAGTCTGGAGTTTCTAGCGGTGCATGATTCTGAGGCCTAGTGTGCTCGTAATCAATTTATGAAGTTTTTTTGGGTACGTTCAGTAAACATACGCGCATGATTTTTATATCTTTTGAACCAGTGCTTAGAATTGAAATCATAGGGCACCGTTGGACTCATAGAATCCGTTTTCTCTTAAAGAGAACAACACTGTAGTTGCATTCTAATAGGAGCAGAAGTTAATTTTGGTGGTTTTCTAAATAAATAAAATAAAATTATGTGTAACATATTTTTATTATTTTTCTGTTTAAATCCTCCAAGGTGAAGATGGAGATGGGGCCCACTCGTGCATAACCTCCCTTGGGAGGATATTTTGTTTTGGGTCCCAAACGAGCTTGATCCCCCTTTAACAACTTGTAACTCTTGAACTTCACCCATAATTATAACAACCCTCACATTCTTATTTTATAACTCTCCGACTCCCGTTTTGGAATTTGAAACATTCCACCGATTAATAAGGTGGGTTCTTCTATTTAATGAAAATAGAGGAATTCAAATGGTTGTTCCAAAAAAATAATAGACAATTCATCTATTATTTTTGTGTTGGGAAATTTCTTATATGAGAGAATTGGAGTTCTTGGAGATCGACTTATTCCAACAAAGAACTTCCCTCATCTCTGAGGAACATTGAGCATCAACTTCTTCCCTCATCAACCGGGGAAAGGAAGGGAAGCAACGCCCATGAGTTACGCTGATGTCATCTTCTAATTTGTCACCTTCGAACGTCGTCTACCAACAACAACTACCACTCTTCTTCTTCTGAAGTTGATGGAATGTCATACATCTCCCACGTCATCTGTCTCCCGTGACGTCCATCTTCTGTGACGTCTGTCTTCCGCGACACCATCATTGATCACTGAAATCAAGGTATGGGATTTACTTTTGATTCTCATATCTGTTCATCATCATTCGATATTTGTTATTAATTTTCCAATTGATATCGTGATAATTTTGAAGTTTTGTTCCACACGAACACAACAATACCCTCTCCTTTTGTTCATTACTTTTGTAGATGAATGGAGGTGGAACAACAACGGCCGAAGGGGTAGGGTCGGCCACGATGAAACTGGTGGGACATGGCCCTCGGGCCACCAAAAAGGCGCGGCACTATCTTGCCTCACAGAGGAGCTGAAGGATGTGTCCATTCTAGTCCACAGCAAATCCAGGCCACGACGGATGAGTCCCAATGGCGTCGTGTTGTGCAGAGAGTAAAAGGACCGTAGTTCCACCGCGTCGCGGTGGAGGTGCGGTGGCGGCCGGCTGGGCGGGCTGCCTTAGAGCCCGACAAGTGAGACCACCCAGGTCATGTGGCTCCTGAACCAGCCCAATGCGCTGGTTCCGTTCTAAAAATCAGGGGGGCGGCACCCCCTCCCATGTGTGGTCAGCCAGACCACCTTGGGTCGGGCCGCCCTCAGGACAGGACGCGCCTTCAGTCTGGGAAGCGCCTTCGGGTCGGGCCACCCATTTCGCATGGGCTGATCCCATAGTTCGGGCCGCCCACTCAGGCAGGGGGGACCACTCAGGTAGTGCCGCACCCAGGGACCGGGTCAAACCCTAGTTCGGACCGGGTCGGGCCAGGTCAGTCCGACTGGGTCAGACCAGTCCTGGACCCGCTATGGCCATTTAAACCATTTAGCCTGCATCTTGGGATACATGTGTCTGATCGAAAAACCCTCTGCCGAGATGGAATTCATGGAGAAAGAAGATTCTTTTGGCATAATCCACTTCATTTTCGAACATATTTGGGGTATGGTTGGGTTGGTTTGTGCCTAAAAACATACCGGGCCCCTAGAACGGAAACACCAATAACTCACAGACCATGCGTACAATTGACGTGTCGTCTATCACATTGGGTTCCTTAGAATGAGACAGATATTGGGGATACATCAACTCTAGACTTCATGGTAGTTGATATATCGACACATGGCTCAAGGAGCGGACCCTCCCGGAATCGAACGTTCAATGTGTGGGAACCCAATGGCCGACTGCGACTGAGATGATAGGATCCTCTGTGGGCTCAACATCAACGATACTATACCAGGATACCTTGTGGGTTCGACATTGATGACTTCTATACTGGGAACCTCTGTGGATTTGATAGCGATGACATCTGTACCAGGATCCTCTGTGGGTTCAACAAAATTGGCATATTTACCGGGATCCTCCGTGGGTTCGACAGTGATGACTTCTGTACCAGGATATTACATGGGTTCGACAACGCTTGTATTGTTCCAGGATCCTATGTGGGTTTGACATAGGAGATGATTCATAGGATGCACCTAATCATCTCTATCCCTTTTCTTGAGTTGTATAACTATGTGAACCGAGTCTTGACATTCAATTATTATCATCGAGGTGATTGACATTAATTACAGTTTGGTGTGGGTTGTGCTTGGGCTCAAGAGTTGGAGTCAGACTGTGACTGGTATCATAGATATATGTATGGGAATATACCTAAGTAGTGTTGGTTGATACTTAGTTATTGTATCATTCTTCTATGTTTATTCCTTAGTGGATTCTGGGAGACCTTTGGTGTTCGCGGGGTCACCTACTGAGTACTGTTATACTCACCCCTACATGGGATTCACCAGCACCATGTTTTGTTTTGTGCAGATGACGGTCAGCAGTGATCGAAGCTGAGGGTGATGGATGGGAGGATGATCGAAGATAGACTAGGAGGGACAAACCTCATGGATGATTTTTTGAGATCTGTTCCTATCATTCAGGTAGGATTCCCCAGTGGACGATGCATGAGTTGTTTTTCTTTTTACTTGTACCCGTTCTTCATTTGAGTTTGTATACATACCCACATACTTTAAGTACACTTTTCTTTTATATTTTAGTACATTTTGCTTCTTCATATTTTGTTTAGATTGTGTGTGTTATAGTTTTAAATTAAATGCCTTCCATTTTCATCAGGGATTCGCCTTTTGTGCTAGTGACTAGCCCCTGGATTATGGAAGGCGGGCTTGGGGTAGTCAGGGCACGGGCCCTGAGGACGGGTCGTGAAAAATTGATATCTGAGGAGTAGGTTCTACCAGAAAATATGTAATATGATTCATTTCATAGAAACAGTGTCAATAATTTTGTGTGTTGTTATCAGTTTAGGGAAACCGGTGTTGGTGCACCGGCCGACGTATCCATACACTATGAATCTTACTTCTGATTTCTGACTCAGTGCATGAAAACACTGATTGAATGTTTGTTTCCATTAAAAAGTTTTCTTTTTTATTAATTTGTGTCAACTCACCAGGTATACTGTTTCAACCGTGGCACACCTAATTATTTTCTGGTTGGCCCGATGAAGGTAGCAACTAGGGTTCCATGTTTCGTACGAGATGGTATACCACCGAACGAAGATGACTCAGTGCAGGACCCCATCACAGCAGAGGTACCATCTGTACCACTACCCACTGGGCCACCGATACCACCAGCTCTAGCAACATAGAGTGCATTCCATCTGAGATCATTTTATGAGTTCCAGTGCCAGAGGCTTCCCAGGTTCCAAGGAGAGATGGACCCGCAGACAACTTAGGATTGGCTGGAGGATGTCGTGAGAGTTTTCAGATCAGTAGGGACACCAGCCGAACTCATAGGGATCCTTATCGTGAGTCTCTTGCATGAATAAGTTGGTATATGGTGGGGCCTAATGCTCCTTGTGCATGAAAATGCATCATTACACTAGGCAGGCATTGAGAGTCTCTTCCAGTCAGAGTTTCTTCTGACCACCCTTTGTGCAGTGTGGATTATGGAGTTACTTCATCTACAACAGGGCAACATGAAAGTAGGTCAGTACTCTGCGAGGTTCACCAACCTGTCGCTCTACTCCACAGATATGGTTCAAGACCCATTCTTCAGGACCCATACCTTGGATTAGTGACTCGGTCATGATATCAGGGATTTAATGATCTCCCTCATCATCATGAAGTAGGCGGGGGTGCTGGGGAGAGTGCTTCTTGTGGAAAGATTTATAGCGGAGTATTCTCTAGCGGCAAGACCCACCACAGGGCGACACATAGTGGAGTATTTTACATCCAGTAGAAGGAAGATGTCGCGAGGTCCAAGCGGACTAGGCCATTAGGTGGGCCACCCCAGGATACAAGTTCGGTTGTGTGGGGAACACGAGACAGAGCCTTCCATACGAGGAGAATGCAGTGATTTTCATGTAGGGGACATGGAAACATGTCTCGTGACTCCCGGAACCTCCATGCAGAAGAGCAGTAGATAGTAGAGGGCCTCCCATGTAGAGGAAAAGGATTGATCGTGGTGGTCCTTTGGGAGTATGAGGATGTGGCAGAGGAGAAGTCTAAGCAGCGAGTGGTGGGCGATGTTTTGAGGCCCTATAGCCACCCCCACTAGGAGGTCCACCCCGACCATAGGGAGATGGAAGACTGAGGTGGGCTATGCTCCAGGTATTCGAGGCCTACTAGCATGGCACTACAGAGATAACTTGTGGTACTATCTGTGTCTACTCCACCCTTGCTGTAGTACTTATAGACATAGGGTTGAGTCATTATTTTATATCCACTGCACTTGTTCGGTGATTGTAGATTCTAACGGAGCTATTGGATCGATCATTACGACTAGAGACTACTATAGGATCAGACTTGATCATTATGCACTAGTGATGACAGTGTGAGCTTACTCTAGGAAGTTAGTGCTTCAGCAGGGATCTCATCGTAGCGGTGTCGAGGCCTTATGACGTCATCTTGAGTATGGACTCATTATCCATAGTGCATGCTCAGATTGAATGTATTTGGTTGAATGTTGAGTGTGTCTATGTGGATGGGATGATTTTTACCTTCACCGGGGAGAAGGGATCCTTTACAGCACTTGATGGACATACCTAGAGTAGGGGGCAGCTAATCACTCATTAGTTGGCTAGTCTCATCCTCAGAGCGGTTGATGTGGTGGGTCGATGTTATCTAGTTGTGGTGGATCAGTATGGGGATGTTTTCCCTAATGATGTTCAAGGAAAACCTTCCATCGATAGGTGGACTTCTACATCGACCTGTACCCTGGGATGACACTGATATCTACTCCATCATATCGGTTGGCTCCCGCTGAGCATTGTGAGTGGCGAGTATAGTGAGAGGAATTGCATAGGAAGAGATTTATCTGACCCAGTGTTTCACCCTGGTCATCTCCGATTTTGTCCGTGAAGAAGGCGGAAGGGTGTTTTTGACTGTGTTTTGACTACTGTTGCCTGAACTCGGTGACTTTGATGAACATGTACCCAGTACTTAGGATTGAATAACTCTTTGATCAGCACAATGGAGCACGATGGTTCTCGAAGATAGACCTTAGTTCAGGCTATCATCAGATTAGAGTTTGAGATAGTGATGTACAAAAGAAGACCTTCTGGTTTCATTATGGCCACTATGAGTTCTTGGTTATTCCCTTCGGCGTAACCAATGTTGCAGTATTGTTCATGAGTCTCCTGAACAGGATCATCCAGCAATACCTCAACCGCTTTGTCATTTTATTCATTGACGACATACTTATCTTCTGGACTACTGAGGAGGAGAATTCATACCATTTTCAGGTAGTACTGGACACACTCTGAGAGCACAAACTTTATGGTAATATCTCGAAATTCTAGTTTTGGATTCGAGAGGTTGACATCTTGGGACACGTCATCTCAGAGGCTGGATTTGCAGTGTTTCCGGTGATGTTCGAGATAATACTTTCTTGGGAGCCACCAATAAGTGTGATAGAGGTACATAGTTTTCTGGGTCTGGCTAAGTACTATAAGAGATTTGTTCCAGACTTCTCCAGAGAGTCAACTCTACTTTAAGCATTGACAAAGAAAGAGAAACCCTTGGTATGGTCAGAGAGATGCCAGCAGAGCTATCAGGACCTGGGGTAGAGGTTGAAAAGTTCCCCATTCTTGATTCTTCCAGAGGAGGGTGTTGGGTACGTAGTCTACTATGGCGCACCAGGGACAAGACATGAGAGTGTCCAGATGCAGGAGCGAGTGGTGATCGCCTATGGTTCTTGGCAGTTGAGACAACATGAGAAGAACTTTGTGACCTATGAGCTGGAGTTAGTAGCAGTGGTCTTCGTCTTGAATATATGGTGGCACTATCTGATGGGAGAGTGTTTTACAGTCTACTCTGACCACCAGAGTCTCAGGTACATCTTATAACATAAGGACCTGAATTTGAGATATCTTCATTGTCTTGAGTTCCTTTTGGGCAATGACATCACGATATTCTATACTCCTTGGAAGGGGAACATTGTATCAGATTATCTTAGCAGAGGATCAGGCATTTAGCTGCTATGAGAGTTGACGAAGTATATGGTTGGGTTGTAGATATCCTTTGTGGATAGAGATGAAGTAGCCTTTCTACATTCTCTTACAGTCACGCCTTCACTTATTTAGTGATTCAGTGAGTCACTGTGCGGGGACATTGACTGTGAGACGTGACTTTCTCAGATATCCTCAGGTAAGACACCTGATGGATATTCTGATGGTGGGAAGCACACCATTCTCTTCAGAGGATTTAACATGGTACCAGTTGCACATTAGGAGGATGTGTTGAAGGAGTTCAACACATCACCTTTAGCGGTACATCTAGGAGTGAGGAATATGTATCAGGACTTCCGACGACACCAGTGGTGGCCAGGTATGAAGAAGGTTGTAGTAGAGTTTGTCTCATGATGCCTAATTTTTCAGCATGTGAAGGCAGAGAACTATGTTCCAATAGGCTTGGTTCATCCCTTAGAGGTACCAAAGTGGATGTGGGATGGGATATACATAGATTTCATTATTGGACTTCCACGTACATCCAGAGAACACAACTATATCAGGGTGATTGTCGACCGACTCACCATGTCGCCCCACTTCCTATCGATCAGAGAGTATAGTTCAATAGAGATCTTCAGATGCAACTAAATACATGAAATTTTATGACATCATGGCAGGACATCGATAATAATCTCTGATCAAGATTCTCATTTCCCTTCCTGGCTTTGGAAGGGGTTGCAGGTGGCTTTTGGGATGCATCTTCTCTTGAGCAACGCCTTCCATCCTCAAATAGATGGTAGTACTGGGAAGACCATTCAGACACTCGAGGACATGCTACTTTCATGTGACCTCGAATTCAGTCACAGCTGGTAGGATCACTTAGCATTGGTGGATTTTGCGTACAACAACAACTACAACTCCACAATTGGGATATAACCATTCGAGGCACATTATGGCTGACCTTGCAGATCGCCTCTATGTTGGTCTCACCCTTCGGAGTCAGCACTTATGGGACCAGAGATGGTACATGCTATGACAGAGAAGGTGCAGATCATCCAGGAGTAGACGAAGACTACACAGAGCAGGTAGAAGTCATATGCTGATAGGAGATGGAGACAACTGGAATTCGTGGATGATGAATACATCTTTCTACGGGTCTCACCACGACGAGGTATAAGGAGATTTAGCCGAGGAGGCAAGATATCTTTGTGATTCATTATACCTTTTTAGGCCCCCAAAAGAGTAGGTGAGGTGGATTACTGCTTATCTTATCAACATCAGTTTCACCTGGTGCATGACGTCTTCCAGGTATCTCAACTGAGGAGATATGTTCATGACCCATCCGAAATCATCGACCACATAGAGCTGGAAATTGATTATGGGGTGACATTCGCGGATATTCCAGTGCAGATAGAGGATTGACAGGATCAGTTCCTTCGTGGATGGTTGATACCTCTGGTGTGCGTTCCCTAGGAGAATGGGAACTTCCAGGAAAGCACATGGGAGCGGGAGACTCAGATTCATGCTCCGTACCCCCATTTGTTCCCTTAGTGTGAGTTGTAGCTTGCAGGGACAGAAATCCCTAAGGATGGGGGAATGTATAGACCCATAATTTATGTGGAATTTTTTTAAATACATTGAATTTTACGAGTCCGCAATTTCTAACGGTGCTTAATTCCGAGCCCCGGTGTGCCCAGAATCAATTTTTGATGTTTTTTTCAAGTATGATTAGTAAAAATACAAGCGAGATTTAATATCTTTTGAACCGGTTCTCAGAATTGAAATCTAAGGGGACTATTGAACTTGCAGCCCCAGTTTTCGCTTAAGGAGACCTTCACCGCAGTTTTGTTCTAGTAGGAGCTGAAGTAAATTTTGGGGGTTTTATAAATAAATTAAATAAAAATATTTGTAACATATTTTTATTTTGGGGTGGTTTAAATCCTCAAAGGGGATGTTGGAGGTGGGGAAAACTCATGCATAACCTCCCATAGGGGGATATTATGTGGTGTGTCCCACACGAGCTTGAACCCCCTTTAACTCCTTGTAACTCTAGTACTTCCCCCATAATTGTGCCAACCCTCACATCATTTAAAGCTAACTCTCCCACTCCACTATTTCAATTTGAACCATTCCACCCATTAATTGGGTGAGTTTTTCCATTTAATGAAAATAGAGGTATTTGAATGGTAGTGCCAACAAATAATAGACTATTCATCTATAATTTTGGGGTTGGGAATTTTCATTTGGGGGAGCTTTGGAGTTCTTGGAGATCGACTTATTCCAATGAAGAATGTCCCTCATCACTGATGAATGTTAAGCATCAAGTTATTCCTTCTTCAATCGTGGCATGGAAGGGAAGCGATGCCCAAGACGAACGCTGCCATCAACTTCGACTTCATCACCTTCGAACGTCATCCACCAACGTTATGTACCTCTCCTCCTCTTCAGACGTAGAAGGAACGACGTCCGTCTCCCACGACGTCCATCCCCCATGATGTCTGTGTCCTGCGACACCCGTCGTTGATCAACAAATTCAAGGGAGGGGATTTATGTTTGATTCTTGACTCCGTTTTTCATCGTTCGATCTTGGTTATTAATTTTCTAATTGATATCGTAATAACATGGAAGGATCAGGCCACACAAACAAAGCCCGTCCCTCTCACTTTGTTATTTACATTAGCTGACCAACAGAGGTGGAAAAACAATGGAGGCCGGCGTTTGGCTGACATCGAAGAAACTTATGGAGAAAGGCCGCTGGGCCGTCAGAATGGCACGCCACCTTCGTGTCGCGTGAAGGAGATAAGGGCCACGGCCAAACCGGGCCATGGAGGATGAGGAGAAGCCCCATAGTGTTGTGCGGAGGACAATGGGGCCACGACCAGGCTGGTACACGGTGATGATGGCGCGGCTCCATCGTGTCGTGCAGATAGTAGAAGGACCATAGGGCCATCGGGCCACGGTGGAGGTGTGGTGGCTGCTGACCGAGCTAGCGGCTGTGGAGCCGGACAAGTGGGACCACCCAGGTTCAATGTCTCCTAAACTGGTGAAATGTGCCAGTTTCATTCAATAAATTGGAGGGAGGTGTGCACAACACTCCCCAACCATGCATGGCCGGTCGGGCGGCCACGGTCCGGGATGCCACGGCTGTGCCGCCCTTCGGTCGGGCCGCAATGGGCCTGGCCGCCACGGACGGGCCACCCTTCTGCCGGGCCGCCAGGGGCTGGGCCACCATGGATGGTTCTCCCTTTGTCCGGTACACTAGGTGCGAGGCCTCCCATTGGCTGGACCACCACCGGCCGGGCCCCCCTCAGGCTGGGTCGGGCTTTTGGGTCGGGCCCCCCCTTTGGGCCGACCCGCTCCCTTGGTTCGGGACTCCCACTCAGACAGGGTAGACCACTTGGGTCGGGCTGCACCTGCGGACCGGGTTAGACAACGGTTCAGACCGGGTCAGGCCGGGTCTCTCCCACTAGGTCGAACGAGACACGGACCTGCTATAGACATTTACACCTTTTATCCCACATCTTGGGATACGGGAGTCAGATCGACGAACCGTGTGTGACGATGGAATTTTCTGAGCGAGAAGTTTCATTTGTCATAATCCAATTGAGTTTCGGATGTATTTGGGGTACGATCAGGCTTGATTGAGCCAAAATACCAACGTGGACCCTGGAACTGAAACGCCAATAACTCACAGACCGATTGTCCGATTGACACAACATCTGTCGCATTGGGTTACTTATGATCAGATGGAACATTGGGATACATAAAATCCAGACTTCATGGTTGTTGATGTATTAACACTTGGATCAAGGAGCAGACCCTCTCGGAATCGAGTCTACTTTGTGCGGGAACCCTATGGCCAGGTGCGACTGAGATGACAGGATCCTCCCTGGGTTCAACCATGACGATATTGTACCAGTATCCTCCATGGGTTCGACAGTGATGACTTCTATATGGAGATCCTCCATGGGTTCAACAGCGATGACATCTGTACCGGGATCCTCCATGGGTTCGAAAGTTGTGACTTCTATATCGGGATCCTCCATGGGTTCAATAGTAATGACATCTGTACGAGGATCCTACGTGGGTTCGACAAAGGATATGATTCAGATGATAAACCTAATCATCTATATCACTCTTCATGTGTTGTATACCTATGTGATATGAGTCTTGTCTTTAAATTAGTATGATCAAGGTGATTGACTATACTTCATTTGTGGAATGGTTTGTGCTTGGGCTTGGGAGTTGGAGCCGGACCATGACTGGCATCTAATGTATATGTATAGTCGTATACCTAAGTAGGGTTGGTTGATACTTCATGGTTGTATATATATTCATTGGTTTATCCTTCATGTATTTTGAGAGACCGTCAGGGGTCTTGGGGTCCCCTACTGAGTACTGTTATACTAACCCATGCACGGGCTTCACCTGAACCATTGATGTGATTTTCATAGAAGATGGTCATCAGTGATCGAAGCTGAGGGTGAGGAACGAGAGTCTTCTCAGATCTAGACTAGAAGGGACGTACCTCAGGGAGGAGCTGTTCAAGATCTGTACCTACCCTTCTGGTAAGATTCCCTGGTGGAAGATCCATGAGTTGTTTTACTTTTTACTTTTACTCGTTGTTCACTTGGGTTTGTATACCAGACCACCTAATCTCATCCCACTTTTATATTCAGTTTTAGTACTTGTTGCCTCTATTTATTATGTTCAGACTGTGTCTGTTATAGGTTTAATGGAAATGCCTTCCCTTTTTTATAGTGATTCACCATTGCTGGTAGTTTCCAGACCCTGGCCTATGGAATGCAAGCTTGGCGATGTCATGACCTGGACCCCAAGGATGAGTTGTGACAGACATTGACATGAATATGGAATGAATATTAGATCCCATAATCAAAAATTATAGCACTTTAAATTTCACCATCTGCAAGAAGCTTTGAACAATGCTACTACTCTGTAAAATGCGTTGATTACTCCATAATTGGCATAGAACATTGATCAAGAAGAATGAACCCTCTAGCTCCATTAGCTCTCAGTTTTTGAGGATAGAACTGGTTATAATAGGTAGTTTGGAAAGAAAACCATAGCATGTCATGATGATGGCCAACCTGGGTAATCACATACCACTATCACATGGTTGAATCGCAAAGCACATATATAGAATGTTTGACCCCCTTCTCTATAGTAATCTCAAGATTCTCATAGATAAAAAATATGGCCTCTAGTAAATAATCAGATATATGTGGACGAACATCCCCCTAATTAGGTGGGATGATTTTGAACCTAAAAATCAAGTGTGAGATCATCAATTGTTGGTGAAACTGATGGTCCACTATAGAAGGCCAATATTTGATATATGATATTATTACAGACTTTGGAATCACTACTTATTAGGTATAGTAGGTGGTGCCTCTAGTGGAACTCTTTGAAGTAAGACTCGCGGATCTAGGCCCACATCATTTGGAGCATGGTCAGTGCAAAATTCATGGCCAACAACATGAAGGCATCAAGACAACATTGGTATAAAAATGTAATTTACACACCTCAAAAAAAACATAGAAGCACATATATAGAATACTTAGTAGTAATTAATTGTAATAAATAGCACTATGAAAGGCATACTACCCAAACTACACACATAGATGGCCAGTTATCCGCATGTGCTAGGATATTATCTCAGGGGTTCTATTAGTGAAATGTTCAGTTGTTCCTTTCCTCGAAATTTATTGGAAATCAGTTCATTTCATTAAAAAATTAATTAAGAGGTTTACTCCATTAATGTTCATAAACCTGATTAAGGTTTGACAAGGACGTCCAACCATTTACATTAATATTTTCATTTTCAAATAAGATATATCAAAGGATTTTTTAAATGATTTGTCCATCCTAGTGAATCAGCATCCATAGACATTATCTATGATATTATCACCAATTTGAATTTCAAATAAAAGGCTTGATTGGGAAAAATAATCATTCCAACACATGAGGGCCCATAACACCACATAAATTGAAATAGGAAATCACTCTATATTATCCCAAAACTAGGACACAAATATCAACAAGAAATGATCACTCAAAAATCAAGGGTATAACAAGAATATGAAAATTAATGAAATTCATGTATATAGATAGGCAATAACCCTGAAATGTGAAATCTCAGTGCCTATAATGATTCATGTAACAATTCTACATCCCTCATCTCATATGTCCAAGGATAAAATTAAATTCAAAATTATAATATTAATAATTAACTTCATGCTTCATGTGATTTACCAAACGGTGAAATGTTATCAACTAATTATATAAAAACGAAGAACAACTATCATAATTCAGGAAACTCATGTTTTACCATGAACATGGGTTTTTGATTCCCATGAGCGACTTATGACCATGTCCCCTTGATTAATAATATTCTAAATATCGTATCCAAATAGTAAATCACGAAATGAACAACTCTGGAACCACATTGTGACATCCCAGACATTAGTGCCAAATTATATGTTCCTTCGAGGCCAGTTGACCACATGGACATAAATTCATCTCTCCGGTCGTAGAGGCTGCCAAATTGTCGCTAGGGCCTTGGGATTATTCATTAGAAGACTATGACCTTATTAAAATAGTGTATCACAATGTATATATTTATATATACACACATATATATATATATATATGAATACATTTAAACAGAGGAAGTAATATCAGTAAATAAAATTCACTGTGGAAGGAGGTAATGATAATAATAACTGAAATATCGGGAATGACTGGTTCAAGAACACAATAACGGAATAATATATTTCATGTCATTAGAATTAAGAAAAAATTAATACAATATAAAAGTCAAAAAATAATTCACAATTTAGAAAATGAGAAATATATAAACAATCCCAATAGTCATGAAGTATAGCTTGGTCATCTACTACTATATCCATAATAACACCCCATGTAATTAACAATTCGAAGCTGTATGCTTCTATTTATCAACACCTGAAATCGTGGAATATTCCTTGGGAACCCAAAGGTATCCAAAGAGTATGTGAGATTAGTATTAGTGGGCCACCACTAATGGTGTCTTAAACATCTCTCCCGTGTAATGTAAAATTAATAATGTGAAAGCATGCACATGTGATGTAAAAAAGTCAAATATATTAAATACCCAAGTAACATCTTCATCATGAGGCTGATGTATGAACATAAAACATGTTACATAAAATAATAAATTACAAATTTTTATTAATAATTCACAGGAGGAAAATACATCAACGACATCCCCCAATGATTGTATAAATAGTAAAGGTAGTAATTGGTAATAGGGAAATCATAATTGAATGATAATATAAAATGGATCCAATGTAACAACAAAGGATACATATTACTAAGAGGACACTAACTCAGATGTATCTAAGACTATATAATGGAGTAAAGAGTCTAACAAAAAGGAGATTCATCCCTGTAATTCCAAAAATATGATTCCAACCATGTCCAAGGATATCATCCAATGTAAAATGAGGGAAAGAAATGACTAGTCCTGGTGGGATGTAACAATAGAATCTAGTTGACAGTTCTATATCCAGGTATTTTATCCAAGGACTCCTATAATATTAATAAATTTGTCCTATGGATTCATACAAGGCATTCAAATGTAGAAAAGTATTAGGTTCACAGGCAGGTCTCCCCGAAGGCAACGAGCACCATTGAATCCGAAAGACATCCTCGAGAACCTAAGGAATTCCCTTGGGAATCTAAAAGATAACAGTAGTAAAGTATACCTATTTTTTAAATGTCCATATGAATAAATAATAACATCAAATTTATTACATTACAATTAATTTGTCCATATGATAGCTACACCATTTATCAAGTCATTGTGTTCAAACAATACATTTCTTTATTTTGACAATGACATGTAGAATGAATCCATTTAATTATCTATATATATAATAATAATTTAATTTGGTTCATCCTCTCCATTAAATTACATTTTCACGTCGGTATAAAACAGGAAACTTACCATTTACATTTAATTAAAAATAAAAAGTATTATTCATACACACACTTTCTAATTTATGATCTAAATCAATTCATCACATTTATGAAATTATTTTATGCAGTTCATGTTGAAGTGACTTGGTATATTAAGTTCACATTTACATGATTCATTAATAATTTATAATAATGGAAATTTTCATTACTATATTCAAGGTCTAGCACACCCCAACAATGTCTCAAAAGTGTCAAAACATAAAAAAATTTATAATCTCGTAACACCCCACATGGGGTCCTGGGAATTGGATACATACCTTCCATAAAATAATCGAATAATGATATAAATCATTACCATAGGGTCCATACTACTGTAAGAATGACATATAAATTCAATATATGGTACTTGATGAAATTTGTGGTCCCCAAACATCAATTCCAAAATCAACAAAAAACTTAAGTGATGAGTTATAGACAACCCACATATGACTTCTAGGCCTCTCCGCCTCCTATAACTTACACTTATTTGTCATGGATTGGTTTATATATATTAATAGATGAGAAATTATCACACCACTATTACTAGGTTGTGATAAAGAGAGATGATGAACGACTCAAACAAACTTGAGTACATATCGTTGTACAACGAACATCACAAACAAAAACCTGAATAGATCCTAGATGAAGGAGGTCTCTTGATCCATACTGTTGGAATTAAAAAAGATCCAAAATTATATTAAAT
This sequence comes from Viscum album, assembly GCA_963277665.1. Lineage (NCBI taxonomy): Eukaryota > Viridiplantae > Streptophyta > Magnoliopsida > Santalales > Viscaceae > Viscum > Viscum album. Next base: position 980,816,332 of record OY728161.1, read on the forward strand.
GGAGTTAATCACACAAGAAATCATTTTAGGTAATAAGGAGAGGGATAATTAGATCACTAATAGAAGATTGGTAAAATTATCATAAAAATAGCCTCTGAATGGAGTTTCTTCACAGATTGATAAAAATGCGAAAACCTTGAATTTGTAATATGGGAAAATGGTGTAACACATGATAAGGGGAACCATGATCCAACAATGTGGAATTTTGCATCACAAATATTCCTACATTTTTCACTGTTAGATCAATTCGTGCGCCCAACCTGCATGGTTTACTTTAACCATGCGACAGGGTTAGTTCCCAAAAAATTGGGTTCTGTGCACCGATAAATCCCCATACACAACTAAGACCGTATATAAAAAAATAGGAATCAATATTAGTTTTAGAATAAGAAATTATATCTAAACATTATCGACTCATTCTTGAATTAAAAATTCGGATATTGCTTAATTTGTAAAAAATTATGATGAATAAATTATTAAAGAATAATTTGTTAATGATTTTATATTATTTAACTATAAAAAACATAATTAAAATTAATTAATAAAAAACTAATATATTATTAATGGGTTATGGAATGATTATGAAATAACATACATAGGAAAAATTAATTATAAATATAGTTCTTTGTAATGATTAACTTAGGATTAATAAATGAAACAATATTATTTATCATTAACCTAACTGTCTAATAAATGAATATTTATTAATTCTTATCAAATAAATAATTAATGATTGAATGTGTATTATAATAGTTATAAACAATTATTTTCATCTGATTAACAATAATCAAATATATACTTAATATTGTATTAAAGATAGATAAATTCATGAAAACATGTCTTAACTACACACATGATTTTTCATTCCGATGATATTGAATATTGATACCTTCATTCACACATGGTTTGACATTCTGAATAGATATATTTCAGATTATTCACATTATATTTATAAACTAGTAATCAATCCTTTTGGATGATTATAAATTGTATTACAAAACATTAGTGTCATCATTGAGGATATATGAGAACATTATAAAATTTTGGTTGTGTCTATATTGTGTGCTTATCTTAGTAATGAAATTCATTTCATGAGAATACACATTGTTGTGGCTCTATAAGAGATGTTTATAGGGGTAATATACTATAAATGTGTGTATTTGTCTTTAACAAGACTGTAAATGGGTGGATGAAATTGAACCTTTCTGGTTTTGATACACATTTGGGTATGGTTTAAATTATTTAATTTCCCTATATATACTACTGAAAAAACAATTAGTAATATTAAAAATTATACTAAAAAACATTAGTACCTTATTTATTGATATAATAAGATTCTAGAAAATTGTAGTAAGGTGATTATTTTTTTCATTATTGGGGGAAATGAAATAATTATATGAATATTACATGTTGTTGTGAATAATGCACATATGTACCTCGAGGACATAACCCCATAAGGGTGTGTTTTTATTTAACTCAATCATAACCTAGTCTAACAAATATTCCATTCTATACATCTAGTTTGACCCAATTGAGGGATGTAATTTATATTATTCACATTATATTTATAAATTTATGAAAACCCATTTTGGAAGATTTAAAACTATACTACGAAACATTAGTGTCCTATTTGATTATATAAGAAAAAAAATCTAGAACTCTTGAAATTTAATTGGTGTGTGGTTAATACTAAATGATTTATTTGTCGTTTTATATATTAATTACATTAAAATAGTCGCGATAAAAATTATTTTTTCATGTTGACAATTGGGTTTTCCTTTGTATACTGCTATTGGGAACATTCAAACAATGAAATTATAATCTTATATTCCACAACTGTAAAAAATTGATAATAAATCTTATTTTGTAACCCGAATAGAACATCATGAAGGAATTGTTAGTTTCTTATATTTTGGACCAGATATTGGCATATGGTGTATTAGAAATTTAAATTTTCAATTTTTGGGTAATACACACAATCTAACTTGTCCATTTAATGATGATGTGGAATATTTAAAATAATAAACATTATTTTCCTAATGTCCATATAATCTTATTATTGAGTTATATATTTAGGCTTCTAGTATACAATGTAAATTTCCAAATGAACAATGACATAGGAATATAAGAGACATTGATGCAGTTTAATCCCATGGAAATGTGCATATTACCTATGATATAGAATAATACTCCCAAAAGGATAAACATGATATTTTGTACCGTAGTTTTTTTAATGATAATGGTTCCCGTGATGGAATAGATGGAGAAAACAATGATGATGCAGAGTAAGTAATAAAATTTAGGGATTGAGTTTCTAAAAATGTTGTTGTGGTACAATATCCCAAACATATAATAAATAATGCTCCAATATTCGCATCAGTTCTAGATGTAATGAGATGTTTTCCCTTAATCAACTGAAATATTATCACATCTACAAATGAGATTCCTGATGTTATAGGATATTGATTTAGTGGATTGAACAAATAATGTTATGTAGGAATATATCTTCCATGATAAAATTCTATAAAAAACATAATAATATGATTTCATATTAATATACACTATAGATATTTGGCCTATGATTGAATCTTATCCACATATATCATATAGTGTGAAAATTACTAGGATTATTATAGATTCCACATGACGGATATCCCTGACATTCATTTGAATGATGGACATTTTCTACGATTGAGTTGGCCCAAACAAAAATTCATCCAATCACAATAAATTATCATACATCATTGGATAATGAATTTATGTCATCTATTATGATTGAGAGGATTAGGGCCTATGAAGATGTTCATATATCCCATGTGAAGTAGATGATAATTTTTTTTATTTACATGATTTCCTATTAAAATCCATGGATACTAAAACATAATTAAATTTTTATTTCCCACAATCATTGGTATGAATCATATTGTGTGCCATTGGAATATCAATATATACTGATATATAATGACCAATTTATATTATATCATGATATGAATGAAAATGTGTCTCATGTTACTGAATTAATCAATCTCATGTCAAATTTCATCAGTTTTTCTGTGCATTCTTTCCATGTATTTTCTGATATTGTTTCTGTAAACATTTTATAAAAATTAACAGGACGTTTCTATATTGAATATAAATTGTTGTATTGTTGATTTCAAAAAACCTAGATAGAAATTGTTCAGCACTTCGATATTAAATTTCAATTTTGGAGAACGAAATTTTAGAATTAGCGAGTTGGTTTTTAGAATATTTCAAAAACCATTTCACCAACATTCTAGTTTTCTTTTTGATATATGATAATTATAAAGTAATAAATGATGAATTAATAAATATCTTATTTCATGGAGACTCCAAATAAAAATCATCCATCCTACATCAAACACATTGTGAGTTACATGAAAAAAACTATCCATGGTGGAGGTATTAATAAGGATATCATGATTCTTCATATAAAGTATGTTTATTATTCATTAATATTTTTAAATAAAAATAAAATTAATTGATGTGAATTTTTATATATTCTTTTTAATCAAATGACATGGATAAATGATGTTTTGAACATCGATTACATATAAAATTCATGCTTAATTACGTATTTTAAGATTATGTTATATGGATTCCAATAAAATATTGTACATATGCATGTGATGGGGGGACAAGGTATAGACACATAAACACAAAAATTTTGGAAATGAGTAATGGATTCTTCAAGGGGCTCTAAAATGTATATATAATTTTCCTAGTTTAGGGAAAAAATTTATTATTTTGTCATGTAATCTGTTGATTTTGAAAAATAGAATATTGATGGTACTCATAAAAGATTGAGGTATGTACAAAACTTTTAATGAGATATTGAAATGAAAAATTATAAAGATTCATCTTATCCAGTGAACCTTTTCATCCCAGAAGACTATAAATTTTATGTGTAATAGTGTTATGACCCGATCATAGGTAGTGATTTGGAAGATGTTATAATGCTCGAATTGATGAATTTTAAATGTGTAAGCATATTGGATTTTTTATTTCCTGGATCACACAATATTGCAACATGTGATTATTTTATCATAACATGGGAATCATATAATTATCTAGTGTATCGTATGGAAATAATTGATTAAAAATTCATTGAACCATGTTTCAAATTGGGAAGTTGTAAAATATTCCAACGCCTTATGACTGGCCGATATCAATATCTGACATCATACTTGTTGTGATTGTATGGGATACCAAAGTCCATCCGGATATATAATGAGATGAATAGTCCTCAATAACAATAGAAACATTTTTGTTGCATTATATATCATGATGGATCATAAGGGTATATGTCAGATACAATAGGGTGGATATTGAAATTTATTTAGAAAATTAATTATATGAGATAACCATAATTTTAATATATAAGAATGTTCATAATCATACATCATCTGGGTTTTAGTCTCTTCAAATAGGATATAGATATCATAAGATATATGATATTTGTAATCGGTCTCACAAACTAATTGATAAAAATTTTATTATAAAGGGAAGTATAAACTATCATTATAATGTAAATACAATGTGGAATATAAATCATGTATAAATAAGTAAAACAAAATATTATAATAGTAAAAATTATTTATGAGCATATTATAAGGTAATATCACTCATTAAACATATGGGTTATGGAAAAAAACATGTCGTATGATATCCACAGTTATAATATCTACTTTAAATATCAATCATTACATTCCAATAAATCCACCAATATGATGATTGAAATTTACACATCGTTCAAAACCCTAAAAATCCTCAATCTTCCAAATCAATATCATCTCTGTCTTTTTAAATAATAAATCTCTTGATACAATTATTGGAATGTCTCCATTTTCCAAAACACTAGAATCCATCAATTTTATATATTAGTTTTAGATTTCTCTTTCATAAACAATAAATACATTGATACAATGATATTTATATCTCTATATTCCATTTTATGTAATCCCTCAATCCAATGTATTAGATTATAACTTTTAACAATCACTATAAATTCTCAATCTAACCACAATCATATAGAATGTATAAAAAACCAAACATTTTATAGAATTCATAATCATCACAAGCATTCAATCGAACTAAAAATCCAAGAATTATTAAATATAATTTGAATGACATTTTTGTGATGATAAATCTTCATATTTTTTGGGTTGAAAACGTATCATCTCCCAACTCTTCCAATTACCACATATTTATTGTGAATTTTTCAACATAATAAATTATGAGTTGCTTGCAACTACATTGGATAAGATTTACTTTAAAAGAACATAATGTTACGGATCATTATCTTGATAGATAATAATGCAGGGTACGTCATTTAAAAATCACAAATTATAGCATTATTATAAAACATCAAAATGATTTATATATATTGTAATAAATTCTATGTACTTTAGTTATACACACATATTAGTCAAATTGACTATAATAATAATCAATATTCCAATGAAATTATTTACGGTATGTATAATTAATCAGACTTATTGTGTTTCTATGGGTAATAAAATTATTCCGTTTGATGGATATAATTTTAATCTAACAACTGGATAAAAACTAGTTGTACTAATGTATTGTATGGACCATCATCCTGATGGATCAGATTAAATATTAAATATTTATATTCTATTTAAATTAGAATTTTTTCTATGTTTGGTATGAAATAATTCTCATTAAATATAATACTAAAACAATTCTAACACATAAGGTTTCTAAAATATATTTTTATGAATGATTTTTTAATTTCTCAAAAAATGAATATAAAAGGAAGACATTATAATATTAGACTCATCAATATTCCCCACTATGGAGAGCACAAAATACGACACCTAAAATAAAAATCAATAAATTGTAAATACATACAACACTTTTATTTTTAAAAACATAATATATAATCTTCATATGAATATTTTATTTCGATATATAAACTCCCCATATTTTTATTAATTCATTATGATTATATATATATTAATACTTTGGATTCTACCTATATTAAAAATCTATCCTTATAAAGAATCCCCCATTTTTTAATCCCCCGATGAATCTTCATTTAATTTTTTAAAAAACAAAATCCCTTAAACAAATTTCCCAAAATTCTCCCAAAATTATCCCCCTATTTTTGGATTTGAAAAATGTATAATGGAAATATATATCCTCCTGCAATGTTATAAAATCACATCATATTGACAAATTTGATATTAATAGGTGTTAAAGAAAGAAAATATATAGTAAATTAATCCTATTATTATTTGGAAATATTCCGACGAAATATAATTGGGTAACAAAACATTTAAAACAATTTGGTTCAAAAGACATCATAACATCATATGTTTAGATAAAAAATAACATTATTTTCAATAGTTCTTATTGACCATTCCCTCAACATCATTACATAATTATTATCATTCTCATATATAATAATATATGATTTATGATTTTCCTTCCTCTACTCCATAACTAATATTATTTTGTTATAAAATTATAACATTTCAATCTCCTCATCGATCATTTTATTAGTGTTATTTAAAATGAGCATCTCATCTTCACAAGATTGAAGCATGTTATTTTCTACATCGAACTTGTGAACCATTTCTTATAACTCTTATATCCTCATCCATATTTTCCATCATGTATATGAAATATTCAACAAAATATACTATATCAAAAAAATTGATGAAATTGATTCATAATAATCCAAAATATTCATTGAAATAATCATGAATTCCATTTTTTGATCGTCATTGTAATCAGAACAATTATAAACATGTCATGGATAGCTAAAAAGTTGGTTGGATGTTTTATTTTCTGGTTTATTTTTTATTTTGATTTTTTTTTGATTTTAGGATCATGGTGGATCACTGAATCAATCATGACCATTGGGTTTTGTGAATTTTCATTAATACTAATTTGAATCTGTTAACATTCGACTTCTATATTTTATTGATATTGAAATGATTGAAAACTTATTTTATATTTGTGTAAAATATATTAAATGATCTTTTGTGCCTATATGGTAATTGATTAGGATTAGTATTATTTATAATATAAATCATGATGTATAAATGGTCGATCATTTCCATTAATCTTCTCTTAAACATTTCAGTATTCAGAATCAATTTAAATAATGGCAACACAATATATTTAAAACCTAGATTACTCTTTCATTCGAGAAGATTGAGAATCATATAATAATATTGAAGTGGATTTAACATCCCATGACACATGTAATTCTAAATTAGTACCATTATGATAAGGTAACAATTTATATTTGGATAATGACTATGTTGTACTTTTATTTTCCTTACACTCATCCTCTATTTCAATTTATTTCTTCTTAATATTTTTCTTATATATATTCATCCAATTTTTCATGTTCCTTTTACAACTACAATAGTTTTTTCCGCACAACTTTAACTTATTTTTGTATTAATTTGGATTTTCTTTATTCTCTTATATCATCAAAACATGATTTTGTACCCATTATATTACAGAATTTTAAGCATGATATTTTTCAATAATCTCTTTAACTTTGACCTTTCTACTAACTACTGGGACTATATATGGAATTATTTAATACTCAAAAAATTCTAAACTATCATGTTGGAAATTATTAATGGCAGGATGAATTGTTCCTAACCCGAGAAAAAGATATTCTATAGATAATGGAGGGACTGATATTTGTTTTTTTAAGAATCCTTATCAACCCCCTTTATTAAAACATTTGTTACCCATTCCGATGCAAATATATTATTTGTTTATTTCATTTAAAATCATTCATTAAATCATTAGTAGATTTTATTTTCAATACCATGCCCTTAGCCATATAAAGATGATAAATTGGATTACCTGGTACCTTTTGATCTTTTTGATACATGAACCGGTTGAAATTATTTCCATTAATTGTTTTATGTTTATATTTTTCATTGTTGAAGACTCAAAAATATTTTTCTACTAAAACCATTTATACAAAATATTTTGAGAACCGTGCATGGTTCGGTCCATTATATCCACAAGAATAATTAATAAAAAATAAAAAATAAGTTTCATCAGTTCAATTCTATCTTCTCCAATTAGATAAATCTTTTCCATAATTAAATTATATTGTATCATTATCTTGAAAACAACAATGAAATTTAATATAAATTTGTTTATGAGAATGGAAACATAAAATTCAATTAATAATGTAATGGACTCTTAATTGGATCAACAAATTAAATAAAATACGGTATGATGTTTATTTTTATCAAATTAATCATAAAATTTAATAAAAATACATCCAGTACATTGATGTTATCCATGTCACCCTTTATTTTAATCAAATAACCATATACTCATAACGCTACAACCCCATAATCCGATGAAATATGTGACACCTTTAAGGAATTCCTAATATATGTGTATAAATATTCTCCTTCCATTGAATAAAAAAACACTCAATCATGTTCGGAATATTGTGATAAGGGTGATATTCGTATGATTCAAATGGAAATTTAAATATATTATAATATGGTAAATATGACATTCTATAATAAAAAAATTTAAATGAAACTAATTCCTTATCCTATTAAAAAAACTAAATTTATAATGCATAAATCATCCTTACATTCTTAGGGTGATACATTTCGTAATACCCATTCTAAATGCATATAATTTACCAACACTAAAATTTAAACCATATATTCACCATTGTAACATATTTATCATTCAAGATAAATTTGATAATCCATTAACGAAAAGATTACCTATATTAAAATTATTTCATTATGGTCATCAAAATTAGACATGTATCGATGCATAGATTGAGATTTTGATTAGATGAATTCCAAAGTATCATACTGATCTCCAAAACAGGTGTAGAGAGTTGAGTATAAAAACAATGATAGATGATGTGGGGTAATGGGTGACCCACCTTTCTAATAGGATAGTAAGTGGGGATTCAAATGTTAATAATTTTATTGCCTCAGACTGAATACCCTTTTCTGATCCAATGATGATGGTTTAACCATTTATTTATTTTATAATCAATTCATCACTCTTAATGTTTGTAGGAAATCATTTTATTAGAGTAAATAAAAAATCGATAAGAAAATAATTTGTATAAAACTAGATTTTGAATAAGTAAAGTAATTTTTAAAAAACATGATAAATCTAAAGTAATTAAAATCAGAAGAAATAGAATTAAAAGTACCTTTTTCAAGTAAAATTAATTTTTTTTCATGAGTAACCTATTAATCATTGTTTTTATTAACATTAGATGATAACGATATAGTTTATACTAGATTTATTTTCCAATTTAAATTTCTATCAAATATCTTATTTCAGAAATGGTAGAACAAAATTTGATTTTGGAAATTTTTGGAAATTGATGAATCATTTTATAAAACATTGATAGAAAAAAATTAATACAAATACTAAATCTAAAAATTTAATTAAATATTTAACTTAAAAATAGTTTATACACAATATGTTTTAAAAAACAACATTATTTTAAGACAAAAATGATTTTAGAAAGATAATATTTTTATTAAAAAAAGAATATGAATGTCCCTATTGATATTGATTTCATTAATATAATGATATTGATAAACATAAAATAGATTTGAATAATCATTTTATATTTTTCATTCCTATATTCTATTTAATTTAGACAATTATAATGAAACTATGTGGATTAGTAAAAATATCATGATGTTCTTATTTCTTTATAATGAATTGTAAAATGATATCTCATTTTTTTATGATCAAAAATGAAATGGACTTATGTATATCTTCTCATTATGTGAGTGATGATCTACGTGTTTTCCTATGATAATGGAACATGGGTTATAAAAAATCTATTTTTAGTTAAACACATTCAATATTTACTGGGTGTTTGTTGCATCTACAACACATGGGAAAAACAACTTCCATCAAACTCAACATAAACAATGCATTGTGATACTGAGTTTTGTTTCCTAAATGACCATGAAACTAATGCTTCTCCTATGAACTGACATGTTCTACATATAAATTTCCTATCCATTCTATAAAAACCAATGACATCATATGAGATTTTTTATTACCAAAATCATTACCAAAAGTGTATAAAAACCAAATTGATATTCTCTTTAAGTATACAAGAAAATCATTTAATTGATACATGATGTGTCTATTTTGGACTTGCATGATATCTCGAACATATGCCTAATAAAGACAATAAACATGGAAATCTGATTTTTATGTAATGTATACATTCAATCATTCCAGTAATGAACTATTAATCAACTAGATTCCCAACGTCATTAATTACCAATGTATTTTAGTTTGTTCATGGAAATATTTATTAAGAATATATTTTATATAAATATGTTGTGATATAAAATAAATTCTTTTTTTATGAAAATTTAGAAACAATGAAAGTAGGTTAACTCACACATCATACTCATTTCAATGTCATTAATCATAGAAACATCAAATGAACAAATTAAGGTCTTTTGAGTAGAACTGAATATAATTTCATCCAAATAGATTCATAAAATCATAATATTTTATTAAATACAGTTATTAAAAGTGTTGGAGCCACAATACCCTACATAATGTTTTTTTATAAACACATTGAACCTATCACAATTCTCTCTAAGGGATTGTTTATGTCTATATTACTCCATCGAACATTCAAAAACATGTTCTAGATTTTTTATGTTTTCAAAAATAGATGGTTGTCCTACATAAACATCTTCATAAAAATATTCGTTTTGGAAATCAAACTTCAAATCCATTAAATATTGTTTGAAATTTATGAAAGTGTCATATTTTATAAGCAAATGAATATAATCAATTATCGATACTAGAGCAGATTTTTTTCCTTGTATTTTTTCTATTTTTTATTATAACCCTTATCATAATGTCTATATTTATTTAAAACTATTATACTATTTTCATTTCCTTTTTTAAAGACCCACTTTTCTCTAATTATATGAGTATATTTATTTCGTTAAACCAATTGAAATACATGGTTCCATTCAAAATCATTGAGTTTATATTTAATTTATTTTATATAATATTCATCTCATAAATTCTCATCAAGATTCATAGTTTTGAATTGTTATAAGAATACACGGTTTTCAATTTAATTTCTCAATGAAATTATAGATCAAATCGGTTGATCTATATCACTAATGAAGATATTAGTATCACGATTCTTTGGAAACCACTAATTTCGTGGATTTTAAATACTCTATGATTCAATAATATATTATAGATATTCATAAATAAAAACATAAATAATACATTCTTCTGAGATGTACATTACAAAATGGGTTGAAAATCAGTTTTATTATTAACATTTGATGATGTAGGATGAGGTATTTTGAATATAGAAGGATTAGTTTCATAAAAAATAACATGAATTATTTAGTTAATAGTACATTCAAAATAATAAAATACTCTAAAGGACATAATATTTGTAGAGTAACCTAAATATATTACTTCATAAAATATTAGATGAAACTTATGTGTGTTGTCATTATTATTCTGAATTGATAATTTGAATCCAAAAAATTATAGAAATAAATATTTAGTTTGCATATCATATATAACTCAATAAGAGATTTATTAATAAATTGTATTATTAAAACATGATTTATCTTATTATTGAATGTATTAACTACATTGGAAAAGAATAATTAGATACTGGGTTTTCACAAATTTTGGTTTTATTAGTTTATTTAATAACTCTATTTCTTCTTCTAAATACACCAATTTTATATGGGGTTCATTGTACCTAACGTTATGTTGGATTCCTTTTGTATTAAGTTTATTTTAAAAATTAGAATTTTCAAATTTTCCACCATAATGAATATGAATTGATATCAAATAGATTATTTTCAATTTTTTATCACTGGTTACAAAAGTTATAAAAAAAATAAAGTCTGTGAAATTTATTTATATAAAATAGACCCATGTATATCTTGTTTAATCAACATCTAAATCATATATATTGTTTTTTCGACGCATATGACTAGTATTTAGGGAAAAATATGTCCGTGTACAATAAATGTGAATTATTATAAGTTGAAACATTAATAATATATTTAAAATAATTCTTATCTTTCGTAACAAATTTGCAAGGATCAACAACATCTGAGGAATCAACCATATGTTCGAGTAGATGATACATTAATTTAATTTTAGAAATCATAGATAAAGTTATACGACTATTGTCTCACTATATTATTTTCTGTAATGCATATTTTTATTCCACTTCACCATGAAAAGGTATATCTTTCCTCATAAGTACATCTATGGTTAATGTGATGATATTATAATTCCAGCTGGAAGAATGAATCAAATCATCTTTAGAACTATGAATAATAAATTTTTAATTCATTAAGTCATGAGATAATAGTAATTACCTAATTTATCTCTGACAATAATGTTTTTCTTATGTACTATAATAAATAAAATGATTGAAAATAACAATTCTCAGTGAAATAGAATATTTCCTTTAATAATAATTTCTCCTTGATCATTATCTCTGAAAGTGATTAGTCCACAATTTATCACTATGATACACTTAATAAGATTATTTATTTCCAGTAATATGTTTTGATAAACCACTATCCATGTACCAAATATTTTTTTAGTTTGTACATTTTTTATTTTTTAAAAAATAAATTCATTAGCATTTCATAATCTAGACCTTACAAGGATTGGAATTATCATAAAATAAAATTTTAGGAAACCTTATTTCTCCAACATTATTATTTTGAGAAAATTTCAATTCATTTAAAAAATATTCTTTATGAAAACCATTATATATATTGGTCATTTTTAATGATAATTTATTTTTCGAGTGTCCTTCTCCTTTACAAGTATTAAAAAATGGAGCATTCCTTATAAAAATTTAATTATTACTAAAAATAGTTTTCTTTCAAGTAAGAACCATTTCCGAAGTATCTTTATGAGGCTTGATTTGATTATAAATTTAAAAAAATTAACATTACTATATGTAAAATTATTAGAAAATATCTATAAACTAGAAACATAATATTAAAGTTTCATTACCTGATTTTTATACTCAGTATTATCAATACACGAATTATGTTTTATAAAATAGGTTTGTTAAGTAGATTTCTAAAAAATGGATTTATCAACATCATTAAAAGAAGTATTCCTTTATAAATTATCCTTATCATGTTATTGGGAATAATATAATATTTCACTATGAAGAGTATTAATTGTTGAATTTTATTTAAGAATATTTTCCTACAAATTTTGTTTTTTTTAAATGGTAATATTTTCATTCTACTGTAATTTATAAATTATAGATTCCTATAAATAACCAGGTAGAGTATTATCCTCTTTATATAAGGAATAATATTAATTAAAATTTTTATAATTTCTCTCTTTATTATAATCAGGGTAATATCCATTTGAGGTGTTGTATTCCCCAAGATAATGTGGTTTTTTAGTATACCCTAAATGGGATTTAGTGTAATTTTATATATGAATAATGGATTAAGGATTATTATCTCCTGTAATTAAGCACTATATAAGTGGTTCTAGCTGACCTAACATTCCAAAGAGATAGGCTATGCTAGGTGACCATGTATACCAAAGAGATGAGTGGGTATAGGAGACCGAGCATGAAAGGGAGATGCGGGGTGGCTAGGTGACCCAACTGGCCCAGGAGACAAGAAAGTATTGGTGACCCAGCTAGCCTATGTGATTATCGGGTATAGGTGACCTATAAATCCTTAGAAATAATCATTAATTAGTGCTTTAACAGTACATGGTGTATGTTTTTATGACTATTAGTATTTCTTTTATTTATTTAGATTATAAATCCATGAGATGAATATATTGGATTGTACTTTTTGGTATTAACATTGTGTTTTGGGTTAATTCTAATAATTATTTTACTGACCCTGTCACGGCCTCTGACTACATGTGACATGTCTTGTGAAAATGACAGATGCATTGAAAAATACCTTGGTGGTTTGGGAGCAGGTTGTTCTTAATGAGACCCTCCAAAAGAGAAATAAATCTAAAAATATAGGCAACAACCCCCTGAACCAACCCTTCAGATAGTTTTTACCACAAACATTTTTATGTGTTTGTACATGTATTTTTTAGTTTTTCAATATTCCCCCTTTACATAATTTTTTGTATTATTACTCTCATTAGTTGTCAAAGTGGAATGCTTTTTTTTCTTTTCACCATTTTTTGGATGGGGATTTGTACGTTTTCATGCATACAAGTACTAAATAAAATTCTTTCCACATGCGTGATAATTCCTTCAACACTAGTCCTGAGACCGGGCCATCAAGAGGCAGGATTGGGTTAGTCGCAACACGACCACCAAGAGATGGGTCATGACACACCCAGTGTATTAGAGGTAGATATAGGTCTCACCCATCAAAAAATGACATCATTCTTTCATGTGACACATGATCATAAATAAAAATATCATAACCCATGTAATGAAATGGTTATAATATTTATATAAAAATATCATAACCTGTGGAAAGATACTAGTTTCATAGTCATTTGATCATAAATCATAAACAATGAAAAGAAGTTGGTCTCAAAAGCATATAACCCATGAAACCGAGACTGTTTTCATAAACTCCATTCCATCAAAACCATATCCATTGAATGAAATTATATTAATGAAAAAATGATTAATTTCCCTATAAAGTATTGAGTAACTTCATTGGATTATATCTTATGTGGGATGTTATTTGGAAATATATTTTAAAAATATTTCTTAAGGACAACATACATTATTATTTCAAAAATGATTTTTGATACAAAAAAATTGAAATTCTTTTTGTTAGGAAATACATTGATAACTTTTGAAAAAAATTTGAAATACTTTTTCATTAAAAAAGTATAAAATATCATCAAAAAAATTTATAAAAAATATTCATTGAACACACATTGAATACATAAAATGAATACATGAAAAAATTGTAAAAACCATTTCATAATAAATAATTTTAATTTATGTATTAAAATCGTAAAAAAAATTAAAATCATTTCATTATAAATACATTTAATAATTTCAATTAACTCTTGCAAGCATTTTAAACTCCATTTCATGGAAAATACATTGAAAATTTCTAATGAAATATTGGAATTTCTTTGAATGAATTTTCATTTAGAATACAATGAGATAATTTAAATGATACCTTGAAAGAAATAACAAATTCTTTAATATCATTTTTAATTGAAAATGATCTCAAAGGATATTTTGAAAACATTTTAAAAAACCATTTTGAAAACATGATTCTTGAATACATTGTATTTCTAATTGAATAGTTAAATAGTCATATTTTAATAATAAAATTTTCTTATGAACCAATGATTACAGAAATAGTACAAAAAATGAGGATATCATGAATAAAAATAATATTAGAAAACTCGCGAATCTGTTTGAGAGATTGATAATAATATTTCATCAACAAAACCATAGACAGAAACAATCACCAGAAGTGATGAGATTGTCTAAATATAATCATATAACTTAGTAGGAGGGGATCATACGCTCCAAGAAAGGAATGGAATTTACCTGAACCATATAATATCATGAAAATAATTAGATTTATGTTATTATTGGTAATATTGATTTATACACACCTCAGAAATGTGTTCAGGGTTATACCAAAAAAATATTAGTCTCGAAGAAGAAAAATTGAGATAATAATATTTTACATATTTGGTATTTGTTGAAACACAAACCCTATATATTAAGGATCATAAAAAGTAAATGTGAATACAAAACAATATATGTATAAGACACATTTAATTAAATGTTGAACATTTCATACACAACACCATATGAAAGAAGGGATAACATAACATATATTACCCTCTTGTTATTAATCCTATGTTAAGGATTCAATTCCGATATTATTTATTTTGTTCTTTTCAAGTGTCTTAATTTGTTATATAATTGGTTATTATAATTATACAATGATTCACTAAAGAAAATAATTCTATAAATATAATTTATATCAAATTTATGTGTATTATAATAATCTATAGCATAGAGTTGTACTAAATGTAATACATCGTTCAAAAAGATAGTAAGTCGTACATATGCATGAACATTGTTTGTATTTTTATCATCTTATTGAAAGAAAGTATGTAAATGAAATATATATATATATATATATGTATATATATATACATATGTTATTATTAAAATAACATTTATATATCATATATTTAATATATTTTCATTAAAACCTTCCTCAATACATTCCATATGGTGTTTTAATGAATCACATTGCTTTGATGTTAATAGTTCACACTTCCTCAAACTAGATTATAGTATTAACACCAAATATAAGGTAAAATAATATTTGTTGAAAAAAAATAAAGAAGATTAAATAAATATTATATTTAAATTATTACACATATAAATATAGTTTCCTCTATAATGGAAGCCCTGATAGATGGTAAATGAAAAATTAACAATCGTCATTTTTGAGTGGTAATTCTCCACAAATGAAAACATTAAATTTGATATAAATTACATGGAGGTGTGTGTATGTTTAGGTCAAAATAATTTCATAAAAAAACCAAGTATGTTTTTAATAATGTTGTTATCACACAATTATTTAATAATGGAAGAATATAAGGTGATGAAGTAATATAAATAAGGGAGCTTGGGAGAATAAATTAGCTCTAAATTGGGTAACTCCATTTGGTTTATGAAAAAATGATTTTTTGATTTGTTTTTTGCCCAAAGGTAGTATTCAAGGTATAAATCTAAATTTTTTGGAGGCTAATTGGGAATATCATCGATGTACATATGAGGTTGGGGAGGTGTGATGAATGGGTAGTGGTGGTGGCCTTTTATAGGGAAGGTAAAAGAATCACTTGGAATTTTTAGGAACAAGTTATGTGTATGCATGTTATTACATATGAAATGTATTACCAAACCTAAAAACCAAAAAAATGTAATGTTTATGAATTATATATGTATATTAAATGGATGTGGTAAAATTTTAAAGGCCATTTGGGGCCTTAATTTTAATGGTTAGTCACTAATAAAACTTAATGTGGCCTTAGTGGATGTGATTAATTTTAATCACTTTTACTAGTCATATTGGTAAAAAAATAACATGGTCTTATTAGACAATAAATAATACCAGCCAAAAATGGTGCATGTAGGATTTTTTAACATCTATTCATAAAAGTATAAAAATTACAAATAATGATAATCCTGTAGATGGGACGAAACAATTGGTTTTAAAAGTCTGAAAACGTTGAAAATATTATAAGAATTTTAAATACAATTTCAATGTGAAATTAATTACAATGATTTAAATTGTATTAATATATAGAATATATATCTAATTTATCCCCAAAGTATTTATAATATCATTTAAAATTAATAAATAATTTAATAGAATTTTGATTTTCACTAAAAAGAACATTTTGCAATATTCATCAGAAAATGATGTTTATTAAAAAACACCACAAATTCACCACACGTTAATTTTAATATTTTGAACTAAAAAATTATGTTTTTTAATGAATTAAATTTCAAAATTTGTCAAACATTATTTTTATTATAAAATCCTATTAATTAATGAAATACATATTTTTAAGATAAATGATCATTACTGAAAACATCATCTTTTAATATCAATATGTTTTATTTATAAAAATTTTTATAGGGAATATTTAAAATCTAATTATATTTATTAATATTTATATTTTTACTAAATATGTTTTTATTATATAATTAAAAACAATATATCAATAAAAAAGAGATTTTTCATAGAAAATCAGTGTTGTATATATCAGAGGCCACCTTAGTGTTTCATGTATCGTACACTAACGTAAAATTTTGTATAACATTGCCATATGTGTATTGTGTGTAGTGAAATACAATTCGGTATTGTGAGTGAAATGAATTTATGAATTATTGTTTATGTATATAAATATTGAAATATTTCTTGTGTCACATGAATCTCAGGATGTTATAGGTTTATTAATCATTTGATCACAGTAGAACCTATGAAAATATTTTGGTTTTAGATGTATTTTTTCATGGTATAACTCATGATACAGAAACATGATTCATATGAAACATTCAATGAATAATAAACCACTAATACAAATAATATGAATGTTATTCTAAGATCATATACATATTAATGAATAGGTAAATGAAATGGATGTGATCGTATTTGGAATATAATATTGAATGTTCATTTAAACAATTTACCTTGGATAATATCTAGTCCATTTTGAGAAACACATTTTAATAAGTAATACATTTTAGAAATCATTTCTCATCAAATATAAAATAGAAATGTTATAATATATGATCCTGCTATATTATTGGTCACGATTTCAGAAAATTTATTTTGTTTCATACACATTAAAAATATTCTTCCTTTCAAATTTGTTGTAAAAGTTAAATATGGATTTTAAAAAAATAAATAAATGATTTATTTTTAATATTACATTTAGAAAATAAATCATGGGAAATATTTAAATAAAATATCATTATAGAGTAGTAAATAGTTTTAAATATTTTTTTTAGAATACATATATTTTGATTGAAATATATTTCCAACTGAAGAGAGAAATATAGTTTGGTTTTCAAATTTTTTGTACATAATTAACAAAAGTTCCCAAAAGTGTAAAATGTCTTCCACTATATAATGATATCATGAAAATTCATATGATAAGAAAACTCTTATAAATTATTTAAATATGGGTCCTAAATTTTAATTAATGTAATCATAATTATATATAATCCTTAAAAAGGATGATATTGATGAAATAAACTCATACAATTTTGTTAACATTGAATGATAATCCCCATGAATGAAGATAATTAAATTTAGCTAAAAATATCTCTAATAATAGGATATTTATGATATAGTTTTTCAATGTAATAGAATATACATATTTTAAAACAATATATGTGAATAGCATAACATGTGTCTTAAAGAATTTAAATTGAGACAAAAATTCATTTATCTTTAGTCTTGACTCTCATCATACTAATTAAAAACTCCTATTTTAAAAATGTAAATTTTATTATAAAAATATTATATAAAAACTTTAATATATATAATTCCATACATGAATATATTTTTACTTTAAATTATTTTTTTACTAAAAATTATTTGTTAATGTTATGTTTTAGATTATAACTGCTTTGTTTTTAGTATATTTTTTTGATAGATATAGTTTTTTCTTACTTCAATAATGATTTAATACTATAATAAATTATATCCATTATACAAATTTATCATATATAATGTATATATGTGTATTTATAATAATATATAATATATAGAAACATGAATTGAAATTCATCATCTGTGGAAATGGAATGTCATACGTACTAATAAAAGTTGTTTCCATTTTCTTGTCAGATTAAAAGAAAGGAAATTATATGATATATTATAATCCAAGAGTAATTTTTAGTTAATTTATATGAAATATTTTTATTCAAAAAAACCATAATAAATTACATTTGTATCACATATTAATCACATCACCTCTTGAGCTAGTAGTCCATTGTACACACGAACAAAGTTATCGTATTCCCAGAAAATAGAATGCTAGAAAAAATGTGTGATAATAAAATTTAATAACAATAATAACATCTTATATATAATAAATATCATATATAAATAGTTCTTCCAAATTTAATTATAACCGTTATATGTGGTGAGGGAAAAACAGATGACATCTGTTCGTGAAGGTGTAGTCTGTCGTACCAAAGAAAGATGATTTCATAAACCATTTGATAGATGTGTCTATAATTTCAGGTGATAAATTTAACATAAAATAAAATAATAATCTTTATGATAATTTGGTTGTTAAAAAATTATGAAATAAACTAAATTTAAGTGCTTTTGGGATGAAATAAAACAAAAATGTATGTATATGATTGTTACCTATAATTCAGCTATCTGTTTTTTATCACCAAAGGACATCCATATTAGGATTTATGTCTACATTAAGGCTTGTATAATTATTAAAGGTAATATAGCATGTTTTTTTCAAAATACATATCTGAACATATTTTTTTATGGTGTTATGGGAGGGAGATATGGTGGGGATTCATATGGGAGGTGAATGACAGTCTGGAAATTTTTTAAAAAGAGAGAATTTGACCAAATTTTTTTTTATGTGCATCCATTAATATATTTATATGTAAAATTCTCGTATTAATGTCATAATATTTTCTTCCAATGTGTTTTGGATAATTTTATAGTTAATGTTTACACTTAATAATAATATTTAGTCCCCTAGTAAACTCATTTTTCTGTAAATCCTCGCTATTAATTTTCACTCTTTTCAATATTTATTTTGGTAAAAAATTTACATTGAAAAATAAAAAATAAAAAAATTATTATTAATAATAATATGTAATAGATTTTTCAAAATTCAATTAACATTAGAGAATGGATTTAATTTAAATACAATCTCACAAACCCAATGAGAAAGAATGTTTTTAAATATAAAATGTTAAAATATTTAGAGTGTTTTTTTGGAAATTTAATTATTAAAATAATAAAAATCAACAAAATTGTATATTAAATTTATAATATAAGTAATTATACTATAATAAAAATTTTAAATATAATTTATATTTATAAATAAATTATAATAAATGTCATTTTCAAATAAAATTCTGTATTTTTTTCTATTCATAAATATTTAATATTTTTAAAAAAATCATGAAAATTCAAGAAATGATAATTTTGAAATTATGAATTTAAAATAAGAGGTTTATTTTATAATAATATGTTTTGAAAAAAAATTGAATAAATTTTATTCTTTCTCACAAAAATATATACGAATTTTTTTTAAATAGTTTTTTCAAAACATATAAGGACCTTACATAAAAATATATATTTTATTATAAATTAATTATTCTTATATAAACCCATTATATTTAAAATTTATTTATTAAATTTAAAATTTCTATTATTAATATCTAGGTATAATAGTTGGGTTTAGAAAATAATATTTAAAATATTTAATTGTATTATTAAAACATTGTTTTCTGTGTAATTCAATATAATACCATGATTCATTGTGAGTATGATTATCATGGCATAGTGTGAAATTCATGAAATCAAATAAATTTAAGTTATATTAAATAAATTAAAGAAAACATATATTTGTTACTTGAATTAATTTGTATCTCAATAATAGAGAATTTAACCTCCTATTATTCTTCTCCAATTCGGGATTCTAATATAATGGGATTCCAACATTAAGAAACTAATTTTTAATCAAATTTTCATAAATTAGATACATTGGTTGTTCCATGAATCCATATTGACAACTAGAAAGTGTTAAAATAGTTATTTGTGTTGTAAAAAATATATCTTTTGAATCAATTGTCTTGAACATGTTATGTTCCTTGATCTACAAAGTGATATCTATAACTCTAACATTGAATGCATAAAAAATAACCAAGATCACAACAAATAGATTTTTAATGGTTTCATAAAACTGAACTTCTTTTCAATTTTTTATTTTTACCAACATATATTATACACTATAATTTAATTATAAATTACATTGGTCGATATTGAGTCAAAATTTATCTCTTATGATTACACATAGAAGGTTCTTTATACTGCATCCCATAGTGTTAGCAGAATCTACAATTGATTTCACCAGATTCATCACTAGAGTCATCTACTCTTGAACTATATAAGAGACTTCCAACTCCCAAATCAACATTACCAAATTATTCCATTATTCATAGAATGATTCACTTTAGTATGATATATTGATCTTCCACCACGAACATGCTTGATCAGACTTTCCAACAGAGCAGTTCAAGTAACTTTAAAAATATTGAAACTCTTTCTCATAAATCATTGATCAACTGTACTTGATCTGTTGATTTATTTAAAAAAAATTCATGACATAATTAATTTATATGTGGTTCCCAACCCAATAATTTTTTCTAGTTTGGTGAAAAAACATTATTGAATATATTTATATACAAATATATCTTTATAAAATATAAACTCACCATATCTTCATGAAATAATCATTCACTATCAACATGGATATAATATCATCTAATATTTTAATCAAATTCAGTTCCAACAAATTCACACATAAATAATTGGTATCCTGGCATCTGAAACAATATGAAATACAATTATGATCAACATAATAATATTTTGGGTATCTTTTTAGGATCATGGTTATAGATGATCACATGCATGTTCTCCACGTCTTAATGTAATACATGATATTATGTGCACTATATGCCTTTTATGTTCATTAATTCATGTTCCCTATAAATATATTTCAACCATGTGTTTTGGTATATAAATACTATACACTTAATTTTTAAAAAAAAAATTATAAATAAAATATAAATTGATTTCCAACATCAAATGAAACTTCACCGATTTATATGAAGACCATGACATGTCCATGGATATTATATTTTTGTGATACATTCATTGAATTTACATGATGCCTACGAAGATCATTCTTGTTCTTTATTAAATGTTCTCTTTTCATATAATATAAGGGCATCTAGGCGCAACTCCCTCTTTGTATAATGATATCACGCAATATACTACTACCTTTGAGAATGTGATTTGCATGACCTAAGCACTATTGTGTGGTCATTGACATGATATTAGGCATTATTCATGTTTCGTGTCGAATATATTTGAAAGTTCTATCATGATTCACATACATGATTTGTGAATATTCATCACATGTTAATATTAATATCCATATGTTTCAATATATACGTCTTCATGACCTAATGGTTTCACAAGTGTGTCCAACATGAACATTTTGTCCCTTCGCATGAAACATGTTTTTATTCATTTATCTTCATGAGATAAGTTGTTTTTCAATAGATTTTCCTCGAACTCCTTATCAAGAAAGGAGGACATGTATGATTCATTATATCAAACACTTCATAGGACATGTGGTGTTGTCTTTGGTATCTACTTCCATTATTTTTCGTAATAAATAATTAAAAGTAAGAGGTCCTTCAAGAAAAAATAAAATTCAAAGGGTTTCAACATCATTTAATTGAGTCACATTAGAACTAACTACCTCAATATGAATAGATAACCTTGAATGTTTGTTATTGATATGAGTCATCTCTAATTCTCATTTTCTCAATGATTCAGCAACAATGAATCTTGGTTAAGCAATTTTTATATACGTTATTTGACATCGCCTATCATCGGTATTTAACACGTGCCTAGGAAAACATCAAACACGTAAATATCTCTTCATTATTGATGCGAAAAAAATATTTTGTTGGTTAATCCTTGATGAAAGGATATTTAGATTCTCGAGATAGTTGTGTATGATCACATAATAAATCATGTATTGTATGGTAATCTTGTAGAGATGTTTAATAATTTATTTCTTAAATCTAAATAATTTAATATGATAATTTTTCTATGTGATGGATTATTATAATGGTGGAAGAAAGTATATTCATTTTTTGATGGCTTCATTGATTATATTCTTTTCCCAAGACATATTATTGTGGTAGAATGATTAATGTCACCACCCATTCCCATGATGTAAATATTTTCATGTGATGATATCATGAAACTGCCAATGTTTCTTAAGATAGATCCTTATGATTTCAATTTATCATGTGATAGCGTAATGTAACTAAATCACATAATATTTAATGAATCTATCTATGAATCATTAAATTAACATAATTCAATGATTTGATTAATGCGATCAGTATGACCTTTATTAACTCTATTACATGTAGTGGACAATAGTCTTGAGATTTCATGAATAGTTTCTTCTTTATGTCGTTGTTGATGATGGGTTTTATTTGAATATTTGATGAGATCAAATGGATCCCTTTTTGGAATTTAGGATTCATGTGGTGTAATAGATGAAGAATATATATTGGATAGAGTGGTGCTTGTTATCCGTATAATTTAAATGAGGCATGAAAAGTGACATGTCTCACATGTTCAATATCGATGAATTTTACAATCCCCACTCCAGTATAACTGCAAATTTTTTCCAATTCACAGTCAAGATGGTGAAAGTGGATCAACTCCAGTAAAACAACACACACTTCATTGGGAATCTTCTTGTTTGGCCTCTATGGTGTCCATATGTTCTTTCGGAACTCTCTATTGTGCACCTAATACATGATACAACACTCATATCGCCTATACATAGCCCCAATTTGGGTTAGGTCATGTCCCAATCTACTTCAATTAATGTATAGGATGGTTACCATTGGCGTAGTAGACCACCTTGGTTGCCCAAGATCCTTTGATTGTGCTGGAGGGGCTTCCATGTTGGTTGGAAATTTGTTTAATATAATCCCCATTTAGATAATTATTAAAACAAATTTATAGCATAGAAACTCTCCCGCTATGTAAATATTCTTTATCATATGATAATCCAATTAAATAAACCTGATTAAATTCATCATCATTAAATATATATTTATATACCATACATGTCCTTTAATTATAATGCTTCAAAATATTCGCCAATATAATTTCATATTCTTCAAAATAATCATTTTGAAACAATGTATCAGCAATGATAGAAGTATTGGAAATAAATATCACAACAAAAAATAATGTGATTCAACCAAAGAGTTTTTTCCATGCATGGAGTCCAATTCCATTTAAAGGATCTATTGAAATTATTCACATATCAGCAAATAATCTACCAACACATATTGATTTATTAATAAAAAATGCAATCAGATATCAAAAATATACCCGTTTGTATTTTTACATCAATATCATTACATATCATAAGTAAATATTTGGTTCAAAAGTTCACACTCATATTAAAAATCAACATGAAATAAGAAAATTGGGTTTTCTCAACTCATAATTGTTAAAAAACATAATCATCTCCCATGTATGAAAATTTCATGATTACATATAATAGAGGAATGATCTAACTAGGTTCTCATAGAAAAGAGACTTTAGTTTGTCAAATATATTTATATGTGGGAAAACCTGTTTTATAAATATATATATATATATATATATATATTAAAGTATGTAAAATAAATCTATAAAATACCATAGGTATAAAATAGTGCACAAAAATTCCCAATAATTGTATGGAAATGGTCATGTTTATCTATAAAATGATAAATCTTGAACACACATAAACAAATATATTTGAATGAAAGTGTAAAAGTTAAAACCCCCTTTTGTCTCATCCTAACACCAATAAATCACCCCCCCTTATAATTTGTGACTAGCATACCTAATCATCAAATTTTATAATGTTTTGTATAGGTTCATCATTCATTATGTTGTGAATATTTAACAAACTCATCTCACCAATCATCCCATCTTCATGGGAAGCATCCATCTCCATAAATTCCCCGTGTATTAGTACAACATAATTAATATATAGTGGAATTAGAAGGATATTTATGTTCATCAGTAGTATCATTCAAAATTAGAGAAGTCTCTTATCCTTGGCCATAAATTTCTTCCAATATCAGTATTTGATTTGTTTATTGTATATTTTCAGTAGTATACTTTTGAGTACAAGAAGTCCTCGATGATTTAATTTTCATTTAAAAAATTTCCAATAGATTAGGGACTATATCCATTATTTTGTTTGGGGAAATACTAGATCAAGAATACCTACTACACAAGTCAAAATATTTTATTATAAATTCATTTTCCACTTCAATGATTTTAGCCAATTTATTTCTATTAGCTTTAGAATGTATTTCATCATTCACCAATTGTTTTTTCAACTTCAATTTACTGGGATTGAAAACAAAACACTCATTATTGACATTCTACATGTTTTCATTATTTTCACATTACACTTCACTATCTTAATATTATATATAAATCCCTTTTTCAGTATATGGAATATCTGTTGGAATCATTTTCATGAATTTTATAAAATTATGACCCTTATAATTACATCGACCACTAATATCTATTATGTCGTGAACAAAGCTATGTCTACCCTAACCTGGTTGTCTGACAATGTTTGGTGCATGACCTAAAGGGCATTCTTGATCCCCAAATGATAGAAAAAAGTGTTGGGCATCAAAAAATTAAATTGGGATCACATTAATCATAAAAGAAATAACGAGGTCCAGATAAATAACATAACCTATAGAAGACTCCACAACCCGAATAGATTGTTAATTGAATAAATAAAAATATTCATTTACAAAATATACCCAAAGGGAATCTAAATACACTACTAAAAACAAAACTATGCTACCATAGTCTCCACGTGACCTCCTGTTCACCACCAATCACAAGACCAACCCTGCATCAAAAACATCAGATATTCCATGAAAACCATAACATGAAACAAACCCGCTACTATAAAAATAATGTTGGCCTCCGCTCCAAAATGATAAGTTGGAATACCAATGATAAACCACATAATACAAATGTTTTATTTCCCCAAAATACCACTATGACCCAAGTTATAATTAAATTAACAAAAAAAAGATTCTCTAAATTTTAAAAAACTCAACAAAACAAATATCATTTTCAAAACCCGATTATATATTATAATAAAACCATAAAACAATTAATGTTAGTGCATTGCTAAAATTAAATATATAAACAATGCAGGAATGGAATCATATAAAATATAATGTAATGATTAACTAAAAATAATAACCATGGGTTATCCTAATCATCTATATAAGTCCCCTAGACATTCTTGGATTGGAAACACCTAATGTAATATTCTGAATATCCCATTATAATAAAAAAATGGAAACACTATCCTAGCCTCACTAGTGTTGTAACCTACATTGCCTGTCTACAACTCCAGATGGTACCAACCTGTCTAATTGGGTAAGGTATGCTAGTATCACTCAATATTCAAAAATAATCCAAGTATCCCTTTGTGGTAGAATAGATGTGTAAGTAGGATGAATTTCATATGTGACTCTTCTCAACTATTTCCACTACACTTGACTACCCCAAACACAGACCCAATATATAATAACCCAATAAAAGGAAATCTTGAATATAGAGGTTCCCCATATAGATTTACGTACATTTTATGTTGTAAAGTTTCCAATTGTGCCATCACATCTTATCAATAGCAAACCATTTTATAAAAAATACATAAAACACAAAAAGGCCACACATATTTTCAAAGCCTCAAACCCCTCTAATATTTCTGACAAACATCACCTTTGTGTTAAAAGTTCCAAATGGGCACGGGAGTTCAAAAAACATTCCCAAATGTTTCATGTTTGAAAAATAATCCCATTGGATTTCCAAAACTCAATCCATATAATTTTTCAAGGATATGTGGTCTATAAACCTAGGGAATACAACTAAAACCAAATTCATTTGAAATTGCTAAAGGATCCAATTCCACTAAAAAACGGTTTAAGAAACTATTGGTTTAAGGGAAAACAAATTTAAATTCAATATTCATTTGTGGGAAAATATATGTGTTCACCTTGTTATTCCATTGTTGTGAATAAATCTACTGCTTTTCCAAAATTGCACAAAACACTGATGGAAACATTTCCAAAAACATCATTTACAATAAATCCATATTCAACAAATTCTACTATTTCAAAAGAACACAAACCATCATCCTAAATCCAATGAACTCTTTAAAATAATTTTAACACATTTATCATTCCAAATCACTAATAATGTAGTAAAAAAAACAAAATCTCATACAAAAAAACATCCTCATAACATCATATAGTCTAATAATTTCAAAAAACCGTCAATTCCACTTTAGAAGTACAATCGCATTACAAACATGAATCCATGATTCCTTAATCCTAGGCATTTAACACATAACACATTAAAAACCTATTCTTAATAAAACAAACCAAATCCAAATTTATATATTCAGTTAAATATGGGTTGAATAAGGATGAGATTAAAGTTTAAAAGTTTATTTAAATTGACATGTTTGAAGATAAAAGACTTAAGAATGAAACAAATGGAAACTCCTACCTCCAAGGGTTGCAGATCCTACAAAACGTCAACAGAGGGAGGAAAAAAACCTCCCTAACAATCCACAAGCCTTGATATTCCATGTAAAAGATTCAAAATACAAGACTTTCATCTATTGTTTGGCCTACAGGTGAAATACAAAATAAAACAAAGGGAAAAGGGTAAGATGGAAGAGAGAGGGATAAAATGGGTGTAAACCCAATGATATTGCATTGGATTCCTTAGAGGAGAATCCATGAAGGAGGTTAGGACATGTAAGGAGGGGTTTTAGAGCCCCCTAGTGTTCTAAAATCAAATAAGGATGATGGGGCTAAAATGGGTTAAATGATATGGAGGGGTATAATAGGAAAAATATATTTTAAAAATTATGAATGTCCTGTATGGTTTGGCAACAAAGTTTTCCAAACCATGGGGTTACCATGTAAATCAATCCATCAAATATGGGGAGGCCACATGTTTACCTGGGACATTGTACATGGCTGCGCTCATGCGATCAGTCACTTCAATCCAACCAACCCTATCCACATGACCAGTCTACACAGTTACTACTAACTATGTTGTAACAATGTTTTACTTGATAAAATAACCCAATAATCCAAAAACTCAAAATTTCAGTTCACTCTCATATTGAAACCTTGACCAAAAGATCCCAGAATAATAAAAGTATAAAAAATAATGTATATGTGGTTGGGGAGTGAAATTATCTCCACCAGATACACTTTCATCCCACATAAATTCATTTGGCCTATCTTTACCCAAAACTCATGCCCGATCCTAGGAAAAAACGAGAAAAACTAAGAATCCATGGATGCCCATAATCACTATAGTTATGTCTCGGCTAATAAAATGGAAACCACAATAAAAAACTATTAGATAAAATGAGAGGGTTATTCCCACCACATGAAATCCCTTGATTTGGGAATTTAAAACACAAACACACCACCTTAGATGGGGAATAAGAAAACCCTAAACTAAAATCGATCCAAATTATATCTTTCAAAAATAAATTCAACTAGAAGAATAAATAAAATAACCTACTATGGAGAGACTTAAAATATTGGGGTTCTATAATTGGGAAAAGTCTAAGAAAAACTAACAAATTTCCATACATGGGTGAACAACAGCATATCTGGAAATAAAAACAATACATTAAACATAACATTTTTCCCCAACACTAGGCGGAAATGATGATAACAGTTAAAACTAAATCCAACAAATGTTCTAACAATAAAACTCATCCTTATCAAAATGGCCAAACAGTTCCCAAATTAGCACAAATGAAACAAAAACATAATAAAAAAATATCCCATTAACTATTGTCCAAACAACCATTAAAGGTAAAAGAATATTAAAATGGACCAATATTAGAATAATTTAATATACTACATTGTGGTAGAACATGTCCATAACACACTTACAAAAATAGATTAAAATAAAAGCGTAGAAGATCCAAATCATAGAAAAAAGGACTAGTCGTTGACCTATCATGCCCCAGACAATTCGTGACTGAATGTGAGCTTCTCCCTGAGATCTATATATATGGATTTGACAACTCAAGCATATCATGTTTCATAGTAAGTATGAACACCCTCAAATCAATATTTTACTTTCAGACAAAAAATTCATCAAAACATCTCTAGATGACCCATAAAGGCACAACGACAACAACTCTTCAGTGGAATGTCACTAGAAATCTTTGAATGAACAAACAGACAACAGTGGAAACAAAAATGTGAAAATTTCAATGAAATGGAATCTAGAGTTGAAAAAGGAATATTTAATAAAACAAGTTCCTCTTGAAAACCCCACTGGTCAGATGGGGAACCATCACGAGTACCATCAACAAATTAAGGAACCCCAAAACTGGATAATCCATGAATGCCTCATCCACCAAAAACTCATAATAGTTTTCATTGGATGAGAGTAAATTCTAAAACATCTCTGGAGGAAAACCCCAAACATAGAGAAGGTTTTTCATCTAATCATCTGATGTTTCTTCAAATTAATACAAAACAATCTTTTTTAAAATATTCCATGTACGAATTTCCTATCTACTATCACTGCATGACATCCCACAACTCTGCCATATTCTTCAGCATTAGTTCCTCTAGTATGATGCTTTGAAATAAAGTGGATGTTCAAAATCATATATCATCTCAAATCGCATATATAATGGGAAGACACACTCCCATTGGTCCAAGGATGAATCCTAAAACTACCACTGGATATCATGGACTATAACAGATTTATTATTTTCTAATGACCTCAAAAGAGACATGACATTATCAAGCTACAGCACATCCTCTAGCACACCATGATCACTATGGTAATATAGAAAAACTAATGAATGACCCCGAACTAGGCATGGATACTATTAATATTTTGGGACCATTCTATGAGGAATATCTAGTTCAACATGGAAAACACAAACCATATCAAACATCAAAATGATACACAATCAAAAATAAAACCTAAATCTAAAGGAAATGGGATCTCGAGCCATACATATAAAACATAACCAAAATTCACTTTTCAAAAAACTGTTATTTCTTATATATTTTTGGACTTCAATCATTTAAGGACAATTCCCAAATTCCAAAAAACATATTTTCTAGAAAACTATTTTTCAGATCATTTTATCATTCAAATCGATATTATATAAACCATTCCAAATAATTAATTAAAAAACCAATTTATCAAAAGAATCATTACATTTTTATTTTTCAATGTCGGTCCACACTATCCATGAACAAGTTCCCCAAACAAACTTTCCATAAATACCCACACAAGTGTCACCTTTCATAATGAATATCAAGGGTATCAAACCACCTTTCCTCATCAAAACTAAAACTTTTTTAATTTAAAATCCACCACACTAATTTTAATCCATTTTATGGAAATAAAATTAATTTTAAATATATATTCAATTCCAAAATTCCTCCTTTAAATTTTACATACACTCACATTATACAAAATCAAGACAAATCACACCCAACAATGAGCTATCAGAATGAGGAAAGAGTTCCTATGCTTAACATGAATACATAGTCGTGAGTGATGCCCCATGTAAGGAATTGAACTATGTGGACATGGAAGAGTGATCTTGGAACCCACATGGGTCAAAACCCCATATAAGGTTTAAACATTAAATTGATTCACCTACATTGTCATTGCTCAATCCATGGCAACCCATGGAAAAATTCTAAAATCCCAGACCACCCATTATGAAACATGGTTCTGATAGAGAAAAGGTATATGATGCCCTTCCCTCACACACCTCTTCAGACCTAACTGTCATAATCTCCATCTACTGGACACCCCAATTTACAAAGGGTATACTCTGAAAACATTTTGTCATGGAAGAAGTTAGGTCAACCAAGACCCAATTACCCGACCTAGTCTGTGTCACGTACTGAGGGACATTCCCAATCACCATGGGCTAGAAACAAGTGTTGGGAATCCACAATATACTCGATAATGACATAAAAATGAAATAAACAATAGGGACTAGATAAAAAAGCATAACCAAATGAACACCTAAAAACACTAATAAAATCTCAAAAGAGTAACGAAACAAATTTAGTTACAACAATACCAAAATGGAAAACTAAATTTAAGGCTGAAGACAGATCCATGAAACTACATTCCCCATTTGACATCTCATTCCCCCCCCCCCCCACTCACAATACCAACCTGACTCCACAATGAGAACAAATAGCAGGAAATCCTGAACAAAAAATAGAACCAACAATAATAAAGATAATGTAGGCTTGAGAACCAAAATTAATAGTAATTATGAAAAATATATAACATAGAAAACAAGTGAATCAATTCCAAAAAATATCATGATGCCAATAGTTCAAAATAATCTTACAAAAATCAGGGTTTACTCATTTTACAAAACAACACACAACACATCTCATTTCCAAAACCAAATGAAATATTGTAATCAAATTCTACAACATGGAAATTTTAGGAAGAGAGAAAAGTAATAGATTAGAAATTAAGGCACGAAAAATAGTACAACAGAACATAATCATGTATTACAAAAAAAACCATGGGTGATCCTAAACATTACTAGAAGACCCTTACATGTAATCGGTTTTGAACCACTTTCCAGCATATGGGGAATCCCCTATATCGATAACCAATTGGCTCCTCTATCATTGGGTCACTACTGGAACACCCTTTGGACATGTCTACAACTCAAGAGGGTACCAACCTATCTTATAAAGAATAGCAATGTACTATAACGTGATTATCTAAATGATTCCCTAGAACCCATGTTGGTGGTAAATCTATGAATGTTACTGGAAAACACACACATGAATCAGCTCATATGACGCTACTGCACAAGGATACCCAAGAAATGAAACCAATATACGCTAAACTAATAGAGGGAAATCCATACTATATAAGTTCCCCATATATATTTACATACATTTTATATGATCAAGTTGTCAATAGATTCATCACATCATATAAATATCAATCGATTTTATAAAACAATTAAAACACCAACTGGGAAAAAATATTTTTCCAACCACGTAACTTTCTAAAAAATTAGACAAACATCACTTTTGAGTCCAATATACCACAAAATCCGTGAGTTAAAAACACACACCCAGACGTTCATAATTTCCAAATTGGCACATATCCTTTCCCAAAAACACACTAATTATTTTTCAAGGCCAATTGGGAAAACCAATAAGGGAGACATCTCAAACAATTTCCATTTGAAACAAAACTAGGATCCAATTCCAAATAGAAAAAATACCATTTATGAATACAAGGATTTACGAGAACACCAATTATAGCACAATATTATTTTGAGGGAACATCTATGTGTGCACCTACTGCACCAATAGTTGTGATAAAAAATAAAAGTACTATAGACATCCCAGAAAACACTCAAAGAATAATTTCCACAAAACAAGGTTTCATTTAAATCCATAATCAAGAAATTACAATATTTAATAAGAATAGAAACCATCAACCTAAATCCATATGATTATTTGATGTTGTTTTATCACATTTAAAAACATAAATCACAGCTAAAATATATAAAAAAACAAAATCACAATAAAAAAACATCCTCAAAAAATCATAAGGGATAATAATTTCACAATAACCACTAAATACCCTTTAAAATAACTGTATCTATATAAACAAGAATTCTATGTGCTTTAATCCTAGTAATTTCACCCAAACAACATTGAAACCCTATTTTTAATAAACCAATCCAACATCAAAATTCTATATAATAAAAAATATGGGTTCCATAGAGTTTTGAATAATAATTATATGTTTATTTTAAATGAAATATATCAGGAGAGGTTATTTATAAAAGTAAAACATAGAATCATCTACCTCAAATGGGTGTGTATTTAATGATTAATCAATGGGGAGATGAAGAAACCTCATGAAAAAAATCTACATGACCTATGATCGCATGAAAACGAGTCAAAATCCAACACTAATATCTGTGGTTAATCCTAAAGGGACAACCCCCAAAGAAATAAAGGGAAATATGTAGGAGGGAATAATGAGAGATAAAATTGGTCTAAACCCTCAGAATATCTCTTGGAATCCAATGTGAAGTATCCGTGAAAGAGTATAGTCCATGGAAAGAGGGGTTTCAAAAACCCCGGGTGAACCATAATCGAACAATAAGATGGATTTCCAAAATAGGTTAAAATATAGTGAGAGTAATCGTGATTCACAAAACAAAATCACCTAAAACTTCCTAACTCAAGTTTTAGATTAGGACTCAAAGATAAACCTTTAATAAAAGATCCAAGACTAATATAAAGATAAAATAATGAAGTATTCGGGGTTCGGGTGTGAAATTTTAATCCTTAATATCTATTGTGTATTAGATAATTTAATGAATTTATAATTATATAATTATTTAACAAAAACTCTATAATCATTTTTTCATTAGGCATCTCTCTTGATTCATTCATGTATTCTAGAAATGTAATGTAATTATAAAAATAATAGGATTTGTTCCCATATTTTTCACAAAACATGAAGAAACCACATGAAAAAGATATTCCACCTATATATGTATTATATCCAATCACATTTTGTTGTTATACTACTTCAAAATCACATTTCTAATTATTAGGGGTAGTAATTTTATAGAAAAATTTCATTATTTCTATTATGTAGGAGAGTATCTCTCATTGTTATTCTTGGTGATAGTTTTTTAATCATTCTTAATTCTTTGTTTACATATCAATATTGACTTGTCACCCACTTTTATTTCACACATTACCTTTTATGTAGTCTTCTATTCACATAATATGATTATTTTTCATGATATGTACATTCCACCACTCATCATAATAGTGACAACTTCTATTATAGTACCCTTAAAAATAATCAAATAATTCAGATTTTATTATTGTATATAGATTTCATTAATATGATTTATCTTATCCTATGAATGAGTTCACCATTAGTCACCTTTTCTACTCAAAAATGTTGTCCTTCTATTAAATTCATGATTTTTCATGTTATTCAAATATTACATGACATCATTCCCAAACATAAAGAAACACAAAGAATAACCTATTTACTTTCATCTATTTATTTTCCACTTATTTTATTCAATTTTTATAGATTTTAAATAATATATTTTTTGTGGTACAGTCCATTTTATGGGTTACATGAATGTAATAATTATTCATGATTCATTTCAATTTAATCCTTGCTCTGGTTGTTTTAATAGTAATTTCCACCATCCATAGTTTTCCACTATTTGATTTCAAACATTTTCTAATACTGGAAACTTTTTTAATATAAAAAACAATTTCTATACTATGGGATTACTTATATATAAAAGATTATACCTTTTGATTTGAATTTGATATCATCTTCTTAAAAGAATAATGATCTTGAATAATTACTTGATTGTAGGAATATCATCTTTGAGATATTTATGTAGATCCATCTTGTTGTAATTTATTATTATTTGTGTCTCAACTCAAACTCTAAACAAATTATGATGATGGAATTATTCTCATACTCAAATGATCATAGAATGGCTACTCCATCCTCTATATGATGAAAATTATTACATAACCCTTTAAATTTTTTGTTGACAAGAGTACCCCTAGTTAAATTTGTTAACAAAAAAGAATATTTTGATTATAAATAATCATATTTAAAATAAATATAATCATAAAAATCACTTATAGGATGTCCTAATCATGACAGATTCTTTTCATTCTATGAGAAGATTTGATAAACATAGTCTATCAATGATTATAAGATATTCAAATACTATATAATGTATAATAAAAATATATGAATTATCCTCATAATATACCCATGAGGATCTAGCCATGCGTGCGGTCATAATATCATTAAATGTGCATAGGTTACGATTTAGTTAATACACATTCAACCATATTAATGGATATTACCCATAAGATCATATTTTCCACTAATACATCAACATTATTGTATCAAAATAGTTATTTATTTTCAAGGGAACCTACACTACTTACATTATAATTATATATTATATTTTCATATTCATTTTACTGTCCTATATTTTTTCAGTAAAATATTTTATAATTATTTTAAAAAATAAATATTCATTTCTTAGAGACCGACGATGAAAATTTAAAAATTACATACGTAAATATTACATCAAATTAGGTTAATAGTTACTGAATGTAATTTTGATCCATGTTATTTCTATTATGGATGAGTATCTATAGAAATGTTAATACATAAATAGATTGTATAAAAAAGATCTATATCATATCCCACTATTTCATTGACAACACTAAGACTTTTCCTTCATATCATTAATACAACCTTTATTTATATTCTTGAGAAATAGTAACCTGATAAATCGTGACCTTAGATGCTCAGTTTAGGTAACCATAGGAAATATCAGTTAATAAGAAATTTTGTTCCCAATATGAGTATATGTTTATAATAACATGAGGAAAATATTTAAAAAATCATTCCAAACAATTAAATTGATAATAATGATGGGAGGTGACATAAATCATGGTAGTCCATTAGAAATGAATCTTAATGGAATCAATGGATATTAACCATGAGGTAATAACCATTTCAAATGATCATTTCATAATAATGTTTTATAAGCTATAGAATAATCCTAATAAATGAAATATTATGTCAAGGCCAACTATCAAGACATAAATCACATGTTCGGATTCGGTTAACCACTATACATAAATTAGGATTGGGATATCCTTTCTTGTACCATATAAAAGAACTCATACAACCACTAATGTACCCAATTATATGTTTGGTATAACCTCTTATGGTCCCCTTGATTTCATAAACATTAATCATTATCCAATTTATTCTTATTATGTATTGAACATAAAAGTCACATAATAAAAATACATTCATATATACACCACAATATCATGAATAAATTTATTATTTTACCATAGCTTTACCAATGAAAAAATAATAGTTTTACTATATAAATCATCATCGTAATAAATAAACATCCAAAGAATGTATGGATATATTTTAATTTGATCAGATCCAAATAAATTAATATAGAACTTCAAATGATGTTATTATAGATGAGAATACATTTAATATATCACTAAAACATTTATATATGAAAGTAAAATTAAAATTTTTAATTACATTTTTTAAATTGAAATTATCATGAAAAATTATTGGCGAACATTATTTTTAATGACCTTGGGAAAATACAATGTAATATGAAAATACAATTTTACTAATGATTGTAGTAAAATCTTTTCAAGCGGTGTATGATAAAAAAATTATTTCACTCCCAGCATTGGTAAGGAGTAACTCATTCTAATAAATATATTTGTATTCCTTCTCATAAATTTTTTAGAAAGTAAAACATGGGTAAAAATGAAATTAATCAATGTATAGTACTAAAAAAGTGCTAGAAAACATTTCATTTAAAATATAATCATTAAATAAAATATTCCATTTAAAAGTGAAAAATAATTCCGATATTACTTAAATATATTACTTCACAAAATTTCATACATTTAGGGAAAAAATGAAATGATGTATTTAATTTATAGAAATCACCAGAAGAGAATAAATGAATAATATTTATAAGACATATATCGTATAACATTTTAATCATAAAATTAATCATAATTAATCTTTTTGAAAATTATATTTTATCGTTGAACCCATTCCATTTTGATAAAATTTAAATAATTACCCCATTAAAAGATATCAAATAAAATGTAACATTAAATTCCATGAATATAAATAGATTCCCTATATAAAATATCAAATGGATATTATATTCAACAAACATAATGTTTTTTGTAAATATGGAAGATGTCTCATAGAAATAAATGTCTGATGATAATGAATTACCACATTAGTAATTTTCAAATCAAAATCCCTCAGATGAAAAAATTGGAGTTATAAATTTAAATACCATTAATTATGAAGGATAAATGTTATAACATATCAAATGTGTTCTTTAAGGAAGTCATAAATTTGAGTCATTTCATCATATCATGAATCCCTTAACGAAATATTATTGGGATGAAGAACCCTTACATTTTATCTAATTATCAATTTGAGGACTTTAAACCTCAATATAATAAATTAATATTTATAAAAAATATATTATAGAACCATATTAATAATTATAATACCATATTTGGTCGACTTATAACTTTTAACTACCTATTTATAAATTATGTTTCATTAAAATAATTATTTCTGGTAGGAATCTATTTTGTTTTTTATGAACGTTTCAGTTTAGTAGTTCATGTCCTTTTACATTGATTTTGGTTCCATAATCTATATAATGATAATAATTATATAAATATAATATATATTCACTATATAAATATTTATTACCATAAATAATAGATAGATAAAATAATAATTACACATTTCATGAAAACCATAGTCTATATGTAAGCTTGGATGGTGTTTTCCATTTTTAATAATAATGGGAAAAAAGATAAATATTATATTATAATAATAGAATAATAATTAAATAATAAATATCTTATATATTTATTGTATCTATTAATTTGAGTTGGTAATTTAAACTAAATCATTTCTCTTTGTGTATGTGGTAGTCAATACAAATTTACGAGAGATACATTCATTTCTAGTTTTATATATAATAAGTGGAAAATTGTTATACCATCATCATAATAACATCTCAGAATTTTGATGATGCTAGATTGATCAAATATTATAGATAAATGATGCATCTATTCTTTACATGAAAACTATTAAATTTTAAAAAATGCATTTCATTTAATTTTATTATTTATTTCATAAATTAATAAATAATTTATTTAATTATATGTGTACTAACATTAAAAAAATTATGAAAAAGATTTAATTTAATTACGTATAAAATAATTTCATTTTGAGTAATAATATTTTATATATGAATAATTATGAAAATGATATATTACTTTTTTATGTTTAAAATTTTGTTATATTAAGACAATTTAAGTGGAGAATATGTCTCTAATAGTGCAAAAAAGACCACATCAAGAACACATGTAGTGCACAACAGTCATGTAGAGATATTTACAGGAGAAAAGAATCACTGGTATGGGGTGGAATTGGGGAATTTAGGGGTCTTTCAACCCCTATATAACATCAATGAGATTTAATGATAATAAATCATATATTAAACAATATTTATCTTCCACACAAATCAATGTTGGACACCCTTTACCAAGGTCACTATTAATACATTCATATTTACAGTTTTCTCACACAAAAACATGAGAAGAAATACCTAAGAACATCCATAACCACTTCCTCAGCATTTGAAATTAGAAATTCATGGAGATTATAATGGATTCCACAAATTTTGGTAAGATTAAAAAATTTATTATCATACCTTCTATCACATCCTCCACATTTTACAGTTTTTAATTTTTATTATGACCACAACTAATTATACCCTATTAAATAATATAAATTATTCTAGTTAATAATATGGAATCCATTTTATGAAATTCAATTACTTCATGTGAAATAAATTAACATCAGAATATGTGTACAAAACTCAAATAAATCCATTTGTCAAAAAATGCATTTTTCAACATATTATTCGATTAACATTGATTCCAAGAAATCTACAAACCATAAAGTGAATATTAAATTATTTTTTTGAAAATTATTTCTATAAATTTAATTATCATTGTTAATTATTATTTATTAGGTTAGTTTATTTAAATAAAAATTATTGCACACATAAAAATATCATTTAGAAAAATGTTTTTTTTTAGATAAAAATGAACTTATAATAACTTCATGAATAATATTGAATACAATATAATTAATTACATTATATATAATTATATTATAGTTATATTAAATTTATATAAAACTAAAAACATAATGGGACTTTAAAATTTAATGTTTACTCATATGATAGTATTACCAAAAAAATAAATTATTTAATATTATGTTAAAAATAAATACGTTTAGATAAATACGAAAATTTAAACCTATGTTAATATTGAAATTGTTATTTAAAAAATGATATTAATTTACCCAAATTATATGTCTATAAATTGAAGAATGTTTTTTATAATTTCAATGCATACAATTCAATAAAAGCCATTTATGATGAAACTCATTTTTGGAATATAAATTTATTAATTTAAAACTATGAAATTAATTATTATTAATAAAGAAATATATTAGCATTATATAAATTAATTATAATTATTTATTAACAACCTTTTTATTCTTATTAATTCTATATATATGATAATCTAGGTAAAAATAGTCTAATTTAAATATTATTTTTATAATATATCACATTTTTCTTAAATATTGATATTCCATGTCAAGAAAGCTCTTAAGAATTGTATACTTTTGAACTAAATTTCAATGTGTTAAATGAAATATCATTAGAAAAGTAGTTGAATACATTGTCTTCCACTCTTCGTTTTGTTAAAATCATATGATCAATAATTAAAGAGGATTTTGTTCTCCAAATTTTATAACACGCAATATATAAAGGAAAATCATAATATCAGGACACTCACTCTATACCTATTTAATACTAAATATGTTTTTTTGTACAATATGAGTTCATTAAATATAGTTAATCACATTTTATAGTGAATTTTATTATATAATTATACTGTTAATATCATTTCTATATTTGAATATTGAAGAATATTAATATATGAAAAAGTAATATTAACTCTAATTATTTTTCTAATATGATAATAAAAGTTTTCTATTTTAAATAAATAAATACCTTATATGGATGCATCAACATTATGAGTTATATTTCAAAAGAATAATAACCCAAAAAAACTTCTGAATAATTTTTTTTCAATATCATAACTTAATATCTAACATTCTATATCTCTCATATTCATTTTTTCCTCACAACCATCATAATTTTTGTGGAATATATTTTTACACCCAATCCAAAAGAATTGAATCCATGTTGGAATTAATATTATCATCTAATAATATCATTGTGAAATGGTGTATAAAAGAGTGTCATGGAATCCCATAACATACATCTAATTTAATCTTTTTTCATTATATAAATAATAATTTTTGGCTAGAATAATGTCAGTTAAATGAATAATTATATTTTCTGATGTCTATCAAAGAGTCATCGAATTTTGAATCAACAAGATACTAGTATTATAATAAAAAAACTTGTTTAGTGTCATATGGATGTTATTTAGATTATGATTTTAATAAATTGTATTTTCTCTTACTTAGTGAGATATATTTATCCTCACACTGACATTCATATATTATCTTATTGATCATTATATATGAATTTATTTCCTTTGAAGATTCAATGTGAAGATTTTCATTTTGTCACATCTCAAGTATTCATACTGCACGAATATTATGTATTCTATAGTGAATAGTGTAACATTCCAGTAATAATAATTATTTTTCATAATTATTAATTGCAATGAGCCTACCCCAGATACCTTGATATAGTGCATTATTTTATTAAATTTGGATGATTTCAAGGAATAAAATCCTAAAGGCCCTATCAATTTAGAAATCATGGGAAGTGAGATCACATAAATTATATCCATAATACATTAGGGAATAAAAAATAAAAACATTACAAACAATAGAATTAAATAAATTTAATCCTTTAAGGCTTATTAAATGGTTTCTTCATTATAACATGCCAAAAGGAAACATATAAATATTGAGATAAAATTATCTCTAAAGGAATGTAAAAAATAAAAAATAATTAATCATATTGAATAAATTAATATTTAAATATAAAAAACTAATACAAAATTCCATTCAATTTACCAGATAAGGGAGTATCAATATGGCAAGGTACGAAAGATAAACTCATTACATCTAAATCATTAAACTAAGATTGAAATTTAACTATACATATGTTGTCAGAAAATAGCATGGAAAAAAATAATTGAATATATATGAGGTAAATTAATAATTTTGGATTCCATGTTTCCTAGATCCATGAAAGTAGTACTATCAAGATCTTTCATAAGATGGTTTAGCTATTAAGTAAAACCATTAAAATTGGATAATTATTTCATCTTGTAAGTATATTGATGCATCGAGATGATATTTATAGATTCACCCTACCTATTTCATACATGTAAACACATTAATCATATATTATATTAATGTTCAATATTAAAATATATGCCTATCAAAAATCTATATTTAGCAATGAATAAAATTTTTTAAATTATTCATCATTTAATCAGAAAAGAATCAATGTAAAAATTGTATGTAAAATGATTTACAATTAATGAAATTATAATATAAATCATATTAAAATATAATATAACATCTTCTAATAATATTTTATT
The DNA here is from genome assembly GCA_963277665.1 of Viscum album. NCBI lineage: Eukaryota > Viridiplantae > Streptophyta > Magnoliopsida > Santalales > Viscaceae > Viscum > Viscum album. The sequence continues at coordinate 980,858,156 of OY728161.1, forward strand.
AACCGTTTATTAACACTCTTTCATTATTTTTACTATTTCAACTGTAAATATCTTAGTTTTATCAAGTATGTTTTTACATATAACATGGGATTCAGACTATATAGTTCTTTATTTCATCATATAAATAATTTAAATCATGAATTATATAATCTTATATATTCAGTACACATATCATTATAATATTGATAGTATTTTGATATAATAAATGAATTGAACAATTCATGGAGATAGTAGGATGTAAGTGTGCATGAACCCTAATTTCATTTATTTGTTGTATTTAAAATAATGATAGTAAAATTATACATATTTTTATTATAATTTCAATGAATATATAAATTATATATTTTTCATAGGATTATTAAAACCATCTTCTATACATTCCATGTTTAGCTTCACCGAGTCATATCGCTTTGAGGGGGCGGTAGTGCACATTTCCGAAAATGATGTTATCATATCTAAAAATTTGGAATATATAGATGTATGATTTATTAAATAATTAAATAAGAATAAATAAATTATTAATACCATATATATCACAAATAAATTTATTTTACATCAAAATTTCTACAATGAGATGTGGTAAAAGAAAAATGAATAATCAAAGTTTCACAAGGAAGTAGTTCTCCAAACACAAAGCAATATGTTTGTCACCAATTAGATGGGAGAGTGTGTATGTGTTCATTTAAATCAGATGATAACTATATAATAATATATTTTCGATAATTGGGATCTTATAAAATATTGGGATAAAAATATTTCAGGTATTAGAGAATGTAAATAAAACTAAAATGATTGGAGATTTTTGTATACTGTAAATCCTGTATCAACTTTTGGTTTGTAAAAAGGATTTATGTATATAGATTTATTCCCATGAGGAGGATTATAGAATTTTTTAGGTATTATTTGGAGATATTTTGGGAGGTATATTTTGAGAAAAAATGGATTGATGGCTATGAGTTAGGGTTCGAGTTCTTTTCTTTTTATAGTGGAGGGGTAGTGGCAGTGTTGTCAAAACCAAAAAATATTCATTAATGGGAGGTCTATTGTACCAATGGTGGATCAAAAATTGAAAAATAATATATTAAAGGGTATTCTTTTTACATTAATACCCCATCACATTAAAATTATTTTCATTACAATAACATGGGTCCATAACATATATGATTCCCCAATTGTATCAATTTTTTATTAAAGTATGTTGATTTACATCCTATGTAATTCGACCATAATGACTAAAATGAAGTTAAAATTATTAAAAAAATAAATATTCCATGAATTATTAATATTATATTTAATTTATGACATAAAAATTCTATGTTTTTTGGAAATTAATTTTTAAAAAAAGTTCAATGACACATAAACACAATACATAAATGTGAACAATGCTGAAAAAGTGTTTACAATATATGGGTCAATATATTAATTATAAAAAATAAATTAGTCAACCAATATATCATATATAATATTATTTATGAACAAAAAAAATATTGAGGAATAAATTTTTTATTAAACATGAGTCATTTAATAAAATTACATTTATTGTTAAATTACCAAAAAGAAAATTTTGATATTATTTTTTAAAATCTAAATTTATATATATAAACAATATTAGACTTTATATATTTTAGGTTCACATATTTTGAAAAGATATATTAATATAGAAAATATATAAATACATTAATTCAATCAATTGAATTCAATTTTATTTTTTATAGTATCATCTATTTTTGATTTTTTAATATATAATCACTCTAGTGGTGTTTTATAAGCATTTTATGTATCTATGTTGTCTCTAAAAATTATTGATAACTTATAATAATTAATACAACCAATTTAGAGATCAATATGAAATGTATAAAAAAAATTATTATATATTATATATTTATAAATTATTTATAAATGTTCATGGTAAGGAATGATCCATTTTTGTCTTTTTTCCTTAAGTAACATTTTATATTGAGAAATACCAATTTATAATATCCCTATAAACCATTAAATTCAAAAACATTGGAGTCTATGGTAGAATTATTGTAATCTCTCGGATTTTTTACATGTTTCCCGAACATCATCGTAGTTATGATTAAGGTTTAGTCTCATACTATGCTTAATATCACCCTCATCCCCATAATTAATTTTAATCATTGTTGCTAATATTTTAGGTAAAAATGTATATAATATATTATTAGACAGAAAATATTGTTCTGATTATATCCATGTATGTATATTTATCAAAATTAAATTCCATTAGGTGGGAAAAATATGATTCACTCTAATCTCACACACGTGGTGAGAACACAGGTTCTCAATGATGAAATGTTCAAAAGATCAAAAACATTTTTATATAATTTGAATATAAAAATGATTTTATTGATATAAATTGGACTAAAATATGATCAATTTATATATTGTTTTCTTAAAAACTAATATAACATAAAATTTTACACTTCTGCTATTTTAAACAAATAAGTATATTTAAAACTAAATTACATTATGTTTGACTATTAATAAAAATAAATTTTTCTCAAAAGAATCACAATAATTCCACCTAATATAATTAGAAGTTTCTGAATTTAAAAATATAGTTTATTATTAAAATTTTTTTAAAAAAAATTCTGAAAAAAAAATTCAAAATAGGTTCATCATTAAAAGGTAGGAAATCATAGTCTTCTGTGTAATTCCACAAACAAAATGTGGTGTGTTGTATATGATTAACTTGATTTTCCATAAAAAGATAGGCAAATTAATATATATTTTAACATGAAATTATATTTATTATAATGGGGTGTTACAATCCCCCCCCACATTATTTAAATTGTTTACTCGTAATTTAAACAAGACCTCAGTAATCACATAATTGATAATTTCAAATTATATTTTTGAAAAACATACATCGTGAATAGGGTTAATAACATATCTTCTTATTAAGATACAAAGTAAAGTATACTGGCAATGAAAATATGTTTCCTAGTATTAGAAAATTGGTTGGAATAGAAAACATAAATTTAGAGGAAAAATCTAACAATCATGATCTAAAGGAGGGTGTAAGGGATCGTGGTAAAAAGAAAGTTTAAAATCAAAATACCTAAATCCATTATGATCAAAGGGTAAAATGATATATCATAAAAGACGGTACTAGAATTATATTTTTGGTTTGATGATTATTTTTTATTAGATTTTTGGATTTCATTCACAATATGATAATATAGGTAAATAGTTTTACGTGGGATGTTTCTAAAATATTATTCTTTGGTCATGACTTGATCTATATCTACATCATCAATTAGAACAAGATTAATCATATAGTGATGTTATATTTTAATATCAAAACCATATTTAATAATTAACATAATCCATTTCATGAATTTTTAACCTCTACAATATATTATTATCCATCCATCTAGAATTAAATTCACTAAATTTATAAAATTAAACTATCATCTCACTTTAATAAATATAAAAAATCATTAATTAATAACATTCCAAACATGTTAACTAATTATTCATGTATCCTTTTCAAATAATCTAATAAATATAATAACCATAAAAAACATATTGAAAAAATTAGGTAATCCTTATGTGTATGTAAGAAATATGTTTTCTGATACATTCTGTAAATCCAAAAGTTTTGTAATAAAAATAAATAATAGCGTAGACCACTTGTTGAAATGTCATTAGTTATTTCCATCGAAGTAATCAACTATCCAAGTCAACCATTTCGTAATCATTATCACCACATCAATAACATATAAATTGTTGTTTTTCCACAATCATGTGATTTCATAAAAAATTAAATTTCTACTAAATATATATTATTGTTTCCATCTAGAATAATATCTCGAATCGGTAATGTAATATTACTACACTAAAATCCCCATATATTCAATAATTAATATAACTAGTACATTAATAATAAATTATTCAAATGCAATTTCATTTTATTCACTTTTCTTTATCTATGGTTGTAGAATAACATTATTATTATCCAATAGCATCATTTGGGTTTTATTATGTCGATGCATCATAAATTTATTTTCCTAGTGTCATATCTCTTTATAATTGAATAATTGTACATTGGAAACCATATTCAATCCCATAAAACAAAAACAGAGGTTCCCTTTATTTCAACACATATTACAAAACCCCATTAATATTTATCAAGTACCATGTAGTTTCTTTCAACAATAATAACATGTGGTAAATTACAACATCCCCATTATCCTATCATCATAATTTTCTCTTCCATGCCCTTATTCTCTTGCATCCATTAAATGGCATAAAAAGGATAATTTTTTACCAATATTATTTTCACATTATAAAATTTCTCATATGATGAGAATAATTGAGAGACTATGACACTTTTAAATTTTTTCATAAGACCACGAAAGAGATCATCCATATTAAACATTAGATTACATGCATTTGGGAGGTTCACATTAATTTCACTTATAACGATTTATAAAAAATGGAATATATTTGTTTACCCCATAAAATCATAATTTATTATTAAAAAATGGTATATCACAGAACACAAATTTATGGATCATGAATAATAGAATCACAAAAATTGGATTTCTTGTGTTAATATTAAAATTTAAATCCATTATAATGGTAGGTATAGAAAATGTGAATTATAATTAGAATATTCCCCCTATATTGTTGAATAAGTGTATAGTAAGTCCCATTTTCAAGTACAAGGTTACCCCAAGTCAAGCCTTGGACACCATGTTTTAGTTTTTACCTCTAGGAACATCTTTTTTTGAACAACATCCACATATAGTATCCAGATAGTGATGTATTTCTAGGAATACCCTAATAATCAGATCCTTACAAAAATTATAGGATGTTCATGTTTATTTAGGCTCAACAACTATCATAGGATTTTATTAATAATATATGTTATTTAAATAAATTTTCCAAGGGTGCTGGTGTTATTACTCTAAAACCAATTGTAACTCCTGAACCCCCGAAGTTTGGAGTTGGTGGATTATTTTATTACATAGGGTCAATTGAAATAAATAAAATACCGAAGGACAGATCAGTTTAACCGCCTTAGAATGAAAGATCAGACGATTTATAAACATAATACAACGTGAAAGAAAATATAAAAACACAATAGAAAATAAAATTATAAAAACTACATCCCATAACACATATTGAAATATTTCTTCTACATAACATGGGGAATGGAAATATAATTAGGGTAAGATAAAATTCTCCTTAAGTGAATGTAATGATAAACAAAAAAATGATAAATATCAATAAATTATCATTGAATCATAAATAACTAATCACAACATCCATTAAATTAAGTAGGTAAGGAAATATAAATATAGACAGGTAATAAATTGAAACTCATTTAATCTTAATCACAAAACTGAGAATGAAATGTATCCTTAGAGATGTCAATTCAAAATATCATTGAATAATAATAATGGATCAAAATTATGTAAATTTTAAATTATTTAATTCCATGTTTCCTAGATATAGAACTAGTTCCATTAATACCTTTAATAAGACATTTTAGAAATTGGGTAATACCCATCAATTTTGGTCAACTATTTCATCTCATGAGACTACAGATGTATCGAGGGGTTATCATTAACCAGACCCCCCATGTGTCATTCCTATAGAAATAATTTCTCATATATAAAAATAAGATTAAATAATAAACAATATTATTTATCAAATATCCTTATTGAAGGAAGGATACATATTTATCATATATTCTCTTGTAAATAAAATAACATTCAATGTAAACACCATATGTAAAATGATATATGTTATATAAATTAATAAATTACATCATATAAAAATATTGATATTCAATTAAATTTCTAAATAATAATGATTACCATAATGTTATTTTTTCATGGAAATGTTAGAGACCACCAATGGAGGTGAAATTTCATATATAATCACAAGAAAATTATTGAAGAAAATAATCATTAAAATTTCACAAGTTCTATATAACACTTCAAAATATTTAAATAAAAATCCACAAGAAGGAATGAAATAAACTAGAGTGTATCATTTGATGATGGATATTCATGATATATCATGTCAAATGGAATTATAAACACCATATTAATGTAAATTGAATCATAACAACAAATAAATCTCAATGGAATGTAAAATGAGGTGAAATCACTAACCATTACATTACGTCGGTTGTGGGGTAATTATACTCATGTATAGAGTTTTAAAATATGTTAATTACATATACCAGAACCATAAAAAATTTTATAATATAATATAATATTTTATTATAATGTTTTATTAACCATTTGTTAATACAGTTTCTTTATTATAACAATTTTTTGTGTTAATTTCTCAATATTCACGAGTATGTTTGACAAAGTAATTGTTGTCACTATTAGAGAGAAAATTCAGTAATCACATAAAAATGTAAAAAAGTAATTTTATTATCTTATATAATCCTTATTGGTTTATTTATAATATATCATAATATTTGGAGATAAGAAATTAGCAGCACCATTAATGGTGACGGTAGGTCATACATGCGGTTGAGCACTATATTCATTTATTTTGTTCTATTTAAATAATGAAAATTAAATTATAAATATATATATTAAAATTAAATTATAATATTCATGAAATATATGTTAAATTTTTTTATTAAAACAATAATTTTTTACATTTCATGTTTACAGTGAATGAGTTATATCGCTTTGAGGGGGTGGTAGTAAACACATCAACAAAGGATGTTCTTATATTTTAAAAAAATGAATGAACAGATGTGTGTGTTGTAAAAAAATAAATTACGAATTATAACATTATTGATATAATATATATCATATATAAATAGATTTTCCATCACAATTTCCACCATGAGTTGTGGTGATGGAAAAATAAACGATCAGCATTTCGTGAGGTAATAGTTCGTTGTAAGGAGAAAAAGTATGTTTTTTAGACATTAGATGGAGTAGTTTGTAAGTGTAGGTTTAACCATAGAACAAAAAAACTCCTATATTAATTAAGATACTTTTTTTATAAAATTATAAAATAATAATATTTTATAGATTGTAGAATTTAAATAAAACTTCAAATAATAAAGAATTTTGTTACATATTAATCATGTAACCAATTTTGGATTATACCAAAAGGAATAATTAGATGAATTTATTCTCAATGGGGTATTCTAGGATGAGGGGATGAATGTTGGGTATCAATTTTTTAATATAATGGATCACCCAAGAATCTTTAGTGGTGTCAGTATGGGGTAGAAAGCATCCCTTTTAATAGTGGATGGGGAGTGGCACTACTGTAAAAACAAAAATGTATTGATTATTTGGAGGTCTACCATACATAATGTTACTAAAAAGGGGAAAAATAATTGATTACAGCATATTAATTTTCCATTCAAAACTCCACTACACAAAAATAAGTTCATTTTGAGAATTTGGATCCTTAACCTCTATGAATATCCAATTTTATCATTTTGGTTTTCATTAATGATTCTAGATTTCCATAATATGTAATTTGACCATAAACACAATGATAAATATTTATTTATTATAAAATATAGATCCAATTAATTAATAATATGATATATGATTTATAAAATAAAAATTCTATATGTTTTGGTCATTCATTTTAAAAAAAGCGCATGTGACTCCTAAAAACACTATTCAAACATGAACCTTGTTAACAAAAGAATTTTATCATATGTTTAAATATGTTAATTACAAGAGATAAATTATTATATTAATATACCATATATAATATTTATTATAACGTAACATTATCTTGGAATGTTATATGTTTTTAAAAAAAATTTAATCATTTAAACAAATATTAATTTTTGTAAAATAACAGAAATGACGATTTTGACATTACTTATTTAATTTTAATTTTATTATATAAAAATAATATTATAATTAAAATTTATTATTTTTCCAATTGATTAATAATTTATATCCATCTGAAAAATAATATAATATCAATTATTTAATGAATTCACACCAAATTTAATATTTATAGTATCATTTATTTTAGATTGATTTTAAATAGATAATCACTTAGTTTACATTTCATTGGAACTTTATGTTAATAAAACGTACCTAATTTTTTTTGAGATATTATTATAAAAAATAACACATTTATATTTATAAATTATATTTATAAACATAAATACGATGTTTCTAACATATCTTAATGTTTAATTAATGTTAATATTAATTAATGTTCCCCTTCTGACTATTCTTTAATAAATAGTTTATAAAGGGGCATCCATTTATTAAAATATATATAAATAATAACATTCGAACCAAGAGGGTATATGGGAGAATTATTGGCTTCAAATGGCTTTTGGATATGATTTAATGTCATTTTGGTCATTATGGTTTGGGTTTAGTCCCTTATTAAGCATAATCAGACATTATTCATCATGAGTAATTTTCATCACTTTCACTAATAATTTTGGTAAAATTTTATATTGATATAATTATACCAAAAATTTGTACATATTAATAACATGTATTCGCATTATCTAAAATTTTAATCACATAAGTTGGAAAACTATGAGTAACGCTAATCCTACCCAAGTGTCTAGAAAGGGTATTTTTAATGTAGAAACCATCAAAAGTTCAATAAGTTTTTTCTATCTAATATAAATATAAAAACAATTCCAATAAACTAAAATTGATTAATATATTAATTATTAGTATATTTTAAATTTAAAAACTAATGTACATTATAATATATCCGTAATCCTTATTTAAATTAAAATTATATTTTAATCTAAATTGTACTCTTTAAAAAAATTATGTTTCTCAAAAAAATCAAAAAATTCACTCTAATTTAATTCTGATATTCTTAATTAAATAATGAATTTTATTTTGAAAAATAAAATTTATAAAATATCACATATTTATATATTAAATAAGAGAGTCATCAAATGGTGATAAAACCCAGTTTTGTGTGTAATACAACTTAACATAGTATTGTGTGTATTGTAAACCTAACATGGTGTTGTGTATAAAAAGTGACAAAATAATCGTTTTCATAAAATGAAAATATTGTAATATCATGGGGTGTTAAATTAAAATATATAGATTATTAAATAGTTTTATCTTGAAGGCTATTTTATTCCCAATAGCATACTTCAGATGCTATAATGAATTACACCTAATTCTTATATTGCATGAATGATTGAGTTATACAATGAAATAATATATTGTAAATATTAAAATTTTTAGCGAAAGTTATCATCAAGCCTTTGTATCAGTGGGAAGGAATATAACTAACTATATTATTTTTACATATTTTTATCCAATATATTTTATAGGAATAAAATAATTATAAAGGAAAATTTAAGCATAAAATTATCTAATATTTTTAAAAGTTAGTTTTACCCCCTTGTGATAGTAAATAGATTTTAAATATAACTTCTGCCACATTTATAATTTTTATATAAAACATTAAACATCAATTGGGATATGAAAATAATAAAAATTTACATTGGGTAAATTTTATTTAATTTTATGTGGACATTCATATTTTGATGAATAGTTAACAATACAAAATATTAGATCAAAACTACTTTCTCACCCAATTTATTTATTTATATAATTATATTTATAATCATATTTAATGTATTATTAAATAAATTTTTATCATTTAATTCAATTTTGGATAATATAATCAATTTCACATTGAAATTCGATATAAAAAGGTTGTGATCTTCAAAATGTTTTTACATTAAAAACAGGTATTCTTAATCCATAATCGAGATTAATTTTAAATTAATTTCCAAAAAACTATTATAAACATTTTGAAAAATGGATTATATATTTTTATTGAGAATTTAAATATTATTTAAATATTCCACAATTATTTTATGGCATATGGATAGAAATAATAGTAATTATTATAATTACCGTGATTACATGTAAATCATGTAATTAACGGTGATAATTATATTATAAATATTATAAAACAACCCTATCAATTAAAAAAATTATATTTGAATAGTATCTAAACCTAAAATCATACATGGGCCATAAAATTCCATTTTGAATCCAATTTGTGGAAAATATTATTTTTATATTAATGTATTCAAAAAAATGTTCATTTTATTAGACTTTTGTTTTTATTAAGTAAGAAAATTGATTTTTTGTTACGTAAGAGTTATGTTAAAATATAAATATTACTGTAAGAACAAAAATAATTATCTAAATCGGGGTTATTTTTTAATATTTTTTAGTGTGAAAATAATTACCTAAAATGGTGTGACAATTATGATTATGTAATTCATTAATTAATGGATGAATCAAATAAGTGATATTAAAAATAATTGAATATATATTATATTTGTGGTAAAATGTTTAATACAAATTTTTACTATGAATTAGACATTTTAGAGGTGTTATAGATATTTTTTTTTCAAATAAAACTTTCTTTTATGATATTTTTAAAATGTCATCAAATAAATATAGTCAAAATATATACTAAAATTATTTTTCAATATAAGATATTTAATTAACTGATATAATTTTATTAAAATTATAATATTTTACCAATTAATTTTTATTGGTATTATAATGTAATATATTAATTTATTATTATTCAATTTTCATGTTTTGGTAATTATCTGATCCCTCTGAGTATAAATTATAAGATAACACGATAAGATTTAATATGGTCAAAAGAAAATTAAAAGGAGTAAAGAAATATTCAAAAACATTCTTATATTCCTTGAATTATTTTTTTATACCCATCTGTATCATAGATTCTAAATAAATCACTTTCTAAATATTTCATGAAGAAAATAATATTTATTAATTTAATATTTTGAATAATTCAAAGTGTCCCCCTTCCATATCATATAATCGGGCACCAATTGTTCATTTATCATCACATGTAAAGGCCATTTTAGATAGTACAGGATATACCCAAATACCATAATTGAATCTCTACCTAGATTTTATAGTTCATATGTTTAGCACAAAACCCTCATTAGAGGAGTTATCATAATAATAATAGGAGATCATTCGAGGAGAAGGTATCATTTTTAAATATCTGTTTATATTCTCTTCATTCTTCCACTTCATAATAGTATTCCTTATCAATGATGAATTAAAAAATCCTATATCATAAATATCCTATGATGTTATTAGGTTAATATCATAACCTATATCAATCTTTACATCCACCAAAATGGAGAAATAATAATCATTCATGTGTATGGGTGATCTATCACGCCCACAAACAAATATAATTTGTTTTCAATGACCCTATATCAAGGTTGGTTATATAGTTGTAATTAATGTTCATATAATATATTCATCACATATTTTTAAATTTTAAATAATAATATATCATTTAATTCTAACAATTAAATGCACATATAAATGATAATGTGTTTCATGTGTATGATCGAACTATCATCTCCATGAAGCAATGTGATTCATTTTTCATCATCGCATCACATGGATGATATATATAAGTATATGTGTGTGATTTAAAATATATGAATGAAATTAATATAATATATTAATGATATAATAATAATTACCTTATTTCAATAATGATTATTCATACATGGAAACAATGGTCAGGAGTACAAACGACATACCATCTCTATGACTACAACATTTTTCATTTATCATAAACATACAGAATTAGTATGATTTAAAAGTATAGTTGTTTTCTAAAATTATAATTAATTCATGATTATTATTCTATAAAATATGGACTTATTACAACATTTAATACTGACTTCATAAAATATTTATTAACGAATCATATACCGAATATCAAAAAACATACTACCTGAAATTAAATAATTATGTAATTGTAATAACATGAAAATAAATGATAAAATAATAATAATAATCTTTTAAAATGTCATCATGGAGGTAAATAGGTAACCTATGTTTATTATTAACGTATATAATGAGTGTACGCAATAATTCAGACTCAAGGAAAGGTATTTTATTTTAAATCCTTTGTTTAATGTTACACCTTCAACTATTTTTATAAAATTCAAAAGGAATGTGTTGTTTAAATTTTTCATGTTATTGGAATATCTTTATTTCATGTCACTAGAATTTTTTTGTGTTTAAATTAAATTTTTAAAATTATATTTTCACATATTTTTTTTCATTCATATGTGAGAGACATTGTAAAAATAAAATATGTTTTCAATGTGAAAATGTTATTTTTTACATTATTCATATTTTATGAGTTTCCATTTTGTAATGGTTATTGAGGTTTATGTACAAGTACTTGTTTTTGAATGATAAAATAATGGGGGGTGATATTATGATTTCTCTCCAATGTATTATGTAATGATGAATATTTAAGATATTATGTTTCTCTTATTAGAATAAGGGAATATACTACATGAGTATTCCAAATTATACCATAATTGTCACACCTTATATAGCTGGGAAGTCTACTATAATAGGGGAATTGAATTGATTCCAGAAGTCACCATTATGATTTACTATATCCATTTAGTTACATAGAAAAAATATTATTTATGGGGAAAGCTAAAGATATTATTTTTCATCAGTGAAACATACAAATTTGTCAAAATACTTTCAAGGAATTAATGTATTCAAGGAAAAAATATTTCTTTCATTATTTATTTTTTGTCAATTTCTAATATTTTTAGGCTTATAAAATTTTCTAAAATTATTTTCATAGGGAATTTATGGGTAATAGAAACATAGAATTCATGTCAAATATAATGATTATTTTTTCGATAAGGAATCCATTATTATTTTAAAATGGGATTCCATTAGTTGAAAAAATTTATACTGATTTGTATAATACAATTTATGAATATGTATTTTTATTTATGATTTATGAACTAATTCTCCAAAACCCTATACCCAATTGAATTGTTAATTTAAAAGAACTTAATTTTCATAAAAAAAAATAATTTGTTAGGTTATATCTAAGGATGAGACTTGTAGTTGGTATCAAAGGGTGGTTTAGATATCATCTGAGGTTAGCATAATTTTTTTATGGGTGTGGACAAAGCCTCAATTTATTATTTAATGAAACTACATCTTAATAGGGCATAGAGGGAGACCCATTACATCGCCTAGAGGCCCAAGGACAAGTGGCTTGAATACAATACTTGAAAGGTAGCCTCGGCTTCTGTTCCCGCACAGCTATAGTACCTTCACTGCAATAGTACTGTCACCCCTACAGTACCTGATACAATCTCACCACGACAATAGTGTTACAGCTGCCATAGTTCAACCACTACTACAGTACTTCTATAGTGCCCTGCTATAATATTGCTACAATACCCAGAAATTTTCCACTTCCCAAATATTATCCTAGGTCTTTTGGATCTGAAGAAGGAGCCTGTACCACTAGGGTACAAGCTCGTTGATCCTAGTTCTTTGAGAATTATATTAATATCATCTTTTTATAGATTTTCCATTGTTTAAAGATAAAATTTAATAGTATTTTATGATCATTATGTCGCATCATATACTATAGTCTTTTATAATGGATTTACAAAGAAGAAATTTTAATGATATGATGGGAAGGAATCTAGAGGAAATCATCCATCAAAATTGGCATCCCGATATTGTCAAAATCAGAGTGGAATTTTTTTGCGGTGATAGGTTAGTTGAAAAAAGTGATAGATAGTTTTGTTATATGTGCATGATATCAAAAATATCATCTAAAAAAATGTGTTAGGAGTTGTGCATTATATACATAAACATCTATCATAATCTTCTGGATTATAGAGCCCAATGGAAGTTCAAGGGTGGGGTAATTCCCCAAAAAATATTTTATAAATCATAGGGTATTCATAAAATCAAACAAATGGTCTTCTTGTTTACCATTTTGAAGGAAATACTGATTAGTTCTGGTTAATGATTAATAATATCTGGGATAATTAGGTAATTTATTATTTGGAGTTATATGAATTAAAATAAATTGAGAAATATTTTCATTTGGAGGCTATAAATAATATGGAAAAACAATTATAAATATTAAGGATTCTGTGGGATTCAATGGATGGAAATGAAGAACCATTCACTCGATTGGAACTGTTTGCTTCCTTCATCAATGAGGATATTAATATAAAATTCAATCGCTTTAAGTCAATATTAAATCTAAAATATCAAATTTCATTAGCATCTCATTAATTAGAAATTTAGGAAATCATTTATCTGTGTGTATTGAAGGTGGAAATGGTGTTTACCGATGATCATGTGTTATGAGAAATGTAGTAGAAAAAGTTTTCAAGATGTGAGGTTGAATGGAATAAATTATCAAAGAAGATTTATGGTATTAAAATTATGTTTAATTTGTGTGATAATTATGATAAAAATACACCAGGGAATGCCTTTTTGAATTATGTTAAGTACATATGATGTGCCAAAACTGTTCATAAGTATCACAAAAATAATTAAATAGATCGCGGTAGTAGTAATGAAATATTATTTATAGTCTTTAAAATGTTTTAAATGAAATGATACTGGTCCTCATGGAAACAAATGTTCGAATTAGAACCCAATTGAGGGGAATCATCAACAATATATGTTGAAATGTGTTTTGATATAATTTAAAACTACTTCATTAGATCTTGGGCCATCAAATGACGTTTTATCTGGTACATAGATAGTTCATTATTATTATTATAATGTGTTATATGACATAGGGCCAACACATTATTTCATTTTTGAGAATTTTTCTCATATGATAGAAATTAAACCTCAATAAATGAATCTAGAAGATATGGTGAAAACACCATTGTGAAATATTAAGGCAAAAAAATTATAATAATATTCAAATATTGTTCTGTTAAAACAAATTTACATACAATAATTATTTCTTTTCCTCTTATATCATTTTATGTTATTATCTGTATGGATTAGATATATTTTTACCATGATAAGATAGATTGTAGAGCTAATGATGCTTCAATTCCAAAAGAGTATAAATTTTTATAAAATAATAAAACCATACCCTGGAAAACTAAATAGATAGAATAAAAAGTATTAAAATATGGAAATGACTATTATATTGAACATATTTGTTAAATCAAAGGTTATATTACTGATCTAACAGTGGTAAATGCGTATCGAGATATTTTTCCTGATGAGATTTCTATTATTATACTTGATCGGATGTTGAATTTAATGTTTCCATAGTTTCCTATAATAAAAAAATATCCAAACCCCATTGTAGAATATTTCAAATTGAACATCTAAAAATTAAAAAAGTAATTTGAGAAGATAATGTATAATGGAATCATCAGACCTAGAACATCACAATGTGGATCCCTTATCATGATTGTTAAAAATAAAGATGGTTTTATGTGAATTTAGATTGATTATAGATCCTTGAATAACATCCATATTAATAATTTTTATCATTATCCTCGTATCGATGATTTTTTATCTCTATGGAGCACAATTGTTTTAGTAGGTTGAAATGAGGACATGGTACCATTAGTTGATTGTTAATGGAGAATAAATTCTAAAGCACATGTTTCAGAATAGATATGGGAATGATTAATTTCCACTTATAAAACTTGGTTTAACAAATTATACTTTAATATTGATGGATCATATTAATATAGTATTTTAAGGGTTCTTGAATATGTATGGGGTTGATTTTATTTTTGAAAATTTGGAATATTCTAAATGAAAATATAAACATGAATGTATTCTAATAGTTGCTGTGATACCGTAAAAACAAAATCATTATTGAAAATTAATAATGTGGTAATTTTGGAGGGAACAAATTTTTTTCTTTGGTCACATTATTTATAAGGATAACATAACTGTGGATCCTCAAAAAAGAATGTTTCAGAATAATGGACAACAACCACAAATATAACTGTGATTATATATATATAGACAGAAAAGAAATAAATTATAGAAGGTTTGTTGGATGCATTTCATGGTTATCTGACCCACTAACTATGCGAACCTGAAATGTTGTTGTTTTATTTGGACTAGGGAATGTGATGATTATTTTCATGATTTGAAATTAAAATAGGATAATTATATAGATTTGTACTTTTTTTCAAAAATGGTGATTTTTTTCATCTATAATTATTCATTGTAAAATACTCATAGTTGGGTACTAATGAAAATCTGTTAAATAATTATTTATTATTCACATCAATTGAATCCTCATGAGTTAAATAACCTACACATTATTTAGAATTACATCATTTTTTCATAAAAAATTATCTGGAATCATTTATATATTATAAAATGAGATACATAAACTAATCCTGCATTCAAGAAGATTATATTCACAAATAATGAACTAAACATGAGACATACCAAGTAGTTGGAAGTAATCATGGATTGCGATGGATAATTCATTACCATCCTAGAGAAGAAAAAAATGACCGATGCACTAAGTGATAAATTTTAGGCTCCACTAACCGATATAAGTTTTTAATGTTCCCCATTTATTAATGATTTTATGAACATTGGTTGTGAATATTTTGGTGTAGGGAAATACATTGTTTTGATTCAGGTGTTAGTGCAATCTACTCTATAATATTGAATTATGAAAGAAAAGAAGGAATACATTGAGTTAATGATATGGTAATCTATTAAAAAAGGGTATGTTTTGTAATATTATCATGGATATTTTTTTTTTGAGAATTGTAAGAGGTTATTTATACCTTTTGATTGATTTTTGATGAATTATTTTTTATTTTAAGTTCAAAGTTCTCCATAATCAATTAATCTGGATACCACTATGATATAAAGAAACATTCTAGATTATAAATAGTGGGATTAAATGAAAAGATGTATTTCTAACTTTGTCCTGAGATGTTTGAATTATAAACATGTCAAATTAGAGAGAGTGTTATCGAATCAGATGGTTCAGACTTTTATAGTTCACGACTGGAAATGAGAAAATTTATCTATGGAAATCATAGTGGGATTACTAGGGACTTCTCAATGTATAAATTGGATCTAGGTTATTGTTGATCTATTGACTAAATATTTTCATTTTTATCCTAATATAGACACTCTATCTGTAGATCATTATTCACTATTGTATCTTAAAGAAATATTTAGGTTTACACAGAATTTGCATCACCATTGTATCCAATCCTGATCCGAGGATGTATTCTATATTTTGAAATGCCCTTCAAAAGTCATTTTGAATTGATATAAATTATTGTATACATATTCATCCTTAGTTATATAGATAGTTCAAGAGAACTATTAATACAATCGACGATATGATACATGCTTGTTAAATGGATTACCGGGGAAGTTGGGATCATCATATTCCATTTCATGGGTATTTTTATAATAACAGTTTTCATACTAGTATATAGATTGCTGTATTTGATTTATTATATGGAAAATAGTGTTGAACTAAAGCATTTTTGGATGATGTATGTGAAAGGATGTTAATGAGATTAATTTTTAATCCAAAATGGAAGATAAATTTCAGTTTATTAAGTGAAAAGTGATGATATCTTAGAGAAGATAAAAAAATTACTTACAAAACCGATGGAATGATGTTTTTTTCAATATAGACGTTCATGTCTTTCTAAAAGCTTCACATGGAAATGTGTCATGAATTTCAATATGAATTGGAAGTTTATTACATGATTAATTTGACCTTATGAAATATATGAAAATATTGGATTAGTATCCTAACAAATGGATTTATCATTATGTTTATGCAAGGTATACAATTTTTTCATGATTTAATGTTAAGTCAATATATCATGGATCCATCTAATGTAAGGGGTGCATGAGTAGTTTTTTTAAGAGAATATTTCTTATAAGGAACATCCAGTTCTGGTTATTGAACTCAATGGAAAAGTGTTTCAGATTATTTTTATTCAATAGGTTATGTGGTAATGAAAAACCATAGGGATTATGAGGTATCATAGGAATCTGAATCTTTTATGGGGGAAAAATACCCCCACTTATTTTAAAAGTGAATAAATTTGAGAGGACACAATATTTAGAATGAGGAAGTATTTTACATCTCATGTAATTATAGAAAATGAACTTCCATATATATTAATATTTATAAATTGGATGACAATTTTACCATAAATGGGACAATTTTCCTTATATAATATGCAACAAGAAATAATGATTTCCCTCAAAATCATACAATTCATAGAAGATTGAGTTATATGAAAGAATAATATTTTTAAATAATATTATGATATGGGGTATGTATGGCCTACGCATTTTATAAGTTGGAATGATTAGAAATTACTATATTATGTTTAAAAATGTTCACTAAAAGATTTAAATATAATCCCATAAATTTTAGTGGCATAAAATATGAATAAATCAAATTTTAAGAAAATAATCTAATATTTTTTAATGTTTGTTTTAAAAACTTTTGATGGAGAAACCATTTAAATCTAAATTTTTAGAAATTATTAATTTAAATATGTCAACTAATTCCTTTTTGACATACAAATATAAATATTTACTTTGTGTAAAATTTTTGACAATTTCTAAGAACATTAATAATTTAATGAATAATGAATGATACATAATATTAGTTAAAAACTATATTTCCATTAATTTTATTTATATATAAAATAATTTTATTGATTTATTTTAATGTATAATTAGATCATTTTTTTTCATTTTATTAAATAATACACATTAGAATAAATTTTACATTGATATTGGATATAACAACTTTATCATCTTTTGGAGAATTTTTCATCAAAAACATGTTTTCTCAATCTCCCAAAAAGGTTAATTAAAAATTAATTACATCGAAATTTTTTGATTTAAAATATGAATTATTTATTCCATATTTTTAATTTGAAGGTTCCAAATATTTTTATATGTGGCCTATTTTTTTGAAATATTTATAATATTTGTAGTAATTATTTTTAATAAGAGGGTTAACAGTAAATCAAGATCTAATAGCTAAACATAATATTATAAAAATTATAAAAAAACAATAAAAATATTTTTAGTTCCATTAGATGAATTTATTGTGACCTCAAATCATCATTGGAACGAAAACTGACCTTTTTATTGAACTTGGGTGTGAATATGTCATTTATAGTATTAATTTTTAATTTAAAAAATAAATTTTATCACACTTTTGATTTTAAAAAGTATAACATATTTAATATGGGGTTATATAAAAGAAATAATTGACAATAGAAATTAATTTAAATGATAAAATAATTATTTATGTCATTGAAATTTATTTATAATTTTTATAGATAAAATAATGACATAATTTAGTGACACAATCATGATGCAAAAATTATATAACTAATAGAAGAATACCATTAATGATATTAAAAATGATGAAATATATATAAATTTAGATGACTAATGTAATTCATAAAAGTTTGAGATTTCTTTTACATGGTAGTTATTTTTTTTAATTATTGGATAGAATTTATCTTGTTGATATGGTATTTTTTAAAAATCATGATATAAATATTGTCAAAAACAACCCTAATGATATTTTAAAGAATAAAATATGTAATTAAATGATTTAAATTTTTCAAAAAACTAATAATATTCCAAATAAATGTAATAAGTCCTATAATTACCTTAATGTGTCTTTATAGGTATTTTTTCAATTTAAGGAAATTATATTAACCCTTAAAATTTAGATTACATTATTATATTGTAAGAGGTAAAAAAATGAAAAAAAGGTTATGGATTAAAAAATATTAAAAACATTTATATTTTTTATTGGATGATTTTATTTTGAATAATACTCATTATATACTATAAATAAATTTTTTTGACCGATTTTTTATAGATAAATTTTATATATTAAATTATTATTTGGAATAATTCCAAGAGTCCCCCTCCCCTACAATATAAAAGGACACTGATTTTCCTATTTTTATCACACATAAAACCCTTTTTATATATCCCAGGAAATGAAAACATACCTTCAATTTATCCCTCCCCACATTATAGAGTATTTAGTTTATGTATTACAACATCCTTCTAGGTTTTATGGTGTTAATCAAAAGTTATCATCTGAGAGGAAGTTATCTTTTTTAATTTAATGTTTCCATTTAATTTTTCTTTTCACTTACTTCAAATATCGATAATTCATGATGAAATAATAACTAAAATATCATAGTTATATATAGATAGTATTATGTTAATATCATCACCTAATCCATCTCCACTTCCATTAAATGAGAAAAGAATTAAGTATTTCGTGCATATGTGTGAACTATTACCTCTCCAATATGATATAATTTTATTCTAACACCATCCCTTGAAAAAGGTTATAATTATGTAATTAATATTCATATAATATATTATTGGAATATTTATAATTAATAAATAATAATATATCATTGACATCTTACCTTTCCTGGACATAAAAATGAAAACGCCATTCCTGCGTACGTGTGAACTATCACCTCCATGAAGCGATGCGTTTTCATTTGCATCACACATTTCATTAATGTTATATATAATTTTATCTAAATAATTACTTTTATATTGATGATATTCACATAATATTTACTATTAAATTAATAATTATGTAATTTCCATAATAATCATTGAAAATGGAAACGATACACATTCGTATGTATGACATACCATCTCCATTATTTTAAAGTTGTTCATTTTTCTTAACCATGCCTATATTGTTTTATTTAAAAGCATTAAAAGATATATAAAAGTTATTATTATTTCATTAATATTTCTCTATATATGATTTACTAATAACCACTTTGGCTATTAACATCATACAAATTGATTTTATAATCATGTAAAAATTATCGACAAAACATCCGACAAGAATTTAAATAATAATATAATTTTTATAACATGATAATAAGTGATAAAATCATTTAATATACATTATGAAATGTCTCATGAAATTAATCTATTAAAAACTGATTAATATTCATGATTATATTTATTTTACACGATGAGTGGGACTCAAGGTATTAGAATATAATTTGAAATCACTTTTTTATTTTACATTTTTAACACATTTAAAAAAACCCAAATGAATGGTTTTAATGTATACGTCATGAACATAGTATATAGATTTTATGGTACCTTAATTTTTTAATGTTTCATTTAAATTTTTTACAATTTTATTTTTAAATAGTGTTTTTTCTTTATGAGTGCATGACATTGTTAAAATGAAACATATTTTCATTTTGGAAATGATATTTTTACTCTTTTCTTGTTTTATGAGTTGTGATTATGATACGGTTCTAGGAATTGTTTTATGATTAAATGTGGTTCCAGGATAAATTGAGGATAGGTGAGATTGTGATATCTCTCAAAAGCATTGGGTAATGTGATGAAGTTAATCAATAGTGTTTCTACTAAGAGATTAATTTAATATAATGTGATTGGTATTCCATATTTAACCATGAAGGTCACTCACTATATAGCATGGAATGATACAGTAATAGTGAAATGGTATTGATTCCTAAAATTACCATTATTATTGATGATTGATATTGAGTATTTTATAAATTTTTTATTTCATGGTTTAATCTAAAATGATTTTGTTTTATGGGATAAAAGTATAACATTGTGAAAATGATTTAGTGGGTTTACAATATTCATTAAATAACTATTTAGTTCATTCTTTTTTAACTCCCATACAGATTTTTTTATACTTATCCTACCTTTTAAATTTATTCTCAAATGGTAAGGATGGGTAAGATATAGAATGAATTCATGTTTAATGTAATGAATATTCATCCTAAATCAAAATAAATTATTATTTTTAAAAGGGTTTTATTTTTTAAAACAAATGGGTGCTAATTTTTTAGTATACACATTTTATGAATATTGAATGTTATGTATTAATTATGAAATAATTCGCTAATAATATAAAGCTAAAAAGATCAACAATTTGAAATAAATTAATTTTCATGAATAAAACTCAATATTTTGTAATGATTATGGCTAGGTCCATAGAGATAGTGTTAAGCCCTACATATTAGAAATATGACTCTTAGACATCATAATGATCCAGAGACTTTTCTATAATCGTTTTCTTAGTAAATTTTCTCTATAAATGTTTTTCAAATTTAATCACTTATAAATAAATAATTATTATATATCTAAGTGAAATTCAATCCAATTACAAATTATATTGTCTATTTTCATGATGAAAATTTCAAATATTTTATTGAACATTAAAATATACCTTCATTTTTTATTTTTCTAGTAATATTTAATTATCGGTGAATTTTATGTAAAATTTAATTAATAAGATTTTAATCTAAAACATAACTCAAACTCTATGAATTAATCTTATGCCACAAATTAGCTTATCATTTTTTCATATTTCAGGAATCTGAAATGTAGTATGTATGAATTATATAATTCTCTAAACATATACAATTACATTAGAATTCCTTAAAATAAAATTCCTCCAGTATATTATTTATTACAATTTTTTTGTAGCATATAAATACTTATTAGAATATTTTAATTAACGTAAAACCATTCAACACTAAATATATGATCACATTAAATTTAATGACTGAACTCCTAGATACTGGATTTCTTCAATATTCAAATTGATAATTTTAAAATAAAATGTTTGTATCATTATTTTTTATTAAAAAAATTCAACTATAACATCATGTAGATTTCTCATTGGTGAGGTATATTTTTAAAATTAATTAAAAATATAATTTTAATATAATATTTCTATAAACACATTGTATTGTAAATTATTTACTATAAAATAGGATCTCTAGTAATTTTCAATGGTATTATCAACCAATAAAACTAATTTTCCACGTGGAAAAATGAAAAATGTTCCTTTTTACATACGAATAATTTCATGACACACACCTTCATGTTCTATGATATTTATTCAATAAATATTAATTTTTCATAGATCATGCAATATTTAAAACATTCATGTAAATTTCAACATTATTGACATCATCATTCATTATTTCTCTGAAATCAATCGAGTATGTTCATATTCAATTCATATTAAAATCCTACTGATTGACTTCATGCCTATTGGTAACAAGTACACATAACATTATGTGGGTTTAGAAACATCATTAATTTTTTGGGTGAATCATGTTTTATAATATATAATATATATACAAACTATATGGGATAATATTAGATTTTTTAAAAATATATATAATTTTGGATATATTAACAATATATGAAATGGGAAATTTTGAATTGGATTTATATTTTGATACATAAAATATTTAAAAATATTATCACTAACCATGGAATTAGTGACATTGTTAGCATAAAAAGGAAAATACAGCAGTGACCATGCCCCATATAAAGAAAATTATATACAAGAGTTCATGTTTCCCAATGAAATGTTTTATAGTGGTTGGTTATACCCAATGGAAATTTTTTATAAATTGTTATTTCAATAATTAGTTATAATATATATTAGGGTGTCATTATGTGGAAAATAACAATGTAAATATATCATCTATGAATTCTTATTCGAATAATAAAATTTCTAATTCCTTCCATTATGTATATAGGCCACCAATGGGACAATGTAAAATTTATCTCCATATTTTTTCTCATAATGATTACAATATTGAGAAAATAAAACCATTTCTATACATGAAACTAACATCATACCACTAATAAGATTACCAAGAAATAATATCACTCTCTAGTAACAAATTGATCGAACATCTACAATCAATTATGTTTCAAACATCTACAACGAATTTTTTTAACACAAAAGTCAATAGTTTTATAAAAATAGATCATGTGAATATTCTTCTTTGCATAATTCATCAGCTCACCACTATTTTTCTATGCTCGGAAAAAAGAGGGATGCATTTACATGAACAACATTAACCTAGTTTTATATTTTTGAACCTCTCACCCTTATAATTGTTTCTATTTATTTATAATTATTTTAACAAACATAATATATGATGGTAAGGAAAATGACATGGAAATAAATAAAATAGAATAAAATAATAAGGGAAGCATTTGATAACATGTGAACGTGAAAATGAGAGAAAAATAATTTGAAGACAAGTGGTGTGGCCACATTATTTTATGTTTTTTAATTTGAATTTAAGTAAAATAAGATGGTCCATATGTCTTTAAGATGGAAAATATTTCAGTTTTGAATAAAAATTAAATATATATTTGAGGTCCAATTGATGTGATTAAATAGTAAATTGGTTCATTTTAGAAAATTCTAGATGCAATGGTTCTATTTGTTTTTGAATGTTCAAATATTATTTTATAGAGAATCACCATGATGGAAGATGTGTGGAACTACTTGAGTGGTCAATTCCATATTTACATTCCATGAATGAAATAAATTATATACAATAAGGTATGGTGTCCAAAATTAATTTTGAGTTAGAGAAAATGAAAATAACAAATAACTTCAACATTTTGAAATGTGAATGTCTTGATTTTATCACACTACATGAGTTAGATACCACATTAGATGATAATACATGTGATATATTTGATGGTTATAATATGAGAATAAAAAATAAACCATGTAGAACAATCCATCTTTATCAAGAAATTAATTATAAATACATTTTCATGCATGATACCTCTCTAAATTTTTCATAGATAGTTATCACAATCATGTACATTGTCAAGTGAATTGAAAAATGGATGTACCAAAATAATTAAATTCATATAATTCAATTAAAATAAAGTTATGTAAATAATTTATAACATTGATTGTGTCAACAAAATTATCTAGAATTTAAAAAAAATAGATTTCAAAATTTTCAATATTGATTTGACCACTTGATACTGAAATTTATACTAGATCTTTTTGTTCATCTAATTATTGTGCTATTTTATAGTAAGAATAATGTAAAATTCATTAGTTTGTAAAATGTTTTTATTAAGAATGAGTATAGGTGGAATGAAAATCATGGAAATTGAGATTCCAAAATTTTCAAAATGAAAAAATTTGTTTAAATATTCTATAATGAAAAAAGGTGATTTAAAAATAGAAATTATTTATTCATCACAGGTGGATTCAAACAATATGTGACACTAAAATTTTGATTGAATCTATTTTCATTCAGAATGTCACATGAATAATGATTATCCCAATATTGTAAAACCATGTACAAGTGTTTTACACAAAACCAAGGATGTTTATGATTTTATTTTCTTCATTTACATGATGGTACACTATTAATAAGGTTAAATTAATGATTCAATCTTTTTTTCAAATGTTTATGCATCAAATTATTTTTTTCATGCCATATTTAGTATGATCAAGTTTATTGATAATGGGAAATCACTATATATTTCATATCATATGTTTTGGAAAAATAATGGAAATGATAAATGATGGTTCATTTTGATGGATAATAGACGTCGGCTATGTTTCATGAATGGATAAGAGTAATACATAATTAATTGTTTTGAATATTCGTGGTAACATTATTACCATTTGATATAGAGTCATTAAAGTGATCCATGGTTCTTTTAATGCAATTAATGGTACACATTGTGTTGTTTTATATTATTTTAATACTGGTTTTGTTAGAGGTAGAGTCAAAATATCAGAAGGAATTGAGACAGACACTTCTAGATAGTGGAAAATGAGACTCATGCATATTGAAGTGAAGGATTTTAAAATCATAGTGAAGAAATGTGTTTTAAAGGGTTTCAAATTAGGTAAAATCGTCTTTTGAAATCATTGTGTGATGTTTATGCAATATAGAGATCATTTCATCCTTAAAACCCATCACATAAAGAAAACACATGGAAAAATCCATACAAGTGTTTGGGACAACCGTGAAATTCTTCATTATGATGTAACAATTAGTCTGTCAAATTTACTGATGATTTTTCATCATATAATTCAGGGTCTGACATTATGTACAAGGATAATGTGTTTGATTTCATCATTAATGGGAACAACATTATAGAAAATAAAGGAGTAAGAAAAATAATAATACAAGGATTTGATAACGGTTTTTAATACACATCAATTATATTGAAGAATGTATTTCAAGATGAATGGATAGTGAGATATTTTACAGTTCATAGAATTTGATAACCTAATAGAGTTAAATAATGAATGAATTGAACACTCATAAAAAAAATATGTGTTATGATATCATAGTTAGGTTTGAAAAATCCTTTTGTAAGAATCATTGATGTATACAACACACATTATGCACTGATTACCAAATTCCATGAATGATAGTAAATTGTAATCATGGTTTTGTCTTGTTATAATGTTCATGATTATTAAAGAATAAATAGCCTTGGTTATACTATTTATATACATGTCAAAAAAAAGAGTAGAATCTGAGGGAAAATAAATATACACTTTGGGATTTAGAGATATTTTTTAGGTATTTTAAATATTGGAACTACATTTAATGAAGAACATTTAGAGTCATGATGTCTCTTTTGATGAATCTATTTTGATGATATAAATTGATTCATAAAATGAAAACAATGACTAAAATATTATTATTTATGAATAATTTTAATCATCTTTTTTTATTAAGTAAATGGGGTTTCCATGTGAAATTTAAATTATAATGGAGAATCATTAAATTAGGTTGAATTTATATTCATCAAATATTTTCATATAAATGCATCATTTGGGGTTTTTAAAATTTAATTTCATTATGTAATTTTAAATATCATTTGTGAAATGAATTATGTTATTATTTAAATTCAATAGTTAAATTGAATAATGGTTAATTTATTATTATATGTGTTTATTAGGATACATAGTTAATATAAGGAAAAGTGATACAATGTAGATGTTTAGGAAGGATTGAATGAATGGCCATTTCGATTCTCTATTATATCAAATTTAATATCAACCATAGTATCAACCCATGATTCACTTTAAAAAAATGTTGAGTGACCAATGTTAAAAACCATTCAATAATGAATGATTATCTCAGTCAACTAGGGAAATATTCATCGACCGTGCCACTAGAAATCCATACATAATCGCCTCAGTCAATCGTGAAACCTCTATCTAACAATTTATGCCTAACCATAAGAAATTTCCTTCATCTAAAAATAAAATAAAATTTATATCCATATTTGTTATTATTTTTCATCAAAATATAGTCTATTTTATACTATGAATCCATGTTTTAGTCAAAACAATCAGAAGTAGTCTATCATAAGAGACAATTGATTAAAATAGCACATGAAGAGGATTCTGCAAAATCTTCATCAAATCAAAGAAATAATTAATGTAGATCCAGGAAAAGTGGATGAAGGAAAACATTGTAACCTCACTACATTATCCACCTATTTAAACCACAATATGTATATATGATAATGGGGATTATATTTTTGAATAATTATCAAATTGAATCATATTATAAATAAAACTGAAAGTTATATCTGATGGAATGAATGGAATCAAAATTATACTTTTTCTTGAATAGGTAGAAGATAAATAGGAAAAGTATCAACATGAGTACAAGAGTCTTGGAAAACTCAATTGTCTACAAGTGAATTTTCAAGAGTTTTAACTTCATGAAATGTATGAGTGATTATATATTTCATTTTAGATAACATTTTATTGCAATCAAATGATCATGATGTGAGATTTCATGACATATGGATGATACCAATCCACATCTATTTCACAATAGTGGTTGAGTCACAGTTGAACCAGACCCCATTATAATTTTTTTTCATAGACATGATTATAGAAATAATGAAGGGATTATTTTTTTCCTCAACTGTAGTGAAATTTACACAAGGACCCTATATTCAATCCATAATCATTCCATTATGATCTCTGGGGATGACCCCAAACTCGCTGGACCAGGGTTGCCTTTGGAAGCTCCAACCATTTTGCACTTTTTTAATCCAAAAAATCTCTAAATCCATAAAACATCATGATTACCATGAGTGGGAGTGTAGTTACCTGAGATAATAAGGTTTTTGAGTAATGAAAACTCACCAATGTAGTTATTTAAGTGTCCTATTAAATGATATATTGATTTTCGAATAGCCAATGTGATTTTTGAAAATATGTATTGTAGAAGGAATGTGATGTGGTAATTTATGAGTGTGTTTCACCCACACAAAATCACATGGAATATTTTTTCACAGGCGACATGAAGAAATTTTTTTAGTTGTTTGAACAATTATATATTTTACACTTCCTATAGAAAGTGTTCAGTTCTAACTGCTTGGAAAATTATAATGAAAAACAAATCAGACAATGACTTCAATAAGGCAGAATCCATATCACACGAAAGGAACATATGGTAGTGTTTGTGTCATAAATAACACATAAAACAGAGTTTTATACTGCATTTTTGAAAAAAATAATCCACCTAAACATAATGGTATTATATTCATCATAATAGAGAAAATATGGATGGTTTCATTGAGATTATACTAAAATTACCAATCATGCTATTGATCCCATGAATATCATGATTTTAGAAGGTTTTAGAGTCCATCATACTCCATGTAATTGGTTCCCAAACTAGGAAATCATCTTGATCCAAAAAAACCATATATGATATGGAAGATTGAAAATCATCTTACAGGTGGGTCATGATTCTCAGTCGATCATTAATGGTGATATTAGGATCAGTTTCTTGATTGAAATAGTTTCATCTATCTAATAAGGGGATTTTACCCATTTATCATTCCATAATATTTGAGATGAAATAGAATTTACTAGCCAATAATATTTTTTATAAACATTATCAAACATGTTTCCTAGCCCTGCCAATTTTAGTGTTCCTTGTAATGAAAATTTAAATATTTTTGCTACTCAATTAATATAATTACTAGTAGCTCAAGGATTAATATTCACCATATTCTAGCTTTTGTAAGATTTGTTCATGGATA
The DNA here is from genome assembly GCA_963277665.1 of Viscum album. Taxonomy (NCBI): domain Eukaryota; kingdom Viridiplantae; phylum Streptophyta; class Magnoliopsida; order Santalales; family Viscaceae; genus Viscum; species Viscum album. The sequence continues at coordinate 980,886,946 of OY728161.1, forward strand.
TCTTGATTGTACAATTCTAGATTCTTGATTTTGAGCCTCGCGTGGATGTAAGGTTTGCAACATTGTTTCTATGTAACAGTGGAAACATTTCTCCCCAAGATACTACCTATGCATATGATGTACCTCATCTATTAAATAATAATTTTAATTATAGTATTCTTTTAGAAATATACAACGAAGGAATTAAATATCTCAGAGATCACGTTGTACTTTACATGGTAGATTCTCCCTACCATTGATATATTTTTCCCTTATATAAGGATGATGTTCTTCTAATCATGATAAATAATTTAGTGAAGTTAGAATCTCTAGGTATTACCCAATATAGAGGTACACCCAATTAGTTGAATGGAATATGGAATTCCTTAATACCCAATTTATGTAGAATTATTCCTCCTCTAGTTGGGTTTTATTGTTGGCCAAAATATATAAATGATTTCCTGTAGCTGATTTCTTATCCGAAAATACATTCATAGTTCAAGAAAAAATTGTTAATGTTATTTATGTTTTCCAATCTCATTATATAATAAGGATAGTTTCATCAGAAAAAAAAGATGTGAGGTAGTAGAGGTACCTCTAGGAGCATTAATAGTCTTTAATTCCACTTTTTCATTAATTTGAATGAAACATTTACTTGGACATTATTTATCAATAGAGAATATGATCATGGAGAGAGTGTAACATTTTTTAAGACCCATTGAACAAGTCAAGTACACATCTAGTGATCCATTTATGAGAATAGATAATTGAGTTGAACAAATAAGGAAATTGATAAATATAATGAATTTCCTATCAAATCCAAAAATATGAAAATTACTTGAAATGATGTTCCAATACCTGGAATCAAATGATTTTCATTCTAAAATGAGAATAATGGAGGACCCTATAATTAGTTTCCAGAAACATTTAACCCATTTAGAATTCATGAGAAGATAATCATGAATATCCCATCCCTTAATAAAATCAAATTTATTCCATGAAACAATTTTATCTGAGACTCTACACAGTTTTTGGAATGAGATTTGGTGACCACATTGTGGATGTTGTTGACCAAATCAACTGTTCTAATTTGGATAATGTCACTACCATTGTCCATTGTAGGAATTATGGAAGGAAATTCTTTAAAACATAACATGCACTAATGATCCAATCCTGCAATAGCATTTAACCAAATTTCAGACATCTCATTGATTTATTTCCTAGTAAAAATGAAATAAGTTGTTGTAGTAACCACTTGGACAGAGAGTTCACAATATATTAATAATAAAGAAAACATCATTGTTGGTTATAGAAGAATAATCAAGAGGGGTGGCGGGTAAATTGATTATTTATTGAAAATTTTTGTTTAAAAATTTTTCTTGAAAGGATTCACCAATACATTGATATAATGCCTAGTTAACAAAATTAATATAGTTATTATAGTTTGAATATTAAAATGACTTCTTTGATTTTTTTTAAATTTTCAGTAATCCTAATATCAGTTATTATTATTACTTATTAATCTATTATACTATTGAATGGAAATTATAACATCTTTCCAAAATTGTCAACTATATTAAATTTAGTGATTTCTAAATTATACAGTAAATTAGTAAAACATATAAGATTAAATTAAGTATCAAGACAGTTATAAAAATTTTATTTAGCCCCACACCGTGACCTAATCCACTCTACATGGTGAATAACTCCCACTGAGAATTTTAAATATATAAACGTGATACACACCCCATATCGGGGTTAGGAATAGTACACAGGACTGTCCAGGTCACATGACCTCTACTACAGTTCATTTTGGGTAAAAACAACCAGGCCACTAAGGGACCACTTCCACACTTATCTATGGGTATACACAAGTGTAAAAAAGATGTTTGAGGAAGTATGTCTTGTATCCCTCAATTAAATGTAGGAGATAGTTTGGGTTGTTATAAAGATACACATACTACTCGAAAGAAAATAAATTGATACCCAATAGAGAAGAAATATTGAGAGAAATTTAAATGTTCTCTGAATGTTAGTATTTGCAGCTCTAGTCTTCTGGGATGATGTAGATGTAGAAATCAAGTCCTCGTATGAAACAAAGAGTGTCAAAAGTCAGCTAGATTGTCTTGTGTTCTTCGTGGTAAAGATTTCGACAACTCTGGGATTAGAGTGAGCTTTGTGTGTTCATCAGTAGTGTCTAGTTTCCATGTGACAATTCTCTCCCCAAATATACTCTATGTGTTTTCTTTGTTGTTGTTTTCGTATGCATGCTTCACATTATTCCACATTCATGTTCATGTTGATTTCAGGCAAAACTACTCTTTTATATTTGAGTGCATGTTTTGGAGCTGACCTGTTGCATGGATTATTCACCACATACCTCAACTATTGTGTGACATGTCTACAATGAAACATTAATTATGTTTTTGAATTTAATGTATTAAAAATTACTCTTGGAGAATAATTTGAAAAATGACAAAACAAATTTGGAATCGGTTTCACCGTTTGTCGGTAAATAGTGTCTCTCTAATCTAGTGTCTCCTGGTAACAATATATTGATTGGTCACAGTGTCTTAACGGTCACTGTATCTGGATGGTCCCGGTGTCTTGTTGGTCGTGGTGTCTAGATAGTCATAGTGTTTTCTAACGGTTTCTGGATAGTCACAGTGTATGTTTCATAGTGTCTGGTTAAGTTGTCTGTTTAATGGTGTCTTGTTCACAATATCCAGTTACGGTGTCTAGTTATTGGAGTCTGGTTCATAATGTCTAGTTCACATGCTAGAAAAACATATCTAGTGGTAGACTTAATGTGTCTCAGACATAGCCAAATATTTTTACTCAGACTTATTAAGTGATATACATACAATTTATTATACTTAATCATTTATCAATGAAATCATTATTTTGAAAATAAAATATAGTGTAAAATCAAAAAATTGAATGTATAAAACTTATGTTCTATCGATAGATGTACAGTTGATTTGAGATAGAGTAAAAATAATTAACAAGATTTATAAATTGAATTGGATTTGTGATAATTAAAACATTATTAATAAATGTGGATTCCAAAAATCACCCCCTTTTGATGATCAAAAATCATGTGTAATTATAGTGTATATTTGTTCAAAGTAAATATTCCCAATGTGCATAGTGAATATATAGATTTAAAATACAATGATTTACCACCCATTTAGGGTTATCAACAATTCTGAATTAGAAAAGTCATGAAAAGTTCACAATTCATTATAGAAATCATGTTCCAATACCAATAGTTTACGATAAAACAAATGAAAAAACATTCCTATCATAAGAGTGTAGTCACTATTCATCATCACTTGTTGGTCGTATCTTTTACCATAGCAGTATGATCAGAAGAAGAAGACATCTGATCAGAGGTTGAGGTAGAAGAGTGGATTGAGCTGGTTAAAAGAGAAGGTAAAGGAATACCTTCAATGTTTGAAGGGGGTGATGTAGGTACAGTAGAAGACTAGGGAAACTATTGTTCAAGGATTATAGGCCTGATCGGACATAGTGCTCGACTGATAAACATAGAAGTGGATACAAGGTTAGAGGTGAAGATAGGAAGACTATATCTCATAGGTTCAGCTGCAGGAGCTCCTATGGAAGTACTTTGTACATGAAGAAATGGCATCAAAAGAAGGATAAAATCACGAATAATCTCTCCACCATACTGGCCGTCTTTTGAAAAGTCATCCATGTTCTCCATCGACATGTCCAACAGACGAGTGAACTATTTGGGTATTTTACCATGAATCATGATGGATTTAGTAAAAGGAGGAATCATCATATTATAACAATGTATTTGAAATTATTTTTTATGTAATTCATATAGAAAATATGGATGAAGTAAAAGTCCATTTTCATGTAAATTTTTGGTTTAGAATCATTAGAAATCTAAGAATGGATTCTCCCCAAATCAAGAACTCTGTCACTTTTCTAGAAAACATTAGATTGAGATTCTTCATTAAAAACAGTTGGAACAGCCTCATGTTCCTCTTTAAAAACATTTTTAAATGGGTCACTGTCAATGGAATGTTGATAGGATTTACTAGAATCATTAGAATCACTGAAAGCCGAGGTAAGAGATTTTAGTTGATTGAGCACTTTTTGAAGGCACCCCATATACTCATTAGTTAGCTTGTTAAGGCCAACAATAAGCTCACACATCTCTTTCACAATTTATTTGATTCATTCATCTACCTTTTCTAATAATTAATTTAAATGAGTTTGAATCATAGAGGCAATATCTTGTGGTGATTGAGGAACAATAGTCTCAATAGGATGATAAGCATGATTTTATCTTGAATTCATTACATTCTATATTTCGTCTACCACACCTCTTAGAGTCTGTAATTCATTACTATGTATTTTTTTCTCAACTCTGACTTATTGAATCACATGATTCATTTTTGGTTGAATCTACAAATTGACTTTTTCTAATAATAATGAAGCATCTCTCTCACATAGATTTGTTATAGAAGGTAGTTGGGTATTTAAAATATTTTCAACCCCATCAATAAGAGTTGATCCAAATTCTTTTAGGGTTTCCTTATTCACTAAGATGAAGGATCTTGTAAAGGCTCAAAGATAGAATCTAAGATAGGCTCAGGTTCTTTGGCAGGAAAATCAACAAAAGTTGTTGCCAATTTCAAATGAATCATAGTATATAAGTCAAGACCTTTGACTGATACATCCTATAAGTTAGTCACACCATAACTGAGGAATTTATATCATTTTTTCACTAAGTTTTTATCAATCGGATTTGGAACTTCAACAGATTCAGGATTGCTGGTGGGGAAGCTCCCCTTCAATAGCTGCATCCTTCCCAAAACTCAAAGGCTAGGACCATGATCTATTTCACCGATTTCATCTCTTATATCATCGGTCATTTCCTTTTGGGACAATTGAAAGGATATCTCCATTCTCTCATCAGTAGAAATAATGAATTCCTGAACAACTTGTTCCCCTTGGAGTCCCTCAGGGGTAGCTTCTTGCATAACTGGAATATGTTCTTCTATAAGAACTTCGAAAACATCATTTTCTGTTTATGTAGTAATATATTATTCCTCATTATTGGGATGTTCTCCAAATTAGCATTATTTTTTGGAACAGTTATTTTCATGTCAATTACAACTTGAGAAGGAGGTGTGTTGTCTTTCAAATCAAGAGTAGTTTCTTTGGGAGGCACATTATCCTCTTTCTATTCTACTTCATTAGAATACTCAATAACATTATCTAGTTCCAACCCAAGATCATATTTATCTATTGGTCATGAAGGATGTTCCATTAGATTTAACCTTTCATAGATCATCTCATTTTCTCCCACCCATGCCATTTTCCTTGGATTCCAATACCATATCATCCTCTTTATAATAACGTTTGAGTGACATAACTTATAATCCATGATAACTTCTTCATTTGGTCCAACCAATCATTTGAAATGTAGCGTGGTTGTGATAAACTGAAAATAAAATAGAGAGATTTACTTGGATGAGTGCTTGATCAATTCACACATATAGTGTATGATATACATACAAAGATTGATCTTATTTCCATTTTCCATGAGATTTATAAAAAATATATCCACATATTTAAGTATATTGAAGAATTCACTAGGAGGTGGAGGACCACTTTTATTGTCCTCAAAAATGCCCTCAAGAGGTATCCTAAGGCATGTAGCCCATAACCGTGAAGAAAAAGTGAATCTATGGCCATATATCCAACTTTTTACACCATAAACATCATTATAATGAAAAGAAAATTGTATATACAGATAAAATTGTGAAACTATCTTCTGGTAGAAAATTCTATCGTCCTTTTCAAACCAATCTAACGAACCTTTCTCAGTTAGTACTTTCAAAACCAGAGACATCCCTGACCAATTCCACATAGGGAATTTATCATTCTTTGGTACTACTATTCAGTTCACCAGATTTGGATTTAGTTTACCCTCGGGTGCTAACTTAGGAGCGATCATCATCTTCTTTGAACTGCATTTCTCAGGAGTTGATGACTAAGGGTGTTTCATCCTAGGTGTGCACTGAAGGATCGAGATAAAAGGGTTGAAAGGATGAATAAGGGAAACTAAATGAATGAATAGAGGGGTTCTTCAGTGAAGAATGAGTGAAACATATTTTATTTTATAATTTAAGAACCCCAATTGTCGCAAAATCAAAAGAGAGAGAATATAAAAAGGGTAAAATAATTATTCACCACTATACGATTTCTAATTTAATAATAAAATAAAAAAATAATTCTTACGGTGAGACAATAACTAAATCCCACATCGAGACATTAAATGTTTTTTACGGTGAGACCGTAAAAAGTGTGATTTTGTGACCATTTGTTTGTGTTGTTCGAGACAGTAAGTGTCAGACAGTAACCAAGAAATACAAATTGTGAGACCACAAATAAGAAATAGTAAGTCTTAAGACAGTATAATATGAATGTGTAAGAAAAGAAATAGTAAGACATGAAACAGTAATATATAAAATAGTCAGATATGAAATAGTAAGATATGAAAAACTAAGATATGAAATAGTAGGACATGAAATAGTAGGAAATGAAATACTGAGATTGGTAGATACTTACATAAATATTATCATACCTAATTTAGGAATGATGTAGACTATTAATTCAGAATTTAATTATTTGGGGAATATATTAGCAGGATGATATTAAGTTTCAATTAATTCTTAAGTTATATCACCTTTTTGATAATGATCTCTCAAAAATTGATTTCATGAATCAATTTTCTTTTTTTAGAGAGTTAACCAGGATTTTTGATACATTAATAACACTTCTGTTGTCACAATTTATAGGTATATGATTGAATTGACATCCAAAATCATGTAATGTGTGTGTCATTTCCAAAAATTTCTCCACAACAATTACCAAAATCTATGAACATACCCTCTGTAGTAGATAATGCAACAAATTTTTTTTTCTTATTACACCATCATACTAGTGACATGCCTAAAAAGTGACATGTTCTAGACATTATTTGTCTGTCTCACTTATATCCACCAAAGTCAGCATCAGAAAAACTACATAATTCAAATGATTTCAATCTAGGATTGAACAATACTATATTGCGTATATACTTGAGATATTTTAAAATTCTCTTTACAACATTTAAATCATATTCGTTAGGATTTTTATGACAACGAGAATACATAAACACATTTTACATGATGTATGGTCGACTAGTTGTTATGTAGTGTAAACATAAATTCATTCCTCTATAAGTGTTTGGATCAACATATTTTCCATCTTCATCAAGACCCAACATACAAGTGGTACTCATTTGAGTGTCACCATCTTTAGTGATATCCAATACAAAACGTTTTAGAAGACATATATTGTAATTACATTCATATAAAACAATACAATCATTATTTTCAAATGATTTAAAATTCAATAAATAATGATAATTCACCCATTAAACTCATATAAAATTTGTTTTATATTATTAAAAAAATAAATACATAAAGAAATTTTAAAATATCCAACGTTAATGTCATCTACATAAATTTGAACTACTAAAACATCAATAGAAATTATTTTTATAAAAAGTGTAGATTGAGATATTCCTTTTATAAAACCCCTAGAAATATGAAAAGTACTCATCCCATCATACCATGATCTTAGAGCTTGTTTAAAACCATTAAAATAATGTGATAATTTTAAAATATGATTTGGAAAATGAGGATTTGTAAAACCAGGAGGATTCTCTACAAATACATCCCCAGTTATATTCTCATTTAGAAATTCAATCTTAACATCAATTTTATATAGGTTGAGATTCAGATGTACAAAATAGGACAAAAAAATTTCGGATGGCTTCTTTTCTGGCTACTGGTGCAAAGTTCTATTCCTATTCAATTCCTTCTTCTTGACTATAGCATTGTGCAAAAAATCCAGCATGGTTTCTAACTATGTTACTATCTTATTATACCTTATTTTTAAACAACCATTTATTGCCTATGGTTAATGTGTCTTTTGGTATTTCGACTAGTTTATAAAAATTGTTCCATTAAATCTAATTATGTTCTCCTTTCATAGCTATTACCAAAAAATTTATCATTCATAGCATTATGAATATTTTTAGATTCAAGATTTGATAAGAAGACTTGATGTTTTACCTGATTTTTGAGAGAATCTTTTGTTTGAGTTCCATTGTCTAATATTCATGAAATAACTTCTACGGGACAGTTCATTTGACATTTAACATCTCTACTAATAGAACTACCAGTGACTTCATGTTCATCAACAGGTTTAAGATCGTTTTGTCTTGAATCTATGAATTTGTAAAACATGATGTTTTCAAATATTCCATCACAATATGGTTTGAGGATTTTAAATTAATGTACACATTTGATACATTATCTTCTAGGACCTCTAGAATGGTTTTAGGATCATGTGAATCTCTTTCATCAAATTTGACTTGGATAGATTCTTCTACACATTTAGTTCTTTTATTGAAAACTGTATAAGAATTAATGGAAATTGAACATCCTAAAAAATATTCCTTCATCACACTTGCATGGAAACTTTTCCAGACATTCCATAGTATTATGATTATAGACTTTTCATCCAAAATTTTTTAAGTAACTAACATTGGTTTTTCTATTATTTCATAACTCATAAGGAGTCCTTTTAATAATGTGTCCAATTAAGACTATATTTGTTATTTAGAATGATGTATTTATATCTTCATCTCAAAAACAAATAAGTTAGTCATATTCTCTAAGAATTTTTCTAGAAATACCTCGTAGGGTTCTATTTATTCTTTCTTGAAATCCATTTTGTTGAGGTGTTCTAGGGGTAGAGAAATTATGGATATAGCCATTTTTTGAGGAAAATGAGTCAAACTCTTGAGTTTCAAACTCACGGCCTTGATCACTTCTCAAAAAATTAATTTTAAATTCACTATGATTTTATATAGACTTGGAATATTTGTTAATGTAAGAGTCGTCTTCACTTTTGTGTGCCATAAAATGGTCCATGTATATCTAGGGAAGTCACATAAAATAACATTAACATAATGCTTCCCATTTAAACTAGAAACTCAAGATGGTCCAATCAAATCCTTGTGAACTAGCTCAAGGGGATGAGAAGTTGACAAATATTTCATTATTTTGATGAAATTTTGTGTTGTTTTCCCTTTGGAACGGGATTACACACTATTTCATTTGGAATCTCATGTTTCGGTAGGACATTGACTATTATTTTTCTAGTTATATTTCTAAGGGATTAAATATTACAGTATCCTAGTCTCCAATTCCAATGCTATTTCACTTTATGAAATACACATAGACAAGAAGAATTTTGAGAAACTAGAGAATCTATGTTAATGGAATAAATATTCTCATTTCTTAGTGCAAAATACACTAATTCTACTTTGGAATTAATGTCATAGAAATAATCATTTTTAAATTTAACATGAAATCCATCATCACATAGTTGTGAGATACTAAGTAGATTATATTTCAATCCATAAAAAATGTACATTTACAATTAAAACTAAATTAGAGTTACTAATTTGGACAAGGATCATGATTTATCTTTTGTAATTTTCACCAAATGTGACATTTCCTCAATAAATTTTTATAAGATTCATGATGCATGTGTAGTATCTTGTCATGTGTCTTGAACACCCATTGTCCACTTACCATAAACCATTATAGGAACTCTTACGGAAGTTTTCATACAAAATGATCATGAGATAATTGATTATGGAACCCATATTTGTTTGGGTATAGTAACATTACTGATATGTGATTTAGGAACCCAAATCTACCTCATAGGTTTCCTATAAGAATTATGTAGTATATTAGAAAAATAAACTCTATCAGGTCTAGAAAAACAAGAAACAGTATAAAGTGTATCATAACATGCACTAGTCTTTTTTTTCCAATACTGGGAGTAGATTTGTATGCACAATATTTAGAAACAATTTTTGTTATTTTAGTATTTATTTTTCCATGTTGATAACCAATTCATGTATTATATTTAGGAGCAATTTTTTTACATATCATTTGAGTAAGAGTATTTTTCCCATTGGTAAACTTCTCATAGTCATTATTCAATTCATCATTATACATTGTTAATTCATTATTCTCAATGAGCAGTTGAGCATTTTTTGTCTTTTTTAGTTGTGAGTTAATATTTAACAATCATGATAAGATCATGCTGTTTTTGAAAGATATATATTTATCTTTTTCTTCATTGCATGATTCTTCAAGAATATTACAGTATTCAATCATTTCATCATTTGAAATATTTTTAGAGTCACAGTAATCACTAGAATAGTTTGAATTCTGTATAGAAGTTTATAGTGTTACCTCAGATGTGTTTGACATAAAACACATATTGGATTTTTTATCCTGTTCTTCATTTGATGTTTTTGAGTCACATGATCTTTTCTCAAAAGAACATCGTTTTTCATTCATTTAAATTTTATATTTTCGTTATTTTTTCTCAGATTTATTTTTGTACATGAGATTTGGACAATCTTCCTTGATATGTCCTTGGTTCTTATATTCATAGGAGACAATCTAATCAGTCCTGTCACTTCTTTTGAAAACATTATTCCAATACCTTTTTTGATCCTATATTTCCTTGACATTAAGCTTTCTGAAGATGGTCTTCTTCATGAAAATTATTTTAAATATTCTAGCTAATATATCCATACCCTCGTCACATTCAAGTGATGATTGTTCACTACTGGATCTCTCTATAGAAGACTCCAATTTCCCTTTGTCATTGTGTTTATAGGTGGTTTCCATGAATTCCACATATTTTATTTTGGGTTCATCATCCTCTTCCTTTTTGACTTTCATCTCCTCTTCATACATCATTAGTTTCCCAAAGTGTTCTTTTATAGGTATATTTCTAATATCATCTGACATTCTAAAAGTGACAGAAGTTCCTCTACATCTTTTATGTAGACATATGAGATTTATCGTGATCTGTTCCTTAGCTGTGACTTCTCATCTGAGAGAAATAATTGTGTAGACAATTTCATTATACCTAAAATACATGTCAGAAATAGGCTCATCAGATTTCATTTTAATGTTACCATATTTAATAGTATAATTATTTAGTCTCATTTCTTCCAAACTAGATATTCCTTCATGTGAAACCCACTACGTATCCCAAATTTCATAGCCAGCATTAGAAGAAGAAATTCTATTAAATTCTTCAACTCCTATGGAGATATATAAAGAATTCATATAATTGAAATTATTATTTTAGGTAGTTTTTATTTGTTTATCCCATGTGGTTCTATTAGTAGCAAGAATCTTATATTCGTCTATAATTGAAGACCTAACATACAAAGCCATACTTTATAAATGCATTTTTATTTTTATTTTCCACTGAGCATAATTGGTTCCATTAAATAATGGGGGTCTCTTTATTGCAGAACCTTCAAATATATTAAACATTATAATGAAACAAATTGAAAGATTTATAAATTTAGAATTAACAAAATTTACAGATAATTAATTTAAAACTACACTAAAATTTGAATAAGGTTAAAAATAGAGTCTTAAAAACAGCCTCTGACCCCATATGATTGTTGGGGTAGAATACTCAAGGGTGGGGGTGAATTGACTAAATATTTATATTTTTTTAAAAAAAATTATTCTAAAATGGTTTAACTAATATGTTTAAATACATCCTAGTTAATAAAAGTAATATTGTTATGAATGTTTAAATGTTCAGATAAATTCTTAAAATATTGATTAATTCTCATTAATATTAATATCATTTATTAATATTAATTTTGATGATATTATACTGAGGCTATAAAATTATAACTTCTTTCCAAAATTAACTATATATGTAAATTTATTCATTTCTGAATTATACAGTAAAGTATTAAATCATAGAAGGCTAAATAAAATAGCACAGTGGATACAAAAACAAGTAGTTCAGTCTCAAGCTAAGAACTAATCCACCACACTTGGTGGTCACCTACCACCAACCAGTTTATATAAATAAAATTGATCCCCACCCTAGATTGAGGTTAACAATAGCACAAAAGACTGTCCAGGTTACATGAATTATTCTACAGTTCTTCATGGGTACAAATTACTATTCTATAGACGGACCTCTTCTACACTTATCTGTGGGTATGCAGAAGTGTGAAAAAGATTATTGAGTAAGGATATATTCTGTCCGTTAGTTTAAGGAAGGAGACATAATGTGTTGTTAAACAGATACTCAGACCACTCGAAAGATAATAAAATGATACAAAATTGTGAATAAATATTGAGATAAAATTAGAACTGTTATAAGTGTTAGTTATTTTATCTCTAGCCTTCTTGGATGAAACAGATATAGAAATAAAGTCCTCATATGAAAAGAAGAGTGCCACACGTTAGCTAGATTGGTGTGTGTACTTCGTGGTGATGATTTCAACAACTCTGGGATTCGAGTATGTTGTGTATTCTTCATTAGTTTTGAGTTTTCATGTTCTAATTCTATCATCAACCATTGTATTATTTTATCCATAATTTTCATGATCACAAACATACTTCATGTTATTCCACTTTCATATGCATGTTGTTTCTGAGCTGCACTACACTTTTATCTTGGAGTGCAAGTGTTGGATTTGAGAGGTTACATGTATTTTGTACCTTGTACCTCATACAATTAGGTGACATGTCTACAAAGAAAAATTTATTATGTTAGTGAATTTAACAACTTCAAATATGACTGTTATAGATTAAATTGATGAAAGGAAAAATAGATTAAGAAGCAATGTCACATTTTGTCTATAAACGGTGTCTCTATGAGCCAACATCTCTTTAAAATGGTGTCAAGGTTGGTCACGGTGTCTAGATAGTCATATTGTCTGCAATGTCATAGTGTCTAGATGGTCATGGCGTTTGAATGGTCACGGTGTCTGGATGGTCACAATGTCTTGTCAGGGTGTCTAGATCATCACGATGGCTAGTTCACGGTGCCTATTTACGGTGTCTATTTCATGGTGTCTTGTTCATGGTGTCTAGTTACAGTGTATGGTTTACTGTGTCTTGTTCACAATGTCTTGTTCACATTCAAGAAATACATAACTACTGTCTGACTAATTTTTCCTCAGACATAGCCAAATAATTGTATTCAGACTTTAGTAAGGATATTCATAGAATGGATTATAAATAACCATTTATCACTGAAATCATTATAATGTAAATCAATGATATAGTTTAGTAATCGAACATAATATATAGAACATAAGATATTTTGATATCTGTACATTTGATGTGAGATTGATTACACAGAATTAACAAGATATATAGACTTAATGGGATTAGTTATTATTAATACATTAATAATACATGAAGAGTCCAACAATATTTAATTTCACCTTCAATGGGGTATTCTATATGAATATGAATTTAATCTTTAGTGACAACTTTTTTAATAATACCTTTCATAAGGGGTGAATTTTTTTAGTGATCATTTATAATATTCTTGAAATAGGATAAAATGAGGACATATAAGGATTTCCTTTCTTGAATATTTTTTTCTCCTTCCTTATGAAGAGATTGTGTCCTATTACCCATTCATGTTCACTAAAGAGAATTGATGAATTTATTATTTCAATCCCCTTCATGAAGAAATATTTGTTCGAGAATATCCATTTGGATTCCATCGTTATTTCCATGAATATTTTGGTGTTTGGTAGAAAATTCATCTTTATGAGTGAGATTCCCATGGAAGTTGTTTTTGGTTGTGGACTCTTTAATATAATGAAAAATAAATTGAAAATTCTTTAGATCCGCCCATAAAATATAGTCCACCTTCTCCACCATCCATAGAAAACAAAACCCCTGGTGAAAACTCAATATCATGATCACTTATCCGGTCAAACAACATAAATGAGATTAATAATCAATGAATAATGAAAAATTATTCAGAATGATATTGACAACAATCAAGACCTAAAAAAATAAACATCTATCAAAATCCATTGTAGTCGAAGAGAATTTGGATATCCATGGAAAAGGAAGAACCAAAAGTAATTGTGAACTATTATAGTATTTGTGGAATATTACCCACTATGATCTAAAATAAACCCAATCAAAATTCATTTATTTCTTTTTCATATATATATATATATATATATTAATTTATAATTTTATTTTTTCATCATCAAATGATATGAGAAAATTTTTTAAAATTAATCTGAGTCCATGATGTGAAAATTAATGCATTTAAATGTACTATCAAATTATATATTTCCACAAGGTCTAGAAACTAGTAAAACTAAATAAATTCCAATTAGGGAAAAGAATTTCCGAATGTGGAATTTTTTAATAGCTCTTTTTTTACCAAATGTGGAAAAACATAAAGGGTAATGAGATAATGGCATGAGAGGTATTGGATTCCATATATAGGAAAACATCAATATACCATATACAGAATATTGGGATGGAATATCAAAGAAATTATTTATCCTAGAATGATTATAATTGAAGTCAATGACATCATCGATGGTTTACAGATCTCATAGATAATTCATTTAGAGATTCACATGATCATGTCAGTGCATTCAAATTGGATTTCGCTACCTATTGTTTTTGGAATGTCACTATTTTCTTTTCATTTTTATTTATTCGTCTAATAGGAGGACTTATTTGCATCTTTTAAATTATTGGAAATGGGAGAAACTGTAATAATGATAGAGATGGGATGAAACCTATATATTTTCCCACTTCCTCTAACTATATATAAAAGTCCTATTTAGTAACTGAATGTTTGTATTCATTTTTTCATTATCAACGTATTCTGATTTCAAACCATTATAAATGGAGTGATAAACTAAAATTGTAGTTCAAGGGGAAAGAATCTTAAACACATCATAGATATCTATGCTTTATGTAGATCATATTAGTCATTCTTCAAGGGGAAAATGATTCTGATTGTGGTCATTTGATTGAATGATCCCCCAAGGGATGTGTTAGTCACTATTTCCCCCATCATCATTATTCCCCTTATTTTCCCTTATCACTTGAGAGATAATTAGAAAGTGTTTTTGTGAAAGAGGATTTTACAAAGACAATTTCATTTATGAAGTGATTCATGGATTCATTTGTATGACATGGAGATTGTATCACTTTTCAGGATTACTTATATTCTAGAATATATTCATGGAATATGTATTTGTTATTTTAGACCAGATATGTGATTTATTCAAGAGATTAGGCATCCAAATAATGTTGTGGGGATAATTATATAATCCATTAGTGAAGAATAATATATAGTACAAGAGTTAATCAACATGAATAAGGTCTTATTTCATTATATATTTTACTTCTACCCCATCATTTTTTTCTCTATTTTATTTTATTTTCATTATATCCATTTTAACCAAAAATCCGATGATTTGTAAAACATCACCATGTTTTTTATCATGTACTATTTTCAATTTATTTTAAAACCCACAAAATAGTGTTTCTAGTTACAACTCAAAAGTTATCCACTATATCCATCTGATCAACCCATGTATAGCCATTCTTCTATAAATAGTTTATATTAAACTATTTTTGATTATCACAAGGATTAAAAACATTGGTTTCATTTCATTGGAATCATAATATAAATTAGAGGTTCTTCCACCTTTTATTCAAATATTTAAAAATCTATGAAAAGAAAAACCAAATTGATGAACTCTAATGATTTGGATTCAATGTCATTGTTTAATCTACTATTACTACTTGAGGAGGTTTTTGAAGTATTCCAACATTTTTTTAAGAACAAAAATATATACATCTTACATAGAATGAAATGTCTTATCATGATGAAATCTTGAAAATGATTAAACAAGTTGTTTATAAGATCAGATAAAATAAGAATGATAAGGATGCAATCCTAAAACATATTTAAAACCATTTTTTATGAAAGTAATAAGAAAATAGTATTGAATTATTAAAAGTGAAAAGAAGTTGTATTTTTCATTTTCCAGACCTAAAATTTTCTATGACCCACTAATATATGATAAAAATACATAATTTAAGAATCATTTTAATAGATATATGGAGATTGGTTTTGTAGAACCTAATGTATTTGGAATGCATTACATGGATCAGATTATTTCTAATAATAATTATAATGATATTTACCACTTTTAACAATTTACTATTTTTAAATAATATAATAGGCCAAGAAAACATAATACATTATATAATTTTCCATTGATGACACCACATAAAATGTGTTTTTTTATAGAATATTTGAAGGGAACTGACTACCACCCTCCTAACTGAAAAATTGTGACATGAAAACTATTACATAATGAGAAATAAAAAGAATATAGAATAATTAGAGATGTTCTCTTTATTTAATTTTTTATACTTTCATTATATTTTAAAAACATTGAAACAAAATACAACATTTTTTATCTCTATTTTGAGGGAGTTGATCTTTGATATTTCTTGGAGATTTTCGAGAAGTATTTTCCAATGGAAGATTTATAGAAACTCCCAATTTTAGATAAAAATTAAATTTTCAAGAATTATAATTAAAAAATAAATTTATAACCCAAAATTGTATTTTCATAGCCCATGTACACCACCCCTCAATGTGACAATGAATTGAAGATTGCCTTCATATTTGTTTCTCATCTACTATTAAAAAAATTTCATTATCCTAGAAGGGGGATTTAGTTAAGATGGCCAATGGGTTCACTATAAATTAAAAATAAATGATGTTGTAATGAATAAAATATAGTTTTTCTTATGGAATTATCGACAACCTCCATTCAAATGTAGATAAAACATATATATTGTCTTTGTGGATAGTCTCAACATAGAACCCCGTTAGAGGAATTCCCAAGATTATCCTTCTCCCATATTTTTCCTATTTGATTTAATTTTTATTAGAATTTCTAATTACATGTTTTTTCATATAAATAATATTCCGTAAGTGATTCCTTGTGGCAACCAATCACGGATAATAAAATATTCTTAGTAAATGTCAACGGATTAAACGCCCTCTGTCGAAACTAGTTTCATTTTATACTGAGTTTTAAAAATATATATATAGTATTATATAATTTAGATATATAGGGAAATGAATTGAGAATCCATAGGGTGATTTAATAATTAAATCTTAATTATTCGTTTTTTGATTAAAAAAATAACGATGAGCTATGTAATGGATATGTTCTTGTTTTAATTCTTCCTTTTTAATTATTCTAGTTTTATGATTATTGGAATTTAGTGTGGGGTAATACCTCATGATATTCAATTGAAAATATTTTTTAATTTTATTTTCATTGAATGTTGTCTTGTTTTATTGTGTCAAATGCAATGAAAAATAAATTTAACCTGAATTTGAAAAATGACTATTAGGCCCAACAAAAACTTATTCTTTATGTTTTTACACATTTTTTCGAATTGATTTTTCAAAATAAATTTTCAATGTAAAATATAAAAAAATGAATTTAGGAAGAAAAATATATTTTAAAAATGTCTTTGGATGTGTAGAAATGTGATTTTTGGTCATTCATATTAATCCCCTAAACAATATATGAGTTATTGAATGAAATTATTCTACTAAATTAGGATTCAATATTGTTGAAAATATTGTTCATTATGTGTGGGTGAGATGGGTTATTATTATTCAATACTATGTTTCAATTCTATACTAATCAACCCCCACCACCAATGTTTTCCAATATTCATCCTAGTATATAAAAAAAATTATTATTGTTTTTAAATGAATATTTTACATTTCATTAGCTGAGGATATTATGGAGTCTCTGTGTCCTTCCTGGAGGAATATTTGATAAAAATATGTAGGTGTTTCAGTAATTATTATGTTTCAATGTTTTTGTTATTTTAGAGGGGTTTTTATACATCTCTCATAGATGTACTATTTGAAAACCAGGATTGGAATGTTGGATAAGTTAGATTTTTGTGAAATTAGAAGTCTAACATGACAATGATTATGTTTCAATTTCAATATTATTACTAATCATTCAGGAAAATTAACACCATAGGAATACATATCAAATAAGAATAATATATCTAATTTAAATATTTTGTCAAAAGGGAATTTTTATAGCATGGAAAATCTCTTTGAAAAAGGCACTGCGTCCATTTTGGTTAATAAATAACAACTAAATAAGTTCATATCATAGTGTCATTTCAAAATTAACTACTAGGAAACATTCAAATAAACTTATTATTCCAAAATGAGTTCATTGTCATTTGGGTAATATTTAAAACAAATTAAAATTGGAAAATTTTATTTATAATAAATTTATTTTAGATCTATCAATAAGTTGAATGTGAAACATTCATTTATGTATCCTATCGTAGAGTAAAAACTGGTAGTGATTCTTGTAATTAATTTAATTACTCTTGAATCAATTTGTCTTATACTCTTGGAACATGAATTTGATATATTTCATAAGTATTGGAGTTTTATTAAATCATATAATTTTCAGAAAATTTTATTAAATTTAATATTTTAATTTGTTATTTTTCCATTATACATCTAATCTGGGGCATGATGACAATTTATTTTTCTCTGTATTCATCATAAATAAAGAAATTGAATTAAATTAATGAAATTAGAGATAAATTTATTAATTTTGGGTGAATTTTATGTGATATTATATAATCACACATTTTCAAAAAATGGTGATATTAATTGGTTTCTAATATAAAATTGATCATATAATGATGAACCATTTAATATTTTTTAAATTTTCATTCATTGAATATTTGAATTGAAAATTATATTTTTTGTAATTAAATTTTTAATGTTCATTATGTATATTTTTATATCATATGTAAATTGATTTATTATTTTAATGAAATAAAATAATGAAATTGAATGTAGATTAATTCTGAATTATAAATGTTTTTTAAGAACAATGGAGAAAATTTGGAAAAGTGTTAGATTGAATATTACTACGATGGATAGACATTATTTCCATTTCAAAATTTTTATGAATAAATATCAAATAAAACACATCATTCCCTATGATCTACCACAGAATAATGGTATGAGACCACAAATACATTCCATTCGACCAAGAAATTTGAGACTGATTGACGATGGCACTATGCAATGACTACACCACTCTATTAGAAATTCATTACCACCACAACCAACCAAAATTCTAGTATATAATATAAAATTATTTACCATAAGAGACCCAAAACCTTTGACGATCACCCACACATTAAAAAGAATTTTGAAAATATTTTTATACAAATTCTACTCCACGATCAATGGTGAAGCTATGTCTTGATCGACTATAAATACATTTAATTAACCATTAGGGAATGTTGTTGAAAATAAACCATGAATTGGAGATTGTCACATCCTCCCCAAATCCAATAAATATTCTCCACCGATTTGAGAGGCACAAATTATTATTGAATAAGTTCCTCTAATGCCACAAAAATCTATTGAAACCACACTCACTAGAGACCAACATTGAGTGCATGCGAAGATATAGATTTCTGAAAACTAGATCCCTATCATGTTTTAACATATATTTAGTGTCACCCAAAAACATTAACCACAATTTCCACCCACTGCCAAGGACCATTCCCCCATTATCACCAAGAATCATGCATGAATCTTAGGGTGAACCACCTAATAGAAATGAATACAATGAGAATAAATGCAATATATATTGGAAGAGATTCATACTAATATGAATGTGCATTTAAAATTAATCAATTATATTCCATTGGAGTGGATCCAAGGTCATGATGTCACAAGTGAGGAAGAATCCTAAGTATATACCTTCTCCCACATTGTATGTGGATGTCAATCCAATCAGATCTGTAAGAAACCCGTGAAAGATCCCATTAGACATTTTTCCAAATTTTATTTATCAATATATATAATAATGAAAATATATAATATTAATACATTTTCAGTGTCTTGTGATATCTAAAATTAATGAAAAATTAATCCTTGCATGTGAGGCAAAAAACTATAGCACATAAAGGGCTAAAAAATTTAGATTTTCAAAAGAGGAACCAATATCACTCGAAAAACATAAGCACTAAAAAATTTGAAAATGATTTTCAATATATGAACTAATTGACACCTATTTTTTTATAATTTTATTTAGGAAAAGAAAAAGTGAATGATTTCATCACTGGAGTGATATTGGATTCCAACTATTGTGACCCATCAACATTCCAAAAGGAGAGAAATGAAATTTGGGACCTTGGAAACTGTTGGGAATGTAAAATGGAGAATGGATTTTTATGTCATCACTAAATGCTATCTAATACCATGGAGTATACACTTGGTTCTATTTATGATCACATCAATGTGTGCCATGTGAATTTCACATCATTTTTAATGTCATTATTTTATTATTAATTGTATCATATAAGAGAAGGTTTAATCTTCTATTTTTGATAGTCCCAGACATGGGAGAAACCCTAATCTCCCAGATATGGTTGGAAACCATTTTCCACTAATTCATCCTTTTGAAACGCGTATTATTATATTGTAAATACATATTATTTTTTGTTTTCCCATTCATCGAGTGTTTTAATCTCCATCCATCATAGATGGACCATAGGCTTATGTGAACAATTTCAGAGAGTAAAGCATTGATACTTCTCAAATAATCACTATTTATCATGATTCTATTATTATTTATCGTATTAAAAATGACTATGGAAGAAGTTCATTGGGTGAATTATTAACTAATAGTAGTGTTATTTATACTTTATAACATCATCTTTATTCCCCACCTTTCCTTGATCTCTAAATATAGTATTTAGGTGTTCTAGTGCGACCAACGATCTTGTGGAGTCCACTTATTCCAAGAATAGATTCTATGCATGTGTGGATGGACTTGGATATCCTTTAAAATTGGGAGATCACATGTTTTATATAATAGATTCATATCCTGGGTATTAATCAATTTTTGTGAGAGATGTGAGTTACTCAAGAGAATGAGAATCCACTGATTGGTTTTGATAAAATGATATAATATATTAGAGATATATTAAAAGTAGTTTAAGAGTGGATAGACCTAGATCACAGTCTTGTTTCTTAGAATCAATATTTCCCCCCCCCTCATCATACATTCTATATATTTCTCTTTGATTATAGTGTTTCCATTTCACCCACTTCACCAATGTTTATTTCCAATTATTTATTCTTTTTTGATTAACTACATTCAATTTATTTTTAAAAATAACACAAAAATATTTTTGGTAATAAAACTACGAAATTTTTCACTACATTACTGGGAGCATCCTGGATGATAGACATTATATTATATCTTCATATTATATATGTATATTTGTCCATCCTCGTGAAGGGGAAGTAGCTAATGACTCAAATAAAGAATCAAATTCACTATAGAAATTTCCTCCCTTCACTGATGAACATGAACATTAAAAAGATGTCAAGTAATATACTAATTTACTAGATGTATAATGTGTCAAATTATATTAGGATAGTCAGCATCATGATGGTATTTCCACTAAAGGACTTTGAAAACCCATATGGAGACCATTTCAGTATGTTGATATGATATTTATGATATTTTTGTAACAGAAGACGATGTTCCAAGATTCATTTGAGATGATTGGGATTACTATGTAATGAACCTGTGGATGTATCCTATGGATGAATAATTCATTTCACTATAGCAAAGTCAACCATGTTATGTTAGTCCTCATGTAATGGGAAAATAAATATGTAGTGTGAAAATGGGAGTTTTGTAAAAGGAAGATGACAATGGAAATGGTGGAACAAGATAAATGGTGTAATTATTATTATTTTCTACACAAAGAAGGAAGGGATATCTTGAAACAAGTTACTATCTCATGTTTTTAAGCACACATATTTCCAAATTTGGTTTTCATTGGTTACAACGATTGATCTATAATTAGTTTTGCATGATGAAATGAAATTATTTCACCATGGTTCAATTGATGAATAGATATATATGACATAAACCTATGGGATTCATGTTATACTATATGATAATTTGGTTTTCCTCTAAAATCATTATATTTTCTATATTATTCTCTAAGAGAGTGGGAAGAAATGTTTGACAATATTTTTTCAATCAAAAAATTGTTAATTTATATTTGATCATTTTTTTAATTTAAAAAGATAATGATGGTATATTTATCTATATACTTTTATATGATGTTGATATATTGATGGAATAAAAAATAGAGGTGTAGATTTATAGGTTTATAGATCGACTTATATTAGAGTTTGAGACGTGGAGAGGCCAATATAGTTATTTTGATGGAGATCAAATGATGGGCGACTAAGGGTGTTTTTTCCCAATTTGATATGTAATATTTCATGAAATTTCATCAGAATTTTATTATTGATGTTGAATAAAAACCAGTCAATGAATCATTAGGTGTATTAACAAAAATATTAAAACATAAAATTTATAGGAAAAAACAATTCATATAAATTCATATAAGAAATATTAAATATTCAAGGTCACCCATGTTTGAAAATCATTACATATATATTTATCCTGAAGTAAAAAACAAATCTAAAAAATCACTCTCTATGATACAATATCCTCAAAGGATCATTTCTGTCTATCCTAACGAAATTTGTGCAACTCGAATGACAATGTTCCAACACATGGGAATTGTCTCAATATAATCGAAAAAGCATAATGTATGCACTCGTACTGAGGGGACCATTTAGCGATTGACAATGAGGCGTAGTATTCCACCACCATTTTGTTCCTAATAGACATCCCTAATAATATAGGTGTTTGAAAAATATGAAAATGTAGTTTTCACTTGCATGTTTAATAACTAACCCACATCTCATGTGCTCAAAAACTACTATGAAGAAATCTCATAATTCATCTATCACCAGTAATCACTGAATACATTCCACCTCTTATATATATAGTATATGAGATCTTTTTGTACGCACACACACATATATATAGTTTAGAGGTTCCATAGCATAAATACCATGGAATCCCTTAACGGGACACATTCCTAGTGAACCCATAGGTTTTACCTCTAAAACATTTTACTGAAAACATGTGTTTTCACTCAAGTATCCAAACATCCTAGTAGAATTACCTTGAAAAATTATATAGTCCCTATGACCCCTACACAAATGGATTCATCCAATAAATGATAAATATCCAATGACATAACACTATATGTCCTAAAATAATTATTTTCAATGTTGGCTCAAATCCTAACATCCTAATGTATAATGATGTTTATCCACACAATATACCAACCTAATGAAATCAATAATTGTAGTGATCTTGAAAACCAAAAAATAGTTCCAACACTGTCAAATGATGGTAAATTACAATCCAAGTGACTTTATATAGTGATATTCCCCATGTACGGTAAATGGTTACCACTATCACCTATGTTGGGTGCTAAATGGGGGCATCCAACCAAACTAGTGGTCCACACCTCCTTGATCTAATTCATATCTATGTGAACACAACTCTAACAAAAAATTATCCAATCATAGTGAGTGAAAATAAACAATACAATACCTAAGACACTTCATACGAAACCTCTTTTCTATATGACCATGTCATTAAATCATAGTGTTCATCACCATATCAACTCTTCTAGTCCATCGCCCAATCCTGCAGACATCATCATCTCAATTTGATATAAAATTTTCCTCAATTAATGATCAAAATCACCAATGTAATCAGGTATAAGACCATCCTGATGAATTACATCACTTCATTCCCTCTGGCTATCACCAACTCAATACATGGTCCAATCCCAACAAGTTCCCATGAAACCAAAAAATTCCAAATATAAAACAATTATACATAACATGGTAGTTTTATTTATTTTAAAAACACTATCTAAAATTCCCAAGTGGTCCAAAATCCATTAATATAATTACCATCAGTAGTGTTGTGTGATCATTCCCATAGGTACCTCATGTGACAAATTTGTGAATTTAATGAAAATTAGATAATTCTCTCATGTCTCACATGGTCATCCCACATAGTGTGCATAGAGAACACCACTGAAACAACACCAATAACATGTTGAAATATATGAACCCAATACCTAATATTCGAAGATATATTTTATCTGATACTGGTCTCTATCTCAATAAATATTGGAAGAAATTGTAATGTTAGATGACTGTACTAACAAAGAGTGTAAATTCGAAAACACAGATTCAAAACAATATATTGCAAGAGAAAGTGGAAAAAATTTGCGAGCAGATTGAAGGTCGTACACTGGAAAATTTGAATCCACCAATAGATTGATGATCGATAGAATTATTATTAGGTTGATTCAATGACTATGTCAGGGAGAAGAGGATGTCCATTACTTTCTAGGAGGAGAACTACCCGGGGTAGAAGAAAAGTGGTAAACCCATCTCATGTAGAATATGCGAAAAAGATCACATTTTATTTTAAATGGTGTTTTATGATCACCACATAGATAGGAATAGTGTTCACCAACCATGTGGTGCACACTACCCATGATTTAGACTCAAACATACTATGTGCATGATTTATGAAACTGTGCACAGTCCTTGTGAATCCCCTCTACTAAAAATTATAAAGGCCCCACACTACAATTAACCTATATTAAAATGTTTTTAAAATAGTGATCAGTACATCTAGGGTTTGCATGAATATTAATTGAATGCCACACAGTTTTTCTATACCTTACACCTCTTTCTGTACATTTTGAGATGTTGGGTTTTCCACCTATGATGCATTAAAAACTTACTGGAACCCCAATTCACTTTTGGATCCTTAAATCCAATATCAATATGAGGACATGGTAAAGGAATTCAATAAGAATTAGTTTCCTTAATGAATAATTCAAATTGAACCAACCACCAAATGTGGAAACTAAAATATTCCATAAACATAGCCCATTCCAAAAACATTGGATATTACAATCTCCCCACTTTATCGTAGGTAATCCCATAAAATTAATGAATTACTTGGATATGGTACAAAACACTTTAATAATAATTCATCAACTAGGTATCCCCCGGTCATGATGTTATAATCAAATCCCACATGGTGCTCTATAAAATAGGAGCACCTACCTCATCTCTATACAACCCAAAATAAAAAAACATTGATTTTATATCGACCATCCCCAGATAAAAAGTCCTCATTTGATGCATTTTCACTCCAAGAACTCATCAGGTTATCAATTAATACCGATATAATATTTCACACCAATCATATTCTACATCACATAAGATTCTCATAATAATTCTTGGGACACGCAACTCATACGTAAACCACATCGGATAAATTCACTGATACCTACAAACAACATATAGATCCTACAACACATTAATTCCAAGAAACAATACAGGTGACACAAAACTTATATATATATATATATATGATGCATCTGATTCCATTCCATCATAAAAAATGGGACCTTTTAAGACCAACATCAATACTTATGTACCATGTTTGAAAAAATGGCAAAATAATAAAACATAAAAGGAACATGGTCATGCCCATACTCATGAAAAAAATCTGACTATAGGTGGATTCCTATACATCTATTAAACTTATATATCCCCTATGATCACCTGGACTATAGCATTATTACCTAAGGCCTGGCCTACCAATAGAACTACAGCAATTATTGCCCACTTTCCTCACAACATGGTCCCAAAATCATTTACATGTATTCTACAGGGATATGACTCCCAACTACTGACTCTTGGTGCCACTCAAAGTCCTACCTCAAACACCTAGGTATTCCCTAGTCATTCACACTAATATGTTCAAGATGGTTTCCAATAGAACATTTATAGATGCCCAATTTGGATAGATTTATGGAAATCTTATGGAGGATAATATCACTAATTTTATAAAAATCCTTTATACCCACACTACAATAACATCACTGAAGAACCACACTTTGGTAGTAGGAATTAATATCTATCCAAAATGGTCTATTAGGATTCTCCATTTTCTATATTCTAGTTAACCAAAACATCAACACCAATCTCACATGATTTCATCACCCAACATGAATATGAACAGTCATTCAAATTCTACAATGCTATCAGTTCATGCTCAATCACCTCTGAAAAGGAAATCATCATGAAGATTTCCTCATACACATTGATTTCATCAGACATGACATTCTAGAATCATTGAACCCTAGTGAGGTTTTCACTGACTATGGATGGTGAAAATCTTGAAAAATCATTGAATTTAATAGTATAATTCCTGCTCAAATTAACCCCCTATAATAGATTTATGGACTCATTGATCTATCCAACCTCAACATCTCCAAAATCAACTGTTCTGAGAACCTAGTCTTCATGTACATGAAACCAGGGACCTCTTATCTACCTATATGTGCATATACATTCCACCAGTACTTCACCAGACCAATGAGAATATACATCGTCAATATCACTCTCTAGATAGGGGGAGTCTTGAGATGGTTTAAGTTCTTCTGAAACACCTCAATCTAGTTATCATCCACTTGTTTTCCACACTCACATTGAAATAGTGGTGGGTTCTACGAATGGATATGGCATGTCATGTATTCCATCGATTCTTTAACTTCCTAATATCCCTTTCCGATGCACTTTATAACTCAAACTACATTTTTCCTAATCTTATCAGGTATATAAGTTCCAAAATAAACCATATAATGAAATTTTCACTCCATAAATAGAGCCTATACATGTGACATTAACTATGGCTCATGATCAGTCAAAACATCCAAGACTCATCTAGTGCCTTAGGGGCCACATTTAATGCCTGATCTTGCAGCACCACGTCATTATTGTCATGATACTCCACCAGAGCCCATCTAAGTGGGATCCCAATGAATTCCAATACCATGTTATGTCTAATATTGTAGTATATAAATATAACAGTTATAGAAATATGTAGGAGACAATGAATCTCACCACCCATACACTCTACTACCACACTTTGTCTAAATAAATATGGTTTCAAGGTCCTATCCAAAACCATAACGTGGTATGTTATGAAATGTAACCTAGATAATTTATCCATAACAACCCACATTAGTGTTAGTAATCAAACATTGTCAAACCCCAAGGCCCCCATCATCCCATAACCAGGTCAGGCGTCATATCATTACTTAGGCAGCTGAGTAAAAATTCACCATATGTTATACATAGGAACAAAATATTTCTTATTTTTTGACACTTTTAATAGGTCACACCTTATCATCATCCCTACCCACCCCTATTGGGTTCAACACCATATAACACATTCATATCTAATCACATAGAAATTTCAATCAAACCACATGTATGGGATAGGTGATTAGAATGAAAGGAAATATATCCCAAATAGGATGACACTATTTAACTTTATTTCATCAAAATTCAAACAACACAAATCCAATTATTATAATCGATGATCCCAATGATTACCCATAAAAGGAACATGCACATATGTAATCACATTATATTCCCACTTAAATTAAAACCAAACATCTATATCCTACCAAGATAAGGTCAAACTCTATATAACAATAAAAAATCAAACCCAAGTGAGCCACTCAATATAAGGCCACAGCCTTAAACCTTACTTAATATTGAATTAAATGAATAATTCACATTGAGGATCTTTTCAGGTTTAGAGTTTTAGAGAATTAGAAAATAACTATTACATCTCAAAAGATTACAGAGTATACACTTCTACTAAGTTTCCAAAGAAAAAAAACTATTAAAAAGAAACATGTCTAGTTCCATGCTTTATATAGCATGACATTCCTTTGATCTCATCCTAGACCCTATTCCACATTATGTCCTGTGAAGAACATTTCATAAAAACTTGGGGTGAGAATAAAAAAGCTCATTAAGGGATACACAAATAATAAAAACTGTTAGTTTATCAAAACAAAAAGTAAACCATGTATACATTATCAAAGTAATACTTTTCACCTTTATGAATTAGTAAAAACTCTTCACTGAATAAAATATCATTACTTACCTTTTTTAACCAAAATATTACCATAAAACCCATATAAAGAACACATAACATATAAAGGTAACTTGGGACATAAACATACTTAAGTGGAATAACCATACGGTCGACTTCCACATATATCTCTTAATGGAATATCCATACAGCCAACCTCCATACATACTTGATGGAATAGCCATACGACTGACTTCCATACCCAATTCATTGGAGGTTATAACGTAACCACCCATCCTGGTATTCACGGCACCTCCGTCATATGGTTTATCACATAACCACCCGTCAAATGTCAAAGTACCATTATAAATTCATAAGACATAAAACAAATATAATTGAAAGAAAAATTTTCCACAAATTGATCACAATATATCACATAAACATATTGACATAAAAAATCTATTATAAAAACCATTTTCAATACCAAAATACATAAAAGAGTATATGGTATTTATTTCATTTAAAAAACATTATGGCTTGTTCAGGAAGCCGAAGACCAAATAATACTCACGGCGGCAGAAAAGGTCGTTGTCACCGCGTACGTTAAAAGAAACATTTCTTTTTGTCGATTAGTAAAATGCTTAGTAGAAAAATATTCCTTTTGTATAAAAGAAAAACTAAAAGTGGTTTATATGCCGTATAAAATAATGTTGTGTATAAAACAAAATATTCCTCAATGAAAGGAGATTGAGATGAAGTCCCTTACCTCAGGTCCGACTTGACTCGATCGTTCTATAACGTTCTGAATAATAAACTTGAGTTAATTTATATTTTATTAATAACCTTTTCAAGATCATTATAGATTTTATATCACTTATTTCCATGTTATAAACATTATGTAATCATTTATGTTAATAATGTTTGTTTTGTCGATATTTGGGTCTTATGTCGAAAGTGGACTTCTTAAAATTACATGTTGTTCGTGTGGTTAAAGGTTCTTTATATCCAGAATGAAATTTCTAATTTGTATATCACATATATCATATATATCTAGAATATACATGTATTTATAATATTACATAATCATTTAGAGGTAAGAAATGAAATGCACCGTTCATGGAGATGGTAAGTCGTACGTACGCATGAACGCTACTTTCATTTCATTGTCATATTAATGGAATTAAAACTAAATGAGAGGTTTGTATATTTTAATTCAAGAATTATATTCATCATTTAGATGTATCATTCATCATATATATCCATTTTATACATCTACTTATAATAGTACATTACATTTGGGGATAAGAAATGAAATGCACCGTTTATAGAGACGGTAAGCCGTACGTACGCATGAACGCTACTTTCATTTCTATCTCATACGTTAATGAAAAGAAATAATAATGATATAGAGGTATATTATAATTCCAGTATAGCATCATATATAATAAATTTAAATCCATTCTTTTTATGTCCCACATACGGCATTAACGAATCACATCACTTTGAGGGGGCGGTAGTCTGCACTTCCTTAAATAAAGATATCGCATTTACCCATAATGGAAACATAAATGTATGATAAAAATGAGAAATATAGAAGCTTAAGGAAAACATAAACATATTATATATCATATATAAATATAGTGTCATCTTAATGGCCACCTTTGATGGTGTTAAAAGAATGTTGAACAATCATCATTTCAGGAGGCAGAAATTCGCCATCCTCGGAAATAGTATGTTCTTTAACCATTAGATGTAGATTTGTGTAACTATAGCTAGAAATATTCTTATAACAACATCCTAGTATATTCATGATACTGTAGTTGTTACAAAAAAACGAATAAAAAGAGTTAAGGGGGTTGGAGAAGCAAAAAAAACACATGTGAATACATCACCGTAAAATCGGGTAACTCTCTTAGATTTGAACTCATAGGCTTTCGTGGGAAGATTTCTGCCCAAATTGAGGCTTCAATGAGTAATAGAGGGATTTGGAGAGACAAAAGTATCATATCCTGGCCAAACCAAAGGCTCGAGAGGTGTGTGTATGGTGGTAGAGGAGGGGGCCTTTTATAAGAGGAGAGGAGGGCCACTCTTGGAAAGTAAAGAAATGTTCCATTATTTTAAAATGAGTTTCGGATTTAAAAGGTCCCACATTGATATAATTCGAGTATAAGGTGATAAGGGTTATAAATATTCCCATACAATAGGTTTTGGACATGTGTAGGTCTTAGATTTTACATTATCTTTCCATTTTATTTAAATCATTAAATAATGAGGGCATCGCTGCATCATCATGAAGTCCTAAATAATTTAATTTTTTTAACATCTAAAAATTATATAAAAAAATACTATGATGTAGGAAATCTTTTTATCTTTAAAATTACTATTTATAGTAAAAAATATGACTTGTATAACCCCATATAAAAATTGTTTTAATAAAACATTTCATGTTAGTGTCATTTTTTACTTTAACATTCAATAAAAGGTATTTATGTCATTTTCCATTCAATGTGGCTCCATGGGGTCCCCAAGTTGACCCATGGATTTTCATGGTAGTCCATGACACATCCAATGAGGGTATGACATGTTTCTAGGTCATTTCATTTTATTAAAACATTATTCTTACCTTAAACTACACTAATTACCTCTAATCGTGATTAAGAACTTAAAATTTACTATTCACCAAAAAATTATTTTAATCTCATTGAACCAAATTTTACATCATAATGACAACCATGTATGTCGTATTTTTGAAATTCAAAACACAGAAGTGGTAAAATTTCATTTAAACGAAAAATCAGTTTTTATAAGTACCACTTAGTGGTTTCACTATTCAACAAAAAAATGATATTTTTCAGAAAAATACCAAAACATCACCCTAAGCTATATTTGATATTCCGAATTCCAAAATGAATTCCATTTTACAAAATTCAAAACATATAAGTTTCATTAATTAATTTAATAATTAATCCCCTCTGTCAGAGCAAATAGCATGTTTTTATGAAACAATAAGTATCAAAAGATTGGCACTAGTTTAAATCCGATTTCAAAGTGAAATTACTTCCGACGACCACTATTGGATTTAATGGTAATAATATATTCAAATTTATCTTTAAAACCAATTCAAAAGATAATCTAATCATATAAATAAATTAGATTAAAAAGAGGTTTTGAATTAAAATACAACATTTTACACTATTTATTAAAAAATGAACTTTATCAGAAAAATACCAAAAATTTACACAAAGTAAATTTTGATGTCCCAATTCTAAAGAAGAGTTTTATTTGGGCCAATAGAATTTATAAGAGTGAACAAAAATATATTTAATGACGGTTCTCCGTCAAAAGGTGATTAGTGAACCCTTAGTGAAAATTATGGTATAAATGCCTAAAATTGAATTCTTTCCGTATTTTAAGCATTTCTCTTTTATTAGATAAATGTAAAAACATTTAAAAAACATATATAATCATATTTTAGTTATTTCTATCCATTTATGCAAATACAACGGCTACATGATAACTACCATTTAAAATAATATTATTATATTACTAGTGTGCAACGTAAGTCTTCAAAGGAACTCATCATTGCATATCGGGTACGCTATCGAACATAGAAACCCCTTTAAAATAAAATTAATATTTAATTCGTAAATATTAATATGTATACAAATTATTTATTCTTTATTTACCTGGGATGTTACATCCTTCCCCCCTTTTGGGAATTGTGTCCTCGCAATTTTATTCACTTATCAAAATAAGTGGGGGTATTTATCCCTCGTAGCATTGTCAGATTCCCACGTTGCCTCTTCAACCATATGGTTTTTCCACAAAACCTTTACCTGGTGAATTACCTTATTTCACAACACTTTCACTCTTCGATCAAGAATCTCCACTGGTTGTTCTTCATAAGAGAGATTCTCTTCCAACTGAACTACCTCTGGGCTCAAAAAATGAGATGAATCTGGCATATACTTCCTCAACATCGAAACATGAAAAAAATTGTGTACCTGAGATAAACTCGGAGGTAATGCCACTCTCTATGCAACTGATCCTACTATCTCTAGAATTTCAAATGGTCCAATGAACCTTGGACTCAGCTTTCCTTTCTTACCAAATCTCATCACACTTTTTCATGGAGAAACCTTGAGAAAAACATGATCACCTACCTCGAAAGATAGATCCTTCCTCCAGTTATCCGCATAACTCTTCTGCCTGCTCTGAGCTGTTCTTATGTGTTTCTGAATCAACTGATCTTTTTATTCCATATCTTCTACAAGTTCTGGTCCCATCAGCTTCCTTTCACCCACTTCATCACAAAATGCTGGAGTTCGACACCGCTTCCCCTATAACGCCTCAAATGGGGCCATCTGTATACTGGAATGAAAACTATTATTATATGAAAATTCAACCAAAGAAAGATGTTTGTCCCAACTTCCCAGATAATCCATCGAACAAGCTCATATCATATCCTCCAAGGTTGTAATTGTTCGTTTTGACTGCCCATCTTATTGAGGATTAAAAGCTATACTAAAATTTAATTCAGTACCTAATGACTTCTGAAAGCCTTTCCAAAAGTACGAAGTAAACCTGAGATCACGGTCAGATACAATGGAGAGAGGAACTCCATGTAACCTGGCTATCTCTTTAAGATACAAACGGGAATGTTTATCTTGGGAAAAAGTATCTCGTATAGCAAGGAATTGAGTAGATTTAGTCAAGCAATCAATAATAACCCAGATTGCATTGTTACATCGAGATGTCTTCAGTAATCCGACAACAAAGCCCATGGATATATTCTCCCATTTCCACTCTGGCACTGGTAGAGACTGAAGCATCCCTTTCGGTAACTGCCACTCTTCTTTAACCTACTGACATGTCAAACACTTCATAGTAAAATTAGCAATATTTCTTTTCATTCCATCCCACCAATAATACTCCCGCAGATCTCTGTACATCTTAGTACTACCAGGATGAACTGAAAACGGAGAAATATGAGCTTCACATAACAACTCTCTCTTCAACTGTGAATCAAAAGGCACACACAATCTCTTCCCAAATCTCAAAACACAATAACTGTCAATGTTGAATTCAGGAAACTTACCCTTCTGAACCAGCTCTACCTTTTTCTGCAACTCATTGTCTTCCCTCTGTGCTTGATTAATTCTGTATGATAGGGTTGATCTCACTAATACCTAAAACAAAACAGAAGAACTTCCTTCACCAATAACTTCTATGACAAAGTTCATCAAATCAAAAACAAAAGGATCTCGTTCCAAATGCACCATCATTAATGAAGCATTACTTTTTCGACTCAAAGTATCAGCAACTTTATTGGATTTTACCAGATGGTAGTGAATTGTAGAATCATAATACTTGATTAATTCCAGCCATCTCCTATGTCTCATGGTCAATTATTTCTGAGTGAAAATATACATTAAACTTTTGTGATCAGTATATATTTCACACTTTACTCCATACAAATGATGCCTGCAAATTTTTAAAGCAAAAACAACAGCAGATAATTCCAAATCATGTGTAGGGTAATTTACCTCATGAGTTTTCAATTGACGTGAAGAATATGAAATTACCTGATCATTCTGCATAAGTACACAGCCAAGTCCCTTCAATGAATCATCACTGTATATAACAAACTAACCATTCCTGGAAGTAAGTTCCAAAACTGGAGCATTCACCAATATTCTTTTCAACTCCTGAAAACTATCATCACATTCTTTTTTCCAGATGAACTTAACACCCTTACGAGTTAGCTTAGTCATTGAACATTATAACCGGGAAAAATTATCAACAATACTTCGGTAGTAACCTTCCAAACCAAGAAAACGAGAGATCTCAGTTACATTTGGGGGTCTTGGCCATTCTTCAACAACTTGTGTTTTAGCAGGATCAACAGTTATGCCATCTTTTGAAACAATGTGGCCCAGGAAAGAAATTTTATGTAACCAAAACTCACACTTGCTGAATTTTCGATATAGTTTCTTTTCTTTTATGGTTTGCAAGATAACCCTTAAATGACTTTCATGCTCGTCTTTACATTTAGAAAACACCAAAATATCATTAATGAAAGCAACCACAAACTTATCCAAGAACTCATGGAAAATTCTATTCATAATGTCCAGGAATACAGCAGGTGCATTGGTTAAACCAAAAGGCATAACTAAAAATTCATAATGGCAATATCTAGTACGGAACGCAGTCATCAGAACGTCTGCTTCATTTACTTTCAACTGATGGTACCCCGACCTCAAGTCAATCATTGATAAATACTGAGCTCCTTGGAGCTGATCAAACAAATCATCGATATGAAGGAAAGGATAATTGTTATTAACAACAATATTATTCAAGGCTCTATAATAAATGAAAAGTCTCATTGAGCCATCTTTCTTTTTAACAAAAAATAAAGGAGCACCCCATGGTGATGTGCTAGGTCGAATAAAACCTTTATCTAATAACTCCTGGAATTTCTTCTTTAACACTAAATGTTCAACTTGATCCATTCGATAAGGGGGTTTTGAAATTGGCTTAGAATAATGAACTAAGTCAAAAATAAATTCAACTTCTCGATCATGAATAATACTAGGAAACTCATCAGGAAAAACATCAAGATACTCATTTACCACTCGGACATCATAAATCTGAACAGTTCCTTTATTTTAAACAATATGTGCAAGGTAACATTCATTTCCATCTTTTACTAGTTTCTCAACTTCCTGATATGTTATCAAAATCAAGCGTTCATTCTTGTACACAAACTGAAAATCTTTCTGAAAAGAAACCATTTTAGCTCTACAGTAAATCTTAGAATGATAAACATAAAGCCAATCCAAGCCCAAAATAACATCAACCACTACTAGAGGCAAAACAATAAGGTTTTATGGTAGATTCATTCCACACACAAGGATAGGAAGGTTCTTGTAATTCCTTTTTGTCTCAACGTTCCCTCTGGGTGTTTTTACCGTAAGTTCAGGATTCATATCTTGAGATGGAATTTACAATTTACTGGAAAACTTCTCAGAAATGAAAGAGTGTGTCGACCCTGAATCAAACAACACATTGTCATAATATGAACAAACAAACAGTGTACTTGATACCACTTCATTTGATGGCCCAACATCTGTTGAGGTTATTGCAAAGGATTTCACCACCCCTTTCTGCTTTTAGTCTGTCTACTTTACCCCAATTGAGTTATTTTTTAGAAACTCATTTGCATAATGACCCATTTCATTACACTTAAAACATATTATCGTTGTCTTTTCATTGCATGCTTGATCATCTTCCTTATAGTTACGAGCAATATGACCAGACTTACCACACTGAAAGAACTTACCAGACTTGGATAAACATTCTCCAGGATTCATTTTACCACACTTTTCACAGGATGGATATTTTTTTTTCTTACCTCCTTGCTTCTTTGGTGAATTCTTCCCCTTTTCCTACCAACTGGACTTCTTATTCTGTTGTTTTTCATAGAACACCTGATCATCGACAAACTCCATTTCCACCTTCTCTCCACATCGAACAAATTTTTCATAACTTTTGAACTTACGAGAAGCTAAAGCCCTTCGATACTTTGGATTTAACCCTGAGTAAAAATAGTTTATTTTAATATCAAGATCTCGTATGATGTTTGGAGCACACCTTGCCAATCAAGTGAACTTTCCTTCATAAGTATCCACTGAGTCATCCTCCTGCCTCAATTCTATGAACTATTTTTCTATCCTAAGACGAACCACCAAAGGAAAATATTTCTCAAGAAACATACCTTTGAATTCATCCCAGTGAAGATCATCAATCTCATCACTATCCCTGATATGTTTCACCATCGACCACCACTGATCAGCTTCACCTTCAAAACGGTAAACAACAAGATTAACCTTTTGATGTTCTGAACACCCCATGACATCAAGAATCTTCTCCCATTCTTTATTCTGCCCTTCAGCTTGCACAAGGTCAGATGATCCTCTAAATGATGGGGGATGTTGCCTCATGAAATGTTACATCACAGACATGTTCCTCTGCGGTTGATCTGGCTCATCTCGTGCATGGATATCACCACCATTTATAGCCTGATTCAACTATGCCATCACTGCAACAAACTGTTCAGTTCCAATTCCGACCATCTCAGGTTGCTGATTTGAAAGGTTGTCTTCCTCCTGATGTCATCCCAACATAGCTACTTTGTTTCCTCTGCGGAAAACCATTCTGAACACAGAAATATCTTAGGCGAAGCAACATGGTAATCTTTAAATGCTATATTATATCAATCATACCATAAATCAACATATAATTTAGCAATTCTCTAACTCATAAATTTGTCTAAACGAGCCTTTGATACCAACTATAAGGCCCCAGCCTTAAACCTTACTTATTATTG
Source organism: Viscum album (assembly GCA_963277665.1). NCBI lineage: Eukaryota > Viridiplantae > Streptophyta > Magnoliopsida > Santalales > Viscaceae > Viscum > Viscum album. The sequence continues at coordinate 980,923,236 of OY728161.1, forward strand.
AATTAAATGAATAATTCAGATTAAGGATGTTTTCAGGTTTAGAGTTTTAGAGAATTAGAACATAACTATTAAATCTCAAAAGATAACAAAGTAGACACTTCTACAATGTTTCCATAGAAAAAAAAACTATTAAAAAGAAACATGTCTACTTCCAAGTTTTATATAGCATGAAATTCCTTTGATCCCATCCTTGACCCTATTCCACATTATTTCCTATGAAAAACATTTCAAAAAAACATGGGGTGAGTATAAAAAAGCTCAGTAAGGGATACACAAAGAATAAAAACTGTTCGTTTATCAAAACAAAAATTAAACCATGTAAACTTTATCAAAGTAATACTTTCCCCCTTTATGAACTAATAAAAACTCTTCAATGAATAAAAGATTATTACTTACCCTTCTATAACCAAAATATTACCATAAAACCCATATAAAGAACACATAACATATAAAGGTAACTTGGGACATAAACATACTTATGTGGAATAACCATATGGTTGACTTCCACACATATCTCTTAATGGAATAGCCATATGGCCAACTTCCATACATACTTAATGGAATAGCCATACGACCGACTTCTATACCCATGCATTGGAGGTTATAACGTAACCTCAAATCTTGGTATTCACGGCACCACCTGTCATATGGTTCATCACGTAACCACCCGTCAAATGTCCAAGTACCATTATAAAATCATAAGACATAAAACAAATATGATGGAAAGAAAACATTTCCACACTTTGATCACAATATATCACATAAATATATTGACATAAAAATCCATTATAAAATCCATTTTCAATACCAAAATACATAAAAGAGTACATGGTATTTATTTCATTTAAAAAAACCTTACGGCTTGTTCAGGGAGCCAAAGACCAAATAATACTCGAGGCGGCGGAAAAGGTCGTTGTCACCGCATACGTTAAAAGAAACATTCATGTTTGTCGATTAGTAAAACGCTTCGTAGGAAAAGATTACTTTTGTATAAAAGTAAAAGTAAAAGGGGTTTATACACCGTATAAAATAACTTTGTGTATAAAATGAAATATGCCTCAATGAAAGGAGATTGAGACGAAGTCCCTTACCTCGGGTCCGACATGACTTGATCGTTGTTTAACGTCCTGAATCATAAACTTGACTTAGTTTCTATTTTCTTAAGAACCTTTTAAAGTTCATTATACCTTTTATATCAGTTATTGCCATTTTATAATCATTATGTAATCATTTATGTTAATAATGATTGTTTTGTCGATATTTGGTTCTTATGTCGAAAGTGGACTTCTTAGAATTACATGTTGTTCGGGTGGTCAAAGTTTCTTTATATCTAGAATGGCATTCATGATTTGGATATCATATATATCATATATATAAAGCATGTAAATGTATTTATAATATTACATAATCATTTATAGTTAATAAATGAAATGCACCGTTCATGGAGACGGTAAGTCGTACGTACGCATGAACGCTACTTTAATTTCGTTGCCATATTAATGTAATTAAAACTAAATGAGAGGTATGTATATTTTAATTTAAGAATTATATTCATCATTTTTATGTATCATTAATCATATATATCCATTATATACATGTAATTATAATAGTACATTATATTTGGGGATAAGAAATGAAATGCACCGTTCATGGAGACGGTAAGCCGTACGTACGCATGAATGCTAATTTCATTTATATCTCATAATTTAATGAAAGGAAATAATAATTATATAGAGGTATATTATAATTCTATTATAAAATCATATATAATAACTTTAAATCCATCCTTTTTACGTCCCACATACGGCATTAACGAATCACATCACTTTGAGGGGGCGATAGTCCGCACTTCCTTAAATGAAGATATCGCATTTACCCATAATGGAAACCATAAAGGTATGATCAAAATGAAAAATACAGAAGCTTAAGGAAAACATAAACATATTATATATCATATATAAATATATTGTCATCTAAATGGACACCTTTGAAGGTGTTAAAAGAATTTTGTACAATCATCGTTTCGGGAGGCAGAAATTCTCCATCCACGGAAACAATATGTTCTTTATCCATTAGATGTAGATGTGTGTAAGTGTAACTAGAAATATTCTTATAAAAACATCCTATTATATTGAAAATACAGGAGTTGTTACAATAGAAATGAATAAAAAGAGTTTATGGGGTTGGAGAAGCAAAATAAAACAAAATAACACAAGTGAAGACATCACCTTAAAATGAGGTAACTCTCTTAGATTTGTGCTCAAATGCTTCCTTGAGATAACTTCTTCCCAAATTTAGGCTTCAAGAAGTAATATATGGATGTGGAGAGACAAAATGATCAGATCTTGGCCGAACCAAAGTCTTGAGAGGTGTGTGTATGGTGGTAGAGGTGGGGTCCTTTTATAAGAGGAGAGGAGGGGCACTCTTGGAATGTAAAGAAATGTTCCATTATATTAAAATGAGTTTCGGATTTTAAAGGTCCCACATTTATATAATTCTATTATAAATTGATAAGGGTTCTAAATATACCCATCCAATAGGTTTTGTACATTTTTAGGTCTTATATTTTACATTATCATTCCATTTTATTAAAACATTAAATAATGAGGTCATTACTGCATCATCATGATGTCATAAATAATTTAATTTATTTAATGTCTAAAAATAATAATAAAAATACTATGATGTAGTAAATCTTTTAATCTTTCCAATTTCTATTTATAGTAAAAAATATGACTTGTATAACCCCATGTAAAAATTATTTTAGTAAAACATTTCATGTTTGTGTCATTTTTTACTTTAACATTAAATAAAAGGTATTTATGTCATTTTACAACCAAAGTGGATCCATTGGGTCCCCAAGTTGACCCATGGATTTTCTTGGTCGTCCATTACACATCCAATGAGGGTTGTACATGTGTCTAGGACATTTCATTTTATTAAAACATTATTTTTACCTTAAACTACACTAATTACCTCTAATCACGATTAAGAACTTAAAAATTACTATTCACCAAAATATTATTTTAATCTCATTGAACCACGTTAACTTTTTAATGACAACCATTTATGTCGGATTTTTGAAATTCAAAACACAGAAGTGGTAAAATTTCATTTTAACGAAAAATCAGTTTTTATAAGTACCACTTAGTGGTTTCACTAATCATCAAAAATTGAAGTTTTTCAGAAAAATACCAAAACCTCACCCTAAGCTATATTTGATATTCCGAATTCAAAAATGAAGTCCATTTTAAAAAATTAAAAACATATAAGTTGAATTAATTAATTTAATTATTAATTCCTGCTATCAGAGAAAATAGCGTGTTTTTATGAAATAATAAGTTTCAAAAGATTTACACTAGTTTTAGTCCTATTTCAAAGTGAAATTAATTCCAACGACCACTATTGGATTTAATGGTTAAAGTATATTTTAATTTCACCTTAAAACCAATTCAAAAGATAATTTAATCCTATAGATAAATTAATTTAAAAAGTTGTTTTGAATTAAAATACAACATTTTACACTATTCATTAAAAAATGAACTTTATCAGAAAAATACATAAACATACAAAAATAAATTTTGATATCCCGATTATAAAGAAGTGTTTCATTTGGTCCAATAGAATGTATAAGAGTGAACAAAACTATATTTTATAAATGTTTACTGTCAAAAGTTGATAAGTGAACCCTTGGTGAAAATTAGGGTATAAATGCCTAAAATTGTATTCTTTCCATATTTTAAGCCTTTATATTTTATTGGATAAATGTAAAAACATTTAAAAAACATATATAATCATATTTTAGTTATTTCTATCCATTCCTGCCAATACAACGGGTACATGTTAACTACCATTTAAAATAATATTATTATATTACTAGTGTGCAACGTAAGTTTTAAAGGAACTAATCTTTGCATATCAGGTACGCTATCGAACATAACAACCCCTTTAAAGTAAAATTGATATTTAATTAGTAAATATTAATAAATATAAAAATAATTTATTCTTTATTTACCTGTGATGTTACACTCAAGGTGAGAATAAAAGCAATTATAACTGACAAAAGAAAAAAAATAATTTATCTACCACTAGTCACATGGATTGTACCTTGTGCCTAGGACTATAGGCACCCAAACAAAAGATCTGTATAATGTTCTCACAAAAACATATTCTCCAGACTGACATAAATAAAATAGTATGACCCAAAATGAAAAGAAAAAATCTATTCCTTTTTTAGAAATCCGAATTTGGTTATCGATTCAAAGTAATGAACTTATCAGATACCACTAATAGAACTATGGACTGGGATCCACATAAAAATGTGCTCATGGTCAAAGTAACACTAGCATTAGGTGTGCCTCCCTGTACACCAAATTATTTTTTCTGTCCTTGTGTGTTTAAGAATTTATAGTGGGGATATTGTAACGTACATTAGATAATATAAAAATGGAATAATAATATATATATTAGTGGATGTAATATATATCTTTATGGAATTAATTACAAGAAATAGAGGATGCATAAACAAATAATAATTGATGTAGTAACAATAATTAAAAAACATACCATTTTTAGACAATAAAATGGGATATCTGTTCATACAAGAATCATAATATAGTCAAGGTCACATATGGATGATAATTAGTATGTAAATATGTAGAGAATGATGGGAAAAATGATGCTCAAAAGTATGTGAAGTTGATATTGGAACCTCCATTACCCCTTTCCATCAATCTCATGGAAAAATGTAATAATATGATAACCAATGTACAACTTATGATATTGGTCCCATACCTCATTACAAAATTGTAAAGACTACATGTATCCTTATTATCCCATTTAGGGTGTGCGGAAGAGTTTCTATTGGACATCACTTACATGTTTCTAACATTCATACACGATAATCAATGTTTTTTCAAAATATTAAATAGTAGTTATAGCTTTTATATTTATTATATAACTTGTTTTCTTTATCCTCAATAGCTACAAGTAATAATCTCCTTCTTTAGTCATCACCTAAAAAACATAAACATGTTCCCTAGTTATATATGTAAAATACAACTTCTATTGGTATATATATAATTATAGTGGTTGGGATATATGGTGTAAAGTCCAAGACATCCACAAATTAGGGGAATCCTAGGTAGTCCATCAGGTTCCACCTTTATAAAATGTCACCATAATCCCATCTAATATAAAATAATCCTTTAACATAACTATATTTGGCCTCTGTTACTACTATAAATGACGATAATCAGAGCACAATAAATTACCCAAATCATTTATCAGTGATAAAAAAGAATTGTAAAGGGATTCCATTTACAATGCATAACAGTTGATGATAATAGGGTAATTGAATAGTTATGTTTACAGTGTTGTAAAAGGCCCTTTTTACAAGAACTTGTTTATCACTATTAATGGTGGCCCTTACAATGATTAAAAGGCACTGATAATGTTCCTAGTGAAAATGGTATAAAAATTTTCAGACAATTTTTTTTCATGCCTACTTCCTCAGAACATCCCACCACTAACCCATTATCAACGCTTCCCCACCCTACCACACTCCCACTTTCCTCCAATGAGTTTTAAACCCTGGACCACAATTATATACACAAAATCCTTTTCCACACTAGTAGTATGACAAGGAATAAGTACAAAAAACAACAAACCACCCTCTTCGCTTGTCGTTGATCGTTGACGATGTCGAGGGATGTCGGCGTCATTTCGTCCATATCAGAAGAGAAGACGAAGAAGTCGAGGAGAAAGGATTCAGGGAAGACGAGTCGAGATGACATTGTCAGTGTTCTTCGTGGGCAGCGGTGTTTCCTCTACTTTCCCTAGTTGATGAGGGAAAAGGCAGTGCTCATCGATCATCAGTGGTGACAGGCATTCATTTCATTCATCATTGAGAGGATGGCGTCCTCTCAATTCTCCCAAAGAATTTCCCACTACTTATTTCTCCAAAAATAATTATGCTATCCCCGCACCATAATAATATATCACATATTATAATGCTGGGAAAATGAATTCAAAATTAAAAATGATTCCAAATTAATTATGTTACCTTAATTAAATAGGAGGAGTTGGCTCATTAAATTAATGATGAATGCGAAGTGTTTCACTAAATTAACTGCAGGTATTGAGGAGGTTTAATGCTCTTGTGGGCCCCACCTAATAATCTTACCAAGGTAGGTTATGTGCGGGTTGGCCCCACCACCATAACCACTCATGGGAGGTTATGGTGTGGGGGCCCACCACTAACTTCCCAATAGAGGTTTTAACCACAAAAACCGAATAATGTTAAAACTTTAACTTTATTCAATATAAATAAAAAAATCCCCAAAAAATATCTTCCACAATTGATAAAATGAAATTGCGGTGATGGTATCACTATGTTATCACCTACACAACGATTTAAACAGTGCCCTTGAATTACAATTCTGAGCAGCGGTTGGGATGTTATAAAATTACTAATGTACGTTTATAGAACGTACCTGAACAAAACATTATAAATTGATTTATGGCACACCGGTCCTCAGAATTAAGCACCGTCAGAAACTGGGGACTCGTAAAATTCCCATTATTTGTTTTTAAAAAAATTCCACAGGCAATCTTGGAATTCACATTCTCCCAACCTCAAGGCTTTACGGCCCTATAAGCTACAAAATAAACATAGAGAATAAATGGGGGTACTGAGAACACATTTGAGCCTCCCGCTCCAATGTGCTCTCCTAGAGGTTCTCGTGCTACCAATGAATGTGCACCAAAGATATCAACTATCTACATATGATCCACTCCAATCAACCCTCAATCTCCACTGGAACCTCTGTGAATGTTGCTCCATCATCGATGTCCAGCTCCAAATGGTCGATGATGTGGGATGGGTCATGCACGTATCTTCTCATCTGAGATACGTGGAAGATGTCGTGCACCCGATGCAACTGAGGTGGAAGAGCCAAGCAGTAAGCCACCTCGCATACACTGTTGAGGACCTAGAAAGTTCCGATGAACCACAAAGATAACATGCCGCCTTAGACATATCTCGGATGTCCTCATCGAGGTGAGACCCATAAAAAATGTGGTCACCATCCTTTAACTCCAGCGATCTCTGTCTCATGTCATCATATGACTTCTGCCTGCTATGTGCAGTCTTCATCTGCTCCTGGATAACCTGCACCTTCTCTGTGGTAGCTCATACCCTCTCTGGTTCCCCTAGTGCTGACTCCCCTGGGGCTATCCAGCACTGTGTCGATCTGCAAGGTCAGCCAAACAATGCCTCAAATGGTGCCACACTGATGGTGGAGTGATAGTTCTTATTGTAGGAAAACTCCACCAAAGGAAAGAGATCCTCCAAGCTACCACCGAAGTTGACGACGCATTCACGTAGAATGTCCTTGATGTTATGGATGGACCTCTCTTTTTGTCTATCCATCTGAGGATGTAAGGCGGTGCTTAAGTGATGCTATGTCCATAAAGCTTCATCCAACCCCTTCCATAGCCAGGAAGTTAAACATGCATCACGATAGGAGACAATTGAAGAAGTTACTCCAAGAAAATTCACAATCTCCTGCACATAGAGGCATATCATGCTCTCAACTGCGCCCTGATCTCTGATCGGTATGAGGTGGGATGACTCGATGAGTTGGTCCAAAATCACCCATATCGAATCACGACTTCTGGATGTACGTGGAAGGCCCGTCACAAAGTCCATGGATATCCCATCCCACTTCTTCTATTGGAACTCTAAGGGTATAACCAAGCATGCAGATACCTTGTTCTCCTTCTTCACTTGCTGACAAGTGGGGCATCATGAGACAATCTCGGCTACTGCTTTCATCATACCTGGAAACCAGTGCTGTCGTCAAAGGTACTGGTACATCATCACCACTCTTGGATATAACACTAGAGGGGAAGTGTGAAACTCCTTCAGAACATCCTCCAGAAGTGAAATTGGTACCATTATACATTCTCTGAAGAGGATGACGTGTTCCCCACCTTCAAAAAATCCATCATGTGCCTACCCTGTGGATATCTGAGCATGTCACATCTCGAAGTTAGAATCCCAATGATGCTCCTCCCTGACTCGCTGAAAAAGTGGAGGAGAGACTATAAGAGACTATAGAGAGGTTTTTCCATACTTATCCACAAAAGATATCAATAAGTCTACCAGATGCTATGTCAGCTCTCCCATCAGCTAAATACCTGTCCTCCTACTAAGTGCATCTGCAACTGTGTTACCCTTCCCAGTAGTATACACTATCACAAAGTCGTGGTCGAGAAGGAAATCTATCCAACACCGTTGACTCAAGATCGAGTCCTTCTAATAGAAGATATACCTGAGAATCTTGAGATTTGAGTACATAGTAAAACATTCTCCCATCAGATATTACTGCCACATATTCATGGCGAAGACCACTGCTACTAACTCCAGGTCATTGGTAGCTTAGTTCTACTCATGATGTATCAACTTCAAGGAACCATATGCGATCAAAACTCTCTCCTGCATCAGGACACATCCATGTCGGTCCCTGATGCATCGTAGTAGACTACGTACCCAATGCCTTCTTCTAGAGGCCTCAAGATGGGGGCACTAGGAAGCCTCAACCTTATCTCCTGAATGCTCTTCTGGCATCTCTCCGACCAAACAAAGGGTTTCCCCTTCTTTTTCAATGCTGATAGTGGTGCTGCAACTCTATAGATGTTTGGGATGAATCTGTGATAGTATCCAACCAATCCAAGGAAAATATGAAACTCCATCACACTCCTCGGTGGATCCAAAGAAATAATTACCTCAATCATAGATGGATCCACTACAACTCTGGACTCCTAGATGATGTGTCCCATTAATTATCCTCTTGAATCCAAAACTAGCACTTTGAGAGATTACCATAATGTTAGTTCCCCCAAAGTTTGTCCAATACTACCTGCAAATGGTAGGCATGCTCCTCCTCAGTAGTCGAGTATATCAGAATGTCATCGATGAAGGCTACGACATAGCGATCGAGGTAAGGCTCGATGATCCTTTTCATTAGACTCCTGAACACTTCTAGAGCGTTCGTTGTGTAGAAGGGCATAACCAAGAACTCATAGTGGCCATAACCAAACCTGAAGGACGTCTTATAAACATCTTTCTATTGAACACTATGCTTGTGATAGATTTATCTGAGGACTATCATAGTGAACCATCATGCTCCTATGAGTTGATAAAAGAGGCAATCAATCCTCGGAAGTGGTACTTGTTCTTCACGGTTGCCCGGTGCAGGAAACTATATTCAATATAGAGGCTCAAACTCTCATATGCCTTCTTGGTGAACAAAATCAAGGCTGCCTAGGGAGAAACACTGGGCCAGATTAATCCTTTTCCATGCATGTCCTCTTGTTAGACACGTAGCTCACGAAGCTCCACGGGTGCGATCGAATACACAGTATTAGATATCTGTGTCATCATGGGGTTTAGGTCAATATAGAATCCCACGTCTCTATGAGGAGGTAGTCCTAAAACATTATCAGGGAAAACATCTGAGTCTTGGTCCCCCACTACATGATATGTCAGACTCTCCACATCAACTACTCTGGGGGTAAGGCATTCCAACTGGTGAGTGATCGGTTCCACCCACCTCCGAGTAAGTCCGTCCAATGCTGTAAAGGTTCCCTTCTAACCGGTGAATGTGAACCTGGTCCTATCCATGTAGACACACCACACATTTCCGCTAATACAGTCGATCTGAGCATGGACTATAGATAACCAGTCCAAACCCAAGATGACATCGTATGGCCTTGATGCCATTATGAGGATATCCCAGCCGAAACATTCATCTCCTTGTGTAAGCCTAAACTTCCGAAACTAGTGTGTAGTCGTTGAGTCTACTACCGTAATATTCTTTATCCATAATGATTGAGCCAATGGATCTGTCAGAATCACTGAGCTTCGAACGAGGGAAGTGGCAAAGAAAGAGTGACTGGAACTTGTGTCTATAAAAACTAAAGCTAGATTGAAGTAGAAAAAGATCATACCTCATATCTTCTCTAAAGCACCATGGTCCTAGGCCTCAGCTTCCTAAAGCTGAGCTCTCCCCTGTCAACCAGCTCCCTGTGGTCGGGGTGGACCTCTTTATGGTGGTAGCAGTAGCACCTCGTTACGTCGTCCACTATCAGTTGCACATCCAGCTCCTCTGCCTTGTCCTCCTTCTCCCTACGGACCCACTCGATCGAACCTCTGCCTCTGCCTAAGAGGTCCCTCAACTGACTGCTGGTCGTCATAATGGAAGCTATGATAGTCATGAGCCATGTGACCAAGCCCACCACATGAGTAACACTATCTGCTCCAGGAAGTTCTGGCTATGTATCCACTCTGGGTGCCCTGAAAAACCGATCCTAAGTGATGCAGTCGACCATATGTGGGTATGGTCTTCATGGACCTCTACATCACTTGTCTACTATCACTTGCAGATGACTCCACTGCAAGTCAACTAGTGGTGGGTCTCGCTGCTAGAGACTACTCTGCAAGGAATCTATCTACTAGGAGGGCTCACTACAACACTCCTGCCTACGTCAGGATGCTATGAGAGATAACTGAATCTCTGATCTCTCCCTTGAGTCCCCGATCAGTGGTCCGGGCCCGAAATAATGGGTCCCATACCCTATCAGTTGAGTAGCGTGAGAGGTTGGTGAACCTAGCTAAGTACTGAGCTACACTCATGCTACCCTGCTATAGATGTAGTAGCTCTTGTATCTGCACCACTTGAAGGGTGGCTGGTACAAACTCGGCCTGGAATAGGTTCTCGAAGTCTATCAAGGGTAGTGACACATCATCATGCATATGAAGCATCAGTATCCATCATATCCTTATTGCTTCCTGAAAGAGGCTGGAAGTAAGGGACCAGAAATACAAGCCCAACTCTAAATTACAAGGAAAGGGGAAACATGTACAACTATAAAGACAAATAGATAGAAGATGTATAGTAGCTCCTGAATCGCTCACCACAGATCCTACCTGAAGGGTAGGTACATATAGACTCCATAGTGCTCCACATTTTTCTGTCTCCTCTGAGTACCGACTCTTCAGGAGGTACACATCCAGGTATCGTCCTGTCCTCATACACTCCACTTCGGTCAACATTATCCGTCATCTGCATCCAACACAATGAGGTGCAGACATAGCTCGTGTAGGGGTGAGTATAACAATACTCATTAGGGACCCCGAGAACCTCAGGGTCTCACAAAATCTAATATGGAAAATCCAAAAATTATGATTTCAACAAAAAATCATAACATAGGTATATGCCCATACATATACTTAAGTTATAATGTAACCCATCTTAATCATGATAAAACAAAAGGTCATTGACTCAACTCTTACCAATATTTTCATTATCAAAACCATGGCTGCTAGGGAACTCCTCCTCTCTCAGGTACAGTGGGCATGGCATGACACCAAATAACTTCTCACTATCCTTGGACTACTGAGGTACTTCTCCTGTCATGTACCGTGGGTCTGCTGCCAAATACAGGGTGCTTCTTCCGCTTTGGGTTTACCAAACTATCTATTAAAAAGTGGTTATGAATAGTATAAACTAAATTTTGATCATTATATAATCCTTATAATTTTTCAATCCTTATTATGAGTTTCTTAGACCTAATGTAATAATAAATACATTTTTTTCTGATTAAAGAAGTGTTTTTAAAAAACACAATTTGACCGCCTTTTAATGGTGAAACCTTTTTAAATCCAATATTTGAAATATTTATATATTAAATTTGACTAAATAAACTTATTCTTTAGAATTAGGACATAATAATTTAGTTTCAATAATTTTTTGGTGTTTTCTGATAACTTTCATATTTGGGTGAATAGTGAAAAATAATATATTTAAAGTGAAAACAACTTTTTTAATCTAAATAATTTATAGTTTTGAAATATAAATTTTTATGCTTAGGATGTATAATTAGATTTTATTTTTAACATTTATTCCTATAATTCTCATTGTATATAATTTTACATTGAAATTTGACATAAAAAACTGTCATTCTTTTGATAGTTATTATTTCTTTAAAATATGTTTCTTGGTTTTGACAATGGGAATTAATTTTAAATTAATTAATGAAACTTATATGTTTTTAAATTGGTAAAATATAAATAATTTTTTAGTTCAGAATATAAAAACGACCATAGGGTGAATTATTGGTATTTTTCTAAAACTTTAAATTTTTTATGTATAGTGAAAAACACTGAGTTATTGTTTAAAACTGACTTTTTATTAAAATAATTATTTATTTTATTTAAATTTATATTATTTCAAAATTGATATATAATATCTATATAAATTTAATGTATTTAATTGGAGTCGGCTTATAATAATTTTGAGATATATAAAATTTTTATCGTACTTTTTACAGTATTTTACACACCTCTTATGAGCATGTGAAAATTTACATAAAACATAAATTTACAGCTCTTGGGAGTTGAATATTAAAATTTTTATAGACACATATAATATTAAGGAATAAAATTTTGTTCAATAAGATAAAAATAATTTTTGGTGAATAATATCTTTTTAATTTTATTTACCCTGGTAAAATGTAAATAAGGTAATTAAGGGTAAAAATGATATTATTATTACCCTAACACATGTCCTAATTCTATTAGAATAGTGTAATTCTACCAAAAACAACCTTAGGAATACAATATTACACTTTATGTCCACTTGGATAAGATTAAACAATTTATTATTATTTTATCTAAAGAAGAGTTAACAGAGTTAAAATTAAAGATTAATAACTATGCTTTTTTAATATAGATCTATACATATGATAAATTAGACTATAAAAATTTATTAGAAAGATACATATATTTCCTAAATAATCGTATTTTATTTGTAATTTTTATAGATTAAATAGTTAAATTTATTATTGAGACAATGATGATGAAGTAATTAACTTATTAATGGAAGAATCAAATAAATGGTGTTATTAATATTAAAATAAATAAAATTTCAAAATTTTTATGACATACATGAATTTTATAGGTGAATATGATATTTTATTATTTTATAAAAAAAATACCAAAGAGTGTCAAAATTGATTTTTTTTAAATAATAATAATATTTATTGATATTAAAGTCCTAAAAATATAAGGATCAGCCAAAAGTATTATTTAATAATATATATGACATTGATGATCTAATTAGGGTTCTATTGTATTTTTATTGTCAGTTTATTAACCATAAAATATAAAAATACAAGAAGTCACGATAAAAGTTAAACTATTTAACTAAGAGTTAAATCTAAAAGATATGGTTAAAATGGTATCCCAAACCTGTCTAAAACCTAATGGTTGAATTTTTATAGACCCATACCCACCAAAGAATTTAAATTATTTATTTTGAATCTATTATAATCCGAAATTGGATTTATTAAAAAACAATATTTTATGTTTCTCCTAACGTGCCCCTCACCCCTCTTATAAAAGGGAACATCCCCATCTCTCAAATTCACACCTCCAAAGAAATTTGGAACATCCAAAATCTAAAAAAATATCCTACCAACAATATTCATCATAGAGGCCTTCCATTAGTCATAATGTCATCCAATGAAGTCCTTTTGATCAAATCAAAATGAATAACCCGAAAAAGAGGTAATGAATTCACCACCATCATTCGAGTTCTCTTATTCTTCCTCTTACTATTTCATTGTTGTTTCCATTATAAAATAATAACTCTAGTATCTTCTATATTAAATGATGTTATTATTAATATGGCACAACAATATTCATTATTATATATATCTAATGAGGATAATGTCACCATGCGTGCGTACGTACGACTTACCATCTCCACGTCGTGGTGTAATTTGTTATTGAAAAATATATTATTTGGAAGGATATAATGATGGGTAATATGTATATAAATAATGAAAATAATATAATAATGTCTCTATAAAATTTATTCTCCATCCAATTCCACGCCTATAAGTAAATGATATTGTCACTCATGCGTACGTATGGATTACCGCCTCCACGACACAAATATATTCATTTCTACCTTCACCGTTAATTGACGATTAAAAAAACATATATTACCAGTAAGTATGTAATATATGAAATAATAATGCTACTGGAGAGATATATATATATATATATATATATATATATATATGAACTTACATATATCTTATTCACTTAGTTCAGTGCAATACGATATGAAAACGGAAACATCGTTTATGCGTACATACTGACTATTGTCTCCATAAACGGTGACTTTGATATCATATATATATCAATTATACATATTTATATTCTAAATATATATTATATATAAAAAATATTTTATATTCTGGAATTATTTAAATCTTCATATATGTGATACAATCAAGAGTAACAAGTTAAAACACTTAAGATAAAGAATGCGATTATTACTCGAAATGTTAATTTAACATGGAAATTATTTTTAAATGGTTATTATAAAGCCATATATGAATATTGTGTGATATAATAAGTACTAATATGGTTTTGGAATATTTTAATAACATACTAATATCTTCATATAGTAAGTTAAATGTACCCTCGAATAAAGGAATGTGCAAGGTAAGGGGTTTTTAATCTCACTTTTAATTCCAGGAGATTTCCATTGATCACCACTTATTTATTGCATGTGGTGTATTGTTTACTACCATTTGATATATATTAACATTATTATCTTTATATTAATTATATTTTGTGATTCATATGGTGGTTATTGTCTTTTTTTCATATGACATGATTTATTACAAAGTGGTACGGCTTATTTTCTTAATCTCATTATTATCTGAGATTATTCATGTGTAAGTATATTGTGGGACGTAATTGTTATAGATACCCAAATTTTATAAAAATGATTTCAAAAGGATTATTTTAAGGTTTTATGGAAGGTTCTATTTAACTAGATCGTCTTTTTAAATGTTTTAAATATTTAGCATTCAAAACACTTTTAATTAATGTCCATTTTTTCAAAATGATTTTATGGAATTATTTATATGTACATGAATGTTATAAGATGATAATTTTTTTAAATTTTTCAAAGTCGTATTGGAAAATTATATTAAAAATATATCTTTTATAAAAAAACCATTATAAGTTGTAATAATTTTAAATTATTTCACAAAAAGGGGTATTTCTCTCATATTATTTTACTGATCATTTTCATCTATGACGACTTCCTTTAATGGATTTTAATTTTTAATGAATTTAATTTACTATGATACAAATATTCCATATTGTATTGAGTTTTTTGTGACATGTTTGACTATTGATGTGTTTATTTTATACCATTCATGGTTCATGGATATAGTATTGACATTTCGTATGCTTGTTTTAATATGAATTTTTATGTTATATTTCAACTGTTTATAATGATGAATTTATTGGATTTGTATTTTTCATGTTGGGAACCAGTAAATGTAATACCTTCGAGTTGGGGTTTGGTTACAGTAGATCCTACAGGTTGGAGTTTCTTTACAGAGGCACTCCAGATTGGAGTTGGGTTACAGAGGCTCTTTGGGATGGAGTCCGATTACAGAGGCTCTCTGGGTTGGAGTCCGGTTACAGAGGCTCTTCAGGATGGTGTCTGGTTATAGAGGATCTTCAGTATTGGGTACCAATATACTTATCCAATAGGTCATGGAACAAGGCCATGAACTATTATAATATCTATGTGCTTGTATATATGGTAATGATTGATTTAATTTTTCCATGTTATATTCAAGATTATGTTTAAAAATGCTGTTGTTTTTATTACAAATCATTCCTTAAAATTTTAATGCTTCCGATCAGTTATATACCATTACTGAGCATCTGAAAACACCCATTTATTTTGTTATATTTACCCAGGATCACAATAAGTTTATTATGTTTGAGATGCATGGTTATGCTAAAAGATAAATTACATTATCAAATGATTAATTTTTTGGAATGTATTTTAGAAAGGGTAATGTAACTTCCATTTATGTAATATATTTTCCAAGACTTCTAAAATGATCTGTCTTTCGCGACATGATTCCAAGTAATCATGAAAATATATTATAATAATGCACGGGCTCTGCGTAACTAGGGTCGGGGCGTTATAGTTGGTATCATAGAATGTTTAGAAATAACATTAGAAACTAGATTTAGATAAAATTTGATTAGAGAACATTACCCTAAGATATACTTTGTCGATTAGTATATAATAACATCCAATATTTTTTGTAATATAGTGCTTTCGTGAGTTTTCCATGAAAATACATCCCTTCCTGGATACGAGCAGGTAGAGGCGGTTCTGGCACAGATTTACCTATGGGTAAAACCCAAAAAGACATCTTTGATCTAGACTCGAATGGGAAATAGTGCACAACAAAGAGCCTTGCTGCACTCATGGTTACGACACTCCCTTTGGATATGCTTAGGATAATTCTCATTTTGATTACAAATCATTATGAAGGATTTACAAGTATATACCTCCTCAAATAAAATATTATTATGCATTATATCAATAAACTGTTCAATTTATGTATGTTATTTTAAAATTTTGGAATTATTCATTTCAATTCATAAACTAATCTAGTGTATTCCATCATATATAAATGTCTCCCAGTAAAAGAATGTGAACTTATGAAATACTTATGGACCACAGAGTAATAACGATCATATCTTTCACTGTATTAAGCCAACATTTACATGGTAAAAAGTCTCCCATGTATTATCAACATATAAAGAAATATTATCATGTGTTAATAAGATAATTAAATAATTCTCTGAGTCATATGTCATTGAAGGGAAAAATAATAATAAAAGGGTTGAACTAAGAATGATGGATAAAGGGAAGAGGGAAAGTAAGGATTTTCCCATATGTGATAAATGTGGATAAAATAACCTTGGTAAATTCGTGAAGGGAATGTCAGTTTGTTATAAGTATGGATAAAAAGGTCACCAAGTATATGATTGCAAGGGTAAGAAAAAATTTTCAAATGTAAAATCCTTCATCTTCAAGGCATTGATACAATACACGAATTATTGTCCCATTCATAAGTGTATACAAACAATGATGTTATTGGACAATAATCAAGTTATGATACTACCTCAGATGAAGAGGAATGACTAGAGTTATTAAGTTGTTATTATAGAATTATTTCGTTTGACTGTGGTATCAATAGTATTCTGGTTACATTAATTATGGAGATAAATAAGGATTGTATAACAGTACTATTTTATTGAATATTTTAGATTATATGGTTATAATAAAAGTTACATAATAGTAATCAACACTTTCTGGAAAATACATGGTTGAAGGAAAGGTAATCCTTAATATGGTCCTGATAATGAGGTAGTGATTTTGGAATATGAGGTGGTTGATTTGGATAAATTATATTAAATATTATTAACTTCCTTGAAATTGATTAATGATTTGTATATTCCATCATTGTTTGAGTTTACAAATTTTTTTGGATAAAAGGATTATACCCAGTATTCTTTAAAGAATAAGGGAGCATGAATGTAATACATAAGGATTTTTGTTAATTCAGGATGTTGTTGTGTTTTAGAAGAATACATGATGTAATTGTACACATGTTATTGACAAGAAATAAAGATCTTAATTTCTATTAACTTCATTAAAAAATTTCGTCTAAGAGTTTGGATACAAGTATTTTAGAAAATTCTAAAATTTGTAATGGATTAATTTTTAAAATTGGATACTAATGTTATGGTTATTTTTGGATTATTAAATAAAGGATAACCCAGAGGTCGGGCGACAAAGAGTCATGTCTGGAAATTCTATGAGACTTGAACCCACAACAGAACAGTGAAAAATGTGCATCAACTATGATTGGACTATGTGATGTACTTGTTTTTATAATTTATATTTTTAAAATAGTCAGAAAAATGAATTTTAAATTCATTATTTTTTTATCCTTATATGATTTGGTTAAATATAATTCTTTTAAAATAATTTGGAGTAAAATATTAGTTTGTTATTGAAATTAGTTGAATGATGAAACTCTTCTTGTCATGTATATATATATATATATATAATTTTTTCCCTCTCATTAGGAGAAGATTTTATTAACCCAATTTCTGATGAGGCTTTTACCACAATGTTATTTTCTATTTTAAACCTTTAATTTAGAAGAACAATTTCAAATTATGAGGATGAAATTTATTAATGTAGGGATGAATGTTACATCCCAATATTTCATGGTACGTTATATCGTAAAATTAATTCATCAACTTGCACTACATGTAACATTAAGTTCAAACGCACCACGACATACCAAACTAGTCGTTCAAATGTGGTTATGAATAATATTAAATGAATTTTGAACTTCATATAATCCTTATTATTTTTTAATCAGTATTATGAGATTTAGATACATAATGTAAGAACAAATACATATTTTTTATATAAGAGATGTATATTTCATAAAAGAAAATTTAATCTCCTTTTAATGGAAAACCCATTTTAAATACTGTATGATAAACATTAATATATTAAATTTTACAAAATAAACATCTTATCTAGAATAAGGATATTATAATATAGTTTCAATAATTTTTTTGTGTTTTTCTAATAGCTTTCATATTTGGGAGAATAGTGAAAATTAAAATATTTTAAATGATAACTATATTTTTAATAAAAATAAATTATACTTTTGAATTATAAATTTTAATGGTTTGGAAGTATAATTAGATAATATTTTTACCACTAAATCCAATTGTGGTCATTGTATATAATGTCACATTGATATTGGACATAAACAAGTGTCAGTCTTTTGATAGTTAATATTTCTTAAAAATATGTTTCTTGGTTTTGACAATGAGAAATAATTTTAAATTAATTAATTCATCATTTATTTTTTTAAACTAGTAAAATAGAATTAATTTTGGAATTTTCTATATCAAAATTATCTTAGGGTGAATTTTTGGTATTTTTATGAAAACTTTCATTTCTGGATGAATAGTGAAAAAATGAGTTATTGATTAAAAATGACATTTTATTTAAATATTAATTTATTTTAATTAAATTTATTTTAGATAAAAGTAGATACATAATAAATATATAAATTTAATGTAATTCATTTGATCTGTTTATAATAATTTTAGATATATAAAATTTTATTGAACTTTTTACTGTCTTTTACCCACCTCTTAGGCCAATTATCAATTCATTATCTCTGGATCTCATCATAGGTTTCACAATTTACATAGTATTTTATGGGTTCCAACCCATTTTAAAGAGTAAATAAAACCAGCACACACAGGGGTTTGTTTGGGTAGCTCATTTACACATGATGTTTCTGCCAATTGTGGCTTCTCGTCAGCCTTGAATGCCCACCAGTGGAGACTCCATCTCATTAACTTCTACTGATTTATCCCACCAAACAATCTCACATCCATCCATCCAAAGGCCCGAAGTCCATCAAATTTTTATTATAAAGATAACGCACCCTTTTAAGGGAGGAAGGGGGGAACCCATACAAACATCATGAGTTTAAGACAATCACACCCGGAGTTCAGGGAGGAATACACTGACAGACAACATGGTGCTTCCCCTCCCTAGCATTAAACGTGATTAAGATTTCCACCGCTGCATTTCATAACCACCTCCTGGGAGCTTTTACAAATTTACATAAAACATAATTTTACTTCTTCTTTGAGTTGAATTTCAAAAATTTGAGAGACACAGTTAATATAAAGGAGAAAAATGTGGATCAATAAGGTATTTTTGGTTGAATAGTAAATTTTTACTTTTATATACCACAGTTAAAAGTATATAGGGTAATTAAGGGTAAAAATGATATTATTATTACCCTAACACACATCCTAATTCTATTGGATAAGTGTAATTCGACCAAAAACAGCCTTTGGAATAAAATATGACCCTTTAGGTCCACTTGGATTAGAGTAATAAATTTAATATTATTTTATTTAAACAAGAGTTAAATAAGTTAAAATCAAAATTTAAAAACTAATTTTTTTTAATATGGGTTTAGACATAAGATAAATTATACTATAAATATTCATTTGAAATATAAAGAGATTTCCTACATAATGGTATTTTAATTATAATTTTTTGATATTAAATAAATAAATTTATTTATCACACAATGATGAAGTAGTAATTACATTAATAATGAATGAATCCAATAAATGTTATTGTGAATATTAAAATTAATATAATTTCAATGTTTTTATGAAATCCAAGAATTATCTATGTGAATATGACAAGCTTGGATTTAGTCAATGTTTTTTGTTCAATGTAATCAGGCTGTTATTATTTTATCAAAAAAATACCAAAAAGTGTCAAAAATTTCATAAAATAGTTATTAAAAAATTAGTATATTAATAATTTATATAATAGTATTATAAATATAAGGATCAGACAAAATACTTATATAATAATATATATTACATTCTGGAACCAATTGGGGATTTAATGGAATTTTATAGAATGTTTATTAACCCTAAAATGTAAAAATACAAGAATACATAGTAAAATTTAAACTATTTAACTATGAGTTAAATCTAAAATATATGGTCAAATTGGTAACCTAAATCTGCATAAAACCTTTTGGTTGAGTTGTTTTCAAGACATCCCCACCTCAGATGTTAAATAATTCATTTTTGAGCCATTAGAAACCTAAATATAATTTATTATAAAATATTATTTTATGTTTTTCCTAAGTTACCACTCACCCCTCTTATAAAAGGGTACTTCCCCTTCTCTCAAATTATCACCTCCAAATCCATTTAGCTCGGCCAAAAACTGACCAAATATCCTCCCAAATAACCTGCGTTCATCGTAGAGGACTTTTTTTATCAGAAACCCGTCTTATGAAGTCCTTTTAATAAAATCCAAAGGAATAACCCGAAGAAGAGGTAATGATTTCACCACCCTCTTTCAAGTTCTTTTATTCTTCCACTTACTCTATAATTGGTGTTTCCATAATAAAATAATAACTCCAGAATCTTCTATATACTGTGATGTTATTATATATATGACACAAATATATTCATTATTCTATCCATCTAATGAATGATAATGTCACCATTCGTGCGTACGTACGACTTACTGTCACCACGACATGGTGTAAATTGTTATCTAACACTACGTTATTTGGATGGATATAATGATGAGTAATATGTATATAAATAAACAAAATAACATTCTAATAGCTTTGTAAAATTAATATATAATCCAATTCCACACCTTTAAGGAAGTGATATTGTCGCTCGTGCGTACGTACGGATTACCGTCTCCACGACGCAATGAGATTCATTTCCACGTTCACCATTCATCGACGATTATGAAAATATATATTACTAATTTGTATGTAATATATGACATAATTATGATACTTTAGATATATATATATATGTACTTACATATATCCTATTCACTTAGTTCCGATCAATACGATATGAAAACGGAAAAAACATTTATGCGTATGTACGGACTACCATCTCCATAAACGGCGTTTTTCATTCCATATATATGTCTATTATACATAATTATATTCTAAATATATATGATATAATAATCATGTTTGATATTCTAGAATAATTTAAATCTTGATCTATGTGATACAATCAAGAGTAACAAGTTAAAACACGTACGATAAAGTTAGCAATTATTAACCTAAATGTAATTTATTGTGGGAATTTTTATTAATTCGGTAGTTTAATGTAGTAAATTAGTCAAGTATGATAACATAAATATAAATATGGTTCTGTTATAATTTATTTAGATACTAAAATCTTCATACAGGACATTTAATGTACCATCAACTATAGGAAAGTTCATGGTAAGGGGTTTCTAATCTCACTTTTAATTCTGTGAGATTTCCATTGTCCACAACTTATTTATTGAATGTGGTTTATTGTGCACTTCCATTTGATATATATTATAATGAATCTCCTTATATTCATGATATTATGTGATTCATTTTTTGGTTGTTGACAATTTTTCATACGACACAATTGATTACAAAGAGGTAAGGGTTATTTCCTCAATCTCATTATTATCTGAGATTGTTCATGTGTAACTATATTCTAGGAAATACTTATCATAGATAAAAATAATTTATAAAAATAATTTCAAATGGAATCATTTAAGTTTTTATAGGAGGTTCTATTTAAATATATCATATTTCTAAATGATTTAAAGATTTACCTTTTAAAACCCTTTTAATTTATATCCAGGTTTTCAAAATGATTTTACGGATTTATTTATATGGACATGAATGTTTTGAAATGATAATTATTTTAAATTGGTTCAATGTGGTATGGGAAACATTGATTCAAAAATACCATTTATATGAATGCCTTTATAAGTTGTGGTAATTTTAAATGATTTCCTGAGAGGGGTATTTCTCTCAAAGAATTTTACTGCTCGTTTTCATCTATGTCAATTTCATTTAATGGATTTTATACCTGTTTGAGGATAATTTACTAGGATACAAATCATCCATATTGTATTGAATGTTTTGTGATATTTTTGACTGTGGTTGTGTTATTTTTATACCATTAATGGTTTATGGATAAATTATTGTCATTTCGTATGATAGTTTTAATACGAATAATTATGTTATATTTTAATATCTTCTGATGAAGAATGTTTTGATCTAGTACGTTCCGGGTTGGGGACGAATAAAAGTAAGCCCTCTGGGTTGGTTGCTAGTTACAAAAGTCCCTCTGGGTTAGAGTCTGGTTATTGAGGCTCTCCAGGTCGGTGTTTGGATATAAAGGCTCTCCGGGATGGAGTCCAGTTATATAGACTCTCCAGGTTGGAGTCCGGTTACAGAGGCTCTCAAGGATAGAGTCTGGTTATAGAGGCTCTCCATGTTTGAGTCTGGTTAATGTTTTCCCATAGGTCCTGGAATGAGGCCATGGAACAAGAAATTAATTTCTTCTAATATGCATTCCCTTATTATGAAATTAGATATTACATGTGATTATTCAACTAGTAGAAAATCCATGTGCTTGCTTATATCGTGATGATTGATTTATTTTTCCTATATTATGTTCAAGATTATGTTCAAAAATGATGTTTTTTTATTACACATGTTTCTTTAAATGTTTATAGCTTCCACTAAATTATTTACCCTTACTTAGCATCTGATCTCACCCATATATTTTGCTATATTTTCCCAGGATCACAAGAAGAGATTTGTATTTGATATGCAGGGTTAAGCAAGGGTGAAATGACATTTTCAATGGATTATTATTTTTATGTTGTATGTTAGATAATGTAATTTAATGTCCATGTATGTAATTTATTTTCCAAGATTGATAAATTGATCAGTCCTTCAGGACATGATTCCTTGTAATCTTGCCGATGTATTAAAACAATTCACCATCTATGGGTAACTGACGTCAGGGTCTAACATTATATGAATTAAATTTAGTTATTACATAGTTTTACCATTGGTTTCTTGTTATCTTGATTATTTAGAAATGGTTTGTATGAATTTTGTTAGTATATATTATTGATTCCAATTTAATAATGAAAAAACATTTTAGTTACTTTTTATTGTGTTTCATGATATTTATGAAGTTATAATTTAATTCAATGTTTTTTATAACCCATATGAAATTGATGCTGACTATGTATCCTTGATTCTTAATTAATGATAGGAGTTTTATTAATTATTGGGTTTAATAATAATTATATAATTACATAAAAAAGGAATTATTTATATATTTTTATCTTATTTTACATCTAATTAATTTACCATAACCATCCATAATATAAATTAATAGCACTTTTCCAATACATGGATAAATAGTCCCTCAAATTAATGTATAAAAAATCATTGATGATTAAGTATTAGATTAATTTTAATATCATTATAATTGAATAATTATGATAGTATTTAGTTTATATTAATGGGATATGTTAGAATTATAGGGTATTATAATAACAATTAATATATTTAAAGATATTATATAATATTAATAAAAATATTTTCATATTTGTATGATGGTCTTAAAATATTGAACTATCAATCCTCATTTGTTGATCATATCCTTATTAGTTTCTCAAATTTATAATATGGTAAAACAAATTATATATTAAAGATAATATTATTCAATTAAAATCATTCATAGGACCAACCATAACATGAGGAAATGAAAATAAACATGAAAATCAATCATTCAATGGTTATGGAAGTCCACATGTATGAATGAATAGTGAGTTCGTTTTCTAAAAAATGGTAGAATTTTATAATTTGTTTAATCATTTTGAA
Organism: Viscum album; assembly: GCA_963277665.1. Taxonomy (NCBI): domain Eukaryota; kingdom Viridiplantae; phylum Streptophyta; class Magnoliopsida; order Santalales; family Viscaceae; genus Viscum; species Viscum album. Next base: position 980,947,491 of record OY728161.1, read on the forward strand.
ATATTTTATATTTTTATGTATCATTCTTATATATTAAATTCCATATTAGTACCAACTTTTCTAGGATGTGAATGAAAATTATACATGTTGTGTAATTGAGGTGGTAATCCACACAATGAACGAATGACAGTTCGTTTTACAAGATAGAAAAGGTAAGGGATGATAATGTCTATAATATAATTATAATAACATAAAATTATACAAATGGGTGTTATGATATAATTTTAAAATTTTTTAGTGGAATTTTAGGAATAATAATTGACAATAATAAAATTGAAATGTGAAGAAGAGCTTTTATAAATTAAAACCCATGTTTCTTGATTATGAAATTTTAAACGGGGGTTAATCCATTTAGGATGGAATTTTGAGAAGAAAATTAACCTCTTGAATGTGTATAGGAATTTGTTTAAGAGATTTTTTTGGGTTGAGCTACACTGGGTTTGGTGTGAGGGAATGTGATGAGAGTTGTTCACATTTTTTAAGTTAAAAGTGGTGAAATTTTTTTAAATTCCCAAAACAATTAAATAATGGGAATTCACACTAAAGTAATGTGGACAAAAAAATTGATAAATTAAATATTGGGGAATATATAAGGTTAATAATGGAATAAAAAACAAATTAAAAAGCATTTTTTTGTTTTGATTGTTATTTTTCACTAGGATAAACCCTTTTAACCCAAATTTACTCTTATTATCATAAATAGTTTTTACATATGTAATTTATCGGTTACGTCTATAAATAAATAAAATAAAATTTACAGAATATTGAACTACTAATTTAATATTATCAATAAGTTATATTTTATAATATTTCTATATATAATAGAAATTTGTATTAATATACTTAATGTATAATGTATTAATGAATGTTTTGTTAAAAAAATTACTTCAGTTCTGAAATTTCAAATATAGGATTCTAAATTTAATTTTTCTAAAATAAAATCACATATAAAATAAATATTATTAATTATAACATTATTAATGATTTTAATATTAATACAAAAATACAATAACATAGAATCATGTTATTTTAAAAACGTTATTTTTCACTAATCTCCCAATTTTTTTATAAATATCCATGACAATTATAATAATAAAATCATTGTATGATGAATAAAAATATAAATTTCATTTTTTGAAATAAAAATTCTATAAATGAATATTATAAATTTTAAATAAAAATGTGGGATATAAGAGAAAATATTTTTTACAAGAAAATAGTTTTTAATATTATTATCCATTGTAAAACATTTTTTATATCTATTAATAATTAAATTAGTATTGAAACATTATTCATATCAATGTATATTTTAATAAATTAATCATAATTTTCTTTTGATTAAAAATCACAGTACATAAAGTTACGATTTTCTAAATATATAATTATAATTTTTAAATGATATTATTATTTTTATTTATATATAAAAATTGAATATATTACATAATAAAAGTAGTTTTTAATATAATTCTATAAATATTTTAGGAATTTTTTATCTATATTGCTTCCAATCAATTCAATTTCATGGTTTTAAAGACAATAATTGAATAATTATATTTTATCTAATTATGTCATGTATTATTTTATGTCCGTTGTTCTGTATTGGGAAATCTATAAAATATTTTTATTTGCATAATTCTATTCTTATATTAAAATTTTAGGGTGTTACAAAAAGTGTTTATATTTATTTGAATATATAATTTCCATATTGTATGGAGAATTTTAAATGCTTTAATAATTTTAGTTTTATCAATTATTTATAAATGTTTATATCATGTATAAATTTATGAAATAAATATTTTAATTATAATTTATTTATTTATTGATATATATAAATATTATATCATGAAAGAGTTTATAAATTTTTTTAATGTGTTTTACTATAAAAGGGTATAAATTACTAATTATTGGGGCCGAAATATTATTATATTTAATGAATATTATTAAAGGGTGACCATAAAAGGATTGTGTGCATGTATCTGAAATAAAATTCAAGGAATTCTTATATTGGAATCTATAAAAGGATTTGGAAACAAGAAATATATTTTTTTGTTTTATAATCCATATAATATACCGTATTAAAAAATAATATAGTGGGAGTACCAAATAATGTATAAAAAATGATCAAGATGAAATATTATAACTCTAGGAATTTAGATTTCAGAAGTTGATATCCCCAATATAAAACATACTCAATGAAGCATTAAATATTTTTAAATGGGGTTTATTTGTAAAAATGTAAAAAATAATAGATTAAAAAACAATATAATCAATGGGTAGAATGTGCCCAATATTTTTTAATGATTTTTATTAGAAATATAATTAATCAATGAATTAAAATTGAATTACCAAAAACTCTTAACCCTTGGGTAGCACTTCATTTAAATTAAATTTGAAGAATATAAAATTATTTTAATTAGTATATACAATGATTTTATAGGAAATTATTTGTATACAAATAAAAGGATATTAAATCAATAAAACCCTAGAAAAAAACAATAATTGTGCGTAACATGTAACATTTCTAAAAGAATAAGAATGGGAACAAATAAAACCCATACCTCTTATCCAAATATCCTTATAATTGCATTAATATCATATAAAAAACATCAATATCTTAATAATGTAATTAATAACCTTACTACTATACATTTTCATTTATACTATTCATATATATATTATGAAATTATATATAACACCCCATGATTTCATAGTAATTTATTTTTTCAAAGTAATTCTATAACATTCACTACACGCAACACTGAGTTCAAGCGCACCATGAATTACCAAACTAGCCATTCAAAAGCGGTTGTGAATAGTATTAACTGAATTTTAATCATTATATAAATCTTATAATTTTTTAATCCATATTTTGAGTTTCTTATTCATGATGTAAGAATAAATATATTTTTTTCTGATTAAAGAAGTGTTTTTCAAATATGAATTTTTTCCGCATTTTAATGGTGATCCCTTTTTAAATCCAATATTTGAATCTTTAAGATATTAAAATTGACTAAATAAACTTCTTCTTTAGAATCGGGACATAATAATTGGGTTTCAATAAATTTTTGGTGTTTTTCTGATAACATTCATATTTGGGTGAATAGTGAAAAATAACATATTTAAACTAAAAACAACTTTTTTAATCTAATTAATTTACAGTGTTGAATTATAGATTTTTATGTTTTTGATGTATAATTAGATAATATTTTTAACATTTAATAGTATGATGGTCATTGTATGTAATTTCACATTAAAATTTAACACAAACAAGTGGAAATCTTTTGATAGTTATTATTTATTTAAAATAATCTTCTTGGTTTTGACCACAGGAATTAATTTTAAATTAATTAATTCTACTTATATGTTTTTAAATTAGAAAAATAGAATTCATTTTTGAGTAGAATATGAAAATTAGCATAGGGTGAATTTTTGGTATTTTTCTGAAAACTTTTAAATTTTTATGTATAGTGAAAAACATTGAGTTATTGTTTAAAACTGACTGTTTATTAGAATAATTATTTATTTTATTTAAATTTATTTTAGTTCAAAATAGATATATAATACCTATATAAATTTAATGTAATTAATTGGAGTTAGTTTATAATAATTTTAGATATATAAAAATGGTATCGTACTTTTTACTGTCTTTTACCCACCTCTTAGGAGAATTTTCAAATTTACATAAAATAAAATTTTATAGCTCCTGTGTGTTGAATATTTAAAATCATAAAGACACATATAATAATATGGAGTAAAATTTCGTTCAATAAGATAAAAATAATTTTCGTTTAATTGTATCTTTTTAATTTTATTTGCCCCGGTTAAATGTAAATAAGTTAATTGAGGGTAAAAATGATAATATTATTACCCTAACACATGTCCTAATTATATTGGATAAGTGTAAGTCGATAAAAAAAATCCTTAGGAATAACATATTACCCTTTATGTCCACATGGATTAGATTAATAAATTTATTATTTTTTTATTTAATGAAGAGTTAAAAGATTTAAAATCAAAGATTAATAACTAAATTTTTTTAATATAGAGATATACATATGATTAAATAGACTATAAATATTCATTAGAAATATAATTATATTTCTTAAATAATGGTATTTTATTTATAATTTTTATAGATTAAATAGTTAAATTTATTAATGAGACAATGATGATAAAGTAATTAACTTATTAATGAAAGAATAAAATAAATAGTGTTATAAATATTAAAATAAATAAAATTTCAAAATTTTTATGACATAAATGAATTTTATATAATAATATGATGTGTTAGTATTGATTAAATGTATTTTTTTAATGTAATCATGATTTTATTATTTTATCAAAAAACAAATACCAAAGTGTGTCAAAATTGACATAAATAAGTTTTTAAAAAAATATAATATTATTAATTGATATAAAAGTCATAAAAATATAATGATCGCCCAAAAGTATTATATAATAATATATATGACATTAATGATCTAATTGGGGTTCTATTGAATATTTATAGTATGTTTATTTACCATAAAATAAAAAAATACAAGAAGACACGATAAAAGTTAAACTATTCAAATAAGATTTAAATATAAAAGATATGGTTAAAATGGTAACCTAAACCAATATAAAACCTACTGGTTGAGATTTTTTTAGACCCATATCCAGCATATATTTTAAATTATTCATTTTGGATCTATTAGAAACTGAAATTGAGTTTATTATAAAACATTATTTTATGTTTTTCTTAAGTTGCCCCTCACCCCTCTTATTAAAGGACACTTCCCATTCTCTCAAATTGACACCTTCAAAGCAATTTTGAATAGAAAAATTCTACCCAAATATCCTCCCAACTATATTCATCCTTGAGGCCTTCCTTTGGTCATAATTTCATTCAATGAAGACCATTTGATCAAATCAAAAGGAAGAACCCAAATAAGAGGTAATGATTTCACCACCCTCTTACGAGTTCTCTTATTCTTCCACTTTCTCTTAATTTGTTGTTTCCATAATAAAATAAAAACTCTAGTATCTTCTATATTCTATGATGTTATAATTAATATGGCACACCAATAGTCATTATTCTATCCATCTAATGAGGATAATGTTGACATGCGTGCGTACGTACGACTTACCATCTCCATGCCGTGGTGTAATTTCTTATTCAACACTATATTATATGGATAGATATAATGATGTGTAATATGTATATAAATAATGAAAATAATAAGAAATTGTCTCTGTAAAATTAATATTCCAACCAATTCCACACCTATAAGTAAATGATATTGTCACTCGTTCGTTCGTACGGATTACCGCCTCCACAATGCAATTAGATTCATTTCTACATTCATCATTCATTGACAATTATAAAAATATATATTACCAATAAGTAAGTTATATATGAAATAATAATCCCACTGGAGAGATATATATATATATTAACTTACATATATCTTTTTCATTTAGTTCAGTGCAATACGATATGAAAACGGAAACATCGTTTATGCGTATGTACGGACTACCGTCTCCTTAAATGGTGTTTTTAATATCATATATATATATCTATTATTCAAATTTATATTCTAAATATATATTATATATAAATCATATTTCATATTCTAGAATTATTTAAATCTTCATATAAGTGATACAATCAAGAATAACAAGTTAAATCACTTATGATGAAGAAAGCGATTATTATCTAAAATGTTATGTTAACATAGAAATTATTAGTAAATGGGTATTATAAAGTAAAATATGAATCTTTTATAATATAATAAATATTAATATGGTTCTGTTATATTTTTATAACATACTAGGTTATTCATATCGGAAGATAAACGTAACCTCAAATAAAGGAAAGTGCATGGTAAGGTGTTTCTAATCTCACTTCTAATTCCGGGAGATTTCCATTTATCCCCACTTATTTATTTCATGTGGTGTATTGTTTAATAACATTTGATATATATTACCATTATTATCTGTATATTCATTATATTTTCTGATTAATTTGGTGGTTATTGTCTTTTTTTCATACGACTCAATTGATTACAAAGAGGTCAGGGTTATTTTCATAATCTCATTATTATCTGAGATTGTTCATCTGTAAGTATTTTCTAGGACATAATTGTCATAGATATCTATATTTTATAAAAATTATTTCAAAAGGAATCTTTTAAGGTTTTATGTAAGGTTCTATTTAACATGATCATCATTTTAAATGTTTTAAATATTTATCTTTCGAAACCCTTTTAATTAATGTCCATTTTTTCAAAATGATTTTATGGATTTATTTATATGTACATGAATGTTTTGAAATGATAATTATTTTAAAATGTTTCAAATTGGTATGGGAAAATTTGATTAAAAAATCTCTTTTATATGAAAACTTTTATAAGTAGTGATAATTTTAAATTATTTCATGAAAAAAGGGGTATTTATCTCAAATTATTTTACTGATCATTTTCATCTATGTCAACTTCCTTTAATGGAATTTTTTATAATAGGAATTTCATTTACTATGATACAAATATTCCATATTGTATTGAGTTTTTTGTGATATTTTTGACTGTGGAAGTGTTATTTTTATACCATTAATGGTTTATGGATACAGTATTTACATTTTGTATGCTTGTTTTAATATGAATGTTAATGTTATATTTCAACCTTTTATAATGATGAATGTATTGGATTAGTATGTTCTATGTTGGGAGCCGTTAAATGTAGTCCCTTCGAGTTGGGGTCCAATTAGAGAAGGCCCTCTATGTTGGAGATTCGTTATAGAGGCTCTCTGGGTTGGAGTTGGGTTATAGAGGCTCTTTGGGATGGAGTGCGATTACAGAGGCTCTCTGGGTTGGAGTCCAGTTACAGAGGCTCTCCGGGATTGAGTCTGGTTACAGAGGCTCTCCGGTATTGGATCCCATTATAGTTATCCAATAGGTCATGTTATGAGGCCATGACACAGAAATTAATGTCTGGTACTATACATTCCATCATTATGAAATTAGTTAATAAATGTGATTATTCAACTAGTAGAATATCTATGTGTTTGTACATATGGTAATGTTTGATTTATTTTTTCCATATTATGTTGACGATAATATTTAAAAAGGATTTTTTTTACAAATCTTACCTTAAAATTTTAAAGCATCCACTTAATTATTTACCCTTACTGAGAATCTGATCTCACCCCTTTCTTTTGTTATATTTACCAAGAATCAAAAAAATTGTATTATGATTGTGATGCAGGGTTAAGCTAAGGGAGCAATGAAATTCTCAAAGGGTAATTTTTTTGTGTGTTGTATGTTAGAAAGTGTAATGTAACATCCATTTATTTAATATATCATCCAAGACTACTAAACTGATAGGTCTTTTGGGACTTGATTCTATGTAATCATGCCAATATATTAAAATAAATCACGAGCTCTAGGTAACTGGGGTCGGGGCGTTATAGATCGTATCAGAGAAAGTTTAACAATAACATCAGAAACTAGATTTAGATAAACTATGTTTTGAACAAATTACCCTAAGATGTACTTTGAGGATTATTATAGAAGAACTTCCTATAATTTTGGTAATTTAGAGATTTTGTGAGTTTTCCAAGAAAATACATCCCTGCCTGGATACGAGAAGTTAGAGGCTGTTCTGGCACAGATATACCTAGGGGTAAAACCCGAAAACACTGCTTTGAGCTAGAATCGAATGGGAACAAGTGCACGACAATGGGACTTTCTGCACTCTTGGTTATGACACTCCCGGGGGATATTCTTAGTACAATTCTCATTTTGTTTACAAATCATTATGAAGGATTTACGAGTATATATATCCCCAAAAAAATATTATTATAGATTATATCTATAAACTATTCAATTTATGTTAGGTACATTAATAGTTTGGAATTATTCATTGTAATTCATAAACTAACATAGTGTATGCCATTATATAGAAATGGGGCCCAGTAGAAGGAATGTGAACTCCAGCAAGATGTATTATCCAAAGTGTAATAAGGATCATATATTTCACAGTATTAAGATAACATTTAGATGGGAAATAGTCTCCAATGTATTTTCAACATATGAAGTAATAGTATCATGTTTTAATAAGATACGCAATGAATTATCCGAGGAATATGGGATTGAAGGGAATCAAATGAATAAAAGGATGGAAAAGAAAATTATGGATAAATGGAAGAAGGAAAAGAAAGATTTTCCTATAGGTGATAAATGTGGAAAAAATCAACTTGGTAAATTCTTGAATGGAATGGGAGTTTGTTATGCGTGTGGAAAAAAGGACATCATGTACGTGATTGCAAGGGTAAGAAAAAGTTTTATAATATAAGATGACTCATCTACAAGGGGTTGAGACACTACATGAATTAATGTCCCATTCATAAGTTTATACCAAAAATGATGTTATTGGATAATAATCAAGTTATGATACTACCTCAGATGAAGAGGAATGACTAGAGTTCTTACGTTGTTGTTATAGAATTATTTTGTTTGACTATTGTATCAATAGTATACTGGTTACATGAATTATTGAGATAAACAAGGATTGTACAACAATACTATTTTATTGAGGATTTAAGATTTTATGGTTCTAATAAAAGTGACATAATAGTATGATACACTTTTAGTAAAATACATGGTTGAAGGAAATGTAATCCTTAATATGGTCCTGATAATAAGGTAGTGATTTTGGAAAATGAGGTGGTTGATTTGGATAAATTATATTAAATATTTTTGACTTCCTTGAAATTGATTAGTGATTTTTATAATTAATCATTGTTGGAGTTTACAATTTTTTTTGAATAGAAGGATTATACCTAGTATTCGTTAAGTAATAAGGGAGCATGACTGTAATAAATAAGGTTTTTTGGTAATTCAGGATGTTTTGGTGATTTAGAAGAATACATGATGTAGGAATACACATGTTATTGACAGGAAAAATGGATCTTAATTGTTTTTAACTTCCTTAAAAATTTTGGACTGAGAGTTTGGATAAGAGTATTTTAGAAAGGTCTAAAATTTATAATGGATTAATTTTGAAATTTGATATTATAGTTATGGTTATTTTTGGATTGTTAAAAAAAGGATAACCTAGAGGTCGGAGGACAAATAGTTTTGTCGGAAAGGCCACAAGACTTGAACTCACAATAGAAGAGCGAAAAATGTGTGTCACCTATTAATGGACTACGTGATGTACTGGTTTATATAATTTAGTTTTTTTAAATAGTCTAAAAAATGAATTATAATTTCATTATTTTTGGATCCTTATATGATTTGGTTAAATAGAATTATTTTACAAATCATTTTTAGTGAAATATGACTTTGTTTAAGAAATTAGTTGAATGATGAAACTCTCATTGTCATGAATATATATATATATATATATATAATTTTTTCCCCTCTTATTAAGACAAAATTTTATTAACCCATTTTCCGATGTTGTTTTTACAACAATGGTAATTTCTATTTTAAACCATAAATTTTGAAGAACAATTTCAAATTGAGAGGATGCAATTTATTGATGGATGGAAAATGTTACACCCGAATATTTCATAATATGTTATATCTTAAAATTAATTCATCAACTTGCACTACACGCAATACTGAGTTTAAACGCACCACGACATACCAAACTAGTCGTTCAAATGTGGTTATGAATAATATTAAATGAATGTTGAACTTTATATAATCCTTATTATTTTTGATTCTGTATTATTAGATTCATAGAAATAATATAAGAACAAATACATTTTTTTCAGATAAGAGATGTATTTTTCATAAAATGAATTTTTACAACTTTTTAAAGGAAAAAACTTTTTAAATCCTATATTTTAAACTTTTATATATTTAATGGTACAAAATACACATCTTATATAGATTCGGGAAATAAAAATTTAGTTTCAATAAATTTTTGGTGTTATTCTGATAACTTTTATATTTAGGTGAATAGTGAAAAATAAAATATTTTAAATGAAAAAAACATGTTTAATAGAAATAATTATTAGTTTTTAATTATACATATTAATTTTTTGGAAGTATAGTTACAGAATATTTTTACCATTAAATCCAATTATTGTCATTTTTTGTAATGTCACTTTGAAATTAGACAAAAAAAATTGTAAATCTTTTGACAGTTATTATTTCTTAAAAATATGTATCTAGGTTTTGACAACAAAAATTAATTTTAAATTAATTAATTAAAATTATATTTTTTTAAACTAGTAAAATAGAATTCATTTTTGAATTTTTAATATCAAAATTAGATTAGGGTGAACTTTTGGTATTTTTCTGAAAACATTTATTTTTTGATGAATATTGAAAAACAATGAGTTATTGTTTAAAGATGAATTTTTATTTTAATAATTATTTATTTTATTTAATTTTTTTTAAATCAAAATAGATACATAATAACAATATAAATTTTTAATAATTCATTAGAGTCAGTTTATAATAATTTTAGATATATAAAAATTTTATCGATCTTTTTACTATCTCTTACCCACCTCCTAGGACAATTATATATTTATTATCTCTAGATCTAATCAGAGGTTTCACAAGTTACACAATATTTTAAGGGTTACATCCCATTTTAAAGAGGAAATAGAACCAGCACAAGTAGGGGTTGGTTTGGGTACCTCATTTACCCCTGGCGTTTCTACTGTTGTTGGCTTCTCGTCAACGTTGAATGCCAACCAAAGGAGACTCCTTCTCATTAACCTCCACTGATTAATCCCACCAAAAAATCTCCAACCCATCCATCAAACGGCCTATAGTCCGTCAAATTTTTATTATTAAGATAACACAGCCTTTTAAGGGAGGAAGGGGGAAACCCAGATAAACATCATGAGTTTAAGACAATCTCATCAAGTGGTCATGGAGAAATACACAAACTAACAACATGGTGCTGCCCCTCCCCAGCATTGAACGTGATTATGATTTCCACTGTTGCATTGCTTATCCACCTCCTTAGAGCTTTTTTAAATTTACATAAAACATAATTTTACTGCTTCTGTGACTTTAATTTCAAAAATCTGAGAGACATCATTAATATAAAGGATTAAAATTTTGTTCAATAAGATAAAAATATTTTTTTGGTGAATAGTAATTTTTACTTTTATTTACCATGTTTAAAAGTAAATAGGGTAATTAAGGGTAAAAATGATATTATTATTACCGTAACACATGTCCTAATTCTATTGGATAAGTGTAATTCGACCAAAAACATCCTTTATAATAATATATGACCATTTAGTTCCACTTGGATTAGATTAATAAATTTATTATTATTATATTTAAAGAAGAGTTAAATGAGTTAAAATCAAATTTTAATAACTATACAATTTTTAATATAGGTTTTTACATAGGATAAATTAAAATATAAATATTCATTTGAAATATAAAAATATTTCCTACATAATGGTATTTTAATTATAATATTTTGATATTAAATAATTTAATTTATTAATGACACAATGATGAAGTAGTAATTACATTATTAATGAAATAATAAAATAAATGTTATTATAAATATTAAAATAAATATAATTTAAAAGTTTTTATGAAATCCATGATTTAATTATGTTAATATGACATGATAAGATTGATTCAATGTGTTTTGTTTGAAGTATTCAGGCTATTATTATTTTATCAAAAAAATACCAAAAAGTGTCAAAAATGTCATAAATTAGTTTTTAAAAAATATTATATTATTAATTTATATAATAGTCCTATAAATATAAGGTTCAGAAAAAAGACTTATATAATAATATATATTATATTAACGAACCAATGGGGATTGATTGGCATTTTATAGTATGTTTTTTAAACATATAATATAAAAATACATGAAGACATGGTAAAATTTACACTACATAACAAAGAGTTAAATCTAAATGATATGGTTAAATTGGTAACCTAAATGTGAATAAAACCTATTGGTTGAGTTGTTTTCAATCCATCCATGCCATAGATGTTAAATAATTCGTTTTTTAGACATTAGAAACCGAAATTGAATTTATTATAAAATAATATTTTATGTTTTTCCTAAGGTACCGCTCACCCCACTTATAAAAGAGTACTTCACCGTATCTCAAATTAACACTTCCACAACCATTTAGATCATCTAAACACTGACCAAATATCCTCCAATATATCCTACCTTCATCCTAGAGGCATTATTTTGGTCAGAAATCCATCCTATGAAGCCCTTTTGATAAAATCAAATGGAAGAACCCAATGAAGAGGTATTGATTTCACCACCCTCTTTCAAGTTATCTTCTTGTTCCATTTACTATTTCATTGGTGTTTCCATTAATTTATAAGAACTCTAGAATCTCCTATATACTGTGATGTTATTATAAATATGGCACAATTATATTCATTATTCTATCCATCTTATGACTGATAATGTCACCATGTGTGCGTACGTACGACTTACTGTCACCACGACGTGGTGTTAATTGTTATCCAACACTACGTTATTTGGATGGATACAATGATGAGTAAAATGTATATAAATAATGAAAATAACATGCTAAAGTCTCTGTAAAATTAATATACCATACAATTCCACGCATTTAAGGAAATGATATTGTCGCTCGTGCGTACGTACGAATTACTGTCTCCACGACGCAATGAGATTTATTTCCACATTCATGATTCATCGACGATTAGAAAAATATATATTACTAATTAGTATGTAATATATTACATAATTATGATACTGTATATATATATATATATATTTACTTACATTTATCTTATTCACTTAGTTTCGTTCAGTACGATATGAAAACATAAACAACGTTTATGCGTACGTACCGACTACCATCTCCATAAACGGTGTTTTTCATTTCATATATTTTTCTATTATACATATTTATATTCTACATATATATGATATATATATCAAGTATTATATTCTAGAAGTATTTAAATCATGATCTATGTGATACAATCAAGAGTAACAAGTTAAAACACATACGATAAACGAAGTGATCATTACCCTAAATGATAATTTAATGCCGAAATTATTATTAAATGGGTAGTTTAAATTCATAAATTAGTCATGTACGATATCATAAATATTATTATGGTTCTATTATAATTTTTTAACATACTAAGATATTCATACAGGAGGTTAAACTTACCATCAACTATAGGAAAGTGCATGGTAAGGGGTTTCTTATCTCACATTTAATTTTGTGAGATTTCCATTTTCCACCACTTATTTATTGCATGTGGTTTATTTTGTACTGTCGTTTGATATATATTATAATTATTCTCATTATATTCATGATTTTTTTATTCAATTTGTGGTTATTGAATATTTTTTATACGACTCTATTGATTACAAAGATGTAAGGGTTATTTCCTCAATCTCCTTATTATCTATGATTGTTCATGTGTATGTATATTCTAGGACATACCAATCATAGATACTCATATTTTATAAAAAGTATTTCAAATGGAATATTTTAAGGTTTTATAGGAGGTTATATTTAAATATATCATCTTTTTAAATGATATAAATATTTACCTTTTAAAACCCTGTTAATTAATATCCATGTTTTCCAAATGATTTTACGGATTTATTTATATGGACATGAATGTTTTGAAATGATAATTATTCTAAAATGTATCAAAGTGGTATAGGAAACATTGATTCACAAATCCCTTTCATATGAATGAATTTATAAGTTGTGATGATTTTAAATGATTTCCTAAACAGCGGTATTTCTCTAAAAGCATTTTACATCTCGTTTTCATATATGTCAATTTTCATTAATGGTTTTTATGAAATTTTTAGGATAATTTACTATGATAGAAATCTTCCATATTGTATTCAATGTTTTGTGATATGTTTGACTGTGGGTGTGCTATTTTTATACCATTCATGGTTTATGGATAATGTATTGTCATTTCGTATGATAGTTTTAATAAGAATGTTTATGTTATATTTCAATATATTTATATGAATAATGTTTTTATCTAGTATGTTTTGGGTTTGGGTGAATCTAAGTAAGCCCTCCGGGTTGGGGGACGGTTACAAAAGACCCTCTCTGTTGGAGTCCGGTTATCGAGGCACTCTGGGTCGGAGTCCGCTTACAAAGGCTCTCCGGGATGGATTCCAGTTATAGAGTCTCTCCGGGTTGTAGTCCGGTAATAGAGGATCTCCATGATAGAGTCCGGTTATAGAGGATCTCGAGGTTTGGGTCCGGTTACAGTTTTTCCATAGGTCCTGGCATGAGGCTATGACATAGAAATTAATATCTGGTACTATACATTCCCTCATTATGAAATTAGATATTACATGTGATTTTTCGACTAGTAGAATATCCATTTTCTTGTTTATATAGTGATGATTTATTTATTGTTTCCATATTATGTTCAAGATTATGTTCAAAAAGGATGTTTTTTTATTACACATCTTTCATTAAATGTTTATATCTTCCACTAAATTATTTTCCCTTACTGAGCATCTGATATCACTCCGATCATTTTTTATATTTTCCCAGGATCACAAGAAGTGTTTTATTTTTGATATGCATGGATAAGCTAAGGGAGAAATGACATTTTCAATGGATCATTTTTTTTTTGTATTTTAGAAAGTGTAATGTAATGTCTATGTATGTAATGTATTTTCCATGTCTGATAAATTGATCAGTCTTTCAGGACATGATTCCTTGTAATCTTGTCGATGTATTAAAATAATGCACCTGATTTGGGTAACTGGGGTCGAGGTGTTACATTATATGAATTAAATTTAGTTATTACATATTTTTACCATTGTTTGTTAGTTATCTTGTTAGTTTAGAAATGGGTTGAATGAATTTTGTTAGTATATATTATTGATTCCAATTTAATAATGAAAAAACATTATAGTTACTTTTTATTGGTGTTTCATGATATTTATGAAGTTATAATTTAATTCAATGTTTGTTTTTTATAACTCATATGAAATTGATGCTGACTATGTATCATTGATTCTTAATGAATGAAAGTAGTTTTATTAATTATTGTTTTAAATAATAATGATAGAATTACATAAAATATTAATTATTTATATATTTTTATCTTATTTTTCATCTAATTCACTTACCACAACCATCCATAATATAAATTAATAGGACTTTTCAATTACAAGGTTAAATAGTCCCAAAATTTAATGTATCAAAAATCATTGATGATTAAGTATTAGATTAATTTTAATATACCTATAATTGAATAATTATGATAGTATTTAGTTTATATTAATGTGATATTTTATAATTATTGGGTATTAGAATAACAATTAATATATTTAAAGATATTATATAATATGTATAAAAATATTTTTATATTTGTATGATGCTTTTAAAAGAATGAACAATAAATCCTCATTTGTTGATCATATCATTATTAGATTCTCCAATTTATGATATGATAAAACTAATGATATATTAAAGATAACATTTTCCAATTAAAACTATTCATAGGACCAACCATAACTTGAGGAAATGAAAATAAACATGAAAATCAATCATTCAATTGATTTGGAAGTCCACATGTAATAATGAATAGTGAGTTTGTTTTCGAAAAAATGGTAGAATTTTATAATATGTTTAATCATTTAGAAATATTATATATTTTTATGTGTCATATTTATATATTAAATACCATATCAGTACCAAAATTTCTAGGATTTGAATGAAAGTGATACATGTTGTGTAATTGAGGCGGTAATCCACACAATGAATGAATGAAAGTTCATTTTACATGATAGATAAGGTAAAGACGAATAATGTCTATAATATAATTGAAATAAAATAAAATTATTCAAATGGGTCTTATGCTATAATTTTAATATTTTGTAGTGGAATTTTAGGAAGAATAATTGACAATAATAAAATTGAAAGGTGAAGAAGAGGAGTTATTAATTAAAACTCATGTTTCTTTATTATGACATTTTCAACGGGGGTTAATCCATTTAGGATGGAATTTTGAGAAGTAAATTATCCGCATGAAAGTGTATAGGAATATTTATAAGTGATTTTAAATCGGTTGAGCTACATTGGGTTTGGTTTGAGGGAATGTGAGGAGAGTTGTTCACATTTTATAAGTTAAAAAGAATGAATTTTTTTTAAATAACAAAAACAATTAAATAATGGTAATTCACTCTAAAGGAATGTGGATAAAAAAATTGATAAATTAAATATTGTTGAATATATAAGGTTAATAAAGGAATAAAAAACAAATTGCAAATCAATTTTTTGTTTTGATTATCAATTTTCACTAGGATAAACCCTTTTAACCCAAATTTACTATTATTGTCATAAAATGTTTTTACATATGTAATTTATCACTTACCTCTATAAATAAAATAATGAAATTTACAGAATTTTGAACTACTAATTTAAAATTTTCAGTAAGTTATATTTTATTATATTTCTATATATAATAGAAATTTGTTTTAAAATACATTATTTATAATGTATTAATGAATGTTTTGTTGAAAAAATTTCCATCAGTTCTAAAATTTCAAATATGGGTTTCTAAATTTAATTTTTTTTCAAATAAAATCACATATTAAATAAATATTATTAATTATACCATTTTTTGATGATTTTAATATTCAAACTTAAATACAATAATATAGAATCATGTTATTTTAAAAACATTATTTTTCACTAATCACCTATTTTTTACAATTATCCATTTGAAATATAATAAGAAAACCATTATATGATGAATAAAAATATAATTTTCATTTTTTCAAATAACAATTCTATAAATGAATAATTTAAAATTTAATTAAAAATGTGGGATATAACAGAAAAAAATTTTACAATAAAATATTTTTTAATAATATTATCCATTTTAAATCATTTTTTATATATATTACTAATTAAATTAGTATTCAAAAGTTATTCATATCAATATATATTGTAATAAATTAATCATAATTTTCTTTCGTTAAAAAATCACAGTGCCTAAAATTTAAATTTTCTAAATATATATTTATAATTATAAAAAGAGCTTATTATTTTTTTCATATATAGACATTGAATACAGTACATATTAAAATTAATTTTTAATATAATTATATAAATATTTTAGAAATTTTTTATCTCAATTCCTTCCAATAAATTCAATTTCATTGTTTTAAAGACAATAATTGAATAATTATATTTTATCTAATTATGTCATGTATTCATTTATGTTCATTGTTCAATATAGGGAAAGCAAAAAAATATTTTTATTTATTTAATGGTGTTGTTATATTAAAATTATAGTGTGTTACAAAAAGTGTTTATATTTATTTGAATATATAACTTCCATATTGTATAGAGAATTTGAAATGATTTTATAATTTTATTTTTATAAATTATTTATATACGGTTAAATCTTGTATAAAATATTGAAATAAATTTTTTATTTACAAATTTTTTATTTGTTGATATATATAAATATTATATCATGAATGAGTTTATAAATTTTTTTAATGTGTTTTACTATAAAAGGGTATAAATTACTAATTATTTCTACCGATATATTTTTATATTAAATGAATATTAGTTATGGGTGACCATGAAAGGATTTTGTGCATGTATGAGGAATAAAATTCACGGAGTGCTTATATTAAGAACTATAAACGGATTTGGAAACTATAAGTATATTTTTTGGTTTTCAATCCATAAAAAATTCCGTATAATTAAATAATATGGTGGGAGAACAAAATAATTTATAAAAATTGATCATGATGAAAATATTTAACTCTAGGAAATTAGATTTTAGAAGTTGATATCCCTAATATAAATCATACTCTATGAAGCATTAAATATTTTTAAATGGGGTTATTTTGTAAATATGTAAAAAATAAAAGTGTAAAAAATAATATAATCAATGGGGAGAATGTGCCCAATATTTTTTAATGAATTTTATTAGAATTATAATTATTCATTTAATTAAAATTGAATTACCAAAAACTCTTATCCCTTGTGTATGACATCATTTAAAATAAATTTGAAGAATTGAAAATTATTTTAATTAGTATATACAATGAATTTAAATGAAATTATATGTATAAAAATAAAAGGTTATTAAATCAATAACTACTTAGAAAGAAGGAATAATTGTGTGTAACGTGTAACATTTCTAAGAGAATAAGATTTGGGACATATAAAATCAATAACTCTTATACAAATATCCTTATTATTGCATTAAACTCTTATAAAAAAACATCAAAATCTTCATAACATTTTTAATAACCTTACTACTATACATTTTCAATTATACTATTCATATATATTAATAATTTATATATAACACACCATGATTTCATAGTAATTTATTTTTTCAATGTAATTCAATAACTTTCGCTACACGCAACACTGAGTTCACGCACACCACGACTTACCAAACTAGCCATTCAAAAGTAGATATGAATAGTATTAACAGAATTTTGAACTTTAGATAATCCTTATAATTTTTTAATTCATATTATGAGTTTATTAGACATAATGTAAGAATAAAAACATTTTTTCGGATTAAAGAAGTGTTTTTCAAAAATGGAATTTTACCGCCTTTTAATGGTGAACCCTTTTTTAATACAATATTTTAAACTTTTATATATTAAATTTGAATAAATGAACTTCTTATTTAGAATTAGGACATAATAATTTAGTTTCAATTACATTTTGGTGTTTTTCTGATAACGTTCATATTTGAGTGAATCGGGAAAAATAGTATATATAAAATGAAATCAAATTTTTTAATCTAAATAATTTATAGTGTTTAATTATAAATTATTATGGTTTGGAAGTATAATTAGATTATATTTTTAACATTTAATCCTATTATGGTCATTGTATGTAATTTCACATTGAAATTTGACATAAACAAATGTCAATCTTTTGATAGTTATTATTTTATTTAAAATATGCTTCTTGGTTTTGACAACGGGAATTAATTTTATATTAATTAATGTTACTTATATGTATTTAAATTTGAAAAATGGAATTCATTTTTGAGTTCAGAATATAAAAATTAGCTTAGGGTGAATTTTTGGTATTTTTCTGAAAACTTTCAGTTTTTATGTATAGTGAAAAACAATGAGTTATTGTTTAATACTGACTTTTTATTAAAATATTTATTTATTTTATTTAAATTTATTTCAGGTCAAACTAGATATATTATGGTTTAAAACTAACTTTTTACCGTCTTTTACCCACCTCTTAGGAGCATTTTCAAATTTATATAAGACATAATTTTATAGCTCCTATGAGTTGAATATTGAAAATATTAAAGACACAGATAATATTAAGGAGTAAAATTTCATTCAATTGGATAAAAATAATTTTTTCTGAATAGTATATTTTTATTTTTATTTACCACGGTTAAATGTAAATAAGGTAATTAACGGTAAAAATGGTATTATTATTACCCTATCACATGTCCAAATTATATTGGATAAGTGTAATTCGACCAAAAACAACCTTAGGAATAAAATATTAGACTTTATGTCCACTTGGATTAGATTAAAACATTTATTATTATTTTATTTAAAGAAGAGTTAAAACAGTTAAAATCAAAGATTAATAACAAAAAAATTTAATATAGAGTTATACATAAGATAAATAAGACTAGAAATATGCATTATAAAGATACATATATTTACTAAATAATGATATATTATTTATAATTCTAATATATTAAATAGTTAAATTTATTAATGAGACAATAATGATGAATTAATTAACTTATTAATGGAAGAATAAAAAATGGTGTTATAAATATTATAATAAATAAAATTACAAACTTTTAATGACATACATGAATTTCATAGGTGAATATGATATGTTAGGATTGATTTAATATATTTTTTTAAAGTATTAATGATTTTATTATTTTATCGAAAAAAAATACCAAAGAGTGTCAAAATTGACATAAAAAGTATTTTAAAAAATATAATTTTAATAATTGATATAAAACTCCTAAAAATCTTTTGATCATACAAAAGTCTAATATATTAATATATAATACATTAATGATCTAATTGGGGTTCTATAAAATTTTTATAGTAAGTTTACTAACCATAATATATAAAAATACAAGAAGAGATGATAAAAATTAAACTCTTTAACTAAGAGTTAAATCTAAAGGATATGGTTAAAATGGAAACCTAAACCTGTCTAATACCTATTGTTGAGTTTTTTAGATATATAACCACCATAGAATATAATTTATTCATTTTATATCTTTTAGAAACCGAAATTTAATTTATTATAAAACAATATTTTATGTTTTTTCTAAGGTGCCCCTCACCCCTCTTATAAAAGGGCACTTCCCCTTCCCTCAAATTCACACCTCCAAAGCAATTTGGAAGAGCCAAAATCTACCCAAATATACATCTAACTATGTTCATACTAGAGGAATTCCTTTGGTCAGAAATTCATCCAATGAATACCTTTTGATCAAATCAAAAGGAAGAACCCGAAGAAGAGGTAATGATTTCACCACACTCTTACGAGTTCTCTTATTCTTCCACTTACTCATTCTTTTTTGTTTCCATTATAAAATAATAACTCCAGTATCATCTATTTTATTTTATATTATTATTTAATATGTCACAACAATATTCATTATTCTATCTATCTAATGAGGATAAGGTCACCATGCGTGCGTACATACAACTTACCATCTCCATGTAGTGGTGTAATTTGTTATTCAACACTATATTATTTGTAAGGATATAATGATGGGTAATATGTATATAAATAATGAAAATAATATTATACTGTCTCTATAAAAATAATATTCCGTCCATTTCCACACCTGTACGTAAATGATATTGTCACCTGTGCGTACATAAGGATTACCGCCTCCACGAAGCAATTAGATTCATTTCCACATTCACTGTTCATTGACAATTATAAAAATATATATTACCAATAAGTATGTAATATATGAAATAATAATTCTACTGGAGAAATATATATATATATATATATATATATATATGAACTTACATATATCATATTCACTTAGTGCAGTGCAATACGATATGAAAACGGATACATCGTTTATGTGTTCGTACAGACTACAGTCTCCATAAAAGTTGTTTTTAATATCACATATATTTCTATTATACATATTTATATTCTAAATGTATATTATATATAAATCATCTTATATATTCTGTAATTATTTAAATCTTTATTTAAGTGGTACAATAAGGAGTAACAAGTTAAAACACTTATGATAAAGAAAGTGATTATTACCCGAAATGTTAATTTAACAAAGAAATTATTATTAAATGTGTTTTATAATGTCATATATGAATCTTGTGTGATATAATAAATATTAATATGATTCTGTTATATTTTAATAACATACTACGATCTTCATATATGAAGTTAAACGTACCCTCAAATAACGTAAAGTGCAATGTATGGGGTTTCTAATCTCAATTTCAATTCCAGGATATTTCCATTGATCACCACTTATTTAATACATTTGTAGTATTTTTTACTACCATATGATATATATTACCATGATTATCTATATATTCATGATATTTTGTTATTAATTTGGTGGTTATTGTCATTTTTCATACGACTCTATTGATTGCAAAGAGGTATGGGTTATTTTCTCAATCTTATTATTATCTGAGATTGTTCATGTGTAAGTATTTTCTGGGATACAATTGTCATAGATTCCCATATTTTATAAAATTTATTTCAAAAGGAATCTGTTATGGTTTTATGGAAGGTTCTATTTAACTATATCATCATTTTAATTATTTTAAATATTTATCTTTTGAAACCCTTTTCATTAATGTCCATTTTTTCAAAATGATTTTATGGATTTATTTATATAGACATGAATGTTTTGAAATGATAATTCTCTTAAAATGTTTTAATGTTTTATTGGAAAATTTGATTAAAAAATATCTTTTATATGAAAATCATTATATGATGTGATAATTTTAAATTATTTCATAAAATGGGTATTTCTCTCATATTATTTTACTGATCATTTTCATCTATGTCAACTTCCTTTAATGGATTTATTCTTGTATGAATATAATTTACGATGATAAAAATATTCTATATTGTATTGAGTGTTATTTGATATGTTTTATTATGGATGTTTTATTTTTATACCATCCATGGTTTAAGGATAATGTGTTGACATTTCATATGCTTGTTTTAATAAAAATGTTTCTGTTATATTTCAACCTTTTATAATGAAGAATGTATTGGATTTGTATGTTCCGTGTTGGGAACTAGTAAAAGTAATCGATTTGAGTTGGGGTCCTGTTACAGCAGTCCCACTGGGTAGGAGTTTAGTTACAGAGGATCTCCAGGTTGGAGTCAGGTTATAGAGGCTCTGTGGGATGGAGTCTGATTATAGAGGCTCTGTGGGTTGGAGTCAGGTTACAGAGGTTCTTCGGGATGGAGTCTGGTTATAGAGGCTCTCTGGTATTGGGTCCCATTATAGTTAGCCCATAGGTCATGGCACGAGGCCATGACACATAAATTAATTTCTGTTCCTATACATTCCCTCATTATGAAATTAGTAATTACATGTGATTATTCAACTTGTAGAATATCTATGTACTTGAATATATGGTAATATTTGATTTAATTTTTCCATATTATGTTCAACATTATGTTTAAAAAGGACGTTGTTTTTATTACACATCTTCCATTAAAATTTTATTGCTTCCGCTTAATTATTTACCATTTCTGAGCATCTGAGCTCACCCCTTTCTTATGTTATATTTACCCAGGATCACAAGAAGTGTATTATATTTCTGATGAAGGGTTATGCTAAGGGAGAAATGACATTTTCAAAGGCTTATTTATTTGTGTTGTATGTTATAAAGGGTAATGTAACATCCATTTATGTAATCTATTTTCCAAGACTACTAAACTGATCGGTCTTTGGGGACTTGATTCCATGAAATCATCCTAATATTTTAAAATAATGCACAGGATATGGGTAATTGGGGTCGGGGAATTATATTTGGTATCAAAGAATGTTAAGAAATAACATTGGAAACTAGATTTAGATAATCTATGATTAGACCACATTACCCTAAGATATACATTGAGTATTAGAATAGTTGAATTTCGTATAATCTTGGTAGTTTAGAGATTTTTTGACTTTACCATGAAAATACATCCCTACCTAGATACGAGTAGGTAGAGGCGGTTCTATCACAGATTTACCTACGGGTAAATCCCGAAAACAATGCTTTGAGCTAGACTGTAATGGGTACTAGTGCACCACAATGGGACTTATTGCACTCTAGGTTACGACACTCCCGGGGGATATGCTTAGGATATTTCTCATTTTGTTTACAAATCAATATGAATGATTTTGAAGTATAAACCATCTCAAAAAAATATTATTATGGATTATATCTATAAACTGTTCATGTTATGTTAGGTATTTTAAATGTTTGGAATTATTCATTGCACCTCATAAACTAACCTACTGTATTCCATTGTATAGAAACGGTGCCCTGTATAATGATTGTGAAATCCAGAAATACGTATGATCAAATGAGTAATAAGGATCATATCTTTTATAGTATTAAGACATCATTTTGATGGGAAATAGTCTCCCATGTATTCTCAATAGATGAAGAAATAATATTATGTGTTAATAAGATAAGTAAATAATTCTCTGAGTCATATATCATTGAAGGGAAGAAAAAGAATAAAAGGATGGAAGAAAAAATGACGGATAAAGGGAATAGGGAAAAGCAGGATTTTTCCATACGTGATAAATGTGGAAAAATCACCTTGGTAAATTCTTGATGGGATGGGAATTTGTTATAAGTGTGGAAAAAAATACACCATGTATGTGATTTCAAGGGTAGGAAAATTTTTTCAAATATAAAATGTTTCATCTGCAAGGAAATGAGACACTACATGAATTAATGTACCATTCATAAGTGTACACCACAAATGATGTTATTGGATAATAATCAAGGTATGATACTACCTCAGATGTAGAGGAATGAATATAGATCTGAAGTTGTTATTATATAATTATTTAGTTTGATTGTTGTATCAATAGTATACTGGTTACATGAATTATAGAGTTAAGTATGGATTGTACATCAATACTATTTTATTTAGGATTTAAGATTATATGGTTCTTATAAAAGTGAAATAATAGTAAGCAACATGGAAAATACATTGTTGAAGGAAATGTTATCCTTAATATGCTCCTGATAATGGTGTAGTGATTTTGGAAAAAGAGGTGGTTGATTTGGATAAATTAAATTAAATATTATTGACTTCCATTAACCTGATTAATGATTTGTATATTCCATCATTGTTGGAGTTTACAATTTTTTTTGATAGAAGGACTATACCGAGTATTCTTTAAGGAATAAGGGAGCATGAATGTAATAAATATGGTTTTTTGGTAATTCATGATGTTGCGGTGTTTTATAAGAATACATGATGTAGGCGCACACATGTTATTTACCGGAAAAAAGGATCTTAATTGTGTTTAACTTCGTTAAAAATTTTGGACTGAGAACTTGGATACAAGTATTTTAGAAAAGTCTGAAATTTAGAATGGATTAATTTTGAAATTGGTTACTATTGTTATGGTTATTTTTGGATTGTTATTAAAAGGATAACCTAGAGGTCGGGTGACAAATAGTCGCATCTAGAATGGTCGTGAGACTTTAACCCGCAAAAAAAGCGTGAAAAAATTGCATCACCAACGACTTGACTACGTGATGTACTCGTTTGTATAATTTAGTTTTTTAAAATATTCTGAAAAATGAATTATAAATTCATTATTTTTTATCCCTATATGATTTGGTTAAATATAATTTTTTTAGAAATAATTTATATTGAAATATGAGTATGTGTAAGAAATTATTTGAATGATGAAACTCTACTTGTCATATATATATATATAGAAAATTTTTCCCTCTCATTAAGACATAATTTTTTTAACCCAATTTCCGATGTTGTTTTTACCAAAATGGTATTTTCTATTTTAGACCTTTTATTTATAAGAATAATTTCATATTGTGGGGATGCAATTTTGTGATGGAGGGATGAATGTTACACCCCATGATTTCATAGTACGTTATATCTTAAAATTAATAATTCAACATGCACTACAAGCAACACTGACTTCAAACGCACCACGACTTACCAAACTAGCTTTTCAAAAGTGGTTATGAATAATATTAAATGAATATTGAACATTATATAATCCTTATTATTTTTTAATCCATATTATCAGATTCACAGACATAATGTATGAACAAATACATTTTTTCAGATAAGAGATGTATTTTTCATAAAATGAAATTTTAAAACCATTTATTTTAAAACCCTTTTTAAATCCAGTATTTTAAACTTTTAAATAGTCAATCATACAAAATAAACATCTTATATAGAATTGGGACATAATAATTTAGTTTCAATAAATTTTTGGTGTTTTTCTGAAAGCTTTCATATTTTGCTGAATTGTGAAAAATAAAATATTTTAAATGAAAACAAATTTATTAATCAAACTAAATTATACTTTTTAATTATACATTTTAATGGTTTGGAAGTATAATTAGATAATATTTTTACCATTAAATCCAATTAAGGTCATCGTATGTAATGTCACATTGAAATTTGACATAAATAAGTGTAAATCTTTTGATAGTTATTATTTCTTAATAATCTGTTTATTGGTTTTGAAAATGATAATTGATTTTAAATTAAGTAATTCAACTTATATTTTTTGAAACTAGTAATATAGAATGTATTTTTGAATTTGGTATATCAAAATTAGCTCAGGGTGAATTTTTGGTTTTTTTCTAAAACATACAATTTTTTACAAATATTGAAAAACAATGAGTTATTGTTTAAAAATTACTTTTTATTTAAATAATTATTTATTTTATTTGAATTTATTTTAGGTAAAAATAGATACAAAATAAATATATAAATTTAATTTAATTCATTAGAGTCATTTTATAATAATTTAATATATATATATATAAATTTTATCAAACTTTTAACTGTCTTTTAGCCACCTCCTAGGCCAATTATTTATTCATTATATCTGCATATCATCAGAGGTTTCACAAGTTACAAAGTATTTTTTTGGGTTCCAACCCATTTTAAAGAGGAAATAAAACCAGTATATACAGGGGTTGGTTTGGGTATCTCATTTATCCCAGATGTTTCCACCGCTACTGGTTGCTTTTCAGACATTAAATCCCACCAATGGGGACTCCTTCTCGTTAACCTCCACTGATTTATCCCACCAAACAATCTCCCATCTATCCATACAATGTCCCAGAGGCCATAAAATTTTTATTATAAAGATAATGCCCCCTTTTCAGGGAGGAAGGTGGGAACCCAGACAAACATCATGAGTTTAAGACAATCTCACCCAGAGGTCAGGGAGAAATACAAAGACTGACAACATGGTGATGCCCCTCCCCAGAATTGAACGTGATTAAGATTTCCATCGCTTTATTGCTTAGCCACCTCCTAGGATCTTTTAAAAATTTACATAAAACATAATTGTAATACTCTAGTGAGTTTAATTTCAAAAACATGAGAGACACGGTTAATATAAAGCAGTAAAATGTGGTTCAATAAGATAAAAATAATTTTTCTGGTGAATAGTAAATTTGTTCTTTTATTTACCATGGTTAAAATTAAATATGGTATTTAAGGGTAGAAATGATATTATTATTACCTTAATACATGCCCAAATTGTATTGTATAAGTGTAATTCGTCCATAATTAGCCTTTGAATTAAATATGACCCTTTAGGTACACTTGGATTAGATTAATAAATTTATTATTATATTATTTAAAGAAGAGATAAATGAGATAAAATCAATTTTTAATATAAGTTTATACATAGGATAAATTCAACTAAAAATATTCATTTGAATGATAAAAATAGTTTCTACATAATGGTATTTTAATTATAATTTTTTGATATTAAATAAATAAATCTATTAATTACACAATGATGAAGCAGTAATTATATTATTAATGAAAGAATCAAATAAATGTGATTATAAATATTAAAATAAATATAATTTCAATGTTTTTATTACATCCAAGAATTATCACTGAGAATATGACATATTAGTATTGATTCAATGTGTTTTGTTTGAAGTAATCAGGCTGTTATTATTTTATCAAAAATATATAAAAAGTGTCAAAATGTCATTAAATTGTTTTTAAAAAAATATTATATTATTAATTTATATAATAGCCCTATAAAAATAAGGTTTGGCCAAAAGACTAATATAATAATATATATTACATTGAGGAACCAAATGGGGATTTATTGACATTTTATAGTATGTTTATTAACCGTATAATATAAAAATACTAGAAGACATAGTAAAATTTGAACTATTTAACTATGAGTTAAATCAAAAATATTTGGTTAAATTGGTAATATAAATCTACATAAAAACTACTGGTTGAGTTTTTTTCGAGCCATCCCCACCATAGATGTTAAATAATTCATTTTTGAGCCATTAGAAACTGGAATTGTGTTTATTATAAAATAATTTTGTATGTTTTTCCTAAGGTACCACTCACCCCTCTTATAAAAGGTCACTTCCCCTTCTCTCAAATTCACACGTCCAAAGCCATTTAGCTCAGCCAAAAACTGACCAAATATCCTCCCAGATATCCTACCTTCATCGTAGAGGACTTTTTTTGTTCAGAAATCCATTCTATGAAGCCCTTTGGATAAACGTCAAAGGAAGAACATTAATAAGAGGTGATGATTTCACCACCCTCATTCATGGTCTCTTATTCTTCCAATTACTCTTTCATTGGGTTTTTCATTATAAAATAATAAATACAGAATCATCTATATAATTTGATGTTTTTATAAATACGGCACAACTATATTCATTATTATATCCATCTTATGATTGATAATGTCAACATGCGTGCGTACGTACGACTTACTATCACCACAACATGGTGTAAATTGTTATCTAACACTTCGTTATTTGGATGGATATAATGATGAGTAATATGTATATAAATAAAAAAATATCATTCTAATGTCTATGTTAAATTAATTTTCCATCCAATTCAACACCTTTAATGAAATGATATTTTCTCTTGTGCGTAGGTACAGATTACAGTCTCCACAACTTAATGGGATTCATTTCCACGTACACCATTCATTGACGATTATAAAAATATATATTACCAATTAGTATGTAATATATGACATAGTTATGATATTTGAGATATATATATATATTTACTAACATATATCATGTTAACATAGTTTCATTAAATACCATATGAACACGGAAACAACATTTATGCGTATGTACAGACTACCATCTCCATAAATAGTTTTTTTCATTTCATATATATGTCTGTTATATATATTTATATTCTAAATATATTGATTTATAAATCATGTTTTATTTTATAGAAGTATTCAAATGTTGATCTCTGTTATACAATCTTGAGTAACAAGTTAAAACACGTACGATAAAGGAAGCGATTATTACCCTAAATGATAATTTAATGTGGAAATTATTATTAAATGGGTATTTTAAAGTTATAAATCAGTCAAATATGATATCATAAATATTAATATTGTACTGTTATAATTTTTTTAAATACTACAATCTTCATACCTGAGGTTAAACGAACCATCAACTACAGGAAAGTTCATGGTAAGGGGTTTCTTATCTCACTTTTAATTCTGTGAGATTTCCATTGTCCACCACTTATTTATTGCATGTGGTTTATTGTGTACTGTCATTTCATATATATTATAATGATTCTCTTTATATTCATGATATTATATGATTCATTTTTTTCTTATTGACTATTTTTCGTTTGTCTAAATTGATTACAAAGAGGTCAGGGTTATTTCCTCAATCTCATTATTATCCGAGATTGTTCATGTGTAAGTATTTTCTAGGAAATACTTATCATAGATACCCATATTTTATAAAAATTATTTCAAATGGAATGTTTTAAGGTTTTATAGGAGGTTCAATTTAAATATATCATCATTTTAAATGATATAAATATTTACCTTTCAAAACACTTTTAATTAATATCCATGTTTTCAAATTATTTTACTGATTTATTTATATGGATATGAATGTTTTCAAATGATAATTTTTTTAAAATGTTTCAAAGTTGTTTGGGAAACATTGATTCAAAAATACCTTTCACGTGACTGCCTTTATATGTTGTGATAATTTTAAATTACTTCCTGAAAAGGGGAATTTCTATCAAAGAATTTTACTGCTCATTTTCATCTATGTCAATTTCCTTTAAGGGATTTTACACCTGTTTGATGATAATTTACTATGATACACATCCTCCCAATTGTATTGAATGATTTGGGATATGATTGACTATGGTTGTGTTATTTTTATACCACTAATGGTTTATAGATAATGTATTGTCATTTCATATTCTAGTTTTAATATGAATGTTTATGTTATATTTCAATATCTTCTTATGAAGAATGTTTTGATCTAGTATGTTCTGGGTTGGGGACGGATCAAAGTAAGCCCTCCGGGTTGGGGGCTGGTTACAAAAGAACCTCCAGGTTGGAGGCCGGTTATCGAGGATCTCCTGGTCAGAGTCCCGTTACAGAGGCTCTCTGAGATGGAGTCCAGTTACAGAGGCCTTCCATGTTGGAGTCCGGTTACAGTTTGCGCATAGGTCCTGGCACGAGCCCATGACATAGAAATTAATTTCTGGTACTATATATTCCTTCATTATGAAATTAGTTATTACTTGTTATTATTCAACTAGTAGAAAATCCATGTTCTGGTTTATATGGTGATGTTTGATTTATTTTTTCCATATTATTTTCAAGATTATGTTTTAAAAGGTTCTTTCTTTATTACACATCTTTCTTGAAATGTTTATAGCTTCCGCTAAATTATTTACCCTTACTGATCATTTGATCTCACCCATATCTTTTGTTATATTTTCCCAGAATCACAAGAAGTGTTTTATATTTGATATGCATGGCTAAGCTAAGGGAGCAATGACACATTAAATGGATTTTTTATGTTGTATATTAGAAAGTGTAATGTAATGTCCATGTATGTAATCTATTTTCCAAGACTGATAAATTGACTAGTCATTCAGGACTTGATTCCTTGTAATCTTGCCAATGTATTAAAATAATGCTCCAGCTCTAGGTAACTGGCGTTAGGGAATTACATTATATGAATTAAATTTAATTATTACATATTTTTACCATTTTTTGTTAGTTATCGTGATTGTTTAGAAATGGTTTGAATGTATTTTGTTAGTATATATTATTGATTCAAATTTAATAATGAAAAAACATTATAGTTACTTTTTATTGGTGTTTCATGATATTTATGAAGTTATAATTTAATTCAAATTTTGTTTTTTTATAACCCATATGAAATTGATGCTGGCTATTTATCCTTGATTTTTAATGAATGAAAGAGTTTTATTAATTATTTTGTTTAATAATAATGATAATATTACACACAAAATTATTTATTTATATATTTTTATCTTATTTTACATCTTATTAATTTTCCATAACTATACATAATATAAATTAATATCACTTTTCAAATACATTGTTATATAGTCCCAAACATTAATGTATCAAAAATCATTGATGATTAAGTATTAGATTGATTTTAATATCATTATAGTTGATAAATTATGTTAGTATTTAGTTTATATTAATGTTATATGTTATAATTATAGGTTACTAGATTAAAAATTAATATATTTAAAGATATAATATAATATGAATAAAAATATTTTCCAATTTTTATAATGGTTTTAAAAGATTGAACTATAAATCCTCATTTGCTGATCATATCATTAATAGTTTCTCCAATTTATAATACGATAAAACTAATCATATATTAAATATAATATTTTTCAATTAAAACCACTCATATGACCAACCATACCTTGATAAAATTAAAATAAACATGAAAATCAACCAGTCAATGGATGTGGAAGTCCACATATAAGAATTAATAGTGAGTTCGTTTTCTAAAAAATGGTATAATTTTATAATAATTTTAATCATTTAGAATTATTATATATTTTTATGTATCATTCTTATATATTAAGTTCTATATTAGTACCTAATTTTCTAGAATGTGAATGAAAATGATACATGTTTATTAATTGAGGTGGTAATCCACACAATGAACGAATGACAGTTTGTTTTCCATGATAGAAAAGGTAATGGAGGAAAATGTCTGTAATATAATTAAAATAACATAAAAGTATACAAATGGGTCTTATGTTATAATTTTGAAAATTTTTAGTGGGATTTTAGGAAGAATAATTGACCATAATAAAATTGAAATGTAAAAAGAGCAGTTATTAATTAAAACCCATGTTTCTCAATAATGACAATTTCAATGGGGGATAATCCATTTAGGATGTAATGTTGAGAAGAAAATTAACCCCATGAAGGTGTATAGGAATATTTATAAGAGATATTTTTTGTGTTGAGCTAGAATGGGTTTGGTGTGAGGGAATGTGAGGAGAGTTGTTCACATTTTATAAGTTAAAAGGGAAGAAAATTTTTTAAATAACCAAAACAATTAAATAATGGGAATTCACTCTAATGGAATGTGGATAAAAAAATTGATAAATTTAATATTGGGGAATATATACGGTTAGTAAAGGAATAAAAAAAAAATTGAAAATCCTTTTTTGGTTTTGATTTTCATTTTTCACTAGGATAAACCCTTTTAAACCAAATGTACTCTTATTATCATAATGAGTTTTTACATATGTAATTTATCGCTTACCACCATAAATAAAATAATGAAATTTAAATAATTTTGAACTACTAATTTAAAATTTTCAATAATTTATAATTTATTGTATTTCTATTTATAATAGAAATTTGTTTTTACAATACTTTAAGTATAATGTTGTCACGACCCGCCCTCGGGGACCGTGCCGTGACTACCCCAAGCCCGCCTTCCATAGGCCAGGGGCTGGCGACTAGCACCAAGGCGTAAATCCCGGTTAAAAGGGAAGGCATTGCCTTTGTAAAGTAAACAAACACCACAGAGTAAGCAAGCGGAAAGTAAACACTCAACAAAAGCAGAGTACAACTGAAAGTGCGGAAAAGTAAATGGACCAGGATACAAACCCAAACTGAAAGTAAAGTACAACTCGAAAGGAAAAACAGCAACTGAAAAGTAAAGCCGCTACTCCGAGCTGTCCACTGGAAATCCCACCTGAAGGGTGGGTACAGATAGCTCCTCTGCTCCACGGGTCCCGTCGTCCGCTCCGAGCACGTCCTGCCCAGTGGTCCACCTCCGGGTACCGTCCCGCTCTACGAGCCTCAGCTAAGATCAACGCTGTCCGTCGTCTGCAACCAACACAACGTAGTGCGGGAAAAGCCCGTGCAGGGGTGAGTATAAGCTACTCAGTAGGGACCCCGAGACCCCTGAAGGTCTCTCAAATCCACAAAGGATAAACCACGAAGAAAAGTAACAATCACGAAGTAATAACCGACACTGCTTAGGTATATGCCCATACATATACCTAAGTCATCAATTTCAAATATGCTCCAACCTCCGAGCCCAAGTACAACTCAGTCCACACAGGAAAGTAAACGTATTCCACACAGGAAAGGAAAACGTAATCCACACAGGATTGCACAATACAATCCACACAGGAAAGCAACAGATTCAGCTCACACATGTATACTTCTTCAAAGGACGATAAAGATGATCACTGATCCATCTAAGTCGTCGGACCCACGAAGGATCGATAGGTAACTAACCCCCGCAATGACCCACACAGGATCGGGCCCACACAGGACCTGTAGACGCTGGCTCACACAGAACCGCTGAGCGCAAGGACCCACACAGGATCGGGCCCACACAGGACCTGTAGCACTGATCCACGTAGGATCGCTGAGTGCTGAAGTCGTCGTCGTCGAATCCACACAGGATATCTGTACTGTCGTTGTCGCAGTCACAGTAGCAGTAGTAGTCGTAGCAGTCGCAGCCAGCACTAGGGTTCCCGCACATAGCAAGCTCGTTCGGAAGGTCCGCTCCACGAGCCGAGAGGCTGATACATCAACTGTCACGAAGACCAGAGTTGATGTATCCAAAAGTTTCGTATCGTCAACAGGAACTCAACGCAACAGACGGCGCGTCGATCAGACTCCCGGTCTGAGAGTTATTGGCAATTTTGTCTCCGGGGCCCGGTTGGTTTTTAATGCTAAACCAACCCGACCGTACTCCACCTGCGTCCAAACCTCGGGCGGAGTATTCCACAAGATCCGACTCACTAAGAGGAACACAACGCGACTGACAGCGCGTCAATCGGACGTTCGTAGCTCAAGATATGAGCGTTTCCGCTCTGAAGGCCCGGTTGGTTTCGTGAACGAACCAACCCGGCCGAACTCAAAGTAAAGCGAAACGTTGAGTGCGATATACCGAAACGACCGCCTCGATCCAAGGATCGCATTTCCGCAGACGGTTCATCATTCGGAGGTCCGAGGCTCAAGTTATGGGCCAAAAACCAATTCTGGTTCGAAACGGGGGGGTCCGGGTCCGGGCCGACCCGGCCCGACCCCCCCCCCCCCCCCTGGGGCGGCGGCGGCCGGCGGCGGCGGCCGGCAGAGGCGGTCGGCGGCGGCGCGGCGGCGCGGCGGGGCGGCGGCGCGGCGGGCCGCGGCGGCCTGGCGCCGCGAGGTGGCTGCACGCGGGGTGACAAACCCCCGCGTTTTGAGGGGCGGCGCGGCCTTTGTGCCGCGCCGGTTTCTTTTAAAACCCCCCCCCCCACGTGGGGGGCCTGCTGGTGCGGAACCGAGGGGGCCAGTTGCCGCCCTCCTTCAAAGAACCGCCCCCCCTCATAAAGAGGGGGGTTTTTATGAGGTGGCCGGTGGATTAATTCCCCCGGTTTTAAATGTATCCGGCCGGCCAGCTGGCCGGCCGGTTTTTCTCTAACGGGACCGGAAATTCCGGTCCCCCCTTCGGCTTCCGACGCCGGCGGCCCGGCCGCCGGTCTTCTCTTCCGCCGCGGCCCGGAACCGGCCGCGGTCTCCTCGTCCCGCTGCGGCCCGGAACCGGCCGCGGTCTCCTCGTCCCGCTGCGGCCCGGAACCGGCCGCGGCGTTTGTCATCCGGCGCGGTGCGACGGCACCGCGCCCCTTCGCCGTGCCTTGATTCCATTCAACGCGGCGCGACGGCGTCGCGTTCTTGAAGATTTTTCCTCGGCGTGGCGCGACGGCGCCGCGTAAAATATTTTCACGATCATCCGCATGGTGCGACGGCACCACGCCACTTGCTTCCACCCGCAAGAATAAACAAGAACGATGGAGGAGGGTTCGGCCGTGTTCGTGCGGTCCGGCCCCCCTCACGTTAAAATAATAACGCAACTTAAAACATTCAAAAGTCTCATGTTTGACATGCGAAATCCATGATCAAGAAATGAAATATATAAATATTGAATCAACAACCCCTACCTCGGGTATAAGATCGAAGATTTGACAACGTCCCGTGGAAGACAACGTCGCGGTGGTCGGGCGTCGCGGTCGTCGTTCGTCAATCCGTTGACGAAGAGATATGCCCGAAGAGTTACGTCGTTGGCGAATCATCGTATGCCGACGAAGAAGGTCCTAGGAGGAAGCGGTGTTCTTTTTCATTGACACGGGAGACGAAGAAGAGAGGAGTGGCGTTCTTCGTCGGAAATTGAGCGTTCTTCGTCAAGTCTTGAGGAAAGTCAAATAATAAAGAAAACAACGAACTCAAGAACCCCTACCACGATAGTCGCACGTTGACGTAGTCGTGGAATATCGGTGTCGATTCCTTTGACGTCGGAGGAAGAGTCGTTGTCGATGGCGTTCGTCGCGGAAAACCGTCGCGGAAGAGATGACGTGGAAGAAGTACGTCGCGTCGCGGATATGGCGTCGCGGATGGACCGTGTTCTTCGGCGGAGAAGTTCTTCGTTGAAGAACGACGTTCTTCGCGTTATTCGTTGAGTTTGAAGAAGAAGAAAGAACTCTCCACCTCTCAAGTATACAAACAAAAACCCAAAATAAAATAAGACAACATCTTATTTTATTATCACATAACACAAAAGAATTTCAAAAGTTTGAAATTCAAAAGGTTTAACTCCCATAATTAAAAAGGTAACTCAAGCAATTAAATGAGGCGTTAAGGGAGTTGGGAGAATTTGAAAGGTTTAGGGGTTCGTGTGGGCCCCACCACACTTAATCCTCCCAAGAGAGGTTAAGTGGGTGTGGGTCCCACTTCCAACCCCCTTTGGTAGGTTTTTTAACAAGTTATAATAAAATTTGTTCTATACAAATTTTATTTAACTCAAACTAAAAACCCCTAAAACTATCTTTCAACCCGCAACAAACGCAACTCCCGAAAAGGTCTCTTTAAGCGAAAATCGGCGCTGCGAGTTCATCGGTGCCCTCAGATTTCAATTCCGAGCACCGAAACAAAAGTTAGGAATTCCTGCTCGTTCGTTCACTGAACGTACCCGAGCCAAACTTCGGAAATTAATTCCGGGCACTCCGGGCCTCGGAATCAGGTGCCGTCTGAAACCGCGCTCTTGAAAAATTCTAAAGAAAATTAAGAAAAAATTTCCCTTGAATTTTACGGGTCTTTACATTACTCCCACCTCAGGGCTTTACGTCCCCGTAAAGATACATCAAAAACTAGGGAAACAAATGAGGGTACTGAGCATGCATCTGAGCCTCCCGCTCCCATGTACTCTATTGGAGATTCTCGTGCTGCCATCTGATGCGCACAAGAGGAATCGATCGCCCACGCAGGACCCGCTCCTGTCGATCCTCTATCTCCACCGGGGCCTCTGTAAAATTCGCCCCATCGTCAACGTCAAGCTCCCCATGGTCAATGATGTGCGTTGGGTCGTGCACGTATCTCCTCAGCTGGGATATGTGGAAGACGTCGTGCACCCGGTGCAACTGAGGTGGTAGAGCCAGGCGATAAGCCACCTCGCCAATCCTGCTGAGAATCTGGAAGGGTCCGATGAAGCGCGGAGATAACTTGCCGCCTCGGCCAAATCTCCGAATACCACATCGAGGTGAGACCCGCAAGAAGACGTGGTCGCCATCCCCGAACTCCAGTGGCCTCCGCCTCCTGTCAGTGCATGACTTCTGCCGGCTCTGAGCTGTCCTCATCCGCTCCTGGATGACCTGGACCTTTTCTGTCGTGGCCTGGACCATCTCCGGTCCCACCAGTGCTGACTCCCCAGGGTCTGTCCAGCACAAAGGAGACCTACATGGTCGGCCGTACAACGCCTCGTACGGTGCCATCCCGATGGTGGAGTGGTAGCTGTTGTTGTATGCGAACTCCACCAAGGGTAGGTGGTTCTCCCAGCTATGACCAAAGTCGAGGACACATGCGCGAAGCATGTCCTTGAGTGTCTGAATGGTCCTCTCCGTCTGACCATCCGTCTGAGGGTGAAAAGCTGTGCTAAGACGTAGTTGTGTCCCGAACGCTTCCTGCAACCCCTTCCAAAGCCGGGAAGTAAAGCGGGCATCTCGATCGGAGACGATAGATGATGGCACGCCGTGGAGCCGCACAATCTCCTGAACGTAGAGATGTCCAAAGCTATATACTGAGCCCTGCTCTCTGATGGGTAAGAAGTGTGCCGACTTGGTGAGTCGGTCAACAATCACCCAGATGGAGTCGTGACCTCTGAAAGTGTGTGGAAGTCCAGTCACGAAGTCCATAGATATACCATCCCACTTCCACTCCGGAACCTCCAAGGGCTGTACTAAGCCTGCTGGTACCTGATGCTCTGCCTTCACCTGCTGACAGGTGAGGCATCGAGAAACGAACTCTGCTACAGCCTTCTTCATGCCCGGCCACCAGTGCTGTCGTCTGAGGTCCTGGTACATCTTCGCCACTCCAGGATGTACCGCCAAAGGAGAAGTGTGAAACTCTCTCAACACTTCCTCTCGCAAAGCTACTGGTACCATGGTACGTCCTCTGAAAAGGATGTCGTGCTCTACTCCAAGGGAGAAACCATCAGGTGCCTGTCCCGAGGATATCTGTGCACGCCGTGTCTCACAGTCAGCGTCCTCACGCTGTGCCTCTCTGACCCACTGCAGTAGTGGAGGAGTGACTGTGAGTGACTGAAGAAAGGCTGCTCCATCTCTATCCACGAAGGATATCTGCAAAGAGGCTAGCTGCTCCGTCGCCTCCTCAAGTAGCTGAATGCCCATCCTCCTGCTGAGGGCATCGGCTACTACGTTCCCCATCCCAGGAGTATAGACTATCTCAAAGTCATAGTCCTGGAGGAACTCGAGCCATCGACGCTGTCTCAGGTTCAGGTCCTTCTGAGAGAAGATATACCTGAGGCTCTGATGATCGGAAAAGACTGTAAAGCGCTCGCCCATCAGATAGTGTCACCATGTCTTCAGAGCGAAGACCACTGCTGCTAACTCCAGGTCATGGGTAGCGTAGTTCTGCTCATGCGGCCTCAACTGACGTGATCCATAGTCGATCACGGCCCGCTCCTGCATCAGAACACATCCGAGTCCGGTCCCTGACGCATCGCAGTAGACTACGTACCCTACTCCCTCCTCAGGCAACCTCAAGATAGGTGCGTAGGTCAATCTCTGTCTCAGCTCCTGGAAGCTCTGCTGACATCTGTCTGTCCATACGAAGGGTTTCCCCTTCTTCGTCAAAGATGTGAGTGATGCCGCAACTCTAGAGAAATCTGGCACGAATCTCCGATAGTATCCAGCTAGTCCCAAGAAACTCTGAACCTCAGTCACGCTCCTGGGTGGTTCCCAAGCTAACACAGCCTCAATCTTCGCGGGATCCACTGCAACTCCCGCCTCAGAGATAATGTGTCCCAAAACGTGGACCTCACGTATCCAGAACTGGCACTTCGAGAGTTTACCATAAAGCTGGTGCTCTCGGAGTGTGTCTAGAACAACTCGCAAGTGATAGGCGTGCTCCTCCTCTGTCGTAGAGTAAATCAGAATGTCGTCGATGAAGACCACGGAAAACCGATCGAGGTATGGCTGAAAGATCCTGTTCATGAGAGCCATGAACACTGCTGGATCATTGGTTACACCGAATGGCATAACCAAGAACTCATAGTGGCCATACCGACATCTGAAGGCTATCTTCTGCACATCCTCGTCTCTGACTCTGAGCTGATGATAGCCTGACCTGAGGTCTATCTTCGAGAACCACCGTGCTCCCTTGAGCTGGTCAAAGAGGTCATCAATCCTCGGTAGCGGATACTTGTTCCTCACTGTCACCTGGTTCAGGCGACGATAGTCAACACAAAGTCGCAAGCTCCCGTCCGCCTTCTTGGCGAACAATATCGGGGAAGCCCAGGGTGAAACACTGGGTCGGATGAACCCCTTGCCCTGCAAGTCCTCCAACTGTACCCGTAGCTCTCGAAGCTCGGCGGGGGCCATCCGATATGCTGGAGTGGATATCGGGGCTGTCCCGGGGTACAAGTCAATATAAAAGTCTACCTCTCTGCAAGGAGGTATCCCTGGGACGTCGTCGGGAAAAACGTCCGCAAACTGATCCACCACTGCAGGAAAACCAGGACTTCGCACGTCAACTGCTCCAAGGATGAGGCTAGCCAACTGATGAGTGATGGGCTGTCCTCTCCTCCTCTGAAGTCCATCTTGTGCTGCTAAGGCTCCCTTCTCGCCGGTGAAGGTGAACCTGCTCCCGTCGGTGCGTACACAACGCACCTTGCGCCTAAAACAGTCAATCTGTGCATGGACCGTAGATAGCCAATTCATGCCCAAGATGACGTCGTAAGTCCTCGACGCTGCTACAAGAAGATCCCAGCCGAAGCTCTCGCCTCCTAGAGTAAGCTCACTCTGCCGGCACCAGTGCGTAATCGTCGAGTCTGCTCCCGTAGGAGTCTCTAGCCGTAAGGATCGAGCCAACGGCTCTGTCGGAATCTCCGAGCTCCGAACAAGGGAAGCGGCTATGAAAGAATGACTCGCTCCTGTGTCTATAAGAACTGCAGCAAGGGTGGAGTAGACACAGATAGTACCTCGAATCATCTCGGGTGCGCCGTGGTCGTAGGCCTCTGCTGCCTGAAGCTGTGCCTGTCGCTGCCCGCCAGCTCCCTGTGGTCGGGGTGGACCTCCTGGTGGTGGTGGTGGTAGAGCCTCAAAGCGTCGGCCACCACCAGCTGCTCGTCCAGCTCCTCTTCCTCGTCTGCCTCCTCCCTGCGGAACGCCACGGTCGATCCTCTGCCTCTGCCTCGGTGGTCCATCAACTGTCTGCTACTCCTCGGCACGACGGGTCGGGCAGTCACGAACCATGTGGCCCTGCCCGCCGCACGAGTAGCACTGTCTGGACCCCTGAGTCATCCGTCGACTGCCTGATGCGGATGACTCTGCCACATGCCGCCCTGCGGTGGGTCTCTGTGCTGGTGTAGACTCAGCAAGGAAGCTCTCGATCAGAAGGGCCCGCTCCAGTACTCCGGTCTGAGTCGGTATGCTGAGTAAGATCAGCGATGCCCTGATCTCGTGTCTCAAACCCTGCTCGAAGGTCCGAGCCCGGAAGAATGGGTCCCGTACCATGTCGGTCGAGTAGCGCGAGAGATCGGTAAATCTCGCCGAGTACTGAACGACCGTCATACTGCCCTGCCGCAGCTGTAGAAGCTCCTGGATACGCACCGCACGAGGGGTGGCTGGGATGAACTCCGAGCAGAAGAGGCTCTCAAAGTCCGTCCAAAGTAGAGATGCCTCATCGTGCACCTGGAGCATCAAGCTCCACCATCGTCCTGCTGCTGCGTGTAGTAGGCTCGCAGCGAGGATCACCATGAGGTCTGCTGGTGTCCTCACTAGCCTAAACACTCGAACTACTGCCTCCAGCCAGTCCTCTGCTGCCTGGGGATCCGTCTCCCCGCGAAACCTGGGCGGTCCCTGGCGCTGAAACTCATGCAGTGCGCTGAGGCGACGTGCATCGTCAGCGGCTGCTGCTGGAAGCATCGGGGAATCGGCGGGTAAAGCTACCGCCGGTGCCACTACTGGAAATGGGCCCTGCACCGAGGCCTCGTCGCTCGGTGGGCTGTCGTCTCGCTCGACTCTCGGAACCCTAGCTGGCTGCCGTCGTGGGGCCATCCTGAAAAGGAAACAGGTGTGCCACGGTTAGAACAGTGTACCTGGTGAGCTGATATAAGTAATCACAAAGAAAACTTTGAAACACACACGCAATCAATGTTTTCGTGCATTAAGTCGGAAATCAGATTTCAGGGTCCTGGTGTACGGATACGTCGGCCGCCGCACCAACACTGGACTCCCTGAACTGATAACCACACTCAATACGCTAAACATTATTGCTTCACATAGAAAAGATCAGAGTTCGCGGTAGAACCGAACTCCTCTGATACCAATTTGTCACGACCCGCCCTCGGGGACCGTGCCGTGACTACCCCAAGCCCGCCTTCCATAGGCCAGGGGCTGGCGACTAGCACCAAGGCGTAAATCCCGGTAAAAAGGGAAGGCATTGCCTTTGTAAAGTAAACAAACACCACAGAGTAAGAAAGCGGAAAGTAAACACTCAACAAAAGCAGAGTACAACTAAAAGTACGGAAAAGTAAATGGACCAGGATACAAACCCAAACTGAAAGTAAAGTACAACTCGAAAGGAAAAACAGCAACTGAAAAGTAAAGCCGCTACTCCGAGCTGTCCACTGGAAATCCCACCTGAAGGGTGGGTACAGATAGCTCCTCTGCTCCACGGGTCCCGCCGTCCGCTCCGAGCACGTCCTGCCCAGTGGTCCACCTCCGGGTACCGTCCCGCTCTATGAGCCTCAGCTAAGATCAACGCTGTCCGTCGTCTGCAACCAACACAACGTAGTGCGGGCAAAGCCCGTGCAGGGGTGAGTATAAGCTACTCAGTAGGGACCCCGAGACCCCTGAAGGTCTCTTAAATCCACAAAGGATAAACCACGAAGAAAATTAACAATCACGAAGTAATAACCGACACTGCTTAGGTATATGCCCATACATATACCGAAGTCATCAATTTCAAATACACTCCAACCTCCGAGCCCAAGTACAACTCAGTCCACACAGGAAAGTAAACGTATTCCACACAGGAAAGCAAAACGTAATCCACACAGGATTGCACAATACAATCCACACAGGAAAGCAATAGATTCAGCTCACACAGGTATACTTCTTCAAAGGAC
The DNA here is from genome assembly GCA_963277665.1 of Viscum album. NCBI lineage: Eukaryota > Viridiplantae > Streptophyta > Magnoliopsida > Santalales > Viscaceae > Viscum > Viscum album. The sequence goes on from OY728161.1 coordinate 980,988,696, forward strand.
GATAAAGATGATCACTGATCCATCTATGTCGTCGGACCCACGAAGGATCGATAGGTAACTAACCCCCGCAATGACCCACACAGGATCGGGCCCACACAGGACCTGTAGACGCTGGCTCACACAGAACCGCTGAGCGCAAGGACCCACACAGGATCGGGCCCACACAGGACCTGTAGCACTGATCCACATAGGATCGCTGAGTGCTGAAGTCGTCGTCGTCGAATCCACACAGGATCTCTGTACTGTCGTTGTCGCAGTCACAGTAGCAGTAGTAGTCGTAGCAGTCGCAGCCAGCACTAGGATTCCCGCACATAGAAAGCTCGTTCGGAGGGTCCGCTCCACGAGCCGAGAGGCTGATACATCAACTGTCACGAAGACCAGAGTTGATGTATCCAAAATTTCCGTATCGTCAACAGGAACTCAACGCAACAGACGGCACGTCGATCGGACGCCCGGTCTGAGAGTTATTGGCATTTTCGTCTCCGGGGCCCGGTTGGTTTTTAAGGCTAAACCAACCCGACCGTACTCCACCTGCGTCCAAACCTCGGGCGGAGTATGCCAAAAGATCCGACTCACTAAGAGGAACACAACGCGACTGACGGCGCGTCAATCGGACGTTCGTAGCTCATGATATGAGCGTTTCCGCTCCGAAGGCCCGGTTGGTTTCGTGAACGAACCAACCCGGCCGAACTCAAAGTAAACCGAAACCTTGAGTGCGATATACCGAAACGACCGTCTCGATCCAAGGATCGCGTTGCCACAGACGGTTCGTCATTAGGAGGTCCGAGGATCATGTTATGGGCCAAAAACCAATTCTGGTTCGAAACGGGGGGGTCCGGGTCCGGGCCGACCCGGCCCGACCCCCCCCTGGGCCGGCGGCGGCGCGGCGGGGCGGCGGCGCGGCGGGCCGCGGCGGCCTGGTTCCGTGAGGTGGCTGCACGCGGGGTGACAAACCCCCGCGTTTTGAGGGGCGGCGCGGCCTTTGTGCCGCGCCGGTTTCTTTTAAAACCGCCCCCCCCCCCCCCCACGTGGGGGGCCTACTGGTGCGGAACCGAGGGGGACGGCTGCCCCCCTCTTTCAAAGAACCGCCCCCCTCATAAAGAGGGGGGTTTTTATGAGGTGGTCGGGGGATTAATTCCCCCGGTTTTAAAGGTATCCGGCCGGCCAGCTGGCCGGCCGGTTTTCTCAAACGGGACCGGAAATTCCGGTCCCCCCTTCGGCTTCCGACGCCGGCGGCCCGGCCGCCGGTCTTCTCTTCCGCCGCGGCCCGGAACCGGCCACAGTCTCCTCGTCCCGCCGCGGCCCGGAACCGGCCGCGGCGTTCGTCATCCGGCGCGGTGCGACGGCACCGCGCCCCTTCGCCGTGCCTTGATTCCATTCAACGCGGCGCGACGTCATCGCGTTCTTGAAGATTTTTCCTCGGCGTGGCGCGACGGCACCACATAAAATATTTGCACGATCATCCACGTGGTGCGACGGCACCACGCCACTTGCTTCCACCCGCAAGAATAAACAAGAACGATGGAGGGGGGTTCGGCCGTGTTTGTGCGGTCCGGCCCCCCTCACGTTAAAATAATAACGCAACTTAAAACATTCAAAAGTCTCATGTTTGACATGCGAAATCCATGATCAAGAAATGGAATAAATAAATATTGAATCAACAACCCCTACCTCGGGTATAAGATCGAAGATTTGACAACGTCCCATGGAAGACAACGTCGCGATGGTCGGGCGTCGCGGTCGTCGTTCGTCAATCCGTTGACGAAGAGATATGCCCGAAGAGTTACGTCGTTGGCGAATCTTCGTATGCCGACGAAGAAGGTCCGAGGAGGAAGCGGTGTTCTTTTTCGTTGACACGGGAGACGAAGAAGAGCGGAGCGGCGTTCTTCGTCGGAAATTGAGCGTTCTTCGTCATGTCTTGAGGAAAGTCAAATAATAAAGAAAACAACGAACTCAAGAACCCCTACCACGATAGTCGCACGTTGACGTAGTCGTGGAATATCGGTGTCGATTCCTTTGACGTCGGAGGAAGAGGCGTTGTCGATGGCGTTCGTCACGGAAAACCGCCGCGGAAGATATGACGCGGAAGAAGTACGTCGCGTCGCGGATACGGCGTCGCGGATGGACTGTGTTCTTTGGCGGAGAAGTTCTTCGTTGAAGAACGACGTTCTTCGCGTTCTTCGTTGAGTTTGAAGAAGAAGAAAGAACTCTCCACCTCTCAAGTAGACAAACAAAAACCCAAAATAAAATAAGACAACATCTTATTTTATTATCACATAACACAAACGAATTTCAAAAGTTTGAAATTCAAAAGGTTTAACTCCCATAATTAAAAAGGTAACTCAAGCCATTAAATGAGGCGTTAAGGGAGTTGGGAGAATTTGAAAGGTTTAGGGGTTCGTGTGGGCCCCACCACACTTAATCCTCCCATGGGAGGTTAAGTGGGTGTGGGTCCCACTTCCAACCCCCTTTGGTAGGTTTTTTAACAAGTTATAATAAAATTTGTTCTATACAAATTTTATTTAACTCAAACTAAAAACCCCTAAAACTAACTTTCAACCCGCAACAAACGCAACTCCCGAAAAGGTCTCTTTAAGCGAAAATCGGCGCCGCGAGTTCATCGGTGCCCTCGGATTTCAATTCCGAGCACCGGAACAAAAGTTAGGAATTCCCGCTCGTTCGTTCACTGAACGTACCCGAGCCAAACTTCGGAAATTAATTCCGGGCACTCCGGGCCTCGGAATCAGGTTCCGTCTGAAACCGCGCTCTTGAAAAATTCTAAAGAAAATTAAGAAAAAATTTCCCTTGAATTTTACGGGGCTTTACAAATGTATTAATGAATGTTTTCTTGAAAAAATTTACTTCAGTTATAAAATTTCAAATATGGGTTTATAAATTTAATTTTTTTTAAATAAAATCACATATTAAATAAATAATATTAATTATAACATTTTTTTACTGATTTTAATATTCACACTTAAATACAATAATTTAGAATAATGTTATTTTAAAAACATTATTCTTCACTAATCACCTAATTTTTTTACAAATATCCATGAGAATTATAATAATAAATTCATTTTATGATGAATAAAAATATAATTTTCAATTTTTCAAATTAAAATTCTATAAATGAATATTTTATATTTTCAATAAATATCTGGGATATAACATATAACAATTTTTGCAAGAAATTAGTTTTTAATATTATTATCCATTATAAATCATTTTTTATATCTATCACTAATTAAATTAGTATTGAAAATTTATTCAGATAAATATATATTGTAATAAATTAATCATTATTCTATTTTCATAAAAAATCACAGTGCATAAAATTAAAATTTTCTAAATATATAACTATAATTTTAAAATGATCATATTATTTTTATTTATATATAAAAATTGAATATAGTACATATAAAAAGTAGTTTTTAATATAATTATATAAATATTTTAGAAATTTGTTATCTATATTCCTTACAATCAATTCAATTTCATGGTTTTAAAGACAATAATTGAATAATTATATTTTATCTAATTATGTCATGTATTATTTTATGTTCATTGTTCCATATTGAGGAAGCTATAAAATATTTTTATTTTTTTAATGGTATTCTTATATTAAAATTATAGGGTGTTACAAAATGTGTTTACATTTATTTGAATATATAAATTCCATATTGTTTGGAGAATTTTTGTGCTTTTATAAATTTATTTTTATCAATTATATATGAATGGTTATATCATGTATAAAACTTTGAAATAAATATTTTATTTACAATTTTTTTATTTATTGATATATATAAATATTATATCATGAATGATTTTATAAATTTTTATAATGTGATTTACTATAAAATGGTATAAATTACTAATTATTGGTGCCTAAATATTATTATATTTAATAAATATTAGTTATGGGTGACCATAAAAGGATTTTGTGCCTGTATCTGGAATAAAATTAAAATAATGGTTATATTGGAAACTATAATAGGATTTGGAATCTAGAAGTATATTTTTTTTGGTTTTGAATCCATATAAAAAATAGATTTTCATATTTTAATTACAAAAATATTTATAAATATCATGTCATTGGTAAATTTTTCTTCCTTATAACATTATTGTAATTATTTTTATGGAGTATTGGTTACATTTAGAGGTCATAATAGTTTTTTATATACTCATAACATATATGTGTTGTGGAAATATTCATAAAACATATGTAATGTGGTCTAGAAGTCATATTTATGAACAAAGATGTTTGACCATCATGTGTTGGTTTTAAAAATGTTGTTGAGACTATTTTTTATAAATTTAATAGTTTAAAATATATAAAAAGTAATGTATTGAGGAAAAATAATAAAATAGGGATTTTGATTCATATCGATACCATTGGATATTACAATCTGCACACATGTTTATTATTCCTTCAAATTGATATAATGGTTTATTTATATTTTGAATTTTGTAATTATATATATTGATGGAAAAATGATGATTTATACTTGCATTAGGGTAGTATATGTTTGGTACATCATAAGTTATTTAATGTTTAATGAATAATTCAATAATGTATTTTTTTCATTTTTGGTTAAAGGAATGTTTGATATTTGGAACATATACTGAAATAGATCTATAAGATTATATCCATGGTTGTTGTATTTCATTGATGAGTTCATTTAAAATTAAATGACAGTTAAATCCAATATATAAGATAATGAACTAATTTATGATTCCTTCTTGATGATATTTTGTGACAATTTTATTATATTAAATAGACGCATTCATTTGAATTTTTTTATTTCAACATTAAATTCTTTCATTGTACATTCTTTTATTTAGTTTTAGATTCTAAAAATTGATTTAAGGTTTTTTCACCTAATAAAAATTGAGAAACATGACTAGTGTGCCCCAAAATTAGTGAAAACAATATTAATATATAATTTTAAATGGAATGTAATATTGATAATCATGATTATACATTTTTAATCAAATTTTTTTAATCGAGTATTGTCTAATATATAAATTCAATCTTTTGATATGTTTGAGTTCAAATATATAACATTAATTTTATCTATTGTTTATTACTCATAGGTGTAAAAAATAAATAATAATTTTTTAATTAGTATGTGATTGAATTAATATATATATATATATATAGTTATTTGAAAATTAAATAATTAAAAATTAATTAGTTATTAAATTTAATATTTATATAATGAATTAAAAATACTTAATTTAATATATATTTTGTAAATTTTCGAGAAATACATTACATGGTGGATTAATAAGATAGGATGATGGACCAGTGAAAAAGATTTAATAATTATTTAGATTCATTGGTTCCATGATAATATTATAATAATTCAAATATTATTTTTTGACATGGAAATTACATTGAATAATCAATTATATAATTGTACCTTGTGTAATTATCAATTGATTAACATTATAAAATAATTAGTTTTTTAACTTTATAGAAATGAGGTGTTGTGAAGTGCATGAGGTCTCAAGTGAATAATATAAATCACTAGTTAATCCACTCAAATTCATTAAATATGAATAGAAAAACATCATCCACTTTACCTATCAAGAGTGAGTGAACAATAGAAACATCTTATTGTGATTAATTGTTTATGAGACAAGGTTTTTGGTTCCATTATTATTTCACCTAGAATAATAAGAGTGGATTTAAATGATATAGGGATCATGTGTAAAAATTAATAATGGAATTTTATTTTGGATTCATCTTATAATGAGTGAATAACAAAAAAGTGGAAACTGAAATAATCCTCAAGAAGAATTATCTTGTCCATGTAATTCTAATTTTAAACTAATTATAAAATAAAAGAGAAAAAATGCTCCCTACCTATATAATATTTGTTTATAATCACCGTGTTATTCAAATTTATTGGAAGATAAATATTTTTTTAATGGGTCTCGCTGAATTGTATATTATCTAGAACCACCATGTCAAATCAAAGTAGTCACCTTATAATTTATAATTATTTATTATTTGTTGATTGATATATAATACATTTAATTGTTTTTTCCCATTTTTTTCTATTATTTAATAAAAAATTAATTATAATTTATTTTCATTAATCCATATGACATAGAATATGTCATGAATAGATTAATAATTGTTTATATCCCCTGAAAATGTTTAGAAACATTGGTTTTTTTGAAACTATGAAATTCATCATCAATTTTAATATTTCTTTTGGATTCTCAAAAGGGGTAAAATGGCCATTTTCCCCAATAATATGGCCTTAAATAATTTTTTTGACCACTATGTTTTTCCCAGAATAGGATTTATTTTATAGTATAGGAGTATGGAGGAAATATATGTCATAAAAATTACTAGAGTATAATAAATTTAAAATTAATTACTTAATTATTAATTTCTTCCGATGGATTTATTAAGTTTTATCATATGAATGACGTGTCATAATGATATTTTTCTCTACAATGGGATATAGAATAAGGGATTTTCTTAATCAAGGTATAAACTAACGATGAGTTTCTGGTTAGGGATGGGTCCTATTTTATAATAACTTTCATTTTTTCCTTTTCCATGTTTATTTCATCACCTCCTACTAGATTCTAATGTACACGCCCATTGGTATTCCCCATGAACAACAGAGAAATAAAAATGGGGAGATAGAGACATTTAAATAGATAGAGTGATGTAGGTAGTTTCCATCATAGAGATTGGGAGGGGCCAGATCAACATGAAGTAGGTTCAGATCATGTAAATGGATAAATATTTTGTGGATTCCACCAAAATGTATGTTGTTATTAAGGTTATTCCTTAAATCCTCATATATTAATCACTTTCTAGTTTTGGATTAGTATTATGAATGCTATGTACCCATAGTGGATTGATCTAAGCTTAATCGAGTGAAAATATGTGTCTTTTGGCCTTTTGAGTGGGGTTTCTCATTTGGGAACTCTAATTACATGTTTTTTAGTTTGGGATCACACATACATTTTTCTAAATATTCATGGAATATTAATTATTATAATATCACTCCACATACTGGTATTTCATTCCATGTAGAGCTATTTGGACATATAACCATGTATAAGCAATTATTTTTATTTAAACTAGAACCCATTTACCATGGGTACACATCGCATAGTCATGAATATCCATGTGGTAGAGTACCCGGCCAAACATACAATGTATGTACACTTTCCCATTCAAGGTACATGGATAGATCCCATGTGGGTCACGTGCTATGTATAAGTACACAAACATGTTAAAAAACAAATTCATTCAATGTGAGGTACAAGGGTAGGTGCCCTTTGTAATGTACACACTATGTATATGATTTTCATGTGGTGTACTTGGTTTTATCACATGAAGTTATCTTGGAGTACGTTAACAGGTGTTTCATTGATATCTCATGTAGTGTACATGGCTAAACATGTTTAGTAATTATAATTTTTAACTCGTTTTGGGGGTTTTTAGATTCTTGTTCCATATATTCTCAACTAGACACATTGGTATTATATATTGACAATTTTCCATTTATATTATAATTTTTAATCCCATTAGATGATTTAAAGAATCAAAATGGTTTTTAATGGTTTACTAAAATGTAATGGAGATATTTTTCATCCTGTAATTTAATCCAGTTTTATCCTTAGGGAAATAAATTGGATGAGACCCAATTGAGGGACATATTAAATGTATAGTGGACATGGAGCGAGTTCTCAAATAACCTCATCAGATTTATTTATAAATGTTCATGGTTAGTGGGGTTGAGACATGACATGATGACACTATCTGGTTTGGTGTTTAGAAAATCATAGAAAATGAACCTTGATCTCAGAGGGGACATGATACATCACCCATGACCGATGATAACATAGATTTATCCAATGAGGATTTATCTATTATGAGACGTTATAATCTATCCCGGGATTCATTGAATGTGAGATACATGGGTTTATGAATGTGTTATCATGAGATGTGATCATTTTTAAGGATTCAATAGTGGTTACATCAATTATAATTTTTTTTGTGGTCCTTTTGATGTATACCACCATTTAAATAATTTTTTTATCATTTATAAGATGCCTCTGATAGATAATTTTTTATATGTATCCCAGGTGGGATTCATTTTTTAACTTATTATTTAAATAGATCCCACCTAGGATGAATTTAGTATCTTACTTTTTTTGTTGTTCCCATAAAGGAATACTCCTATTACATATTCATTCCAAGGATCCTACATAATATTCCAGATCTATAATTTTATTTTTTAGGATACACATAGGGATACAGTTTTTTACATGCTATCATAGAGGATCCTATGTTTGGTAAATCTCTAATTTGTTTTCCTATAGGACAAATGGGTTCTTGATTATTTGAATGACCCTAATCTATTAATTTAAGGGTTTGGCTAGAAATGGGTGTTGGGGTCACCTTAGAACACATATTAATTTGGAGATCACATAGGGATGATGCTTTAGTGTTTTGTTTCTGCATTCATCCACACTCAAACGTTAATTATACATTCACATTGTTACTCTTGATGTACTCATGTTCACTATAGAAGCTTATTTGATCTTGGTAGATGATTATGATGTTATTCATTATACAACGTGGATGACTAGATGAACTTTCTAGTATTCAACTATGGAGACTAATTATTTATTAGGATTACCATATTTAATTCAAGGGACCCATATTAGGCCTTCTGGACTAAATATTGATGGACATTCCAATCCTCATTAGTGTAGTAGGAGTTTCACATTAATTAATTTCATTTTCGGAAATAGAATTCATCATTATAGGACATGGAATTCCATATTCAACATGTAGTTACATCGATTTGAATGTCAATTATGGAAATTTAATTCCATCATGGCCATGGGGTTCCATGCTTATGATGAAATTAATTTCTTCCATGATAAATTAATGGATTAATAATTATGAATTCCTTAGACCAGATCCCAAGGATGATGGATTTATATTATTCCTTTTATGATACATGGGTTCCTAATTAATTATTCTATGTGTTATATCATATGTAAAATGGATTTATATTCTTCCTTGTGGGGCCCAAGTGTTGTTGAAATAGGGTAAAAGATTGAAATTTATTATTTCCTACTACTATTGTATATGTGGTGAGTAGGGTCGATCCCAATGGGATGGATGTTGAAAAAAATAGTTTCTAATAATCCCATTGTTTTCCAAAATGGGAGTAGTTATTTTAAATCTATTATAAAATTGGGAGTACTATGAAAACACTAAAAATCAGATACATTGATGTTGAAAAATGAAAAATCAGAATGTATACCCAAGGAATGACTCTATTATAGTTGTTTATTATATTTCATTTCACAAGTATGAAGGAAAACAACATCACTAGAATGATTGAATCAATTCACTCTCAATGAGATAAATCAATCAGATTAATCAATCTCAGAGTTCGCCACTATAACTGCAGTATTTTGATTTGAAAAGTACAACTGAACTGACTTTCCATTAATTATGAAGTTTTCTTTAGAATTAATTTTTTTAGAAAATTGTTTCCATGAATAGTATCACCAAATGATCAAGGAATTGAAAATATAAATCGTGTGATATAATGAGAATGAATGACTAAAGACATTATATTATCGATTGATTAAAAATACATTAAAATGATAAACTGAAAAATTAGATAAAAGAAAACCATATCAACTGCAATTTACCCTAAACCTGAATATTTAGTTATATATCATGATAATATTTGAGAAATATATCATTCTATTATAATATATGGTATTGAATAAAAAATTAGAGGTGAAATATAACTCTCATATTTAATTACAATATTTCTCGAATTCTCATACATTGATATTCAAGAAATGGTACTCCAAGGTTCTCAAGGATCTACTCCGCTCTTACTCGAAGTGATGAATCATTTGTTATGAGTTAATCCCTTTCCCCCACAATATTGACTCTCTTTGTACTTTTTTTATATCTCTGTAATTTTCATCATGTAACTGCATGTCATCCACCGACATAGTTCGGTAATTCACTATTGAACCACACATGTTAACATTTCTATGCATCTCACATCACTCTATCCTAACCCCTATAAATATCTTCTCTCTAGGTAGTTAGAATGAACCTGAACATCATTCTTGTTACCTAAATGAACCTGCATAGAAAAGAAAGTCTAAGCTAAGAAAATGCTATAAAAAATTATAATAAAAATTTGATTATTAATAATAATGTTAAATTACACACTTATATGTAAATAATATATATATTTTAATGGAATAATTTATTTATTTAATACTAAATTTAAAATAACAATTATTTATTAAAATTATTACCTTGTAATATTATTTTTGGATTATAACATTTTATTATTTAATTATGTTAAATAATAAACAAATGTATTAAATTTTTGAGATTAATGTTTAAAATATATTTATAATATCATTTTATTAAATTAATATAATTAGTAATTAGTTAATATACCTGTTAATTATTATAGTTAAATCAATTACATTATTTTTTATTTAAATTTTGTATAATAGTTATCATTGATAGAAATATAAATTTTTAAATTAAGTAATGTAGTAATAAAGTATTTTTTTATTATATTTATTATGAGTAAATATTATTTATAATTTATTATTATAGTTTAATTACATATTTGTTTAATATTAAAAATTATTATTAATTATTTTAGTTTAATATATATTATTTAATTAGTTCGTTTTATATTATTTTTATTCTATGTGTTTTAATTAATTAATTATTATTATTTTTAATGATCATTTTCTTAGGATAATTATATTATTATTTTTTATACTAATCCACCCTTCCAAACATAGTGCAACAAGGGGGTTCTGGTTCAAAGATTCCTTTGCATGTCTCCCACAGCACATATGTCATTGTTCCTCCTCCAATGGCAGTGCATCGGGTTCACTTGTGGACTCAACCTCAGTAGCTCTGACCTGATCTGGTCTCGGCAGATGGATTCACTTCAAATTACATATGCATACCTTCAAACGGAAACGTATCTACATTATTGTGTGGGTGAATTCCATGACGACACTAAATCAAATTATAGAAGATGGGGTGACATGAAAACTGCTCAGAACCAGTTTGCTGCGGGTGAGGTCTCATCACCTCGGATGTGGTGGAGCGGGTTCCTCTAGATGAAGCATGACATGGGGTTGAGGATGGCCATACTAATCATACTGAAGTCTCCTTCTTAGGTTCGTTGTTGGTGGTGGAATTCAGTGGATCTGAGTACATCCACTGCAGTTCTGGGTTTTAGATCTACGTGTCGTGAGTCTTGATCTGTAGTGGAATCAAAGCATGGATCTGCTTTGAGTCAAAATATATATTACATAGATTGTTTATTTTGATTAATGTATCTTCCTCTGAATAAATCGAGGTGAGTTATTGGGTGGTGGGTTGTTGTGTTACCATTCAAGTTTGATGAATTTGTTGTGTCAGACTGACTGAAATAGTCGTAGCGTTGAAATAGTGCCATGGGAGCGGAGGAAATGATGTTTAGTTACTGTGTCACAAAAAAGGGTGGTACGGTTCCACAATAATGGGTTACCATTCCAAGATAGTGTGATATAGTTAAATATGGTTATAGTGTTATATTAGAGAGTGGAATATGGTTTGACCAGTTAATTCTGAAACGAATTTTAAAAATTTAAAACTAAAATAAAATAATAATTATTTATTTAAAAATTATAATTAATTTAAACAAATAAAAAACATTTTATTAACATAAATAAAATTATGAATCAAAAAAATTATTATTAATGAAATAAAACATAAATTAAAAAAACAATAAAATCAATTACTATAAATTATAATAATTGATTAATTAAAAAATTTAATTAAAAAATTTAGAAACAGTTAATATTTGACAATAAATTTAAAAAAAATATTAAAAAAATAAAATATTTATTAAAATTTTTTGGAAAACAATGTCAAAATAAAGCCACATCAATCTCCCCACAAATAAAAATTTTTCTTACACCAACAATCCCATGGTTTAATATCATTTAACAGAGAAGTATGATTAATGATTCATCTGAAATAAAAACATGCCTGGCATATCCAAATTAGATGAACGAATTGTTAATATGATTTGAGATGAAATCATAAAAATAAATCTTCAATTAAATAATGAATTACTATTAATTAAAAAGAATTTAATCAGCAACCTATGATGATGTAATTCCTTATATATGATTCTACTTCATTTCCAATTTCAATTCAAATATATGATCTAAATTCAAGATTGAAAAAAATGAATATATGTGGAATTGATAACATAACGAGGGTAAAATTATACATAGACCATCACCTAGGATCCAAAAAATAATATTTAATTTTTTGAATCACCTTATTTATAAAACTGGAATGACTCCAATATAAAAAAAATTTCCCCCTTCATCATATGGTTTTCGTCATACACCTCAACTTAATTAATTCAATTGTAACCATAGACACATTATTCAATTTTTCCACATCCATATAACTTGTTCTATGAACTTTAGAAATGGACTTATTTAATGTGCACAGATGGATTATATTAAACAGATGCATACCCATCATCTAGGAACATAGAGATTCACCATGTTATCCCAAATTCACATATTAATCTAGTTCCAAAAAATTTATCTAAAAACCATTAACATTATCCCACTAATGAGATTTATTTTAATAATTAAATGCATGTGAGTATACTATGATCTATTTCAAAGTTTATGTTCCAAAAGTTATGATCTCAACATCACAAAATTGTTACCCATAACACAATCAAACATAGTTCCTAAACCAAACTATCACAAAAACACTATGCATGTTCAAACAAAAATCATTTACCAACATTAAATTCAAGTTAAAATAATATCTTAACTAACAGTAAGGATTTTTCCTTAGGCAAGAAACAGTGGAGTATTGTTTAGACCTAAAATTTATCAATAATTTTGAAAACAAATTACAAAAGATTTCATGTGGATGTAGTAATTTAAAGGAATTAAATTAAATACATTTTAGCTCAACATAAGTTTACCGCATCCTCCTCACGTAAAAACCAAACTTTTCCACTAATGTTGAATTCAATGGTGGAGAGGAAAAATTAATTAGTTAAAGTTAAAATCATGTTATCAATTATGTATATAGATTACATGTATATGGAGTCACATTGATGTTAAAAACTATAATTTTCTATACATATTATTTTATAAAAAATTCATTACCCCTGTACATGCATTAAAATTTTAGTTAGATATTATATTTTCAGTTATATTAAAACAAGTGCATGTGAAATATGCATGTTCAAAGTGAAAAAGTTGTAGCATTTAATAACTTTTGATTCAAATATATATAAAATTTGCGAAGAAAAATTCATGCTAAAAACCAACAGATTAATGATGATTTAATGAAAAACAACAACTTCCAAGTTACATGTACCCCCCCACACACACACAATGATTCAAAGGGTGACGACATTAAACCATTGACACTATATTTTATACATGGAGGTACATGAAATTTTTTTAATCAGCATACAAACATGCATCATAAACATCCAGTACAACAAAACATGCAGTAGAATTTTAATCAATTCACGTCATGTTGTAGAATTTGTAGTAAAAATAAGACATGTAGTAGAATGTTTTTTAAAATAAATATGTGCAGAAATTTTGTGTAAAATAAAATGAAAGAACTTCCCTGAAATGGTTTTTTATTAATCCTCCAGCATGGTAATTCATATCCTTCTAGGAAAAAGTTGCACAATACATTGTTACTCTGAAACAATATCCATTACATTCCATAAATGAATTCACAATAAAAAGAGAGTTCAATATGTAACTTATTCAATGAAGATAATAAATAAAATAAAATGAGAAAACAAGAACCGTGGGGTACCTCCCATGAAGAGATAAATTTAATGTCCTCATCATGAATTCATTCAGAAACAAATTTCAAGCATAATGAAGGTGGCCAAGACCATTAGATATACTTCAAAATTGTGTTTTATTCTCTTTCCATTAACCATCATGAAATTTTTCTATTCCCCAAAAAATTAAAATGTTCATTCAAAATAAATAAAAAAATAGTTAACTTTCTAGACCACGTGGACATAATATATCCCGGAAAAAGATTGAGTTTTGAATTAAAAAGGAGGACCTTTTATCCTGGTTTAGGCTCATTGATTTAAAGGATTGAATCATTAATGATTTAATTCTTTAATTTGTAAATTAATGAATTATCATAACAATCTCCCATTAAATCATCAAACACACTCAGATCAAGTAATATTCTCTCACTAGAACCCTTAAAATCAATGTTCAAAGCCTTAACAACCTAATATGATTTTTGTTTCTACTCTATAGGTAATTGAAATAACATTCCAAAAAGTTTCCTATATGGATACATACCTATTGGGGTCATGTAATATTTTCTACATGACCATAATGCATCATCCAATTTCAAATAAAGATCCTTTCTAGAGCTTGATACAGTTTTTTCAATAATTAGTTTATTTTCTCTGTTAGAAATTTCCACTTTTCCACTGGGTTGTGGATGATAAGAGTACCAGTTTTATAAACACAATAATAATTTATCATAAAATATTTAAATGTGTATTTCATAAAATGTGTTCTATTATCAATAATGAATGATTTGAAAATCCAAATCATGAAAAAATATTCATTTTTAAAAAATTTATAACATGATTGGGTTAATTCTATGGAAGTTTTACTGTGTCAAACAAAATAGACATATTTTCTATAGCTTGATGAATATTTATATTCCAATTATATGATATAAATGGACCAATGAAATATAAACACCAAATATAAAAAATTTATACTTCTAGAATACCTTATGGTGGTATGTCATCATTTTTTACCATCATTGCCTAATCTTTGGAGCCTTTCACAACCAACTACAAAGCTCCATTAATATTTGAATAGGATGGGCCAATAAAAACAAGATTGGGGGACCTTTTGATCTATCCATTCACTAATATGGTGACATCCCCTTGGTTAGGAGTGTAAATTTCTAGAGTTAGAAGCATCTATTCTTTAGGCACACAACACCAATGAAATCCATATGCATACCTCATATCCATGATAGGATCATTTAGATGGTAATACTTCAGTTAATAGATGAATGTTTTTTTTATTTATTGGAAATATATTTGGAAAGAATCATACTTCAATGAAATTGGAAAAAATGGCACACCATGTAGACTACTTGATTCACACATTGAGTAATTTTTACCAGGAAAAGAATAATTTATGCACATCGAATCATCATAAATTCTACAATGTATCCCAGATAGATGATAAGAAAATATGGTCTAAGATCCATTCATATATATAATTTTTAAATGAAATTTCTATAGAAAAAAATCCATCTATTATTCTCAGGATTGATTTCATTCTTAGAAAACATGTACATCAATGTGGAATGATCTGGAATGATGATGACATTTGAGCCTAATAGGTATTGTTTAGGATTTTCTATAGAAAAAAAAAACAAAAAAAATCAAATTTTTTTGGTTGAATAAATTAATTATGCCTCATATATCTATCTATTATTATAGTATACCACATGTAACTTCTTATCTATCCTCTTTCTTAAGGTAGATCCTACAGCCACATCCCTATCATCACAGATAATTTCAAAATGATGTGTCCAATCTGATGAAGTGATAATATGTGATGTTGTGAGTTTTTTCTTAGGAATATTAAATTATTTCAATATATTTTTCATCATAATGGAAGGGGGAATCCTTGGAAAGTTTAGTAAACAATGGATTTGTTATTTTATAATATTATTCGATAATGCTTTGGTAGAAACTGACATTCCCTATGAAACTTCATACATATTTTACATTTTCAGGAGGTGGTAATTTTTTATAGAATTCAGTCTTTGCAACATCAACTTCTAGACATCCGATTGAATCTTTATGGCCAAGAATAATACCCTCAGTAATGATTAATTTACATTTCTCCAAATTCAAAAACTGGTTTTTTTCAATGAATCTCTCAAAAATAAACTCCATATTTCCTAAACATGATACAAATTTAATACCCACAATGGAGAATTCTTCCATTTACAATTCAATGATTTATTCAATAAAGTATGAAAAAATATCCATTATGCACATTTGAAATGATGTTGGATCCCCACAAAACCCAAAAGGCATCTACCAATAAGAAAATGACCCAATGGGTCATGTTAATGTTGTCTTCTTATGATCTTCTAGAGAAACATGAATCAAGATGTAACTAGAATACCAATCTAGAAAACAAAAAGAAAAAGCATTTCCAATAAGACTATCATCATTTGAAGAAGGATGTGCATTGTAAAATGGTATTTCCTTGTCGATGTATTTAGCTTCCAATAATCTATAATGAATCTCAATTTTTTGAATTTCCTAACATGGATTTTGTCATTCATTTCATTTTTTTCAATAAATTAAACACCCTTTTTAAGAACAAACTAACCATGTCTCACCCATGTTATATTATAAATAGGGTATATTAATCATGTATCTAGCTATTTGATAACTTCCTCTATCACAAATTCTTTCATATTAGGATTTATTATTATTTTAAACCCTACCCTATGTTTATGATATGGATTAATAGGAATTTTATGCTTGTAGAATTTGGGAATGATAGAACTTATATCAGCTATAGTGTAGCCTATGGTAGATATGAAACTTCTAAGAACATTAAATAGTCATTCTTATTGATTATCATTATGCTAAGTAGATATTATAATAATATGTGTTGAATTATCATTAGAAATTGAATATTTATTTTTTTAGGAAGTGGCATAAGATCATGAATGGGTGTTTCAACAAATGAGGGGGAGACACATGAGACTAGGAGGACCAATATCGTAAAAATTTATATTTTATGGAGTGTTAAATGATAAAAAAATTTAAAATCATGATCTATTTTAGAGATAACAACCCTGATGTCCAAAGTGGACATCTAACTCTTTATATTGTCCACATTAGAATTATAAAATTCAACAATGTTGATGCATCAAATTGTCCTCTTATATCTCCCTATACTTCATATATTTTTATAAAATTATTAATAATAACAATAAAAAATTGATCACTATAGGATTCTCCATGTGCAGAAGTAGAAGATACCACTTCTGCAGAAGCAAGAACCGGACAGTTTTCTAGCTCTAGAATATATTCCCAACTCTCAATTTGAGTAGATTCGTCACTTTTTGAAAAAGTAAAAACAAAATATTCAACTCTCAATTTTATTTAGTCATATTATTATTGTTTTTAAGATTAATAATATTTTTTATATGAAATTTTAGATTTAAGGAACAATATCGTTGAATTTTTATCAGAATAAGTTGGTCCCTTAATATTTTAAAATGCTTTGAACTCTTCTTTTTGTTCTCCAATTTTGAAAATCATATGACCGTTAGAGATATCTAAAATATCTCCACCAGTGGCCAAGAAGATCTTACCCAATTTTATGGGCCCCTCTTGACCACAATCCATTTCTAAAACTGATATTTCTATAGGAAAAAATAGGTTGTCTACCCCATCTAAATGATAATATAACATTCCAACTAGATGAGTTAATGATAGGTCATCTAATTATATTATGACCTTTGAAGGTTGAAGATCACCCAACCAAAACTTTTGAAATAATCATTTTGTGGGATGGTTGGTACTGGAACATAAGTTATTGAGACTATTAAGATGATTAGAATTCTTAGGCTATAGAGGATTTAGGAAGCTTCTAGATCATTTAGATTAGGTGGGATTTTCTTTTGGTTTTCAACAAATAACTCTTTTGTGAGGTTGTTGGTAGAAAAATCTACCATTGAATTTTTTTGAAACAAATTTCTTGAGATATTTCAGATAATAATGGATTTGTATTAAATATTTTATAGAAGGAATGTTCACCTGTAGGTTGGTAAAGTGGCCAAGGAATTAAAGATGTTTATCTTTTTAGTTACTTTGAGTATTATGTTTTTTAGATAAAGGGATGGGTGGGTATAAATTTTTTTTGAATAGTAGGAAAATCCATGATTTATTCAACTTCTTTTTATATCCATTTATTTTTTTTAATTTTAAGATTAATTATAACAATTATTTTTAAACAGAAGATTCATATTTTCTTCATTTATAGGAGTTTTCATTGAATCTATAGATTTTATACAAGAAATAATTATATTTCCTGTTTCACTCAGTATTTCATGTTGTGAATTTTGAAGGTTATTGTTGGCAAAAAATTTAGTATTTAGCCCACATAAAATGACTACAACAATGATATATTCTATAGTATTGATTTCAGTTTTTCTTGGAAGTCTTCCTTTTTCCAAAGAACAAGCATCCTGTGCTTACTTGCACATTTATATTTTTAAATTCATTCTACATGCATCCATTCGAATTTTTTCACAATAATATTTTTTTCATTTTCTAATATGACCATCCAATCTACGGTTGAAACAAATATTCTTACTCATAATTTGAATTTGAAGAGTCACCCATAGGTTTGTGATTGTGGTTTAAATTGCTACCTAGGAGGCTTATGGAATTCATAAGACGTATCAGTTCGAAGAACCACATACTCCCACCATGAATGGTTTGGTTGTTTCCTATACCCATGATTATAAATATTATAAAATGGTTCATCTCTAGGATGAATTCATTCACCATATCTATAAAAGATTTTATTTTCAAGAGGATGGAAAGGCATGTCAATGTTTTTATAGAAAATCCAAGTGATCCCAAACATACCACACTAGGAACACTAATCACTATGATATTGATTATGGTTTTGATATATTACATAAATAACAGATTTTTTTAAATTATGGTTCATTAAATATCAAATTTGGTTTTTGATTTAAGCTATTTGAGCTTTAGTTTCATTTGTTAAACCATGTCCAGTGTTGAAATTAGTATTTTTGTTTACTCACTTTCTTCTCGAATTATTATCTTGAGTGATTAAATAATAATTGTTACAAAAATTTATTGACTCTTCATTAGTTTTTCCACTGTAATTACCCCCAACTGCTTTACCAACTAGGTTTTATCCATAATAGGATAACCATTCATAGAATGTATCCACAAGAATGCTAAACGTGTGTTTATTATGTGGATATTACCTAAGAAGGTCTCAAAATCTATCCCAGTCCTCATGCATGAGTTATTCATCCTCTGGATAAAATTTAGTTATCATATTTATATATTCTTCTATTAATATTTGGCAATTTAATTTCATAAATAATAAATTATATAGATGTTACCAACCATCAATCATGTGTTTATCTAGACTCAAAAACTATCTCATAGAATTCCAATTATGAAAAAATGGAAAAAAACTTATTCTCACCTCATCTTCATCAAGTGATAACATAGGATCATGTGGAAAAGTATTATAGATATATCAAATGAAAAAATCCAAGTCCCTATTAGAGTGTCCCTTAATGGAATTCAATAGTTAAATATAAGACTATTTCATCTCATACTTTATGGCTCTAAGACTATGTCTAATGGAAGAAGGGTTGCTTGAAACATGATGTAGTTGGAATTCCTTCATCTGAGGATATTCATATTCTAATATTTCATGTTGTAATTGATGTTGATTGTTAGTATTATGATTTATCTCCTCTAATTTTTCCATTTTAGTTTCATTTCATCCTATGTAAAGTAAAGAGTTTATCTAATTCATGTTTATGTGGTCTATCTTATGAATAGTGGGTCTAGTGCTTATTAAAATATATAAAAATTGAATTCATCACACACAACATAATAACTAAATTGGAGAAATAGTAGTAACAATCAATTGAAAATCAGTAACTGTAGAAGTACACCAAACGCGTGTAAAACAGTATGTACAAGCAGTAACAATGAAAAAAAAATTAATATAAATATTTCAATTTTTATTAGATTTGTTATGTAAATTGGTTTGGTATTTTTAAAGAAATATTTATCACTAATTCCTTCACTATAAAAATTTCCTAAAATAGGTTCCCAACTATCATTGATGTTGGGTAAAAGTATAAAATTTATGATTTCCAACTACTATTGTGTATTTGGGGAGCATGGATGAACTCTTAGGGAAGGATTTTAGACAAAATTCATTCTATGAATACAACATTTGTCAGTATCAGTAGTATGTTATTTATTTTTTCTTACTGTTTTTCCAACAATGATGAAACATGTTGTAATATTAAAAATGTATGAAATAAAGGAAATAATGTATAAAAATAATAAAATCATCATGAATTCCCAGGGAAAAATTATAATCTAATCGTTTAAAATAATTATTTTATAATGGTATGATTTCATACATTACCACTAAAAAAATGACTTAATTCCCTCTCTTAAAGTTAAATTTGTTAAATTGATCAATCTTAGAGTTCAACAATCATTGTAACAGTAAACTGTAGTATTTTTATTATAAATGTACCAGAGAGCAGTCTCTCCAATAGTAATGATGTTTTCATTGGAATTAAATGTTTTAGAGAAATGTTTTCACAATCATTCTAAATGAATAACCATGGTATTTAAAATTAAAATAAATTGTCACAATGTGATTGAATGAATTTTTAATTGAGCTTGCTGATCAATTCTGAATAAATTAAAATGAAAAAGTGAAAAAGAAGAAAAAGGATAACCAGTAGAGCTATAATTTCCCCCAAACTTGAATATTTAGTTATCTATCTTGATCATATTAAAAAACTAAATCATTCTATTATATAATAAGTAATTGTATTGAAAACGCATTTTAAAGAGATCTCCCCATACTACTACAATTGTGATGCAATGCCTATACTCTGATCATCAGGTGGATGTTCTATATGGTTCAACATGATCTGCTCCACTCTTACTCTGAGAGATGAATCCTGAGTTTTGAGTCAGTCCCCTTCCCCCACACTACTGATCTTCTTGTCAAATCATTTTATCTCTCTGTCATTTTTTTGAAGTCATTACATTACTTCCATAGTCTTTATTCAGTAATTCACTATTTCACCACACACTTGCACTTTTTTATGCATCTCAAATCACACTGTCATATCCCCTATAATATTATTTTCTCCATGTAGTTAAAATGAATGTGGACTTCATTATTAATACAGTCATGAACATATACATAATTGAATGAAAAAGAAATGTTAAATCTTTAAAAAATGATTAAAATAAATTCATTAATAATAATATTGTTAAATTAATTAATGAAAAGTTTTTAATATAAAATTTAATGGAATATTTACTTTATTTAATCTGAAACTGAATATAATTATTAATTATAAATGTTATTACATTATAATATTATTTGAGGATTATTAAATGTTATTACTTAAATAATTTATTTAATAAAAAATTATACTAAATTATTAAGATTAATATTTTATATATATTTTTATGATAGTTTTATTAAATTTATTTTATAAGTATTTAGTTAATATATATAAAAATTATAATCAAACTAGATAAATAAATTTATTTAGTAGTATTATTAGTTTTTTTATTATAATTGTAAGTTTTATAATGTAAAAATAATTAAATAATATAATATAGTCGTAATGTACTATTTGATTATATTATTCCAAAATTAATCTTATTTATATATTTTTATTTTAGTTTAATAAAATGTTTTTTAAATATTAAAAGTTTTTATTAACTATTTTAGTTTAATATATATGAGTTCAATAATTTTATTATTTTATTATTTTATTATTTCTAATTTATAATAATAATATTATTATTTATTTTTCTTTTGATATTTTTATTTTTTTAGTTAATCCCTCTCTTCTCTACACAGCTCTGAAAAGGGTAGGGGGTATGCTCGACGCATTCATTTCATGTATCACACGACACACAAGTGGCCCTTCCTCCTCCAACAGTGGTGCAACGGGTTCACATGTGGAGTCAACCACGACAGATATGGCTAGATCTGGTCTTGGAGTATGGATTAACATCGAATTCCATATTCATCCCTTCAAATAGTGACAACACATCTTTATTGTGTGTGGAAATTCCCCAGCTGTGCTACATCAAATAGCGGAAGAGGTGGCATTATAAAAAGTTGATATAAACCAGTTCGCGATGAGTGAGGTCTCTTCTACTCGAATGTGGAAGAGCTGGTTCCTGTCGAAGTGACATTATTGGGGTCTGAGGTTGGCCTTCATATTCCTACATGTGTCTCCAACCTAGTTTCATGGTTAGCGGTGGTCCGTGACTTCTCTTAGTACATTCAAAAAGGTTCATGAAGCTTATTAGGGTTCCACTTCATCAGTTAAAGGGGGGTTTTATTTTTATAATAAAAAATGTAATTCCCTTAGGCCATTGGAGGTGTTTTATATCTGTATAGAAATCAAAGAATGGATATGGTTTGATTCAAAATGTTTCTTGATTTGTTTTTGTATTTCAATAAAATAATCTTTTTGTGAAGAAATGGAGGCCAGGTAGGGGTGGTGGGTTGTTGTGTCCCCATTTCATTATGAAGATGTTGTTATGGAAGAGGGAATAAAATTGTGGTTGTGGTGAAGCAGTTCCACAGGTGTGGAGGAAACTATGTTTGGTTGTTGTGGTACAACAATGGGTGGTATGGTGCCACATTAATGGGTTATGATGCCAAGATATTGTGAGATAGTAAAAGAGGGTTATGATGGCATAGTAATAAGTATGAAATAGTGTGATCATTTAAATCTTAAACACAGATAAGGAAATTAAAAACACATATAAAATATATACTAATTCAAAATAAATCAATAAATTAAAACAATTTTTAAACAACTTAAAAAACAAATAAAATTATTTATAAAATAGAAAATAAATTTATTTATTATTAACATAAAAACATAAAACATAAACTAGACCTACATTAGAAAAAAAATTTAAATAAATCAATTACATCATTTAGTGTTCATATACTATGAACAATAAACCAATTAATAAATTATACGACTATAATATTAAGATTTAAATTAATTAGATTAAAAAATAAAAAAATAATTATTTAATTATAAAAATTGGTTAATTAAAATATTTAATTACAAAATTACAATAGTTCTAATATTTTATAAAATGAGTTAAAATAATAAATAATATTAATAAAAAATAATACAAAATGTAGAAAATTATCTAAAAATAAGGCCACATCACCATTCATAATACATAGATTCCTTATTTTGGAATTCATTATATGGGCCGATTTGAATAATTGAATTATTTTTATAAGGCATTTTTTTACACAGATTCCATGGTGATGTAACTTTTGTCCCCAATTTTTGTTAAATTTTTTTGGTTCATATAATTTTTCGATACTTTCCGAAGAAGGAAATGTGGATTGGAATCACATACCCAAGGATTGATATTTGATCTATTTTAAATATTTAAGTCTGTTTTTTATTATGTCAAATGAGAATATTGTATGAGAATCTAGCTAAGGAAGAAAATTAAATGATCACTATTGGGGGTGACCTACGGAGATTTATTTATCACCCATTAATGTGATCCTCCGTGTATATAAAATCATTATGTTGGATTTCAGATTGAACATTTATACAATATGGATATAGAGAGGACCATAGATACATGATTGAGAAATGAAACTAATGGGGATTCTTATAAACATGTTGGAGTAAATCAATAGTTTCTTGTAGTCCAGTTATGTGGTTTAACTCAGAGTTAGTAGTGGACCCATTTAATTTTATTTCAATTTTATTTATGCATTGTTTTACATGGAATCCTCCAAGTGGGAAACTAGTTATTGTATGTATAACATGTTAATCTATGTCCATGTTTAAATCCGTCTTGGGAACTAGTTTAGTTCCATATAGGTCAGGACATTAAAATGTTGTATCATATTTTTCCCTTTCCTAATAATTTAATACATAAGATATAGATGATAATATTATTAGGAATGTGTTGTTAACTGTGGTGGATATCAGATAGGTGTTTCAACAACTAATGTTTGAGTAAAAAATCAAGGATTCCAAGGTTATGGGATTGATGTTCTTGATATGTGATGTTATAGTTTTATATTATTAGTACTTTTATTAATGCATATGTTTATACGAATTTAATATTTATTTTGTATTTATAAAAGTTTTCCAATTTTAATGAATACATTGATTGATTGTGAATCATGTATGAAAATAGAAAGAGGCATTTTAGGTTTCATATATTACGCATAGTGTCCACATGTTATATTCATGATACTATGTGATTTTTATGGTAGTTAGAGTCCAATTATATTAGGTGTCAATAACAACTTAAATGGATTTTATATATATATATATAATTCATTGAATTTTATTCAATTTGATTGACATGTATTTATAATTTCTAATTATTTTAGTCTACATAGATCTATAGTGAGATGATTGATGGGGTGGTTGATGACTCATGCCCCTTACACTATAGGTGCAATGGAACTAGTATGTCGGGGCATTGGATTCTTTGGTTTCAATCCCCATTTCGGTCATTGTAACCATTTTTAGGTTATTTGAAGATCTAAATCTACCTATATAGTGTTTTTCCTAGATTATAATGAAATTATACATAATAAAATCTTTTGTGTGTGGTGAAACATATATAATTGAAATGGTGTTGTTTGTGTACTATTAAACTTCATAAGTAAATTATGATAGTTGATGCCTCATCAGTAGATTATTTCTGTGTTATTATTTTAAGTGAAATTAAGTAATTTTTCATAACATCTTATATTGGGGTTTTCCATCAATAGGTCTATGATATTTTACGTAAATAACCTTTATTAATCATTATGTAGTCAAGTCATCTTTCATGATTTTCGTAGTTAACTATATAGTTTTGGTAGATGAGGACCTAAAGGGGTATTTCAATATATGAGTTCCTGATGAGTTTAAATTAGATAAATTCCCAACATTCATATCATGATACAGTAGTGGGAACACCTTTATTTGGATTCTCATTTTGGATCAAGGCAAGAAGGTTAATTCATGAAAGGGGATTTATTACAGTTATTTCTTTAAATTAGAAGTTACTAATGTGTTACAATTAAATAGGTTTCTTATTATGGCATAATGGGTGGATTCATTATTAAATTGAAATTTTCAACAGGTATTAATATAACCAATTTGATAGGTATTGATGAAAATATGTCCATGTTATCCTTACCTCCGATAATTAGGTTTGGAAGATGTATCAGATTCCGTATATGGAGATGGGAGTGCAGACAAAACCCAATGTGTTATGACCTTCATGATAGGATTGAACAATGTGATTGAATACATGAAGAAACAACCCTATTAAGGGACATTATCTCAAGGTAAATGTTTGGAATGTATATTCACTTATTTGTGAATCCTACCATTTTTGGTAGATTTTCAAAATGATAATGTAAAATCAATGAGCAGAGTTGGACCATATTTACAGATTTCATCTAAGACATTGAGTCTCATCGTACAGTCGATTAAAGACCAATGCATTAGAGGTTCTCAAGGATTATGATATAGGATTTCTTTTCCGATGAATTAATAGGAAGCATAAATATTCTTCTGTATTTTTTTCTAATTCATGGGTAGTACTGTATAGATGATAGCTCATTTTGATTAGTGGTTTAGTTGTTTATTATTTTCCCTCAAAAAATGACATCAGGGAAGGGTGGTTGTGGAATAATCATCAAACATGTGAGGTGATTGATTTAGAAGATTAATTCCAAGGAAGAACTTGAATGATGAAACTGACATGTTGGGTAACACCATTATCCGACACTCAGAAATAGATGACTCACAATACCATGAGTTTGATGATAAAGGTATATGTATTTTTGGTATAGTACCATTAAATTCATTAATCACTGAGTTTCCATTTGTGAGACGTAGACCATTTCTATAAATGAAATGTATTTTGAAATGTTGAACTTGAGATTTATGTTATATTTAAAGTAGTTACCCTATGATGAGGGATTTTTTGGAAATAAAACGGGCTCCATGAGGAAATTGAAGAGTGGTTGACTGTGGATGCACATTGTTCGAAGATATTATGTCATGAGTTGGTTATAGTTATGTATGGCTTTGTTAGAAGTGATTTTGTCTCATGGATAGTGATATATATACATTGATGGAATCATATTGTTATGCTATTTTTAAGATGATCAAGACCAATATCTTGAATCCATCCCATGTATGATGTGAGAGTGTTGGAAATATATGTTGAACTATTTGAATATCACTTCTTGTTGAAAAATGAAATTATTATATGTTATGATAGATGATTAGTGTAAGGAAATACATACGGTATGATGTTTACAAATGTCCTTTTACGGTTGGTGATCCTCATTATGAGTTATAATTCACTGGCTTCATTGGAGACCATTCCTAGGATGTGTGAACATGTGATATTTTTGTACTTATTTATTGGTTCCCTATTATGAGGAGTTTTATCTAGTCTAGTTAACACATTTTGTGATGGAAGGTGTCTGGAAAAATGATCTTAGAGTTTGGTTGTGGGATTATTATAAGGTCACTCTTATAGAGGGGATTATTAGATCAGTTTTGGATAGTTGTCATTCATTTAGGGTGATTTGTTAATGCTATGATAATTGTCATTAGATGATCAAGATAGTGTAGTTTTCTAGATTCTTTGGATGGGAGTATGGACACCATTTCATGACCATGGATTATCTAGGAAGATAAGGGTTATGGTGGAGAGATTATAATGTCACATGTTTTTCAGGTCTAATTAATTTACTAGAAATTTTAATATCTTAAACAAGATTATAATGAGAGATAAAATAGTCATTGTATCATAAAAGAAGACTACAAATTTAATTTATGACCACTTAATTAGTCATCAAATATGGATTTTACCATTTATTGTTATTTTTTTGGAAATTTAAGTCGTTTGAATTATAAGGGAATAATTATAATATCATATTTCATTGATTTAATATTATTATATTCACACAAATTCATTTGGATATATCTTTTGAACCAAACTACAGATTTTCACTCTATATTTCTCAGTGAGAAAACAATGGGGGGTTTCTTATTTTAGGAATAAAATATTCTTGGGAATGCATGCTGTATAGAACCCTTTCCTTTTATTTCAATTTTTAATGTTTCAATTTTTCCATTTTTCATTATTGCAATCACATTGAATTATATTTAAGAAAGGAGGTGCCTCCATGGAACACATTAGGAGACAAATCATTCTATGGTAGCTCTAGATTTTGGAATCAAGTGATTATTTAGTGGATTCTATCCAGATGTTGACATTATTTATTTTTTTTCTATAAATCCACATAGATTTAAATCATTCCATTATTACAGCCCTATTATTAATTCTATGGTCCAGGATGGGGAATATCATTGCTATATTTGTAGAAAATGGGATTTCGGTCCACTCACAGGGTGTTCTCATTTGGGAACTCTGATGACATGTTTAGTTGTTTCGGATAATAAACCATATGTTCTTCCAATGTAGGGATGATGATATTTTGGATGTGCATGTAATGTGTTGGGACTATACTCGTAATGGAGGTACCTATCAATGTATCCACGTACATGGCCTAAGGATTTTTCTGGAGATACATATCACGTACTATGGGTAGAATCAATTTAGATGTCCATGGACAAGTACTTGATTATATTCCTTGTCATCCCATATGTGGGAACAAAACTATGAGTGATACATAGCAAGATCACGTGTGGGTTACACATTGTGTAGATTTACATATAGAAGCTAAAACACATGGCTAGAACATGTGTGGTACATGGGAAGGTACCCCATATATTTTACATTCCAGGTACATGATTTTAATTCCATATAGGTGGGTTTTAAACACAAATCCATGTTATATTATATACCTAGTTGGGTAAATTAGATTACCTACTCCACACATCGGTATAAATGCAATGTACGTCTCTTTTTATAGCCTTTTTATGGGTTCTCTTGTCTTGATTCCATGATGTCAAAACTAGGCACATGATTAGTCCATTTGGAGTTTTGTAGATATATATCCTTATGGTTTAACCGTTATGTATTTTCATGCACTCATAAATATATTTTGGGGAAATTGATATTTAATATAAAGGATATTACAATAGTCTCTGAATTTAGTTATCTTATGAGAGTGAGATATTGGATGAGACCAACTAGAGAGTCTTATGATATAGTTAGTGGTGTATTGATTGTTTCACTAAGGACCTCAGAAAATGTGTCTTAGAATATTCATTAGTTAGTTGGATAGAGACATGAATTGATGAGACTATATGGTTGGTTGTTATATCAAACCTAGTGTGATTTATTCATTTGATATGGGAAATGATTCATATCCCATGAATGATACTTTTTTATATTTTCCCACGAGGATGCCTCCATTGTTAAATATGTCATTATACACTAGGAGTCCATGATATATTATAGATATGGATTTTAGAATGTGTTAACCTGAAAAATTATTCTATAGAGTTTCACTTATATAATTCCTCAACCATCATACCATTTTTTGGATCCCATGAAGAATTCATCTATTTACATATAAGTTATGAGGATCCAACATTGGATTACTTCTATACCATATGATTTCAATGTATCTCATGTAATATTCCTCTAGTAATTATTCGTTCCAAGGATCCAATGTAATATTCCTCTATTAGCTTACTATTTATGACAATCTTGTGTAAGAAACCTCCATTAAATTATTACATCCATGGATCCTATATAGGATGGATCCAAAAGCATACTATATTATAGGATCACAAGATGGATCAAATTTTATTACATGATTATGTAGAGGATTTCGGGAATGATTCATCTCAATTTTTTTTACCAAAGGTCATAATAAAACCCCTGGTGCTTGACAGAACCTAAGATAGTGAATTAATGGTTTGTGGAGAGATTATAGTGGGTTTTACATTAAACACCATTTCAAACATGTTTGATAAAGGGACATTAAATGTAGTGATGGTTTAGCTATCTAAACACCATCATCCCTTATTTATATATTCACATAGTTATTCTCGATGCAACAATTATTTCCTAATTTGATTCATATAAATTATCTGATGAACTTAATATGATGTTCTATACTATGGGGATGTATGGAGGTACTTTTTAGGATTTGGGTTATGAGAAAAACATTTTATTAGGTTTTCTAGATATATATCCTAGGATCTGTCTATGGCTTTGATGATTAAATGTCATTATATAAGGAGTTGTTCATTAGCATACATGGATGTCCATAGTTTTTATTGTGATTATTTGAAAATTCATTCCTCATTAGTGAATTTGGAGTTCCAAAACGGAAATATATTTTCAATGATATGACTGAGATTGGTGGATAGAAAATTTCACCATGGACAATGAGTTCCACATTTATGAATAAATTTTATTATTCCTTGGTTGATACTTGGATTCTAGATATAGAATTATATTCATGGGATCTTAAATATAATGGATATATATTTTTCCTTAGGTGATACTTCGATTCTTGATACTTAATTCTGTATTCATGCTCATATGGATAATGGATTTATGTTATTCCATGGGAAATTATTTGTCTTATTATTATAGAATTACTTTTAAAGAATAATTTAATTATAAAATATTTTTGTTATGCTTGATTTTTATTACACATGGATTCCTTAGTGATGTATCTTTGGTCCGAAGTGTCAATAAATTGATTTTTGTATGAGATGTTTTTCCATCATTGGACAATGTATATATTTTCAATGAGGATCAGTAACCCAAAGATCGGAAATAGATCTATTTTTTATTTACATCCATTATTTCTTATATGGGTTGAGAATATTACCATAACATTCACTTATGGGAACAAATTATAGGTTTTCCATTAGAGGTGTCCCACTATGATATATTTTAACCTTTTTATATACACAACAATATGTTTGGAGAATATATAAATTTTTATGATAATCATGGATACATGGTAGATAAATATAGGCCCATGGTTTCATGATCATATAAAGATGATACTTTATTTCATTATGATTAGGTTGGTGTAGCTAAATAGTGCCCCAATGAATGGGTATGTGGTTCAGATTATATTTAACAGTATGTATTTGTATATATATTTTAGTTTCATTTATGAAACCCTATATATAGAATCTTCCTAGTGGGTGATATTCAATTTTTTGTATGTCATGGATGTTTGGGTCTTTAATTCAATTTATCCTTTATGAAAACTTTGATTATATTTCATACATTTAACATCTAAGTATTTATTTCTGTGAATGATTTCTAGTTATTTCATATATTTCTATTTTTATTGTACGAGTTATTTTTCACCCCACAGACACATCCGAGTCCCATGATACTATTCGATATCTTCTAGAATAGGGGTCAGAGCATTTGAGGACCAATGGTGATCCAAATAACTGAGGCATCTAAAATTAGAGGATACAAAGTGTTACCTGGATTTTCTCTAGAGGAAATAATTACTATGTGTGAATATAATACATGTAATATACCTGTGGTAAACTAATAAAAGTCTTATCACATCAATCATGACACACTATTTTGGGGTGGTTATGAAATTTCATTATACATCATGTTTTGACTTCCAATTTTAATAAGGACTTATAGGGAGTGAACAATGTGTATGTAGTTTACATTAATTTTAAATGTACACATTATATAATTCTTGTAAATTTACATTAACTATATTTTTAATTATATATCATTTTCATGCACATTGTAATGACTATCAGTTGGTTCACATGGGAAAATATTGGAAAAAAAATTTAAATGAGATAAACAATCAATTTAATAAAAAAATATATCATTTGAGATACACATTGACTAATGAGAAATGTATTATTAGTGTAGAAAACATATCACAAAAGTTTTATTTTTTTGTACACTATGAATAGTTGACGCCTACTGAAGCAAGGTACATGTTGAGACAGCTATGTCACAAGAGTCAAAAGATGGATAATTATGTATTGGGAAAATGAAATTGTATATATATCGTTTTATGCACAATGAGACGGGTATGATTCATCAACATATAAAATTTGAGTTTTTTTAGAATTCAATTGGAATTAATTACATTACATTTATCAATATCAAAATTATTAAAATATAAAATGTGTATGTTCATCATAAATGAATTTAATTTCATTGGTAGAGAAAGTTATTCAAACCCCATATATTAATGGAATATCCAATCATTAATCATGATAAATGGAATATTAGGAATAAACCATGAAACAATAAATGTTGAAATATCATGACACAACATATAGGTATATATGATTTGTATGAAAAAAGTACACAATAAGGATCATAAAATGTGTCAGTCACATGTCGCATTGATCGTAATTATACATTGTGTCTGAATTAAAAATGATAAATAGATTGTATCATAAGTATACTAGTACACATCATGTAAAAAATAATACCTGATTTGTTTCCCTATATGGAAAAATATATATATTAATTTTAATATGAAATTTAATTTATTTAATTTATATAAATCCTAAATTTGATTTTAGTATAAAGGTTTTTTTATATTTTTAATAAAATAAATAAATAAGAAATAAATAAATTAATTATTAATTTTATTAATTTTTTTAACAAATAATAAAATTAAATGAATGTTAAAATCATTTACTGTATATATATTCGATTTTTTGATTGATCATAAAATTGATTTTCCTATTACTTTATTGTTTTTTATTTATGTTAAAATATTATTCTGTATGTTTATAAAAAATTATTTATTAAATTAGAATTTTTGATATGAATATACTCCCTTTCCCATTTATTATATATGGGGATATATGTTCAAGGATTATTTTATGTATCCTTGAAACCGATTTACCCCTCACCACTATGTGAGAAATATTCTATAAAGAATTGTCCTATTAATAAGAGGATATTTTTTATTATGGATTTGTGGCAGTCCCAACCAAGGAGATGCATTGGATAATGGCTTAATGTTATTTCTCAAGCTATGAATGGGATAAAAAATTCCCCCAGGGTGAACGACATTTTATCTTCTGCATATTAAACCAACTAACATATAAAATATCAATATTATCATATGTTTATACACTTATTTGTGTAGATTATTAATTTATTATATGATGTAATTTTTATTTGACAATTAAAAATGGTAAAATAATTTATATAAATTAAAAAGCATCCTGAAATGAAATAAAATTTAAAAAACAAGTGGAAATTATTTTATCAAATATTAGTAATTACCAATGCAAAATATATATAATATTATCACAATTATGAAGAATTAAATAATAAATATATATTTATAAGAAATAAATTCATTAAATAAAATATTTAGTTATATACCTACTTCTATCATTTGAGATGGAATGAAACCATATAAGAATGAATTGGTCTAGAAACCATCAGGATACTACCATTTATTGAGGTGTTTTAAGGGTATTAGTGGTATAACATTAATAATTATACCCCAAGAATTATATCCCCCACAATACATAGTGTAACCTAGAAGAAGGAATTGATGAAATATGAATTTAAGATTTCATAATTAAAGAGTCCACTCAACATATCAAAGAACAAAGATTCAATGTATTTTGAATGTCCACCTATCTGAAAAACAACACATTTTTTAATTATGAATCTATATGAGTTTTTAAGGTAATATGAATCATTAACACTAGAATATCCATTCGATTAAAAAATTATTATCCAAATGTAAGGTCCACTGTGAATCAATAAAATAGTAGGATACGATTAATGTTAATTTATTATGCAACACATATAAATAATGATATTGTAATATAATATGGTTGTATATTTTCAATAAAATGTAATTTTATTTAACACATACAATATAATTGTGATATATCTTGGTAAATGAAAATCTATTTACCAATATTATATTCCAAGAATGGTATATGTACTTTCACATCATACTTTTCCAATAGAATATTTTTTATATATTTAGGTGTATAGTTCTAATTAATACCTTTGTTGAGGCAAGTGATGATCATAAACATTGTATTCTAGAAACATATGAATGATGTATTGGATATACAATTAGGGTAACAATTGGATGTTTCTTTGTTTTTTTATAATAATTGTTGATGTGGTGGAATAAAAAAATTTATTCTTTAGAGATATGTTCTATTTGTTATAACAACATACATGGTGTTTTTTAATTTAAATATTTCGAATTTTATTATGTTCTAAAAGTGATAACCATAGTATTAATATATAATATGAGAAGATTCATGACTTTTATGATAATGATATATTATTTCTTTTCAATTTGCCTATCAATAGAAGAAGACATTTAATAGAGGTATTATTTTTTATTAGAAACAAACCATTCATTCCATTAATAATATAAACATGATAATTTGGAAAAGGAATTGAGTAAATACCCAAAAAGAGTAAGGATCACCCTAGAGAAACTCTATATTTTGAAATATAATGGTGGCTCTCTCCTATATATGGATGTATAACATCATGGAAAAAAAATCTTTGAAAGGATTATTCTTGTCTCACTGAGGAATAAATCAAACATTATAATGATAAATGAATTCTAATATAGGATAAACATGATCATTATATTGGTAGATTATGTCTTTTTATGGATTAAATTGATCTATGTAATGATAGTGCATGCCATCATAGGGGATAAATATTAATAAGGATAAATGATTGATTTCCTAATTATAATTGGAATTATCAAATATAAATATTTACATCAAAAGGATAATTATATTTAGTGAAAATTTGACATAGGATACAACTCATGGGAAATAATAGGGAATATTTTATTGATTCAAAAAACTAGAGGATGAATTTCATTTAATAAATATAGATTTATTTAGGTAAATTGATATCTTAATATTTTAAGAGATTTAAAGGATGTATTTATTTAGATTTTAATATATTATAAGTTAAAATATGTGTGATATGAATATAATACTCTGGAAAATATATTAATACTATGAATAACATGGTATATCATTCAATGATAATAATAAATCATTGAAGGGTTGATGTAGTAATTTTTATGGATAAACATAATATTAATAACGATAGGTGAAGTATCATTAATGATGATACTTATATTTATAAGGATATATGTACTCTATATAAGGATAAAGTATTAATTGTATGGATTGATGAGTTCATCATAAAGATAATCATAATATTTTTAAGGATAACTCATGATATCATAAAGAACAAAATAATTTCATAAGGATAAAATTTTAACTTCATAAGGAATATATATATCCAAGGTCAAATATAAAAATTATAATAATCCTCACTATTTTGAAAATTAGACTCGAGATGTAGATCTATCGAAGTCCATTGGGATCATTTATATGAATTTACAAAACATAATGATTAATTTCATTAATGAAAATTATTCTATGATGGTGGGATAATTTCAATCATGAAACAACCCGGTTCGACCCCAATCTCGGCTATCGTTCCAGACATTTAAAAGGATCGAGACAGTTTTCCGATCCTCATGGGCTAGAAACTAGTGTCGGGAATCAATAATTACATGGTTATGATTTATATAGCACATGGAAACTATCTGGTAAATAAATGAGTATATAATATATAAATAAAGTAGCCATATGGGAGGAATGAAACGAATCTAAACATATCATACCAACCATATAAACATTCTCAATCCTCAAGAAATGCAAATGTATGAAAATAAAAATAAAATGATCATGTTAGTGTAAGCATCGATATTCTCAGTATGAATGTCGTTATAAAACCGTACCATTCTCATTAATTTTTAAATGAAAAAATTTTAATTATATTATGAAAATTTAAATATATAAAAATAAGTTTTCACTAACATTATGAATATTAAAAAAATGGATATTTTATAAAATAAATATTTTCCATTTTATTTCCAAAATAATATTTAAATAATTGAATAATTAAAAATAAACCATTTATTAAAAAAATGATGCAATGAAAATACTTTATTAGTAATTTATGATATTGTAAATAATTTCACAGAATTGTCACATTACATAGAAAACTAAAAATAATGTATAAAAAAAATTGGTCCTTAAGATCTATACACGAAATTGATGGATAGAGCTATTAACATCAATATAATCAATACTCGCTAATGGTGGATAAAAATAATTTTCCCCTTTCCCAACAATTTACCTTTCCTACACATGATCAAATAATTAAAACATACCATTAGTAGATGAGTAATCAAAAATAGGGCCACTAGTAAGAGTGTGATAATAAACTAGTGCGTCATATATATCTATAACTCATACCTAGCTTCCCATTGATTCCATTGACATATAAATGGATTTGTGATTTACAATCAATATTAAACATAGTGAATGTAAAAATTTCACTAAAAATAGAATTTCACGCCCTCAATGTCCATTTTATGTGATTCCCCACATTCATTTTCATAAAGATAATCATAATTCATGATTCTTTCGGGTCACATCATATATTCAATAGACATATTATTTCCATAAAATTTGGAAGGAATTACGAGGGGTTTTCATTATCAATGAAATATCATAATTTATTATCTAAACCATAATATATATAGATGAAAATTGATAAATTATAATTCTATTTTCTATTAAATTATTTAATGTTCCATGTCTTCCATTTGACCATGTGCTCATATGAACCTTTATATACATAGTTATACATATAAATACCCCATTTCCAAATTTTCCTATCCACACAACCTTGTGTAAATATTTAAAAATATGATCTCTATAAATGTATATACATATATATATTAACTTCATTATAAAATTGTATTCATAAAGGATATGGATAATTAGAAGTAATTTTTAAGGACTTTGGAAATGAAGAATTAAATTAGGACTTAGTTAGATTCTAGTTGGATGAGTAGAACATATTTTCATCATAAATCCACATTATTGAAACCAGTTAAAAACGAAAAATAACCGAATATTACTGAAAATTTCAAAACATTTTTCAAATCATGTTTTTGTAAGAGATATTTGTTGAGCCAACATAGAAATATTTTTTAAATGATAATATAAATAAATATAAAACGTTACACCCATTTTATAATATATTTTAACTAAAAATTATAATGAAAACACCTAATAAATAAATATATCTTTTACATATTTCAAATTAATGGACTGAACATATGGAATCTACCCTTAAATGGAGAGAAATCAATCACCTTCATGAAAATCACAATAATGGGCCTCAAATCAACCCCCAGATATACAATAAAACTAAAATTAACTAAAAAACACTCGGGATATGATCCACTTTAGTTTCTTTCCTTATGAGGGACTATTAGAATCCAAAAAAGTACCAAAATAAGAATGAGTTGGAGAAGAAATTAAAGAACTGATATAACAAAATATTAGAGAAGAAATTTTCCAAATATGAGGAGAGGGAGGAGGTGTGGTGTGGGGATGAGAGCCCCACCTGAACATTGATCATAAGTCGGTGAGGGTGAGCACATTATTGAGAATGATAACAGAAATTAGAACCCCATTTTTTTCATCATTTAATTAATAATTAAGGGTAAATTCATAAATTTAATCCCCTGTACATTGTATATGGTTTTATGGCATGGTTGGACAAAAACTATTGAATACATACACCCCTCTGATTTCCAATAGAGTATAATGCATGGATAGGACACAATTAATGAAATCCATGTATGTATCATGATTTTTGGCTCTAATAAATTATAGGTGTTGTTTCATGGTTTCAACATAAATTAACAATCTCTATTCCACAATCGTGTTCCATGATCACTATGGAAAAAACTACCAATCTCATGGATAAAACACCTGTGTTTAGAGGAGAAGATAAATAACAAAAAAAATTAATTAAAATACTATTGTTTGGATTATTTAGGATGATTTTTCAAAACTACAAAACTTTCTAAAACCAAAAGGTATTATTAGATAGATTGACCAAGGACCCAAACTAGAGAAACCCAACCTAGAGGAAATATTTGAAGTAAGGGTGCCACATGGTTCATTTATTTCTTACAAAATCATCCTCATTATCATATTAAAAGGTAACTATATAAGATCCTAAAAAAACATCAATATTCTTCAATATATATGAGAACAACCTTCAAAAATATACTATTAGTGATGCAGTCATTACGAACAAGCCCCCAAGTCAATGAAACACCCTTACCAAATGTTCCTACACCAAAAAATGATCCATAGAAGATGGAATATAATTCATATCATGGGTTTTGATAGTTAATGAATAATCTATTAACCTATACTAAAATATCATAAACATGGGGTCTTGACAAAAAATGAATCTTATTATTATATGACACTAACTAAACCACAATTATTTAAAAAAATGGGGTAAAATTATCATGGTCTCCACATCAATATAATAGTTTTTCATATAATAGGACACCATGTTCTTCAATGGTTCACAATGTTCATGTTCTTAAAATAATATAAAAGTAAAATATTCTTCAAAACTATAAATTGATGTCACAATAATGGGACACCCAAAATCATTAAAGACCAAAATAATTATTCATCATTCACAAAAAAATAATAAAACATGTTAAATTTCAAAAAGACATTTAAAATACTGTAATATTTAAACATAGAATGATTTCATGATAATTTCAAAATAATGAGATAGAATATTCATTGAATATGAGGATCATCCACCACATCACTTCCTAGAAACAATTTGACAAAAAATTGTAAATGAACTAGATGACCATAAGTGTGATAGTACATTCAATATTTTGGTTTGATGGTTTCTTCTAATACATCCATATTGATTGAAATCTAATATTTTTCTCCTATACGAGGTAAGAACCTGAATCTTTTTTTCTAGGTATGGATTCACTTTTAATGTTCTTTTACAAAAAATAGAAGTTTCTTAAAATTTATTGAGTACATGCACTGTACTTACAAGTACACATTCGGTACACAGTTGTCGTGGGTGACCATGTACTGGATTTATGACGACCAAGTACATTGCCGTGTTAGTTTACCAGGAGGCCACCTAAAGTAGGTCCGAATAGGGGTATACATGATTTATCCATATAAAGTATAAGTCATGTTCTTTATTTTTATCATTAAAAAGACAGGGGTCACGTGTAATAGACATAATGATCCCTTTCTCAAATTGTTTCTTCCAGGAGCACCTATATGTCCATGAATCTTCTTTGAGCCTTCGAAAAGCCATCAGTTCTCTAAATAGAACACTATTTGTTACATTGTAATTTCATTGGATAGGTCTCTCATATTCTAGAAGACCATAACTTGAATTATCATCTTTATCAAGTTAACTTTGGTTTAACGTTTTAGATATTATTGAGGAACAGTCAGTTGTTGAAATTATTATCATCAAGATTGTTTATATATTAAATATTATATTAAATCTAAAAATATTTTTATATAATAACAGTCACTTGTTGAAATTATTATCATCAATATTTTTTATATATTAACAAGTGACATTTGGTGGAGCACAGTATTATATAATAATATTATGACTCATTATTTTTTGTGGATAGGAATATTGGGATTTATTCATTATTAATTGGTTAATTAAATATAATGGATGAAATAAAATTGTTGTTTAATTATTATTTTGGGCATATCATACCCAATATTATATGATAAAGCTGATTATGACTTCTTGGTTTGTAAATAATTGAATTTTGGATTATTAGAAGAAAAATAAATTAAATATTTATTTATGAAATAGTGATTTAGAGACTCGTTATGATTGAATTATAAACATTTAATTTTGGAATATATAATGAGAAATCATAAGTGATTCCCAAGACTTTGACGACATCCCATGGTTCCAGTTTTGATGATAATGGTTGAATGTGTTTCCAGATATGATGGCCACATTGAAATGGGATATCATATGTCATATTATACATATTTTTTATAAAAACATGGAATCCATGACGAGTAAATAGATGGATTTTCTCTTTTGTATTCACACTTACATTCCCGATCAAAGAATAATGTGTGATTGTTTAATTTTATTTAAAAAAAATTCCAACTACATGATGTAGTTTTAATCGCTTATGTATAATTTTATATTTTATGTGATTGAATGTTATGAGTCCTTGAGAACCCTATATTATTATGAATTATGTTGAATAAAAGAATAAAAGGTGTTGGTTCATGGAGTTTTATAATTATAATTTCAATCTTTAGAATATAAAAAACAATTAACAGTGTTTTTGGAACATCATTTATATTATTAAAATGTTAATCTTTATTTTTATATGAGCAGTAATTAATTTATTGTTCATTAATTAATTTACTATATAATGATGGTTGTTTGTATTCATAATTGAAACCTAGACATTGGCAGTGTTTGTTGGAAATCATGAGTGATGTACGTGGTCGAGATGTCTAAGTCGTTGTAGATTACTATAGTCTAGTTCTAATCTATAATATTTTTTTATGTTATCTGATTTCAAAAACTATCCCATTTTTATGTAAGGTATATTATACCATGTTAACTCTAGGAGGGTGTTTTTTCCAACATCCTTACTATTTAGGAACCGATTGTGGACTTCCCCCTCTTTCCCTGCTCTATTTTTTGATTAGTGTTATGAGATATTATTTACAATGGATATGTTTCCATATATATGTATGTATTGGGGTGTAAATGATTCTGGTTAAATAAATCATATGTATATCTAGATATAGAGTCTTAGAATTTCTATTGGTATGCCATGTATATGTTGTAACATCTTGTGGGATACCACGTGACATACATGTTATAGTGGATCTAAAAAACTAGCATGTGTCAATATAGTTATCTGCTATGAGATGATGATATGATGGGATTCCTGAGGTGCACTGTATAATTTAGTTTCCCATCTATCATTTGGAAGTCATATTTTTTAGAGTGAGATGGATCCAGATGCCTGACATTGGGGAAAAGTTGAAATCCAGTGGGGATTTGGATGTGAATTACAATTATCTTTATATATGTTGGATATTATATTATTCTTTATTAATTTTTTAATTATTCATCCATGTTTTTAAAGGGAAATTAAATCTTATTATACGTGATTATTTTATTATATTGTATTATTTATATAGTCATTGGGATTTAGTATTATTTTATAATATTTTTCAATATTGGTTTCAGAGAGTATACATTAGTTATACATCTTATACACAATGAAAATTTATATAATTTTATTGTAAGGTCATCATGAGTTTTTTTTGATCAGGTAGGACATTACATACTTGGTAGACTTTTTCATTGGCTTTTGGTGACACTCATTATTGTTTTCACACCAATAACATGATGTTTTTTTGTTTATTTCAGTTGTTTTAGTTTTTATGTCATTACATACATGTACATGGGTTATCATGTATTGTATTAGGATTTCATCATTATTTATTATGGGAAATACTTGTTTGGTAGATTTTCACATCTTATCCCTTATTGCTAATTTCTATTAAGATAGATGTCCTTTCAGATTTGTGATTTATATACCATCAATTGTAGTTACTAATCCATGTCTTATTAGTGGTGGGAATCTTAAATCAGTGTCCACCATCCCACTTTATTTCCTAGGAGGGGTAAATTTTATAGGAGGGGGTTTTTAAATAAGAAAATTCATTTTGACAAATCCATAATGGATGTTATTTTCATAAATAATGAATGTGAAGTTTATATGAAAGGATTAGTGGTAAGGAAGTATATTTCATAGTATAAAATTTGGATTAAATATAATATATGATAAATGAGTTAGGATTTTTATTATCTATTAATACACGTTTAGAAAAATCTTTATCTATGACCGAAATAATTATATCATCATATATTCTTGGTATCACGATAAAAGGATG
Organism: Viscum album; assembly: GCA_963277665.1. Taxonomy (NCBI): domain Eukaryota; kingdom Viridiplantae; phylum Streptophyta; class Magnoliopsida; order Santalales; family Viscaceae; genus Viscum; species Viscum album. The sequence goes on from OY728161.1 coordinate 981,029,545, forward strand.
ATAAATATAAGAGGTAGATTGGACTAATATAAGGTAAATAAACCGACAAGGTACTAAATTAAATTAGTATAGAACATCCAAATAAGGTATTGTTGAAAATATAACAATGTATAAACCATTCCTTGAAAATGTGGTTTTAGTACATGAGGACAGAGATGAAGATTACGACTACTTATCCTACTAGGATAGAACCTTTCATGTATGTTATGAAATATTCAATGACTAATGTTTCATATTATTTAACAATGGTAGAATTAAAACAAGAAGATATATAAAAGATAAATTGGATGATTATAATAACTATCCTAAAGTATCAATGTTTTACAGTGGATATTTTCTTTGTTTATAGATGGGATGAGAATGTTCCTGTTATGGGATCCATATACTCTTGTTCCTATATAGATTAGAATGTTATGAAATAAGAGTGGATATATTTATAATTCCTTAATAGTGGAGTGAGTTACTATAGTTCAAATTATCAAGTTTTCACTGATTCTATTAATGATTTTGAGTATATTTTAGGATTTTGATATTATTAAATTAATTATATTTGATAAAAAACCAACATATTTCATAAGATTGACATTATGCCTATATTTGATGAAGATAATAAACTATATTGTGATACTTCTCTGGTAGTAATTTTATAAAAAGTTCGAATGTATTATCAATTTAAAAATTATATAAACTATAACAATTTTCTGTGAATAGTTTTTTAGATGGGTGACCTAGTACTTTATAAATTATGAGATCATGAATACTGAATTGTTTTTATTTTATTCTACTAGTGGTGGAATTATATTAGAGTCAGTTCCCTAAAACTATCTAATTTTAAACATAGGATTACATGAATATGAATAACAGATTTATAACATGATTATTTAACTTAAATGATGCATTAATGTGATTATATACTTTTTGTGTTTTATACATTGAATGGATATTGTAATTCCACTCTCAAATGTGAACATAAAAGATTTATAACAGTAATCAAAAAAAAATATCCAATTATCTTGAATGAATTTACCTAAGGAGAATCAGATTGTTTTTTACCAATAGGATCTATATTTTTCTAAATGAGGATTAGTCTTATTATATTTAATTTAGAATTTGTTAACAAATAAGAAGGGTTTCTCTGTAGGAAATAAGAGTATTAAAAATTTTATATTTTATAAATGTATTAGATATACATATATGAATATGTTTTTATTAGTTATTAGACATAAAATTATTCTTAATGTAAATCGTGATAAATATAACATGATGTATGAACAAAAACAGCGACGATATGTGCTCATGGTTTGGAAGCCAACATTTTGTATGTCATCTATGATATAATGTTTATTAAATTAGTCGTTAATGATTTTACCCATATGAGTTATTGTATTTTGATATATATCATGCCATGTTCTTGAAATAGAACCATCTTATTTGTTCTATGTCCAAAATATCTAATCAACGTGCATTTTTAAAGCAGTCAAATAAAGGAAAATTTGAAATGTAGGTTGAATATATACATTATGTAACCTTTTAAATGATAAATTGAAATGATGTGATTTTATTACATGTAAGATCTCTTACTTGGTTGTTCTGATTATAGCATTAACATCTTTCCATGTTGGTTGATTAATGTTTTTTGAGACACCAATAATGGGCTTCAGTTATATGCAACTACATCAATTGTGACAGGGTCCTATAGTTCCACATACTATGTTTATCCAGAATATTTATTAAATAATAACATGAATTCAATGTTAGTAAAAATATTATTCAATTTTTTATGGAATAATAATTATCCAAGTATAATCAAATTCATAAATTCAGCCAACAGATATATTCATATTTTGAATATGTAATATTTTTTCCCTCTATTAATTAGTCATAGGGTTAAAATATAAATAGTTATTGTATAAATAAATATAAATATTCACATAGATAGATGAATATTTTAAAAAATATTATTAATTAATAAATAGAAATAATATTAATTTATTAATGGAATAATATTTATTTGAAAAATTATTTTATTATTCAAGGTTCATATAATTTAAAAAATGATTGGTTGGATTGGTTGAGAGCGTGATAAAAATAGTAATGTAATGTTTGTTTATACTATATTTCATGAGAATAGAATACGATTATTGTTATTAAAAATATTATTATTATTTTATGGGGACATTATATAAAATTAATAACGTTTCAATAGACCCATTCATAGTTATAAATTTTTAAAAAATGGTATATAATCAAATTTATATCATTTTATATATGAGAATGTTTTATACAACATGATTTATCAGGATAATTCTCTCAATCTCACAATAATCTCCCATGATTCACAATAATTAAATAATATAACATCTTTCATTCTACCATTCATGATTGAGTGATCATAAAATGAATCAAAACTAGTCTAATAGAGAAGCCACCTAAACCATACCATCACATAATAGTTGAAAAATAGGATAAAAAACAAGTATTCAATATATGAAAATAATCATACAGGTAGAGTAAAAAGAGGTAATATAAGAGATAAAACAACTAAAATAAAATCCAAACAAAAATATGCTAAAATAGATGGTATTTCACGATCCATTGTGACTAACAGTCACATTGAGACAAACCTGAATGCCAAGATATATGAATAAGAGAAGCATGTATACTATATGGTTAACTTTTCATTACCTCATACGCACAATAAAATATCTAAAAATTCCCAATGTCACAATAACATTGAGAGAAAATGTATAATAATATTCAAATATAGTTACTATAAAATTTCTATTAGTAAGAAAACAAAAAAAATTGTTTTAAAATAAAACAGTTTTTCAAATCAATAACATTTATAAATAATATCACCTTATTATTCTCCTTTGGTTTAAAAAAATCACTTATATTCTCCAACATGATATAGACCACTAGAACATATATAATAAGAAATTATATACATTCATTATTAGATAAATAGGTAAATACATATCCATTAAATATCCCATCATGTAATGCTTTGCGATAATACCTAAAAACATTTTAGAAACAATTCATGATAAATATAGAAAAGCAATAAATAACCATAGATGATCATGACCCTCAAAAATATTCTCTAGACCATAGGACATTGCATTAGAGAAATTAAAAAATAGAAGCCTTAGTGGGAACAACATTAGTCCAACCAATATCGAGTACTAATCGTCGATATCACAAATGATATCGAGTACTATTAGTCAATATAATAAAATTATTACACATCCTCAGTCCAAATACACACTAATGATAGAATATTCTCATTCCTGATCTACCCAAGGTTTTTAAGGTAAATTTATCAAGATTTGATTTCAAAACCATTCTCACTATTTCAAATAACTTTTTGAATGTGTAATGATCAATAATTTTATTAATGAAAATTCATAATGATCTATTTAAATGTATCATAATGTTAAATGGTTATAAAATAGATTCACATACATGGTTTTATAATTTTGGATTTTAATATACCATTAGGAATTGTGACTTAGAGGCATTTCCAAATGATAATCTACAAGTCCAATTCGTTCCAGAATTTTTAAAGTACTGATGTACTTGGGACACAATTAACCCTTCTTACTGAATCTTATAAAACCCTTCCTTCGAGATACCTTCATGAAAAAATGATCTCATATATTAAATTTCCAATACATCCTTCGGTTATCAGCATAGATCTTTGGACTACTATGGGCTTCATGGATGTGGGTTTGTATAATCTTCACCTTTTCCATTGATTCCTGAACATGTTCTAGTCCAACACGTTTTCTATTACCAACATCAACCCAACATGTGGGTGTGAAACATCTCATTCGATATAACGCTTCATATAGTTCCATATGAATTATATAATGGAAGATATTATTATAGGAAAATTATGACAGAGGTAAATATTGATCGCACATACCTTGAAAGTCAAGTGACGAAGATCTCAACATGTCTTCTAAGGTTTTAATAGTTGTTCTAATTGTACATCTGTTTGAGGGTGGTAGGCACTGCCCAAATGAATTTATGTATCAAGATCCTTCAAAAGACATTTACAAAATCAAGATGTACAATGGGGATCACAATTAGAAACAATCAATAGGGTTACACCATGATGTCAGAAAACTTCATTAATATATAGTCTTTCCAGATGTTCATGTGATAGATCTTCTCTTATAGCATGAAAATGTGATGAATTGGTGAGACAATAAACAATAATCCATATTTCATCATTTTTTCTAGGAGTCTTTGGTATCCCCATGACATATTTCATCGTAATATCATCCCATTTCCACTCAGGTATGGGAAGAGGTTGCATGACTCCTCCAGAAAGTTTCCATCAAGCATTCACTTGATGACAAACCATACATCTTGGAAAATAATAACCAATCTATCTCTTTATGTTGTCTAACCAAAAATGTTTCTTCAATTATCTATAAATCATAGTGCTACAAGGGTGTATAGTGAAATTATATTTATGAGAATCATCCACCAATTATCTATTTAGATCAGTTATTTTAGTAACACAATGTATCATCCAAAATTTTAAGATCCTATATTCATATATGAAGTCGATCAATCTAACCTCATTCACATATTTTATTTTCCTTTGAAACACATCTTCATTAGACTGAGAACATTTTAACCTTTCTAATAATGATGGTTTGGTAACCATATGAAAAATTATTGAGGTTTCACCTTCCATGATTGTTCTTATATACATCATTACTAGTCCATGAATGTAGGATCCCATTTAACTCGCAACTTGTTCAAAACACCATGATCCTTTCTTCACAAAGAATATATCACCTTATTTTACTTCCCCTAGTGGTAGTTCATAGTGATATCATAATCAGTTAGTAGTTCAAGTCATCGTCATTGCCCCTGTTGAGTTCATTCTGTGAGAAAATATACTTAAAACTCTTTTGAGAAGTATATATCTCACATTTTTCGTCATATAGATAGTTTCTCCATATCATCAAAGCAATGATTACAGCTAAAAACTAAAGAACATTAGTGGGAACATTTTGTTCATTAATTTTTTTTTGTCGTGATTCATAGGCAATAACTCTATCATTCTGTATAAGGACACAACCATGTTCATTCCTCAAATCATCTTTACAAACAGAAACCCCATCATACCCTGATGGTACAATCCATATAAAATCATCAACAAATCTTATAATAAGTTATTTGAAACATTATTCACACTCTATTGTCCAAACAAATTTAAACCCTTTACATGTGAGCTTGTTCAAAGGGTTAGCCAGTTAGGAATAATTCTAGACGAAGCACCAATAATAAACTTATAAGACATTAATATAGTGTAACTCAGTTATACGCATCAGTTCTGGCTATTCTTGTATTGATCTTATATTAATAGGATCAACAGAGATTCCATCCATAGAAAAAATGTGTCCATCAATAGATATCACTTGAAGCAATAATTCACACATAATGAACATACAATATAATTCATTTCATCTAAGAGTCTTTAGAATAATGTGCAAGTGATTTTCATGATCATGTAGCTTTTAGATTATACCATGATATATTCATTAATCCCACTAAAAAGACATCAAGATATTCCTTGATAACACTATTCATTAGATCTATTAAAAAAGAGGGTACATTAGTCAGTTTGAAAGGAATTACTGTAAACTTGTAATGCACATGCGTGGTTTGAAATGTTTTTTTTAAATGTATTCCTTCTTCACAAACAATTGATGATATCCAGATTGAAGATCAATCATTGAAAATATTGATCTATATGAAGTTGATCAAATTAATTATCAATGTGAGGTAGGGGATACTTTTCATTACTTTTATAGCTTTGACCTCCCTAAAGTCAATGCACATCCACATAGATCCATATTTCATCATAACAAAAAGAATAGTGGATCCCCATGGAGAAACACTAGGGAGAATAAATCCCTTAATACTCAATTACTCTAGTTGTTTTTTTATTTCCCCTAATTCCATAGTGTCCATTCAATAAGGGATCTTTGATATGGTCCATGAAACAAGAATTAAATCAATGGAAAACACAATTTCTCATTTTGGAGTATGTTAAGGCTAATCCTTTGGAAACACATCAATGTATTATTTCAAAATAGGTATGTCCTCAAATTTTAACATTACATTCCTCACCCATAGTTGTATCTTTCTCTTCCCCCCTAATAATTGAATTTAGTAGATCTACTGGTTGTGGATCTATATAAGAATCAGATGGTGATGTTTCCACTCTCATAATAAGGTACTCCTTGTCATCATCAAAAAATGTAACCTCCTTCTTATTAAAATAAATTTTATCATCATGGTCTAAATGCTAGTCCATACCAAGGATTATATAAAATTCAATCATGGGTATGATTATGAGATCAACAGATAAATAAAATTTATAGGCCTTAATGGGAACTGATTGAAAAAACATTGTTGTAATGATACTTTCATTATGAGTATTTACTAAAAATTAACTTGTTAAATAAAATTTGAAATATCTGAATTTAACAGAAAACCTGGATGATATGTAACAATGAAATGATTCAGAATCAAATAGACCATTGGCTAAACATGATGAAACCATTAAATTACTTGCCACCATGTCATTCAGAGCTTCAACCCAAACATTTTTGACTGCATAATAATGGTCTTGATCGCTTTTCCTTATATGAATTAGTATTCCTTGATGATTATGACATTCATTTTCAAAATTCTATATTTCTTTATAATTGAATCATTAAACATTGACAACAAATTTCATTCCCTTGCAATTAAGAGCTTGGTGTCCCTATTATCCAAACATGTAATAGACCCCCAATAATTTCCGGAAAGTACATGGATGATTATTCCCACATTTATTGCAGGATGGATATTAAACATTTCCCATCTTGACCTTATTTCCATTTCTAGAGTTTTCAAAAGTTCTCTTCTTATCTTTCTTTGATTTAAGGTCGTAAGACATAGCAAATTACTTTTCTATCCTAACAGCAAGTGAGACAATATCTTCATATGATGAGAAGGAATTTGAGACTAATACTCGATGGAGATATGATTTTAACAATCAAATAATCGATAAATCTTACTCTGTGGGATACATATGTAATCTTCTACATGAATTTCTTATATTGAATAGTTTTCCTCATACATTGTGACATTATAATCCTCCTTTTTTCCTCTGACTCAGAAATTGTCATCCCATAACCGCTCAATGGTCATGAGGAAAGAATTTTTCTAATAAAATCTCTTTAAATTCCATGTAGTCCATATTTGATACATCTTCATATTCCACAGGGTTTTGGATCAATGAACACCTTTTATTTGCATCTCCCATGAGGTGATAAACTATCATGAGAACTTTTTCCCTTTTGCAAATCCCGAGAGAATTAATTATTTTGTCGAAGGAACATATCCATTTCGCAGATACCAATGGATTTGTACTCCCATTTAATGTTGGTGGTTGATGCCTCATGATGTGGTAGAACATCAATCATCCACGTTGTGGATCAGGGAGCTCCATATAGGTAAAATTATTATTCCTAACCTGAGTGAGTTGTCCCTGTATGGTGATAAGTTGATAAACAACAGTTGCATCACTAGATCCACTATAATTATGATGATTAGGAAGGAAATACCTACATGGATTATGTCTGTTGATATAGTTTCCATTCCTTCTACTAGGCACCATTTCAAAAACTGGCATATAGTAGATTTATTTGTGAATCACAATACATAATTCCAAACATGTAAAACACTAAACATAAATTGAAAAGTTTATGGATATAATCCATAATCATAAAAATGTTTTCATTTAGAATTTATATACACATAAATCCTTCATAATTGTTGGTAATGAAAATGATATCCCCTGGGAGTATCATAACCAAAAGTGCAGTACAACCCATTGTCGTGAACCAGTTCATGTTCAAGTCTAGATCAATGTGGTGTTTTCGTGTTTTACCCCCAGGTACATCAGTGATGGAGCCACCTCTACATGCTTGTATCAATAAAGTGATTTATTTCGTGGAAAACTGACAACATCTATACATTAACAATATTCTAAGAAATTCTTCTATACAAATCCATAGAGTCTATAATAGGGTTGTGTTCTATAATTGATGTGTTTCTAAATCTAGATTATAAGCATTTTTTTCTAAACTTCCTATGATACCAACTGTAATTCCATGACCCTTGTTACCAAGAGTCGGTGAATTATTACTTAACGTTTCCATGATACAAGATATCATGCCCCGAATGATCGACCAAATTAGTATCCTTGGAAGTACTAGACACATACATAGTTTTTAAATTACACCATGAAATAAATACGACAATATATTGTACCATTTGAAAACACTTTTCTCATATCTCATCCATATAGTTCAACCATTAATTTGTTCATAATATCATAGGAAAAATAAAACATAGAATGGGGGAGCTCAGATGCTCTGTAAGGATAAAAATATAGCTGAAACTTGCAGAAATAAGTATAAAATTTTTAGCCAATGTATAAGACAATAACACATGCCTTTTAATCATAAACATCAGCATAATATGGAAAATATAAATTAATAATTCCACTTACTTATTCAATGGATTTTATACTAGTTTAATAATCAAATTCCCTATCGATATCCAAATTTATAATGATTGAATGAATAATGTAGGACATCATAACCACATAGTCAATGTCTTAAAGAAAGACAAGAAAAAATATATTGTAAAGGCCTGGTTCCAAGACACTAGTTTGTCTCATTAGACCATCCACTACATTGAAGAACTATAGAGGTCTCCACCCATCACATACTATGTCTAGTTCATTCCTCATATTAAAAGGTTGAATCATAACATAAACATTTTAATTATATCTAGCACATGAACTGTTAATACATTAACCATAAAAACTGAATGGAATAAAAATAACACATCCAAATTCCATCATATACCAAAACCTTCAATTCTAGATGTATGATTTATATCATAATGTTTCAACATCAAATAAGTGAAAAATTCATCAAAAGATATTGACCTAGATGATATCAAAACTATTTGATAGAAATATATCTTTCAGGTTTGAAATAATTTAAATATCGCATTATTATAAAATAAAAAATTTAGTTTGGATATATTCTTATATAATATTATGTGAATTATAGAAGGTGTTATAATGGTATAAAATATTCACACACTTCATATATGTTATAAAACATTCTTAACGTAATTTGTCAAAAAGGTCAATTAGTAACTTGTTTAGAAAACAACGTAAATATTTCTCTCAAATCATTTTATAATAAGTCAACCAAAGGTATAAATTATATTAAACCATAGTATAGTAAATAGTAAAAATGTTTTGAAATTTATTTTTAAGAAACACTGATGTGGATGATAAAGAGGTCCTAGCAGATACTCACGTATAAAAAACAACAAATAATAAAGAGATTGTGAAATTTAACCCTTAACTTGTACTTTTAATTAGTTTATGTTATGTTAACCTACTTTATAATAGTTAAAAAAAATTATTATATTATATAAGATCTGTATACATAAAAATTATATCATAAATGATTCTCTAATATTTCATTGTTAATAATATTTTAGTTGTATAATCATTTCGGGTGGTAACTGATTTGTTATCCATTATATGCTTCATTACGTAAGCCATGTTTTTTATGGGTAGGAAGTATTTTATTCGTATCCAGAATAGTAAAAAGTTTTTAAACATTATATTAATCTCAAAATGAAAATTAATCTTGATTGATTATGACGGGGAATGAATCTTGTCGCATTCGAGAAGATGATAATCAGTACGTTCACACGAGTGACAATATCGTTATATTGATGGTTTAATCATATGTAATTGGATGCTGTATAATATATATATAAACATTCACATATTATATTTAACATATACATTAGTTATACTAATTATTATATCCATCCAAATAATGAGGTGTTTGATTAACACACTATACCATGACGTGGAGACGGTAAGTTGTACGTACGCACGTAAGTTGACATTATCAATATAGGATTGATAGAATAAATAATGTGGTAATACAATATTTATAATACAATCAATTTATGTTCATTATAATTAAGTTATTATTTTATTGTTGAATCAAAAAATAAATAGGATGTGGAAGAAGAAAAGAACATAAAAAGGGTGGTGAAATTATTACCTCTTCTTCAAGTGTGTCATTTTGATTTGATCAAAAGGGCTCTGTTGGTTGGATTTCTAACCACAGTAAATTCTCTTGGTTGAAGTGAGGGAATTTTGTCAGATTTTTGGGCAGATTTTTACTAATCGAAATGACATTGGAAGTGTTATTTTGAGATAAGGGTAATTACTCTTTTATAAGAGAGGTGAGGGTCACATTAGGAAAACCTTGAAATATTACTTTATGATACAATCATATTCGGTTTATAATGGTGAAAAAGATATATATTAAGTGTATAAAGTGGGGGTGGGTCGGAATCCTCTAAAACAATATAGTTTAGATAGGTTTTGGTAACCATATTAACATTATCTTTTAGATTTAACTCTTAGTTAAATAGTTTGACATTTACTATGTCTCTGTGTATTTATATATTATATGGATTATAAACATAAAATAAAAATAAAAAAAACCTCAAAGGGTAAATAATATATATATCTAAACATATCAATTTTCATTGGCCTATCCTTATATTTTAGGAATATTATATCAATTAATAATATAGTATTGGTTTTACAAACTCATTTATGTATATTTTGACACACTTTAGTAATTGATTTTTTTAATGCTTTTAAATGATCTTAAATTGATCTAAATTCATTTAATCAACCTTAACATGTCATATTATGCAATAAAATTCATGTAATTCTTCAAAAGACTTGGTATAAATTTATTTCGATATTTATAACATCGACTATTTTAATATTTACTTAATAAGGTAATTACTGAATCTTCATTATGTCATTAACGAATTAAAAATTTTAATGTATAAAAATTATATATAAAATTAAATTATGTTCAAAATATCATTATGATTCAAATGAATATTTTTAGTCAAATTTAACCTATTTGGAACCCTATATTATATGTGGTTTACTTATTAAACATTGAATTATACATTTTTAACTCTTCATTAAATAAAATAATAATAAATGTCCCAATCTTATTCATGTTGTCTAAAAGGATCATATTTCATTCCTATGGTTGTTTTTGGTCGAATTACACTAACCAAATAGAATTAATACATGTTACATGGTAATTATAATATCATTTATTCCTTTAACTACCCTATTTATGTTTAACCATGGAAAATAATACTCAAAAGTCACTATTCAACAACAATAATTTTCATCTTACTAAACCAATTTTTTACATACTGATTTCAAGTGAGTCTCTCATATTTTTTGAAATTAAAATCACTGAAGCGGATAGATTATGTTTTTTGAAATTTGCGAATTCTCCTAGAAGGTGGGAAAAAGACGTTATAAGTTCAATAAAATGTTATATATCTAAACTTATTATAAAATGAATCTAATGAACTACATTGTAAATATTTTGGTATTATGTATATATTTTGACCTAAAATAATATAAAATTAAATAACTAATTATTTAATTAAAAATTCGGTTTGAAACAATAAACTAGTGTTTTTCACTATTCATAAAAAATTGAATGTTTTCATAAAATTCAAAAATATTCACCTAAAGGTAATTTTGATATTATGAATCCAAAAATGATGACCATTTTGAGCAATAAGATTTATATAATTTCAATAATCTAGTATTACTATTCATAATGGCAAGATTGATTGGTTGTAGTTTGTTAAAACTCCACGTTGCGTACAATGTAAGATTTTACATTATTGAATGGGTAACTGTCCATGGACTCTTTGGGTGTAACAAAAATGAGCCTTTCTTCACTATTGTATATGACACTCCTTGGGCACATGAATTGTTCAATTCATAAGCATAAGAAGAATAATTATTAAAGGAATTAAAAAATGTCCCTTGGAATATATGTTGGGAAATAGGCCAGATATAGCATAGATTGAAGCCAATAATTTCATAAGTTATCGAAATAAATGTAATTTATAAGTTACCCCTTTTTGTATTTGGATTATCCTTTATTTTATATCCCTAAAATTCCTTTTATTCCATAATATGGTTAGTAATATGAGGACTCAGACTAACAATCGATACAAAGAATATTGTGATGATTGTTCTAATGAGATGCCAAATCTGATGGGAGTGGGAATCACGATCATTGTCACCATACTATTTTAGTTAACTCAGGTTTTAAATAAAAAAACTAGTAAAGAGTAATGTTCATCACCACTAATAATGAACAATATGAAATTGAATGCTTCCTGAGAAAAAGGCCACCAATTTTTAATTGATCATCTTCACCCTCAATCGTCGTACAATGGATCAACTCCATTGAAAAGATCATACCAATACTTCAATTTTCACAATAAAAGAATGAAATTATGGACGCTTATTGTATGGAGGGTGATGCTGATCAATGGTGTACATTGATCAAAAATAATATTTCTGAGAAGGATATCGTGGCGTTGGAATAAGAAGATTTACAAAAAAATGTTTTTTGATAAATATTTTCCTCGCGCCCTCCATCATTTGATAGAAATGGACTTCCTTTCCCTCATTAATAAATATAAAATCCATCAGGGCATATGAGGAAAACAACTCAAGGATGGCATGATATGCCTATGTCATTATCATTACCCTTGAATGCATGGTTCACTACATCATTGTTGGGATTGATCCTTGCCTGCAGAAATCCCTAGCGATCCATGACATCCAGAACTATGATCAAATTGTCCGATAATCTCTAAATTGTGAAATTTATATTGATAAATTTCAGGGGTATCATGGGGATATGAATTGTATGGTGGACTTCAATTCGTGTGATCTGATAGATAAATTCAACGGTGCTAAGAAAAGACATCACTGACACTTCCAAAGAAGCAGAAAGACGCACCATAGAAATTTCTTGAAGGGAAAGGGGAAAAGAATTATGTGTTGAAGAGAAGGGAATCAGGACATTAATGGTAGATAATATAAACCATAGCTACAACATATGATAAGTATTCATTATTCAACTCTCAACGCACTGTTCATTTGTTTCAACTTCAAATAACCAAAGCACATTGCAATCTAGTGCCCTATGATAATGGTTTTCGGAGGCATTCAATAACCTCAAGGGTAGTAAGGTATACCTTATTCCAACAATACCACCAAAGTGGTTATTGAAAATGAAGTGGTGATAAGTAATCTATTTTTTCATTCACGAAAAGGGAATGCAATTTTGAAAACTAGTTATACAATGACTTTTAAATGCCTAATTATTAGTATAATAATCCTTACACCACCACAAAACATGGAATGTAATGATTTTGGTGAGAACTAAAAAATGTTAAAATCATCATATCCTAGGAATATAACTCCTCCCCTATCATAATTTTTTGATTGAACTTCCAAAAAAACCTTTTTATACACCCTATGGTGTAAATTGATGCAATTCATGGCATGGATTGACATTCCTTATATTGATCCACCATATATTGCAGTGAGAGGGAAATCAATCTCCATATGGAATATCAACCCCTTATTATGTACAATTTCAATAAGGAGGATGAATCTTCCTTATCACAATCATTTCAAGAGTGGATATTACTATCCTATGAGAATATGTACCTTGCTACGATGATTGATTCTATGAAAGAAACCATCCTTGAAGTCATGCCTATTGTGATGGAACTAACTGAAGTGTTTCCTGAGATATTTCATTGTCTTCCTCAAAGAAGAGATGTTGAATTATCGATTGATATTATACCAATAAAATTTCCAATATTCATAACTCTATATATAATAGTTGTTTTATAACTTTAGGAGCTAATGAAAAAACTATAGGATAATATGGATAAAGGGTTTCTACACCCCAGTGCTTCACCATACAATGCACTAGTCCTCTTCGTCAAGAAGAAGGATGGTTTAATACACCTTTCCATTGAATATCATTAACTCATCAATATAATGTTAAATAAAAAGTATTCTCTCCCTAGAATAGAAAAATTTATTAAAAAGAAATGTGGATCACAATACTTCTTCATGGTTGATCTGTGGTTGCGATATTATCAAGTATGGGTGAGGAAGAAGGATATCCCTGAGACATAATTTCGTACAATATATGGGCCAAATTAATTTATAGTAATTATTTTTGGACTCACTAATCTTCCAAGAATATTCATGGACTTGATAAATGTAGTCTTTATAAATTACTTCAACAAATTTTTGGTTGTATTTATAGAAAATATGCTAATATACCCCAAAACAAAGGAGGAGAATGAGAAGCATCTAAGCACTATACAAGAGACCTTGCGAACAGAGAAGCTCTATGAAATGTATTATAAGCATGAAATCTAGTTTAAGGAAGTCTCATTGTTGGTTCACTTCATCATAATTAATTGGATATATGTAGATCCCTCAATGACAATTGCAATTGATGGATATCGGAGGGTAATATCAGTAACATATATTCATAGATTCCTAGGGTTAGAGGGATATAATAGCTAATATGTGTGAAATATCTCACCACTGTCAAACCCTCTTACCATGAAAACATGAATGGGAGTCAATTTTTCTTGGAGTGATGAATTTGAATAATGCATCAAGGTGTTTACATGGAGGCTTATCATTGTGCCTTTTCTCACCCTACCTACAGGTGGAGAACATTTTGTGGAATTTAGTGACGCATTGATGAAGGTCTTGGGAAGTGTGTTGATGATAAATGAAAAATTCATTACATATTAAACAAGTAGGAAGATACGCTAAATTGATTTATCCAAATTATTTAATCATTTATTAGAATTTAAAAGGATCCAATTTTCATAGAGTTGATGTAGATTAACATGGGAATTGGAAAGAAGGGAACATCATCCATCCTTTCACAATCGTCTACTCAACTGTCTATTTTTGAATATTTAATTGATTGTCAAAAGGATGATGTTGGAATTTAGAAAAATTTGGATACTATCTGGAAAAAGAAAACACGTTGAGTTCAATGTTAATGGAGAAGTAATTGTTCGATTTGGGAAAATACTATGTGTTTTATCATGTTCAGATCTGAATAAATAACCTTTTTATGATAAACATGGTTCAAATTTCTCCATTCACCCAAGAAACACAACGATGTGTCGAGATCTACAAGATAATTATATGTTGGATAACATGAAGAAAGAGACCATTGAGTATACATCAAATTTCCAAGTATGTAAACAAGTGAAGGTTGAGAGGCAGTAGTATAAGGGGATGATGTATCCATTACTAATACCATCATAGAAATGGAAAAACATCACCATTGACTCTGTCACCGGACATCCAAATACTTCCAATGTAAACAATGAAATATTGGTAGTTGTGGATCATCTTATAATGAATTCTCCATTTATTGAAATCCAAGAAGACTTATCATTGGATAACTGGCATGGATATATATTAGGGAAGTGGTTAGGATGCATGGAGTAATAATATTTATTATATTCAATCTGGATCTAAGATTAATATCTAGGTTCGGGAAGAGTCTTCAACAGGATCTGAATACTGAGTTGAACGTTAGTATGGCTTATCATTATTAAATTGATGTCCAATATTACTGGACTATCCAATAACTTGTGTAAATGTAGTGAGAATGCCTGATGGACTTCAAATTATAATGGGACCAACATCTTCCCCTAGGTAAGTTATCTTTCAATAATAGTGTAACGTCCCGATTCTGGAAGCCACCTAGAGGCGCCCCGTACCTTGTTGGTCTCATGGCCTCAAGAACATTTCACCAAATTCAAGAGGATGCCGACTAGAAGCAAGGGCTTTGGGTGTGATAGTGGGGAAACTATGCCTTCATTGATATAGTGCACAATGGAAGGAGAACAAAAATATGACAGCAGAAACCATAACCATCCATACAAGAGTAAATGATAAACAGCGGAAGACTAACAGTAAACAATTGAAGCACACACACATGTATATAAAATGATGCATGATACATATGTATAGGAAATCAGACAAACTAGTCACAATGCTTAATAAAATGCTAAACAAAAGTGAAAAAATAAAAACAGGTAAACACATCAGCATCGCAAGCCATAGCTTGGTCCCATGATCTCTAGCTCCAAAGAAAGACATGAACCTGAAGTAGAAGTGTGCATTCCCTTATCTACACCTGGAACACTATAATATGTCTGGACCCCAAATCATGGCCCAAAGAGGGTGTGAGACAATGTCCTAGTGGGAAATCACCCAAAGATATCTCCCTAACAGTCAGTGAATACATGAAAATATTAAAACATGAATTAGTAAACAGAAAAGCACATCGTAGCTACAATCCATAGTTCTAACATATAACGTACACAAGAAACATCCACTCAATCAAGAAGAAAAAACAGGTAACCTCTGGGTTGTTCTCATAGCCTAACTCCTAATGTTCAACCTACAATTAGTATCAGCCCTCTGGGAAGCACACACAGTCTTGCCCCTCTGGTTCAGCTAAAGAATAGACTCTCTAAGGAAGAACTCACCATCAATTCCCCCTATAGTCTCGTATCGTACTAAAGCCTCTCTAGGGAAGCACTCAACGTCTCATTCCCCCTGTGGCCCACGTCGAGGAACTACAGACTCTCTGAGGAAGCGCTCAAAATCAATTTCCCCCTTTGTTCTTACATCGTATATTAAAGACACTCTGGATAATCCCTTATGTCCATTCTCTATGTTGTCCACTACACTAAGTTATCGTATCCCGGTGTAAAAAAAACTTATATAGAGCATGTATCGGCCCAAGAAAACCTCAAGAACTACTTTTCTATCATTCTAAGGAACAAAAACATAACAGTAAAGCAGTTCCACAGTCCAACAACTAGGAATGGAAACTGAAAAAATGCCTAACAAGAAAAATATGCATAGAAAAACATCCATATTACAGTAGAAAAATATCCTATTCACATGAATTTACCACCACTCAAGA
Source organism: Viscum album (assembly GCA_963277665.1). NCBI lineage: Eukaryota > Viridiplantae > Streptophyta > Magnoliopsida > Santalales > Viscaceae > Viscum > Viscum album. The sequence goes on from OY728161.1 coordinate 981,046,581, forward strand.
AATCAAGAAAAAAAGACATCAACAGGGAAATATAAAAAATACACAATAACCCTTTAAAGGTAATTTGTGGAATTGCTCAAAATATTCAAAGACTTCCTATAGAAAGGCACAAACCACCTAACTTAGTGCTAGGAGATCGATATACGTGAACCACGATGATTGATCCTCCTTAGAACGTCGATGATCTGAGAAAACATAAAAAATGCTCATCCCACGATATCTTGAGAAAAGGGAGGAATTGGAAATCAAGACTCAAGGAGAAGGGAGAACTCACTTCTGTGGATCCAACACAATTGATGACGGCTGAAATGGAGATCAGACAAAGGAACGGTTGCTCAGAGAAAAATTGTGGCCATATGAAAGCTATCGGCCGAACGAGACTGAGAAGAAGGTCATTCTGGCGATTAGATGCAACCCCGGTCCATTTAATGAAAAAAAATACATGGCGTGTAATTCTGGGGTACACTACGTGTACTTCTTGGGTACATGGTGTGTACTCTGTTTTTCCATACTTCGATTTAAGCAGCCTCCACCTCAACCCTACACACTGTGTGTGTGGCCTGGACATGGCCAGTGCATGGCTTGGTGCGGCAAGGGAGTACACGGAATGTACTCAGGATGTAAATGGTGTGTAATTAAAATTATTCCAGAACTCCTCTTTTCTCAAAAACATCAGGAAAAAGGAAATACATACCTCAAACAAAGATCTAGGTCCCTACAAACATCCCTCACTAAAGAAATTTGTCACTGAATTTCCCTAAAAAGGTGTAGGAGAAGAAACCATGAACAGCTCCAGCCATTTCAATCATACATCAGCCTCCCTCTACCAAGTCTCATAATGTACTCACCTATGCTGCCATATCACCCATACTAGAGGAACAGACCACCCACATAGAACCTTCGGACTGCAATCGATAATCCGGATAGGATGCTCCTCAAACGATGCATCCGCTTTGATCTCAACATCCTCAGGCTAAAAGACATGAGATGAGTCTGAAAATTTACATTGGAGCTGAGAGACATGGAAGAGTTCGTGAATGGCATGGGACCTCTGAGGTAACTACAACCGATAGGCAACTAACCCAACTCTCTCCAATACCTCAAATGGCTCGACGTACCTTGGTGAAAGCTTACCCTGTATCTGAATCCTCTTGTGTCCCAACCTCAGTACGACATGCAAGAAAACCTGATCCCCAACCATGATGTCCAGATGTCATCTCTACTGATCAGCATAAGACTTCTGTCGAGACTGTTCTATATCCATCCTTTTCTTGAATCAACTCAATCTATTATGAGGTCTCCTGAACAAGATGAGGTCCCAACAAAGATTCCTATTCTACCTCCATCTATCATAAAGGTGACTGGCATGGCCAATCATATAAAGCCTTTTATTTTTTCATCTGAATAGTCATATGAAAACTATTGTTCTAGGCGAAATCCACCAGAGGGATATGCTTCTCCCAAGAACGAATAAATTATAGAGTGTAGGCTCGGAGAATATCCTCAAGCACCTGGATCATACGCTCGGACTGGCCATCTGTCTGGGGATGGTTTGTTGTACTCAAAATTACCTGTGTACCCAATGCCCTCTGAAGCCCCTTCTAGAACCGAGATGTAAATTGTGCGTCCCTATCCAAAACAATGGAGTGTAGAACTCCATGTAGACACACACTCTCTTAGATGTATTGTCGTCCCAGATCATCAACACTGAAGGCCTCCTTGATCTGTAAAAAGTGAGAAACCATTGTAAGAATGTCGACGACAACCCAAACAACATCATTCCCTCGAAGAGACCTCGACAATGAATTCACAAAGTCCATTGCGACATCGTTCTTCTTCCACTCTGGAATGGATAAATTCTATAAAAGGCTTGTTGTTCGTTGATGTTCTGCCTTTACCTACTGACGAGTAGGACATCACAACACGAAACCAGAAACATCTCTCTTCATACGTGGCCACCACTACAGGCGATGAAGATCCCGATACATCATGGTGACGCCAAGATGAACTACCCAAAGTGAGGAATGAAAATCCCATATTAGATCCTCTTGTATGTCTGCTGGCACCCTACGCGTCCCTGGAAACGCAAGATCTCATCCTCTCTCACTATCCATCCAGGAAGAGGGTCCTCTCCTGACCCACTCTCTAGTATGACTAAGACTTCTGTGTCTGATAGATGCCTCATTAATACCAGATCACGAAGTGTAGAGGGAACAGATACAGAATATAGGAATGTCTGACCCTGTCTGTCGTGCACCTCTAGATGCATCTCAGAGAACAGATCCATATGCTACCACTCACTGCTGGCCTCTTGAACTGCCTAAATCTGAGTTCTCCTTCTCAACGCATCTACCACTGCGTTGCCCTTTCCCAGCGTATAAGCAATCTTGAAATCAAAAGATTGAAGATACTCGACCCACCTGTGATGTCTCGGATTCATATCACGATGAGTGAATATGTACATGAGACTCTTGTGGTCGGTGAGAACCACAATGTGCTCTCCTAAATGGTAATGTATCAAACAGTATAAGGCATGAACAATAGCTTCCAACACTAGGTCATGTGCCGAGTAGTTCCTCTCATGTGGCCTCCACTGCCGAGACCCGTACGCAACGACTCCATCTCCTTTCCTAAGCACAATTCCCAGCCCGATACCTAAATAACCACAATAAAATGTATAGCTCATTCTTGGCTCTAGCAAGACTAGTATCGGTGCCGATGTAAACCACACCTTCAGCTCATGAAAAGCTGACTCACAAGAATCTGACCATAAGAATTTCATCCCCTTCTTGGTCAGGCCTGTAAAAGGTGCTTCTATGTGTAAAAAGTCCTGGATGGAGCATCTGTAGTATTCAGCCAGCCCTGTGAAACTCTTTACCTCAAAAAGGTTCTTCGGCTACTCCTAGGAAACTACAGCTCTCACTTTCACTGGTTCCACAGATACTCTCGCCTATGAGATGACATGGCCCAAGAAGTGAATCTGATCCATCCAAAATTGGCACTTTTATAGTTTAGCATTAAGTTGGTGCTCTCTTAGTCTAATCATAATGATCTCAACATGGTTAGAATGGTCGTGTCGAGTATGAGAGTACAACTAGATATCATCCACGAAGACCACAAAAAAGGATTCCATGTAATGATGGAACACTCGGTTCATCAGTTCCATGAAAACTGATGGAGCATTCGTGAGACCGAAAGGCATAACCGTATACTCATAGAGACAATACCTACTCCTAAAGGTTGTTAGAGGTATATATGAGGGTCTAACATTCAACTGATGAAAACCAGACCTCAATTCGATCTTCGAGAACACCCAGGCTCCTCGAAGCTGTTCAAAGAGATCATCAATCCTCGACAACGGATATCGGATCATGACCGTCAACTGGTTCGGCTTCCGATAATCTACACAGAGCCTATGGGTACTATATGACTTCATTGAAAACATGTCAGGTGAACCCTAAGGAGATGAACTGGGTTGGATGAAATACTTTTCCTACAACTCCTCCAACTACATCTTGAGCTGCTACAACTCAGTTGTAGCCATCCTACAGAGAGTAATGGAAACCGATTCCACTCTTGGCACGAGCTCAATAGAGAAGTACACCTCACGCACTGGAGGAAAACCTAAAAATTCCTCTGGAAAGACATCCCTGAAACAATCCACCATAGGAGGAATGTCTAACTGTGAAGTCCCCTAGTCATCCAGATAATGAATGGAAATTTGGGTCGTCACCCATCCAGCCCATGTTTCTCTAGTACTGATCGACTCTCCCAAACATCCCACTCATATTTATGAAGGAAATACTAACCCTCTGGTGAAATGAAAGTCACCCAACGACGATAATAGTCGACCACTGTCGGGAAGGGAACAAACCAGTCCATCCCAAGAATGACATCATATCAGGTCATCTCAAGGACGTAGATATCTTGTATGAAACGATACCATGCATCCTCAAGAGGGAACTCTCTACACTGACGTAAACTAGATTTCCTCATCCCCAAAGGTGTGTCTAGTGTCAGAATGTTGGCAGAAGAAAGGATACACAACCCAAGGATCTCCACAACAGCAACATAGATAAATCTTTGTATAGGAACAGTATCGAAAAGAGGTGAAGATAAAACTGAGGATATTAAGATTGTAACTCGAACTGTAGACGTCCAGGGATCTTGCTCCTAATAGGTCTGCTCCACCACGAATGTCTGGCCTACCCCACATCCCAGTGACCCTGCCTGACCACTCTGAGCTGATCCTCCCTACAGAATCTGAAATATTGGTTACTGACTAAAATGACCTCGACCTCCACCTCGGCCCGAACGGCCGGATGAACTCAAGTTCTCCGACTGGTGAGATACTGGTGGTGCAGCTCCTGGATGAGGAGTAATGGAAGAAACCTAGTCACCAGCTACTAGTGAGAATGCCTATCAAAAATGCTGAAGGTGACCCATCTTCCCACAAGATCAGCACTCCACTGGGTCTCTCTAGCACTACAGCCTCGTGTGCCCAGCTCTTCAACACTGGAAGCAGATTACCTAGATAATAGTAGATGTATCTCGCCTCCTCGGATCACCATTCATAGAGTCTATAGGACGCTTCCTGCTGTCAACTGGCGGAACACTAGATCTGGAAGCAGAACCGCCTGGGCTCGCAGCTCCGGAGCCACTAATATTGCACTCCCCAATCAGTGCCTGGTTGATGATGAAAGTGATGGAAGTCAACTAGAAGATATTCACCTGTGAGGGGATCTCTTTCTTGAGACCATCCTCATACATAATGGCTATGAACAACCCATTTTCACCCTAGAGGGGTGTGAAATACTGCTACTCATTCAATCAAGAGGAATACTCCATAACAGAAAGAGTACCCCTACTCTAAACTCATGAACTCTCGGGCTCAATCGAATCTTATTTCCACCGGGTAGAAGAAGTCATAAAACATGCGCTGGAACTCCTCCCAAGACATCACCTACTGATGACCCACCTGGGAGATCAAGTCCCACCACCTCTTGGAAGAGTTTCATAGCATATAGGTAGCGATCTTGACTCGTATCTCTAGAGGTGTTTCCAGATGCTCAAGCATAGTCAACATGGCATCCAGCCATGACATTGTAGCATCTTGTCCTCCTTCCCCCAAGAAATTAGGAGGATGCTGCTGCTGGATAACCCGCGTCATGTATCCCATAGACATGGTAGGAGGAGGTGCTCCCTGAAAGGTTTCCATCATCCTCATAATGCCTTCCCTGAAATGCGCATCGGCTCCTGCCACTGGTATGACAGCCGGTGCCAAGACTGGTTCGATTGGTGGTTCAGCATGAAATCCTTGATCATCAATATCTGGTGTCTGATCATCGACTGAAAACTTATATACAACCAGAGGATGTCTCAGATGCATAGCTCTGAATGATCAAAAGCATACCTCAGATTAGGGAAACAAGGATAGAGAACGAAAGAGTACAAAATGGAAACAAGAGTAGGAAACAGTCATGTTTTACAAGACAAGACTACACGGTGTGTATAAACTTTACACGACGTGTAATTAATTCCCTTCCCCTACCCGTGTCACCGTGCACGACCAACCCACATGGTCTTCTTAAAATGTCACTCCACGACGTGTTCCTGGTGGATACGACATGTAGTAGACAAGGTTACATGACCAGTGTCCTTAGTTATATAGTCGTCTACATGGATAAGACTACACAACGTGTTCCGAACAAACAAGCCATGCACTTGAAGACTTTCCCCGACCTTTGATGTTGGAAACACGGCCGGGTACACAGTAAACCCTTACACTGTGTGTTCCGAACAAACAAGGAATGTATAGAAGAAGATAACACCACCTTGTGATACCCGTTACATGGCCAAGGGCTGAGAACTAAGATACAGGGCGTGTTCATAAACAAGACAGCGTCCATGACACGAGCTTCCCTGACCCATGTTGTTAATGACACGACCGGGTTCACAGATCACTACTACATGGTGTGTATCTACCATACACGGTGTGTTCTTGGATAATTTTCATAACCAGTGTTTTTGCTCAAACAGTCAATGACACTGTTTAAAACTACATGGGGTGTATGTAATTAGTACATGTCGTGTATTCTGGGTTTTTCCGGGTAGTAGCTCTGACTGCACTGAAGCCCATAAAACACTGAAAACGAGCAAGAAGGTTCCAAATTCTGATTCGTGATGGACTATAACACCTCAAGAAAAAAAATTTGCCATTAATTTAAGAAAAATACAAAACAATCAACCAAACTGCTGGGATTCTATCAAGCATCTATCACAACAGAATGCATAATCTACACAAAGTCTATCACAACAACATGCAATTGCTAATGCACCCTAGATGGCATGGCAAAATGCATGGCATGTGATCTATATCAAGTGCCTGTATGATGCATGATATGGGATACCCTCATGTCATCATCTTGTGACAGAAATAGAACCACAATATCAACAACAATAACAACACATGGCATGTGAATCACTCTAGGTGAAATCATATCAACCGAAAAATCTCAAAACCAGTAACTGCAACAATTGAGGTAGTATGGCTTTTACCTGTACACGGGTTAGCTACTCTTGGAAACAACTTATCACAAACTACCGAAAAAATCCTATCCCTGGATAAAGGCTCCAAATAGTTAATCAAGAGAAAAGAAACCCCTATAATACCACTTTGTAACATACCAGTTCTGGATTCAACCTAGAGGCGCCCCATACCCGGTTGGTCACATGGCCTCAGGCACATTTCTACAAATGCTAGAGGCTTCCGACTAGTAGTGAGGGCCTTGGGTGTGATTTTGGGGAAATTATCCCCTCATTGGAAGAGTACACAGTGGAAGGAGAACTAATAGATAACAACAGAAACCATAACCATCCATACAAGACTAAACAATAAACAACGTAAGATGAAAATTAAATAACTAGAGCGCACACACATGTATATAAAATGATGCATGATACATATATCTAGGAAAGCATCCAATCAAGACACAAAGCAGAATAAAAAGCTAAAAATCTGTGCTAAAGAAAAAATGGTAAACTTCTCAGCATCTTAAGCCATAACTTGGTCACATTCTTTCCAGCTCCACAGCAAGTCAAGTACCTGAAGTAGAAGGGAACTTGCCCTTATCTACACCTACAACAGTATTATCTGTTTGGGCCCAAAAGAATGGACCAAACAGGTTGTGAGACACGTTTCCGGTAGGAAATCACCCAAAGATATGTCCCTAATAGTCACTGAATACATGGCAGTAATAAAATAGGAAGCAGAAAATAGGAAACCACACAGCAGCTACAATCCACAGTTCTAACATATAATTTACACAAGAAATAGCCACCCAACCAAGCAGTACAAAAAGGTACCCTCTGAGTAGTTCTCACAGCCTAACCCCTAAGGTTCAACATACAAGTACTATCATCCCTCTGGGAAGCACACATAGTCTCGCCCCTCTAGTTCATCTAAAACATTTACTCTCTGAGAAAGCACTCACCGTCAATTCCCCCTATAGTCTCGTATCATACTAAAGTATCTCTAGGGAAGCACTCAACCTCTCATTTCCCATGTGGCCGGCGTTGATTAACTACAGACTCTCTGAGGAAGAAATAAATGTCAATTACCCGTGTGGTCTTGCATTGTTAATTAAAGACACTCTAGAAAAGGCCTTACGTCCATTCTCTCATTGGTCAACTACAATAGGTTCTCACAGCCATATGTAAAACAAACATTTATAGAATGCGTATCGGCCCATGTAAACCTCACGAACTACTTGGCTATAATTCTAAGGCACAACAGCATAATAGTACAATAGTTCCACTATCCAACAACTAGGCATGGAAACAGAGAAAACGCCAAATAGGAAAAACATGCTTGGCAACACTTCCATAACACAGAAAAAAATACCATATTCACAAGTATTTAACACTACTCAAGAAATCATGAAAAACATGAATTAACATGGAAAAATAGAAAATACACCCAATACCAAGTTCAAGGGAATTGGTTGAATTTCACAAAATATTCAACGTCTTCCTATAGAAAGGCACATACCTCCTACCTCGGTGATAGGAGATCGATATACGTGAACCACAATGATTCATTCTCCTTAGAATGTTGAAGATACAAGAAAACGTCAAAAATGATCTACCCATGGTATCTTGAGAAAAAATGGTGAATTGGAAAAAAAGAATCAGGGAGAAGGGAGAAATCACCCCTGCGGATCCAACACAATTGATGGTTGCTGAAACAGAGATCTGGCGGAGGCACGGGGGCACGGAGAATAATCACGGTCGTAAGGAAGATCTTGGTCGAACGAGACCTAGAAGAAGGTCATTCAGGTGATTAGACGTGACCCCGGTCCATATAATGAAAAAAAGGAAATACACGACTTGTACATCTGGGGTACACAAAATGTACTCTATTTTTCAATTCTCTGCTTTAAGAGGCCTCCACCTCAACCCTACACACATTGTGTGTGGCCAGGACATGGCCAGCACATGGCCTGGCATGACAAGGGATTACACGGCGTGTACACAAAAAGTACATGGCGTTTACATGAAAAATTTTCATAAATCTTCTTCTCTCAAAAACTACAGTAAAAATGAATGCAATACCTAAAATGAAGATCCGGGTTCTTAAAAATAATTTCCACTCAATTAAAATAATTGATCCTTCTTAATCCCTTTATGGGATGATGTGTTGAACATAAAAATGATGGAATGATGTGGGTGAGTGAAAAATCATTGATCCAAAAAAATGGTTGAAGAAATGATGGAGAAGGTTAAGACCATTCAACATCACATTTAAGCTTCTCGGAGTCGACAATACATCAATGTTATTTATCATCGAAAAGACCTAATGATTGGTGTGGGAGACATAATATTCCACCGAATAGCACCATTGAATGTAGTTATAAGATTTTATGAATAAGGGAATGTTTATTCCAAGGTAGATCGACCATTTTGAGATCCTGAATCGCATTTGAACAGTGGAATATCGACTAGTTGTCCCACCAAACATATTTCAAGTACATGATGCATTCCTTGTATCACTCTTGAGAAATTACATACGTGACTCATCGCATATAGTCAATCATAAGGTGGTACCATTAAAGAATTTCCTCTTCTGTGAAGAGAATCCAGTGAATATATTAGATCATATTTTAAAAGTTCTTAGAAATTAGATAATTAAACTCGTTATAGTGTTATGGTGAAACGAAATGTTTGAGGAAGGAACATGGGAATTGGAGGAAGTGATTAGGCAGAGTAACCCACAACAGTTTAACAGTTGGAATAATAAATTTCGAGGGAAAAACTTCTTAAAGGAGGAATGTTGTAACGAACCAAACATTAATTAAGGAAAATTACAATTGATCAAATTAAATGTCTTATTATGTTTAATGGGTATATAAAATAAACACACTTCCCTGGTTTTATGTTTTTGGATTTTAAAATAATATTATGAATTGTGACCATTCCTAATATAGACATTTAATTGTGATCATATGATTAATATAAATATATTTCTTTATCAAATCCAATACACTCAAACAAATGAATATATGGCCTCATCTAGTAGAATTTCTCCATTCTATGCCAATTTATTAGAGCTCGAAAAGGAGTTTGATTCACTAGGCATCACTCTTTATCAAGCACATACTGATATTCAACATGTTAATCTTGAATGGACTCACCTACGTGATATGTGGAAATTAATAGAGATTACCACACGTTAAATGTTATATGAGCCACCCAAAAATTTTGTCCCCTTCTCACACCATACCTTTAGGTCTAATGTGGGTTTGATACGGTTTTATGTAACAGGTCCATAGAACTATGATTATGTTTATTAGTTTTGTATAAAATAAGGAATATGCTTTGTTACATTGTATATAGTTTTTAAAGCACAAATAGTATTATCAATTTATATTCAAATAGGAAATGTATTTTGATGGATTAATGGGTTTTTAAATGAAAAAACATTCTAATAAAATATTATTAATATATTACATGTTGTTAAACCTAAATGATCATATAATTTTTAGGAATAAATTTTTATTTTTTATTAAGGTTTGAAATTTGTTTTGTCAAAACCCTTGAATTTTCAATAAATATCAGTTTATTATTTAAAAATAAAAATTCACATATTTAGAAAATTATATGTATAAAATGCATATTATCTTTCAAATTAGTATTCCAAAATTATCAAAAGATGACTTTTTCCTAATTTTCAAGACACAAATTTTTGGGTAAAAATTAAATAACGTTTAAATATATAATGTGTTTTATGACATCATAATTGTCCAATAGTGATGTAATTAAATAATATAAATGGTATTTTCATCCAATATATGTTTTAATTTTAAAATATTTAGATTTTAGGTTTTATTGATTTATATTGAAAAGCCTCACTGAATTCACCAAGACTTATAAAAAAATTTATCATTATAAATTGAGTTTTTTGGGAGTGTGACTCACCTTGTCAAAAGAAATCATAATATTTGAATTTTCTCAGACATTTTCCATATATAATATGGAATTCCACTACAAATTTGAAAAGAAAACATGGCCAAATACCATGGTATGGTTTGTCATTTTGATAGTTTAATGTGTAGGGTCAAAAACAAAAATAATAATGAATTCCCTACCTATTCCAATATTTTCACACCATAGATCCCACTTCTCTTCACTAAAAAACATTGGAGGTTGAAAAAACCATAGATTAATCTCTCTATAATCCTCTCATGGTTACCCAAGATCCTAATAAACCTCTCTCAATCATCTCCCAAGCCATTGGTATCATACATCTAAGTTAGAGATTCCTTTCATTTTAATTTTTGTCCAAATTTTTATATATTGATTTAACAGTTTTCATTTATAAATTTTGGGGTATGATTTCTCACCTCCCCATACAAAATTCCTTATTTTGGAATGATGAGAGACCCATTTCTCTCCAATTAATGATTTTCATGGTCACTATTTACCATGAAAAAATTCTGTATGGGATTTCTTTCTCTCTCATTTTGTCCATGATTCTTTATGTTGCAATATCCATGTATTTTCAATTACAAATGTTGGCGTATGATTTCACACCTCCAATTTAATTCACTAATTATGGTTGAATGAGTAGAGTCATCTTTATCTCTCATTAAGTTCTCCAATGTACATCTGTTACCATGCCAATATTTTGTACGAAAATTCTCTCCCCTCATTTACATTCAAGTAATTATTTTGTATTATAAATTCAAATTACATTTCATAAATTTGGAAATGATTATATATGGCCATATTTTTGGAAAATTCATGTACATATGACGAGACAACCATTTTCTCCCATCAACCATTTTTATAATTTATTATGTCTCATCATTATGTTTCAGATATTGGACCTCACTTTTCCAAGCCAAAGTCATTGTGTATTAAATACAATTACCATTTTTCTATCAAGAGCTTTAATCATTATGCACATTTACTTATTCATTATATATTGTCATGTATGAATTACACATTAATTTATCTTGAAAAAAATGTGTGTATTTAATGAATCCATGTTATATGATACATGTGTCACACTTATGCATGAAATGAAATGATTAAGAAGGGTGTGTCATAATAGGGCTCCAATTCAATGGGAAAATATTAGTATCATGAAAATTCAAGTGCAATGATGGTTTAATACAGCTAATTCGTGTACAATTATGGTTAACTAATGATCCATGTGAAATGCGCCTTGGTTAATGATAAAATCATGTTTAATTTTGTTAAAACATTTCCATGTTACAATAATCATGGCATATCATGAATTTATGATAATGTTTTTCTTATTCACAATTGATATTTATATTTCCTAAAATGTATTGTTTGATTCAATTTATTCATTTTTTACTCCTGTATGTAGGTTTATCTCTCAACCCATTCATATGTATGCCCTTAGGTTATCCAATGCAATGCTAAATACGATATAATGTTTTGGTCATGTAATGGATGTTTTCATCAAAGTTGATTTATATTCATTCCTTAAGATGTCATTTAATGTCCCTAAATTTCCATGAAAGTAGAACTCTCACTCCATAGTGTATTCTTAAGTGCATTTTTATGTAATATATATTTATTAAGAGTGAAATAAAGAGCATGGTGGTTATTGAAAGACTTGTTGATAATTTTAAGAGAATTAAAAACTATTTCTATTCAAATATAACTCATTTTCATAGAAAACACTTTTTACTTTTTTTCCAAAGAATAATATGAAAAAATATATCCATTCTAATGAAATAACAACTGAATGGAATTTATAAAAAATATCATGACACTCATAAAATTATCCAATGTATAGAAATACCTACATAAACATGGTAGAAACCGAGATACCATCGAAAACAGTGACATTAAACAAATAGACTATGTATTGAATGATAAGTAATACTTGTCAAGTAAAAATGGATTGATATGAACCACTATCCATCACCAAATCCAAATATAATGGTAGTTGGAACAATATATGTATCCAACAGAAAATAGAAACCATAAATATTACATACTCAACATGAAGCTATCTAACCCCAATGGTAATAAATAGCAAATTGATATGATACATAAGAAAATGAGTAACCCAAAATAACCTAGGGTAATATCTTTGTTGAGGGAGTTAAATATACATGTGTAATGAGATACAAATAATCCATGGACCACCTAAAAACCCACAATTGAATAAATTTACATAGTGTTTAATCCCATTAAACATCATGTAAACCATGAAGGATAGAAGTGACAAAAATTTTCCTTTTTTTATAAAAAATAAATAAATATTTTCCATTACACAAAAAAACCTATAAATGAAAATTAATCCACTCGTGCTTGGTATCATGATCATGCGCTCTTCTAATAATCCAATACCTAGTATGTACTCAAATCACACAGTGCGTATGTTCCTAACGAATAGTAAAAAATATCATGTTTACGTGAAAAATACTAAAAATCTCTAACTTAAAAATTATAGGTATTCCCCCAAATCCATTTAGAATTATAAATCAACAAAATGGAAACCAAAAACAACGGATAAAACATATGTGACATAATGGTAATGAGGGGTCACAATGACCACACCATAATTTGTTTATTTGAATAGAAATCCCTCAAAATTTTGAATCCTCAAAAAAGAAGGCCACTAATGCCACATCAACGACTCGTACTCCCATGTAACATGACTACACTATCCAAATGGACATAGTACCCAAACAAGGGGGAATGTTTTACCATTTATTACCTTATTATATAGATCTATAATATATATTGTGATCTCAACCAATGTGGTAATTGGATTTTGATCAATATCATCTCATCTAATCACATGGGAAGGATCTGGTCTATAACACCTTAACTAGAAATGCGAGACATGTTGTGGATAGTTTTAAAATCAGATGGTATGTGAAACTGATAGGCCACCCTCCCTTGTTTCCTAATGATCTCCAAGGGACCTGAAAACATCAATGAAAGAATAACCTCCTTACACTGTCAATGATTTTCTGAATGTGGTGAAACACAATGAAATACCTGATGACCAACCTCAAAAATCATTTTCTATTGATAGTCCTCCAGATTGGATTTACGATTAGTTTGTCCCATGATCAAAGACCTCTATATAAACTACACCATCTTCATCATCTCACAAATAACACACATCCCATCCATGGATTGATCTCCCAACTCTTCCTAGTACAAGGGGGAATTCAAGGCCACCCATAAAATCCCCTAAAGGGAATTATCTTTATCAAATATTGATATATATATTTTTATTGGAAAATAAATCCAGAGGAATTTGATTTTACAAAGGACATTATAAAACCATCACACTCTCTTGGATAATATCATATTAAACAAAGATGCCCATTTATATATTTTTATCCTTGTTCAGAATAAAAGATCTTATTTATTTAATCTAGCTACCCATCACTTTCTGAAATACATTCCAAAATATTAATATGAACTTTTAATAATTCTCAAAAACAAATGTAGTGGTAACCCGATCAATCTCACAATCTACCAAAAATATAAGTCCCCAAGATATTACAATTTCACCATCTCCATAGTATGTAGAAAATTCACTTATATCGATAGTCAATTAGTGATCACCATAAGAAAATCCATCCCATTTGGATTTTTTGGAAAACCTGTGATGAAATACATGGAAAAATAATCCCACATTCGTATAGAAATAGTAATGGATGCTACACCCCCACATGTATCTAAATATCCTCCCTAATTCTCTAACATGTAAGACCCCATGATTCAAAATCCACTATTGTTCATATAATATTATTCCACCATATCAGAAACGTAGATAATGATACATAATATGGGTTCCAATGTGAATTTACCCAAAAGAATATTTCCCATAGTCTAGAAATTCCTACCTTAGGAAAAATGGAATATCCACCCTACTAGAGAAACAAAATTCTCCACTAAGAGACCGAAGCCACTCGTCAGAGGACACCACACCATAAATTCATTCACTAAAGGCTTGGAACTCTGTTTCTATCACAATATCGACCCTACCATTGTAATAAAATAAATTATACCTTCATAATATCTATGCTAACAAGTACACCAGTCTTTCCCACTCCAAATCATATCTATTAAAATGAACAGATATGTGTCGACCTCATAAAAAATTCCATCAAGACATTTTTTGTTAATTTCTTATAATCACAGTAGAAAAATCACATTTCCTTTCCAAGGGCTATATGAAAAATTAAATAATTTTTTTAAGAAAGAATACCCAAAACCCTATAAAAAATCTATATCCCTATATGTTAATATATACTTTAGTAACTTATGATTAGAATATATATTAAACTTATCCTAAAAGAGATAGTGGTTTCATGTATTGAGTGCATTCATAACAGCTACTAACACTATATTAGGTGTAATGTAGTTAATCTCATGAGGGATTAAATTTAAAGTTCCATAAGTCACAACATTCTTCCAATTTATAAAGACCTATCCCAAACCCATTCCAGAAAATACAACGATTGCATCATATCTTAAACTAGATTATGGGAAATCAAACTAGTGCTAAATTCAAATTCAACATTATCAACTAAAGCGATCTATTAATCTTGATATTCCATTACAAAATTACACTCGTATGGGTTAATAATTTCTTCAATGATGTGATAATGGTGAAGTCTTGAAAAACACACCAGTTGTAATCAGTCAAACCCAAGAATATTTTTATGTAAAACATATTTCTAGAATTCTCCTAAGATATTAATTCATGTACTTTTTCAGAATATATGCTGATGCATCACTCATATATTACATGCCCTATAAAAATCACTCTCATGTTCTCAAACTCATATTTTGAATTATTACCATACTTATGATGTTCGTTCAAGGTCCAAAAAATTATATTCAAATAGCCCAAGATCACCTTCCATGACATAGAATACATAAAAATATCATCCAGAAGCACAAAAACAAAAGTTTCCAAAAATCAATAAATGATATGGGTCATCAAATTTGTAAAAACAATCGAATAATTATTTAGACTGAATGGTATAACTAATAACCCAATTTGAAAATATCTAACAAAAAATATTTTATAATTAATATCAACCACTCAAAAACTCAATCAGTGAAACCCTTAAAGTAGGTCAATAATTTAAAACCTATGATCCCCTCTTATATGATAAAAGAGATCATAAATCCATGAATAAGAAGGTTTTTTATTAGTGGTATACTAATTCAACATTCACTAATTTATAAATTTCTAAGGAAATATTATTCCCTCTTAAGAAATATGATCGGATAATCCTACTTTGGAAATGTAAGATGAATAAAACACTTATCCTATAGGTCCTCATTCTAGAAATTATTTTTCAACAACTCGGTAAGTTATATACGGTATCATAGCCATGAAATAAGAATCATAACCTGGATCATGTCAATAGTAAACATTACCTCTCTCTATGTAAGAACTGTATAAAAAATACATATAAAGACCTCGATGAACAAAAATAAATTATAGGTTGTTCACCACAATAATAATGGTCAAGTAAATCAATCAAATTCTCTAATAGGTAACACAATATTACCCCAAAATAATGAAAAACATGGCATTCCCTTTTTGATCATGAGTCCAACTCACCCATGAAACATGACTAACCAAATTAAAAGATAAGAAAGGATCCCAATTGTGATATTATTCTATTAGGGTATTAACAATGATATTATAATACATCCAATTAATCATTTATAATGACTCCAAATGAAGAAACAAAAAGATCCATTCCACCTTACAGGTTAGTATCATCACACTAAATGAGGGACATTTAATGCCTAATAATGTCCACATTCCGTAAAGCATGGAAATATCTAACATAAACAACATATGCTCAGAACACTATCCCAGTATGTCAACTAACATTGTAAATATAAAAGAATGAGTATCACCAATATCAAATAAATATATAACAATAGAAGATAATATAATCCTTGAACCTATAATATTATATAGTCCTAATTTAGATTCTTCTTATGCTTACTCTTATACTTAAAGACATATATACTTCTCCACAAGAACATATACCTTTGAATGTGGATTAGATCCACCACCAATGTAATCACATGAATAGACACACAAACACTTACTGAGAGTTGATCCATCACTACATGCATATGATATATTTTTATAGAATATGATCCATATTCATACATCATCATCAAATATAACATATCTTAATATCCTTCATATAGTTAGGGTTGGTGTGACTATGCCTTCCACACCATTAGTATTCAACCTGATTCTACCCTGTCAAATCCAATGAAACTGATCCTAAGGAAAGTAGACCACTTGTATGGATTCATTTTCAACTTGATGACGTTTTATGGGTAAAAACTAGAAACATTAAAACAACACCCAAATCAATCTTCCAAACCACATCTCCCTCATTCAAATATTCTCTGTCAACCAACTCCACAATGGTAGGACAACACAAGAGTATCAACATGTATGGAATATCAAAACTCAATTGTAACTCAATTATTTATGATATGAGGTACTAATTATTGATATGCTTTGATTATATATGATCCACATTAGCAATCTAGTAGAATAATCGGTAATGGTTTTCTTCCCCTTCTCTATGTTAAAAAGTCTCGAATCATTGTTGCACAAAATGTCTCAAGGTAAAAAAAATTGTTAAATACACTATTGAAGGGATCCCTAGAAAAACTGTCATGAATCATATCATTAAAAATAGTATCCCAATAGTTCTATATATTTCCATTTATCATATGCATAAAAATTCTACCTTAAAATATTTCAGATTCTTAATAAATTCTAGGATCTTCACTATTTTCTAAAGGAACTCTTTTGATTCCTGTGGTCTATTAAATCTATTAAATATTGGAGGTTGTTGGTTAGTAAATTATGAGATATTACACACCACATGTCGTGGGATTCTGAATCCCAATTGACCTTCAGTATAAAAGGTTTTTATAATAGCTTCTACCAAATTATTCTCCACTAGAGGGTTTACATATGGAAGCATTCACACATATTATTATCTTGGATTTGGATGAGCTCTTCTCGGATAATGTTTCTAATAAATGAATAAAACTAATTATCAAAGAGAAAATTCCAAAATCAGAGGACCAATATTATGAATTCATATAAATGTTATGAATTATTTAAAATTTAATGAAACAATGAAAGGACTGACTTATAAATTAAATTGTGAATTTATATAGAAATCCCATATAATAAATTCAATTTATATCAAACTCCAATTATCTATACTAGTAAAATTCTATAAAAACCCATGTTAACTGGGTTTCAGTCATGGAGGTGAGTTGCTCAGGCCCCTTTTTCACACCTACTAACTAAATTGTAATGGTCCTAACATTAGTCGACCCAAGAAATAGAACAAAACACAAGCCATGCTAACATACTTTAGGATTGACATTATCATTGATTACAAATTTTAATGAACCATACTCAGTTAACGAGCGAATATGCATGTGTTATCCCATCACATAACATAAAAAAATTTGACAACTAGAACTTGTCATGAATATAATATAAATATGACATTCAACCAATGTACAAAATGAAATAAAAGTGATACCAAAAAAGAAATACAATACAAGACAAAATAAATGAAATCAAAAAGTTTTTCAACATAACACATAACCAATAGTCACCTCTAGAAAATCCTGAACCATGATGAGTAGTAAAGAAAAAAGTGATCCTTCTACAATATACTCGTCCAGTAACCCATATCAAAGTATAAAACATCTAATAACCCCAAAAGTCAGATGCATGGTCCAATCAAAAACCTAGTCAAATATCACCATAGAATCTATAAAAGGACTAATATCATGAATGAAAAAAGTCTACCATAAAAAATAATTGTAAAAAAATTATTCATAAATCCAAACCATTTATATTTTTCCCATTTTCATTATCCTTTCGATTTCAAATAATCCATTTATACTCTCAAACCAATAATATGAAAAGTAAAAGTAATAAAAAAGAAAATAATATCCATTAATAAATAGGTAAAGAGGTAAAATAATATCCATGATATAACATATCATGTGAATCTATGGGATTGAATCTCATATAAAAACAACTAAGAAAGAATACATGATTAATATATAAATCAATATATAACCATATATGATTAAGATACTCACAAATTGGGATCTAGTCATTGGGAAATGTGTAATTGAAACTAATAATAAATGACTAATAGTCAAAACATTGTATACAACTAATAACATGTCATAATAGTCAATATCACAACTGATATTGAGTCCTGCAATATGATATTGAAATTTCTTACCACGTCATAGTTCTAAACACAAATAAAGTCTACATGTACCTCCATCCTGATTCACCCACGGTTCCCAATGTGAATTTTTCAAAATTAAATTTTGAATTAATGATCAAAATTTCAAAAAAAATATTCAAATCCCCGATGTTCTTCTCTTGAGTTTGAAAACTAATTTTAATATCAGTAATCCTCATTTTAAAATAAAAAACCATTCGAAAAAACATTTTCTTTTTAACCTAATCTTTTTAAACCATATATGACATATAATCAATGTATAAAATAATTTAATTTCTCATGAACAACATGAAATTAGTTATATATGGAAATTGTATAGAAAAATATACATCAACAAAGTAGAACCCTAAATTTAGTCAACAATAGTGATAAAAAGTCAAGATAGTCATTTTCAAAAGACTAGGTACACCAAAAAATGAAAAGTATCGACAAAATACACTATCTAATCAAAAATATGAACACTTCCATAAAAATAAACAATACCAAATAGATTATATACCCAAAGTGATGTAATCCAACACCAATTATGTGATGTCAATTAATGATGTGATCATGAAGGAAAAGAGTCAACTAATATTACATCGGGTGATCGATGGGTTGAGAGAGGTATGGATTCAGGTGTCATGGGAGGAAAATATGTCATTCACCACCCAAAAAAAAATAACTGAAGACATTTACATGAATTTTAATCCCATGAAAGATCATGTATTCCATGAAGGATGGAATCTTGAATAACAAAATGAATTTTTATTAAAAAGGTAACATTTTCAATTACATGAAATGAACCCTATACATAGCACATATTCCTCTCACATTGCATATTCATTTCATGGAATTTGTAAATAATCCATTATATAGCATGTAATCCAACTAAAAATAGTGCATGGGCATGGACAATAGTAAACAAATGTAGGTATAGGTGGAAAAATCGCACAAATCATTGAATTTTCCAATATCGGATTCCTCCCAACTACTTTTTGGAAATATATATCCATTGAAAAAGGAATCCAAATATAAGGTTAAAAAATGTGATAATGGCAATGATTCATTATAAAACAATAGAATTTTATTTGTTTAGTCATCAGTGAATGGACCCGGGAATGTGGTTCCATAATTGTACAACCCATAATACAACTATATATGATTGTATAATCATATATTTTTGTGGATTCCACTAAATGAAATCTATTTTTGTATTCCTGCCCTAATGATGACATAATTGAGGAGTTATGTAGAGACCCAAAGCTTGACTTACATTGACCTTACATTACATTTGCGGAATACTTAGTACATAACAAAAACACACACACAAGGATCGTAATAGTTTAGTGTCTTTGGAAACTCGGAACGTAATCTTCTAATCGTGGTGAAAGATATTCAATATCTCCCATAAAGATCTTCCCTTTTTTTTACCTAAAACCTTTCTTTATATCCTGGGGAAAAGAAAACATAAAAGGGTGAGCTCAAATGCTCAGTAAGGGTATACAAAAGAAAATTCAATCACATCATATTCATAAGAACATAACTTTTGGAAATCTTAACCTGCAAAAGAGAGCATAATTTCATAAATGGGATAAATCATAGTAGTGAAATGATATCCCAATAATCATAACTTAAAACATGAAACATTGTGGCATACACACATAATCATAGAGAATCATTTCTTATTAGTCAAGACTCATTGCCAAGACTATCTTAGTGGACAAAGTCCCTTTCTGAATCGAGTAACCCTCGTTTCAGTCCTGTTTCACTGAACCGGTATAACCTACCATTTCAGCCATGTCTATCTCATGAGATATAAAATCTTTACCCAATGCATTGGAGGGAGATATAGGTCCCACCCATCTCATAATGATACCATTCTTATGTGTGCCACAAAATCATAAACCATACATCATAGCATAACCCATGTAATAAAAATGGGATTCTTACACAACATGACATCATAAAACCATTCATATAAGATAAAGGAATTCATAAACATAATTCCATCACAACATAGTAAAATCAATTTAAAAATATGGATAGAAATAGAACCCTTTATTATCTTATATGGAAAATAATTTTGATAAAACACTTGAATTGAATTCTTGAGGAAAATATCCTTTCTTCTTCAAAATCAATTTCTTTTCACAAAACATCATGCAATTTTAAAAGAAAGATATTTTATTGAAAATAGTCATGAAATCTTTTAGAGGAAGCTTCATGAAAATAAGGCTTCATAAAACAGTAGAAATTCGTTCGTGCCGTATAAGTTAAAAAAAACATTATTTTTTACTTTTGTCGAAAAAGTCAAAATGTACCTCGTACGAAAAACGACAAAAGATTCCTTTCAAATCTTTTACAAAAAAACTTACCGAAGGGTAAAATTGGATATAAACTATTGTAGAAGGATGGAAATAATATTACACATTGAGGGAAAATGGATGTGGATAATAAAATACACCCCAGTAATTACCAAAATAAAAACAATCTCGGATAAAAGTGAGATTGTGATATTTCCCTTACCTTAGGTCCAATTTGCTTCGTATGTGTCCGAACCTCCTGTATAATGATTTAAATAATGTCATTGACTTATTACAGAATCATATTCATTGTTATGATATCATATATGGTTCACTTATGACATTATATTACCCGTTCTTTTGTAAATTCCATGTTAAAGAAGCGTTTTGGGTAAAATCGTTTCATTTATCGTAGGTGTTTTGACTTGTTGTTCTTGACATCATTATTACTTATATCATGATTTACTTACTTCCAGAATATAAAATATGATTTATATATCATATATATTCAGTATATATATATATATATAATAGATAGATAAATAAAATGAAAAACACCGTTCATGGAGACGGTAGTCCGTACGTACGCATGAACGCTGTTTTTCGTTCCTTATTGTCTTGAAATGGAAGTAAGTAGATGACATACATATGTATATATATACATAAATCCAGTAGCTTTATAATATCATATATTTCATTATTATTTCTTATATATGCATTATAATTATTCTTAAATGGTTAACATGGAGAATGAATCTCATCGCGTCGTGGATACAGTAGTCCGTACGTACGCACGAGCGATGATATCATTTCTATAAATATTGAATTGAATTGGAGTGGATTATACAATATATCAGAATCAATATGATGTTGTAATAACTATGTATAGTTATTCTTTACACCATTATACCCATCCATGTTAGGTGGTGGTGGAAAATAGATTACACCACGGCGTGGAGACGGTATTCCGTACGTACGCACGCGCGGTGATTTCTTTTTCCGTAGGATGGATAGATGGTGAAATAGGGTTGTTTCATACTTATAATAACATATCAGTATATGAGTGATACTTCTGTTATTACTTCATAATGAAACAACCTAAGAAGAAGAAGTGGAAGAAGAAATAAAGAGGAAAGAATTGGTAACGGTAATTACCTCTTCTTTGAAGCGCCTCTTTGAGACCTCCTCTTAGGGCACTAGAATTGGTCTTTGAGGAATACCAGAACCTCTAGGATGTTGCTAGGGAAGTGGAGAAGATATTTTTGCAGGGGTTGGCCTATCTTGAGTGCTCAAATTGGTGTGAGGAGGAGGGGGGGGGAGGTGTCCTTTTATAAGGGAGGAGAGGGGCACCTTAGGAATATCTCAAAATATTATTTTATATTAAAGTCAAAATCGGTTTATAATGGTTCCAAAGGGTCTTATTTCGAAGCTAAAGTGGGGATGGGTCGACATACTATCAACAAATAGAATTTATACAAGTTTAGGATATTATTTTAACCTTATCAATTAGATTTAACTCTAAGTTAAATAATTTAACTTTTACCATGTCTTTTTTGTTTTCTTTCACTATATGGTTAATACACTAACTGTAACATGCCAAAAGAACCCCAAATTGTTTATTATTAATATATATATCATTATCTAAGTCATTTGGACGAACCTTAGATTTTTAGGAATTAAATAACAATTAATAATATAATATTTGATTTAAAAACTATTTTGTGTCAATTTTGACACTATTTTATATATGATTTTTGTGAGAGTCATAACAGAATTAAATGTTCAAAAAAAGTTAATTAAATCAACATTAATATATCATAGTAACCTAGAAAATTAGTGGAATTCATAAAAAGTCTCAAATTACATTTATTTTGGTGTTTATAACATCAATTATGTCAATATTTCATTAATAAGATAATTACTGCATCATCATTATGTCATAAATAAATTAAATTATTTAAAGTATAAAAATTACAAATAAAATACCATTATTTAGGAAATCTTTTTATCTTTCTAATGAATATTTATTATCCAAAATCCAACATATATAACCCTATGTAACAATTGTTTGGATAAAAGATATATGCTTGTATCATTTTTGTATTCATTTTAACTTAATTAAAATAAAGTGTCATTATCACTTACAAGTGGATCAATGGGGTCCCAAAATCGACCCAAAGATGCCCATGGTCGACCATGTATCAGCCAATGGGGTTAAGACACGTTTTAGGGTAATTTAATATTATTATAATATTATTTTTTTAACCCTTATTTACCGGATTTACCCTTAACCATGGTAAATAAAATATTTACCGCAGTAATTATTCAAAATGTCTAAAAATAAAAGTTTTCTATTTACACAATTTGAAAATCCTGATTCCAAATATGGAATCCTTTTTTCTAAATTCAAAACACAGAAGTGGCAGAAATTAATTTAAAATTAATTCCTGCTGTCAAAACAAAAGCGCGTTTTTAAGAGATAATAACTATCAAAAGATTGACACTTGTTTATGTTCGGTTTAATTGTAAAATTGTGTCCAATGACCAAAATTATATTAAGTGGTAAAAATATATTCTAAATATACTTTAAAACCATTCAATATTATAATTTAACCACATAAGATATTACGATGAAAAACGTTGTTTTTAATTAAAATATAGCGTGTTTTTACTATTCATTAATATATGAAAGTTATCGGAAAAATATCAAAAATTTATCTAATGTAAATTTTTACATCCTTATTCAAAAGAAGAATATTATTTTGTCAAATTGAACATATAAACATGTCAAAAACTATATTTAAAGTGGGTGCGCCATCAAAAGGCAGTAAAACTGCATTTTTTGAAAAATACTTATTTTACCCGAAAAATTTATTTTGTTCTTATACCATGTTCTAGAAATGTGTAAGATGACTAATAATGTTATAAAATTTAAAATTTAGTTAATACTATTCATAACGGCTAGTTCATGACAATATTATAATAATATAACATTGTTTATTAAAACCCGGTATTGCGTACAACACACGCTATCGAGGAAGGTCGCGATTGCGTGTAATGAAAGCCAAGTCGGGGTTGCGTGTTGTGAAAGAATCCTTCATTGTTTCGTATAACATAATCCAACCATATTTCATTTATACATTTAATATATATATATATATACTCAATGTTGCGTAGAATAACTATTATCAAAATTGTGTGTAACACGATCCAAGAATAGTGTTGCGTATACTGCAAGCTAATATGGTGTTGCATATAGCGCAAGGTAATCTTGGTGTAGAATACAACACAAGACATTAATGAAATTAAAAGAATATTTTTCATAAAATCTCGGGGTGTTACATTCTACCCCCCTTAAAATGAATTTCTCCCTCGAAATTCGTCGGGATTATAAATGGTTTACTATTCTAAAGTTTCTTTGATAGAAACCCACATCGTAAAAAAAAATACCAAAACATATCTTTAAAAACAAATGTATGAAACGTAACGGTTACCCAAATAAACTAATCACTAGGTTTCCACATAGGTGAAAATATGGATATGGAAGAGAAATCTATCAATCATGTTTTGATGGAGAGTGGTAGAGAACATGGCTATGGAAAAGCTAGCAATCACAAAGCCATAAATTTGTGATGATCTAAGGTACCATCCGATTCATCAGATATAAGATCACTAGGACAACATTTTTGGTTTTCAATATCATTTCCCTAAAGTTGAAAATTTTGAATTAGAAGAAATACTTACTTGATTTTGGTATAATCTCATTGTTGTTCGTGAATTGAACAATTTACACTTCTTCCCTTAAAGAAATGAAGTTGAATTTGTTATTCGTGATGTGTTAGCAGATCATGTGATAGAATGACAGGTCATTCCATCTATCTCAAACAAAAGGTTAGCAAAACTTATATACATAAGTCGATCTATAGTGAGATTAATCATATATGGTTCCTAAAATGGACTTATACTTCATATATCATACTGCTTAATATAATAAAACTAGTTTATACTAAACAGGGACTTCCTGTAGGCCAGTGGTAGGCGATAAAGGCCAGTCGGACTTCGGTTGTGGGTTCGATTCCCACATCCTTGTCCGAAGCGATGGGTTGTCGCCCGTCCTGCAGGTTGTCCTTTTTCTAAAACTACATTACTATAACATCCCATCAATAATATCGAAAAAAACTTTTATCCTTAAACAATAATAACTTATGTCCAACATAATCCATTCCAATCTTTAGGCTTATCCATAATACTACAGTTCACTCTCATAACATAGTGAAAACGATTACCAGAGATTCAATACCATCGTTGATCCCCATATATCATAAGATACATTCCAAACATTCAAAGGCCTTAATCATGTATACTCTTGAATACCCATTGAACATTGGTGAAAACATGAATGCAGTTAAATGTTAACACTTTCCACATACCATAATCCTCAAAATTCTATATACTCAAACCATGATATCACTTAGTCGTTATATTAATCATGAGCTCATGAATATTGTCAAATATTTCATTTTCTCATTTTACCTTCATTATGCGCATATCATTCTTTTTCCAAAAATACCTCAATCTCTTCGAATACCACATTAGACCAATACATAAATATTCCAATACACCATAAAAGTACCTCAACAACATTATTCTTGAATACCAATACATAAACACTTCAGTCCATCCACTTCAATGATTGTCCTGGAATAAGTCCTTGCTTGATTTAGAAGTAACTTTTTAGGTCAGGGCATTGAGTTGGGTAATGCCCATGTTCTCCACAAATAAGACATTGAACTCCATAACATTCTGTCACTCTATGACCCTTTTCTCCACACAGATAACATCGGTCCCTCCATTTTAGGTATTCCTCAAGGTTCTTCTTCCCTTATTTAGAAATCTCAATATTCCTTTCTTTATGCTCCTCAACATGCGAACATGCATAATAGTTTATCTTCCTCTTCTTTGATGAATTAGTCATACCACTAAATTTCACCTTTTTAATCATATATCGCGATGACTGATTCGGCATAATCACAATATCTTTATCTTTAGGCATTACACAATTTTGTTTCTCATAGTCAACAATTTGTCCATTGGATTCAATGTTAACCGAATTCCTTCGGGTTCCTCCATTAATTAAAACACAAAAAGAATCTTGTGAGAGGCAAAAATCATGCTAGGGAAAACAACATAATAAAGGGGGAGCACCCCCAATATCTAACATCTTAGGTTAAATTCTATGATCGTTACCGTTGTTCTAGGACTATATCCTATACGTATACTTATCCTTAGGGACATCCCTAGACATACCTTATAAATATCTCTAGGGATCTCACTAACGTTTTCGCATCCTAGTTTCCAAAGGTTGACTAAACCTTTCCTCTGATACCAACTGTAGAGACCCGAAGCTTGACGTACATT
Source organism: Viscum album (assembly GCA_963277665.1). NCBI lineage: Eukaryota > Viridiplantae > Streptophyta > Magnoliopsida > Santalales > Viscaceae > Viscum > Viscum album. The sequence continues at coordinate 981,073,135 of OY728161.1, forward strand.
GACCTTACATTAAATTTGCGGAATACTTAGTACATAACAAAAACACACACACAAGAATCGTAATAGTTTAGTGTCTTTGGAAACTCGGAACGTCATCTTCTAATCGTGGTGAAAGATCGTCAATATCTCCCATAAAGATCTTCCCTTTTTTTTTTACCTAAAACCTTTCTTTATATCCTGGGGAAAAGAAAACATAAAAGGGTGAGCTCAAATGCTCAGTAAGTGTATACAAAAGAAAATTCAATCACATCATATTCATAAGAACATAACTTTTGGAAATCTTAACCTGCAAAAGAGAGCATAATTTCATAAATGGGATAAATCATAGTAGTGAAATGATATCCCAATAATCATAACTTAAAACATGAAACATTGTGGCATACACACATAATCATAGAGAATCATTTCTTATTAGTCAAGACTCATTGCCAAGACTATCTTAGTGGACAAAGTCCCTTTCTGAATCGAGTAACCCTCGTTTCAGTCCTGTTTCACTGAACCGGTATAACCTACCATTTCAGCCATGTCTATCTCATGAGATATAAAATCTTTACCCAATGCATTGGAGGGAGATATAGGTCCCACCCATCTCATAATGATACCATTCTTATGTGTGCCACAAAATCATAAACCATACATCATAGCATAACCCATGTAATAAAAATGGGATTCTTACACAACATGACATCATAAAACAATTCATATAAGATAAAGGAATTCATAAACATAATTCCATCAGAACATAGTAAAATCAATTTAAAAATATGGATAGAAACAGAACCCTTTATTATCTTAGATGGAAAATAATTTTGATAAAACACTTGAATTGAATTCTTGAGGAAAATATCCTTTCTTCTTCAAAATCAATTTCTTTTCACAAAACATCATGCAATTTTAAAAGAATGATATTTTATTGAAAATAGTCATGAAATCTTTTAGAGTAAGATTCATGAAAATAAGGCTTCATAAAACAGTAGAAATCCGTTCGTGCCGTATAAGTTAAAAAAAACATTCTTTTTTACTTTTGTCGAAAAAGTCAAAATGTACCTCGTACGAAAAACGACAAAAGATTCCTTTCATATCTTTTACAAAAAAACTTACCGAAGGGTAAAATTGGATATAAACTATTGTAGAAGGATGGAAATAATATTACACATTGAGGGAAAATGGATGTGGATAATAAAATACACCCCATTAATTACCAAAGTAAAAACAATCTCGGATAAAAGTGAGATTGTGATATTTCCCTTACCTTAGGTCCAATTTGCTTCGTATGTGTCCGAACATCCTGTATAATGATTTAAATAATGTCATTGACTTATTACAGAATCATATTCATTGTTATGATATCATATATGGTTCACTTATGACATTATATTACCCGTTCTTTTGTAAATTCCATGTTAATGAAACGTTTTGGGTAAAATCGTTTCATTTATCGTAGGTGTTTTGACTTGTTGTTCTTGAGATCATTATTACTTATATCATGATTTACTTACTTCCAGAATATAAAATATGATTTATATATCATATATATTCAGTATATATATATATAATAGATAGATAAATAAAATGAAAAACACCGTTCATGGAGACGGTAGTCCGTACGTACGCATGAACGCTGTTTTTCTTTCCTTATTGTCTTGAAATGGAAGTAAGTAGATGACATACATATGTATATATATACATAAATCCAGTAGCTTTATAATGTCATATATTTCATTATTATTTCTTATATATACATTATAATTATTCTTAAATGGTTAACATGGAGAATGAATCTCACCGCGTCGTGGAGACGGTAGTCCGTACGTACACACGAGCGATGATATCATTTCTATAAATATTGAATTGAATTGGAGTGGTTTATACAATATATCAGAATCAATATGATGTTGTAATAACTATGTATAGTTATTCTTTACACCATTATACCCATCCATGTAAGGTGGTGGTGGAAAATAGATTACACCACGGCGTGGAGACGGTATTCCGTACGTACGCACGCGCGGTGATTTCTTTTTCCGTAGGATGGATAGATGGTGAAATAGGGTTGTTTCATACTTATAATAACATATCTGTATAGGAGTGATACTGATGTTATTACTTCATAATGAAACAACCTAAGAAGAAGAAGTGGAAGAAGAAATAAAGAGGAAAGAATTGGTAACGGTAATTACCTCTTCTTTGAAGCGCCTCTTTGAGACCTCCTCTTAGGGCACTAGAATTGGTCTTTGAGGAAGACCAGAACCTCTAGGATGTTGCTAGGGAAGTGGAGAAGAGATTTTGTCAGGGGTTGTCCGAGCTTGAGTGCTCAAATTGGTGTGATGAGGAGGGGGAGGAGGTGTCCTTTTATAAGGGAGGAGAGGGGCACCTTAGGAATATCTCAAAATATTATTTTATATTAAAGTCAAAATCGGTTTATAATGGTTCCAAAGGGTCTTATTTCGAAGCTAAAGTGGGGTGGGGTCGAAATCCTATCAACCAATAGAATATAGACAAGTTTAGGATATTATTTTAACCTTATCAATTAGATTTAACTCTAAGTTAAATAATTTAACTTTTACCATGTCTTTTTTGTTTTCTTTCACTATATGGTTAATAAACTAACTATAACATGCCAAACGAACCCCAAATTGTTTATTATTAATATATATATCCTTATCTGAGTCATTTGGCCGAACCTTAGATTTTTTGGAATAAAATAACTATTAATAATATAATATTTGATTTAAAAACTATTTTGTGTCAATTTTGACACTACTTGATATATGATTTTTGTGAGAGTCATAACAGAATTAAATGTTCGAAACAAGTTAATTAAATCAACATTAATATATCATAGTAACCTAGAAAATTAGTGGAATTCATAAAAAGTCACAAATTACATTTATTTTGGTGTTTATAACATCAATTATGTCAATATTTCATTAATAAGATAATTACTGCATCATCATTGTGTCGTAAATAAATTAACTTATTTAAAGTATAAAAATTACAAATAAAATACCATTATGTAGGAAATCTTTTTATCTTTCTAATGAAAAATTATATTCTAAAATCCAACATATATAACCCTATGTAACAATTGTTTTTCTAAAAGATATAGGCTTGTATCATTTTTGTATTCATTTTAACTTAATTAAAATAAAGTGTCATTATCACTTACAAGTGGATCAATGGGGTCCCAAAATCGACCCAAAGATGCCCATGGTCGACCATGTATCAACCGATGGGGTTAAGACACGTTTTAGGGTAATTTAATATTATTATAATATTATTTTTTTAACCATTATTTACCGGATTTACCCTTAACCATGGTAAATAATATATTTACCGCAGTAATTATTCAAAATGTCTAAAAATAAAAGTTATCTATTTACACAATTTGAACATCCTGATTCCAAATATGGAATCCTTTTTTCTAAATTCAAAACACAGAAGTGGCAGAAATTAATTTAAAATTAATTCCGCTGTCAAAACAAAAGCGTGTTTTTAAGAGATAATAACTATCAAAAGATTGACACTTGTTTATGTTCGGTTTAATTGTAAAATTGTGTCCAATGACCAAAATTATATTAATTGGTAAAAATATATTCTAAATATACTTTAAAACCATTCAATATTATAATTTAACCACATAATATATTACGATGAAAAAAGTTGTTTTTAATTAAAATATAGCGTGTTTTTACTATTCATTAAAATATGAAAGTTATCGGAAAAATATCAAAAATTTATCTAATGTAAATTTTTACATCCTGATTCAAAAGAAGAATATTATTTTGTCAAATTGAACATATAAACATGTCAAAGACTATATTTAAAGTGGGTGCCCCATCAAAAGGCGGTAAAACTGCATTTTTTGAAAAATACTTATTTTACCCGAAAAATTTATTTTGTTCTTATACCATGTTCTAGAAATGTGTAAGATGAATAATAATGTTATAACATTCAAAATTTAGTTAATACTATTCATAACGGCTAGTTCATGACAATATTATAATAATATAACATTGTTTATAAAAACCCGGTATTGCGTACAACACACGCTATCGAGGAAGGTCGCGATTGCGTGTAATGCAAGCCAAGTCGGGGTTGCGTGTTGTGAAAGAATCCTTCATTGTTTTGTATAACAGAATCCAACCATATTTCATTTATACATTTAATATATATATATATATACTCAATGTTGCGTAGAATAACTATTATCAAAATTGTGTGTAACACGATCCAAGAATAGTGTTGCGTATACTGCAAGCTAATATGGTGTTGCGTATAGCGCAAGGTAATATTGGTGTAGAATACAACACAAGACATTAATGAAATTAAAAGAATATTTTTCATAAAATCTCGGGGTGTTACAAGTTAAAAATAAATTGCTCAAGATAAATAATTCCACTATTAATGTGAATCTATATTAAATGAATAATAAATTAAATGGTAAAATACAAAACATCCAATGATATTCGTGTTTTTTTCATCAATCAATTTAGTTTTATCTAGTTAAACTCATGACCAAAATTAATCTTCTTGGGTATGTCTGTTGCTTTTGTTCCCAATAAGCTTCAATAATGTTGATTGATTAAACATGATATATAAAAATATATAATTATACACTCTGGTATCCGAGAGTCCTATCTGTATTTATTGAAATATATATATATATCTATATGACTAGGTAGTTAGAGAAAAATTAATGTTACCAATATTATAGATAAATATATATCATGTCCTTTTAATTGATATAATGAAAAACTAAAATTTTTCTTTAATTTGTATATTTATGAACCAAAATTTTTATATAATTGTATAACATGATACTCATCAAATAAAATATTACAATATAGATAAAATGGAATCATGATAATCAAATTTGACACTATGATATATACTTAATAATGAGAATCATAATAGAAGTAACTTTCTAGACTAATATAATATCATATGAATTGTTCATAAGAATGAGCGAAAAAATTATGCGTTAGAGAAACCCATTCCAATAAAGATAGTTGTTGAAGTAGTTCAATAATTTAATTTTGGTACATATGAGAAGAAAAGAAGGTATTAGTTGATGTTTTGAAATAATATAGATATATGATGATTAATGTTATATTATAATATTCTATTAAACATACTGTGATTATGTATGATAATGATTTAGCGGGAAAGGGGCTTTCTTAATTGATTTATCTAGCTATAGAATTCAATAATTTTTCATCATTTAAATTGTTCAAATAATTTGAATGTGTTAATTAAAAGCATAACCAATATCTTAAAAGTGTTTCACATAGCCAAACTAGCCATTATATTGTAGGATTCTGGTGTTTTGTTGATTCTATTGATGTCTATAAATGTAAATATAGAATAGAGATATTGGATGATTAAATTATCCAACATATTTTATTTAATCCTAATATAGGTTTCAGGATGGAAGGTTAATATTTAAATTGGATTTAATAAATATGAATTAATGATGGGGATTTAGAAAATCCATATAAATTTCAAATTACGTATTATTATTATTATAAAGATAAATTATACAATTTTAAATGGTATATTATGTATCATATTTAATTAAAATTGGTTATAATTATATTGTAGTAATAATTTCAGATATTATTTGATGGATCATTTATTTTTCATTCATGTAAAGTGAAAAAGGTTACTTTTATGGATATTGGGAATAATTGTAAGTATTTCAATATTATATGGATCTAAATAATATATGTCCATTTTTATTTCAAAATGCATATATGATTAGAGAATTTATTTATAATTAAAAAATCATTATAAATAATATGAGATTATGGGTTTGATACACATGGTTTTTATTTTATTTAAACTTATAATATGTTTTGAATAAGTGATAAAAATAAAAAAAAATTATTAGAAATAAAACTGTTTATCCATTATATTAATTAGAATATAACAGAAATAAAAATAACATTCCATTACATTTATATTATAATGAATATATTTTTAATTTTTTTAAATAATACTCTAAAAATACAGGATTCCATATATGATATTGTTTTTAAATTTTTTTTATTTATTCATAATAATTTTAACTATCTTATATTTCATAGACATAAATATGTTTCCCAATATAAGCATGATATTTTGAGGAGAATATATTTTCTAATAGGTAAGTGGAGTATATGTGGACATAAACAAGTTCAATTATATGAAATTAGATATGATAAAATAAAAAACATTATTGGGAATGTCACATGATATCCTAAAAGAGTATATGTTATGAAAGAAAAGATAAAAATTAAATGTTTTAAATATTGTAACAATTTTTTCATCAAATATTTGTTTTGAATATTAATGATTCATGATTATGATAATGAAACTATAATGATTTTTAAGTGGAAAACCTACGTTATTAACATTACAACATTGGATAGTCTTATGTAATGAAATATTGATACTTGTATTATAGAGTAGAACAACAATAATAATGTTTATAATATCATAATTATTCAAACAAGTTATTTTTATAGATATTAACCACTTATGTGTTTAACAATCAAGTTTCAGAAAATGTTAATTTAGATAAGTGGTTGAAATTACATCGATGTTTGATATGTTTAACAAAAAAATATCCAGAAAGTATATCATAGGAAATATATCATGATATAAAAGTAACAACTTAACTATATCATTATTTAATATTGTATTTATATATGCATGATGTGATGTAAAAATTAATCTATTGAATAATGAATTTTAGTTTTCTAAAAAAAATTTATTATAGATTTTCATTGGATGTGATGAAATGTAATGGATATTATGACTTGGATTTCTTATTAAGATAGATAATATGATCATAAGGTATAAAATTATCTATTTGTTCTTGATAGACCATGAAGAATAAAACTTGTAGGTCCATATTATATATATAAATATATATTTTAAAGTATTTATAGTTCATAATTTTTTCATCATTACTATCGTTTAAAAAAATACATTTCATGAGATATACTTACCTCTGTTTTACCCATGTCAGACTCATCTTGATATTGAATTATTCATGTCTTGGACCTCTATTGGAATAAAAAGTTGAAAGAGTTATATGGATAGCTGTTAAATTTTTTAGAGGGATTTTTTCTTCCATAATATATTTTTTACCCTTTTCATGAGCCAATATAAAAATGAGAGTTTCATGTACATATATAAAAAATATAATAAAAATATAATATTTTTTATGCCATGTTAAATAATTTCTAAATTAATCAATTCCTATCTCTTAAATGATATATTATAAGACTAAAATAAAATTTTTATATAATCTAAAATGATTTATTTCCTATAGGGATGATGTGAGTTTTGAACACATATTGTCCCATCATAGGTCATTGGTGCATGTGGATTTGGAGTAATAAATAGTTAAATAAATAATTAAATTATTATTTTTTAAACTAGATGTTTTATTTTTTTAATAATATCTACTGTTTGCCCCTACATTTAGTGAAATTATTTCATTGAAGCAACCTTAGTGGAGGAAGAGGTGGAGAGATTTGGAATAGTTAGTTGTATCAATTGTAGTCTGAGGAGTAGGATTGAATATATTGGGGAATCAATGATCATATTTCACAATTATAATAAATAGAACAATAAATGAGAAAAATGATTAATGAGATAGTTTTTTTGAAAGAGTTAGTTTTTTATATTTTCATATATTTCTACAACATTATTTACATTTGTTTCTCATGGATTAATATCTTACTCACTGAATCCATGTTGAGATAATCACATTGCCCAATCAAATTTCATTATATATAGAATAATTATTTATATTTCATTATTTGTTGAAATTTCATTTGATAAACTTATATTTTATTTGTAGAAACTAAAGTGTTTTTAATTCATGAAAAATCATCATTGATTACACACATTTATGTATAATGGATTTTCCCATATTATCTTAATATGTTCATCACTAATCTTCTATTTTTCCATTGACTCAACCATTCAATCATACACTCTTTAATATTATAATAAATTTTTTGTTTTATAGATCATTTTTGAAGTTACGATATTTTCGATTATGGAATGGTTGTAGATCTCTAATAGTGATGGGAACTATAGTAGAATGTGTGGTGGTTGGTTCACATGTTTTGGAATGTAGGTGACTTGGGGAGCATATGATAATTGTCTTGATGATTTATGGTTGATATATTTTGGGTTGTGGTGATTATTTTTTCTTTTTCAACACATTTTGTGGGATTTAATTTTGTTATAACAGTGACAAATGAGTAAATGATATATATTTGGGTTAATATATTGAACTATGAATATTATGACATCCTCACATGCAGTTTGAAATAACACCAATCGTGTATCCTAGGAGATGTGGATTTAGTTTTTTCTCATTGAGACACATGTCACACATCTAGTGGACTAGAAAACATGACATGCAACACTGATTTTTAGTCTCATTTTTATGGGAAGCACATTTCCAAGAAATCTGAGGGGACAACACAATGTATACCCATTGGTACACACTCTATAATAAAATGGTATCATGACTTTAGTAGTGGTTTAAACTCCATGTTCTATGTTCAATTATTACATGTAGTTTATCTAATATAAAACCTATGAAGATGCATCATCAAATTAAATTTGTAGATCTAGTTCACTATCATGGGATTGATATTAGGTTACAAAAAAAGTTTCTCAAACAAATGCCATGTACAGTAACTAGAACTGCCTACAAACACTTTTACCATAAATAGGGACAAGATTTGTGTATGAAAGTAGTTTTTTGTTTATATTAATGAGTGATATCTTTTTTCCCAATAGAAATGTTAGGTATTTAATCCTAATAATTATATTTTGTTAATCCACTTTCTATAGGACCTTTAGAGAGAGGGTATGGTATTCCCCCTGAGTTTAGAGTTACAATCTTTTATTCCATTCCAAATCAACGGTTAAGAATCTTGTTTCCATATCCTATGTATGTGGTCCCATAAATATAGGAAAATACTTAGAGGTTTTGATATCCCCTTATAGCCTATGTAATGATCCTCAATCAACGAATTTAATTTCCTTATCTAGGGTGTTTTATAGTGATGTATGTCTTTTTCTTTGGGCATTATCTTATATGGGTCACAAATTTTTATTTTGATACTTCAGTTTAATGATTCGTGGTTATGAATTTATATAACTGATGTGTTAATTCTCCCTTATCTGATAATAATACTTATAAGATGAGTGTAATTCCAATTATGGTTTACTTCAATTGTAGAAAAATTTGAAGGTTGAAAAGTAATTATTTTTTTAAGATATTTGATTCCTCAAAACAAAATGTTGTTTCCATTAATATTTGATGATACAAATTTCTATCATAATGATAACTTTTACAAACATTTTGGTTTTTTGAAATTCTTCTCATATGAAATTAGTATTTAGATGATTGGATATGAAATGAAAAAGTCTCCTCAACATCATCATAATTTATATGGATTGAGCATATCTAGCATATTATTCATTCCTCCTTATAGTTTACCATTAGTATTAGGAGTTAGTGATGATTTATCATATTTTAATTTCATTGTTACTTTAGGAATACTATTGATTATTTTTATAATCACCCTCGCAAGGGAATTTGGAACATGCATATTGTGTTTGTATAGATGGTTCATGGGTTCAATTATGGTCTGGGTGGACATAGAGATTCATGGATTTTTTTATGACACATGTTGTTGCTTCTTTGCACATCATAATTATTGGTGATTCATGGTCATGATAATGATTATTCAACTTGATGTGTGACCTATAAATTAATCCAATGTTGGGGGGTTACCCAGTTCCAATTATAGTGGCTCGTTAGAAGTGTCACTCCCCTTTTCTTATCTTATAGGGTGATATTATACATTTTTGAAACTTACATGTATTGCTCAACATCAGTTGATTGTAATTTTATAACCTACTGTCATTGACGGTATATTTTTTCCTTGGATTTATTTATTTCTCTAGGTTATAATATGATATGGCCTCCTATATTGTGTGATATTACTATGAGGAGAACATGTGATAGATCTATAATGTAACCATCAGTATATGAATGGTCTTGGTTGGTTAAGTCATTTAATAACAACCCAAAAAAATTAATTACATTCAGACAACTTTCTTGTTTAGATAATCTATGGATGGTTGAGTTTTCTATTGACTTCACATTTATTTGAGCATTATCTATTTGGGATTTATTTAATTATGTAATGAGTATGATTTTTTAAAAAATAATTGAAAAATTTGATGGAGTGTGTGACCATATGTTTACAGGGCATGTGAAATATGCTTGTTTTTGTAAAAGGGTAATGTGAAGTGATTATCCATATGGGTCACTAAAATGTGATTTATTAACCCATATGTATTGTCTATAATAAGAAAATAATGAATATAGAATTATAAATTTGGGATTTACATTATTTATAAATTATAGTTTCTCGTTGATTTATAAAAGATAAATAATACTTCCACATTCTTGAATATGAAACAAATGATGGGAAAATATATTCACATACAATTTTTTGATAGAGATCGTTCTAGATCTCATTATTTATTAAGTAGTGATTATGAATTTTTAAAGTCCTATCTATTCTTTAATATTTTGAATCCTGGAATTTATATTTGTTTGCAACACTATAAAGGCATATGGTAAACACGATTTAGTTATTGTTTGGACTAGTGAAGAATTTTGTTCAATAATTTGTCAATATTTGTTTTATTAGGTGATGAAAAATGAATATTCTTAGAAAATTGTGATGGATTCATAGAATGATAGTAGTGAGAATGTTCGAAAATTTAACCATCTAAATTATGATTATTATTAATGTGTTTTTAAGTTCAAATACTAGTGTAAATGGTTATATATTGTTTATAAAAATTTAAATGGAATTTAATTCTTTGAAATATTTTATTATTTTCCTAAAGAATTAAAAATATGTCTAGAAAAATTGTATTTATATTTTTCTTGAAGAATATTTTACATTTAATGGGAGATTAATACGTATAATTTTATTGGATCGAAATATTACATTTTATATTGGCAATGTGTTTTTATAGTGTACAAAAAATTAGGACAAAAACATGATCCAAACTTGATAGCTCGACCATGATCCAGTGGTAGGAGGCCACTAAAATAAATGTCTTATAATTGGGTATCCTACTAAGAGATAACTAATGGGGTGGCTTGAAGTCCCATAAGAGAATGATGGTGGATAGATCATGATATAGGGTTGTTGACGGGGCAACACAGGTGTTTCACATATAGTGAGGTTTGTGTGGTGTGTTGGGGTTGTCGATCCTACACTATTGACTCAAAATTTTGATGGAACAAGATATATTATTATAATGTTACCATCATATGCATAGATTAATGTGAGACATGAAATGTTTGAGCTCCGTATCCCCATAATTTAATGGATACATATAAAATGTAACAATTTTATCAAAGTGATTTATTCCATTTAATCATTATGGGATATATTATTCAATCTCAACCTTAATATGAGAACTATAAACTAGAGTTCATCATGTCTAGATCATGAATGATCTTTACAAACACTAAAATTTATCATGTCCTCTATTTTGAGAATATAATGATGATTTTTCATGCTTGATATCGTGTTATTTCATGCATGCCATGATTTTGATGGTTGGATCGTTCATAAGAACATAAACGGAGTTACATAAAGTTGTATTGTGTTCATAAATTATGTTATTTATTCTAAAATAACAATGATTTAGAAGTTATAATAGAATGAACATTTATAGTTGTCACGTAACATAAGATTCAATATATTTTATCCTAATTATATTTTATACTCACTTAAATCAACTTTGAATTTAAATATGGAGTTCATAGAGTATTTTTTGGATCTTCAATGTTAATATCCACATATAATATTTATTTATGTAAGATGGTAAAACTCACCAATAAAAGGAATAACGTTATTTTGATCATTCATTATAATATTATTGAGTGGATATAGTTTTATTATGGCAATATATAACTACGAAATACCACTTTCACGAAGAGTATTATCTAGGAATAATATTCTTGTGATGTGAGTATGGTAAAGGCATGGGCCTTCAAATTTTTTCAATATCTCTAGAAGAGTTATTTGAAGAATTAGTTATGTGAATCCAGTTTGGTTTTTGTGAACTTCATTGAGACACTCTAATATAATATCATCTACATTGTATTTTGTGATTGAGAAGTACGACATGAATTCAAGGATTAAAGAAATATATTTCAAGTTTCATTTCTTGTAGTGAGGTAAATTGTTCATGAAAATAATAACTGGATTGTGTGTTTGTACACATCTTGTTAAAAGGAAGAGATGAGATGAGGAAAATAGTTATTTTAATCTGTTAAGATACATTCACTATTTAGGATTACAGGGGAATGAGTTGTGCATATAAAGATAGCTCGTACAGTATAAAAAGATAGATAATAGTCTGTGAATGCATACCTGAATATGGGAATACATATGAAATTAACAAACCCAAAACATATTCAATATAATAAATCATTGATATTGAACTGATTTATTTTATAATATCACATAAAATTATAATGAAATAAATAACATGTAATAGGGTCTCAAAATGAAAATTCCACAAGATATGGGGAAAAAATTGTGATGGACATATCATGAATAAATTAAATATACAAGATTTTTTTTCACTACTCACACATATTTAAGATATGTTGAGCCTTCACTGATAAGACAATATATTTCTTTCTAGAGAATCTGAAATGACTAACAGCTGAATATTATATACATTAATCATAAATTATTTGACCAATACCAGTATTTATACATTGGTATTTAAATTATACATAATAATGTGTGATCTAATAAGATCATGTAAGATGATAAACAAAAGCATCATTCAATTTTTTATATTGGAAAAATAATAGGGAGGTTACAATTATGGGTATAAACAATTACTGATATATTATGACTGGGGAATCAACCAATCATTGTCTGAAGTTGGGGGTATAACTAAGAAATGTATGTTTTTTAGAGCTAGGGTTATAACTAGATTCAATATACGTAGAATGATAAATTATTATATATAGGGTATGAATTAAAAATTAAAATAATTAATAAATTTAATGTACCAATGATTCCCCTCGCCAAGCTATCAATGGATTTTAATTTAATTTTATGCATAAGACTAGTTAAATGAGGATTTTGTTTAATGGTTTATAAAGATATTATATAAAACTGGTTTATATTCATAATTTGAGTATTGTATATATAATATCTAAGTATTTAATATCATTCAATTCATGATAAATTTGATGATACATTTTATAAACTATTTTCGAAATATAAAAAAAATATTTGATACAGTTTCCCATGTTTTTGTATATGAAGAAATTTATGTTCAAATAGAAAAATTTCTATGAGGATTTATTATAAGAGTAATATTAATATAATTAATACCAATATACTATATACATTTTATGTTTTTTCTGATGTCAATGTTTATGATATATTAGTCATATTTAACTAAAGATAGGAAATCAAGTCATGTCATATACATTGGTGTGAGAATATCATAATGAATTAAATAAAAAAGTAATTACAATACAAAATCATATACTATTGTATGATATGTTTATATCACATGTCTATATCATAGGTTTTATGTTATAATGATTCATATTTTATTATTCTTGTGGTAGCACTATGTTTTATTTAGGAAGATTAATGTTATGAAATAATAATTGAGTCTTCCTGTTATATTACCATTAATAGAAAATGATTCATTAATGAAACATATTATAAAATTAAATAATTAAATTTATATAATAAAATAATTCATTTGAAACTATATGATAGGTTACAAATAATTGTATTTGTATCATTACATGAATCATTCATTTTATTTGTGTATATTACATGATGGATGATGGAATGTTTTCAAGGCCTATATAATGACATTTTATCCATGAGAATGGTTTGTAAAATTGATCTGAAATCCTCATATACATTATCCACACTAAATATTTCATATAATGATTATTTTTCAATAATTAGTATTAGAAAAAAAAATTATAAGGAGGATCCTTCAAAAATAATGACTAGTTCATTATCCTAGAGGTAAATCATGGAGGAAAGAGTCATTTGAATACTTCTCATGGATCTTTAAAAAACCAATGGTTGAATATAAGAGTTTTAGTTAATTTTATTTGTATGGTATAAATGTTATTCTTTTTATGTTTTAAATGGTTATAGTTTCATAGAATAGTGATCTTGGCATTAGGGTTTCATTATGTATTCTACTACGTAGATAACATTAATTTGATCCTATGAAAACATGCGCGAATAATCTATGTTCAAAATGTTATTGTATATGATACAATACTTGGAAATTTTATTTAAAGAGTAATAATTAAATTCTCCAATTATTTTGATCAAATGAAATTATTAATATAATATTTCATGGTTCAAAAAACTGTTTACCAATTACATAATCAATCTCATTCCAAGATAAAAAAAAATAATACAATCAGTTAGATATAGAATTATATGAAAAATAATTTCTACAAAACAATGATAATGTATATAAAATGAATAAAGGGCATGGGTGAATAAGAAAATGAATAATTCCAAAGATAATAATAATAAAAAACAATATAATTTAATTATTTAAACACCATTCATTATAAAAAAAACATCAAAATGATTACCACTATAGGTTTTTACATGAACATTAGGATTGAATAATGTTTTATATAGAAGATAGAATGAAAAATAGGAATATATTTGTTAAACATTTCCTTTAATGTCTTTGAACCTCAAAATAAAGTCCATTCCTCTTGATGTTGTTGTTTTCCACTCAGTTCTCCAAGTAAAATCCTACTTTTATAGAGACTATCCATCCTTATAACTATTATACACATATATATCATGATATCATTATTTTTTGTTCAATTATCATCAATTTTTCCCTTAATAGGAATCTGGGATCCACCAAACATCTCTTGAAAATATATGTTTTATAGTTTAAATTAATGAATATATGAAACATTTATAATTTTCTAAAAATTATGAGACAACATCTTAGTAGTAAAAGGAATGAAGTTGATACATCATGTTTTATTTAAATATCAGTAAAAAAGATCTAAAATAGAAATTTAGTTTGACCTCAAATCTAAAGATTCGATAATATTTTAAATTAATTTATGTAATTTTTTATATTTAAAATTTCAAAACCATGGAGAAATTTATAAAAACCATGAAGTTGTTTCATATACGATTTTATATTCTACCAGGACCAGTGTATATTTTTCTGAGAAAATACCCATTTTCTACATTAGTTATATTTATTATATCATTATTTATAATATGAAACATAGTTGAGAATCCGAAAAGTAAATTTTATGTACACAATGTAATGGTAAAATTATTTTCCTTCAAAAATTATAAAATATATATTCTATATATCTAGGATTTCAATTACAGATCTCCATATGAATTAATCAATGTACTTTTCTACATGATAAACCTCATTTGTTTTCCTCAACATCACATCATGATATCGAATTTTTCATAAAAATATACCCAACAAAATGAGTCATTAAATCCAATTTAATGAGATTAACATCAGGGATCCAGTATTTCCTATTATCTCTTTCATAGAGAATGTTTCAATTGAATCCTTTTAAAACAATATCAACATGAATTATTTTATTTAGTTAATTTTTTTTTGGTATAGCTATACTTATTTTACTATGTGAATTATTCATTAATATTATCATATTAAAAATTATATCTCTAGTTAATCTGCTAATTTTTTCAAAAATAATAATATCGACCCATTATTATTATAATCAATCAGAACCTGTCTAAATTTTCTCTTGAATAAAACATTTCTAATCTAATCCATCTTAGAATATCATCATTTCCATCATACCATTTTCATTTCTACTACCCTTATTTTTTTTATTCAAGATGTCCCATCAAAGAATAACATTCACTACCATATCAAAATGTTTTTCAAATGAGTGTACCGTAAAATATTTATGACAAAAAATAACCAATGAATCCACTACTCATTTTATAATCCATTTAGAATCATATAAGTGACTTATGCATTATAATCTCTGTAAAATTTTACAAATGATGAAAAATATTGAAAATGATCAAATTTTATTAACCAGAATCTGTATAGATAACTATAAAAGAAACATGATAATACTAAAATTAAATTACAAAACTAACATTAATTTATAATATTAATATAATTTAGGATTTAAAATATAATAAATTATATTAAAACAATACATATTTTTCTCATGTTACAACATATATAATTTATTACAAATAAATTATTTTAAAAAAATCAAATTATTATATGATATTTATGACATACCATCACCCATGAAAAACAAGGTCTATTGTGTTGAATAAGACAAAGGTAAAGGAAAATATTATTTTCAGAAAATAGACTATTAGTGAAAGTAATTATAATAAAATAATTTTTTATGTTAAGGGTTAATGATTATTAAATTATAATTAATGAGGTTGAGCATTAGAAAAATATGTGGTTGAAGTGGTAATGTTTATTGAAATTAATATCTATGTTGAGGTGACATCCATATAAATATTATCGTCTTTAATACAATGATTATTGGTAGTAGGATTGATGTCATGATCAAGGAAATCATAATCTTAGAAAAATAATATTTACATTGAGATAAAAATAAATAAGATTTCTTCAAAGGTAAGAAAATCAATGAACATATAAAGACAAGTATAACCATAAATAAAAATAGAACTTTACTTAGTTACATTTAAATGGTGGAAACACTATAAATATATTAATAAAAATGGAGTGATTTTAATGTAACTAAAACTATATTGGGAAGGATATATGTTTTGTAACTTTTATAACATCCTTCCTTGGAAAACCTTACTCATACCCCTATAGAAATTCCATATAATTTTAGGTGTGCCTCAGTATATACAATAGACAAGAAATTAGTGGTAATGGATAGATGTTATCTCATGGGAAGACTATTGAATTGGTATTATAGCATACAATATCTACTAAATAATAGGAAATCAAAATAAATATATATATAATATTATAATATGTAGTTTGAATAGAAGGAATGCCATGATAAATAATCTATTAAATTGTAATACAAATAAAACCCAATAAAATAAAATGAATGTTATACATCATAAAAGGATCACATAAGAGTTATTCATAGAAAGTACATGTATAAATGAATAAATAAATTTATACCCAGCATTAAAATTTACCTAAATGTTACATTGGTATTGTATCCTCATCCCTGTGGACCTAACTCCTATATTATATGTTTTAATGAGGCCATCTCCTTGAACTCTATATCCAATGATATTCACATACTGTTATCTATGATTATTAACATCATTTAATATTGTATATATATATATATATGTGTGTGTGTGTGTGAACTTCATAACAAAATAGTATCACATGGTACTCTATCTAAGCCTCCCTGAATGACATCCGATTACAAAAACATAATCATCATTGGATTATCATGAGGATGTTATTCCGATGAAAAATTACTCCATGGACACCTCATAATTAACATATTGAGTTTATCTATTATACCCATGGTCATGTTCCCATGTACCCATGCAACAGCAAATACATGGAAAAAATATAGCATCATAACATAAAATTGATATACATGACCCACCATTCATGATATTTACTTTATAGTAATAATTCATTTTTCCTTCAATATCACCAATTTACAAATTAATATATTTCTGAATTGAGTGATAATAAATAATTACAATCATATCATATCAATTAATTTAATTTAAATCGCATAAAATGATATGAAAATCTATTAGGATGTCATGTACCCTTCGACTATACATGTCATCTTTTATGATGTGTGGGTTCCTCTCCCGTAACTTTTTTTCCAATGATTTTCCAGAATCATGCACCAAGATATAATCATATTTCCCCATGTAATATACATGTATCCTCAATTGAAAATATTTTCATTATCAGAAAAATCTCTTATAAATTATTGAATTATATATCTTTCCAAATTAATAGGATATGGTACAAATGAACCATAGACTTCACGGTGTACATTTATTTAAAATAGAAACTTTTTCGAACCTTTATGAGTAACAATTTATTTTACTCGATATAACGTCCTTTATAAATGTATTTTACCTAATGAAATATCTTCATCTTCATATGTACGCTACCCATAGTTAGTCATGTGTTGTTAATTTTCACATTCATCTATTTTGTTTGATGTTTTATTAAATTCTCAATCCAATGTTATATAAATCATAAAAAATTCATTTTTATTATACAAATACGTATTTCTTAGAGAATACATTATTTATCACAATTCTATATAAGTATAAGTATTGAATCTGGACTAATAAATCTAGGTAGTAATTTCATTTATATTTTTCCAATGTATCAATATTATATCGTTATTATTTATTGACACCTAAAATGATGTATATGGTCTTTAATTTGTTGAAAATTATCAATACCATCCTCTAAAAAATCTCATATATAAAATATCTATTATATAATGCTATAATCTAATTAAATCCATGTGAAAATGTTTAAAAATATCTTAAGATAATGTAGTGGATTGAAGAAATGGTCAGATGATCATGATATCACTTCCCATATTTTTATCTATTATAGACTTCATTAGTCTTAATATATATATTATTTAAAAATTTATAGTTGTTTAATTGATTTATATTTATGAATGAAAAGTGAGTAATGGTTTTTTTTAAAGAATATTATATATTAATTGATGTCATAATAGGATATTAGTCACAAAAATGAAAAATATATTATTGGGTTACTCTAAAAGTGAGACAACCTAGAATAATTTTGTTAGTTTATTCACCTATGATGGATGTTGAAAAATTAATATATACATGTTTTTAAACTGTAATAAACTGTGATTGAAAATAAAGATGATTCAATAAATTTTATTTGTGATGCTTAATATGGAATCATAAAAATCAAATTATGTGTAACAATTGTTTTCGTTTTCCTAAAAGTGATGCTGGTAAAAACATATTGTAAAATATTAATATAGAAGTAATATTATTGGTGGTATGTTTAATAGATAACATAATAGAGTGAAATAAATTTTTAATGATATATGTATGATTTATTTAATGTTTTTAATGTATAGTTAATAATATATTTAATATTAAATAGTGGTATTAATAATTTAATTACTCGTGAAAATAGGTCATTTATTTTTTTTAATAAAGATTTCAATATATTTTTATTTTCAAAAAAATTGATTTAAATATACATAAAATTAATTCAATATAATTATTTTGGATTTATTAGTGAACTAAAATTTTAATATTACATAAAATATAAATAAAATTAAATTGAGGGGATGTTATTTACCTTTACTATTAAATTTTTTTTAGATTAACTATTGATGATAAAATTTAAAATCATGTTGTAGAAACCCGAAGCTTGACGTACATGAACATTACATTACATTCACGGAATACTTAGTACATAACAAAAACACACACACAAGGATCGTAATAGTTTAGTGTCTTTGGAAACTCGGAATAAAATCTTCTAATCGTGGTGAAAGATCTTCCCATTTTTTTACCTAAAACCTTTCTTTATATCCTGGGGAAAATAAAACATAAAAGGGTGAGCTCAAATGCTCAGTAAGAGTAAAAAAAAGAAATATCAATCACATCGTATTCATAAGAACATAACATTTTGGAAATCATAACCTGAAAAGAGAGCATAATTTCATAACATGGGATAAATCATGGTAGTGAAATGTAATCACAATAATCATAACTTAAAACATGAAACTTTGTGGCATTCACACATAATCATAGGGAATCATTTCTTGTTAGTCAAGACTCATTGCCAAGACTATCTTAGTGGACAAAGTCCCTTTCTGAATCGAGTAACCCTCGTTTCAGTCCTGTTTCACTGAACCGGTATAACCTACCATTCCAGCCATGTCTATCTCATGAGATATAAAATCTTTACCCAATGCATTGGAGGGAGATATAGGTCCCACCCATCTTATAATTAATCCTTTCTTATGTGTGCCACATAATCATAAATCATACATCATCGCATAACCCATGTAATAAATATGGGATTCTTAAACAACATGACATCATAAAACAATTCATATAAGATAAAGGAATTAATAAAAATGTTTCCATAACAACATAATAAAATCCATGTAATAATAGGTATAAAAACAGAACCCTTTTATTATCTTGGATGGAAGATAATTTTGATAAAATACTTGAACTTCATTCTTGAGGAAAATATCCTTTCTACTTCAAAAACACTTTTCCTTTCTTAACATGTCATACAATTTTAAAATAAAAGAAGTTGATTAAAAATAAACTTGAATACTTCTAAAGGAAGCTTCTTGGAAAAAAAAATTTAGAAATTCATTCATGCCGTATTAGTTAAAAAAACATTCTTCGTACTTTTGTCGGAAAAGTCAAAAAGTACCTCGTATGAAAAACGACAAAAGATTCCTTCCATATCTTTTTCTAAAAACTCACCGAAGGGTAAAATAGGATTTAAAAAATTTTAGGTGAATGGAAATAATATTACATATTGAAGAAACATGTATGTGGATGATAAAATACACCCCAGTAAATACTTACGAATAAACAATCTCGGATAAAAATGAGATTGTGATATTTTCCCTTACCTTAGGTCCGACATGCTTTGTAAGTGTCTGAACCTCCTGTATAATGATTTAAATCATGTTATTGACTTATTCCAGAATCATATTCATTGTTATTATATCATATATGGTCCACTTACGACTTTATATTACCCATTCTTTTGTAAATTCATGTTAAAGTAGCGTTTTGGGTAGAATCGTCTCATTTGTCGTTTGTGTTTTTAACTTGTAATTATTCATATGATTACTTAGATCATGATTACTTAATTCCAGAATATAAAACATGATTTATATATAATATATATTCAGAATATACATATATAATAAATCAGTTAATGGAACGAAATACACCGTTCATGGAGACGGTAGTCCGTACGTACGCAAGAACGCTGTTTTTGTTTCCTTATTGAATTGAATGGAATTAAGTAGATGAAATACATATAAATATAAAAAATTCCAGTATCATTATAAGGTCATATATTTCATTAGTACTTATTATATATAGTTTATAATCATTCATGAATGGTTAATCATTGATAATGAATCTCATCGCGTCGTGGAGACGGTAGTCCGTACGTATGCACGAGCGATTATATCATTCCCATGGTCGTGGAATTGTGTTTAAGTGTATGTATACTATTTCAGTATCAATATAACTTTATAATAAACATATATAGTTACTAATTAAACCATTATACCCATCCAATTAAGGTGGTGACTGAAAATATATTACACCACGGCGTGGAGACGATATTCCGTACGTACGCACGCGCGGTGATTTCATTTTTCCGTAGGATGGATAGAAGGTGAATTAGAGATGTTTCTTATTTATAATAACATATCAGTATGTAAATAATACTGATGTTATTACTTTATCATGAAACAACTAAAGATGAAGAAGTTGAAGAAGAAAGAAATTGAAAAGATCGGAAATGGATATTACCTCTTCTTTGGAACGCCTCTTTGAATCCTCCACTTAGGGAACTAAGATTGGTCTTTGAAGAAGACCAGGACCTCTAGGATTATTCTAGGGAAGTGGAGAAGGGATTTTGGCAGGGTTTGGCCGAGCTTGAGTGCTCAAATTGGTGTGAGGAGGAGGGGGAGAAGGTACCCTTTTATAAGGGACGAGAGGGGCACCTTAGGAATATCTCAAAATATTATTTTATATTAAAGTCAAAATCGGTTTATAATGGTTCAAAAGGATCTTATTTCGAAGCTAAAGTGGGGATGGGTCGAAATACTATCATCCAATAGTATTTAGACAAGTTTAGGGTATTATTTTAACCTTATCAATTAGATTTAACTCTAAGTTAAATAATTTAACTTTTACCGTGTCTTTTTGTTTTCTTTCACTATATGGTTAATACACTTACTATAACATGCCAAACGAACCCCAAATTGTTTATTATTAATATATATGTCCTTATCTAGGTCATTTGGCCGAACCTTAGATTTTTAGTAATAAAATAACAATTAATAATATAATATTTTATTTAAAAACTATTTTGTGTCAATTTTGACACTATTTGATATATGATTTTTGTGAAAGTCATAACAGAATTATATGTTCGAACCAAGTTGATTAAATCAACACTAATATATCATAGTAACCTAGAAAATTAGTGGAATTCATAAAAAGTCTTAAATTACATTCATTTGAGCATTTATAACATCAATTATGTTAATTTTTCCTTAAAAGGGTATTTACTGCATCATCGTTTTGTCATAAATAAATTAATTTATTTAAAGTCTAAAAATTATAAAGAAAATATAATTATGTAGGAAATCTTTTTATCTTTCTAATGAATATTTATAGTCGAATTTATCTTATGTATAACCCCATATTAAAAATTTTTTAGTTATTAAACATTGATTTTAACTATTTTAACTATTCATTAAATAAAATAATATTAAATGTCATAATCTAATACAAGTGGACCTAAATGGTCATATTATATTCATAAGGTTGTTTTTGGTCGAATTACACTTATCCAATAGAATTAGGAAATGTGTTAGGGTAATAGTAATATCATATTTACCCTTAGTTACCCTATTTACTATTAACCGTGATAAAAAAAGTAAAAAGTTACTATTCACCAAAAATTATTTTCATCTCATTGAACCACATTTTACTTACTGACATCAATCGTGTCTCTCGGATTTTTGAAATTCCATTCACAGAAGCGGTAAAATTAAGTTTTATGAAAAATTCAGTTTTTAACCTACCACTTAGTGGTTTCACTATTCATCAAAAATTGAATGTTTTTAGAAAAATGCCAAAATTTCATCCTAATCTATATTTTATATTCCGAATTCAAAAATGAAGTCTATTTTACCAAATTCATAACATAGAAATTTCATTAATTAATTTTATAATTAAATCCCGTTGTTAAAACAAATAGTGTGTTTTTAATAAACAATATCTATCAAAAGATTGACACTTGATTATGTCTGGTTTAAATGTGAAATTACATCCAATGACAAACATTGTATTAAATTGTCAAAATATATTCTAAATATTCTTTAAAACCACTCAAATTAATGATTTGTCACAATTAATTATTTCGATTAAAAAATTTGTTTTTAATTATAATTTAGTAATTTTAACTATTCATCAGAATATGAAAGTTATCCGAAAAGTACCAAAATTTCACCTTAGGATAAATTCGATACTCTGAATCCAAAAATGAAGTCCATTTTGAGAGATAAAATTTATAAAATTTAAAAAGTGGTTATTACTATTCATAACGGCTAGTTTTAATAATATTTTAATAGCATATCGTTGTTTCGTGAAACTCAGTATTACGTACTACAGACGCTATCGAGGAAGGTTGCGATTGCGTGTAATGCAAGGCAAGTCAAGGATGCATGTTGTTCAAGCTCTTTTTTGTGTTTCGTACAACACAAGACATTAGTGAAATTAAAAAGAATATTTTTCATAAAATCTTGGGCTGTTACACATGCGGTAGAAAAAATATGATTAATAAGAATACGAAAATATATTGGTTTGTTGTGTGGTGTAAAATATTTAATTTTCTAATTACTTATAGAGAAGAAATATATTATTTCAACACATTATATGGAGGAAAATCTATGATCGGGAATGTCTACATTAATAATTCTATCGTGAATATATTTTAAGATAGTTGGTTAAATAGGTGGATTAATCCCAAACAGATGAAAACTTTAAAGAGAAAGAAAAAAAATTCTATGGATTCTAAAATTATCCAAAACCATTTTTTGAGGTAGATGAATATTAATAAAATAATTAATTCATAGTAGGATTATAAAAAATCTCATGAAATAGAATTTGCGAGTCTTAGTACAACCCCCTATTTTTAAGGATTATAATAAACAAAAATTGAATAATTATGAAAGAGAGATAGTATTCATAATACATTAAGGATATGAAATAAACATATTTTAGTGAATATATTACTAATTATATGTGGTGATCCTAGTGTGTATACATTATTTGATTGGTTGGAACCTAAGAGAAATCATTTTTCAACTAGCCAATAATTTGGGAACAGATGTTTTGAAATTAAAATATCATCAATTCACCTTCCCACTAAATGATCCCCAATACATTTGCAATTGGTGATAATAATTGGTATTAAATATTTTGTTTTAGCTTAATTATCTATTACTAATACATTATAGAATGTAACATCATAGTTCACTTATTAAAAAATTTCAATTGGAATTTGTTTTTCATTAACATCTACATATACATAACTAATTTGATTACATATATTCATTCTCTTGGAATTTATGTTCTAGAAATTTTTTATAATAGTTTTACATCATAATATAGTTCTGTAATTTTATTTTAGTGTGAGTGGAAAAATAATTCATTTGAGGGTTATGATAGGAATGCATATTTTTTAATTTTTAAAATTTTATTTTTTAAATGTAATGAAATATAAAATTGTAAAATAAATTTTGAAAAAAATACTTTGTATTAATAAAATAGAAATGAAGGAAAATGAAGTTAAATTGAAAAAATTTCAATCTTAGCTAAATATTTCATAATTATTGATGATGATTCCAATGATTAGTTCTTTACCGGAGTGATCATGATTATGATTAGCATATATTTTTATGGTGAATAGATCAATGAATATAAAATTTTAAAAACATTTGAAAAATTTCATTATAAATTTTTTTCTAAATTGCATCTCTAGATTATTGAGGAATGAAAAAAATACTACTGATGTACATGAATTTATTTTTGGTTGCATATTAAATAAAAATATGATTAGAATTAATGATGAAGTTCAAGGATAAAAATGATATTTTATTTAAATAATTTAATGTGATAAATATCAATTGTACAAACATATCTAACGAGTAATAATCTAATAAAAAGGATGAGGTAAATGGATATTGTAATTTTTTCCTCATATTGATTATAAGTTTTAGAAAGAATGGTATATATAATTAATAGTTATTATTAAAATGATTTAACTATGGTAATATTGGGTATTTGACTACAATAATATATTAATACATTAATTATAGGATTGTTTAAATTGATATCACAATGAATACTAAAAAGAATTATAATGAGGGTTTTTTTATAAGAGGGGAATTTTTTTATAAATTAATGAAAAACGATTTAAAAAATAAATACAATCAAATAGTGAGAATAATAGTGAAGATGTGGATAATTTTTAATATATATTTCAAAATACACTTTTTAGAAGAAAAAAATATGATGCATACGATGATAAAGAAAATTTATGTTTAGTTATGTCAGGACCTCCCTCACCTGACAACCACACCTCTCCCCCCATTCAACTAATACACCACCTTAAATATTAATGATGAAATGGATGACCCCTAAATCCTACCTCCCATATTAACCTAGTTGGATGGGAGCATTCAGTGTATCTATCATTTTGGTTGGAAGAATTTCCTTTATAATAGTAACAATGAAAACAGATATGATCCAATCACAAAATCAACATTATCATAAGAATAAATTTTCAAAACATCAGTACCAACAATGAATATATGAATCATAATTAAAAAAATAGAGGTAAAATAAAAAAGGAGCTATTGAACTATACTCTTTCTCTAATTCCGCATCATGACTGCTCAATCAACAAACACCCATTCGCTAGAGACTGATCCTATTAAAAAACAGACAGAAGACTATAGATAGGATAATAATTTTTCTACTCTGTAGTGTATTATTAAAAATATGTCACAAATTACATAAAAAAATGTATTAGAATAGATATTAATTGAAACACGATGTATTAGAAAAATAAAAACAGGAAAAGGAATAATCGACCATAGACTTCAATAATCAACATAAACCCTTCCATTTTTCATCACCAGTATGAAAGAATTTATATGTATCCTCATATCATATTGGATTTAGTAGATCAGACTATTACAATCAATATTGATTCCCATTATCTTAAATTACTATTACTTCTTCCACCTTCCTTGTAATAATCTCTTATCCATCACAATAAAGAAGTATCATGAAAAAATAACAATAAAATACATTATTAAACTAGGGACTTGGGAATATAGTTTCATCTTATTATACTATTCAACTTAAGGTCTATCCATATAAATATGTTAGACACATAGTAGGTGAACCCCTCACTCAATTAAAAATAACATGGTAATAATAAATATATAAGCATAAAACACCATTCAATCAAATCAACCACATATTATAAATATTTTACATCCACAAAATAACCTTAAAATCATCACCAAGTATTATTCCCATTATAAAATACCCTCCTCTCCATAATCTGAAACTAACCAATAACATCAATGACATTATATTTCAATATAACATCATATAGAATTTTGTACAACACAACCATTGTAAACATGCATAAGGATTATTGAAAAAATGTGTTTGTCGATATAAAATGAAAATAAGAGTAGTTACAGTAATAATAATCACATCATTTAATCACCATTAATTATAAAAAATCAACTATTTATTACTCTGTTTACCATAAACTTTTTAAACAATGACTTCATTATAATATTATTAATTCGAATTAATATTTTTTAAATTTCTAACCAAAAACATTACTTCACCTATTTTAATTAGTGTCATTTTATTAATATGAATTACTATGAATCACGTTATCCATGTGAATATTGAAATTGATCATCCAAATGGAAAAATATTCCACCATGATGATCATCCATTGAGAATAATAACTATATAGATCTATGGTATGAACATACCACTTACGGACCACTTTTACAACCTTTAAAAAAAAATGATTGACCATATGGTATATTGGAAGTATGGGTTAACCTTCAAGAATAATCCACATAATGACTAAATCAAAAACTGATCAACCATAAGTATCATTAATAAGGTAGATGTTTTGATTAACAACAATAACAAATAGTTGATTGGATACATTAAAAAAATATCATCCAAGAGGATTGGCTGTAACGAAAACCATGTAGATCGATAGAACACAAGAAGAAATCACTAATCAAACACCTAACAAACCTATCAACCAAATGGGTAGATAGTAAGGTAGACCGAATATATGGAACCTATGTAATAATAATTCACCATAATTAATATATAATTAAACTAACACATCATAGTATCCCAAAATAAGACATTCTATTAAAAAATTATTGAAACAATTATTTCAAGTGTAGATATAACACTATTTCACAACAAAATAATAAAAATTAACCAAAACTCATAATTCCCCAATAAAGAAGATCAATAAAATCATACCCAACCAATATAAAATATTATCAAACTTCTATATAAATACACTAACAAACTATTTTAATTGTTCTTTAAATTCTCACCTACAATTTAAGGATCAAGAAAACACACTACAAGAAGGGTGAAACTATACTTGTTGAATCAACGTAAAACGAGACTAGCATCATAAATCACAAAATTAATTTCCTAATTAGGTCATCCATTGAATACCTACAAGATTTAAGTGTATTATATAGTCCATTATCACTAAAACATCACAAAATTATATGATAATACCAAAACCCAAAAACGGATTGGTACCCATTAACTATGGAAATATCATAACATCACATTTTACCATTAAATTACATTAAATAATTAAAAATTAGTTAAAGATTAAATTCTTATTACTATATCATGTTTGAAGACAATTAGTCATTCTATTTTTAAAATTCATATGACCCTTAATTTACACCTAGAGAAGATATTTATATTTTCAATCCATAACACATCCAATTTCATTAATTTAATACAATAATTACATTATTATATCATTTTCATATAGAATTATTTTACTTCAACCAATATTTTAATACAAATTCTGAGATATTTACTACTGATATTAAAGAATCTTATCATATAGAATTAAACCCTGGAAACCAACTAGATCCTCTTCCCATTTAAATATTCATAACCATTTAATTCCCTCTATAAATCATCATTATTGATAATACAAATTTAATCAATTATTAAAATAATGTAGTGAATTATTTATATAAATTTATAGGGAAATTTAAATAGTTTAATACATAGATAAAACATAAAAACATTTCATTTATATGTCCAATACCACTATAAAATCACCGAGAGGAGAGATGGATAAATGATGTTTATTTTATCATACAAGAATCTATCACAAATAACCATATCTATATAACTCTAATTTTGATGATAGATCCTTGTAGAAATTTATAAGACTAGGAAAACCCATTTCCATGGGTCTTATATCTAGAAAACCAAGACCAAGGAATCATTTATTCATATCATATTTGAATATAATTTGACTATGGAAGGATTACTTAATGTTGAAGGTTTGAAAATAATTATGTCATGGGATTAATTGGTAGTTGTTAAAAATGATATTTTTAGAAACATAAAAAATTTTACTAAAGGGGTTTAATTATAAAATATGAATGACTATTATTTCCTTCCTTACATTTAATGGGAAATAAAATATTGTATTTTAGGGTCCACTGGGTTACATAAATCAATCCACAACATATCATGAATATAATCTTCAGAAAAAAGTAATGGTATAAATCTTATATATTAAATATTATATTGAACTCTACTTATATGGTAACTATTTCAAACAATAAATTAAAAAAACCTATAAAAACCTATATAATACCATTCAATAACAACAAAATCAATTATAAACTATCATAAACAATCATTAATTATTCCTCAAAAAATATTATTACTATGAATTATGCATAATATAAAATAAAATAGATATGAAATAACTCTACCTATCTCCCTTATTAAATAGATGAATAATGAGAAGAATAAAATGATATATGACATGCTTGTGTAGCATTTCATCCACCTTTTAGAAGAGTTATAGAATAAATATGGAATTATATAGGATCAATGTGAATAACAATCCAAAAAGGTATAAATACCTCTAATTAATAATTCTGATGGAAATCCTATTGGATTACCCATAATAAATCATATAAACATTCAATTGAGTTCTTATAGAGTTAATTTCAAAATTTTGAAACCATGAATATATATGAAAAACTTTAGAATGTTACTGATCACAATTATTATCCCATTTAATTTTTTTCAATGAGCTATCATATATAATCAGGGAACAAAAAAAACATCACATATATTTGTTTCTATTTGTGATATATTTATTATGAAAAACTAAAATAAATATTTCAAGTTTAAAATTTAATTCAATTTTAAATGGTAAAATTTCATAAAAATAGTTATAATTTACTATAAAATAATTTTATGAATCCAAAATTTATAAAATCACATTTTTCATGCATTAAAAAATTAAATTAATTTTTTAGGATCATTTTAAAACAGTAGACTAATAATTTTATGAATCTTCTTAAAAACCAATCCCCATTGATTATAATGAAATGACACTAAAAAATGTGTCATTTAAATCAGATACTACTCAACAAATTCACATATCCATTAATTAAATAACCTAAAGTAAGGAAAAAACTATTGGAAGAATAAAAAATTATAAAAATAATCACATATAATTCATCAAAAGGGCATAACTTTTATGAATTCCATAAAAGGGATGATAATTATACTACAAAACATAGCATTCAAATTGATACACATATCTAATATTACAAATGCACTACCCATGATCAAATTACACATTCATATTCAAACATAACCACCCAATAATGTATGGGATGCTAGTTCTCCATCAACTAAATCAAAAAGGAGATACCCCACGACATTAAAATTGAAAAATATAATTTTTTCCTATATGAGACAAATTAAGATGGATAAACCATGGTCTAAATTTTAATCTTGAAGTATGGAAGATTGAATCACTTGATTATTCCCATGAAATTAGGGATCACCACATAAAACATCCATCTCAACCCTTCTTAAATATTTGTATGATTATCTATTGAATCCAAATCACATGGAATTGTTCCTCTATAAAATTTTGGTTTTATCTCTCACAACATTATAACACAATAACATTACGAGAATGATATATCACTAAATATCTAACATGAAATTAGACTAGAAATGTTATATCTAATCGTATCAAATATATAGTGATTATATCAAATGACAAATTAGGTCTACATAAAATTCATAATTCCATGTATGATATCCTCAATCTACAATATCTAATATATATAATTCATTAAAAAGGTCAGCTATAGTTGATAAATGAATAAATTATTGAATATTTTAAAAATATTTTCCAAAGTCACCCCATTATACTATAAAAAAATCATATTCAACCATCTCTTATCCACCTTTAAAAACAATCGAACAACTTCAGAGATCAGAAATTAATCTGGAGTCCTCACATTCTCAATGGTAACTTAATATTATTTAATATATTTATCATTTGAATTTCTAGAATCTCCACTGATGGAATTTGGTTCATCCTAAAACATTATGTTCATTAATGATACACATCTATATGTTTTCATTTTTATTACTTGTTGATGTTATGGTCCATGATTTGCTTCACATAAAATTTCATAAAACCAATAATTCAATCTAGTGGGATTGACTACATTAATTTCCAATGATTCATGGATTATTTTTTTACGTATCTAAATAAATTATTTATATATTTTCAAAATAATAAATTAATTGGGGAAATGGTAGTGGTTTTCAATGCATATATTGGAAACAAAATATAAATAAAAATAGGGAATGAGTGAAATAAAGAAGAGTCCCACAGCTTCAAATATAATCATCCTTCATTATCATAAAATCTTCAATACCTAATCAGTTTTTGTGAATTCCAATTATCTACACACATTACCATTACTTCACATTTCTAAATAATCCTTAAAATCAAGTAGAATACCTTATATTTTATAATCATTACTCACTAAAATGGAACACAATCATGATTCCATCCTCTATTTAGATCACTACACTCAATATTCAATAGAAATATGAATAGTTGGATTTGAAAGGATGATAAAAAGTAGTAATGTAATGTATATGTAATGATAAATGATGAATGTTCATCTCCATAGAATCTCATAGTCTTGAAATTATAAAATTGAATTTATTAAGAAACAATTATTCATGGACACTTCTTCAATGAATTTAATATGATAGATGATCATGGATTTATTTTATAACCATCTTTAAGGAATTATAAATATCCATAACTTCATAGATTTGTGGTAACAAGAATAATTACTATATATTATAGATGAAAATTTTAATTTATTTATAATTAAATTATAATTAAAATTAAAAATTTTTGAAAATATTAATTAAAAATAAGACATTTCATAAGTGGAAATTTCTAAATAAATTTATTATGTTTTATGGTAAACTAATTATATTTTGTCTTAATTACATTCTATATCATTATCGTAGAAATTAGTATAGAGCATAAACCACGATATGAATCTATAATAGTTCAATGTTTCATACATTGAGGTTCATGATTGGTATCAATTTATTATTATAATAGAAACATTCCAATTATAAATATCTAAATAAATGTTACATGAGGAATCATATAATAGTTAGGATTATGTGTAACTCATTAAAAACGTATGAGGTGAAGTTTGAACATGATAAATTTTCAATTGATTAATTTTAAATTTGAATTAATATATTAAAAAATTGGATTGGATCACATATTTTTTCTTCGGGTAGAAATTCTCATCTTATAAAGAATTGGGATTCCCAATAGACTAATTTGAATACCAGTTTCTTCTATTGGGCTTGAATTTCATCATTAAAGAATTTCCATCATAATTTTTTGTGCAATATTATATTTCCTTTAATGTTAGTCATCTGGAATAAAAACTGACCAAATTTTTTTTATCTCTATATAATGAAAAAACATGTTCCACATATAATTATTTCAATATTAACAAGGTCCCCTACCCTATTTTTATTCTTCATAAATTAAATTTAATTACACTTGTTGAATTCAATAGAATTTTTGTATTATTTGATGTGAAATTTTTTCAACTTCATCTGCAATAATAGATTCAAATTTCCCTTTTATGATCATGTGATTATTTATTCAAAATATAATCTATGTCCCTATCTTTAAAACTTCTCTCATGTTCATAAATTTTTTATCAAGATTTTCTAGAGAATGGGTTTGTATATCTTTTGATAAATCATTTTATTTGGTATAACATCCTCAATATCACATAGAATATAATAGAAATATACTATGTTAGTTTATTACAAAATCGAATTTTTTTTAAATAATGCTTCTTCATATCAAACCAGAATCATGTTTCCTTAATGATTTATAAATTATATGGTCATTCGTAGTTGATTCCATGAATATTTTTATATTGTTTTTTTACAAAATTGGTTCCATCATTTTGTTTCTCTTGATCTATATCAATAACCTTGAATTTATTATTATTCATTCACTAACTCACCTCACTAAATTCATTCCCCAATTTATTCTCAATATATTGTTAATTTCAACATCAGAACTAGATCGTCAAATAAGGTTGATGGGGCCAAAATAAATCCCTGGAATAATGGGCATGAAGGTGTCATCTCTAATGAGTGTGACCTGAATAATTCATCACCAAATGTGTGGATTTCCCTCTCATAGAAGCCCTCTTGGGATACATTGGATTTAAATTTAAATATTCTTGAATATTAGTGTAGTGAAATTCCATACTCCCGCTAAAGGGTGTGCATGAATTGATTAAATTGAGGCATGAATGATAATTCATTAAAGTAAGAAATTAATAATTGATTTTATTCTCATTTAGCTCAAGATCAATTAATTATAGAATGAGATCCTACCTTTCCAAATTATACCACTAGATTGTAAATCAAAAAACAATATTTTTAATTGTTTTTTTTAGCCAAAATTATTTTTTAAATTATAAAAAATAAAAAAAATGTAAAACTTATCCTCATTTAAATTAAATTAATTTATAAAATTAATGATTTATATATTTAATTAAAAAATGTATAAAACCATAAAAAACATTATTCTATCAATATTAAAAAAATAACTATATTTTCTAAATATTTAAAAAAAATCATTGAATTAAACTAATTTTGTTAATTAACTGGATAATTATCCATAAAATACTAATTTATTTGAAATAATAGTATTTAGTCACTACCTCACACTAGATCCATTTCACACATTTTAATATAGGGAATTCAGTTATTTATAAATATTAATATAATGATCCATCCTTATAAATATCCATGAACACATACCAAAATTAAAGGAAGGCACAAATTTATCTATTAGTAGAAAAAATAGGGCTTACTCAATGATTTTATCCCAATGATATTATTTGGTTCATGTTACAATTAATTTTACATGAATTAAACATATAATGATTAAGTGCCATTAATATTTTAATAAGAATCACTCCATGTTATCACTTTCCCTAGGTTCCTTATACCACAAATCAACATTTCATTTCATGTATACAGCTCAACTGAATTTTAGATGTTAATTGGACCATCCATAATTTTTATTCAATGTTAGCATCACCAAAGTTAGTTCATCTTTAACAATTGGTTCATTTATTGAATTTATTCCACTCATTATTTTTCAACACATTATGTAATGTAATTATTGGTACATTTTTTCAATATTAGTTTATTCTTCATAATCACAATGACTAATGTATCAATGATTCAATATCTACTCATAATATCTACTTTTAATCTATTTTCAATGAATTGTAATCATTTTAGTATCAATTGGATCTATAATGAGTTCATTTTCCATATGGAAAAGTTACTATGTTAGTGTTCAATCATCTAGTACCACTATTTTATAATTCCCATTAAAGAAATATAATTTCTATCAAAATATTATATCTTATTAATTAATAGATCCACAATAAAATATTGTATTTGTTCAATCAACAGTCATTCGATTTTATTTTTTTTGTTATCCATGCATAACATATAACTAGAATTCACACATTTACTATACATGTCATTGTCAAATATCATGTTTCTAATCTTAGAAAAACACATTAAAATAAAAAAATTAAAAACAATTATCTCTATATTTTATATATATACATATTTAAAATATTTATATATATTTCTAATTTTATTTAATCCTCTACCCTACAGTTATTCATCAATTTTAAATTATGTTATCAAAAAAATGCACAAAATATTGATGTATTAAATTGTTTTGAGTGATGTAATCCACATAGTTATTATTTTACCAATCAGGATTGAGTTAATGTCTCACCTATATTCATAGTTGATACCGTGTGATAATATCATGGATTTTATTCAACATTCAAAAAAAATTACAAGGAAAAATAAATCATTAAAAAATTATTTAGAACCTAGAAAATACAATGAGTGATAGAGAGATATCCATAGATGATCACTTATAAGAGGGTTTGTTGTTTATAAAAACCATATCTATAATATATCATGGATTATCAACAATCATCTGTTGGATATGGATTGTATGATATAGATGAGCACATCATATTCATTATATTCTCTTCAACTTGAATGTACCCCTTGACACTTTTCTTAATTTCTACCCCATTAGAATTAACTTAAATCATGTAATGTGGTGTTGTATGGGTGATGTATAGGGACTCATATTATTTTTATTAGATCAAAATGTCTATCTATCCTTCTACTACATATTCAAATATGGAACGATCTACTTTTTATTTTCCCCATCCAAATCATTATTGACTTTATCAAACATAGTACCTTCGTCATCTGTAACAAGAGACTATAATAAAAATAGGTGAACTATATTATTAAGACTTATAATCTATTGATAATGTTAATATATAAAATTATTGATATAAAAATTTTATAAATCAGGGTTTTTTCCTAAAATTATCAATGGGTGGAGCAAATTACTATTTTTGACAACCACATACAATATTTACTCTTTAATCAATAGAGGGGTGATTTATTCTCATTAAATCTCTCTCTAATAATACATCTATCTTATATAAAATATTGAAAAAATTGTGAATAATCATTATGTTCCTTAGAAAATACATATAAATTCTTAAGTGTCATATTTTATTTATATTCATCAATTAATACCATTTAATATCCCCACCTAGAAGTCTTAAAATTATACAAAATTCTACATAAAAAATATATAATAATAATTCTCAATGATGATAGTCTTATTTTATTTGATTTATTTTAAATTATAACATATAAAAGGAATAATATTTTAAAACATTATAGTAAATGGAGATCAGCAACCTATGTACCTGAAAATGACACTTGTTTTGTGAAAATTCTTTTGTCTGCCTCGCATAAAAATAATTTGAAATTATATATTATAAGAAAACCCATATATTTAATAAAATTAATTTAAATATTTATTATATAAAAGCACACACAGTACCAATCAGATGATTGTTTATCCAATTGTTTCTTGCAGATTGGTTAAATAGAATATAAACATGACATATGTATAAGACATGATTATTGAAAACATCCTTTTTATTTTTTCAATATTTCTTTCCATTTAAAACTGCACAGAATATCCAAGAGTTATATATAATAAATTCGTACTTTATGAATTATAGTAATGGAAAAACAATCATAACATCAATAATTTATTCCATGTTATTAAATTTGAATTTTTATGGCCATAAAAATGTGATAATCATAATCATTAATAATGATACATGATATAACATAATAACATAAAGTCAATAAGCGAATATGTAAATAACATTAAACATTTCCACATAATCATAGGTCATTGATAAAATCTAAGACATCATAAAATGGTTGGAAAATAAATAATTTATTTGGTTTACTCCCAAATACCAAACATGATTTATATGAAGACTAAATCATTACCAAATGCATTTGAGTGCCATCAAATTTTAGGTGCACCTGCCACATTCATATCATGTATATGCATAAGGGTCCTAGATAAGTCATTATATATACGCTGAAATTTCTTTGCATTTTCAATCATGATTAATTACTTTGGAATAAATACATTGAATTACCCAATAAAATGAGAATAAGTATATATAGGTGAATACCATTGAATTTGATTAGTGATGGTATTGACAACTCAAATGTTTGGTGTGGAAAATAAAAAGATAATTTCGATATCATAACTATGGATCATAATTAATCATATGAGGGATTAATTAGATTAATAGGGTTCATTCAAAACATGTAAATCATAAGGGTAGTAAAAGGGATGTAGAAAAGTATATCTGAGCTATAGAAATATGAATACAAAAGGGATTATGAAAAAGAAGTGTGTTGAATAAATAGAATGAGAATATCCCTTACTATGAGAGGGTGTTTCCTAAATATTGCAAGGAGATTCTTATAATAATATGTAAACTAGTTATAGATCCAATGAAAATTGGGTAATGAATATTCCTAGTTTTTGGATTTTTAGTGAATAGTAATTTGTATTTTGTTGGTTTATGTTGAAAAATATAGGGGAGTTCTTTATTATTTTTCAAATCATTGGTTTTGGAATCTATATAAAAATATAATCTATAACAAAAACATTCAAATGGTTCCTAACAATGTTTTCTTCCAATTTTTAATTTTTTTAATTATTTTATAAGTCTACAAAATAAGATAATTAAAATAATACCATTTGTGAAGTTGATGTGAGTTATTATATCAATGAATTGATTTTGAAACATCAATATATGATATTGGATTCGAATGATTCATAATGGGTATATAAATTTATAAAAATATTTCTTAAAATAAACTTATTTTAATGGATAATTATATATTTATTATCATGATTTTAGTGGAACATATGAAAACATTTTTTGGTAACTATAATTGTTATAATAGATATAGTATATTTATGACATATTTAACAACTAAAAAAACATTAACTATCTCATAAAATTATGAGCAATTAACCATTAGTTAATTAAAATATGTAGACACCAAAAATAATATTTATTTTATCAAATTAGTTCTCTAAATTTATTAACTTACTCATTTAAATTACTGTCCCAGTTTATTATGAAATACTAGTTATTTTATAATAACATGTTTCTGAAACTTATCAAAATTAAATTTTAACTTCCAAAAATTGAATTATCTATTATATTTAATATATAATATTTCTCATAATATTTTTTAATAAAAATTATTTAAAAAATTCATAATTTCAGCAAAATTTTGTCTTGATTGAATTTTTTTACCCAAAATAAAAATTTTTTTTTTCATTTTAAAATTTTATTCTTATCTTACTTATTTCAAAATAATTTATAATTTCAAAATAGTATGTAATAAATATAATAATTATTTTATTTAAAATTAAATATGCATGTTAAGGATATTATGGTCGAGATACAATGAACTATATTACACTAGTAAACTCTCAACAGTTAACATGTGCGATTGTGATATATTCATGGCGTGGTTCGATGAACATGGTTTAGACCACATCCTTAAAGAGAATTATCATCTCTTGTAAACAATTTTTTATGGGCCATACATTTCATATATTTCATGGTATTTTTTTGGTGATAAGTCATTGTGGCTATCTCTCATCAAAGATCTAATAAATGAGATTTAAAGGATACGATCCTAGTGGATGAGACCATCTGTTCTTTTTTTTTTCTGTGTCAATAGGACAATATCATTAACCATAATATATACTAAAAATATTATCACTATTCAATGCATATATTATCAATTTTAATGACTATCAATAATGTTTTAAATCATAGAGGATATAACCAATAATGTGTATTTGTTTTCTATAACCATATTATATAATATGGTATTTAATTCAATCATAACAAGAAATTCATTTCTAAAAAAATAATGTTCATAAATTATTCCCCCATTTGGAAATTTATCTAGTAAAATTATCATTTCATAAACAAAAATAGTTCTGAATGAATTTTTTATCACTTCTTGTAGTTATTATGTTTTATCCTCAATGTTTTGTTTCGACCAGAATAGTCTCACTATGTGAGTTTTTTTGTTTCATAAAACATTGTCCCCATCATTTTTATTCATTCTCAACTACTTCACATATGAATTGTTATTCATCAATTGTACCAAACAAAATTATATTACTTTTCATTGTCTTGTTATATAATTTATAAATAGGGATACATGTAAAATATCATGTACATGAGATACGTAAGGGGGTTGTTTTAGTATATCACACACTACGCTGATAAGATCTGGGATCTCAAGGGGGTCCATGTATCTCAGAATATGATTTACCTTCTTCCCAATCTTCATGCCTTTAGTTTTTAGTTATATAAAAAAGGGAAAAAAAATTAATATCCTAAAACTCTATGTCACATTTAAAATTTTCTTTATTTTTTTCCAAATTTCCACGACTTTAATATAACACTGAATGGTTTGAATTGGGAATAAAATATCATGGAAATGATTAATTACCATATGATTCTGCTCTCTTGATTCGTCCCAACAATTTTGTATCAAATATTACATCCAATATAGATCCTTATAAGTCTCCATTTTAATGATATAATGGAATCTATAGTTATATGAGGACACCACTAGGGGGAGTTGTTGGTGAAAAAACCCTTCTCAATCCATTGACCATGATCTCATCATATCTTTAATATTTTAAATGTGGTTTTTAGACTGACCATCCATATATATGAGATAATCATTATGGTGTCTTTTTATGTATCCAATTATAACTAAAGGCCTCTCAAAAAGAAAAAGTTAAATCTCAAATATCAATTCAATACTATTAATTGTGGATATATTTGTAGTCTTAGAACATCCCATATGTATATGTCTATGAGTTATTAAAGAGAAATCTATTCCACTAGTTAATTGAAATGAAATGGCTTAGTAAGATGATTGGGTGTAATGTAGTTGAAGTTATTTTCATTAGTAGTATTTGGGATACCTACAAAAAATTCGATGGTTCAGTTTTCCAATTTCTATAATGGTATAGGATACGGTTGAATCAAACCCATAAACATCTATAATTCTAATGTAACTATATAGTATACCAAACATGCAGGAAAAATATCTTCAATCTCTCTCTTCATGTTATCCAACCATCAATTTTACTTCAAATCACTTTAAATATTACTAAATACATGATTAATAGAGAAGGATGATCTATGATAATCACCCATAAGTTTCCTCTTAGTTTCTATATTTTATTGGACACATATGTTGGAACCTGTCCTTACAACTACTTCTTCATCATTTTTGAAATCTGGAATACTCATTACAATATTCAATTGCAACACAACATATTTCACAACCTCATTGATCCTATCATGAATTGATAGTGGTTATGTTAATTGGTAAAGGAATGATGAATATAGTTTTATTACTCAAATATACATCCATTTCATGTCAATGAATATTGTTTCCCTTTAGTTCCACGTCATGGATTGAGGTTCAGGGTCCTTTCTAATGTGTGTATAAGACACATGGTTTTTTTTCATGATGATAATGGATTGAGTGATCCTATCCTAGATCATCTCTATCCAACTCCATTGGAACATATTAATATCCTTTTGTGAGTGTATACAATTGAGGGTTTTAGCATTAATATATATTACTCTTGTCCTTATAGATTTAATGAATTGAAATATAAAATTTGTAGATCACTAAAATCAATTATATATCATGAGTTGGGTACTTCTTCTCATGGATCATTATTCATCCAGATTCATATTTTATAACTTTTTCATTTTTAAGAGTACAAAACCATGTAACATTTTTTAATTCAACATCATTGATTACAAATCCATCCCTAATGATAGATTGTATTGGAATAGGTGAAGAGATTATCCTCTTCATCATCACTTTAAGAATATAATTTTATTCATAAATCCTAGAAAACATGAATCCCCTCTTAGTTACCTTAGATATGGGGATTTATAATAAATATAGTTTTCAAAAAAATTGAAGATACTACCTTGATATTCCAAGGAACCTAAAAATTCCCCTCACAAAGGTTGGTATATTATAGATATCAATTAGATCCATTTTTGAAGGATCCAAATATACCTCCTTTTGATCATATAATATCCTTGGAAACTTACTCTCTATAGCAAAAACCCAACCTATATATAATTCGAAAAAATATTTTCTTTCTGAAAGGTCCTACTTATTGTGATAAAAAGATCATTATGTTCCTAAATTCATTTTGTGTATATAAGGATATCATTATTATTTTCTAGAATTTTTTAAGGTAATCCCTAACAATTATAATCATCGAATTCATGATGTTTTACAGTAAATTATATTTTCCAAATAGATACACTATGAACTCATATTTTTCATGGCTTTTATGAAAAGATGTATTAGGGATATCTTACCTCTATCCCTTTACTTGATAATATCCTAATTGATGATCTATTATAGTCAAATATTAGGCTCCATATAGTTGGTTGAATAATTAATCAATCTATGAATGATGATAAATTTTTTTATGAACATAATAACTTACTGATAATATATTTACAGGATTATTTACCAATCCATATTATTTGTGATCAATATTGTTGCACCACATTGTTTAGTACTCTGAAATATAAATGCTTTTTTCTATATTCTCTTTTTGTTTTTAAATAATATCATCTAGTTAAACATCAACTATTTCAAATTATATCTATGATATTGGAAAATATCTATGTATAATCTCAATTGAAAATTCACCCCCTAAAATTAGAGGAAGAACAAGAAATTATTCTTGTTACACAACAATATATTACCTTTCAATGTGAATTTTATCAAGGATAACATTTTCAATATTCTCAATTTTTTTTAATTAATATTATTTTTCACAGGAAAATAATATATATGATTCAGATGTTAATATTATAAATGATTCACCCTCCTCCTTTGACTCTTTTATAATTGGAGACAGATTCAAAATATAGAGGGTGAATTCCTTCACTGGGTAATTTATACTATATATATATATATATTAGAGATCCAATCCATACAAATGATATCATAGAATTCCACTAATATAAATATGGAAAGTATTATTGGGAAGTCCATTGCACAAATTATTATAGGGGATAAAATAAACACATTTATCATTTTCACAAATAAAACCATTACAATGCATCACATTGGTGTTTAAATAGTTCTACAAATTTTGTGAGATATGGAAAGAAACAAATAACGATGGAAGATAAACTTGGCTTTTACATTTTTATTGTAGTTCTAAGATTTTACTTTACAAAAAATAGACATATTGTTTATTTTTTTCAAAAGATGTTAACACATAAATGGGAAACCAAGATTACTAAATAGATAACTCACAAATAACATATATCATTAATATATGATTTTTAGGCTTCATTATATTTTATTCAAGATCAATTTCCTCATATAAAATATAATGAGATTTTTTTTATTAATTATGATTAGTGAAAATATTAATAATTTACCAATAATATCCAATGATGGTGTCAAAACAGTTGTGTATCAAGTCTCAATTTTGTTCCCCATATCGTGATTGAGGTTAACACAATATTGTATTTTTGTGGTAGTTTCCATTAGGTAAATATCATTCAGATCCACATCGACTTTTACATCCTAATATAGATTAATTTTCATATAATTCACTTACTCAGTAATTACAAAAAGTTAATGATGTTTTAGTATGTTTAGAATTATCCTGAATTATTTCACTAGAGTTTTCTAATCATAACAAAAAATGACTGAATTTTCCATTGATTCCAATAACATCATCCCATATATTTAATACAATTTAAATCATGATTTATTACTTAAAATCACACAAATTAATACCCATATGATATATATGATTAGTTTCATAGGGATATGAGGTACGTATTAGATCCACTTGATACATGGATACCACAATGATTATTGATATGATCCTTTACGTGATTTCAGGAATCCGTAGCATTTAAAACAACATGGGATAACTTGGGGATGATATAACAATGGGGTTGGAAATAAACCATTTTAAGGGAATAAAAAATCATAACATG
This sequence comes from Viscum album, assembly GCA_963277665.1. NCBI lineage: Eukaryota > Viridiplantae > Streptophyta > Magnoliopsida > Santalales > Viscaceae > Viscum > Viscum album. The sequence continues at coordinate 981,115,295 of OY728161.1, forward strand.
AAGAAGATATTAAATGATGGTCCATATGATTTTTTATATCATATATAAGTGTAGAAAACCATAATATCGAATAATGTGTCATGATGAAACATAATTACATAAAGGAAACATCAGAATGTGGAAGCCATATTTGTCATGAAATCATAATAATTGGTCATGGATAACCACCAAGGCATCATAAATTAGTTGAAGAGAAACATTATGGGTTTTTTACTCCCAAATCCCATATACAATGCCAAATGAGACAAAAATTACCAACAAATTGGAGAGAAATATAATTTCTTCTAAAGATGTCTCTTTAATATCATGCATATTGCATAAATTTTATAGATAGATCATTAAAAATAGGATCATAATTCCCCACATTTAAATAAAATATTATTTAGTTTATAATATATACATGAATTTATGAAATAAAATAAGTATATGTATGTCTACTAGAAGACGGAAGAGTTTAAATAGAGATTGTCTTAAAAATTCATTATTTTGTCATGGAAAAATCAAAGAAAAATTTTGAAATCAAAACATGGGTAACCATTGAATAATATGAGGCAATAATAAGTGAAAAAAGGTTCTCTGATCAAATTTACATCATAAGTGTAGTAATTGGGTTGTGTAAAATCATATCCCATCAATATAAATTACATGAGAAAATGGATTATAAAATAAAGGCACTTGAATAAATAAGAGAAAGAAAGGATACATTACCTTGGGAGTGTTTTTCGAAAATATTTGTAGGATATTCTAATTATATTTTTGGAACATATGAGGTATAAAAAGAGTAAATTTTATATCATATTCATTCTAAGTGTTTTTATATTAAAAATAAATGATAGATTGGGTGGGTTTAAATAGGAAATGAGAGGACGTCCTAAATTATTTTCCCAAAATTTTTTTTGGACTCTATAAAATATTGTAATTAAAACCAAAAAATTATCGATTGTTTCGTACCTTGGTTTCTACAAATGTGTAGTGTTTTTTATTTTAAAATTACTTCAACCGATCACATTAACATATAACCCTTACTCATGTGGAAGTGATTCATATTTTTAATGAATTTATTTTTAAACCAAAATATATAATTTACGTTTAGGAGGAATTTTTTAGGGTTTCTGAAATTAAAAAAATTTACCCTAAAAATAATTATTTTATTTCTAAAATATACATTTTATAATTTATATATTGTATGCCGCATATTTCATCCCCTTTCTATCATTATGAATTCGTAATACATATCTGAAAGGGGTTACCTATAAATTTAGTTTTCTATGAATAATATGTGAAATTCAACTATCTGTAAATTTAACACTCTAATTTGAAAAATAATATTCATTTTATCAAAAAATTATATAAATATTTTAAATTACAATTTTAAATTTAGAACATAATTTATTGTAAAATGCAGTTTTTTTGAAAAATAAATGTTTATTAACCCTTATTAAAATTACATTTTACCATCAAAAAATTATATTACAATTTATAGTAAATATAAAATGGTATTTAAAATATTTAATTCAAATATAACTTAGTTAAAAAATTTCATTAAATAATTCAATTAGTCTCTTGATTTAAACTCTATGTTCCAAAAAATTACATTTTGATTTTTTAATTAAAATAATGTTTTTACCAAACACATTATTTTAAAATTTATAAATAAAAAAAATATTAGGATAAAATATATTCACTATTTAATGAATATTAAATATTATGATTCTTACTTTTATGGTTAACACACATAGTTCATTATTACACAACAATTATCTTTAAGGGTAATTTGTGTGATCATGAGATTTTCATCGGTTATATTGGTGAACATGTTTTGGGTGATGAAATCAATGATATTTATCTTATCACATAATATGCTTCAATTATTCATTATTTTTTGAGTCTCGGATTGGTCATGGTCAATTTATAATCATAGAGATAATATTTCCCTTGGAATCATTGATAAGGCATCATCATAATGTATGGTCCTACTGGTGGAAGTCATTTTTCCATTTATCTATGTCAATAGGACAATATTCTATCCAATAATATATAATAATAATTTTATATTGATATATTATTAATTATAATAATTCATAATGGTATAATAAATCATATAAAATATAGAAAATTATGTGCATGTAGTTTATATAACCATATTACATAATTGGGTATTTAATTATATTATATAGAAAATTTCATTTACTAAATTTTTATACGTTAAAATTACAATCAAGTGGGACTAAAAAGGATTAATCTATATGATTTTTGGAAATGTTACTTACTATCTCAATATGTAATGTAGTTTTTTCAATGTTTGGAATGCATCCAGAAATTGGGTTGGTTATTTGGGTTTTTAAATTAAAAGATAAAAAATTGAATGAATTTAACAAAATAATTTAAATATTAAAGGGAATAGAATCATGATTCATAAAATAGGATCTTCATTATAAATAATTATTCTCAAAAAAATCATGTCACGATTGATAATCAATTTCCCCTCTCAATCAGAATTGTTGTATTGAACATACTGTAGAAACTGTCATCTATATATCTTGTCTCAGTTTCTCCATTGCGTGGAGGAAATGAACACCCTAATCAAGGGATAAACTATCCCACACATGAATATAAAATCATAAATTTTTCACAGCATTTTATAAAATCAATAAATATAATGTATTAATGATTTTTTGATATCATATACGATATAAAACACTGATCATTAATGAGAAACACATTATTATAATATAATGTCGATCATTATAAACACTCCATTAAATATACTAGAATACATAATATTAATAAAATTATTTTATATAATAGATTCATACTAATTTTGAATTTATTAATTAATTTCATGTTTATATGTAGTCTAATTTTTAGAAAATTCATTTTATTCTCAAAAATACATTTTTAATAAAAATTTCTTCTCATTTTTTTAGTGGTTATTATAAATTTATTTTCAGATTATTTACAAAATATATTTTTATCAATGAATATTATTATTTTGATCAGTCATGTAAAAATATTCATAGGATTAATTTTTTAATTTTTTCTAAAAATATTTATATTTCAAGAAATTGTTAAAAACACAGATTTTATATTTAATAATATATTTAATTTTAAATTATTTAGTAGGTATAATTAATCATTAAATTTTATTAAACATAATTAGTTAAATTTTATTTAAAATAGTCCAATTATTTGTTTATAAATGAATTTTACAATTGAATCATTGAAAATTTATATTTTTAAAGGGTATTTTTCCCAAAAAAGTATTTTTCATTGTGTTTTCTAGGCTTAATTGTAAATTAAACATTTAAACATATATGTTTTTAATATTTGAAAGTTATTTAATATTTTGATGTATTAGATCTATATTTATTAAACATGACCCCTTTATTTATTATACAATATATATAGTGGCCATATTAATAATTACTATGATGGTGGAGGGTGAAACGAGTAATTTGGGTAAATAATAAAATATTAAGAACTCTTGATTGACAGAAATACATACCTAAATATTATATTATTATAATATTGTAATAATCCAAATCATCATTTCAAATATGGATCACTATTTCTGGTTGTTTTTAAGGAAAAAGGAAAAATTCAGAATTTTATTAGTACACATAATGTACATTTGTGTACATGTCGTATACCTAGGAGTCACATATAGTTGTGTATTAGCCGGATAATTTCTAAGTATTTGGTTGTGTAAGTGATCTTTTAGACCACCGAAAGAGGGGTTGGTTGAGGCCAATACAAAGTGTGTAAATTAAATGGACATGACATGTACTTTTCTTATCATTGTGATAAAATGGTGTTGAATTGCATCTCATCATCCTAAATGTTTTCATCTACCCGTGGATCATACATGAGAGCAACAAACGACTGAAGATCTTCAATCCCATATTAATTCTCTATCTTAACTCTGATTGAGTCATTTTTTAGTGCATTGTAACCCCACCATTGAGTTCATAAATACACTTGATCCTATCTTTCTAATTCCTCCTCTATCATTCGTTATTCAAGGATTATCATTTTTACCTTTTTGGATATCTACGTCATTCTAGGACATTCTAGGGGAGAATATTCAAGACTATTGATCATACAACATCATGGTAGGTGGTTTCTGACATTCAATGACTGTCTTTGGATTATATATGAAATAATTTCTATATTCCAACATTTGGGGTTTTTCATGTTTGGAATTAGACCCTGATTGTTACCTATTATTTTCTGGTAGATTGAAAAAATAAAAATTTCTTATGCATAAGTTTTTATACCTTAATTGTGGATGTGTTTCCCTTGTTTCATTGGTTGTGGATGTTTGGTCTAGAATACCTAATATTCTTTCCTTGTTTTTCATTCCTCAAGTTGTTAGAATGCAGTTACTGATTATATGAGATGCATGTTATTCAAATTTTGAACAATTAGAAATTGTGAATTTGCCTATGGGAGCATCCCATTGTAGGGTTACCTATGAATGTTTTTTTGTTTTTTTGAACCAATGGTATTAACTATGAGATCATTGGTGTGGTCACTGGACAGTGGAGATAGACTGTTAGAGCTACCCTAATGGTTGTTATTAAATTAATGTTGGACCTTATGGCATTGATTGTAAGAGCTACCATGTGGTCATTATTTTTTATTTTTTATATAAAGACCAAGGGGGTATTGATTGTGAGATCTGCCTAGGTGTTCATTTGTAATTGATTAGTGCTATATGGTATAAAAATGGTTTAACAATTTTTTCATTCTGAAAAAGTCATTATTTATTGAATTTATGATATGGTTAACAAGATAGGTTAGATTGTGAGAACAATCCCTAGAGTATTTCGTATAAATTATTGAATGATTATGAATAGTCTACTAAGACAAAACACAAGCATAGACTCAGTCATATTTGTTGGTTGAGATGGTCTTGTGGGGAATCATTTTTTTAATTATTACACACGATAATTTATAGTTTATGATACATCCCAAGATTTCATTATTCAACAGATTGAATAATAAACGAATCTAAATGAATGAAATTGAATAGTGTTGGATTGTTTACTTTTTAATACATAAAAAATTATTGTTTAATGTATTCATATTAACTACTATATATATCCATTGACCATTCGACACATATCTATTGGTGGTTTCCTATAGGGATTTATCTCACAACCTCATGGGGTCATTCGTATTGTACCAAATAGATTATATTATTGTAGGTATATATACTATCAAGAATCATTCATCACAAGGTACATGATTTTAGTTTGATCTAGAGAGCATGTGACCAAGATGTGGCTTTTGATGATGTTGGAGTTAACTGGTATTCTATACACTAGTTTCATTATTGTATTTCCAACATTGTGACTTGTTTGGATTATTTTGTAGAAACATTTGACATGCATCATTTTTATATTTCCTGATTTGTAAATTATTATCAGTCAATCACTAATTAATTTGGTCGTATGGTATTACTGCTTCCTCTGTTGTTATTATTTTCGTTATACTCTAAATATTATTCCAATGAGGGTATAGTTTCCCCGTTATGACATTGTGTCCCTCATTAATAGTTAGAAGCCTCTAGAATTTTTAGAAAACCACTTGAGGTAATTTGACCAATTAGGTTCATGGCACCTTTGGGCGGCACCCAAAACCGAGATGTTATAAATTAGTATCAGATGAGTTTTTTTTTCAAATTTTTCATAATATATGGAGTCTATATACAGGGAATGGATTGAATAGTTAGTTGGTAATAAGATGAGCCCAAGAGTAGCTAACCCATGTAGAGGGGAAATCCAATTAACCTCCAATATTCCAATTTTTATGGTTTTTTGAATTGTTACATTTGATTTTATTTCACCATTGGGTGACGTACATGTTTTTAATATTATTTTTGATAACATTATAGATCTATTTCTATTGTAACTAAATGATGTGGGGGTATTCCATCTCATCCATCATACCAGATCATGCTTGTTATCACATGTGATACATTCTTAATAGGCCATTTAGTATCAATTACTGATTGTGTTATATTTTGATAGATGTTGTGCAAGATATGCATGTAGTTTTGATAGATTACATGATAGAAATATCTTCTATTTTAATTGGGTTCAGGTATATATAATGTTTCATTTGGATAGTAACCAAATTTTTTTCCCTATGGTCCATGGGTCCTCTTATAATAAAATTTGGTAGATCATGTTTGATATTTAATTAAATTATATTATTATATGACTAGAATAAGGATTAAAAAAATTGATTTTTAGGGTGTATGGGCTCTTACGAATCTTAATTTGTCTACCATTCTAAAAACAATTATGTTGTTAGTTGTTCTAGGGAAGTTTCAAAGACATACCACCTAGAAACCCAAACAACACATTGTGGGATGGTATTAACACATTCCATGTGTTCGTCTATTATGGATGAAACAACATTTCATAAGTACACATTGCGTACCTAATTTAAATGTCATGTAGTTCTTGTCCAGGTGAATTGATTGTTTGAGCAGAGAAATGAGGTTGGAAATATTTGGTGGAACACACCGTGTACAGGGAGTACCCACCATGATATAGTGGATTGGGGGTCTGGACACTTGACGAATGACATGGGTGAATGATATTCATGTGGTACATTTCTTTTCTATCTTGTGCACACTGTGTGGTAGTTGATGGTATATCTGGATGTGGGGATAAGATCATCGGTTTATGGAACATCATTCGTACATGATCTGTCTAAGGTGAAAATGTCGTGTAGTGTAAACCATTATATAATCAAGTAGTTCTATCCTTGTAAATGAACCTAGGTAGGAGGAATAATTGAATTTCACATCATGTCATAGGACTAACAAATCGTGTGTATGAGGTGATACACGACCAGGTTGGAAGAGGTACACACCCATTATAAGGATTAAGGGAATATTCCATGTAGTGGTTCTATATGTTGGGTATATCTCATTTGAAAATCATGGATTATTTCATTCTCATGTTTCATTGCTGAAATTTTTTGTTGCAGTCCTTGATAATCCTAAAATCGGGTGTTCTCTTGATCTTACAATGTAATTCCAACAAGACGTCCTCTGGTTGTAGTCTGGGTAAAATGAAATTTTTAGACACTGGAAATGGATAATTAAGGACTACAGGCACACCCTCTAGTATTTCCCATCTTGGAACCAGCTGTTATACAAGACAAATGTGATAATGCATAGATCTGTGTTGATTTTTGAGGATGATGCAATCCTTTGAAAGATAACCACCTCCTTCCTCGACTATGGAAAAGTTTACATGGGTGTTCCAGCAACATCGACCCCATACTTTTTGGGGTATAGTGTACCAAAGGATGGAGACTCACTTATAGAGTGCATACATGCTATTTTTGTGCATCTGGAGGCTTCTCTAGAGAGGAGAGTGAAGCTCACGACGTTCATGCTACGTGAATATTCCAAGAGATGGTGGGATAATATGTCACAGGTGTTATGACATTGGGGTTATGTCTTGGGAAATAGTTTATAGGATCTTATATGATATTTTCTAACTCGAGTTGTTGAGGGATTATCGAGCATTAGTATTGATGCATTTGGAGAAGGGCTTATTTTCAATGACGGATTAATGTTCTCGTTTTACAGAGAATCAGTGGTTCATAGTAGTTTTTAGAGTTAATGAGTTATATCCATCTAGGAAATTTGAGTATTGTCTCATTTATGAATATTTATCACATGTGAATGTTTTCGAGATGAATTTAGTAACTGTTATAGTAAACCATATTATAGTAATCATGAATAGTCTAAGGGAATTGGGAACTGCAAGACATTGTGGTTCAACATCTAGGGTTGGTACTCCTTCAAAATATAGCAGGAAGCGCCACATGGATTTGTCATGGAATGTTTATTCAGGTAGTCAGGTTGTATTCTAATAGTGCAGGAAGAGTGGGAATATGAGACCACATTTCCAACGGGACCCAGTTGAGTGCAGATCTTGTGGCAAGATGGTAAATATTCCTAATTTTTTCTAGATATTCTCACACACAGTAAGGGTGAGGGGGTATGATACAACAACAATTTCATGAGATGGACCGCAAATTCTTCATCTGTTTGGAAATGAAAGTTTTTCTGGTCATTCAAGCTAAGTATGATGTTGTGGTTATGGTAGCCTGACATCATGTTTTCTGTGGTCATAGGGTGAATCATCTCAAGGTAGTCAGACATGTTTTCTAGGTTGTGGTATAGGTTATTATTTTGTAGTGGAGAAGACCTAGCATGAGCAGGATCCCATGACCTCTACAGTTAGAGGTATGATTCTAGTTTCCTCTATTTTGTCTTCTTCTATTTATGATATAGATGATTCCCATATTTTCATATCAATTGTTTTTTTGAGATCTATAGTCTATTTATCATTACTTTTATAGATTTTATGATGTAATACACTCCATTGGGGATTTGGATTGCTACTAAACATCAGTTCAAAGAGTTGCATCTTGATTTTAGTGGGTGTAACTTATTATATAACCTCTATGACTTAGAGATTAAATGATTTGATTTCATTGTCAGAATGGACTGGTTGGTCTCCATTACTGAAATTATTGACTTATATCATCATATGATGACTTCCACATCACCAGAGGTTGCGTATTTACATATAAGGTTTAATGGTATGTCAAGGTGAGCATAGATGGACCCAAGCATCATGGTATTGGAGGAATTACTTCTCATATTGCTAGTTTATATCTAGATGACCTGGGGACTTCACATATGGACTTTCCTCTAGTGGTGTATTGATTTATATATGTATTTATAGAATAAATTTAATTTTTACATCGAAATAAAGAACTATATTCCTCTATTGATGTTCTTATAGGAGTAGCACTGCTGTCTGTTATTACTTATAGGATAGCTACTCTTGAATTTCAAGACCTCATGAAGTAGTTGGAGGAGGTGTGGTCAAAGGGTATCATCCTACCCTATACTTCTCCTTGGGGTTCTCATGTTCCTTTTGAAATGGAGGTGGATGATACCCAATTAATTTTTTGGGTTTGTTAGATGCTAGACTAGATGATGGTCATCAACTGATATGATTGTTGATCTTTTTTATCAGCTTCTCAAACTCTGATTTTTCTCAAATATTAATTTGAGATTCATTTATCATTAATTTCAATTTAGACCATCAAATATACCTCTTAAAACCATTCAGAGATGGTATGGTCGATATGAGTAATTGGTTACAATTTTTGATCTGAAAAAAACACCGATAGTTTTCATGGTACTGATGAACAAACTATTCCTTCATTACATAGATTCTTTTTTAGTAGTGTTAGTGGATGATATATTTGTGTACTCTCCGAAATGACACGACCATGCTACCAATATTGAGATCGTATTTAGTACACTAAAAAAGCATTAGTTATATATTAAGATCACAAAATTCTACTTTTGGATGGATCAGATTAACTTGTTAGGTCATCTTATCATAGAGAAAGAGTATCAGTAGACCAATAGAAAGTGATAAAATAGTATCATGGGAGTAGCTCAGGAACTTCGATGAGGTGAAGAGTTTTCTTGGGCTGTCTAGATTCTATAAACACCTTATAAAAGAATTTACCTGATTATCAGTGCCATAGTTGGTTTTGATTAATATGGGTGTGAAGTACTTGTGGACAAATTATTATGATTCCAACTTTAAAGAAGCTGAAGGGGAGATTTACTTCAACACCACTAATGATTTTTCTAGTCTGGGTAAAATGTTAAACCATTTACTATGATGCTTTAGTTATCATTCTAAGAGTACTGCATATGCAAGGGGAGGATTCATTACGTACGGGTCTCTGTAGGTGAGGCCACATTAGAGGAAATACATGATGCACGATCTCATGTTATCTAGAGTTGTTCATGATTTACACTACTGGAGTCATTATCTTTTGGGAGATAATTTTAAGGCATAAACTAGCCCCAGAATTCTCATGTATATCATTACTCAATGATATATGAATTGGACACAAAAAATGTGATTTTAGTACCTTTAGTATTCTAACATTGGGCATGCCTACAATCCATGGAAACACAACATAGTGGCTAATATGTTGAGTAGGATGACTTAGAAACAGGCAGTTCCGGAGGCAAATATTGAGTGGCATCTTATGGCCTTGTTCATTGAAAATAATTTCGAGGTGCATGAATGAATGAGACATATGTTTCTATACTCTACTTTTATTAACTATAATATACATGATCGACTGTGAATGAGGCATCAATCAGATTTTTAATGCCTAGCCATATGGGAGAGTTTGTCAGGTGAGAAACCTATTGTTAGGTGTAATATAGGTGAGGATAAGGTTTATCATATTCTTGGATGCATATGGAAGTCAACTGATATACGTGAGGAGTTGATGTAGGATTTTATATCATCAGTTTATGATTTCCAACCTATTTTTGAGATGATATATCCAGAACTACAATGTTAGTATTAGTTGGTAGACATGAAAAGGGATGTTGCTAGTATTTTTATGTGATGTTCCACTTGTATGCAGGTGATGGCCAAACAATATTGACCAATTGGGATTTTATAGTACATACAAATTATAGAGTTAATGTTTAATGATTTCACAATGAATTTCATGATATGTTCACTATGATCGCCTCAAGGTAATGATGTGGTTTGGGTTTTGGTTGATAGAGTCATAATGGTTTCACATTTCATAACAATTAAGGAAACATTCAATGTTGATGAGATCAAATGGTTGTTCCATTAAGAGATTGTACGGTTGAATGGGGTCATGCACTCTATCATTTTAGAAAAGGATTCCAAGTTTACTTATCACATCTATCAGGGACTGTAGAGGTATTGGGGTACACAGGTACTTCTAAGTATAGCTTACAATCCTAAGATAGATATCCAGTCTGAGAGAACAATTCATGTTTTGGAGGACATTCTTCGAGTATGCATTATGGATATCTGGGGTTCATGGGAGAGACACATTCCCCAAGTATATTATCAATACATTAAATTTTTTTAGTTAACAATTTGGAAGGCACCTTCTGTGGATTGATATGGTATGACATGCCGATTACACCATTGTTGGATGGAGGTAGGAGAGGCAGCTTTGTTAGGACCTAGTCTTATCTTGGAGACCACAGAACATGTTGATTTTATTGGTACGATAATGGATACTAAACTATATTGATTGAAATATTATAATAAATGACGGATATAACCTCTAATGCTTGAGGTCAGAGATCAGGTTTTCCTATGTGGAACACCGAGGTTGGGACACAAGAGGATTACGATGCATGTGAATCTTTCACATATATATGCTAGGATGTTTGAGGGTTTGGATAGAGTTGGGTTGACTTCCTATCAACAGTAGATTCCCTAGATGTTTCAGGATATGCATGCTGTTCTCAGTGATTCTCAGCTACAAATTTACATTTTATAGTCATCTCATGTTTTTTATCATAATAAGGATGAGTTGGAGGTAGATTCATCCTTCGTGGAGAAACCTATTAAGAATTTTGATCACATAAAAAATGATTTCCATGGATGGACTATTCCTATGGTATGGTTTCTATGGAATCATAATCGAGTATTAGACAATACATATAATAGGGAGGCTGATGTATGATCCCTGTGGCCAGAGTTATTTGATGTTTCTACTTCCCCTCCCATAGAAGGAAAATTTGGGGATGAATTTCACTAAGGGGTGAATTTTTTAAATACACGGATATTAATTTAAATTATAGAACAATATTTCGGGGTTTTCCAAAGGAAAAGGGAATAATTATAAATTTTATATGTACATGGATTATACTTATGTTTATACTTTGTGTACCTGGGTTCCATTTACAATCATGTATTAGCCATGTAACAGCTGAGTACATGGCTATGTAGGGGACCTTGAATACCACCAGAAGTGTAAGATGGTTGATTCTAACACGTTTCATGTATATTATCTGAACGTGTTGTCTTTTTATTTTCATTTGATAAATTGGTGTAGTGTCATGTCTCATCCTCGGATAAATATTCTTCTACTTATTGAACGTACTAGATAGTGATGAACAAACGAAGCACAAATAACCCCTCTATGTTGTCTATTCAAACACTAATTGATATGTTTTCCAATGAACTGGAATCCCACATATGAGTTCTCAATTATCCTAGAGACTGTCATCTGGATCCCTCCTCTCTCTTGACTTAATCAAGGATGATCTTTTTTTACAATTTTTTCAGATCTACATAATTCTATGGTGATTCAATGTTAATTGTTTAGTAGTGTTTATCGTATGTCATCAAGGTTGGTTGTTTGTGACTATCATTGATTGTATTTAGATTATATATGAAAAAAGTGTGGTAAACCCACATTTGGGGTTTTGAGTGCTTGGAATAAGACCATTCATATTACCTATTATGGTTTGGTATATTGAAAGATATGGTAATTGATTGTGCATATGGTTTTATACTATGATTATGGATGTGTTCCACTTATTATATTGATTATTGTCGTTTAGTATAGAATTCATGTAAGGCATGCCTTGTTTTCCATTACTCATGTAGTTAGGATGGAGTTCATTATTTTATGAGTTTCATGTGATTTACATTGTAAAATATTGACCATAGGAAATTTTCTTATGAGAGATTCCTAAGGTATGGTCACCTATTTTTTGTTTTGATGATATAATGACTCATGGCTATTGATTGTGCGAGTTTCCACGTGGTCATAGACTAGAGGGGTTAGATCATGATTGAAACTAATAGGGATGTTTTTAAAATAATTTCAAACCCAAGGGCATTGATTGTGAGAGATTATTTGTGGTAATTTTAGATTATTGTTGCTAGGAAACCAATGAGGTATTGACAATGAGAGATGCCCAGGTGGTTGTTTGTAAAATTATTTGGGCTATTTGGTACCAAAAGATGAATTTTGTGTGATATCTAACAGAGGTTCATTATATATTTAATTGATTATATGTCAATCTAGTTAGGTTAAACTATGAGGACATTCTTAAAGGGTTTCATTAGATTAATTGAATGATTTTGATGCATATTCCATGTCAAACTACAAGCTTGGACATAGGCTTAATTATTGTTTGATCTGGTCTTATGAGACTTCTCTTGTGTTACTATTACATAGGGGGATACATTACATAGGCTCGATCCCATGATATCATTATTCGATAGATTTAAAAATAAACGAATGTAAATGAATAAAATAGAAATCTGTAGGATTGTTTAATTTTGAGTGCTTCCTAGTCTATTTCTTCCTTTAAACATATTTACTGCTATTCATATTCACTAACATTTAGGCACATATATTTTGGTAGTGGACTACTCGGATTCATCTCACACCATGTTTGGGTTACGATTTTTGGTGAAAACAGACTATATGGTTGCATGTATAGATAAGGTAATGCACCATTATTCATCAGAACACATGATTTCTCTTGGAGCTAGAGGGAATGGGACCAAGATAAGTCTTTATATGCTATTGGAGTTTACAATTATTTGGATAATTGGTTTCAATATTGTATTTCCATCATCGTTACTTGTTTGGATTATTCCTAGACACATGTGACATGCACCAATTTTATATGATATAGTTTTTATATTATTATTTGTCATCTACTATTTAAGTTTGTTGTATGGTATTACTGCTTCTACTTTTGTTACTATTTTGATTCCACTATTTATACTCTTCTAATGAGGGAATAGTTTTCCAATTATCACATTGTGGCCCTCGTTGTTATTCAGAAAACTCTGGCATTTAGGGAAATGTTCTTGAGGTGATTTGACTAATTAGGTTTGGGGCACCATTAGGAGGCACATGGAACTGGGACATTACAAATATATCAACCAAAATCATCCAAATAATGAAATTATTACATTTTGGTGCCCTATGGATGAAATTGTGACCATTATTGTATTTTAATTAATGAATTGTTAAGCACGTCACAGTCATGTTTTTAATAAGTGTAATATATTTAATATTATGTTATACTATAGAAATCTTAAAATTTAATTATTATTTTTAAATATAATATATTTATGTTCCACATTTTCATTAATATATAAATTTTATTTACGAAATATTAACCTAAAAAATTTACACAATGTTGATACAACAATTATTCTATTATTGGACAAAAATAGATTATAGTAAATATCTAATAATAAACGAAATTTAAGATAAATAATGCGATAAAAGAGTTTTACTGATGAACATAACATGATATTGATATAATAAAATAGTTTAATGAAATATAATTTTCATATTGATGTTTTTAAATTTAATATAATAAATAGTTCTATGAATTTTCATTATTTATCTTTTATAAGAAATATAGTTTTATATAATGATATAAAATTCCTAAAAATAGTAAATTTGGACAAGTAATATGGATAAGGTTAATAATATGATACATTTCCTCATGTTGGATCTTTTATAATTTTATATTAACTATACTAATACTCAATGTGTAAAAATCCATGTTGATAAGGTAAGAGTTAATGGTGTTGAATGAGGGTAAAAACCAAAAGGAAAGGGTAGATATATAGTGAACAATTACATAATTTTAATTATTTTATGTGAGTTAAACCATAATAATAAATTATTACAAATATGTCTCTTTTTTTTATTTGTAATTGAACATTAATTTATTCTAATGCTATATTTTTGGAAATTCTAAACATGCATCTCCCATATCTTATAAAAGTGAACATCTTCTTCAAATTTATTTACACATAAAATCCATTTATTTCGGCCAATACCTAAAAATTTTCATTTATAAAATCCATACCATCTTTATAAAAGTCATTTAAGGTATATTAGGTAACACCAATTTATTTTACGGTATCTGACTTTTTAAATATATCTTCTTAAGAGATTTAAAAATGATTAAATTATATTATTTAATTATTAAATATATCTCCTATTTGTCAGTAATGGGGGAAACAAATGAGAATAAGAAAACTATTAAAATATAGTTTAAACATGTCTATAAAAAATATTTAATCGGTAAAATTTTTTTATGAAATAAAATCCTATTGAACATAAAGCATGTATCATTATAGAAACTATTCTTATACACAAAGTGACATTTTTTGTTAAACTATCAACTATTAGTAAATTTTAATAATTTAATTTATATATTATATAATCTAACATATATATGTTATACATTCTTCCAAAATAGTTTTTGGGAATATAATATGAATAAATCCAATATTTACAAAAAAAAATACAATATATTTTTAAATGATATTTTCAGTCATTTAATAGAAAACATGATTTTAAATATTTGTTTTTAACTTTTAATGATATATTAGTTAACATTAACATTATTTTTAAAATAATAATAACTAAATTCACTCAGGGATTTTTGTATTTTCATGATATGTTTCATTTTTGATTAATAGTAATATGACCACTAAAATATTGATTTGACCATTGGGAATATAAATTTGGGCATTTGAATAATAACATCACCAATTAACGTATAAGTAATATTTATGTATAAATTAAATGGTAATATGAAAAAATTATATAATAGTAAAAGTCCGTTAATATTTTACAAAATATTTATTATTCGTATATATTTTTGCATGTCATAAATATTTAATTACAAATATATAAATTATAAAATAATTTAATGTAAATTCTATTTTCACAAAATGAAATCAAAAATATTATTTTGTTCTCTAGTTATTTTTGGAAAATATTATGATACCCTAGTTAATATTTTAGAGTGTTATAAAACTAGTAATAAAATAAAAATTTATAATTTTCAAGTAAACAATGATTTTTTTTAAAATGTAAATGTATCATATTTATCAAATAATTTTCCAAAAATAGACTGAATTTTTAAATTCTATATGTCTATGAATGGTTATGTTGAATTATTGGTTTTTTCTAAATTCTTTTAATTTGTGGTGAATAGTAAAATAGAGTAATTTATAGTATTTTTTAGAATACATTTATAATGGATACATAGGTGATGTAATGATGAGTTAAAAACATAATCTCAAAATAAATATCGTTATTTTAATTTATTTTGTGATGATTATCAATCTTTGTATAGTCATGATCCATTTTAAAAATCCAAAAAATAACATATTAAAAAATCATCCCTCTCCATGACTATAAATACCACCTCTTGCCAACTCTTCTCAAAGAACCATCATGATTATAGACATGTTTAAATTCTACCCAATACTCTTAAAAAGCCTCTTCCTAGAATCCAAGACCTACTGGTCTCACCAAATTTCAGAAATATAGGGCCTTAAGGTTGTTCTCTAGGAGAATAATTCAAGAGGTAAAACATATTTCTTTTTCTTTTAATTTCATGTCACGATCTTTTATTTTCATATCATCTCCACAACTCCCTATCCCAAGTGACATGAAACATATAGTTTCATTTATATACAAGAATTGTATCATTTTTATGGAATAATAAATCATCAATTTGATTCTATATCACATTGTTCAAAAATGAAAACATCATCAATGATGTTTATATTTATCGTATTCAAGGTCTAAGAGTTTTCTATATCCATTACCAACAATAGATATAGTCCTGAAAACATTTAAATTGTTCAAAAAATTAATAATATACATATTAAATCCTATCTAATGTTATGGATTTATTATATATTTATCAAGATAATTAATAATAATACAAAAGATTGTGATGATCAGAAAACTACCAAAATAATCTTAACGATTATAACATTTGTATTATCTATTGATTCGTCATTACCCCAATTTAAAAAAATCATAAAAATTTAATATTATGGATTTTTATGAATAAGTTATAAGTTCTATTATTGATTTCAATTCACATTTAAAAAATAACTTTTATGCTCTTATATAAGTAAACAGATCTTGAAATCCTATGAAAAGTACATATCGAAAAATAAAATTGACTCTTATAACTCATCCAAAATACCATTAAAGAACATAATAAAATTATATTTAATCAAATACATGAATATAGTGTTTTTAATTATTTAATTAAAAGATTTTATTTTATTAACCAATAAATTAAGTACAATTTTAGAATACATTACGACATAAGGTAAGAGTTTTCAAAAAACACATTCCTTTATGTGGAATAAGAATTTTCACCTCTATTTATTGTATATGGTGTATGTCTAATTTCATTTGATGTATTATATCCTGAATATCTTTTTCTTCATGTTATTTTATGTTTCATTTTATGACTGTTGACATTTATGGGAAAATGATTTTATTGATTACAATGTTTTAGTGGTTTCTTCATGAACCTCTATTTTTCATTTGGGTTACACTATCTATCACTTTACCATAATTTAATAATTCATTATTTTTATTTTTGTTAGTTATATTCTATGTATATATTTTCTAAAAATGTATCCAGATCTGTTAATCTATCATTGTTGTGGAAAATCAAGATTTATGAGGTTTCATTTTTTGCATTCCACATGAGAAGTAAGCATGATTAAAGTGAAAATTTTAATTTCTTTCACACATTTATATACCACTCATAATAAATTTTTTGCTGCCTATACTTTCATAATATAAGCAATTTTTTTATAAAAAAATATCATAGTTAATTTTTGGTTTTATAAAAATAATTATTCATTTTTTCGGTTTTGATGAGTCAGTAATATTTTATATAAACCACAATAAAGTTACTCATTTATAATGATATTTAAACACTACTTCAATACCTTATCACATCATTTAGACATCCATTATGAATCAAATATATATGCATTGTAATTCCTTTTTCCATTTTCGGATATACATGTTTAAAATATGATTTTATGAAAAATACAATTGATTTTCGAAAATAACACTTCATTCCAATGTAATATAAAATTTTATCATTTCACTATTACTTCTATATGATATATGATTTGTTCAAAATAAATTTATTATATGTGGTTAATGTACAAAACTTTGATATATAAAATATTAAATCTTCTATTCTTATGATATTATTAGTTTAACATAATGATATTACATTGCATAATATAAAATTTATATGTTAAAAAGTTGTATCATAAGCATTGGAATGTTTTAATATTATTTTACTCATGAATTTATCAATTATTTTATTAGATAATCTTAAAATATTATTGTGATTCAAATATTTCAATTTTATTTTGGGAACATTGATTTGAATATATATTTATAAATGACATATTTGTAATGATTTAGATATAGTTATTGTTGAGTAGGTTCTTTTATATCCAATTGATGAATTATTAGTTCTCATGACACAAAAAAATGGATTTTGGATGGGACCATAAAAATTTATTTTCAGTAGTCTTAGATGATTCATCAACGGTATGTTTTTTATGATTATCAGGTGAATTCTCTCAATATGATAATTTTAATTTATAAATTATATGATTTTAAGTCAAGTAAAATTTCCGCAGTTATGTTTCATGTGATTATATATATGGAAATATTTATTTACCTTATATTCCTACCATATTATGAACAAGATTATTTATTATTTCCACGAGTGTTAGCTATTCACTATGTCTTATTTTTTATGTTTAAGATCGTTTTAGTTGTATTTTATACCCTTAATGAGAATCTAATCTCATACATATAATATATATTATTTTTTACAAGGATTATAAGATGTATATTATAAATGAATTTCGAGGATAATATAAGATTTATGGCTGCTTCCAATTGAGATTCTATGTCGTATATAATTTCTATTTGTAATGTGCTTACTCTGGGGTACTAGGGGCATTATCATTATAGTTTTTATTAGATAATATTTTGTAGATAGTTAGGAATCTAGATTTAGAAAAAAATATTGATTATGGAACATAACCCCATGATATGATTTGAATATTTATATATAAAAACATGCTAGAGTTTTGGTAAGGTGGGTATTATGTGGGTATTCATATAAATAATTCCCTATTGGGATACTAAAAGTTGACATGGTTTTGGAACATTTATTAATAGAGTTAATAAACATGACCAGGTGTCTTACTCCTTACTAAGTGTAACCGGGTACATGATAATGATCCTTACTATGCACCCGGTTTGAAACTTATGTGTGATATGTTTATGATATTTTATATTTTCATTATAAAAAATTATGAAGGATTTAAAAATAAACATGTCACCAATGAAACCATATTTATGATTATATGATTAACTGTTCATATTTTAATAAATTTATATAATTATTTCACTAGTAAATTTTAAATTACATTATGTTTCAAAATGTTATTATCTAATCTAGTATATTCCATTGTTTATAAATGGTTCCTACCTTATAGAATGGAAACCAAATCAATGCACATTATCCAAAGAGTTAAAATGATTATTTCATTGATGAATTCATGCAATTAATTCCAATGGAACTAGTCTCTGAAATTTTCTCATAATATGTAGAGATTGAATCATGTCCTATGAAGATGGGGAATGTGTGTTCTTATTAAGCGAAAGAATTATTTTCCCACTTGTGATAATTCTACAATGAAACACCTAGGTACATGCATGAAAGGAATGTGAGGTTTTTACAATTGTGGAGATAAAGGACAACATTCTTGTGATTTAACAACTATTTAAATGTTTCCCAATGTATAATTCTTCAACTAAAATGACATGGGACACTATTAAACTCAATATATTTATCATCAATTGAATATACACAGAAAGAGGATAACGGATAATGGTCATCCCCATCGTACTACCAGAGATGAAGAGTAATGATTAATATATGTTTTTTGGGATTATATAATTTTCATATTTGAATATTTTATGAATTATTATTAGGTTATAAGAATTATAATATATATAAGGATTGTACTAAAATTCTTATTCTTTAAGGAATTTGAATCATGTTATGAATATAACATGTTATCATGAAGTGATTCTATTGTAATATATCATCATGAAAACACATGACTTGGGAATGATAACACCAAATATTTTATTTATGTTGAGATAACAATTGTAAGATTATATTTTTTCAGTTATGTTTCCCTTTGAATATTTTACTTTTATAGATTTTAAATTTTGTATGTGAATAATATAAATAATATTTTTTTCGAAAAAAAACATGATAAATTATTAAAGGCCTTAAATAAGATATAATGCTCAGTTAAAACATTATAATATTTAATGTAATAATTTAAATGTTACTCACTGGGTACTGATATATTCAAGGGCCTGCAAGGCCTCAGTGTAGACAAAATAAATATATTAATTAAATTATTTTAGTTAAAGAAGTTTTTTGCTATATATTTTAATAATATAAAAATGGTTCATTATATTAGAAATTTGAGATCACCACTATATCTGGAACATGGTGTTTTCCCTAGGCAGAGCATGACATATGTTGTCGTGAGATGTTTGGATGCCTTTCTTGTATGTTAATGTTATTAAATAACATCTTATATATTATTTTCATTAAATTAATTGTATATGTCTCAATAGGTGGATCGTATTTGAATTCTGAGAGAACCATTGGGTCTGGAATGAGGGGTTGACCCTAGAATAGAGATAACATAGGTTTGAATTATATGTTTGGGTGCCTCGCTCTGAAAAAATTATTAATATTATAATTAATTTTTATTTTGTGTTTTAAATAATAAATCATTAATTACTCACATACCTTGCATCATACGAGAAATATGAGCCATCTGATATGTCTGAAAATGGGTTTTACCAAAGTAAGTGTATACGTTCTTTTCACAATGAATTTTTATTAAAGTCACAAATTAAAATTGTTTTATATAATTAAATAATAAAATAAATTAATTAATATGATGATTATGGTTCATTCATCTCCATCATACTCCATTATTGATTTTTATGTTTGTGAATGCTTTTGGGAACACCATTAAGGACCGCTTTCAGTGCAATAAATTTTAAAACAACATATAGGTGTGAAATAAATCACTCTTCCATTAAGAAATGGATAAAATAGGCATCAAATAAAGATGTTTAATATTGGTGTTTTTTGAAACCGAATGCATATCAATCAATTTTTCAAAATGTCACGTTTCATTGAGTTCTGTGTTAGGAAGGACATGTATGTATTTTTTTGGATGTTATTTGCATAAGTAACCTTCATCATATTCCCCCCCACCCCCCGAAGCCCTATTGCATGTCTATTCATTATGAACCATTTTCTTTTGCCTCAAATCCCGGTTCACACAAATACCATGTTATTGAATTGTTTTTTATTTATTCTGTTATTATTATCCTCTCTCCCCTTTACTATAATTTTTTTAAAAATAATGATAAAAAATATAAGGGATAATTTTTTTATAATATAAAATTTTGTTTTCAATAGGATATTAAATATATTTTTTTAAAATAAATTATCAATATATGATGTGTTAAAAAAATAATTCAATAATTATAATTATACTATATTTGCGTAATATTATTAAATATATTTATAAATATATAAATTGGAAATATTACTAGATAAATAAATATGATATTATCATAAGATATATATCGGTGGTTGACATGATTTTTTAGGGTGTGCATTCATTTCTTCCGCTCGAACCAGATTGAACTATACCTTGATATTTGATTTGAGAATTATCTTTGACATAATGTAGGTTGTTTAAAATCCAATCCCACAGTCTCATCATGTTATGAATATGATGTTGTAGAATTATCACGGCATAAATAATAATTGGCTTTTTTATCAATTAATAAATTGGATAAATTTATTTATTTATAAATGTGAAATTCGTAATTTAATTGGATGGAATAAATAAATAAATTGTTTTTTAATTAACTGTATTTTTTTATTATGGATCTTTGAAATTAGTCAATGTTCATAATTTCATTTATTAGTTAGTTATTTAATGTAATTAAATGGTGGGTTTTTATGAATATTTTGTGACTATTAATTTAGATAAATAATTTCATTTGAATTATTGGAACAATTGTTTTGGTTAAAGGAATAACTAATTAATCAATATTCAAAATTAGAATTATGATGGAAGGTTAAGGTTTATTAACCATTGAATGATGTTGTATATGTGATATAGATATTTGATCGGGAAAGGTTTTTGGGACAAATAATGACGCTCCAAATACCCATATGGTATCTGTACATGTTTCTTTAGAAACAATGACATTCATGAAATTATTATTTTATGGGTCAAGGACTGATGCTCCAAATACCCATGGGGTTGTGAGATAGGGAACGACGCTCCAAATACTCAATGTGTTCAAGACATGAGATTCTACACACCTTCATATATTTTGTGCTATGGTTTTTTTGGATATTTATAAATTTAATATTGTGACATAATAATTATCAATTGAATAGGTTAATGGTTTCGTCTTTGGAACGAGACGATGCATGTATGGTGATTTGGGTGTCCCCTGGAACCCATAAGTTTATGTTATTAAATAATAGTTAATTTGATAAATATTTATTATTTCCAATATTTCCTTATTTTATTATTAATACAACTTCATACTTTGGTTTTGATGGAAATTGCTTTTGAATATATTGGTGGTGACCTACTGAGTTGTACTCAAACCGTACTCGAGGTGCCTGATCGCTACACAAATATACTTTTTTGTTGCAATAAAGGACAAGGGAAATATCCTTGGTTAGATTTTTTATTGGGGATGGAGTTTGGTTGAGGGAACCATACAGGGTTTGGGACCCACATCAGAGTCTCTAGCCCCTTACATCTAGTTTTCTTATTTGTAGACTCTTGAAACATATATATATACATTGCATGTTTATCTTTCAGTAGAGTATTGAATTTCCTGTCTTGGTTATTCTAGTTACATATTTACTGTTATAATTATATATGCTTACACTATTGCATGTTTACTTCTGCTAGTATTTTACATTGATAAAAGAGGGTATAGACACTCCATGACTGACTCACCAGAACCTCTCTTCTTGTTCAAAACCTCTGGAGTATATGGAGACGTGCTAGAGGTCCAGTGGTAAACCAGCTCAGGGAATTGTTGTGTGGCATTCGAGTCAGGACGTTACAAAGATGTATTAGTGGAGGCCTTTATTCATTTCATTTTTGTCTTAATATTTCAGAAAAGGTAGACATGAGAGTAGGGAATGTTGGAGCTAGATAATATTCTTGTGCATCGGTGTTGCGAACCCATGTACGGGGGAAACCTCAAGTACCCAGGGTGGGATTTCTGTTAGTTGTTTGTCATTATTGTTGAATATTATTTCACCTTGGGTGATGCACTTGTTGTGTGATGTGATTATTATTTCTTGAATTTATGGTGTAGTGATTCTTAGCACAGAATGGAATGAGTGTTTCATCTGCATGTATCATTCTAGTCACTCTAGATTATAGTAGGAAGCATAATTTGAGGCAGACATGAGAAAATGGTTTATGGGTAGGTAGTTGACCTTAAATTGTTTTTCCGTTGAATATGAAATTGAAATGAAATTACTGTTTAAATTTGAAATTGATGGCAATAAATGAAAAATGATATAAATAAATTGGTTTTCTGTAATTTTGATAACATTTTGAAATGACCCTTATGCTGATTTTTTGGAATTGTAGAAATATACCCCCACGAAGCTTGATGATACGAACAACGGGGGGCATAGCTGATATTGGTCCTCCAGTATTTGAACTTGGGGCACCAATAGTACTAGTTGAGGAAGTGGGGGAACAATTTCGAGAGAACATCAAATATTTCATCAAAATGATGGAATGATGCCTCAGAGTGGGTTATGAAAAGAATGTTTAATCCAAAGAGGGTGTTTTAGTTGCATTACCCACTGACATTTACTTGAGAGGGTGTTCAGAAGAAATATGAGTTCTAGATTGAATCTATCCATACTATACTCGACTTACTAGAGACAACTTTTGAGAAGAGATTCAAGATGACAGTTTACATGTTGTCTGGTCAAATGAAACATTATTAGGACATATAGACTCGATATTAAATGATTGAAGAAATAGAGTGGATTGAATTTCTTTGGATTTTCATTGAGTACATTTATCCAGAGACGCTCAGGTATGGGAAAGTAGGTGAGTTCATGGTGCTGACTCAAGGGAATATTTTTGTGATGGACTATGTTGGACACTTTACTGACTTACATCATTTTTCTCCATCATTGGCAGTAGAAGAGGCTACATCAACAACAGAAATTCAGGATGGAATTAAAAGTGAAATTAGGTCTCAAGTGAATCTTTTTATGCTAAATAAGTATTAAAATGTGGTCAACCAGGCTCTCATATATGTGTGGAAGCTGTAGGAGGATTTTAGTGGTGGACAGATGGTTTTTACTGTACGTTCTGGTTGTGTGAATTTTGATTTTAGGAAGCAGTGTTTTGAGAGTTTCAGTGAGGGAAGTGGAAAGTAGCGTAACCAGATTGAGGGGTTAGTTACATAAGACCACCCCCAAGTGTTTTTCCACAAGTGCGGTAGGTCGGGACAATATCATAATTAATTTCCTTGTCCCCCATGTGGAATGTAGATCATGTGGTAGGATTGGACATATCTATAGGTTTTGTAGGATCCCAAGGAAGTCAGGTTGTGATAGAATAGGAAAATCGAATCAGAGTGTGGGAAGTGGACTTCTACACCTTATCAGTCCTAGAGATGGAGTTCTACTAGATGAGGTGGTAAAGTTAAGAGAATAAGTGGTTTTTTTAAACAATGTCCATATTAGAAGAGTGTTAAATGTCAGAGGAGTCAGATGGTATCATATGGAAGGGGAGCATCATGATTCTATGTAGTTTATCATACACTTTTGGATAGAAATGTTGGACCATAGACAGTTATAAAAACATTTCATGTGGATTTTACCATATCTTGTGCCTTATTTGATATAGGTCCCTCACTTTATTTCATGTCTACAAAACATGTTAGTGGTTTGAGTTTGACGGTGGAGTCTATTAGTGGGGTTATGAAGATAGATTCCCCTTTGGGAGTGTGGTCTAGTGAAATCCTTATGTGCTATAGATTCTCTATTGAAATTAGGGAATACTGATTTTTTTGTGGATCACTATATCCTTGACATTATAGGCTATGACCTAATTCTGGGTATGGATTGGTTAGTCACATACCGAGACCACATTGATTGTAATCATCGGAGGGTGAAATTTATGTCACCTATTGGTGACCATTACATTCACCGTGGGGAGTGGGATATCCAGGAAGGCTAACTAGGGCCAATTACTCAACAACTAGGAGAGCTCACTACCTAAGTTTCTAGTCATTAAATATATGATTAAGGTCATAATCAAGATTTCCTTCCCACAGTTGTTGATTTGTTTCAGGATTTCTTTCTGAAAGAATTCTCAAGGAATCCACATAATTTAGATGTTGAATTTATTATTGAGCTCATGCTAGGAGTAGTGCCAGTATCTATTCCACCATATAGAATGGCACCAAAAGAGCTTCAATATATCAATTCATAGTTGGAATACTTAAAGGATAAACAATTTATCAATTAAAGTATGTCACCTTTCGGAATCGCCTATATTGTTTGCAAATAAGCCTGATGGGAGTTTAAGTTAGTTTGTCGATTACTGGAAGTACAACAAGATGACTATGAAGAACCGATATCCTCTATCACGTAATG
Organism: Viscum album; assembly: GCA_963277665.1. Lineage (NCBI taxonomy): Eukaryota > Viridiplantae > Streptophyta > Magnoliopsida > Santalales > Viscaceae > Viscum > Viscum album. Next base: position 981,140,841 of record OY728161.1, read on the forward strand.
ATTATTTTTTTTTCTAGTTGAAGGGAGTCTGTGTTTTCTCAAAGATCGGCTTAAGAACAAGGTATCATCTGTTGAGATTTCAGACATCTAATATACAGAGAAATGCTTTAATGTTTAGGTATGGGATGCATGAGTTTGGTGTAATTCCATTTGGCTGATAAAATGCACTAGATTTTTTTATAAACATTATGAATAGCATCTTCCATCTATACATGGATCAGTCTGTGGTGGTATTTGTAGAAGACGTCTTGTTGTAATCCAAAAATCATGACGATCATGAACAACATCTGGATAACATTTTGAGTACACTTATAGATAATTAGCTATACACTGAGATATCTAAGTATAAATTTTGGACTTATTAGGTACACATTTTAGGACACATTATCTCAAAGGATGGTGTTCTAGTGGATCAGGAGAAGGTGCATGAGGTGGTTTCTCTGGAGCAGCCCAAGAATATTTTCGATATATGATTATTTCTGGTATTAGCTGAATATTACAAGAGATTCGTCCAAGAGTTTTACCATTTGAAATTTCCACTTTCATGCTTGACCAAAAAGGGAGTAATGTATGAATGGTTGGAGTATTATGAGAAATCATTTCTGGAGTTGAACAAGTGTTTTTATTATGCACCTATTTTATTACTACATGAGTCTGGAGAAGAGTAAACGGTGTATTGTGATGATTTTGGGATAGGACTCAGAGTTGGGTTGATGAAAAGTGTTACAGTTGTGGTGTATGGGTGTCAACAATTGAGGCCACGTGAATGGAAATTCTCTATGCACGACCTTGTGTTGGTTGTGGTAGCGTATTATTTGAAGTGTTGGTGACACACTCTCTGGGGTGAATGGTTTATAGATTATATTGACTATAAGAGCATGAAATACATCTTTTCTCAGCACAAATTGAATCTTCGATAGCCGAAATAGTTCGAGTATATGTAGTCTTTTGATTTTGAGAAGGAATATACACACATGAAAGGAATAAATGTGGATGTTGATTTGAGTAGGTAATGTCAAACTCAGATTGTTAAGGAATCCAGTGCTAAGTGGAGGATGATATCGTTTTTATCTCATATGCACATAGTGGTTCTGGAGAGACAAGAGTAGATGATATATGATGAAGATATAATTTATATAATGAATTAAGTTTTTGTTCCTACAAGCATGTGAGAGGAGCTCATGGAGGAATTTCACATCTCAAAACAGGCAGTGCATCTTAGTGTGACCAAAATGTACAGTTACCTACTATGATAGTTTTGGTGGCTAGTTAGGAAGAATGAGATAACAGGTTTTGTTAAAAGATGATTTAACTATCTGCAGGTGAATGAAGAGTATCAATGATAAGGAGTTTTACTGTAACCTTTTCCCATTCTAGAATGGAAGTGGGATGATGTGACCATGGAAATTATGATTGGTATTCAAAAAAACATCAGATTAATGATGTTATTTGGGTAATTGTAGATCGACTAAAAAAGGTGGAACTGTTCTTGTGTATAAGGGAAATGTTTTCAGTTTAGCAGTTTAGAGTGTTTCATTTGAACAAGACATATTGATTGAATGGGGTGCCACAAACTATAGTTTTAGATCGCGATTCATGATTTGTTTCGGGCTTCTGGAAGGGTTTTCAAAAGGCACATGGTAAATAGGTTTTATTGAGTATGGTTTTCCATATGCAAATAGATGGACAATGAGAGCATACTATACATGTTCTTAAGGATATGTTGAGGGTGAGTTTTCATGACTTTAGTGGCTCAGGGGAAACACCTATCATTAGTGGAGTTTTCCTATAACAATAGTTACCATGAAACTATATATATGTCACCATATGATGCTATTTATTGTAGGCCATGCCGATCACTACTATGTTGGATAGAAGTAGTTGAGTGAGAGTTGTTGGGACCGAGTCTTGTGCATGAGATGACAGAGAAGGTTCATATGATTCATAAATGTATGGCTACGACTCAGTGTAGGTAGAAGACATATGCTGACAGACAGAGACAACCCATAGAGTTTATAGATGGTGATTGTGTTTTCATTCTGGTTTCACCTATGATAGGTCACTGCATGATATGGAGGCATCGAATGTTGTCACCCAGCTATGTTAGACATGTTAAGATCATGAACCGAATCGGGCCGACAACATACCGATTGGCTCTTCCACAGAAATACAGTGTTATGGCTGATGGTTTTAATGTGTCACAACTACAATGATATCACCGTGACCCTTCTCATGTGATCAACGTGGATGATGTTGATCTCGAGATAGATGTGTCCTTTAAGGAGCATCTAATACATTTGTTGTATCGTAGTGAGAAGGTGATGAGGGTAGAGACTATTCTGATAGTACACGTGTAATGGAAACATGGACATGTGCAGGAAGAGACTTGAAAAAAGGAGGTAGATATGCGGGCTAAGTGGCGTGATCTTTTTAGAACAAAATGTCATAAAGTCCTGGGAGTACATCTCGAGTATGAGCCCTTAAAAAGTGAAGAAATTGTATGATTCCAATTTTTATGGTTTTTTTCCCATTGAATCTTTACATTTTATAGTTTATAAATATTTTATGTGAATAATATAATAATATTTCATTGGAAAAACATATAAATAAATGTTTAAACTCCTTAAATTAGAAATAATTCTTAGTTAACACATTATAATATTTTAATAGAATGTTTTCATAGTTAGTCACTATGTAGTGAGAGATTCAGAGGCCTGAAATTCCTCAGCATAGAAGAATTAAATATATTAATTAAAATAGTTAAAATTAAAATGATTTGTTCTAAATATTTTCATAACTCGAAAATGGTGCATCATATTTGAAATCTGTGATCACCATTGTATCTGGAATAAGGTTTTTTCCCTTGGTAAATTATGACATATGTTGGCATCATTGGTTTGGATGCCCAACTCATACGCTAATTTTATCTAATAATATCTTATATATTATGTTCATTAAAATAATTATATATCTCTCAAACAGGGCATTATATTAGAAATATGAGAGAAATTATGGGCCTATAATGAGGGGTTTACCCTAGAAATGGTATAACATTTGTCTGCGTCGAGCGTTTGGATGCCCCGTTCTCAAGACATTATTATTATTTTATAATTAATTATTTATTATGTTTCTCAATGAATAGATCATTATTAACTCACAAAAAATGCATCGTATGATAAATCTAAGAACATCGATGGGTCGAAATGGGTAGTCTACCTAGGAAGAACATAATTTTTATTCACAACGATATTTGTAATAAATTAACAATTAAAATTGTATTATTTAATTAAATAATTTAATTAATTATTTTATATGACAGTTATTGTTCAATCATATCCTACATATAGTATTTCCCATTTTTAGTTCTATTGATGTTTTTAGGAACCCCATTATGGACACTTTTCACAGCAATTAATTTTAAAACGACTTCTAGGAGTGAAATAAATCACACCTCCATCACGAAATAGTTCAAACGTGCCTCAAATGAAGAGATCTAATTTAGGGAATTTTTTTGAATCTAAATCTTCTTGAATATCTTTTTAAGACTTCCTCTTTCATTGAATTGTAGGTTAGAGTGGTTAGGTGAAACTTTGTAGGGATGTTATTTTCATAGGAAACCTTCATTTACATCCTCTCTAAGATCTGAAGCATGTCCATCCATTGTGCACCATTTCCTTTTACCACTCATCCTGGTGCACAAAACAACAAGGTTTTTGATATTTTTTATTTTATATATTATTATTATCCTCTCACAACATTACTCTAATTATATTTTGAAATAATGATGAAAAAATAAAACATAGGATTGATTTGTAATTGTAATTTGTTTTTCAAATGGTGATTACTTGGATTTTTTTTAATAGAAATTATCAATGTATGATTGGAAAAAATAATATTACAACATATTTCATTTTAATATCTTCACATAATAATATAAAATATATTTATAATTAAACAATATGGGAATGTTACATGATAAATAAATATGATATTATCATAGGATATTTATCAGTTGGTGATGTGTATTTTTTAGGGTGTCCATCCATCCTCTTCCTCTGAAATCGGATCGAACCATACCTCATTTTTTTGAGGTGTGAATTATCATTGACAAAAGGTAGGTGGTTTAAAATCCAATCTTACAGTCTCTTCTTGGTATGCATATTATATTGTAGAATTATCATGAAGTAAATAATAATTGTGTTTTTTAAAAAAATAAATTAATTGGGTAAATAAATTAATTTGAGAAATGTGAAATTGGTAATTTAATTGGTTGGAATAAATAAATAAATAATTAATTAATTAAGGGTACTTAGTTATGATGGATCATTGGAATTAATTTATGGTAATAATGTGTTTAATTAGTTGGTAATTTTAAATAATTAATTTTTTGATTTTTTTTGCGGATTTTGTGATTGTGGATTTAGTTAATTAATATTATTTTAATTAACAGAACAATTATAATTGTCAATGGATTAACTAATTAATCAATATTTTTTAATGAGAATTGTGATGGATGGTTATGTTTGATTAAACATTGAATGATGTCATATATGTGAAGTAGATATTTGATTGGGAAAGGGTTCTGGGATAGGGAATGATGCTCCTAATACCCACAGTGGTTCTAGATATGGTGCTCTTGAACCAATTACATTCATGAAATTATTATTTTATGGGACAAGGACTAATGCTCCAAATACCCCTGGGGATGTGAGATAGGGGATATTGCTCCAAATACTCACATGTGTTCTAGACATGATATTTTTCACTCTTTATTTTTTTAATATAGTTTATTTTGGATATTTATAAATTTAATATTGTGACATAATGATTATGATTTTAATAGGGGAAATGGTTTAGCCTCCTGCTCGAGCTAAATCATGCATTGTGTTTGGGGTGTCCTTTGAGATCCCGGATGATTAAGATATTATATAAAGATTAATTGGTTAAATATAAATTGTTTCCTCAATTACCTTATTTTATTATAAATTAATTTTCATATGGTGCTTTTGACTTGATATGTTTTTGACACTATTGGTGGTGACCTAGTGAGTTGTAATGACACCCTACTCATACTGCCTGATCAGTACCTAAATAGAAAATGTTGTTGCAACAGAGGACAAGGGCAAGAGCCTTTGTTAGATTTTTGATTGGGGATAGAGACTGGTTGAGGGAACAAGACATGGTTTAGAAACTGATTGGGATTCTGTAGCCTCTTACATCACGTTTTCATGTATTTAGGAACTTGATACTTATATAGAGACATTGCATGTTTATCATTCAGTTCAGAATTTTATTTCTTGTTTTGGTTATTATCATTACATTTGTACTTTTATAATTATATGTTCTTCATTTGTTGCGTGTTTACTTCTGCAGGTCTTTTACACTGATAAAAGAGGGTATAGTCTCTCCACAACTAACATAGAAGTCCCTCACTACTTGTTGTCTGGATGAGGCTTATAGGGAGACGTGTCTGAGGTCATGTGGCGAACTGGATCGGGGAACCATTGAGTAGAATTCCGGTCGGGACGTTACAATAATAAATATATTGTTATGTCTACTATGGTAGACCATGAGGGGGGTTAGTGATCTTATGATTTATGTTTTGCTAGAGCAATTAGATGTTTTGATTCGATGAATATATACAACAACATGAGATTATAATATTGGAAGTATTCGTGTTTTACATAAGGTTATTTATTATCAAGGTATTTGTATTTGTTGTTTTTAGTTTCTACATTAGGTTTTTTTGTAGAATTTAATGCTATTATTAATTTTCAAATTTTGTGACATTTATTCTAAATCATTGGACTTTGAATTTGGACATACAATGTTTGAAAGAGTCTCGTGTTTAACTACTTATGGAATGGATTTATAATATTATGGATTAAGTTTACCAAATGTTTTTTCATATTGGATAAACTATAGTATCCATTATATTTTTAGTAAACATAAAAAGCAAGAAGGGATGAATTGTTGATATTTTGATTCAAAAAAGTTCTCTAGTCATTTCTATTTTTCTAGAATATCCATCTCTATGTTTATGAAGAGTAGTTTATATCGATCAAATAAAACTTAAAAGAATTTATTATCACATTGATTGGAATAATGTATGCTTATTTTGTTGCAGTCCTTATCTAGTTTGTAAATGAAACACCTATCTTATGGTAAAGGATCTTGCAACAATACACCGTATTTTAAATATTATTTTGAAGAAATCAATGTTATTTTAAATGATCATATATTTATGTATATGTAATGTTAGTCTCAATAATGACCATGTTCCCTATAATTCTCCATCATAATGGGATGGTTAGAATATTATTCCATGTCCATATTTTTATATTCTGAAAATGTTACCCTATATGAAGACAAAATTTGTTTTTAACCTCTAAATTTCTCATTCCCCCTTATTAAGAAGATAATTTATTTACTATGTTACAAATGTGGGTTTCCTACAAAAAATTTCACAGTATCAAACATTTTTTAAGTGAAATTTTAAATTTCGAAGATGGAATTTATTTCTAGATGGGAAAATGTAATAAACTAATATTTTACGATATGCTTTTTTTAATTTAGCTTATTAAAAGTTAAAAAATAATTAAATATTTTTTTAATATATTTTTTTTCTCTTCGATGTTGGGAATAGTGTTACTTGAAGTGAATAATAAAATTATGATAATATATGTTTCCGATTTATTAAAAATTTAATTAATTGCATAGGAATTAATATGAAATGAATATGAATTGAACATAACGATTTATTTTATACAAAAATATTTTTATGCGCATAGTGTCATTTTTTATTAAATAAGACACTATTATTGATATACATTAATGAAATTTATATATTATTTAATCTATAAAATAATTTTTTTTACATTCATCCAAACATTTTTAGAGGAATAAGATATGAATAAATATAATTGTAACACATTAAATATTTTTGTAAATACTTTTTAACAACATATAATGGTGAACATTTTCTAAATAATAATTTGGAAACATTTTTGTATTCTATATTAAATTATAATCATTATTTTTTTATTCGTAATATCAATTTTTTTATATTTTTTGTCTATTAATGACAAGAATCATTTTTAATGAATTGTAATGTGTATATTATAATTTCAATGTGACATTTAGGAATATTTATATGTCGATTATTTTAATAAATTTACCACTTAAAATATTCATTAAATATAGGTATATTATAATTGGTAAAATGATATGACTCTATAATAGTAAGAGTATATTATAATTTTAAAAATTATGAACTAATTGATGGTGTTTTTGTAAGTCAAAAACATTTACAAACAATTTTTAATGAATAAATTCATTTAATTGAATATTTAATTAATAAAATGTTTACTAATGTAATATTTTATTATCTTACGATTTTATGATAATTTTATGATAGCTTAGTTAATTTTTTAGACTATTATAAAATTAGTTATATATTTAAAATATATATTTTTTATGTAAATTTTAGATGAAATTTATAAATTATGTTTCTTGTATATAGACAAATAAATTCCTCAAATAGAATTCATTTTTTAATTCTATATTTCAAACAACATGTTAGGGTTAATTTTTATTTTTTTTCTAATATAGTCAATTTTTTGGTGAATTGTAAAATAAAGAAATATATCATATTTAACTACATAAAACAATTATGGGGTCGTATGTAATTTATTGATGATGTGATCCCATAATATCAAATTATTAATCCATATTTTAATATATTTCATGATAATGTTCAAACTATTCATAGTCATGAGCCTAAATAAAAAACAAATTAAAAAAATATTCGAAATCACCTCTCTCTTCAAATATACATACCACCCTTCATCACTTCTTTAATCACACATTCCATGCATTGAGACTAGAAGAAATTATACCCAATAATCCTTACAATACTCATCCCCAGGTCCCAGACCTAATGGTTTACCCAAAATTACAAAACCAAGGTCCATAAGGAGGTTATCATGGATATTATGTAACATCTCAAGCTTCCTTGGTACACATCCCTTTGAATAATATCGTAGCATGTGTTGTACGCAACTTTGAGTTCTAACACACACCACAACGAATCAAACAAGCCGTTATGAGTCGTAATACCCAATTTTTTAAATTTTATAAATTTAATCTCTCAAAATTGAATTTATTTTTGGATTTTTAATATAGATATTAGCCTAGGGTAAAATTTTGGAACTTTTTGGATAAAATTTATATTTAGATGATTAGTGAAAATTACTAAATTTTAATTAAAAACACAATATTTAATCAAAATAATTAATAGTGATAAATTATGAATGTTAGTGGTTTTAAAGTTTATTTAGAATATATTTTTACTATTTAATACAATATTGGTCATTGGACATAATTTCACAATTAAACCGGTAATGAACAATTTTCAATCTTTTAATAGTTATTATCTCTTAAAAACACGCTTTTTGTTTTAAAAACGGAAATTAATTTTAAAATAATTTCATCCACTTCAATTTTTTGAATTTGGAAAAATGGATTCCATATTTGAAATCAGGATATCCAAATTTAGTAAATAGTTAACTTTTATTTTTAGACATTTTGAATAATTACTTCGGTAAAAAATTTATTTACCTTGGTTAAAGGGTAAATCAGATAAATAAGGGTAAAAAAATAATATTATAATATTAATAAATTACCCTAAAACATGTCATAACTATATTGGTCGATACCTTTCCAACCATGGCCATCATTGGGTCGATTTTGGAACCCCATGGAGCCACCTGTAAGTGATAATGACACTTTATATTAATTAACTTAAAATAAATACCAAAATTACATAAGCATATATCTTTTAGAAAAACAATTTTTACATGGGGTTATTTATGGTGGATTTTCGACTATAAATACTAATTAGAAAGATAAAAATATTTACTACATAATGGTTTTTTATTTATAATTTTTATACATTTAATAAGTAATATTATTTATGACACTATAAAGATGCAGTATTTTCCATATTGATGAAGGAATGAAATAATTGGAATTATAAATGATAAAATTAATATAATTTATAGTTTTGATGACATCCACGAATTTTATTGCTTAATATGACATTATAGGATTTATTAAATGAATTTTTTTCGAAATAATAATGTTTTTGTGACTTTAACAAAAATCAATTATTGAATAGTGTCAAAATTAACATAAAAGAGATTTTTATAACAAATATTATATTATTAATTGATATTAAATTCATAAAAATCTAATGTTAGACCAAGAGACTGATATCATGACATTTTTATCATTAATGGACCACTTGGGGGTCACATTGATGTTTATAGTATGTTTATGAACTATATAATATAAAAATACAAAGTGACATGGTAAATGTCAAACAAATTAACTAAGAGTTAATACTAAAAGATAAGGTTAATATAATGACCCAAACATGTCTAAATTCAATTTTCTGAGTGTTTTTCGACACATCCCCACCATAAAAATTAAATAATTTCCTTTGGAGCCATTAGAAACCGAATATTATTTTATTATACAATAATATTTCTAGATTTTACAAAGGTTCCTCTCACCCATTCTTATAAAAGGGAACTCCACCTTCTCACTAATTCACACATTACAAGCCTTTTGTCTCGGCCAAACCATCCCAAATACTCTCTAAATAAATTTAACCAAGAGGAATTATTTTGATCAAAAAGACAACATAAGGAGCCCTTTTTATAAAATTAAAAGGAAGAAACTGAAGAAGAGGTAATGTTTTCACCACCCTTTTTCAAGTTCATTTCTTGTTCATCATATTCTTTCATTGATATTTCCATTCTAAAATAATAACTCCAATATCTTATATATAATGTGATGATATTATACATATGTTATAACCATATTCATTGTTCTATCCATCCATTGAATTACATGTCACCATACATGTGTACGAATGGCTTATCGTCTCCACGTCGTGGTGTAATTGTTATTCAATAAATTATTATTTGGATGGGTATAATAATGATGTGTAATAAATGTAAATAATATACATAACATGATAATTATTTTTTATATATGATATACCATCCAATTATATATTATTTTAATATCAAAGGAATGATATTGTCGCTCGTGCGTTCATATGGACTATCGTCTCCACGAACGCGATGAGATTCATTCTATACCATATCCATTGAAGTATAATTATCATTTGATGATTTAAAAAAAAATTTTAACGACATGATATTATTCTGGATATGAATATGATACATCTATCCATTACAAACACGGCTTACATAATAAAACATATAAAAGAAAACGAGTAAGTTAACACCTGAAACGACGATAATACTAAGATATTATTAACAAAGATATGTTAAAAGATCATATATGACGCCATATTAATGTATATGATTCTTGTATAATTTAATAAAAATTATTTCACCATTATAAAAGATGTTTAACCTACCCCCAACAAATGAAAATTACAAGGTAAGGGGATTCATATCTCACTATTAATTCTGTGAGATTTCCATTGTTGACCACTTATTTATTGCATGTGGTGTATTGTGTACTGCCATTTGATATGTATTATCTTGATCCTATTTATATTCATGATATTATATGATTCATTTGGTGTTTATTGACTATTTTTCATATGACTCGATTGATTACAACGAGGTATGGATTTATTTCACAATCGCTTCATTATCCGAGGTTGTTTATATGTAATAATCTATTGGGACTTCTTTATCATCCACAACCATGTTTAATAAAAATGTATTTAAAAACATTTTAACTATTTACTAGAATATGGGTTAAGGTCATTTATACCCTTGATTTAATTTTTATACGAGTATTATAAAGGAATCATTCTGTCGTTTTCCAAACAAGGTCCTTTATAACCATTTCGAAGGAATTAAGGCAATAATGTCTTTTTTTAACATAAATGGTGGGTGTGGATATTTTTTCCCGTTATAAAATCGTCTAGGCTTCCCTTAAAAGCTTATAAAGATATTTTCAATTTAAATGTAGTATTTTATAATTATGTTACTTTTAAATGATTTAAAAAAATAGATATTTATCTCAAATAGTTTTTATTTCATCTATGTCAACATCCTTTGATGGATTTTAAGATTATTTGAAGTCTATTAATTATGATACAAAACATCCATACTGTATTGGAGGTTTTGTGATATGTTTGAATGTGGATGAGTAATTTTTATGTCATTCATGGTTTATGGACAAAGTATTTACATTTTGTAAGTTAGTTTTAATAATAATGTTAATGTTATATATCGACCTTTTATTAAGATGAATGTGTTGGACATGTATGTTCTGGGTTGGGGACCTGTAAAAGTTAGCCATTTGGGTTGGTTTTCCGTTATTAGAGTAACTCCAGGTTGGTTTGAGGTTATTAGTGGAACTCTGGGTTGGTGTCCAGTTATTAGAGGCACTCCGGGTTTCTGTCTGGTTATTATTGGCACTCTGTGATGGAGTCCGGTTTCAGAGGCTCTCCGGGATGGGTTCCGGTTACAGTTATCCCTTAGGTCTTGGCAAGAGGCCTTGACACAGAAATTAAATTTCGCCATTATGCATTCCATCATTATAAAATTGGTTATTGATATTGCATGTGATTATTCGACTGTTAAAATATCCATGTAAATAATTATATGGAATTATTTAATTTTATTTCTGCTATATTATGCGGAATTTCAAGTTTTAAAAGGCTTTTGTTTTAGTTATACATTGCCTTAAATTTATATGCATATTTATGAAAGTTTCCGCAATATTTTTATCCTTACTGGTAATTTGGAGCTCACCCATTTCTATGTTTTATTTTTCCTATGATGTGAAGAATTAATTTATGAATGACCTCCAGGGTTAGTATGAGGGGATAAGAGTGTGGACTATGGAGACTATATTGTTTTAGTTTCACATTTTATGATTTAATTTATAATTTATGAAAGTATCTAGTTATTCTAAGGCTACTAAACTAATCGGTATTTCGAGACTTGAACTTTCTTGTGATCATGACAATGTTATGTACTAATGCACCGACTCTTGGAAACTAGGTTCGGGGCGTTACAATTGGTATCAGAGGAAGTTTACTACTAACCATGGAATCTAGATTTAGATAAACTCTGATTATTGAACATTGATTTAAGATTGAATTTGACGATTAGTATAGAAGAACTTCCAAGAATTTTGGTATTGTATTGAATTTGTGAGTTTTCTGAGTAATATATCCCTGTCTGGATACGAGCAGATAGAGGTAGCTCTGGCACAGATGTACCTAGTGGTAAAAACTGAAAAAACCACTTTGAGCTAGACTCGAACGGGAACTGGAGCACGAAAATGAGCCTTGCTACACTCTTGGTTATGACACTATCGGGGGATATTCTTAGGATAACTGTCATTTTCATTACAAATAATTATGAAGGGTTTATTAGTATATACATCCTCAAAGAAAAAATTTTCAGGATTATAGATTATATCCATAAATAGTTCAATTTATGTTAAGTGTTTTATAAGTATGGAATTATGTATTTTTATTTATAAAATGATCTAGTTTAAGCCATTTTTTATAAATGACGCTTAGTGGAATAAATGGAAATAGTATAAATGCCTACACTCCTTGTTGGGATTTCCCTCCTGCTCAAGAAAATTATAGTGGAGATGGTGATGCAACTGGTGTTGATCAAATAATCACCGTACTGGGACAACTCACTTAGATTATGAATAATAACCTTACATGTATGGAGCACCCGGATCCACATCATGGAGGATCAATGTTAGATCGATTCATGAGGCAGTAACCACTAACATTCAATGGGAGTACAAATCCATTTGTTGCTGATAAATGGATAAGTTCCCTAGAGAAAATATTTCAGGCTTTGAGGAGTAGTGAAACGGAAAAAGTTTTCATGGTATTTTATCGCCTCACTGGAGATGCCGATCAATGGTGGTCATTGATTCAAAACATGAAATAAGATTATGAATTATCAAATATGGAATGGAGGGAGTTCAAAGATCTGTTTTTAGAAAAATACATTTCTCGTGACCATCGAGCAGATATGGATTGGCAATTTCTGAGTCTGAGACAAAAGGAGGACGAGAATGTCAAAAAATATGCGGCTAACTTTATGAGGTTAGGAAGGTAAAATGGAGATTATATACATAACCCAATAAGTATGATTGATCATTTCTTTTATGGGTTAAAACCATTTCTCCATCAATAATTAGTCTCAAAATCCTTCTTGTCGGACAAAGACATTGTCTCTTGTGCTATCAAGATAGAAAAGGAATTCTCTAAGTCTTATGACTTTAAATAAAACAAAAGAAGAAGAGATCTGTTGATCAATCTGGGAATGGGAATAAGGGGAAGAAGGGAAAGGTTGAATATCCATCCTACAGTAAATATGGGGAGAAGCACCTCAGTACTTGTTTAAAATGAATGGGAGTTTGTTACCTGTGTGGTGAAAAATGCCACCAAGCTCATGATTTCAAGGGGAAGAAGGAATCTACTGATGTCCAATGCTACAATTGAAGGGAGATTGGACATTATGAAAATGAATGTCTTCAGCATCTGGGGAACATACCTCAGAAAAGTCCAAGGGATCAAGGCCAAGCATATGTTATCACTACTGCTGAGGTAGATACTCCGAAAGATGTGTTGGCGGGTAATTTAATCGTTTCCTCAAGTTTAGAAAATGCATTATTTGATTTTGAATGATCTCATTGATTCATATCTTCCATGGTTGCAATGATAATTAGATATTTTCAATTTGATTTAACAAGGGTGTTGTCAATTAAAAATCCTAAGGGAAGTATCATTGTAACAATGTATTGTGAATCAGTCCTCATTAGAGCACACAAATGTTCATTATCCACTTATCTCATCTTCATACCTATGATTGAGTTTGATATAATCCTAAGTATGGATTGGCTTTTGGACCATGATTTGAAGGTTTATTATAAGAATAATGAGGTTATGACTTTTGATAATGATGATAAGGAACACCTTATCTTTAGTGTAGAATCATCACAACCCAATTCTTATCTAGATCCACCCCTAATAACTCAACTAAATTCAATTATTGGGGACGAGGAGAATGAAATGACTATGGAGGAGGAATTAAATGTTAAAATAGAAGATATAGCTATTGTGAAAGAATATATAGATGTGTTTCTGGAAGATTTACCTGGACATCCACCAGAATGAAAAGTTGAGTTTTTCATAGATTTAATTCCTGGATCAAGTCCTATATCGAAGACCACTTATAGAATGGCCACTGTGGAATTAGTTGAACTAAAGAAACAACTAGAGGAATTGAGTAATATGGGATTTATTCACCCTAGTGTTTCTCCATGGGGATCCCCTGCCCTTTTTGTTAAGATGAAAGATGGATCTATGAGGTTGTGAATTGAATACAGGGATATAAATTCTATAACAATAATGAACAAGTATCCCCTACATCGCATTGATTATTTATTTTACCGACTGCATTGAGCTCAATACATATCAAAAAATGACCTTCTATCTAGATATCATTAGTTTTGTGTGAAGAACGAAGACATTCTGAAGACAACATTTCGAACCAGGTACGGGCATTACGAGATTACAGTAATGCCTTTTGGATTGACTAATGCACCCTCAGTATTCATAGATCTATAGAATATAGTTTTCAAGGAATATCTAGATGAATTTGTGGTTGTATTTATTGATTATATCTTGGTATACTCCAAAATCTACTAAGATCATGAAAAGCAGTTGCACATTATCCTGAAGACTTTGAGAAGACATGAATTATATGGGATATTTAGTAAGTGTGAATTATGGCATCATGATATTTTTTTCTTGGCCATATTATCTCCAAATATGGAATCTCTATTGATCATTCAATTTCCAAGGCAATCCATGAATGGCTAGAACCTACAAGTATAACTGATGTACGCAATTTTATTGGTTTGGAAGGTTATTATCAACATTTCGTCCAGAATTTTGCACGATTGGATAACCCATTAAATAAGCTCAAATGTAAAGGGGTTAAATTAGTTTGGACAAAAGAGTGTGAAGAATGTTTCGAAGAACTGGAGAGAAGATTAGTCAATGCCCCTTTATTGACTCTAATATCAGGGAATGATGGGTTCGTTATTTATAGTGATTCATCAAATAAAGGACATGGTTGTGTCCTTATGAATAATAATAGGGTTATTTACTCTGCATCATGATAGTTGATAATTCTGGAGAAAAACTATCCTACTTATGATCTCGAGTTAGCAGCTGTGATATTTTCTTTGATGAAATGGAGGCACTACCTATATGGTAAAAATGTGATATTTATAATGATCAGAAGTGTTTGAAGTATATTTTCTCACAAAAATAACTCAACATGAGGAAAAGGAGATGTCTTGAAATACTCAAGGATTATGATTGCATGATACAATGCCACCCAGGGAGGGAAAATAAGGAGGCAGATGCATTGAGCATAAAAGATCATGGAGTCTTGAACATGATGATAATTGAAAGGGATTATATTTTCATGGATCTGGTGAAGATGGATATGGTAATTACCATGGAAGGTGAGACATTGATACTTTTTCAAATGGTTGACAAACCATCTTTACTATAAATATTAAAGAGTTATCAGACCAGTGATAGAGAGTTTCAAAAGAATATTAAAGCTGTGAATGATGGGAGATTGAATGACATTGAGTATGAAGATGGAATTTTGAAATTTGGGAAGAGCCTTTGTGTTCCCAATATACCTGATCTAAAATGGGAATTGTTGGACGATGCTCATAGTTCCAATTTCTCTATACCCCTAGGAGCACCCATATGTATAGAGACATGAAGGGACATTTTCGGTGGGATAACATGAAGAGGGAGATCTCTGATTTTGTGTCAAGATGAATGGTTTGTCAATAAGTGAAAGCTGGAAAGCAACAGCCTGGAAGAGTCATGAAACCTCTTACTATACTGGAGTGGAAGTGGAACAATATTACGATGGACATTGTCATGGGACTACAAATGACACCTAGAAGGAAAGATGTAATATGGTTCATTGTTGATAATCTTACCAAGTCGACACATTTTCATTCTATAAGGGAAGATTTAACACTTGAATGTCTATCAAGGCTATATATTAATGAAGTGGTGAGACTTAATGGAGTGCACCTATCGATTGTTTCTGATCGTGATCCCCGTTTTACTTCATGATTGTAGAAGTGTCTTCAGAAGGCCTTGGATATTGAACTTCATTTGAGCATTGATTACCACCCTTAAACAAATGAACAATCAGAACGGACTATTCAAACCATATAAGAAATGTTGAGATCCTTATAACTTGACTTTCAAGGTATGTGGGATCAATATATACCTCTGGTAGAATTTTTTTTATAACAATAGATTCCATTCGAGTATTCTGATGGAACCATATGAAGCATTATATGGAAAGAGATGTCACACACCAACCTGGTGGGATGACGATGGTGAAAGAAAACTTGTAGGCCCATAACTGGTGAAGGAAACAATGGAAATGGTAAAGTTAATCTAAAACCACATCAATGTATCTCAAAGTAGGAAGAAGAGAAATGTTGATAACCGAAGGAAGGATTTGGAATTTCAGGTAGGAGATCATGTATTATTGAAGGTATCTCCATGGAATGGAGTTATACGTTTCGGTAAGAAGGGTAAATTGAGTACTAGGTACATCAGACCTTTCGAAATTCTAGAAAGAATTGGGGATGTAGCTTACCATTTGGAAATGTGGCGATGTCTCTCCAAAGTTCACGATGTGTTCCACCTATCACTGTTGAGGAAATACATGCCTAACCCAATGCATATAATCACCTATGAGAAATTAGAATTGGAACCTGATCTGTCTAATTGTGAAGAGCCCTTCAGGATTCTTGATACTAGAGAACAAGTACTGAGAAATCGGACAACACGTCTGCTAATTGTTTTGTGGAGAAACCATAAGACGGAAGAGGAAACGTTGGAACCCGAGGAACATATGATGAAGAACCACTCGAGACTTTTCATGCGGTAGTATTCGAGAAATTTGGAGTCTGAAATAATCTGAATGAGGGGAGAATTTAACACCCCATGATTCCACGGTACACTTCCCGTTGAATAATATAGTAGCGTGTGTTGTACGCAACTTTTATTTCTATCACACACCATAACCAATCAAACAATCCATTATGAATAGTAATAACCACTTTTTGAAATTTTATAAATTTCATATCTCAAAATTTACTTCATTTTTGGATTCATAATATTGAAATAATCCTAGGGTAAAATTTTTGAACTTTTCAGATAACATTTATATTTTGATGAATAATCAAAATTACTAAATTTTAATTAAAACGTGTTTTTTAATTGAAATACTTAATAGTGAAAAATTATGAATTTTAGAGGTTTTCAATTATATTTATAATATATTTTTACCATTTAATACAATGTTGGTCATTGGACATAATTTCACAATTAAACCGAACATGAACAAATGTCAATCTTTTGATAGTTATTATCTCTTAAAAACCCACTTTTTGTTTTAACAATGGGAAATAATTTTAAACTAATTTCTGCCACTTCTGTGTTTTGAATTAGAAAAAATGGATTCCATATTTGGAATCAGGATGTCCAAATTGTGTATATAGGTAACTTTTATTTTTATTCATTTTGAAAAATTACTGCGGTAAAAATTTTATTTACCATGGTTAAAGGGTAAATCCGGTAAATAAGTGTAAACAATAATATTATAATAATAATAAATTACCCTAAAACGTTTCCTAACCTTATTTTTTGACACATTTCCGACCATAGTCATCATTGGGTCGATTTTGTGACCCCATGGAGCCACTTGTATGTGATAATGACACTTTATATTAATTAAGTTAAAATAAATACAAAAATGACATAAGCATATATCTTTTAGAAAAACAATTTTTACATAGCGTTATATATGTTGGATATTCAATTATAAATATTAATTAAAAATTTAAAAATATTTCCTATATAATGGTATTTTATTTATATTTTGTAGACTTTTAATAAGTAATATTATTTATGACACTATAAGGATGCAGTACTTTTCTTATTAATGAAAGAATCAAATAATTGGTATTATAAATGTTAAAATTAATATAATTAGAAATATTTGATGAAATTAATGAATTTTATTTCTTAATATGAAATTATAGTATTTATTCATTGAATTTGGGGCGAATTAATAAAGTTGTTATGACTTTAACAAAAATCAATAATTGAATCGTTTCAAAATTCACATAAAATAGTTTTTAAAACAAATATTATATTATTAATTGATATTAAATTCCTAAAAATCTATGTTTTGGCCAAGAGACATATATCATGATATTTTTATCATTAATGGACCACTTCAGGGTCTCTTGGATGTTTATAGTACGTTTATTAATTATATAATATAAAAATACAATTTGACATGTTAAATGTCAAACTTATTAACTAAGAGTTAAAACTAAGAGATAAGGTTAATATAATGACCCAAAACTATCTAAATTCTATTTGTTGAGTGGTTATAGACCCATAACCAACTTAACCTTTAAATAATCCACTTTGGATCCATTAAAAACTGAATATGAATTTATTATAAAATAATATTTCTAGTTTTTTCAAAGGTTCCCCTCACCCCTCTTATAAAAGGGCACTCCCCCTTCTTACTAATTCACACATTGAAATTATTTTGGCTATGAAAAACCATGCCCAAATACTCTCTCAACTTTCCTAACTTCAACCTAGAGGCCTTAGTTTGAACATAAATCCAACCTAAGGAGCCCTTTTGATCAAATCAAAAGGAAGAACCTGAAGAAGTAGTAATGTTTTCACCACCCTTTATCAAGTTCATTTCTTCTTCATTTTTGTCTTTCTTTGTTATTCCCATTATAAAATAATAACTCAAAGTATCTTATATATACAGTGATGTTATTATAAATATTTTACAACCATATTCAGTATTCTATCCATCCTTTGAATTGCATGTCACCATATGTGCGTACGTACGACTTACCGTCTCCACGTCGTGGTGTAATTGTTATTCAATAAATTATTTTTTAGATGGATATAATAATGATGTTTAATTCATGTAAATAAAAAACGTAACATGATAAAGATTCTTTATATATGATATACCATCCAATTATATATTATTTTAATATCAAAATAATGATATTGTCGCTCGTGCGTACGTAGGGACTACCGTCTCCACGAACGCGTTGAGATTCAATCTCCATCGTATACATTCAAGTATATTTAGCATTTGATGATTTAAAAATAATGTTTAAGTACTTTATTTCATTCCAGATATTAATAAGATATAACCTATCCATGACAAACATGGATTATGTAACAAAACATATAAAATAAAATGAGTATGTTAACACCCGAAACGACGATAATACTAAGATATTATTAACAAAGCAATGTTAAAAGATCGTATATGATATCATATTAAAGTATATGATTATTTTATAATTTAATAACTATTCTTTCACCATTATAATGGAGTTTAACCTAACTCCAACCAAGGAAAAGTACAAAGTAAGGGGATTTTTATCTCACTTTTAATTCCGTGAGTTTACCATTGTTCACCACTTATTTATTGCATGTTGTTTATTGTGTACTGCCATTTGATATGTATTATCATGATCCTATTTATATTCATGATATTATATGATTCATATTGTGTTTATTGACTATTGTTCATATGAATCAATTTATTACAACAAGGTAAGGATTTATTTCAAAATCTCATCATTATTCGTGGTTGTTTATACATAATAATCTATTGCGACTTCTTTATCGTCCACATCCATGTTTCTTAAAAATGTATTTCAAAACATTTTTACTGTTTCATAAAATATGGGTTATATTAATTTATACCCTTGTTTGACTTTTTATAAGAGGTTTAGAAAGGAATATCTCCGTTGTTT
This sequence comes from Viscum album, assembly GCA_963277665.1. NCBI lineage: Eukaryota > Viridiplantae > Streptophyta > Magnoliopsida > Santalales > Viscaceae > Viscum > Viscum album. Next base: position 981,160,803 of record OY728161.1, read on the forward strand.
TCCAAACAAGGTCCTTTTTACACTTTTCGACAGAATTAAGGTAAGAATGTATTTTTTTAACTTATACGGCGGCTGCAGATATTTTCCACAGTTACAAAATCTTTGAAACTTCCCTTACAAGCTTATAAAGATATTTTCAATGTAAATGTTTTATTTTATAATTATTTGACTTTTAAATGATTAAAAAAAGAGATATTTCTCTCAAATAGTTTTGATCTCATCTATGTCAACATCCTTTGATGGATTTTAAGCTTATTTGAAGTCGATTTATTATGATACAAAACATACATATTATATTGAAGGTTTTTTGATATGTTTTACAGTGGATGAGTTATTTTTATTTCAATCATGGTTTATGGTTAATGTATTTACATTTAGTTAGTTTGTTTTAATATGAAATTTTATATTATATATAATCTTTTTCTTAAGATGAATGTGTTGAACTAGTATGTTCTGGGTTGGGGACCGTTAAATGTACGCCCTCCGGGTTGGTGTCCGGTTATTAGAGGCACTAAGGGTTAGGGTCCGGTTATTAGCGGCCCTCTGGGTTTGTGTCCGGTTATTAGAGACATTTCAGGTTTGTGTTCGGTTATTAGTGGCACTCCAGGTCGGATTCCGGTTACAGAGGCTCTCTAGGTTGGGTTCCTATTACCGTTATCCCTTAGGTCTTGGCACAAGGCCTTGACACAGCAATTAAAGTTCTTAATTATGCATTCCATCATTATGAATGTGGTTATTGATATTTCATGTGATTATTCAACTAGTATAATATCCATGTGAATAAGTATATGGAATTATTTCATTTTATTTCTTCCATATTATACTGAAGTTCAAGTTTAAAAAGGCTTTTGTTTTAGTTATACATTGCCTTAAATGTTTATGATTATATATGAAAGTTTCTGCTATATTTTTATCATTACTAGGAATTTGAGATCACCCCTTTCAATGTTTTATTTTTCCGAGGATGTGAAGAAATATTTTATGAATGTCTCGCAGGGATAGTATGAGGGGATTAGAGTTTGTACTATGGAGACTAACTTGATGTAGTTTTTAATTTTATGATGTAATGTAAACTTTATGAGTTTATCTAGTTATTCCAAGGCAACTAAACTAATCGGTCTGTCGAGACTTGATCAGTCTTGTGATCATTCCAATGTTATGTACTAATGCACCGATACTGGGCAACTGGGATTAGAGTGTTACAGATTATTTCAAGATGTAAAAACCTCTTTGTTTTTTTAATTTCATTTCAAATTCTATTCATTTATTATATTATAATCACCTCCCCATACCAAATAAAATCTTTTCTATAAACTATTTTATATACAAGTATTTTATTTTTTTATGAATTATTCCATAATCAGTTATCTTATATATTTTGTTTTTCTAAAAATGAACACACCATTCATGATGTGTTGATTTATCACATTCAAGGATGAAGTGTTTTAAATTTCCATTATCACCTCCTTATGCTGTGATTAAACCATTATAATACTTGTACCAAATTATAATATATGTATTAAATCAACAATATGTTTTTAGAAACACTATATATTCATTATTTTAATTATTAAAATCAAACTAGTATGTGATTTTCATAAAACAACCAAAATAATCCAAATGATTATCACTAACGACTTATCTAATTAATCATCCTCACTAAAATTAATCAAATATAATAAATTAAAATTTAATCTTTTTTATGTTCATTAATAAACTAAAACATCTATTATAGATATTTATTCCCAATTTACATGAACATCCATCCACTTATACATGTTAACTGATATATAAAACCATGGAAACGAATAATCTGGAACAATAAAATTGTATTCTATAACTCATAAATAACCATAAATTAATATAATAATTTATAATAAATTAAATATATGTTTACAAAATTAATAACATATTATTTAATGTATTTGTTTTATTATCCCATAAATTAAGTTCATATTCAATATACATTCAAATAGAATGTAAGGGTTTTCTCAAGTCCATATCATTTATGTTAAACATCTCTTATCCAAGTTCATTTCTTATGTATGGTGTATTTGTACATCCTTTTAATGTATAATATAATTAATCAATTATTTTTAATTTACTTAATGATTCATTTTATTATTATTAACTTTATAGGGAATACAATTCAATTTTCTAAAAAGTGTTTTGGGTTTCTACCTAAACGTCCATTTTTTCATGTGTGTTAAACTATATCTCTATTTACACATATTTTTATTTAAATTAATTTTTTTTATTTAAATTCAATTTATATGTTTCAAACACATGTTTCTGGAGTATTTCATTTTACTTTTTGTTGGAAATTCATGTTTTATAATATTTTCTTTTCATTTTCTCTGAATAAAAATATCCAATTAAAGGGAACTTCCCAATTTCATACATATTTTTATATAAAACCAATTATTTGATTTAATATACCCACATATTTATCAAATACATCATTTTAAATTGAAAAAAATATTTTTTTTTCTATTATTATAAAAACATTTTTTCCTTTTCCTTTTTATCAACTCTATTATTTTTTCTAAAGATCATTAAATAGTATCATTCTGAAATATTTTTAAACAACCATTATAGATGTTTTCACTTAAGGTGGAATATATATATGCTATAAATAAAATTTAATTTTCATTACATTTTAATTTATAGGATATACTTGTTTACAAAATATGTTAATGGAAAATAAAAATGAATTTACAATAGAAATCTTATTTCCAAATTAAATTTTTTTCTCAAATAACTTTTACTTCTATGAGATATACGCCTTTTTAACTACATATTACATTCATAAGGTGTGTATAATACCCTTTTATATAAAATATAAAGGTTATTATTATTCCTATAATATTATATATTTTTCATTATTAATATTCCTTTATAGATATTAACATGTATAAGTTACAATGTGGTATAGGGGACTTTGGAACGTTTCAATATTTTCTTCCTAAATAATTTCTCAACGATTGGATTATATTATCTTAATCTATAAAATTAATTCACATATATCAAGGTGGTATTAGAAATTTTATTTTAAATAATTATTTTTGTTATAAATATTAGGAATGCATTAAATATAGTAATTGATGAGAGGGTCCCTCTATAGTCCATCGATGAATATGTAGTTCTCATGGGAATAACTCAAATGGATTTTGGAAAATTCCATCACCATTTATTTTCATACAACATGTTTGAGGACGTGACATTATGTTTATTAATTTATGTATATGAATTCTTTAATTTTAATATTAGTAATTGATAAATCATATGATTATTCTACTAGTATAATACCAATTGTAATGAATCATGTGATTATTTTTGTGGAATTATTTTTTTTATTCATTCCATATTATGGTAAACAATATGTTACATTTTAATGAGATTTTGTTATTCACATAATATTATTGTTTATTATTATGTTATATTCTATGGTATGGTCTAACCTTACTGAGGATCCATGCTTACCCCTTTATTATGTTTTATTTCCAGATGATGCAAAGATGTATGTTTTTAATAACCTATAGGGATAATCAGGGAGTTATGTATTTATCTATTTGATATTATATATTTTATTTTATTTCAGGTTATAATTTAATGTTGATGTCTAAAATATAGTTTACAATACTATAAAAAGGGTCTTTCTATTTGTATATGTGTCTTATATATATTCCAATGAAATAAGGTAAGGCATTTCGTTTAGACAACTGGGGTCTGGGTCTTTACACATCACCAAACATATAGTTCTTATGGTTTTTTGAAGAGGTGGCCTTTAATATATTTGTTTTAGTTTTCAACTAAACATTTTATTTTTGTTTCTTAATTCACCTCCTTTGTAAGGCCTTTTGTTTTTATAGACATAATTTGTTAAATTAATTTATCTTTTTGACAGTTTTCTTTCTCAAGGCACTAGAAATAGATCTTTTTTAATATATATGTATAATAAAAAAATGAAACATTCTTTTTACATGAAATAATTACTTGTCTTGAGCAACTTAAAACACCGACTTCTCCAACATTACACTCTACAATGTATTTGTCTATATGAAACACAATACTTTGCTTCTATGAAATATTCGGTTTTAAATAAGTAATTATTTAAATGTTAAAATTGTAATATAGACATGTAAAGTAGTTATATGAATAGTTATAAATAAATTTAATTTATTTATCATAAATTTTTATTTAAATATATCATATGTAAAATGATAGTTTATATTTTTTGAAATGTAATTTTCTATTTAAAAAATAATATTTTATTTGTTGAATCATTTTTTATAATAAAACTAAATTTTGAAAACATTTAGAAATTAATATTTTTAAAATAAAGATCAATTTTTAAATTATAATTTCAAAATTATCCAAGGTTGTTTTTTTGTTATTTTTCTATGAAACTTCATTTTGTGATTAATATTGGAAATAATAGATTTTAATTAAAATTGTCATAGTTTCAAATTATTTATTAATGATAAATGATACTATTAATTTATTTTTAATTGAAAAGTAGATATTTATTACATATATTAAAACAATGAAATACACTATAATCAATTTCAGGTTGAAAATAAAAATTAAATCTCAACTATCTTTTGATCAACATTCCCCCATTAAAACCCTGTTATTTCTTTTAATCTCCTGGATTAGCCCTAATTTTAATTTTTCTACAACACTAAATTTAATTTAGAATATCTATCAGATATACATTTATTTTGGGTAATATTTATAATCTAATATGAGCCAAATAATAATTGATAAATGGAATTATTAATGGTAATTAAAATTAATAACAACTGTTAAAGAAAAATTAAGAATAATGAGAGAATCAATCATAAAAAGAAGGGCCAAAATAACATAGAAACTTGTACAACATTAATTGTTTCTCTGTATTTCCAGCATAAAACATTCATTAATTTTTTTATTTCTATTACTTTTTTATTTAATAACATGTTTACACCTAATTTTTATATAAAAATTCCAAGTGAGTCCTTTTCATTCCCTATAAAAGGCCACCACATCTACCCAATCCTCACACCTATCAAACCTCTTAAGTTTGTCCAATATTTTCATTTATTTTTAACATCTTCTCGAAAGATCCATTACCTTATTTTCCTTCATCACCCCAAAGTAATTGTATTTCATTCCTGAGTTAAAACACAAGTATAATACATATACAATGATTTTTTTATGCAATGTGTTCAACATAAACTTATACACACCTCAATCTAATGTATATTGATAATACTGTTTCGATGTACGGAGAAATACTTCCTCACAAAACAATGATTGTTAATATCTCATTTACCACCAATAATGGTGGTCATTATGATGTAAAATATATTATATTGGTAATATATTATATTTATTATGTATTTATTCTTATTTAATCATTTTTCAACACATATATCTATAAATTACAGTTGGTGTTAAAATGATAATCTCGTTTTAGGAATAGTGGACTACCACCCCTCAAAGCAATGTGATTCATTCACATACCACAGGTCATGTCTTATAGATTATATTAATGAACATATATGATATATTTATTATAATGTAATAATGATATATATATATATATACATAGATATATATAAATATTTAATTTAAAAATTTTCATTCAATATGATATGAAAATCAAAAAAAAATTTAACATGTACGTACGACATATCTTCTCCATGAACTGTGTATTCTACATTGTACTCATTGAATCTATATATTATTATAATATACATATAATTATTTACATGATATTTATATCATTATTTTAATTTGGTAATAATGATATAAGTATAAATATGAAAGACATAACAAAATAATACACATGCGTAGAATAAAGAGAATATTGATTGAAGTGAGACATTATCATAGGATCATTTACAATCACATAATATAAGGTAATAATCAAACCATATATGGTATTATGGATATGAATATTATCATTTAAAATATGTATAATAATCCTATAATTATTATACTGGAATATTATTTAAGTACAGAAAGAGTCACAAGAGAAGGTATGGGGAATTTCTTCTCACATTTAATTTTTGTAACATACATGTTATATTATCCACCCTTTCATTTGGGTGGTGTATTTACTTTAAATTTTTGTATTATATGTATATTTTACATATGTTTATTTTTATTGAAAAGTATATTTTATTGTCATTCACTCAAGATGTTTACGTTTCAAATTTGAACTAATCATTAAAACTGTTTTGTCTCAATTTGCCATCATTGAGACACTTGTTTTTGATATGAACATAAAAACAATTATATGGTGTATATACACATATTTTACATGTTATATCATGAATGTAGTTATTTTTATGGTATTTAATGTTTCATTTAATTTCATTTCGATACATTGAGATTATGATCCAATGTTACCATTTAATAAGTGTTTATTGAGAGAATCTTATTATTTTTTCGGGATTGATTATATTTATGCTTCATTGATGAAATATTAGTATCCATATCTCATGGAAATTAATTAAAATTATTATACACTAGTTTACCATGATTTTTATAATTATTTTAAATAATTTTAACTCTATGGTATAAAAAATATTTATGAATGTGTTTTAATGAAATCCCGACTTTACACTCCCTTTAGTCAGAAATCTATATTTTCAAAAAAGGTTTTCCATGAATATTATAAAATTATATTATAATCCTAAAAATCAATTATTAAAAAAAATTCCTTTACCAATATATTATATTTAATATTATTATCTCCTTCGAAACATGTTATTCAGTATATCATTTTTTACTGTAATAAATGAATGTTCTATTTACCACATACAACATATACAGATTTACACGACATCATTCATTTGAATATTATATCATACTTTTAAAAGTTTAATAATTAAATAATTAATCATTAAATGTATTTATCAAGGAATATGTATTTCAACATTTTTTCATGTCTTAATTAAAATAATTGGTGTTATTTATTATGAAAATTATATTTAATTGGATTTTGAATTAAGAAAAAACCTTTCTAAGAAGAATGTATATGTTCCTTAAGAAATGAATATGAATGCAATTTCAAATTTATTTTCCATATATTCAGATATTAGTTTATGTAACACATTCACTTCTATATAATTATATATGGGTTTTATTTATATCCATTCTATGAATGGATTGAACATAATTTCACTATCTTTATGAAATCTATTTCTTTTCCATGGGTTAAATTAGTATGAAACCTGATTCATTTCATGGTTTATTCATTGATTTATATATTATTAAACCTATATATTTTTCATATGTTATGATGTGATGAAATTATATAGATTCCAATTTTATTTCCTGAGTAATAATTTCCTGTTTATAAAATACATCTCTATTCATGGTTCATTTAATGATGAATTTTTTGGGGCACATAGAGGAATGATTTCTTTATGTGAGGGGTGGGACCTTTATCTCCATCCAATTTATTTCATAATTAAGTGTTTTAAATGAGCTCTAAGGGTGTATGGGTTATATCCCAATGTTGATAAGAAAGATGGTATATGGATTGTAGTTAGAGTCTTATAATAATTTGGTTTAATGGGTTGTTACTTATTCCCCATAAGAAATAGGGTTTATGAGTTTTAGATCTAACTGAAAAGAAAGAGGGTACATGGGTTGTTTCGCAAGCCTAAAAAGAAAGTGTTTTAGGGGATTTATCCCAAGCATAATAGAATCAGGGTTTATGGATAGTATGCTATTCTAGAAATGTCATGGGGTATATGGGTGGTAGAAAATGATAGAAAATAAGATGGTACAATGGTTATAGGCCGAACCTAACATTTTAGAAAGGACATGGTAGGTATAATTTAAATAGAAGATTAGATTATTTTATTTATTCAAAAAATAATATTTCTTATTCCATAGTTTTGATTTCATGGCTCCTGATATATAATTCTTGAATATTCATGGCTAATGAACTATTAATCATTATACTATAACACAAATTCATGATATTAGTTATGAAGGGTATCATCATATAATGTTATGATTGTGTTATCATACCCTATGATTATGTTATACTTAGGAATTTTCATTATTAACCCTTACTGAGAATCTTGGATTACCCCCTTTTAATGTTTTATTTCTCTGAGTTTCATAGAATTGTTTTAGGAAAAAGAAATAACTGTGGAGATCATTCCAGAATATGTTGAAAATATTTTACCAAGATAAATGATTCTTCTTCCGTTATTCCAATGAAACTACACTATTATGTTGCTCATGAATGATTTTTTTCAATTACTAGATATGCATATAAAAGGATATAATATATACGCATGTTAATAATGAGACTCTATAGTTGGAGTCTAAGGAATGGTTTAATCATACATGGGAATATAGGATTATAAAATATGTAACTCCACAATATTTCATAGTATGTTATTTCATCAATGTAATTCAATAACTTGAACTACATGCTACACTGAGTTCAAGCGCACTACGACATACCAAAATAGACGTTCCAAAGCAGTTATGAATAATATTAATTGAATTTTGAACTTTATATAATCCTTATAATTTTATAATCCTTATTATATGTTTCTTATACATAATGTAAGAACAAATAAAATTTTCCAGATAAAAGAATTATTCTTCAAAAAAAATAAAATTTTACCTCCTTTTAATGGTAAACCCTTTTTATGACTAATATTTGAAACTTTTATAAATTCAATTTGACAAAATAAAAATCTTATTTAGAATTGGGTATAATAATTTAGTGTCAATAAATTTTTGATTTTTTTCTGACAACTATCATATTTGCGTGAATATTAAAAAATACAATAGTTAAACTGAAAACATCTCTTTTTAATAAAAAAATTATAGTGTTAAATTTTACATTATAATGATTTTGAGGTATAACTAGATAATATTTTTAATATTTAATGCAATGACAGTCATTTTATGTAATTTCACATTGAAATTTGACAAAAACAAGTGCATATATTTTGATGGTTATTATTTCATAAAAATACACTTTGTGCTTTTGACAATGAGAATTAATTTTAAAATAATTAATTCTAATATTATGTTTTGAAATTTATAAAAAAGAAATCATTTTTTAATTTTTAATATCAAATATATTGTTGGCTGAATTTTTAGTATTTTCCTGAGAATCATCAATTTTTGATGAATAGTGAAAAACACTAAGTTAATGGTTAAAACCGAATTTTTTATTTAAATAAATATTTATTTTATTTAAATTTATTTTTGGTCAAAATAGATACATAATACCTATATAAATTCAATTTAATTCATTGGAGTTAGTTTATAATAATATTAGATATATAAAAAAAATTCGAACTTTTTATCGTCTTTTACCCACAAGGACAGTCTATGAGATCTCAGTGTTCTCTACAGAAACAATGTTGTTGTAGTTTACTGTATTACAATGTAATGTAATTTTTTTGAATGTATCTAGTGTTTCCAAGGATACTAAACAAATTGGACTTTTGAGACTTGATCTTTTGTGATCATGAAAATGTTAGGTAATAATGCACCAACTATGGGTAACTAGGGTCAGGGTGTTACAGTTGGTATTAGTGTATGTTTATAAATATCCTTCGAAACATGATGTTGATAAACTCTGATTAAAGCACATTACCCTAAGATATACTTTGAGGATTAGTATAGAATAAATTCCTAGAATTTTGGTAATGTATATATTTTGTGAGTTATCCAAGAAAATACATCCCTTTCTGGATATGAGCAGGTAGAGGCGTCTCTGGAACAGATGTACTTAGGGGTAAAACCTAAAAACACCACTTTGATATAGACTCGAACGGGAACTGGTGCACAATAATGGGCCTTGATGCACTATTGGTTACGACACTCCCGGGAGATATTCTTAGGATAATTCTCATTTTATATACAAATAATTATGAAGGATTTATGATTATATCTTCTCAATGAAAATATTTTTATGTATTATATCCATAAACTGTTCAATTTATGTTTCGTATTTTACATATTTGGAATTATTCATTGCAATTCATAAACTAACATAGTATAGAAATTGTATATAAATGGTTCCCAGTAGTAGGAATGTGAATTCCATCGATGCGTATGATCCAAAGAGTTAGAAAGATCATTTCTTTCATAGTATTAAGCTAACATTTAGAAGGAAAATAGTATCCCACGTATTCTAAACATATGAAGAAACAATATCATGTGTAAATAAAATAAGTAAATAATTATCTATGTCCAATGGGTTTGAAGGGAAGCTATAGAAGAAAAGTATGGTAGAGAGAAATATGGATAGAGGGAAGATGGGAAAGAAGGATTTTCCCATATGTGATAATTGTGCAAAAAATCACCTTGGTAAATTCATAAAGGTAATGAATGTTTTTTATGATCGTAGAGAAATAGGACACCACGTACGTGATTGCAATGATAAGAAAAAGTTTTCATGTGTACAAAGCTTCATCTTCAAGGTGTTGAGTCACTACACAAATCAATTTTCAAATCGATAGAGTATACCCCAAATGATGCTGTTGGATAATAATAATATTATGATACTACAATAGATGAAGATGAATGATTAGAGTTCATTCGTTGTTATTAAAGTATTGTGTCATTTTAGTATTGTAATAATGATGTACATGTTATAAGAGTTATAGAGTATATAAGTATTGTACTGCAATACTATTTTAATGAGGATTTGAGATTATATTTTTCTTTGAAACGTGACATAATTGTATGCTACACTTTTTGGAAAATACATGGTTGATGGAAATGTAATCCTTAATATTGTCCTAATAATGAGGTAGTGATTTTGGAATAAGAGATACTTTATTTGGATAAATTCTATTGAATATTCTTGACTTCCTTGAAACTGATTAATGATTTGTATATTCCATCATAGTTAGAGTTTAAAACTTTTTAGGATAGAAGGAGTATATCCATTATCATATACGGAATAAGGGAGCATGAATGTAATTAATAAGGTTTTATGGTAAGTTAGGATGTTGTGGTGTTTTAAAAGAATACATTGTGAAGGCATTCACATAATATTTCATAGCAAAAGGGATTATCATTGTGATTAACATCTTTATAAATTTTGGATAGAGAGTTCAGATATACGTATTTTGGATAAGTCAAAATATTTGAATGGATTTAGTTTGAAATTGGATTCAATAGTAAAATTTATATTTGGATTGTTATAAAAAGGACAACCCGGAGGTTACGAAACAACGAGTCGCGTCTGACAAGGCAGCGATACTTGAACCTACAACTGAAGAGCGATAAAGGTGCATCACCTATTACTGGACTACATGATGTACTGGTTTGAATAATTTAGTTTTTTTAATGGTTTGAGAAATTTATTATAAATTTTTATTTTTAGAGCCTTATACTATTTGGATAAAAATAATAATTTTTTTGAAATCATTTGGATTCAATGGTGAGTTTGTGGTAGGAATTAGTTGAAGGATCAAACACTACTTGTCAAGTATATATATATAATTTTTTTCTCCTCCTATTAAGACTACATTTTATTAACCCTATTTTTGATGTGGGTTTTCCCCAAAAGTATTTTCTACTTTCAACCTTTTATTTTTGAAGAAATTTTTCATATTGCAAGGAAACAATTTATTGAAGGAGTGATGAATATACCACCCCAAGATTCCACAATATGTTATTTCTTCAATATAATTCAGTAACTTGCACTACACGTAACATTGAGTTCAATTGCACCACAACATACCAAAAAAGCCTTTCAGAAGCGGTTATGAATAGTATTAACTGAATTTTGACCTTTATATGATCCTTATATTTTTAGTGTCCATATTATATGATCCTTAGTCATAATGTAAGAACAATGTCACTTTTTTAGATAAAAGATGTATTTTTTAAAAGATTTAAATTTACCACCTTTTATGGAAAACCCTTTTTTAATTCTAATATTTGATACATTTATATATTCAATTTGACAAAATACACTTTTTATTTATAATCAGGACATAATAATTTACATTCAATAAATTTTTTGTTTTTTTGAAAACTCTCATATTTGGGTGAATAGTGAAAAATACTATATTTTAACTTAAAACAAATTTTTTTTAATAAAAATAATTAAGAGTGTTGAATTATACATTTTAATGATTTTGATGTATTATTAGATTACATTTTTACCATTTAATCTAATGATGGTTATTGTAAGTAATTTCACTTTGAAATTGGACATAAACAAGTGTAAATCTTTTGATGGTTATCTTTTAAAAAAAATATTCTTCTTGGTTTTGATAATGAGAATTAATTTTAAATTACTTAATGCTAATTATATGTTTTCAAATTGGTAAAATATAATTCATATTTTAAATCAGAATATCAAATATATCATAGGCTGAAGTTTTGGTATTTTCTGAGAAACGTCAATTTTTTATGAATAGTTATAAAGACTAAGTTACTAGTTAAAACCAACTTTTTATTTAAATAATTGTTTATTTTATTTAAAAATATTTTTTTAAAAAAATAGATACAAATTATATATAAATTTAATGAAATTCTTTAGAGACATATTATAATAATTTTAGATATATAAAAATTTTATCGAACTTTTTACCCTCTTTTACCCACCTCTAAGAGCATTTTCAAATTTACATAAAACATAATGTTGCCACATCCGTGGGTTGAATTTTTAAAATCCTAGTGGAACGAATAACATAAAGAAGTAAAAAGTGGTTCAATAAGATAAAAATAATTTTTTTGTGAATAGTAACATTTTACTTTTGTTTATCACTGTTAAAAGTAAATAGGGTAATTAAGGGTAAAAATATATTATTATTACCCTAAAACATGTCCTAATTCTTTTGGATAACTATAATTCGTCTGAAAACAACATTAGGAATAAAATATGAACCTCTTTGGTCCACTTGGATTAGATTAGGACATTTATTATTATTTAATTCAAAGAAGAGTTAAATGTGTTAAATAACATGATTAATAACTAAACAATTTTTAATATAGGGTTAGACATAAGATAAATTAAGATATAAATATTAATTAGAAATATAAAAATATTTTCTACAAAATTTTATTTTTTTATATTTTGTAGATATTAAATAATTAAATGTAATTGTGACACAATGATGATGTAGTAATTACCTTATTAATGAAATATTATAATAATTGATATTATAAATATCTAAATTAATGTAACATGAGACTTTTGATGAATTACACTAATTTTTTAGTTTAATATAACATATTAGGGTTGGTTAGATGAATTATTTTCGAATTAATAATGCTTTCAATTTTGTGAAGGAAAAATACCAAATAGTGTCAAAATTGACATAAAATAGTTTTTGAAACAAATATTATATTATTAATTGACATAATGATCCTAAAAATCTAAGCTTCTACCAAAGGAATTATATAATAATATATATGTCATTAATTATCCAATTAAGGTATAATTTGTAGTTTGTAGTAAAATTATTAACCATATATTTTATGAATACAAGAAGACATGGTTAAAGATAAATTATTTAACTTAGTGTTAAATCTAAAAAATAAGATTAAATTGGTAAGCTAAGCATTTATATAAACTAATGGTTGAGATTAATTATGCCCATAACCACCCTAGAATCGATACATGTCTCCTTGGATCCATTATAAAACAATTATGTATTTATTATAAAATAATATATTATGTTTTTTCTAAGGTGCCCCCACCCTTCTTATAAAAGGTCACTCCCACTTCTCTCTAATTCAAAACTCCAAATCCATTTATCTAGGCCAACCCCTTACCAAATATCCTCTCAAAATCCCTCACACCATCCTATATTCCTTACTTTTGTCATAAAGACAACTTATAGAGCACTTTTGATCAAAACAAAAGAAAGAATGCGAAGAAGAGGTAAATATTTCATCACCTCTTTCAAGTTTGTTTCATCCTCCACATCCTCAATATTTGTTGTATACATTATAAAATAATGAATCTAGTATCTTCTATATACAGTAATGTTATTATAAATATGGTACAACCAAATTCGTTATTCTATCCATCCCTTGAATGACATGTCACCATACATGCTTACGTACGGCTTACCGCCTCCATGTCATTGTGCAATTGTTAGTCAATAGATTTTCATTTGGATGGGTATAATAATGATGTTTAATTCATGTGAATAACAAATATAACATGATACTGATTCTGTATATATGATATACCATCCAATTATATTTTATTTTAATGTCAAAAAAATGATATTGTCGCTCGTGCGTACTTACAGATTACCATCTCCCCGAACGAGAAACGATTCAATCCCCATCGTATCCATTAAAGACTATTTTTCATTTGATGTTTAAAAATAATGTTTGAATACATTATATAATTCTGGATTTGATCAAGATACATCCTATCTAAAACAAACATTACCTACGTAACAAATCATATATTGGAAAATGAATCAGTTAACACCTGAAACGACGATAATACCAAGATATGATTAACAATGCAATGTTAAAATATCATATATGATTTCATATTAATGTATATTATTATTTTATAATTTAAGAACAATAATTTCACCATTATACAGGAGGCTAACCTACCCTTTACCAAGGAAATGTTCATGTTAAGTGTATATTTCACAATCATTTCATTATCCGAGGTTGTTTAGACATAATTATCTTCTAGAACCTTTTTATCATCGGCATCCTTGTTTCTTAAAAAAATTATTTCAAAAAATTCTTACTATTTTATATACAATGGGTTAAAGTCATTTATACCATTGTTTTACTTTTTATATGATGTTTATAATGGAATCTTTCTGTCATTTTTCAAAGAATGTCCTTTTTTAACTTTTTGAAAAAATTATGTTAAGAAGTTATTTTTTTAACTTATACGGAGGGTGTGGCTATTTTCTGACATTATAACATCATCGAATCTTCACTTACAGTCTTACAAGAATATTTTCAAAATAAATTATTTTTTCATAATTATGTGACTCTTAAATGATTTATATAATTATGTGACTCTTAAACGATTTCAAAATAGAAAATGATATTTCTCTAAAAACATGTTTTGATTTCATCAATATCAACATCTTTTGAAGAATTGTATGATTAATTTTTATTGATTATTATGATACAAATCTTACATATTGTATTGACGGTATTATGATATGTTTGATTGTGGATGTGTTTTTTGATACCATTCATGGTTTATGGATAATGTATTGAATTTTTGTATGCTAGTTTAATATGAATGTTTATGTTATATTGCAAACACTTCTTATGATGAATTTATTGGACTAGTATGTTTCAGGTTGGGGACCGTTAAAAGTAATCCCTTCGGGATGGGGTCCGGTTACAGAATACCCTCTGAGATGGATTCTGGTTACAGGGGCTCTCTGGGTTAGATTCCGGTTACAGAGGCTCTCCAGGATGGAATTCGGTTATAGAGGATCTTCGTGTTTGGTTCCGGTTACAATTAGCCCCTAGGACGTAGTACAACTCCCTGACACAGAAATTAAATTCTGACATTATGCATTCCATCATTATGAAAGTGGCTATTGATATTTCATGTGATTATTTGACTAGTAGAATATACATTTGAGTATGTAAATGAAATTATTTTGATTTTATCATTGCTATATAATGGTGAAGTTCAAGTTTAAAAGGATTTTGTTTTAGTTATATACACTTCCTTAAATGTTTAAGCTTATTTATGAACGTTTCCGCTATATTATTATCCTTACTGAGCAATTGAGCTCACACCTTTATAGGATTTATTTTTTACAGGATGTAAAGAAGAATGTTATGACTGTCCTGTAGGGACAGTCTATGGGATCTCAATGTTCTCTATGGAAACAATGTTTCTGTAGTTTTCAAATTTAAGATGTAATGTAAGAATTATGAATGTATCTAGTGTTTCCAAGGCTACTAAACTAATAGATTTTTCAAGACTTGATTTATTTTGATCATGCCAATGTTATGTAATAATGCACCGACATTGGGTAACTGGGGTCAGGGAGTTACAAAATATTAGTCAGATCCCCTGGTATTTGTCTATGGTTATATATAGGGATGTCTCTATGTATATGTATTGTGATGAATTATCCTTTAGGAAAATATCTTGGAATATTTTTGAAGGATAGAGTGAGTGGTTTACAAGAAAAGAAACATTTTCTAGATAGTACAAGTTGATGTGGCTCTAAAATACATGTATCTAGTGGTAATAACTATGAAAAACAAGTTTTAGGATTGACTCGGGGTAATCTGGTACCCGAAAATGAGCTTTTCTACACACCTGGTTTGACATACCCAAGGGATATTATTTAGTAATTTCGAAACACTTAATGA
The DNA here is from genome assembly GCA_963277665.1 of Viscum album. Lineage (NCBI taxonomy): Eukaryota > Viridiplantae > Streptophyta > Magnoliopsida > Santalales > Viscaceae > Viscum > Viscum album. The sequence continues at coordinate 981,177,138 of OY728161.1, forward strand.
ACCACTATAATGTATTTAAATACATGTTGGTTATGAATAACCATGGAAGAAACTAGGGAGTAAATTATTAAGGATGGTGTCATTATTTGGACATCCTATAATTTTTTTATGTATTGAACGTGATGATTGATTCGAATATCAAGTCAATAAAAGTACAAAAACTGAAGAGATATCAGGTAAATACAGTTGAACACTAAAATTCAAGGATACATACAGATGTAAACATGACTACTAACCAAAACTAAAAAGTCTTTCATGTAAAACTCATACAATGAAATTGGTTGCACTCGAAATCCCCAGCCACAGATTAGAACACTCCTTCCCAATCGGCTAGCTTATAGGAGACCCTTTTATCTATCCCTTTGGGATCACTATAATAGCGAAATTATCTTTGAAATAATTAAAGGAACCTTCCATTAGGTTGCATGGATAGCGCTTCCTATCAATGATAGTGGGAATGACCTTCTTGTAAAGAGAAGGAATACCCTTTTTGATGGTGTCCATCACCATGTCACCAACGAAAGCATATGTGAACCGATTGAGGTGGACCTTTATGCGGTAAAAGATAAATTATTTAACAAAGAGTTAAATCTAAATGATAAGTATAAAATGGTAACATAAACATGTCTAAACCCTATTTTTTTAGAGGATTTAGACCCATCTACAACATATAATATAAATAAGTCACTTATTAGCTATTATAAACATAATATGAAATTATTATAAAATAGTATTCTATGTTTTTCTTAAGGTGCCCCACACCACTCTTATAAAAGGGAACTTTTGATTCTCTCATATTCACACCATCAAATCCATTTGCTCGGCACATCCCTACCCCAAAATCCTCTCAACTTCCCTAAATGCATCATAAGGTCCTTCCTTTTGTCAGAAATCCATCTTATGGAGTCCTTTTGATCAAATCAAAAGGAAGGACCCAAAGAAGTGGTAAATATTTCATCTCATCTTTCAAATATCATTCTTCTTCCACATCCTCATTCTTTTTGTTTCCATTCTAAAATAATAACTCCAGTATATTCTATATATTGGGATGTTATTATAAATATGGTACAATCAAATTCATTATTCTCTCCATCTCTTGAATGGCATGTCACTATACGTGCATACATATGGCTTTCTGTCTCCACGTCATGGTTTATTTGTTATTCAATACATGATTATTTTGATGGATATAATAATGATGTGAAATTCATGTAAATAATAAATATATCATGATAGTGATTATATATGTAATATATTACATCCAATTATATGTCATTTTAATATCAGAATAATGATATTGTCGCTCGTGCATACATACGGATTGTCGTCTCCACGAACACGATGAGATTCATTTTCCATTGTATCCATTCAAGACTAATTTTTATTTGACAATTAAAATTAATTTTTTACGAAATGATATAATTCAGGATATTATTATGATGAATCATATACATGACAAAAATTACCTACATATCAAATAATATAAATGAAAATGAATCAGTTAACACCCAAAATGATGATAATACTACAAATTTATTAACAAAGCAATGTTAAAAGACCATATAAGATATCATATTACTGTATATGATTCGTGAATAATTTAATAACAATTATTTAACCATTATACAGGAGGATAACCTATCCTTGGCCAAGTTAATGTACAAGGTAAGTGATTATTTCACAATCTTTTAATTATCTAAATTTGTTTATATGTAATTATCTGCAGGAACCTCTTTATCATCTGCATCCATGATTCTTAAAAAAATTATTTCAAAACATTTTTAATATTTTACTGAATATGGGTTAATTTAATTTATACCCATGTTTTACATTTTATAAGATTTTTATAAAGTAATATTTCCGTCTTTTTCCAAACAATATCATTTATAACCATTTCGACAAAATAAAGGAAAGAATGTATTTTTTAAGTTATACAACAGTTGAGACTATTTTCCACCATTGTAACATCATTGAATCATCCCTTACCATCATATAATAATATTTTCAATATAAATTTTTTCTTCATAATTATGTTACTCTTAAATGATTTCAAAATAGAAAGGGATATTTCACTAAAAAAATTTTTTGATATCATCAATGTCAACATCTTTTGATGGATTCTAAGATTATTTGAAGATGATTTATTATAATACAAACATTCATATTGTATTTAATGTATTTTGACATGTTTGACCATGGATGTGTTATTTCATACCATTCATGGTTTAAGGATAATGTATTGACATTTTGTATTCTAGTTTTAATACGAATTTTTATGTTATATTTCAACATCTTATTATAATGAATGTTTTTGAAAAGTATGTTCCGGGTTGGGGACTGGTAAAAGTATGCCCTCTAGGTTGGGGTCCAGTTACAACAAACCCTTCGAGATGGAGTCTTGTAACAGAGGCTCTTCAAGTTGTAGTCTGGTTACAGAGGCTCTCCTAGATGGAGTCCGGTTACAGAGGCACTCTGTGTTTGGGTCCGGTTATAGTTAGCCCCTACGTCTTGTCACGAGGCCTTAACACAAAAATTAATGTCCCACATTATGCATTCCATGATTATGAAAGAGGCTATTGATATTGCATGTGATTATTCGACTAGTATAATATCCATGTGAGTAAGTAAATGAAATTATATTGATTTTATCATCTCCATATAATGCAGATGTTCATGTTTTAATGGCTTCTGTATTGGGTGGACCTTTATCCCCTTCATGTATATTATTTAAAGGATATTGGAACCAGTTTATTTGGCCCAGTTCTTAGTGGCTGCCAGAGGAAACCCCAGAGTCTTTCCAAACATGTTTCGAGTAGATCCTCTGCGACCTCTCTTCGACGACCTGGCCAACGAATCAAAAAGTGCCACATCCCATTATGAATTTTCCATGATATTGTGGATTTAATATTTGATATTACTTTCTCACTAGGTTATTTTTGGAATAAAATTAGAGTGACCTATAAGTAACATGGTTTAAATGTATTGTTTCAAATGTAGAATGTGTGAGAGAAATGAAAAAAAAAATTCTAAGTGGAAATATCATTAATAGAAATAGTAAAATTTTATGATTATTGGATATAATTCTATTGATAAAGACCCCACAAAGGACCTGTGAAGGGTATGTTATTTTGTTTCACTATTTTTTACATTGACAATAAGAGGGATTATAAGATTTTGGTTGAGGATACTTAAAACACGATTCATATATTCATATTATTTGAAAGAATTATTTTTGAATAAATTGATAAATCATGATTACTGGTTTAAGAAAAATATTGTATTAATGATGTATTACTATTTTGGAATTTAAATATTATGTTATATGAATCATGGAATATATATGAATCCTCATTATATGTTTAAATTATGTATAGATAAGTCAAGTTTAATGGTTATGAATAAACAAAAAAGTTAGTTCATGCTGAGGTGACATTCATAATAAGTCTTGGTAACCCTTAATATGGTACTTATCTTAAGATAATGTTCTGTGGATAAAGATACGTGGGATATGGATATGTAAATTGGATGGTATAGATTACCTTGGATCAAAGTAAGGGCTTGTTTATCGGTGGGTTATTATAAAATATTTTATGAATACACTATTTATGGTTTTGAGAAATAGTTCCAATACACTATTGAATTTTGAATGATGCATGTTTTCCAAAAATATTTCTATTAATTCATGTTATTACAAAGTTTCCAGGGAATATATAATAGGGTATTAACATGTTTAGAAAGTGAAAATCATGTGGAAGTTTTATTATATGGGTGTTCAATGTTAATATGATTATATTTATTTGTTTATAATGACTTCAGTTTTATTCATTCAGAATGTTTATAAGGATAACCATTTACGAAAGATATAGATTAAACATATCACGAGCACTGCATGATTAAAGTGTAATCTCTCTATATACGGATATATGTATATTGGCTTGCATGTTAAAATTACCTTATGTTAATGATAAAAGATGGAAAATACGATAACATTTCAACGAACTAATAATTTGTTGGTAATTTAATAATTTACAAGTAAAAATTTTTTAAAGAAAGAGATGAATATGTTTATTGTATAACAAAGAGTGATGATGTATTGCAATCATGAAAGTTTTTTATTTCCTAAAAATTATTAAAAATCTGGTAAAATAATCATCAATGAAATTTTTTTGTTCCAATATCTTCATTTCCTATGAATCATATGGTCCCTTAGGTAATTACAGATTTATCGCAGTGTGGTTGTTAAATTTTTCTCATCCATTTTCTCTATCACTATACATCAGAATTTATGGAACAATTTCACTTAAATTTACATGTTATCACTACCCACCTATGTTTTACTCTGTGTTAATATCCTTATATATTAGTTTGGGTAACCATTATTGTTCCAATTATTCCTTTTTAATGGAAGAATTAACATCCATAATTACGATGTTGGTTTTTAGGAATGAATACAAAAAGTATTAAAAATTTTATAACATTGATGATTTTAAAGGGATAAATTCATATTATGAGGGAATATTATGTAATAGAACAAGTTTTTAAGGACCATTTTTTAATTAATTAATTAATTTGATATTTTTCATGTCACGTGATAGTAGAAACAACTTTTTAAAATAAATAAATATATATTTCCTTAAGTAATATTTACAAAATTACATTCACATGGAATACCAACATAGATAAGGTTTCCCACAACAATAACATGGTATATGTTACACATTACACCTACATGGCATATGTTACATACAATACCGACATAGAACACATTACACGCAACACCGACAAGGCTTATTCTACACACAACACTGAGTTTTTATGAAACATACTTTTCTACATATATTTATATAAATGAGATAATTATAACCTAGATATAAAAAATATATATAATAATAGTAATAACTAAATTTCAAATATTTCTTATATTTTTTTATATAAAATATCATGTTGATAATGAAAGGTGATATTTTTTGGTATAGACCTATTGTGTTAAAAAATTATGTTATATTAAAAAATCCAATTGTAAAAATAATATTCATTATAGAAAGAATTATATATATAATTTGATAAAATAAAATAAATTTATGATTTCATAAAATCAAAATTTTTTATTGTGAATTTTCGGGATTTTTTTGTGAAACATAAATTTTTAATGAATAGTGAAAAATATGGCTTTTTTTATAAAAAAAAACCGCCTTTCTGTCTAATTTGTTATTAATTATTAATGATATTATAAAACATTTTTTTGTCAAATTATATAACTATTACATATCTTCATATAATTAAATTTATTAGAATCATTTTCACATTGAAAATGAATATAAAATCTTACCCAATATCTGATCATCCTCCCTCTTTTAAAACACTGTTATTTCATTTTGTCTTTCTGATTAATGATTATCCTAATGTTTTGATTATGTGAATTCAATTATTAAATTATATCATACTAAAATTAAATTATGATAAAATTTAATGTCTAATTATTCCTGGTAAATTTTTGAAAAAAAATGATTAGTAAAGGTGATTAAAATTAATCACAGAAGTTGAGGAGAAATTAAGTTTATTTATGGATCAAACCACAAAATTAAGGGCCCAAATGGCCTATAAATGTTTCCAAAAAAATTTATATAAATATATTTACCATAATCCATCCTTTTTTTATTTTCTTCGGTTTGGCATGAATTGTTATTTATGAACATGTGTACACATAATTTGTTTATAAATATTCCCAGTGAGTAGTTTTCTTTCCCTATAAAAGGTCACCACATGTACTCAATCCACCAAAATCTCATAACATTAAAGATAGTTAATTATTTATCCAGGATTCCTACCAAAAATACTAATTTCATATTTTAATCCTCCTATTGGGAAAATACCCTATCAAGGATACCTTTTTGTACAAACCAAAAGGTCATACCTGATTTAGAGGAAACATATTCTCCCAAGCTCAATTCCTTTATTATAATTCATTACCCCTACCCTATATTTATTCCATTTGTGAGGGAAAAACTATATCATAAACATATTATGATGATTTTTTCAATACTTTATATCTACACTTATATATAACTACATATAATGGATGTTGGACATACTGTTTCTGTGTTCAGCCCAATACTTCCTCACGATACAACGATTGTTCATTATCCTTTTACATCCAATCATGGAGGTAATTTCAATGGAAAATATATTATATAACAAATATATTATATTTATAATTTATTTATTCTTATGTATTCCTTTTTCAAAACACATAACTTTACGTTCCATTTGGTGTTAATATGATATTCTTATTTGAGGAAGTGTGGACTACCTCTCCCTGAAAGAGATGCCATTTGTTCACATATCACATGGAATATATTAAGGAGGGGATTAATGATAATATATGATATATATGATATATTAATTCAAATCTAATAATATATATATATATATATGCATACACATATATACATATGTAATTTACATAGAATTCTTCAATATGAAAAAATGGAAATAGCGTTCATGGGTACATACGGCTTACCATCCCCATGAATGTTGCATTACAGATTGAAATACTTTATGACATATTTTTTTAACATCCCAGGTAAATAAATAATTTTATATTTTCATATTTATCAATATTTTTCAATTAAATATTAAATTTATTTTAAGTGGGATGATATGTTTTATGACATACCCAACTGCAACAATGGGTTTATCCGAAAATATCATGTTGCACATAAGGCTGATTCATACTGATAAATAATAAATTAATATTATTTTAAAAAGTTGTAAACATATATCTATTGTATTGGTAGGAATAAATACAACTAACAACAATATGATAATACCTGCTTGTTAAATATTTTTTCATTTTTCCAATAAAATTTAGAGGCTTAAAATGTGAATGAATCAAATTTTAAACATAAATACTCTAATATTCATTAAAATATCGATTTAACAACATTAGATAGAGAACCATTTTTAAATCAACATTGTTTCACTTTTATATGTTTTATTTGTCAAAATAAAATTCTTACTTAGAATAGGGAAATCAAAATAAACATTAGATGAAATTTTGGTATTTTTTTCTCAACGTTCATTTTTATTGAATAGTGATAAATATTGCATTTTAATTCAAAAATTCCTTTTTATTTAATTTATTTATATAGATAGTCATTTTTTAATTAGGTTTAAAGTGTGATTAGATTTTTTTTCATCATATAATCAAATTTTGCCCAGTGGATGTAATTTTATATTGAAATTGGACATAAACATTTGTTAATCATTTGATAGTAATGATTTCTTATAAAACATGGTATTTGTTTTGACAACACGAAATAATTTTAAATTTATTTATGCCACTTATGCGTTTTTAATTTGAAAAAATTGACTCCGTATTTGGAATGACGATATCAAAATTGCATAAATAGGTAAATTTTATTTTTATACATTATGAATATTTACATTAAATATTATATTAACCATAGTTAAAATGTAAATAATGTAAATAAGGGTTCTAAAATAATATCATAATAATATTAAATTAACCTAACATGTGTCCTAATCCTATTTGTTGATACATGTCTGACCATGGTCATCCTTGAGTCAATTTTGGGACCCCATGTAGCCACTTGGGAGTGATAATGACACTTTATATTAATTAGTTTAATGTAAACACAAAATTAACAGAAGAATATATCTTTTAGTAAAAAAGATTTTATTTGCGGTCATATAATTGATTTATTCGACAATAAATATTAATTTTAAAGATAAAAATAATTCATAAAACATGGTTTTCTATTTATAATTTTTAGATATTAAATAAACAAAATTATTCATAACACACTGATGATGTAATGATTACCTTATTAATGAATGTTTTAAATAAATGAGATTATAAATGATAACATAAATTTATTTTGAATGTTTTTATGAAATACACAAAAATTTGGGATAGTAATGACTTGTTATCATTAAATTTATGATGGTTTTTTTAAATTATAGATTTTATATTTTTTATCATTTTGATATGAATTGTTTTTAAATTGTCATAAATGTGTTTTTAAAACAATTAATATTATATTAAATGATAAAATAGTACTAAAAATATAATATTGAACCAAAATAAATATATAATATAAAAAATATCATTAATTATATATTTGTGGTCTCTTGACATTTTAGTGTTAATATATTAACTATATAGTATGAATATATAAGAGTACATTGTAAATTATAATTAGGTTAACAAAGGGTTAAATAAAAAATATAAGGATTAAAAAATATCCAAAACCTTTCAAATTCTAATTGGATGAATTTTTTTGACTTAAATGAACCTTATATTCGATGTAAATATGTTTTGGCCCTTTTGAAACTGAAACACGTTTTATAATAAAACAATACATTCAATCTTTCCTAAGGAGCCCCTCATACCCTTTATAAAAATCCATCACCTCTAACCCTTTAATCTCACCTATCGAGCCTCTTGGATCATCCAATCTCTACCCAATTAATCTCCCAACATCACAATATTCCACCTCTGAGAATTAACAAAGGAATAAAGTGTAATGGTCCTCACCTCTTTGGACCACTCCTTTGTGAAAATATGGTGTCTGAGGTTTTCCGGGTGGTCAAGGTGAATATCCGCAACACTTTTCCAATTTTCCATTTCGTTGAACAGTTCTATCAGTGAACAGTTCTATCAGTATACTCTAATAGTAACCTCTATTGGTAACCTCTAATGGTAACATCTCCTTCCATTACCAAATTTCCAATTCGATGAATAGTTGTATTGGTGAAATAATCTATCAGTAACCACTAATGGTAACCTCTCATTCCTTTTCCAAATTTCTAATTCTCTCAATAGTTCCATCAGTGAGTAGTTATATCAATATCCTCTAATGGTAACCACTACCAGTAACCTCTAATAGTAACCTCTATTTCCATTGCCAAATTTTGAGTTCGTGTACAATTTTTCTGGAACAGTGACCTTCTAACTATCACCTCTTCTTTGTTTTTCCCAATTATGAGTTCATGATCAATGTTTCCAGAACGGTGACCTTATAACTGTCACCACTTCTTTCCATTTCCAAATCATGTGTTTGTAAACTGTGCTTCTATAACGGTGGAAATTTTCCTATCACCTCTTTTTTCCTTTTCCAAATTTCGTGTTTCTGAATAGTGTTTTGAGAATGGTGACCTTATAACTCTCACATCATTTTTCCTTTTCCAAATTTCGAGTTTGTGAATTGTGTTTACGGAATGGTGACCTTCTAACTATCACCTATAATTTCCATTTCCAGATTTTGATTTTGTGAACAACACTTCCATAATGATGAACTTCTAACTATCTCCTCTTCTTTCTTTTGCAAAATTTGAATTTTGTGAACATTGATTCCAGAACGGAGACCTTCGAACTGTCACATCTTCTCTCCTTTTCCAAATTTCGAGTTTTTGAATAGTGTTTCTTGAACGGTGACCTTTAAATGTTCACCTCTTCTTTCCATTGCCAAATTTCGTGTTAGTGAATATTGATTCTAGAATTGTGACATTCTAACTGTCACCTCTTCTTTCATTTTCCAAATTTCAAGTTTTTTAATAGTGTTTTCTGAATGACGACCTTCTAATTATCACTTCTTCTTTCCTTTTCCAAATTTTGAGTTTTTGAATAGTCTTTCTAGAACATTGTCCTTCTAACTACCACCTCTTCATTCATTTTCCAAATTTTGAGTTCGTGAACAGTTTTTCCAGATTCCCACAAGTTTCACCCCTTAAATTTTTTCCCTTGATGTAAAAGGAATTTAAAGAATTTCATTAAGGGATATATGTCCGATTTAAAGTCCATAACTCGTAAATTAATTATTCATATGGATTGGGATTTTTTTTTCTCGATTAAGACACGTGGTTTAATGTGATCCTCTTTTAATGGGAAATTATGCATCTCTTAAACCATCGCTCTGTTAAATTTTCTAAAGGGACGAGATATCTTCTTCTGAAATTCTTTCTCCCTATTCTCGGGTGTGAGATGCACGATCATCCCTTTTCTTCTCATAGAACCTTTAAAATAAAAATTTCCCTCCTATGATTGGTTCTTCTATGTTTTGATGCAACCAAGCTATATTGATCAATCTTCGATATTATGTATGTTTTTATCAACATTATTTTGGGTTTCATATTCTCATTTTATTCCTTTCCATATCTTAGCATGTAATCTCCATGCATCAAATGGGTTTTTATTGGGTTTTGTTTGGTACGGTCGTAAAATGGCATCCTTGGGTTGATTCCGTTGACGCAAGAGGAGGATCGTAACCCGTTGTGTGGTTAAAGAATGTCAAGAACTATTTGAGGTAGTGTAATTATTACTTCTCTTTTCATTTATGTGAAATTATATTGATAGCATATTTTATCCCACTGGACCACAATTGAATTGACATAATAAATATTTGAACGGATAAATAAATTGATATTTGTCATATGATATTTCTCCTTGTTTTCTATATAGTGTAATATATATGATTTCTTCTCTTAGTAGTTCTTTATTGATGAAAATTTTTAAGGAATGTAAACTAGAATTAATTGATATTTGTTTGGAAAATGATAAATAGGCATGTAAGAAAATATGGTTATTATTGTAATTTGATGTTAATCAAATTGGAATAGTATGCTTGTTTAATCATTTTTTATATCATACTAGTTTGGTTTCCCTAATTTTGGAATGAATGAATTATAAATTGGTTAATCCATGATGGAATAAAGAACTGGTGGTTGTTAATGGATTATATCTTGCAGGGTTCTGAGTTACCCTCTTGTTTGATTAAGGGCCAAGATCCCAGTTGACATGATTTTGTTTTCCTATTGTTTGTGTTTTGATGTGAGCCTAGATGTCTATTGAGATATGTGGGGGAAGGTAGGACTTTTGGTTGTGTCATAAGATGATGCCTACAGTGGCAAGATGCATCAGTTTATGCATGTGGGTATCGGGGAATACACCATGGATGATGGAATTGGATGGATGTGATTGTTGGATGCTTTCTTATTATTTTTTGTTTATTATCTACTTTACTTTTCCCAATTTCTCAAGATATATGGTCTTGCACACACTTATTCCAATAGAGGAAACGATGTGCGGGTAAGAAACTTGCTTTCTGTGTTTAGATTCTTAAGGGAGGATGGGTATATGCCCTTTCTATAGGCCTCAAGGATTTGACAGTTAGTATATCTACTCACCGTGTTGATCCCCCTTGTGTTTAGTAGCATAGAATGTATTTTTAGAATTCCTGAGAATATGTAAAAGTGATTATGTAATGAATAATTGAATAAATAATGTTAACCCATGGGGTTGGAGTTGCTGGAACAAAATGATGAGGTTTTAATTTTAGAGGGATAGTGTACATTGTGTGTGATTCTAATGAACATTATTGTAGAGTTGGTACTTGTTAATTAATTCTTAAAGAATTAATTAATGCAACATGAAGCTGATAAAAAGGGGATTGAAATAATGTATTAAAGATCTTAAAATGCATGTGTGGTAATAGGATACCTAGTATTAGATGTGGAAACGTAGAGTTTGTGAGACGATAGCTGCAGTTGAGTCTAAGACTATATTATCCCATTATTGTGGTTATGAGATTTAATATATTTTATACCATTTGTGTTTCTATATGATACTCCACCCTATTAGTAAGAAAAACTGACACCTTGGGTATTCTGAGTCCAGGGGGTGTCTTCCCAAACATTATGGTGGTAGGATGAATGGCTAACTACCCCCTTTGGACCCGCTATCTTCTCTTGATAGATACTTGTTCTAGTAGGCACGGTTGTTAGTTTTCCCCATATATGTGTGTAGATGGCTTTAATGGATCGTGGTTATTCACACACATATATTTTTGAAATAGAATCATATCGACTAATATAGGTTTAACATGTATAGGTTGTGATGGCTTGAGGAACCTTACTCGGTGTGTTGGATGTAATGTCTTTAGGTATAATACCTGATGTAAGATACATGTTATGAGTGCTGTGGTGGCTCCCAAAAACTACATGGTTACATTCATGCATGGGCATGGTGGTTTTGTTGCATGCGGTGTATACTATGGTGCATCAACCAAGTGTCTGCGGGGCAAGCCTTTTTAGAGAAAGATGCTCTGGACGTGCGACGTATGGGAAACACGGCAAACTTGTGGGAAAGTAGTAGTTGGGTATCCTTGATATTATTTATTATATGATATATTATTGTATGCATTACGTGGTGAGAGTTTTCGTGGTGAGGTTGGGAACATATTATACCTGTTTAGGTGACGATTTACTCTCACTAGTTGTTCACTGTTCTTTACCATGCTTTTATTACCTTTGCAAGAGAGACTTCAGGGAGGATCCTACTGAGTATAAAGTTATACACACCCAGTGTATATAAAAATTGCTATTAATCTCACTTGAAGCAGGTTGGAGATCATGCTGTTTACTACTAGCTGGTGGATGAAGGGGTTGTTCTGGATTGTGGTTGATGTTATTTTACGTTGTTTTTCGTACAATCAGTTTTTTCACTTTCTATTGTATTAGTTATTCATGGAATTTCATGTGTGTACATGGGATTTATTTTATCTTATAGGTTGTTTTGGAGTTGTTTGGTGTCTAACTTAGCTCACTCTTCCACATGTGTTCTGTTAGAGGTTAATGTCTCACATTTGTGTTTTTATACCCTCAGTGAATGTTGCCAACCGAGGGCCTACTGGAGTTGAGAATCGGGGGTCATTATCTCCTTTTTCACATTGTTGGACCAGGAGGGGTGCACTTTGTGGGGATGGGGTTCGTGACAGAGTGGTATCGTATCACTAGTTGTGGGATAGTTTGTAGTTTTGTGTTAGTCATAGGTGAGGATGAATGGGTCGGTAGGGTAATGATGCCATTCATGTTTATAAAGTGATGTAAACACTGGAGACTGGCTGAGACATAGGCAATTAGGCCCCCCTATGATCTAATTAATAGACCATTAAGTTTGCAATGGCTACTAAACAAGGTTATACTAGTTACGGGATAGAGATCTAGGAAAGGATCATGCATCATTCTTCTTTGTTCCTATGTTAGAATGGGTAGTCTTTATGATAGGTTAACCTAAGATGAATAAAAGAAAACAATTAATTATTTATTTTTGAGTCTTCCATATTCCATATTTAGGAGCTCTAATGGATTTTTAATATAAAGGTATGGCTCCAGGTTGACATCCTTATCAAGATTACGCAGAGAATGTCTAGCGGGCTATTCCAGCAGATCGCCGCAGGGTAGAGGTTGACAACATCGACACTTGGAAGAAGACACAAAGAGTGTTTCAGTGCTAGATTCTATATGAGTATGAGGCCTCCATATCAGTTTCATTCACAGAAGACTTCTTGGAGGAGGTTGAGATATGATTTAGTTCGACACGTTCTTGGTAGGAGCGATGGGTGTCCGTGGTTGTGACGATGCTGCGTTGAGCTATGAGGTGGTGGTGGTTTTTTTCCCCTGGGATTGTGAGGATTCAATGATATCAGGGGAGGACTTTTGAGACTAGTTTTTTCACAACCCCCTCCCACTAATGATGCCCCTCTTGAGCTGGAAATGGTGAATGGGAGATAGTGACCCCCGAGTCCCGCCTCCAGTAGGCCCCGGGTTGGCGACTAGAACCAAGGGTATGAGTTTCCAAAAAAAATATGGGATGCATTACCCTTTTATTATTTTAATATCGGAAAATAGGATAAGTCCATCACCAAAAAAGAAGAGAACAATTAAATAGAAATAAACCCAAAACAAGCCCACATGCTTGTTTAAACAATTAAAATAACAAGGTGGAAGTACAATAAATCTCAATGTACAATACCAAAAGAAAACAAGAGTACAACAACTGAAACAACTCCAACTGTCTGACTAGTAGGGTCTCACACGTCCCTGGTAGTCCTCCTGGATACCAGAAATTAAACATAGGGTGACCATACAAGTATACTCAGTAGGGAATCCAAAAGCTCTCATGCACAAGTGGGGAGACATCCTAATTTCCCGTGAGAACAATAGAAGAAACCTAGAAAGGAATTATATCCACCCAACCTCACCAGCCACACTCACCAAAACACAAACACAACAGGTAGTAGTAGTATATAAGAACAAGAGAATTGGGTACCCCGAACCATTTCCCTTTAGTTAGCTGCTCTTCCTTATGGTGAACATCCTGATGCTTCCACACACTCCCCGTCCACACACACCTGGGCCTCACAACCATGTATCCCGCCCGCACACACATGTGCCTCACAACTACGTCTGCCGCCCTCACACACCTGGGCCTCACAACCACGTATCCCACCTGCACACACCTGGGCCTCATCCCGAAGATTCTTGGGAAATAGTAAAGCCTTCCCGAAGAGTCTTATGCTAGAACCACCCCAATCGAAACCTGCCCTAAGAGTCTTAGGTGTTAGGTCACCTTAATCCATCACAGCCTAGGGAAGAAAGAGCAGGAAGGAGCTAGTAACTAAGGGAAAAACACCATCTCCTATGAAATGGGAGTGTTCGGAACTAAGTGCTCAACATGGGTGGGGTGCAATAAAACACAAATGATACAGATATATATATGTATACCCAACACACAACCCAAACTATGGCATCTAAACAGAGAAACTACGCACGTGCCTCTGCACTGATACTATGAAGCATGCATACAACAAGAAATCCCAACCCCATTTAGGTTTTCACGTTTCAGCAGAAATAGTTTATTTTGATCCTTAACTACTGGGCTACTATCCACAACAAACCACATCGATCGTTTGTAAAACATATCCCTGTCATCCACAAATCATGTTTGGAAAAAAATAGAAACAAAACCAAGTCCTTCTTATTATCCAACCAGCCACATTGATTATTATTTCCGTTCCACAATCATGCCCTGCCATTCATTAACTCTTCCAAATTTTATTATTATTCACAACCCATTGTCGGTTCACATTCAAACCCATCCCTACAGCCTCGCTGCCAACCACAACAACCACAAACACAATGAACCCCGCACATCATCATCCCTTTAATACCATTTATCACATCCCCACTTCCCTTCACCATCATAGCATTCACACCAACCCACAACCATGTCAACCGCATCCCTAATACTCACCCGATCCACCACAACCCCTAAAACACCCCCATTACAAGCCATATAACCAAGCCAACACCCACATGTTCATTATTCCATATTGTTCAACTGGGGTGATCACACAAGCGTTCTATATTTTAATAAGCTAATTTTACGTGATTAACCAAATTCCACAATCCCCAAGCTTCCATTCCCAAAAATGGTCTCGAAGATAGGGAAACATTTAATTTCGAGAGAAAAGTCCCCCAAAGACCGTGATTTTCAGTAGGCATAAGCCTATTCATTCACAACATAATATCAGAGGATAATCGAAGATAAACATAACTACTTCCCCATACAGTTCTTTAACCAGTTATTATCTTTATTTATTAGTTCAACTATTTCTCATGAAAAAAAGAGGATACCCACCCCGCATGATGCACAATTTAGAGAGACGAAGGTAAGATTCCTACCTCATCAGGTTCTGATCGCAAAACTCCCCCAGATAAACCTTAGAAGAAGTTTGTCGGCGTCCGTCTCTTCTGTTGGGTCCCGGAAAATCTTCCTTGGGTGGATGTCGGAATGTAAAGGCTGAAGGAAAGACAACGGGTTCATGCTCAGAAGTTACGCCTTGTCGTTATGATCTCGTGGCCACTGACGGATCGTAAATCGGAGCTCAGACGAAGAAGTTATGGAAGAAAGAGCCTTTGAGTATCTAGGGGGGGTTCTGCTCAGAGGGGAGGGGAGGAGAGGGGTGTGTTGGAAAGGAAGAGGGGACCCCTCCTTTTATACAAGATAAAAGAAAAAGTACACGTCATGTAATTTATGGTACACGGCATGTACTAGGTTACTTCACACGGTCTCCACGCAGCTTCCAACATGGCTCTGCGGCCATTGACTGGTCAACACACTGCTTTAAGGTAACACATACGTGGGGAGGGACTACACGGCGTGTATTATTGACTACATGGTGTGTACCTATTTATTTCACATGGCAATGACACAGTAGCAACATGGCACACGACCGTTGACGGGTCAACACACTGTTACGCGTACGTGGGGAAGGACTACACGGCGTGTAGTACTGGTCACACGCAGTACAACCATTTATTGCACATGACAAGGACATGGCATTCAACACGGAGTATACCCGGCAAGGGGGTAAACGGTGTGTACTAAAACTATGAGGCGTGTAGTTTCAAAAATCTGGAAAGTGTGGGAAAAGTCCATTTTACCATCCAGAACACTTCAAGACCCTATTTTTGAAAAAGAATGGGCCGGAGAGGTCCGAGCCATTACATCAGATACCTATTAAAACATTCACATCCCCGAGAATTCAAAAACCAACCAAGAGGAACCCAACAAGATACCTCTTAGGGTTCTCATTATAACAGGAACCCAACCAACAACCCTAATCATATGTGTTAGGAATTCCCTCTCCTATGTCGAGATATTATCCGCTTTATGAGGCACTGACTCACCTACATGGGTTTAATCGCATCCACATTAATGAATCTCGATTAAGGATTGGGACTTCCCACATCCATATATTAGGATTTTCCCACTTACACTACCCCCAACACCACACAACCAACACACTGCCCAAACACGTGGATTGGGGAAAATTCCTTTTCCTCTGTCGAGATATTATCTGCTTTAGGCGGAACTGACTCACCTGCACGGGTTCAATCACATCCTCATTAATGTGTCTCGATTAAGTATCTAGTTTTTCCCTTCCCCACATTCCCGAACATGTTTCACGCTCCAAGAGAACAAGGAAACAAATGGTATGATAACCGACAAGCCAAGCGTTCCATATATAAAAGGTACATGGTAAAATATCAACACAAAGATCAGAAGAAAAAGGGAAAACACAAGTCAAAATAACTCTGGGTACTGAGCGTGCATCTGGGTACCCTACTCCCAAGTGCTCTCCTGGAGGCCGTCATGCCTCCACAACACATGAACCAACAGAATGGTTCGTCCACAGAGAACCAACTCTGTACGATCCTTGATTATGACTGGTTGTTCCTCAAAGGTCACTCGCCTCCCATATCTAACTCTCCCCATTAGATAATTTCAAAGTAATCGTGTAAGTACCGACGAAGCTGGGAGATGTGGAAGACGTCATGAACTTTCTCCAACTGATGTGGCAGGGCTAGCTGATATGCCACCTCACCGACTCGTCTCAGCACCTCAAATGGTCTGATGATCCTAGGTGAGTGCTTTCTCCCTTTCCCTAACCAATGATGCCCACTTCGAGGGGAAACATTCAATAACACATGATTTCCCACCTCGAACTCCAAGGGCCTTCGACGAATGTCGCCATATGACTTCTGTCGGTCCTAAGACGCTTTCATCCTCTCACGTACAAGCTGGAATTTCTCTTTGGTGCTCTGCACTACCTCTGGCCCAAGAGCACCTGTCTCACCAACCTCAACCCAGCAAATGGGTGAACGACATGGTCATCCATACAAATCCTCAAATGGTTCATTCCAATAGTAGAGTGGAATCGGTTGTTGTAGGAAAACTCTACTAAAGGAATGTTTCATACCCATGATCCTACGAAATCCAGAACGCATGATCACAGCATGTCCTCCAACGTCTGGATAGTCCACTCTGTCTAGGTGTGGAAAGCAGTTCTAAGGCGTAGTTGGGTTCCAAAAGAATGTTGTGACCCCCTCGAGACTCGTGAGGTAAACTGAGTATCCCAATCTGAGACGATAGTCATCAGGACTCCATCCAAATGCACCAGCTCATCTATGTACATCTGTGCTAAGGTACTCACTGGGCCTGACTCCTTAATTTCTAAGAAGTGATCTGATTTTGTCAGTCGATCCACCAATACCTAGATAGCATCATAAACACCATGAGATTTGGGTAGTCCTGTGACACAGTCCATTTAGATGTAATCCCACATCCACTCGGTGACATCTAATGGATGCAACAAACCACTGGGAACACGGTGGTCAACCTTCACTTGCTGACACACAAGGAATTTAGCCACAAACTTTGCCACTTCCCATTTCTCCCAGGGCCACCAAAACTGTTCCCTCAAGCCTCGGTACATTTTTGAAACTCCTGAATGTACCGCCATGGGTGAGCTATGGAACTCATGGAGAACTCCCTCATTCATTGCCTCCAGATCAAACAACCTTCCATGGAAAAGTATATGATGTCGGCTGTCCATTGACCATCCTTCTGGAGCATTCCCATGATAGACATGATCCCACATCACTTCGGCCTCAGATTCCCCCCACTGAGACTCTTCCACCTACTGCAACAAGGACAAATGCACTGTTATCTGAAACAAACAGCCTCTAACACCTTAAACCCTTGCATCCAAGTGCAAGGCGACCAAATCTCCATTCTCTTTCCGAGCATCAGCAGATTCCCGAACCACTTCATTATGTGACTTCCTGCTCAGGGAATCATCAACAAAATTTCCCTTACATTCAAATTAAGAGATCTCAAAGTCATAGTCTTGGAGAAACTCGACCCATCTCCAATGTCGCAAGTTCGGGTCATTTTGGGAGAAGATATAACATAAGCTCTTGTGATTTGAGAAGACCAAAAAGAGCTCCACAAAGAGGTAATGTCGCCATAACTACAATGTGAACACAATCGCTGCAAGCTCCAGGTCACGGGTGGCATAGTTACATTCGTGAGGGCGGAACTGCCTAGACCCATAACAAATCACACCATTCTTCTGAAACAGTACGCACCCCAGACCATGGCCAAAAGTATCACAAAACACCTCATACAACAACCCTTCCTCTCGAAACCTGAGTACATGAGCACTGACAAACTTCTCCTTCAGGTAGTAGAAATCATTCTGGCACCGCTCGATCCATAGGAAGACATGGTTCTTCCTATTCAAAGATGTCAATGGAGCAGCAACTCGAGAGATGTTTGAAACGAACCTCCGATAGTGACCTGACAACCCCAAAAAAATACGAACTTCTGTTAGGCTCTTGGGCTCTATCCAAGAAACAACTGCCTACACCTTCGATGGGTCCACTGACACTCCATACATATACACCACATGTCCATGGAAGTGTACTTCTTTTGTAATGAACTTACACTTCGACAATTCCCATAATGTTGGTGGTGTCAAAGAACTTCCAAGACTACCCTGAGATGCTAAACGTGCTCCTCCTTTGATCTTGAGTAGATCAGGATTTCATCAATAAACACAATGAAGAACCGGTTCAGAAACTCTCGGATGACAATGTTCATAAGTTCCATGAACACAACTGGTGAATTCGTAACTCCAAATGACATCACTACAAACTCGAAGTGCCATACCTACACCTGAAAGACCTCTTCGAGATGTCACTGTCCATTACCATCAACTAATGATATCCAAAATTTATATCAATCTTGGAAAACCAACCTTCTCCCCTCAGTTGGTCGAATAGATCATATATCCTTCGAAGGGGGTAGCAGTTCTTGACCGTTACCTAGTTCTACCTTTGGTAGTCTATGCTTTTCGTGAGACCACCATCTGCCTTCTTCACGAACAAAACTAGAGCACCCCATGGCGACACGCTGGGTAGAACAAAACCCTTCTCCATCATATCATCAATCTGAATACGCAACTCCCGCAACTATGAGGGTTTCATCCGATAAGGGGCCATCGAAATGGGATGGGCACTAGGCTATAAGTCTATCCTGAACTCAACGTCACGTCGGGGGGGGGGGGGGGGTAGAGTCACAACCTCCTCAGGAAAAACATCTAGGAACTCCCCAACAACCTATGGGACTTCCATCATATCCGTATCTGATTGAACCACTGATAAACCACTTAACAAGGAAAGGAGAGGAACCACACACCGGCTTCCCGCCTGATAGCTCCTCTCGCAAACAAAAGATACGCGTTTCCCATCCACGTCGGAGAACACGACTCTTCTTCGGAAGCAGTCGATAACGACACTAACAAAAAACAACTAGTCGATGCATAGGATAACATCGTATGGATGCATCTGTAACTGAAGAAGGTCCCCACTAGATCGATGTGGTCCCAACGTCATACCAAATTTCCGGCAAACACAAGATATGCTAGTCTGGACTCCAACTGGTGTACTCATCACCAGGGGTATGAAAATTCTCTCAAAGTCTAGTCCCAATGCATGGGCTAGAACAGGTGCAACAAAGGAGTTTGAAGCTCAAGAATCGATCAAAGCAGAAACGAGAGTGCTGAACAAACAAATCGTACCTCGCACCACCTCTGGCCCTGCCGGAGCTGTCAACTCTGCTGCATGAAACTGTTCATGCCTTGATCCTTTGCCTCTCTGATGTCATCCACTTCCCCGACCACACCCTGGTCAAGGTCCCAGAGGAGCACCCTGAGGTCGGCCTCCTCCTACAAATTGTGCCCTCAGAGGGGAATGGTCCTGCTGCTGCTGGAAGGGCCTCGCTAGCAACTGGTGCTGCTGAGGTGGGAGCTGAACCTACCCACCTCCACCGTACTGAGCTCGGGTCGGGCACCAACTCTAAATGTTCCCAAAACCTCCACAAGATAAATAATTTGGTCCTGGGCTCATGATAAAGGGACGAGGACCCGAATATATGAACTGGAACTATTCGGGACTTCTCCCAACTGGCCTGAACCTGGAAAGTCCCATCGCAGGACACATGCTGCTGACTGCCTTCCACATCGACGAACCTGTATGGATCCCCTCTCGTGGTGCACCTCCCGGCGAGTGCATCCTCTCTGCAACCTCTGCCATCTTTTGTACTGCCATGTACGTTGGAAGGGTGAAGGGGGTGACAGGATATTGCAGCAAAGGATGAAGTGCCTCCTACAAAAGTCTCGTTCGAGATTCCTCATCCAGAAAGAGATCTGGAGCAAAGTGTAGGAGATACTTGAACTTGATCCCCAACTCTCGTACTGACATACTCCCCTACTGAAGGGAGAGTAACTCCTGCCGATTCTCCGCCTTGATCATAGAATAAATGAATTCATATCTGAATTCCTTCTCAAATTCATCCCATGGAACCTCTTCCTATATCCTCTCTCCGAGTTATAGCATCCACCATTGTCGCGCCACACCACTTAGCTGACTGATAGTTAGGGGAACCCAGTACTCCCTCAGAGCACGGATCAAGGTAAATGTTATCCTTTTCTCCTCAAGCCACCCTTCTGTCTCCGTATCCGAAGTTCTACCCTTGTACTTCTTGAGGTTCTTCCGCTGGAAAGAATGGAGTGTCTTCTGCCACTGGATAATTTCCTCCTCTTGGTCAATCCTCAACTGATCGACCGCCTGAATCTCTTGGGCCTCGGCCGTCTGAGCCACCTGAGGATGACGTCTAGGTGCGATAGCTGTATTGTAAACAAGGATCTCCTAATCCCAATTAGTAAGGAAAAACTCGAGGTTTTATTTTATCATTTTATTTCAATTTCTTTCCCAGAACTCCCAAATCAAATAAATCACAATCATGATGATGCATGTACCTTACCTAGGGTCTCTAGCCTGCAATCAATGTAGTTTCACTTGGTCGTCTGGTAGGCTCATAGTCCTTGCATCGGATCACAGGGGGCCCTAAAATCATGTGTCCTAGCCAGTCTTCCCTGGAATATGTCACGCACCATGATTAAAGAACATTATTTCCCTTCCATCCCATGCAATCCTCGCTGCGCCTAACTCCAGACTCCATCCTATCTCTCAACCACCTGGCTCTGATACCATTCTATCACGACCCCCTCCGACCAAAGATGACCATCTTGAGCTGGCAATGGTGAAAGGGAGAAAATGACCCCCCGAGTCCCGCCTGCAGTAGGCCCCGAGATTGGGACTAGCACCAAGTGTATGAGTTTTCAAAAAAATAGTATGGGAGGCATTACCCTTTTATTATTTTAAGATCATGAAATAGGATAAGTGAACCACCAAAAGGTAAAATAACATGTGTATAGTAATAAACCCAAACCAAGCCCACATGCATGTTTAAACAATTTTTATAACAAGGGGAAAGTACAAGAAAGATCAATGTACAATTCCAAAAGAAAAAAAGAGTACAACAACTGAAACAACTCAAATTATCCGACAAGTAGGGTCCCGCAGGGCCCTGGTAGTCCTCCGAGAAACTTGAAAGTAAACGTAGGGTGAGCATACAAGTATACTCAGTAGGGAATCCTAAAGCTCTCATGCACAAGTGGGGAGACATCCTAATGTCCCATGACAACAACAAAAGAAACCTAACAAGGAATTCTATCCATCCAACCTCACCAGACACACTCACCAAAACACAAACACAACAAGTAGTAGTAGTAGTATATGAGAACAAGAGTAATGGGTACCCCGCTCCATTTCTCATTAGTTAGCTAATCTTCCTAACGGCGAACATCCTAACGCTGCCACAATCTCCCCACCTGCACACACATGGGCCTCACAACCACGTATCACGCCTGCACACACCTAGGCCTCACAACCACATATCCCGCCCACACACACCTAGGCCTCACAACCACGTATCTCGCCCGCACACACCTGGGCTTCATCCCGATGATTATTGGGAAACAGTAAAACCTTCCCAAAGAGCCTTCAGCTAGAACCACCCCAATCAAAACCTACCTCAATCCATCACAGCCTAGACAAGAAGGAGCAGGTAGGAACTTGTAACTAAGGGAAAAACACCCTCTCCCAGGAAATGGGAGTGTTCGGCAGTAAGTGCACAACATGGGTGGGGTGAGATAAAACACAAAAGATACAGATATATGTATGTATACCAAACACACAGCCCAACCTATGGCTTCTAAACAGAGAAACTGAGCATATGCCTCACACTGCTACTAAGATGCATGCATACAACAAGAAATCCCAACCACATTTAGGTTTTCACATTTTAGAAGTAATAATTAATTTAGTTCCATACCTACTGGGAAAATATCCACAACCAACCACATCGATCGTTCGTAAAACATATCCCTATCATCCACAAATCAAGTTAGGAAAACACAAGAAACAAAACCAAGTCCTTCTTATTTACCAACCAATCCCATTGATTATTATTTCTGTTCCACAATCCTGCCTTACCATTCATTAACTCTTCCACATTTTATTACTATTCACAACCCACATTCCGTTCACATTAAAACCCATCCCTGCAGCCTTGCTGCCAACCACAACAACCACAAACACACCGAAACCCGCACATCATCATCCCTTTAATACCATTTATCACAGCCCCACTGGCCGTCACCATCATAACATTCAAACCAAACCACAACAATGTTAACTGTAGCCCTGCTTCTCACCATATCCACAACAACCCATAAAACACCCCCATCACATGCCACGTAACCAAGCCAACACCCACATGTTCATAATTCTATTTTGTTCAACCGGGATGATCACACAAAGTTTGCCTATTTTAATTAGAAACATCTACGTGATTAACCAAATTCCACATTCCATAAGGTTACATTCACAAAAATAGTCTAGAAGATATGGAAACATTTAATTTCTCAAGCAAAGTCCCTCAACGAACCTGATTTTCAGTAGACATAAGGCTATTCAATTCACATCATAATATCACAGGATAATCAAAGAAAAACATAACAACTTCCCCATCCCGTTCTTTAACTATTTATTATCTTAATTTAATGCTTCAACTGTTTCTCATAAAACAAGAGGATACCCACCCCGCATGATGCACAATTTAGAGTGACGAAGGTAAGATCCCTACCTAAACAGGTTCTGATCACAATTCTCCCCCAGATCATCCTTAGAAGTCGTATGTCGGCGTCTGTCTCTTCTGTTGGGTCCCGGAAATGAAAGGACAAAGGAAAGACAATGGGTCCATGCTCGGAAGTTCTTCCTCGTCAATACGATCTCGTGGCCAATGACAGATCGTAAATCGGAGCTCGGACGAAGAACTTATGGAAGAAAGAGCCTTTGAGTCTCTAGGGAGAGCTCTGCTCAGAGGGGAGGGGAGGAGAGGGGTGAGTTGAAAAGGAGGAGGGGACCCCTACTTTTATCGGCAAGAAAAGCAAAAGTACACGGTGTGTACATTATGGTACACGGCGTGTACTCGGTTATTTCACACGGTCTCCACGCGGATTCCAACACGGCGCTGCGGCCATTGACTGGTCAACACACGGCTTGAAGGTAACACATACCTGGGGAGGGACTGCACGACTTGTAGTATCGGCTACACTACGTGTACCTATTTATTGCACACGGCAATGACACGGCTCCACCATGGCACATGGTCGTTGACTGGTCAATACATGGTTACACATACATGGGGTAGGACTACACGACATGTAGTACAGGACACACGGCGTGCACCGATTTATTGCACACGGTAAGGACACAGCCTTTAACACGGGGTATACCCAGCAAGGGGGTACACGACATGTACTAAAACTACATGGAGTGTAGTTTCAAAATTCTAGAAAATGTGGGAAAAGTCGATTTTACCCTCCAGAACATTTCAAGACACGCTTTTTTGACAAACAAATGGGCCGGAGAGGTCTAGTCCATTAAAAGTTTTGAGTTGAGTTTCTCTCATCACATGCAAAGGTGTCTAGTCTCTAGGAGCATATTACCCTTTGACATTGAGATGTAGTGTTCAAGAGTTTGGTATTTGTTTTAGGAACCATTTATGATATGCTTCAGACTTGTTGCCAGATGAGGAGGCTAGGGTGAGGAATTTCAAGGAGGCATTGCTTCTAAAGAACTAGCTCCAGGTCGCCCCATTTATGATGAAAAAATATCTTGAGGTGCTAGCGAGGACATCGTTTGTCGAGAGGACTTGGGCCAGAATCAGATCATCATGAGAGGGGAATCGGGATGATTCCTCATAAAGTAGAGTTGTGGTCTGGGGTCCCCAATATTTAGGTTAGGAGAGTTTCCGTTTAGCTGGGGGTAGGTCCCATCCATTCACATCTCGTTTCTCCAGAGGCAGAAACTCTTAGGCCTATGCCATGGGATCAGGTGCTTGTTTTTCTAGCGGTGGTTGGGTTCATTAGCAGCGTTAGTGCCTGACATTTCAGAGTGGTCATCGTGCACCTGGTGCTACGCTCCAGGTTCCTCCGTTGAGGTAGTTCTATCCGATGCAGCAGCAGCCGGTTGCACTAGCATTTGATCAGTAGAGGGTAGATGGGGTAGGCAGCAGAAAACCCCATGAAGCACCCTGTCCTTAGAGAGAAGAGTGTGTCTGTGGTGGTGGTAATCATCATGGTCAGTGAGGTCGTGGAAGAGGTTGTGGTCAGCTTCATTCTATAGCGTTGCCAGCTCCAGGCGAGCCATATGTCATTCGAGGTACCCTTTGATGGTTTTGTACCTTGGTGTATGCCTTGTTTGATTTTGGAGTGGCACACTCCTGCATATCACCTACCATTTTCCATGCTTCGGGACTTGAGATAGAGTGGCATCTATTGACCTTGGTGTTGACTATTCCATTTGGAGGTTGAGATGACTTTTTTGAAGTATAAAGAGACTGTGAGCTAGAGTTAGGGAAACACCGCTCTTGTTGAGATTTTCAATGTTTATGAATACAATCATAATATGTCATCATCAGCATGGATAAGTTGAATTCGGTGCAGGATAACATAGATAGCTTAAGAAAGAATGCTATTTTAATTGGTGTGGATGGAGAGAAAATGATGTTTATTGGAGAGCGAGATCCTAGGTTGGGCCATAGGTGTGTTCCATCCTTATCATCCATAAAGGCTGAGATGATTCTGAGTTCTTCAGAGGTTCAGTAGTTGGCGTTTCCTTGGGTCATAGAAGAGTACCCTGATGTCTTTCCAGAAGAGGTTGTAGCCTTACCCATTGAAGAGAGATCGAGTTTGGGATCGAGCTACAACCTAGATCATTTCTTATCTCTATGTCCTAATATGGGATTGCCCCTTATTAGTTATGATAGATACATATAAATCTTTATGGTTTGTTACAGTGTGGTTTTGTTCAAGCATGGGTATCTTCGTGGGGTGCAATAGTTTTTTTTTGTGAATAAGGCTGATGGCAGTTTGCAGTTGTGTGTCGACTATCATCTCTTAAACAATGTGATATTAATGAATCTCTATCCTCTACCATGGATTGATGATTTATTCGATCTATTTAAGGGTGCATGTTGGTTTTCAAATATCATGTTTGGTCATGATATCATCTGATGCATGTGAAGGATGAGGATATCATGAAGACAGCTTTTTATTGTCACCATGGTCATTATGAGTTCATTGTAATTACAATTTTCTTGATGAATGATTTAGTTTTATTCATGGGATTGATGAATTTTGTGTTCCATGAGTTCCAATACATGTTTTTGGTAGTATTCATTGATGACATCCTTATGTACTCCATATCTAAGAAGGAGCATGCAGAGCATCTACAAGCCGTTTCGTGAGTTCTTCATCAACATCATCTATTTGGGATGTTGTTGAATTGTGAGTTTAGGGATTGATAAGTCCATTTCATGGAACATGTTGAGTCCCAACAGGGATTAGTTTTGGATCTATCTAAGATAGATGCATTTGTGTCTAAGGCATCCCCCAAGACAGAATGAGAGGTGTGATGTTTCCTTGGTCTTGAAGGCTACTACAAGAGTATTGTTTTCAATTTATCACAATTTATAACTCCTCAGACAACTTTGACCAGGAAGTATCAGACATTCTTATGGAATTATCAGTGCTAGGAAGCTTTTGAGTATCTAAAAAAGAATTTAGTAAGTGCTCCAGATCCTTGTCTTCAAGCTATGAGAGTTTAGTTGGATGTTTTCTGTGATACATCACATCCAGGGATAGTCTATGTCCTCATGCAGCATAGGAAAGTTGATTCTTATGGGTCTCAGCAGCTATGTCCCCATGAATGTGGCTATGCCACTCAAGATCTTGAGTTGGCTACCATGGTGTTTGTTGTGAAGTTGTGGGGAAATTACCACAATGGTGAGCACATTGTGGTTTGAACCGATCACAAGAGTTTGATGTATGTTTTCTCCGAGCATGACCTGAACTTACAACATCATCAGTCGATAGAGTTCATACATGAATATGACATAGAGATATCATATACACTTGGAAAGGGTAATTTAATAGCCGATGTGTTGAGTCGAAAGTCACGTAGTGATGCTATGTGCGAATCCGGTGAATCTTGGAGAGTAATGGAAGAGTTTTCAGCATTACATCTTGATATTGACGATGTTGGGGGAAAATGTTATATTTTTTAGATGATGGTACATTCATACCTGATTTAGAAGGTGGAAGAGTCCTAGTTGGGGGACCTTGAGGTGGGGGTCTTTAGAAACCGAGTTGATTGTGGTGAGGCCCTGATGGTTGGACTGAGGATGAACAACACCGATTTTTGTATCACAGAAGGATTTTTGTTCCTTTGACGATGTATGAGATGCATCTCAGAGTGTTTCATAGTACGCCTTTAGTGGTGCATCATGGAGTGAGAAAATGTACCGATCCTTGAGGAGCCAGTTTTGGTGGCTTGGGCTGAAGCGTGCAGTTGTGGAGTTTGTGTCTCGATGTTTGGTCTACTAGAAAGTGAAGGCTAAACACCATGTTCTTGGTGGTATTATCCAGCCATTAGATATTCATCAGTAGAAGTGGGATGAAATATCAATGGAATTTTTTTCTAGTTTAACTCGAGCTCTGGGAGGACATGATGTTATTGTGGTTGTAGTGGAAAATTTAACAAAATCATCCCACTTCATTGAAATCAAAGAGTCCAGCACAGTGGATGTTTTGTCGATGCAGTAACTGGAGGAGGTGGTGAGACTTCATGGAGTCCCAAGGAAGATAATATATGACCGAGATACTCATTTTCCATCTAGGGTGTATAGAGGTATCCAACAAGATTTCAGTTTTAAACTATGCCTTAGCACTGCTTTTCATCCTCAATCGAAAGGTCAGACAAAGCGAACCATCCAGAATATTGAAGACATGTTATGCTCCTATGTTTTGTACTTTGGAGGCTCGTGGATAATTCAGTTACCCTAGTAGGATTTATCTTACACTAATAGTATTCACTCCACCACTAGTATGGAACCTTTTGAAGTGTTTAATCGTCGACCATGCAATTCTACATTGTGCTGGACTGGTGTCAGAGAGTCAGCAATTCTCAGACCGGAACTAGTGATGAATACAATAAAGATGGTTTAGGTTATTCATGAGAGGATGAAGATAGTACAAGATAGTCCAAAATCATATGGTGATCAAAGAAGGAGACCCTTAGAGTTTAATTTTGGGGATCATGTACTTCTGAAGGTGACTCCCCAATGTGGGAAGCGAAGGCTTGGTCATGGGAGTAAGCTTTATCATAGATTTATTGGGCCTTTTTAGGTGTCAGATCGTGTTGGAGCTATGGCATATTGAGTAACACTTCCCTTGTAGATGAGTCAGATACATGATGTTTTCCATGTATCACAACTCCGTCGTTATATTCATAATTACTCTCACATCATCGATTGGGGAGAGATCGATGTTGATAATGATGAAACCATTGAGGAGTGACATGTGAAGATCAGAGACCACAAGGGGAATGTGTTTTGCTGGCATTCTATCCCCGTGGTTGGTGTCTTTTGGCGACATGGTGGCATGTAGGAGAGTACCTGTAAATGTGAGTCACAGATACATGCTTTGTACCCAGAGTTGTTTGATGTTTAATAGTTTTCATGTATTTATGTAGCTTATGTTGTGATTAATCATTCATGTTTATGAAATGGCTCCCTATATTGTTTTTGTGGATCTCTCTCTTTGGAAAGGTATCTTGAAGGGTGGTTGTTCATACGACATTTCATTTTCACTTTAGGTGGGTTTTGAATTCTTGGGGATGAGAATGTTTGGATAGGTATTTGTGGTAATGGCCCAGACAAATTCAGTCCATTCCATTGTGAAAATACGGTGTTTGAGGTGTTTTGGGAGGTCAAGGTGACTTATCCCCAACATATTGCCAATTATCCATTTCAATGAACAGATCCATTGGTGAATAATTCTCTCGGTAACCTCTAATTGTATCCTCTATCAGTAACCTCTAACTGTAACCTCTATTTCCATTACGAAATATCCCATTCTATGACAAGTTCCATCAGTGAACAGTTCTATTGGTAACCTCTAAAGTTAAACTCTCCATTCTTTTCCAAATATCCAATTCTATGGAAAGTTCAATCGGTGAATAGTTTTATCGGTAACCTCTAACGATTATCTCTACTGGTAACCTCTAACGGTAACCTCTATCTGTAACCTCTAACGATGACCTCTCTTTCCTTTTCCAAATTTTGAGTTCATGAAATGTTTTTCCAGAATGGTGACCTTCTAACTGTCACATCATCTTTGTTTTTCCAAATTTGGTGTTCATGAACAGTTATTCTAGAATGGTAACCATATAACTATCAACTCTTTATTCCATTGCCATGTTTCGAGTTTGTGAACACTGTTTCCAGAATGATGACCTTATAAATATCACGTCTTATTCACTTTTCCAAACTTTGAGTTTGTGAATAGTATGTACAACTTGGTGACCTTCTAACTGTCATCTCTTCTTTCCTTTGAAAAATTTCGAGTTTTTTAATAGTGTATCTAGAATGGTGAAATTATAACTATCACATCTTCATTCATTTACCAAATTTCGAGTTTGTTAACAGTGTTTCTAGAATATTGACCTTCTAACAGAAACCTCTTTTATCCTATTCCAAATTCCGAGTTTCTGAACAGTGTTTCCAGAACGGTGGCCTTCTAAATGTCACCTCTTCATTCCATTACAAAATTTTGAGTTTTTCAATTGTATATCTAGAATGGTGACCTTCTAAATTTCACATATCCTTTCCTTTTCCAAATTTTGAGATTTTCAACAGTTTTTCAAGAACAGTGACCTTATAACTGTCACCACTTCATTCCTTTGCCAAATATCATGTTTGTGAATAGTGTTTCCAGAGTGGTGACCTTCTAACTGTCACCTCTTTATTCCTTTTCCAAATTTTGAGTTTAGGAACTGTGTTTCCATATTGGTGACCTTCTAACTCTCACCTTTTCTTTCGTTTTCCAAATTTCGACTTCATGAATAGTGTTATCGATTTCCACATGTTTCACCCATTTAGCATTTTCCTTTAACGTAAAATAAATTTAAATCCTTTTTTATAGACACTAAGTCCAATTCAAAGTCCATAACTACATAATTAATTTTTCCTATGGCTTGGGATGTTTTTAATCGGTCAAACTATGTGGTTTAATGTTATCCTCTTTAAATCGAAAATTAACCATATCATATACCATCACTCTATTAAATCATGTAATGGGATGGGATATCCTCCTCCCTGTTTTATTCTCTTTATTCTCATGTGTGAGACGCTCGAACATCCTATTCATTATCATAGAAGTTTCACAATCATTATTTTCCTCCATTGATTGGTTCTTCTCTGTTTTGATGGAACCAAGCTATATCGATCAATCATTGAAAAATAGTATGTTTTCATCGTCGTTATTTTTGGATTCATCTTCTCATGTTTCTCCTTTTCATATTATTTCATGTAATCTACTTTCTTATAATTGGGTTTTAATGTTTTTTGATTGGTGCAGTCATACCATGGCATCCTCCAGTGGATGTACTTGACACAAGAGGGGGATCGTAACCCTTTGGGTGGATAAAGAACATCAAGAACTATTTGAGTTAGGGGATTTGTTGAATCTATTTTCTTTTATGTGAAACAGTATTGTTATCATGTTTGACCCCACTATACCCCAATATAAATGATATAATATATATTTGAACACAATAAAAAAATTGATATCGGTCATATGATATTTCTCCTTGTATTATAGGTAGTGTGAAATCCAAGCTCACTTCGCTTAGCTAGTCATTCATGATAAAAAAATTTAATGAACATAAATTGGTATTAATTGATATTTTCTTGGATAAAGATAAAGAGGCAGGTAAATGAATGAGGTTCTTTTTGTGATTATATGTTAATAAAATTGGAACAGTAAGCATGTTTAATCATTTTTTATATCATACTGGTTAGGTACCACAAATTTTGGAACCAATGAATTATAAATTGGTTAATCCAAGATGGATTAATGAACTGGTGGTTGTTAAAAGATAATTGCATGTATGGTTTTGAGTTACCCACTTGTTTTTTCAAGATCCAATATCCCAGTAGACATGATGTTGTTTTCTAGCTTTTGGTGTTGTGATGTAAGCATGGATGGATGGTGAGATATGTGGCGGTAGGGAGGCCTTTTGGTTGTGGCAGCAGATGACACCTAGTGTGGTGAGATGCATCAGTTTATGCATGTGTGTTTCGGGGTGGACAGCAAGGATGATTGAATGGGATGGATGTGATTGTTGGAATCTTGCTAATTATTTTTGTATTATTATCTTCTTTAATTTTTCCCACAGCTCATGGCGTATGGTCTTGCTTACCATTCTTCCAAGAGAGGGAAAGACGCATGAGGTATTCCATGTGATTTCCTTGTTTCATATTTTCAATGGAGGATGGGTATACTCTATTTATATAGGAGGAAAGCACTCTACGGTAGTATATCTATACACTAGCTTGATCCAACTTATGTTTAGTAGCATTGAATGTTTTTCTAGAATTCATGGGAAAATGCCAAAGTTATTCTGTAATGAATAATTGAATAAATGACGTTAACCCAGGGGGTTGGAGTTGTGGGAACATAATGATGAGGTTGTAATTTTAATGGTACAATGTACCTGGGGTGTGATGGTAATGAACATTAATGTGGAATTGGTGCTGGTTATTTAATGCTTAATGAATTAATTAATGCACAATGAAACAGATAAAAAGGGGAATGAAATAATTTATTAAACCTCATTAAATGGTTGTGTGCTTATAAGATACCTAGTCCTATATGTGGGAGCCCGAAGTTGAAGAGCTGTTAGCAGCAGTTGAATCAAAGACATGGTTATGCCCATTGTGTGGCTGTGGGATTTAATATATTCTGTAATTTTTGAGTTTTTTATGCTAATCTACCCTGTTAAGGAGGGAAACTGACTCCCCGTGGATTCTGAGCCATGTGGGGTGTTATCCCCAACATTACGGTTGGAGGATGAATGGATGAATACGCCCTTTGGCCCCACTCTCTTCTCTTTTTAGATACATGTTGTAGTAGGAACAACGATTAGTTTTTCCCATATAATTGTTTAGAGGGTTGTAATGTCTTGTTGTTATTCACACACATATATTATGGATATAGTATCCTATGAACTACTATAGGTTTAACATGTATAGGCTGTGATGGATTCAGGATCCCTACTCGATGAATGGACTGTAATGGATTGAGGTATAATACCCAACATATGGTACACGTTATGAAATCAATGGTGACACCCAGAAACTACCTGGTTACTTTATTTCACAGATTTGGTGGTTTTGTTGCATGAGGTGCATATTACGGTGCTTCGCCCATTTGACAGTGGGGAAGCCAAAATGAGGGAGATGCTCAGGATGTGCTATGTTGGGGAACAGTGGAAAACCATTGGGAATGTTGTAGTAGGCTACCCTTGATATTTTTTATTATATGATATATCCAAGTATGCATTACTTTTTGAGTGTATCTTTGGTGAGTTTGGGAAAACAGTATACCAATTTAGGTGACGAGTTAGTTTCACTTGTTGTTCACTATGATTTAGCATGATCTCTTTACATTTTCACAAGAGGCTACATGGAGGATCATACTGAGTATACTATTATTCTCACCCTATGTATATATAAACAGCTTTTCAGGTCACTTGGAGTAGGTTAGATATCAGGCTGGTTACTTCTAGCCGGTGGTTACAAGAGCTGTTCGGGCTTGTAGTTGCTTCTATTTTACTTGGTTTTGGGTACTTGATGTTTTTTTCCATTCTGTTGTAGTAGTTTTTCATGGCATTACATTTTTGTACTTGGGATTTCTTTTATCATACTGGTTGAGATGGAGTTTGTTGGTGTCTATCTTATCTTTCTCTTCTACATGTGTTCGCCTATAGGGTAATGCCTCCCATTTGTGTGTTTTCTATACCCTCAGTGCTAGTCACCAACCTGGGTCCTACTAGAGGTGGGAATCAGGGGTTATTATCTCCCTTCTCACATTGTCAGCCAAAGAGGGGTACAGTTTTTGGGGATGGGGTAGTGACATAATGCACTTTAAGAGATCCTTTTTTTCAAACCAAATGGAGTTAACCAATATAATGGTAAAGTTTTCTATCATGTTATTTTCTTTTATTTTCCATCTCTAACCTCCTAAACTCTCATTATTCAATTAATTTCTAACAACAGAAGTATACTAATTATACTATGATGTTTTTAGGAGGAGTATTTGTTCTAAAAATCCACACATATCCGCCTAAGGGTTAATGATCCTACTCTCTCTGTGGACGAAGAACTATTGCCTCACGAAACGATGATTGTTCCATTATCTCCTACTGCCTCTCATGGTGTCCATTAATATGGAATTGTATTTATATGTGATATAAAATATATTTATATTTATTCTATAATTCGGAATTTTTTATTTATTTCATACCTTTATGGATTCCATAATGCATAAATACTATAATTTCATTTGTGGAAGTGTGAACTACCGCACCCTCGGAGAGATATGACTTCTTCATTGCATATAAGGAACATATAAAATATCGATCAACTGAAATTATATATGATATTACATTTAAATTATAAAATACGTTTGTATGATTACGTTTCATTCCATTAATATAAAAAATATAAATTATAGAAGTGTCCATGCATACCTACGGCTCACAATCTCCATGAAAGGTGCATTTCAATTCTTATCTGAAAATGTTATGTACTATTATAAATAAATATATACATTGCACATATATTATATATATTATATATAATTCAAAAATATCATTATGTATATAATTTAATTTTTACTACATGAACAATTTGTAATTATAAGAAGTTCTTTTTTGACTAAAAATCCAAATATCGACTAAATGATGGGTATTAACATAAATGATTATATAATGTTTATAAAGTGATATTAAGTGATATAAGGGGAATAATAAACTAGAAAAAGGTTCTGAATTAGGTTGGAATTAACTTTACTTTATTATTCAGGAAATTTAATAACGAACATGTCATGTCAGACATGAGGTATGGGACTTCGTCTCAATCTCCTTTCATTGAGCCTTACATTTATTTATTCAAAAAAATCCATTATACGGTGTATAAACCCCGTTGAATTTTAATTTCATTCAAAGCAAATATTTTCTCTATGAATCATTTTACTAAACAACAAAAAAATGTTTCTTTTTAACTTATATGGTGACACCGGCTTTTCAGCCATAGCGAGCATCATTTTATCATTGGTTTCCTTAAAAGGATTTAATTTTTTAAAGGTAATAAATACCATATATTCTCTTAACATATTATGGAATTGAAAATGGTATTGATAATTTATTGGTTATGTCAATATATTTAATTGATATATTGTGATAAAAATGTTGAAATTTTATCATTCTTTTATGCTTGTTTTATGTGTCATGTATGTGTTATGGTTATTGGGAATTTTTTTACATATACATGTGGTTTCATGATATTCCTTGGTTGAGTGACCCTGTGATAGCTCTCTAATGCATTGGACATCTCAAAAGAGGTGAATTTTTATGATTCTCCTATGATATTTAAAGAATATATTGTGATGGGTATTCCAAATGTAACTCCCTATATAGTTGTGAAATATATAATGTAATAATGTTATGTATGCCACATGTTACATTTATTATTTATGATTTCCATGTGGTATTCATAAATAACAAGATCCTGTGTGTTATGTTAAATATTGAAAAGTATGATTTCATTGACTTGTATGTATCGATGGACTAATGTCTTCATTCCTTGTTTTATAACCCTTAATTAGAATTTTATGATCATCCCATGTTTTTTAAATGTTTTTCACTGAACATAAATATTATTAGGGTCAAGGATGTGATCAAGGAAAATTCATGCTATCTGAAACATGGAACAATACATGACTCATTTTATTTACAGTTATTATTTTATAAAAAATGGATACTGTGTAGAAGTATCTATATGCAATATTGAAGTTGTTATGCATATGTTATGACATAATTATCTCAATAATTGAACATGAAAAGATCCTTGATGTGAATTATTTAAACAATTAATGATTATGTAATGATTAAGGCAGGGGCCTTATAATTGGTATCACTGGTGGGTTTAGAAAACTTTAGATGTTATTATTTTATTAAATTAATATCTATATATTAAATTATTGTAAGATTCAAATGATATAGAATTTAGAGATTACCGTTTTTCTCCACCTACGATTTTTTTGTGCCCAGAATTCGTTTCCCCATAATAAACATGGAATCTATAATTGGACGACATCCGCAGGAAGACAACCATTGAAATCAGCAACTTGAGATGTTTTGAATCATAACTGAATGGTTTTTTGCAGTGAAGGAATAGTTGACTCATGCTATAAATGGTGGTGGTATCCATTCTTGAGATCATCTAGATCAACCATAGAGTAAAATGACAATAATGGGGCATTTCAAGAGGCAACATCACCTATCATTTAGTGGATCATCTCACCTTGTGTTTTCTGAATAGTGGATTAATGTACTGGAGAATATTTTCTATGAAATTGGGTGTTCATGAAATCAAAGGGTTTGTATGGTTATTTACAATTTTGAAGGTGATGTCGATCATTAGTGGTCGATGGTTGAAAAAATCATGGATTTTGAGGAGATCGATGCTCTTGATTTGGATAAATTCAATGGCATGTCTCTTGAGAAAAATTTTCCTATGGTGTTTTTTCATAGGATGGAAAAAAATTCTTAGTATTGCTGCAGGAGGATGACTTAGTGGCTGCTTATGAAGAAAAATTCACTTGTATGGAAAGGTATGCTCTAAATTTTATACGAGATATTGATTGTGAAATAAAATGTTATTACTCATGATTAAAGCCAATGTATCAAAGGTAATTATCTTACAATGACTTCAAAAGTTATGGAAAACCTGTTTGGTGTGCGGAGATGGTATAAATGGAGTTTGATGATGATAAGATGTTCTTTGAAAAAAACAGAATAAGAGGTCAAGGTGGAAAACCAAAGTGGAAGAACACTTCATAAAAGTATGATTGTAAGTAACATAACATTAAAGTTTGTGAAAATTTTGGTAAAAAGAATGATTTGGAATATCTTTTGAATTTGGTAAGTGTTACCAATGTGATAAAATGGGACATAAGGCTCATAATTGCACTGAAAATGATTAGGGTAAGTGTAAAACAAAATAGGATTTACAATCGTTATTATGATTTATGTGAAATTAAATAGATCATTATGAAAACGAGTGTCCATATAAGAACTCAAATAATAGAAAGAATCCATAATACATTCTGAAAGGGGTGGTGAAATCCCTTTCAACAACTTCTGTAGATGTTCGGTCATCAAATGAAGTAGTAGTAGGTCCACTGTTTGTTTATTCAGATTATGGCAATGTGTTGTTTGATTCAGGGTCTACACATTAATTCATTTCTAATAAGTTTTCTAGTAAATTGAGAATTCCATCTCAACATATGAATATTTAACTTATGTTAAAAACACCTCGAGAAAATGTTTAGATAAGAAAAATCATAAGAACCTTCATGTCCTTGTGTGTGGAATGAATCTACGAGCAAACCATATTAGTTTTTCTTCTAGTAGAGTTTGATGTTTCTTTGTATGGAATGGATTTCCATTTATAATTATTAGATTCATTGAAGATATAAAGAGGTTTCATTTAAGAAAAAAGTTTAGTTTTTGTACAAGAATTAACCCTTACTTTTATAACATATCAAGATGCTAAGTAACTAGTAAATAATGGAAATGAATGTTACCTCGAAAATAATGTTGAAAACAAAGGAGCTATTCAGATTAATGATGACCTTTGGTAAATGAGTACATTGATGTTTTTCCTAACGAGTTACCTTGTATTAAACGTGACTGAAATTTTGAATTGACTGTTGATTTTGTTCTTAAGATGAGATAAATTTAAAACCCCATCATTGAATGACTAAAATTGAACTTTTAGAGTTAACAGAAAAATTGAAGGAATTATTAGATAAATGTTTCATTTGACCTAGAACATCACAATGGGGTTTCCATGTCTTTTTTTTCAAATATAAAGATGGTTCATTGAGACTTTTCATTGATTATAGAGACTTTAGTAACATCAGAGTTAATAACAGGTATCATATGCCTAATATCGATGATTTGTTTGACCATCTCTAGGGAGAGGAGTATTTTTCGAAGATTCACATGAGGTTAGGGTACCATCATTTGAATGTAAAAGAATCATAAATTCTGAAGACCACATTTCATTCTAGATTTTTCCATTATGAATTATTAGTAATCCATTTTGGGATAACCAATGAACCTATTGTATTAATGGATCTTATGAATAATCTTTTTCATGAGTTAATGGATAAGTTTTTGATGGTGATCATTGATTATATTTTGTTTTTAAAAAAATTAAATAGGAACATGAATGTCATTTAAGGTTTGTCTTCCAAACATTAAAAGAAATGAAACTGTTTGAATAATTCAGCATTTGTTAGGTTTGGTTACAACAAATTTCATTCCTTGGTGAAATTGTTTATAAAGAAGGTATATCAATTGATCCTGGTAAGAAAAAAGTTGTTGATGAGTGGGAACGACTGAGAAATATAACCGAGATCCATATTTGTTTTTGGTTTTGAAGGTTATTACATGAGTATTGATGAAACTTTTTCATATTTATCTTTCCCAAAGTATAAATTAACGTGAAAAAGAGCTAAGATCATGTGGATAATAGAATGGGATGATTGTATTCAGGAATTGAAAAGAAGATGGGTGAATGCTTCATTTTTGGCATTACCCTCCAAATATGGTGAAATTTTTATCTACAATGATTCTTCGTTGAAAGGACATGGATTTTTCCTTATGAAGAATGATCAGATAATTTCTTATTCTTCACATAAGTTGAATATTTAAGAGCTAAATTACCATACACATGATTTGGAATTAGTTGTCATTTTTTTGAATTAAAAATTAGGGCGCATTATTTGTATGGAGTAATGCGAAATATATATTGATCACAAAATTTTAATGTATATATTATCTTGGAATGTATTGAAAATGAGATAGAGGAGATGGCAATATTTAATCATGTATTACGATTTCATGATTCATTACCATACAAAACAACAACATTAGTGGATGATTCTTTGAGTAAAAAAAGTAATGCAACATTACCCTTATTACGTTTGGAACAAGATACTTCTATTACATATTTGATGAACATTAGCATCAAAGTTGTTGGTGTAGAAAATTCCTCTTTTTTTATT
The DNA here is from genome assembly GCA_963277665.1 of Viscum album. Classification (NCBI taxonomy): domain Eukaryota; kingdom Viridiplantae; phylum Streptophyta; class Magnoliopsida; order Santalales; family Viscaceae; genus Viscum; species Viscum album. The sequence goes on from OY728161.1 coordinate 981,215,519, forward strand.
TCAGGCGTCATTGAAATCATCTCTATCATACATAATTAAGCAAGAACAGAAAGAAGAAAATGAGTTGTAGAAAAAAGTAGAGTTGGTTCAAAAGTGTAAGATTAAAAATTTTATCATTGATAATGATTATATTTTGATGAATGTAATGATATTATGTATGCCTTGGGATTCACCGTTGATGAATGTTTTTTATGTGAAACTTGTATTTCTTCGGTTTTAGTTCATCATAGCAGTAATAAGATGTACATAGATCATCAGTAGTATTACTGGTGTGATGGAATTAAAAGAGGTATTGTTGACATTACTGTGAATTATTTAACTTGTCAATAGGTTAAAGTAGAGTGGTAGTTACTGAAAGGGATGTTTCAGCCTTTACCGGTGACATATTGTAAATGAGAAAATATATCCATGAAATTTGTTGTGTGATCACCGAATACATATGGATGTAACAATGAAATCACTATTATTGATTATTGATTGATAAAATATTATCAATTCCATCCTATTCGTGGTAATATGTCTCTAGATCAACTATCTCTATTGTATGTTAAAGAGTTAGTTAGGTTTCGTTAAGTTCCCCTATCTACTGTATATGATCATGATCCCAGGTATACTTCAATCTTTTGGAAAGGACTTCAGAGGTTGTTGAGTACTCAATTAAATTTAAGTATAGCTTTTGATCCTCAATCAGATGTGAAGTCAAAATGAAACATTTACACCATGAATGATATTCTATATTCTTTCACAATTGATTAACATGTAATTTTGGACAATCATCTTTCTTGGGTTGAATTTTCTAAAAATTATAGTTTTCATTCGAGTATACAAATTTCTTTGTTGAAGCCATTATATGTAATGTAGCGTGGAACTCAATCTTTTTGGGATGCATTAGGTATAAGGAAGTTTAGGGGACCTGAATTGTTAGACGATATGGAAGAAAAAGATCAGTTGATTTAGAAGAAAATGAGAACATCTCAGAGCAGGAATAATATTTATTAAGATAACCAGAGGAAGGATCTTTCTCTTGAGGTTTCTGATCATGTCATTCTCAATGTATCTCTGTGTAAATGTGTGATGTATATTGGTATGAAGGGAATGCTATGCTTGAGGTTAATTGGACCCTATGAAATCCTAGAGATAGTAGTATAAGTTTCCTACACAGTGTTATAAAATTCATGCTTATCCTATGTATACAATTTTTTCATGTTTCAATGTTGATAAATTATATGCCAGGTCCATCTCATTTTTGGAGTCCATAGGTAGTTTATTTGGAATAGAATCATTGTTATGGAAAACAAATAGCCTAGATGCCTTACCAAAGAGAGAATTTGGTGTAGAATAATGTAGTTATTCATGTAAAATTTTGGTAGAAATATCTTTGGGTTGAACGAGAAATGTGGGAATCTAAAAAATTCAATGAGAGATAAATACCCCCTCTTATTTGACAAGTGAATATCAGTGCGGAGTCACAATTCTAAAAAGGGGGAAGATATAACATTCTAGGTAAATAATGAAATTGATATTTTCATATTAATTAATATATTTGAAATAAATATTAACATTACTTTAAATTTTATTCCATGTTTGATGGCGTACTCAGCTTGCAATAATGGGTTTATCCCAAAATCTCATTTGGCCCATAAGGCTAAGTCATACTAAAAAAATAATATATTATATTAAATGAATTTAATGCCTAGATGTTTTTGTGGCATGGATGAATAGATCTAATTCAAATATGATTATACATGTTTGTTAAATGTTTTTAAATTTGTCCAATAAATGTTTTTACATTTATCCAATAAATGTTAGAGGCTTAAAATGTGAATGAATCTAATTTTATGTATAAATACTCTAATAGTATTTAAAAGGTTGGTTTACCATCATTTGATGGAAGATACATTTAAAATATAGGTTTTGTCACATTTAAATGTTATATTTGAAAAAATAATATTTTTCTTTATAATAGAGACAAAAAAATTTACTTTGGAAGAAATTTTGGTATTTTTCTGATAAAGTTGAATACTAAAAAATACTACTTTTTAATTCAAAACTCCCTTTTAATCTAATTTATTTATATGGTTAGATTTTTTTTATTTGGTTTTAAAGTGTAATTTGATTAGTTTTTAAACATATAATCCAATATTGGTCATTGGATGAAATTTATATTTGAAATTTGACATAAAAATTGACAATATTTTAATAGATATTATTTCTTAAAAACATGCTTTTTGTTATGACAACAACAACAATTTTAAATTAATTTATGCAACTTCTGTGTATTAAATTTAGAAAAATGGATTATATATTTGGAATCATGAAGTGAAAATTGTGAAAATAGGAAACATATATTTTTTTAAATTATGAATACTTACTTCAATAAATATTTTATTTACCATGGTTTAAAGGTAAATAATGTAAATAAGGGTACAAAATTAATTTTATAATAATATTAAATTTCCATATAATTTCCCCTAATACATTGGGGTTAAACATGTCAGAAAAAGGGCATCCTTGGGTAAATTTTGGGACCTCCTTAAGCCACAATGGAGTTATAATGTCACATTATATTAATTATTTTAATTTAAAGTCAAAAGGAAAAAAATTACAAATCTTTTAGTAAAACAAATTTTTATATAGGGATAAATAAATCATATATTTGACTATAAATATTCATTTTAAACCTAATAATATTTCCTATAATATGGTATTTTATTTATAATATTTAGTCATTAATGAAATAATATTATTTATGACACAATGATGATTTAGTGAATATCTCATTAATGAATGTTTTAAATAAATTAGATGATAAATATTAAAAAAATTACACTTTTAATGAAATCCATGATTTTTTGGGATAATAAGGAATTTTTCTATTTCAAATAAATATGGTTTTTAGAAACAATAAAGTTGTTATAGATTTTTTAATGTTTTGATAGTAATAGTTTATAAATTGACATACTTGAGTTTTTAATAAAATTAATATTTTTTAAAATGATATAATAGTCTTAAAAATCTATGATTTGGAAAATTGACATATATATAATATTAGAAATGTCATTAATGATCAAATATTGGATCACTTTTAATTTTATATTAAATATATTAACCATATACCGTGAATATATGACAGGACATGGTAAAGGATAAATAAGTTAACCTAGGGTTAAATAAAATAATATAAATATTGAAAAATATCCAAACCCTGTCCAATTTTTATTGGATGATTTTATATCATATTATATAACCCTAGTCTTATATTTAAATAATATTTGGGCCTTTTGAAACCGAAACTCTTTTTTTATTAATATAATACTTTAAATCATTCTTAAACAGCCCATCATCCCCCTTTAAAAAGGACATAACCTCTAACCCTTTAATCACACATATTGAAACAGTTAAATTTTCCAAAATCTACCCAGTTAAGCTTCCAACAACCCTATATTTTACCTTGAATCATTAACTTTTGAATAAAGAACTTTAAGAATGTATCTTTGTCAAACCAAACCGAGGTACCTGATTTAATCGTAACATATTCTCTCATGTTATTTTTTTTATATTCTTTTTCCAACCCCCTAAACACTTTTATTCCATTATATTATTACAAAAACAGTATCATTAATATACTAGAAGGTTTTTATGTGTATCATTAGTATTAAAATTGAACACAACATCGTCTGATGGGTAAAGAACATATTGTTTCTATGGACGATGAAGTATTGTCTCACAAAACGATGATTGTTCAATTATCTTCCACCTCCTCTCATGGTGGACATTATGATGGAACAATATTTATATGTGATATATAGCATATTAATATTGTTTATATACCTCTGTATTTTTCATTTATATCATACCTTTATGCTTTCTATAATTGGTAAATACGATAATTTCATTTCAGGAAGTGTGGACTACCACACCCTAAAAGAGATATGGCTTGTTAATGCCTTATAATGAACATATAAAGGATAGAGTTACCAAAATTGAATTTTATATTATAATTAAATTATAATATACCTATGTATCATTATGTTTTAATTCAATTAAAATACGAAATAGAAATAAACGTAGCATTCATGCATACGTACGACTTATCGTTTCAATGAACAGTGCATTTTATTTCATATTTCCAAATGCTATGTACTGTTATAAGTAGATATATATAATGGCTCAAGATGATATATAAAATTACCAAATCATGAATATCATTTTTTAGATAATGGAATTTTGACCACATTAACAACTTGTAATTATATGAAGCTTATTTTGTGACTCAAGTACCAAATATCGAAAAAATTACCATTATTAACATAAATTATTATATAATGCTTATAACTTGGTAATAAGTGATATAAAGGAATAATAAAACCTAAAAGGGTTCTCAAGAAAGTAGAAATTATCATTAGTTTATTATTTTATAGATTAACGAATTAATGGTTCATGTTTGACACGATGTAAGGAACTTCGTCTCAATGTCATTTCATTGAGGCATGCATTTATTTATAGACGACATCAATTATACAATGTATAAACTCATTTTACTCTTAATTTCATTCAAATGGAATATTTTCATTACGAATCATTTTACTAGACAACAAAAAGAATGTTTCTTTTTAATGTATTTGGTGACAATGACATTTCTATCGTTGCGAGAATTATTTGATCCTTGGCTTCCATAACAAGAAAAATTGTTTTTTAGAAAGAAATTTAACATAATATTATGTTTTTTATGTATTTTGCTATTGAAAATGGTTTTGATAATGGATTGGTTATGCCAATATATTTAAATGATAGATTGTGATTGAAATGTGGAAATGTTAAATTTTATTTTTGTTAGTTTTATAAGTTATGAATATGTTATGGTTCTTGGAAATTTTTTACATATACAGGTGATTCTGTGACAAACCAAGGGTGAGTGTTCATGAGATAGCTCTCCAATTCATTATGTAACATAATAAGGTTAATTTTTAATTTTTTTCCCAAATATATTTATAGAATATACAATGATGGGTATTCCAATCACAACTCCCTATGAGCTTGTGAAAGCTACAATTTAATTATGTTATGTGTTCCACGAGTTACCTTTTTGATTTATGGGTTTTATGTGTTATTCATAAGTCTTATGATCTTGTGTGGTATGTTAAAGATTTCAATTCATTATTTCATTGACATTTAGGTATTTATGGACTAATGTTTTCATTCCTTGTTTTATTGGCCTTACTGATCTTTTTATGCTCATACCAGGTTTTTTAAATGTTTCATACATGACATAATGATGAATAAGGTCAAGGATGTGATCAACGATAATTCATGCAGTTTAAAACATGAATCTAGAGAAGCCTATTTTTCATGAGTATTTATTTTATAAAAAAATAGATACTGTGTAGAAGTATCTGCATGTAATATTCAAGGTGTTATGTATATATTATGACATAATTATATAAGGCTCTATACATAGAAAGATCATTGATGCGAACTATTAACCTATTTCAATATTATGTAATATTTCAGGTCAGGGACTTATAGATGGTATTAGAGGTTAGTTTATTAAACTTGAGAAGTTTGGATATATTTAAATTATTATTCATTAATTAATATATGGTAATATTGAAATGATATATCATTATTAGATTTCCATGTTTCATAGATTTTGATATTTATTTTTCCAGAGTGGTTTTCCGCAGAGGAAACATGGAAACTATGATGGGACGACATCAGGAGGAAGGAAAATTCCAAATATGCAACCTGAGATGGTCAGAATCAGTACTGAATAGTTTTTTGCAGTGATGTAACACTTTACTTAAGATATAAATGGTGGTGGATTCCATGAATGAGATCATCCAGATCAACCATAGATGAACATGTCAATAGTAGAGCATTTCATTATGCATCATCCCCCATCATTCATAAGACAATCTGACCATGTTCTATCAGAAGGTTTTATTGATGAACTGGATAAGCTTTTGGATGTCATCGGGTGTTCAAAACATAAAATGTATGATATTTTTGTTTACCATTTTGAAGATGAATCTGATCAGTGGTGGTCGATGGTGAAAAATATCAGAGATAGTGATGATTTCGATTCTCCTTCGGGGGATGAATTTAATGGTATGTTTCTTGAGAAATATTTTCCTAAGGTGGTTCATCTCAGGATGGAAAAACAATTTTTATAATTGAGGAAAGAGGATGTCTTAGTGGATTCTTATGAAGTAAAATTCATTTAACCAACAATGTATGCTGAAAATTTCATATCATATCTTGATAGTAAAATTAAATATTTTTACTCAATATTAAATCAAAATAATCTAAGAGTTTTATCAACTAAATAATTCAAAAGATAAAAAACATTTTAGACGTGAGGAAAAGGTGGAAATAGAGTTCTGTGATGATTAGGTGATCTTTGAAAAACAATAGAATAAGAGGTCGGGGTGGAAGATGAAAAGGAATATCTCTTCAAAAAAGTATGATGGTAAGAAAATGATGTTTACAGTTTGTGAAAATTGATCTAATAATAATGTTGTGGAATGTATTTTTAATTTTGTAAAGTGATACTGATGTGGTAAAATGGGACATAAGGATCATAATTTCACTGAAAAATATCATGGTAATGGTAGGAAAAAAACTAATTTACAATTGGTACAGTTTTTAAGTGAAATGAAATGGGTCGTTAGGAAAATCAGTGGCCAACAAAGATCTCAACTGATGAAAATCATCCGTAGTACATTCAGAATGTGGTGGTGAAATCCATTGCAACCTCTTTAGCAGATGTTGGTACATCAGATGAAGTAGTATCAGTCACATTGTTTTTTTATTCAAATTAGGCCAATGTATTGATTGATTAAGGGTCTAAACATTATTTTATTTCTGATAATTTTTCTAGTAAATTTGAGAATTCCATCTCAAGACATGAATCATGATGTTATGGTAATAATAACCTGAGGAAATATTGAGATAAGGAGAAATAATAATAACATTAATGTCCTAGTGTGCATAAAGAATCTACTCAATAACCTTATTTTCATGCCCTTGGTAGATATAGATGTTATTTCAAGTTTGGACTGGCTTTCCGTTTATCATGATATGATTGACATAAGAGCTAAAGAGGATTCTTTTTAGAAATACATTCAGTTTGTGTACAAAAATTAACCCTTACATTAGATAATATATCAAGAAGATAATAAACTAGAAAATGATTAAAATGAATGTTACCTTTCAAAAATTGTTGAAAAAGTGGAACAGATCAGATTAATTATGTTCCATTGGTAAATGAGGACCTGTATTTTTTTCCGGATGAGTCTCTTGGTATTATACCTGATCAGGAAGATGATTTTACTATTGAGTTAGTTAATGATGTTAAGCCCATTTCAAAACACCATTATCTAATGGCCCAAAAATATCTTTTAGATTTAAGGTATCAAATATAGGAATTGTTAGATAAATTTTCCCTTTGACCTACAAAATCACCATGGGGTGCTCCTCTCATTTTAGTTAAAAAGAATGATATTTCAATGTTAATTTTCATTGATTATAGTGCTTTGAATAGCATCACTATTTAGAAAACGTTTCCTTCTCCTCATGTCATTGATTTTTTTGATCAGATCTTGGGAGATAAATATTTTTCAAATATTGAATTGAGGTTGGGTTACTATTAGATGAATGTAAATGTAGCATACATCATGAAGACGACATTTTATACTAGATATGGCCATTATGAATATGTAGTTTTTCCTTTGGGGTTCATGAATGCACCAGCAGTATTCATGGATCTTATGAATATTATTTTCCATGAATTCTTGGATAAATATTTTGTGGTGTTCATTGGTGATATTTTGTTTTTTTCTTCTAAAATTATTGATGGAAATGAATGTCATTTAATGGTTTTCATTCAATCATTAATATAAAATAAACTATTTGAAAAATTCAGCTTCTGTGAGTTTTATGTACACAAAACTTATTTATTTGGTCACATTGTTTTTAAATAATGAATATTTATTGATCTTGCTAAAACAAAAGTTGTTGAAGAATGGTCAAGACCTAAAAATATGACCATCGTCCATATTTTTCATGCTTTTTTTGGTTTTTACCAAGGTTTGAGGATAATTATGCACGGTTATCTAGCTCAATGACTAAATAAACTCGAAAAGGTGTAATGATCATATGGACAATTTAATGTCAATATTTTTAAGGAATTGAAATAAATATTGGTGAATGATCTAGTTTTTCATTACCTTTCAGGGATGTTTAATTTTTTATCTACAATGAAGAATCACAGAATAAAATAGTTTCTATCCATATGCATAATGATCAGGTGATTGCTTATGATTCAAGTTAGTTAGAACCTCTTGAGTTAAATTTCCCTACACATTATTTGGAATTAGTTTCTATTTTATATGTTTTAAAAAAATTCAGGAATAATTTATATGGAGTAATGTGTGATATATATACTGAACATAAAATATTGAAGTATATATTCACTCATAAAGAATTGAACATGAGACATAGAATATTGTTAGAATTAGTCATGGATTATAATTTATTGATTCATTACAACATGAGTAAAGATAATAATGTTGATGATTATTTGAGTCAAAAAAGTTATACTACATTAACCTCGTTATGTTTGGAAGAAGATCCTATGATTAATGATTTGATGAATATTGGACTTGATTTTATTAGTGCAAGAAATTCCCCAGTTTGGTATAAGGTGTTAGTGAAATCATCCCTATCAGACAAAATTAAGCAAGAATAGAAGAAAGATACCAAGTTGTAGAAATATGTAGAGTTGGTTCATAAGGGAATGTTTAATTATTTTCTCATTTATTATTATTGTATTTTGATATTTGGGAAGAGGTAATGTGTGTCTTGAGATTCATAGTTCATGAATGACTTGTTATGTAAAGATTATTGTTCTCCTTTTTTCTCATTTCCTTCCTATTTGAGATTCGTTGTCTCTAGATCAACATTCTTAGTTTTACGTTAAAAAGATATTCAGATTGCATTGAGTTCCCCTATCGATTGTATCTGATTGTTATCCAAGGGTTAATTATATCTTTTGGAAAGGCCTTTAGAAGTCGTTGGGTACTGAATTATGTTTTATTACATCTTTTCATGCACAGTGGATGGGATGTCAGAATGAACAATTCAATTATTATAGTATATTCTACGTGATTGGTCAATGGATTAACAAGGAAGTCGGGACCCACATCTATCTTTGGTTGAATTTATTTATAATAATAGTTTTCATCCCAGTATAAAAATGGATCTATTTGAGGTATTATTTAGAATGTTATGTAGAAGACCATATTTTTTGGGGTGATGTAGGTGAAAGGATGTTGATGGAAAAATAATTTGTAGAAGATATGGTTTAAAAAGTTCAATTGACTCAGAAGAATATGAGAATATTGTGGAGCAGGAAAAAAATTTATGCAGAAAACCGGAGGAAGGATATTTCTTTCACGGATAGTGACCTTGTTTTTCTCAATCATTCTCCATGAGAAAGTCTGATGTGTTTTGGTATGAAGGGAAAGATGAGTCCAATTTTCATTATACCGTATGTAATCCTATAGAAATATGGATCAGTTTCCTATATATTGGGTTCAAATCTAGGTTTATGCCAAATACACAATAATTTACATGTTTCAATGTTGTGAAAGTAAATGTTTGATCTATCTGACTTTTTTAGTCCATAAAAGTTCAATTGGAAGATAATATTTCTTATGAAGATTAACCAGGCCATATTCATGACCAAAGAGATAAATATTTTCATATTAAGGTAATTTTTAGGTAAAAGTTTTGTGGAAAACTCATATGTTTGAACATGCAATGTGACAATCTGAAAATAATATGCATGATAAATACCCCGCACAAATTTTGATATGTTAATAGAATTCCAGGGACACAATTCCTAATAGGGGGATGGAAATAACAAATCAGGTAAATAAAAAAATATCATATTTTTATATTCATTAATATTTTTTATTTAAATAAAATTTTTACTTTAAAGGGGATTCTATATTAGATGGAATACCCCACATTCAACAATGGGTTTCTCTAAAAATATTTTCTTTCATATAAGGCTGATTCACAATGGAAAAAAATAAAAAAAAAATATTTTAAATGGTATCTAATGCCAAAAAATTGTATTGGTGGGAATTAATAGAACTAAATAAAATATTATTATAAATTTTTCTTAAATTTTTTACATTTATCAAATAAATGTTTGAGGTTTAAAATGTTAATGAATCCAATTTTATGCATAAATACTATAATATCCTTTAAAAGGAAGATTTACCACTTCTTCAGGGAGAATACTTTGTAAATCTAGAAATTTTCACTTTTAGAAGTTACATTTGAAAATGTAAAAATCTTCATTACAATCGAGACGTCATAATTTACATTGAATGAAATTGTGGTATTTTTTTGATAATATTGAATAGTGAAATGTACAACATTTTTATTCAAAACTACCATTTAATATAATTCATTTATATGAATATATTAACTTTTAAATTGTTTGTAAAGTGTAATTGGATTATATTTTTACCATATAATCCAATTTTAGTCATTGTATATAATTTATCATTGAAATTGGACATAAACTAATGTCAATATTTTGTTAGTTATTGTTTCTTATAAACATACATTTTGTTTTGACGACGAATATTAATTTTAAAATTATTTCTCCCACTTCTGTGTTTTGTATTTGGAAAAACGTTTTATATTTTTGGAATCAAGTGTTTCAAATTAATTAAATAGCCTACTTTTATTTTTATACATTATGAATATTTATTTCGGTAAATATTTTATTTACCACTGTTAAACGGTATATTCGGTAAATAATGATATAGAAATAATATACCAATATTATAAAATTACCCTAAAATATATCCTAATCCTGATGGTGGATACATTTCAGACCTTGGGAATCCTTGGGTTGATTTTGGGACGCCATGGTTCCACTTGGAAGTGATAATGACACTTTATATTAATTATCATAATGTAATCAATAAAGTAACATAAACATATATAGTTTATAAAAACAATTATATGGTGTTATTGAAGTGATATATTCAACTATATATATTCATTTTAAATATAAAAGGATTTCCTAAAACAAGTTATTTTATTTATAATTTGTAGACATTAAAGAAATACAATTATTTATTATCCAATGATGATGGAATGATTACCTAGTTAATGAAAGTTTTAAATAAATGAGATTATAAATATTAAAATAAATTTATTTTAAAACATTTCATAAAATACAAATTTTTTTGCGATAATAATGAAATATTATATTTTATTTAATGAAGTGTTTTCTAATGGATTATGATTTTATAGATTTTTTAAATGTTCTTATATGAATAGTTTATAAATTTACATAAATTACATTTTAATACATTTAAAAAATTATTAAATGTTAAAATAGACAAAAATTCTAATATTAGGCCAAATTACAAATATAATATTAAAAATGTCATTAATTATCCATTTTGGTTCTCATCTAATTTTTTAGTAAATATATTATCCATATTGTATAAATATATATGGGGACATGGTAAATGTTAAATAATTTAAAAAGAGTTATATATTAAAAGATAATGATTAAAAAATATCCAAAAACATCACAATTCTTATTGGATAAATTTATTTCTACTTATATTAACATTATATTCTAAATAAATATGTTTTCAATATTATGGAACTTAAAGTCATTTTATAATAAAATAATACTTTCAATCTCTCCTAATGAGCCCATCCTCCCCCTTATAAAACACTATCACCTCTACCACTTTAATGACACCTATCAGGCCTCATGGATCATGCAAAATCTATCCAATTAAGCACAAGAAATATATATAATCCACCTATACTCATTAACATATGATTAATGCACTTCATGAATTCCTTTTGGTTCAAACTAATGGTGGTAACCTGACTTAAAGGTTACATCATCCCTAAATTTCTTTTATTTTATTTTCCCTCTCCAAACCAATAAACTCACTTTATTTTATAATTTTATTAATATAATCGTCCCATAAATATACTTGGATGTTAATACTAGTATTATTAGTACTACAAATCTATAAATATCCATTTAATAGGTAAAGGACATACTGTTTCTGTGGGTGGAGAACTACTGCCTCACGAAACGATGATAGTACAATAATGTCCTACAACCACTCATGTTGACTATAAAAATAGTTCTATATTTATTAATGATATATATTATATTTATATTTTTTATATACTTGTGTATCTTCCATTATATCATACCTTTATGCTTTATATAATGGGAGAATACGATAATTTCCTTTGAGGAAGTGCAAACTACCACCTCTTCAATGTGATATGACTCATTAATTCCATATGTGGAATGTATAATCGATGGAGTTTCTAAAATTATATATGATATTATAAATGAATTATAATATACTTATGTATAATTAATATTTAATTATATTAAAATAATAAATTAAATGATTGTAGTTTTCTTGCATACGTACGAATTACCATCTCCATGAACTGTGCATTTCATTTCTTATCTCGAAATGTTTTATACTATTATAAATACATATATATACTAGATATATATGATATATATGAATTCTAAATCAGTAATATTATTCTGGAGATAAGGTAATTTGTACCACACGGATGTCTAGAAATTATAATTATTTCATTTTTCACTCAAGTACAAAATCTCAATAAAACCACCTATATTAACATAAATTATTATATAATGTTTAGAATGTAGTAATAAGAGATATAAATGATATAATAAAACTGAAAACGGTTCTAAATCATGTAGAAATTAACAAAAGTTAATCATTCAAGAGATTATAGAAAAAATGGGTCAAGTCAGACATGAGGTAAGGGATTTCATCATAATCTACGTTCATAGAGGCATACTATAATTTATACATGAACTTCCTTTATTAGGTGTGCAAACCCCTTTGAAATTTAATTACATTAATATGGAATAATTTATATACAAATTTTTTACAAAATGAAAAAAAATATTTTTAACGTATGCGGTGATAATTACCTTTCCTTCATAGAAATCATTATTTTATCTTTTTCTTCCATAACAATCCATAATGTTTTTTTAAAGGAATATAAATACTATATATGCATTTAACGTATTTTGGAATTGAAATTTTTTTTCATAACGGATTGGTAATGTCAATATATTTATATGACATATTTTGATTGAAATGAAGAAATGGTACATTTGTATTATGTTTATTTTATGTGATATGAATATGTTATACTTCATTGGCATTTTTTACATATATGGGTAGTTCTGTGATAATACTAGGGTGGGTGAGCCTGGGATAGCTCTCAAATGCATTGGGTCATGTGACGGAGGTAAAATTTAATGTTTCTCTTTGAAAATTTAAGGAATATATTGTGATGGATATTCCAAATGTAACTCCTTATGTTTATATGAAAGATAAAATGAGAGTATGTTATGTATAACAGAAATTACCATTATGATGTATGATTTCCAAGTGTTATATAAAAATATTATGATCTCATGTGGTATGTCAATGATTGAAAAATATGATTTCAGGGACTCATATGTATTGATTGATTGATGTTTTCTTTCCTTGTTTTATAACCATTTATGAGCTTTATATGATCTTACAACGTTTTTGAAATGTTTTTCACAGGACATAATGATGAATTGGGTCAAGGATGTGATTAAGGAAAAGTCATGTTGTCTAAAACATAGAACTAGAAATGACTCATCATTTATGAGTATTGATTTTAAGAATTAAATGAATACTGTGTTGATGTTTCTACATGTAATATTCATGTTGTTATATATATGGTATGACCTTATTATATAAATATAAAAAGTTGAAAATTCTATGTTGTGAATATTAACCTCTTTCAAGATTATGCAATGTTTAATGATGGGTCCTTATAGTTGGTATTAGGCCTTAGTTTAGACCACATTAGAAGTAAGTATATGATTAAATTAATATCCATAAATTAATTTCTAGAATGATTGAAATGATATAGAATTTATTGATTACCATGTGGGTTTTCCTGTGATATTTCTAGGTTAAAAATGGTTTTCTGTATGAAATAATAGAAGCAATGATGAGAGGATATCAGGAGTAAAACAACCTTCAAAACCATCATCCTGAGATAGTCAGAATCCAAAATGAATAGTTTTTCATAGTAGTGGAATAATTGACATAGGCTATAAATGGTGGTGGTATCAATGCATGATATCAGCCAGTTCAACCACATAAGAACATGTCAATAGTGGAGCATTTCATGAGGAAACATCCCCCATCATTTAGTGGATCATCTGACCATGTGCTAGTTGAAGGGTAAATTAAGACACTGGAGATGGTTTTTGATGTCACCGGGTATTCAAAACATAAAAATTTTATTCTCTTATTTACAGTATTGAAGGTTTTTCCAATCAGGTGTCGTCAATGGGGAAAAATATTTGGGATAGTGAGAAGATTGATGATAATGAAGGCGATGAATTCGTAGGTTTGTTTCTTGAGAAATAATTTTTCCTAAGGTGGTTCTTCTTATGATGTAAAAAAAATTCATGTAATTGAGGAAGGAGGATGAATATGTGGCTTCATATGAATCAAAATTCACTTGAATATCAATGTATGTTCCAAATTTTAGACAAGATATTTATAGTTAAATATTCAATTTCTACTCATTATTAAAGCCAAAGTATCTAAATGATTTAGATTTTCATGAGTGAAAATGTAATAAGAAACATGTCTTAAGTGATGTGAAGTTGGAAATGGAGTTTTTTTAGGATCATATGTTCTTTAAAAAAATAGTTATAGAGGTGCAGACGAAAGGGAAGAACACTTCAAAAAATTATGATGGTACGAAACAGAAGTTTATTGTTTCTAAAAATGTTGGTAAAAAGAAACCTAGGGAATGACTATTTAATTATTTTAAGTGAAACTGATGTTGTAAAATGATACATAATTTTATTAAATGCATGGAAAAATATCAGTACTATGGTAAGACAAAATCTAATTTACAATCAGTAAAATGTTTTAAGTGAAATGAAATGGGTCATTATGGAAATGAGTGTCTGATGAAGAACTCAACCGAGGGAAAGTAGCCAGACTATCTGCAAAAAGGGGTGGTGAAATCCAATGCAAATACATCCGGAGATGTTGGGCCATAAAATGATGAAGTATCTGGTAATTTTTTTTTTGATATTATTCTTATTTGTTGATCGATTCATGGTCTACACATTATAACATTTCTGAGAAGTTTTCTAGTAAATTTGGAATTCCATCTCAAGATATAAATCTTTAACTTATGGTAAAAACACCTGGATGAAATGTTTAGAAAATAAATTATAAGATCCTTCATGTCTTTGTGTGGAAAATGAATCTACCTATAAACCATATTATTTTTCCCCTATTAGCATTTGATGTTATTTTGGGTTTGTATTGGATTTCCATTTAAAATTATAAGATTTACTATAATGATAAAGGGTTTTATTTCCAGAAAGAATTTTAGTTTGTGTATAATAATGAACCCCTAATTTTGATAACATATCAGGATGTTCAGAAACTAGTAAAAGATTTAAGTGAATATTACCTTTCACATATTGTTGAAAAAAAGGAATTGTTTATATTAATGAAGTGCTACTGGTAATTGAGTACCTTGATATTTCTAAGAATGATTTTCATTGTATTATAACTGATCGGGATGTTGAATTTATTCTGTACTACATTCCTGATGCATAGAAAATATCAAAACCCCCATATTGAATGCATAAAATTGAACTTTTATAGGTAAAAAAAATTCTTAAATTTTTAGTTTAAGGGTTTATTCAACCTATCACATCACCATGGGGTGATCCTGTCTTGTTTTTTAAAAAAAATATGGTTCAATGAGACTTTTCTTTTATTATAGAGCCTTTAATAACATAATTGTTAAGAAAAAGTATCCTTTCCCTCAAATCAATGATTTTTTTTATTATCCCCAGGGAGCTCAGTATTTTTCGATGATAGACGCGAGGTCATGGTACCATCAGTTGAATTCAAAGGAAGTAGATAATACGAATATTATGTTTCATACTTGATATAACCATTATGAAATTGTTGTTATGCCTTTTGGGATAACCAATGAACCTGATATATTCATTGATCCTATTAATAGAATTTTCCATGACTTCATGGATATGTTTTTAGTGGTGTCCATTGTTGATATTTTGGTTTTTTCTATTAGTAAATAGGAAAAAGATATTCATATAAGGGTAGTCTTTAAATAATTCAAATAAAATAAAATAATTGGAAAATTTAGTATGTGTGAGTTTTGGTTAAAAAAATTATTTCCTTGGTCACATTTTTTCTAATGAAGGCATAATTATTGATCCTACTAAAATAAAATTTGTTAAAGAAATGAAAATAAACAAAAATATAACTTAGATCCATAGTTTTCTTGGTTTGGAAGGATATGACAAGATTATTGTTGAATATTTTTCATGGATTATCTAGCCCACTGACCAAATTAACTCGAAAACATTTTAAGATCATCTAATCAAATGATTGTGATGATTGTTTTTAGGAATTGTAAAGAAGATTTATGAATGCTTCAGTATTGTCATTTCATTCCAGAGATAGTGAATTTGTTATCTAAAGTGAGGCTTCATGGAATGAACATGGTTGTGTCCTTATATGGAATGATCAGGTAATTTATTTTGTTTAACATTATTTTATACCACATATGTTAAATTACTCTACACAAGATATGGAATTTGATGTTGTACTTTTTGCTTTAAAAATTATGGGGAATCATTTGTACGGAGAAAATTGTGAAATATATACTGATCAAAAAATTTTGATGTATATATTCACTCAAAAACAATTGATCATGAGACATATAATATGGTTGGAATTAACCAAGGATTATTATTGCGTGATTTTTTACAATCTTGGAAACGAAAATTGTGGGCTTGATATTTGGAGTCGAAAAATAATTCTACATTAAGATTGTTTAGTTTAGAATAATATCCCTTGTTTACCGTTTTTATGAAATTTGGCATAGAAGTATTTGGTTCAAGAAATTTCTCTTTTTTTGGTGTTAGTGAAATAATCTCTATCTAATAGAATTATGAAAGAACGGATGGGAGACAGTGAGTTCAGAAAATGATACAGTTAGTTTAGAAGGGTATGTTTCCGGATTTTAACATTGATAATGATTTAATTTTGATATTATGGAAGATATTATATATGCATTGTGATTCAAAGTTGAATATTGAGTTGTTATGTTAAGCTCTTTGTTCCCCATTTTCAATTCATCCTTGTAGTACCATGATGTTGAGAGATCTTTGGATTTATTACTTTTGGGATGGAATTAAAAGTGATATTACTAAATTTACTATGAAGAGCTTGACTTATCAACAGGTTAGAGGAGTGCTGTAGTTACTGAAAGGGATGCTTCAGCGATTAGCATTCCCAGAGTTGAAATGGGATAATATATCCATTGAATTCATTGTGGGATTACCAAAAACATATCGAGGTAACAATTTAATCTAGTTTATTATTGATCTATTGAATAAATATACTCATTTCATTCCTATTCGAGATACATTGTCTCTAGATCAACTTTTCTGTTGTATGTTAATTAGATAGTCAGATTTCATGGAGTTACCCAGTCCATTTGAATATGATCATGATCCTAGGTTTATATCTTACCTTTGGAAAGTCCTTCAGAAGATGTTGGGTACTGCGTTAAATATTAGTACATATTTTCATCCTCAATCTGTTGGGTAGTCAGAATAAAAAATTCATACCTTGTAGGATAAGCTATGTGCTTACTCAATGGATTACCAGGAAAGTTTGGAAAACATTTTTATTGGTTTGATTGTTTTATAATTTAATTTTTCATTCAGGTATATAGATGGATTTGTTTGAGGAATTATAGGAAATGCGATATCGAACTCCCACTTTTTGGGATGATATAGGAGAAAGAAATATGAAGGGGATAAAATTGGTAAAATATATGGGAGAAAAAATTAAATTGATTCAGAAGAACATGAGAATAGAAATGAAAAGGCATAAAATTTATGAGCATAACCGAAGGACGGATATTTTTTCTTGTTTTATGATCATGTTGTTCTCAGAGATTCCCCAAGGAAAAGTGTGATGTGTTTTGGTATGAAGGGAATATTGAGTCTGATGTTCGTTGGACTATATGAAATATAAGAGAATGTTGTATTAGTTCCTATAGAGTGGCATTAACTCCAAGTTTATCCCAGGTAATTTTTTATCATGTTTTAATGTTAACAATGTATATTCGGAATCTAACTCATTTTTTAGTATAGAGGTAGTTCAGTTCGAATAGAATGTTTCATATGAGGAAAAACCAGTCCATATTCTTGACCGAAGAGAGCTTGTGTTGCGAAAAAAGTTAATTCATCAGGTTAATGTTTTGTGAAAAAATCGCATGATTGAAGAGGAAACATGGGAATCTAAAAATGATATGAGGGATAAATACCCCCACTAATTTTATAAGTGAATAAAATTGTAGGGACACAATTACAAAAAGGGGAGAAGTATATATCATCTTATGTAAATAATGAATATGATATTTTCATATTTATTAATATTTGTGAATTAAATATTAATTTTACATTAATAGAGAAACAATTCATGATGGCGTACAGGACATGCTACAATGGGTTTCTATGAAAATCTCAATTTTCTCATAAGGATGAGTCATACTGATAAATAATTATATAATATTATTTTCAATGGTAGTTGACACCTTGACCATGTATTAGAGGGAATTAATATAACTAAATACAATATGTTTATACATGATTTTTTAAATGTTTTTTCATTTATCCAATTAATGTGAAAGGATTACAATGTGAATGAATCCAATTTTAATAATAAATAATCTTATGTTATTTAAAAGGAATATTTAATGACTTTTGATGGAGAACCATTTAAAAATATTCTTTTGACACTTTTATATGTTCTATTTGAAAAAATAATATTTTTTGTTATAATCAGGACATTAAAATTTACTTTGGATGAAAATTTTCAATTTTTCTAATTATACTGAATAGATAAAAATAATTCATGTTAATTCAAACCTTCCTTTTAATTTAATTTATTTGTTTGGTTATATAATTATAATAATTGATTTTAAAATTTAATTAGATTTTATTTTAACCATATAATCCAGTGTTGTTCATTGTATGTAATTTTACATTGGAATTGGATATAAACAGCTGTCAATATATTTATAGTTATTATTTCTTAAAAATATGAATTCGGTTTTAAAAATAGGAATTAATTTTAAATTAATTTCTGGCTATTCTATGTTTTGAATTTTGGAAAAAAGGATTATATATTTGAAATCAAGTGGAAATTTTTTTAAATAGGTTATTGTTATTTTTAGACATATTGAATATTAACTTTAGTAAATATTATTTTTACCATTGTTAAAAGATAAATATCAAAATAAGGATAATGAATAATATTATAAAATTAGTAAATTTCCCTAAAATGTGTTTGAATAATATTGTGTGACTCATGTCCAACCATTGGAATACATGAGTTGATTTTAGGACCCCATGGAGCCACATGGTAGTGATAATGACACATTATATAAATAAATTTAAAGTAAATACAAAATTAACAAAATCATATATATTTTAGTAATAAAATTTATTTATAGGTTTATTTAATTTATCTATTCAACTATAAATTTTAATTTGAAAGATAAAACAATTTCTTATATAATGATATTATAATTATAATATTATACATTAAATATATAAATCTATTCATAACACAATGATGATGAAATGATTATCTCATTAATAAAGGTTCTAAATAAATGAGATTATAAATATTAAAAATATTAATTTGGAATATTTTTATGACATACACGAAATTTATTGATAATAATGACTTTTCATCATTTAAATTAAGAATTTTTTTCGAAACGTTTTTGCTGTTATATATTTTTTAATGTTTTCATATGAATAGTTTATAAATTGACTTAAATTAGTTTCTGAAAAAATTTATATTTTAATAAATGATAAAATAGTACAAAAAATATTTTATTTGGAAAAATGACAAATATAACATTATATTTTTTATTAATGATCCATTTTGGGCCTCTTGTAATTTTCAAGTCAATATATTAACCATGTAATATTAGTATATAAGATAACATGGTAAAGGTTAAATATGTTATCAAAGGGTTAAATAAAAAATTATAAGGATTAATAAATATCCAATACCTGTTCAATTCTTGTTGGATTATTTTATATAGACTTATATTCACATTATATGAGAACTAAATATGTTTTTTTCTTTTTTAAACCCAATCGAATTTTATAATAAAATAACACTTTCAAATATTCCTAAAGATACCCTATTCACCCTTATAAAAACCAATTAACTCCATCTCTTTAATCACACCTCTCAAGACTCATGGATTTCCCAAAATCTACCAAATTAATCTCCCAAAATCCCTATATTACAAATAATATCATTATCTTAAGAACAAGGCACTTCATGAAATCCTTTTTCTTCAATCCAAAGGGAGTTACCTGATTTAAAGGTAACATCTTCTCTCAAGTAAATTTCTTTTATTTTCCTTCTCTCACCCCCAAAAATCTCTTTATTCCATTATTTTATAACATCATTAGAATTATAAATATACTAGTATGTTGTTATTAGGATTATTCATACTACACATCCACACATCTCTATATAATTGGTAAAAAAACTATTTCTATGGACGACGAACAACTACCTCACAAAATGATAAATTTTCAATTATCTCCTACCACCTCTCATGGTGGCCATTTTGATGTCACTGTATTTATGTGTGATATATATTATATTTATTTTTTTATACTTATATATTTTCCATTAATATAATACTTTACGGTTTCCACAATTCTTAAATAATATAATTTCATTTAAGGAAGTACGGACTACAACCCCCTCAAAGTGATATGATATGTTCATTCCATACATGAAACATATAAAATATTGAGTTACTAATTTTATATATGATACTATAATGGAAGTATAATATACTTATGTATATTTATATTTTCATTTTATTAAAATAAGATATAAAAAATAATGTAGCGTTCATGCGAACGTACAACATATCGTCTCCATTAGTGGTACATTTCATTTCATTTATCCAAATGTTATGTACAGTTATAAATTCATATGTATACTAGATATATTTGGTATTGATGATATCTAAATAATGAATATCATTCTGGATATAAGGGAAATTTTACCATGTGAACAAGTTGTAATGATACGAAGTTCATTTTTGACGTAATGTCCTAATATCATTAAAAGAACGGTTATTATCATAAATGGCTATATAATGATTATAAAATTGTAATAAGTCATATTAATGGAATAATAAAATAAAAAAGTTTCTTAATAATGTATAAATATACCTTATTTTATTATTCAGGATATTAAAGAATGAACGGGTCATTTCAGACATCAGGTAAGGGAATTCATCTCTATCTCCTTTCATTGAGGAATACTTTGATTTATAATATCCATTCTTTTATATGGTGAACAACCCTCTTTGATATTTAATTTTATTCAAAGAGAATGTTTTATCCATGAATAATGTTATTAAATGACTAAAATATGAGTTCTTTTTAATGTACGTGATGACAATGACCTTTCCGCCACTGTGAGCATTATTTGTTATTTGGCTTCCATAACAATCCGTAATGTTTTTAAAAGGAAAATAAATACAATATACCATTTTTAAGTTTTTTGGTATTGAAAATGGTTTTTATAATATACTAGTGGTGTCAATATAATTAAATTATATATTGTGATTAAAATGTGGAAATGATATTTTCATTTATGTTTGTTTTATGTGTTAGGAATATGTTATGGTTCTTGGGAATGTTTTACGTACATGGGTTGTTCTGTGATAAACCTAGGGAGGGTAAGCCCAAAATATATTTCAAATTCAAAGAGTAATGTGACAGAGTTAAATGTTAATGTTTCTTATTATATTTTAATGTAATATACTTTGATGGTTATTCAAAATATAACTCCATTTGTGGTTGTAAATTATGCAATGTATTTTTGTTACATGTGCCACAAGTTACCTTTATTATTGAGGATTTCCATGTGTTATTCATAAATCTTGTGATCTTGTGTGATATTTTAATGAATGAAAAGAATGATTTTATTGACATTTATTTATTGATGGGCTAATGTTTTCGTTTTTTGTTTTATTGCTTTTTCTGATCTTTTTATGCTCATCCCATGTTTTTGAAATGTTTTTCATAGGACATAATGACAAAAAGGGTCAAGGATTGGATCACGGAAAATTCATGCTTTATAAACATGGAACTAAATAGGAATAATTTTTTAAACAGTTTTTATTTTATGAGAAAATGGATACTGTGTTGAATTTTATACTTGTAATATTCATGTTCTTATTTATATGTTATGACATAATTCTCTAAAGCTCTAAACATGTAAATATCCTTGATGTGAAATGTTAACTTAATTCAACATTATGTTATGTTTAAGGATGGGTATTTATAATTATAATATAAATATATTTGATATACATGATATTTATATCATTATTTATATTCTGGTATCATGATATCTGTATAAGTACTAATGATATAACAAATTTAGAAACATGCGATGAACAAGGTGAATTCTACCCGAAGTGAAACCCTAACAATATATCGTCAACAAGTGGATAATATAAGGTCTTAATCAATCCATATATGGTTATATATATATTAATAGTCTATTTTATAACATTAATAATCAACTTATAATTATAATATAGGATATTTCTACTAGTACGGGGAGATTCACGACACAAGGTAAATGGAATTTAATCTCACTTTAAATTTTGATGAGATACATGTTATGTTTCCCACTATTTTTTTTTGTGGTGTATGTAATTTCTATGGTTTAATCGTATTTATATTTTAACACAATTTATATTCATTAAAATGTCCATTTTATGATCATTTATTCATGGGGTTTATGTTTTAAATGTTACAAAATCGGTAAAATAGTTTTGTCTCAATTTTCCTTCTTTGAGACTCATATTATTTATATGCACATAAATACATTTCAGAGGTGAATATACATCCATTTACATTTTATATCATGAATCAAATTATTTTCATGATATTTTATTCTTCATGTAATTTCCTTTCCTATCAAAATGATTATGATCCGAGGATACCAATTTATATGTTTTTAGGCATTCTCATGATTTTTTTGGGAGTATTTATGTTTATTCTTCAATGATGAAATAATATGATCGATATCTCAAGGAAATTAATTAATTTTTTTTATGTTAGTTTTATAAATTATATAATCATTTATTTGTAACATTTTTCTTCTCACTGTTTAACAATAGAGTTAAGTATATATTTTTATGATATCCTGATATGACCCTCCCTTCGGTCAGAAGTCAATGTTTTCTAAAATGGATTTACAAGAATATTTCAATGTTATCGTATAACCATAAAAAGAATTTTTAATCATTTTTCATTTTAATAATTTCTTCATGAGAAATTTCTTCTCACTTTACAAACAAATAATTCATTCCAATAATTTTACTGTGAAAAAGGAATGTTCTTCTTACCTCATATAACATGTACAAATTTACCTAACGTCATTCCTTTAATGATTACTTGTCACATTTTATTGTTAATATTTAGTAATGTTTTTAGATTAATTTTCTAGGAAATGTTTTTAATTTTTTTCATGTCATATTTTTATCATTTCAATTTATTCTCTACAAAAATGTTTTCAAATGCATTTTTTTATAAAACAGAATTTTTCAAATAAGAATTGTTAAATTCCTCATGAAATTTTATTGAACGTGATTTAAAAATTATTTTCCTTCTATGATGGAATTCATTGAACCTACTCTTTCCCTTCTAGTAATTTATCTATAGGTTTTTACATATCATTTATGTGTATGGGTTACATTTAAAGTCATGGAATTTATGAATTATTTTATTTTTACACAAGTTATATGTTTTTGAAATCCGGTTCTTTTCATAGGTTATTATTTGTTTAAATGATTAAGAACCATTTTATTTTTAAATGTATATGATGTTATGAAATGTTAGTGATTACCATTTAATTTCAAGGGTTGTGATTTTAGGTTTATATATCCCTTTTATTATCATGGGTAATGTTATAACGAATGTTTCATGGAACATGCATATATGATTTCATCACGTGACTGCTTGGACCTATATCTCATTCCCATGTGTTAGGTAATGAATTTTTTTATATGATCAAAATGGTCACCTAGGTTGTATCACATGTCATATAATAATGAGGGTATATGTGTTTTAGCCCAAGATCGATAATAAAGAGGATATATGGGTTATAGGCTAATCCTGATAATAAAGAGAATTTATGGGTTACATGCCAAACCTAACTGAAAGATGGTATACTAGTTATATCCCAATCATAATAAGAAATATTGTTTATGGGTGGTAGAACAAGCCTAAAACAAAAAGGGTTTATGGATTTTATCCCAAGCCTGAACTGAAAGTGGGAATATGGGTGGTATCCCATTCCTGAAAACATGATGGTATATGGTTTTTATCCCCCAACAAAGGGGTTGTGGGAAAATGGTTTGTTAGAATAATCCCATAGTATGTACGTCGGTAATAGACCAAGCCTAACATGTTATACAGGTCTTGTTGGGAATACCTGACATAAATGTTTCTATTATTTTATGTATGCTTCATATACTATGTATTATTCCTTATTTATTATTTTTGGGTCCTAATATTTAATAAAATATGATTCATGTCTAATTAATTGCAATGATTTATCCCACAACACATGTTTATGAGCTTTGTTATGTATGATATGATCCTTTAATTTTATGATGATATTTTCATACCATTATCTTCATGTTACACTTATGAATTTTTATTTGTCAGATTAATTGGGTAAATGAGCTCTCATATATCTTGTATTACCTTTATCTGGGATGAAAAAGAATGGTTTTAGGTAGAATTAGTAAAGGTGGATATATTTATGGGATGTGTTGATGATATTTCACAATAATAGAAGATATTGTTTCTATGATTCCAATGAAATTAATCTATTATGGACCTTGGTAATGTATTATTATAATGTACTAAATATTCATCTAAATTGTGGTAAGATCCTTGTATGTTAATCCTAGGATGCTATTTCCTTCAAATATTATTAAACTATAATAAAATAATAAATCAAGTTTCCTCTATACAATGAAATGTTATAATTTTTTATGCATGATCAATATCAATATACCCTTCCGTTAAATGCGCAAATTATTAATCATTTGATTTCATGATGGACTAATGTGTCTCAATCAATGGTAATTCATTTTCCATAACCGCCACTCAATACTAGTTATAATGATGGGGGAAATGTTTATATATGATATAAATGAAATATTTATAATTCTTAATGGATAATATTTCCCTGAAATTCTTTCCTTTATATGCATGAAAAAATGATAATGTTGTTCGTGCTTACATGTGACTACAACCTACATGAAGTGATGTAATTTTTTTCCCCACCACATCACATGGATTATATATATATATTTGAATATGTGTATTTGGATAATTAATATTAAATTAATTATATTTTTATAAATCTAAAAATATGAAAAATACATATCTTATTTCCATAGTGATCATTGAAAAATAGATATGTTACTCATTTGTAAACACAATCTACCATCTACAGGATTGTAACAAAGTTCATTTATCAAAAACATATGTAAATTTGGAGTTTAATAGTATAATTTAAGTATAAAAATGATACTTATTTATTTATAATTATTTCAGATATCATGGAATAAAGAATCCTTTTTCTATATTCAACTAAATGATATCCTTTTGCACATTATTAGTGAATATTGTAAAATAATCCAACGTGAACATAATTAATTTACTAATTTTATATAACATGTTAATTTTATATATAAAATAAATAATAAACATAAAATTATTCTCAAAATGTAGAAAATAATAATAATTATATTATTCTATAAGACTAAAAGAACATGTGTTTTGAGAGGCTGAAGGTTAGGGGCTTTCTTTTAGAAATCATCTTTTCATGTTTACCCTAAAACTACATTTTTCTTCCATATTAATTTGATTGATTCTGAAAATTTTAATCAAGATAAAATTAATTATTAATATATGATTTTTTATATTCATTTTAACCAATGTTAAATGTTATTAAAAATGTTTTGAAAGGAATCATTTTTTTCATTTTACAGATGAGGTACTTTTGGATTATCCACCAGAAATATGGATGGAATTATTATTTAAATATTACAGTATACAACAAATTTTATTCCTCCATGATTAATATTTTATTTGATTATTTTTTACTAGTAATGATTTTTTTTCTAATAAAATATTTCCTTTGTATCTGTTCAATTTTAATTTTAGATAATAGTTTTTACTAAAAAAAGACATTCTTGATGCATGTATCCATGTTTTAGGATTATGTTACAGTTCGTCGGTATTTTTTTTATGAAAAATGGTGAATTCATTATAATCCAATGTGAGGTATATGTTGTATATCCCTCCAATTTATTGGTTGTGTTTATGTTTGATGGTGTTCATTATGGTTATTACTTGGTTATCTAAGATGGATACATTAATTATAATTAGGAGAGTTGTTTTATGTGTAAATATGAGGGTAATTTCATTTGAGGTCATGTGGGTTACTCCTTGAGTATGTTTAATAAGAAAATAATTCCCATATTAAAATATATTATTTATTAAATCCATCTTTTTGTAAAATAAATTTCATTTTTTCAAAGGGTATGTTATTTTTTTACATTCCAAGTAATGTTTATGTTTATTTATAAGGTTGAAATGTAATTTAATTTTTGAAAAAATTTCATGAGTAAAAAATTATTACATTGTGAAACAATATTCATTAGTATATAGTTTTTGAAACGAAATGTATTTGAATTTTATTTTATTCTTATGAAATGTTTTATGAATATCATTGGGAAGAAAATATGTCTTTTTGTCTTAGAAAATTATTATTTTGAGAATAAATTTTATTATTATAATAACTTATTGAATAATGAGACTTTTCATTATTTTTTGTTCCATAATGATATTTTTGTGCTCATCCCATTATTAGAAAAATTATATCATAGGTTTTATGGATGGGAATATATAAATAAGAAATAAGGTTGAAATATGTGAATATAATTCATAAAATTAAATTATGTTTCTTTTTATAATTATTATATTATGAAAAATTGGATAATATGTACAAGTTTCCATTTATTAATATATGGGTTTTCTATGTAAGAAGTTGTCCAAATTTCCTAAATCTAGTATGTTAAATGACCCAAATGATAATAATAATGTGAATTATATGCTAAAATTACTAGAATGCATAATTTTTAATGCATGGACCTTCTAGTTGTTATCAGAGAATGTTTTATAAAACATTTGAGATTATGAAATTTAGTTAAGAATATGTTAATTTTAATTGTATATACTTTAAGTAAAATATTTATTTTTAAGTTTTTCACATCCATGAAAACAAAATAAAATTGGATATTTGAGGATGAAAAATAGCATTTCAATCTGTTCTAGATTATTTTCCTACAATAATTGTTGTAATTCCATGTCCTTATGATTTGGAATATTTTGTTAAAATATATCTCTACTAAAAATATTGGTTTGAAATATCACAAAACCCCTATATACCTCAATTATTGTGTGGTTTATGTGATGTTTTTAATATAATATAAATTTCCAAATTTTATCATCTTTTTTATAAAACGAAATATTAATAACACATTTAAGATATATTACCCTATCACAGGACATTATATAATATTATTATTTTAATATAGTTACTGATGATGGAATCCAACGTTCTACAATTTTTTATTTAGTTTTAACATTGAGTCATTTGATTCATATTTATGTTTTTTAAAAGGCTCATTGATTGAATGTTTCCAGACAATCATTTTCCGAATGTTTTTTAAAAATCATGTTTTAGCTAGTATTTTGAATGTTTTTAACACAAAAAAATAATTTTCTAAAGTATTTCTATTATAACATCAATACATCCTAGATTTTACAATGTTCATTTATAAAAATTATGTTATATACGTTAATGTATCACTCAATCATTCTAGTAATGTTCAATCATTTTATCTACATGATAAAATGATAATCAAATTAGTTGAAACTGTGATCAAGGAATGAAATTCTATTATCTTGGAAGAACATTATTTAAATCATAGCATGCTAGAAAGTCATATGTTGTGATATAGAAGTCATTTGGAATAAATATCATGGGGAGATTATGGGTTGTTAATATTTTTGTTTCAATATAATTTGTATGTGATTACCTCTGAGGTTAAAAAATTATATAAGTATGAATTTAGTAATTTTATTTTTTTGAGGATGTTAATCATATTAATAAGAATATTATATGAGTTTATATCTTATAAATTGGAAAAAATACAAGACATGTTTTAACCCATCCCATATATAATGGTCACAATGTATTAACCCACAAACGAATGTGGGGGGTGAATCACCAACCACTAGCTTACACAATGTCATAGTTTGTTTGATATTATTAATATTTATTTAAATGATCTTATTAGTATATTTAATTTTAATTTTTAGAACATATTTATTATTAAAAAGATAAAAATGTGATTAGAAATTTATTTGATTTCTATGGTCATTTAAGATGAATATCTATATAATGTTGTGGTGTATTACAGGATTATAGTAAACATAACACTATGGGATTTTATTTTAGAAATAATGGTTGAATATTATTTTGGAACTAAATTTGATTTTATTACGGCTTATTATGATTCATTTAATTTATAGAAATCACTAGAATATCATGGTGATTATATTATTTGGTAAAATAAATTTTTTGCATTAGACATTATAATTATTGATGTTATTTAAAGATAAATTTTAATTTTTTCTTGGTAGTCTATGTGATCAAATAATTATAATTTATGTGTTCTGATATTAGTTTATAATAATTTTGGAGACATATTTGGATAGTTATTTATATAATGATATGTATGTAATTATGTTTATTATTATTGAAATTTTATGATTAAATATCTATTTATTATTATGGACTTTTACTCAATCTTGGTAATCATCTTACCCTTTCATAATTTTTTGGGATTTGGTTAATAAGAAAAATTATTTTAAATTAATTTTTTTCATTTATGGGTTATTATATAAATAATATTATTCTAGATCATTAGGCATCAAAAAATCATACTCATTATTTGGAGAAAAAAGTAGAGTTTTTTGTGGATTTTGATTAAAAGAAGAAATTTTACTTTTCATATGTGAATATTTTCGTACATTATAAATACACGTTGTTAAATAATCTCTCTTTTATAGGAAATTATTTTAGGCAGAAAATATGTTATTAACTTATGATTCGTACAGATAAATTAATTTTCTGTTTAACCAATCAAGGTTTTACATTTTTTGTGATGTTAAACATTATCTCAACCTTGTATTCCATCACTACCTATCATTCATTGGGATTTATTTTTCATTTTTATATAATTTTTTTTCAAATCACACTTATGTTATAATACTAGTAAATATAGTATGTGTAATTTAATATGGCATTCGTACTCCAATTTTTATCATTTCATGAGGAGGTTTTAATGATTATTTTTTTATGTGGGATTTCAACAATGATATTTTTTAAATTCAAACAAAAGATACAATTCCAAATTTCATAATATCATGTAAAAAATAACTTAATCGTTGGTAGAATGTATCAACTAGAGATATTAAAAATGATATACTCTTTAATAAAAAACTAGATATGGATCACAAATTGTAAACAAAAAATTATTTATTATTATATAAAGATGACCATTATAACATATTCTTCAAATTGGTGGGAATGAATATTATTATTTTTATTATTAAATATATTATACCTATATCCTTTTAAAATATATTAATTAATTCTATTCTAGTAAGAACATGATTTTTAATGTTTATTTCATTCTATATAAATGCATTTCCTTCAAATGCGATTTTTATAATTTATTATATGTGAGTGTTATAATTATATTTTAGAAGTCATATGAATTATTTCAGGGAAAATAAATAATATTTGTTAAATATAGTTTTATCAAATTTATCTATATAAATTATTTATATTTTTTAAAAATATTCTTTATCATGAAATTTGTGAAAAATAATGATTTTTATTGAGAATTGTATTTTATTTTAATGTAATTACAAGGTAAAATTATATTTTGTATTTTTTATAAATTTTCATAAGTTAACATGTATATAAAATAATCCATTTATTTTTTTAAATGGATTTTATATTTTAATTTTGATGAAAAAAATTAAAATTTAAAAAGGACATTTTTTGAATCACTGTTTTTCATTAAATTTTCATGTTGTAATTTAAAATTATATTATAAAAAATAATTGTTTTTAATTTTGAAATATTGGATTTTTATATTAAATTATTAGGTAAAAATTTATGATATTGTTCCATTTTATTATTTCATAATAAGAAATGTAACCATTGTAATTCTTATTATCACAATAAATGGATAATGAGGTAATTCATATTAAATATAAATTATCATAACTATTAAATGACCAAAATACACACATAAATATTATATGATGAGTATATATTTAAATAAAATATTCTAGTTTTTATGTTATTACCTTATGGGGAAACATTAATGAGATTATGATATTTATATTATTTTATTTAAAGAAATAACAAACATGTAACACTTTTGTTTTTAATAACTGTAATTTTTTTACATAGAGTTATTGAGTGGATATGTTCAACTATAAATATAATTTTTAAATAAATTGTTTTAATATAATTCAGGTTGATATATTTTAAATTTTTATTGAAAAAATAATTACCGTATATGTTGAGAGAATGCTTATAGAATACTTATTCAAATACTGAATAATTGAAGTAAATGATACTAAAAACATTAAGATTTATATTATTTTAGATTAATAATGTGATTATTAAATTTTCATGATGACTATTATATTTTATTTATCTGATTAAATATATTTTTTGCATTATAAATTATTTATGTAAATTATTAATGTCAACGTAATGAATTGCCATTCATAATATAATTATTGATATTTTAAAAAAATATAATTTCATTTAATCATATAAATATCATAAAATTTATTATAATCATCTAAATGAATATGATATGATTTAAAATATCATCAACTATCCATTTATGTTTCTTTTTTTATATTAACTATATTTACCTAAATATTCAAAAAAATCTATGATATATTTATAAGAGTTAACGTTGTTAAACAACGGTTAAAACCAATATATAAGGGTAAAATAATATAAAAAAAATTAGTTTTTTATTTTACATGGTTATTTTGAAACATAATAATCATGCGTTCTAAATAAATTACTTTTGAGTCCTTTTTCGGTAAATTTAATTTATGTCAATTCAACAGTTTGAAAAATTCCAATACTGCCCATCCCATATTTTATAAAAGGGAAAAAATTATTCTAATTAATGATAACATAAAAACCCATATGTTTTGTAAAAAAACTAACTAAATACCATCAATGAATACAGAAAATATTTATAGAGGCCTATTTTATAATTTTACTATAGCTATAATACATAAGGTGTTACGAAAATATGTTTTCCAAATAAGAGATATAATTTTCAACCCCACATTTTAGTATTACTTCTTCTTCCACCTCAATATATTTTTCTAGAACAGTGATAAAATAATAATTCAATTCAACTAAATATACTTATATTTAATTATGTTTTTTCATGATCTATATTCTTATCCTGTTATATAAAATAGGAAAATAATTCATCATGTGTGTGTATATCCGAGAACCGCCTCATGAACGGATCTAATTTTCAATTTATCACTATCTCTCATGAGATTAAATATTGATCGAATTGTGGATTATATATGTTATCAATGACTTATATATCATTCTTAAAATATAATATATCACTTACATTATTACCTTTCCCTTCACAAAAAATTATAATGTTTTTAGTGTGTACGTGTTGATTACCAATGCAATAAAGAGATGTGATCAATTTTTCATCACGACAAAAAATGGATGATATATATATAAAATTATATTTTTGAAATTAATTTGAAATATATTTTATTATTATAATTTTTTAATTATAATATAATACATAACATCTTTCCATAATGATCATCAAAAAAATGGAAACGTTACTAATTCATATGTACGCCCTACTATCCATGTGATTATTTAGTTGTTCAAATTTCATTACAAGATGTCTTGGTTGAAATTATAAGTATAGTTACTTTATACAAATTATAATAATTTTATTATAAATATTTTTATATTATTTAATAATGACCACATTGACCAATTCAATTGGTCGATGTCATTTTGGAAATAACTGTCGAATATCATCACGATGTCCAACATGAATGTAGGTAATTGAAAATTTATATATATCATAGTAATAAAGTATATAAAAGGAATAATGTACATGAAAAATTTTCTTATGAACATTTAAAATTAATATTATATAATTTTTTTGCTATATCAATATTATTAATGACGTGTGAGACATGTAGTAAGTGACTGCCTTTTTAAAATAATCTTTAAAATATTTCCATAAGAAATCCATATTTTTTCCATATTCAATTGATTTTTATAAAAAATTATTAAATTTTTATATTATTATTCTATAAGGATTTATTTTCATTTTCACCAAAGCTTTAGTTTCTACAAAATTGTTTAAAATGAATCTTTTTGAAATTTACAAAATGAGGAACTTGGTGACTTTTTTGAAAAAATACAATAGAAATGTTTTTAACATATATTGAATGAGAGGATTTTTCACCACCATTAATAATTTTTACATCGATGATACCAATCCTATTTTTTATGTTAATTTTTTATTAAATAATTTTCAATTTTACATTCATATATTTTTTTAAATATGAAATATTTTCCAATGATTTTTTTTACGATACATGTTTTCATGAATTATGATTTTTTGGTTTGGTTTTATTATAATAATATATGGTTTCATTATATAACCTATTAATGTGGTTCTATTATATTCCACCAATGAATTGGGTTTTTTTATATTGTATGTTGAACAAAAAAATTATTCTAATTGTATACGTGATGATTAACCCCTGTATAACCGCTTGGGTTATTTTACGTATAACTATGAAGTTTATTTATTTTACGAGGGTTAATACATGATTATGTATACTAATAAAATTATTCCAAAATTTTCCTATCTTATTTATTTTTATTTTTATTTTTTAATATATAAATCTCATGTTTTACAACTTAACATATTAAGCTTATGTTAAATGTAATGTTTATGATACTTAATATGAATTAAATCTATAACATTGTGAAAATGTTTTCATGAGTATATCATGTTTTTAAAAAACATATATGGATTTTATCATTCCATTAATATTTCATATGAAATGTTTAAGGTAATTTATTGGGTATATATGGTGATTTCATTGGTAAAAAATCACTATTTTTACCACAATGTTTAATTTTATATGTATTTTTTGAATAACGGATTCATCCATTCTTTGATGTCAATTAATGTTATTTTTTCACTCATCAATCATTTATAATAAAAATTATATGGTTTAATTATGGTTATGAATGAAGAATAATTCATTTTGAACATATTGAGGATATTTCATTAGAATGAAACAAATTTCGTTTTAAATGTATTATATTAGAAAAAATGGGTACTCAGAGAAAGATTCAATATTATAATATATAGGATTTTAATATAAGAGTTTGTTCTAATTATATAAAACAATAATGAAAAAATATTTTTTTGATTTTAATAATATTAATTGATGGGTCAAATCAAAACATTGTGTATTGTTTGAGGAGGGGTCCTTACAATTAATCCACAGAAATGTAATGAAATGATTTTAACAATGAGTGTATGGAGGGATAAAAGATTTACAATATTAGATGATATAACAATAATTTTGAAGATAGAATATAATTATCATAAATCCACTTTCCACATACTCTTTATCATAACATGAATGAGAACTGAAAATTTAATAATATAAAATAATGGATTTCAAATGATTTTGAAATATTCCCAAACAATAATTCCATGGATTTGAGATGTTTTGTCAAGCCTTATATATAATATTTCCAATACATATGTACAGTGGGATCATTCATAGTCAATCACAAGGATTCCTAATATGTCTCCTCACTAATCACAATCACATATGTATATATTATTTATTATAATTATAAATGTATGGTAGATGTGGGAGGGATTTTTTGATGCATGAAAATGAAATATGACGGAAATGGAATTTTATAATTATTGTATGAAAAGAGAATGCCTAAATTTATTCTATAGTTCTCCCTCATCATCTAATAATTTTAATCTTTATTAAATCCTTTGTTTTCTAAAATCAATCACAGATAGATCCACAACAAAAAAAAATGTGTGAATTGTTATCAGAATAAAAGTTAATCCCCCAACAGATCAGATCTTGTCTCTCTAATATGGTCCATAATCATGATTTCATCCCCTATTCAAATCATTATAAATATCAGATGGAATATACTGGAATTGAGATATAGTAATTTATTTTCAGAAGTGTAATATATAATTGAAATATAAGAGTCTTTTAGCATGGCAATCTTTTCATCCCATCACTATCATGATAACCTCATATTAAAATAATAGAAAAAATTAGTTTCATGGGATTTGGTTTACTGGTTTTCATACAATGTATGATCCTAATGTTTTCCTATCACCGTTGAAATTTAATCTATTAGAATCATAACTTCACAAAGGATGGGAACATGAGGAAATGGGGGATAATATATTTTAAAAATATAATAAAAATGGTTTTAAATATGAAATATAATTGAAGAAATATTGAAAGTTGTTAAAAAAATTAAGACTAGGCCAAAGGGAAATGTTCCAAATTCCACGATAAGGCGGGAGACACATTGAATTTATATTCATTATATCATATTTCCCTCTCCTAATTCTGAAAATTAATTTTCCAAACCCACCTTCTTGAAGATAAGTGAAGGGATATAATAGTTACAGACTATTCCATCTTATAGATTAATGATCGATAATAACCCATGAATTCCACCTCCAAAAATCCCCGAAGTGGAAACTAGAACTGAGGGTATATAATCTCACACATAAAGGAAGGAATTACCAATTTTATTGTAAATTGGATTGGGGGATACAACATTCAAACCCCAAACAGCACAAAACTAGATGTAAAATTAAATCTAATATCCATTCATGTATGCATGTTCAAATGAAAACTCCAACAGAAGTTAAACTAATGTACTAATACATCTTAAAAATAAATGGACTAAGAAGAAACACCACAAAAATCCCAACTCCCTAGATAGTAAAGTCTATAATGGTCCTCATAGTCTTTCATTAAACCTGATATGATATTTAGAAATGTAGTGTGATTATACATGTATATCCTGTAGGAAAACTAAATCTACCCATGCACATGTGTGGGAAAAAACTAATGACCCAGTGAGAAAAATAGTATAACCTCAAAGCACCTACCCAGAAATACTAACTAGCCCAACATAACCAAGACACACTTACCAGATAACACAAGTCATATAAATAAATATTATATTCACATTATCATTTCGATACACCACAACACTTTCACTCTAGTTAAATTCCCATTCCTAAAGGATAATGTATTCAACCTACCACTCTTCTAAAAAGAAGTCCCACTACTACCACCTATCAGTACACACATGGGACTCAAACCATATACATAACCCGCCTAAAGACATCTTGTCCACAACCATGCATCTCAACTGAAGACAATTGTGTCTCATCATGATCTCCCATGAAGAAAAACATGTCCCCAAGACACGTGATAACATTATTCACAAAAATCATGCTCAAAAGATCTGGGACGATGTTAATCCTCGAACCATTACAACCTACCCACATTCACTCAATTGTTGAGAACTGGAAGATGGATCATGGAATAATGTTAGTAACTAGCCACCCATCCCCTTACCCGGATTTTTGGAAAGACACCATATCCGATGAAATTAGGGTTTTCAGATCATGGTTCCTAATATGGGTGGGGTCCATATTTAAATCACTACTAATTATAATTTGTACATATATTTTAACAAATACTCATCCCAACCAATGGGTCCCTAAAACAAACAAACATGAAACCATATCGACTGTTACTGCTACAACTATATGAAAAAACCCCTAAAAGGCCACTTCTAATGAAAATCCCAACCACTATTCATTTAATGACATACAATTTATTAATTATGCTTTTAACATTATTTTATTCTATTAATACCTAGGGAAACAACTATGCACATAATTTTCACCCATCTTAGAATCTCAAGAGCCTGACAAACTAAAAACATAGGAACCAACTCACTTTGTTATTCGGTACTGTTAACATTGAACCAAGGAAGAGGTACCCAGGTAAAACATTTTCATCTTAACAAGAATTTAAAAAACAATAGATAAAAACCAACCCTCAGTCCCATTTCACAAACCCCTGTTATTCCTAGACTCTCATTCAACAATTTCCAACTATCATTTTAAAAAATTATATCCAAAAATCCACTTAGAACTAATACCTATAAATGAACATCAGAAAAATTACACAAAAAGAATTTCCTCTACATAATAGGTTCATAACCCCATGACACTCTCACTTCCTTTTGTCAATCCATGGACACATCACAACCAAATGAATCCACACCACCTACATATACATCAATTCCACTACCAAATAGTCTCCCAAAACTAGGATACCCACACTACTCATGTACAACACCATATATAATGCCAACAACAACAAGAACCACTAAAACCACAACCCCACGTTCCAAACTTAAAAAACCAACTAACAAAACCAATTAATAATATTACACAACCACAATATCATGTAAAGCATATTCAAGTTTAGCAAGAGGGTTTCTATTACTTAAATTTAAAAAACAGCCATGATCAAACAATAGGTTTGGTCCAAGGGAATCCAATTCAATTGTACCCTTATTTGTGATTAATCATATTTCATGTTACAAAAAAATTTCAAGGATCATGAAAGAAATAGTACATCATTGAATCATAATAAATGACCACCAATGACCTTGATTTTTAGAAGGCGTACTAATACAAGAACTATAGAAGAATCAAATTAAATATGTGATCATCATTAAGGCATTCGCATCCCATTTCTCTATTGACCATTTTTATCATGTGATCGTAATGTATTATTATTTATTAAATGTTTTATGAAAATTATTCACCCTTTCTTCACAAGGAATAATTAATAAAACCACCAAGAACGATTCATAATTAATGAGATGTTGAACAAATCCCAACTGGAAGTAATAAGTGACCAATGTTCATATTTACACAATGAGTAGGGTATCATGCGAGATGCAAAAAACTCTATGAAAATTAAGAAGGATGGGGCTCCAATAAAAGTTCATGGATTCTCTAGATAAGAAGGATTTTGTGGGAAAATATAGAATGTAAAACACACTGGGAAGGGATGATCCCCTCTTTGAAGAGCCAGATCCAATATTAACGAAAGTTTGGTTTCGAAAGCCATTAATGTGGGATTCTGGTCCAGACCTCGTAGTTTAATTATACAAATGTCCCATGACTATTCTGATGTTAATGATTTAGAAAACATTGTTTCAAAACTCATTAAAATGGAAAATAATATAATTAAACTCTCTTTACATCAAATAAGATGTATGTGGGGTGAAACTAAAAAACTGAGAAGAACTAGAAATATAGAAAATGTGTCTCTAATGGGCGAGTCACTGACTTTGAGACACTGATGGCTGAGAACCAAATGTGACCTACCAATGTTGAGCCACCAAAGCTAAGATGATGACATGTGAGCTACCAACACAACCTACCGACATTGATCTACTGGTGCAACGACTCACTAAATCCATGACTCACCGATGTTGTTGCATTTGGCTCACCGATGCAAATTTCTCTAAATAAATGATGTCGATGCCCCAGAATCACCAATGTTGATGCCCTTAAATCACTGATGTGAATGTCCCAGACTCACTGATGATGATTCCACTCACTGATCTATGCATATGACCCAAGCTCACGGATGCCGAAGACAGTAACACACCATTGTAAAAACGGGAATTCCGGAAAATGATTGAAATACGAAATTGTTGCCACTCCAAAAACCCTAAAAATTAGATTTTTACAATGTAATGGATCATTGGGGTATTATTTATCATATTAAATAACTCTTAGTCTATTATTTTCCCCAACAATTCAGAACCATCCCTGAAAATGAGTGGTCAAAATAACAACCCCTTAAGATACCTCTCAGTATCATTCCACCCTTCTGTTGTTCAAAAAACGTATTGAAAACACCAATATCCAAGAAAATATCCTTGACATCAATCTAATAGGATACTGAAGAAACACTAGGTCCCAAATGCCCCAAAAAACGACACAATCACTGAATTCCAAAACATGCAGTCTCATGGAATACTGAGCTCCATTCCCCAAGTCATGAAATTATCTACTTTGGGCGACACTAATTCGCATCCACATGTTTAGTGGCATCCAAAATAATACTTCTTGATTAGGGATTGGGTCATACCCTCCCAATAGTTTTTATTTTTTTCTCACTAATACGAGAACATGGGAATAATACATGTGATAACAAATAAACTTATGCATTACATCATATGTAATGCAATATGAAAACCACAATTCCAAAACCACGAACTGCTATCAGTAATAGGCATGAATCTGTGACTCCATCCCACATGTACTCTCCTCAAGGACCCCATGGATCTATAACACACATACCAAGGGAATTGTTCTTCCATAATGCACCTTCTCTTCAAGATCCTTGATTCTTACTGAACAACATCGCATCTCCCTCAATGACCAAATCGTCATATATGGGGATGTTAGAGTCATCATGTTGATACTGACGGATTGGGGAGTCTTGGATGATTTCATGGATCCTATACAACTATAGTGGAAATTCTTGGTGATATGCCACATTTCCATCTCATCCCACACCTCGAAATGTTTGATGAACTTGGGATAATGCTTTTTCCCTCTTTCAAACCACTGCTACCACATCTATGGCAATACTTCATGAAGAAAAGGTCCCCACCATATAAATACATAGTCCTCATCATATGATTTGAATAAAACTTCTATTGTTCTTGTTCTTCCATCTTCATCTCACGAACAAGCTGCACATTCTTTGTCACACTCTACACCATGTACCAACCATGAATTAATACCTACGCAACTCATTCCAATAACAATGGTTAATGACACAGTCTCCCATATAGATATTTGGATGGAGTGATTCCAATTGAAATGTGATAACTATTTTTGTATGAAAACTAAACTAAGGGAAAATGTCAAACCTAAAGTACACTAGTGTCTAAAAAATATTCCCATAATATTTCCTTCAATGTTTGGATGGTCCTATCTATTTTCCCATCATTATGAGGGTGGAGTGATGTTTTGAGGCATAAATGGTTGCAGAATGCATGCAGAAATCCCCACTATAATCACAACATAAAATGTGTATCACAATTTGAGACAATTGATCATGGAACTCCATGCAGGTCCACCACCTCATCCATTTTACCTTGTGTTAAAGAATCAACTGCTCTCCTCTCCTTGATCACCAAGATGTGAGAAGACTTTATCAACAACCCTAAGAGAATCACATCTTTCATGTGTGCTATGCAATACAATGATGAAAATAATCGAGATATCGTCCCACTTCCACTTGAGAACATCTATGAGATGCAACAGACTGTTGGGGACATCTTGATCAGCCTTCAAATGTTGAATTACTAGGCGCCTTTCCACGTACTATGCAATTAAACCCCTAGCCCTCGAGACAGAAAAACATTTCCCAAAATATTTGGTACCATTTATAGAATCCTGGATCCAACACATCGGGTGATATTGAGAAATCATGAAAAACTCCCTCGTGAAATGTCACTCGGACAAACAACATCACATGGAGCATCATCTGATTATAGATATCCTCTAACCATCCATCTAGAGAATCACCCTAGATAGTGTGATTACACAAAACATTGATCTCTATGTCTCCCCACTAAGACTCGTACACCTTCTTCATTATAAAAGAAACTGCTGTCAGGTGAAACAAAAAGCCTGTACCTCCATCAACTCTCACATCCAAGGTCAAAGTGTCCAACTACTCTATTTTCTTCCATGAATCTATGGAATCAGGAAGTACATCATTCTCAGAGTTCCTTCATAAGGGATCGACCACCACATTCCCCTTTCCTAGGGTGTCAGCGATCAAGATGTCGTAGTCTCATATACACTCCATTCAACTTATCTTTAGTAATATTAGGTCTCTCTTGGAGAAGATATAGATTAAAATTGTGTCATATATGAAGACAAAAACTACATCCTGAAGAGGTAATTTCCCCACAAATTTTGATTTAATATGATAACTTTGTCCTCCAAATCATGGGTGGTATTGATAAATTCATGGAAACATAACTGGATGGACCAATATGAGATCACTTATCACTTCTTAATTATCACACACACCAAGCCTATAATAGAAGGGTCGTACAACCCAATGAAAATCACTCCATCCTATAGAAACCTAATTACTGAAACACTTACCAACATCCCCTTTAGTAGTTGAATTGTATCCGACACTTTTCACTCCACACAATGTCATGGTTATTTATGGTCATGGTTTTTAATGGAGATGCATCTCTAGAGATGTCACGCAGTAATATCTGTTAATATCCCCCTAATACAAGGATTCTATGAACCTCAATCACATTCCTAGGTGCTTCCTAGGAAAAAACCACTTCAACCATTTATGATTCCACCGATATAACCTTGTGAGACACCAAATGTCAGTTGAAATGCACCACTCACATCTTGAACATGAACATGGACAACTTCCCACAAAGCTGGTGGTGCCTAAGGATCTCCAAGACAGTCACCAGATGCTTGTCTTGCTCCTCCTCTGATCTTGTGTAGATCCCGATTCCATTGATGAAAATGAAGATGAACTAGTTGAGTAACATGAGAAAGATAGATTTCATGAGACCAATGAACCCATTTGGAGTATTCGAAACAGCAAAGGGCATGCCCACTAATATGATGTGACCATTGATGCACATGATGGTAGACTTCGATATGTCACCCACATTCACCCTTAGCTCTATTTTTTATATGTAATTGTTTATAATCCTTTTTATATGTATACGGATATTCTACATAAAAAGACAAATTCATAATTCCATGGAATTGCCTCCCATGTGAGGAGTGTTCTATCTTTGGTTTCACATTATTGTAGGTAGGTATCACTTCCTCTTCTATATTAGTATCTACCTTGTATAGGATATTTCGAAAACATTGATAAAGGTATCCATTATGATCATGAACAATGAGAAGAATTTTTTTTGGTGTTCGGGCCACTAACCAGTTACGGATTATGTTTTTTCAAATTACAACCGCACATTTTTCTATTTTTTGGATTCTCGTTGAGGATCACAAGTGATTAATATATTAAAATTCATGGATGATTTTTAACCATATTTGGGACTACTAAATATCTTAATCAAGAATCCATGAACACATTTAGGTCCTCCGTTAAAAAAATTTCTTGTTCATCATATAATCACTTATAGGGATCAGTGTACAAATTCACTTGTTTATCTCCAAATATTCTAGTAAAACAATATTATAGGCCTAATTGTTATTTGTCAAATCATAGAAGATGAATTTAACAAGAATAATACAATTTATTGGGTAGTATATTTCTCTATAATATATCCCTTTTCTTATAGATACTATATTTACCTCAATACAATCTTCTCATTTGTGACTGTAATTACCCATCACCAATCAATTCTACTCTGAATGCCTTAATGACCAATCCATGAAATTTATAGGAGTGTGAGGCTTGTGATTAGGTTCATAATTAAAGATAAAAACCATAATAAGATCCATATATAAAATTATACTTTACAAAAGTTTCATGTACCCTATAATAGGTAGTTCCCATTGTCCTATGATTCCCTACTGAATCAATCACACGTGTTTATTAGTAAAATGATAAAGGTAAAGTAACATGGAAACTATAAATATAACCAATATGATAAAGGAAATCAATGATGTAAAAACAATAATTTCTATTTTTAAAGAGATCAAAATAAATAGGAGACTCGGTGATTTATTTCATGTTGAAATACATCTTGTAAAAGAATTATTCAAATAAAATCACATTGTCCCCCCATGAATCCCAAAAAATCATCCCTTTCACATCGATCATCCACGGATAATAAAAGTGAGTATTCTCAAATTATGGAAATATAAGTTTTTGTCTTTATAAATCTAGGATATAGTTTATTGTTTCTCAAAGTTCATTCCATGGTTGATTTGTGTTATTTTCCACCATTGACTACATCTTCTTTACATCATTAGCTAGATAACTAGTCTGTGGGTAGACACATGTTGATTCCCTCATCATGATGTGATCAATACTATGAGCAATCACCTTAAATATAATGAAATG
Organism: Viscum album; assembly: GCA_963277665.1. Taxonomy (NCBI): domain Eukaryota; kingdom Viridiplantae; phylum Streptophyta; class Magnoliopsida; order Santalales; family Viscaceae; genus Viscum; species Viscum album. The sequence goes on from OY728161.1 coordinate 981,258,246, forward strand.
AATCATTACTCATATAATAATTAAATCAAGAAATATACAACATGATATGATTATAACCCTCATCACCTAGATTTCACAAATAAAATATTTTACTCCTTCAATTGTATGGGTGACTCAGATAATCACAATATCCATTTTTTATCTATGTGTTCCCCATTGTTGGGAAATACATAACAAAAAACTACTACTATGATTTGGTTCCATGTCCACAACATGTACGGACTGTCCATTGTCTTGTAAAAATAACATGCATTGGGATCCATCTCAAACTGGGATGTTCTACATTGATTGGTCATCTATAAATTTAGCTCCACCATGTTCTAGATGAGTATGATGAACCACTATATGTGATAATAATGAGATAATTAAAGTTCCATAACCTATCCTATTGGTTCCCTTCTTCAGATTAAATCATGTACAAATTGACACCATATGTTTTCCTACAATATTATTGAGTTGGTGATTGGAATTGAGTAGGATTATCTCACGTAATGGGAAAACATATCCTAAATAACCTAAACACATACATAAATCAATATAAATATGTAAATATAAAATAATTCAATTTTAAATAACTAATGTTAAATGGAATTTAGGAAAACATATATAGTGTAACATTTGAGTGTAGTAACGAATCCATGTAAAAAAGATTTGAATATTGCACTCCTAGCATAATGAAAGGTAACCCAGACCAAAATAAATGATGAGGGTTAAGTAGTGATCCCAAATCATGAAACCATAAATTAACCATAATAAATGGTCATTATATCCAAGTATAAATAAACTCCAACAACATCCATTCCCCCAATGTTACCACCAAGCCTTTTCAAATCATCCTAACACACAATATGTATGGTAAAATCCAACACATTAGTGAATATATTCATATAATGTAGGATTTCCTATATAATAAAGTTGAAGAAATAATTGGAATATAAAAAGATCACCCCATAATAAAATATAGGAATGAAGCCCAATATATATATATATATATAAAGAATAAACCCATGATGAAGTGGTATAAATTTAGATATTCATTTACTACTATGATTAATGGTTCCTTCTTCAGCTCCATGAGTCAGTGTTTTCCCAATGATAACATCCTAATAATTCCTCAATAGAATGTAATGTTGAACGCATGTCTTTCTAAAATATTCCTTAATTGGGAGTGCAATGAATTCTGTGGAGGACCCAGTAATGCGGGCCTAAAAATACGAAAAAATAGGCCCTACAACATAGTAATTAAGGAAGTATTGTCATTTGTGGTATGTATGATTTGTGGGACCGGTTCATTGGAAAATTCAACTATTAAGGGAGTACCATCCCTTTAATCACTTTTATGATAATACATGAGAAATTTTTATAGAAAAAATGTCACAAAAAGGATCATCTATATAACTTCACCTTAAATCATATCCTTCGTGTTGAAGTAAAATCCAATCATCACAATATATATATAAATTCTCTCAGAATACACTACTTGAATGACAAAATATGGTTTATTATGAAGGAGATGAAGAATGTAAACAAGAATAGGTATTGTAAAAACAAGTCTATTGGTTTAAAAGGGGTATAATCTAATGTCTCCATCATTCCACATCTCGGTTCCCCACATAGAATTTAAAAACCATATGCACAATGTATGCTCATGGAAACATGGTTTGTGGGACTATAAGGGGTCCTATAATTTTTCCCCTGGAGATAAATAATTTTAGTTAGATATATACACATGGAATGTCACTATATGAAAAAAAAATGTTTCTAAAAACATAGATTCCTTGGTTTATTCTCCTTGAAAATGGATCAATTACCCATATAGTATCACAATATGTGTATGGATGACAATATTATGTGTTCTATATATCTTCCATCAAACCCATATTAATCCTATAATGTGGAATATATAGAATTGGTTCATTTTAAATACACAACTTAGAGAAATTTTTTTTCATGTATTTCAATGTTTGGTCTCCCCAATCCTCATGTTTTAGATGTTTTCACCTTAGATCTCAAAAAAAATACCTCCAAATACATAAATAATATATCTACCACCACTGGAATTAGGTTTATATCCTTGTAAACACATGAACATAAGTATTTATTAAATTATTTCATTATAATATTCCAAAAAAAAATTGAAAAAATAGCTTGACTCATTACTCAAACTAATTTTTTTAAATTTTTCCTGAATCATCCTACATTAAGATCATCACATACATTCATACAACACCCAAATCAATCCAATGGGTTTATGATGATTTGAACTACAGATGAATCATACAAACCCCTACCTAGAAAGGAATAATTTATAATAATATGTATAATGGTGGAATTAAAATAAAGAAATATAAATATGAAAAAATCATTGGATTATATAGTTCTGAACAATGTTTATGATTACATATACTGAATATAGAGAAAAAACCATAACAATTTGAGTCTATAAAATAATATACCAATTCCATCCACAAAAAGGGAGACACATGGATTCCTAATAGATTAATTAATCGGTGAGATAAATCAAAATTTATTTGTTTATAAATCATAAAAAACAAACCCTACAAGATGGATAATTAAATTTTTTATGAAGAACACATTCTCTATAAATTTCATTCAAGAATATTTTGTTTTTATCATTTCATCCACAATTTTTTCATGATATCATGGAATCACTCCTTGATTTTCCATCAATTGATCATTAATGGTTATTCCATGTAATATTATCTTTTGTACCACTAAGACTCTTGTGGCAGGTGGGTATCCACAGTGAGTGGATATAATGGATATTATATAGGGTTCTCTACTAGGTTGAGAAAATAAATTTAACATATATAACTAACTAATTTTATTCATATGATTCTTCCCATGAAAAGACATAATCATAAACACCATTATTATTAATATTTTTCATACTAATTATAAAAAAACATCCAATATTCAACAAATGTCTTGGTTTTTCCATTCAGGACATTAATTAGAATATCATTTATTCTAAAAAGAAGTATGAGAATGGATTAATATATTTTATATTTTTTATATGCAAATTCAAGTGTTCTATGACACTTTTTATACTAAACCAACTATGAATGTATATATATATATGTGTGTGTGTGTGTGTGTGTTGGTTCTAAAAATAAAACAATGGGTTGGAAAATTCATCCAAACTTCATGTATTTTTACCAAGAAATTAAACAACCTACTAAAAAAAGGTGAGGGTAATGATCTCACAAATAGATCATGTGATCCCATGATATTTATTTTATGTTTCAATTATTAAAAATAACTTATAAAAATGGGAGATATTTCCCAAAAAGGAACATCTCATATGGATAATCGATGCACACTATGAACACTTAAGAGTTTCATTATCCTCAATATCTATTTCACCCCAGTTAATAACATCAGATGGTTCATTCATGTATCACCTCATATGATACACGTTGAAGATATCATGACCCATATAAAATATAGTGGGTATGTATATGTGACTTGAAATATCCCCAACCCTTTATAGGATCTATAACATGCTGATGGACTACAATGAATGATTTAAACCAAATCATACCTTCACAAACCCCTTCATGGGGAGACCATCATCAACATCAGATATCATTTATCAGACTACAATAATATATGAATACATTATGAATAATATTTATACTACATCATAGTAGAATTCGTCCAATTTTTCATTGCTTAATATTTCCCCTTTGGAAGATACACCTTCTTTGGTCCAATGAACAATGACCCGCCTATCTGTTTCCACTAAAAGGGTGACATGCAGGGTCTCCCATAAATCTCATAGAAGGAATCCATACTGATTATAATGTGATATATAATATTTTAATAATTATAAAACTATATAATGTAATCAAAGAAAATTCATCCAATGTCTAACATGTAGTCTATAATTATAACCTTTAAAACATGGTTTGTTGTCTTCTTCTAGCCATCAATATGTGGGTGAAATTTGAAAATAATTCTTAACATGTTTTTAAAGAATCGTATAAACCTCTATAAAAAAATAATGTGAATGAAATATCATCATATGATAGAATAATTTATGGAATGTATGAAGTCAGATAATCTACTATAAGTAAAATTTATGCGAACTCCCAATTGAGTTATACTCTTTTAGAGTAAAGAAGTGATATGATTTAGTAATTAAATCATTAATCACCACAAATGTTATCATGACCACAAACTATTTATGGAATAATAAAAAATATATATTGAAATGAAATAACACTTACATTTTTGGGATATCATGTGTTTATTTCATGTTTTTGGGAGGCTATTTTTCTTACATCACTTATTAAGAAGTGAGGAATTGTGAAACATACCCAGAGACACTCTATCTCATACCAGTTATAAAAATATCACAATTGATTTTTTTTATTCTTATCCATAAAAATATGTACCACCAGGGTGGGTATGAATCTGCATGATCACATCCTCACCAGTCATTTTTGGAACCAATTGTATGTATTGAAGAATGATGATGTGATCCCCACATTCATAAAAACTCCCTAGTGCATCTCTTAAGGATATTTTGTTGCATAGAACTTCACAATTTATATCTCTTAACCAGGTCTATCTCATATGCTATATAATTTATAATGTCACCACCATATATTGGATATAATTTCACTAATTCTCCGCTCTTAGGGTTAGTTGTAATGTGTACAACTGATCTGATTCATCATCCACCAGGAAATATCATGATTTCTTGAAAATGGATTCTGTTACCACATTTTTCAATAATAGAGTATAAAATATATTGAATTCATAGATCAGATAGAGGTACATCCAAAAACTGTATCGAAAATTATGGTTTCTCTGTGAGAATATATACATGAGACTACGATAGTTGAGTAAATCACAATTTTCTCCCAAAGAAGATAATACCTCCACATCTTCACGGTGATAGCTAATACTACCAACTCAAAATCAGGGGTTCTATAGTTCTTCCCGTGAGGTATATATTTCTTCAACCAATATGAAATCATTATCTACCTCTAAATTAACTCACAAAAAATGACTCTAGAGTCATCTTTGAACACTAAATACATGAAACCCTCTTCTAGTAATCTCAACACCGATGTTCTAACCACAAATTTCTTCATCTACTCGAAGGCTTTCTAACATTCCTATGTTTATCCAATGTACCTCCCATAAGATGTAAAACAATCAAAGGGTTATGAAATCCTATAAAATACTTCCAAAAACCATTTATTGTACCATATCATCCAATGAAAGATCCATATACTTGACACTCTCATGGTTAACAACTTTAATGGCCATGAAATTAATAATGAAAATTTTCTTATTTAATAAAATAAATTATTAATTACAAATAATTTTCGACAGAAAAAAATGCACTGAATTGATTATTTTATTCCATCAAAGAGTATATTAAATTTAAAATAGTTGAATGCACTATAACTATTGATAAAATGTCTATCAAATAGTGATAATTGAGAATCATATATTATGTGTTTTGATAATGTAAATTTTATATAGACAATACATCTGTTGGCCTTTACAAGTGTAACCACACATTATGAAGCCCATTAATCATAGCTTATGAGGGAGATAGAATCACTAGTACATTTCCTTGACTATTAACAAGCTTATATTTAATAACTACAATATGAAGGAAACCATTTCAGAGAGAATATCAAGTTCATTGTGACCACAACACAGACCATGTTCACCGAACAACTTCAAAAAAAATTCACCATCACACATCCTACCCACGGGCCATTAACTAGTGTAATTATGGTATATGTAACTAGATCCTAATAGTATGAATTTTATATATTATTTCACAAAAATTAATTTTTATATTTATCATTTTTTTGTTAGTAATGGTCTAATGATTAAATAATATGTTTTATTAAAATTAAATATCTATCCGATGAAACAAAAACAGAACATTTGGGATATATATAGTTTTGATCAATTTTTTTTATGAATGTAAATAAATTTTGAAAATATAATATTTTTTAATAAAATTTTATTTTCAAATAATATTTTTTATATAAAAATGGTAATATAATTTTACAAAGTCAAATATAATTCTTATAAGGTCCATAAAATAATTAATATGAAAAAATACCTTTCAATAAATAAATATGATTAATTTTATTGTCTAAATTAATATATTAAAGGAATAACTATCAAAAAAATATTTTTATTTTTTAGATAGATTAGTCAAAATTATCAATCCTGGAATTTTTCAAATTTTTCATATATGTTCGCAATTTTGAATAAAAATTAAATACGCTATAATTATAAATTATGAATAATTAATTAATAAAATCCCAAAAATGATGTAATAAATACTATAGAGAGTATACATGACCAAATAATTTTTCCCATTAAAAATGATGTGTTTTTTTGTAATGTTATTAATTTTATAATCCATTAATAAATCATCTAAAACATATATTAAATATTGTGGTTTTTATATAAATTATTTTTAAACATGAATCACTACCACATAAAAATAGTAATTATTTAAATTCTTTAGTTATCAGAAACAATATATAATTAAAATTAATACATATTGTAAGAAACCATCAGAATGTTTTTATTATTTATTACATTATCATATCGATTCCAAAGCCTATGTTTAGAAATTAATAAAAAAATTACCCCTATGTTTTACTATATAAACCCACACAACCTAACATTGATATTCAATAAAAACACTTGGATCTTGAATTTACTATACCCGTGCATTTCTATTCTCCTCCTAATGTTACCTCGAACACCTGAGAAAATCATCTAATTATTTTAGAAACATCCTCTAAATGTACGGGATCCTTTAATTCTACACTTTATTCATGCACTTTATTTATTTCATTACATTAGATTACCAACATTCTACGTTGGGATATGTTACTATACATATATTTTAAGGTTATTATGATTCCTAATTAATGATATATTTCATTTTCTATCATTCCCATGATAAATAAACTATTATGAATACATTCTATATTGACCAAATTATCCTACAATTTTCCTTTAAAATAATTTGTGTATTCAATCTTCATATCAATTTTCAATCCAGGATATTAACATATATATATCTAGTATTTATTGATTTGGGATGTAAGTGAATGTACTCATTTCTCCGAAATCATGGGGTAAAATATTATCAAATACATCTTTTATGTCGTACGGTATATTTGGTTCCCGTATGCATGTAGATGATATGAATGTGAAGGGTGGGGATGAAATTATATATCACTACTTTTGAATGGGTAATGTTTTTATCTCATGATATTTTTTTATGGTGAATGTAATTCTAACATAAGAACTCCATGTTATGTTTTATTGTTGTTTATACATTATTTTTTGTAATTATTTCATGTTTTCTTTTTATTGGAAAATGTATATGTTTCAATTATACTATCATGTTATATCATGCATTATAGATCAATATTATGATTCTCACCCATTCTGTTTACCCATGATTTCTTCTAGGTTCTCATGTTATCATTTACATTATTCTATTCATTGTGTATAATATTGTTGGGATTTATAGCTCACCATGTTATTATGTATATCCCAATGGTATCCCATGTGTTTTTAGATGAACAATTTAATTTTAGGATAATGTTATAGAAGTTTTCAATAATGTTTTAGTCTTTCTAATTGAATATGATATGATATGTACACAATTTACCAAATACAATAGGCTTAATGATATTATATGATTGTATAATGTATATTTTTATCTAAAAAATCATGAAATAATCTGAAATAATGATATCTATTTTCAGAGTTGGTATTAGAGTAAGGTCTAGTTATACTTTGGAATGTGATTATAAAAATATAGTTAAATCTATAATGATAAGTCTAAATATAGAAGAACATCACTAAAATTTTAAATTATATGGTACATGTGTTTAAATAATAAATAAATATTTTGTTAATACATGTGGATGTGGATCTGGAACGAAGTTACATTGTAGTAATAACCCTAAAAAGGGTACATTGAGTTTCACTAAATCAATACATGGTAAAAAATGGGCCTTCAATCACACATAGTTTGACTGTACATGGGTATATGATTTGGATAATTTGTATCCACATTTCTATCCATTATTATAGGAAAAAAATTATCACAGGATTTTATATTTTGAAATAGGTCATAAATAACCTATATTTATATATTTAAATTAAATGTATTAATATATATGGCATTTTTTAGTTATCATTTTAATATTCATGGTTTTCCATTGATGTTTGTAATTATTTTACAAATTATCATCCCTATGTACATTTTATACTATGTAAATTATATGAACCATAAAAATATATTTATTGGTTATATTATGATCCAAGGATCTTTCTATCAAATCATATCATGAATGATTAGTATAACTATTCAAAAATCGACACAAAACATGGATATTGAATTTTTAATAATGATGGTAAGTAGGTCAATTTTTTCTTTCCAAACATGATACTCATCCTTAATCAAACTTTTATATTTGAATTTCCCAACGAACATTATCAGTATAAAATTTAAAGAACTTTATGCTACTCTATGAATGTAGTTTATTTCCAAATATAGATCCATGAAAAATTTCTATGGGATGGAAAACCATATATGTATTGATTATATTCCTTCAAATCTATTTATGTTCATTGAGGAGGAAGAATATTAATATTTATCATCACATGAACCATTGATATTATTACCTTGAGATAAATTATTTGCTCATCCTATTGATACTATTAAAAATATGATCCTTGTTGACATTACCATTTTATTGGAATCCACCTATGTGTTTTCTAAATAATATTTTCTCCTTCCTCCAATCAGATAAGTATATATCTCAATAGATATTATAATAGGCTCTTTTTAAATATCCATGACTCCATATAGAACAGTAATTTTTGAAATTTAGGATCATGATAAATAGTTATAGTATAATTTAGACAAAGGGTTTATAAAAACAATTTCTTTTACATGGGATGAAACATAACTATTATCAAGAAGAAGGATGGGTAAATGTGTGTCTCCATTAATTTTCATGAGCCCACCCCGATCATGATAATGAACAATTGTCATCTAATATATATATATATAACTTGTTCAGTCATCTAGGTGGAACATAATACTTCTACAAGGTGAATATTTAGATGAGATATTAACAATTCTTGGTGATGAAGGAGAATATACATAAGAAATCCAACAAAATATGGGCACTACAAGTCCGTTTCTATGACATTCTCTATTAGAAAAATAATTTATTTCACTGGATCTATAGCAACAGTTTTATAAACCCATGGCTATATATTAATTTATAGCCACAATTCAATTATAATCGTGGCTATATAGGTATTTGAAGCCACGGTTCCATGGTGCCAACTTTATTCTGTCACGAGATTCTCTTATTCTCCCTGACCCCTACACATTACCATCGCAACCACTCCTCATTGCGATCAACCTCCACCCTCTTGAACTATCCTCTCTCTATGCTCTTCCCATTACCCTCACAAGATCTCCTCTCCACGACCCTCATCCACCCTCACGAGATCTCTTCTTGATTTCCCTCCTCCCACGACGTAACCTTCCAATGGGGCCACCCCTCCATGAGCTCCCCCATTTGTGACCCTCCCCCGACGCTGCCATACAACACAACCACTCCACCTCCCCACCGACGCTTCTTGTAGGCAGTCTCCCCACCTCCTATATCATTGTGCTGACCAATCCAGCCTCATGAAACCCTAATAGAATTTTGAAAAACTTCAGTTCATCGTAGATTTTAATTCCAACCCGTCGTTTTGTCCCCACACATAGCAATATCTGCATCATGGTGTGTTTATATAGTTATCCCCTTTATTGGGACATCAATGGATGAAATATAAAAAATTGTAAACTATTAGATTCATTAAACCCTTCAAGATATTATATCATATTTTATAAAAAACTTAAATATTGGACTTTTCTCCTCAGTACAATGCTACTTTGAATGTGTTTCATATTTTAAAATAGAGGAGATGTATTCTTTATCATACTCATGTAATTATGTTGGATAATTTTGTGTTGGAAGCTATTTTTTCCCATATAAATGATTAGAATGTATCATCAACTAATGTGATATGGTTTTATAAGGGATGATCATATTGATTGTGAATGAATAGTGATTGTTTATATATCATCAAAATAAAACTTATAAAAATGTATTTTTAATTCTTCCTTCATGCACATAGTTTTTCTCTCAAGAATCACAATAATGATTCTGGGTGAGGGGAAGCATAGTGATGAAAAAATTATAAGGAATCTCATCATTATGATTTATTAATTCATTTAATTAGAAGTGTGATATTATTATAATGGATAATAATGGATGTTTAGGGGTTTTAAGACGTATTTAAAAAGGTTAAATAGAATTTGGTGTTAAAATGGTGTGCTGTTTGGTGTTGGTGTAGAAATAAATACCCTGTTGTCAGGAATCGAGTATTTAGCGGTGTTCTTTATAATCATCGGTAACTACTGGTGTAACCACTATATACCTAGAAAATTATACTATGAAACTCGTAATACACATATGGGTTTTTTTAAATAGGGGTTAAAAAAGTAAATTTACATTATATAATTAACCCCTAAAACACCCTTTATTGGTATTTCATTGTTATTCTCATTTTGTAACACTCTTGAGAGACTATTCGTTATCACTCTCCATCTACCATTGATCCTACATTTGATTATTATCTAATTTCATCATTGAGTTTTTGAAAATTCCATAACATAATAGATCTAATGATGGGAATCCATTGTTTTCATTATTTTACAACTGTTCATGTGAACTGAGAGTGAGTCCCTAAATTCCTCAATCGTAAAGGCATTGAATCCATGATTTCCTTTCATCGTACTTACACTGAATGGTATGATAAGGTGTTAATTCATGATCTTAAGGTAAGGAAATACTCTAATTTTTTATTTTTATTTATTTTATATATAATGGGATAATTCCTAGATTACAATTGTTCTAGGTTTTTTGAATATTATCAGAAGTATCATATCCTCATAATGACGATTCATGAGTTGTTATATCATGATTGAAACATCATAATTCTTAGTTAAGCCTTGGTCTAAGCTTTTTTTTTTGAGTAAAAAAAATTAAAGGGGGATGATAACATCATTAGGCTGGACTTATTTACAAGTGAAAGAACCTAATGAGTTTTCCCAAAATAATGTAGAAGAAGTTGGGTCAATTCATGAGTTATTAAGTCTAAATTATTGATATTGGAGGTATTTTTGTGAGTCATTGATCTTAATGATAGAGATAAAGAAAACATGTGATGGACGGCTAAGAATTAACTCAAACATGAAATGAGAGACACTATAAGTCTATTAGATATGGATGTGATGAATGCAAAGGATTCATATTCCAAACTCCAATGATCATTAAGTCACAAAAGAACTAGCGATTCATTATTGAGAAGAAGGATGAAGAGATGATATAGCTGTGATGCAAGCTTTGACTAAAAATAATTATAGTTTTGAAATTACAATTGCATCAAAGACAAAATGAGGAGATACTCTCTACTTATTGATATTGAATTTTAATATATCCATGATTATTAATACGAAGTTTTTTTATAAAGTGTATTTTGAGACTAAGAAATAATTGATCTCACTGGGAGACATAATTGTACAAGAAGAGAATAAAAATAAAAAAAGGGTATTTCTGGAAACCTTGTAGCGGTAACCTTTAATGAAATTAAACAACAAATCAAATGGGTTAAAATAGTTTCATGATAAGATATAATTGGTGTTCCACGATAAACATAATTTTTTTTTCATAATATAGTGCAGGGGGAATGGGTTGAAAAATATATTTTTCTACTTGAGGTTTCAATTATCATGATAGTATAAAAAACTTATAAAAAATGGTGTTATGTGTTGGGTGTTCCTAGTGAGTAGTGAGAGGAGCCAATAGTGTTGTAGAATATTTGTTTGAGTGAGTTGAGGATTTTGAAAAATAATAATCCTGATCAACTACATAATATATAATGAAATAATAAGAGTGTGTTTTGAATGTGACGATGAGGTACAACCTACCTCGTTTCAATGAAGAAGATAAAGAGAAGAATAAAGATAAGAGGAATAATTCCTTTTAGTTTGAGAATCTAGGGAATGAGTTTTGAAAATTTGTTATGTGAGAATATAAATAGAGACCATGTATGTTATATTTATTTATTATTAGTTGATGACTTTGTTGAAGAAGATTATTTTTGTGATATAGTGACATAATGGATAGTATTTTTTATCTACTCTAATTAAGGAATGAATATTTTATAATGAGCTAATCTGATTCTAGATTTAAGAATGTGGGATGCATTATAATTTTCTGTTCAATTGTGTTATGGATCATCTTAGTTTTTTTCGGGTATGGTAAATCCTTTTGTTTATGATTATTATAATATGGTATATAATTTTTAGATTTTGGTAATATTGGATCTTTGAAAGAGATAAAAATTTTCTACTGTAGTAACATATTATGTAAATGAGTCGTTCATTCCCTGAATTCTCATAAATTCTCAAGACAAAGAGACCCGATGTAGGTAACCTTGGTCTCAAGACTTCTTTAAACATTTTCATTCATTTCAATGATTAAGATCAACATGAACCAATTAATGTTTGGATTTTTATTTTCTCAATAATGAATGAGAGAATATGAACCCATAACATTTCAATAAATATTTTCTGAACACCTTCTAACATTCTGATTTAATGGATTTGAATAGGTTATGATAGCTTCTCAAGGTTTTATGCTACTCAATCCCCCTCAAGGAGAAACTGAAAATTATCATCATCAATGTGGATCTCTTATATATATAGATTAAGAGATATAGCATATTGATAATTCACTAAAATTTATTAATTGAAGTAACATTCTTGATTTTATAGGATGTTAAATTTCTTGAGTTCTCTTTGAGATCTTGCTTAACCTTTAATTTCATTCATGGTTAGAACATGAATACAATATGAAATTGAATAAGGTGTCACTACTTGTTCCTTAGTGTGAAAAACAAGGTTGAGAATGTTTTCTCATCCGAGATTCCCCTTTCTTAATGCTTCCACAATTTTATTCGATATTTGTTTTGTTTCATTTATGAGCATGGAGTTATTCACTTTCAACTTATCTATGTGAGATGTTCTTCTTTTCGTAATCCTTCAAGGCACACGCATCACGTAATGTAATATTTATCTTCTTTAGGGATTTTATTAAACCAGTAACTTCATTATGAAACTTTTGGTACTATATACATCAATATAAATTGTTCCACAATGTTTTAGAAAACCTTGGAGTTTTTTATTTACTGGGAACCTCTCAATAAATTTGAGTTCTGCATAATTAATTTCATCATTTCCTTTGGAAACATCATTTATAAGTGATTCCATTATAATTAATTCTTTTTTCCCAAATATACGGGACATACAACCATGAACTATTTAGGTACACATTGAAATTTACACATGGGTTCATATGATTTAATTTCACCAAACAAGTTCATTTGTATTCTCCGTGGAAAAATCATCCATTATGCTATTTCATGACTCTATTTTCACATACAAGCAAGGCTTGTTTGCGAGAATCTATGTTTTCCTCCAACATCGATGATAGAAGAACTAATTCTTCTATATTTATCAATTTTCCTAGACATCATAGGATTATTACCAAAGGATTTATGATATTCCTTCTTTAAAAACATCATAGGAATAGTGTTTCTAACTGTATTTTTTTAATATACTCCAAAGGAAGTTTTCTTACATTTTTCATTATTAGTGGTCTTCATTATCCATTTGTTTTTAACAACTTCTTAGATGATAATTCTCCAATCTAGAGACCACTCTCATTTAAAATACAATTGTGATCTTAAATATTTTAAATATGTTATAGGTAGATAAATACATACATTTTACTTTATAAATTCTAAAATGATATTGATTTAATCCCCCATGACTTGGGAACATTCCAATTTTCAGTAATTTATTGATTATATCAACAATATAATGATATATTCCCAAACCTGTAAAGGGGTCTGGGAGGAATTGGGTAGTGGGGGGTGCAGGTGGTGGGGTCTGTTCCGGTGCATTAGGGGTGGGGGAAATGGGGGTTCAAATGTGTTTGGGTGAAAGGTGGAGGGGTGACTAGATGAGAATTTGGGGGTGGGGGTGCAGGTGGTGGGGTGCATTTGGGGTGAATTGGAGGGGGGATGTTGATGGGGGAGGGGGCTATAGCTATAGTTTCAAAATGTTAAACAGAATGAGAAATATGAACATGTTTTATAACTTTTTTTCAGGGTTGTACTATTTTATGATAATCTCTCATTTCACCCATGCATTCTCATGACACTGTGTTGACCTCAACAAGATATTGTATTCCTAATGTCCAAATATTTTTGATTATGTTTCATGTTGATTTTGTTACCATCGTCACCTTTTCTATTATTTCCTTTCTCACTAATCATGTTTCACCCTCTTCAATTTTTAAGTTCAATTTATGATGATTCATCATATCAATGAAATTTAGTTAAGGTCTTCCAGGACCCGTTTGTGTGTGTTGCAGCAAACAATGTCAAAGGAAATTCACCGCGTATGCATAGGTAATAATATATATAATATGATCTCCTAATATATGTATATCCACACATGGTAGCATGATTAAATATAAGGGGCTATAAGTGCTTATGTATATATATGGAAAATGCATATGTGTGTGTGATATGGGGAATATACAAGTGATAATTTATATAAGGATCCTCGTGTGCGTTTTCAAGGCCATGAAGACATGTACATAGGGGTTAGGGCGTCCTTATGTATATGCAAAGGTGCATATGCCTGGAGGATGGATGAAGCATCTTAGAGTTGTTATTGATAAAATTTTCAAGCACCGATTGTGGCTTGTCTCATTTGAGGTAGGATTTCTCTCCACGCCTCTTTAATTCTAGAATTTTTTAAATTATATTTATCTACCTTAATAATTCTTATTATATTAAATTGAAATTCATTAATAAATGTCTGCTAAGATAATTGTTTTGTTTGAAAAACATGTAATGGTTTTGTAAAAATACCAGTCCAATGGTGGTGCACTATATGCAAAAACTCACAGTGGAATACCTTGTTTGACATTATTTTATAGATGATTTCCTGGTACATAATGTCATTGTTAGTTGTAAAGCATACATTGTACTTTACCATTTTTATATCTCAGAATGCGGTTGCCCTATTTTCAAATGAGGAGCAATTCATGGTGAACCAAATCCTCTTATTTTTAGATTAAAGTGATTGAAAAATGTTCCAGCTACTATATTTTCAATTATCTTCGAAATTCTTCTGTCATTTTTGACGTTGGAAGAACCACTATTAGGAATCAATGAATTTGTATCCTTGAAGTCTTTTAGTTAAAACATCAGTAAAAAAAGAAATATCCTTCTTTTCCTTCTGAATTATATTTCATTTCTCTCCATAGGAAATATGACTAGGTATGATAGTCATGTACATCTCATCCCAATGATCCTATTAATCAATTCTTCGACAGAATTGTTCTATGAAATAAAATTTGTTATGTGTTTAAAAAAGAGATGATTTCCTCGAAACAGTTTTCTTCCTTTGAGGGTATTTTTTCATTTTATCAAAATAACTACCCCTTGATTCACACCGCTTTTCTAGGAGTTACGTATTAAACCAGCATGAGTAGGCATTCAATCAAAAATCTCCACATGTCCAGTAATAGTCTCTGAACATGGATATTCCATAATGTTTATAAATTTTTATGGAAAATTGTTTTTGATTTCATTCCAAAAACTATGAATTTATTCACTTATATAGAAGTGATATTCTTGAGATATCCTTCTCATCATTAGATGAAGAAATGGTTTCCCAGTAGTTTTTTTGCTCCAAACTGTTCCAGATTTGGATTTTGTACCTACACAATTAGAGGAAACATGTTTATTTTGAGATATATTTGGATATGAATTAACCTACATTTTTGGAACCTCATTATCAATAGAAACCTCAACTGCCTTGTTTCTTTTATCTTCTTCAAATCATTATAAACATCAAGTTACTTTGATTGTGCCTTTCTTAGTACTTATTGTCTCAATGATTTTTTCTCCTCAAGGATACTCAACATCATATCCTCAACAACCACATTCAATTTTAAATTTATTTATTTCATTAATTTAAGTAGCTTACCAATTGATATACTCCTTTCATTCTATCATCTTTTAAAATTATTTCATTAGCTGCCACTTCTCCTTCATGATTTTTGTATTCTTCTCAATACAAGCATCCAATTCAGCCTTCACCATGTGTTCTATAATTTTTGGTTCACTTTCATCGAACTCGTTACTTGTGGATTCAACACCAAATTTATCATAAGATATAAATTTGTGATCATTTAAACTGATTCATCTTATTCCTCATCGTTATGTTCACTTGACTATATCATCATCTTCTCTAAAATTGGATATTCTAATAGCCTCAATATCCATTTTAATACTAATATTCTTTTTAAAAGGTATAGTTTTTCTTTTTCATAAGCCATAAAGATATTATATAATTCATTAAATGAAAGATCATTAGTGTCTTCTAATGATTAAATCATAGAATCATACTTGTCTAGAAATTTTCTCATCAACTTTTTGATAATTGTTGAATTATCCAATTATTCTCCATACCTTCAAATATTGTTGAAAATTTCATTATGTCTTGTGAAGTAATCATTAATGTTTTCTTGATCATTCATCTTTATGATAGGTTTAATAGAGAAACAAATAATTCTAATGGTATTAATAGAAAAAATAACATAAATTCTAGTATAACAATGAGGATGAAAAATTAAAAATTTAAGAAGAAATGGGAAGAAGTATAATCTTTATAAGAAATTGCCACATGAGACTTAGGTCGAAGCTGCCAATCTACATAATAGATTCAGATTCAAAATATCTACAAGCCCCCTGCCCTATAGACTTCATCTATTCAATAGAGCATCCAAACCCAACTTACCTACTCTAAACTACATTCACCAAACTATCCCCGGTAATTATTTCACACTCAACCTGCACCCATGACCGAAACCACCCCCCTTGTAGGGTATTCACAATATCCCAATATCATCACCATCACATCATGCACTTTTGAGGCAGTATATTTGATTCATGACCATCTTCCAAGAGTACTAGAAACCTCATAGTATTCTCCTCTAGTCATTAAACCATTACTTGTCTTATTTGAAGGAATATAAAAGGATTAGTCCTCATATGTGATGAGCATAAAGGGACTAGTCTCCATTTGTTCTCTAATAATGTCTAACAAAGTGTATGGAGATTTGATTCTGATCAAACAAAAGGGATATGAAGAAATGTTAAAATCTATTGAATATGATATCTATTATCTAAATCTATAATGACTGGAGTAAGAGGTGAAATTGATAAATCAAGAAGTCACCCAAGTTGAATCATTACATGTTTTTAGGAATGTAATAGTAGCTACCACACAAAATAATCATGATAATATTACTATACAAAATAATCATAATTATGTCAAAATAAAAATAAGTAATCCACTAATTTTTTTACACTATATGTTCATGGAGTAATGTTATAGACAATCATGATAAATCTGTTGTTACTCATGCATATTTTTCTATTATCCATGGTTTAAAAACAAATTCTTTACAAATATGGTTGTGAATAAATAATGAGAATCCTTTTATATCATCCAATTTGTCTATGATCATGAATTAAATACATGGATCCTTAAATAAAGAAAAAGATCATATTCTTGGTGTCAAAAAATATAAAGCAATAAAAAAATATATATACAACATACTATAGATAGAGAAGGTGATTAATTTTTCCATAATAGGGATACTAGGCATTTTGACAGATGGATAGTGAATGTTGGCATAATAAGATAATGAATAATTGATGTGTGGAGGATGTGGAAATAGTGATGAACTACCTACACTATGTAAGAATAATACAGATCAAGGACCATTTAAAATTGTCCATTAACGTCACGACCGATATACGTGAGTAAATGTATCAAATGGAATCAATTCATGAATGTAATTATAGAAATCATTTAATTAAATATATCATAGAAGAAGGAGGGTAATACTGACATCTAAATAATGGTATTATAAATAATACCAATGATATCCTAGAAGAAGAATAGTAAAACTGGTTTGGATGGGGGGGTGATGGGTGTTGGGGGAGTGGTGTAGTGGGGCTGGTGCTGGGGGTGTTGGGGCAGTGGGGGTGCATGTGGGGTAGTGGTGATGAGTTCTAGGGGGTTGGTGCTGGGGGCTGGTGCTGGGGGGTGCAGGTGGGGAGGGGGTGGTGTTGGGGGGGTGCTGGGGGCCTGCTGTTAGGGGGAAGTGGGGGTGCAGGTGGGTGGAGGTTGGGGGTTGAGGTATGCACATGGGTTTGAGGGTGTTGTGTATTAGGGTGTGGGTGTTTGGGGGGAGTGATAGGGTGGGGTGGGGTTGTTTAGGGGGGATGTGGGGGAGTAGGGTAGTGGGGGGGAGGAAGTGGTGTAGGGGAAGAGGGGGTGGGGGGGTCTGGGTGCTGGTGCAGGAGGAGGGTGATGGGGGCTGGGGGGAGTAGTGGAGTGGGGCTAGTGTAGGGGGACTGGTGCTAGATGGGGGCAGTGGGTGTGTACGTGAGGATGGGGTATGCTTCATGGATGTGTTATTTCTAATAATTATGCTTGTACTGATGTAATGATTATTGATATTATGAGTATCAATGTGTGTGTTTGTAGTTGTTTTGTGTTGACATGACCACCATAAATTATCAGTCCAAAGGGACTGACTAAATAATGATATTGTGTTAATAATTGAAAGGAATTACAGAATCTATAATGGTATTGGATTCTTGTATCATCTATCATCACAGATCACATATATATAAGAAGTTGTTAAATCTAATTTCTTTTCCCACTATTTCATATAGTTTGTTTCTTATTATGAGGTTGGTTCTACCAACCATCATCAGTGATAGTGAGTTCAACAATGAATTTGGGTACTATTTTTTTATTCTTTATCCAAATTTCAATTATGGAATTTGAGATTTTTGGGCTATTTATATTTTCATAGTTCATTATGGATCTCATTGAGGTGGATTTGATTTGCTGTTTTCAAAGGATTACATGTGTATTCATAGGTAGGAATATAAATATATAAGTTCCTCCATTATATATATTCACTCATGGTAGTATGAATATATATTGGGGCCATGTGTTCTTATACATATATAGGAAAAATGAATACTTTTGTTAGTATAAATGGTTATATGAAAGTATAATCATATTTCTATGGACCCCCTTGTGAATATTAGGCCATTAATATATATACATAGGGGGTAAGTGTCCTTATATATATGAGAATTTTTATATTCATGCAAGCAGAAAAAAAAGGAAGATTCGAGTTGTCGTTAAAATAAACACCCTAAGGTTGAGGTAAATTTCCTCTTCTTAACCCTTTAATTTGAATTCTATAATTTATCATGTATTTTAAAAACTTTTTCTCATTATTATATAATGTGTATATTCTATTTAAATTGGTTGTGTCTCCTTTTAATAACATTTTCACCTGTTTTACATGACTTCCCTAAGCCTTCAACGTGGACTAGTAGAATGTTTTAGCAAACGCATTAGTAGAAAATGAAATTTCCTTCACATTAGAGATGAAAGTGTCCTCATTTTGAGACAACATCAACCGACCATTCTCATAAAAATCATAATACATAATGGATATATTTGTTTTCATTTAATCAAACACAAACAATCGGCTTTGTAAACATGATAATTTCTTCATAAACATCATTGTGATACCCATGAACCAAAAAAAGACAGATTTTATCCTATTAAAACAAATCCACCTAGGCATGATTCGTGGTGTGGCATAGGGTTTCACACCATGAATCCATACCCCTAATAATTTCTTGGCATGAACTGAGGTTTACATCCAGAAATGTTCTAGATAGGGGGTTCACACCTCAACTAAACATAATGGTTCTCCTAACCATATAAATCTTCATCTAAAAATGATCTTCCAACGGTCTATCGACATGGTGATTGGATATTGAATAATGATCTCAATGTGGTTTTCATCTCACTGAATCCAGCCACACAAAAAATACCAGTCCGTTCTCCTTGGATGAATTTTCCTGAAATATATTGGTTTCCCCAGCTGGTGTGCTATCACATAACTCCATCAATAATAGAGGCATCCCTAAGGTCATATTAACCCCAATATCCATATATGTATAGAACACAATCTTGAATAATATCCTTTAATATATGTATCATCTACTTTTAGTATCTATCTATATATTGATGGAACATTGTGCTCAATATTAGATGATTCCCTATGGTCATCTTAAAACCTTTCCAAAAATCATGCCATAATATGTGTATCTCTATATGATATAATTCTTAAGGGAAATCCATGATTTTATTAGTCTTCATATATATAAATCCTTCTTATATTTTCGACTAGGTAGGTATCATTGATAGGTATGATACGAGAATATTTGATTATCTAATAAAATATCACCTATATAGTTTAACGACTCCTTGGGGTCCTTAGTAACCCGATTATAATATCTATATAGATATAGTACATCTTCCACATAAGAACATTAAATGCCTAGTGTAGACAATTATTATTCTGGTGTATAGACTTTATCATCAGATAGGAAAGTAATCTAGAAACAGAATGAGTATTTTCACATCCATACATGGACACCAAAATAGAAAGCTGAATTCATCACCCATATTTGTCTCTATAGGATTCAAAAACCACATAGGTATAAAAATCTCTCATAAAATATTCAAAAAATTATTCATGTACTATAAATCTTATAAAATTGTAACACATCTTCATCAAGTAGTGAACACTCAAGTGTCAATTTAACACATTCTAGTTGTTCCTACATCACATTAATTCCTGATCATTAGAATCATCCATCTTCCAATTAGCGTACATGATCATAATGTGTTATTGTCCTTCAAAAGGCTTTTAACAAGGTTCCTATCAGGTAAGGGAAATGTGTAGTGGGTGTGTTAGATTCATTTTCCATGGGAATGGGTAGGGTGTAGGGGGGTGTGCTGGGGTGCAGGGGGTGTGCTGGAGGGTGCTATCATCTGGGGGGTGCAGTGGGTGTCTGCAGGGGGGCATGTGGTTGGGTGAGGGGGCAGGGTGTGATGTGTAGTGGGCTGGGGGGGAAGTGCAGTGGTAATGGTGCATGTGTGGGGGGGGGGGGGGAGGGGGTAGCAGGGTGTGAAGTATGATGGGGGTTGCAATAGGTGTATGCAGGGGGGCATAGGTAGGGTGAGGGGGAATTTGGGAAGTGTAGTGGTCTGGGTGGGAAGTGTAGTGGGTAGTGGTGGAAGTTTCATTGGCATGGTGTGTGTTCAAGGGGTGTGGGTACGGTTAGGGGCAGGGGGTGTGTAGGGGATAGGGTGAGGGGGAAGGGGTGGTTTTCACGGGGAAGGGAGGATGAGTGCAGGGGGTAAGGGGTAGGGGAGGGGTGTAGGGTGGAATGAGGTAGGGGGTGTGCAGTGGGTTGGGTGGAAGGGCAATGGGAAGGGGGTGTGTGTAAGGGGGGTTGGGGAAGGGGGAAGGGGGTGTGTCGGGGACATGGTGAGTGGTAGGGGTGGTTTTATGGCGGCAGGGAGTGTGGTGCAGGGGGAGGGGTTTAGGGGGGGCCATTGGCTGAGGGTGTGCAGTGTGTTGGGGGGTAGCCTAGTGGGTGGGGTTTGTTCTAGGGAAGGGGGATGGGTGTAGTGGGCAAGGGGAAAGGGGGTGTGCTGGGTTCTTTTTAAAGGGGAGGGGGGAGGGTGCAGGCAGTGTGCTGGGGGGGGGTGCAGTGGGATTTGTGGGGAAGTGTTGTTGGAAGGGGTTGTGTGCTTAGGGTGGGTGCAGTGGGTTGGGGGTGAAGTGCAATGGGAAGGGTGACTGTGCGAGGGGCATGTAGGGGAAGGGGGCATGGGGTGTGCATGGGACATGGTGAGGGGGCATGGATGGTTTTCTAGGGTCAAGGGGTAGGGGGTGTGCAGTGGGTTGGGGGTGTGTAGTGGGCTGGGGGAGTGCAAGGGGTAGGGGTCTGTATTGGAAGGGGGCATGGGGGTGTGTAGGGGGAAGGGGGTGTGCTGGTGGGTGAAATGGGATAGTGGGAGGAAGTGTAGTAGGTAGGGGGTGTGTACAGTGGGGAAGGGGGTTGGAGGGTGTGTCGGGGATAGGGTGAGGTGGCAGGGGTGGTTTGTTGGGGGCAATGAGAAGGGGGTGTGGAGTGGGATGGGGGTGTGATGGGGGGGGGATGTACATGGGGGTGTGCTGGGGAAGGGGTAGGGGTGTTGTTAATTTATAAATACATGATGAAAAACATAGAGTGGGATAACATAATGAAGGAAATTGTAGAGTTTGTATCTTGATGCTTAGTATAGAAAAAAGAAAAGGTGAATGTTCATATGTATAAGGGTATGACAAAATGATTTCTCATACTAGTATAGAAATGGGAATACAAAACCATGTATTTTATTTTATGACTCCTCAAAACCCATTTAAGAAATAACAGCATCTGGGTGGTAGTTGATCACATTTACTAGTCAGTGCATTTAATTTATATTATAGAACTTTTTGATATTTACCTAATAACCAAGAAATTCATATTTGAAGTTGTAAAACTACATTGTTTTACACTCTCTATGTTATATTATTGATAAATGAGGTTTACCTCATTGTTTAATATAATCTGTCTGAAATCATTGTATACCAAACTGAGTTTTTACAGTACTTATCACCATCAAATAAATGGTCAATATGTTAAGACCAATTAATCTCTATAGTATTTTAAATCCTATTCAATATATTGAAAATTTTGTTGGTATATGAGACTTATTATAGTTTATTTCTAAAAAAACTTTTTACATTCAAAAAATAAAATGGAATTTTATGATGATTTTTATAGGATGTTTTGTTGAACACTGTCATGCTGGGATAAATTTGGAGAGTCGAAGCTAGTTGGATAAATATTTTATAAGATATGACAATATAATATTAAACCATTGAATTATATTTGAAATATATCAATGATAATTAGGAAATTTATAAATAAAATCATCAATGAGACCTCGAATTTTAGGTAGGAGATAAAGGGGTCCCTCATATATTAATGTGGAAGAAAGTATTGTTGTGTTAGAAGAAGTAAAAAATCATCAAAAATACATCTTCCCATTTCTGTTCCTTGATTGAATTAGAATGGTGTCCTATAAACTATCACTCCCACATAACCAATATCAAGTACGTGTTGAGTTTCCTCATTCTAGAAAAATCACATGTACTCTATCATGATGTGGTACCATTGGATAATGTTATATTATATGACGAGAAAATGGTGATGTTCTCAATCCATTTAGGAAATATTTATCGAGATAATAAAACATACATGGTCAATGTGTTATTGTGGAACATCTTGTTTAATAAAGTGACTTGGGATCTGGAAGAGGTGATGAAACAAAATAACCGTTAACTATTTTATTTTTTGAATGGAAAATTTCAGTTCGTTCATTTTCAATGGGGGTATAATGTAATAAACTGAATATTTATAAATGAAATTAAAATTTTTAAATGAGAAAATTTGTTGTTTATAAATTATGTAATAGAAAATAAGATCACTATTATGGGTATTTTGAACCATATTATGACGTTTAAAATTTAAAATAGCATTATGGATCATAACTGTTTATAATATAGTTGTTGAAATGTTTACATTAATATTAGTATATTAAGGGATATGATAATTTCTATTTGACATTGATAAAATAAATAATGGTGTAGAACTGTATGATGATACCCTATAAAGTCCATTTATGATATCTTCCAAGGGATATATAATATCTAAAATTTTCACTTGGCCCAAAAAATAGGACATTACACAATTAAATAATGATAAAAACACTTATTGGAGATATTGATTCTTATCAAGATCCTGGAAAAAACCTTGTCTGATGAACCACCCTAAGATAATCACAACATCACACACATTACCATTGGGGAATAAATAGTGTAATAAACGTTTATTTTTCTAAAACCTATCAATAAAAATGTTTATATGGTAATTGTATAATTTAATGATTATACTAATTCCTTTTTGTTATTACTTTTAAAATGAATAAATAATCATTTTGATAAAAATTATATTTTGAAGTCATGAGACACAAGGTGTATTTTTTATATGTATTTTTTAAATCAGGTAACTCTTGTTAATGAAATTTTGATATTTTGAAATAAATAATATTTTAATAAAATATTATTATTAAATAATTTTTACTAAAAATTAATGATAATATTAATATACAATGTCATATATAAATTTTAAAGAGTCATAAAACTATTATTGTAAAAAAAATGTCAATAAATCCGGATTTTTAGTTTTTTATTAAAAATTACTCTATTAATAAAATTATGATTATAATATAAATAAATTTTAAAAGTAATCACATTAAAATTATCCAACTGTGATTTGTTCATAATTTTCATAGATAAAAAAAATTTAGATAAAAATTAAATGTGATATAATTACGTGGTAATAGTTATTATATCATAATTTACAAAAATTAATGAAAAATATTTTATAATGAGAATACATGAACAAAATTTTGTTTCCAAATTAAAATATATTTCTTAATTTTTTTAAAAAATTTTATAATCCCTTGATAAATTTTTTGTAATATGTTTTATATATTAAGGTTATAAAATAAATTCAATATTATAATGTCCCACTTCCACGTCATGATTGGAATTATTTAAATGATTTTTGTTTTTTGAATGTAAAATAATTAAAAACACTACTATTTGGTATAAACATTATGATGTTATGTTCTCTTTATTACCATATTGTATAGAGTCTGAAACAGATATTTGGAAATTAATAAAAACTTATCCACTTTTGACTATACAAATACTCAAAAAATCTCAATCACGTTCACTAAAAACTATTGGAACAAGAAGTTAATATACCCATAAATCTCTCTATTCCTCCCCAGGATCTCCCATGCCATTAAGAATATTATATTGAGATTTTACAATCATCCTCTAAAGGTAACGGATCATCTCATTATCCTCTTTATAGAAGAATAATTGTTTTTTTTCATGAAATTTTATGGAAATTATTTATAGTTGGGATATGTTTTTATAAATCCCTATTATAATAATTATGATTCTTATTTGATGATAAACCCATTATATCTCATTAACCCCACCTAAATTTTTTTATGTAAACCCTTTTTGCGGCCGAATTAATCTAGCATCTTTCTTCTTCAAACATTTGTATAGTGAATATCAATTTCCATTTAGACTCAGGGGTATTAACCTACATGAACCAATACATTTGGAATTTAAATTTATTTAACCTACAATCAATAATAAGGGTTTCAACAAGATGAAATGCATCCTTTTGTTTTATGATCTATTTTGGACACCTATTCTTATAGATGATATGAATGTGATGGTGGGATTTAAATTATATCACCCTCATTGCATTGTGTAATTTTTTATCTCAATATATTTCATATATAGTGGATAAGATGTTATCATAAGTACAACATGATTGGATATTTTTTTTCATCCGTTTCTTCAATTTATTATAAAATGTTTTATGTTTTTAATTCAGTCCTATGTTATCTTAATTATATCATGTTCTATGATCCCTCTTTGATAAGGATTTTGATTCTAGAAACACTTATTGTACCATGATATTTCTCATATATCACATGTAAGACATTATCTCAAGATATATTTTGAATATTCTCTTGTTGGTATTTATATAACACTCCATTTTGTTTACATCCATAGATTCCCATGTAGTTATAAAAGAACGATGAAATTTTTTTATAATTTTATGTTTGTTAATATTAATTTCATAATATTTATATGGCATTTTTTTATTCTATAAACATAATTTCCCAAATATATTTATATTATAGATATTTGAATATTGTGTATTAAATATACGGTTTATCATTTTTCCCATGATTTCACTACCTATATATTCATTTTGTATTGAACTATCTGTGAGTGGATATAAAATTCTACAAAATGTGAACATACATAATCCTTAACAAACACATCATGATTTTACATTATATTTTGTTATTCCATGTGAAATCCATGATCATCTTAAAATGATTTTTGATATCGTCGTCAAATGTAGATTAAATGATAATATAGTTAATCAATATAACCAAAACCTGGTCTAAGAGGGGAAAATATGATTCGTATGTCTAATAGAAATAGTATAAACATTCAAAACAACGTGAAATCATTGAGAAACAATAGTTATTATTGTGACATCAGAATTACATCTTCATAATATCCACCTATTGAAACCATAACTGGTGATAGTCTGACCTATGATCTATCTTCAAGATTCACATATCACCTTTAATAGGATTAAGAGGCCATAAATCCTAGATTTTGGGTTCATATTTTTCATCTTCACCTGAGTTAGGAATATATAATTAACATAGAGCATAGAGATCAGTTATACCATATTTATTAATTATATCAGATCATCCTAGGGGAACAATATGGTTACAATAATATTATTTTATCATAGGTACTCTAATTGAACCCTTATATCTCAAATCTCATCATGGAAAAACAATTATGTCATAGTTAATATTTGTTTTTTATCAGGTAACATATCAATAATTGTATCAATATCTTGTATGTGGAGGTAGTCCAATAAAATATTCAGGGAATAAATCCATGTACTCATCCACTACATCTTGATTCTTATTATATATTGAGATTCATTCCCCCTAGAATTATCTTAGTAATGTATTTCAGATTTGTTGTAGCTTCTTATTATCGATCCCCAATACTTTTTCTGATTGATCCTTCTCCACATTGAAAAAAGTATTTGTCTTCTCATCTAATAATCTTTTAAATTCCTAGTAGCTATAGTATATTTTAGTGCATACCCTTGTAAACCAATCCATTCAAATAATTCTATAATATTATTTCGAAGAAATAACTAAATGTTACTATGTGAAACACCCCTCACTAAGATCCATATTTAGTTGTCAATAGATGTGTGAAATAAAATAATTGATCCTTGTATAAGCCTCTAGAATCTACTTATGGTCTAAATACTGTAAACAGATATATTTCTCATTAAAAAGTGAAAAAAATTAAGGACTATCTCATTCATCTGTGTAAAAGTATTAGGGATAATGTATTGAATGGAAATATCATACCTCTAATAATCTTATATAAACCCTAATCGTATCACACTATTGTCAATATTTGACCATTCCCAACACGTACAACTCTTTGGGCATGTCAAGGACCAGCTTGGGTTGGTTTTTGAAATTTTTTCATATCATCTTACTCTACCTACAACATCTCATCTTGTGTTTTTAGATGCCCCTATGTCAGTGACACCTCCTTATGTGGCCAAATTGGCCATGGCTAGGAGATCCTTGATTCTAATTCCATTATTTTCTATCTACTATATGAGCACTGCATTAACAAAATTTTCACAATAAATCATGATCCATTTGACTCAATATGTCATAAGTATAAGATCATCCTTCATTAGGATGACCAGATCCTCTACCTGATCATTTGGTCCCAGATCTATATGTTTGACTCTAACCATGTATCTCCATCTAATTCAAAGATTTTATGGTTTTTTGTCCTCCCCCAGTAGTAGATGACTCATGTCTATGATGTATATATCCATTTCTAACTACCCAACACTACACTACTAGAAAAATATCTTTCTCCAAGTCCAACTCTATAACCCCTAAATAAATCAGAATGCTTTGAGATAATATAGTTACGTAGATATATATATAAAGGTCATACACAAGACATTGTTCTCAGATGCATCCATATCACACCATTTTGAGTGAGTAGAACATGTGGTCAGTGAACCTCAAAGTGTACTCTGAAATGGTCTTATGATTTTCATGAAATTTCATATGTTATTAAATCTGCATTGTGAATATTTAAAGGTTAGTACACCTCGTAGAATATGAATTAAAAATCCTCCAATAAAATAGTCCCATTATCATGGGTTTGGGTGAATGCAATCCAACAATTTCAAGCCACTTGGTTAAGAATAATACTAAAATGTGTAACAACATGGTCAATGAAGCTTCACATACTCCAGAAAACATGTGCAACATATTCAGTCCCATCCTCCACTACCTCACATGATTGTTCGTTAAAAAACATGAGTAATTAATATCACATAAACACATTCATCATTAATAGTCATCCATATCATAAACATAACTACTAATGGATCATTGTCAGTTTTCTAGGTCATTTAAAAATGAAGAAATAACAAGTCATTCCTAAGGGCATCATAAATTTAGGCCCCCCATTCCTACTATAATTGGATGTCCTCAAGGGGAAGATTTTCCGCAAACTAAGATGAATTGTGTTCTCAAGTACCTGGTGATAAATTCATCATCATATTCAATCCGTAATAAAATTCACCCATAAAATTATATTTTTTAATCCATTATCAAGACCCTATAGTTACATCTCTATTTTGAGAATACGATAGTAGTTTCTAGGACTTTCAATATAATGGCATATGAGGTTGAAGACCATTGGGATATCATGTCCATCACCGTGGAGTTTGAGGGTTCCATAATTAATTGGATTAATGAAAAATTTATGTGATAATTTTTTTATGGAATAGATTGTTTATGGTCCCTAGTGGAAACATCATCTATATTAACATAATATTGTCATGGGAAAATAACATTTTGGGGATCACAAAATCCAATCTGACCTCATCTAACCAGAACCATTAGAGATATAAAATGTTTCAATAAAATTAGCCTGAAAACAAATTCATTTGAACTCCCATTTTGGTGATCTAGTGTCATGTACTAAACTCATGGTTGTATCGCAACATTCTGCACATAATTCTCTATTATGAAATCCTTGTATCCATATGCATGTTGTTTTCCCATGTACATAACACTAGTTCATCATGTACTCTTTTTATGAACATGTATGAAAAATCAATGGTGATATAAATACTTATAACTCTTTTTAAACCATCAACCATGATATTATGTACTATAAGAGGGATTGGAAGTAACCCTAGTTTAAATATTTCAATTGTGTCACTACTAGAAATTGCTTGATAGCTACATAGGAAAATCCTTGGAATATTTTAAAGGATAGTTTCATCCTATGAGATATATTTCTAGAAAAAATGAAACTAAATCATAAGAAACATTTCATCATGCACAATAATGTGAAGATTATTTGGATCACCTCATACTCTTATAATGTATCAGTATCTCTAAATCTTGGGAATAAAATATATATCTAATATAATATTGTTACGCCCTTTCCCATTATCATGCATCACTGTCACTACTTTTGGAGTGTTTTTTGACACATTGGAAGTCATCAAATTTTTTTCAAT
Organism: Viscum album; assembly: GCA_963277665.1. Classification (NCBI taxonomy): domain Eukaryota; kingdom Viridiplantae; phylum Streptophyta; class Magnoliopsida; order Santalales; family Viscaceae; genus Viscum; species Viscum album. The sequence goes on from OY728161.1 coordinate 981,287,757, forward strand.
ATAAAAAATTAGTACCACTGATTTTGACCACATGGGATTGGCAGCACACAATTTTCTATTATAGAATCTCTATATCCATTAATGGTAAAACATTATTCTAAGGATTAGTCCTGACATTCAAGAAGATGACATGACAATATAATCTCTTATGCCTTTGATATACCAAAATTTTAGAACTAATGATTCTAATTAAGATGATTGGGGTGTGGTTCCCCCTATTTTTGAATAATATGTATCCATTAATGTTGAGTTGACAAAGGTGAACCTTAGCACAATGGATGACCTAATCTCATCATTTATTGGTATCATCATTTTTACTCATGAATAATAATACTACATTTCATTCTTAAATCAGAACTATGAAATTATACAACATCATTTTTTCAAATTATCCATAGTTTATTCAAGTAGACACTAAGTAAATTACAACCCTCCAATGAGTCCTTATTCAAGGATAAATTTGATATGTTCATCAAAGAAAATTTTCTATGGATGTCCATTACTCGATATGGATAGTGAAAATTGTCCAATCCTGGAAGAATAATGTATGTATATTAAATCATCGGTATATTTCTAGTAATTATAATACCATTTCTGGAAGGGGAACTTCACGATCCTGACCATAAAATTATCGATTGATGTAATTGTATGATTTCAATACCTCCCCTTTATGATAATTTTTATAGGTATAATAAAATATAAATAAAATCTATAGAAGATAAATCCACTTCTATCAGATCACCTCAATTCACTTTCTAAAACCAATTGATTTAATTTTTCAAGATGCATGTTAAAGAAAATTATCATCATTTCATGCTTCATATCTTCCATCATGTCCTTAGAACAATAGTTCAGTGGGATTTTAGTGGCCTAGTTCTATAATTTGACAAGATTAACAAGAATCTAATCGATCTCGAGATGGTGTTCATCAAAATTCATTCCCACTATATATATATATATATAACCCTTGATATGGGAAATATGGGTTTCCTCTTAGATGTTACGTTGATTCATTATCTAATATAGGGACATAAAGACTAACCAAAAGAAGATCATTTGTATCCGTATGATTCATACTCTATATAATCTCTTAGAGTTTTGTTGCTTCAAATTTATTCTATAACACTTAATACACATTATATCTAACATTTTGGTAATATATTATCCATTTTCTATGATGATATATAATGGTATCACCTATCAGTGGGATGAGGAATACAATCTTTGATCGATGAAATCGAGATGTATAAGTCATGTATACTAGTTTAATAACACCTATTTAATGGAATAATTTATTCCCCTATATAACCACCATAATATGGTCCCTTGGTTCCCTTCTAAATCAATTGAATAATGGAGGAATATATAGTAGGTTGTTCTATCTCAATCACATTCTTCATGAAACTATGAATAGATATTCTCAAATTTGGAATAACATTATCTATATTCTATTCATGGTTGTATGTTGTAGAATTATCAAAAAAAAACATTGAGATTCAAGTGCCTCACTCATTAGAACATTTATTTATATCATAGAAAATGAATTTTACTAGATAGAGATAATGAAGGGTTGTGATCCGTCAATACTATGATATCGGGTTTATACCACAAAAGGCAATTTAAAAATATGTGTCGGAGGATTTCCAATTTATTCATCAAACATCTGAGTAGTTAACCATGGATTTTGACCTAAAAAATAAACACATCACCACCGTTGATCATGTAGTTCAATTTTAATTTTTAAAATAAAAAGATACACCTTGATCTCAACAGAATTAGACAAAAAAACTGTATTCTCAGTTAGGTTGTCCTGGGGTCATTTTCATCAATATTTTATAAACTAAATATTATACACATTCATCTTGTATGAATTATTCGAAAAAATTATATTAGGTATCAATACCTTATTAGTAGTATCAAACTATCAATAAATATAAATTAACCATAGTTTCATGTTAATGGTTACTTGATACTAGTCATCATGAAAAGAATCTCTAAATAAACATTAAAAACCATTCTTTTAATTAGGTGAACTCAGGAGTTGATGTTCTGGTTACCACATGATCCAAAGCTGACTCATGTATTATGATCTCAGAATAATTGATTATATACTTTTTACAGCATATTTGTATCTATCACAAAGCAGAATCTTGATAACATGGTTTTTAATGATAAAAACTAGATGGTGATTTCCCCATTCACTCATAATGAATATATTAAATAAATGAATCAACTAACCAATGTACATACCCATGACGGTCCCACAAAATTATCTTATGGAATAAATAAATACTTCAAAATATTAATCCTATAATTTTGTATATTTCACATAATATTTTCCTAGTACACTTAACTATGTGTGAGAAAATCCATCAATGTTTGGAAAACATCTTTATCCTTGATTCCAAAAACATAGAGTCAATCCTCTATAGATGTATTTGTTATTAAATCATTTTTCATTTAATATACTGAAATTAAATACCTTCTGTTTTCAAAGATTTCAATTCATGTATTTTTGGGCTCATTAATTGATATTTAATCTCTCTCAATAGATCCAAATACTATGATACATTTATCCTTCCATGGTTCAAAATTCCATGGAATTCACTAAAATGTGTCATGTGTTCCATATTAATGAAAATATAATGCATCATATTAAATAGCTTATATATGATATAGAATGTTATTGGGCCACTATTTTATAGAAATGGTATGTTTTTTGGTCTATAGATACTAGAGAAATCCCTACAATGATGTTTTACACTACGCGACTGTGAGTTATTTTCAATGTCAGATAATTTAATTCTCGTCAATTTAGTGTGGGTGAAATATATTATTACTATTTTATAATGAAACATCATCAATTTCTATATGATTTTCCCCATATTTTTCAAAAACAATGAATTTATTTTGATAAAAAGATCAGAGGGGACTTATAAAATGTGCTAAATACAGTCAAAGAAAACATCCTACAACCAGGAATGACAAAATAAAAATATCAAAGAATTTAAAAACACATTCACTAATATTTTGAATAATATGGTGGAATAGATAAATATGAGTTGGAATGAAAATCTCTCCAATTCTGTGTGATCATTTGATATTATGCCTAATAATTCCTCCCATGTAACTCCATACTCTGTATATATTAAACGGATGTAGTAATAACCATTTATAATTGTCTTCCCTCAAAATGGATTGAAGTATATGATCAAATTTTTTTCTGGAGGAAGGATAACACTTAAACAAACTATGTTATTATACATGATAATAATTTTCTTTAATCTATATATATATTACATAATGGTATATTAGAATATATAGTTTAGAGCATTCAATAAAATGTTTTCTCTATAATTTCATCTCGTGTCACTTACTGTTGTCATTGGGAACACTATAGATACCATGAAGAAAACCACTAATGTTGGAGTCAAAATTAGAGGGCCAGATCATCATCCTGGAATTCTAGTTCAATTGTGAATACTCATTGATCACCATGGATGAGGATCACATCATACCTCACACCAATTCATGCTTTCTTAAAATGTATATTTCATAAATATCATATTAGTTTAAAATCATCCCAACTATATGAAGATAAACTATATGGTATATTTAGATGGTGTAAGACTATAATCTACATAACACTATAGTTCAAGCTATATGACTATAAAATTTGTTGCTCTTCTCCCAAAACATATGATTTGAAACTATTTTTCTAATTTCTTAATCAAATGAAATGAAATAGTAAGATATATATTCGTAGTAGTAGGAATTTAGACTACATTGCTAATAAGTGACAATGCAACACAGGTAAACCAAAAATTTAACCAAAATTTGTTAATCAAAATGGATGAATAATGTTCAAATCACCATTGGATCGTGAGAATCATAATAATAACATATAATGAAACATGGGATGAATTTAACCCAGAAATAAATTGGAAAAAATAATATCATAACAGATATAAAAAATATATCATATATCAAAAAAACAACTAAGGACAAATAAATTTTCTGGATTATAAGTTATATATAAAAAACTGAATACCATGAAAATGGATCAAAAATAATCCCATGGGTCCATCACTATGTGAACATAAGAAACCTTTATCCAATAAAATAGGAATGAAAATTGATATATGAGATTCATCCTCTATATGATTATCATCCATTTATGAATATTTGAGTAGAATAAGGACATAAAAACCCAAAAGAAATAGTATGGTTTGAACATCAAATCTCACTTGGATAGAATAAGAGAATCTATAAAATGTATTTTCACATGAATCCATTTGTTATTTCTTATTATATATTTATAAAACATTTCAAAATAAATTATATATAAATATATAAATGTCATTTTGATATCTTTTAAAAAATAGATCAAATTAAAATAATCAAATAAATATGATAAAATTTATCAATGAGTCATAAGTAGATGAAAAAATAGGTTTCAATATTAAATATCCATATCACGAGAGTAAATTTGAATATCAAATTAAAAATCACTTAATCTATCTTTAATCAATAAAGATAAAATTACAACTTAAGGGTCTTTATATATTGGATGTATTAGACCACTATCCGGCATAAGAGACTCTTAAATCATGGAAAACATGGTCCTATAGAATGGATACCAACTATCAATACATGGTATCATGGGTACCTATGATATTGATTGAAAACTCTAGTACGATTCACATATGTTTAGTTTTTCCTTGTACCCCATGGTATTATTTATGGGATATTACATTATTATTCCATCAATGTAAACTATTTATGTTTCATAAATAAATTGAAAATAAAAATAAAATTCCTTTCATTGATATATTTCCATAAAAAATTTTATATCTATACCACCCCACTCCCATATTGAAAAACCATTTACAATTATAATTAATATTTATTACATTCCATAAAGTATAATATCAATAATAAAAATCATTTCAAAAATAAAATCCATTATAAGAAAAATTTCATTGACAACAATGGTCATGGGACATATCAATGATCTCAAAGAACCAAATCCAATATTTAAAATTAATGGATCATCATATTAAAAAATTGTATTCTAAGGGATAGATCATATGATTTAGACACATGCCTCAAGAATGAAGAAAATATCATTGCCCCCTAGTGTAAATATTGGGGGGGAATAGATTAGATCTATGATAACATAGATCTGGTTCATTATAATTCAGTTATCCATGTCCCTGAATGATCGAGTAATATATATTGATATGGAATAAAAAAATGGAGATAAAAATAAAAAAAAAATTAGAAGGGATAAACATACTAGTTTACATCCAACAATGAATCATTATTTCAACCAATGTGAATAATACTAAAATGAAAGAAAATGTGAGTAAAATACATCATCAACCAGCCTAAAAAAAATAAATAAAAATGGGTTCAATTGAGGTGGATTATAAGTGTTAAAAAAATATTTCTTGCCAAAATGCCATTTAATATCATACCAAACTGCATGCCCAATGGAATCACTGGAATGCTATTGGGCCTCACTGGAAAGCTGGTAGGAATATGTAGAACTCATGAGCCTCTAGGTACCCCAGGTGATGTCTAGTGTAATTCAACCTACAAGATGGTGGATATTATATACTTTTATAATTTCATCCCACCTACACTAACTAGATAGTGGACCTCATCAGCTTGCTGACTGCCTCCATGTACCAAAAATAATCCAAGTCATTTCACTATACCACCATACAACCTCAAATATAAAATTAAATAAAACAAAACTAATCTTTATACATTATTAAACTTACCAGAGTGTGAACATTATCCCATGATAATATAATATTATCCCTAAATGGATAATGATCATGATCCCAATGAAAAATAAAACACTTACTATATCATTAATACTATAAAATACCATATATAATTGTTATACCTACTTCACTACTGTCACACTCAAACCAATAGTTTCATCATTTAATGAATCACATTGTCATTTCAATCCATAATGTAATAATTATTTTAAACCACTGATGTGTTAAATATAATCTCTAGTTCCACACAATAATTCATCTGTTATTTAATGACATTCAATTATCTCAATGGATATTTCCTGCTTATAATTATTTCATATATTATAAAATAATAAAATCACATTAATAACACAATATAACATTTATAAATGTAAAATTAATGAAAAAATAGAAATTTATAGAAGGTAGGGAACATATAATGAAGAAAAATTAATGAAACGAACACTCCCCAATGAAGTAAATGAACACTCCCCAAAGAAGAAATTGAATATTTTAACACATAAAAATAGCATAAATTATATAAATAAAATTACAAGAAAAAATAGAAATATAAATGTTTATGAATGAATTATTTATTGGTTTAATTTGAATATCTAGGAAAATAATTTCATATAAATAAGTCTTTCAGAAATAAGGAAATGGACTATTATTGAACCTTCATTATTACATCAAGTTACTCTTTCACTCTCTTTACCACAATTCAATTATTCATTCTTTTTTATATAAAAATTCTACATTCTATATATTTTTTCTTTATTAATGTATTCAGATCAGATCATCCTTCTTTTGTAAGTAAATACATGTTTTAAGAATTCTCCTATATCAATTCTCCCTCATTGGAAAACCTAATTAAATTTAACATCATGGAATCATATAAATTTTCAAGTGCAATCAATAATCTATTTTAATACGAAATTATATTTATAAAATCAATCCCTTTATTTGAAAAAACTTCCCTAGTTTATTTATTATTTTAGATAATAGATATTCTCTTTCCATTTTATACACTCTTTAATATTTTCTATATACCTCAATTTTTTTATAGTTTCATAACAATTATTCTTAACTATTTTCAGTCTAGTTTTCATTACATTTTCTAATAAATGAATAATTCCCCTTATGAATGTCAAAGTATGTTTTAAATCCATTTTTTCATGGACACCCATATGATATTAGAATTTATTACACCTTATGACATGATTATGATAACCAGTTATTTCCCATGGGAAACCCTTATGTTTATGTTGAATTCATTATGTGGAACAAATATTCATGACCATGATTTACGGGTGTAGCCATATTTTCCTCTAATGAATTATGTAGTATTTAGTCTCATGATATGTCATATGAATCAGTCTTGGTGGTTAGACAAGAATCATTATCTATGTGAAATGGTTTATGTTGATAACCATGAATCATCCTCTTCTACATGTAATTGTACATGTCTCATGTTTATGTCATGTTTAATGATTCAACCAAATTACTATAAATACGTGATTATTTTATCCCAATATCTATATATTTTGGTTGTATATTTTTTTGCCTTTTTTATGTCATCTTATTATTCCATTTAAAACATGTTATATTAATTATTCTAATTATTATTCCATTACTGGGTTTTAGTTAATCCATTTTGTTTTTGTATTCCCCAGGTTATTCAATATAGATATAGGAGCTCAATAGATTTATGGAGATCTATATGGATGTTCAAAATAAATATATTCTATTTTATTTCAATGTTTTTAGTAATATGTACATAATCATCCAATGAAAAAAATACTTTATGATTCTTTTCTTATAATTAATGGCTAGTTATGTTTAAAATAATCTAATAATATGTGAAAATATATGAGGTCACTATATTTGGTATCAAGGATTTTTTTACTTATTTATGGTTTTAGGATTATAAAACTCATGTTAAATCCATATGGATAAGACTAAGTATAATATTACATTCCAAAATAATTTTTTGTATATAGTAAATTTTTAATCTAAAAAATACAACCCTATATGGATTCTCCATGAGGATGTGGTTCTGGCATAGATGTACATGGGGTAACAATTATGAAAAGGTCTGGAGGGCCAAAAAATGTGTAACCTTGTACATGGAAACTAGACTTTCTGCGCATATGGTATGAAAATCATGGGGGATATGATATAGAAAATTCCTTATATCAATATTAACCATTACCATAGGAACAAAAAATCATCGTAAGAGTGTAGGTTAGGAAATATATCATTGATAACATAGTCTAAACCATATGTATCATAATCTAAGATATACTTTTACAATACATGTTTATCCATTTATGTTCAAAATTTATTTTAAAAATCATATCATTTTAGTATTAAACCCCCCTAAATTTTTACATTTTCTCTATATAATGGATGTAAATAGAAGAACATCTTCCAACAATCATTATGATAGTAAATGTGTTTATTTTGCTAATGAAATTACTTTTATATTATAAAGAACCACAGAAAACAGTAGGATAATATTTTCTCAAATTGAACAATTTATTAATTATAACTTGAATTATGTGGAACTCCCTCCTTCTGCTATGTTAGAGAATGTTGTGGTAGAATAATTCACACATTCGAGGCCAACAATCATTATTGTATATTTAGATCCCCTCATTTCCAAAAAAAAATGTATTAAATACTTTGAGATGATATTCTATGTAATGCATTCAATAGAAAAAAAAATTGTGTTGGAAGTTTATCATTTTTATGGGGATGATGATTAGTGGTGGACACTGATCATGAACCCAATGTCCATGGAGAAAATTGAGTCCACATAATGGGACAATTTCATCACAAAAATTTAAATAAACATTATCCCTGAACCATCATTATTATGATGGAATGAGAGTTCCTTATACCAAAGAATAATGAAATAATTTTATCATGGAGTGTGAAGGAAACATTTGAAAACATTAGCGATACGAAAATTGATTTTTTATAAACAATGAAACAAAGGAAGAAAACAGAATTCGTGGAATAAAGTCGAGTCTAAAAAATAAGTTTCAAATTTTATATTTTAATAGCTATGAATAGATTTTCTTTTGTTCATTAATGGTTGAAATTGATTTTAGAGACTCTTATTGGACACATATTCACAAGGAAAAAATTAGAATATGGAGATTAATAGGGGTGGATCTACCGATAAATCCCATGATGCAACGAAGAATGAATATCTCATGAGTAAAAATTATAGTAAAAAGAATATCCATATCAATATAAAGGTAACCAAGAGATAATTAAAATGTGAAAGATTGAAACATCTAGCTAAAAAGAAATGAAATCATATGATTAATTCAACTAAAGTGGAATATGGAGATAATGTTCAAATCAGCAATCAGCTTATACTATTTGATTAGACTACAAGGAACATCAATATTATGTGAACCATTGCCTTATTCAAGGTTATTTGGAGTAAATAAATAATAACAACCACCAATATTGTAGTGAAGGGAATAGGATATCACTACATCTTAGCTCAATTCAAACAATGATGTGGTGAAATGTAATTTTGTTTTCCACTATTGAACTGAAAACCTAATATTTGATTCTAGTTTTACACTTTTTTTATATCATTCAAGTTTGTTGGGAGTATTCAAACTCCACCTCAATATATAAAGGTTTTGTTAACTATGTGAACAAGGAATTCGGACATTATTGCTCCCAATTTTATTAACTCCTCCACGGTTAATGATTGTGGACTCAAAATCCTTGAAATATTTTACATATAACATTTTCTATTATTTGATGATTTTTTGAATTGATTTGATATCATTATACCAATATAATAAAAACTATCTATAGTATGAGATCAATCTTCACATACAAATGAATCCTCCAATTCTATTCTAGTGTGAGCATGATTAGGAACATTTATTAGAATCCCAAATCAAATTGATGATATGATATCTTTATGAGAAATCATTTCTAAATTATTTGATTAAGACAAAAATAGAAACAATCTCGAATACATGACCATTTTTAGGGACTCAACTAATTTTATACCCTAATAGATTCATGGTATTTCTCATAAATAAGTGTTTGAGTTCACAAGTGAAAAAATTATGGGATATTTACCAATATCAAATATTATTTTTATAATGGAAAATTTTGAGCTGGATGAACTAATGAAGTTGTTACAAGAAAATATATATAAGGTTATATATTCCAGAGTGATTAAATTTTGGGTGCACCAAACCAAATTGTTAAGTTGAAGGATAGATATATGTGACTATAAATTGATTATCTAGAGCTCATGAAAATAATAACAATAAAAAGTTTACCTTGACCATTGATAGATGAATTGTTCAATTAGCTATCAGGGTATAGTAATTTCCCTATTGTAGAGATTCTGTCAATATTTCATCAATTAAAGCTGTGACTAGTATACATTACAAAGATATTTTTTGAATGAGGTATGGAAACTATGAGTTCATATTAACTACCTTCACACTCTCTAATTCTCCTATAATACTAATCAATTTAATGAGTATATTAATTAGAGGTTATGTTGAAAAAATTGTGGACTTCTTTATCAATATATTTATGATATACTCAAGATAAAGTATAAACATGATGAGAATTTGAATACTGTGTTCAATAAATTACAAAGTGATAAATATTATGAAATGTAATGTAAGTGTGGGTTGTAGATAGAGGATGTAGCGTACATGTGTTATGCTATCACTAGTAATAGAATAGATTTTAATCCTACCAAAACAAAGGGAATCTATGAAGGTCCACAGACTATGTTTGTAATGGAGATCAACACTTTCCAAGGAAAATCTAGGTATTTCAAACTATTAGTGTAGAAACTATAATGATTTTTAAATGAAAAATCCATGATTAATTGGAATGGAGTGATGTATTTCTATACCAGTGAATGTGAATACATATTTAGGAGTTGAAACAAATACACATATCACTATCCGAGTACTCACACTAACGACTGGTGATGAAATCATTATGATTTAGTTGATTCTTAATAATAGTGCATTAGATTTTAATAATGATAAATTGTAAAGTGATAGCATATTCCTCAAGGTATTTGAACAATCATGAGAAACAAATTCATAGGCATAATCTAGAGTTGGATGTTTTGAGATTTTCAGTGAAAATATTGTTGAATTATTTATATGGGTTGAAGTGTGAGATATATACATGTTATAAGATAAAAAATATATATTCACATATAAGGATCCAAATATGTGAATGTGATAATGGTAAGATATCATTAAAGATAAAAACATCTCAATCGACTACCATCTTATATTGAATAAAATGTAGAAGATTCTCTATGAATAAATGATCATGCATCTTTATCAATTATGAGAATTGAGAAGGTTCAAATATTCTTAGACATGTAAGGGATGAACATAGGAATCTTTAAGGAAGTAACAAAATCTTATGTTTCTAAATTTATTGCTTGAACATCCCTTATGGAAGGAAAATAAATTATTCTCAATATAATTACATGAACATTTAGAAAGTGGTGGAATATATCACAAAATGGGAAACCTCAGAGACCAAATTTTGTGAGGATGGATTTTTAAAATGTGCATCATGAATGTGTGTACTATCAGATATACATATCAATAATGAGCTTCTGAATTATGTACATATCTCAACATTCTCTATTCACATAGGGTTCACCATGATATTTCAAGATCTCCATGAAAACTATTTGTGGATGAATATGAACAAAGATGTCACGGAATATATATTAATGAGTCTGGAATGTAAGAAAATGAAATAAAAATATATATAGTAAAATGGGATTATGAAAACTTTACCCATTCCAACATTGAAATGGAAAAACATCACCCTTGACATTGTCATTATAATTCCCAATACATTTAGTAGAAACATTCTATTTTGGTTATTATGGATCATTTTACCAAGATAGTTCACTTTATCCTAATTTAAGAAGACATCTCGCTAGAAAGACATTAACCTATATACATCATGGATGTGGTAAGGATGCATGATGTAACACTATTGATTTTAGCGGATAGAGATAAAACATTTACCTCTATGTTCTAGAAATGTCTCAATTATTCTCTATTCACTAACTTGTACTTTAGTACGACCTCCAATCCTCAAACTATTGGCCAATTAGTGTGGAATACTGATACACTATATGGCATGTTAATGAAATTTTCTATGGAATTTAATGGGTATGATTCAAATATATTACTTGGGAAGAGTTTTTATACAAAAATAATGAGTTCAGATGGCTCATTATGAAGCCTTTTATATAAAAGGTTTAGAACACCGACATGTTGTGATGAGTTCATTGAACATAAGCTAAAAGGACCCAAAATTGTTGATTAAAAGGTGAAGAATGTTAAAAACATTCCAGAACATATCATTGAACCCCAATGTTTAAAAATGTTATATACATTATATAATCAATGAGATCATTGGTTGAATATTAGAGACTTGGTATTTCTCTACACATCTCAATGGAATAGGATCATGAGGCTTCGGAAGAAGGGAAGGATATGTCCTAGGTACCTCAACCCCTTTGTGATTCTTGATCCTGTTAGAGTTGTGGCCTATTAAATAGAACAACCATATTCAATGTCTCAATAACAAAAGATGTTCCACGTATTCCTCTTGAAGAGGTATATAATAGATCTATCACATTTACATAATTCAGAGAAGGTACCATTGAAGAATGATCTCACTTATAAGGATTTGACAGTGAAGATCCATGATTGTAGATATAATTTTCTATGTAACAAGACCACTATCCAAGTCAAAAAATCAATTTTTAACCATATGTATGATGTTTAATCATTGGAACTATATGATGTGATAAAACAGAATTACACATACATATTTAATTTTTTTTTTGAAAATCTATCGATATTTTTCATTAGGAGAGGGAGAATGTTACAACCCCAAATTATATCGATTATACTTCCATTATATTAATTTTTTCTTATTTTATAATGACATAAAAAACATTAATAACATAATACAAATATTATAATTAATTTTTTATGAAATATGATGTGATTAGAAAAGGTGTGAACATATACCTAAGGAACAGTAACATGAAATTTAGAATAGTAAAAGAACATTATGAATATTAATATAATATATATAATAGAAAACTAACTAATAAAAGTATAAATATGATTTTTATAACTCAAAAATGAATATTTCAAATATCTATTTCATCAAAGAAGTAATTAAATGTATTAGAAAATATATTTAAGGGTCGATATAATTTTGTATTTTTAAATATTTAATTATAACTATATAATGAATATAATGATTTAAAAAAAATATTAATTTTGATAAAATTTAATATTAAATTCATATTATAATGTATTATGATTCTTGGAATATTTTATGAGACATTAATAATCAATTAGTTTTTTTATAAAATATTTTTAATTTTTAAATAGGTTTTTTTGCAGAAATGATTATTTTATATAAATATTAACATTATAATATCTAGAAAATTATTTTTATAAAATGGAGTTTGTTTATAATTCAAAACATTGAAAAATGGTTAGGGTAAATTTTAGTGATTTTTCTATAATAGTTAACTTTTTTCTATATAGTAAAATGCTATAATTTATGAAAAAAGATAAATATATTAATTATGGAGTCATAAATGATTTATGGAAGATGTAAGACCAAAATCAAGAATCCCACTTCATTATATTAACATTTCATGTCATAATTTTCTAACTATTCATATTCTTGATCTGAAATAGTAAACTAATGAAATAAATAATGATAAAAAACCCCATCTCCTCCACTATTAATATCACCAATCACCTCCTATTCAACTTGCACATATCAATATTTTATCCATTTCCAAATTTATATCAAATATATTCACAGAACCATCCTCCAAATTTAAGATAAATTGTTATTAAAATATTTCTTTGATAAATCCCCTAAGGATGTTCTCTAGAATAATTATTAAAGAGGAAAAATCCAATTTTTCTATTTTAATTTATTTTAATACTAGTTTATTTTTTTCTCTCCTCATCTCACCTTATCAAAATGTAATATTAAATCTATATCCTTACATGATTTCTTTATTGTTATTATAATGAAATAATCTATCATCATTAATTTTCACTTCATAATTACTTAAAAGAAAATGTCATCCATGATTTTTTAATTTTTTGCCCTCAAGGATTATGAGTAATCAATTTCCATTGAATCCTTAAAATATGGTCATAAAACCAATTATATAATTAAAACATATTATAATTATATTATTAAAATCTATCTATTTTAATATAATTAGAATATATTTATGATATTATAAAATAGAATAAAACATATTGATGATGACCAAAAAACATCTGTATTAATCAAAAATAATAATCATTAATGTTTTTTCTAATAATGTTTCAACATTCACTCTAATACACTTAATTATAAAATATTTTATCTCATATATTTTAATTATTTAAAAATAAATTCAATTCTATCTATTTATTCCCATTTTACATGATCTTTATATGCGTATACAAATGAACTAGTCATGAAAACCAATGGAATGGACACTATCTAACAAAGAAGTTTCATCTTTTTACACATCAAATATGACATAAATGAACATAATAACCTTTTAATTAATATATTACATTTATAAAATAGTTTTAATTAATTAATTTTTTGATTAAATTTGATTACTCCAGATAATTAGATTATAGTCAAAATACATTCATACGTAAGGTATGGTATTTTACCCAACCTATATTATTCCATCAGGTTACACTTTATATCACTTTAATCCAATGTAATTATTAATTATACTTATTTATTTATTCTAAATTATTTTTATATGTTATACACTCGTGTTTCTATATAAGATCACGATTTTTATGGTGAAATTCATGATTTAAAATGGATCCCTTATTAATTCTCCATGATAAAAAATCCCACTTAATGGAACCTCCCAAATTCGGAGATATTTTCATGGGCACTCATTAATTTATTTTAAGAAACAATTATTATTCAAAACACTTGCACATTATTATGAATAACATATATATTCTATTTGTAGTTTTATATATATGATTATTCCATCTCGGCATTAAAATATCTTTGATAATTTCTGTAAACATAACTAAAATTCTTTATTAAAAAAATTAAACATTATTTTTACATATTTTCACTAAAATCGGATATCTCATATCATGATATATGCTTATTATCACATATTAATGTATATGAATGTATTAAATCAATTATTTCAAGGAATCCCAAGTGAGATTCTCAATTATCATTCAATATGACAAGATTATTATACCCAATTCATTCACATGGATAATCATTACGATTATGATTGATTCTTTATGAGGACCACATATTCAAGAACATGTAATTTATGCATTTAACGAGATAATAATGTTAATAATTAGGTAATTTTATATCTCATGAGTAGCCAAGTGTAATGATATTTGGTGTAATCCTAGACTCATTCTCCATGTTCAATGGTCTTGGTTGGTAACATTGACTGATGCTCCTCCAAGAAAAATGTGCCTTGAATCATAATTCAATCACTGTTATTGTTTCGACCAAATTATAATGAATCCATTATTAAATGATTCCATGTTATATATTTTGTCATTAATTACATTTATGTGTGTTTTTTGATCTTGTTATTCATTTAAACCCATTTTCAATTCCATATTGTAATTCTAATTTTCATACGGGGCTATTAGGTTATCCATTTTGTTCAAATATTCCCCATGTTATCCTATATAGAAATATGATCTCAATTGTATTTAGGAGCTATATATGGATGTATAAAATAAATATGATCTATTATATTACATGGTGTTATTCTTTATGTGTTCAGTCATCCAAAGATACTAGACATTACAATAATTTTCTTATAATTCATTGCAAATTATTTTTAAAATCATGTAATTATATGTAAAAAGGGTATGGTCTCAATATTGATCAATTCAAAATTGTACTAATTTATTTTGGAAAATATGGAACACATCATGGATAAAACTCCAATATGATCACATTCAAATTCCATAATAAAGCTTCAAATGTTTCTACATAATATAAATTGGGTAAAAATTAGAAAATACATTACATAACACCCAAAATGAATATGAACCATATGAGGTAAGATTCTGAGGATAATCTGATGACCTACCAAAAACTCAAATGGATGGTTATACTAATTTCAATATGATTTATTAGGACACTAAGATATCTCTATCCTCTTTATAATCTATTTCAAAATATCAACCAACCCATGGATGATGCATGGACTTTCCAATGACCGTTATCCATCCTCTTCCCAACAAAGTGGTGATCTATAAGCCCTATAATTAAATGCCTCAAATTTATCCATCATAATTGATAACTGATAAATATTGATATAGAAAGTATCCAATAAGGTAATTTGTTTTCTCCAAGAACCACTTAACATTAGCATACATTCATAAAGCAAGTCTTTATGATTTTGGATGTCACACAAAGACTACCCAACTATCCATGGAATAAAATTCAATATCAAAATCAAATGTAAACTGATCCCAATGAATCATATAATCTAGAACTATGATGGTATGTTAGGGTACCTCTCAAAAATTATAGTTAATGAAACATAATTTTTTTTTCAAATCTTCCTCATATACAACTTCTCAAAACCATCTACCTCTATAAACACCATTGAATGTATGATTAATTTTTATTTAATTTTTTGATAAATAATCACCCATATTGCATCATTACTAATTAGAGATTGATGTATCTAAATATAAATATTAATGGATATCTCATCCCACTTATATATTGGGATGGGAAAGTGATTCAAAAAACTAATGGGCCTTAATATTCTACCATAATAAATAAGGTTACCGAGACCAATAACATGATGTCCCCACGCTATTATGATTCATAATAAAGAACTACCAGTCTACATACATGTCCTATATATGGAAAATTATAAAATTCATACAATATCCATCATAAATAAGTGATTGGAATATATCTATGAAAACTCTCCCTTCTCCCATGAATATATCAGTGAATATTATCAACAATAACTACTCTTCTATTGATTCTTTCACACTATCAGAGAAGTATGTACCTTCCAAGAGCAATTGTGACCACGTTCCCTTATTTTATGGCTTATGTAATATTAAAATCAATTGTTTGATGATACTCCACCCAGAATCTCTACATATTAATTATATCCCTCTTGTAGAAAATATATATTATAATCTTATCGTCTAAAAATAACATAATCTACTCCCCATTGAAACAGAGGCACCATTAATTGATATAATGCATCATTGCCACTATAAAATGATCAAAAATGGTTTATTAATGATATTTAAGTCATGATTAATGAGATTAATTAGGTATACATGTCTCACCATCATTATAACACAACCCATACCCATACCGTAGTTGTCATAGTGTATATCTTAATTATCTACCTGTTCAGGATGAATTGAGATCAGAGATGAATAAATTATTACCTTAATCCAATAAATAACTCTGACATGATTTAGTACTTGATGATTTAAAACATTTTTTGGTCAAATATATCATAGAATATTAAATCTTAGATAAGTTTTTAACAATGTTTCTGTAATAAAAAGTTAATACAATAAAACATTTTATTTCCAAAAAAACATAGGATACTCCTAAAACATTGCCACATGAATAATTTTTGGATCCACTATAGTACCCTTCACAAATATGAAATTACCCAAAAATTTCACCTCATCAATACTGACCTAACATTTGGATAGGTTCTCATAATAAAAATGTTCTCACAAACATCATGGATTATTTTTATATAGTCATTATAATATCATTGAAATTTAGAATAAACAAGGTTGTTATCCCCAAAAACTGCCATGAAAGAATCATAGAACCAAGTGAATAATTAATTTATCGAATACATAAACTCAATAGTAGTATTACGAACGAATAATCGTGTGACCAGATAGAAATAATTCAAATACCTTCTCCAGAATATAGAATACCACCACACAAATCTGGTAAAATCAACTATATAAGTGGTAAAAATAACTATGGTGTGTTATGGAGTTTTCAATAATTAATGAATCTTTTCAAAACTATCAATACCTTCCATGAATTCTAAGGGATTATTATCAATATAAATTATCATTGAATTATTCATAGGGTGTTATGTTTCATTGTCCACCCTTCACTGTAGCTGAACAATGGTCATTAGGAACCTAGAGTAGGTCATTCAGAATATCATTTCTACTAATTCGGTTTCAACAAAAGTATTCTCTTATGGGGACTAGATGGAATATTCCACATTATTATATAGAGAGAATATTATATAAGGATCTATAATATGTAGAAAATTAATATAAAACATTTATAATAGAATTGTATTTCATTATGATTTATTTATTTTAAAAAATAGATTCTAAAAAAGGAAAAAACTAAAAAACAATGGTGTATAATATTGGACATCACATGAAAACATAAATCCTTTTATGATTGTTAGATATCTATGAACACTATAATACATCGTTAATGTTCTAAAAGTTCTATATCTAGTATGTAAATAACACCATGATTTAATTTAGTGATATATAAGTATGAGTGATGGAGTTAATGATAACATGATACTTTGATAATAATTTATAACTAACCATCCCAATTCAAACAATAATTCTGATTAAATAGGCAAGGAAAAATGCCATAGGTGAATTACCAGTCACCGTGAGATGTAAAAAAATTCCATGTTATCATAAAAATAAATGTGGGAAATTATTAATCCTCAAAAACCCAATAATAATATAGAAAGAAAAATATTATCATGATAAAAAATTTATATCATATTTCAAAATAACAACCCACAAATGTTGCTTCTATTGATTGGATAACATGGTCTATATAAATAACTAAATAAAAATAAAATTGAACATATAGATACCAATGGGACCATATCCTACCGGAAAAAAGACACATTTATCCCATCCCATAATAAGTGAACAAAATATATGACATTTAGGATTTATTTGATTCTCTCTCACATAATGGAATCATATATTACCAAGGCTACAAGCAACCAAAATGTAAAGGTAGAGAGTGGGTATAATTTCATAGTAGGACACCAATAATGAATCAATAAAAATTATATCATCATTCATCTTTTAATTATTCATTATAATAAATTTAATTAAAATTTGAAAAGAATAAATATTCCATATAAAAATCTTCATTTGGGATTATTTGTGAAAAAATGACAGTTTCAAATAAATATTTTTATAAGACCAAATATTTTTCAATGAGGCCTAAGAAAATAAAATGAATATGTTTAAAGAAACAATATCCATATCAAGTGATAAAATATGAATATGAAATAATAATGAAAATATTGTGACCTAAAATAAATGTAGGTATACGGCATAATTAAGGGTGTACAGAAATCAGATGAACATGTCAACTAAATAACATAGGTGACTCCTAATCTCAATAACACATATCCATCAGAAATGATGGTTACTAACAAACCAAGGCATCATGTGAACATCCACTATTAATAGCTAACACGAATAGGGTACACATATGTATATTTCTCCTTTATACCCCAAGGTATTCCCAAAGTGATATTACATAATCAACTCATTCAAGTAACATATTTATTGTTCATGAATACTTTTCAATGGAATAAATATTCATAAAACCTTTTCTATTATAATAAAACACTAATATAATTATTCAAAAATAATTTTTGTTTCAAATTCATATTTTAGGAACACCATCAAATGCAATTTCAATATAGAAAATTATTTCGCAATAAAATTGATTCTGAAAAAAATATCTTATCATATAATAATCATACCAAATATCATGTATTTTTAGAATAATTGAATATTCATTACCAATTGAGTATCAAAACCATAATTAATTTCAAAGGATATATGATAATATTGATACACCGACCATAATAATGATGAAAACTTATTTTCTATCTAGAATAGTGATGTTAGAGGAAGGTATTAGACCTTAATAAAAATATATCTGATTGAAACAAATTAAAATTTTCATTTCAATTTTCAATTAAGTAATATATCCTTATATATAATAAAATTAATATAAATGAAATGATTAAAATATATTGGTCATGAATTTCATAACAGATTATCCCCCTCGAAGATCCAGGATTCCATCTAACTAGAAGAACTACTAATGGAAATGGGGAGATATCCAAAATTATTAATGTGGAGCCACTAAAAAATAAAATTAGAATTATAATAAAATAAATATAATTATAGGAATTATAAAATATTTTCTGGTAATATCTCATCTTATCTGTTGCTAAAATACACAACCCACAGACCAACAAGCCAATAAGCCTCAATGGCTCACCAATTTGTTACAAAAAAATACAAGTAGCTAAGTATTTGCCATTTTCCGGCCAGTGAAAGTCTACCAGCTATCTGGTGGATCCTAAGGACCTAATTTCATTCATGAAGCATGCACAGGTAATCCAATGGCATTTTTCTACAATAAACAAACCAAGACATTTCAACCATCCATCAAATGGACTAAAAACAAAAATACAAATTAGGGGATCCTTATCGTATTCTAGATACCAAGGTGTGTCATATAATAACTATATATAAAATCAAAAACTACATAATCTGTATCATTTCCATACTCAAATGGGAAACACATCAGTTTGTGTAACAATTATACTATGACATCTTGGACTATAGGTGACTTGATTCTCAAAATGAGAAATATAGGAAAGTGACAGTGAAAATATATGATCATATTTTTAATACAAAAATAATAAATTGATGATGTTTTTAAAATATAAAACCCATGTATTTAAATAATTTATTAAATAATTGTCAATTTGGATTATTGAAAAAAATGAGCAATATTGTGAAAAATGTTTAGTTTTGAAATTTTGACAGATTTTTTTATCAAGGGTATTTTGGTAATTTCATGACAAATGTAATTCCAAATTATGTTTTTAATTTTTTTCAATCACTTATTGTATTTCCTTAATTTTTTACCTACGTTCTAGGTGATGAATCAATCATCTAAATGTATAAGAAAATCAATGATGTCGAAGATTTTTCTAGGCTGACATTGTGGACAACACCACCATAACAGACATCCATCCCAGCCTACACACCTCCAAATGAGTTGAATAATCATTGGGATGAAGGAGGACTATAACAAGTGTTTGAAAATTTAATTATTGAGCAAAAATTAAAGACTTTTTTATTCTATTTGTGGTGGAGATGGTAATTTTACAAGGGTGCGACAATCTTCCACTACAACACTATTTTCAAATCCATTATTTTCAACTAATTAATTCATTCCCCATCCATTACCTTGGGAAAATCCTTCATACCGTGGTGTTGGGATCTCTTTAAGGGTTGAAACAACATACGGTTGAGCCAGGTCATTTGGGTATAGCATTCTTGGATGTGGTGTCATCCTAGATGACATTTATAGAAGGTGTGGTATGATGTGTTAGAGGCATGCTAAAATAACCCAATATTTAAATCATAGGAATGTAATTCAATAATGAGGATTCATAATATTAATTATCATGTTTAATCTGAAAAATAAATAAATAATGAATTAATCCCAGTTATCCAACCAAAGGAAATAGTGCATTCTTCCCTAGATTTATTTTAATTGCATTTACATTTAGATTTAACGTTTTCATTTCATTATTTTAATTTTATTATATTATAAAATCCTTAATCCCAGATCTCTCACATATAATATTAAATTCCATGAAAATAAATATAATATGTTAATTATAATTAGTGATTGAACCAACTACAGTGATCCTCAAGTGAGACGACCCTGGTTAGCGACTGTCCTTCATTAGAAAAATAAATTTTCCTTTTCCATTCCCTAGGGATAGAATGCACAAAAACTGGTGTCGTTTTCATGGAGTATATTATTTATTTCAATAAATTTCTCAAAATTCACAATTTTTTAAATATTTTTTTTATTAATAAATTCAAAAAATACAATTCAATTTCCATGGAGTATTTGAATTCAAATTTTTATGCATGGGAACATTTCTTGGAGGTGAAATATCAAGAAATATAAGTCGAATACAGTGATCTTAATGACGTGGTGTATATGATGATCATTACTCTGGATGGCATGGGGTAAAAAATAGAATGAAAATATGACTATGTTCGTACATTTATGGATCAACCTGACTCGGATTTGAAGAAATAGCCTGAGGTAGTGGAGTATGAAATTTCACCACACATCATTGAACATTCAGAATTGGTAAATGTAGAGGAACCCGAAGACAGATTCATCTTCACACTACCAATTCTACCTAAGGTAGATGAAAGAGAGGATGAATTCCCTACTGAGAAACATGTGTGAGATCAACATGAATTGGATGAATTTTGGAATTAATGTGGGGAACTACTTGATCTCCCTATGACTTTTAAAGAAGAATGGCCAGCACCGCTGAAATAAGACACCACCCAATTAGTGGAATCTGATGTTAAGATGGAGGAGCCCGACAAACTAACTCCTTCCAATGAAAATAAACTCCAAGAGGAACATTAAACTGAAGAAGTAATTGAACCAAAACCAACTCAGGGAGATGATTATTCCCTGAACTATAACTTTTTTGTTTTCATTCAATTCAATTTGAGCATCTCTCATTATAATTAGAAATTTCAGATTTGGTAAATACATAAAATTACATAGAAGAAGATGTAAAATAATATTCACCTTTTGAGGAACCGTTGAATATCCTTAATGACATTGAAGATTCATTAGAGGGATTACACGGATAGAATAAGAATTTTTCACAAGTATCAACCAAGGATGGGTATGATCCATACATCATCCTACCCCTACCATGAATGTTGTACCATATTGCAAATGGAATGATATGGTGCACTATATCAATGAATATTCCCTCAGGAAAAGGATGAATAAATGGTTTTGAAAATCCACATTTGGTGGTTCTAATCAATGAAGCTTCATCCCCCCTATAATTTTTCATATTAGCTGATACTACCCTCTGGAGGCAGCAAAAATTCCATGCCCACATTTGGGATTATACCAAAATCTATCTTTAAATGTTTTTTATATTTCAATTTTTTTAGATTAGTTCATCATATGGACCACTCCTCCTTTTCTTTTTGAGATTCAATGAAATGATCCTAATTACTAAGTGAGTATATCTCTTTTGTATCTTCATATATGGGAAATATAATTCTTAAATTGAAAAAAAGGACAGAAGATTTACAATAAAAGAGAGTTAATTTTTAATGTTAAATATTTTAAACTCCTTGCATTTTTTTGGGCCAAAACATGTTATGAACTTCATAATTAAAATTGCATGTCCACACTTGAAATATTTCATTACGTATCTTATCTTAGAGACTTGAGTTTTTTAGAAATCCTATGATTCAATGTTTTGTGTTTAAATTTTAATGATATTGATTGAGTAAAATGGACAATTTATTGTTTAAAATAATGAATAGATATTGAAATTTAAACTCATGATTTAATGGAATTATGTGATTTATGTATATAAAATTTCTTTTCCATTTTTCATAATATTAATTTTTGAAAATCATGTGAATTGATTTTATATTATTAATCATTCCATTAGTGATTTACCAATATCATATGTCTCATTCCTATGATGATTTCTAGACCATTTAATTTATATTTATAATTGAGAATATTTCATGAGTGATCTTGGGACAAGTCCCCAACCAAAACATCCATTTGAACTTGTCAAATCCATGGCTAAGAAAAATCACATTAAAAATGATTGATGCATTTTTTTTAAATCCATTATCCTTAATGATCACTTTTACATTAATCCATCTATTATCCCAAACATACAATGAATAAAAATTATAGGGATGATGTTTGTTTCAAGACATTTTTAAGCATTCCAACCCTACTCTTTGTATTTCCATTGTATTTTAAAAATAATGTGTAGGGATAGAGGGAATCATTGTTGAAGGGGGGTTATAAATAGTAAGGAAATAGTGAGGGAGTACGATTTTGGGAATTATAAAATGTTGTGGAATCATTCAGGTCACACCATTGTTTTCACCTCTTCAATTTTGAACAATATTAAGAAATATGACAAAAAGAACCACTAAAATAAGAAAAAATTTCTTTTGAATTGGGAAAACCAAATATCACTATTTTCTAGAATGGTCCTCTAATGGTATCTGGTTAAGTGATGGATGTGAGGTTTGATCTAATCATAAATTTTAAAAAAATACAACAAATAGAGGAATTTTAAAAAAATCAAGAGGGTGCATTAATCATTATATATGATATTCTTTGATCATGACAATACATTGAGTTATGGGGGATTTTGGAGTTTCTACCTTGAAGTGGAGAAGTTCATTACAACTTTTGATATCATTCAATATACATAGGAGATAAACCTCCTCCATGAACCTTATTTTTTAAAAACATCAAATCCTACCAAAATTAAGACACATAGTTATTTGAAGCTCTTTTGATAATTCCTCATGATTTTTTGTTCATTTTGTCTTTACAATGTGGAGAAAGTAGTTATTTTACAGGATTATAGATAAGGTGAATGTTATCATAATATTAACATTACTCTACATAAAATTTATCATCATATATGAGAGTAAAAAATTAATGGTGTGGTAAATCATGATGAAGAGTGTTAAATAATAATGAATTAAGAAGCTTTAATGAATTAATGAAAAAGATACATTATTTTTAAAATGGAAAATGGAAAATATATGATTTTAAGGTTCCATTAATAATTGTTAAATTAAATAGATATTTTATATGGATTTTTAAAAAATTTATTTTAAATTGAAATTTTATTGGCTTTATTACTTTGGAATTTGAATATTTGTAATATTGGTGTCCTTTAATTTTGGTGTATATATTTTATGCTTGACGACGAGAGTTGTTTTTGTGTCATGGTATTTGAGAGAGAAAATTAATGTTCATACTTTTAATAATATAATAATGAAATGTTGAATTTTTTTAAAGAAACAAACCATGTATTTAAATTTTTTATTAAAATATTGGGAATTTTTTTTATTGAATTAAAATGAGATAAAATGTGAAAACTGTTTAATTCTGGATTTTTGATACATTCTTACATCAAGGGTATTTTGGTAATTTCCTAAACTATATAATTCAAAATTGATTGATTTTTTTTCGAACAATTATTTTAGTTCCTTCATATTTGTCTTCTTGTCCAGGGGATGAATCGATCATCTAGAGGGCATAAAAAATAAATGATGTTGATGAATTTTTAGAGTGGACATCGTGGACCCCACCATAGTGACAAACATCCATCTCGGCCTATAAACCTCAAAATGAGTTTATTATACTTGGTAATGAATGATTAATAAAATGGGGAGTTCAAAAATTGAATTACATGGAGTTTTTATTCTATTAAGGAGTCCATTAAATGACATATGTTTGAGAAAAGCTGTCTGTATCCTTTATTCCGAAACAGAAATTGCCAATGAAAAATTAATAATTTATACAACCGGTGGATAAATGTGCTGAATTTTTTTGGGAGAATGGAAAACACAATAATGATTATAATTCATGAATGTTTCCACAAATTAATAGTCTAATTAATGATTCAAAAGTAGGACATGTTGTGCAGGATTGAATTCTACCAATAAAAGGAGACAAGATCATTCCTCTCTAATCATAACAGTGATTCTCAAAACCATCTGGGGAACCTAGGAGAGTAGGACAAGGTACATTTAGATTTTCCTAATTTATTTAATTTATTTTCATTTTATTTTTCTCTTCACATTTAATAAATTTTTATTTTTTATATCATTGTGTTTCCCTTTCTTGTTCCACCCCTTTTCTCATCCAATCTCAATCTAAATCTCCCTCTTCCATATTTTCATCATGATCTCTATGCACATCACCATGTCATGTGACTAACTCGAGGCTTAGACCTAGGGGATTTTCTAATGTGTTCTTTATTATTTTTCTTCATTTGAAAATTTTATTATTCTATTTGTGGAGGAGGATGGAATATCACATGAATGTGGTGGTCATCCACTACAGTTCTATTTCCAAATTCATTAAATTCCATTGATTAGTTAATTTGTCCATACATTATCTTAGGAAAACATTTCATATGTTGGTGATATTATTTCCATAATGGTTGAAATTTCATATAGTGGAGATGAGCCTTTTTGGGATATCATTTTCTATTGAGGGGTTATCCTAGTTGACTATTGGAGGAGGTGTGGTTTAGTGTGCTAGAGGCATTAAAAATAATCAAAGGATCATTAAATCCAAGGAATATAATTCATTAATGTAGTTTCATTAAAATAATTATCAAATTTAATTTAAAAAATAAATAAATAATGAATGAATATGTTTTATCCATCCCTATGATTGAGTTCATTCTTCCCTAATATCATTTTTCATCATTTAAATTTATATTTAATGTTTTAATTTCATTTTTTTAATTTCATTTTTTTTAAAAAATTAAATCAACATTTTAATTAATAATATTAAAAACCAAAAAATAATATAGAATAGGTGAATTAGAATTAGCGATTGAACAAAATGCAATGCTCTTCAAGAGAGATGACATTGGTCTTCCACTGTGCTGTAATAGAAAAAATGAAATTTTCTTTTTCCATGCACTATGACAGGTGTGTGTCAGAAATCCCTAATATCTAATTCTAAGACCATCTATTATAACCTTTTTTCATAACCCCATCTTTTCTCAATTATAAATAACCATCCAATTGGTTTTATATACTTATCCAAAACTGTGTTGACATCCCCTTGGGGAAACACTCTTTTGGGAATAGGTTCAACTCACTTACTGATACACCTATATAATTTTCTCAAATTATTGATTGTGAACCAACTTTTTTATTGAACTCTAAAAAAACACCACTTATTTTCATATCAAAAATTCGATTCTCACTTTATTTGAATCATTACAACCCTCTATATCCAAATATTCTAACTTATAGTGAGGAGTTAAGTCCACTATATTCTCCCCAACCGTCATGTGTACATGCCATGGTGGATTCCTTTGTGACAAGGGATGATTACCATATGCCAAAAAAATGTTAATAGTCAAACCAAATTTTTTATCCAATTTCATGACAATGATGTTGAGTAACTTAATTGGTTGAAAATGGTTGATATTCATCATATATTTTTTTCCTTCTCGTGATACGAATATAATATTTACAGATTTACTTAATTTTCACCCTCATTTTCATATATGGAACATTGACACCCTAAATATTACAACTTTGTACATTCCCACAAATAAAGGAGAATGTCAGTCTCATGAAACCATCCCAGGATGTCTTCCATTTAAATATATTTTTCTACCCTCATGTATCATAGGTTACCTAACCCTAATCCTTGTTTCTGATACCAATAATGTGTCAAATGGATATTGGATTTAATTTATATTTATTCACAACATGATCGTGGTAGGTTGTGTTACCTATAGATATTTCCACATATTAGATGAATGAATTAAAATAAAAATATCATACTTCCATGATTCATAAACTTATTAATTATGATAATATTTTTAATGGGAAGAAAAATTATATAAATTATATTATTATCCCCCATGCCCATCGCTTCATGTTTGTTTTTCATGATCATGCTTGATAGACCATCCAGCCCTCAGAGTTTATTCCATATGACCATAAACCATCATTCACCACCTCAATACAGAATCATGAATTTAAAATTTAATCAATTATTCCCAAACTCTATGGCCATAAACTTTTTGATTTGAATCTTTATTTAATGATGAAAAAATACACAAACCATTTGATCCAAGGTGCATTTCCTTAAACTATGTAGCAATCATCAAACTGTATTACATTTAAAAAACAATTATCTCATTTGACTCACATAAGAGTGTTTTGCCCTTTTAGTTTTTAGATTTATACTAAACCAACATCATGTAGTATGGGTGACAATATTTTCACTTCACAAGATTAATAGGTGTTACGATGACTCTAATCCTAGGATAAATCATTGAAATCATTGACATTCGAATCATAGATTCCTCACTATGAATGAAAGTTCAATGACATTCGAACAGTTTCATTTCTCTCACTTATCAAACTGGATAATACATACATCAAAATAAGGATTTAAACCTATCCTATCCCAATAACCCACTTCAATGTGCCAAACTTAATGGTAGAATGACACTCATAGTGTTTAAATATAATTCATAATCCCATTATTTCAACCTCACACATTGTTCATTCCATAATTTGGATCCAGATTATCCTCTACATATGTGTTTTCTACCATATGATGTTAGTGCATGCTTAAAATACGCTTTCCTCATATGATATCCACATAGATCAAATTAATTTTGATGACAATGTTGATTCTCATATTCCCAAATAGTAAATTTTCAATCTGAAATTTTAATGCTAATATCATTGGAGGTGTTTTAGTGGAACATTCATTTTGAACATGTTCAACAGTCATCCTAAACTGTCACACCCATGAGTTTTCTTTTAAAATTCATTACTCATTTAATTTCCATTCCCGGTTTGTTTTTGGGGGTTTACCACTCATTTTGGTGAAAATGGTGGGTTTTGAAAATTTGGGCCAAACCGTGAGCCCAAATCCAGATTTAAAAACAAATTTTGATTCTTATATAACTCCTTAATTTTTACTATTTTATACTCATCCCACTTCCCAGCTGCCATACCCTAATATATTAAAATCACCATATCCCTTTGAACCACATAGAAATCCCAAATCAGGATGGAATTGGGTTTTTAATTATGGTAATGGGCATGCCCGTAAGCCCATTTCCTGCTTTAAATTATTGTTTTAGAATTTCAATATCTCATTCGTTGTTTACTATTTTTTTGTGATTCAACCTCCCAATCGAAGCCAAAAACCTCAGACGCACTCCCTGTTTCTCGTTTAACTCATTGGAGATCATATACCCCGCGTATTTGGACGATCTTTCTCAATAGTTCTCAAATCGACCAGATTTGATGAGGTAAAATGAATCTTTCATAACTCCTTCAATATTCAACTTTTTCCCCCATTTCAGTCCCCACATGACATAATATGACTCCTTCTGACCTGAATATCAGTTTTGGGTACTTGGAGATTCATATATTTGTTCATATGGGCCGATTTCATCAAGATATTTTAATTAAGGGAATTCCTTCTTGGTTCATTCCATCCTCTTTTAGTTTTTATTCCACTTTATTGAATGTCCAAATGTCCAGAATTTGGGGTTAGGTCCTAAGGTATGATTTTGTATCTTTTGGTTCTACTTTTGGTGGTATAGGTCTGGATTTATATTCCTTGTGGTGTGGCGGTGGTACGCTTAATTTTTCGCACCATGTTTTGATGGTTTCGACTCAAAAGGTTGGTGATTCCATGTGTAACCATTTTATAATGAGTTAGCTTACTTGTTTAATAATTTAGTATGTTTATAATCTATTTTTTGTGGTTTGAAAACTTTTTTTGATGAATTTGGTTAAACATTTAATTTTTAGTTGTATTTTAGCTTGAAATTGGGTACTTTTCATTTGTGACTCTTTGGGTAATGTTTGGATTTAGTTTATAAAATATGAAAGTGATTTATTAGTTTTGAAAGGGGCTGAAAATTCTATTTTTTTAATTCCTTATTGTCATGTTGGCCTTGAAAAGAGGTTTTTTTTAATGAGTTTAAGGTGTAAAACCATGTTGTACATTTTGAAGGTGATTTATGAAAACGTGTGATTTTTCATGTGTATCTTTGTGGTATTATTTGATGTATTTTTATAACATTTGGGGGTGGTATAATAATTGTTTAAGGGATGAAAATTTATGTTTTGGATTGGTATTTGTATGATTTTGGTTTTGAATGAGTGTTTTGAAATGGGTTTAGTGTGCAAAGATTGGTTATACCTCCTGGGTTTGTTTTATATAAAATGAAAATGTTTTATTTGGTTAAACAAAGTTGGGAAATGGTGTATATGTACTATTTGGGTGAGTGTGTTCACCTAATGTGGGTTTTTGAATGGTAAAGTTGTGATTTGAGATGTTAAACATTTTTATAATTGTTTATAAATTGCCTAAATGTTTTAGTAAATTGTGTTTTGTGTGCGAAACACGGGTGTGGGATATTTCCTGTGAGTTTATTTATAAAATGAAATGTGAAGGTGAGAAGGGAATTGTGTAACATGTGTGTGGGCTGTTATGTGAGTTGAATATATTTTAATGGTTATATCAAATTGTTTAATGGATTTTTGGATGTGTTAAAGAAATGTGAAAAGTGTTGTAGGCAATTTGGAGTGAGTTTGATATCAAAATGCATTTGAATGAAAAGTGGAATTTGTGACTTTAGTGATGTACATTCGGATTTTTGGTTAATGTGTGATGTGGAATTGATATTTTCATGTGAAAACTATATTTCTTGTATTGTGAACTTTTTTGAGCACAATGGAAAACCCCGGATATCTGGGTGGGTGGACGTGTACTAGTATGCTAGTTAATCCGTGGGGTTTGGCCTCAGTTTCACTTAGCAAGATTAACACTTACAACTCTAACTAAATTATGATGATGATGATTTGGGACCACTAGGTTATGGGTGTGATCCCTACTAGTGGATCATGCATGAGAAATGATATTTTTTTGTGGTTACTCTCACCGAGATACGAGGTTCCTAGGACCCACAGCTAGCTAGTGCCTAGGGGTTATTTCCAATTACTTGTGCTCATTAGATCCTTTGTACTTACCATCGGTATACGGTATTGTTTGCTTGAAAATTCAGTAGCTTATTTAGTTATTTTGAAATTGTTGGTCCTTTAAAATTGGCCCACATGAAAACAGTTTTCATTTATTATTACATCCTTTAGAAAATTGTAACAAGAATTTCTTATTTTCAAAACTTGCAAGGATTTTTGTCATGAAATGATTATCACATGGAATCTCTTAGTGGTGGTATCCTAATGGGATTTCCCTCACACCCTACTTACATCTTTGGGTGCAAGTATACTTGCTTATTTTATGTCACAGGTTTGGGTACATGTTTTATGCCAATGGTTCTGGTTTTTAGTAGTCCATCGTGATGCAGTTTCGTGAAGATGGCTTGAGGGAGGTGCCTCATTCCATGTGGATGTTCATGGGATGTCTTTTCATGGGTTTTTACCTTTGTAATGGTCTTTAAAAATTGTTTAAAATTGTTTAATTCAGTTCTAAATTTTAGTAAAATATTTTTTGGTTTGAAAAATCCAGAATCGATTTCCTGGATTCATTTGTCGTTTTAAGTATACAAACTCGGATAAATCGTTCCCAATTTCAGTTTTCGATACCCAGGAACTTCTGCCATCCCGTGGGGATCGGGAACACCCTTAGGGCCTTGTCATTGGCTGGGTTTGGTGCTAGTTTTGGTGGCGATCAGATTCTGTTCGTGACAAAATGGTATCAGAGGAAGTTTTCTCTCTTTGGGTCATGTTATTTGGGGAACAGTCAGGATAGTCTAGAGTTAGGATTGATGGGACATAGAATTTTGGTTATGAGTAGTTTGTCTTATCACCACACCTCATTATGGGATTCAGGTCTCTAGGAGAAGTCGGGACCCTTCAAATTCCTTTGGTTTTCTTGATTTAATGTTGAGTTGGGGAAATGAAAAGAGAGTTGGGTTAATGGTCTCAGTGAGCTCGCAGGGCCTGGCAAGCAATGGGGTGTCGGGGATATTCCCTAGAACAATCTCTATGATAGTGATGTGATTTGAATATGGCCACCAACCATATGTCCAAGTCACCCACTGAAACTATTTTCCTCTCGCATTGTCTTCTGTTCTTTGGTTTTGAAATCTTGGAACTTTGGTTTTAAAGTGACATGGTTTTATGAAGTGTAATGTTTTTGTGAAATTATTTTCAAATAAATTTGGAATAGTTTGATTTATGAAATGGTGGAACTAAATATTAAGAATTATTTTGAAATTGAAAACTGTGTTCTGACACCTATTTTGAAACCAGAAACTATATTGAAGTTGGTTTTGAAAAAGTGTTCCCATTAGAGTTTTCTAAACTATTAAAATGTTTTATACGGGATGAGATGTTTTTAAATTTATGTAAATAACATGAATGTGAGTTTTCATTAGAATGATATTTCCTTTCTAAAATGTTTATTTTAATGCGGTAATTTGGGTTCGACCTCCTGGTCAGCAGTTTTGATAAGAATGATGTGTTGGTTGACTGTTTATGTTTTGAAAAGTGGAAAGAATCATTTCAATAACATTTGGTATTTCCATGAGTGACCACATGAATGGGGTTATATGGGATGATAGATGGTTGATGGCATGACTGGATGAGTTCCAGGACAGATATGAGGAGGGTGCCCGGTGTGGCACCAAAACATGCTTGTGTGAGGCCCATGGGGTACCATTGGTGGATACGCTTACTGCTGAACCGTTTTTTCCCAGAAATGGTTTTAAAGAAAAACATGTTTACATGATGAATAGTTTGGGATGGTTTTTATTATGGGTTTTTGCTAATGTTGATGTTGTGGGATGTTTTGAGTCCAAGAACCCTTCCTGTTCGAACTGTTTTTTTGGGTTTGTGTTTGGTCGGAATGCTGGGAAGAAGGTCTGATTAGTAGACTCCTATGATATATGTTTTGGGAAACCTTTAAGATGGTTCCATTAATGATTTTGGATCTATTTTATTTTATGATTATACCAATGAACCAGCTTGGTTGGGTCCTTGGGTTCTCTCATTGGATAAGGTGTTACCCCATTAAGATTTAGTTCACAACTGAAGTGCAACACAGATTGTTTTGGAATTGGAAAATCCTCCAGTTGATCAATGGAATGAATATTTTCTTGAGATTTGTAGAATGAGTCAACACCATTTACTCTCTTGGGTTTGTTTTGTATCCTCTTGTTGCGTAAGAGTACTCGTGGATGGTTGATAGAGACCTTAGTTTCTTAAGCTACCTGATTCGTCGAAGGTGAAAGTTTTATGGGGATGTCGGTATGGATAATGTCTAAGAGGGACTCTAAGTCCTTCATAGTCTTTTTGTATAATGGGATTATTTTAAACCACTAGTGTGGGAAATCTAGCCACGAGAGGCTTTTATGGACACTTTCTGGAATGTTGTGATATTTGGTGATGTTGTATAAGGCCCCCCTCCTTGAATAATTTCTATCAGTCGCTTTGGTCATGTTCGTGACATGATGTGACGTCACGTTCTCATTTGATTGTAAAGGTGATGTTGTACAATATTATGTGAGTCTATATTTTTCATAACTTTTTTTCCGTTTGGGAGATCTCGACATCCTCTATTTTAGAGGAAGGTGTTGTCCTTTATTTCGGTTGTTTCTCACTCGAAGAAGCAAGGTGTGATGTGAGTGCATCCTCTAAACCCTTATTTCAGTGAATTTAAAAGTTAGTGTAAAGTGATTTGTTGAGTGTGTTATGTCTTGGTGAACCCATCTCGGATTGAGTGTAGTTTTTTGTAGCCTTGGATGAAGAAATTCTATTCGGGGGTTTCCAAATCCGAACTGCGAGGCTGGGGATGCTTCAATCATTGCAGCCCCAGCCATAGGTCCCGGAGAGATGTTGGCATGTAGTCAGTGGAAATCCCAGGGAAGTTTTTAACCTTGAAAAAAGAACTATTCATAGTATGGGAGATGGGAATAGTTTAAACATTTGGTGTTGACATCTTGCTTCATTTGTTCTCGTTCGGTGGAAAGAGGTGGAGGGCCTCATCCCCATGTTATCTCCCAATGACTTTCCTTTCCCCTTTGGTTTCCTTTGGGTTTAGGGGAAAGGTTTTATATATTTATAGACATGTAGAGTGAACACTTATTAGTAACCATTCCCTTGAAAACCTTTTAGGTATAAGGATTCATAAGGTTAGCACACAGTTTCCCAAACTGTGCGGGCTAACCATGTTGTCGTCCCAGCTCTTTATGTTTTGGGGTTTTTCTATGTCGGCCCATATTGGTCAGTTAATATGGATGGTTTTTATGGTGGGGACAACCACTATGAGTCTCACTTATATTATTTTGAAAATTCCTAATGGGATTCTACCTCTTTTACTGGGGAGTTTGTTCGGGGCTCCCCTGTTAGTGTCTTGATTCCTTCTCAGAAAAAAATTTAAGTTGTCTCTTATGGTTGGGGAACCCATTTATGTATCCTTGTACCTGTAACTCACTTTTGTACTTTGTCTTGGATTGGATGTGGGTAGTATCATTCGGAGATATATAACCTCATAAATCTTCCTTGGGTAAACATTGGGATTTGATATTTTCCTATGGTTTAGTTATATCAAGGTAAGTGTAACCCTGTTCGATGTTCTTGTTTGCTTGGGTAAATTGCTTGAGACATGTTCAGATAGTGTTTGAGGAGTTTTATTTTAGGATAAATCCTGAATGTGCTTGATAATTTTAGTAATGAGTTGTATGTTTTGTTTGTGAAGTATTCCTTCCTTAATTGATCACTGGAGATGTTTTGGCATTTGGGGGTGAAGCTTAGAAAAGGAGTACATTTATGCCTTTCGGTTGGGTTTGGTTTTTCTTTGTCCGTGATGTGGCTTTCCGGGGGCAGAAAGTTTTATGGTGTGGAGAATTTTCACACCCATGACTTTTTTTTCAAATTCGTTACTCATTTAATTTCCATTCCCGATTTTTTGGGTGGTTTACCACTCATTTTGGTGAAAATGGTGGGTTTTGAAAATTTGGGCCAAATTGTGAGCCTAAATCCAGATTTAAAAACAAATTTTGATTCTTATATAAATCCTTAAATGTTTACTATTTTAAACTCATTCCACATTTCAATTGGCATACCTTAATATATTAAAATCACCATATCCCATTGAACCACATAGATATCCCAAATCATGATGGATTTGTGTTTTTAATTATGGTAATGGGCCTGCCTGTAAGCCCATTTCCAGGTATAAATTATTGTTTTATAATTTCAATATATCATTCATTTTTTACTGTTTTTTGGTGATTCACCCTCCCACTCGAAGCCAAAAACCTCAGCCTCACTCCCTGTATCTCTTTATCCTCTTTGGAGCTCATATACCTTGCGGATTTGGACGATCTTTCTCAATCTTTCTCAAATCGACCAGATTTGATGAGGTAAAATGAATCTTTCTTAACTCCTGCAATTTTCATCCTCTCTCCCCCATTTCAGTCCCCACATGACCTAATATGACTCATTCAGACCTCCATATCAGTTTCGGGTACTTGGTGATTCATATATTGGTGAATTGGGGCTGATTTCTTCACGATATTTCAAGTAAGGGAATTGCTTCTTGGTTCTTTCCATCCTCTTTTAGTTTTTATTCGTCTTTATTGAATTTACTCATGTCCATAAGTTGGGGATAGATCCTAAATTATGATTTGGTATGTTTTGGGTCAATTTTTGGTGGTCTAGGTCTGGATTTATATTCCTTGTGGTGCGGCGGTGGTACGCGTAATGTTTCGCACCATGTTTCGAGGGTTCAACTCAAAAGGTATGTTATTCCATCTGTAACCATTTTATGATTAGTTATCATGCTTGGTTTATTAATTTAGTATGTTTATAATCTGTTTTTTGTGGTTTGAAAACTGTTTTTGATGAATTTGGTTAAACATTTAATTTTTTGTTGTATTTTAGCTTGAAATTGGGTACTTTTCATGTGTGACTCTTGGGGTAATGTTTGGGTTTAGTTTATAACAAATGAAAGTGATTTATTAGTCTTGAAAGGGGATAGAAATTCTGTTTTGTTAATTCCTTATTTTCATGTGGTAATTGAAAAGAGGTTTTTTGAATGAGTTTAAGGTGTAAAACCGTGTTGTACTTTTTGAAGGTGATTTATGAAAATGTGTGTTTTTCATGTGTATCTTTGTGGTATTATTTGATGTATTTTTATAACATTTGGGGGTGGTTTAATAATTGTTTTTGGGCTGAAAATTCTATTTTGGATTGGTATTGGTATGATTTTGGTTTGGAATGTTGTTCTTGAAATGGGTTTATTGTGAAAACAATGGTTATACCTCTTGGGATTGTTTTATAAAAATTCCAAATATTTTATTTGGTTAAAAAAAGTTGGGAAAGGATGTATATGTACTGTTTGGGTGAGTGTGTTCACATAATCTGGGTTTTTGAATGGTAACATGGTGATTTGAGATGTTAAACATTTTTAGAATTTTTTATAAATTGCTGAAATGTTTTACTAAATTGTGTTTTGTGTGCGAAACACGAGTGTGGGATATGTCTTGTGAGTTTATTTATAAAATTAATTGTGAAGGTGAGAAGGGTATTGTGTGACATGTGTGTGGGGTGCTATGTGAGTTGAATATCTTGTAATGGTTTTATAAAATTGTTTAATGGATTTGTGGAAGTGTTAATGAAATGTGAAAGTGTTGTAGGAAATTTGGAGTGAATTTGATTTCAAAATACATTTGAATGAAAAGTGGAATTTGTGACATTAGTGATGTAAATGGGGCTGTTTGGTTAATTTGTGATGTGAAAGTGATTTTTGAAAGTGAAAACTATATTTCTTGGATTGTGAACTTGTTTTAGCATAATGGAAAAACCCAAGTATCTAGGTGGGTGGACGTGTACTAGTATGTTAGCGAATCAGTGGGGTTTGGCCTCAATTTCACATAAAAAGATTGACGCTTAAAACTCTAACTAAAATATGATTATGGTGATGATTAGGGACCACTAGGTTATGGGTATGATCCCTATTAGTGGCTCGTGCACGAGAATGGATATTTTTTTGTGCTTACTCTCACCGAGATACGAGGTACCTAGGACCCACAGCTAGCTAGTGCCTAGGGGTTATTTCCTATTAATTGTGCTCATTAGATCATTTGTACTTACCGTCGGTATACGGTATTGTTGGATTGAAAATTCAGTAGCTTTGTTAGTTATTTTAAAATTATTGGTCCTTTAAAATTAGCCCACATGAAAATTGTTTTCATTTATTATTGCATCCTTTAGAAAATTGTAACAAGCATTTATTATTTACAAAACTTGCAATGCTTTTTGTCATGAAATGTTTATCACATGGAATCTCATAGTGTTGGTATCCTACTGTAATTTCTCTCAAACCCTACCTACACCTTTGGGATTAAGTATACTTGTTAATTTTATGTCATAGGTTTGGGCACATGTTTTATGGCATTGGTTCTCGTTTTTAGCAGACCATCGTAATGCAGTTTCGTGAAGATGGCTTGAGGGCGGTGCCTCTTTCCATATGGAGGTTCTTGGGCTGTATTTTCATAGGATTTTACCTTTTTAATGGTCTTTAAACATTGTTTGAAATTGTGTAATTCAGTTCTGAATTTTATTAAAAGATGTTTTGTTTTGAAAAATCCAGATTCAATTTCCTGGATTCATTTGTCATTTTAAGTATACAAACTCGGGTAAATTGTTCCCAATTGTTAGTTTTTTATACCCAGGCACTTGTTCCGTCCCATGGGGATCAGGAACGCCATTCAGGCCTAGTCACAGGCCGGGTTTGGTGCTAGTTTTGGTGGCGATCAGATTCGGTTCGTGACATAAACCCACCTAAAGCACCACCCCCACCACACATTTTTTGTTTCAATTCTAGTAATTAAGGATTAATGTATGATACTTCACACTTGTTTGAGTAAAATAAAAATCCTTTGGCATTTACCTTCTCATTCATTCACATAAATTGGAAATATTAGTTTAATTTGCGGGTTTTCTCACTAACCAACATCCCTTTAGTTCGGAAGATATCAATAGTTGATATATCATTTATAACCCAACAGTTCTACCAATTTTGTGTTCTATTATGTCACATGGTGATATTATTATACTCATTATTTATGGCACATAGTGTGTCTCACTGGGTATTATATGTTTTAGGGATTAAATCCTCCCACGATTTAGGAAAACTATTTTAATTGGAAGGGGGGCCTACATAGTATTAGAATAATAACTATAAAAAATACATCCCCAATAAAGTCTTTTTATTACCATATTCAGCCCCACATATCTAGAATATTTATTCTCCATCTGATACTATATATAGTATATTTCTCATAGTCCCATCATTATGATCTTAATCATTATGAATTGGTCTAAATAGAATAACTATAAATTATATACATTGGTCCAATCATTGTCACATTGAACAATAAATATTTGTCTAATAATCATTTCTTAATGTATACGCACAAGTTAATGCATCAGGAAATTATACAATGTAAAACATTCATTAATGAAATGAATTATTCTAAAAATAACCCACATGAGTCCTCTTATCCCACCAATTCATGTTGAGTTTTTCTTGACTCAATGGTTAGGTCAATTCACCTAAATTTATACATGGATCATGACCATAAATTTTGTTGGTTGGTCCTACATAAAATAAAATAAACTTAGAACACCATAAATGTAATCTTACTGATGATAAATATAGTTTTATCCATAAAATGGGAATCAAAACCAATGATTTTGTGGACAACAGACTACTTCCTCAAGAACTGATGTATTCATTTTATCTCATCGCCTCTCAGAGATGGTTGAAAAGATCTATTTAAAGCATATATATTATACTTATTACATATTGGAACTTAATGAATTATAATATCACATATAACTTTTTACAATTCGATCCATTAGAAAATGACAACATTGCTCGGGCATACATGTGGACGACCTCTTATGTGGGGAAATGTTAAATATTTATCATATTTTTATATGAATGGTAATGTGGTTTGATTTAATGGATATATATTATATCTATTATATAAAAATTAATATATAATTATGAATTAATATGTATCTTTATTTTTCCATCAATCAATAAAATCGAAACAATGTTCATACATGGATGTGACATACTGTCTCTATGGAAGGTATATTTCATTTTAATACTACAAAAATTTATAGTTCAATGTAAATATGTGTAAATTATATGAAATATATATGATATTATTATCATGAATAAATTATATATATGATGAAATTATAAATAAAGCACAATGCACAAATATACCAAACCAAAACATATATGAAAAACAAAGAAGTTAACACTCAGAATAGCAGTTTTAATAATGAATTTCTAATAAATTGATGGTAAAATAATATAAGTATATATATACATATATTGTGATATATATGATTATGGTACTGTCATATATATTTATATATATAATAAAACAAATATTATTTGAATATAGGTTTTACTGTTTTTGAAGAATGTTGAGACATGAGATGATATATATTCATTTCAAATTTATTGGATATTTATATCAATATAAATTTATTTCTTTCATGGGGCTTATGATCGAAAGTTATCATAATTTTAAAATAATAATGATAACATCTCATTTTTTTGGGTTTATTTGTTTTTATGCTTTACCCAATAAAATATTATGATATATCTCTCAATAAAGTCATTAAATCTATTATAAATTTTTTTATGAATTACATGTTTTCCTTTCACATTCACCTCCTTTTTTCCAAATATATAAAATAAATGTTTTTAAGGAAAACTGACATTTTTTCTCTCTTCGGTTGAAAATATTTTTTCTTCCAGATATAGTTTTTCCTAAAAAGGATTTGGCGAATTTTTTTAATATTCACACAAAATTTTTAATGTAATTTTTATCAACTTTTTAAATACTAAAAAAAATTAAATGAAATCATATTATTATTTTCCATACGAGGTACATTTATCTTTTTACTAAATACATGAAATGAATATTAGTTTTAAATTAAAAAAAAATAATTGAATTTTGCAACATCAAAACATATATATTTCTTTAAAATTAATTTAGATGTTACCATGATTGTTTTCAAAAAACATTTACCATTAATAATGGGAATTTTTTTTATTTGAATAAGTTATTTTAGAGTGTAAAAGCTATTTTACTCAAGAAGAGTTCCATGTAATCAATTAAAATACTTACTTATATTTGATGATATCATTTTATATTTCATAATATTTACTATGGATACAATTAAATGAATCTATCTGACATTTCTCTATTTATGGTTCATAATATTGTTGTAAAATTTTTATGTAACTAATTTATTTGTCACAGCTTTTGTTATGTTGAAATTATTTTGATCCTTTTTTTCTATATCACAGATTATAAAATGATTATGTTTTTATGAATCCGATTTTATATTTATGACTATAATCTGATGAATTAATTGTTAGCACACATTTGTATTCAATTTAATTTTTGACTTGTCAGATAATAATTCTATAGGCATCTAATTCATTGGGAAATGATTACTATTCTATGAGATCAAATATGTACCATGCTAGTTTATCATAACCAAAAAATATAATATATATAATCTTACCCCAGTCACTAAAAATAGGGTATATGAGTGGTTATCCAATGTCTAAAAGAGGGTACAGTAGAGGTTATCTCAATCCTAGTGTATGTTAAATTGTGATTAACACAATCCTAGTATGTTATGACTATCTTCATGGCCATACATGACATAACATTCATTATGTTTACTTGAATTCCAAAATTCTATGACTTATTGTACTATTATGAACTCTTCAGTTTTAATATTTGATTGATTTATGATTCAAATCTTATAAACATCAATTAATTATTCCAAGAATCATGTTTATGATCTATGATAAATAGGATATGTTATTCAAAATGTTATTCCCATTTTATCATACCCTTATGCACTCATTATGTCGATATTTTCTTGTTTACCCATACTAATAACATGCTCACACTCATTCTTATTTTTCCTTTCCCAAGGTCATGAAGAAATGAATTATTCCTAATATATCTATATCAGTTTCATTTTATGATTAATATAGTTAGTGATGATTTATATATCTTATGACCATGTTTTTTATGGGATTAGGTTTCTAATGAAACTATACCGATATTCATATGGAATGTATAATTATGGAATTAAATGAATATTCATCTATAAATATGTTGTATCATTTTATGGAATTTATGTTTCACTATAGTTTATATAATAGAATGATTTAGTTCACCATTGGAAACTAGGATGTGAAAAATTTAGTGATAACCCAATGGATATATCAATGTATAGGAAAATGATATGGACTTATGCTAAAGGATATAGAATGTGGTTTCCATGAAATTTCATCCCTATCATGTTTCACCAATGGAATGAGGCTCTGACATACATGTGCCTAGGGGTAATAAAAATGAAAAGGAATCTCATGGATTTGCCTTGATTATTACATCGGAAACCATAATTGGAATTATTACACACCTATATTTACACACCAAAGGGATCTGTTTGGAAATATAAAAACCCATTGTTAACAATTATAATTAATATGAATAAATTGTATACATGAATGAACTATGTATAAAATAATGTGTCATGTATTGAAAATAAATTTCTATGGTATAGATATCCAATAAATTATTTTCCATCATTAATTTGGTACCACACTATGTTTACTTTTGATGGAGCTATAATTTTGGGTTTTAGTCAATGGATAGGTCCAAAGGGAATCATTTCAATACTGATTACGATAGATAGTTATATGATTTTATTAGTGTGAATCAATTTGTTATAAGATAGGTAATGAAAATTATTATTTACATATTCACAAAAAATTCCAAAAATATTATTTATATAGAAAATAAAAAATGGAGGGAAAAACATTCTATTAACTCCTTTATCATGCTACATACTCCTAATTGTATTAATTAAAATAATCTAATAGTTTTCAAGTAATGTATTAATACCATTTAAAATATATTTTCCATACTCCAACGTTTGGATAAAGAAAATCATGTACATTGTCAATCATTTTGAAGTTGAAGTAGATTAATGGTATAATACTATTAAGAATAAAGTGTAACTGTATGAAATTGACTATAATAAGTATGATGAGTCTAAAATATTCATTTTTTAATAAGTAATTTCTTCATATTAATAATAATAATATGGATTTTGATCACATTGATCTAATGTAAAAGGATGTTGAATCCATTTTTACCTATGGGGAATGTTATAGAAGTCTGTTAAGAATACATTTGAAATTATCATTCAACATAAAATTTTGTTTGAAAATTATATTATGAATTTTGACCATGTATAATATGGGAGTTATTATAGTGATCATTTATTTTCATTAATTAATATTAAAAAAAATTCCAAATACTTATATATTTTATAAACATACTTGAAAAGAGTAAAATTGGTCTAGTGCCCTTAGATAAATATAAATATAAAAACTAGTACATGAGTGAGCTATATCATCGACGGATAGGTTCTTATGTACTATCACTATTCTTAATCATATTAAACATAATATATAACTTCAAAAAATTGGTAAGGATACAAAATTATGGGGGAACTGAGATGATATGTTTGGGTAAACAAGGGATACATGTAATTGTAAACATGAAAATAGGTTTATGAGAACATGATCAAAAAATACAATATCATACCACACATATTAGAGATCATAACAACAATCATGGAATAAATATTGGAATTTAATATGACATGAATAATAATTTAATAATTATATAAATCCATTAAATAATAACATATGAATAAATCATGGAATTGTAGAAAACACAATAGCATATATAATATGATTTCCATACATTCCATGGAATCACTGCCAAATGCATATTGGTAGAATGGGTTCACTACAAATATCATCTTGGTAGTAATTTTTCACTCCCTTGGCCATATTAATATCATGAGTTCACTTATCATATCATCTTTGTAGTCATGGTTCTCCTTTTTTGCCATCTTAATTGTCAAGGTTCATTCCCAAGACAATCATAGTAGATATCATGAGATATAAGGAGTTACCGAATTCATTGGAGGGAGATATATGCCACAACCATCTCATTAAGGTAAAATACATACATGCTTAAAAAGGTTATAAATAATTATTTTTTATCCCATGAAATGTAATATGTATTATAATCATGCGAATATATCTGAACCCATAGAAAAAGATACATTTTTCATAATCATTTCATCAAAATCATAAACATTAAAGGAGAAATGTATTTGATAAACATATAATGTATGAATGATAAAAAAGGATTCATGAAGACCATCAACATATGAATAACCAATTTATATAAATGAAATGAAAGGATGAATTACTACATTCCATAGAAATGAATGTGTAACATAAATGGATTCCATATTGCCTAGTAAATAATCAGGTTATATCTTTCAATAACATTTCATGAGGATAATTTCATATATTTTTTGAAAAAAACATTTTAATAAATAAAACCATATAATATTATTTTCAAAGAAAATACATTAAAAATATAATAATACGACCTAAAATCACTTTCGAAATATTTTTATTTGAATGCTTATAAAAAAATCATGAATTTTTTTGAAAACAATTTTACTTTAAAACATATATTGGACGAATCTAAATATATAAAAAACAATATCCCTTGAAAACATATAAAAATTTATTAACAAAATTGAATACAATATTCATGTATAGTTACATAAAAAAATATAAATGATTATCCTTTTAAATATTAAAAATAATCATTAAATAAATGAAAGTTAGTAAATCTGCACATGTAATACGAGGAAAAATAGCATTACATTTATATGTTGAAAAGGTGATAAAAATTAAATATATGGAAACTAAAAAGAAAATTACATTGAAGAGACTAGTAAAAGAAAACTAGGGTAAATATTTTTTTTAATTATTATATCATATTTTTATAATAATCTTAGAAACCTATTTTAGAAAAAATTGTATCCGACTGAAGGGAGGTTAATGTAGGGATTTCATAAAAATATTATTAATTATTTAAATATGCGTAGAATAAATTTTCATAAAAATACAAGAATATATTATGAATTATGATAGGTGAAATATTTTAATGATTTTTATTGAGATACTGACTATATGATTTCATCAAATGACGCATAAAGATAAACAGTCATGAAAATAGTGGAAATCGTTTCAATAAACTCTTGTCTCTTTG
Organism: Viscum album; assembly: GCA_963277665.1. Taxonomy (NCBI): domain Eukaryota; kingdom Viridiplantae; phylum Streptophyta; class Magnoliopsida; order Santalales; family Viscaceae; genus Viscum; species Viscum album. The sequence goes on from OY728161.1 coordinate 981,331,530, forward strand.
TAACATGGGATCATACTCTCCTTGTATGAAATTAAAATATAATGAAGCATAAAAATCATTAAAAGAAATATATTCCTTATATAATATGGAATATGGAATTATATTCAACTTGAAAAAGAATTTAGGTTCATTCAAAAACATGAGTCTCAATGAAGAAAAATTGATACAAAACTATTTTACTGATTTCGTAACTTTTGAAAAATAAACCCTAAGAAAGAATGATTATAAAATTTGAATGTGAATATCTAAAATATTGGAATAAGAAAAATTGAATAGAATAATGGAATGTTTATACCCCACAAAAAATGTAAATACCTGGAAATTTTAAGAACATTTTTTTCTTAATTTTTTTGAAATTTTACGTGTATGCAATTTCTGACGGCACCTGATTCCGAGGCCCGGTGTGCCCAGAATAATTTTATGAAGTTTTTTTAAGCTTAAATGAACGTGTGTAAGTAGTTTTACTGAAAAAGTGTAATAACTCTTAAATGGTTACTCAGATCAGAAATCTGAGGGCACCGTTGTGCTCAGGATGGCGGGTTTACCCTAAGCACGACTTAAGTTTAGTTGGCGTGGGCCATCTGTGAGAAATTCCAAAAATGGCATAACCGTAAATAAAATAATTAAATAAATTATTTTATTTTTCAAATTCTTATAACTCACAAACGGTAGATTGGATTAAAAATCCGAGACAACAACTGAACTCATGAGGGCATGGTTTATTTAAGCAGATACTAACTTTGGCCGGCGTGGGCCACCATAATATGTTATTTTTTGGCCGCAAATAAAATAATTAAATGAAAATTATTTTATTTTAAAATTCATATCTTTTAAATGATAACTCGGATTGAATATCCAAGAGTACAGTTGGATTCGTTGGGGCGTTTTTCACTTAGGCAGAGCCTTAACATGACCGGCGTGGGTTGAGGGTGACTGATAATAATTTTTTCAAAAATTTTTTTGGGTATGTCCAGTAAACGTACCTGTGGGTTTTCCAATAATTTGAACCGGTACTCAGAATTGAAATCTGAGGGCACCGATGAACTCACTGCACCGGTAATTTCTTAATGGGACCTTTACCACAGTTGCATTTTAAGCGGGTTGAGAATTAATTTTTGGGGAATTAGTCTAAAATAAATAAAATTGGTTTGTGCAATTTTATTTATATCTGAGGTGGTAAAATTCTACAAAGGGGAGTTAAGGGTGGGACCACAACCACCTAACTACCCTTGTGTGGATATTTAGAAGGTGGGGCCCACACGAACCCCAACCATTCATCTCCCCATTACCACTCTTAAACCCCCCTTAAACCCCATTTTTAACTAATTTCGTAACTCATAAACTACTCTATTAATGTGATCTCTCCATTTTCCTCTAATTATGTTTGTCAACATAATTAAATTAATTTTTTCATTAATTAAATTGGTACATCACAATTTTAATTATTTTGTGTTGCATGACAATTCTTTAAATGGTAGAAGTCTTTTGTAATATTTTTGATAGCAGATATTTCAATGGGAAACCAATGGAGGATTAGAAAGAGAGGTGTTCTTCCTCTAATGAAGAACGTGAAGTCCCGACGATGATTCTACCTCCGACATCAATGGAATCGAAACCATTCTTCTGCGACGTCCGACCACAGTGACATTCATCTTCCACGGTTTGACGACATGCGACGTCTTTGTGAGGTAGGGGAATATTGTATATTGCTCATTTATATGGTTAATACCCTCGAGCTTGAGCGTTTATTTGTAAAATTTATCTTTTTGGATTCTTTACCTTGGTTTAATTTCTCATGATGAACGCGAATTAAATTAATTAATTCATGGATCGATAAACAATTGATTGAATTAATTTTCTTCTTGTTTATCATGAGTTTGAGATTTTTGAAGCATGATAAATATTTAATTTCCAATCCCGCATGATCTTGATTCTCAAAAACAATGGCCAGACTAACACGGCTATCGATCCTCACTTAAACCGAGTTCCTTTCTTATTCATGGATTGTGTGTTCTTCTTCATCAAATAATTAAGCACGCTGGAAACTTGATGTTTCATTGAGCGCGACATACAGATGCGGAGATCCCGATCTGACGATCAAGAATCTGTGACCGCCATAATTGTTGGGGTTATAACGAAGGTGTAGCAGACTTGAGGCGTAGCAGCGCGGCAGGCCGAATGCAGGCCGTGTGCGAGGAGGAGGTGCAGCGTTCCCAATACGTGAGGGTAGCGTGAAATTGGAGGATAAGGGAACGTGAATAATGTGGTATATTGGAGAGAGAATGAGATATTAAGTTGATAAATAATTAAAGAAATAAATTAAAGGGGTAATTAAAGAGGGGGGAAAGTTTGGATTGGAAACAAGGGGGGCGGATTTAATTTTTTTGGTGGTGTGTGGAATTGGGTGTGAGAGTTTAAAGTATTAAATTGAATTCGAAATAATAATAATATTATAATGATATTATTATTTTCATTGGGAAAACCGTATTTTGAAGGTATCTTCTTCGTGCGACCTCAGTTTCACGAATCGTCAGTGGAAGTACGACCCTGACTTCGAGAGGGAATTTATGAGTCCAATATTGGATATCTTTTTTGGGTTTTTTGATCGGGTACCAGATGCGCCTGGAAAATAATAGATTTAATAATATTATTAAATCTTCGACCTGCTATAACTTGAGTTCGGACGTCTAATTGACGTGCCATATACTTTGTTGGATTCCTCTTGATTAGATGGTTCTTTTGGCATACTTCACCTGAGGTTTGGACGTAGTTGGAGTAAGGCCGGTTTGGACTGTACCCAAAATCCATCCAGGCCCCTGGAACAGAAAAGATGATAAATTTCAGACCGGACGTCTGTTTGACGAACCATCAGCGGTGTTGGAGATCACATTGAGAAACAGTCCCTAAGAGTATACCCTATGAGTGTTCTGGGTAAAGTTGAGATACGGTCGGGTTGGTTCGTACACGAAACCCACCGGGCCCCTGGACAAAAAAGCTAATAACTCACAGACCGGGTGTCCGATTGACGCATCGTCTATTGTGTTGAGACCCCTATGATGAGGTGGTCTTTTGAGAAACTTCTTTGTGGGACTTTGTGATACGTGGAGTACCAACTAGTAGCTCATGGAGCAGACCCTTCTAGAGATGGGCGTACGGAGTATGGAGCCCGTGTAGCCAACTGAGACCTGACGACTTCTTGACCGACTTGACCAGGAGTGAGTTGACTAGACCAGTGGACGGAGCACTACTTTGTTTGGGTGTAGACCCATGGCGGACGGAGCACTATTGTTTTTGGGTGCAGACCCGTGGTACTCGACCAGAGAGTACCTTTTCAGGCTATTAGGGGGGATGCACTACTGTGTTTGGGTGGCAGACCCCGGTGCGAAGCGCTACTGTATTTGGTTGGATGACCCATGGTACTCGATAGGAGGAGTACCTCAGCAGACTAAGGTTATTGAGTAGTACCTCGGAGTCGTGACAGGGTCACTATACTCGACAGAGATGGGGCTCTTCAGCAGTTACGGTTTCGATAATGAAAATCCTGGTTTGAGCTGAGTCTATGACCTTTGTGTTTACTTCATCATTGAGATGGGTCAATTTATAACATAGGTATATGTATGGGCATATACCTGGGTACTGGTTATCCGTTGATTTCATAATCTTTGTGTTTCCTCATGATTGAGATGGGTTACTTGATAAATTGGGTATATGCATGGGAATATACCTAAATAGAGATTATCAATTGAGATCATCTTTTTGGTTATCCTTGATGGATATTGTGAGACCTTGAGGGTATAGGGGCCCCTACTGAGTATAATTATACTCACCCTTGCATGGGTTATGCCCGCACCTTGTTGTGTTGGTTGCAGACGACCGACATTTCAGACAGAGGCCGAGTGTTCGAGGACTGGACGGTACCCAGAGGTGGACCTCACGACGAGACAGTATCCGGTGGTGTACTTCACGACGAGACGATTCTCGGAGAAAGTTGACGGTCAAGAGCATTGTGGAGGCTATTTGTACCTACCCATTAGGTAGGATCCATGGTGGACGATCCAGGATCTGCGCTATCTATACCTACCCTTCAGGTAGGATCCATGGTGGACGATCTAGGAGCTGCTTGTCACCTTTCAGCTGTTTTATCTTTTTCATTTTACTTTAGAGTTGGGATTGTATTCCTGGCCCCTTTACTTTCAGCACAACCTGTTTCAGTTTTACTTAGTGTTTTACTTCCTCTTGTACTCTATGGTGTTTTGTTTACTTTTATAAAGTAAATCCCTTCCCAGTTATTGGGATTTATGCCTTTGGTGCTATTCTCCAGCCCCTAGCCTATGGAAGGTGGGATTGGGGTAGTCACGGCATGGGCCCCGAGGATGGGTCATGAAAGATTTGTATCAGATGAGTCGGTTCTCTAACTAAACATATAACTATGATATTCCCTTTATGTGAAGAAATAGTGTTAAGGGTACCGAGTGTAGTTTTCAGTTCAGGGAGTCTAGTGTTGGTGCGGCGGCCGACGTATTCGTACACCAAGACCCTGACTATTGATTTCCGACATTGTGCATGAAAACACTGATTGTGTGTGTGTTTCCAACAGTTTTAATGTCATCACAAATCAGGTCTTCTCACTAGGTATAAATTGATTGACTGTGTCGTACTTTTTTAGGATGTATCAATGCAGACAGTCAGTTGGAGTTCTGAGATATTACATGATGACGGCCCACCGAGTGACGAGGGTCCGGTGCGGGGCCCTTTTTACTATGTTGGCACCCTTGGGTTGTGCACCGGCAACACCACCACCTGTTGGATAGTAGATTCCACCAGCTAAACTATAGAACTTCTCACGCCGGCAGAGCGCGTTGCACGAGATCCAGTAGTAGCGGCCTCCGAGGATACGAGGCGAAGCAAATTCCCAGACAACAGAGCACTGGCTAGACGCGATTGCTAGAGTTTTCCGCCTAGCTGAGACATCAGAAGAGTGGATGGTGGACATGGCCACTATTTTTTTCCAATGAATGACCATGAGGATGGTCAACATAGTGATGAGGCATTGGTACGTGGACCGATGCCTGAGATAGTTCCTAGAGATAGTGTGTCATCTATACATCACTACCTGTTGGTCTACAGTTACAACTCACGATACCGGTAGGTGACACATGTAAGCATACTGACATACACGTGTTATAAAATTAGATACCCTAAAGTTCCGAGACGAACCTGACTCACAGATGTCTGAGGACTTGCTTGAGGAGATGGATGAGAGTTTTCTAGAACTTATACAGCTTCTGCAGGACGACGTGTCGGTAGTAGAGAATTCATCGAGGAGTACCAAACATTCCAGGTAATCTATGAATACGATTTGAGCCATCACTTTTTTCTCAATTCATTCCTACTCACGTTAGGGTGCTAGAGAGAACCATGAGGTGGAATTTTCTTTGGTTGAACGAATACAGCTTGGGAATGATAGAAGTTGGAACGCAGCAAGCTGGTGCCAGTCTCAGAGACTTGGTCGTGCGAGTATTTCAAGAAGAGGAAATGTTAAGGACAGATAAATCTACAGAGCATCAGACATGGAGGCAGAACTAGGAGAGCAGTATGAGGTGGTGTAATTTCAACATGTTACAACCACCCACCTTTGTTTTCCCCTCCAGGATCAGGGAGCAGGAGGGCAGGGGAAAAGAGTAGCTGCATGAGGTCAAGGGGTGTGACCGAAAGTGCTCTAAGGATGATTCGAAGTGAAGAATTTGTCTTCTATTATCGTTCTTAGCTATAGACATCGATATGAATCATCCCTTCCTTCCATGAATCTAGTCCTAGACCTAGAGTTTCCGGTTAAGCCATTGACTTGACCCTCATGTCTGAAGATACCTTTGGGAGGAGACTCGATAGTCACACATACGTCGATGGTGTGATCTGACCCTTAAGGCGAGAGTCTCGGTTGGGACCTCTTGGTGGCAGCGTCGAGTCCTTACGATGTTAGATTGAGTATGGATTGGAAAATCACTGCTCATACTCAAATTGATGATATTAGTAAAACGTCGGGATGAGTTTTCCTTGGTCAGCAAAAAGGAAACCCCCGGAAACACAGGATAAACTCGTGCATGGGAGGGTGTAGCCAATCATTCTTGGGTCGGCCAGCTTTACCCTCATGGAAGCATGAGTGTGAGTTTCAGTTCTCATCAGGAAAGGGAAACCTCTAGAGTTCGAGGATGAAGATCACGTTCTTATACGGGTCTCACATCAATAAGGTTTACAGAGATGTAGCTGGGGTGACAAGATATCTCCGAGGTTCAACAGATCTTTCTAGGTCCACAGCAGGGTAGGTGAGGTGGTTTACCGCTTCACCTTTCCACCTTAGTTGCACTGGGTGCATGAAATATTCCACATACCTCGGCTAAAGAGAAACGTTCATGATCCTTCACACATCATCGACCTCAGGGAGTTGGACGTCGATGACAGGGCGACATGCATAGAGGTTCTAGTGGAAATTTAGGATTGATAAGAGCGGGTCCTACCTGAACGGTTGATACCTCAGGTGCGCATTCACTGGAAGCATGGGAACCTATAGGAGAGCACATGGGAAAAGAAGGCTGAAATGCGTGCTCAGTACCACTTTGGTTTCCCTAGTTTGTGTTATAGATTTACGGGGACGTAAAGCCCTGAGGTGGGTGTAATGTAATGACCTGGAAATTTGAAAGAATTTTTTTTCATAATTTGTTTGGAATTTTACGAGTACGCAGTTCCTGACTGCACCTGATTCCGAGGCCCGGTGTGACCATAATAATTTTCTAATGTTTTGTTATGCTTAAATTAATGGACATAAGAATTTTTAATGAAAAGTTGTAATAACACTTAAACGGTTACTCGGATCAGAAACTTGAGGGCACCGTTGCACTTAGGATGGCGGGTTAACCCTAGGCGCGACTTATGTTTAGTCGGCGCGGGCCTCCTGTGTGAATTTCCAAAAATTTCATACCCGTAAATTAAATAATTAAATAAATTATTTTATTTTTCAAATGCTTATAACTCACAAATGATATCTCGAATTAAAAATCTGAGAAAACTGCTGAACTTGTGAGGGCATGGTTTTTTAAGAAGATACTAACATTGGCCGGCGCGGGCCACCATAAAAAGTTAGTTTTTGGACGCAAATAATATAATTAAATGACAAATTATTTTATTGTAAAATTCATATCTTTGAGACGGTAACTCGGAATGAAAATATGAGAATACTGTTGGATTCATTGGGGCGTGTTTCACTTAGTTAGATCCTGATCTTGACTAACGCCGGTCGAGGGTGACTGATAATAATTTTTCCGAACATTTTTTCGGGTACGTTCCGTAAACGTAAGTGTGAGTTATCCAATCATTTGAACTGGAACTCAGAATTGAAGTCTGAGGGAACTGATGAACATGCAGCACCGGTAATTACTTAAGGGGACTTTTACCGCAGTTGCGTTTTAAGCGGGTTGAGAATTATTTTTTGCGGAATTAGTTTAAAATAAATGAAATTGGTGTGTACAATTTTATTTATATCTGAAGTGGCTAAATTCTACAAAGGGGAGTTAAGGGTGGGACCAAAACCACCTAACTAACCTTGTGTGGATATTTAGAAGGTGGGGTCCACACAACCCCCAACCTCTCATCTCCCCATAACCACTCTTAAAACCCCCCTTAAACCCCCCCCCCCTTTAATTAATTTGTTAACTCCTCAACTCCCCTATTAATGAGATCTCTCCATTTTCCTCTAATTAAGTTTTTCAACATAATTAAATTAATGGTGTCATTAATTAAATTGCTACATCAAAATTTGATTTATTTTGTGTTGCACGAATATTCATTAAATGGGAGAAGTCTTTTGCAATATTTGCAATAGAAAATATTTCAATGGGAAACCACTGGAGGATTAGAAATAGTGGTGTTCTTCCTCCGACGAAGAACGTGATGTCCCGACAACGACTCTTCCTCCGACATCAACGGAATTGAAACCCTTCATCTGTAACATCTAACCACAGTGACATTCGTCTTCCGCGGTTTGACGACGTGAAACATCTTTGTGAGGTAGGGGAATATTGTATATTGCTCATTTATATGGTTTATACCGTCGATCTTGAACGTTTATTTGTAGGATTTATCTTTGTGGATTCCTTTCCTCGGATTAATTTCTCATGATGAACACGAATTAAATTAATTAATTCATGGATCAATAAACAATTGATTGAATTAATTTTCTTCTTGTTTATCCAGAATTTGAGATTTTTTAAGTATGATAAATATTTAATTCCCAATCCCCCATGTTATTGATTCTCAAAAACAATGGCCAAACTATCAATTCTATCGATCCACACTTAAATTGTGTTCCTTTCATATTCATGGTACATGCATTTATCACGTGTTCTTCTTCATCAAATAATTAAGCACACTGGAAACTCAATGTTTCGTTGAGCGCGACATACGGACGCAGAAATCTCAATCTGGGGATCAAGAATCTGTGATCGCCATAATTGTTGTGGTTAGAACAAAGGTGCAGCGGAGTGGAGGCGTAGCAGCGTGGCAGGCTAGAAGCAGGCCTTGTGTGAGGCGGAGGTGCAGCGTTCCCCGTACGTGAGGTCAGCGTGAAATTGGAGGAGAAGGGAACGTGAATAATTTGGTAGATTGGAGAGAGAATGAGATATTAAGTTTATAAGTAATAAAAGTAATTAATAAAATGGGTAATCAAAGAGGGGGGGTGGGTTTGGCTGGAAACAAGGGGGGTAGTTTTTTTTTGGTGGTGCGTGGAATTTGGTGTGAGATTTTAAAGTATTAAATTAAATTAAAAATAATAATAATATAATAATGTTATTATTACATTCATTGGGAAAACCGTATTTTGACGGTATCTTCTTCGTGTGACCTCAATTTCACGAACCGTCGGTGGCAGTGCAACCCTTAATTCAAGATGAAATTTATGAGTCCAATATTGGATATCATTTTTGGGTTTTTGGATCGGGTACCCGAAGCGCTCCGAAAATAATAGATTTAATATTATTATTAAATATTCAGCCTGCAATAACTTGAGATCCAGACATTCGATTGAAGTTTCGTCAAATTTGTTGGATTCCTCTTGATAAGACGGTTCTTTTATCATACTTCACCTGAGGTTTGGACGTAGATGGAGTAAGGTCGGGTTGGATTGTACCCGAAATCTAACCGGGCCCCTGGAACGGAAAAGCTGATAACTTTCAGACCGGATGACTGTTTGACGAACCGTCATCAGCGTTGGTGATTACATTGAGAAAAGCTCCCAAAGAGTATACCCTATGATATTTCATGGTATAGTTGAGATACGGTCGTGTTGGTTCATACACGGAACCAACCAGGCCCCTGGGACAAAAAGGCTAATAACTCAAAGATCGGGCGTCTGATTGACGTGTTGTCGGTTGTGTTGAGACCCCTATGACGAGGCGGTCCTTTGAGATACATCTTCGAGGGACTTTTTGATACTTGGAGTATCGAACAGTTTCTCGTGGAGCGGACCCTTCCGAAAAAGAGCGTACATAGTACGGAGACCGTGTAGCCGGCTGAGACCTGACGACTGCTTGACCGACTCGACATGGAGTGATTTGACTAGCCCAGTGGATGGAGCACTACTTTGATTGGGTGCGGACCCATGGAGGACGGAGCACTACTATGTTTGGGTGCAGCCCCGCGGTACTTGACCAGAGAGTACCTCTGTAGGCTATTAGGCGGGATGCAATATTATGTTTGGGTGGCAGACCCCGGCGGGAAGCACTACTGTGTTTGGGTGGCTGAAACGTGGTACTCGACAGGAGGAGTACCTCAGCAGTCTTAGGTTAGTGAGCAGTACCTCAGAGTCGTGAATGGATCACTTTACTCGACAGAGACAGTGATCTTCATCAGTTACGGTTTCGATAATGAAAATCCTAGTTTGAGCTGAGTCTATGACCTTTTTGATTACCTCATGATTGAGATGGGTCATTTGATAACTTAGGTATATGTATGGGCATATACAAGGGTAGTCGTTATCCGTTGATTTCATAATATTTGTTTTTCCTCATGATTTAGATGGGTTACATGATAACTTGGGTATATGTATGGGAATATACCCATGTAGAGGGTATCCGTTGAGATCTTCTTTGTGGTTATCCTTATTTGATTTAGTTAAACCATGAGGGTCTTGGGGTCCCTACTGAGTATCGTTATACTCACCCATGCACGGGATATGCCTGAACCTCATTGTGCTGGTTGCAGACGACGGACAGCGCAGACAGAGGCCGAGTGTTTGAGGATTGGATGGTACCCGGAGGTGGACCTCACAATGAGACAGTATCCAGTGGTGGACTTCACAATGAGAAGACACTCGGAGGAGTTTGACGGGCAAGACCATTGTGAAGGCTATCTGTACCTACCCTTTAGGTAAGATTTGTGGTGGACGATCCAGGAGCAGTGCTATATGTACCTACCCTTCATGTAGGATCCTTGGTGGATGATCTAGGATGTTCTTGTCACCATCCAGTTGTTTTATCTTTTTCATTTTACATTACAGTTGGGATTGTATTTCCGGCCCCTTTACTTTCAGCACATCTTGTTTCAGTTTTACTTTGTGTTTTACGTCCGCTTGTACTCTGTGGTGTTTTGTATACTTTTATAAAGGCAATGCCTTCCCAGTAATCGGGATTTATGCCTTTGGTTCTAGTTGCCAGCCCCTGGACTATGGAAGGGGGGCTTGGGGTAGTCACGGCACAGGCCCCGAGGACGGGTCATGACAAAAACGGAAACAATGGAAATCATAAAATGTATCTCAGAAATATAAAAAGTGAGATGGAATCCCCATAAATTATATATTGAATCTCTTTAAACTTATACATGCTTCATGTAAAATAAATATAATATTATTATACATATTTTAAGGAATATAATTTTATATATAATAAATTATATGTTTTTAATATAAAAATATATTGCCTATTTTTTACTGATCTAATATTTTTGTTCACTTCGAGTAATATTCAATTTGTTCATCACATGTGCCTTAATTTGTTATATCCATATTCTTCATACAATTATTTATAGAATGTAAAAATTGACATAAATATAATAATGATAATAAGGACCATGCATTAAATATTACTAAATCTTTAGATAAGACATGAATTCACATTGAAAATAATTCTAGTTTAGATTATTAGAGAAATAGGCCATATCTATTACATAACGACATAAAATTTATAATTTAGACACTTCTTTTGACGACCCATTTTTTAACAAAATAAAACACATTAAATAAAAATATGATTTCATTTCATGATAAAAATATAATTAAATACTTCTTTTCTCCTACCAATCTGTATACCATTTGGAAAATATTTGAAAAACATGGGATGAACACAAAAATCATAGTAAGGGATAAAAAACAAAAAATGAAATATTAAATCCATGAATATTTGACCCCCATTAATAAATTTTAACAAATACCTAATTTTCTCTAATAAATCATAACCTATTTAACATAATTCATGAAATTGTATGATTCTTAAAAAAAATAGAAATCATAAATCATAAACCTATCATGTGGAATCCATATCACATATTCATTATATATTTTATAACTACATGTAGAGAACCATCATGGTTATGTTTTTAATACTCATCACTGTATATTCCCTTTATATCTTAGGAGAAATATTAATGTTTAACAATATCTAATTACCCATTAAATTGAGTTCTATCATGTGCTCACCATCCATCATTTTGTGTTGTGTCCACCTGAATGGAAAATCATTTCCCAAGACCCATAACATAATCATAAGACAGAAAACAAGAATAGAAAAAAATAACATTTCCACATTACAATCAAAAGAAATAATTTCAATATATTTATCATATAAAACAATTTACAAAAAAATTATAAATGGGAAGGTAATATTTATTTTTATTTTAAAAACATTATGTATAGTAGAGCAATATAATTAACAGATGATGCTCAAGACTGTGGAAAGGTTTTTATTTCGAAATATGTTAAAAACATTACTTTTTTCCATTTAGTAAGAATATTCATTAAAAAATATTAATTTTGAAAATGATTTAATAAATTTAAATGTAATATGACTTTATTAAAAAACTATTAATAGATGTTGGTGTATATTATCAAAAAAATGCCTATGTGATAGGAGATTGAGGTGGAGTCCCTTACCTTAAGCCTGACTGGTCTCGTATATTCTATATATTCCATAAAAAGGTTAATATGAAATTTTTTTATAAAATTTTTAATTTTTGTTATTCTTTTTATGTCACTTATTATATCTTTATAACAATTACATAATTATTTATGTTTAAATCCGAAAATTTGTCGATATTTAGAACTTAAGTAGAAAAAAACATTGTATGACATCAATAGTAAATGTTGTAATAAGTACATCATCTCTAAAATATTATTACTGATTGTAAAATCAATTTTATAAATTAATTATTTTTTAAAATCAAACCATTAATAATAGTTTTGAATATTGAACATTGTAATAATCATGGATACGATAGGCCATACATACACATAAGTAATATCATCATTTTTGGATGATCATTAAGGAAGTAATGCAATTATTATATTACCATTCCATAATGGTCATGAAATAATTAATATCATATTAATAATTTAAATATTCTTAAATATGTCGTACATGTTATTTTGTGAATAAAAATGAATAACATCACTTTGTGGTTGTGGTAGTTCACAAGTACACATGAACGACATTATCATTTTATGTCCATGGAATGTACGATCATAATTGATATAAAATTATATTTTAAGTATTAATATGTCATGAATATTACATATGAACATTAATTTAATCATTATAAAAAGTCTTTAAAGACATCGATGAAAAATAAACTACATCAGTTCTTGAGTCGGTAGTCCACCGTACACCGGAATGAAAAGTTCATTTCCCATTTGAGGAAATAGTAGATTTATTTAGGTGATTATAATAAAATAAAAACATATATATATATATATATATATATTGAGGAATCTATATTAACTATCTCATCATGGATGGACGGAAGTTTGAGGAATTAGAAGAAGAAATAAAATTGAAATACTTCAAGAACATGATGCCTATTCTTTGGTTGGTTACCTTTAAAAAACACCTTAACACAAATATCGAGGTTGTTCAGCCTAAACTAAGGCCTCAATAATATGGATAAGGATTCTATGAAGGGTTTTTGATAAGTATTGGCTGACAAAAAATATTTATGATGTGTGGGTATTTGATGATATTGGGTACCATTTTATAAGAGTGGGGAGGTGAACACATGTAAACTCTTAAAATAAAAAATTTAAAAAATCTAATTATTAAATCTAAATGACTCAAACATGAGTTATTTTAAAGTAAAGATTAGGATGGTTTGAAATCATATAATACTTTATTTTTTATAATAGTAATGATTTTATTTTAAACATCATCATTTTGGTTTATCCTTAATTAATCTATTTTAATTTTTATTATCGTAACAATATTTTCAATATTTTGAGGCTATAATTTATACTGAAATCATGTAGATTTCTTGTAAATGTATTGTTTATGAACATTCCGACTATATATTTACCATTTTGTAATTTATTAGGTATTTTATGAGTTTATATATTTTTATAATATATTATAGTTATAAAATATCAATAATGTAAATTATGACACAATTCATTTCATTAAATTTAAATAAAATCCAACATGAGATGTAACATTTCCCAAATCTATTGAATAGACATATAATATATCGTATTCATCTAGAATATTCATTTTTACACTAAATACTTATATTTATATTTATGTAAACATTTTTCATTACATTTATTAGATGGTTCAAATAACAATACAATGACTATATCATTGTTGTCTCATTATTAATGATAATTATATAATCACTAAAATTTATAAATAAATTCACATAATGTAGATAATATCATTAGGTTTTTGGATAATATTTAAGATCAATGTTTTATAATTATTATCCAAATATTAAAATTGTTATTTTTATAAGAAATAAGAGGGTTACATGTTGTATCATTATTTTGTATTAATAATATTTATATGGTTTAGATAGAAAAAATGATATTAAATGAGCCATATATGGTCCATAAATATTGAGGGTCAACTTTTATTAATATAATAGGATGTTTTCATGTGTTGGTGAAAATTCATTATCATTATCATGTTAATTTTTAACCTAATTAACATATTTATCTTTAACCATGGTAAATAAAAATTTCCAAGGTTGATATTAAAAAAATAAATAAAACAAAAGGAACATATTTTATAATTTTGAAAATTGTATATCAAATACAGAATCAAATTTTCAAGAGATTTAAATATATAAATTTAGTAAATAACATAATATTAAACTGTATTGTCTGAATGAGAAATTGATTTTTTGAAATGAAAATTCAGCAAAAGATTTCAATGTCTTTATATCATATTTAAATATGATACTACTTCTAATGGGAAAATTTAGAATAAATGAAAAAAATAATCTAATATTACATTAAAAGAAGTTTAAATAATAATATATCATTTTAAATAAATTATATGAAAAAGAAGTTTTAAATTAAAATGCAGTATTTTTCATTGTTCATTAAAATATAAATTTTATTAGAAAAATTGAAAACATTTATCCCAATTAATTTTTTATTTCCCACTTAGAAATAATATGATTAAATTTTCAAATATAATATATAGAGGATTAAAAACAAAATTTAAAATGGTTAAACCAATAAAATGAGCTAAAGTTACCTTTTCTAAATATTAGTGCTTTTGTTGAATAAAATTGGATTTATTCCAATTTTAACAACATAATAATATTGTAACAAATTAAAAAAAATTAATAATGATGTCTAAATAATATATATTTTATTTTTTTAATTCCCACCAATACAATAGCTATACATGAAAAATCATATAACATAATAATATTAATATTTTAATATTCTTTTGTATAACTCAGTCTTGTGGGAATCATAAGAATTCAGAGAAACCAATTATTCTGTTTCGAGTATGCTATAATAAAAAAGCATCCCCATTAGATTACAAATAAAATCTATTTGATAAATATTAATATATTTGAATTTTAATTATTTTATGATTACCTGGGATGTTACATCCTCCCCCATTGGGAAATTAGTTCTTTAATTTTATTCACTTATCAAATAAATTTGGGTATTTTTCCCTCATAGTATTTCTTATGATTACGATGTCAACTCTTCAACTATATATTTATTCTATAAAACCATATATATATATATATAATCACCTTATACCACAACACATTATCTATGTGTTAATTAATATTTATCGGTTGTTCCTCAAAAGAGTGAATCACTTCCAACAGAATTACATCAGGACTCAAAATTGAATATGGATCTGACATATACTTTTTGACATAAAAACATGAAAAAATTGAGTAACTAGGATAAAAATATTGGTAAATCCACTTGTCTTTAAACTAATCAAACATTATCTAGGATTTCATAAGGTCTAATAAAAAATGGACCCATCTTCATCTTCTTACTAAAACCCATCACACTTTTCCATAGAGAATCATTTTGAAAAACATGATCGACAAAATCAACGAAAATATCCTTCCACCGATTATCAAAAACAATTTTATGCTTTCACTGAGCATTCCCAATGTGTTTATGAATAAAATAAACATCTTTAGATATATCTTCAACAAGTTAAGGTTCTAGAAACATACCTTCACCGAATTCATTACAAAAAGATGGAGTTTTACATCACATTCCATAAAATGTTTCAAATGGTGCCATCTATATGCTAGAATGAAAACAATTTTTATAATCAAAATCATCAAAGGAAGGATGTGGAACCCAAATTCCTAGTTAATCCATTAAAAAATCACATAGAATATCCTCAAAGTCTGAATTTTTCGTTCTGACTTCCCATCTGATTGAGGATGAAAAGCTATACTGAAATTTAATTCAGCACCCTATTATTTCCAAAGTGCATTCCAAAAGTAATAGGTGAACCTGGGATCATGATCATGTAATGTGGAGAGAGGAACTCCATTAAACGTGACTATATCATTAACATACAACCAATATTATTGATATAGAGATAGTGTATCTAGAATTGGAATATAATGAGAGGATTTAGTCAATCTATCAATAGTAACCCAAAAAGCATTTTACCTCAAGAAGTATTTTGTAATACCCTAAAAAATCCATGGATATATTTTCTCATTTACATTATAGAATAAGAAAAGGATAACACCTTACATTTTGAAATTTTTAGTCATTTATTATATAATGAAAACTCCAATATTTCACATTAATTTCAGAAATATCTATTTTCTGTCCATCCAAATAGTAATACATCTGAAGATCACTGTACATAATAGTACTATCAGGATAAAATGAAAAAATAGAGTTATGAGAATCACATAAAAACTCTCTCTTCAACCATGGATCTTAAGTCACACATAACCACTTCCCTAATCTATTAACAAAGTCGTTATCTATATTATATTTAGTTAACATACCATTTGGATCGAATTAGAAATTTTTCATCATTTCACATTCTTCCTTCTTTAGTTGGATAATTCTATCTAATAGAGACAATTTCAATAAATTTTAAACCATTAATGTGGAATTTCCAATACCAAAAAATCCCATTACAAAAATCAACAAATAATCAATCAATGGGACACATTCAAAACATACCATGATTAATGTAGAATAAATTTTCAGACATAAAGAATAAGCCACATTTTTTGATTTTACAGGATGTTAATGAAATATGAAATCACAATACATTAATAGTTCTAACTGTATTATTTGTCTCATGATCTATTCATTCTGAGTGAATATATACATCAAGATTATTATTTTAAATATATATTTCTTAATTTACTCTACAATGATTATTCCTCAATATTTTTGAAGGAAAAAATAGATTCTAATTCCAAATCATGAACATGTAAATTTAACTCTTGAGTATTAAATTTTTTTGAAGCATAATAAATTGCCTAATCATTATACATTAAGAAACAACTACACCATTTAAATGAAGAATCACTTTCGGTATCAAATTTACCATTTCTAGAATGTAATTCAAAAATGGAAGCATTCACCAAACATATATTAATTTCCCAAAAACAGTCGTCACATTATTTTATCCAGATGATCAGAACTCATTTTCACGTTTACATGTTCTATGGTCTAGATCACCGAGAATAATGTTAAATCAATATTTGGTCATAGAAAACTATAACATTAACAATCAGAATCTCTATTATATATGCAGGTCATTTCCATAATTTAACAACATATATTTTACGAGGATCGATAGTAATAATATATGAAGAGAAAACGTAAAGAAGGATTGTAATTTTTTGAAACCAAAACTCACTTTTTTATGAATTTCAATTATAGCTTATTTCTTTTTAATGTATTAATGAAAACCATTAAATGAATTTCATGAAAATATATACTTTTAGATTATAGCAAATTATGACCAATAAACACAACCACTAACTCATCTAAGAACTCATGGAAAATTTTATTCCAATGATTCATGAATACACTAGCTGCATTAGTTATCCGATACAGAATAAATAAAAATTCAAAATTTCCATATGTATTATGAAATGAATTCTTCATAATGTCTAATTCTTTTACATTCAACTATGTATACCCCAACCACAGGTTGACCATTGATAAATATTGTTATCTATGGTGACGATCAAAAAAATAATTCATATTTGGAAAATGATACTTCTTGTTAATAGTGATGTTATTAAATGTTCTATAATCAATTAAAAGTTTCATTGAACCATCATTATTATTAAAAAAAGTATTTCCCCATAGTGATGTGTTAGTCTAAGAAAATATTTATATAATAACTCCTAATTTGTTTTCTTTAACCCTAAATGTTCAATTTTAGCCATTGAATAAAGGGGTTCTCAAATTGAATTAACCTCAGAAACTATGTACACATTTAATTCAACATTCCAATATTGTATAATACAAGATAAATCATTATGAAAATAAACAATATAATCATTTACCACCGGAACATCATAAATCTGGATAGTTCCATTATTTTTAGCAATATCTGAAATATTGTAGAATGTTCCATCATTTAATAATTTCTTATATTCTTAATATTTTATCAAATTTAAGGGTTCATTATTGTACACAAAATTAAATTATTTTTGCAAAAAAAATCTTTAGCTCAACATTTAATCTTAGCTTTATAAAATGAAATCAAATCCATACCCAAGAAGATATGAAAATCTACTAGAGGAAAAACAAAAAGGGTTTCAGGTAGATTCATTCGACAGAAAAGGAAAATAAGATTCTTGTAATTTAATTGCATCACAAAATTTAACCTAGGCATTTTTACCATATGTTATGGATACATTTCATGAGGTGAAATTTCCAATTTACCATAAAAGTTAATAGATATTAACGAATGTGTATCCCATATATCAAACAACAAATTGGAATAATCTGAATAAAAAAACTTCGTACCTAATACCTCTTCATTGTATGTCCAAACATCTGTTGAAGTAGTTAAAATTTACATCACCACACCTTTTTATTATAGTTTTTCTACTTCCTACCATTTAAATACCTTTTATGACAAAAATTTGAATTATGAAACATCATGTTACATTTAAAACCTTTAACTGATTGTATATAATAATTTTTATTACCACTGTATTTATTTTCATAGTGTAGTTACAAGACATGTTCCTTATTTTACCATATCATAAGAACATAAAAAAATTCCTACGGCATTCCCCAATACTATTTTATTTACAATTTTCAAAAAATATAAACCTAATTTTCATTCCATAAATATTTTTTGAATAATTATTCTCTTTTGACTTCTACCACAAAATCATATTGTGATATTTTTTCATAAAAACATGACCATGTTGACAATCCACTTCAACCTTCTCGACTCATCAAACATGATTATTGTAACTTGGTAACTCATGAGAAGGAAAATCCCTTTGATAAATTGGATTTAATACTATGCTCAATTTATTTATTTTACTATCTATATCTCTGGTGAAATATGGAGAAAACAATGCTAGTTGATTAAATTTTACATTGTAAGTATCCAATAATCCTCGTACACCAATTCCCAGACTTTTTTCCCATCAAATTTCAACCATATGATGGAAAATAATTCATAACAATGATAATTTTGAATTTATCTTAATCAACACTATAATGTTCCTCACTATACCAAATATTTTTAACCGTAATCCACCACTAATCAGCTTCACCTTAAAAATGGTAAATAAAAATACTAATGTTTCTATTGTCTGAAAACCCCATGAAATTTAAAATATTTTCTAGTACATTGATTTACACATTAGCTAGAGTGAAGTTAGATGATCCTATGAATGATGGAGGATGTTTCCTCTTGAAATTAACAATGACATGCATGTTTCTCTATGGTTGGTATGGATTATCTCAAGCATGGATACAACCAACATTTATATCTTGATTCAGATATTCCAATACAACAAAAAATTGTTTAGTTTCAATTCTAAGAATCTCAGGTTACTCATAATGATTGTTTTTTCTTTTGGATGTTGTCTTTGAACAATTTCCCTATTTCCTTTTC
Source organism: Viscum album (assembly GCA_963277665.1). Lineage (NCBI taxonomy): Eukaryota > Viridiplantae > Streptophyta > Magnoliopsida > Santalales > Viscaceae > Viscum > Viscum album. The sequence continues at coordinate 981,351,182 of OY728161.1, forward strand.
TGAAAACCACTGTGAATAGAAATATCATAGATAAAAAAACCTAGTAATCATCAAATGTTATGTCATTTCAATTGACCGTAATGTATAATTCATTTAGGGGTATTCAATTAACAATATCCTAACCCGAAAAGATATCTAAACTGACCTTCGATACAGATTCGAAGGCCACATCTTTAGATATTACAAAATCATGAGTTAAATCATGATTTCTCAATGAGGATCATTTATGTTTATTGATTCATATAATTAGGACATAAATAATACATAACAACATTATTTTAATTATTTAGACACTTTTACACACTATATATTTAATAAATAATACACTTTAAAATAAAATTTGATTTCTTTTTTTAATGAAAATATTCTCAACATATACCTTTATCTATGCCATCACTATAAATTGTGTAAATAATTTATAAAAATTGTTTGAAAACAAAAATCTTGGTAATAGATATAAAATAATGAATGAAATCTATAATCCCTGAATACATAATACTCAACAACATATTTTCAAAAAATCCTACTTTTCAGCCATAAATAAATCACATTAAAAACCACATAAAATCATATGATTATTAAAACCCATATTAGAAATCATAAATCATAATGCTAAATTCTGGCATCTATATCATACTTTTATTATAGCTACCACAACTACCTTGGGAGTAACCCTCCTGTTTATGTTTGGAATACCCATCAAAATTGATTTTCTAAAAATCTTATAAGAAACCTTATCATTTAACAGAGTCTCATTACAAAATGAATTGGACAGTTATTAGAAGCTATCCTTCCATAAGTTTTTCATATTACCATCTGTATAAGTAAACAACAATCAAGAACCCTAACATATTCATAACATATAAAACGAGTATGAAGGGAAAATAACTTATCCACTTCTGAATCACAATAAATCATTTCATTATATTGATAAAATAAAACCATTATCAGAAAAATTCATAAAAAAATGATTATTTGTTTTTAATTAAAGGACATTCTGGATTATAGAGGAATCCAAATACCAAATAATGGTAATGATGGACGAAAGGCCATTGTAATCGCATACCTTAAAAACATTCTTTTTTTCATTACGTAAAATGAATCATAGAAAATGATTCCATTTCAAAATAAATAATGAAATTAAAACATATAGGGGTTTATTATACAAAATTTAAATGAATGTGTTATATATTATCAAAATATGCTTCAATGAATGGAGATTGATACAAAGTCCCTTACCTTGAGTTCAACTTCTCTTGTACATTATTTATCTTCAAGAATAATAAATTTAGGTGAATTTATACTTTCATCAGAACATTTTTTACGGTTTTTTATTCATTTTATATAACATGGTTATAAAAATACATAATTATATATGTCTATGTCCGACTTCTTTTTGATATTCAATAATTGATTCTAAAATGTACTCAATAAGATGCAAATAGTCTAGGTGGTCATAAGTCCATCATCTATAGAATAATATTCATGTTATTATCATATATTTATATATTGAGGATTAATTTAAAATCAAACCCTTAAATTTGGTTATAAAAAATAAATAACATTATAATCTTGAAAGTTGTGACCCGTACATATGCATCTGTATCATCTTAATTTTTCAAGGATCATTATAGAAGTAAGGTAATTATTATTTGATCATTCTATAATGATAATAAACTCATTAATTTAATATTAATAATTTTAATATTCTTACCTATATCATAAATGTGTTTTGGTGAATAAAAATTAATCACCTCGCTTCATTGATGTGATAGTTCATAAGTATGAACGAACCACATTTTCATTTTTGTGTGTATGGAATGTAAGATCATAATTGTTATACTATTATATTTTAATTTTTAAAATGAAATTAATATCACATATTAATATTAATTTCATAATTATTACATGTCATTAAGGAAATTGATTAAAAAACAATATTTGATTGTGAAGAGGTATTCTGCCGTATAGATGAACAAAATTTTCAATTACCATTTGATGAAACTAGAGATGGATTCTGGTAATGCTATTAAAATAATTACATATCAGTAAATTGAATATAACATAGTTATTATTGCATCATGGATGATGGAGATTTTGTGGTTGTGAATGAAGAAATAAAATATAAATACATAATGAAAATGATATCACTTCTATAGTTGATCAACACTGAAAAACACCTTAACACCTATAAAGAGTGTGTTCTTCCAAAACTAAGGAATCATTAATGTGGGTAGGGTGTCTCAAAAGTGTATTGGTGAGGTCTGGTCCAACCATAGGGTTCTTGATATGTTAGTTTTAGAGGATAGAGGGAACCATTTTATTGGAGAGTGGTGAGTCACCATTTGAAAGTCTGAAAATATTAATTTAATATATATTAATATTAAAATTCAAATGACTTGAAATTCAGTTTTTTCATAGATAATATGCCTATGGATTGAAATAATTCCATCTTATAATTTTTTTTAAAAAGTATTTATTTTATTTTAAACATTGTGATTATTAATTACTCTTAATTAATATATTTTAATTTTAATTATTGTAACTACACGTTCATATATTAAGAGGATTTAAATTTTAGATAAATGTACTAAATATACAATAAATGGAATTTTTTTGAATTGATAGACCTTATCCTAGAAACATTGAAATTATTAATATATTTTATTATTTATAAATAAATTAATAATGTATTATGTTTATAAAATATCAATTTTGTAAATTTTGTCACTATTCAATTCATTGAATTTATATAAAATTCGTATATAGAGATAAATTCAGAAAAAATTAACTGTATAGACATATAAAATGACATAGTAACCTAATTTTTTTACTATCCTAATTAATATATATATTTTTTATTTTTTTTATTTCATTTACTTTATATTCATATTACTAAAAGAATTATAGTATCAATGTTATGTCATTGTTTTTTGGAATTATTTAATATACCAAACTACTAAATAAATATCAATGATGTTGATAATTTTAATAAATAATTTAAAAATATTTCTTACTGATGTTTTAATATATTTATTGTGATATTAAATTTAATATACTTATATGAAAAAATACGGTAACTTGTGGTCACTTTATTTTGTTTTAATAATAATTATACAACTTTTAGGGAAAAAAACTACATTAAATGAGTAAAATCAGATCCTTAAGTGTGAAGCATTGAATTTTATTCATCGAATATAACTTTTGGAAGGTTTTATGGTAATTTTAGTATCTGTATCATGTTATTTTTTCCCATGTTTTCATAAAATAACTTTATCCATGGTAAATACAAATTACTAATGTTACTATTCATATAATCCAAAAAAGAAACGGAACATATTTTAATAATTTAGAACCATCGACACCAAATATGTAATAAATTATTCAAAACCTTAAAAATCAAAATTTCTGTAATAAATTTATACATTATCATCATTGTCAAAACAATAAAATTTGTTTTTTAAAATAAAAAAAAATCAAAATATTGAAATGTGTTTATATCAAATTTAAATGTTTAATTACTTAAAATGACATAAAATGTAACAAATGATTAAAACATAATCTAATTATAAAAAAAATTTAAATGATAATAATTTTTATTATTAAATGAAAAGTATATTTGAATTAAGGTGGAATTTTTTAAACTAATCATTAAAATTTCAAATTTATCATAAAAATACAAAAAATATATACCCAAAAAAAATTTATGTCTCACTTCCATATAATATGTTTATTTTGTAGATTTGTAATTAAAAGTGTGTAGAAAAATATATTTAAAAATGGATCTCCATTAAAAGGTGGTAAAACTTCTTTTTAAAAATGTTAGAGATTTTTATTTTTAAAATTGTATTTTTTTTCAATAAAATTACATTTAACAAATATTTCAAAACATTATATAGTTATTAATTTCATTCCCACTAATTCAAAAACAATGCGCTAACAACCAATTAAAATAATTATATTAATAATGTATTTTTGTTATGATATAACATATTTTTTGTTCAACGTATGATTTTAGAGACATCATTTGTTGTGTGTTAGGTATGTTATTAGACAAAGAATCCCATTAATGTAAAACTAATATATTATTAGAAAATAATAATATATATGAAAAAATATTATTCTATCATTACTTGGTTTGTAACATATATAAATTACACGTGTATTATTACAATATATAGCATAATGAATTAAAAAATGGAAGAAACTATTCTTTGAGGTGGTAATCTATTCACACGCATGAGCGTTGGTTCACTTTTAATTATCATAGTGAAAATAAAAGAAATAATATTTTATATAAGTGTTTTTGTATATAATATCATTATATTATCTCTATAATGTTTTATATATCATATGAGTTCACTAATACAATCCTCAATACATTCCACGTAGTGTGTCAATGAATTGGGCGATAGTCCGCACTTTCTCATATAAAATTATCGTAATTACACTAAATGTAATGTAAAAAAAGAAATGTGTTGTAAAACTAATAATTAAGATTATATAAACAATAAATTTAATATATGAAATATATAAATTGAGTTTCAATCATAACATCTATCATGAGTGGTGTTAATGGTGAAATGAACAAACATCATATAGAGATGATGTAGTTCACCAAACTTTTAAACTATATATTTGTTACACATTAACTGTATATGTGTATAAGATTATGATTAAACATTAACATAACTAATTCCTAATTATTTGAGTATACTGAGGTTTCCAAACATTAATTTAATAAAGAGAGTGTAGGGGTGAATAATGAAAATAAAAGAAAGGAGATTGAGAGAAGACAATGCCTCTTAATCGCGTAACTCCTTTCGGATCTGGTCAAAAGGCTTCATTTAATTACCTTAGGCCAAAGTGTAGTCTTATATTTTTAAAGTAAGAATTTTGGGGAGAGTATTTTGAAGAAGATGAATGATTCTTGGAGGATTGATTGGTTTGTGGAATGTGTAGTTGGGTGGCCTTTTAAAGCGAAGGAAAAGGACTCAATATGCATTTTAAAAAAAAGTGAAGTATACCAAATATTTTACGTAAAAAAGTTATAAATAAAATAATAAATATTTAATTTAAGCTTCATGGATGACCCATGTCTCATTAATTGGTGTTGGAGATGTTTCTACGTCCTTTTTGGACTTTAAATTAAGGAAAAGTTATTACTAATGCTAATATTTAACATAATCGATGTAATTAATATAAATTTCAATCACTAATATGTTTACTAAAAAATTAATTTGACCTTATTAGACATTATGAATTATGATTATTCAAAATAATTAATCAATTATTCCAAATTATTTTCACGGAAGGGGGCATAAATTAATGAAAAATTGATCTTTCAAATTGGATGACAATGTGGATTTGTAATGTAAACATGCCCACATGTTTTCTATGATTTTAGATCCAATATCATTTTATAATTGGTTCCAATGACATTAATTGGATTAATTACTAAAAATATAATAAAACCAAACTTTTTATCCAATTATAAATATAATTCATCTTTATAAATAAATAATATGAAAATGAATAAATGATTTAAAATATAGTATTTTTAACTATTTATTACAAAATGAGACCTTACATAAAAATACCAAAAATTTACCATATCAATATTTTTATAATTAAAATAAAATTATAATTTTTATTTTGACATATTAAATCATCAAAAATTATAAAAATTGTATTTAATATAGTTTCTCCATAAAAATATGGGAAAATGACTTAATAAAAATATTGGGTTTTAAGAATAAAATTGAGTAATTTATTATATTTTTTTTCAAATATAATGAATGAATATTAAAAAAATTTCTTTAATATATATACATATATATATATTATTAATATTAGTATTTGATTTTAACTAATTCATATTTTAAGATAAAACAACATTGTGACTATAATAATAATATTTTTCATCGTATTCATCCAGTTTTCCAATTTATTAATAATTAATGGGAAACCTATTAAATCATCATATATTTATGAAAAAAACATATTTTTAAAATATAGTTAATAATATTAATATCCATCAACTTAAATGCTTGGTAATATATTATTATAATAAGTTTTGTAATAATATAGTATAGTTATGTAACACTCGATTGTGTGTGTTACACAAGCCATTGAGGATATTCATCCTTCTATTTAATGTATTCTTGCTTTTATGTTCCGTGTAAAGAATGAAATTTCGGTGTTATCTTTATCATAGGACATTCTGATACCATGTGAAAATTATGTTTTACTTATGGAAAAACTAATTTATATTTTGCATGATTTTAATAAATGAAAATATATAATTAATTCAAAAATTATATTTCACAAAATAATGGGGCATTACATTATACCACCTTAAAATTAATTTCCCCCTCAAAATTCTTCTAGGTTATAAAATGTTTAACACTTGAATGTTTAATTCATAGAAACCCACAAAATAAAAATAAATACTAAAACATCCCTTAAAATGGAATGATGTAACCATAATGTTTAACCAATGTATCATATAAATAGGTTCCCACATAGGGGAACACTGGTTGGGAGTGACGATTGGTCCTAGATGAAATTCGAAAATATTTATAGTGAGGGATTTAGGTCATTAATCAGAAACAATTGAATGATCAATGAAATTTTGAGGTACGAAATGTTAGAAATTAGTGATTATTTTATGGCCATTGGTTCAACAAGATTTAAGGTATCAAGACAAAAAAAAATTTAGATCATTTTCCAATCATTCAGTAATTATCTTATTGACCTAGAATATAAATATATATATTTACATGATATGTTTCTATAAAAAAAATTCATTCTGTGATTCTGATTTTTTCAATTTTTAATTCATCCATTAATTAATGTTATGTGTGTCAAAAAATTATCTTTGATGACTAAAGTAGTAAAATAAACATTTTGAAGATATTAAGGATCAAAAAAGAATGAAAATTATATCTAATTATCTATATAATTTGTTATAAAATTGTTAATGTTAATTAATGAATCTCTAAATATAATAATTAACAATATTATTTCATCATAATCATTTATACTTCAAAAATAAATATATATTAACTAGGACATCCCGTAGGCCATTGGTAGGTGTGATACACTATCCGTCCTTCAGTTATTGGTTCAAGACCCATGGAATTCCAATACGTGATTGGTTGTCAGCTAATATACATTGTGACTTTTTCTAAAAGAACACTAATATATTTCACAAAATATAATATGGACATCCATTAGATAAGGTTAGTCATTAAATGACCTTTTAAGTGATGATTTAAATATAAACATAGTCTATAAATATTTCCTATGAATAATAACATAAAATATTCATGAATTATATCCTTGTGACCCTTATTAAAGATAAAAATATTAAATATTATAATGAAAGTACGAAAATTATCTTAACATTGATCCACCTTATATCAAGAAGTTTAAATTGTATGTCAAATTCCAATCATGTATATACCATTACAATATATTCCCAAAATATATGGTAATAACATAAATTACCATATATTCTATTGGAAAACCTGAATTATTCGTTATTTAGGGATTACTCAAGTTATTCATTAAAATAATGATGTTGTAAAATTTAATTTTGATGAAATAGAAAACATTTCGCACTATGAGATCCACGATAGTCTATACTGTCAAATTCACTAATATACATGCAAAATATCATTATCCCATCCTCAATATCTCAATATAAAGAATTAATTACGTGTTACCTTCCCTTAATAAAAATATCAACATTCTATAAAATCATTTTTCTATTCCTTATTCTATATTAAATATGTCCTTTTAAATCGTTAATTAAATTTTATTCTGAATATACATATATATTTCATGTTGAATAAAAAATATTCATTGAATTCAAAAACATAAATACTTCATTGAACCACCATTATTCTTAAAACATCACTCATGCTTCATCAACTTACTTTTTAATAAAACTTTGGTATAATATTAAATATTATTAATGTGTTATTTTTCCTCAACCTCAATCTAATCAGCCTTCTTATTTTTAATGTCAATGATAGTGGAAGAGCATGACATATAATTCACATTTTGTTTACATTACCAATATCTTCAGATGTGTAAAAAACACTCCCACCACTATCCTCATTGTCAATATGATATTTTTAGTTGAGGAATTATTTCTCATCATTCTCATAATTTTGACATGTTCAAAATAAATTTTTTACCATGTTCATTTTAATTCTCACCATTTTCTAAATTATGAAAGCATGCAGTGAACATTACTTATCATAACATAAATCCACATTCTCATTAAAATATTTAGTTTAAAAATCTATAAATAATAGGACATTCCTTAATCCATTACACCGTAGCATTATCCTAGGTTACTCATATAAATCATATATTTTATTCTCCCATGATGGTTTGTGAAGAGTTTTGGTAATCCAAAAGCATATCCCTTGATAGTGTCAAACCAGATGTGATGTATACCCCATTGTTGGGTACTAGATTACCCAGTGTCAGGATAAAAACATATTTTCTATGTTGATACCTCTAGGTACATCTGTTTTAGAGCCATATCAACATGATGTATCCTAATAGTAGTATTATTTCTAGGAAACCACTCACTCTACCCTTTTCCAAAAATCGTCTACACTTAAACAAATTTCAAATCATCCTTATACTTATCCTTTGAGTCATCCATAAACATATCCTTTAATATATACAATGTTATATCTTTAACGTTTTCTCATCCTAATTTAAAAATGTTAATTATATCTTCCATCTGATTCTAACAATAGATACCCTATCTTTTAATACAATAACATTAATAACATTTTTGTAATACATAATCATTATACAAACAGGTGTCTAATGAATGTAATTGGTCTGTTCGATTGGAAACTTTTAATCATAAAAATTGTAACATATGTGACCTATATCCTCTCCCTATAGGTTATACATGGCTAATACCCTTCTTAGTCATTTAAAAATAATACATAACATAAAAATCAGTGACCTCATATGCTCAATATGTGTAATTAATGGAGACATGTAATCATAAACATGAGAACATATGTTTCAGAACATGATAATGAATATATAGTATCATACCCTATATATCAATGATCAAAATCAGAATCATGGAATAATTATTGGATGTTCATAAGTAATTAATCATAATAGAATAAATAGATTAATCCATGAAGCTACAATAGAGGAATAAAACAACTAATTGTTGTAGACACATAAGAATATATAATTTAATTTTCATTGTAGCCAAGGAATTTATACCAAGACCATCTACGTAGTATTGGTTCAGTCCCCATACCAAAATGGTTTCCATGGTTCACCCCAATGTCCATTTTAGTAGATTGAATTCACTCCTCATACAATAATGGTAGTTATGATTCACTCACATTCCCTTATTAGAAGTCAATGATAATTCCCAAGACCATCCAAGTCTATGTCATGTTATATAAATCCTCTCCAAATTCATTGGAGGGAGATATAGGTCCCACCAATTTTATAATGAAATAATATATACATGTTTCATATGATTATAAATAATCATATCATAACCCATCAAATGAAATGTGTATTATAAATATGTAAAAATTCATAACATCTAGAAAATTATACCGGTTTCATAATTATTCCATCAAAAGAACAACCCATGAAATGGAAAATCATTTCATAAATATATACTGCATGTATTAGATTCAAGATTCATAAATACCATGATATTAAGCATAAATCATTCATAGAAATGATTTTTGTATGACCTTCAATACATTTCATTTAATATAATGAGTAACATCAATGGATGTGATGATAGTTGGAAAATAATTTATATATAAAAATTAAAAACATTTATTGAGGAAAATATAATTTAATATTTGAAAAAGGATGTTTTATTAAATAAAAAATTTTAGAAATTATTTTTTTAGTAATTAATTTGAATACTTATAATGGGTAACTGAAATAATTTCGATAACAACATTCCTTGAAATCTTACAAAAGAAGAAAATAAATAATTTTTACTGTAAATTTATATAAGATAAAAAAAATATTTTCAAAAAACATTTTCAAGTAAATTACAGTAATTTTTTTTGAATATTAATCATTTCAATATGAAAATGGTACCTCAATGAAATGACTGTTGGTACTTCCATGCATGTCATTTGAGGTAAAAATAACATTCCATTTGTACATTAAATATGTCAGAAAAAATTCATTTTTATGGAATGTGACAAGAATATTCCATTTAATATATTTTTAAAATATATTTTTTAATGATTATAATATAATTGAATAATATTATTGGATACCCTTTTTATAAAACATGGTTTTTGACCTAGATGATTGTAATGTATGGATTTATTAAAAATACATTCATAATTATCTCATGTACCAAAGAGTATTAAATGGAAAAATACCTGAATATATCCAGAAGTAGCATAGGATAATAAAAGCATGAATTTTCATGAGTGATGGAGTATAATATCTCATTAAAATAATTATAATCATAAAAATTCATAAAAAACAACGAGATTTCTTTAAAAAGAGCATGTCACTCGGTAACAGTGGATCATAGTATCAATGATAGAAATGAAAATTTAATGAATAATAAAATATTAAAAAAATAAGGAGATTAATGATATAATTTTTAAAATCTATGTATATAAACATCAAAAAATATATTAGTTGCATAACAAAACATGAGCCTCAAAATTATAAAATGTTAGAAGAAACAATATTACCAATTTGGTATATTTTGAAACCCAAACCCCATGAATGAATGCTCATAAATTATATATTGTGATTACTAATAATTTTATGTATATAATATATGGAATACCATTAGGGGATGTACAAAAATTGCAAAAAATGAACGAGTGGAAAATATTGAACGTATATCATGGAAATAAAGATTGAAATGTTTTCCCCTTACCTTGTGTCTTGAATATCATCATAATATTGAAAGATTCATGTATAATATATTTAATTTTATTATAAGTCATTTACAGAATCATATAATTATATATTATACAATATATGGTTTTATTGTTATCATATATTACACTTTTTATAATGTTGCTATGTTAGGTTATCACTTTGGGTAATATTCACTTTGTTCTTCACATGTATCATAATTTGTTACATATTTATCCCTCCTACTTATATACAAATTTCCAGAGTGTAAAAAATGATATGAATATAATTTATATATAGTATATTCTTATTATAATAATAAATAACATAATTAATTATTAATTAGAATACACCATTCATGGAGACAGTATGAAGTATATATGTATGAACAATCATACTGTTTTAATTAACATATTGAATGAAATAATGAAAATCAAATCTGTTTTTTTATGTATAATATATCATAAATGTAGAATAATAATGTTATATGTATCATAAATGTCATCTAAACCCATATTTAATACATTCCATGTAGTGTGTGAACGAATCACACCACATTAATAGGGCAGTTATCCACACATCTTTAAATAAAATTACAATCACTGTACAAAATAAAAATGTAAATGATAGTAGTTTTAAAGGGAAAGAATAAGAATAAATAAGTAATAAATCTAATACATTACATATATAAATATAGTTTCCATCATTATTTAAACCATGATCTTTGGAAATTTTTAAATAAATGATCATTGTTTTGTGAGGAGATAGTTAACCCTACAAGTAAATAGTTTGTTCATTAGCCATTAGATGGAGGTGTGTGAAAGTGTTGGTCATAAGATTATCATAGAAAAATCCTATAATATATATGGATTTTGGTGTATTAATAGATTAATTAAATAAATAAATTATAGTGGGTTTAGAGGGAAAATAAAATAGAGGATCTTGAGAGAATATGTTTCCTCTTAATGATGTAACTCTTTTTGGTTTGTGTCAAAAGGTTTCCTTGAGATTCCTTTATCCCAATTTATGAAATCTAGGAGGAATGGATGATTTTGGATAATTTTATTTGGTATTTGTCATCCGAACTCATTAGTAGAGATTTGGTATCAATGGATAGAGGGGGAGACCTTTTACATGGAAGGGAAAGGACACAATGGGTATTTTTTGAATCAATTGATGTTTACAAACATTTTCACCTAAAAATAGACAAACAAAAACATAAAAACAAAATAATGGAATGTTCATGGGTGAATAATTTACATCATATGGGTTTTTTACAATTTCCTAGGTCTTTTGTGTTCCAAAATTAAATGTTTATTCCATGGTTATGTTTAATTATACTATATTCAATTTAATTAATTTTAATTTCATCACTAATAATTTTTTTCAATGATTAATTTTACATAATAAGAAATTATAAAGTATTATTTTTTCAAATGTGGAAAAAAGTATTAATAATTATTACCACAGAATTGGTATAAATTAATTTTAAATTAATCATGTTGAAAGGAAGACATTATAGGTTCTTAATGTAAAAACGTCCAAAACATTTGATATGTTTTCCTATCCAATTTCAATGTGAAATTGGTTATAATGAAATAAATTGTATAAAAATAAAAAAATTATCAAAATAAACTACTAAAACGATTATAAATTTTATTAATCTTTATAACAAAAATTATATAAAAAATTAGTTTTTAATTAAAATCTAGTTTTTTACTATTAATAAAAAGATGAAACCTTAAATAAAAAGGACAAAAAATTATCATTAACTATATTCTATGTTACGATTACAATTTTAATGTTTATTTGGATTATTAATTGATAAAAAATTATAATTTTTTCATAGAAATTGGTTTTCAATTATGTGGTTGAAAAAATTCCTTAATACAAATATAGTGTTTTAAGCATAAAATTGGGGGTTTCATTATCTTATCTCTATATAATCTACTAGATTATTATCAAAAATATATTTATTTAATATATATCATATATATTAAATTAATACATCTCAGAAAATTTAATTAATATAATTTATTATGTCAATAATTATTTGTGACAGAAATCATAATATTTTTCTTTATATTAAATCGGTTTTCAAATTCATTTCTAATTATTTGTTAACCAGTGAATTTATCCTATATTTTATTAAAACAAATATTTTCATAATTCAGTTCATACAATTCATATCCATAATCAAAATGGCTATGTTATATCTAATTATAATAATTTTTTTATTAATATAATATTGTGTGGTTACACTTGGCCTTGCGTGTTACGATGGCAATCAAGGAAGGTCAATATTTCCTATAATGTATGTTAACCTTCTAGTTCTGGGTAATGTACACAAGCTCGATGTTGTGTGTAACACACAGAAATGTTGTTCTATGTTATAGGAATGATTGACTTAGTGAAAAACAATATTCATTGTTTCATCAATTTACAAATATCAAATGATTGAATTAAATTTATATCAAAATTCACAAAATCTCATACGTTTGTAGTTGTCATCAGGGAATATTAATATCTATGAATAAATCATTCATTGTGCTACCTTGGAGGAATGGATATTTAATTTTCTATTCAATATCAATTTTTTCATATGAAAGTATTAATGGAATCCCATGGAAAATATAAAAACCATGGAGAGAGGAAGATGTTCTTTACTTCATTCTTGATATGGGGAAGGAATCATGGTAGAAATTTACATAATAGTGATAATAAATTATTTTTGTATGGAATTAAATTTCATCTAATAATTGATTGTTGAGTTCATGGGAGGAACTTAACTGATGATTCAAATATAGAGAAATATCCACATAATTAACCAACCACACTCAAATTATTCTAATGTAAAGAGCATGGGAATTATAATTACTAATTCTCAAATCCAATGGTTAATTATTAAGATTAATGTTAGAATGAAAGGGAAGGAAATTATGGGGTTTTTTTGGAATAATGTATTATCACCCATGGCTACTGTAGTATGATAGGGGACAATATTTTAGTGAATAAACATAAATACTGAGTGACTAAAATGAAAAATTTCCCCCACATTAATGAGCCGCACATTTTGGCTACATTGATGGCCAAAATGTGCACCACCCATCATCTAAGAGGGGACCATGACACACCTCATCCTTGGAAGCCCATACAATTTGAAAAAACATATGATATCATTTTTTGATGGATCTATCCTTTTCTGCATGGTATTCATCTCCCCCCAACACGGTTCTACCAGTCATGATTGACCAATATAGGCAACCATGGTTAAGGAATATTGTTACCACTAAATATTTTCTAACCATGATACATGAAATGGATGGCCCTCTCTTCCCCTTATATATGTCCCAAAACCCCATGAAACCATATAACAACCATATAATCTAGAGAAACAACTTACTAAATAAAAATAAGGTATTGAAGCCAAAATAAAAAAATGTACCTCATTATAATTTTATAATATTACATATTTTATACATATAACTACTCCTCCATTAGTTGTACTACCAATAATTAATAATCACATATGGTAATGTAATTAGGCCACTCAGCTTGTATATCTATCTCCCTATCCCAAAACTCTTCATAAATATTAAATTGTTTCTATAAAACTCCATCCAATGGTATAGTATTTTCCTTCAAGACAATCCCGCTATGATCCATAATAATTGGATTCTACATAAATTTTTCATCAAAATAAAACTAAAAATCCTACACATATATCATATATAAAGGGTTGGGTGGAACATCAAACATTGTGACACATGAAAAGCAATCTGCACACCGCTTTACCTCCATGGAATAGCCAATCATTGCACCACTGGTCAGAACCTCCCCACAATCCCAAATGGTCCCACATTCCATGGTTCCAAATAACCCATATTTCAAAATATTATTATGAACTAACCATAAAACATACAAAAACCTCGACAATCACTCATGATAAACTCAATAGGTTTATGACGTCAATAAACATATGAATTCTTCCTCCATTGATGTAGATTCATTAATTTCCTAATCAAATAAAATATTTCTAACATCTAATGAATGAGACTCTATACCAATAACTATTATTCCATTGCCTTTATCCAACAAAATGGTGATCAATATTTCCAACAATAGAGTTCCTTATATGGATCCATTTTAATCATTTCCTCGTATATGTTGTTATAATGGAACATAATAAGTGTTGATTACTTTTTCCAAGAACCACCAAGGTCTAGGAAAAATTCCCTAATCATGTCCTCCATCACATGATTAGTATGATCTGGTTACCTATCCATCCGTCGGAGTAAATACATACCCAAAAACACCTTCATACCAAACACATTCTATAACCCCTACTTGTAGCATGTTTTAAAATATGAATCCTGATCTGAAACTATAGTTTTTTGAACCCATTGAAATAATACAATCTCTTGAATGTAAAAATCCTCTAACTTCTCAATGGTGATGGTCTCTCATATCACCAATAAATTTTACATCTAGGTTAATTAATCCAAAAATACCCATAACAAATCATTCTTCTATTGCATCCTCTAATGAACTACCATGAAATCCATAATGACATAGTCCCACATCCATTCAAATATTTGAAACAACTATAACTATCCTCCCTTGTCACCTATTCTCTTCCTTCACCTTCTAACAGGTGTAACGTCATGTCAACAAACCATCTACATCATGTTTTACCCCTTACCACCAATAATATCATTAATTATCATGGTAAATCATTTTCAAACAAGGATTCACCTCAAATTATGAATCTTGTAAATATTTATTAAACGATTTATGAATTCACATAATTTCGAGAACACATCTATGAAGATAAATGATCTCATCCTCATGAATAGTCTAAAAGGAATGATTCTTCCCACCTTCAAGACACCCCCTCAAGGAAAAAATCTATAGATCCTCATACTACATTACCTTGATTTGGTTTAAAATTATGGAATCAACTAACAATGATTAAATGTATATATTCCATTATCCATCATAAACAACTTGGTGCATCTAAGAAAATATCACCATCATCCTAATCTCAGATTTGGATTCATTAACCCCTTAATTTTGAGTCGTCAAACTCAATGAATTTGCAACACCATTTCCCTTTCCTGGTGTGTATACTATATCAAAATTGATCCCATGGATGTACTCTACTCATTTTCGTTTCTAGATATTAAAATCCACTTGGGAGAAGATATACATAATTATTTTAATATCATCATTCTTTTATTATAAAATTAATCTCATGAAAAATTTAATTCCCTAAAAACTGCAGACAATTCAAGATCATTGGTATGGTAGATTAATTCATGATGCCTTAATTATCGTAACCCATAAACCACAAACTAACTATATTTCATCTACACTGCTCCATGACAAACACAAGATGAATTAAAAAAGGTACACTTCTTACCCATCTTAGGTAAGATAAAAATTTGTGTAGTAGTCAACCGTAACATTAACTCATAGAAATGATTATCACATGAACATGACCATTTAATCCCTAATGATCATCTAAATCAATAACACAAATGGGTCATTCAAAATAGAAAATGTTATTGATAAGTATTTGATAATAAACCTCTAAATAAAAAATGATTTTGATATCTAAAAATGGGATTCTCCAAATATATGAATTTATTCCATTTTACATGGTCCAGAGGCAAACCATATTTATAGATGATGTGAACAATGAAATGTAGGCCATTATTCTAGCAAATGACAATTAGATATTTTATCTCATATCCTATTATCTCATAGTGTACTTACGATGATGTCTAGATGATGTGAATGATCATCATTATTCATTGTATACAGCTATATTTCAACAATAAATAAAAAAACCAAATAATTAAGATATGGGTGAAATATCTACTTCATTAGGACCATAAAAATTTACATCGCATTTCAATACCCAAAATACATCACAAAAATATCATATAAACATTACCTATATCCCAAATAAGTCATTTATATATAAAAATTTCTCACCCATATTTGATGATACACTTACCTCAAATAAATTTTTGAAAATAAATAATATTCAATCAAATTTTCAAAAAGATTTTTATTTCATGGAAGTAGTTATTGGATCATAACAATAATCCAATTCAGATTCTCATAATTGACACACAATCATAATGTCGCATTATCCTTCATAGAAAAAAAAACAATAGATCCCCATGGTGACATATGCAGATTAGTAAACCCTCTATAGAAATCATCGAACTCTAATTTATTATTCAGATGTCCTATATGTTCCATCTAATAAAGAATAATTTAAATAGGTTCTCCTTCAAGAAGAATATCAATTGAGAAATCTACTTCTCTCATGAGTAGAAGCACCGAATATTTACTTTGAAAAAAAACCTGAAATAGGTCCACCATTAGAAAAAAAAAGATTCTATACTCCCCCATTATCACTCACCAAACAGGCCACATTGTATATGAGATCTCCCCACTGCTAAAAAATCATTGACATCACAACCTACTAAGATATCCCACACTACACAATTAACATATGTTTATACATAAAGAGACCTAAACATTACCTTGAAGTGGTAAAAATCAATATGGCCATAATACTACATAATCAAATTCATTACCTAATATCAGATCGAAATTTCACATCTCGAGGACCGAAAAGTCCAATAGAAATAGTAAACACTATCCACATGGGTACACATGTAATATTTCATGATATTTTCATCTCAAACCCTTAATAGATTACCAATTAACATAACCCATCACATATGATCCACCTCTAGGCCCCAATGACTCAAAAACCAAGCTGATATACTAGAGTGTGAGGCACATGAATCAAACAAGGCATTAGCATGGGTTGAATCTACCTGAATTTTACCTAAAACTATTGATTTTCCAGCTTTTCTACCACCACGTGTAGGCGGAAATTGACTATTATAACATGAACCTCTACTATGGGCTCTAGTATGATTTTATACAACATTACTTACTATCTCATAAGGGATCCCATGTCCTAGATTACCACATCTACCACCCAATTTGATACGGCATGTCGAACTATAAATTCAAAAATTATATGGCATAACATAACCCATTCATACACTCTGCATCAACTATGAGCATCTATAATTATCCATATATTAAGGGTTCCTAAAGAACCTCTTCGCATTCCCATTATGCTCGGAACTCCACCAGTGGTTGGGGGCATTGTTAAAAGATGTTTTTTTTCTCACATAATAATAGCAGAACACCTGGTTCCACATATGGATATAAAAAATAACCCTTGGATACTATTTATACCACTTCCCCTATGAATAACATTAAAATGGTGATTCCTGCTATTGAAATAAGCACCACTGGATTTCCCAACAAAAACCAAATGTCAATGACCATAATCATTCTTTTGGTTCCCATATGACATAATTTCATGATCTTCCACATCAAAAAACCTCATAAAATTTAAGATATTAAACTAGAAATTGATATCATGTCTACCTACATCAATAAATACTCCTAATAGTTTTTTACCACCTTCCAACGTTTGAAAAAATCATTTTAGGTTGATGAATAAGATAGCTTAATCAATAACTATCATAGTCCCAAGGGTCAACCTCATAATGAAGGAATCCAACTACTATATATTCAATTCTCATTATATGTGATCCAACAAAATTTACCAAATATATTTCCATAACATTCATTTTACATGTTCGGCTTGATCCAGAATATTCCACTTGTGCATCTCCAGTCCTATCAACATGTAACCCATCAACATGATTATCTTCATTGGAGGAGGCT
Organism: Viscum album; assembly: GCA_963277665.1. Lineage (NCBI taxonomy): Eukaryota > Viridiplantae > Streptophyta > Magnoliopsida > Santalales > Viscaceae > Viscum > Viscum album. The sequence continues at coordinate 981,369,890 of OY728161.1, forward strand.
ATAAATAATTCATAAACATCTATATAGAACCTATATTAAACATGGATACATCAATTAATCCCTCTCTAGAAAACATTGTAGAGTGGTCCAGATAGAACATTCTAGTTGGTTAAAAAACATGGAAAATCCCACCCTAGGTCTCATTCTATCAATTTAATAAGACAAGAAAATTTATCATATAACTTCACCTCCCTCATGATAAAATTTATCTAAGGGTGTTTATACTCCACTAATACATGATCATCCTTGTAGTTATCCACTCGATAACCAAATGTAACACATCATCATGGATTCATATCTCTATGATGACAATCATAGATCTAATAATAGATAACATAACAATTCCACATTTTTCACAAAATATGTATCTCTAATATCCATAAAAAATAATTCATCATACACTATAACAAAGGATAAATAGACATTTATAAAACAACCCCCAACCATACCTATAGTGGACCACGATCAACAAGGTTGAAGCGACAAAATTAGTCACAAACCATTCATTAGACACCCTTTTAAACATCTCACATTCAAAAAATAATTCATTCCTATTTAACAACATTTTTATCCTTTCAACATGCCACAACATGTGCATAACATTTTTAAAACATTTCATTAACATTATTATCTAACAATTATTTCATGTTGTTTCTATTATACGTATTTGAATCCTCATTATTGGGCACAATATCTTTCAAATTTAAATGAGAGAAAAAAAATTATCCCTAACATCACTCATGTCATTCCCTTGTGTGTTCCTGAAAAGATTCATGTCACATACACCACAAGAATCATAAAATAATTCATGAATAGAATAATTCATACCATTATAGAAATGAAAAAATTATCATAAAATAGCAACTGCACCCCACAAGTGGATAACCAAATGTAAAATATCTTTCAATTATAACAAAAAACCTCATGAAAAATAATCCCACAAAGGGTACTGTGGTTTTCCATCATAAATGGGTTGCATACTCACATGAATATTCTCATTTCCATGGCCCAACACATTCTATTATACCATATATTATTCTCAAATAGTATGAAAAATGAAATTAAAGAGGATATGATCTACATTGTAACATCTGCAACATAGTATCCAAAATATATGGTGCCTGAATATGGGTAACCACATGACCTCAGGTCCACCTCCCCATACACAAAATGACTCGAACTAGTATTGAGGGTCTAGTGGAACACAAGGATAATCTATACCATTTTTACAGTGTATGAAAAAATATATAAACAAATCAGTAATGAAAACATGTAAACAATGAACATGTATTATCAATACATTTCACAAAACCGGCAATAGGCCCATAACAAAACATAAAATTTTCTAGGTCATGTCATATAGTGACATGTGTTAAAAATCCCAAAATGAAGACAAAATGATAATTCCTTAATGTCGGCCCCAGTCGAAGTCTAGAAAAGTCATTCATGCACAACCCACACTCAATCAACCATATAGAATAGGGACATTTCCATTTTCCTAACACGAATCAAAGACTTCTTCTCTGGTACCAAATGGAAGCCTGAGTAGGGTATGATTACAACTCATTAGGCCACCACCAGAAGATTGTAAAAAATATCTAGTCTAAATATATTTTGCACAATGATAAATATCTTACAACAAGATGAACAAAACTAATTAGGGAGACAATAATTATGCATGATCACTCTAACCTTTTATCATCTTTTATTCCAAGGGTTAGGAATTTTCATTAAATTACACATTGTCTTAGGATGTTCACATAAACAATGAATAATGGGATATAATAACATTACCTTCATCACCTGGGAAACAAAATAAAAAATATTCATATCTAAAATGTTAGAACATAAACCCTATTTGTCATATTAGATAAATCTATTAGGGGCATTGATCCTCAACCAAACCCCTAACCTATGTATTAGAAGAGTGGGGTTTCTGGCTTCCATCCAACCTAAACCATGGGATTAGAGCCTCATGTCTGATGCACCACGTTCTACTAATCCATTTGAACCTGATTCATTAAAAAATTACCACAAATATCCTCACAAACAAATATCATTGAATATATTTACCATTTACCAACCACATATCATTGAACACATACTTCATTTTCTTACATTAGCCTAGATATCACATTTATAGTTCATATTCGTTAACCTACGTGTCGCTTGTTCCACATACAATACATAACTCATTTACACATATACCATTTAAATTCTATATCCCATTACCACACAACCCAGTTTCAAAATAACCCATTAAAACATAGACATAATGATAAACACCCCATTATGAAATGTTATAAAACAAACACATTTAACATCAAATTAATTTCACAATCCAAGTCAACAAAAAATATAATTCCCATTTGTTTCCTTCCATAACCCCATATTGACATTCTAAAAAAATTCATTGGTTCATTCTCATAAACATTTCAATATCATAAATCAGGTAAACATAACAATTTAAACATCATGTCTTCTATCACATAAAAATATAATTCTACATATAATAAATCAAGTCCATATTCATGAATTTATCAAACCACATGGGTGTCCCTGAACCTAGTCTAAAAAATCTCAATGCATTCCACATGGACCCTGAAGATTTCAATTCATTGTTTAGAAAACAAATTTATCAATTAATTCCAACAAAATCGAATGGAAAAGATGAAGGTACTATAAAACAATAACATACACACCATCCAAACATCAATACTATGTATAATAAGTTGAATACCACATACACTGACTTTTTAGAAGAACACTCACCTTACATGTGCCTTTGATTTAGAAGAAATCTAAAATCGAAGCACCATCATAGAATCTACTGAATGTTTATTTTAATAGATAATCAAAATAATAATAATTATTCAACAAGGTCTAATAAAATAAATAGTGAAATTTGGAGTTTTAGACTCACCTAGATCTTTTCTATGTTCCCAATATTGATCCAAATTGATTTGAAATAGAGGAGATCAATTGTAGGGATATTTTGGTGGAATGGATAATCACCGTTGTCTTTATTAGAAATAAGGGTCAGAAATTCGAGTCAGGAAACAGTAATCATTTGTGATAAATGTTATATTTCCCTCACACAAAAGATGCACACATTTTTCCAAACCATTTTCTAGCAAGGCTCCACCCACTATCTAAGAGTTTATCAGGCCACAAATCATAATGGGGAGCATGAATGGTATTGAAAGACATGAGGTAACCAATCAATATGGATTTATCCAATCCTAAATTTTTTAGGTATTCCACCATTCATGGTTATACTATCCTTTATCCCCTCTTCATTTTTTTTAAATTCACACTATTACTGTTAACTAGGAAACATGTAATTGATGGCCTCATTTTCACATTAATCATATATTGAACACCTAATACGCCTTATATCGTACACAGAAACCAAATAAAAATTTCAATAAAAAAATTTAAGGGATTTAATCAGAATATTAAACAAAATATACTTCAAAATATGTTTTGGATCTTACAATATGGCTTGGAATCCCATTTGATAACCATGTTCATTATTTTTATGACATAGCTTAAATTTTTTTATTATATTATGATACTTATTTTTCCAATTTATATTTTAAATTTAAAACATATTTTATTTATGGTGAATTTAAATTCTTACATATTGTCTTGTCTCTCCTCTAGCAGAGGTCAAAACCTATATATTATTATGTTGACTTTTGTGTATGGGTAGGCATACATACGATCTTATGGTTATCCATATTGGACTTCATGGATTGGTTTTGGGAATTTTATAAACAATAGGTCTAATATTCATTCCACATTGATAAAAATATTATGTAGTGTCTCCATAAAATTAAGATAAATTATTTTTTATCTTCGACCATATCTGAAAAGGCACCCCTTGTGCCATGTTGGACCCTTGACCTGAACCCCCATCAGTGTCTTTCATATATCACAATCCCTTTTTAAATATATGTGACTTGATTACCATGCATTGGATATTTAATTTTTTTAATACTTATAATATCAATGCCAATCATGAATTCCTCCAATATTTGTTAGATGATGTATACTATAATAAGACACCATGGGTCCATACATTTAAGTACGTTTTTCTTTCCTTATTTAGTAATATTGTTTCACCTCCTCAGGATCTTAATAGCATGACCATAATATATGGAACCCCCATGGTACTACGTGAATGACAATTAAAGGAATTACCCATGGTACTGGGTGAATAACAATAAATGGAATAAACTATGGTCCGTAGTGCATGGCATTATAAGGCACGCTACATGATCCATAGTGCATCACATTAAAATTCACACCCCATGGTTCTATGTGAAAAGCCATAAAATTAATTCTCCATGGTCCAATATTCATGACCATTGATGGATCATCCTTTTTTCTAAATTGGATTATCTTAAATTTTAAAACAATTGTTCATTAGTGCATATCCTTAAAACATTTTCCCCTTGTCCACATTTAAAAAAATTAAAAGGAACACACCCAATGGACATAGTTGAATGACCTTAAATGGTGTACACTATTTTCCCTGATATATGACCATAAAATATTATCCCTATTCTTGGTCAATGTTATATTAACTTCAAAAATAAAACCTTAGAGATCATCAATTCCGCCCCCCCAGATTTTGAATAATACATATAATCATGTGTCTTATCTAGTTCATGTATTCCTTTGTCCCATCACATGACGAGTTATTTTTTTAATGGGAAACTCCATCGATATAATCATCACATTATAGTGCATATAATATAGTACTTGAACTCTTCAAAATAGTCAAAATCATTAATCATTAAAAATTGTGTCCCAATGACATGGTTCAACAAATAAATTTACCCCCTGAATGGCCCTAGTACAAGGAAATATCATGGACAAAATAAGCTCTACTCCCATATATAGGGAACATTACCCAGATGATCCATCCTCATCTCTCAGTGGTATCCCTTTTCATTAAGTTTCATATCATAAATTTTCTCACATTCCATCTTGATAAAATATCCTAAAAGTGACAATTTTAGAAGTATTTTAGTGGAAATAGTGTATCAATTACAGATAATGGTCATCCTCATCAAAAAAGCATAATCCATTCATTGGTGTAAATTATCAAGGTCACAATTTACCACTCTTCAAATTTAGTTTTATATATAGAATTTAAACACCCCAAGGGTTTTTCCCTTGTTTTCCAAATAAATTGTCAGATAAATCAAACTCATGTCATTTATCCAACCAAATTTGAACATTCTTATGATTATTAAGTGGCGATAAATGAAACATTCAAATACTAACAAATCCACATTGATCATGACTGGTCATGTTATATGGAAACTATTCTATTATAATTTATTTTTTACATTTATAAGGAATCTAATGGTCTAATATTCTATTGTTTTTTATTTCTATTAAATCGATTGAAAATATTTTGTGATTTTCCTAGAACGTGATCCTCGTATTTCATTGTTAAATCCACTTCGTAGGGGTGGGGGTAGTGGTTGATAGAATAATAATAATCACACAACACTATTTTACATGATATTTATGTGCCACATTAATAGAAGGTGAAAAAGATTATGAAATATAGATATATAAATATTCTGTTCTACCAAGTACTTTATAGGCTCCAAAAAGATCATTTTGGATGTGTACACTATATTTAATGGTGTAGAAAATTTTAAATTCATCCATTTTAGCTAGTAAATGAGCCTAAAAAATAATATATAACCAAAAATTATATTTTTTTGACATAACACATCATAAAAAACAGTTTATGTTAGTTATATAGAAATGTTTAAATTTTCACATTACTTTAGAGTAGATCGCACAACTCTTAAAAGCTCCAAAAACACATCGTTCTATGAGAATAGAAAAACATCACATATAGACCCTTCATGAATTCTATATCTATCCTCCTGTAATAGATATCCAAATATTTGTGCAGTTCCAATGATGGGAATTTGGGAATGAAATTTAAGGCCCAGTGACTTCACCTAACAAAAATATCGATAAATTTAGCATTGTCCCCTAATTTATAGGGTTGAAACACTAAAAGAAAAATTAAATCATACTCATGGATATATATATATATATATATCAATTTAATGAATTCATGAATCCATAGACACCCATATATTTCTACATGTGAAAAACATATGAGAAATACCTAACCTTAGTCCTAAATAATATCGACCTATATATAAGAAAAACTATCATGAGTTTCAAAGATGATAAAAAAATTTCATGAATGAATTTTACCCCCAATGAAACACTATTATTCTAAAAAAACTAATATTTTTGTTAAATATTCCTTTTTAATAAATGCGCCATATTTATGCAAGAGATTATGACTCACACAACTGCAAACATTCAGGAAACTCTTATTTTCTCGAACCCATAAACCATGTACCCCAATTTTATGACTCCTACAAATCATTGTTACACACTAGTTGAGAACTCAATGGACCCCCATCCAATAAAATCAGTTTTTTAAATAAAATATAAATATGTGCATGAATATCATAAAATATTATGAACAAGACCTTTTCATAATTAATGGGTTTGGATGTATTATTTCTTTATGATCCTATGAATAGGTATCCTCACATTGGGCTGCATGCAAGATTTTTTAAATGGTCATTTTCAATGTCATATTCCATTTAATGGAACTATTGTGGTAGTTATGTAATACATGATCCAATAATCATCAATGAAAACTAACCATCATTGACCATGATGATTTTATATAGGTTATAATTGCCTTTTAAATAAAAAATAGGACTCATTATCTCAAAGTATAATACATATACAGTCTATGATTCAAGATATTAACTTTCATAACATAAAATCCTTGTTTTAGTAATTTAAACTAAATAGAAAAAATTACACGTTTCACTAAGTCAAATATAATGAAATGATACTTATAAAAAGACAATATACAATATTCTAACCCTATTAATTTATCATAGTATTTTATGAGGGACAAGAACAAAATTCCCCACCTGACGATAATAAGATTCCTCGTTTGAAAATGGGGGACAACCCCCATTATACCTATACTAGAAACTCAGAGAATCCCCAAAACCTTTATTCACTACTCTCTAGTTGAATCATGGAAACACATTTAAACAATACTTACACATATTCTGGTCAGTTTTCATTTAACAATAGACATGCAATGTCTTTGACTATTACTCTTTGGGAATATCAAAGAATAAACCCCATTCATTCCAACATTGTTGTTCCTTTTCCAACATATGAATCCTTACCACATGATTTTAAGTTTATTGGTATATTCCTATCATTTTTTCTTTAATTTTTTACCCAGAAAATGTGATTTCTAGTCCATTATTTCATGCATCGTACACTGTACACCTCTCTATGGATCAATCTTGATGTGAACAAAAATTAAACGACCACTAGGTAGGATATATCTAAATAATTTTTTATTAATATAGTATATTAATCATATCATATTAAAAATTAATGGTCCCTTTTATATTTTGGAATCACGATGATTTTGAAATATACACATATTCTAAAACCTGATGAGAATATATGAGATGAATCCCCAAAGGTTGTTAATCATTTTATCTACGCATAATTGATTATAAAATGTTGAATCGTGTTAATTGGACACCAATTATGTGGAGAATACCCATTTTACACTAAACATGTGATAGACGCATATGAGAAAAGCATAAGGAGGACCATCTGCATTGGTCTGAAAATATATGAAATTTTGTCACATAGTATAATCATATGAAAGATCATGATACCTCAAAACCCAAACAGAAGGTGATGATTCTAATTACCTTTTGGATTCACTCTTAGGAAGACACTGTGATTATTTTTTAATCTATCCTTTATTTACATAGTTTATGAGCCTATGTTTCATAACATATGTGAATTGAATTAAATAATAAAGGTGATAATCCATGGATTCCATATGTGAATACAATATTTTTCCGAGCATTATGATGATTATATTCCTTTTGTAATGAACATTAGACCCATTTTGCGATAAGAAAAAACCATGAGATAATGATCCATGGATGTATTATGTAATGATAATATTTTTCCTTTTTAATACCATATATTTACGTGATTCTTTCACCAAATAATCATTTTTTTATTACAAAAAAATCTAAACTCAAATGAAAAAAATATTTATAGACATGGAACATGATAAACAGAATCATCTTCTCCAAACACAAGTATTTTCTCTATGAAATAAAAATGATGTTGTATAATAACCTATTTAAACTAGAATATGTTGTTAGCAATGTGATTCACAAACCCGTTGTAGATATATTATAGATAATAATACTATGTGATTAATTACATGGAGGGATACATGGAAGATCAGACTAACATTACATATTCATATTTCAATCAAGGCTTTTACATCATCAACCAAAATGGTGAAGGAATCCAACCATTGTAAAACATGAATACTGGGATACAAGTATTAAAACATGACTGAGGATGTAATACTTCTTGGAATCACACCATTTTGAAAGCATATGAATACTCTACCTTTTGAATGAAAACTATAATACTTTCATTTCACGAGTTTTAGACAATAGAAATCAAAATTTTTTGTTTAATGTAACTATTTATAATAGTTTTAATATTGAAATAAGGATTATAGTAAATAAACAAACAAGAATAACCACAAATAATCATACCATGAAATATTAGTCCTAATACATTATGCATATACACTTACAAATTTTCATACCCAAACATCAATTATTTTTCTATTAAAACATGTAATGTTGGTTATGATGGACCTTATGTAGAATCATAGAGGTCCATAATAACTAAATACAAGTCATTCTCTATCAAATTAACACCTATAAAATTATACATGTGGCCTTGAATCTATTTTTTACCAGATAGCTCCAACATTCCATTCTGGTTTGGGTTTATTGACATTGTTTCCCTATATACCAATGAAAATATTATATGTACCTATCTAAAAACACCTTCCATTCTCTCATAAAAACCCTTGAGATCACTTTTTCATGATCCACCCCCTCTAAAACCCCTCACGAGCCTCTAAAATATATGGTAGTGACCACTAAGTCCCACCTCCTATAGGGCCCAGGTGGGTGAATACAATTGATAGAATCTAAATTGATAATGGGTTCCATTACCCTTATGATTCACAATTGATAATGACTTAAATACCAATCAACCCAATAGGATTCCCACATAATATATAATGAAATTTATATTTCCCAAATTCATCTATATGTCGTATATTTACTATGTAAAATAAATATGTTCTGAATGATACGAAAGGATCTATTTCATCCTATGACTCTATCCAAGATACATAAACATCGGCTCCAAGACGTCTCTATCTTTATCGTACAAACACATAGAATACTATGGGTGGGTGGAAACATGGAATTACTTTATTACTTTGAAATTTATGAAATTCCTTTTTCCATATGATATTAAATGTTTATATTGACATGCGTGAATAATTAAAATCTTATAAAGGGTATTGTAAAAGCTGATAATAAACATAAAACTAATTTCCATTATTATTATCATCAAATAAATTAAATTGAAACAATCATAAAATTTTTTATCATAAAGGTGCCTATCGATATCCAAATTTATCCAGATTTATATAAACCAATCATGATATTTGAAATATGAAATAAACAGTTAATAACAATGCAATAATACAATTACATCCATAATGTCAAAATCATAATATTAAGAAAGAAAACCAAGATCTAAAAATTCTCAAACTATCCCATCATCATATCCCCACTCCAAATTAATCATCATCATCAAAAACCTACCTCCCATAGATCCACATGAATAAATCCCTACAACATTTGACACCACATCATGGCATCCATGGACTCCATGATGCCACACCATCACATCCTTTCATTTTTGGAAGAAAAATCACTACATATTTTCACTCCATGTATTCACATCATAAAATAAATGAATCAAATACTACCTACTCATCGAAAACATCATAATAATCCTCAACCTAGTATAGCCTAATCTTGGACATGACCCTATAATCCCTCATAACTAGATGATTTGGGTACATGTTAACTTTAACCCATTGCATCCCAAATTTAGATTCATATATTTTATCCTAGATACATTAAAACCCTCATATGTAAATATGTTCCACCTAAAATATGATCCATAAAATCCCAAATCATATAAGAGCGAAAAAATGAATATGAATATATTTATTCATATTGTAAATTATTAAATCAAAACAACCACATTCCATCAAGAAAAAAACAACAGTATATAATCATTAATAAAATTTTCTATATATAGTGTACATATAAGAAAAATAAAACAAATAAAAATTCATATATCAAAATTATGAAACCATACATCATGAAATAAATTCATCCTCACAATACATAATAATAAATGTGGTGTGACTGATTAAAAATAATAAATCCATATATAAAATCACTAAGTGAAATATCTTTAATTGATTTTATTACAGGAAATTTTTTTATTTTATAACCCATGTTATATTTTAGTTTCATATATCATTAATATGTAAATCTATTTTTATTAATTATTTAGCCACTACTATAGTGGAATTTCTATTAGGTTATATGAATTATTTTCTCAAATTATTTATTCCATTCGCTTCTTGTTTCACTCATCTAGTTATTTAAAAAATGATTCTTGGATAAAACCTAATCATGAGATTCCCAAAAATAGGTTATCATTAATATTCTACAACTCTAGGCATGCACTACATCAATTATATAAAAATAACATACAATAAAATATTTGTATTCTCTCTTAAAAGAAATAATGTTAATTATATATGAATCTTGGGTATATATGCTAATATTGTCTTCAACCAATTTTCTTCAATTATTTATTCCATCACAACTTTCCCATCATAAATTAGTATATAATACATACATAAATTTAAAAAATTACATTAATATATAATAAAATTTATTCACATAAATTAATTTTCCAAGATATCATAATAATCCCCATGTAATAAAGAACATAACAAATTAAATATTTTGTATTGTTTCATACGTAATATATCCCCCAATCCACTGAGTCTGAGTCTAAGTTACATGTGATCCAATGCACACCTCCCCATGCGTAATAGGTTTTTAAATAGTAGCAAGGGTGTATGACTATAAATGGGGAGATAATAACGTCACTACCATGCTGTAAAAATAATAATAATTAATAGTATAATAAATAAAAAGATTACTTATGTGGAAACTTAATAATGAAATGATTATACATGTCATACAAATAATAAGGAGTCTGCCAAAGTTGAAATTCAAAACATTGTGTAATTTTTTTAGGTAAATAAATAAATAAATATCTAGTAATCCATAATTCCTATACTAGTCCCACCTTCTGTTTCATGCACTATAGCTCGTCTATTTTCCACAGGCCCCATTCCCTTTCTATGATCCCTGTATATGAAATTTGTACATACATTGTGATTACCAAGAAGGGTTTGAGTATGAACCCAATGGGACCTAATAAATGTGTCCGTAACATTATTTTTCATTCATAATAGGTGTATAAAAATATAATAATAATGATATGAAAATCATAAAAATAACGAATTCATGTGTCGTGCGATTATGTGATATCGAAGTCACTATAATCCCATATCCATCCCAACATCAACTCCATGCTCAAATAATGATCACATGTCATTAGAAGATGGATTATATTTTGACACAATGATATAATAATTCTGCTTTGAATCCACATGACATATTTATGTCATGAAACTCAATGTCCACAGGCCATCAAGTTGACACTCTACCCAGATTCCAAATGGCATCATGATGAAAAGATTCATAGAATCCACTAGTCGACATGTTACATCTAGAATATATTTAACAAAATTCACATTCTTAATAATTGTAAATCATTTACACTCCCTCTATAAGGGGTAACCATACCATGTTGTTCTCCTTCCATGTGTACTATGCACCAAACCTCCAAAAATAATATAAAACTAAATAATTCATAGAATGAGAAGAAAACATTGCGTGTCTTCATGAGAAATGAAAAAGATTCAAAAACATCGTGTGAATCATAATCTATATTCAAAACAATCTATTCCAATGAATTTAATGGAACAAAGATAATGTCATGGTGACACATCAATGGACACCAATATGTAATCAACAATAATGGAGAACACAAACCTTCCAAACACAGGTACTATATCACAAAATTATGTTTAAGAAAGATACAAAAATTTTAATTAAATTCATACCACAAGGTCATGAATTTCATTTTTAAGAAAAAATAACCATGTGTGGTTTAATAGTTATTGGTCTAACCTCATTATCTATGAAATGATCAGATATTTCCATATTATCCTAGTAGTTAACATGTCAAGGATCAAGGTTCATTAAGGGTACGTAGACCTAATTCCACAATTTTACATAAAAAGGATATAATTAACTACATTTGATAAAGTAATTATATCTCAAGTATAATTTCAAAATACAAGATAATTCAACGTTATCATTCATAGAAGAAACCTTGAATAATATCATTTAATAATTCATTATCGCTATTTTCTAGAATCTTGGAAGGTACATGGATAACAAGTGTTGGTAGAATAAATACCTAGAGATTTTCCACATATAATGTAGAAAAAATAATATAGTTGAGTGTCTTAGGTTCATCATCGATATGAGACACAAAAAAATCAAATGATTTTAGCTAATAAGGAGTTCCACATAAAAATACATAAAAACTTTTAACCATATTTTTTCACGTAAAAATTGAAAATTATATATATTATAATCCCCCCTATACCAACATATCATACCTGAGAATTATATCTCGTGGAATTTCATGAATAACTCGTTGAACTAATCTAAGACATCATACTCTAACTCTGACGCCTTATCCTTGATCTATCCATGCTTTCAAAAGATATAGAAAATTTGACCAATGTTCCCCTATAATAATCTCTCACTCTTGTCTAGATTACACAAATGAAAATCCCAATAATAGGTATTTATACCTAACAAAACATCGTGAAAATCTATAACTTTAGTTGTATGAGGAATGTATCTCATGGATGATGTATGTGGAACACGTCATAAACTCTCAATAATGTGGAGGATCGTATACATGCAATTCCACTATCCCATGCAATTTGATGTTCTCAAATGGTCCAAAAAACTATGGTCATAGGTCTCCCACATTCCATAAAGGAGGAAACTAAAACCAATGTCACACTCACACTAAAACATGGATATCCATAGTTAACTACAAGGGGAATATCCTATAGTCTATATATTATCACGCACTACATTACATGGTCAATCACAACCTAATCAATAGAATCATCCATAATGTCTCATGTATTGTAGTCGGTCAACGTCTACATCCACACCCTCAGCCTTTCAATATTTTATTGAGAGGCATGATCTTCCCTCAATATCCTCTAATTTTTTTATATATAATGAATCATGGAGACTATTTTTGTAAAAACACCCAAATAAGTCTAATTTCTCCTAAAAATAGGCATAAAATTCTAGCACATAAACATATAGAATATCCCCCAATATTTTATTTATTCACTCTGACTATCAATCATTCGGAGGATGGAACAATACAATTATTGTTTGTTGGGTTCCTATGACTTTTCATAATCCCTTTCAAATGTGTGACATGAATCATGCATTACTATAAGATATAATTCTCAATTTAGCTTCATGTAATCATATTATCCTTTATATATACATCTTTCACATATTCTCTGCTATGTGAGTCTCTTGGATCATTATGAAGTGAGAAACCATAGTTAAACAATTTAATACAACCTAGATAGTTTTACTACTCATTGGGGGTACTATATAACCCCATAAAAAATTCCATTATGAAATCCTCTCACACACACATGGTCATAAAATGTTGTTGTAGAGAACTACTAGGACATTGGTGGTCGAAATTTACCACTTGTAAGGAAAGGCATTGAGATATGAACACAATAATATCAATCTTCTTCCATATCCCCAAAAACTATCTCCTAATTTCATTATATATCTATATTAAACCACTATTATTCACACATATAGTTTTATAGTTATACGTAATTAGCTCATCAGTGATTGAATATTGGTCTAAAACCCTCTCATGATCATGGATAACAGTGTCATTGACCCATTACCACCTACGAATTGGATCACATATAACTATATACTCTCACATCAGAAAACACTCTATGTTTATGTCCTATTATTATTTAAACTATTATGTGATTGATTATTTGGCCCCCATTGGAGAACAAGTCAAAAATACTCGATTCATAGAATCATTTATAGTATAAATAGAAATAAATCAAATCGAGTGAGACTGCTCCTCTAAAGAGAACTGACCAAGATCCCACTCAACCTATGTATTACATCTAAGAGAATTTTCAATAATATTACCTTTCCCTAGTGAATAATAAACATTTAATACAAAAATCTATTTTTACTCTACCTGGTTCTTCTCCATTCGGATTAGGTTCCCCAATTTGATGATATAATAGAGGATATTCTGTTGTGTGTAGAATAAATATATCTAAAAAGGTTATATTTTCACCAAAATGTTTGATCATGGACTACAACTGTTTTCTCTATGTTTTGAGTTAGGTGGTTCAAATCATGGGGTCACGAACAGATTTCACACATAAGTGACTATGAAACTTATTTGAATTACAATTTTCCAAAATTAACACCCTATTAATCATGGTACAGTATATATCAAATCCAATGATCAGGGATTAAAAAAGATAGAGTGGTATTCAATCAATAATTTACATAATGATATGAATTTTCATTTAAATTATTGAACTGGAAATTTACTTATTTCTTTTCAAAAACATTCTTTGGTGATAAAAATCATGTGAATTCATAGATTTAACATCAGTAATATCATTATAGGTATAAGATATTTCAAATCAAAAATCATGTTCTGGGTATATGCCCCACACATTTCTCCCTCTAATTTACCTGGATCCAATGATATAAATATTTCAAACACTACATAACTCATGAACTTCCTGATTCTAGAGATGTACATTTGATGTATTTTCAAAAATTATATGTTCGTGGTGTGTGATAAGGACTATATCAAGAATTCCATCTTGTTGATCTAATGTCAATGAGTAGAATATGATCTAAATAGTTAAAACAAAAATGATTGAGTTCCATTATTGTTTAATATCATGTTATTGAGATCCATGAACACTTTAGAATCATATGATAATCTATATGGCATCACCGGGTACACAAAAATTATATACCTTATTAGTATCCCAATCATTAGGATGTCCACATGTATAACCTTCTTATGGTGATATCTTGATCAAATATGAATCATGGAGAATCGGAACAATCCCATTATATAGAAAAAAACATCGTTGAACATGGGAGAAGGTTATATTTTCATTACCATCACCTAGTTAATCTTTTCATAATCAACATTTCATTAAATTTTGGCATCCCACTTCTTGGAAAATAACACTTGGAACTCATGGTTAAGTACCCAACCTCATAATTATGTTCTCCTCCATGTCTTCATGTTCCACCTATTAATCCATCAAAATGGATTATGCCATTTAATATAGTGGTATCAAATTTTTTTCTTCAACTGATATAAAATTAATCACAAATCCAACTCCACTTTCATGAGTAAGTCTTATGAAGTCATCCAAAAATATGTTTCGATAGTGATCCATTACATGAAGAAAATTTGAGGGGGATATCACAAATTCTTATAATAGATCCATGAAAACCATTTATGTTGTAATTTTTATGAGCTAACTCAATTTTGGAATAACACACATGTAACGACCCGAAATTTTAAATAAATCTTGTTTCCTAATTTTATGTGTTATTTTTTTTTATTTTTATACTCAAAAAAAATGTTTTATTTGATAACATGAGTATAATTAAAATGAGACTGTTGGGTTTTGATTGTTATTTGACCATTGGTCAATATGACCACTGGAAACTAAACTTTTTGACTATTGTCTCTAAATACAAGCAATCTTGGTTAATTAATATAGAAAGAAGATTCGATGGCCTCTCCCAGTAGTCTTGGACCGATTGAAGCCCATCTAACAGAACATGGGAAGGAGGTAGCACCACTGGGCTTTGCTCTGGACAAAACCCAAGCTGAACATCATCGTGTGAAGCTAGAACGGGATCGCCTTCGCGAGAAGTTCAAACTGATAGAAATTACTACTCGTGCGATGTTGGCCGAGTCTCCCTCGGAATCTCTCACCTTACCACACCTTACACTTAGGTCCTATGCTGGTGTGATAAGGGGCTATGTAAGGAGACCATAACTGCCTTGTGTAATCCTTTGTTTTAAATAAAAATTGGGATTTCTTCTTATGATGAAGTTTATGAATTTTCAAATGACCGGATAAATATAATATTCATATTTTTGATGAATTTTAGAAAAATGATATTTTAAAAATGGTTCTGTAAACCTTAAATAATTAAAAATGCGTAATGATTTTTGAAAAATGGTCTTCTACAATTATATTCAGTACGAAATTTAGAGACTAATTAGATCAACTTAATTTTTGATGAATAGTAAATTATGAATAGTGATTTTATGATTAGGATTAGTAATGTGTCCAAATGGATTAGTAATCTCACTTAAAGAAAGTATTAATATAATCTAGGCACCTTGATTAAGTAATGTGATTCAATAAAATGGTTAAATAACAGTTTCATAAATTATTATTCAAATATTAGTTTTTTCGGGTGAATAGTGTTTTTTAATTAAAAATTAAATTAAAAATATTTAGAAAATTATTTTTATAAAATGGATTTCATTTTTGAACTCAGAGCACCGATATTATGTTATGGTAATTTTTGGGGTTTTTTCTGAAAAAATGAATTTTCGGTGAATAGTGTATTTATTTAAAAATAAATTTAAAAATATTTAGAAAATTATTTTTATAAAATGGAGTTCATTTTTGAAATCAGAGCATTGATATTTTGTTAGTGTGAAATTTTGGGATTTTTCTGAGAAAGTTGAATTTTCAGTGAATAGTAAAAATGCAGTTTTAGGGTTTCGGTATGTTTAATGACATCATAGCTGTGTCATGATTATTTCATGGGATATTTTAAGGGTTTACCGGACAAAGGTGATGAATTATTGTTTTTGGGGGCCCATGTGGCCTAACTCCATGGTGAATGCCAAAGGAGAGCACATGGGATTGAGAAAAGCACATGTGAGGTGTCCCTTGGCCATTAATGCCTTGTCCCCTCACTTTCCCTATAAATACCAAGCCCTCATCTCATCCATTCGACTCCCCACTCTTCCCCAACGAATTTCTGGTCTCCTTACCTCCCAAGGAGTCCTCCCAAGGTGCCCCCAAGCCCTCAAGGTCCAAACCTTTGAGTTTCAAGAGTCACGTTTTAAGGTAAGGGATCTGACCTCTCTCTTTCATTTCAAGTAATCTCTTTTAAATCATTCCTTTTATGCTCCATGTACTTACGTTGGAGGATGTTCTTTTATACTCCTCTTACTGCCCTTTTCATGTTAATATAATTAGAGATCCCCTCTTACTCTCATTATTTCGTTTTATGAAGTTTTAAGTGGCGCCGTTAGGCTGCCGAAATTTTTGTAACGGATTCTTTCGCCCTTCTCATTTTTCAAGATCTATTTTCATGTAAAGTATTTCATGTTAATTTTTTTATTATGTTGGGGTATGATCTCTAAATTTATCATACTGATCTTTTATGATCATATGATGAGAGACCCCATTTGATCACTTCAATTCAGTATTTTGAAGTTTTAAGTGGCGCCGTTAGGCTACCGAAATGTTAAGTAGTTCTTCACCCTTCTCGTTTTGAAGTTCTACATTCATGTCAATTCTTTCAAGTTCCTTTTTGTTATGTTGGGGTATGATATCTATATCTATAATACTAGACTCTTATGTTCATATGATGAGAGACCCCATTTGATCTCTTCAATTCAGTATTTTGTTGAAGTTTAAGTGGCACTGTTAGGCTGCCGAATTTTTTTGTGGTTCTTCACCATTCTCGTTTTGAAGTTCTCATTTCATGTCAATTCTTTCAAGTTCATTTCTATTATGTTGGGGTATGATCTCTATATCTATCATACCGGGCTCTTATTTTCATATGATTAGAGACCCTATTTGACCTTGTCAATTCAATTTTGTTGAAGTTTAAGTGACGCACTTAAGCTGCCGAATTCTCACAAGAGAAATCTTTTTTTTCGTCCTTTCATGTTCTTCATTTCATATGGTATATTTTCAAATTTCATTACCATGTTCTTAAATCTCTTATATTTTGTCCCTATACTGTTTTATGGGTCATTTATGAATGTTTGACCCATGTTCCCTCTCTTCTCAATGTTTTCTAAAACCTTGTAACATAGCCGTTATGCTGCAGAATTTTCTTCTCAAAATGCCTCTCTCTCTTTTCTAAAAACTATTTTATGTTATAAAGTGAATACTAAAAGCTATTATTTCTACAGGGGTATTCACATATATATCAAAATGTTCTATTTTAAATTCTTGGAATTACATACATGAAACCCCCTTTCCCTTTCCGTGGGTTTAAAGTGACGTAAAGATCATGTCTTTAAAGCAGTTTTTAAAACGTTATGATTATGAAATGAAACCCATTTATTTAATGCTATATGGGTTATTTATGAAATGTTTGATGATGATATATGTGGCTCACAAGATAATAAATTCAAATTTAAGGGTGCGCCCTGAGAGTGCTCCAATGCATTGGGTAATGATGTAACCACTAGAGATTACAATTTTCACGATACCTTGGTGAATAACCTTGGTAATTTTCAAATGACACCTTGGGGATGGACCTTGGTGATATGTTCATGATTGTCTATGTTAAAAGATGTAGCCACATCTTCATGTTATGAAAATTTTATTTTTATTATGATATGCCACATGATTTTTTTTATCATGCCTTAAAGTTCTTGTTCATGACATAGTTGATGTTTCTCAAGTTCACATGTTAAATGTTTCCCTTGTTTCCCTTACTGGGCCTTCTGCTCACCCTTTCTTTTGATGTATGCTCCCAGGTTATGTGATGCCATAATGAACCTAGGATGAACATGAGGATAAGCCTTTCAAGTCTTTTAGAAGAATGTTTTATGTTTTCATGTTTTAAGTTCCTGGTTTCCAAGACACTAAACCTTAAAGATCCTCAGTTTTGTATAATGCAATGACTGTTTATGTGATAAAAAGGCAGGATGCTATAGTTTGTATCAAAGGATAGTTTAGTTATTTGTGGAAATTAGGATATGAAAAATCTAGGAAGAACCCTATAGAAAAGTTTAAATATAGGAAATCTTCGTGGTATTTTGGTGAGTATTGAGTAAGGGGTTTCCAAGCAAATACATCCATGTCTGGATGCGAGCAGGTAGAGGTGGCTCTGGCACAGATGTACATAGGGGTAAAACCCGAAAACACCGCTTTGAGCTATACTCGAACGGGAACTGGTACATGACAATAGGCGTTGCTGCACTCTTGGTTACGACACTCCCGGGGGATATGCTTTGGTAAATTCATAAGCTTAGTATGAACCATTATTAAAGGAACAAGGATAAAACAAAATAACGATTCATACAAGAATATATGATCATGGATAACCTAGATTGGAACCTATGGGATCACATGTTAGGATGTACTTTTATTCTACATGTTTATACTTTTATGCTTAAAGTTTCCTTTTCATGAATATTAGCTTAGTAAATAAGCCCCTAATTATAGTTTCCTTTCTTAGTTAATGGTGGGAAATGGAAGAACATGTCCCAAAAACCAATGTGATAGGAAATGCGACGATTGACGTATTAATATGACAGAGGTGATTAGGGGATTAAATGATGCTTATTATTTTGGAATACGTTCACTATTTTAGGGACCCTATATGATCGAGGTAAATAGATTACTGTGGTATTTTAATTGAGGAGTAAGGTTGACTTATATTTTGAAGAATCGATAAATTTATGGTGGAATTATAGTAATTTAGGCAACTTATGGGAATGATTAACCTATCTTGGGTAAAATATGTTTAGTTTAGATTTTAGGTGTGGTTGATGTTGTTTGGAGATGAACAATGAAGTTTATTTTGGAAGACTATGTTATCAAATCCTTCTTGTATTTGGGTTTCAATCTTAGTTTGTTTTATTTTGAGGAATTTTAAGGACCGTTATTTATGGGATGGTCTATGATGAACTTTGGGTTGTACCATGGAACTTTGAAGATTTAAAAGTAATTTCCATTCCTATGGGATTCTTCCTTTTTGAAGAGTTGTTTAACCTTACCCTTTCTGTTTTTGATAATGTTTAAAGATAGAAGAAATAGATAGTTAATCTTTTGGGGATTATGTGATTCTCTAGAAGATGATTCTTGTGTTTTGATGAGACCATGTAGTTTTGAGTGCTCATCATTTGGGAGAAAAGATTAGTTTTGGTAGAAACTTATTAAAAGGTGAAACTCTACATGAAGGTAGAGTTATTTCCTTATGTTCTTGTTCTATGTTGTAAATGAATTCCTCAAAATTATGAAAAGGAACGTAAAAAAAAATGTTTTTTGTTTACGTTTCCTACTAGGTAATCAAAAATCGTTTACACACATCATAAGTTTGGGATTTTCTTATGGTTAACATTCTCCTAATCATGTTCTCTGTCACTCTCCCTCAGAACATGACCCTTTGTTTTCTCCTCCATGTCCATATTTTCCTACATGGAATCCTAGTGTGGGCTAACTCGGGTGACCTTCGTACATACCTTTGTTTCTTTTAAAGTAATAGTATTAATGACTCCTTTTCCGATGTGGGACTTTAAATGAAATTTCAAAACCTAATTTAAAAAAAATTGCGAGGACGCAATTTCTTAAGGGGGGAAGATTGTAATGACCCGAAATTTTAAATAAATCTTGTTTCCTAATTTTATGTGTTATTTTATTTAATTTTTATACTCAACAAAAATGTTTCATTTGATAACATGAGTATAATTAAAATGAGACTGTTGGGTTTTGATTGTTATTTGACAATTGGTCAATATGACCACTGGAAACTAAACGTTTTGACTATTGTCTCTAAATACAAGCAATCTTGGTTAATTAAAATAGAAAGAAGATTCGATGGCCTCACCCAGTAGTCTTGGACCGATCGAATCCCATCTAACAGAACTTGGGAAGGAGGTAGCACCACTGGGCTTTGCTCTGGACCAAACCCAACCTGAACTTCATCGTGTGAAGCTAGAACGGGATCACCTTCGCGAGAAGTTCAAATTGATAGAAATTACTACACGTGCGATGTTGGCTGAGCCTCCCTCGGAATCTCTCACCTTATCACACCTTACACTTAGGTCCTATGCTGGTGTGATAAGGGGCTATGTAAGGAGACCGTAACTGCCATGTGTAATCCTTTGTTTTAAATAAAAATTGGGATTTCTTCTTATGATGAAGTTTATGAATTTTCAAATGACCGGATAAATATAATATGCATATTTTTGATGAATTTTAGAAAAATGATATTTTAAAAATGGTTGTGTAAAACTTAAATAATTAAAAATGTGTAATGATTTTCGAAAAATGGTCTTCTTTAATTATGTTCAGTACGAAATTTAGAGACTAAGAAGATCAACTTAATTTTTGATGAATAGTAAATTATGAATAGTTATTTTATGATTAGGATTAGTAATGTGTCCAAATGGATTAGTAATCTCACTTAAAGAAAGTATTAATATAATCTAGGCACCTTGATTAAGTAATGTGATTCAATGAAATGGTTAAATAACGGTTTCATAAATTATTATTCAAATATTAGTTTTTTCGGGTGAATAGTGTTATTTAATTAAAAATTAAATTAAAATTATTTAGAAAATTATTTTTTTTTAATGGATTTCATTTTTGAACTCAGAGCACCAATATTATGTCATTGTAATTATTGGGGATTTTTCTGAAAAAATGAATTTTCGGTGAATAGAGTAATTATTTAAAAATAAATTTAAAAATATTTAGAAAATTATTTTTATAAAATGGAGTTCATTTTTGAAATCAGATCATTGATATTTGGTTAGTGTGAAATTTTGGGATTTTTCTGAGAAAGTTGAATTTTCAGTGAATAGTAAAAATGCAGTTTTAGGGTTTCGGTATGTTTAATGACATCATAGCTGTGTCATGATGATGTCATGAGATATTTTAAGGGTTGGCCGGCCAAGGGTGATGAATTATTGTTTTTGGGGGCCCATGCGGCCTAACTCCATGGTAAATTCCAAGGGAGAGCACATGGGTTTGAGAAAAGTACATGTGAGGTGTCCCTTGGCCATTAATGCCTTGTCCCCTCACTTTCCCTATAAATACCAAGCCCTCATCTCATCCATTCGACTCCCCACTCTTCCCCAACGAATTTCTGGTCTCATTACCTCCCAAGGAGTCCTCCCTAGGTGCCCCCAAGCCCTCAAGGTCCAAACCATTGAGTTTCAAGAGTCACATTTTAAGGTAAGGGATCCGACCTCTCTCTTTCATTTCAAGTAATCTCATTTATGTCATTCCTTTTATGATCCATGTTATTATGTTGGAGGATGTTCTTTTATACTCCTCTTACTTCCCTTTTCATTTTAATATAATGAGAGATCCCCTCTTACTCTCACTATTTCGTTTTATGAAGTTTTAAGTGGCGCCGTTAGGCTGCCGAAATTTTTGTAACAGATTCTTTCTCCCTTCTCATTTTTCAAGATCTATTTTCATGTAAAGTATTTCATGTTCCTTTTATTATTATTTTGGGGAATAATATATAAATTTATCATACTGATCTTTTATGATCATATGATGAGAGACCCCATTTGATCGCTTCAATTCAGTATTTTGATGTTTTAAGTGGTGCTGTTAGGCTGCCGAAATTTTAAGTGGTTCTTCACCCTTCTCGTTTTGAAGTTCTACTTTCATGTCAATTATTTCAAGTTCCTTTTTGTTATGTTGGCGTATGATCTCTATATCTATCATACTGGACTCTTATGTTCATATGATGAGAGACCCCATTTTATCTCTTCAATTCAGTATTTTGTTGAAGTTTAAGTGGTGCCGTTAGGCTGCCGAATTTTTAAGTGGTTCTTCACAATTCTCGTTTTGAAGTTCTACTTTCATGTCAATTCTTTCAAGTTTCTTTATATTATGTTGGGGTATGGTCTCTATATCTATCATACTGGACTCTTATGTTTATATGATGAGATAACCTATTTGACCTTGTCAATTCAATTTTGTTGAAGTTTAAGTGACGCTGTTAGGCTGCCGAATTCTCACAAGAGAACTCTTTTTTTTATTCTTTCATGTTCTTCATTTCATATGGTATATTTTCAAATTTCATTACCATGTTCTTAAATCTATTATATTTTGTCCCTCTACTGTTTTATGGGTCATTTATGAATGTTTGACCCATGTCCCCTCTCTTCTCAATGTTTTCTAAAACCTTGTAACATAGCCGTTATGCTGCAGAATTTTCGCCTCAAAATGCCTCTCTCTCTTTTCTAAAAACTATTTTATGTTATAAAGTGAATACTCAAAGCTCTTATTTCTACAGGGGTATTCACATATATATCAAAATGTTCTATTTTAAATTCTGGGAATTACATACATGAAACCCTCTTTCCCTTTTCGTGGGTTTAAAGTGACGTAAAGATCATGTCTTTAAAGCAGTTTTTAAAACGTTACGATTATGAAATGAAACCCATTTATTTTATGCTATATGGGTTATTTATGAAATGTTTGATGATGATATATGTGGCTCACATGATAATAAAGGCAAATTTAAGGGTGTGCCCTGATAGCGCTCCAATGCATTGGGTAATGATGTAACCACTAGAGATTACAATTTTCACGATACCTTGGTGAATAACCTTGGGAATTTTCAAATGACACCTTGGGGATGGACCTTGGTGATATGATCATGATTATCTATATTAAATGATGTAGCCACATCTTCATGTTATGAAAATGTTATTTTTATTATGATATGCCACATGATTTTTTTTATCATGCCTTAATGTTCTTGTTCATGACATAGTTGATGTATCTCAAGTTCACTTGTTAAATGTTTCCCTTGTATCCCTTACTGGGCCTTCTGCTCACCCTTTCTTTTGATGTATGCTCCCAGGTTATGTGATGCCGTAATGAACCTAGGATGAACATGAGGATAAGCCTTTCAAGTCTTTTATTAGAATGTTTTATGTTTTCATGTTTTACGTTCCTGGTTTCCAAGACACTAAACCTTAAAGATCCTCAGTTTTGTATAATGTAATGAAAGTTTATGTGATAAAAAGGCGGGATGCTATAACACATGTCTATTAGTTCTTATTCGACAATCACTATGTACATCCCTCCATTCACTAAATGAAATGACACCCCTATATGATAGAAATCAATGTCATTATTGAAGCTATTCAGCCATCCCATATAAAGAATCCAATCAAATACCATCACCTACAATATCATTAATTCCCTAATATGTTCATAACTCATGATTAATATGGGAATCTTTGGGAATCTCAATGGATGGTCCATATTCATTCCAAATAGTAAATAATGTGATTGTGACAAAAAGAATAGCATGACCAGTTTTTGATGTCCAGTAATGTATTCAGCTAGTATAAAGGTCGGTTGGACCGGTAGAAATAATTTTAATATATTAATAAGTTAATCCATCAGATACTCCACTAGGGAAAAGTTTAACATAATGATTTCAAGTAATTATAAATTATCAAAAGGAAAATTGGATCTCTAGATGGATAAATATTACAATTTATGATTTTCATGACACATTTAGTGATAGTTATAAACAAATACAAAAAATACAAACACTATGTGAAAGATATTTTATATAAAGAATTCCACCAACAAAAACTAAAACACTAGTAATGACGAGTTCATGGATTTAATCTCCATGAGGTATGAAGATAGAATAATAATATCCTCAATTGCAGGAACATTTAGGATCTACTTTAAATGTACTCCAACAAACTATGTTGTGGTGAAATATTCGATAATGTAAAGGAACCACTTTAAAAAAATAAAGCCATTATGATAGAATGTAATTAGTCAATGGGATCATCTAATGTTAAACTGATAGTATATCCTTAACATAGTTTACCACACTATATATATAACCAAGGTCGATTCCATTCATTTAAGTCATAGTCAACTTATAAATTCTAAAAAATAACTATAAGGCCCCAACCTTAAACCTTACTTAATCTTGAGTTATTACAAGATTACACATTGAGGATCTTTTCAGGTTTAAAGTTTTAGAGAATTAGATCATGAAACTTGCATTACATTCCACATTTAAACAAAGTGGTTACAGAAAAGACAGTATTCATTCTTCCAATCAATGGAAACATATTTAAAATATAACACGGATTA
Source organism: Viscum album (assembly GCA_963277665.1). Taxonomy (NCBI): domain Eukaryota; kingdom Viridiplantae; phylum Streptophyta; class Magnoliopsida; order Santalales; family Viscaceae; genus Viscum; species Viscum album. Next base: position 981,395,343 of record OY728161.1, read on the forward strand.
TTTCTTGACACATCCTTGACCCTATCATCACATCATGTACCTTTCACTTGACCTGTGAAAAAGATTTCAAAAAACTTGGAATGAGCATAAAAATCTCAGTAAGAGTTATAAAAATATGGAAAGGAAACATGAGTTCATATATACATCACTTTACCCATAAAACATAGGCATATCAAATCATGAATAAATCATATAAAACATAAGACATAAAGGTAACTTTAGGCATTAATAACATTCTTACGTAGGGAGTAACCCTCTTGATTACATTTGGAATACCCATCACATTATATTCCCTAAAATCTTCGGAGAAACCTTAACGTTTCACTCCTTCACGTTACCCAATGCATTGGAGAGCTATATCAGGCACACCCGCCCTTAGTTTATCATAGAACCACCAGTTTTCATAACAATGCACAAGAACCATAACATAAATTTATCACATAAAACAGCCATAAAGGAAACATAACATTTCCACATTTCAATCACAATATAACATTTTAGTATATTGAAATAATAAATCCATTCAAAAAGAAACCATTTCCAAAACTATTTAAAACATTTAATAAAGAGATTTTTGAATCAAAGTGTCCCATACCACCTTGAAGCTTAAAATTTTAAACCATTAATATCCATATAAATAAATACTTTAAACCATTTTGAAAACATGGATATTAATAAGAACAAATAATTAAAACATTTAAAACGATATTTTGGTTAAAGGGGTTTTACCAAAATTAGAGACACTTGAATACAATAATAGAGGAATAACATTTAGTCAAAACTTTATAATAACATGAGAATAAATGGATTCATGATATAATACTCCAAAGGACATTGTATACACCATATAATAGTGAATTGGTGCATAACAACAATGAACCCTCAATAGAAATGTCAAATGTGATGAAATCCCTTATAAAGAAGGTATCCTTAAATTAAGGACAAATCAATCTCAAAAATATATGTGACAAATATAAATACACCCAATATAAGTGGATATTATGTTTAAAACGATAAAAGGTCATTCACACATATTCAATGGATGACATATTCAATGACTATATGTTGAACCCAAAGAAATCGAAATTGGGTTAAAAAGTTCCCTTGACAGCCTAACGACATCACATCAAAATGAGTTGATGAGAGATAAAAAATGTATCTCATGACTTGTACATAAAATTTACATCAATAAGGAAATATAAGAACATATCCCAACATAACAATATGTAAATTAAAATACCCAACAAAAGAAGTATTTTAAAAAAGAGGAGGGTGAAAGGTTCCCTTACCGACTTGGGTATCATTCAAAACATACACCCCATGAAATAAGGACAATAAATCCTTGATGTAAATACTCATAAACGAATGTATATTACAAAAAGAGTATAATAATGGGAAGTACATACACCACTCAAAGGAAATTGTGGCAAATGTAGCATAAATCTCACGGGAATAAAAGTGAGATGAAAAACCCCTTACGAAAACTCGGCATCCTAACGACGCCTCATAAAACATACAAAAATGGATTGATGAGATCAAATAGGGTATCTCATCATATTAACTTAATGTCTATAGAAAGAGGATTATAAAAGAACATCCCCCAAAATAACAAAGATGAGCTTAAAAGAAGTGACATAAAGGAGATTACTTAAAAAGAAAGAGAGGTTAGATCTCTTACGAAAATTCGGCAGCCTAACTGTGCCACTCAAAACATCCAAAATGGATTGATGAGAGTGAATAGGGTCTATCATCACATGAAAATAAAAATTACAGTAAGTCTAATATAAAAGATCATCCCAATAACAAGAATGATGAGCTTTAAAAGGAATGACATAAAAGTGTGTACTTCAAAAGAAAGAGAGGAGTAGGATCCCTTACATCGGGTTCGGCTTAACTTGATCGTTCTTTAATCTCCTGAATAATAAACATGAGTTAATTTATACTTCCTTAAAAACCTTTTTAAAGTTCATTATTCTTTTTATATCACTTATTACCATGTCATAAAAATAATGTAATCATTTAAGTTAATAATATTTGTTTTGCCAATATTTAGTTCTTAAGTCGAAAGTGGACTTCTTACAATTACATGTTGTTCCTGTGGCCAAATGTTTATTATATCCAGAATTGTATTCATTATGTAGATATCATATATGTCATATATATCCAGTACATGCATGCATTTATAACATTACGTAATCATTTAGAGGTATGAAATGAAATGCACCGTTCATGGAGACGGTAAGCCATACGTACGCATGAACGCTACTTTCATTTCTTTGTCATATTAATGGAATTAAAACTATATGAGAGGTATGTATATTTTAATTACATAATTATATTCATCATTTAGATGTATCATTCATCATATATATCCATTATATACATGTACTTATAATAGTACGTTACATTTGGGGATAAGAAATGAAATGCACCATTCATGGAGATGGTAAGCCGTACGTACGCATGAACGCTACTTTTATTTCTATCTAATAAATTAATTTATATAAATAATAATGATATAGAGGTATATAATAATTCCAGTATAACATTATATATAATAACATTAAATCCATCCTTTATACGTCCCACGTATGGCATTAACGAATCACATCACTTTGAGGGGGCAGTAGTCCGCACTTCCTAAAATGAAGATATCGTGTATACCCATAATGGAATCCATAAATTTAAGACACAAATGAAAAATACAGTAGCATAAGTAAAACATAAACATATTATATATCATATATAAAAATAGAGAAATTATAATGGCCTCCTTTGAAGGTGATAAATGAGTATTGAACAATCATCATTTCTGGAGGCAGAATTTTGCCATCCACGAAAACCGTATGTTCTTTAACCATTTGATGTAGTTGTGTGAGAGTGTAGCTCGAATAAATCTTATAACAACATCCTAGTATATTGAAGATACTGGTGTTGTTTCTAAATAAGTATATAAAAAGAGTTTAGGGGGTTGGAGAATCAAAATAAAATAAATGAACATGAGAGAATGAGTTACCTTTAAAAGTGTAACTCCTTTTGATTTGTGCCTAAAGACTTCCTTCGAAAACATTCTTCCCAAAGGGAATCCTCTAGGATTAGGAGAGGGATGTGTAGAGAGTAAATGGGCAGGGGTTGGCATAGCCAATGGTTTGAGGAGTGTTTTAAATGAGGTAGAGGTGGGGGCCTTTTATAAAAGGAGAGGAGGGGTACTTTTTGAATGTAAGAAATATTACTTTATTTGAAAATGTGTTTCGGTTTTAAAAGGTCCCACATTGATATAATTAGTGTATAAGGTGATAAGGGTTAGAAATCCACACATCTAATAAGTTTTTGACATGTGTAGGTCATAGTGATTACATTATCTTCTCATTTTATTTAAATCGTCAAATAATGATGTCATCGCTACATCATTATGATGTCCTAAATAATTTAATTTATTTAATGTCTAAAAATTATAAAACAATTACTATCATGTAGGAAATATTTTTATCTTTCCAATTGATATTTATAATAAACAATATGACTTGTATAAACCCACTTAAAAATTTCTTTAGTAAAACATATAATGTTTCTGTCATTTTTACTTTTACATTAAATAAAAAGTTATTTATGTCATTTCCCAAACAAAGTGGCTCCATGGGGTCCCCAAGTTGACCCATGTCTTTTTTTGGTCTGCCATGACACATAAAATGAGTGTAAGACTTGTGTCAAGCTCATCTCACATTATTTTTACCTTAAACTACACTAATTACCAGTAATCGCGATTAAAAACATAATATGTTACTATTTACCAAAAAAATTATTTTAATCTCATTGAACCACATTTTACTTCTTAATGACAACCATGTATGTCGGATTTTTGAAAATCAAAACACAATGGTGGCAAAATTTCATTTAAACGGAAAAATCTGTTTTTATAAGTACCACTTAGTGGTTTCACTATTCATCATGAATTGAAGTTTTTCATAAAAATCCCAAAAATTCACCACAAGCTATATTTGATATTCCGAATTCAAAAATGAAGTATATTTTACAATTATGAAAACATATAAGTCAGATTAATTAATTTAATAATTAATTCCCACTATCAAAGCAAATAGCGTGTTTTTATGAAACAATAAGTATCAAAAGATTGACACTAGTTGAAGTCTGATTTCAAAGTGAAATTAACTCCAACGACCACTATTGAATTTAATGGTAAAAATATATTATAATTTAACTTTAAAAACAATTCAAAAGATAATCTAATCATATAAATAAATTAGATTAAAAAGTGGTTTTGAATTAAAATACAACATTTTACAGTATTCATAAAAAAAAGAACTTTATCGGAAAGATACCAAAAATTTACACAAAGTAAATTTTGATGTCCCGATTCTTAATAAGAGTTTTATTTGGTCCAAAAGAATGTTTATGAGTGAACAAAACTATATTTAATGATGGTTCAACATCAAAAGGTGATAAGTGAGCCTTTAGTGAAAACTAGGGCATATACGCCTTAAATTGAATTCTTTCCATATTTTAAGCCTCTATCCTTTATTAAATAAATGGAAAAACATTTAATAACATATATAATCATATTTTAGTTATTTCTATCCATTCCCGCCATTACAACGGCTACATGTTAACTACCATTTAAAATAATATTATTTTATTATTAGAGTGCAACGTAAGATTCCAAAGAAACTCGTTGTTGCGTGTTGGGTACGCCATCGAGCATAGCGTCCCCTTTAAAGTCATATCAATATTTTATTCACAAATATGGATAAATATGAAAATGTCATATTCTTTATTTACCTGGGGTGTTACAATAACATCATCCTCATTTCAAATATTCAATACCAATTGGGATTTTTCATATTATCAATGAAAATAAGAAATGTCACACAATAGAAAATCAATCATGAATATAAAATAAAATTCAAGGAGTTTATAATAAATATTCTTTATGATTAAAATTTATGTATATGTATGGAATTTGAAGCTACATATCTAATCATTGAAAATGAATCTTTATGAATTCATTCAAAAAGTGTAATGGAAAACTCATCAATTATAACCTTGTGGTCTATCACACAGGAGATGGATGGAACCTGGAAACAACTCAACCAACGTCCCACAATGCTATCTCCATTCTACCATGTCCCATGTTTTTCAATAGAAAATTATATAAAAAATTGAATTTCAAATCACATTTTTTGACATCTCCACTCGAACCATTAGGTTTGTGATGGAGTTCCCCACTACCTCATATGTATCTCATAATATGTAGGAGTCAGATGACTAAATATGATAATATTATCATTTTAATGGAGAGAATTTACCCCTAGTATCATTTAATAAAAAAACACATAATTATAATTTTTATAAATATAATGAAAATAGAGTAATCAGATAGAAACTAAATAATCAATGTAGTACATATGTCATATTGACAATCAGCAATTTCCAAATGTTAAAATCCATACCATAGTATAATGTTTGGATGATAAATAAATATATAAATCGATTTTAATCCCCATATCTTATAATATTCTTTCATTGATAATAATTCAATATTGCTAAAGCATTTTCCACATGCCCTTTCACTTGCTCAAATCCCTATAAAAGAAATCTGCACACGCATCAAAAAAAAAGTTCATGGTGGGATTTTGAAAACCACTAGCAAACCACCAATACAACTGTAACATTAGTGATCATGAAAAACGGATGTATTCCACTCAATTATTAATTTTAACATATTCCTAACAACACACAATCACGTATATATAGGATGTACACTAACTAAGACGCAACAATCCCTTAGTAAAACCTACAATCACCTATGATGGATTGATTATCCAGAGACAAAATATAGGGATCTTAATCTAGACACAATTATTTTAGAATGAACCAAGAAATACATTTGTAATCCCATTGTATTTTTATATATTATCCAAATGACTTCGTGTTTCCTTACTACTCATAATCCACAAGGTATCGAGTTTGCATGCTACTAAGAATCCACAAAGGATCATGATATGTTTGTCGATAAGGCTATCACAATCCACCACCACCACCATCCCACATCATGTTTACTCCACCTTTAATTGATAATCACACCACAATGATCACATATCACATTTACAAATAAATAATCCAGTAAAACCAATATAAAATAAAATAATGCATATCATCATAAACAAAAATATTATAACATCTGTAGAAATAAAGAAGAATAAAACCCATGATTTTATTCATCATCATGAAAATAAATTAGAAACTCTTATAAATATCATTGAATAAGGATCTTGAAGGTGAAACATATAAATGAACACACAAACATGTAATCACAAAAAATAGAGAGGATAAATCATTTTATAATAAGGATTATATTATGGAAACCAGTGAATATGAGATCCCAAAATAGTAGGGAACTTCATCCCACAAATTTCATTAATATAAATGTCATGGATACAACACTTTGTGTTCTTAAAAATCTAATGTGGAAACCTCTATAGGTTGGAACACCATCTCTTGGGAATTATTATCCAAGATGTTGACATGACAATGTTCATTGTTAAGAATGGATTCCTAGAACCTATTTCATTATTTTCCAACCAAAATGATATAAAACTCCACATGTGTCTTCATAATTCTCTCTCATCAATAATTCAAAACTCCATGATAAATATATATTATCATTCCAAGAAATAATATAGATTATTATAATTTAAGATGTAATTATCATTAATTTATATAAGTAATCTTAATTTACTAGGTTCAACAGTAAACATAAAATAAATAACTAAATATTTCCCCCATTGAATGTAGAACCCAAAATATTTGAGAAATGGTGACGTTCATTCATTCCATGAAAACAAAAATAGAAAGCTATTTTTATAAAAGAATGTTTCCCACATATATAATATTTATAAATTATCAATGAAATAATGTTTAATGATAAATTAAAACTTGAGAATATTGATATATAAATGTGAAATTTCAAGTCAGAAGTTGCGGAACATAGAAAAATATTAACAGTCGAATATTAAAACGAATGCTACATCCCTATCCATGTTTATACTATGTTACTATTCTATTCATTAATCTCTATTTCTTGTATAACGTTTCATGAAAATTGTGTAAATTGATATATGAAAATATAATACAAAATAATGGCATAAATTCATTCAACTAATAAATATTCTAGCATATTTAATATATTGAATAAAAATAACGGTTTAGGTGGACTCAATCACCCTCCAATATACATTCCCATATTATCTCTTATATAATTTAAAATTTATAAACAAGTGCATTGCATATATTTATTATACATTCAACAATATAGTTATAAAACATCATATTCTAATTCCGTAATAATTCTATTCATTAATATAATCATTCCATTTTAATTTCAAGATTCAAATTTCCAAAGTAATCAAAAAATCAATAAAAAAATAAAATCCACCTTATTTTTAAAAATATAGTATAATTTTAATTCATATTGAACGAAATCATTCCAGACCCCTTCCCAAAGAATAATCAAGGTCCCAATACAATTATATAATAATTTGAGTTTCAATATTAATATAAAACCCTCAACCATAATATAAAATTCCCTGATATGATGGTTTCATTGTAAATAAACAAGTAATACAAAACCTGTACTTGTCATCTAAACACATAATTATGTTACTATAAATATTATTAGTTTCCATTTTAATTTAATTATCTTCTACAATTAATATAATCATGATAATAAAAAAACATTAATGTTTATTTAATCATGTTATTATGATCATAATTTCTATTAAAAATAATTATAAAATTGGTATGATATAAAAACAATATAATGTCAAGTATTTTATTTGAAACACATTGATTTAATGAAAACAATCTATATAGAGTTCCCATTATAAATAAATATAAATATGTATAAAAAATAATTTTGATAAAAATATTAAATAACAATATAAAACTAAAATTTTATTTCATGGTTATTTTAAATAAATAATAGACTGATAAATTATTCCTTTAATCTCTAAAAAACACATTATACATGGAAAAATTTAAGTATTTATGATTATCTAATCAATAGGTAAAACATTTTCACATAAAAAAATACGTAAGAAAATTAAAAATCATAAGTATTATTTAATGATAAGAATGAAAATAGTTTCCTAACACAAGTTTTTATATTCATTTAGAATATATATTTGGAAAATAATGTATATGTCATAATAATAAATTTTCATGATATTAAATATTAACAAATTATAAATTTTTATAAAATTATTGCAGTTGGGAAATTGGAATCTCCAAACACTCATAATTTTAGAAATGTCAATGTGAAATCATGGTAGAATCAAGAATGTTATATTATTTGGTAAAAACCCTTTTTGTATTATTTTTATTACTATTATCATTAGTAAAAATTTTCACCATGGGGGTACTTATATAAATTGTTTAAGTAGTTTAAAGTTACATTTAAAATATATTATTTTTTAAACTCTATAGACCACCATAAATATTTCCCCATGAGGTGACAGACAAATGATGATAGGTTATGTCAAAATATTTTTATCCTTGTCTATGGTTTTTTTCAAGATCATTAATCTTAATATACATTTTTATTCATTGATATAATCATTGAAAATATTTATGAACATGATAGAAATATCTATTAAAGTGTTTTATAATAAAGTGTATCACTTAATTGAGGATGAACATTTATTTTAGGTCAAATAAATAATGACTTCTTATATAAGATTGAAAAGGTATGAAAATATGTTTCATATTTTTTTATATAAATTGATTAATATTAATGATGAAAAATAGAAGGATCAAGAAATATTTTATAATTCTATATTTTGAGTTCGGAATAATTTTTTTTGTTAAGTGTTGTTTTATATTATATAGTGTTCTTTCTATCACGACACGACCCTACCTGGGCTCGAGCCGCAACTACCCCATGCCCGTATCCAAAGGCCAGGCACTGGAGACAAGCACCGAAGGCTAAAAAACTTGGGGAGACCTTTTCATGAGTACCTGTAAACACACATGCAGCCTACTCAACGCAGAAGTGAAGAGTAATATGAAAGAAAAGTAATGTAAATTGGAACTGCTATATATAAACCACAAATGTGCATCGACCTCTAACTGTACAAAGCAAGTGCTGAAGGTAAACAAAAATAGAAAAGGAGAAAACACACACCTATCAAAATAGGGTTCCACATCCTTGAAATAGGTAAACAAAAAAATAGTTGGAAGTGTCACCAACCTAGATCCCGACTCCGACCTCTGTATGCGGTCCAAGCTCCTGATATCCAATGTTCTGCTGAAGTCACGATCCACCTGTCTGTCGTCTACAGGGGCACACCAAGTGTGAGAAAATCCCAAGCATGGGTGAGTATAAAAATACTCAATATGATGCCCTGATCATTTGAGAGAGAAAAAAAATGATATACTGAAGTGTGAGAAGTAGATCAGAGAGGGAAAATTAAAGGTGCACAACAAAGAGTGCAGTAAATTGTACATCTCATCCCAACAAGAGTAAGGAATTAGACTCATCCAAACACAAGGAGATGGAAGCGGTGAGAATATGAACTTCTCATCGTGTCTTCACTACCTATATTAGGAGAGTAGATTCGTCCAACCATGAGAAGCTAGACACGGAAAGCACGTGGCATACCCCGTGCGTCTTCCCCTATCCTGGAGGGAGAGTAACCAATCCCAATAAGTGGGTACTAGAAAAAGATATATACATATTCATATGCTCTATTAGGAAACCAGAAAAAAATCATAACAGGATCTCCATCCCGTAGCTCAGCCCAAGAAAGTGAGTTGGCAACACTCCCAGAAGTAATCACCATCAATACCTAACATCTCGCACATCTTCCTCAAACATCAATTCAAGGTGATCAAATCACTGCACCATGACACTATCCTCTTTAGGAGGCACTGACTCACCCGCATGGTTTTAGGTCATGTCACTTGGATCTTTCTCGGTGTGGAAAGTGCCCCTCGTACGTGAGAGTTCCAGGGAACGTAAAACCACACCTCGTCACTGCCCTGCAGTCAAGATGTCTCCTCAAAGTCGACATGCGACCCCCTTACCAGCCCCACTAGAGGGTAATCCGTGCAAGTTGATGGGTTCCCACTAGATGGAGACATGACAAAAGTCTATGGGTGCCACACTGCCTAGTCAGATAAACGGGTAATCCACTGGAGGGAGACCCGGATAAAGTCTTTGATGAGTCCCAATGCCCAATCACGTAATAGGGTACTACATTGGATGGAGGCTTGGAACCATCATCGAGGACCACTTCCCAGCCTAGCTGGAGGTAAACCCGGCATTAGGGACCACTTCCCAGCCCCGCTGGAGGTAATCTCTAAATCGCTCTATCCATCCCTGTTGGATGGTACAACAGTGGCCATCCCTGTTGGATGGTAACCCACTGGCCATCCCTGCTGGATGGTACATCATTGGCCATCCCTGTTGGATGGTACATCTGGCCACCCCTGTAGGATGGTACCCCACTGGCCATCCCTGCTGGATGGTACCTCACTGGCCAGCCCTGCTGGAAACAACCTCCTGGCCAGCCATGCTGGAAACAACCTCCTAGGTATAGGATCGGTGCCCGCATAATGTGTTAGTCATACCGAATCCACAATAACTCTACTAGGGAACACAAATCACCTCTACCGGCCAAACCATCGAGAACAAAACAAGCGTAAAACCACTCCACCCTGCTGGTCAAACAAATGAGAATTGAACCAGTGGAAACTCAACCCGGCTAGCCAATCAAACATGAATGGAACCAGGGGAAACTCAACCCGGCTGGTCAAACAAACATGAACAGAGGGACAATCTCAATCACGAGAGGTCAAGGGTATACAATGAAGAACACAACATGCACATGGGTCCCACATGTCATGTGTCCCCAAGTCAAAACCAACCAAGTGCACAAACATTGTACGTTACAAACAACCATGTGTACCTCCATGCGTTCCCGTATAATCACAGAGTATAACACATTTTCATCCCAAAGTCTATCGTGCAAACGGAACCCAATGTCAATGCGAAGGGAATAAACATAAAAACTCTAACATGCCTCCTCATTGGCCCATGAATGGACAACTACATCTCTTCAAACATTTACTTCACTCACACAGGAGTGCACGTGATCACACGACAAGGGTTCTTTGCAAACACCATGGAAGGAACCACCACCGGTACACCATTCATATGTCCACATTTAATAAGATCACATAAGAGGATATTCTCTCCAGAATAGATTACACCTTTTTAATACTCTAGGAAAAACACGCGAGATAGACTATCTACTCGCCTCCAACGGATATCTGATGTAAAAGTTGCCAACATAGCTTTACGCCCGAAAGACGTCCCGTGATCCCAAGCCTCGGTCCAGAAAATATTCAGGCACATCACACCATTGATATCCCCTTGGAAAATCACATTAAAAGGACTTCTCACTTGAGTGGGATTGATATCTGGAGGAAAAGATGCATTTTGTCAAACTGCGCACAAGCGGTTATACATGGGACCCGCAGCTCGGTCCCAAAGCAATTCCAACGGATCACACCATTGCGATCCTCTCGATAAAGTACACATGTTTGACTGTCATATTTTCCAAAATGGACACCCGATGATAAATATAGAAATGACCACCAAATCCCAAAAACAGCCATCATGGGGCCCACACCACCATTCAGAATTAAAGCGGGTGGATTGCACCTTTGCAATGCCCTCAAAAAACACATTGAATCGCCTGCTCGCCCTCCCCGAACAGACATCCGATGAAAAACATTATAAATGTAGCTCACATCTTAAAAGACGAGACATGGGGCCGATTCCCCTACTCTTGTTTCAATGCCCGAAAACCCACTGGAAAACATCTCCTCAATGCCAAAGTCTCAACACCGCTGACGGCGCTCAATTCAGACTTTGACTGCATCTGCGCCGCCCCAACAAGAATAAGAAAAACATCAAACCAAATAAATGTGTAACGCACCACCGAGGGAACTGTCTTGTAAATTAATAATCCCAATGACCATCTCAAATTGTTCATCTCGATCTAAGGATCGCATCGCCGCAGACACCACGTGAATCTGACACCTGGTTCCCATTCTAGAGGCATTTAAATTTTAATTGATAGAAAAAGGTGGGTCGGGCCAGTTAGGCCGGCCCACCCTGTGCCTGAACCGGCAGTCCGCGGTTCACCGCGCGGACCGCCCCACTTCGCCCAGACTGGTAGAGCAGGTCCGACACTCTTCCATAGCAACCTGCCCTTTGCGAGTGGTGGTCTACCAGCCGTGGTTGCTGACCCCGGTCTCCCATCGTGCGCCCCGACCGGCCGACAGTCAGCTGTTCATCCTCATCTGACCCCTCTAGCCCGCAGCCGCCGACCATCGCCGCCCGAGCCTCCACATGCAGCCACCCCCTCCACTACAGCTCGACCGAACCGCATTGCTCCGCTCAACCGCGGGCCTACGCCGCCTGCTGCAACAGTCCCAGATGCCCTACTGCCGAGCTGCCTAAGCCCGCGACCGCCTCCCATGGTCGACCACTATACTGGCCCACTACCACCACCTGAAAGCTCACCATAACACCTTCTGGACTATCCAGAACCGACGTTAAACACCAAAACCCGCGTATCTTCGGCAGACAACTGTGATCACCTCCAAACTCGGATTTTAGATCAGAAAGATGTGTTTGATATCTCGGAAAAGTTAATACTTATTTATGGGCTTTGCTCGATGATCAAAGAGAAATTATATGAATTTTTATCAATTAAAATGGGGAGGTTCGAAATTAAAAACACAAACACGAAAACCCCTACCTTGTTGGGCGTAGCCCGAAGCTTCGATGTTGATCCACCCTCGTCGTTACTGCTTCCACCGTGATTGGGAGGGAGGAGGGGGAGGGGGAAGAGGAGAGGAGGTTGAGGGAGAGGAGGTTTCGCCAGGGGGAGGAAATGAGGGGAGAGGGAGAAGGATATTCACTTAAATAAAAATTAACCATTAATTAAGAAAATCCTCCCAAAATGACCCGCTTCTGAAACCTCCGGTGTGGTCATGATTAATCCTCCCCTATATTAAAAACCACCATCTGAGTGCAACGACAGTCTTGTAATTTTAATATGAGGTCCCGTTCAAATGATATAAAATGTAACTCTTGAGGCTTCTAAATTACAAAAACGCCCATTGGTCCATTTTCCACAGAAAGGTCGCGCCCGTAAAAATTACACCCCCCTAGGGTAAACAACACGTTTCGTACTCAATGGTGCCATCAGTTTTCCCACCTGAGAAACCGTTTAATAGATACATGAGTTTAACCATTAAACAAATAGATAAATTATTTTATTTATCCGTATAACGTTCTGATAATGGGCGAGGGGTCCCAACGTCCTGTGCTACCATGATTAATGTCGTTCCTGTGGTAAACACCCCATTTCAGACCCATCCGTATTCTCATAATAAGAATTTGAATTACAATTTAGGAGTAATCCCATTTATTTTATGTGTCCAGTGTGAACACACTGAAAATATCATTCTGGCCACAATAGGGCTCAGAATCGCACCCCGTTGGAAGGCATCTCACTTGAACAACACCAACAATATTCAAAATTATTTTATAGCAAAAAAGGTTTTCTTAAATCATTACCTACTTCATGATTTTTGACCCTAAAAAGAAAAACCAAGTAATGACTTAGGGTACTAAGCCCGAACCTAGCTCTTCCGTAACCAGAAGAACTCATGCATAGTTCTGTACCACCGCACAAGGACCCAAGGATATGATTGGTTCACATGAGGTTTTCCATTGCCGATGACGTGCATAGTAGAACGCACACACCACCTCGAGTATGTAACGTGGGAGATGTCGTTCACCCACTCTAGACTTTTGGGATAGGGTAATGCGGTAGGGAACCTCTCCATCCCCTTGAATGGTTTGAAATGTCCTGAAGGCTCTCAGGGGTAGCTTACCTCCCCGACTGATCCCCTACGTCACACGTCACGACTAGAATCACCATTTGGACTTGGGAAAATTCACAGTGATTCCCTCCTTCAGAATATCCATATGGTGAAACATTCAAGGATATCTGGTCAAGCATGATTTCATAGTCGATGTCTCACGACCCAGACTCTCTTAAATCCATGGATATTGAATGAGTTGACAACATCGACTAAGGAAAATTTCCTACACCTTTTACCTTATGAACACAGGGTCACACTGACACCCCGTACCACCCTGGTATCAACTCAAACATGGAGTAGGGAGAAAATAATTTCTCACAGAGAGTCTAACAATTATACACCAAAAAGTATAAGAGATGTAGATTTTACCTATTACCATATCATACTTTGTAGGATCGGAGACATCCAAGCTCGCAGTTGTCTATGGTCCCAACTGTCATCTTCTGGTGCCTGATGTGGATCGCATGGTGGTGATGGGAAGACCTCATAATGTCTTCCCCCACTACTAGTTTCTGCTGCTCTTCTGATAACACCACCTCCACTAGCTTTACTCTGATCATGTCGCTGCCTCTATCGTGGTGGTACACCTGCTGCCTGCCTGATATTCTCAGTGATCCTGGTCGAAAAGTCTCGCGCAATGTGACATCGCCCATCTCAAGAATAACACTAACTCTCTCCAGGCTACACTAGTGCCCTCCGATGTCACTGTGGTGTACAACCATGCCCCTAAGTCTGGTTATTGGAAATCCACCAGTGTCGAGGTACTGTCTGCTGACACCTGCTAGCTATAGCAGACATCTCGGATCTGTCGGGCCTACTTCCATGACAAACTATAGCACATGACATGAAGCCCTCTCTCACCAGTAACTATTCTAGCACCCCGACATATGTGGAAATGAACAGGGGCACTATGAAAACATGAATCTCTCTGTGGAGACCCTTCTCAAACATCCACGTTGGGAATTTGTCATTGTGGACCAAGTCTGGGCAAAAGCATGAACGTTCTTCCAAAATAGTCTCATACTCAGTCACGGTCATCCCTCACTGCCGAAACTGCAGGATCTCTTGGATCCAAATAGAGCGTAAGTTGGAAGGGTAAAACTCCTATTGAAACACCAGCTGAATGTCGCCCCACAAAAGCGACGACTCATCAAGAAACTGAGTCACCAGACTCCACCAACACCATGATGCCCCGTAGAAAAGGTTGGCGGCCAAAGCCACCATAAGATATGTCGGCATCTGCACAAGCCATAAGAGGCGAACCAGTATATCTACCCAATCTTTTACTTCCTCAAGGTCTAGCTCACCCTAGAACCGCAACGGTCTCTGTCGCTGGAACTCACGGAGCATGCTCAACTTGTGCACAAGCTCAGTTTGCTCTGATGAACCTATCTACTGCTCACCAGGTGGGGGTGCTTCTACCGGCCCACCTGAAGAAAGGGACTTGCTTTATGGGACCTATACTCTGGAATCTTAGCTCACATGGTCGTCGTCATGAACCAAAGCTGATATCATGGATGACTGTCTTCCCGGAGACATCATGAGTGTTATCAAGGAGTATCGTGGCTAGATGAGAAAATATGTATATAACAGTCACAAAAATGTGGAGTTGACTCATGAAGGCAGTCAAAGACTCAATCCTAGGTGATGCACAACAAATTTCCCCGCAACGAGTGTATCCGCATGCCGAGTTGACAAGCGGGTTATTAGGTTCCTGGTGAATGGATACATCGGTCGCCACACCATCACTCGACTCCCGGGCCTATGAGCCCCTCCTGAGACACATTGACATTATTTCCCTAAATCCCAAGCAATTCCTTTTTAGGGACATCCAAACAACATCCCAATGAATGAACCATCTATGATATCATTCTATCAAGACCCGAACCTACCCAGGCTCGAGCCGTAACTACACCAAGCCTGTCTCTATAGGCCAGGGGCTAGAGACAAGAGCTGATGGAAAACAACTCGGGGAGGCCTTTTCCTGAGTACCTATACACACAGACACATCCCACTCAATGCAGAAGTGCAGAATAAAAGAAAAGACAAGTAAAATAAAGTGAAACTGCTATATATAAACCAAAAAATTACATCAAGCTCTAACAATACAAAGTAAGTGATGAAGTTAAACTAAAAAAGAAAAGGGGAAAACATGTTCACATCCAGAAATAGTTCAACAATCCGACAATAGGTAAACAAAAGAAAAACCGCTTGAAGGGCCCCCCACCTGAAACCTATCTCCGACCACTATACACGTTCCATGATCCTGATCTCCTAAGCTCTGTTGAAGTCATGATCCACATGTCCATCGTCTGCATGGGAACACCAAGTGCGGGAAACGCTCAAGTAGGAGTGAGTATAAAAATACTGGTTAGGATGCCCCAAAGGCATGAGGGAGCAATAAAAAAGATACCAAATAATGAGTAGTAGATCAGATAGGGAAAAGTAAAGGAGCAAAAAAAAAGAGTGCAGTAAAATGTAAATCTCAACCCAACAAGTGTAAGTAAGTAGACTCGTCTAAACACAAGGAGCTAGAAGTGGTGAGAAGATTAACTTCTCATTGATCCTTCACTACTTATAGCAGGAGAGTAGACTCATCCATCCATGAGATGCTAGACACAGAAATCATGTGTCATTCCCTGCGCGTCTTCGCCTCTCCAGGAGAGAGAGTAACCAAGCCCAAGAAGTGGGTACTAAAAAAGGTATATACACAGTCATATGCACCGTCAAGAAACCTGAACAAGCTTGTAAGGGGATCTCCATCCCGTAGCTCAGCCCAAGAAAGTGAGTCGCCGACAGTCCTAGAAGTAAACACCATTGATGCCTAGCATCCCACATGTCTTACCCAAAATTTAAATCAAGGGGCTTAAATTACCGCACCATGACACTATCCTCTTTGGGTGGCATTGACTTACCCGCATTGTTTTAGGTCACATCACAAGGATGCGTCTCGGTGAGGAATGTTCCCCTCGTACATGGGAGTTCTGGGGAATGTCATACCACACCTTTTCAATGCCCCACAGTCGAGAGGTCTCCTCATAGTCAACTAGCGAACCCCTGCCCAGCCACACTGGAGGGTAATTCTTGGAAGTCGATGGGTTCCCACTAGAGGGATATTGGGCAAATGTCGGTGGGTGCCACACCACTCGGTCCCATAAAAGGGAATTCCACTAGAGGGATACCTGGATAATGTCGTCCACAAGTCCCAATTCCCAGTCTCGTAAAAGGGTACTCCACTAGAGAGTGTCTCGAAACCGTCATCGAGGACCACTTCCCAGCCCAGCAGGAGGTAAAAACGACATCGGGGACAACATCACAGCCCCGCTGGAGGAAAACCCGAAACCACTCTGGCCATCCATGTTGGATGGTACAATGCTGGTCATCCCTGTTGGATGGTATCCCACTGGCCATCCCTGCTGGATGATACCGCATTGACCAACCCTATTGGATGGTAAAACTGGCCACCCCTGCTAGAAGGTACCCCACATACCATCCCTTCTAGATGGTACCTCACCGGCCATTCGTTTTGGAAACAACCACCTGGGTAGAGGATTGATGCCCGCGTAATGTGTTGATCACACCAAATCCACAAGAAATCTACTAGGGAACAAGAAACAACTATCTCGGCTTAACCATCGAGAACAAATCTAGGGGAAACCACTCAACCATACTGGACAAACCAATGAGAACAGAACCAGGGGATACACAACCCCACTGGTCAAACAAATGAGAACAGAACTAGGGGGAAACTCAACCTGGATGGTTAAACAAATGTGAATAGAGGGACCCTCTATGTTGCGACAGGTCAAGGGTATGAAAACCGGAACATGTCACGCACATGTGGCCCAAACGATGTGTGGCCCCAAGTCAACTCCAACAAAGTGCAAAAACATTGTCAGGTAGAAATAACCAAATGTACCTCCATGTGTTCCCGTATACTCCCAGATAATACCATGTATTTATCCCAAAGTCTATCGTTCACACCACACCCAATGTCAACACGAATGGTGTAAATGGAAAAACTCCAACTTTCTACCACATCGGCCAAGGCACAACCAACTACATCTCTTCAAAAATTTACTTCACTCACACTAGAGTCCACGCGATCGCACGCCACGGGTTATATGCAAACACCGTGGAATGACCTACCACTGGTACAACTTTTATATGTCCACATTTAATAATATCATGTTGGAGGCTCTTCTCACCAAAGCATATTACACCATTGTAATCCACTTGGAAAAACATGCGAGATAGACTATCTACTTGCCTCTAAAGGATATCCAATGTAAAAGTCGCCAACACCGATTTACACCCGAACTGCATCCCATGATCCCAAGCTTCGATCCAAAAAACAGTCGGGCGCATCGCACCATTGTGATCTCCTTAGAAAAGCACGCCAAAAGGACTAATCACTTGAGTGGGATGGATATCCAGGGAAAAATATTCATTTCGTCAAACCGTGCATGAGTGGTTCTACATGGGACCCGCACCTCGGTCCTAAAGCGCTGCCGACTGATCACACCATTGCGATCCTCTGGAAAAAAGTACACATGTTTTACTATCCACTTTTCCGAAATAGACACCTAGTGATAATGATAGAAATCTCCACCAACTCCCAAAATGCCCTTGTGGGACACGCACCACAGTGAAGAATTAAAGTGGGGAGATTTCACCATTGCAATGCCCTCAGAAAAACACCTCGATTTGACTGCTCGCACACCCTAAACGGATGTCCGATGAAAAAGATTCTAAATGCAGCTTGCAGTATTAAAGACGGGTCATGGGGCCCACACCCCAACTCTGGTTTTAATTCCCAGTAACACACTAGAAAACTTCGTCTCAATTGCAGGGTCTCAAAGCTGCTGACAACGCCCAATTTAGACTTCAGATGCATCTATGCCGCCACAACAAGAATCCCCAAAAAAATGTTAAACCACTTAAATGTGTGACGTGCCCCTGAAGGCCATGTCTCGAGAATTAAAAATCCATGAGACAATCTCAAATTGTATGTCTAAATCTATGTATCACATCGCCACAGACGGCATGCGAATCCGACACCTATTTCGCGTTCTAGAGGCATTTAAATTTTGATGGATCAAAACAGGTGGGCTGGGCCAGTTCGGCCGGAACACCCTGTGCCTGAACTAGTTGTCGGCGGATAACTGTGTGTACCACCACACTTCTCCTAGACCGGCAGAACCGGTCTGACTCTCTTCCACAGTGACCTGCCCATTGCGGGTCATGGTCTGCCAGCCGAGGTCGCTGACCTCGGTCTCCCCTCATGCGCACCGACTGGCTGACAGTAGGCCGGTCATCCTTGTCCGACCATGGTCGCCCGTGGCCACTGGCTGCCATCGCCCAGACATCCGTACGTAGGCGCCCCCTCTAATGCAGCTTGCCTAGATTGCCTCGCTCCGCTTGACCGCGGCCCGCGCCGCCTGCTCCCGCCATCCCGGATGCCCTGCTACTGCGCCGCCGAAGCCAGCGGCTGCCTTCCATGCTCGACCGCCATGTCGGCCTATTTCCACCGCCTTGAAGCTCACCGGAACACCTGCTGGACTTACCAGAACCTCCTGTAAACACCAAAACATGTGGATCATTGGCGGAAAATTGTGATAACCTCCGAACTCGAATTTTAAATCTGAAATATGTGTTTGATATCTCGGAAAATGTACTACGTATTTATGGGATTTGCTCGATGATAAAAAATCTATTCGATGCATATTTAGCAATTTAGAGGGGGAGGTTCGAAATTAAAAACAAAACATGAAAACCTCTACATTGTTGGGTGTAGCCCGATGCTTCGCCACTTATCCACCCTTGTCGTTGCTGCTTCCACATTGATTGGGAGGGAGGGGGGAGGTGGAAGAGTTGAGGAGGTTAAGGGGAAGTAGGATTCGCAAGGGTGTGGAAATGAGGGGAGAGGGACAAGGATATTCACAGAAAAAGAATTAAGCATTAATTAAGAAACTCACCCCCAAAAAGTCCCACTTCTGAAACCTCTAGCACGGTCAAGATTATGTCTCTAATATGGTAAACATAGCATCTTGAGCGTAACAGCGGTCTCAAAATTTTAATCTGATTCCCCGTTAAAAAGTTATAATCCTTAATGATAGATGTTTCTAAATTAAGAAAACGCCTCTGGGTCCATTTTCAACAGAAGGGCCGCGACCATGAAAATTAGAACCCTCGTAGGGTAAATTACATGTTCCAGACTCAACGGTGACCTCCGTTTTCCCATCCTAGAAACCATTTAAGAGATACATGAGTTTAACGATTAAATGAATATATTAATTATTTTATTTATCTGTTTAACGTTCTGGTAATGGGAGAGGGGTCCCAACGTCCCACACCGACATGCTTTGTGTCGTTCCTAGGTTAAACACCCCATTTGGACCCATCTATAATCTCATATTTAGAATCTGAATTACCATTTAGGAGTTATCCCATTTATTTGGTGTGTCCAGTGTGAACGCACTGAAAATTTAATTTCAGCCCCACCGGGGCTCAGAATCACACGCCCTCTAAAGTCGCTTCTCTGTAACAACATCAAGAATATTCCAATGTCTATTAGAACCCAAAACCGGGATCTTACACTTTCCATGTTTTTTAAGAGTGAATAAGTTAAATTAAACTCCATTTAATACTAAAATCGATGTTATATACTGTTTGATATGCCTGAAAATAGATGCATAAATGTTATTTTTTATAATATACTAATTAATATTTAATTAAATATAATAAAGGATATATAAAAGTTACTCTGATATTGTTATATCATGTGGAATTTGTTTTCAATTTTTTGTAAGGGACTATTAAATATAAAAATTGGGATCTATTCATTTATTAAATTTCAATAAATTGATAATAACAAATATCGTGATAATTCATCAATATTTATATGGAATATTTTACTCATAATTCCAAACCATTAATATTAATGGTAATATTTATTCCATGTAGGATAATCTATTACCCCTTATTATTGAATTTATATTTTACTAAATTATTATACTAAAACAAAGAATTAAAGGTATGAAAATGTAGGGAAAATATTTCATAAATGAATAACTATAAAATGGAAAACAATTTCATATGTAATATAAATAATAATAACAAAATAAATATATCATAGGAAAATAAATTTTAGGATATGGATAGTTGTGTCTGCTTTATAAAATCATTTTTAATTGTTAAATAAAGAAGATATTTAAGAATATTTAATAATGTGCTTAATGAAAGAACCTCGTTTTTATATGACATAAGAGTTGTTTTATTTTTAGTTTAATTTTTTTTGAAGACCATATATGAATTCTTATTTATTATATGGAGGAAAATATGGTGTATTCATCCTCTTCACAACCTTGAACCTCACCTAGTGGAAGAACCACTAGGTTTCATAATGAATAGAAATGTTATATCCTAGTCCACATGGTCTCTCCTAACTGTATATTGAATTTTTAGAGGGAAATTGTATGTCGAATGGTTATACCTAACAACTCAATATATGTAACATGACCATGTAAAACCACAGCAATTTTTAGTAGAGGAAAAATCCACAGTTATTTCATGGTTTCCCAATCCAGGTGCAGGAATCATGCGAGTCATCTCCAATGATTGAATGAAATGCATAGATAGGCCATGATTTGGGAAATTGTATAGCCAAACTGTGTGGTGTAGTTAAAAAGTGTGTAATGATTGTTTACCCTTATGGATTTATAAGTTTAACAACCACTCTTGTTTCCATCCTCCAATGGACAGGAGGCCCTTCTTCCTCCTGATCGATGCTCCTCCACTCCTTCATGATTGGTTCATGGATTTCAACACCATACAACAATTTATTTGAGATCTAATCCTACCATTGGATTCCTATCATTAATTTTAGCAGTCTATAGGTTCAAAATTCTTTTCCATTTATTTAATTGATGTTATTCTGATGTAGGATCACATGACATACTTTCCGGGAGTTAATCGATTAATCCATTTTCATTTGATTCAAACCAAACTAAGGGATGATACTGGATTAGGCACCTACTACAAGAATAAGATTGGTGGTCTCTGAAATTTACCTACAATTCCTATTGTATATAAATTATCATCATTGTGTTCACACTGTTTTCACCTGGAGATTATTTTAAAATTCATTTTCATTATTTAAAAATTTTATCATTAGTCTCAAATCCTTATTTATAAATATTATTAAATTTGTTAGAGGTTGGAACATCATTGAATACCACTCAACCGTGATGTGTACCATGTTTTAATTTTTTCCTTATTGTTGATATTATCTGATACATCATTCATTTGTGATTTTTAAAATTTCATTGTTAAGGTATGTGATTTATCATAATTAATTAAATAAATAAATTATTGAACGAAATTATATTTGAAGATATTACTTTCCCCAATATAATTATAATTTATTGATATTAGTTGAATTTCAAATACACCATTTCATGTTTGTTGAAATTTACAGAATGAACCTAATAAATGTTTATAAACAAATGGGATAAATGGTTATCTGTCCTCCATGCACCTTTTCATGATTATTGAAATGTAATGAAATGAACATATTTAAAAGATTAAATTTAATTAGTATTATCATAAACATGATTATATATGTTATTAATTTAATGAGAATATGTTTCCTATTTCCTAATAACATTTTTTATAATTATAAAAATGGACATACATGATCCATAATTAGATTCTTAAGGGAATTTCTTGTGTCCTCAGAGTACACAAATCTAGTTCATTGATCCAATTACCATGGGACATAACCTAAAATGAATCTACTATTTTTTCATATTACATGAATTATTTAGTGATGTATTAAATATTTACATAAAATACCTCAATATGTTAGAATGCCTTAGATAATATCCTATGATTTATATTTATATATTCGAACATGTCATGCCATGTATTCACCCCATTGGGGCCAATCATGCTTAGCCAATTATTACTATGGGTGAGATCCATAGACAATGAAAGAGTCATTTATAATTTAATGGATTGGGATTATTCACATATATTACATTCATACTCACTATATCTAGACCATATGGGAACTACTATGAGTTAGACAAACCATTGGTCTAGTATTCCATGGTTATACATTAGATCCTATTATATCATTATTATGATCGGTCTGAGTACTATTGACATATTCACATTATTTTTATTTATAAATTGATACATGAATTAATCAATTAAATGATCCCATTTTCAAAGACATTTACATTTGGTTGTGATGAATGTATGAAGAATTTACCATAACATATTTTAATATTTATATATACTTGTGCACTAATCTGTTTATACAGGCATATTAGATATGTATAGAAGATGTCAGGGGTGGACTACAAAGATTTATCTCACAAACTATTTGGGTCATCATTGCTACCTAGGTATATTATATGATCATAGTGGTGGACAAGCGGATGTCCCCCTCTTTGACAAAAAATTTTGATTTCATTTGTATTGATGCTTGGTATCAGATGACCTATCAAGTAACCTGGATGATGGGAAATATTTTATCTACTTTTATTATATTTTATAGAATATATCATACTCACTACTTAATAGCATGAATGTATTCATTTCCATTTAGTAATACAGTACTAGCCATGATCATTTTTTGATATCCTTTACAACTATTTAGTTTATTGTTATTCCATTAATGTTATTATTAATTTTGAATCCATGTTTCTTACATTTTTATTATTATTTTTCAGTTGTTTTTTCATATATGATATATCTATTTTTCTCAAAATAGTCATGACATAATAGGTTCCCTATGGAAACATACTAAGCCCTTGTATCTTGTCAGCAACCTCTTGTTATTTGGAATGTAGGTTTGAGGCCATGGGGCTAGTCAATTTTGGGGAACCATTGATTTACACTTGTATAGGACCTCATAAAGTGGAAAAAAGTGTTTATGTTATTTTTTCTTACTATTTGGGAAATTTTGATTGGTGATTAGGTACATTTTTTAACATGGTTATAAGACATTACATTGAGTATGTGAATAATGTTCATGAAAAATACCATGTTATCACAGATTAGGGAACTGTTGTTTTGTATTCTTCTTATTAAAATTGATATAATTTTAGAATTTGGTGATGAACTTGAATTGTGGTTTTCTATATTCAATATGAATATTTACCTTATCCTAGTATGAAAATTTTTAAACTTACATGAATCATTATATGAGACTATGAATTCACATAGCATGCATATTTCAAGACATATAGTTTCATTTCAAAGGATGCATTGTTTTTTTAGCGTGTGATTGTTGAGTGAGATATGGATGTTGAATATTCCATTTCTATTCAAATATTATATAGTGAATGGAAACGGGTCATTTAAAATTTCATTTTAAATATAAATTTTTATCCCGATATATATTTATGGTGGAATTTTAAATGGCCATTTTGGAACCTTATATGATATTTATCCCTGGCTATATCAGATGGGGTATTGGATCTATTTAAATGATAAAAAAATTTATATAATAAGGTATTAGGTAACTTATGGGTTTGAATGGGTTTTTCAAAGAATTTACACGTCATATTTTAAAAAAATTCCTTCTGAGATCAGACGTACAGTGGGATAATTATATTTACTTTGGAGTGTTTTTTTATAATGTGTTGGGGCCATTATTATTTGGAAATATAGATACATATAATGAAACATTATCATATTTATATACAGACATAACAACAATAAATGTAAATATTTAATTATAAATGAAATGAATTAAAATAAACATAGAGTAAAACTATTATTTAAATTGTTCTTTCTTACTTATACTACATTGGACCATTCTAATTATTGGAAACCATATAATCGAAAACCTATACACAAACCAATACCATGGATATCTAAGAGGTTAGTTGGGATCATATACAATGTGTTTATAACCTTATTTAGTATGATCTACTTGTTTAGTAAATAAAATATCTCAAATAATATTCCAAGCCTTGTTCTTTGAATTTGATGATCAATGCCACCACGACGTCTATGTTTCAAGCACGAGGAGGGTGATGATGACCATGATCTGGAGATGGTCAGCCATAATCCACCTATTATGCATCAAGATGAAATATCCCCACATATGTTAAGGTGTGTATGTCCATAGGTTTCTATTTATTTCTTATTGTTCATTCATTCTATCTTTGATCAGCTAGTGAAACCTCTAGAGAGGACGATCATGCTCACCAACTACATGATTGATGATTCCACCATGTGATGGTGGGATTTTATCCGATGATTTCGACCATTAGGGAATGGAATTGGTGGGTTTAAAAACATCCATCAATGATTACATTTCCCTCATATGATAATATCTAGATGATCCACAGTGTTTGTGCACCGAGAGTAGGGTGTAATGTCTATAAGGGATAATTTATCATTTTTTAATGAGTTGAAATGTTTCTCACTGCTTCTTTCAGGTTATGAGATATCATGAGAGAGACATTTTAGTGATGGGAAAACGTTTTCCATCAACATTTAGATAAATTTTATCAAAAAAAAACCAATTTTTAGATAATAAATCATGTTTTTATGACTGAGCACATCCGGATAGTGGTCGATTGTGTTGGGAAATAGGTCCAGTGCTGCGTCATGGTATTAGTTCATATAATATTTGGAAGAATACACTTCATATTTATCATTAGATTAGTTTAATAAATATTATATACACTAGAATATATATTATATTCTATTAGTCTGGAAGGTAGGGAAATGTAAACCCTTAATGTGATAGAGACCCCCATTAGTGTCATTCTTGTCGTTGTATGGGTAGTCTTAACAAAATTTTCCAAACTATTCCACCTATTTCAAATGGAATAGGATTTAACCACAAACTACCTTTAGAATAAGGATCAATTATTCCTTGATAGGAATGAGTTTATAATCGAAATGTCAAAATTGTATGAGGAGGAGGTCATGGTCTTAGCAACCCAATGTTTTATTGTCACCAGTAATAATGAAAACCTGATTAGTGTATAACAATGATAAATCATAGCTATAGATTTGGCTAGTTTCATGACTAATATTCTAAAAAGAAGGATCTGAGGGAATGACCATCTATAATATGATGTACTAACATAATATACTATATTATCATATATTATTTATGTGATATAAGGTATTCTTACACATTTATCTATTTTTTGATAACTGGATGTATCAGGATGTAAATTCAATAATTTAGTGAGGAGATGACATTGGAAACTCCATTGTGTACAACTTTCGAGGGTATAAACCAATGTTAATAATTGACTCTGGAGGATGGTAGTTTTTAGTTCATATGGGGCATCTCCATCATCATCATGATGTGCATCGATTCCACTATAATGATTGATCGGTTAGTTCTATATCACACCTATGTGGATTTAGATCAATGTGGTGTTTCATTTATATCACTATAGGTTTGTATTTATCGTCACAAGGGTTAGTGTAATGTCTAGGAAAATAGGCATGTACTAGTGCATCATGGGAAGGGTGGAGTGACATCATAGATTTCTATCCTATTACTGTAATATCTAAAAAGGATTATGGTAGATTTATCTCTTGTTGTATATCATTTTACAGTTATTTTTTGGGGCATTTTTTCTTCATTACCTCCTAAAATAGAGGTATTGTTTATGACTGAGATCATTGAAGAGGTTTCTCAAATATATATTCCTCTATAAACAATGTCACCAAATGATCCCTATGAGATCATGATAATGTTAGAGGATTTTATTCTAACGGATTTAACTAATCCATCACATAATTTTTGAGTTCACTCATTCTTTTCACCATGGTGGAGGAGAAAAAACCTTATTATATTCATGTATTAATTATTATTTAGAGAACATATAGTTATGAATTGGGATCCATTTCCTCATGTAGATGATCTCTTTGTTCAGCTTTGAAAAGATAGGGTGTTCTCGAAGATCAATATGAGGTATTACAATCATCAGTTTCATGTCATTCCTTTAGGAATAACACATAATGATTTATATAGTTGGTATAGTTTATATGAGTTTCTTTTTATAGTATTTTTTCTTTTGTATGGTCCCAAAAAATTTATATAATTTCGGAATTGGGTTTTCCACCAAAATCTAGAATCCTTTGTCCATGTTATTTTGGAAGAAATATTTTTGTAGAATCAAATTTAGGTTGACAATTATAAATATCATGAGATCATTCAGAATATAATTAGAGACAGTCGTTAATATTATAATATTTTACTGTTCTACGATGGAAAAAAATGGGTTTGTTTCTGAGGTCATATTATCTCAGAATCAGGAGTATAAGTTAACCCAAAGAAATTTGGTGTTGTTGTTTCATGGATGAATTCCAAGAACATGGTTTAAATATAGAGATTCCTAAGTCAATAGAGATATTAATGGAATTTTATATAGGAATTATCATGCCTTATGACACCAATTACTAGTATTATTAAGAATGGTTTAGTGTTCATGTGGTCTGATGAGTGAATGAAGGTCTATTGGAAGCTGAAATAATGTATTTATTTGGCACTGATAATAATTCTTCAAGTGAATGAATATGATATAAAATATTATCTGATGCATCAAGAATCCTATTTTGTCTACTATTAATCCATGAAGAATAATTCAATACATTTGGTTCTCTCAAGTGGAGAAATCTTAAGAATAATTACCTAAAGCATGGCCTTGAACCTACAATAGTATTACATAGCTTATTCTGTTGGAGATGTTATCTAATGGGAGACCATATTATTCCGTATACTAACCACAATACCCTTCATTATATATTTAAATAGTTTTAATTTCATCTAAAATAGGGAATTTGGGTAAAATACCTTCAATATTTTCAAATTGATCTTTCTTATATTAGTGTAATGGTAAATACGGTGGTAGATATGATGAGAAAGAAAAATAAAGCACATGTTGTACAAGAAGGTAGATATTAATTCAAATTAATGGACCTTATTTATGAAATGAATTTCGAGTTTCATGAGATTCATGATAATAGTTTTCTTATTTGCATATTAGTTTCCACAATGGTCCTTAATAGGGTGTAGATAAGGTAGTTCTCAGATCATGAATGGTTATTTCTATGAGATAGTATTTCTTTTGAGAAATAACCTCAAAGCAGTTTTAATAATGGTGATGAATTATGAAATATACGTTGGTGTATTTGGGATCCTAAATACATGGGAAATTAGATGATTCAAGAATTCTTATTCTTCTTATTTGAAACTGCATCATGATACTTATAAGCGATGAATTCCACATGAATCCTCAAAAAGATGGGTTTCAACAATCCAAAGGAATCATCCAAATAAACGAATGATTATGATAATTAAAAATGTGTGATAATGTTACAATTTGGGTTTGGATGATTAAATTACATTCATAAGAACATTACATCAAATTATGATGTCAAATCATTTTCCTTCAATTATGTCCATGAAAATGGACAAGGTATATGTGTTAAATATGTCCACATTGTGTAGAATAAACATGATCTATTTGTACATATATTCCACAACAAGATAAAATTTATTAACATTCCCCTTCTATGTATTCATCGAATAAGAAAACAAAAGTTGAGAAAAATATATATATAATGAATGTATGACACATGATCTGTGTGTAACCATTTTCAGCATGACACACGACATCAGTCATCCCCGATGCACAATCGATCACCACATCTAAAGATGAAGTTGCATATAAGAACTATTCCCCACCAAATATAATCAATTACATCATCAAATTTATTGGATACATACTGATTTTCAGACCCCCCTTCGTTACGGTGATCCTCTATAATTCAAATCGAATATATGTTGTGCATAAGAATGATCTTCCATGACATAATGATAATATTTAACCTTCAATGTAGATATCTTTCAGGATAAGATCTATATGAGTTCTCCCTTGAGTGGGAACATCATTTTTAATCAAACTTTATACTATTTCATTGTATGTTAGATGTGTTAATGGTATTCTACTTTGCACTACCACAAACATGCTCACAACACTCCAATTTTCCTTGAATCTCTTGGAAGTATATGTAAACACCAAATCATGAACACACCCAATCTTTAATGATCTATGGATTGAAGTTATTACAATGCACCATTTCTTAGAACCCGTTCAATAAATACCCCAATATTTTCATGAATCACTTACTCGCAACCCTCCATAGCTGATGCAACATCTCATTCGGATCTCATAGAGAAAATTTCACACATAATCCCCATAAGAACTATTTATTCATCTTGTAGAACATAGGTATCTCAATACGTAATCCCAACTCCTTCCATCCAATATAACTCCTCTTGTGAAAGGTAGCATAAATTCATAAGGCTCATAAAATCCCTCATGGATACTTCTTTTATAGAGTTATCATCATTACCATATGATATTGAATTTAATGTATAGGTTTAATAACATGACCTTAAGATATTTTATCAAGATATTTTTGTTTTAATATCTATCTCTTTAATAGGATATATAGGATACCTCCTCAAAAGTTTAATCCTAATTAGTGTTAATCCAAGGTTCTAGCCTCCTTTGAGTAAACCTCACTGATTCAACTCTGAGAGTGTTTAGCATTCATGGTGTGACATCTTCAAATAGTGGGACAGACCTCCTACGTATGACTTGGGAATTATGATCCATCAATCAGTAAACAATTTTGGTTATCCCATATAGGGACTCAGCTTCCTAATCCACCTATATGGGGTATTCATATCAACCTTCTCCAATCTCCACAAGATGTTAATAATTTTACCCCATTAGATTCCTCTTGCTAATCCAGGGATGCATGAGGTTAAATCAATGTAATATTTTCCTTTTAGAACCAAATAAATTGTGATCAATAGGGTATTCCTTACATTATATTATTTATATTCCTACATGAAATTTCCTCCTATATGGATTAATTCAATTTACTAATGTTCCTAGAGTACATACATAACAATGATGACTAACATGACTACTCTTATAACCAATGGTATCCATCCTATCATGACTCCCTAGAATTTTTTGAGAGAATTGTCATAATTAAATAGTAGCTAATGACGTATGGAATCAATAAGGGTTTAGATAATAAACATAAATATATGAGGGAGACTTGGACTTGGGAAAACACTCTATAGAATAATCAACGTAATTAGAAACCAAAATACCATCATCCCCTTTTAATGAAAGATAATAAATATACATCAAAATTGATGAATGTCATAGTCATCTGTAAAATATGAATGATGGGTTACAAGTTTTTATGCCAACGCCATGTGAAAACACGCTCAGAAGTGTGCTCCACCGAATACGTTGGAAACATAACTTGTAATCCTCATGTGAAAATATTTAACTCATTATGGAGACTACTAGAGTTTGAGATATGAGAATATTAACATTGAATGAAATCATAAAATCAGTAACTCTATCACATTATTAAAAAAATGGGATGTTCATTTAACTCACAAAAAATATTACAATTAAACACTTTTAATTTTGATCCATAACATAATTTTCATGTATCTATCTCTCTCTTCCAATGAATTATTGTAAATAAATGGGCAATTTGTAATCTCTTTATAAATATGGAAATGGATTATTGAATCCCCCTTGATTGCAGTACCAAAGCTATAACAAATCAATTTCCCAACACACGCAGATGTAGGGGAAGAAGTATTGTCAAATTGGAAGTAATGTGTGGCTCCACCTCTACCTATAGTTCATCTATAAAAATGTTTACTCAGATCCCACACCTCACATCACCTACCAAAACTATATATACGATGATGTTGGATTCCATCATAGAATGGTATTATTTGTATGGGTTCATTCCTATAATGGTTATGGATAACAAGAAACTGGTGATATAGTTCGTTGATGACACCACTTCACCGAAGTCCAGTTCCAAGAGTCATTGTTCCACAATAGGATAATTAATCACATCATGAAAATCTATTTTGAGGTAAATTTTTCATCATTCTCTAGTCTGAGGAGCAGAGGGATGATCCTGTAGTCCCAGATGTGACTAATGCAAAAGATATCACAATGATGGGTATTGAGTGGACTCATAAACAACAAAAATGGTTCTTCCTTAGGGATGATGAATAGGTGGTCCTTACACCATTAATTCTAGTCTTTATCCAATCCACACAACATCAATGTTGTGTTCATTATTAGTAGAATTATTAAAAAGGGGAATTATCTTCTACAACATAAGTATCCCATTCCCTCAATTATGATTTCACCTTGGTCCCTATCTATGATAAATAGGGATACATTCACAACTAATTGGGATTGTAACCTTAGATACCTTATAGTAATCTGAGGATGAACATTTTATCACTGGAACCACCAGATGTCCTTATGGGTCATTTTGTAATAATTAATTTCCCAACGGATGACCTCCATATATAGTCACCAACCTGATTATATGTACTCTCCACTATCACAATCAGAATGGAGGTCCTCCCCATGTTATCATCAATCTTGACTGAAGGTCCTCCATACAATAGAATAAACTATTATAGAGGTACTCCACATGAAATCAGATCTAATGATCACAGAGGACATACCCATGTTACCACCATCTCATGTGGAGGTCCTCACAATAATAGAAATGGTAAAAATGGAGTTCGTACCACTTCATTAAATGTTAGTAAAAATCCCTCTGCATGATATGACCAACAAAATTGGAGGCTCATCCTATGCCTTTAATAATAAACATGTATTCCATCTCTATTTTTTCAACCATATCAATTGGAATTCATCCCCACTTAATTAGTAACTAGTATGAAGGTCCTCCCCATACACTCGATATCCCATGTGGAGGCCCACTTTTCTCTGACAATTGTCATTAATACCCTCCTTATTTTTAACAAATAAGAGTGCATACCCTATTCATCGATAGGTAATATGCTGGACCTATTTGTGTTGAATATTATTAGTGATAAGGTTAAAATAGTATCATTCCAGGATCTAATGGATGCACTGTGATCCAAAGAGGCAACTAGAATGGATTTCATCCCCATTTCATCAGCACTAATACACATGGATATCCTCTCCATATCTCTATTAACTATTCAAAATGTCAACCCTTCTATGTCAAAAACCAGAATTGTGGTCCTCCCCACTTCAAAAACAACCCATGTAGATTCCCTCCCTTCTATGGTAGTAAACATTATAGAGATCCTCTATGTATCTCAACTAGTCAAGGTGGAGGTCCTCTCCACTCCACCACCAACCTGTACAGAGGTCCTCCCTGTGTTGAAAAAACAACATTTCCACGAAGAACCATAATAGGGTGAAAAATTGAACTACTGCCACTGAAGGATAGACTTATATAAGTTCCAAGTCATCTTAAATCCTATTTGACTGTCATATTTTTAGAGGGAATGTGTTTCAATGATATTTCCACAACCTTAGCCATATGAATTAGATTAATGTGTAAGAGCCTCACAAGCGAATTTCATCACCCCAATAGGTTTAATTACTATGATTCCCTACTCCCATCATAGGTACTATCATGTGGGGAAAAATATGGCTCCATTAAAGGGTCTTCTGATTTCATTATCTCTACAATCACTGATTTAATTCTCTACTTACACCGGATATCACAAATATATTTTTTGGGAGTAGATAGATGATTATAATCTAGTATATACATCGATGATATCCACTTCTATCTAACATGAGGTAGTGGTAAAAACCAATTCCTTCAATAACATAATGATTTGGATCATACTTCCCTCTATTGATTAACTAGCATGTAATGACTCATAATCCCATTTAGAGTATGCTCCACTATTCATCAAATAGTCACACTAATCCATATTAGTGTCACTGCTAATCTCATGGCCATCACCCATCAAGGTATTGTCAAATTAGGAGCAAGGATTCACTGTAAATAAGAATTTATATGGGAAGTCTAGCCATAGACTCGTTATCAGGGGCATTATTGACGAATGTGATTCTAAATATAGTCATTCTAGAGACCCTCACCTATGAACATGTTATTTGTTTCTTTTGTACCAACTAGATGATTATATTTCACCTTTATGAACATCAGTTTGTATACACAGAGTTTTAGGATAATTTTTATTTAATTGATTTGCAATTATGCATAGTAGAGATGGATGTACTCCCATTCTCTCAGCACTACACATAACCCAAAAACCACTAGAAAATTTAATATAGATGGTTCTAGAGATTCATATTGGTCTATATAATCATCAAATGTGGCATCCCCACATGTGCAGATTTGGTTTCTGGTAAAATTTTCCAACATTACACTACAAACCTATCCAACTACATCCTGACATACCAAATGAAATTGAGGTCATGCCATAGTGTATTGTTATGGTAAACATGATTTCCCCAAAAATAATCTATGATGTGGACATCAGTGTGTAGTTTGATAGAGTTAACTCAACCATGAGGTAGTGTAATATCAAATTGACACTTAGATATATGTCCTCGCTCACATAAAATGGTAGATTATTGGTCTTAGATATCCCTCTACATCATTTATTATACCACTAAACTTATAGAAGTATAAGGGACCTATCAAGTCCTCCATTTCATCAGATACTACATGGAAGGTGGAGGCTGGTACTAAAATTATTGACTTATGTTAGTAGGATATATATTAGTTTTGTATCATCAAAAGGATTATCACCGAGTGATTCCTAGATCATGGTGCTCCTCAACCGCCTATTTTTCCTCCAACATAAGAGAGGTAGGGGAATCTTTATGACCTACTTTGTTAGATTCTACAAATTGATCATAATTCCCTCTCACATATCGAATGGGATGTGGACATAGTTTATGGAATGTTCCCTTGATATGAGTCTCTATGTCTGCCTCAGCAGAACAAAAATCCTCTATAGTACCAAGATCTACCGTCTCTAAAAACCACTCGATATGTTATCGATAAATTTTATAAATTTGATCATCCTATCAACAAACTGGTTGTATAGATCCTCTTCACGATACGAACCCCTAACGGGAATATTTTATTGAAACAATCACCACTCACCAAGATGATCCATTGACATGACAAGTGGAAATCCCTCTTGATGGAGAGTCGTATCGGGAATGGTTGGATGATATGAGAGACACCCATGTATATGGAAATCCAAGATAATTAAATTTAAATTGTATTTGTGAAATGATAAAACATATCTATATATTCAATTAATGTTCATGGCCTATGATGGGAACCCATGAGTAGTAGGAGGACATAATGATATAATGTTTTCCTTGACATTAAAATGGACAATATTTTTAGGGTACAACCAGTTATCCATAGGTTCAATCACTAGTTGGGAAGACCACCACAGGTAGGTTTCCTACCATTTTAGCTCCAAAACATGCAAGAAAATGATTTACAACCTTTTCATGTACGAAAAAAATTGTGAAAAGAATTTCATACACATTATTTACCCTGGGAAAGGTGAAACATATTCACCTTATATGACATAAAATAATGAACACCTACTTATGATGTGATTTGGTAATTTTAATTGTGATCTATTATCAACTCTAATCACATATAACATCATTTTTTTGGATTATGTGATTTTAATTACTAATACAAGTGTATGTAGGAATCCTTGAAGTTAGTCAAGTATGAATAAATGTTTCATCATCCGACTCCTTTAAGAAGAGTAGCCAAGGATGAGATAGCCACTATAATACATTTGGAGATCACATACCTGTTATAGTTTTTTCTGGCAGAAACTCACAATACACATCCTCCCAATGGGTGGAATCATCATCATGATCGACTGCGCCCATTGTGTAGTCCTTAGGTAGCTCCTCACCATGTTCAACTACCTCATCGAGAGGATGCTGCTTAGGTCCCTTGTTAGGCTCCATCCCCATTCCAGGGATTGGCTCCATGAATTCCCTTCCCAAATATGGTATACCTATCATACTTCTTTGAGGAGGACCTGATTCCTAGTTATTTTTATAATTCTCTGGGAAATGTGATTCTAAACCTTCCAGAGATCAAGAATCCACATGAGGTTATGCTCACTAATTAAAATGAACACTTCCCTTATAATAGGATCATTGGATATACCACTATACAATGCTATGTGTTCAAATATTGTCTTTAGGATCAAGGATAATATTATGTGGTCATGTTGGACCACATCCCAATAGAGGTTCCACATATATTTTCCGTGACTTACAGCAACATCAAGGGTTCCTCTGAATCGAAACACGTTTCTAACCAGGGTACATAGATGTTGGATGACCAGTTTTCTCATAATGTAACCCCTCATGTGCAAGGCATCATCCCCACACATTTATTTCAGCCAAATCCATATTATGTCTGCACACCGTTTCCAGTTGATGCTTCGAAATCTCCCAAGTAGGCTTCTACCGCAAAAAATAGTAACTGGTTATGATGAAATGGAATGAAGAGTCCCCAATCAATGTTGTAGTCATACTACACTCTTGGTGACATAATGCTTCCAGATAAGTGAATCACACCCACATTCCACCAGAAAATGGATGAATTTTCTGATGAGTTATTGGAGTATATATCCACAAATAATTTCGTGTTGGTAGACCCCTACATGATCCTCGATGATGATTATTATTAGGAAATTCTTATATATTATTATGGATTACATTGTAGAAGATTAACCCAATTGCATGAAAAACGTTGAAATTCATAGGCCAGCCCTCCATTCAATGATGTTCATGAAATCGATACATGACAGTGGGTGTTATGTAGAGCTATGTAGGCATATTCCTCCCACCCTTCTCCCGTAGACATTCTACCATATTTAAATTTGATCACTAACCTTCCAGGACAACCACATTTACATAATTATCATTTTTTATAGCTAATGTTGGACATCATCCATCTGACTATTATCCAGTACTAGTCATGGGAATACTTTCTGATGTGAATTAGTATATTTCTAGTACCAACCAGATTTCATGGGTTCATCGATTATCACATTCCATGCCTCCCACCGAAGAGAACCCCCACTGTGGTTAGAAATGTTTTCATGGAATGGATGTATGATGTAATATAACACATCACCAAAAACTCAAAATTTATCTCAATCATGAAGGCCATGTTCCTTTAAAATTATATATGATAGGTCATTTATGAATAATTGAAAAAAAACCCCTAGTTTGAAGAGGAGGAAGTGGTCACAGAATCTTTCTATGAAGAGATGATCGAGTAAGGTGAATGCCAATCCATCATCAAATTTTACATATAGGATGAGGCCATCCTTATGAAGGGGAATATTCCCATGGTTTATATCACTATCCAATTCAATGTTTTAGATATCGATCTCAATCTAGTAGAAAGAGTTTATTAGCTCAATCTAATCATTAAACAGATGTTTAGAATGTGATGGGTGACCAAATGTGATTTGATTCCCCCTAACCTGATTTTCTTGGGTATCGATAGGAATATGTAGAGACTATGTAGAAGAATCTAGTTGAAAACCAATTCAATGTCTAGATAGAGAAATCATAAATCATGGTTTTCTCATTAGATTCTCATTTAGATGAATTTATTTGTTGTTCATGGATCCATTTTCATGAATTAGTTCCTTTAATGACTCACCAATGGATCAATTCATCCATCAATGGTCGAGTTCTCATTATTTAAAGTCATGAGTTTCCCTTCAAATCATTTTAATACCACTTTGTAGATGTAATATATTACAAGATAAAGGAAAATACGTTTCAATCCGATGATTCTATCAAAACTAAATTCATAGATAGCACATGTACAAATTTGGATAACACGTTCATCCTCCTGTTTTATTGATTTAAGGACATCATGATATACATGGGATTTTTAATTTCATTTATTGGATAAAGGGATTCAATTTCACATTAGAAAAGTAATGATGGATGATTACCACATAAACATACATAGTCCATTGCTGGGTCATAATAGAAGTCCTCACCCATATCCAGTATCATGATTTTCATCCGTGGAAACAAATTGATATCATACCCACCTATTACGCCAATCCAATTTGAACTAACAGAAATTGAACCACCACCTTTACTATGAAATCATCTGTTGACCCTGTAGTCCATGTACTGAGCAAATTAGCTCCAAATAAATTGTCACTATGTTTTCAGTAGATCCATAGTCCTTCTGTGATGATTTCACACCCACATAATTATTAGCCTTTGTTTCTCTAGGGTCATTTGTACCACTAGAACCATAACCATATATTGATTCTCCTACCTCAGACAATAAATAGGGTTTGAAATATTCCCCACCCATATTTAAATAGGAAATCTCCATAACTATTGATGAGTTGATTTAAGTGAAATTCAGTTTTGAGGATGATCTAATGCGAACATTGATATATAAGTCCGTGCCTCCAGAAGAAGATAATAAATATGTGATATTACTAAAGAAATTTTTTGATGTATTCTCTTTGGGTTATGATAATATATAAGAACATGAACCTCATATCACTATCCACATTCTTTATCTCTAAAAAACCATCCTTGGTTAATGTAGCCTCCCAAAAAAATACACCATTCTCATAGTTCCATGGTCATAAACGAAGATGATAAGATTATCAATTCAGTCATCTTAATGGATGTTCAGTACATGTGGTGGCTAAAAAACATAATTATTGTAAGGAATAATAATTTTTAGATAAGAGATTTAAGAGATTTTTGTGACCTCATCCACCATTCTCTGAATGCTATATTTTCTCTTACTGTGTTATATCTATTGATCAATGGAATAACATGGTTCCATGATCTCTCCTTCCTTGATGGATACTCCATATACAACTATATCTAGATGTCCATAGATATTGAGGAATCTATATCCTTCATAGATCCATAATGGACCTTATGTTATCCTGTAATTCTCTTTGGTATAATGAACACATGTGTCACCTATCAATGGAACATGAATAACATCTTCAAAACCAATCCTCAGTATTCCAGTGGAATGATACATAAGAAATTTGTTGGTCAAATCACCCAAGCTTCAAGACCATCTAAATGATAATGATAATTATTTTTTTATTTTAGAACATTGAAAATATTATTATGAATCCACTGATGGGTGATTTCGGTGATACCTCTTGGATGATTATTAGTATTTTCACCAGATATAGAGGAATTGTGATCAACTTAGGGATGATCACACAAATACAAAGGATACCACATCTAAGAAACCTCTTAGATCATCAAGGAATTCAATACCACATATCATACATACGACAATTTATTGAGTATCTAGAAGGAATGATTAATAAATTTTAATGATTTTTGAAGAAATTTAATATCTACTAATGGGATATATGTGGATAGATTTTATCGGAGAAAATCCTGATGAATATTCAATAAAATATTGTTATAATGCCACCCATCAAAGGGTACCCATTCATCGCCTATGTGACTTCCCTTTAGTTATCCCATATAGATACCCTTTTTCAAAAGAACAACAATTTTTAGATAATGTTTTATACTATATCAGTCACATTATCCTCAATACATTTTCTAGATAATCTCCCATCGATAAGGGATGCCTTCCACTGGTATTTCATGTGCGTAAGGTGTGACATTATTTTCATTATTATGAGATATAATTGGAGTCCCAGGTGGATAAAAATATGGTTATCCTAGGTTAATTTGATGTCGATAGGAAGGCTAGTGCATTGGGCAGTGATCCATCTGTAGTTTGACTTCATGGTTGTCCCATAGAAATCCTACAATTCCCATGTACATCCAGACATTCTATCTCCCTGTTTGAACCATAAGTAATTAACTATAGATTTAGATTTACATTATGATACCATCCATTCAGTGGAACAAGATATTCAATATTGTCATATCCATAATGAGGGTTCCTCATTGTTATTTAATGGTTGATGTATCGATGGTCCCAAGCACAATTGAGTAGGAATAATTTCCACTTCATCACACCTGAACAATTTTTTTTCCTTAATAATTCCCGCTACACCAAAAATGATTCATAAAATAATGAAATATTAATAGGTAATGAATTTTCACTTGATATTGAGGTTCCCCACATATTTCAGAATTTGTACTATGAGATATTCATCATGCAAATCAGTGGGGACAACATCTTTTGGAATCTAGAAGATGTTCCCTTGTTTGGGAGGAATCACCATTTGATGTCCCTCTTGTCTTCTACACCATAGGTAATTTATCATTGATTTTTGTAGAATGGTTGATCTATTTCCTCAACTATTATGGTTTATTCTCATCCAGAGCATGACCATGATAAACTATTCATTCATGTGGCACATCAGCATGTCATTTATCCAATCATTTCAGAAGATGATGATATCTATCAGGTGAATCAAATGACCACTAGTTCACCAATAGTGGTACATATAGATTCACCCACATTAGTAGGGACCCCAATTGGAAAAATAATTTCGTTGTCTGCCATAACATGTATCCATTTTCCAGTCCAAGATGAACAAGAATGAATCTATTGGTGTGTAGTAAATTTCACCATTCAGTGATGGATTAACAATGAGAAAAATATATAATGACATGGGTTTTATTGAATTATTCTTCTTTAAATCAAGGTAAATGAGATTCCCTAGGACATTTAAGAGGTTCATGTGAGGTCTTTTGGTGCTAATAACAAGGGATTCAAATATCCCACCAAATTTGAGAGCTGTCCTATTTCTATCTCACCATTGCCCACGACTATGTCGAGTTCACCAAGAGGATTAACGTGTGTCATATATTCCATAATATTTCATCATTCACTGACCCCCACCCCATAACTCCATGTATTAATGGCCATTTTCAGTATGGGGACTCGATGTATAGGGAAATATCCACCAGTGATAATTCGCTAGTGCGGGTTCATTATGACCATGAAAGATTTCTTCTCGATGCTCTAGGATGTGATTCCTCTAAAGGCTATGAAGGTAAGATTAGTGGTAAAATTATTATTCTCCCACATATTCCACAAATTTTTATTCCCTCTCACAATTATCATATACAAAAATACTAACTTCCATGAAGATAATATAAATTGTTTTAATTCAATGTAGAACATGTATTCCTACTATATTACACACTATCACTAGCAAGAAAATGGACAGATCGAGGGGGTCAAAAAAGCATCTCCAAAAATCAATAGAAGATGATAGGAAATAAAAAAGAAGAGTTGGTTGGATAATATGCACAATACACTATGTGATTTCCAAATTACAACTCAAAATACCTTTCTAATGTCCTCGTATACATTGTTGTATTGAAAAAAGGCAATCCTTCTAAAGAAGATTCAATTTACATTACACCAAATAGAATTCGAGGATCAAAATATTATAGAATGACTGGGATAATTTATTCATATTGAGATGGAAGACTTCAGTAAAAAATAGGCTCCATTATTTTCTCAATCTAGATAAACACATAAATAAGTTATGTAGAGTTTTCAACAAGATAATTTTTCTTTATTTCATTCACCAGGATGACATTTGATTGTATCTCAGGACACCGATGATACCCTAAATTAAGCAAACAATGTTGTATCCCAATTGATTATTACTTTATATTATCCACAATGTCTATTATAATTGTGTGTATTCTATGATCACCATGGATGCAGAGAACATCACTCTCCACCCAATGTTATGTTCCTCAATTTTTACATTGCATAAAAAGATAACATCGTATCATGAAATGAAATTAAGATTTCCATTTATAAAACTAGTTATATGGTGAATAAATGAGAAAAATTTGTCATCCTAACCACATGATGTTAAATTGTATGTATTATTCCAATCACATGACCATAAAATGTGAGACTATTTTCCTAATTTTCTGTTTATAATCTTCCTAATATTTAACATCTTCACTACATGATATTAAACTACATGGACCGGTCCTATCACGTGACAGTAAATTGAAACATTATTATCTAAGACGCATAATGTTAAATGACGCAATACAATAATGTTCTCATAGAATATGATATTTCCCCAGGAATAATTAACCTATAATGTTGTGTTCAATAACAATGCATAGATTGATGCTTATCAATATCATATATGATTAGATTCATTGATTTTGTAACGTGATACAACCACCTAATTTGTTCCCTCTATATGTTTATGTTAGACCTACATATTGGCATATACCATTTTTACTCTATTTTTATTGATTCCCATCCTTATTGGATATGTATTGATACCTTGTAACTTTGTCTGTGGACCTAGCTATGAATTCATCAACCTTTTGTCCCCAAGGACAGAATTATGTCCTACCTAATATGTCATTATGATGAAAGATTTATATTTCATTACATTTCTAGTGAATGATATTTTTACCTCATAAACAATGTGTTACACCTCTCCTAACAGTAGGGTATTTGACCATTCTTTGTCCATGAATCATGACTTCAAAATATATGAAAGCCTCCTCAGGAATGTGTAAGTGCCATAGGGCCTCCTTGGACATCATTCACATTG
Organism: Viscum album; assembly: GCA_963277665.1. Taxonomy (NCBI): domain Eukaryota; kingdom Viridiplantae; phylum Streptophyta; class Magnoliopsida; order Santalales; family Viscaceae; genus Viscum; species Viscum album. The sequence goes on from OY728161.1 coordinate 981,436,816, forward strand.
GGTTTTTTATTCTGACGAATTATTAATATACGTTATGTGGGGATTATCCAATGGTGTGATCTCTATGAAATTAAAAAATGTGCTTACATAATAAACAAAATTCATTAAACTACACCCCCTCAAAAATTCAAGATTCATTGTGATAATCATGGGACGAACTAGTTATCTAACTAGAATGTAATTGCCACACCTGTTTTGGATTCATACCATTTTGTGCTCGAAAAATGCATTTAGCTTGAATCAAATCCTTATTGGATATTGAGTGACACCAAGACATTTTTTCCTCAATAACATCCAAAAAATTGTTAACCATTCAGCCGCTTATCAGTCATGGTCTAGATTATATTACCATTAAATAATAATAAAATAGTTTTGAGATAGATTATTTTGGTGAAGAGCCTCATTGTTTCATTTTTATAGTGTATTAATTCATGAAATGACAAAATATCCTTTAATTACACATGTGCGTTAGTTGTGTGCAGCTTGGTTCTCTTTGGCCATCATTCACTTTGGGGTACCAATGTGTTTAACTTGACATGTTCATTTGGGATGGTAAACCAACAAGTTCCAAACCCCATGACATTATGGAAGTGTGGGGTAGTTGTCTCTATGACATCTTACTCAGAATTAGGCCTCAATGAACCACATTCAAATTGGGTTTTTAACTTCAATGTATCTTAATTTTTATTGAGACAGATCTCCTTTGACCAAAATAGATGACCTTAAAGTAGTAGAAAATTCACAATCCATGAAACATGACAATAAATTGTTTTCTAGGGTCTAGGTCATAGAACCTTATATTTTGAATAATATCATGGATACATTACATTATATTGTGGGACACATTCTGATTACCATTTGATAAACTATTCTATGAAATGTCCTTAGTTAAATTATTTAAAAATTCACAACATTTCATTCCCTCATCTATGAGGTCAACTTCACTGGTAATGGTCATCAACTACATTGATCAAATTTCTCACTATCACTCATAATCCAATATAAGGTTCCCCTATAATATGGGAGTAATAAATATTCATAACAATATGCTTACACTAATGAGTTATAACATATGGGATGAAATAACAAGTGTTTTAGAATCCATTGGATCATTAAATCAAGCTATACCCACGCAATGTATGTGCTCTATTTAGACATTCATCCTATTCCACGTCTATGTTTACCCCCTAATCGTTTGGTATCTCTTTTTCTTGGATCGTCTGCCATCATGAACAATCATCCTAGAAGAAATTGTGTGATATTTTGAGAGATGTTCATGTTTCAAACATGGTCAGTGGTTAAGCCTAGTTTATTTGAACAAATTTCAGTATAACCATATGAATTATATGTTTTAAACATGGTTAGTATTTATCCTCTATCCCCAATCCATGACCCTAACTTTCTATATTTAAGGTATCATTATTCAAACTTATCAATCCCATTTTTTATATAATAATTAAACACCCATAGAGTTATCACATTCATGATGTAGTGCATGATCGATATGTAAATTAGATGTTTTAATAACATTATTCTCTATACTAGCCTTCCTCAGAAAAAACACGGTCATTGGTGAGTCAACAATAGTAGAACCCAAGTGATTAATGACTATCTAACAATCAAATGGAAATGATTAATCATGTAATCGTCCCTTGTTTCACACACTAGGAATGAACCATATCATCTTAGGGTTAGGTAAATGGATATTTAATGTATCTTATTTAAGGGGGATTATTTAAGGGGAGAATGGAATTTTTCCATGATTAAATGAATTCTCTAAAATAAAAGTTTAATGTTAGGAATGTAGCTGGGTACATCCACATTTTTTATCATCTTATGAGTCATAAAAAAATTTCCCATATAGCCCTATTATGGTGAATCATCACTTCAGCTACACCAACCCCTATTGCATGGCCTCCAATGTCTATTGCTACCTTTTAAGCTCTAATCCTTTTTCATCATCATCCTAAAGTAGATTTCTTTCTCTGATATTTTCTTTACCTCTCTCGTCCTATAGTTTGGATACATGATGTGCTGCCTAATTCATCATTTATTTGACCACCTCTATCATAACACCCATCTAGTTGATAGTATATGATTGAGTGTTGTTGAAGAAATTATGATCTTTTTCTTCCCCCATCAGTTGTATTTTCTGGTTAATTCTTTGTGATTTGGTATTTTGTTAGAATTATCTACACTCAATGAAACATCCAGATATTGGATTCTCTCACACACCCTCTAAGAATGAATGTTGTGGACTAGTGCATGAAAAACCCGAGTGTCTACCACTCCCGCACACAAATTGTGATGATAATGGTGAAAATACCACATTTTGACCATAATATAGGATTCAATAATATGATGGATGAAGTGTTTTAAACATTTCCATAACCTATACCAGATGATTTGGTTCACTTTAGACTCATCAGAGTTAGAGTTCTCCACCTTTTTGTGGAGTGTAGGTTTGTACTCAAGAAGGAAGTGAGTTGATTTGTTGGAGGATCCACCTTCAGAATCTTATTACAGGGGTTTGATTCTAGTTAATGATGATGTCCCGAATCACTTGACCCTAACTCAATGATGGCATATTGTCCTTCCTCGAGTTCTTTCCCACCAATGGAAACACTGACAACCGTAAGAAACTGACTAGTTAAAAGGTTCATATCAACGTGGATGAACATTTCCATTTCCACAGGCATTATACTCAATGAATTTAGCATGAATTCTCTATCCTCGTCTACTCAATGGGAGAACAATATATCTATTATTGTTCAAAAATGGAAAGAAACTACTAGTAACCATTTTCTGCAGATAATCACTTTGGTTTGTGTGATGGATAAGGACATATACGAGCTATTCATTCCTAGATGAATATCAAATGACATGGTAGTGACTTCCACCATGGGATACCCTTCAAGAACATGTATTTAGATGATTTTTATTGGTTCCTCTTGCATTGGTTGGGGGAATTTGGTGATAAAACCTATCTTATATTGAGGGGGTGTAATTTGGTGATAAACTATCTCGGGCACACTACCTACCGAACCATGTGTATATAGACTAAAACTATGAGGCATTTTTCCCTGTATAAAATATGAAGGTGCTGAGATTCTATAGTTTCCACACCGAACAATTCATTCGAAACACTATATTCCTCACCCCCATGAATACACTCTAGAAATCACTTACATCATTATATTGGTGAACCATCACACACATCCAATGGATTCTCTAGAACTCTATCAAGATTATATATTAAAATAAAAATCCAATTATTATATTTGGACAATTAAAGGGGGGATCTGAGAATGTTATGAGTTATTGAAGGTTTACCTAAAGGTAAAAGGTATGTTCTCCTTAAAAGGCCCGAATCTCACCACCATTAAAGGAATATAATTAATTTGAATCTACTCCCCAAGCCTCCTGTTCATTTTATTCCTCTTCCGCCTCTAGAGTCACATATTTTGTAGTTGATGTGTGGTCAACATTCAGTGCTTCATCATACTCCTCATCATTGCCATTAACCACCCACGCATGGAAGAGATGTTGTTTATAAACCCATAACTAACACATGTAGAATTAAATAGTAAAATAACATGGATTTATTTGGTGTATTTTTTCCATATCAATGAAACTAATGGGCTGGACATCTAGCTACATGATCCCATCCTGCTTCAACATCCACATTAGGTCTTCTGGTGACATCGATTTTCACAGTGCTCTCTGGGAATACCAAATGGAAGGGAAGACAACATCAGTATTTTGTTTTGGTAGGTACATTAGACTCATCGAATAAGCCAACATTTCATGTCACTAAGGGTATTTATAATACCATTATTTTTTAGAAGTTTTTGGTGTTGCCATGCCTTATGAGATCCCTACCATCACAGTTGCAACTTGATCCAATTTAGATGCAATATATTACGACCAAGGATCCGTTCATCTAGTTCCACACTTCCCTAAATTATCTTTTTTGTCTTAATCACATAAATAATATTCCATAGGATTTTTTATTTATTTGTTTCCACACAATATTTATCATATTTTATTCCCATACTAGAGTCAACATTAGTTGTCTGATGCATGATGGTTTTGCTAGAGCCTATGGTCACAATCATAAATAATAATTGACAAAGGATATAGGGGTTCCAATCATCATGAACCCCCATGTTGTCTGTCTTCTATACCCATTAATGGAACCCAATCTTCCTATATAAATATAATGGAATATGTTGATCATATTAAACAATGCTTTCAATCGAGACAACCAAAAACCACATCTGATTCTTTGTTGATACTCCATTTTCTCCCATGAGACTTCTTGGTTTTCCCCCATTGGATCAACCTATGTTGTGAAGGGGTGGGTGTATAAATTTTCATGGTTATCTATTTGGAATATGATCACAACCTCATCATGTGACTCTGACTGAAACCCAGAATTGTTCAGTAGAGATGGCCACATTCTAGTGTTCATTTGAAGGATGTTGTATGTTGATTTATAGGCCCTAAGGTGCGTTGTGATGTTAAAATAGAAAAACCTAAATTTCTTATATAATCTTATTAGTGTGATTTCCCTTGAAATGGTCCCATGTATGCAATAAATTATCCCCAACACATGAACCCCCATGTAATCCATATTAATTAATGCTAGGTTCATGTAAATGAATGACTTCCATAGTGTATTCCCATATATGTATGCATTGTTGTAATCCTACACCCACTCTAGGTAGTGGAATTGAAATCATTTTGGCAGACCTGTGGATCCTTGCCTCCTACCATGTTATAACCCAATGTCTGATAATTACCTTCATCCAGGGACAACCTGTAACCCCACCCCCACAATAAAGTTATTGGAAAATATATCACATTTCCTGAAATTAAAATTTTTATTCAATATTGAGGAAGAATTTGAACCGTTCCATGATCAATATATACTTATATACAATTAGTGAGAGTTTTAGCATCTCCATCACTCATATCAAATGATGTTCCACATCAAGAGGGGTCATCTCAATATTAATTTATGTATTCTTTTGTGAATGAATTTAATTATACAATAATCTATCAATTAGAATGTAATTAATTAATTTAATGTCCCATAGACTAATGCTGACATACACATGATTGAGATGGAATGTTTTTGTATCCACTGACCATCTAATAAGGATATCAGAAACATTCTAATTTTTATGCATAAAATTGAAATAAAATTTAACTTAAAATTTATTCAAAACAATATTGGGCAACTACACAATGTAATATTTGAAGGTGTATAGTACTGAACAATCCATTTCCCATTCGCCGGTGAATTTTTCAACAGACCTCACTGTCCTATCCTCCTTCCAAAAAAAGTTTTTGTCTGTCAAGCTACTCTTGAAGGTAATCATGTAGTGGATAGGGAACCCATATAACTCTAGTTAATCCACAATGACCATATTGGTTGAACCATTGACCTTATAATATGAGATAGTTTCATTCTACCTGGAAACATTATATTTAATTGGTACATTCCAAAATTGAATATCGTCTCTGTATGCGAACCAAAATTGTGGTTAATCATCCTTGAAATCTACTATGGTCCCTTCACATGACATCCAAATGTATCACATTTTGAGATAGTAAATAATTTTATAATCAATAAATATATTTGATGATATTACTATAATTATTTTATTGTCTGACATGACCATCAAATCATGAAGGATCTTAGTGTTTATATTCATTATAGCTCACTATGCCACAATGTGGCTTCAATCATATTATAGTTCTATTTTTTGGGAATCATGATTTAGTTAAAAAATTTCATCCAGTGATACAAGATAAAATATGGAAGAAGAACATAATATTGAGTTTTTAGTGAACATGATGTGATGTTTTAAATATGATCAGTTTGTAGACGTGAAAAATGATTATATTTTCCCAAAGGGAGATGCATCCATGATGGGGCTGCTATGAAAATAAAGTTGTGGATGCTCATTTTTTTGTACATTTAATGTAGAATTTTGTGTATGAGAATTAATTTTGTATCATGTGAAATGTAAAATGTACTATTTATGAGCCCCCTTTACCTATTTATAGACATGGACCTAGGATTTTATGTAAGTTGAAGCATCTTACATTCTACTTGTTGTTTTTTTCTAGAAACTACATCAATAAATTACTATATCAAGTGTTTCCCTTTGATCCCAACATTCTTATCCCTTTCCTCTCAAATTCAACGGGTGGGGGATTGTTGGAGGAGAAATCTACATGAGGCCATAATTTGATATATTTTCTAAAACTAAATCCATCATCTGGATTGATAAACCATTCCTAGAATCTAATATAAGATCATTGAATGTTTTTGGGATGTGTTTGTAAGATTGAAATCTACGTGCATGGTCATACAATGAAATATATTATATGAAATAATTTTCCATCCATGAAGTCAACAAAAAAGTCCAAGTCAAATGCATGAATGTTTTCCACATGGTGCCCAAATAATCTTATCCTATCCTAACCATCATACCCACCAAATACAATATCAAATCATGTCGCATCAGCATAGTCCTCCAAAATAGCTATAGAATATATGCACAATATTTCCATTTTTCATATAGGAAACCAGATTACTGTGTAAACCTCTTCTAAACCAGATACGATGACAACCGACAAATTTATTTATCATTATCCAAATTTATGTTATGCTAATGAATGGAAGACTTTCATTGATCATGGAATCATCCACTACATTTCTGAATATATAATAAATATATTAATGTTCACCCAATCTGCCTTCATTGGGTATATCCTCTATAAGATGAAATTTTATTCAAGTGCATGTAAGATTGATCTTATAAGTCATCATGAAACCCATTAACACTCAATGTATTGATCTTTTATGATAGCTTCCCTATAAGACCTCTATTGATAAGGCACATATTTTTATACTCCTCTATCATCCGCGTTAATCATATGTCTAGTGTGCGTAAGGGAGCCTATTTTGTGAAACCATGATCTTACACTTGACAAACCAATGTTGTGGCCAAAGCCTCCCTTGCATACAAATACTCTATCATGCACTCACCCGTTCTTTAAAGCTCCATGGATTATCACTATCTCAAAACACCATTATCAAGAACTCTTTGCATTCAACCCCATTTCCATGCACAATCCTCTTACCTAAAACACTCTAAACATCCACTCTACAATTTTCTCATCCCTTATGAGATGACCCCAATGCCCATAGTGTATTTGTTGAAATGTATCTTGCTTCATAGAATTATTATGATAACAAAACCTTCTTTACAACTTGTGCACACCAATTTGGGCCTCATGATCATCCACTCCTCCTCACAATCATCTCCCAAATTGTTTTAAAACATACTGCCTATAAGGATGAATGAGATACTATTATGGAATTCCAAGGGTTGAAGAATGAGTCCCCCATATATATTTTTCATTACATACAACTTACTATAACTAAATTACTTATCACATGACATTAAACTATACTCATACCACATGAAATGAATAGAGGGTGCCCCATGTTATATTTTAATTGGATTGCACCAACTTCACAACCATGATATAATACTCCACTCCTGGGGATGAAACTATAACACCCATGAAATTTCACACAGAAGTCCCACTAATAGGGAATGTTATACTCCATATATGGAATGTGATCCTCAAGGGTTCCTTCTATGTATTATCCCACACCATCTCTCTCTTATTCTTAATTCATGACATGTGTGTCTGGTCTACCTCTTCCTCTTATTTCTCAACCCAATCATGAATCATGTGGAAATAGAGGTTAGTAACGGACTTTACATCCTTCCTTCTATAGGTAATTCCTATTACCACAATAAAACATGTTCCCATGGGAAAAATCCATTCTTATTCCCCAGCCAAATGGGCCACTAATTTATGATAAGTCCTCATACATTATTCAAATTGGTTATTTTAATTTGTAATCCCCAAAAAATTTGGACTCATCATATGGTATAACCTTTATCAATTTTGGATGTACTTTTCCATTGATTCCAAACTGACTAGGATATGTAGGATGCCTGCATTAGGTTTGAACACTACATCCAAATCTACAATGGTCTTCCTCGATCCTCCAAATCATGGTATGATCATTCCTCTACCTAGAAACCACCACTCATCTAGGTCCATTTTGGAACCATTCACCTATATGACCCATCCATATTATTGATTCTTGTTGAAGAACCCATGTAGATCAATGCATATGGCTGACACTATCCAACCAAGATAAATACTCTTCTAAAGTTACTAATACATTCAAAAACCCCATAAAATCCCTCTAATGAACTCCATTTGCATCACGATCTTCCTTATCAAACTGTGTTAAACTATATGGAATGGTCATATCACACGACAATAATGCGTGGTATAGAACATAAAGGGTTTTGAACCATGTCATTAAAAATTATAATGCAAGACAACTCCTCCGAGGTTCAATCCCAACTAATGGAAATCATAGATTCCCCATCCTTTGGATATAAAACCCAAATTCTATTTCTTGGGTTTTCAGCATTCACATATTCACATATTCCATTTTTGAGACACAACTACTAGGTCCCCCACAATGTGTAATTTTTATACATCTACTAGTATACCATTTAGGTGATCCCTCATCGGGACACACTTTATTAATTTACAACTATGGGAACTAAAAAAACCCTTTTTTGTCTCCACAATACACTAAACATGTGACCCAAAATAGATACCTCACGCTAAACATGGGATTACAGAGGAGAAATTCTTAAAAGATATTACGTTTGGAATCATATACCTTATGATCGACAAAATATTCTGTGGTTCCACAACCAAGATTCCTCCATCTGATTACCTCTCTCAGTGTAGAATATATGTGACAAATGTCCCTATAATTCATTCATGCTAGCAATGGACAATAAGGATACACATCAAACTGAAATGTGATTATTTGATAAGACACCTTCTAATGTTTATATAGATATAGTGTAATTAACCGTCATTTACAAAAACATGGGACTGAGAATGAGTTCCATTAACTTAAAATAAAGCAATGTGGGTGATCCGGACTAAGAAATGATTTCTAAGGTGGAATAAATGGAAGGGTGTATTGAAATTCCATCAACATGATTTGATCAAGGACAAGAAATCATCATTTATAGTGGTGAATTTCACATATAATTGGAATGTAGGAATAAAGGAAAAAAGTTGTGATTCCAAAATTACGTTATAAACTACTTGGTGGAGCACCCTAGTGACAACATCAAAATAAATATCCTTAAGATGTATCATGATATGTCTGATCAACATTGTTGGACTAGGATAAAACATCATATTGTAGGATTAATTCCTAGGTCTTCTTATATCCAATAGGTTATTATGTATCACCAATGGCCTACATGATTTTTACATCCATTTAACATCTCAAATAGGAATTGGATTTATTTAACCCTTTATTGATTGTTTGGTTCAATGAGTTTACCTGGAGGAAGAGATATAGCTTGGGTAGTCAAGGATCATCTAAAAAAGGTAGTCCACATCATTCTAACCCTAGATATATTACATCTGGATTAATTGATAATACAATTTATCTATAAAATAATATAGTTTCACAGGGTCTCATGAACAATAATTCAATAAATTGATCCGCATTTTACAACAAGGTTCCAAAATAGGTTAAAACAATCTTTGTATAAGTAGTTTCTTCTAAGAACATATTTCACCCTTAGGAAAATGGAGAGTCATAATGGACTATAAAAGTGTGGTAGGCCAATGTCTAGTCATGATTCATTTATTTTAGAGGTTATAGTAGGAATTATATCCCACTCGTTGTGGTCTCCTACAAAAATATCATCTAGGAAATGATTCATAAGGCTCCTTATAAGGCCTTGTGTTGTATATCATGTCTTTAAACATTGTGATAATTAGAGGAGTGATATGAATTGCTAGTAGGTCCTCATCCGATGCAGGATAATTTGATGTAGGTAAATTTGATCATATAGTGTACATATAATTCTCATTCTGGAAGGAAATAATATTTGGATCATCATGACAATTCTATAGTGTTTGAGGGAAGGCATCTTGTTTTCCTTCCGGTATCACCTAGGAATGGGTATTGGGGGATATAGAGGAAAATGAAGTTTCCACCTCATTTTTTCATTTCTTTAATGATCATGGATATTTTCATGGAAATATCCTATCCATTTCTATTTATTAAATGGTTTTGTTACATAAACAACTTATTAGATATTTCAAAGATGACCCATTACTATGACAACCCATCTCTTAATTTTTATCCCAAGTATGCTGTGTTAGATATGAATTCTTATTTGGTTTAGTATCCCATATGCATCAATTAATAGAGAAAAAAGGATCAAGGAGGATGGAATATACTTATTTTATTGGTGTTATGAATAAATTATCTTGTAATGGATGAGTGTTGATGGCAGTAGGTCAATGTACATTCTCAGTGGTTGAAGATGATCTTAAACAGTATTCTTCAACCCTTGGAAGGGTGTCCTAGGCATGAGTTCCATTATGTGTTGAAGACTATAACAAACCAATTTTTCTATGAGGTATATATCCTTTACTTCTGAGTCTAATTATATGTTTTTGACCTAATATGAATTCCTAATGAAGCTATAGTGGATACTAGGTTGTCTGGAGCTCATTCTAAGCATGTATCCCCAGCCAATGGATAAATCCATTACACCACTTAGTCAATAGAAATTGTGCTTCCAAGTCTACATGGATTCTCCCAACAATGTGGGGATGTATTATTTGTAAATAATGGGACTCACAGTGTTCCATAAACATGTGATACATTATACAAATCCATGTGAAACCTATATATTTATTAGACGTGTAAAACTCATGGTTTACGCATGATTTCTTAAACTGTGAAAATGATTCTTGTGATACCTCTCTTTAGATAGTAGGTAGCACACAATTTGAAGTGTTATTTGGCCAACCATGTGAACTATTCAACAAGTGAAAAATGTATATTTTTCCTTATGGATATATAACATTAACAACCTCTGTTATTTTCAACCTCTAGTAGAGAAGATTTAATTTTTCATCTTGATTTAATCTCATCCTCACATATAAGATTGGATGATGGATTTCATAAATATTAGACCATCTATTAAATATTTGATCAACTAGTTGAACTCCTATCTATATGTACATCCATACTTGATGTTGTTTCTCAATTTCACTTCTCCTCAATGAGTTTATTCACATGCTTCCTCATATACCGTATTTTTTGGGCATTCATCTATTCTTTGATTTTCATCCAATATAATAAAATCTGGAGGATGATACTAGTTGATGAATCTAATACAAGAATAATGTGGGTGGTAAAATAATTTTCAAAAAAATTGGAGATGTTAATATGTTTTCTTCATTATTCGCATGCCAGTTTAATTGGGAAATGCTTCTAAAATTCATCATCGTTAATTGAAACTATTTATATGAAATTATATTGTTATAATTATACATGTTCATATATTATTGGAGGTTTGTACATCAACATGGTTAACCAAATTTGGGTGTGTATAATGATTTTTATTTTTCCAAATTTTTGAGATTATTTGAGTCATCATTCTAGAGTTATTTTATGTTTTCATTATTAATGTAATTGTTTTATCAAAATTAAATTACTATTTAAATTATTTAATTAAAAGTATATTCATAAACATCAATTGGACAAGTTTAATTATTATTGACACATATATCATGCATATCCTCTATAACTTATCATCTTTAATTAATGGAACAAAATGAGCATATTAATTTTTATAACCTGAATTAAATATTTTTTTTCATGACATTGATACACCATGTCATGATTATTTAATGGTAATGGAATGAAAATATATAACGTATTAAATGGAATGTGTATTGAATTGATATTTATTAAATATGTATACATGTAATTTTTAAAAGGTTCTTCTTACATTAGACCACGTCATCATTGTCGGAATGGCCATACTTGAGAAAGACTTAGATTCCTGAGGGAATGTGTTGAAACACAGTGGACACCATTCTAATTTATTATTCTATTTTCTAGGAGAGATAGCCAACAATTAATTTTATCATTTTATTTTTTAATTAATTCTTTCATGAGGCAGTGAAGATTAATTTAATAATTATATAGATATTATAATGCCTTATATACATTATTTGGATTTAACGTGACATCTTAGGACATTTGGAACATGGAGTCACTCTATTGGGATCAATCATGATTAGCCCATGATTACTTTGGAAGTGATCCACAAACACAGATAGAATCATTCATAGTGGAATTCCATATACTATTCCAATGGATTACACTCCAACCGCTAATAGGTAGACCTCATGAGTACTAAAATTAGTCAATTGGACACTATGGTCAATGTTTCCATGGTTAAACCTCGTATCTAATTTAAATGACCACATGTTCAGAGACATTACCATCAGAGGCTAAAGTACGTATGTGGTATTTACTGGAGCATAAATTTATCATTATATATACCTACACACTATTATGTTAGTATAAAAATATAGGATTCCTTTATACATTTATGGGGGTGTTCTAGAAAGATTTATCTTAAAAAATATATTACCCTCCATTGGTACTCATGAAGATTATATGATTACATTTGTAGAAAAGGGTATACATCCCACTTTGGAGGCATACCATTCAATATTTTCAAAGGGAACTTTATTGAAAATGACCATTCCAGTTCTTAGGATTCATTGATAGTTTTCAGTCCTTTTTATTTTTATATATATCATTTATTTTTCTTACTGCCTTTTTCCAAGTATTCATTTTTACCAATTGGTAGTGACATTACATGTCGTCATGATTTTTTATATAATACAATTTGTAGCACATGAGTTGATTTTTATTAAATTGTTATTATACATACATCTTATTCTATGATTATGAATTTTTTATTATTAGGATTCTTCTATTTATTCAACTATTATATGTACATTTTCATCCCATTATTCATGAGGGAATACTAACCCCATATACACCCCCTGGGCCCTCGCTACTAGGGAATACATCCTTATATAGAAAACTGAATCTTATAAGAATTCACTATATTGATGTGTGGTGGCATTAATTCACTATTTTAGAAACAAGTGATAAATTTCATGTTATAGTAACTGATGAATATAGCCTATATGTTTTAATGTTTAAAAATCAAGAATTCACCTCCCACCATCTATTAGTTATCAACTCGTAATAATAAAGGGTGTTTAATATAATTATATTGATCATAAGACTCCATAAACCTCACTATATGAGATTATTTATTCTTGACCAATATCCAAACCCAAAAATTATCATCATCAATATGTTTTCAATGTGATACAATTCTAGTCAATGTCCTTCAACCCTCCTCTTTATATTCATGGTGTAATGATATCCATATTCATTAATTAACGTACATTTTCTAGGTTGTTTGATAAAAAATCATATAAAACAATCCTAATTTTAATCCTTTGGGTCAAAAATATCTATAGATTGTGTTTTATATAAAAGAATATGATTGAAAAATTAATAGGATTTTTTTTATTTTCATTTTTTTGATAATGATGGTCATCAGTGAGAACATGGGGAGATATCAGAGATACATAAATTTTTTAATTTTCATTATAATTGATGAATCTATTTAAAAAATTATTTCATGTAGTCATTATCTCAATCTTTATTATAGAAGTGTAGTTTTAATAATTCATTGATTTATGTTTAATGAATTTTATGTTGATCCACCCTATAACTATTATTGAATATTTGACTTATTGATATCATTGGGGTAAATGGATATTATATTTACAATTTTTATAAGATTAATATATAATAATTTTTTATTTAGATTCAATAGATTATTACATTGGTGATATGTATTTTTTTCCTCAATGTCATGTTAGTTTTTGAGAAGATGATACGAATTGTTAATCTTATAGATGTGATTTAGGTATAGATGTTTTTTGAAACATTCTCAATTTTCTATTATTTTTTATATAATTACATTATTTTTACACAACACCTTATGTTATTCTTAATGAAAAATTGAAAGTAGTATTATATTTCTAATATCCATCAATGGAAACATAGTTTTCTTGGGGATTGGGAATTATTCATTTTAAAACATATTCCTGAAATTTCATTATTTTTACCTTAACTAATATAAGTAATTTATGTATTTATATGACTTAAATGTTTATTGGTTGTGTGTGATTCTCAATATTAGGCTTTGTAGAAATCCTCTATCAAAATCTGTGTTTTATTTTTCATTATCAAAAGGATATTCAAAATTATTTCTCTAATGTTTAGTTTCATGGTAATGAGGCCAATAATATTGTTTTCAGATCTTCATGACAATTATTATTCTATGTGTAATTGTTTTGATGATTTGAGATACATAAATATGAAAATATATGAATACCCTAGATAAATTATTCCCTTAGTGCCTAATATAGGATAGTTGATAACAACCTATACCAGTTCTAAGATCATTACTATATGATTTTATTTCATTGATTTATTATAATGAATAGTTTAGTATATCACCTATTTGGTTCATTTCATTTGGGGTTTTATTTGGTATTTTATACTCACTCGTACACAAGCACTCATAATATAACATATTCATGTATACATTAACATATAATATTTTTATGGATATTTTGATGGTATTTATTAGGGTAGTTTCAATCAATATTGGTGATCAAGTAGTTACTGTTGGAGGTGGCATTATTAAGGGGGTAATACACAGTTTCTTTGGTATTTATTTTTATTATTATTGACATGAATTTTTCAATTTTTTATCATGTTTGTTTCTTGAGTATGATATGATTATAAAATTATAGCAAAAATTCACTTTTATATTAGTTTTTATCTTTTATTATGTCCAATTCATATGTTCTACTTCAATTTTTGTTATATTATTTGAGATATTATTGTAATATTCTATTATTGTGAATTTTTTTCCTCTCAATTCCTTTCACTATAATTGTACATTTTAATAGAATCCATATGTTATTAGTAAAAAAAATTTATCAACATTAGTGGGGTAATAGATGGGTTAATTCATGTCTCTTACTGAAGATTTATGAAATTGAAGGCATGAATAACAAAATATATTATTGCATGATGGGTCTTAGGGATCCATGGAACACTAGGATATTATGTATAATAATCAAATTCATGCTAAATACAATTATAAGTCATTAATATCCCCCAATTATAGTATTTAATGGCATAATATCCGGGTTTAGAATGAGTATAAATGCTATCATCTCCTCAGGTGAATTTCCATTAGGAAATTGACTTAATCAGTTCTGATTTAATTTATAAATAATAATTATTATCAGTATTTTAGTTGAATGATAATGTTTGTGGTTATCTTGGATTAGAATCACCTATTAAATATTACCCATTTTAGAACCACTACGTCAAATACCCTGAGAGTTTTGTTGAATCTTGGTTTGTCATATTAAAACAACATCCTATTTTGATCATATTCAATTGTTAACAAATACTCTCTTCTCTCTCTTTTCCTCTACTAAGTATGATAAAAAATTAATTTATGAAAGAGACACAACAATTTTACATGGATCTACCTCATTGGGGTACATAGAAGTAAAATATATAGTAAATGTTCCAATGAACCAAAAATACTCTAAGTGCACTACTATATACAATGTTTGAAGTGGACCCACTATCACTCCTAGTGTAAAACCACTCACAATATGAAATACCACTACTCTCTCAACTGATGTGTGAAAACTACATATTAATAAGATCAACTAATAGTTAATAGATATGTTGGCCCATTAATAATAACAAATTAATGCCTCCTCCACTGTATGTAGAGTCTCTATTGATGTACCACATTCATCCACTAATGAATACTACTTTATCATAGAAGTACTGGGAAACATAAAATTTTTAGTGCAACCCTTACTATGTCTTATGTGCAACATTAATTCATTATGATAACGATTTTACATTTTCATTGAAAACCTATTACATTCAAATTGAATCTTACTTGCTACTCATATCATAAATGAAACTTCTGTAGCTATCATACAACTCAAAATCATTCACACAACTCCACTTACAGGAAAATATGATGTGATGTAGTGCAAATACTATCTCTAAGTGTTGATCGTGATTTATTGAGGGTGGGGGAACCACTTAATTATAGGAATCACCAACCCCTATGTGGCCTATTTTACATGTCACAAAATATCCCCTCCATGGACACAAAACCATTGTGATGTTGCATTGGTCACACAATAATCTTCTACACAACCTCATCTATTTTTCCCATTTTTCAATCCATCATGGGATTTAAGAATTTTAAATATATTTATGTTGTAATAAATAAATATGTATTTCGTAAAATATTCCAAAACCACATATATCTTGCACACTACATACATTTTTTAAAAAACAACCTTCATAATATTCTGATTTTGAGGGTAAAAAATTGGAAACCATTGGGAAATGGAAACACCATGTATATGATATTATTGTTCCACCAGCATATCTTCCATTACATTTTCATGGTAATTTTTAAAAATATATTTTGGAAAATATTTCAATAACACCACAAATGACTAATGAAGTCATCTTTGTAGAAAATTACAACAAACCCATAAATGCTTCAATGATACCATGATGTATTTTCTCCCAACAATATCCCACATTGGGTTTGTTGAGAACTCAATCAGAAATTGATACATCTCTATCGATTCATTTATCTTATAACACCATTAGCTTCATGTGATTATGATAGTTATCAAAGACATACTTAACACATAATCTAATCCCACATGATGAATGATTGGAAAGAGATACAAGAGTATAATGAAAAGTTCATCAATGAATCATTTCATCCAGAAAACAAAAAAAATTCTTTAATCATGAACACTTCTATCATGATATACATCCTTTTATTGATCACTTCTAGCATCATCAGATTTGAAACTCCTTTTATCGTCTTTTCCACATTCTTTGATTAACTCCCCATATTTTCTTGCTCCCACTAATAACTTCAACACCCCATATATACCTTCTCCACATTGAATCATCTACTCATGCCATAAATAAGAAATCATCCCCATCTTAATATCTATAATTTATATAACTTTTTCAATGAACAAAAACGCTACTACTTTGTGGTTTGTTACGGATTAAAGAACATATACCATTACATTAGTGGAAAACACAATACTTGGGTGAGAGGGGTCAATATCCACAACTTTTCATGTTTGGGGAGTTGACTATACACCAAGATCCAGTCAATGTCATTAAATTGATTCATTGGGTAATGAATTTGTCATTATATCATCAACCTATTGCTCTATAGACAATTACATCAACTTCAATAGCCTATAATCCACCGCCTCCTTGATGAAATGATATTTTATATTATTTTACTTTGACATTTTGGGATAGGCATGATTTTTATTATACTTTATAGAACTTGAATTATCACATAGGGTTTCGATCAAATATTTCACCTTAACTACCATATATTCTTGATACTGGTTCATCAACAATAATTTTGTTCATTCTTGACTAGATGCAATATTATCAGCTTCTTTGGTACTCAATGAAATTCAATAATGATTCTTTCTAAACCCTGAAATACATAAATCTCTCTGATTGAATAAACCTAATGTTGTTGATTTACTTTCATCTACTAAACCGACCGAATATTTATATGTATATCCCCATATCTCTAACTGATATTTGACATTATACATAATACAGAAATCAAAAATTCTCTTTATATATTGATGTATTGTTTTCACGGTAAGAATGTGTATTTACATGTTATTTATTCGGTGTCTAACTAATTTGTATGCAGAGAAACTATATAGGGTATTTTTAATATTCTGTATAGTAAAAATCGATTAATTGTTGTGTATTCTATGATATTAATGGCCTTGACATTATCATATTTTGATATCTTTTTCTATGTAGAATTTTTAGTTTTCATCTACATGGAATTTTATATTTCAAATAATCTCATATTATCCTTGGAATCTTTTGATTGAGAAAAGAATGTGTCATACCTTCCATGTTTGACATGAAAACAAAGGAAAAAAAAGTATCTCACCAATCATTTAATTTTTTAACTTACTTTTCATTAATTCAAAAAATAATCTTTGTTGTGCATCATATGATCAATTAAATATTATTTCATTAACATAATCCACCACCATCATTCTTTGATTACCATAATTATTGAAATATAGATTTTAATCTACAACACTATTCTAAAATCCAAGATTATAAATATATAGATATATTATTGAATATCATGCTTTTTATGATTTCATCAACACATATAACACCTTCTTCAGTTGGATAACATTGTTCAATGCTTCATGAATTTGAGAACCATCTAGTTTCTCAATATACAAATCTTCATCCAGAACCGCATTAAAAAAACTAGACTTGACATCCATCTAGAATACATGGAACCTATTTTTCCTGGTAATGGCCATGCATAATTTTATTGTCTCCAGCATTTCAAAAGGTTCCATGGATCGTAAACCTTAATAACTTCTATATAGGAGTAACCCTTTCACATTATTTGTTATTTTTTTGAAGGACAACTCCATATTCATTCATATTATTTTGAAATACTCATTTAGTCACGATGTAATAATTATATTTTTTCATCCAAACAATCTCCAAATATAATTCATTTATATCTGTCCCATCTCTTAATTGCTGGGCTAAAGACAGTTTATGTCTCCAAAAAAATTGACGAAACATTTTGGATATACCTAAGATAGGAAATAGTCTTGGTGTAATGATTTTATTCTTCTTGTTAGACTTTGAAATGTATGACCACTAATGTTATTTTTTCATTCAATTTTATTATGACTCATTGGATTCTTCATAGATACAGTTTTGTATTCTTCTTTCTCATCCTATGTATGTCTTCGGCATCATCATCTACATCTTCTTATCCCCCTCTTTTACTTCCCTCCTCATCACATTGAATAAGAAAATGTTCGCATTGTTGTTAAATACTCTAATAATTTCTAAAAATGTGAAAAAATCCACCAAAATAAAATCAATTTTTCCAAATGATATTCAAGAGTATCTTACTATATTTGGTTTCAATTGTTGATGTTTTCCACATATTTATATCTTAACTATAGAGCACAACTTTTTTGAGTATCCAATAATTACACAACAATAGCACCTAATGTAATGAACCTTACTCTGATTTAATTCTGAACAACTGTATATTCTTTGGGTGATTTGAAATTTCTTATTCTACATCACAAACAAATCAATCTTCATTATCAGAGCTTGTGTATGTTTTCAAACTCTTTACATGACTTATTTCTATTTTTTATCAATCCACGTATAATCTATTTCACTTATATTTGACATTTTCTTCAATTGTGTTAGGTCTCTATTATCCACTCCCATATTTTCTATTTTATGAATGATATACTTTTCTAATGTCACATTTAAATTCATGTGTTTTTCCTAATACATAACATTCAAATGCCTGAATATAACTTCTTCATCAAGCTCCCCAATGCATCTGATTTGTCTTCTAGATGCGGTATTCAAACCATTGACCACCCTTCTCTATTATTCGACATTGAGTTTGAAATCAACACCCAATATTGATTTAACTGTAAATGAGGAATTATGATTTTCAATTACATTCATTATCATAGATTTCTCCTCTTCCTACTACTGCATGTATAGTTTTGATTAACGAACCACATTGTCAGATTTATTCATTTTAGTTATTCATATGTTTGTCTCCATAAGAGAATCACAAAATTCTTCATCCATGTCATCTCTTACATTGACATCTTCTTTCTCAATTTCACTCTTTTTTTGAGATTTACTAAAAATATCCACTGTATCTTTTTCTCCATGATAAATGATGTCCTATACCTCATCATTCTCTAATTCATCTAAAATGTAATTTTAATATTGAATAAGTATATTCTTTTTGAATATATTTCTCTTTAAATATTTCATTAATTTAACATTGGATAAAGACTTCCTCATGAGTAGTTCAATTTCATCCTCATCATCTTCTTAGAACATCTTTCGGGAACCTTGCAGCATGATCAAACACTTTTCGCAATGAATGAATTCTATAGGATGTATCAATTTGAACATTCCATTTACTATTTGTATATTCAAGGAATGGAATAAAATCACATCACCTGTTTATTCATATTCATGATAATGTTATACAGTGAGATTCTTCATAGCCATTGATGTCACCACATTTAAATTCGTCTTTTCCATAATATCATTATCATCATTTATCATTTAATTTTATAAAAGGGTATTGTACAGGTTATCCTATGAAAGCTCTATTGGATCATTATTATCCAAAATGAATACATTCAAATTGAACTAGGTTGTATATTTCATCAAAATATGATTATAAATTTTTATATCATTAATGACTTCTCCAATACCTCGCATGTCTTCCAGTACAACATTTATCCTTTAAAATATTTGATCAAAATATTCATTTAGGTTAATTCCCAGATCATCATACTTGTTCCATAGAACATAAATATCTCCTTTTTGACAATTCAATATAATTTATTGATATTCAACATCTTTTCCCACATAGCATGTGGTGTTTTTCATGTCATCAAAATCATATAGACTTCATTGGATAAGGCTCCACATAAATAATTTAATCCTTTTACGTCAGCATCCAATTATCTTCAATCTACATTTGAACATGAACCATTGCCAATGTTTGATGAAATACCATTCAATGAATTTTAAACACATCAAGTACTGAGGATTAGAAGTAGTGTTTCATTTGATTTTTCAATTTCTAAAAAATATTCTCATTAATGATCGGAATACCATTTTGTAAGATAATATTCATTGAGACGGAACCACTGATATTAATTGCTGGCTTTGATATTAATTATATGTACAACTAGGTCAAATAACCCTAGAGGTACATGAAATATTGTATATTATATTGAAATATCATACCATTTTGATCATTTTATTCTATTAAACAATACTCTATTCTCTCTATTTTCCACTGAAAAATTTGAATAGAAATTAATGCTTGAAAAATACACAATAAGGTTATATGGTTCACCTTCAATGGGATAAATCCAATGTTAATGCACTGGAAATGAGTCAATGTACCAAATCCACATTAACATAACTGCATCATGCAATGTTTTAAGGGGACTCACTATCCAACCGGGATTATAACCATTCATTGTTTTAAAGATTAAAGCTCCCTCAATTAAGGTGTTCCCACTACTTCTTCATAAGATCCACTACTATTTTATAGACTTGTACTTCCCTTTATTATCTCAAATGAATAAATTGTACACTATATATAGAATATCAATTTATCTCCAACAATCATTCACTGATGAATACCTCGTTACATTATATATAATGGGAAACTACCAATTTTTATGTGACCCCTACAATGTCCTACACACATCACTAATGCCAAACACACAGGATTTCTCTTTGGTCTCAAAAAACCACTTTCATGCATCTTTAAACATACATGAGAATCAAATATCGCATGCTTCCTTAGCTTGTGCACAAACAAAATTCATTTTCACAACTCCCTTTGAATGAAATTCGTACGTCATGCATATCGGAGATTCACTCTAATTGTTGATAATGTTCAATTGAGGAGAGTCATATCTTATTTATAGGCATCCCTGACCCATGTTCGCAATATTAAACATGTCTCACAAGATTCCCTCCATGTGTTAATAACCCAATATGACTTCTCATTTGGTGTGTGAGCCTCGTTTGATTAACCACATTTACCACAGACATTTTTCAATATTTCTCCCATTTCATTCCTTTTCCATATTTTGACATTATGATCATGAAACATGCCTAGCATTCAATATTACAAACCCCATTCTATCTTTTCCACAACATCCTTTTCCAGATACAACATTCTCCATTTTATGTTTTTAGTGCCCAAAATTTTGGGAAGCACTGGAAAATGGTGCCATCTTGTATATAATATTATAAAAACTTGAGATCAGAAATTCAATTTTCATGATTATTTTCCAAAATAGAATTTTATAAATATCTATAAAACTGCACAATTTACTAAGGAATCCATTCTTATCAACAAATACAACCAACCAAAAAATTATTCAATGTTATGTTGTGATGGTTTTAACAACAACCCCATTTTATATCCATATATAACTACACCACACACTTTAATAATAAAAATTTTAGATTATTAGTGACCCAATGGATGTCACACCTGGATCATTAATATTATTACAACAAATAAATGGGTTTTCCCTCACAGGATTACGGTGATTATATTTTGAATCTGTAAGAGATTGGAGAGGGTCTATATCACCCTTCTATTTCATCATATCCATTTATATTATTAAATCATAATAAATATAAATATTAAAAACCTAAATTAATATAATGTATTATAATTTTGACTTAATTATTTGTGGTTTAGAAATAAAACATTAATTGGATTATCCTTTTCTCATACAGAATAATGCAATTCATGTCACCATGGGAAATAATCTAATGAACATAGTTACACAATAACAATCCATTAATAAACAAATTGGAAGTACTTGGGATTAAAAACATAAAAATATCAATTTTCATCCCTAAATGAAACATCATACCTTGATTAGGAACATATAAAAGAATATTAAATATTAGTTTTTATTATGATATTTTTATAATTTTTCATTACAACACCGTAATTTTGAAACTTTGAATTCATAATGAAATAGATTATTTATTCAATCAATATGATAAAAAATTACTCAAAAAATTAATATTTCTCTAATTATATCCCAGAAATTAAAGTATAAAATTAATACAAGCTTAATTATGTATGATAAATAGATTCACATTAAATTTATAGTTGTAATATAATTTTTATAAATGATTATTCATATATAACAATATGTTGTTATTTCTTAATTGAAAGTCACCCAAGAAGATACTAATATAATGAAACATACCAAAAAAAATTAGATTTGTAATATTATCCCTCTGTCAACGAAATTATATATTTCTTATATGGCCTCATTTATGTGGGTTAATGAAACTAAATAAAAAGAAACATAATTATAACTATATATTGGATTTCCTTATTTCACATACATTAAATAACATATAAACAGGGTTATAAAATATCTATTTTTTATGTTCATTATTTATTCAAAGTGAGTCAAAGAAAAAATACTTGATATTAATAAACGAAAAAATTGGGAAAGGAAAATTTCTTTACAATAACATAAAGTGTAATTGAAAATTTCTAAATCACATAAATTAAAATAAATAAGTAGAATTATATAGGAAAATTCATCAGTATTGAAAAAAGGATAAGGAATAGTTTAAATGAATCCAAAATGTTTCATAATAATAAAATAAATTAACCAATAATCGTGGAAATTATGTTGAATGTTAATGTTAATGATGAAATGATCATAAATTAAAATGGACATAATGATAAGAAACTATAGGGATAAGAACAAAGAAAATATTATATCAGAACAACAATGATACAATATAAATATAGATAATGTAGTTGTAATTCATTGAATAGTAATGAATTTTAATGTTATATTGATATATAGAACAGTTAATATAGTATTCCATGAGTATAATATTAAATATGTATTGTAATTTACTAGGAATAGAAGCATAGATATGAAAAAACATACAGTAAAATGAAACGTGGATATATTAATTTTATGATAAATAAGTTCACTAATGAGAATTTAAATGAAAAACATAATAACCTATAATTTTATGAGAACTCAAAAATTTCAATAGAGAATTTGATCTTGAATTTCATTATAAAAATGAAAAACTTTTTATGTGTTATATTAAATTATTTATATTCACTAACATGTGATGGATGTGATATATTAACATCCTTGTTAGGCTGATATGGTGATCTAATAAGAATCATGAAAGATAGTTCAAATTAACCAATAGATGAAACGCCTTATTTTATAGACATTCTTATGAACAGATAGTATAATAAATATGTCACATATAAAAGAAATAAACTAAAAACATATCTATTCAATTTTTATTGTTATATTAAACAATATAGAAAAATGTGTATTCTAAAAAAAATTATTATCACTATACAGATTTTTCAAGAAAAAAACTACCAATTCAATAAAAAATACCATCATTCATTACATGGTTATTTATATGTGTTGAAAATTAAAAAACAAAAAGATTTCATTTATATTAAAATATTTTATAAAATGAGTTGTGTTAATTTATTTTATGACTAATTAAATTGTTCATAATTTTTTACTGAAAAACATATGCATTATTTCTTATTAGTAAATTTATATTCTAAAACCTTATATATTTCAATATACCTATGATAAATATTATTATATAAATGTATAATAAATAGGAAAATAATGTAAAACATTAATTATAATGTCAATAATGTATGATGGATAAAAATGGGATGATTTTCATAGTTCACAGTTGGTGTTATTGATAAAAATAAAAAATATCATTATTCTCCCACAATAATACACACAATACATGAATTATTCCATATATAAATTAAAATTTATAAGATATGGAATCCATATAATAATGATGTTGGGGATAGCTCATGCAAACACACACAATAAATCATTGAAAACATTAAATTGAAATATCCAATAATTGTTTACTCTTTTTACTATTTTTCAACAAATAAACCTCTTCCCCATAATGTATTTATAATAGAATACATATCTGTTAAAATAAATCATATTTTGAGATGTGTGAATACTAAATAATAAACTAATTTATTAGATTTATGATATTTCAAAAATATTCACAATAACCTAATTTATTTAGTGTCAAACCATGCCAAATGATTTTTTCTGGATTTTTGAAAACCTATTTTTATAACATTCATATATAATTTGAGATAAAATTTCATGTAAATAAATTTTTATTATTCACATAATCATTATGGAGAAATTTATATAATATGTTAGTACAAATTATTTGTGAAATTGTTTTTAGAAAATGTTAGATGTATTATTGTCATTATAGGGTAATCATTTTCAGGTTTTGGTGGGATATATTGAAATTTTTTTCCCAAGGATTATTTTTTGAATAACATTGATTTAATTTTAATTTTATGCTATTAGTTTATATTGTTTTTCTGGTTCATATATAATGTTAATAATATTATACAATTAATAACTGATGGATATGCTTAGTTGAATATATATTAATGAATAAATAATGATAAAATTTTTTAAATGGTTTATTCGTTTAATATTATGATTTATCATTTTGAGCTGTATTTACGAAATCAAAATTTGATTATTTTTATTTTCATGTTATTTTGTTAAAATATTTTTGAATCAGTTTACCAATATGATCTTAAAATATCATTTCATTATCTCTATATCTCTACATCCCATCCATGGTGGAATTTTATGCTTATATATCATCAAATAAATGTTTTTTATAGATTTTTCACTAATAATGGTTTAGCGGATCCCATCAGTTTAATAGATATATGGATTCATGACAAAGACCGTAATACAATTATGTGGGGTATCCATTTTATATATGTTCATTATCATCTCCATGATGGATCTAATTATGATCCTCTTCTTGAATGAATCTCATTCTAATGGGAGCATGTTATAAAAGGATCCAATGTGAATATGTCTCACATCTTGTTAGAGATGTAATTCATGGTGATTGTAAAAATTATGACACAACACATGTCAATAATGAAACAAAAAATGAGTTTAGTCCACCAAGACTTCAATAATATATCTCTCACGTGGAATCTATTAAATCGTATGTCATTTTAAAGAAAAGGAAACCATGATCTTGAATAAAAACTCTATAAAATCACTTGTAGAAAAAAAATTATATAACTTCTGAATAATTAAACATATAAAATCAGTGTAATGACAACATGGAAGACCCTTCACCTGATAAACAAATTGAATCAAAACAATATACTAAGGTAGATCATTATGAATAAAAACATAAAATACCAAATAAAAATAACATAGAAAAAAATGCATGATGATACATGGTTTTAGACTTTTTCAAGGGAGTTGTACTGCTACTATTATTGAGAATGTTAATAAATAAGAAGAAGAATAATGATAGGAATAAGAATAAGAAAGAAATAAAATTAGATTTTGTACTCATGGGTTATCAATCAAAAATTAATTTAACACCACTGAACTAATTATTGTCATGTATTGTCAATAATATAGATTTCAGTACTATATTAAATATTTTTTTTCATGCAAATCATGAAAAAAAAAATCTAGTTTCCCAATGACTATGTTTCCCCCTTATACTTTTGTGTGAATAGAGAACTTGATACGATAACAAATCCTTCCACCCCCAATTTTGTATCATGGGGATACCAATTTCCCCTTCCACCAACCTCTTCCAAAATTTCTTTATTCCATATTTTAAATCCACTCCATTTTATATAAAATGATGAAAAATTAAATTAAAATTTTTCTTCATATAAAAAACTAATTAAAATTCCACATGATATTTATTGTATTGATTAATTAAAAAAAATATTCATTTTGTTTATGTTAATTTCTCTATAACACAAACAATGATCCTCCATTTTATTTATCTCTATTTTTAAAATCCCCACTATGGTACAAAATGGAACCACAATTTCTTTAAAAATTATCATAGTTAGTATATCTGTTAAATTTTGAAACCTTCCAATATTTAATAGTCCAATCACTCTATCATGTATTTGATTTTTATAGATGAATCAATAGTTAATATTATGCATTTTCTGTAGGATTTAAACATTATATTATAAATTTTATGGATTGTGATCTTATTATCATAGAATAATAAAACATATTCATTATTCATTTTTGATGGTTTTAGGAAGAACAAAAATCATTGAGGATATTTTAAATGATGGGTTTTCATCCTATAAAATTAATAATCCATTAAAAAATTATCAATAATTGATATCACAAATTAATGTATATAATAAAACAAGGATATATATTTCTAGATCATTAGTGAATATGTAATCATATGAAATTTATAATTAAATCTAAACAATAATTACCAAACTCATTGAAATCTTTTATTTTTTCAATGTTAATCATTCATACACCATCTCTGTAGTACCATAATGTTTATAAGAGTACACAAATTATAATCCAACTAATTGTATCCAAACTTGATTGATAATCATGTTATTCCTTCAATGGATCTCATGGTGCTTGCAGGAATAACCCAATTATCTTAGGTGGTTCCAAATGATTGAAATTTTTTTACATTAGTCCTGATGATTATGAATCACATTATATTAAACATTAAATGGATTATGATATTTTTTAAACCCTCATTCTCAATAATCAAATGACACTTTTTTTGTATTTGAGATAATTAAATATAGAGTAATGTTCTTCACAACAATTCACAAATGTATCTAAATATATATCAGATGTAAAATATAGTTTTAGTGTATAATATAATAATTTCACAAAATCCATGCATCAAATATTATAAAAAAATATATTCCCTAAATAAAAAATAATATTATTATTATTATTTCACATATACCGTGTTGACACACATAATATAATATATCCTTTTATTAAATAAAAAAATCCATATTTTTTCAAATGAAATTAAAGCTTATATATGTTTCCATCAATGGATGTTTAACTACGATCGAATATTCTCCTAGATATAAATAATTCAAAAAATAAATATATATGTAAATAATTATTATTTTTTTGAATAAAGAAACAATTATTAATTTCATCGTATTGAAAATATATATTTATTAATTTAATATACAAGTAACCAGATAAATAATTGTAGTGTTTCATTCATCATCATTTGAATAAATAAAATATCTTTTATTACCATATAAAAAATAAAAATAAATAAACAAATATTAAATTAAATAGCTTATGTGAATAAATATATATTTAATATTAAACTAATATATGTTTTTAGATATAAATATAAATAGAGATATAATATTTCTGGTTATAAAATCCAAAATAAGAATTATTTATTGTCATTTAGAATATTTTTTGTTTTAACTATTATGTATTCATATAATTTAACTAAAATTATGTTCATTTTGGGTTAAGCCTATCTATTAGACCCCCTAATAGGACATATGATATGCAATTATTTGAATCCTTACTGGCCCATTAATTTTTTTATGGTATAGGTTCTAGAAAATGAAATATTGCAGGCTTAATGTAGAAGTGACAATAGCCAAAGTATTTTTCTTCGATGATATGGAATGGGATTACATCTTGTTATATTTAATGAGTTCATTGATTTCTTAATTAAAAGACGCTTCATACCCGACATTAAAAATAACATTATTATGTATACCAATAGTGTGTACCCCATTAGGACCACTTCTGAATATAATTATATGGGATTATATAATTTTATGATTTAAATACTTTAAAATATAAAATCTTCTAAGGAAAATAATTTTAATTTTTTCAAGTAAACAACCACATATAAACACTCACTATTTAATATAATAACATTGAAATGATATCTCTAATAAACTAGGTTTCACAATTTTGTCTTCAGCCTATTTTTTTGGTATATCATTCCATTTATTCCTTAATTGAACCGTAGAATCACCATTAACATGGATTGGGACCTGAATGTTCAATAACAATCAGTGATATTTTGATATTAAATTCCTTATAATATATATTAAATATCTTTTTTGTCTTATTCATTAATTTCATATCGTTGATGACACAACACAAAAATTCTCCCTCATAGAGGGGGTAAAACATAATTTTTTTAATCATTACATCAATATATACTACTAATGATTTGGATTAATGATAATATCATGTATAAAGAGACATACCCATGGTAACATATAGGAACATCTAATGACACAAAAACATGTTTAATTCTTATCAGAGAATCTATCCTCATAATAACTCATCTTGTAAATTAACAACAATGAACAATATTAGATGATGTCTTGTTCACATAATAATATCTAGATTGTGATTTTCAATACATACTATGTCTCTCCTTTTAGATATTTTTCTGGACTACTGGACTAATATTTTAAATTTCATTATATTAATTAATGATTTTAATCACCAAAAAAGAACATTTATAACCATTTGAGTTGAAAAATACACCAAGGATATTTTAAAATTAGTCTATAACATGATAACTATATTGATATGATAATATATTGTTTAATATATTAATAAAAAGATTAATTTCTATCATTATAGGGAAACAACTATAACAGACTCAATTTATCACTTGAGTAAACTAATAATTACTTTCAGTCCACTATCACTCAAATGATATTTTTTTCAAATATGTCTTCAATAAATAAGTTTTCCATGTTCTCCTACATGGATACTCATATCACTATGAACTCAAATAACTATGTAAACTCCTTTAAAAATGATAATTCTATATTTCATTAATTATATACTAAAGTGGCCTCATCTCATTTGAATGAACAAAATATTTAGAATAAAAAAAATGTTATAATATCCTTACTATTAACAAAAATATTAATATCTTTTATGGTGTTTTTTATCCAAAACCCTACATAATATATATGAAATGATTCAATATACATAGATATTGTAGTAAAATTGGTGACCATCAGACTCTTTGATCCATTCAAGCTTATTTATCATCTGTTGATTTAGAATACATATCCTGACTGAGATTTTAAATTATCCTAATCTATTCGAAAACATGAATTTATATACTCCATGATGACTAGATATTCTTATTATAAAACACCATGAACATATCCTTTATATTATAATTTTACATGAGGCTATACTATATTAAAATCGAATGGTTGTCTCCATAATTTTATTAATTTTTTCCAACACATCTCAAATCATTCGAAACATCTTGCCTGGTATATATCCTGGAATACTTAATAGATCATAACAGATATGTTTAGGGAATTATACTCATACTCTGTATCACATTTTATTTTTGATGACAAATTATCATAGAGAGTTAAATTCCAAGGTAAAATGAAGACAATCATCTCATGGATGAATTGAAATGTATCTCTTGAGTACTAATATATATATATACCCAAAATAATCCCTAGAGGCCTCTTAGATCTAACAAGAAATATCATAATTAACATAATTTTTGTTTATTCACCAATTTAAGTCATATATAATCATTTATTAAATGATGTAATAATGGCTTATACGACTTTTATCTCATTTAAAATAAGTAATATGCCTTCATCATATAATATTATGAAAATAACAGCATTTCCACTAAACATATCATAAAAAAGGGATCACATTCATTCTCTAGGAAACAATATTTCTTTTTGGGTTAATGTTGAAATCGTGACATTTTTTCCATGAATATTTCCATAGAATTAATGAATGTATTTCAATTTTTAATGATACTACTTCCCCATAATGGATAAGTGGAAAGAACACCTTCTGGGAGTAGGCTTTAGATTTCCATGATCGATGATAAAAAGGAGTCATAAAATTAAAATTAAATTTCATAGTATACTCCATGAATATTTGGTTCATTTAATTTATCAAGAATAATATATATAATCAAGACATTTTATTAGACTTGTCTCCGAGCTCAAAAATTATCATGTATCAAATGATATGGATGTCAGAATATATACAAATATTACAGAGGGATTCCATGGAACTATTTCAACGACCTATGTCGAGGAAATGCATTGAAGACTAGCACTGAGGACATGCACTAAGGCCCCACACTGAGTACCCATTACCAAGACATATACTAAAAAATCATTCACCTAGGTCCCTTATTTTCCTAAAAATATGGCCCTTGGGCTCCTAATTTCAACAACGGAAAAATAATAAGATTCTGTGAAGCTCTCATTAGGTAGAACCTTCAATCTTATCCCCATATTTCATTATGTATCTTTACTGAAGACATGATATGATGAAATTAAATTATATAGTCATGAATGATTCACTTTAGTGTTCAAGATAAAAATCAACTGTTTGAGGACCCATGTTCCATAATAAGTGGTCTCGTGTAGGGGGACCTATCCTTAAGTATGATCTTATACAGAACTCTTCCATGGACACTAGTTGAGACCAAGGGTTCCTAAGTTAAGGCCTCACCCAAGTGTTGTGAACTATTAGTCCATTTTCAAATGAATATATATCTCAGGCATCCCTTTTTCCATAACAATAATCCCATTCAGTTCCTCTTAATCCATACACAGTGCACCTATGCGGCACACCTGTATGACTTATCTGCAATTAGAAAATGTCTCCAAAACCTATGTGAGTAACCTTCTCAACCATTTTTCAGGCAACACATGATAGTACCTCTATTTATTTGCCATTAATTTTTAAAATGAACCAGTTTGAAACCTCCACCAATAACTACTGATCTAGAAAACCTTGGGGAAAATCACATCCATGTGTCTCCCATTTGGATTTGGATTTCTACAGCAAGAGGTTTCTCAAACCTGTCATACCAAATGGTAAGGATCCTAAAAAATCTATATATTTGGATATATATGGTCATGAGAACCCTTAACACATGTACATTTTTGATGATATATTGTTCTCCGATTTTGGGGATATGATTATTTTTTTCAATTCATGTATATGAGATTTGTAGCCTTTGGTTCCTAGTAGAGTGTCTATGGATCAAACATTATTTTCCATAAATGTATAATTAGATCATTCAATAGGAATAGAACAAATTTTAGGGAATCTACATTAATGTAATGCCCTATTATTTTAAGGAAAATGGTTTTAATATGGAACCTATATAGCACTAAGTCCATCACAATCATTTCTTCCACAGATTTGACCCATGTCTGAT
Source organism: Viscum album (assembly GCA_963277665.1). NCBI lineage: Eukaryota > Viridiplantae > Streptophyta > Magnoliopsida > Santalales > Viscaceae > Viscum > Viscum album. The sequence goes on from OY728161.1 coordinate 981,468,725, forward strand.
ATAAAGTGTATAGTGGGATGTGTTGTTTTTGATGCCTCTTCTATAGTATCCCCACATTCATATATCATTTTTATCCTCCTATAAAAAAAATTAATGGAATGTATGTGGTTTGAGGTATCATTCAAATCCTCTAGATTCCCACAATGAACATGACACACATGGGATTAGAGGATAGTAATGTTAGTAACACATTCACAATCCCAATAATGAGTTGAACTAAGGGAAATATGATGTAATATCTAATTATGATATGGAGGAAGGCCACTTATGGCCCGAGATAGAGGGGATATTTCCTAAGAATTTACCCCCAATAATAACACCCATATAGTCAAGAGTTGATACATCACTTTCAGTCTCTCTTATTCTGGAATCCCCATCATGAGTAAACCCCAACATAATCTTATCAAAATTATGTAATCCCATAAGAGATTTTCCAAACTATAGGATATTTGATTCCCAGTAAAACATAATATGTAGGAAGCCTCTATGAAGTTCAAACCAAACATCCCAAATCAACCATGTTCTCTTTGGTTTGTACACCAATATGGTATAATTAATCATGCAAACTCTTATCCCTTACAGGTTCCTTGATCTTCTTTAACATAAGTCCAACAATAAACATTGAATATGCACCATCCTCCAATATGTGCTTTCCACTTGACTTTAAATTATATAGTTCGTTCATTATCACCTGACCTTATAATGGTTGAGGTGTACCATTAAGTGGAACCTAACTACATCAGTTATCATTCATTTCATTAGGATATCTAGGTATCACGTCTTTGGGTGTGATCCCAACATCAATACAACTTCGGTCCCCCTCGATGATGATAAACTCCTGAGTGACTTCCTTCTACCTGGATGACCAAACATTTTAAAGTACCCAAATGAGTGGTATAAACACTAGAATCGTCAAAATAATGATTAATAGTTTTTTGTATTATATAATGGGATATCATTGATGGACAAACCCATATTCATAGATATGTCTCCATTAATGATGTACCTCTGATACATATAGATGATTTTGAATTCCATACACACTAAAAATTGATTAATAATCCTAGGATGATTCCCATCATATATGTGAATTAAAAAAGGATTTTTGAATTTATAATAGATATATAAGAGATAAAACATGTAGGAAACAATTCCCCCGAAAAGGTTTTTATGAGACTAACCTCCCATACACTCCACCAATTTTAGTTCATAAGAGTGTTTGGTCAAAACACCTAACAATACCATGCCTTTGGAAAGCACGACCATTTTAATATAGAAACATTGCGGGTTTCTGGATCCCTAAAAAACCCAATGGAAACTACTCAGAAATAGTTATTCTTAACTAGAGAACACGGTCCTAGGGAACCAATAAATGGTGAAACAAATATGAATTCATTACCAAAATGATAGTGTTGCCAATTTGTTATATCTATTTCATTAAAATATGACAGAAAAATAACTCAATCATGAATGTGTTCATCCCAAAAGATGCTTCTTTAATAGTTTTTTCTTGATCATATCTTTTATATATCATCATGAAATACTTTTTCAGAATAAAATTGATCCAAATAGAATTATTTATGTTTGCAAACAGAAATTCCCTGACTACTAGTCAAGATAGATCATCATCCATACAAAGCACTCCATCATCTACTAAGAATCTTCATCACATGGTCTTTAAGGAACTTGTTGAAGAGTAAAATCAACCCAATACAATCAATAACCTAGAGGCTGCCCTAAAGGCCCTCTAGATCAATAATCACCCCCAACCATTCAGTCAGCGATGTCCCACATTCCAGAAGTATACAAAACCCACTATTGTCTTCAAAATTTTTTGGAGCTTATATCATGAATACATCAATCATTCCCATTGTATTTGATTGAGGTGGATCATTAGGTAACCCACTGCCTCATCTCAAAGACATTGAGGGCACTTCCCAAGGGCTCCTGTAATCAATAGCCACCTCCTACCCCATAGAGTGGTGAAACCTCAATAAGATGGGGTGTAACATTCATATTTATTGTCCATGTCCCTCATACATTGATATGAGAGATAGCCTGACAGGGATGCAAAATGGAAAATAAGGATCATGGACCTAACTTTCCCCATATGTATAATACAACAAGAATTGTTTTCCTCAAAAATAACAAGTGAGAATATAAACATGTTTTCCATGATTGTCTAACTAGAAGTTCCATTTGGTTGAATCCATTAAATCCCATCATTCATATCTTGTTTAGTACCATAACCAAAAAAATAAACCTTGCAATAACAATCCATCTTGTAAGAAAACTCATATGGAGGCATTCAATGAATCATTACAACCAAATATGGTGGCAACCCATAAGCATCAATATAATCATTTCTATAAACACCGAGCCTTCCACCACATTATTTGGTAGAACATGGATAATTCAGTAAGAAAACCATAATGACAAGAAAATGATAGATTCAACCCCATTAATCACACATGAGTAATTTCATTATCCACTCATAGTAAAGGTAGGAAAATCCAAGGTATAAAAACCTACAATATATACTTAATTAATGTATATTAATATTTTGGTCACCATAGTGAACACGAAAATCCAGGAAATGGTGAAACGGAGTCGAAATTATTATCCATATACCAAAAACCTATCAAAATATCATTCCAGTGATGATATGAGAACATGAGGGATAAATAAAGAACATTGTACCCATACCTATGGTGTCTCATCAACATGTCATCCTAAAATAGTTATATACCTCTCTTCCCTTTCAAGATGGTCATGGTGCCCACTACCCTATATCATATGGTCAACCTAATCGGTAAAATACAACTATTGAAACATGAGGTAATAATCCAATCCTTCTGACCACACCCAATGGGGCATATACACCAACCAATGGAAACAATTTTTCCAACAATTTGTGAAAATTTCCTTTAATAATCCATCAATGATAAAGTCTTATCAAACAAGGTTGGAAAATTAAGATCCAATCTACGACATGGATCCTCTTAACATTGGTGTTTGGGAATAACTCAGACATATATATATTGAAGACAAATATCATGTCCTCTAATTATCAAATAATAGTATCATTATTGGTAAATATTATGGTCCTCATAAGATAGATACTCATAGGGTAATTCTTCATGAAAATCATGAAAATCATGAGAGTATATCTCTTGATTAGTTCCATGAAAACCTTTCATGTGGATATAAGACAAAGGAATAGAGTGTCAACCACATTAAATTAATCTAATTTCGTGGTCCTCCTCATGATGATATCCACTAAGAAGTTTATCTCTATAGTAGAGATTCACATTATGAATAGAATTATCCATTGGGAATTGTAGTGTTGAAAAATCCATCTTATCTCGATGTACATGAAATCACAAGGGAATTCAGGAATGATGCCTTATCACTCTAAGGGAATGTTCTATCTCAACAAGAAGACTTCCCAAATTGACAATCATTATTAAATCATCCATTAGGCCACATATCATCTATTTCAACCGAGTAACTCCCTATCAATATTTCCAATTTTGAGAATATGGTAATAAATCATAAACAATGGTCTGATCTATTGGAGAATAATATAGATAATGATGACGACGACATGTTAAACATGAAGAAACAAGTGTCCAACTATTAAATACAAGTCATGATTTTTCATTTATCCACTTCTCAAAACAAAATTCATGATATGTTGGCAAGAATATTGTATGCATGAAATCTATCTCATCATGTGGAAAACACTTCATCCCCTAAATCTATGAATTGAGAAGCATCAAGGATCCCTTCAAAGTGCATGCCTAGATTCTTCAATGAGGTTGAAACATTTATAACTACCTTGATATTTATTACCCATAAAAATATTGTTTATTATATATAATTTCACATAATAGATCATATATGATCGAGAGGTATAGTTTTTGGTCAAATTTTTGAACATTAAATAACAACTTAAAACATGAAATACAACATCGTTATTTAATACCTCCATTACATGCTCAAAATACACCATCATACATAACACTCTCTGTGATAACATGAGGATGTAAACATGAATGGGGTGGGCTACAAATCATAGAAAGGGAGTCAAATGTGCAACATAAAAAATACCATACATGTTATAAAATAGGAATATTAATGGAGAAAAAAATATACATAAATGAAAAGGAATTTTATATATTTATTATCCTAACATGGAAATGTGTAATCAACATACAACACTACATCATAAACATAAATGAATTTGGTAAAATACTATCCCAACATGGTAGAAAAAATTTCTTTATATAAATAAGGTAAAAACCTATCCCAAAATGGTGTATCATTGAAATAAATATTACTAAATTCAATGGAGTTCTATCTGGTCGCACCATTAATATCACTTCAATCTCATGCTTATGTGTGCCACATAGATCGTATAACATGGATTCACTCAACATAATCATTTTTTACACAAAAAAATAATACAAAAATACATAAATTTATGATCTATATTGAAAGTTATATTTTAATGGTGGTGGATATCCTTGAGAGTGTAATGGGTATGGTATTCACTACAATATGATTTTGGCATGGAAAATCACAGTGCAATTTTAGTAGCATGATGAAGTCATATAGAAAATCATAAAATGTATTGATTATAGAAGAAGGGGTATCACATAATTTATGTATGATAAGGTAATTATTTGGATCAGGTAACATAATATCAAAACCTTTTAGATGAAATTTACATTCATTATATAAAATAAATTCATGTATGGAAATAAGAATAGTTAAATCCATTATAGAATTTTGGCATGTAAATATGCATACATGAGACTGATTAGTGAGAGAGATAGGGTGTATCATCATTCAAAAAAATTGGGAATTAATTAAGAGGTCAATAAACATGCCCCATAATATCTAATTGACAATAATAGGGTGTAACATTATATGGAATCTTAGATTAAATTGAGAATGGACGGAGAGTGTGGATCCATTACATGGATTCAGGATCCCAATGTCTTGGGAGAGACATATTGGGAGACTCTAGGAACATTGGGATGGATCCATGGAATAGAGATAATATAGTGTATTTTATTCAATGAGTACTAGTGATGATGAATCAGATCTTTGGTGGGATTATATAGAAATTTTTTGGAATTTTTTTATTATTTTGGTTTTGGACACTACACATTAAAATATTCAAAATCTAAACCATCACATTAGTGTTCCCTTGTTTTCTAGAAATGTGGAGTGGAAAAAATTATTTTATAAGTCCATGTGATGATGATAATAAAATATCTCCCTTGCTTATATGGAGGTGAGTAAAACTCATAAGGAAATTGTATTAAAAACATAAAATATTCCTTAAAGGTGAAGGATTCACTAAATCATTATAATACAAATAAATAAAATCAAAATTCACATTATTTGAAATATATAACATATAATTTGTTAAATACTTATTTTATATTATATTATTACATCATTATTTTTTCATTTTGATCCCATAAAAACATTATATACTTATATGATATTTAATTTTTATCAATCAAATCGACTATCTCAGAAAATTATGAAAAATTCTCCTTTTGATAATAAAGATGTCCTGGATCCAAAGATAATATTATTTTTGTCAAAAAAGTTCAAATTTTTTTAATTTTCACAATTAATATAAAATCGGTATTAATTGAAAATTTATGTGTTCAATCAATGAATAGTTTTAAATCTTTATAAAAAAATTCACATTTAAATTCATTAAATTTATGTGATCATCATTTATTAAAAAATTAATTTAAATATTATATAATATTAAAATATTATTTATTTCACAAATATATCAATTAATTAAAATATATTTTGTAATTTAATTTGAATATAAATTAAAAATTCTATTTGTGAATTAAAATATGTTTAAAAGTAAAAATAATTGAATTAATGTATAGTAATTAATATATATATATAATACAAATTTACATAATAATAATGGAATTTTATTTATAAATATCATTTTATTAAAACGACATACGGCGTAAGTGTATGGTGTGAAATAGAGGGTCTTTCTTGTGTCCGTACGGTGAACATGTTTTAGTCCATGATCTCGATGTCCTACAACGTGTCTCGTAAATGGTATTCTAATGATTTAGTTGTTGGATATTAGCCTAGGAATGGTCTAGATAAAATCCCAAAAACATTATCCCCCATATAAGATACGATAAGTGGGATTCATGGGGAATGATCTTACTGGTCGGGGCCATAACATCCTTATACTATATCAAAAGTATTTATTGAAACCCTATATTTATACATGTCATGTGATCACTGTTCAAAACTATATTATCAACAATATTGTGACATAATTGTAATTTTAATCCAATAGAATATTTTAAAACAAAATTAAGGAATGTGTTTTCTATATCCATTATATATTTCATTACATTAAAGGAAGCATTATTCATAATAGTTTAGGTAATTACAATCCTAACCCTTAAAAAATTTCATCCTTGAAATTTCCCTTTTCCACAATGAAACAAATGTGGTTAAAAATATTTCATTAGTTCCTTGGGTTCCAACATTTCCTCTTCAAACACGTGGTGTCTCCGCCACACATAGATGAATGGAGTTGTCATAGTTTGGTAGAATTTTTTCACTATGATCTATGATATTCACCATATTCTCATAATAGTAGTGGCCATTATCTAATGGAACAACCTCTAGATTGAGTACATGTGATGGGTAATCTTTTTTTACTTTTTCAATATTGATACATGGTGACCATTATATACTTTATGCATGTTTGTTTGGAGTGTTAGTCAATAGGTCACTGCTTTGATGTGTCCAGTGATCTTAAATGGACGATGTACATTAGATTACGACTTCACTTATTCCCAAAAATCATCACCCTATTACACGGATATATGTTGAGGAATAATATCGATCCAACATCACACTCTATGTCCCATAAATGATTGTCCTCGATAATTTTTTATGTCTTTTTCCATATTTGATGTGTTATTTTATGGTTATAACATTCTCAACCATTTCATAGAATATTTCCTGACCTATAATTTTTCATTTCCCAACTTTATCTCTACATGTCTATTTTCTGCACTGCTTCCCATATGGGGATTCATAGGGATCTATTTTGATGATTTTGTGAAAGCAATTATTGTACTAGAACCCATCTAGATAAAGATGTAGATCTCATCCTCCTTTTATGTTCATTGAGTATTCTCTTGAAATGTCCTCAATTTTCAGGATAGTAAACTATAAATGACAATCAGTTTAATGATGATAGGTCATGCTAAATGTAATCATTGTATTAATAGGTTGTTGTATTTTCTTCTAAAATGTAATGGTAATCCAAGATCTTGACAGTACAACATTGATAGTGGTTCTCTATATAGATTTACTACTTCTTTGATGTATATCTGTTCTAGATGATCTTTTGAGAAATCCACTTGAATCGCAATGATGTGTTTTTTATCATTGTAAGAAGATCCACAATATCCCAAATATCATTCTTTACATTGAACATGTTAGAAAGTCTTTTGAAATATATTATGGTCATTTTTTCACATTTCCATATTTTTATGGGTAATGGTTTCATAATACCCTTAGACATCATCCCCTCATCCTTTACATGCAGAAATACTAGGAAAATTGATGTATATTTAATGATCATCTCCAACATGTTGTAACACCAATAATGATATTAGATATTGATACATCTTTTTGGTTTTGTGGTGAGTGGTGAAATTTGAACTATATACATCATCCAAAATATCATTATTTTTCCGATGATTTTATCGAACACATAGTCATTTCTTAAATCTTACAACACCTTTTTCATTAATATTTTACTCTTAGGATTTTCAATTTCTTATTGTTTCATCATTATTAGGAATTACCACATCATCTTTTAAAGCATCATTTAACCATTTTTTATGAGACAATTAATAAATAATTTCCCAATTTATCGATGGTGTTCCCGTCATTATGATTACCATGTCTATCTTCATCAAATCTAAGAATATTAGATCCTTTACAAATGTAATTAATTATAGATTCATTGGGTCTTTTCAACATAAAAAATCCACTACATCGTTTCCTTTCCTATGATTGTAGTGGATTGAGAATTCGCAATCCTTTATGATCTCTAAGCGTCTACATTGGTTCATAATTAGCTATTTCTTTGTGAATATATATTTGAGACTATTGTTATCTGTATAAAATTCACACTTCAACACGAATAGATAATGCTAGAATATTTTTATTTCAATAATAACTTCAGCAATCTCCATACAATTAGTTGGATAGTTATGATCATTAATTTTTCACTTCCATTTGTCATAGGGAATAAATTTTCCATTTTTTATTAACAGACAACCCAATACCTTCTCTGAAGTATCTATAAACACCACTAAAATATATCCACTTGTAGGTACTGTGCGAACATGGGTAGCGATAAGAGTCTTCTTCAACTCCTTGAAGCATTCTTCATATTCATAATTCTATGAAAACATGACATTATTCTGTGTTATCAAGGTAATATGATTTGAGATTCGTGAGAAATTGATCAAAAATTAGTGATACTATAACAATAACCTAAGGATTCAATGGATATCCATCAAATATTTCAAACATGGTCATCACTCAAATGCTTTTTCTTTCTATGGTTCCACATATATTCCATTTATTGTTATGATATTCTCTTTGAATGATACGACCATCAACCATAACTCAAAAATTCTCTAATTTTCATAGAGTATATCTTTTCACAAGGTCTCCAGCACAGTGCTCAGCTTCTCCTGATGTGCAACCTTGGTTTTGTAGTATATTGTAATGTAGTCCATAAATACTACCAAAAATTTGTCTAGGTCATCCCTAATGAATCTATTAATCATCTCCATGATGGTTTATTTATATAATTAGTGAGTATTAATTGGATCACTATGAACTCATACTACAAATACCTTATGCGAAATGCAGTCATGTGGATATCGACCATCATCACCCTTACTTGGTTATATCCCAACCACAGATCCTCCTTGGATAATTATTGTGCTCCACATTTCTAATTAAAAATTCAATCAATTGGAGAAAGTGTATAATTATTCATTATCATTTTTTTGAGATCATGATAATTGATTAAAATGCACATTGACCCATCCTTCTTTGTAACAGATAGTATTAGAGCACACCATGGTGAATCACATGAGCATATAAACCCTTTATCTAGATTAACCATTATTTGTTTAATTAGCTCCTCCATCTCCACAACAACCACTCTATATCAAGTGTCTGATATTGGAAATTACCCATGTATAAGATCAATCGAAAACTAAACATCTCTACTGGGTGGAAGACTATGAAATTTATTGGGAAACACATCAGAAAATTCCATCACAATAAGAATGTCTTATAGTATGGTTCTTTCTTTACATTAAACCATCTATAAAAAATATGCAATATCATAACATAGTAATATCAATAAATGGGTTCTTTTTATAACAAAATTCATGATAAAAAATAATTGGACTCGACTAAATTCAACCAATGTTAGTCTCGTGGAGAAAATATTGTTGAGATTATTTTTCATCAAACATATGAAAATATTGATCATGACTCACATTTAGAGGATTTAATCCATCATATTTCACAAATGTCAGAAATAGAACAATGTTATTCTAAAACTAGTGATTTTTGTGATTGTAAAATAACAAATCCATACAACATTCAGACCAGAATATATAAAATTATAAGATAGGACATGTTGATATCATCCTTATATGCTCTAGATCCACACTACCTCACAGTGCAGAGTAATATTTTAACACAATCCACATATCCATCATATAGATCTCTAAGGGTTGAGAAACAAGAACAAGAACAACCCGAACCCATATAATGGGGGTATTTTTCAAAAAAAATAATACTATCCTTATAGAATATCGATTTTTCATGATTATAGAGAAAGAAACAAAATGAATCATCTCATTTCATACCATGAACTGATTTATTACTTTTATATGGGATGATTACTACAAAACAATCAGTATATTTTCATTCGGATACTGTATGCCAAATAGTTCTTGGGGATCTAACAAAGTAAATAAGGGGGACATGGAAGAAGAAAACCTGAAAGAGATAATGATAGAATTCAAGAAATTCATTATGTGTTGGTGAATTTAATCAATGATTTCAAAGGAAACCCTCAAAGAACATGATTATAATTTAGAGGAGTTACAATAGGATGTTCATGTTCATGATTCATTCAACTATGACATTAATAGAGGAGGTGTGTATACCCAAATCCACAGGCTTTCTTGGAATTTGGGCATCCCATCAGATATTCCACTTCCACCCCTTTACATTTCACCTAATAAGGAAAACGTTTAATGATATCCTATATATCATTATATCCCATGATAGGCTAAATCACTTTCACAAGAGGAATGATTTTATCCAAAGGATAAAAAAATGATTGTAATGAGTCAACACAATGCCCAGTTACTTCGAGGAAGTCTTCTTTGAATATATTTTCAACAAGAAAATCATCATCTAGAACTTCAAATTGAAGCACCAAACAAATAGGGATCTTCATAACCATTGATGTAGATCATGATTACCCATTATTTCAAGTACAACCATGAAGTGTAAATATAATCCTTAAATTCATGTCCCCAGGAGTGATCCATGAAAAATTATTGTAGCACCACCTCTGGTGGTCCTAACTGTCTGTGCCCCCATTATATATCAAGATGCCAAACCTATTTAGGGAACCACTCTTCTAGATATTTCTTAAGTTGTTATAAAAACCATTCTGCCACTAACAACAAGATTGGAATCTATAGAAGTATGGAAAGATCATTTAATGTTAGGTATAATGTATTACCCCAAATTGATAGATCTGAATCCTACAAAGAAAAACATTCTGAATCCCACATTTCCAATGACTAATGGTTCCAAAATTTGGAGCATTATTTGGGGAATTTTTTCTCTCACTTCGATCCCATGATGGGAACCCTGGAGTAGCGTGTGGTAGTGACACTCAGATTCATTGTGAAATCACTACAGAGACCAACATTTATATGGTACATGATCTGGCAATCTCAATTAATCAATGGATGTGAAGATCTCTATCAGATGTTTATTTTTTATTTATTCTCAATGTTATATAATAAATCAATATTTGATATCGTGATCTTCATGTAAATTGAAAATGAATGAGTTTTAGATTTATTTTATTGGTTGAAAGGATTGACGTACTCCATGACCCTACCGTTCCATCATCAATAACTACTTCGTCATGTTGATCATTGAGATCAGATTCAGAGGAAATTTGTTGTGTTGAATAATATGCCCTAAACATTCCATAATGACCATGTCCCGATCTACGTCATCTATGATTTGGAATAAAACATGGTGTAATTTCCAATCACTAGAAGCCTTACAGTGAATCTAAGGATGACTTAAAAAACTATTTATCAATCTATCAAATTTTTTGTTGACCTAATTCATGAGTATTTTGTTTTTAGAAACCCGCTATTAATGTTGGTGTACTAAATACATGAGAAACTAAAAAACCTCTAGTGTAGGTGTCATTTTTTTGACAGCAAATTTTAAGGAGGATGGTGAGTTGAAAGAAGTAAATAATAAGAATGTAAAAAACATTTTTTGATGGGATGATCATGAAAAAAATCCACTAAATTCATTTCATTATATGAATAATGTTGAATCAACCAACTATGCCTCCTACCTCTTCTGGTAGAGTAAAAACATATTAATTGAAATCCAAGTCTTCTAAAACACAATTCTCAATGAAGTGACATGGAAAGAAGCATAAATAGAATACAGAATAAAACTAGATCACAGAATTACTATTTTTTCCCTTGACCTTGTTATATTTTATGATACCTATCTCAAAAGAAGGGGCACTACCACGGTAAATGACACAATAAGAGTCGACTTGTCAGGACGAATCGTCATTAGATGAAGATTAGATCATTGGATCCATTAATGTTATTTACATAAAAAATACCTTCTCAAATGATGAGTATGGATTTTAATCTTATTTTCCTATTCATGATTTGGTATCTAAATGGATGAGTCACTGAGGTTGAGGATACATTGGATGATGTGGTCTTTCTATAAATATCTAATCTAACCACACCCCTCCCCAAACTATTTATGCAACAAAAAACTCAATAGAGATCCCTATAGATAGATTACAATAACAAGGTAATTCCTCCACATATGACAAGATTGTATACAATATTATTATCTTGAATTTCTATTAATATGTTACATCACCACCTCCTCGGTGGGTGAGTTGACCCAGTCTACAAAATACACTCATAGAAAAAGTACTTCTAGATTCAACCTGAAGGGACGGTGTATCTGCATCAGTAATATCAGCTCCATATAAACATGTAAAAGACCATCCCCTTGCTAGAAAACATTTAATGTTGTATCAGAAGTATGATGTGCTGATTAAAATGGTACATATACATTCCATGCTATCAATTATAGATGCCTTAAGTCTGTCAAATGATATCTAGGATGCACTTGTTTATGATTTAAAAATTCCCAAATAGAATTTTTTACTTGTTACATTTGTAGAATATTAACATATTGAAAATGACCAAGTACAATTACAATAAATCATGTCATTCATAGATCATGATGAGGATTCTATCATACAAGGATACATTATGCCCCTGAACCTATCAGGTATAATTAATGACAGTGACATATAATGAGAATTTATTGATAATAGAATAGAGGTCATCCTCAATCCCATCCATAAAAATCATAGATTAGGTCTCATGGAATTGCACATGCCTCCAACATTTATAGTATTATATGGTTATTAATTGATTTTCTAAGAACCACTCTACATGTTTACACTCAGAACGATGTTTAGGGATAACATTTTTTATTCAGAGTTCCTCATTATCTCAGAAGAAAAAACATTCAATTTTCTACTGGATAAAACTTTGATACATCAACATTTTTCCATTCCATCATCATATCATCAATGTATCAATTATTTAATAAATGGAAGAATTGGGACATTCCATGGTGAGAAGTCCGGGTTGAAAACATGTGAATCTCATTACATTAATGCATAGTTCTATCATGAATGGGGAAACACATCCATGGAAAATGATATTAATACAATTAACTATTTGAATGGTCTGGTAAAGATACCAACTAACCCATTGAAGCATCTTATTGAAGATTTTTTGATTCCCATTATACAAATTGAAATAGTAGGCCTACATCCAATCAATCATTTTTTGGCTTCCATAATATTATTTGTTGAAATGGAATTGGATAAAACATGAGAATTCATTAACACAACAAGGAGTGATAAAAGAGTAGACAGAACTATCGTTATTTATATTATAAGATTCAAATAAAATATCTACATCATTAGTCAGGCTGGAAGATGATGTCAGAGTAACTGAGAAATATTGGAATGTGGTTTCTCAAACAAGCATCTTCCTTTCAGAGCTACATGAAGACCATTCCTCATCATATGGGGATTAAATGGTTGCCTCATCTTCTAGATGTCCATATTCTGACTCCCCTAGTATCTCGGAATATCTTGATTTATCGACTATAATAAATGAATAGGTAGAATAAGTAACTTATGAGGAAGAATATGAGGAGAATGATATCAGTGATATCCCACTATTATTTGAGGAAGATGCCTCCACCACAATGGATGAACACAAGGAGATATATTTTGGTAGATATGAAATCCACATTCCACTATGATTAGTGTGTCCAAGACTTATGAAGAGAATGAATTCTATAATTTCTTTGTAAATCAATATCCATATTTTTTATGGAATTAGAAAAAAAATACATATCGTGTCCCCATGATGGACACCCATCAATTGGGTTTCCATAAATATCATTGATTTTAAAAGACGGATGAATGAGGAACATGCTTGACTAACGCCTCATGTATTCATGTTGATATCTGCAATATTACCAAGGATGAATTCATATGATGGGTGGAATATCAAATATGGATATATAATATAGTATCATTCAAACATTTGAATTGTAGAATAATAATTTTTATTGATAATAGATATTTCAAATGGCATTGTCCTAATGCAAACTTCTATATCCCAATCACAGAACTCTTCATTTATGCAATAACTGCATACCACGATCTATGCATTATATATGACTACACTGGGTACCATCAAAACATTAAGTCCCTAAAAACATAAATAATATAACGCATTTAAATAACCCAAGGTATATTTTCTATTTGAAAATTCTCTTTGACATGATAATGTGGGCACAACATAAAAAAAGTGTAATGCCTCACAACTTCAAACCCTTCTTGGGGATGTTTTTTTAATACTTTGTTGATGTACTACATGTCAAATCATGAAAAAATTATGATCACCTAGTGATCTGGAAGCCATATTCTGTAATATTCAACATCATATTATGAAGATGAACCCCTTGAAATGTATAATCGTTGTATCCTCAGATAAATTTATATACATTATTGTATGGCATCGTGGCATCAATTTTGATCCCGGGAATAATAATTATATTCTTGTAATGTAAAATCTGCGAAATGTGAATGATTCAAGAGGATTTCCATGAAACTTGGAAAACATGCATATATTTATAGCCAATATTGTATTAATTTATTTTCCCGTCATGAGATTAATGATGAAGTGGGTCACATTTAAATTTATTAATGACTCCCCAGAAGAATTTTATATATTCCAGAAATACCTCATGAGACTACCAGTATTGATGAAAATTATTGAAGGAGAGCCACCCATTATATATGTGACATCTTTATAATTATCACTAGTATCCTTAAATGCAAAAAATGGTGATTCTATGAATGGAGATATCATTTATTATCTGAGTAAAATAATGATATACATAGGGAACAAATATTCATAAATTGAAAAAATATTCCAAGTATTAATCTATTCATTTTAGAAGTTCGACCTCTATATAAAGCATCACGAGGTCAACTTTCCCTCTTAAAATAACCCACTCAGATCTATCATCAATCATCATATGCAGATAGGATGTTTGGCATAGAGGAAAATTATTTTTTAGCAATTTGATAAAAAAAATTACTTAGAAAGAATTAAAAGATATGACCTTGAAACACTTCCATGCTAAGCTACCATCTAAATAATATACATTATTAAACATTGAATTGTCAAAAGAAGAAATATTATATATTCAGAAAATCACCCAAAAATGGTAAATATAATTCAATGGTGTCTTTAGAAGTCTAACGGGGAAATGATTGGATAACCCTATGATAAAAATTGTAAGAATATGAATTTTGATTATATCCTCATAAAATATTGTATTTCTATACTCCTTCATGTATTCATAATCAGGTACCAACAATGTGGAAGAATATTAGGATGTCATTATAGAATTTGAATTCTCACTCTACGTACCGGAGAACCACCTTAGGGTTAATGGTGACATAGAATTGCTAATCAAGTAGATCAATAGGGATTACACCATCATAAAAGACGATGCTATTACACTATGTGATTATGTTTGAGATTTAATGGTTGAATTTACTTCATAAGAAACATGAAATTTCTTCCAAGGTTCACAAAATTCAGAAGACGATGCATTTTCAAATTCAGTCACAACCATATAACCTCCAAACCGGGTAAAAGAAATCATCAACATTTCCCATTGTAATTTGGTGTCACATTTTTTTCAAATCAGAATAGTGGAAATCAATGAAATCAGAATAAATTCATATGTGACTCCCAAAATTATCTTCTATTTAATAATAATATTTTATACTATTACATTATTTAATTTCCATATTTCGCAAAACAATAATTTCAAATAAACACAAGGCTTTCTTTATTCAAACGAAACCATGAAAATAATTTCATTACAACATGACCAATGAACCTTAATTCCACATTATTCCTTCTAAAATAATTATTAAAATTTTAGGGAGACCACCTAATACAAAAAAAATCCCAGGAAAATAGAGCTGGCCATTTAGATCTGTCACGATGAAGATTATTTCAACCCGAACCACGTCAACTATGCTGAGCATCAGAGGTATAGTGACCACAATTTTTACCAAGTGGTTTAGAAGATGAATTACCCTAAACATGTATTTATAACGGTCTCCAAGACTATTATAAATAAATTTAACCATTGGTATAACCGTTGGAGTTCAAAATGTACTGTCTGTGGGAATATTATTTAGGCATATAGATTTAGGTTAAAAATTATGATACATTACATATCTTTTACTTTCATAAAGAATATAAAAAGACTTAAATATTTCAATTGTTATGTATTGTCTTAAATATTTTATATATTGTGGTTTTAAATTAAAACACATTTTCACTCTATTATTAAACATAGAATGATTTAAAAGGATAAGAATGTATTTCAAAAACACAATAATTTCCATAATGAAATGTGTAAATTATAATTTTGAAGTTATTAACCCTAAAATAATTATTTTATGTTTATTAAAAGAGTAATTTATAACAATATTATATCATATAATGGAATAAATAAAATATTTTATTGATTTGGAATTAAATGGAATGTCAGTTTGTTTTTTCATTTTTTAAAGTGTTATATTTCATTTTATATAAAATGGGCTTACTCGCCAGCCATCCTTAGTCGGCTGGCCAGGGGAGGTAGTATGCACCAGGGGTGAGGACGAGCGTCATCTCCCTAGCTTGATGGCCAAGCCATCTTGGTTGTCCAAGTACGGGCAGCTGCTGGGGCATGAACGATCTAGGGAGCACACCTTTGTGTGTGGCGCCACGTCCGCATGGATGGGAGTAGGAGTAAGCCCGTATAGACCCATAACGGGGCATTAAAGGGGAGGATATTGGGGGATTCTAGACAAATTCCAGGAACCCCATGGTTATAATGGAGCTATGAAACTGTCCCATTTCGATGTGGGATAGGAATTTTAATGCGGGATCACATCTCGTCTATCAGAGTTCGACGCGTGAGATCTGAGCCATCCGATTAGTCCAACCATCAAACCCACCTAACAGCAGATTAACCTCAATGTTTTAATCAACCTTCAGATCAATCATGATCTAATCTCATCCATTCATGTCTCTTTAAAACACTGTGTCGCTCGCAGCCATACAAATATTATACGATATACCCACAATCGTTATTTTCTTAAACCTGTAGTTTCACCCTAGCCATCTGATCAAATCCCACTCAATCTGGACTTTCAATTTCATTCATGGTTTTATACTCTACTTCATCTTCTATTTCCCTCATGCGCCTCACTGGTGGCACTTGTTTCTCTTCCTTTCTGGATTTTTTTGTTCCAAACACGTAACCTTTAGCAGACCCAATTTTCACTAATTTTCCAAATAACTGGACACACTATGACTTAGTTTTAACCAAGGAGCCTCAGTTTTCTTTAATGTTTCATTAAATAAATATATTATATATGTCATATAAATATTTCTCAATTTTCACCAAAACCCAATGTGTTATCCACTCTCCAGCGCCTCCATCAAGCTTCTCTAGACTCCTTCTTCTTCTTCGACCAGGTATGGGACCTTGTAGTCTTGCTTCAGTTTTGTTTTACAGTTTAAATATATATGAACACATATATATATTCATATATATATATATACATATATTTATATATATATATATATATAATAAGTTGTACATAACTTATGACTGATTTCTTTAAAGGATCATGTAAGAACGAATTAATGTGTTTTTCAAAAACAACTATAATGTTTTGTGTTGATACCCTAAATAGGTTTCACCTCTTATACACACACAAATACACACACACACACATATATATCTCTGTCTGTGAGTTCTCCATGAAATCATATAAATTTCGTTAATTACAAGAAGAAGAGTTTCACTCTTATTGGACTGAAAATGTATAAGGACCATGCTAGGTTAGTGATTCTTATTGTTGTCAAATTTATAAGTTTATATATATTAATTTAAGAAAAAATACCAAGGATTTTACAATAAATTTTTCATATATTGACATCAGTTTAAATCAAGTTTTTGTTATACATAAATTATGTATTATACTACTATGTTTTTAAAAATGAACCTTCAAAATACATATAGTAATATATATATATATTCTTCAATTGTAGTATTAATATGGGATCATAAATGTAAGATAAAAGTTATAGAAAGTATTCAAAAATGTGAAGTGCTTTCCTGAAATCTATCTGCGAGATGTTTTAGTATTACCTCCCCATATAAACACTTTATACATGTATGGATTTCCCATATATTTTTAAAGTATAAATGGTATTGGTTATTTAGTAAGTTGTGAGGATTACTTCCATGATTATAAATTTATAACATTGTGGTAAATAATAGGGAATACCCTTGTGGTATATTTATATATATACATGTATGTAGTGTTATTTTAAACAATTATTTTTTTAATACCTCACATGAAATATATTTATTATATTTAAATTAGTTATGTATTCAATACATGATGAGTTTTCATTATGAATTATTTGAACCTAATATTTTTACCCTAATTTATGAGTTTTAGATATTTATGGTTACCATTTTATGTGAAAATCTTGTATTTTATGTGTTTTACTTATTGTCACAGGTGCTATAATCTTCCAAACATACGTGTCATTTATTTCTATAGCCATGAAATTGTATGTTTTTTTATTGACAACTATATGCATGAGTCACTATGTATATGTAAATGCTATCAAATGAATTCAAATTTTTATAACTAATTATAGATTATGAAACTAAATTATTCATGTTGGAATGGGACATCATGAATAATATGAAATGAGAAACTAAATTATTCAAGGTGGTACCAGACATCTGGAATAATATGAAATGATAAATTAAATATTCAAAGTGGTGTTAGGAACATTGAATATATAAACTTACTTAGAATATGATTAATGGATTGGACTCAATATGAAATGGGTTGGAGACCAGTTAATGAAATCCCAATGGGTTGGTGACCTGTTAATAAAATCATTACGAGTTGGAGGATGGTTAATTAAAGCCCTACAATGCGTTGATAGTTCTCATGGGACAAATTTCTTTATAGTAGGAGGCCTTGGCACAATACGACATTATACATTTCCCTAACTATGTTTATGATATTTAATTAACCCAGTGAATATTTAACTAGTATAATATTCATGGTAAAGAGACTATAATTATGAGTATTAAAAGAATTAAATTCATATGGCATAATTTATATTTTAGCACTCATAGATTCATCACCAAATTTATGATTTAGAGTTAGTAAGAGATGAAATTAATGTTATTATCTTATCCTCAACTTTGATCATGTATTACATTCAGTTGTATGTCCTATACGTTCACTTTCTCATGTAACACTTATTGGAGATAGCTTATTTCTAACAATATATGACACATGTCATATATTTTGATTGGAATATGATTTATTTTACCTCTAAAAATATTTTTTAAATATTCACTTGTACTTTTTGGATAAAATGTTATGTTTTGATTCATTTTTTACAACATAATTTAAGAAAAATTATAATGAATAATTTTAATGTAATTTTTTTAAATGGTATTATATGGTAAATTAATTTAATTCCCCTTAATGTGCATTCTTAATATCACCATATAGTATCAATATATCATCATTTATAGGGTTAGTATATTTGAGTTACACTTCTTAGTTGATGCATTGTGGATTCTTCCTTTCCTATTCAATTTTTGAAGGATTGTAAAATTTGTAACTAGTTTTTAAAAATCTAAACCAAAAAGATCATCTTTAGTGGAACATTATGTGTAATTTATCATCATTCCTTTTTATAATGAAAATTACACAACAAATTGTTTTGAAACTGCACCATCTACGGGGAGGCCTGGGGCTGGGGCATGATAGCTGGTATGAGATGATTGTTTTAGACTACCCTATGAAAATTAGAACTATATTAAATACATTATTATGACTTACTATATTTTTTCATAAAATATTTATATGGAAGAAGAATCACGTATTCTGTATCTTCTAAAAGTAGTGCTAGAAACTATTGCGGTAAAATCTTGATTAGAAGGCTACAATATATTTGGAATCCTTGGGTTTTTGATGAAAACAACTCTATCATATATCCAATTCTCTATGTGCACTCAAACATCACCGTGGAGGAGGTTTCGACTATTTTCATATGACGAATTCTCAATTCCCATTCATTTAAAAACAAGGGAAATACATTGATTGTTTATTTAAATTCATTACCATCATTGATAATGCTTCATCTCGGGAGGACTTCCAAGTGGATTTACAAGAGGGTGACCCATTATAATAATTACTATGTAAATTCTTGACCTGTGGCCTCCGTGGTCAACTTATGGACCTTGAAATTCATGGGAAGAGGTCTTATCATTTGTATTATCAATTCCATGTATATTTTGATGTCGATCAACATGATACATGTCATTATTTTCTAACACTGAACATTAGATATCCACATGTGGTTGATCCTAGTTCCCCCCATTGTATTTGGCCTAATGAGATTATAGAAATTGGAACAACTTTGGGAATGTATTTGACTGGGAATTTAGGAAATCCTCACTTTTGGTGGAACCGATGAAGTGTCGTGTTGGAAGATTTCAGGAAATCCATACAAGTGTCTTGTATGAGGGATTTTATTGTTATGTTATGTCATGGGTCTTAGGAACCTTGTATAAATAGATAATGTTATATTTCATGTTCTGGTACGTTTACATTCTATTACTAAAAAATGTCTCTATTTTATCTTGGTTATGCCTTATTAAGTAAAACAGGTCACATGAACATTTTTCAATGGAAGATGTGAAATCACCAATCATACTCTAGTCACTCCCAAACTAATTACTCAAATGCATACATGTCAAATCATGTTCAGAGATATTCCAACCATTTTTGAACCTGTGCTTAACTTGAAAAATACATTATAAAGTGTCTCTTAGCTCAAATATAATCTTTTTATATAAAGGAGGAAGATACATCTATGAATGTGTCACAAATTCTCAAATCGTAGAGTTTAGTCATAGGGGGGAGTAATATGCTTGTCTTTTATTATGTATCACCATATCTAATAACTTAATAGATTTGATGATGTTTCAAGAATCTTCTATGTGAAGCGATGTTAGAAGTGATGTTTGTCATGGTTTGCTGGTGTTTGAAAGTGAGTATTTTAAAATTGTGACGAGGAAATTCATTAAATAGGGAATAATGTGACACCCCAAACTTATATTCCATATAATAATAATATTTTATGATGTTACATAATTTATTATTTTTATAGTAAAAAACAGCAGTTCAAAATAAAGACATGACATTCTTTATTAAAATGAAACAATCAAAATAATTACATTACAAAAAGAACAAAAAACCTCACTAAGCAGTGATACGTACTGATAGTCCAATTAAAATTAACCAAAGATCACCAAACAGAACAAAAATTCCTAGAAAATGGTTGGGGTATTTTGGATCTGTCATAATGAATATTAGTGTATCCCGAACCACAAAAACTATGTTGTGCATCAAATTAATTTTGAGATCCTTTTTCACCAAGTTTTTTAAAAGATTAATTTCCCAAAACATGTATTTATAAGGGCCTTCCTGAAAATTAGAAATACATGTTACCATAGACATATCTATTGGAGTTCCAAATGTCGTGATTGTTTTTATTTTATTTTATTGAAATTATTTAATAAAAAAATTAAGATATATTTTATTTCTTTCATTTTCATAAATCCAATGAAATTATTTAAACATATATTGTATTAATGAATGTATTCAATATTTTTTGGGTCATGGTATTAAATTAAAAATCATATTAATTCTATTATGAAACACAGTATGACTTCAAAGCTCAATAAACTATTTCAATAACTCTTTAAATGTTTTTAAAAAGGTTAAATTATAATTATAATGCTATTAAGCATCTAATAAGAGTTTTAAGTTTAATAAAAGATTATGAAAACACTAAATTATGTAATATAATGCAATAACATAAAATTATTTTGTTTTTTTGGAATTAAATGGAAATTGGGTTGGAATTTTCATTTTATATGTGTTATATATCATTTTATAAATTAATGGACTTACTGGCCAGCTTGCCTTAGCCATCTAGTTGGGGGAGACAGTACACACCTAGGGTTCAGTCGAGGCTTATCTCTCAATCCATCAAGTTAGGCGAGCCAAGCTTTCTATGTACGAGCACCAACATGGTCGTGAAAAATCCAAGGAGTGCCCCTCCATGCGGGGCGGCATGACGACATGGGTTGGGTGCAGGAGGGAGCCCACAATGACCTAGATTGGAACAGTGTCAGGGAGGGATAATGGGATTTCTAAAATAATGACAGGATCCCCATGCTTATAAGGGATCTGAGAAACCCATCATGTTTTGATGTTGGATGAGAATTTTAATGTGGTATAGCTTCTGTACACTCATATCTCACACCGTGAGATCTGAGCCGTCTGATCAGTCCAGCCACCAAACCCACGTGACTAATGATTTCCCACTTTGTTTTTAACAACCATCAAATCCATCAACATATAATCTTGGTAGTTCATGACTTTTTAAAACACCATGCCACTCATAGCCATTAAATCAAAATATAATCTAATCCCAACCATTGAATTTTTTTAAACATGTGGATTCACCTTATCCTTCTGATCAGATCCCACTTAATATGCACCATTAATTTCGTTCCTGGTTTTCATATCTACATCATCTTATTCCTCCCACTTGTGCCGCACCAGTAGCCCTTTTCCCATTCTTTTTATTATTTTCATTCCACACCTGTCACCTCAGGGGGCCACAAATTTCAATCGCTTTCCACAAGAGCAGACACCCTCAGCCTTTTTTTAAAATGATGAGCCACCATATTCTTGAAAGATGCATTTAATAAATATATTATATATGTTTTATAAATATTCCTCAATTTTCACTTGAACCCTATGGATTCTCCACTCTCCAACACCTCCATCAAGCTTCTCTAAATTCCTTATACTTTTACGAATGTGGTAAGGGACCTATTGGTCTTTCATGGTTTTTGTTTTATAATTTAAAAAAATATGAACATATTTTTATATGAATATATGTGTGTGTGTATATATATATATATTTATACTCAATTTTTCTTATCTTTGTAGTGATTTCATTGAAGGATCCTATAAAAAAGAATTCATGACTTTTGAAAAATGTGAAATATGGTTTTGGGATCAAACATTAAATAGGATTCACCTCTAACACACACACACCCATCTATATATACATGGTGTGTGTGTGTTTCTCATGAAACCATATCGATTTCGTTAATTAATGGAAGAATGGTTTCAACTCTAATGGGATTCAAATTGAATAAAACCATGCTTGGTAAGTGATGCTTAATGTTGATGAAATTATAGGTACATATGTATACATTTATGCCACAGTAAATGCCATTTTAAAAAACTTTTTTCATATTTTGATGTTGGTTTAAATCATGATTCTATTAAACATAAATTATGAATTGTACTCATTGTTTATAAAAAATGAAACCATAAAATGCATTCGGTCCCACACACACACATATGTGTATTTGTTTATATGATTCAATCCTAGTATTAATATGATATCACAAAGATTATATAATTGTTATAGCAAGTATTCGGAAATATGAAATGTTTTCATTAAATCAATATGGGAGTTTTTTAGTAATACCTCCCCTAATAATCACTTTATGTGTGTACAGATTTCGAACTTATTTTCATAAGTATAAAAGTCATAGGTATTATTAGTAAGTTGTTTTTTTATCATTCTTTTCAATTTATAACATTATGTTAAATAACTGGTAATACGCATGTCGTATGTTTATATATAAACATGAATGTAATGGGAGTTTAAACAACTATGTGTTTAAAACCTCACATGAAATATTTTGTTTACCTTTATATTTTTTTTGTATTCAATCGATGATGAATTGTATTTATGAAATCTTGGAACCTAATATGTTTACACTCACTGTAATAAATTTAGAATTTTATGGGTAACTATTTTATGTGACATACATGTGTTTTATGATCTTTACTTATTGTCAAATGTGCTATAATATGCCTACCATAAATGACATTTATTGACATAACCATGACGTTTTTAGTTTTGTTGTTGACTCTTATATTCATTACTCACTATATATATGAAAATTCTACAGATTTTAATTAAACAGTTCTGACTAATTATGGATTGAGAAACTATATTATTCAAGGTGATATGGGACATCTTGAATAATATGAAGTGAGAATATAAATTATTCAATTTGGTATAAAATGTCTTGAATTATATGAAATGAGAGATTAAATATTCATTGTGTTAAGGGTATCATATAATATATTACCTTATGTTGCATACAAGGAATGTATCAGACTTAGTAAAAAATAGGTTGGCGACCAGTAAATGAATTCCCTATAGTTTGGGGACCCATTAATGAAAGACGTACAGGTTAGAAACCAGTTAATGAATTCCCTACGATGCATCAGTAGTTTTCATGAGAAAAATTATGTCATGGCACAAGTCATGTACTTTTGATATTTAATTAACAAAGTTAAAATTCTACTATTAGAATATAATTGTTTAAGAGCTTGAACTTATGACTATTAGAAGAAGTAAATGCCTATGGAATAATGTTTATTTCATCACTTAGTGGTTTATAAAAAAATTTATGATTCACAGTTCGAAAGAGAATAAATTAATGTCATTATCTTATGTGAAACTATTATCATGTATTACATTCAGTAGCAAATCATGTAATTTCACATTCACATGTCACACATACTGTAGATAGAGTATTTCATTCATTATATTCCACATATCATATATTATTATTTTGACATATTTCATTGTTCCTATCTAAATATATTTTTATGAACGATTTAGTTGTACTTTTTTGAAAAATTGTTATGTTATGATTTATGTGTTACAAAATTATTTAAGGAAATGTTTTATAAATAATTTTTAAATAATGTTTTCAAAATGTTTTATTTTTTAAATAACTTTAAAACCCCTTACTAGGAATTCATATTCTCACCCAATATTTTTAATCTATTTTCTATTATAGGGTTAGTATATTTGAGTTACGCTACAAGGTGGAAGCTTTGTTCAGTATTCTTTTCCTTTATACTTTTTGAAGGATTGTAAAATATGTATATCGTTTTCTAGAACCAAAACCATAATGATCCTCTTTAGTGGAACATGATTTTTAATTTATCAATATTTCCATTAATGAATCGAAATTATACAACATGTTTTAAGGAAACTACACCGGATTCGGGGTATTTTGGGGTTAGGGTGTTTCATCAGAGCCATATGGTCATACCAAACGATGGATGACACCCTTCATGGAATTTTTCAATGATTGAATAGTTCAACTTGATATAGTTGGATGATATTATATCCAGAAATGAGCAACTAATTACACTCTTAACGATGTCCCAAATCATTAGATTTTTTACTATAAATGAGTATTTTACAGAATCATTATCAAATTCATTGATGGAGAAAACAATTTGAGTGTCATCAACAAAGTACATTAAATATCCTATGGTGACTACCTATCTGGGTACATGATTTCTGTTCAAATCGGAAGGCACATATACTTCTAGCCATTAATGATGTAGTATTACAAGGAATTCAATAAGAAGTTTCATCACTAACATGAGAATTCCAATTTAATCCAACATCCACCATTGAATCTATATACAACCAAATCATACATGCTATTTTATTCATGGGTAATTGATATACCGGTCCTTATCGTCGAGTTATAAAAAATTTGTTCAAGTACATACTTACTACTACATATTTTTTTATCCAAATGGTATATGGAAATACCTATCAAATAATCCATGGCCAAAATCATTTCTATCATCATAAAAACCAATATAATCACTAGATTTGGTGCCCCACAAACCATATTGTTGAACAACAACACATATTTTTATTCCACTGAGGTAGGACGACAATATCATGAATACAATATCAAATCCATCCATCCATCCTGATATCATGTATTGAAATAATACAATCAATAAGACTCTATGAAACATATTCTATAATATTTTGGATAACATTATGATATTTTTTCCTAATAGACTATAACATGCCTTATGGGATTATCAGACTACTACTCGTTTCACTTCATAAAAAAATTACTCATTGGTGGACATAATAGAAGCAGTCATACCTATTGAAGTATAGATTCCATCAATTAGAGCCCCCAATTACGTTTAGTTATCATTATTAAAGAATCATTAAAAGGAATTTATGAGTTAGAGTGAATGGAATAAAATAGATTGAATATTGTGAATCATTTGAATGTTAATCATAACGAAATGGTAAATGATTTCAAAAGTATAGTTTTTGGTTGTTCATTCCTACAAAGAGAATTTGTATTAGTCCATATGACTACAATGATACAATGAATGAAAACTCAAAAACATGATCCAATATCGGAAGGACCATATTCCATACATATGATCCACTCTAATGGAGGTTATTACAAAATCTCAGTGGGTGGAGAACTCACTAAAACTCCAAAAAATGCATCATCCTTGACGAAATATAATCTATAATAATAGAATGTTCATCATATGTACTTATAATTTCATATACCATGTAGCATCATCATCCTTGACACACGTTGATAACTTAACATGATGTGGACATAGTCTCATGACCTAAATCTATAATAATCCACTCTCATCTACACATGACATTAAACTATATGGTTAACTGCACCCTTATTTGATGTTAAAAATTCCCCCAAAATTCAACAAGTTGATATTCTTTATCACCCCTACAAAAGATATGGTTAGTTAACATGTTTATGCATAACCACTCTCAGTGCCACTCATTATTGACACTCGATCCACATTTATATACGTGTTTGGATCATAACTACATGAAGAATAATTATACATATCTATGTGTGTCTTTATTTATACTCCAATAAGATACATAGTGACACTAGGTACTTTTCCCATGGTCGAGTAGTAAAATTTATTTCATTTCAGGTGATCCATGTCTCATCACATGATGATAAACTGCATGTTTATTTATGAACATTGAGTTGTTTGATGCTCATTCAAATGTGAGATATGTATGGACATATAGATATCTAATATTTTGGATAAATTCAACCGTAAACCAAAAAATTAAAATTTACATGTATATGAAACAATTATATATTGGAATCCCTTTCAGAAAATATGGCTTGATTATCATACAATTTTGTATCAAAGGACAAACCATTATTCTAGAATGTATTAAAGACATTATTTCATGCTTCATTATTTAGATGGTGTGGGGGTCTATCTTAATGAAATACATGTTTCATGATTCTCATTTCAATAGGATATGTACTGATGCCTATATCTCTAATCGTTGGTCTAGCCGCAACAAGAAAAAATCACATTACTCAGTTGGTGTATAGCTAAACCGTAATAAGGAATCATTTTTCATAAACGCCATGTATATTGATTCACATCCCAATAAGATACATAGGGACTGCATGATTCTATTCCCTTGTCCAACAACTATATTTCTATCTTTACATGTTTGTTCATCTTCTTCCATACCACATGTTGTTAAATTAAACGGATGTCTATTAAATATTTGTGTCTAGATTCATATCAAAAAGAGATATGCAGTGATTCCTAGATCTCCAATCTATGGTCCAATATCATTTAAAAAAATACCTTATTATACCTTAAGCATGAATCATATCTTCATAGCGAACTTTTCCAAGTCTTATGGTTTTATACTTATAAATATAAGATACACCAACCATTTCACTAAAAATAAATGAAATATCGTTTTCCACACATGATGACCTAGATGATGTAGGGAACCAGTTTCTTGAACTATATGTGTCTTTATTGTCCTTCCATTACATAATTATTGATGCCTAGATCTCTTATATTGGGTCTAGAAACATTTTAAAATACACAACTCTATATGTATAGATCAAACATGTACAATGAACCTTTTCAAGAATATCATTTGGCTTGATTAATTCCCCCAAAAGAAGCAAAGTGAAGCTCAGCTCCTATACACTTGATCATCCACCATATAATCATCATTACCCTATAATTAATTTTTGTTACCTTTCTATTGTATAAGTTGCTTTTCCACCCCTTTTTCTCATAGAGACTGTATCTCGCATGGGATTAATAATTTGGTAACAGAGTTCTATATATAAATAAGTTTTATCAATTCCCATTATGGTTTTCAAGGGAACTATATGTAAGACCTTTTGAGGAACACTTTATGTCCTCATCAGATTATAATAAACTACAAAATCTTTATATGAATTGTGTGTGTCTATATCCATTCCCCATCATGAAACAATGTGACACCTAGTTCTTGTCCCATGGACTGACCACAATATTCAAATTCACATCAGAATCAACTACGTCCTCACAACATTATTATAGACTACATGGTTCTATATGAACTACGTGTGACGTGATTCAATCTATTATGAGATATGTAGTAATGACCTGATATACAATCTCCATCCCAGTCACAACATGATCTAATTAATGATACATTTTTCCTATGATTGAGTCAGATATATGTAAGGATATTTATTCCGAGTTCTCATATTTTATATAATAATTTATTCAACACGCCCCCAATATACTCCACATATGAATTCAATCAATGTGGGGTACCATTAATTAAGAACTATATGTGTCTTTATTGTTACCTCCATGTGATTCGTAGTGACATTTGGATATTCAATCATGTGCCCAACTGTAGCATGATATGAAAATTCATCCACTTTCCTGTGTAAGAATCAGATCTACACAAGGAGTTCAAATATGATTTCTCAATTTACACATGAACCCGTATCTATTAGAACATCGCATGGCTTGATTCATTGTCAGAAAATATATGTTGTGATTCAAGGACGTCATGCCTTTCTTCATCCATATTGTCTTATTTATATTCATTTAAAGACACATTTTTCAATACTATATAATATTAAACTTCATAGATAATGTCCTT
Organism: Viscum album; assembly: GCA_963277665.1. Classification (NCBI taxonomy): domain Eukaryota; kingdom Viridiplantae; phylum Streptophyta; class Magnoliopsida; order Santalales; family Viscaceae; genus Viscum; species Viscum album. The sequence continues at coordinate 981,497,794 of OY728161.1, forward strand.
GCCATATATCATTAAATAACAATGTACCAATAAAACTATGTAATTATTTATTCTCATACCATTGCGATATGTAGTAAAGACTAGTCCTTACACCACAGTCCCAACTAAGGGAATATAAAATCCCCCATCTCCCACATACAATTAAGAATCTATGTATGTGATTATATTTTGGGTGCCCTCCCTAGAGATCCCACTAAGGAAACAAGAGATGTTACCATTCCACATATAAGTCATATATATGATACATACTCCAAACTCTTGGCCAATATTGGTTGAAAATATTCCCTTGTCCATTGGAAATTACCCCTTTCTCATGTCATACTCCTAATTCAGAATAATTTCAGAAACATATACTCTTTCGTCAACATACATTGGCATAATTTCTAATACCTGAGATCTCTTTTACCTTACAATTAATTATATATCACATTTTTCCTTGCATAATTCACCCACATAATAGGACTATCATCATACAAATTCTGATTTTTTACTCCATAGTATGTTCCCTAGTTATCCATGAAAAAAACATACCATATAATTGGTTTTTCATAGAGTGTTTACATAATTCTTCAGAGAAGAATCTTCTATTACATTATTATTTGATGATGGTATACTTGAACCCACAAATCTATTGTATTCTGTTGTATATTTGTTCCATATCCTTTATCATGATCTAAAAGTCTCCAAGACCATGATTTCCACATTCTCCCTTCACTTTTTCAAATCATAAGAGAATATCCTTGGGTAATTTGACCACATATAATTCATTGTTAAAATCATATTTTGGTCACAACCATTTGACTGGAATCTAAATATATAATAATTCAAGAATTTGGATAATAAATTCCAAGAGAATATATTTCCCTAATTCTATGGGAAATATTACATGATATACCTGCATCTAAATATATGAAAATTTCTCCAAAAACAAATCTCTATGATTGTGAAAATCTGATTCTATATAACCATTATTCAATATATAATATTATAATGTATGAATTATTGGGATCATATTTTCTTGACTATGATATATATTACCCCAGTTTTCCTCGCATAAATTCAACCACATAACAGGCTTATTATCCTATAAATACAACTATTGACTATAATGTATGTTCCATATATGGACATGAAAAAAATACAATAAAATTTTATTCAATAAATGATAACATCGTTAACAGGAAATAAATCCTCTACTTCCACATGCTCTTTTCCAAAATCACTATTCTAGTATGATAATTCCCAAGTCATAGATTACAACTATCTCCTTACGTACATGAAATTATTAACACAGTTTGAAACACAAATATCAAGAAAGGGGAAATCCTCACACACTGGTCAATGTTGAAGACCTTCAAATGAATGAACATAAATTCCTTATTTCATGACAATAAACTATCAATCATAATATTATTACTCCATGATTTTAAAATTCATTGCATAATTTCCCTACTTCGATGAATGAAATTGTAGAACCCCTAATGTTCTCTCTCCATTACTATAAACTACTCACCATAATATCATAATGCAACTATTTGACAATATGTTCTCTCCTTTACATATCAAATTAATGTAGGAGTATCTTTATATTAAAGGGCCTATGTCAGTATAGATGATTCATTTATTCTAAGACATCATTCCTTGGTTAATCCACATATTTTGGTCTTGATACATCCAAATATTAAACAATAATATCTTCTATAGTAATATAATATCATAATTAGAAAAATATTCTTTAACCAACTATGTAGTACGTGACCTAGTTGGACTTTCATAAGTCTACCACATAACTACAATGTACTTATAAGGATGTCGATATTTGAATATGTATTATATTCCCCATATGAACTTATATAAGATATCCCTACTAACGGTTTTAAAAACTAATGCTAACATAATTCTAATGGGAGAATATCTCTATTATCAAATGCAATGTTCTATATTTAGAAATCCAAAAAATTTATAATGATTCCCCTTGGTCATATCAGACGAATATAGGAAAATTATGAGACATTGAGCCTAGTTTGGGTTGTCATTTCTAAGTTCATGGTCATTGTTTATTTCCCTAAAACACAACACTTATTAGATTGACATTCATGAAATTGAACTTCCCAAAAAAATATTCATAATACTCAACTGACTGAACAAACATAGATGGAACTCTAGAAAAAATTTATTTTATGTCTTTTATACCAACAATTTTTACTATATAAGAAATATAAAGTGATAGAGGTTAAATTTAAGTAATATTATATGGTTAAAAACACAAATAGGGCATCAAAAAAAATACATGTCTCACAGGTTACGTCTCCTACATATTGTGAAAAGTAAAAAGTAACGTGATGATATAAAAAGTCAAAATGTTTTTAGGGTTTTCCATATGACCCTAGAAATAGTCAAACTATTCTCTCTAGGACCCGTTTCATAGGATAAAATTAGATCACCCTTCCATATAATATGTAGCTACAAATTCAACAAAAATATATTATAATGACTCAAATTTCTCTAAAGAAACCTTAGAACCAGAGTCTTTTCATTCCAAATAAATCAAATTCTATGTGGGTGTTTGAAACTATGAAATGTGTAAAATAAAATATTCCATAGATTTCATGGTTGGATATCCATTTTTATGGATATAAAACAATAAATAGGGATAATTGGTTGGTACACTTTAATATTATGACAACCCTGCTTTTTATTACAACTTAAACATGATTTATTACATAAAACATCACTTGATAAAACAAAGAAGATCGAGAGGTTTAGTGTCTTTGGGGCTTAGTATAATTACATAAAAACTTCAAACTTGAAATACAACATCTTTATTGAAAACTTCCTTTACATGACCACTAAATTCCTTCGTACTTAGCATTGCATGGGATAACCTGAGGACATGCATAAGAAAAGGGTGATCTATAAAGCCCAGTAAGGGAGTAAACAATGAATAACATGAGGAGTGAAATACATGTTAGGAAATAGGAATATCAATAGAGAATAATAGAAACATGAACATAAAGTCATGATAAAGCATGATAATCATAACATGGAAATGTGGCAACAACACTTAACATTGAATTAGCATGAGCCAAGGCTCATTGCACATGGAGCATGAGTAAACCCTCATTGCACTTGAAGCACGAGTAAACCCTCGTTGCACGAGAATTATCATGATTCAACACTCATTTCACATGACGTATCATGATACTATACTTTACCCAATGCATTGGAGCGCTATCAGGGCGCACCCTTCTTAAACATGTCATTTCATGCATAAGTTTGCCACATGGATCGTAAAACATGGATTCATAAAACAAAATAATTTATTCCATGATAAAGGAATGAGGAATTAACACATGAAACATTAAAATAAATAAGTAAATGTGCATAAAGGTGAATACCCTTGATGGAGAAATGGGCATGGTATTCACTACACAATGACATTGGCTTAGAAAATCGGTGCGATTTCGGCAGCCTAACGGCGTGACATAAGAATTCACAAAAAATTTGATGAGAGAGAAAGGGGTTCCTCATCATATTTACATGTAATGGACAGTAAGAAGGTCATATATATACATGTCCCAACAATTTAAATGGAATTTAGATTCATGATGCAAAAGTATTTCTTGAATGTAAAAGAAGAGGGAGAAGTTCCTTTCGGAATTTCGGCATAGTAACGGGTGTACATGGGAGGCATTTAATGAGAGAGAAAGGGTTATCCCATCATTAAAACAATAATAGGGCAGTATGGGGGAGGTTCAAAACCATACACCAACATTCATAATTGAAATTAAAAGGGAAATACAACTTAAAGAAAATTGACAAAAATGAGAAAGGAAGAAAAAACCATTACTTGGAAGTGTGCTTCCAAAGGCTAGAGAGAGGGTTGTGAGAGGCTTCTTGGGAGCTTGGGGAACCTCGAGAGGATTCTAGAGAGAGTAGGGAAGAGGTTGGACGAACTTCAAGGGCTTTGAGTGAGGAAGAAGTGGGAGCTTGGGTGGGTTTATATAGGAAAGGTGAGAGAATTCTTTATTATTTAGGTTTGGGACCCCTTATATTAAAATAATCCAAACCACAAACCATCCCATGGTATTTGCCCATGGATTCTGGAAAAGGAAAGAGGAAAAAAATATTTTACAAGTCCAAGGTCCTAACTTATTAAAAAAATAGTGTTGCTTATTTGGAGGTGAGTCACACTCCCATGAAAATTAATTTAAAAAGGAAAAGTGTTGAATAAGTCTTGAGGGCTCCATTAATGCTTTGAAAAGTAAGTCAAACAAACCCAAAACCTCATTATTTTAATGATAAAACACATATTGGTCGAACATAAGGATTATGGTATTTTATTACATCACCATTGGGTCATTATGATGTCATAAAACACATTATATATTTAAATGGTATTTAATTTTAACCCAAAAATTTGACTGTCTCAGAAAATTATGAAAAATTCACCGTTGGATAATTTCGACGTCCTGATTCCAAAAATAATATTTATTTTATCTAAATAATTTTCTAAATATGTGAATATTCACTTTTAAAATAAAAACCTACATTTATAAAAATTCACTGGTTTTGACAAAAATGGCTTTCAAACCTTAATAAAAATTTTAATTGCATTCATAAAATTATAAGATCATTTATATTTAATAAAAATTAATTTAATATTAATAATAATATTTTATTAAAATATTATTTAATTCAAATATCCATTAATTTAATAAAATATAATTCTTAATTAAATAATTACTAAAAACATCATTTGTACTTTAAAAACTAATTACAATGTATCAAAAATGACTAGAAATTATATTTATTATTATATAAAAAAATAAAAAAATAATGTACATGAACATGGTGCTACTTATTTGTTACATAACCCCTTAAAATAGCCGCATAAGACCTAAGGGTAAGGTGTGCGATTGTGACAGACTCTTGGGGTTTCTCGGATAACATTGCTCGAGTGGTAATCTCTATCAACTTCCATTTATCCCGTAAACGATCACATTCGAGCTTGACTTGATGAAGCTCAGCTTGGTCCTGGTCAAGGTCAAAGCCCAAAGACGCCACCCCTTTTCCGAGCTCCGACAAATGGGCTTCGTAAGGGGCAATTCTACTGGATGAGGACATCACTTCCTTTGTCTGAGTAGAAAATTGGTTCGTTAAAGCCTTATATTTAAACTACCAAGATGATCACTGTTCAACGGCTATAAAAGTAACGGTCACAAATCTTAAAGTAAAACTAAAAAAGTTGATATATTATAAAAACATTTTTCATAAAGAAACATTTAACTGGATCAAGAGGGATTTTCCATTAATGAAATTTTGGGTCGTTACAACATTCCCCCCTTAAGAAATTTCGCCCTCGAAATTTTCCTTTTCCCACACTAAAACAAATGTGGGTAACTTAGCTTCATCATATCCTCCGGCTCCCAAGTTGCTTCTTCAAACTTGTGGTTTCTCAACAACACCTTGACGAGGGGAATTGTCTTATTTCGTAGAACTTTTTCTCTACGATCTAAGATCTTCACTGGTTGCTCCTCATAAGAAAGATCGTCTTCTAATTCTACCACCTCGGAAGAGAGTACATGTGAAGGGTCTGGTATGTACTTCCTTAAGAGGGATACATGGAAGACATCATGCACCTTGGCCATAGTAGGAGGAAGTGCTAGTCGATAGGCCACAGCCCCAACACGATCAAGAATCTCGAAGGGGCCGATGTTCCTTGGACTTAACTTCCCTTTCTTTCCAAACCTCATGACCTTCTTCCATGGAGATATGCATAAAAACACCATGTCTCCGACTTTAAACTCAAGGTCTCATCGACGATTATCTGCATAACTCTTCTGTCGACTCTGGGCTGCCTTGATATGCTGCTAAATGGTTTTCACCTTCTCCACCATTTCTTCGACCATTTCTGGTCCAAGCAGCTTACGTTCACCGACCTCATCCCAACATGCCGGTGTTCTACACCTTTTCCCATACAGGGCTTCATATGGTGCCATTTGGATGCTTGAGTGGAAACTATTATTATAAGAGAACTCAACTAGAGGAAGTTGTTGATCCCATCCTCCTTTAAATTCCATTGAGCATGCTCTCAACATATCCAAAAGTGTTTGGATTGTTCGCTCGGATTGGCCATCAGTTTGAGGATGATGGGCCGTACTGAAGTTCAGTTCAGTATTCAGAGCATGTTGATGACTCTTCCAAAACTTAGAGGTAAATATTGGATCTCGGTCAGACACAATAGATAGTGGTACTCCATGCAACCGTACCACTTCCCTGATATATATCTGTGCTAGTTGATCCAAAGAGAAATCCTGTTGAATAGCAATGAAGTGTGCAGTCTTTGTAAGACGATCCACAACAACCCAGATTGCATTGTTGCCTTTGGATGTCCTTGGAAGTCCAGTGACGAAGTCCATGGTGATGTTCTCCCATTTCCATTCTGGTATGGGCAATGGTTGCATCATCCCCTTAGACTTCTGCCTCTCTGCCTTCACTTGCTAACACACCAGGCACATTGATGTATATTCAGCGATCTCCTTCTTCATATTATCCTACCAAAAGTTTTCTCGGATATCTCGATACATCTTTTTTCTCCCTGGGTGAATAGAGAAATTTGAACTATGTGCATCATCCAAAAGTTCCTTTTCAGCTCCGAACTTGATGGAACACATAGTCTTTTCCCAAACCGAAATATTCCTTTTTCATTAACATTAAACTCTGAGGATTTTCCCTTTTTGATAGCTTCCACTTTTTCTTGGATTCCTGCATCATCCTTTTGAGCATCCTTTAACCTTTCCAAAAGTGATGGTTGAGCAATCATTTGTGAAAGGATTGATGACGTTCCCTTCATTATGATTCCCACATCCATCTTCATGAAGTCTAAGATGATTGGATCCTTCTCAATTCTCATCATTGGTAGAATTGATGGATCCTTTCTACTTAGGGCATCTGCCACCTTGTTCGCCTTCCCAGGGTGGTAATGTATTGAACAGTCATAATCCTTGATGAGCTCTATCCATCTTCTCTGGCGCATATTCAGCTCTTTCTGTGTGAATATATATTTAAGACTCTTGTGGTCAGTATATATCTCACATTTCTCTCCATAGAGATAATGCCACCAAATTTTCAAGGCAAAGATCACCACCGCCAACTCCAGATCATGCGTTGGATAGTTTCGCTCATGGATTTTCAACTGCCTAGAGGCATAGGATATCACTTTATCATTCTGCATCAGCACACATCCTAATCCCTTCTTCGAAGCATCACTGAATACCACAAAAAGCTCCCCACTTGTGGGTAATGTGAGCACGGGTGCAGTGATAAGCCGCATTTTCAACTCCTTGAAGCTTTCATCGCATTCATCACTCCAAGAAAACTTTACTCCCTTCCGAGTTAGCTTGGTAAGAGGGTTGGACAATCGTGGGAAATTTCTCACAAATCGTCGATAATATCCAGCTAACCCCAAGAAGCTATGGATATCAGTTACCGATGTTGGCCTCGGCCATCCCTCAATTGCATCTGTTTTGTAGGGGTCCATAGATATCCCATTGTTTGTAATGATATGACCCAAGAATGAGACTTCCTTCAACCAAAACTCACACTTGTTGTACTTTGCATAGATCTTCTCCTTGCGCAAAGTCTCTAGTACAGTTTTTAAATTCTCCTCATGGTCCTCCTTGGTTTTGGAGTATATTAGAATATCATCTATAAAGACTACCACAAATTTGTCTAGGTAATCTCTAAACACTCTATTCATCAAGTCCATGAATATTTCTGGAGCATTGGTGAGTCCGAAAGGCATTACTATGAATTCATAGTGCCCGTACCTTGTACGAAAAGCAGTCTTGGGGATATCTTCCTTCTTCACCCTTACTTGATAATATCCCGACCGTAAGTCGACCTTGGAGAAGTATTGTGCTCCACGCAGCTGATCAAACAAGTCATCGATTCTTGGGAGAGGATACTTGTTCTTTATCGTGATTTTGTTATGTTCACGATAATCGATGCAAAGTCGCATTGACCCATCCTTCTTCTTGACGAAGAGGACTGGTGCACCCCATGGTGATGCACTTGGGCGTATAAACCCTTTATCCGGATTCTCCTGTAGTTGTTTCTTCAGTTCTTCAAGCTCAACCACAGCCATTCTATATGGAGTCTTGGATATTGGTAGCGCCCCAGGTATAAGTTCAATTGAGAACTCAACATCTCTTCTTGGAGGAAGACCAAGAAGTTCCTCGGGAAATACTTCAGCGAATTCCGTCACAATAGGCATTTCTTCATGGGTGGTTTCTTCCTTGGACTTAATCATCTGAGCCAGATATGCGTGCTCATAAGGTAGTAATATCCATGCTTGAGATGATGGAGCTAAAGGAGATTCATCTTCCTCCTAACACTTGTAAAGAATAGGGGGTCGATTCTCCATATGGAGTGTGATTTCCCTCTCCCGACAATTAATGTTGGCTCTATATAAGGAAAGCCAATCAATGCCAAGAATTGCATCAAATTCCACCAAAGGGAGTATGACAAGGTTCGCCGGGAAATTCAATCCACAGATTATAACAGGGGAGGACTTATACTCATGGGATGCAATGATTGCCCCATTTTCCGTACTCACCGACATCTTTACTTCCATGATTTGTGGTGGTGCAGGGATTATTCTACTTAACTTTTGAGATATAAAAGAATGCGTAGAACCTGAATCAAAAAGTACGTTCGCTATTCTTGAATGAATAACTAGCGTACCTGTCACCACTTCGTTGTCGGGGTTCACTTCGGCAGAAGTGATGGCAAAAGCTCTTCCTTGCTGTCTTGGAGGTTGTTTATTGCCTTCGATAACCCTTGGATTAGGGAACTGATTCGCAAAATGACCCGGTTCATTGCATTTTAAGCATTGAACAACGCGTTGAGGTTCGAACGGAGCGTTCCTCTCCTCTGTCGCAGCCGTGGGTCCTTCTTGCTGACAGTTAACAGCTAGGTGCCCTTCTCTTCCACACTTGAAGCATTTTCTTGTCCCCCTAAGGCAATTTCCAGGGTTCTTCTTTCCACACTTTTGGCAAGTGGGGTGCTGGAATATCGTAGCGCCGTTGGATTTATCCATCGGACCACCAGCATTGAAGTCCAACTTCCGCTTCTTGTCCCCATGATACCCCTGTGATTCTCTGATCTCCATTTCAACCTTGAGGTCACATCGGACAATTTCCTCATAGCTGTCGAAGTCACGGATCGCTAATGCTTTCCGCAATCTAGGCTTCAACCCACCAAAGAAGCGGTCAACCTTGCATTCGGGGGTAACGACAAAGACGGAAGCGTAACGTGCAAGCCTTGTGAAGTTTGCCTCGTACGCTCCCACAGATTCCTCATCTTTCTTCTTGAGGGAAAGGAAGTCCTTTTCCATCTTAAGACGGAGGGTGCGTGGAAAATATTTACCGAAAAACATCTTCCGGAATAACTTCCATTCCAAAGCCTCGATCTCCTCCTACGGCTTCTTATTTTTGATCAACGTCCACCATTGATCAGCTTCACCCTCCATACGATAAGCCGATAGGAGAACCTTCTCTTTTTCAGAGCATTGGAGGATGGAGAATATCTTCCCAATGGAGTTGATCCATTGTTCAACGATCATGGGATCAGATGATCCACTAAAAGTAGGAGGCCTTTGTCTCATTAAGCTTTCAATAGCGACTTGTTCTTTCTTAGGGGGTTGAACATTCCTCTTGACCAGTGTTTCTATTCAAAAATTGAGTTAGCTGAGAGAGAAGCGTGACAAATTTCGCGATTCCCGCTCCCATTTGATTGGGCATCTCATAAGTACAATCATCACACTGATCTTCACAACGGTTGTTATCCCGAGTTCTCCTATTACCGGCCATTGGCTGGAATAAAAGAAAGTTAGGGGTAACGCATAAAGGTTAATCCAAAGACAAAAGTTGATGACTTATAAATAAACTTTAATCTCTTTATCTCATGAGTCTATAGGATTCAATCCAGGCTTTTCATGATCTTCCTTCTAAAATATATTCTTAGGGGCATTTTTCCTTTAATAAGGGTTCATACTAAGATTTTGAATTCATAAACACATATCCCCCGGGAGTGTCGTAACCAAGAGTGCAGCAAGGCCCGTTGTCGTGCACCAGTTCCCGTTCGAGTCTAGCTCAAAGCGGTGTTTTTGGGTTTTACCCCTAGGATACATCTGTGCCAGAGCCGCCTCTACCTGCTCGTATCCAGACAAGGATGTATTTGTTTGATAAACCACTTACTTAGTATTTACCAAATCATAGGGATGTTTTTATTATTCTTAGTCTTGTATCTAAGGCTTTACTATGGTTTCCTAATCCCAAAAATAACTAAACCTATCCTCTGATACCAACTATGACAACCCTGCTTTTTATTACAACTTAAGCATGCTTTATTACATAAAACATCACTTGATACAACAAAGAAGATCGAAAGGTTTAGTGTCTTTGGGGCTTAGGATCATTACATAAAAACTTTAAACTTGAAATACATCATATTTATTGAAAACTTCCTTTACATGACCACTACATTCCTTCGTACTTAGCATTGCATGGGATAACCTAAGGACCTGCATAAGAAAAGGGTGAGCTATAAAGCCCAGTATGGGAGTAAACAATGAATAAAATGTGGAGTGAAATACATGTTAGGCAATAGTCATATCAATAGAGAATAATAGAAACATGAACATAAAGGCATGATAAAGCATGATAATCATAACATGGAAATGTGGCAACAACACTTAACATTGAATTAGCATGAGCCAAGGCTCATTGCACATTGAGCATGAGTAAACCCTCATTGCACTTGAAGCACGAGTAAACCCTCGTTGCACTTGAATTAGCATGAGTCAACACTCATTGCACATGACGTATCATGATACTATACTTCACCCAATGCATTGGAGCGCTATCAGGGCGCACCCTTCTTAAACATTTCATTTCATGCATAAGTGTGCCACATGGATCGTAAAACATGGATTCATAAAACATAATAATTTATTCCACGATAAAGGAATGTGGAATTCACACATGAAACTTTACAATCAATAAGTAAATGTGCATAAAGGTGAATACCCTTGATGGAGAAATGGGCATGGTATTCACTACACAATGACATTGGCTTAGAAAATCGGTGCGATTTCGGCAGCGTAACGGCGTGACATAAGAATTCATAAAAAATTTTGATGAGAGAGAAAGGGGTTCCTCATCATATTTACAGGTAATGGAAAGTAAGGAGGTCATATATATACATGTCCCAACAATTGAAATGGAATTTAGATTCATGATACAAAAGTATTGCTTGAATGTAAAAGAAGAGAGAGAAGTTCCTTTCGGAATTTCGGCATAGTAACATGTGTACATGGGAGGCATTTAATGAGAGAGAAAGGGTTCTCCCATCATTCAAACCATAAGAGGGCAGTATGGGGGAGGTTAAAAACCATACCCCAACATTCATAATTGAAATTAAAAGGGAAATACAACTTAAAGAAAATTGACAAAAATGAGAAAGGAAGAAAAAACCCTTACTTGGAAGTGTGCTTCCAAAGGCTAGAGAGAGGCTTGTGAGAGGCTTCTTGTGAGCTTGGGGCACCTTGAGAGGATTCTAGAGAGATTAGGGCATAGGTTGGACGAAATTAAAGGGCTTTGAGTGAGGAGGAAGTGGGAGCTTGGGTGGGTTTATATAGGAAAGGTGAGAGAATTCTTTATTATTTAGGTTTGGAACCCCTTATATTAAAATAACCCAAACCACAAACCATCCCATGGTATTTTCCCATGGTTTCTGGAGGTGAGTCACACTCCCATGGAAATTAATTTAAAATGGAAAAGTGTTGAATAAGTCTTGAGGGCTCCATTAATGCCTTGAAAAGTAGGTCAAACAAACCCAAAACCTCATTATTTTAATGATAAAACACATATTGGCCGAACATAAGGATTATGGTATTTTATTACATCACCATTGGGTCATTATGATGTCATAAAACAAATTATATATTTAAATGGTATTTAATTTTTACCCAAAAATTTGACTGTCTCAGAAAATTATGAAAAATTCACAGTTGGATAATTTCGACGTCCTGATTCCAAAAATAATATTTATTTTATCTAAATAATTTTCTAAATATGTGAATTTTAACTTTTAAAATAAAAAGCGACATTTATAAAAATTCATGGGTTTTGACAGAAATGGCTTTCAAACCTTAATAAAAATTTTAATTGCATTCATAAAATTATAAGATCATTTATATTTAATAAAAATTAATTTAATATTAATAACAATATTTTATTAAAATATTATTTAATTCAAAAATCCTTTAATTTATTAAAATATAATTCTTAATTAAATAATAACTAAAAACAACATTTGTACTTTAAAAACTAATTACAATGTATCAAAAATGACTAGAAATTATAGTCATTATTATATACAAAAAAAATAATGTACATGAACATGGTGCTACTTATTTGTTACATAACCCCTTAAAATAGCCGCATAAGACCTAAGGGTAAGGTGTGCGATGGTGACAGACTCTTGGGGTTGCTCGGATAACATCACTCGAGTGGTAATCTCTATCAACTTCCATTTTTCCCATAAACGATCACGTTGGAACTTGACTTGATGAAGCTCAGCTTGGGCTTGGTCAAGGGAAAAGCCCAAAGACGCCACCTCTTTTCCGAGCTCCGACAAATGGGCTTCTTAAGGGGCAATTCTACTGGATGAGGCCATCAATTCCTTTGTCTGAGTAGAAAATTGGTTCGTAAAAGCCTTATATTTAAACTACCCAGATGATCACTGTTCAACGGCTATAAAAGTAACGGTCACAAATCTTAAAGTAAAACTAAAAAAGTTGATATATTATAAAAACATTTTTCATAAAGAAAAATTTAACTGGATCAAGAGGGATTTTCCATTAATGAAATTTTGGGTCGTTGCAAATATTAGGAAATGGATATCAAATATTGTTGATAAAGGGGTGTCATCGATTTAAAAATTAGTTTTCCTAGATTAATCTATGAATATTTGACGTATTCCACTTATAAATAAGTGTTTATATATTATAGAGATACTACATTACTTAATATAAAACCCAAATGGACTCATTGATCAAATGATAGGGATCTAGGAAGATTGAAAAAATTTAAAAAGGGATTCCAAGGACCAGAGATAATTAATTTTTCTGAATACCTGCACTGAGGGCCCACGCCCAATACCTATTATAAAAATTTCTTTACAAATAGTCCATTATTGGCCTATAAATAGGACCCTTGGTCTCCTCATTTAAACAACTGAAAAATCAAATGATTTCAAGGAGATTTCATTGTGAAACACCTTCACTCAAGTCCCTTGAATATTCTGAGGTATCATTCTATGATATAGAGGAAGATATAATTAATATGAATGATCAATATCATTGTCTCTTAATGTTTTAAAATTAAAAACACATGTTTGAGGAAACATCATCCATAATACGTAGTCATGTTCTTGAGGCCTTTTTCTAAAGTAAGGACATGCAAAAAACTCTACAAAGTATACCAGTGGAGACCCATGGTTCATTGGTTAAGGCCTCACTCATGTGGTTTACTATTTTGTTAAATTTGATAAGGCATATAAAGATCACACAACTCATTCTAAACTATGCGATTGCGTTTTGGATTTTATTAGGCCCTGAATATCATGCATGCACAACAAACCTGTGCGTCCTACCTATACTGAGGACCTATTCCCATGACAAACATAGGTCAACATTAAAGAAATTTGAAGCCACACATTGAAAATCATGTTGATATTTTTATCCCCTATATAATAGGGACTCTTTCGATACCTCCACCAAGAACATCCAATATAAAAATCCATGGGGAATGAAACCTAATCATTTTTTCCATTTGGATTTGGATTTCTATGCTAAGAGGTTTCCCTCAGTATTCCTATCATATGGTAAGGATCTTCAGGTCATCTGAAGAGTTATATATCTATGTTCATGTGGAGCCTTACTCTATGAATAGTGTTTAGGAGTTACAAATATCACATTCTGTGGTTTGTAATATTTCATTCCATTCTCGTCTCATGAATTGGGAGCTTCTAGTTCCCAGTAGGGATGGTACATATCACACATTCCATTCCATATAAAATTTAATTAGTTCCTCCTCTATCATTGGAATATATTTTAGGATATCAATCATGTACTAAGCCCCTATAAATTTTATGTTGGAGGTCATAGTATTTATCTTCTCGTCCACAATTCCATTTCCATTCATTCCTTTCATACCTTGGACCCATGCACAATGTAATGTGATGAGAGGGAAGTGTCATTTCCCCAACCTCTTCAATGATTGACCCACCTACATTCGACATTATAGTCGTCTTCCTCCATTAGAAATGAAATGCACGTTTGTGGTTTTTTGAATAATTTACATCATCTATTTTATCACACTAATCATTACTCATGTGGGCATAAAATTTATTGGTTATCACAACACCCGCATGATAATCCTAAAGGATTGTACCATGATAAAACAACTTCCTAATCTAATCATAATATATAAAACACACACATATGACCCTAGATGAATTGTAATTAACATCATAAGTTAAACCCAATCATATCCCACAAATTATCATGAGTTGATACATCACTTATTGTATTAGTTAATTTGGAATCCTCATCCAGAGTAAGCCCCAAATTAATCCTATCAATGGGCTATAATCTACTAGTATATTCATCGAACTACCAATGATTTTATTCCCCTAAAAAATTATACGTAGGAATCCTCTGTGAGGCTCAAACCCAACACCAAAAATATACCATGTTCTCCCCAGGGCATACCCAAGAATGGCCTTATTCAACATAGAATAATGTAACCATTCATTATTCCTTGGTTTTCATTGGCATAAGTCCCACACCATACATTGAATATCCACCTTTCTCCTAGATGTTCATGCCACATGGCATTAAACTAAATGGTAGGGTCTTTATCAAATAACCATAAAATATATGATGTGTCCCAAAAATTAACACCATAATACATGGTTTATAATTCGTTTCATGAGGATACGTAGGTATCCCATCAATGGGTTCGATTCCAACAACAAAACAACTTCTATCTATCATGATGAAGATAATATCTAGAGTTAATTTCATCAACTAATATGAACATAAATATCATATTTTCATTAAATGTGACTTAAAATGAGAATCATCATTACAAAAAACAATGAATCTGAATGAAGAATATAAGAGAATACAATTTATGGAGAACCTATGATTCATAGAGATGAATCCATTGACGAGGAAGCTCATATACAAATAGATGATTCTGAATTCCACACACACTCATAATAACATAAAAATCCATAGCTGATTTACATAAAACATGGGAAATATTTATGTATTATTCAACATATCATAAATCAATAAGATAGTATCTGAGTATGCAACAATTACCCACAAAGGTTATGATGATCCAAACCTCATATCCTCTTGACTAGTGTGAGTTTTTAAGATTCTTCGATCAAAAAAGATAATAAATAAGTGCATCTAGAATGTAGCTACCCTTTGTTATATTACCATTTGGTGTTTCCATCTCCATGAAAAAACCTGTTGGAAACATTTCAAAAAATGTTATTCTTAACTAGAACACACATTTAGTGGGAATGAATTCATAAGTGATAATATTCATTTATTTCAATCATTTATTCATCCAGGAAAATTATCTTCACCACATTTATACGTTTTTTAATCCCCCATAGTTTCAAACACATCAGGTTTTATAATATAGTCAATTAATACAAAATTCCTATTATGAATTTTTTTTCATCCATATTTAAAATCTCATAATCATTGTTTATTATTATGAATAATATAATTTTGTTGTATTTTAGGATGGTATATGGTGAAAATGATTCCTAATAGAAAATTTCATTATTTTTAATAATTCTTTTGGTTACCAGTCATGTCATACATGTTCTAACTAATCTATCTATTTCCAATTTTTTATAAATAATATATATCAAAAGATCTACCATAACTGAGACATGGATATTCAACATGAAATACATCTTATAATTCTTAGATTAATTCAACCTTTTACCAATAAATCTACTAATAGACCCTGCATAGAATATGGTTTTATAATTATCAACTAATAATGGTTAACCTACCTTTTTGACTGGAAAACCACAATGAAATGTCTCTTTATCAACCCTAATACTTTAATATAGTACTCATTTGAAAAAAATTTACTTCAATAAGGGTTTCTAAATGTTTTTAATAATCTAACACATGTGTATCTTCAACTTCAATATTAATGAATTATCTATTTCTCAGAATTTATTTTAAAAAAAAATTCCATCAAAATTAATTTGGGGTTTTATTTCAATATATCCATTTTTCGGAGCCATTATATAAGTAATATACCTTTGTTTCCATTGGATTTATGATAATGAAAAATAAACTTCCAGGATATTAATGTTTTATTATATAATTATACTTAATATTGATATTCATATGCACCCATATATGTTGGAAAAAATCGATATCCACCGACACCATATCTCATATCGAATTCCACTTTAGTGATTAAATGGAACATGATTAACAATAAATTATTATTGTCTATAATAAATATTGTGAAATGAATAATATCTTAATTAAATGACACATCCTCAATATCATTATTTCCTATAAGGTTTTATTCCTCATTTCACATAAATTGTTTCACTTTTTCCATTATGCATGTTTCGATTGGTATAATATTTTGAACTCCTTTAGAAAATTAGTGAATTATTATTTAAGATATTATCTACCATTTTTTAGTGAAGTCCATTTTCATTCATAAAATGAATAATATAATCTTAATTCCACTATTACATAATTTTATCAAAGAAATAAATCTTATATCTCGTTATATAAACTTATCCATACCAAATCAAGTCATTAAAAAATGTTATGAAGAATGTCTATGTTCCCCTTGATTCAATTAGAATTTGTAATTATACAAATGTATGAACTAATTATTGAATATACATATCCCTTTATCCTTTTACATTAAATGGAGCATTGATTTTTTCCATGAGAACTGTGTGATAGATTCTAATAGGTTTTACTTAAAAAGAATCTAAATATCAATGATGATATGGAAATTTTAAAATATATCTTATTTAGTAGAACTATTTGGGTTTCTATGATTGGATATGATATGAGTCAATTTAATAACGATTTTTACTTCTTTACAACACGTGATAATCATATTCAACTACATAAAGACCATCATTTAAATTTTCCATGACTTATCATTTTATATATTATAAAAAAACATTTTATATTTCCAATTTCAAAAAAAAATCAGCAACATCATATATAGATAACCATATAATTTATTTATGACACATGATGAATTATAGAACAAATTATAACTAAAATAAATCTCATTGGTAATGTGAGATGGTAATCTTTAATAGCCAACATATGTAGTATTTCTCTACTGGGAGCTTGTAGATCCCATTACTTTAGAAAATGTTTTTGAATCTCTTTTATTTCCTTAATTGGAAACATATTTTATCAAAACAAGTTTTATCTAATACCCAATTTTTAGATATGTTAATATTATAGTAAATAATTATTTAACATAAATATTATAATTTCTTCATTACATTGGATAAAGTCTTCTTCCAGTAGCTCTTTTAACCACATCAAAAATATCATTTTCTTAACCCTTTATCATTATCAACATAGAAGAATATTTAGTATAATGTTTATAATTAGTGTTTGTTTTATTTAAATTGTTTCCCTTTATTTTTTAGGATAAATTATAGAATTATTTTTATTATTCAAATACATATTTGTCTGAAAACCAATAGTTATGATATTTGGGAGAGGCATTTCTATGTAGTTTATATTATATTTAATAATAAAATAAGATAATCTTTATAATATATAATCAAGAATGATATATTTTCATATCTCCTTGTGTATATTTATACCTATATTATTTATATGCTCAATGAAATCAATGATATATACTATATGATTCCATTTTGATGCCTAATGTACATGATTTCATGTAAATAGTTTCATAGAGATCCCAAAACTCAAAAACATAGTTATCTCTTAATTATATCCATTGATATGGTATAACAATTAAAATTCCTTAATTTCATCTTGAAATATCTGGTCATCAGTTGATATGGATCACAAAATAAATAATTTTACATATAGATAATTATTCACATGCTTCTAGAAGTGGTTGTTCTCATCCTCACAATAATCCCATGTAGTACTAACATGAGTGACGAGATCCATCATGTATAACTTCCAATCATTGAATAGTATAATTTACAATAACCAATACCAAATTTTTATATTCAAGCGATTATTAATAGTAAATATATTTAAAATATATCATAGTTATATTAGGTTCTATGAACCTTCCATTTATGACTTAAATAATGTTTATATTTAAGTAATTTCTTTTATTACTATATATTGCCAAATAATTTTTTATTATTCTTCAACTTTTTTTCATATCATATTAATCTATCACCATTTTGTATTTAATGTCTTCTTGTATTGAAATTCTAGTGGAATGGACTGTTATTTCCATTCCCATAACCCCTGAACGGTTATTGACCATTACATGGAGATATTTAGGATGATAAAATTTTCATCTCCATTAAATCATAGTACCATGATCTATTATATTTACTACCCAAACCAAAAATCATGAATTATAATTCCACAATACATTCCTCCATGTAACAAAAAATCTATCAATGAATATTCTTCTCAATTTTAATATGGTTATATAAACCCAAAACAATCATTTTAACTTCTTATCAATTAAATTTACATTAAAATGCCTATACCAACACATAAAGCTATAATTACAACTTAAATATAGTAATTAATGGATTTTTATATTAATATTTCCTTAATTAATTCTTTTTAATTATGAATAAATTTCCTTATTTTTTTTTGTCCATATAAATTTTTATACATATATGAGATTTATATTATTTATAATCCATGCATTGAAAAAATAATTTACACATATACACTTTATTTTATTTTATTGTGTTTGTAGAATATTACCCCCAAATATTATAGAGTGTATACATTTAGATCATGATATATATTAATCAAAGTATTATAGGATAACGGTTGTGCAATTTTTCAATAATCCTTAGACATGACCCATTCAAAATTTGAATGACCCATTCACATCATGAATTTTAATTCTTCAAAATGAATACAACCCCCATTACACCCTCAAAAACTCTTGAAATAAATATTCTTCATCTGAAAAATTTATAATAATATCATCTTCCAATGTTTTTTGAATTCCTTTTGATTGGAATGTATTTTCATTTTCGCATGATCGATCTGTTATGAACTAAGGAGTTTTTTTTCACTTTCTCTTGTGGTTTCATAACCATTATTATTATCATTATACTTTTATGTTATTCTATGCTATGGTTAATTTAATATTTATTTATCATTGAGTTATTTTTATATATTTAGTAAAATTGATGATGTGACATCCAATATAGATCATTGTTTCCCTAAAAAGAGGACATTAGAGATTTTCCCTTGTGGGCCCATTATTATTTGAAGAACATTAATCATATCATGTAAGGGTATTTTTTTTAAATAATAATTTCATGTGTAATGTGATTTTGTCATGTTTTATATCATTGGTTGATGGTTGATATAACCTAAAATAAAATTAATCACTAATTAAATAAATAATTTTTGATTCAGGAATAGAGATTGATGTATTTATGATATGTTGGAGGATGACATCATTATTTTCTAGATAGTGTTTTATTAATTTTTGATGATGTGGTTTATCTTTTTTGTATTTGAAATTGGTTAAATAATTTTACAACAGTAGTTAATTTATTATTCAGTCATTTGGCATGTTAAATTTCATTAATCTTCCTTGAAAATAATTGAAATTAATTTTATATAAGAATCAGGGTTAAATAATTTATTATGTTTTATCGATATTTCTTTAGGTTGTCTATGGTTATAAAATATGTCAAATTAATTTGTTATTATATGATGGTTGTTGAAATTGGATACTAGATAAAGATAATTCTTCCGGGATGAGTGATCCCATACTGTTTTGAAATCTTTATCCTTAGAATATATGACTTTCAATCCCTATTATGTGGTTGTTGTTCGCTTTCTACCATTTTTGATGTATGTATAAATGGACCCTTGACATGCGAAACTATGTGGGCCTAGGATAGCTAATGGGAAAGTGAGAAATAGATATGGGGTCCTTGTTTTGTGGTAGTATTAAACACCCATGATGGATTTGTGGGTTATTTCATGTATAGTGGTGTCAATGATGGCATAAGGACTGATAGATTTGGTTGAATATTGAATTTCCCAATTCTTATTGAATTTAATGATGGATTTCTTATTCTGTAATGAATTTATTACATTAATGGAGGTGTTGTTGATATTCATGTTTTATATATTAATTTGAATCTATAACAATGTATCTAGTTGTTCTTGGTCTATTTTTATTTTATGGTGTCTTAGGATGAGTATGATAGTACTTATAATTAAGGAATCATATTGAATAATAAGTTACACAACACATGGTATTTGTGTAGCGACTCGGGTTTTTGGCCCTGTCGGACTTTGGAATATTTCTACGAATAATTCTAGAGCTAGGCGCGAAGACGGCGTTCAATTCCGAGGCCCGGTGTGCCCAGAATTAATTTTATAAAGCTATTAAGTATTTTTATACTATGCACGTGGTGAGTGTGTGATATGTCCTAAACGGTAGCTCAGAACAGGAATCTGAGGGCACGGTTTCGTCCGTAACGTGCTGTTTACCCTAGGCGAGGTGTAAAATTTGCGGGCGCGGGCCTGCGGTGAGAAACGCCACCAGGGGCGTTTGCGTAAATAAGTAGCAAGTTAATGTTTGAGCGTCGGCTCAAATAACTTCTGAACGTAGTCTCGGATGGAAAATCCGAGTCCGCTGTTGCGTTCAGAATGGCGTGTTTACCCTAGGGGTGACCTTACTTTTGTTCGCATCGGGCGTTGGGTCCGAGGCGGGTTTGGCACCAGCGGGTGGCTGATATAAATATCACCCCCCCCTTTATCGTTCCTCTCGGCGTTCTTCACCGTTCTTCGATGCCACTCCGCCGAATCGAGCAAACGAAGCACCCACGAGCCCGGAATTCGACGACGGACGTTCCAGGAGCACGCAACGGAAGCTCTGGAGCGCGGATCTGAGGCAGAACGTCGGCGTTTCGCCCGCGAGGTAGGTGGTTTGAGTTTTACAATCCCATATCCTGTTTTTGTGTTTTTTTTCTTCAAATTTTCATATGATTTGTATAGTTCGGGTCCCGAGCTTTCCGAAACAAGTTTCGGATCTGAATTTTGAGCACCGGGGTGCTCCCGGTGGCTCCCGGATGTTTTCCGGCGAAAAACCCGGTTTTCCGGCGAGACTCACGGCGGCCATGGTGGATTCAGGCGAGTTCCGCGGCGGCGCGGCGTCGATGCGGTGGTTCCAGGCTTCGGCACGGTGGAGTCCGGCGACGGCGCGGTGGTTTCCGGCGACCCTGCGTTGGTCCGGCCAGAATGTTCTGGGGGTTCTTTAAACCCCCGTAACTCGGAAACCGTAACTCCGATTTGTGAGCCGTTTGCGGCGACGCGCTCCTTTCGTCGAGACGGAACTTTTGAACTCACTTTGAGGGTTTAAAGGTTCGGGATCGTGGCCTGGGAGCTAGAATCGTCGTATAAAATAATATTATTTTATTATTTTACGACTACTGGCCGTTGTAACTTCTACCCGGAGCGTCCGATTGACAGGCCGTCAGTGGCGTTGAGACCCTGATGGTATGACGGACTTCTTGAGATGGTTTTCGGGTGTTCGGACTGAGAACGGGGTGCGGGCCCCATGAGGCCGGGTTTTGGCGTTTGTGGAGAAACGCAACTTTTGCACCAGGACTCCAATTTTGGCGGATGAATAGTCGATCCTGTGTGTTTTTCGAGAGGATCACAATGGTGTGTTCTGTTCGATGAGTTTCGGAATCCAGGCGTGGGCCCCACCAGAGTTGGCCTTCGGTGAATAATACCTTTTTCACCAGGTGTCTGTTTTGGACGAACGAGTAGTCGATTCCGCTTGTTTTTTCGAGGGTATCGTCTTGGTATGGTCCGCTCGATGAGTTTCGGGATCGTTGTGTGGGCCCCACACGAGCTAACTACGGTGAATAGTGACTTATTCATCGGTGCTCCGTTTTGGGAAAGTAAACAGCCTATCCTGGGTGTTTTTCCACGTGGAACGCGATGGTGGCCTCGGTTTTGGCCTAGGAGATGCGCAGTGTGGTGTTGTGGCTGGTTGCTCGGGTTAGCGACGTTTGGACCAGCAGTGGTTGAGGGTTCTCCCTTGGTTCGTTCCTACGAGGGTTCGTGTGGCATAACAACCTTTGTATGGGTTTGTGATCCTCTCGATGGGATGTTTAAACTGTTAGAGTTGTGGTATCCCTCCGGTGGGTCCGGAGTGGATCCTCTAGCATCTTTACCCTAGACTGGGTTCTTGGTATCGTTGTGACCGCTTATTTACGGGCGGCGATCCCCTATCTAGCAGGTTAACCCCATAGGGTTTGTGGCATCATCGAGAATATGATCCCCTACGCGGTGGGTCGTGCTCAGTAGGGTTGTGGCATCGTCGGGTATAAGATCACCTACTCAGAATGTAATTTATAGTAGGGTTACGGTATCGTTGGTTATGCGATCCCCTACTCAGCGCGTGGTTTCGGTAGGGTTGCAGCATCGTCGGTTTGATCCCCTACATAACGAGTTATGCCAGATAGGGTTCCGGTATCGTCGTGACCATCTTTATATGGACGATGATCCTCTATCTAAGTGTGGAGCTTCTGTCGAGCGCCAGATCGGGTTGTGGTATCCCCCAACGGATCCTGGGTGTGATCCCCTATCTGTGAGAACTACGTATGCCAGATCGGGTCGTGGTATCCCCCAGCGGACCCTGGGAGTTATCCCTTATCTGTGAGATACGTATACCGGAGTGGGTCTTGGTATCCCCTAGCAGACCCTATCGGTGATCCCCTATCCGAGGAGTTTTGTGGTTATGGTGTTTCAGCGATGTTTCCTCAGTGATGTTATCCGACAAGCGCGGTCTCTCAAGTGGGTGTCTGAGATGTTTGTTTGGGACCCGATGGAGTGTATCTCTCAGATGAGTGTCATCTGGTATGACAGTGTTCGTGTGGTGTACTCTCCTGGTTGTGGACAGTAGCTGGTGATGAGGTCGGTACCTCTTGTGGCTTTATGGCATGAGCTGTGTATATCTGAATAGTTCAAGTTGTATGTATGGGCATACACCTGAGATGCGCTGAGATGACTAGTTGTGTTTTGCCGAGGATGGTCATGAGATGGAGTTTCTCTCTCGTCTGGGTTCCCTCTGGCGGGGTTGAGAGGACTGTTGCCATTCAGTTTCTCCCTTGGGTTTTGGGTTTTTGGGGTGCCTACTGAGTATGTTTATACTCACCCATGTACGTGCGTTGCCCGCACGTGTTTGTGTCTTGTGCAGACCATAGGCCTTTTGACGGAGTCCCAGGAGGACCCGGAGCAGGTGGAGCTTAGTGAGCGAGTTGACCGGGGTGTTTACCGGAGCTGTGCCGAGGTAGCATTCCGGTGGGTGTTTGTGGCAGCGTTCCCCTTCTTCATAGCAGATTGGATGCGCATTGTAGTTTTATTTTGGTGGGCCCTGTTTTTCCCTTGAACTTTTGTTGTTGCTCTCTGGTTGTGGGATAGTGTATGCATGCATTTACTTTCCAGTTTCTATATCTCTGCACTGTTTCATAGAGGTGTTTGTGGGTGCGTGTGTACATGTACCTTAGGATAATGCATCCCATGTGTGTGATAGCCTACGCGGTGCTAGTTTCCAGCCCCTGGCCTATTGGAGGCGGGCTTGGGGAGTCGCATCTCGACCCCTAGGCACCTGATGACTGGCTTGAGGCAGTCACCCGAGTTTTCCGCCTAGTGAGGACACCTCCATATTAGATGGTTGTCCTAGCGGTGAGCCTTCTACATGGTTCTACCAGGTGACGGTGGAGTTTGGTGACGCAATCCCATGACGAGGATACACTCACGTGGGCAGAGTTCGAGCGACTCTTCAGGGAGGAGTTCGATCCGGTGACACTAATGTCAGTGCGGATTCAGGAGCTTCTGCAGCTTCGACAGGAGAGCATGACCATGTCGGTGTACTCAGCGAGGTTTACAGACCTGTCACTCTACTCCCATGATATGGTTCGAGACACGTTCTTTAGGGCTCGGACCATCGAGCATCAGTTACGCAGGGACATCCGAGAAGGTGTCGTTTCCTTGTGCCTGCCCACCTATGCTGGAGTGCTGGAGCGATCTTTCGTGGTGGAGAGTTTCCTGGCTGAGAAGAGCTCGCCTATTAGTGTTGGGCATGCGAGAGCTGAGACATTGTTAGTCGGATTGGCATTTGGTAGCCGACGACAAACTCAGGGGTCTGGACGTGGCCGACGTTTCAGGAGGCGACCCCAGGATGGAGGATTTGAGCCTCAGGGCTCGCAGACCAGTTTTGGTCAGCCGCAGGAGAGGCGGTGTTATGCTTGCGACGGTTGGGGACATCTTGCTAGAGATTGTCCGACCCGACGTGCAGCTGAGAGGGATCTGGTCGATGGACCGCCCTGGCAGAGGCAGCGTCTCGAGCAAGGAGATCCGCAGGGTGGCAGACGTGGCGGAAGAGCTGGTACAGCGGGAGGCGGTGGTAGGCAGTACCAGTTGCCACCACCCCCACCCCCAAGTTGTCCACGCCAAGCTCAGGGAGCTGGTGGCCGAGGGAGAGGATAGCTGCATTCCCTAGAGGTAGTCGAACCAGAGGCACCGCGGATGGATCGAGGTACACCTTGTTTCCTTTTATTTCTTGCTCGAGTTTTGTTCAGGGTGTTGGTAAGACCCTGTGTGGGTGTTGGTTGGTGAGCTCTGTAAAGACCTGAAAATTTCAAGGAAATTCTTTTCTTAATTTTATTTGGAATTTTACAAGAGTGCAGCTTCAGACGGCACCTGATTCCGAGGCCCGGTGTGCCCGGAATCAATTTCCGATGTTTGGCTCGGGTACGTTCAGTGAACGGATGAGCAGGTTTTTCTATCTTTTGAACCGGTGCCCGGAATCGAATTCTGAGGACACCGATGAAATCGCAGCGCCGGTATTTGCTTAGAAACGCCTCTTCCGGAGTTGCGTTTTCTCAGACGTGGTTTTTAAATTTTGGGGCTTTAAGTCAGAAATAAAATAAAATTTGTGCGACAACTTTATTTAATTTCACTTACCTGCTTCGAAGTCACTTGGAAGCTACTTGAACTGAGTTAAAGCGGATAGGGTGCTATCCAGAAATATCCTACCCCCTTGTTAGGATATTTGTGAGGTGGGGCCCGCACGAGCCCCGCCGTTTCTTTCGCTAAGTAACGCACCCGCGAAAACCCGTCAAAGTAACTGAAAAGTCAACCGACGCGTTTTCTTTAATTTCTTAACAGACCATTTAATTGGGCGGTTTATTTCGTGAATTAAATGGGCTGTTTCATTCGTTGAATTAATTCAACGAATTTAATGGGTCGTTACTTACGCGTTTGCGTTCGTTGGAAAAATAATAAAATAGACAAACATGTCTATTTTGGAGGATTGCTATCGTTGTGCAATTCCTCTGAGCCTCCACCCTCCTCGCGAAGAACGCGAAGAACGCGAAGAACGCGAAGAACGCGATGAACGCCGGCGACCGAAATTCGACGACGCACACCGTGATCTGCGACGTCGACGAGCTCTACCCGCGACGTTCTTCGGCGACACCTCTTCTTCCGCGGCCGATCCTCGTTCGGCAACTAAGGTGAGAATCAGATCGTTTAATTCTCCCTTTTTAATTTCAATGACAACAGATTTAAATAATTAAATCCGTTTGTTCTAGATCCGGAGATCGTTGGCGCGACGTTTTTCCCGCGGTGCGACGAACGTCTCTTCCGCGACGACGCGACGATCCCCTCCTTCCGCGACGAGCGATTCCGCGACGACCTCACGTCCGACGACGACAAGGTAGGGGTTGTTGAAATATTTTATTTCCCATGTTTATTCTTTTAAAATAAAGAACCCGATCACGGAACAATTTTAATTTATTTAAAATTGTTGATTGGTTATTTTTTCTTTTCCTCCCGTTGATTTTATGACTAACACGGAGGGTGCGGATCTAACGAACAAGACCCGGCAACCCTCCGCTGATCTTTTTGTTGTGCGGATTTGGCGGACGACGACGAACCGTGCGGCAAAGGCGATCCATTGATCCTGCAGTGATGATCGGCCCCCGGGAGGAGCAATGGCGCAGACGGGAGGCAAAACGGGCCACCGGAGCAACTCCGGCGGCCCGCGGAAAGCGGCGGCGCCGGCGACCGGAGGCGGCGGCGCCCGGCGCGCCACGGGAAATTCCGCCGCGGCCGAGCCGCGGTGGCGGCGAACCGCCGGACCGCGTCCGCGGTCCGGCCACCCAGCACGCGGCCCGCGCGGGCCGCGTTCCTCCAAGCCGTGGGTCAAACCCGCGGCGGTTACTTCAGCCGCTCGGCCGAAGCTGAGCCGGCCGGTCCGGTCGGCCGGGCCGCGCCCAGGCCGGACCGGACCCGGCCTAGCCGGGTCGGCCCGGGTCGGCCGACCCTGGGGGGGTTCGGGCCGGGTCGCCCCGGGCCCAGAACCCCCGTTTTCGGGCCTTCTTCGGTCTTTTGCCCATATCTTGGGTCTGGGACCTCCGATTGACGAACCGTCAGTGGCTACGCGATCCTTGGATCGATACGGTCGTTTCGGTATATTATACTCAAGGTTTCGGAAGACTTTGGGTTTGGCCGGGTTGGTTCGTACACGAAACCAACCGGGCCCTCGGAGCGGAAACACTCATAACTTGAGCTGCGGACGTCCGATCGACGTACCATCAGCTGTGGTAGTTTCTTCTAAGTGAGACGGAACTTTTGGCATACTCCGCCCGAGGATCGGACACAGGTGGAGTACGTTCGGGTTGGTTTTGCCCTAAAAACCAACCGGCCCCCTGAGACGAAAATGCCAATAACTCTCAGACCGGGCGTCCGATTGACGCGCCGTCTGTTGCGTAGAGATCCTGTTGTCGTTACGGAACTTTTGGATACATAAACTTCGGACTACGTGTCGGTTGATGTATCAGCCTCTCGGCTCGTGGAGCGGACCCTCCTAAACGAGCTCGCTGTGTGCGGGAACCCTAGCGCTGGCTGTGACTTCGACGACAGAGCAGAGATCCTCCGTGGACTGCGACGATGGCAGAGCAGAGATCCTCCGTTGACTGCGACGACGGCAGAGCAGAGATCCTTCGTGGACTGCGGCGACGACTGTGCAGAGATCCTCAGTGGACTGTGTTGACTACTGCACTCAGCGATCCTACGTGGATCAGTGCTACAGGTTCTGTGTGAGCCCGATCCTATGTGGGTCCTTACTACCGGTTCTGTGTGAGCCACTGCCTACAGGTTCTGTGTGAGCCCGATCCTATGTGGGTCTTTTGCGGGGGTTAGTACCTATCGATCCTTCGTGGGTCCGACGACTTAGATGGATCAGTGATCATCTTTGACGTCATCTGAAAAAGTATACCTGGTTGAGCTGAATCTTATGTTACTCTCCTTTGTGGATTGTGTTGAACTATCCTTTGTGGATTTACTGTTTACTCTCCTTGTGGTTTTGAGTCTTGCTTTCCTGCGTGGATTGAGTTGTTCTTGAGCTCGTGAGCAGAGCTAGAATTGGGGACTTAGGTATATGTATGGGCATATACCTAAGTCGAGTCAGATGTTACTTCGTGATTGCACCTTTCTTTTGTGCTATATCCTTTGTGGATTTCGGGACACCTTCGGGGGTCTCGGGGTCCTTACTGAGTAGCTTATACTCACCCCTGCACGGGCTATGCCCGCACCTTGTTGTGCTGGATGCAGACGACGGACAGCGCTGATCACGGTTGGGGCGTGGAGCAGGACGGTACCTGGAGGTGGACCACTGGACGGGACGTGCTCGGAGCGGACGTGGGACCCGAGGAGCCTGGAGGCTATCTGTACCCACCCTTCAGGTGGGATTGCCAGTGGACGACACGAGGCCGCCGTCTTTTCTTCAGTTGCTGTTCATTACTTTTTCAGTTGTACTTTCAGTTGGGCTTGTATTCCAGCCCCCTTTACTTTTTTGCACTTTGTAGTTACTTTCCGCTTGCTGACTCTGTGGTGGTTGTTACTTATAAAGGCAATGCCTTCCCTGTTTACCGGGATTTTACGCCTTGGTGCTAGTCGCCAACCCCTGGCCAATGGAAGGCGGGCTTGGGGTAGTCACGGCACGGGCCCCGAGGTCGGGTCGTGACAAATTGGTATCAGAGGTGGTCGGTTCTACCGCAGACTCTGATCGTCTTTTCATTCTATAAGAAGCAATAGTGTTTAGTGTATTGAGTGTGGTTATCAGTTCAGGGAGCCCAGTGTTGGTGCGGCGGCCGACGTATCCGTACACCAGGACCCTGACTCCTGATTTCCGACTTAATGCATGAAAACATTGATTGCGTGTGTGTTTCAAGTTTTCTTTGTGATTACTTGTGTCAGCTCACCGGGTATACTGATCTGCTTTATGAAAGTCTCAAGTTTTCCTTGTGATTACTTGTGCCAGCTCACCAGGTATAGTGTTCTGACTGTGGTTCTCTTGTTTTCCTTTTCAGGATGGCCCCGCGACGACAGCCAGCTAGGGTTCCGAGTGTAGGGCGCGACGGCAGCCCACCGAGCGACGAGGCCTCGGTGCAGGGCCCTTTGCCAGCAGTGGCACCGGCGGTAGCTTTACCCGCCGAGCCACCGATGCTACCAGTGCCAGACGCTGACGATGCATGTCGCCTCAGGGCACTGCATGAGTTTCAGAGCTAGCGACCGCCCAGGTTTCGCGGTGAGGCGGACCCCCAGGCCGCCGAGGACTGGCTAGAGGCGGTGGTACGGATCTTTAGGCTAGTGAGGACACCAGCGGATCTCATGGTGATTCTCGCGGCGAGCCTCCTGCAGGCGGCGGCAAGACGATGGTGGAGCTTGATGCTCTAGGTTCACGATGAGGCATCCTTGCTCTGGACGGACTTCGAAATCCTCTTCCGCTCTGAGTTCGTCCCGGCCACCCTCCGAGCGGTGTGCATCCAGGAGCTTCTCCAGCTGCGCCAGGGCAGCATGACGGTCGCTCAGTACGCGGCGAGGTTCACTGAACTATCTCGCTTCTCGACCGACATGGTACGGGACCCCTTCTTCCGGGCCCGGACCTTCGAGCAGGGCTTGCGACAGGAGATTCGGGCATCGCTGATCTCCCTCAGCATTCCGACCCAGGCGAGAGTGCTGGAGCGAGCCCTCCTGATCGAGAGCTTCCTGGCAGAGCCTTCTTCAGCGGCGAGACCCAGCGCAGGGTGACAGGTAGCTGAGTCTTCGGCAGCAGGTAGCCGACGGATGACTCTCGGGTCCAGGCAGACCAGACCCCCACCCAGACGGCCTCAGGACACCGGCTCAACAGTGCGGGGCACACAGCGGAGTGCCAGCCTTCCGAGAGGCAGGCTATGCTACTCCTGCGGCGGGCAGGGTCACATGGCTCGTGACTGCCCGACTCTCCGACCAGAGGAGCAGCAGACGGTGGAGGGGCCACCCAGGCAGAGGCAGAGGGTCGACCGTGGCGGTCCGCAGGGAGGAGGCGAACGAGGCAGAGGAGCTGGCCGAGAAGCGGGTGGTGAGCGACGCTTCCAGGATCTACCCCCACCACCACCAGGAGGGCCACCTCGACCACAGGGAGCTGGCGGGCAGGGACAGGCCCAGCTCCAGGCAGTGGAGGCCTACGACCCCGACATGCCAGAGATGATTCGAGGTACGATCTGTGTCTATTCCACCCTTGCTGCAGTACTTATAGACACAGGAGCGAGTCACTCTTTCATAGCCTCTGCCCTTGTTCGGAGCTCGGAGATTCCGACTGAGCCGTTGGCTCGATCCTTACGGCTAAAGACTCCTACGGGAGCAGACTCGACGATTACGCACTAGGGCCGGCAGTGTGAGCTTACTCTAAGAGGCGAGGGCTTCAGCTGGGATCTCCTTGTAGCGGCATCGAGGCCTTATGACGTCATCTTGGGCATGGATTGGCTATCCACGGTTCATGCCTAGATCGACTGTTTGAGGCGCAAGGTGCGATGTGTTCGCACCGACGGGAGCAGGTTTACCTTCACCGGCGAGAAGGGAACCTTTGCAGCACAGGATGGACTTCCGCGGAGGAGAGTGCATCCCATCTCTCATCAGTTGGCTAGCCTCATCCTAGGAGCAGTGGACGTGCGGAGTCCAGTTTTTCCTGCAGTGGTGGACCAGTACGTGGACGTCTTTCCCGACGACGTTCCAGGGCTACCTCCTCGTAGAGAGGTAGACTTTTATATCGACTTGTACCCCGGGACAGCCCCGATATCTACTCCAGCATATCGAATGGCCCCCGCCGAGCTTCGAGAGCTGCGGGTACAGTTGGAGGACTTGCAGAGCAAGGGGTTTATCCGACCCAATGTTTCACCCTGGGCTTCCCCGATTTTGTTCGCCAAGAAGGCGGACGGGAGCTTGCGACTGTGTGTCGACTATCGTCGCCTGAACCAGGTGACAGTAAGGAACAAGTATCCGCTGCTACGGATTGATCACCTCTTCGATCAGCTCAAGGGAGCGCGGTGGTTCTCGAAGATAGACCTCCGGTCAGGCTATCATCAGCTCAGAGTTCGAGACGAGGACGTGCAGAAGACGACCTTCAGGTGTCGGTATGACCATTATGAGTTCTTGGTTATGCCGTTCGGCGTAACCAATGCTCCAGCAGTGTTCATGAGCCTCATGAACAGTATCTTCCAGCCATACCTCGACCGATTTGTCGTGGTCTTCATTGACGACATTTTGGTATACTCGACGACTGAGGAGGAGCATGCCTACCACCTGCGAGTTGTGCTAGACACACTCCGAGAGCACCATCTTTATGGCAAGCTCTCAAAATGCCAGTTCTGGTTACGTGAGGTCCATTTCTTGGGGCACGTCATTTCTGAGGCGGGAGTTGCTGTGGACCCCGCGAAGATCGAGGCAGTTCTAGCTTGGGAGCCACCCAAGAGCGTGACAGAGGTGCAGAGTTTCTTGGGCTTAGCCGGATACTATCGGAGATTTGTGCCGGACTTCTCCAGAGTTGCGGCCCCACTCTCAGCGTTGACGAAGAAGGGAAAACCCTTTGTGTGGTTAGACAGATATCAGCAGAGCTTCCAGGAGCTGAGACAGAGATTGACCAGCGCACCTATCTTGAGGTTGCCTGAGGAGGGAGTTGGATATGTAGTTTACTGCGGTGCATCAGGGACTGGACTCAGGTGCGTCCTGATGCAGGAGCGGGTCGTGATCGCCTACGGATCACGTCAGTTGAGGCCGCATGAGCAGAACTACGCCACTCATGACCTGGAGTTAGCAGCAGTGGTCTTCGCTCTGAAGACTTGGCGGCACTATCTGATGGGCGAGCGCTTCACAGTCTTTTCTTACCACCAGAGTCTCAGGTATATCTTCTTTCAGAAGGATCTGAACCTGAGACAACGAAGATGGCTTGAGTTCCTCCAGGACTATGACTTTGAGATAGTCTATACACCTGGGAAGGGGAACGTGGTAGCCGATGCCCTCAGCAGAAGGACGGGCATTCAACTACTTGAGGAGGCGACAGAGCAGCTAGCCTCCTTAAAGATATCCTTCATGGATAGAGACGGAGCAGCCTTTCTTCAGTCTCTCACAGTCTCTCCTCCACTTCTACAGCGGGTCAGAGAGGCTCAGCGTGGGGATGCTGACTGTGAGACCCGGCGTGCACTGATATCCTCAGGTCAGGCGCCTGACGGCTTCTCCCTTGGAGCAGAGCACGACATCCGTTTCAGAGGACGTACCTTCGTACCAGTCGCTTTACGAGAGGAGGTGCTGAGAGAGTTTCACACTTCTCCCTTGGCGGTACATCCCGGAGTGGCGAAGATGTACCAGGATCTCAGACGACAGCACTGGTGGCCGGGCATGAAGAAAGTTGTGGCAGAGTTCGTTTCACGATGCCTCACCTACCAGCAGGTGAAGGCAGAGCATCAGGTACCAGCAGGCTTGGTACAGCCCTTGGAGGTCCCGGACTGGAAGTGGGACGACATATCTATGGACTTCGTGACTGGACTTCCACGCACTTCCAGAGGTCACGACTCCATTTGGGTGATTGTCGACCGACTCACCAAGTCGGCACACTTCTTACCCATCAGAGAGCAGGGCTCAGTGGAGAGCTTGGGACGTCTTTACGTCCAGGAGATCGTACGGCTTCACGGTGTGCCATCGTCTATCATCTCCGATCGAGATGCTCGTTTCACTTCCCGGCTTTCGAAGGGGTTGCAGGAGGCGTTCGGGACGCAGCTCCATCTGAGCACAGCCTTCCACCCTCAGACGGATGGTCAGACTGAGAGGATCATACAGACACTCGAGGACATGCTCCGTGCATGTGTTCTCGACTTTGGTCGCAGCTGGGAGGACCACCTACCCTTGGTGGAGTTCGCGTACAACAACATCTACCACTCCACCATCGGGATGGCACCATACGAGGCGTTGTACGGCAGACCCTGCAGATCACCGTTGTGCTGGACAGACCCTGGGGAGTCAGCACTCGTGGGACCAGAGATGGTCCGAGCCACGACAGAGAAGGTCCAGATCATCCAGGAGAGGATGAGGACAGCTCAGAGCCGACAGAAGTCATATGCTGACAGGAGGCGGAGGCCACTAGAGTTCGAGGATGGCGACCGCGTCTTTTTGCGTGTCTCACCTCGACGTGGTTTATGGAGATTTGGCCGAGGCGGCAAGTTGTCTCCACGCTTCATCGGGCCTTTCCAGGTCCTCAGTAGGATAGGAGAGGTGGCTTATCGCCTGGCTCTACCACCTCTGTTGCACCGGGTGCACGACGTCTTTCACGTGTCTCAGCTGAGGAGATATGTGCACGACCCGACACACATCATCGACTTTGGGGAGCTGGACTTGGACGATGGGGCGACTTTTGCGGAGGTCCCAGTGGAGATCGAGGATCGACAGGAGCGGGTCCTACGTGGGCGGTCGATTCCACTTGTGCGCGTCAGATGGCAGCACGGGAACCTCCAGGAGAGCACTTGGGAGCGGGAGGCTCAGATGCGTGCTCAGTACCCCCATTTGTTCCCCTAGTTTTTGATGTATCTTTACGGGGACGTAAAGCCCTGAGGTGGGAGTAATGTAAAGACCTGCAAATTTCAAGGAAATTTTTTTCTTAATTTTCTTTGGAATTTTACAAGAGCGCAGCTTCAGACGGCACCTGATTCCGAGGCCCGGTGTGCCCGAAATCAATTTCCGAAGTTTGGCTTGGGTACGTTCAGTGAACGAACGAGCGGGTTTTTCTATCTTTTGAACCGGTGCCCGAAATCGAATTCTGAGGACACCGATGAAATCGCAGCGCCGGTATTTGCTTAGAAAATCCTCTTCCGGAGTTGCGTTTGCTCAGACGTGGTTTTTAAATTTTGGGGCTTTAAGTCAGAAATAAAATAAAATTTGTGCGACAACTTTATTTTATTTCACTTAGCTGCTTGAAAGTCACTTGGAAGCCACTTGAACTGAGTTAAAGCGGATAGGGTGCTATCCGGAAATATCCTACCCCCTTGTTAGGATATTTGTGAGGTGGGGCCCGCACGAGCCCCGCCGTTTCTTTCGCTAAGTAACGCACCCGCGAAAACCCGTCAAAGTAACTGAAAAGTCAACCGACGCGTTTTCTTTAATTTCTTAACAAACCATTTAATTGGGCGGTTTATTTCGTGAATTAAATGGGCTTTTTCATTCGTTGAATTAATTCAACGAATTTAATGGGTCGTTACTTACGCGTTTGCGTTCGTTGGCAAAATAATAAAATAGACAAACTTGTCTATTTTGGAGGATTGCTATCGTTGTGCAATTCCTCTGAGCCTCCACCCTCCTCGCGAAGAACGCGAAGAACGCGAAGAACGCGAAGAACGCGAAGAACGCCGGCGACCAGAATTCGACGACGCACACCGTGATCTGCGACGTCGACGAGCTCTACCCGCGACGTTCTTCGGCGACGCCTCTTCTTCCGCGGCCGATCCTCGTTCGACAACTAAGGTGAGAATCGGATCGTTTAATTCTCCCTTTTTAATTTCAATGACAACGGATTTAATTAATTAAATCCGTTTGTTCTAGATCCGGAGATCGTCGGCGCGACGTTTTTACCGCGGTGCGACGAACGTCTCTTCCGCGATGACGCGACGATCCCCTCCTTCCGCGACGAGCGATTCCGCGACGACCTCACGTCCGACGACGACAAGGTAGGGGTTGTTGAAATATTTTATTTCCCGTGTTTATTCTTTTAAAATAAAGAACCCAATCACGGAACAATTTTAATTTATTTAAAATTGTTGATTGGTTATTTTTTCTTTTCCTCCCGTTGATTTTATGACTAACGCGGAGGGTGCGGATCTAACGAACAAGACCCGGCAACCCTCCGCCGATCTTTTTGTTGTGCGGATTTGGCGGACAACGACGAACCGTGCGGCAAGGGCGATCCGTTGATCCCGCAGTGAAGATCAGCCCCCGGGAGGAGCAATGGCGCAGATGGGAGGCAAAACGGGCCACCGGAGCAACTCCGGCGGCCCGCGGAAGGCGGCGGCGGCGCGGGTCGCCGGCGCCCGGCGTGCCGCCGAAAATTCCGCCGCGGCCGAGCCGCGGCGGCGGCGAACCGCCGGACCGCGTTCGCGGTCCGGCCACCCAGCACGCGGCCCGCGCGGGCCGCGTTCCTCCAAGCCTCGGGTCAAACCCGCGGCGGTTACTTCGGCCGCTCGGCCGAAGCCGCGCCGGCCGGTCCGGTCGGCCGGGCCGCGCCCCGGCCGGACCGGACCCGGCCTAGCCGGGTCCGGCCGACCCAGGGGGGGTTCGGGCCGGGTCGCCCCGGGCCCAGAACCCCCGTTTTCGGGCCTTCTTCGGTCTTTTGCCCATATCATGGGCCTGGGACCTCCGATTGACGAACCGTCAGCGGCTACACGATCTTTGGATCGATACGGTCGTTTCGGTATATTATATTCAAGGTTTCGGAAGACTTTGGGTTCGGCCGGGTTGGTTCGTACACGAAACCAACCGGGCCCTCGGAGCGGAAACGCTCATAACTTGAGCTGCGGACGTCCGATCGACGTACCGTCAGCTGTGGTAGTTTCCTCTAAGTGAGACGGAACTTTTGTCATACTCCGCCCGAGGATCGGACACAGGCGGAGTACGGTCGGGTTGGTTTTGCCCTAAAAACCAACCGGGCCCCTGGGACGAAAATGCCAATAACTCTCAGACCGGGCGTCCGATTGACGCGCCGTCTGTTGCGTAGAGATCCTGTTGTCGTTACGGAACTTTTGGATACATCAACTTCGGACTACATGTCAGTTGATGTATCAGCCTCTCGGCTCGTGGAGCGGACCCTCCTAAACGAGCTCGCTGTGTGCGGGAACCCTAGCGATGGCTGTGACTTCGACGACAGAGCAGAGATCCTCCGTGGACTGCGACGACGGCAGAGCAGAGATCCTCCGTGGACTGCGACGATGGCAGAGCAGAGATCCTTCGTGGACTGCGGCGACGACTGTGCAGAGATCCTCAGTGGACTGCGTCGACTACTGCACTCAGCGATTCTATGTGGATCAGTGCTACAGGTTCTGTGTGAGCCCGATCCTATGTGGGTCCTTACTACCGGTTCTGTGTGAGCCACTGCCAACAGGTTCTGTGTGAGCCCGATCCTGTGTGGGTCTTTTGCGGGGGTTAGTACCTATCGATCCTTCGTAGGTCCGACGACTTAGATGGATCAGTGATCATCTTTAACGTCATCTGAAAAAGTATACCTGGTTGAGCTGAATCTTATGTTACTCTCCTTTGTGGATTGTGTTGAACTATCCTTTGTGGATTTACTGTTTACTCTCCTTGTGGTTTTGAGTCTTGCTTTCCTGCGTGGATTGAGTTGTTCTTGAGCTCGTGAGAAGAGCTAGAATTTGGGACTTAGGTATATGTATGGGCATATACCTAAGTCGAGTCAGATGTTACTTCGTGATTGCACCTTTCTTTTGTGCTATATCCTTTGTGGATTTCGGGAGACCTTCGGGGGTCTCGGGGTCCTTACTAAGTAGGTTATACTCACCCCTGCACGGGCTATGCCCGCACCTTGTTGTGCTGGATGCAGACATCGGACAGCGCTGATCACGGTTGGGGCGTGGAGCAGGACGGTACCTGGAGGTGGACCACTGGACGGGACGTGCTCGGAGCGGACGTGGGACCCGAGGAGCCTGGAGGCTATCTGTACCCACCCTTCAGGTGGGATTGCCAGTGGACGACACGAGGCCGCCGTCTTTTCTTCAGTTGCTATTCTTTACTTTTTCAGTTGTACTTTCAGTTGGGCTTGTATTCCGGCCCCCTTTACTTTTTTGCACTTTGTAGTTACTTTCCGCTTGCTGACTCTGTGGTGGTTGTTACTTATAAAGGCAATGCCTTCCCTGTTTACCGGGATTTTACACCTTGGTGCTAGTCGCCAACCCCTGGCCTATAGAAGGCGGGCTTGGGGTAGTCACGACACGGGCCCCGAGGTCGGGTCGTGACAAGCTCGCTGGTGTGTGAGACCCAGTTGAGGGTCCATTCTCCTTCCTTGTGCTTAGGGTTTTTCGGGGACGAAAAGTTCTAAGGGGGGTTGGATGTAGCGACAAAGGTTTTTGGCCCTGTCAGACTTTGGAATATTTCTACGAATAATTCCAGAGCTAGGCGCGAAGACGGCGTGCGATTCCGATCCCGGTGTTCCCGGAATTTATTTTATAAACATATTAAGTATTTT
Organism: Viscum album; assembly: GCA_963277665.1. Taxonomy (NCBI): domain Eukaryota; kingdom Viridiplantae; phylum Streptophyta; class Magnoliopsida; order Santalales; family Viscaceae; genus Viscum; species Viscum album. The sequence continues at coordinate 981,534,741 of OY728161.1, forward strand.
TAAACTATGCACGTGGAGGGTGTGTGATATCTCCTAAACGGTATCTCAGAACGAGAATCTGAGGGCACGGTTGCGTCCGGAACGTGCCGTTTACCCTAGGCGGGGTGTAAACTTTGCGGGCGTAGGCCTGCGGTGAGAAACGCCACCAGGGGTGTTTCCGTAAATAAGTAGCAAGTTAGTGTGTGAGCGTCGGCTCAAATAACTTCAAAACGGTGTCTCAGATGGAAAATATGAGTCCTCCGTTGCGTTCAAAACGGCGCGTTTACCCTAGGGGTGACCTTACTTTTGTTCGCATCGGGCGTCGGGTCTGAGGCGGGTTTGGCGCCGGCGGGCGGCTGATATAAATATCAGTGCCCCCCGCCCCTTTATCGTTCCTCTCGACTTTTTTTGCCGTTCTTCGCCGCCGCTCCACCAAATCGAGCAAACGAAGCGCCCACAAGCTCGGAATTCGATGACGGACGTTCCAGGAGTGCGCAACAGAAGCTCTAGAGTGCGGATCTGAGGCAGAACGCCGGCGTTTCGCCCGCGAGGTAGGCGGTTAGAGTTTTACAATCCCAGATCCTATTTTTGTGTTGTTTTTCTTCAAATTTTAATAAGATTTGTATAGTTCGGGTACCAGGCTTTCCGAAACATGTTTTGGATCTGAATTTTGAGCACCGGGGTGCTCCCAGTGGCTCCCTGAAGTTTTCTGGCGAAAAACCTGGTTTTCTGGCGTGACCTGCGGCGGCCAAGGCAGATTCCGGCAAGTTCCGCGGCGGCGCGGCAGCGACGTGGTGGTTTCCGGCTCCGGCACGGTGGAGTCCGGCGGCGGCGCGGTGGTTTCCGGCGACCCTGCGGTGGTCCGACCAGAATGTTCCGGGGGTTCTTTAAACCCCCGTAACTCGCAAACCGTATCTCCGATTTGCAAGCCGTTTGCGGGGACGCTCTCCTTGCGTCGAGATGGACCTTTTAAACTCATTTTGAGGGTTTAAAGGTTTGGGATCGTGGCATGGGAGATAGAAACGTCGTATAAAATAAAATTATTTTTTTATTTTACGACTACGGGCCGTTGTAACTTCTACCCGGAGTGTCCGATTGACGTGTCGTCAGTGGCGTTGAGACCCTAATGGTATGACGGACTTTTTGAGATGGTTTCCGGGTGTTGGGACTGAGAATGGGGTATGGGCCCCATGAGGCTGGGTTTTGGCGTTTGCGGAGAAACGCAACTTTTGCACCTGGAGTCTGATTTTGGCGGATGAATAGTCGATCCTGTGTGTTCTTCTGAGAGGATCGCAATGGTGTGTTCCGTTCGATGAGTTTCGGAATCCAGGCGTGGGCCCCACCCGAGCTGGCCTTCGATGAATAGTACCTTTTTCACGAGGTGTCCGTTTTGGACGAGCGAGTAGTCGATTCCGATTTTTTTCTGAGGGTATCGTCTTGGTATGGTCCGCTCGATGAGTTTTGGGATCGTTGTGTGGGCCCCGCACGAGCTAGCTACGAGAATAGTGACTTATTCATCGGTGCTCCGTTTCGGGAAAGTAAACAGCCTATCCTGCGTGTTTTTCCGTGTGGAACGTGATGATGGCCTAGATTTTGGACTAGGGGATGCACATTGTGGTGTTGTGGCGGGTTGCTCGGGTTAGCGACGTTTGGACCAGCAGTGGTTGAGGGTTCTCCCTTGGTTCGTTCCTACGAGGGTTCGTGTGGCATAACATCCTTTGTATGGGTTTTTGATCCTCTCGATGGGATGTTTAAACTGTTAGAGTTGTGGTATCCCTCCGGTGGTCCTGGAGTGGATCCTCTAGCATCTTTACCCTAGATTGGGTTCTTGGTATCGCTGTGACCGCTTATTTACGGGCGTCGATCCCCTATCTAGAAGGTTAACCCCATAGGGTTTGTGGCATCATCAAGAATATGATCCCCTATGCGGTGGGCCATGATCAGTAGGGTTGTGGCATCGTCAGGTATACGATCCCCTACTCAGCATGTGATTTATAGTAGGGTTACGGTATCGTTGGTTATGCAATCCCCTACTCAGCGCGTGGTTTCGGTAGGGTTGCGGCATCGTCGGTTCGATCCCCTACATCGCGAGTTATGCCAGATAGGGTTCAGGTATCGTCATGACCATCTTTATATGGACGATGATCCTCTATTTGAGTGTGGAGCTTCTGTCGAGCGCCAGATCGGGTTGTGGTATCCCCCAACGGATCCTGGGTGTGATCCCCTATCTGTGAGAACTACGTATGCCAGATCGGGTCGTGGTATCCCCCATTGGACCATGGGAGTTATCCCCTATCTGTGAGATACGTTTACCGGAGTGGGTCTTGGTATCCCATAGCGGACCCTAGCGGCGATCCCCTATCCGAGGAGTTTGGTGGTTATGGTGTTTCAGCGATGTTTCTTCAGTGATGTTATCCGACGAGCGCGGTCTCTCGGGTGAGCGTCTGAGATGTTTGTTTGGGACCCGATGGAGTGTATCTCTCGTATGAGTGTCATCTGGTATGATAGTGTTTGTGTGGTGTACTCTCCTGGTTGTGGACAGTTGCTGGTGATGAGGTCGGTACCTCTTGTGGATTTTTGGCGTGAGCTATGTATATCTAGATTGTTCAAGGTGTATGTATGGGCATACACCTAAGCTGAGTTGAGATGACTAGTTGGGTTTATCCGAGGATGGTCATGAGATGGAGTTTCTCTCTCGTCTGGGTTCCCTCTGGCTGGGTTGAGAGGACCGTTGCCTTTTAGTTTCTCCCTTGGGTTTTGGGTTTTTGGGGTGCCTAAGTAGAATGTTTATACTCAACCCTGTACGGGATTTGCCCGCATATGTTTGTGTCTTGTGCAGACCATAGGCATTTTGATGGAGTCCCAGGAGGACCCGGAGCAGGCGGAGCATAGTGAGCGAGTTGACCGGGGTGTTTACCGGAGCTATGCCGAGGGAGCTTTCCGGCGGGTGGTTGTGGCATTGTTCCCCTTCTTCAGAGAAAGTTGGACGCGCTTTGTAGTTTTCTTTTGGTGGTCCCTAATTTGCCCTTGTACTTTTGCTATTGATCTCTGGATGTGGGATAGTGTATGCATGCATTTACCTTCCAGTTTCTATATCTTTGCACTGTTTCATAAAGGTGTTTTTGGGTGCGTGTGTGCAGGTATGTTAGGCTAATGCCTCCCATGTGTGTGATAGCCTACTCGGTGCTAGTTTCCAACCCCTGGCCTATTGGAGGCGGTCTTGGGGAGTCGCGGCTCGAGCCCCGTTGGGTCGGGTCGTGACAATTTGGGGTTTTATAGTTAACTTAGGATTATTGGTTGATAATTGTGGAATTTTAATTATTCAATAGAAGGGAAAAATTAATTCACATTCATGTTTATTGGATATCTAGTCTTTTGCGTTTGTATTAATGTGTCCTGAGAGATAACAAATTTAGATGATGTTAAGGATAAATATTTTTCCTTAGTGTAATCTGTGAACTGTAATTATATTCCTTATGTTATGTGATTTCCTATGCTACCCCACCCATATCGACAGGGAAACCATTACCTAGTGGACTTAGGGAGTGTTTTACCCAACATACAGGTTAGAGAAGAAGATGGATGGAAACTGCATCTCCTCCACTATATTATCCAATAATTACTTTTTATTTTTTTAATATAGGGTACATATATGTATATGTTTGTAGAAATTATTATTCTCTGGACGTAATTTCACACATATTTATATGTGAATCTAGTATCCCATGGATGTTTATTGGTATTATATGTAATATATATGATGTCTTGAGGTGTATTATTCGATGTAGAAGTTGTGGGGGCTTCCACAATAGCTACATAGTTACTGTCTGAAGTTAAGGATGTTAGTGATGAGATTTCATAGAATAAGGGTTATAGATTATAATATTATATATAGTTATTCATGTAAATTAATAAATTTTAATGGAATTGGATGTGTGATTATGAGGTAGGAGTGTAAAACTATTTGTATGTGGTGGCATGGTACCCTCACATTTATATTTATATTGGATAATATATTTTTAACTTTATTACATAAAATGTCAGAGAATAATGTTGAGTATGAGAACAAAGAATACATAACTAGGCAAGGATTTAGTTTAATTTATTACCTAATGGGATTTAGAATTATTTCTTTTCATTATAGGGGAGGTTTGAGGGATGATCCTATTGATTATACATATTATTCTTATCCTTGCATTTTTTAAAAATTCCAATTCCATTTGATTTATTTGGGGATTGGGATACAAATTACCTACTCATTGAGTTCTTTTGGATATTTTTGGTATTTGGGTTCCCTTAAAAATAATTCATTTTGGAACACAATTTTATTCCATGTCATTATTTTTATGACAATTCATATTTTAATTGGAATATTACATTTTCTATTATTATGGTTTTTTCGGTGACCACATCTTATCAATGTATCCATATAATTTTATTTTAGGGGAATTCCTCTAATGTGTGTGTATATTATGATGTATGTTCTAGTATCCAACATATAACCTCTTAGAAGAGTCTTTTGGATGACTCTTCCCTAATCCTTCATTTACAATTCTGGTGGGGTACATCTGGGGGGAATGGATGAGGACAATATCAATCCTTTCTAACTTTTTAGAATGACCTTTAATCATTGTAATATGTGTACAACAAATCAATGGTAAGGAACTCATCTTGGTGTTCTCAATGATAAAATATTTTAATACTTTACCAATGTATGTGTATTGGATTATTAAAATCATCATTTTCATGATATAACCAATAATCATAATACCAATTTTTTAGGCATATTTACCCATGCCATTCAACAATAATCATTACAGGGTCACATATTTAGAGAGTGATGAGACATGATATTTTTTCTAATAAGTATAATTACATTTATATAAAATGTAAAATACTCATCTATGATACCAATAATACTATAATATATAAGTGAATTATCTATGTTTTTTGTTTGAAATCAATCATATTGATTGTGTCATAAAACATAATATTCAAAAATAGAGAATCACTCTTTACCTTGTAAATGTATTGTTTGAAATTTTATTTCTTAATAGATTCATCTCTAACTTCATGTACTTCATATTATATCATATACACATTCACAAAAAATTCATTATCAATAATGATATTTTGAAATCCATATGATTTATCGCATTTCTATAATGATCATTTTGATGTAGAGAAATTTTAATTTAATTTATCATCCCATCTAGAGAAAAATTTCCATATAGTCAATACCAGGGCTTTTTTATAGATTTATTATACGAGATGTACTTTATAGGTAGACACACTATAATACATATATTTTTTCATCTGGAAATCCTAATTGAATCGTATGGGTCTCACAAATTCATGTAAATAAACCATGTTAAAAACATGGATAGATTACATATAAACCTTTAAATGGACATAAGACCTTCCTTTTTATTGATTTTTTGATAACTCCCTTTCTAGGGATGAGGGGGAACCCTAAAGAGGCCCGTTGATTTAGTGATTACATGTCCCAGAGGCTTAATTGACATTACCTGAACCAAAGGTCTTAGGGAATTCGACCAGATTGAAACTACAATGAACATCCCCTCCCCATCATCTGCATCATAATAGTAGCTCTCCACCTTTTCATGGTCTTCAGGATATGATTCTGGTGAATGTATAGGCTGGTGCCAATGGTGTAGCTCTACCATCTCATTATTATAAATCTATTAGCTCTACTATTGTGAGTGCACCTTCTCTAAATCCTTCTCTCGGGAAGCTCATTATTAGTAATGTCTATCTGGGGAAACTGCATGTGGCTCTAATGACTTATAGGTGGCCCGGAATCCCTACTATCCTGAAGGCCTGGGTGGCCCGAATTCATTAAGAACTCCAAGCCTAAATTTGAGGGCCACAGTGAATTATTCTGGCTACTAGAGTTCCAAATAATATATACTACAATGCCTTCTATAGTGACCACACACTGTACAATGTCGCTACAGTACTGTTACAGCACCTGCTACTCTTCTGATACATTACCCTGAGAAATATACCTCCTCCTGGTTTTGAACCTGGGTCTTGTGGATGAAAGTAATGAAACCTCACCAAATGGGTTGAGGCTCATGTGCACATAGAGTTAATATGAGATTAAATATATGTTAACCATTTATCATAATTAGAACATTCAATGGACTCAATCTAGGTAGTGGGATCATCTCCTATGAACATTACATAATTGTCAGTGTCTATGTGAAATCAATATCACTTATGTTCTCGATAAATCCCACTTTCCCTTTAATATTCATTAATACATTTTGTCAGTGATTATTTAAAAACACTATATGGAGGTAGCTCATATTCTATATTATAATTTTTTTTCAATTTTTAGTCTTCAGCATCCCCTTGTATAACATTATTCGCATTAATACCTTGAATCATTTGTTACTTCTAAAGGAAAAGTCCACATCATGATGCAAAAAATTTGAGTTTAATTGGGTTATTGAAATAGTATCACATGGTTTCCTTGGGATTGCAAAAGAATTATAAATCATCTAATTTGGGTCCAAGCATATCAGAATTAAATTATCATAAAATATCTTCACAACCACAAATTTTCATAAACATCATCTGGGATGTTTTCAAATAAATGTATCTTATGATTCTTATATTCCTACATAAGTTGGATTTTAGTTTAGTAAAATAAAATTAGTCTATAGATTTTAACCCCGAAGGATATAGGAATTTATCATGGACACATCATCAAATAAACCATGACCAACAAGGAATCATTCCTCATTTTATAAAAAACAATTCATTTTGGTGCTCCAGTAAAAGTGTGTTTTTGAACAATTAAAATACATATTTGATGATTAATAAAATCATAGATTATGTACTTACCAAGATGATCTGAAAAAATAATCCAAATAATAATTCCCATATAATTTTATACACTATTCTAAATCCATTTTAAATTTTCCAATGATTAATATTTTTTATTCATCATAAAATAAAAATAAATAAAAGTAATGAATAAGAGTTACAATGTTCCAAAATAAACTACATTCTATTGTACTCATTGATCAACATACATCACTATGTATGAGATCCAATAAACCACCTTCCTTTTTTCTTTTTATAAAAAAGGGTCATTTTGATTTTTCATAAAAATTGATATTCAAAATTATCAAATGATTCAAAATATAATGAGTCCAAAAATATAGAATTATAAAGTCTTTAAATATATCTTTAATTCATATATATGAGGTGACAATTCAAAAATGTATTGGGAATAGAGTCAACCATGAATATATTATACTAAATTATACAAATATGACTATCCATATCTAGAATATATAATTTATTTACCACATTCCACATGCCATAAAATATTCCATCCATATATATTGAAAAACATGTTTTGTTTATAGTAAATGAAAATTGTATCTTGTCCTAAAATGATAATGAAATAAAATTTCAACATATGGTGGAAACATAATAGTAATTTTGAAATTCTAAGATCAATTCACTTGAAATATTTGGATCATAAGTTTGAACAATAAATTTAGTAATTCTTAATCCATTACCAACATGTTGATCTACATTATTCTTCATCAGTTACCTCAATTTTTTTAATTTTTACATATCATCACAAATATGTGACATACTCTGGGTTCTAATACACAAGATTCTAAATTGGTTAAATTGTTATATATCACATTATCCTTTATAGGATCTAAATTCTTCTCCATGAGAACAATTATTATCCCATGATAAACAAATTTATCTAATTTATTGGACACCCATATTAAAGATATCAACATTATTATCATGAATTATTCCATAATCTATAACAAATTCAAATTACTATTTGAGTTTTTTGTTTTATTTAATATAATAAGGTAGTTTTGTTAAACATTTTCCCAATATAAATGACGATCCCATACATCATACCTGTGTAAATAAAAAAGTTAATTTTTTTAATATGAATTAAGTTTTCTATAGGGTTAATATAAACACTTAGTCCATTATTATATAATTTATACTAATCATAACAATTATAAATCATGTACTGCTATGTGTAATACTCCTTATGTAAATAAATCTTATGGATTCACTCAATTTTATTCCTCTAGTATACTTACATTTTGGGATTATTCTCTAGTTTAACATTAATAAAAATTAAAATATTCTTTAACTATTAAGGAAAACATATGAAATTCCATACATGTGAAATATAATTTAGCGAAACACATCATTAGTGTGAAACTAAAAAATAGAATGATCGATGTATTCCAAATTTCCGATTTATAAAAAATTTCAAACATAGTATTTGAGGGGCGTTATATATTACTACCTTCATCTAAATATATATCATATTAATATTATGTTCAGAGAAATTTAGTCTCATAAAATTATTATATACTCATGTTTTATTAACATTTCATATGCATTCTTGTAATGATATAGTTTTTGGATCCCAATTACATCCACTAAATTAATGTGTTCACAAAATATTAATGCATAACTCTTAAAACCATCCAATATATATTGTTAATCACCCGAAAAAAATAGAAGTTAATCCATAAATATTTTAATACATAATGTTTTTATGGTACATTAACATTTCATGTAAATGAATAGTATTATATGAGAGTGAATAACTATATTTAAGTAAGATCACAGTGATAGATTCGAAACCTATTCACCATTCTAAACAAGGCATATGACTTTGGATATATAGGTATTAAAATCCCATTTCCCCTCCCCATGGGATAATTATTTAATATGGAATTTAATTCACTATATTTCTATAAACAAATATTTAGAAATTGAATTTTTCAAATATTCATAAGTTCATAATTCTGAAAACAAACTGAGGTTAAGGTATACAAAACCTAAATTTTATAGAGTTGTACCTAGCATGTGATGCAAGGATATATGTTTTATAAGAAATATATAATATTTAATTAATCTTACACATTGATAAAATTCTATATAAATGTGATAGTTGTTAATATATAAAGTAATATTTATTAAATTAATCAATATTCCATTATTTTAATTGTGAGAATCATTTTTTCAAATAATTATTAAATAAAATCTAACAATAATTTGTTTATAATTTGTCAACATTTTTGGCCATTCAATAACCATGAACATAAATAAATTTATGCTCAATCCTAATATAAATATTTGATATTATAAGGAATATTAATATGAATATGAAATATATTATAATCCATTTAATTGAGAAAAATGGTATTTAAGACATTAAAAATAAATATTTAGAATATTTAAATGTTTCATGAACATTTATATAATTTACTTTATAATATTTATAATAACAATTTAATCTCATTTTATTGAAAAAAATTGAAAAATATATTTTATTATCATTTACAATAAAAATATAAACAAAAAAAACTTATTAAAATGTAATCGTTTACATGTAACATTCCCCTTTACAAAAAAATACTTATTCATTATTACGTTAATCACGTAAATCATTAGGTTGTACTATCTACATATTGTTATTCTGTTTCAAAAATAATATTTCTATGTAACTTTCAACTATAATGGCCATTCCATGAAACCACCCAAGTAATGGTTAGTGGTGATTACCATTATGTACACCAATCTACATAAAGGAAATTTGGCTTTACTTCAGCCCACCTTTATATGATCTAAATCATGATTACCTTTACATTTATTCATCGATGTAATGGCTAATCGTAAATATTTTTAGGAATAAAAATTCTCTAATACCACTTACGTGTTTCATAGAATCAACTAAAGATCACTAGAAGATGAAGAACCATCATAAATTTTTTTGTCATTAATAAAACAAATGTTGTAAAATGATTTTAAAATATAACATAGATTTATAGTTTTTGTATTGGTATACATCTAATATTATTGAATTGATAATTGTTCATCAGGATCACTAATTTAGTAGATGACATAATCCTTCCTCCTAGGGTAGTACACAGACTGATGGATCACTAATCCTATAATGAGGAATCACAAATTCTTAACGGGTTATAGTGTCTTCACAAAAAATTGATAAATGGAGTTTTAGGAATAATCTTATATGATTAATTTCATGATACAAATTTTCACTAATAGTCTCAAAAAAATGATTAACCTATGAAAATATGAGGAGAACCTCTTTTCATTTTATAGGATTTATTTGATGTTTCTTCATAAATAAGAAACTCATCTGTAATACTGAAGATTTATCAAATATTACCCATGTTTTTATTTCATGCAGATGTGTGCTTTTAAGTCATTAAATGAACCAATTCAGTGATTTAAATCCATTCAATGTAGATGAAAAAATAAAAATTTAATTAAAATTGTATTTTTACCAAGATAGGGTTCACATATTACATCACGTGTATAATTGCATCGTATACATGTATATAATATTAAGTATTTTACATGTATCAAAGCCTAGAGTGCATTAATTCAGGCATTACATTCATGTATTTATCATGCGTCATATGCACAAAAATATTGTTGAATCGTATGCATGTATTATATGTTACTTTATATTATATGATATATCATATTTTTTCTTAAGAATAATTTACATGATTCATATGCATGTAAATTTTTTTTTCAAATGAAATTTTTTTATATGATTGAATAATGAAATACACTATAATACCATCATTATAGATTCATGGATGTTCCATGATTTTATGTAAATCTAAATAATATGACACCTCATTCAAAAAATTAAAAATTATGTGTTATTAGATAATTAAAATAACAAAAGCTTACTATAGTTGAATGATTAATTATATTTAATTAATAATGAAATTCTATATTAACCTATGATAATTTTACTAATAAATAAATTAATTGATCCATGGGATAAGAGATGTTCTTCTTATTATAAGAGGGGTATAGTAATATCATATGTTTTTAATGAATAATTTTTTAAAAAAAAATTCATTTAATTATATAATTAAATTTCAAATGTTTTTGTTGAATGAATATCAAATTTATTTTAAATAGTATAAAATAATTAGTTCAAAATTTTTAATAAAATTTTCAATAAAATATTAATTCATGTATGATGGAATATCATAAATAATATAAGGTAACAAAGAACAGAAAAGTAGTTACATTATTCATTGATTTTAATAACTTATATACCAAGGATAAGTACATAGGTATATATTTTTAATATGTAGTGGCATATTAAAAAATGAATAAAATAACCATGTAATTGAAATAGTATGGGTTTTGACCTAATAAAAATACCAAATTCATGAATAATATTGTGAAATTAACTGAATACAATTGAATTGTTATGGATGTATTTTAAGAAATGTATAGAACATGAAGAAAAAAAATTAGAATGAAGTTATAATGAATTATGATGCATATATATGAATTCAATGTCACAAATGACCTTCATAATGGGTTAAAGTACATAATAAAAATGTGACTATTAAAATAGTAACATGAATGTTGTAATAGTATTATGAAATTTCTGACAAGTGATTGATTATCTCTATAAATAATTTTTATAAACAATTAATTATGTGACTACAAATACTATAAATCCTAAAAAAACTTCAAATTAGGAAATATTATCGATGACTAATTCTAAAATTTTTAAATTATCCGCATTCATATTATGAGAATAGAAGGAAGCAATGAGGACGAACCCCTAACATGGAGAACCATCATCGTTCTACGATGAAGATGAAATTGTGCCACTATTGTTGAGATAATTGACATCGTTGTTGCTTCCATGACAATAACCCAACTCAATGACGCCATCATCAGTGGAAACCAAATATTATATGAATCCACAATAGGGAAATTTATTTCTGATTAAACATATCATGTGAATGGGAAATGAGATCCCCATTGGCTCATGGATAACCCAAGTGCCACATGCAACGACGGTGACAGAATTCCCTTCATCAGATATTAGGCATTCAGGGCCAAAGATTCCAAAATATTCATAATTATCTTAGATTTCAAGGGACTCCAACCCTTGTTTCTTCTTGTTCTTGCATATACCTATAGTACAGACTATCTAGATCTTTACAAAGGCATCAAAAACAATCAAAGGGTCTCCAAACTTCTCTTTGTTGGCATCTAAATTCCATGAATCATCGGCAATTCAATTGCATACATGGTTTCAATGTTTGGTCTAGACCATACCCCAGTGAGTATCTTCACAACGTATATTAATTTCACATTGTGTTTTCATTTAACGAAAACAATTTGGGTTCTTGATCACTTCCATTTCATTATCCACCTTCATTATTCTAGAATTTTTTTCGATCTTTGATGAGTGGTTCACGGATGTGTGAAAACATCTCATTCTTAATGTTCAAGTGGACTGCATATTTCTATAGGGGAGACGATTGTTAGTGCTCAATCCTATACATTTGTATTCTTGTTATATACCATACATTTCAAAACCCTACTATATTAAAGGGTATTGGTGACTGATTTTTATGTTTCCTTTATGCTGATGACATGAATGCTTGAGTGTATCATCCCTATTCTGCCCGTATTTTCAATGAAATGTATTTGTCAATGTTTATTATACACCAAGTTTTCTTACCTGTGAGTGTGGAGGATAAATGTTGGAATCATTTCACATATGAAGATATTGTGAGTTATTTCGAATTTATTCTACCCTGGGATTTTGAATTCCTAAGGCTTCTAGAATGGATTTCATCGTCAAAGTTGTTCCCCCCAGTCTCTGATGGTGGGTTGGATGTATCCCCATACATTGGAGTACACCCTACTCATCATCCATCCTAAATGTAGGTCCTAGCTCCCTTCTCAATCCATGCTGCACTCTCAGTGACCCTTGGCTACCCAGCTTCCACACTCATGTATGATATACTAATTGTTCAAACTACTAAAGGGGATTATGGAGTGTGTAATGGATGCATTGAGGTTGCCTTTCACTCTCACTTTCCTCCAATGTCTAGTGGTATGGAGGCTGACGTGGTCTCTATTCAAGATAATGTGACATATGGGGGTGCTAGTTTGGTGTTCCCCCACTGTTTAATGATGTGGTGGTTCTAGCTATGAAGGATCCATCTAGGTCTCTTATGAATAAGGCTAAAAAACTAGTTGTTGATGAAGATGATTTTAATCTCTACTATGAAAAGAATACTAAAATGCATAAGGATTATTCCTCCTCCCATGCAAGAATGGTTGTGTATGAAGCATTGAATCTACCTTATCATCCTAAAAAGGTATAAATTGACATTGGGTATTCATCTAGGCATGTTTAAGAACCCCATAGAAAGGAAGAATTTAGCAATCAGGTTCTCAACCCCTCAGGGGGTCCTGTTTTAGATACATCCAAAGATATGATAGAATTTGTTGGTGGTTCTACAACACCTAGATCAAGTTCATGAAATGTTGTATGTTCTCTATTATACATCCTTAGATTCACATGGAGTGGAGTAAGACCATTATTCATGTTATAGATCGATTGCATCTTTAGGTCGAATAAGTGAGAGTTTGTTGGATTTTGGTTTTATTTTGATTTTGAGTGTGATTTACACTATAATATCTAATAGGAAAAGCCTCATATGTGGTTACAGTGCATGAAGATTTCACTATATCATTATAATAAGTACATAGAAGAAAAATATGTATAAGAACATAGATCTTATTTTCAGTTATGGATCTATGTTTTAATATTTTTTAGGAAAAACTATGATTTTGAAAATTTTGTAAGTACACTCAATGTACCCAGTTTCCACAGGTAGTCGTTTACTGGCCATGTAATGTCTGAGATCATGGCCACATGGATAGCCTATTGTGGGGTCTTTTTGAGGTTTGTACATAGAATGCACATTAAATTAACACATAGTGTTATTTTATTCTTATATGATTAAATAGAAAAGGGTCGTGTCTCAACTCCATAACACCTTTCATCATCCCATGTCTCATATAAGAGAGCGACGTACAGACAATTATCGGCGAGTGCCAACTGTTACTCCATCCGAGCTCCGATTGCGGTGCTGAGGGGTGCATTTGATTCCTAATGGTGAGTTATATTTTCCCTAGGGCATCTCTTCTTGATTTCCCCTTATCTCAAGTTATCCATGGTTTAATGATTTTGAACGTTTTGTAGATCAATTACGTTTTAGAGCCATTAAAAGGGTGAGTTTAAACACTATCAATCGCAAAATGTAAGGGTAGATGGTTTGTTTCCATTCACTGATATATTCGTGTTATATATGCCTAAGTGTTGATTACCCATGATTCAGATATTTCATGTTAAAGAATTTAACCACTTTATCATCTCCAGAGATTTAATGGTAAACTACTATTATTAATTGATATATTCTTCTACATTTCAGGATTAGGAGACACCCCATCAGAGAGTTTCCTTGTTAGATTTATTCTATCTGTTTGTTCTAGGTTTCCTATGATGCGTACTTCATTTCAGGGATTTTCATTTTAGTTTGGAACTGAATTTTTTTATTCTTGTCAAATGCATGTGTTATGCATTATAGAAACTCAGCAATGTAGTAGTTGAGATAAACATGGGCTTCTATATATTGATTGTGCCTCATTTTATTACATAGGGCTCTAAGAAAATGGTGAAGTTAGACCATAAAGGGGGAATTTCTATTGAGGGATTCCCCATAGTGACTGTTATCTATATGTTGTAATACCATATGGTGGATAGAAGGCGAGTGATCCTCAGAGTATTTATAATATATCGTTATGAAACCAAAGAGGGAATGCACATTGATTTCTACCTCATAGATTCTGTAGTTATTTTTTAGAAGAACACATGGAAAATTGATGGTGATTTCATCCTCAGATAGTGTATGTTTTTTAGAAAACATGATCATAGTGGTTAGACTGTATGAACCACGCAGAGGGTTAATTTGATAAATTTAATGTTGATTGTGATGAGTCTACCATGACAAAACACAATCTTTAACTCTGTCTTACTTGAATGTTATATAGTCTTATGAGATATCAATTTTTATAATAATCATGGTATATTGAGCTAGGTCTAGATCCTATTATTTCATTGTTCAATGGTTTGAATAATAATAAAATATAATATAATGTAATCGGAAATTTTAGGATTGTTTACATTCGAGTAGTTCTTTGGTTATTTCTCCTTTTTTCATATTCCCTTCTATCTAAATTCACAAAAATTTTGGCATATATTGTTTTTATTGCCTACTGTGATTTATCTCACATCATATTTGGGTCATTCTTTTCAATCCAAATAGATTACATTGTTGTTGGTATAGATAATGTAATGTAAACTTCATCATGTGTTACTTGATTTAAATTGCAAATGGAGAGAATGGTACTAATATAAGGCTTCCAATTCTATTAGTTTTTACTATTTTCTATTCATTTTTTCCAATATTGTATTTCTAGAATTGTGTCCTTTTTGTATGATTTCGTAGTGACACATGGCATGCATCATATATTTATATATGTTGCAGTTGCTAATACTATCAAGTATTCTAATATTTACTTCTTTAGTATTTTATTAAAACTTCTTCTACTATTTACGATTTATTTACACTATGTTACTCTGCAAATGAGGGAATAGTTTTCCCACTTTCACATGCATGACCATCACTGCTTTTCAGAAGCCTCTGGCATTCGGGGAAATTCCCATGAGGCCCAGTCACAAACATAGTACATGGAACCATTGTTGGTCACTTATATCTGGGACGTTATGAGGTTGTTTCATATGTTATTATTTTCTTAATTTTATTACAAGTTAGAGCCTATAGATAGGGATAAGAAGGACTATTTGGTTTGTAATAAGATATTCATGGTAGTAGCAACACCATGTATAGGTAAAAGCCATGTTACCTCGAGAATTTGAATTTTCTAGTTTTTCAATTGTTATAGTTGAATTTATTTCACCATTGGGTTATTCTATTATATTGATCTATTATCGTTGATATTATTCTGGTTCTATTTATGTTGCTACCTGATGAGGTCAGGGTAATCCATGGAATGAATCATATAGGCCCTTGATAGGGATCAAATGTCAGGCATTAATATCATTACATTTAGGGTGCATTACTGATATCATGTTATTCTGAAAGATGATGTTCGGTATATGCATGTTATTTTGATGGATTTTATGATTGAATGCTTCCTATTTTGATAGGGTATTGGTTATGTAATGTTTCATTTTTATGGGCACAAAAATTTGTCCCATGTGGTGTTATGTGCTAACATGGTTAGGAATTTGGTGGAACATGTTCAGACAATAATATAATTTTTTCTTTTTATGATATAAATAAGAATGAAAGACAATGATTCATGGATTATGGGCTCGTAGATGTAATAATTTTGCATTATGTGGAAAAAATATTATGTTTCTAATTGTTTATGAGATGTTTCATGTGACTATTGTCCTGAAACCCATACATCACAATGTGTGGTGTTATAAACACACACAAGTTGTTCTTATGTTTTGTAAGAAAATAATATTGTTATGTGAATACCATGTATGGAATTTAAACAACATTTATTCATTATCCATGTGACAAACTATGTGAGTAGAGACACATAGTTGGGAAACTAGGTTAGAACAGGCAGTGTGATGGAAGTACAGATCGTGCTGAGGTGGCCAAGTATCTAGCAATGTGACTAATGTCATCAGTGGATAAAACATAGGTTTTACACACAGTGTCCTGTTCCTACATGCAATTTAGATTCTATCGTGTCAATTACCATTTTTCTAATCACACAATTAGGTGGAACATACATGGTACACACTGTGTTTATGGTGAATAGGCCGTGTAGTTTTACCCAGGAGCGAAATGTGTGGTTCAGACATGTATAAGTACATGGGAATGAGAGAAAAATTCAAGTACATGTAGTATCATAGAAGGAACATACCATATGTCTGGGAGTTACACAACTATGTTGGGAATAAGTACACACCCATGTAAGTCATAATTGGAAAATTTCGTGTGGATATTGTACATGCTATGGATCATTTTTTTGTAAAAACACATTTGATTTCTTCCTATGCTCCCTTCATTCACATCTATGTTTCAATCCATGATAATCTCAAAATGATGTGTGTGGTTGACCTTGTAGATTTAGTCCCCCAAGACGTCCTCTATTTGTACGCCAGATAAAGGCAAATGATCAGTCCTATGAAATGGTAGATCTGGGACTACTAGAATATCCTCTCATCATTCCTATTATGTAACTAGTTGTTATAGCAGACATATGTGTTGATTCAATGATTTGAGAAGGAATTATGGGGATTTTTAGATCTAATTGGGAGCAACTCATCACGCCCAGTCAATCGAAGAGTTGACAATGGGTTTGTAGCTGCGGCATCCTCCCATATTCTCATGGGATCGAGTACCTCAAGCAACAAATTAATGTTTAGAAACCATGATCTCTATCATCAATAATAATGAGATACTTATTGAGAGGATGGTGAAGCACACAAACTATATGCTTCTAGATTATTCAAAGAGTTATTGGGATATGATATCGCTGGTGGGACACCAATGAGTTATGGCTTGGGATGAGTTTCATAAGACCATCTATGAATATATCTACCTGGAGACCTTGAGGGATGACCCATCCCGAGAGTTCATGGGTCTGGAATAGGTGACTGTTTCATTAATGGTGTATTCATCTTGCTTGATTGAGATGTCGCTCTTCACACCTATTCGGGGGGTTGTTGAGTTATTTATGGATAGGGTGTTTTAGGATGGTCTCAAACATGAAATCTGATCCCAGGTAAAAATTTACATGTTAACCTATATATATTCTACAGTCAACTTGGTGCTGATCATTAAGATTAATTTGAGGGAATTATGAGCAATGAGATAAGGTTGTTCAGTATATGGAGTTGGTATTTCTCCAACTGATTGTAGGATACACTGTAGGGAGTCTAAGCATAGAGATCTGAGTAGACGGGTTACTTTTTCAGGTAGCCAGGTTGTATGATACCATTTTTTTAACCGTGGGCATATGAGATCTTAGTGATCGAGATAACCAGTCAAGGTAAAATATTTTGGAAAGATAGGCCATCTTCATCATTATTTCAATTTTTTATCACTATGAGCTATTGATAGGAGTTCTACTATGACATCACATTTATGTGATGGACAACTTGTTTCTCTTATGTCTTGGAACTGGATTTCTCCAGGATATTTATCCAGAGGGGGAGGGCATGACCCTGATATCCAATTGGTAGTCTTTCATGAATAATATGGTGCATCAGCTTAGGGTAGTTTTGAAGAGTCACGTGGCTATGGAACATGTCAAATTATTACATTGGAGTAGACCCATAAGGAGCAGGATCTCGAACCCACTATAACTATAGGTATGGTTCTTATTTGCCTCAGTTTTAACATCTTCTCATTTTGATACAAGTGCTTCCATTAGTTTTATATTTTTTTCCATTGTGGAGAGCTTTGGATCTGTATCATTAATTATTCCAATGATATGATGCTAGACTCTCTGTTTGGGGATAGTAAGACTACTTTTTGTTAGTTCGTGGCATTCCTTCTTAAGATTTATGGGTTTCACTTCATATAGAACCACTATGTATTATATATGATCGAAATATATGTATTTCATATAATGGACTGGTTGGTCTCTTTCCAGGACTTTTTTGAATTTTATCATTGCAGGGTGAGTTTCATGATACTACATGGTGTGTCTTTTCAACATAATGATTATTAGGATGTCCTGGTCAGTAGAGCTGGACATGAGAGACATGGGTTTGGATGAATTACAACATTGTTTTCTAGTTTCTATCTAGAAGAGCAGGGGACTTCATAGATGGAATTTCCTCTACAGGTGGATCATTTAATCTATGTCCTCACAGACGACTTTTTATGTTTAAATATAGAGCGAGAGGTAGATTTATTTATTGAGCCTTTGCAGGGAGTGTCCCCAGTGTCCATTAATCCATATAAGATGGCTACAATAGAGTTACAAGAGATGAAGAAGTAGTTGGAGGAGTTATGAAAATGGTGTCATCTTACACAATACTTCTCCTTGGGGTTATCTTATACATTTTGTGAATAATGTAGATGGAACCCTCAATGATTGCATGGATTATCCGAATATGAACTAGTTGATGGTCAAGAATCGAAATCCCTTGCTGCAGATTAATGATCTCTTTAATTAGCTTCGAGGAGCCAGCATCTTCATGGAGATATACATAAGGTCCAATTATCATATGTTTCGCTTTATACCATCATATATACATCTTACATCCTTTCAAAGTAGGTATGGTCTATTTCAGTATTTCGTTAGGTAGAATGGTCTCACGAAAACGTCAAAAGTTTTTATGGCACTGATGAACCGAGTGTTCCATCCTTACATGAATTCGTTTGTGGATGTCTTCTTGGATGTTATCATGGTGTACTCTCACACTCGATAAGATCATGGTTGTAATGACCCGACCTTAAAAATTACATAATATTTATGTAAATGAATAATTAACATTTAGGATCATTTCAGGTTTAGAGTTTTAGAGAATTAGGAATTACAATTTCCTTATATCTCAAATATTACAAATTAGATACTTTTACTCAGTTTTTATATTTTTCATAAAATATAATCTCTTGAATAAATAATCCATTTCAAGTTCCATGTTTTAGACAACAAGAATTTTCCTTGATCCCTTACAAGACCCTATTCCACTTTATGACCAATGAAAAACATTTCAAAAACATCGGATGAGCATAAAAAGATCAGTAAGGGGTACACAAAGAAGGAAAAGTATTATATTTTTAAAATAACATGCAATCCATGAATACTTTATCATGAGTAATATTTTCCCCTTTATGAAGTAGTAAATACTCTTCACTGAATAAATGATCATTTCATACCCTTTTGTAACCAAAATATTACAATAAATATTATATAAAAACACATAAAATATAAAGGGAACTTGGGAGATAAAAATTATTAAGTGGAATAACCATACAATCCAATTCCACAAATATAACTAAATGGAATAGCCATATTTCTGAATTCCATAACCAATGCATCTGAGGTTATAACATAACCCCCCATCCTAGTTTATCAAGACACCAGACGTCATATGGTTTATCATGTAACCACCCGTCAAATGTCTATGTACCATCATAAAACACACCATGTTGAAAATATATAAATTTCACAAAAAAATCATTTTCAATCACAAGATGTAATTTCAAGATATGTAAATAATCATTAAATTTTCATAAACCATTTAAAAAGTGTTTTTTATCAAAGGGTCCCATAAAACGTTGATTATTTTAATGAAATTATAATTTTATAACATTAATGTATATATAAATTAACATTCAAAACCATTTTTAAAACATGGACATTAATGATAATGATTTAGAATAAATAATCTTCAAAACATTTTAAACGATATTTTAGTTAAACAGTTTTAAAAAAAATCATAGACTCTTGAATACAAATAATTGAAGAATAACATTTAACATAAACATTATTATATCATGAGAATAATGGGATTCATGATATAATATGACAAAGGATGGTATATACACCCTATAAGATAGAATTGGTGCATAACAACAATGAAGTCTCAATGGAAATATAAATTGAGATGAAATCCCTTATAAAGATGATATCCTTAAATTAAGGATAAATAAATCACATAATTATGTTTGAAAAATATAAATAAACCTAATATAAGTGTATATAATGTTTAAAACAATTAGAGTTCAATCACACATATTCATAGGATGACATATTCAAGAAGTACAAGTTTAACCCAAAGAATTGAAATTTGTTTAAGAAGATCACTTTAAAAAATTCGAAAGCCTAACGACGTCACATTAAAATTCAGAAAATGAGTTGATTAGATTAAAAGGGTATATCATTACTTTGACGTACATTTTACATCAATAATTATATATAAGAACAAATTCCAACATAATAAGATTTAAATTAAAAGGCATAACAAAAAAGAAGTCTTTTAAAATGAGGAGGGTAAAAGGTTCACATACCGATTAGGTAACTTATAAAACATATTCCACATGAAATAAATATCATAAAATGTTGATTTAAATACTAATAAATAAAATTATTCTGCACAAATAGTTCAATAATTTGCAACACATAGACCACATAAAAAGAAATAGTGGAATATATTGCATGAATCTAATGGGAATAAAAAGTGAGATAAAACCCCCTTACCACGTTGTAATTAACTGAGTCTTATGACCAAAATATAATAACTACCAAATTAATCAGTAATTCCACGAATATAATAAGAATAATGATAATATATATCAAATTTTGGTACACAATACCACACATTCAATGAATATGTGGCAAGCATTTTAAATCTCACAGAATTAAATGTGAGATAAGAAAATCCCTTACCTCGTGTCAGACTTGAATTGTTTGTTGCTTTTTTTTCTAGAATAATAAACTAAATTTAATTTCTACATTATTGATAAGGTTTTTAAAGTTTATTTTCCTTTTTATATCACTTATTACCATGTTATAAACATTATGCAATCATTTTAGTTAATAATTTTCATTTGGTCGATATTTGGTACTTGAGTCAAAAATGAACACCATATAATTACAAGTTGTCCATGTGGTCAATATTCCATATTCTCTAGAATCATATTAAACATTTAGATATTATATAAATCATATATATCCAGTATATATATGTATTTAAAATAGTAAATAACATTTTGGAGATAAGAAATGAAACGCACCATTCATGGAGATGGTAAGCCGTATGTACACATGAACTCTACCTTCATTTCTATTTCATTTTGTAATGGAATTAAAATATAATTATACATATGTATATTATAATTTCAGTATAATATCATATATAATATTATTAACTCTATCTTTTATACATCCCACATATGGCATTAACATGTCATATCACATTGAGGGGATTGTAGTCTACACTTCCAAAAATGAAATTATCACGTTTACCCATTATGGAAACCATAAAGGTTGGATATAAATGTAATGTAATGAAGAATAAAAAAATATAAACATAATATATATCATATAAAAATATATTGACATATTAATTTCCACCATGAGAGGTGGTATGAGATAATCGAACAATAAACATTTCGTGAGGCGTTAGTTTTTCATCCGCAGAAACATTATGTTCTTCACCCATTTGATGGAGGTGTGTGTGAGTGTAGTTAAAATCCTTCTCAAAAAAATATTAGAATATTATTGATACTGCTGTAGTTATGAAATAATGGAATAACAATATTTTAGGGGTTGGAGAAATAAAATATAAGAAAAGAAGTAATGAGTAATCATTACCTTTAATTTGGATAACATCCTTTTGTTTGAACCAAAATGACTTCTTGATGGGCCTTCTGCCTAATGTAAGGCATCTAGGATGAGGAGAGGAATGTATGGAGATTAATTGGACAGAGTTTGGGTGATCTTAGACGCTTGAGAGGTGTGTTGAAGTGGTTATAAGTGATAGATTTTTATAAGGGGGAGGAGGGGCTCTTTAGGAAAGTGTGATAATATTATTTTATTATATAATGATATTCAGTTTCTAAAGGTCCAAAAATCCATAGAGTTGAGGATAAGATGACTTATGGTTGAAGTAAATTCGTCCAATAAAAATTGAACAGGTTTTGGATGTTATATTTAAAATTTTAATCTTATTTATCTAAATCAGTTATTAATGAGGTATATACAACATCATTGTTATGATTAAAATAATTTAATTTATTTGTTGTCTAAAAATTATAAAACAAATACCATGATTTATTAAATAATTTTATCATTCATATAAGTATTTATAGTCTAAAATATAACTTATTTATCCCCTTGTAAAAATTTATTTACTAAAGTATATTTGATTGTGTCATTTTTGACGTTAGATTAAATTAATTAATCTAAAGTGTCATTCTCACTTTTATGTGGCTACATGGGGTCCCATGATAGACCTAAAAATGCCCATTATTGTATATGTCTCAACCAATAGGGTTAAGTCATGTTTTAATTTAATTTTGTATTATTATGATATTCTTTTTACCTCGAATTACATTATTTACCTTTAACCATGGTAAATAAAAGTCAAAAGTTACTATTCACAAAAAAATTATTTTAATCTTATTGAACAAAATATTACATAATTATAACAACAATGTATGTCAGAGTTTCGAAATTCAATTGACAAAAATGGTAAATTTTCATTTAAATGAAAAAGACATTTTTTTAACTACTACTAAGTGGTTCCACTATTCATAAAAAAATTATGTTTTTAAAAAAAATACAAAAAAATTAGCCTAATAAATATTTCATATTCCAAAATCCAAAATGATTTATATTTTACAAATTAAAATCATATAAGTCACATTAATAAATTTAAAATTAATTCTCGTTGTCAAAAAAATATCGTGTTTTTAAGAAGCAATATCTATCAAAAGATTGATCCTTATTTATGTCCAATGTCGAAGTGAAATTGTTTCCAATGGCCAACATTAGATTAAAATTAAAAAATATATTCTATTTAAACATTAATACCAATTAAAATGATAATATACTAATATAAATGAATTTTATTAAATGGGACTTTTGAATTAAAATATAGTATTTTTCCATATTAATAAAAAATGAACTTTATTAGAAAAATACCAAAAATTTACCCAATGTAAATTTTGATGTCCTTATTATAAATAAGAAATTTTTTTTGTAAAATGTAACATATAAAAGTTACCAAAAATAGATTTAAATAGTTTTTTTCATCAAAAGGCAGTAAATCGACCTTCCAAAGACAAATAAATTATTTATGCTTTAAATCATATTCATTATTTTTTTAAGCCTCTAAATTTTTTTAGATAAATGTAAAAATATTTAACAAACATGTATAATCATATTTTAGTTTGTTTTTTTCATTCCCTCTAATGAAACGGCGAGGAGTTAACATCCTTTTATAAAATATTATTATATTATTAGAGTGCAATGTATGTTTTCAAAGAATCTTGTTGTTGGGTATTGGGTTCACCATCAATCATACCAACCAATTTGAAGTAAAATTAATATTTAATTCAAAAATATTAATAAATATTAAATCTTCTTATTCAATATTTTCTAGGGATGTTACATCCTTCCCCCCTTTTGGTAATTATACCCTCGCAATTTTCAAATTTGGCTCAGAATCTTTATTGAAAGTCCCGCATTCGAAATGATTCAACAAAACTATCACATTAAAATAATGAAATAGAAGTAAAAAAGGTCACCCGAGATAACCCCTACTATGATTCCTTGTATGAAAACATGGATATTGAAGAGAGAACAAATAATAATCTTCTGATGGAGAGTGAATGAAAAAATGATAAGGAGAAAGTTAACCACCAGAAAAATCCCAAACATGTGATTGGTTCAATGGTCCTTGATTCCCCAGTAGTAAATGTTAACATACAATGTTTTTGTTTTAAGTTACATTTCATAATTTTGAGGAATTTATTTATCATCTTAACTAAAAACATAAGGAAACATATTTATATGTCATGTAGACTTTCATTCTTTACTAAATTCCTACCACAAAATCATCTTTTCTCAAAACAATGAGTATTCAAATTGACTTGGTCACATTAAAATATCTAGAATAAACTTCTAGAGTATCACATAATCCTCAAAATAAGAATTATATATTTCCCATGTATTTAGATTAAAAAAAACCAAAACTTTTAGTACATGATCATAAAAACCCCAAAAAGGATATGCTTTTACAATAGAAAAACTACTCTTAATAATTAATTTTTGTCTAAAAATACCCAAAGTTCAATAATGAACATTCAATACCCAATTGTCATTAAAATTCAACAAAATAATCCAAACTAATATTGAAACCCATATCTCATAAGCATTTAAATCACATAGTCTTATATAATAAATCTTAATATTTATCCCTAAAAACATCGACTACTCTTAAGGTCTCATACTGATGTGTAATTAACATAATTACATTTTCCCTATGATAGTTCAATCATTTCCACAAATAACCCAAGTCACCTTATGTACACAATAAAAAACATATATTCTTCCAAAATATGATTTCAACCATTATTCCTCAATTAAAATCACATAGTATTCTATCTTCCTTAGGCATATATTATTTCCTCAATAGAGAGAACGTCTACCACAACAACCCTTATCACATAATCACTAAATCATTTCTCTATACTATGTATATCCACTTGATAAAACATATGTTCAAAAAATCAACTTATTCTGGTTCCATAAAATCATTTTACTAAAATAATAAGTCATAAAAACCAGGGGAATCATGTATTCTAGTGGTATGTGATGTGCCCTTGTCACCATTCGGTTGTAGGTTTGATTCCTGCATCCTTTCTATATGCGATGGGTTGTCACCCGTCCTGTGGGTTGTCATTTTTATAAAACTAAAAAATAGCCAAAACATGTTTTAACCTCAATGGTTTCCTTATACAACTCATTTTCATCCAAATTCATTATGATATCAATATCTTAATTCTTGAAGTATTATTTCACCACCATATGATAAAATAAAATGATCCCCAAAATGAAGAACAACATACCTAAATCATGGTGTCCATTTGGTTTCATCGTCATCTTGTTCATGTAGGTAGAAGGCCCATGCATTGCAATAATGATTTAGAGATCCTTAAAAATTCATTTTCTTCCTCCATCCAAATACACCTTGTAAAACATGGGTCATATGGGTGTTCAAAGAAAAACATCTTTGGAAAATAATCATGTAAGACATATAATTTAAAAAAAATTGATAAAAAATGATTTCTATAAAATGTCAGACCGAATTACAGTTGAAACATTCAATTAACGGTCCTTTTAAAATACCATATATATATGCTGAGAGACTATATTATAAAAGAAAATATAAAATGGTTTCTCAAGGGTCCCTTTTTTAATATTCTTTTTTAAAATCATAATAGGTTTCAAAATCTTGTGACAAGGTAAAAAAAATTTCAATGCATTGATAATATTTACCTTTATTGAATATATGAGAATATTGAAAAAAATATGATTTTTTTAAATACAACCCATGATCCACGAAGATAATGTGGTATAGTGGAGGTGTTTGATATCTCAAACAACTTCTTGCAAGTGAGTTGTATGCTAGAGAAAGTTTCACAATCTTCTGAACATTACTTTTCAAACATTATTGAAATAAAGTCATAAAGAAGAGATATGAATGTCATTTAAGATCCTACTCCTTCCATTTGTAATGAAATTCCATGATCATAAAAAGTAATAAAACAAGGATTTAACTAGAATTATAGACCTAGGGATTGACCATCTGTTTAACAAAAACTCTTAATCCATACAGTTGTCTAAACCAACCTCTGATACGACTAGTAAGTACCTGACCTTAAACATTACATAATCCTGAATGAAATGAATAATTCATATTGGAGATATTTTCAGGTTTAGAGTTTTAGGGAAATGGGCATAAAAATTACATTATATCTAAAAAGTTACAAATTAAATACTTCTAGATAGTTTTTATTTTTTTATCATAAAATAAAATCACTTGAATGAATGAAACATGTCTAGTTCCATGTTTTAGACAACAAGAATTTTTCATGATCCAATACATGACACTTTTCCACTTTATATCCTGTGAAAATCATATAAAAAACATTGTATGAGAATAAAAAGCTCAGTAAGGGACACACAAAGAAAGAAAACTATTATATATTCAAAACAACAATTATTCCATGAATACTTTATCATAAGTAATACGTTTTCCCTTTATGAAGTTTTTAATACTCTTCACTGAATAAATGATCATTGATATCCAAGTTATAACCAAAATATTACCATAAATCCCTTATAAGTAACACATAACATAAAATGATAACTTGGGACAAAAATATTATTAAGTGGAATAACCATATGGTCAACTTCCACAAATATCACTAAATGGAATAGCCATACGACCGACTTCCATACCAAATGCATTGGAGGATATAACATAACCACCCATCATGGTTTTTCACATCACCACCAATCATATGGTTTATCATGTAACCACACTCAAAATATCCATGTACCATAATAACACATAAAATATTTCAAATATAAAAATTTCACTAAATATTTCATTTGAAATCATAGGAAGTAATTTCGAGATTTTTAAAAAATCATTTCATTTTCGTAAACCATTTAAAAAGTAATTTTGGAATAAAAGTGTCCCATTCCAGATTGAATCTTTTAATGGAATTATAATTTTAAATCATTAATGTACATAAAAATAAATACTCAAATCTATTTTTAAAACGTGAAAATTTAAGATAATGATTTATAATAATCAATCTCTAAAACTTTTAAAACGATATTTTAGTTAAAGAGTTATTAGGTAAATGAGAGACTCTTGAATTCAAATAATTTAGGAATAATATTTAATATGAACTTTATAATATCATGAGAATAAAGGTATTGATGATATAATATGAAAATATACAGTATATACACCATATAAGATTGAATTTGGGTACAAAAACAATGAATTCTCAATGGAAATGTAAATAGAGATGAAATCCCATATAAAGGTGGTATCCATAACTTAAGGATAAATCTATCACATAATTATGTGTTAAACAAATAAATACACACAATATAAGTGGATATTAAGTGTAAAATAATTAGATTTCATTAGCACATCTTCATAGAACTAAATATTAAAGAAGTACAAGTTTATCCCAAAGAATTGAAATTGGGTTAAAAAATTTTCTTTCAAAAATTCGAATGCCTAACGAGGTGACATTACAATTCAAAAAATCTGTTTATGGTATAAAAATGGTTTATCATCACTTGGAAATAATTTTTACATCAATAAAGATATATAATAACATATCTGAACATAATTAGATGTAAACTAAATAACATAACACAAAAAAAGTCTTTTAAAAAGAGGAGGGTGAATGGTTCCATTACTGATTTGGTAATATACAAAACGTACACCAAAAGAAATAAGGATCATACAGTGAAGAATTAAATACTAATAAAATAATGTATTTTAAAAAAAGAGTACAATCTTGGAAAAAACATACACCACAGAAAAGAAAATAGTGGAAAATGTGGAATGAATCTCATGGGAATAATATGTGAGATGGAACCCTTTACCACATTGTAATCAACTAAGTCGTATGACAAAAAGTTAATAACCACCAATTGGATCATAGAATACCATAAATATAATGATAATCACGATAATATATATCATATTTTATCACACAATACACAACATAAAATTAATAATTGGTGAACAGTGGAAATGTCAGTCTATTAAAAGTAAGATAAGAAAATCCCTTACCTCGAGTCCGACTTGACCCGTTTGTTCCTAGATCTTCTTGAATGTTAAAATAAAGTTAATTTCTAGTTTATGAATAAATTTTTCATGTTTATTGTCCTTTTTATATAACTTATTACCATGTTATAAAAATTAATTAACCTGTTCAGTTAATAGTGGTCGTTTTGTCGATATTTGGTACTTGATTAAAAAATGAACACCTAATATTTACAAGTTGACCATGTGGTCAATGTTTTATTATCTAAAAAATGATATTAATGATTTAGATATCATAATAAACACATATATATATATATCCAGTATATATATGTATTTATAACAGTACATAACAATTTGGATATAAGAAATGAAATGCACCGTTCATGGAGACGGTAAGCCGTACGTACGCATGAATGCTATCCATAATAGAAAACATAAAGATAGGTTATAATTGTAAAATACCGAAGTATAAATAAATTATAAAAATAATATATATCATTTATAAACATAGTGCCATCTTAATGGCCACCATGAGAGGTGGTAGGAGATAATCGAAAAATCATCATTTTGTGAGACGTTAGTTTTCCATCCACAAAAACACTATGTTCTTTACCAATTTTATCGAGGTGTGTGTATGACTAGTTTAAATACTTCACATACAAATATTCTTTTATATTGAGGATACTGGTGTTGTTATAAAAAAATGGAAAAATAGAGTTTAGGGGTTGGAGAAATTAAACAAAGAAATGAAGTTAAGAGGAACTGTTATATTGAATTTGGGTAACTTCCTTTGGTTTGAACCAAAAGGAATTATGGAAGTTCCTTCTACCTAAAGTATGGATTCTAAGAGTAGGAGATGGATTTAGGGATTTTATATGGGCAGAGTTTTGAGGGGACTAAAGGCTTGAGAGGAGTGTGGAATTGGTTAGAAGTGAGGGATTTTTATAAAGGGGATGAGGGGATCTTTAGAAAGTGTGATAATATTATTTTATTAAATAATCATATTCCTTTTCTAATGGTCAAAAAGACATTAGAGTCGAAGATAAAATGACACGTGGTCGAAATAAATTCATCCAATTAAAATTGGACTAGTTTTGGATGTTATATTAATATTTATAATCGTATTTATTTAAATGATTTATTAATGAGGTATATACTGCATCATTAATGTGTAATAAATAATTTAATTTATTTGTTGCCTCCAATTTATAAATCATATATCATGATTTTGGAAATCATTTTATCTTTAAAATAAATATTTATATTCGAATATATCACCTATATAACCCCATGTAAAAATTAATCTACTCAAAGTTATTTTATTGTTTAATTTTTGACATTAATTTAAATTAATTAATCTATAGTGTAATTATCACTTTTATGTGCCTACATGGGGTCCCAAAATCGACCCAAAGATTTCCATGGCCATCCATGACTCATTCAATTAGTTTAGGACAAATGTTAATGTAATTTCTTATTATTATGATATTATTTTTACCTCAAATTACCCTAATTATCTTTAATAGTGGTAAATAAAAGTCCAAAGATACTATTCACCAAAAATTATTTTCATCTTATTTAACCAAATATTACATACTAATAAAAACCATGTATATCATATTATAAAAATTTATTCACAGAAATGGTAAATTTTAATTTAAATGAAAAAGTCAGTTTTTTAACTAATACTAAGTGGTTTCACTATTGATCAAAAATATATGTCTTTAAAAAAATACCAAAAATTTAGCATAAGATATATTTGATATTCCAAATTCAACTATGATTTCTACTTATCCAAATTCAGACATCTAAGTCAAATTAATTAATTTAAAATTAATTCCCGATGTCAAAACTAATAGCGTGTTTTTACGAAGCAATAACTATCAAAATATTGATTCTTGATTATGTACAATTTCAAAGTGAAAATTTTTACGATGAACAAAAATAGATTGAATGGTAAAAATATATTCTAATTACATTTTAAAAACAAATAAAAAAATTATCTAACCAAATAAATAAATTATATTAAATGGCGCTTTTGAATTAAAATACAATATTTTTCTTTATTCATAAAAAATAAACTTTATTTGAAAATACCAAAAACATTCCCAATGTAAATTTTGATGCCCCATTTCTTAAGAAGAATTTTATTTTGACAAATAAAACATATAAATGTGACCAAACCAATATTTAATGAGGGTTCATCATCAAAAGGCGGTAAATCGACCTTTTAAAAAATATTAGAGTATTTATGTATAAAATCAGATTCTTATTTTATGCCTTTAAAATTTATTGGATAAATTGAAAATCATTTAACAATCATGTATAATAATATTTTAGTTAGTTTTATTCATTCCCAATAATACAATGGATAGGTGTTAACTACCATTAAAATAATATTATTATATTATTAGAGTTCAACGTAAGATTTCAAGGAAACACATTGTTGAGTATCATGTTCTCCATCAAGCATATAAACCCCATTAAAGTAAAATTAATATTTAATTCACATATATTATTAAATATGAAAACTTAAAATTTTTTATTTACCTGGGATGTTACAATGAAACCCTTCTAGAGATGGTTTTGAGTACATTGAGAGATCATCAGTTATATGTTAAGCTCTCCAAATGCCACAATTGGATGTAACATATTCCCTTCTGGGGTCATTATCTTAGAGACATGAGTTTCAGTTGACCCATAGAAAGTGTGATCAGTAGATTCTTAGGAGAAAATGAAGAATTACTTTGAGGTACATAGTTTTTTAGGGATGTCTGGTTACTAAAATAATTTTATACAGGTAATTTCACATCAAGAAATGCCACTAATGAACTAGAATATGAAGGGTGATATGTACTTGTGGACCTAATCCTATGTTTCATCCATTCAAGAGCTATAGGGGAGGTTTAATTCAGCAAATATACTGTTTTTTTTAAACCATGCAAGAGTTACTCCATTTACAGTGATTCATAATGTACCAAGCTGGGAGTAGTTCAAATTCAGGGGGGATGATTAATTTAATATGGGTCTCGGCACATGAGGCCAAAAGAAAAAAATACACAATGCACTATATCAAGTTAGTTTTAGTAGTGCATGATATACAATGTTGGAGTGAGTATCGATTGAGAGATCATTTTGTGTTGTTCACTATCCCAAAAAGTCTCATATAAATCTTTACTAAGAAATATATGAATTTGGGAATGTGAATGTGGGTTGAGTACCTCAAGTATTTTGACTTTTATCTTCCCAATAGGCTTTTAAAAGGAAAAACATTGGCTAATGTGTGGAGTAGTCGGACTTAGAAACATGTAGTTCAGGTGGCCAATAATGAGTGGCTACTTATGAATCTATTCTGTGAGATTTATTTTTAGGTGCATGATAAAAAATGGTAGAGGATTATTTCTTCTGTAGATATTAACTCTACTCATCTATAATTAGCACGAATTTGGTAGCTATTAGATTCTGATGTCCTAGTCATATGAGAGAGTGTGTCATGAGAGGGCACTACTACTAGATTTACCCTAGGTGAGGATATTGGCATTCATTTTCTCCGGATCATGTGGGTGTCGGTACACATACAACAGGTTTTAATGTGAGACTTTCATTCCATGGTTTGGGAAGATATTCATTTTTTCATTAAGATGTATATAGATGTACACCATCAGTATTGGGGGCCTGGAATGAAGAGAGAAGTTTTTGGTTTTGTGATTATTTGTTTCACCTGTAAGAAGGTGAAAGCGTAGAAAAAAATGACTATTAGGGAGGATACAGTAGTTAAACATTTTTGAGAGGAATTGGAATGATGTCACAATGGATTTAATGATATTGTAACCGTGGTCATCTCAAGAGAACGATGCAGTTTGGATTGTCATTGTCAGACTCACAATGGTTTCACTCTTATTATCATTCAAGGAGACCATAATTGTTGATGGTAATGGAAGGCCTCACATCTATGATATTGTATGTCTACATGGGGTTTCACACTCTATCAATTCATATAGGGACACTTGGTTTATGTATCATGTCTGTTAGGGTCTATATAAGGGTTCAAGTATATAGGTACCTCTACGTACAATATACCATCCCCAGACAGATGGTCTGTTCGAGCACTTGATTCTGGCTTTGGAGGACAATATTTGAGCATGCATCCTAGATTTCCTGGGCTCATGGGAGAGTCACATACCCCTAGTGGAGTTCAACTATAATAATATCTTTCAGTCTACGCATGAAAAAATCCAAGTTTCTTAGCTGTGACGTTACTTTTCATACATTTGACAAGTTTTTCAACCCTTGAATGTTGGGTTAGATGTGGAAGAATCCATTGATAGGTAATATAATTGGATTGCGGATCACAGTATGAAGGTTATTTGTGGGAGGTATCGTCCTCTAGGATGGGTGATATTGCATCACAAGCGAGTACATGGCGAGACTTTGGAGAGCGAGGCAGATGTATGATCATAGTTGCTTGATTTGTTTTATGTTTTTCCATCACCATCCTCGGAAGGGAAATTTGGAAATAAATTGATTTATGGGGGTATTTTGTAAGAACCAGAATTTAATTTTTTATGTATGGATCTTGATTTTGTGTTTTATTTTAGGAAAATGTATTATTTTGGATGTTTTCTAAGTACATGTCATGTACTCTTGATTACATTCCATGTACTCGACTGTTGCAGGTAGCAGTGTACTGGCTGTTTAATAGTAGAGTACATGCCAATATTGACTGCCTAAAGTGGGTATTGGTTATGGGATGTACAAATTATGTACATTAATTTAACACACCGTGTAATATTTTTTTGATTAATCGGTCCATGGTAGCATCTCATCTCCAGAACTCGTTTTACTTTCCCATGTCTTTTACAGGAGAGGGACATAAAATAGATTATCTTAGGGCACTTTCCATTCACCCACATTGGCTTTTATTGAGGCATCATCGGGTGTGTTGGATTCCCACAAGTGAGTTATCCATTTTCGTATAGCCTCTCTTTTGGATTTTTTATCAATCTTGAGTTATCCATGGTTGATCAATTTTGATATTTTTGTATATGTAGGATTTTCTAGACCAATTCAAAAGATGAGGTTCAACTATATCGATCGTACAACATCAGAGTTTGATGTTTGTTTCCTTTTAGAGTTTTCTGTTGAGTTAGATATTTTTATGTAAATATTTCACATGATTCATGTATTTCTTGTTATGTAAATTATCCCTATTATCATATACCGTAGATTGATTGATAGATTAATGTTTTTAATTTATATAATATGATAAATTACAAGTATAGGGGACGCCCTATAGTTTCATTTCAATATTTTTATTTTTGTGGTTGTTTGGTCTAGGTTGCATACATGGAAAACATTGTCTCCTTTCATTTCTCGTTAGGATGGAATTGATTTCTTATTAATGTTTGTTAAATTTATATGTTATGAATTGTAGATGCTTAGTCTTGTAGTAGTTTAGATGACATTTGGATGATGGATATTTTTTGTGTATGATTGTATTACATAGGGCTGTGAGAGGCTGGTGTTGTTAGAATATAAAGGGAATTTACATTATGGGCTTCCCCATAGATTTTTTAATCATTATGTTGCATGAAGATATGGGAGATTGATGGCAAGTTCTACCTCAGAGTGTTTATAGAATACCATTACGATACCATTAGTGGAATGGAAGTTGACTTCTTCCTTATAGAGTCTGTTTTTATTCGTTAAAATAACATAGGGGGAATTGTTGGTGATTTCTTCCTCATAGATTCTATGTTTTTGATAGAATACATGATCATAGGGGTTAGACATTATGAGACAAGAAGAGGGACAATGCGATATTTTTAATGTTGATTGTGATGGGTATGCCATGAAAAAGCAGAATTTTGGACACTAACATACATTATTGTTATGTTGTCTTCTAAGACATTTGTTTTTATATTACAAAAGGAGATATAGAGGTTAGGCTAGATCCTCAGGTTTCATTATTCAATAGTTTTAATAGTGAATAATTGTAAATGAATGTAATTGGAAACTGTTTGATTATTTACTTTTGTGTACTTCCTTGTTTATTTCTTCTTTTTTAATATTTCATAATATATATATTCACTAATAGTTAGGCATATATCGCATGGTGGTTTCCTTCTATTATTCCTCTCACATATTTTTTCGGTCATGATTTTCAACACAAACATATTATATTGTTGTATGTATGGATATTGTCAAGCGACCATATTCATCAGGTACATGTTTGTTCTTGGAGTTGGAGAGCATGGTACCATGTTGAGGCTTGCGATGCTCTTGGGGTTTATTATTTATTATATCATGGTTTAAGTATTGTTTTTAAATCATTGTGACTTGTTTGGTTTTATTTATAGTGATATGTGACATGAATCATTTTATTTATATATGCTGCAATTTTTTATACAATCAATTCATCCAATGTTTTATTCAATTTTAAGCTATTAATGATTTTGAAACCTTTTTCTATTTTTTTCTTCTACGTTACTCTGCCAATGAGTGAATAGTTTTCTACTATCACACCAAAGGACAACAATACTATTCGTAAGACTCTGGAATTTGCGAAAATGTGCATGAGGCCATGTGACCCATCTGGTACGGGGCACCTTGGAGAGGCCCCTAGATCCGGGACATCACAATATGGAATAACTAATTCCATCGGTACTGGGCCCATTCAACAGTGAAACGAAAAACTAGGTGTCTGTCCATGTTATGTCAGAGTTATGAATTAATGATGTAGATAATAGGGAGGAGTACTTCCTAATAGTATTGATCTGGGATTTCATTCCCTTTTAATGATTTTATTTGGAATAAATTTATTGGGTTCACACCTACCAAAAAAGGTTTCATTTTAAATTACAAAAAATGGATTATTGGGGTCTAACATATTATATAACACATTAGGTTATATATTAAAATTTTAATAAAATAATTTCATAATTTTCATAATTTTTTATTATCTTTTTCCAAATCACGTTGTTGATATTATTTTTGGTTGATTTTTATGATTTTTTTAAATTTGTTGAATTTTAAGGGAGTAGTAAAAAATAGTTTTTTCATATAATATGTTTAATGAAATTATTATGATGAATGAATAAATCAATAATTTTTTAAAAAGTATCTCTTTATAAAATGTGTTTATGGGTTTAAATAATATATTATAAATTAATAATATATATTTCAAAAAATATAAACCAATTTAAAAATCCTAAATTTTATTTTTTTTATAATGGTACTACCTTTTCATTATAATGAATATTTGTTAAAAATATTAAATTCTATTTTCGGTATGTTTAAATATCATGAAATAATATATATTATCAATATGTTATTACTAATAATTCTGTAAATATAAACTATTCATTGGCTTTATCGAAAATAATTAAAAAATTATTTTCATTTAAACACATTCCCAATGGCTGTAAATAGTACTTCTCTCCATTAATTACTACTTATTTTTTAAAAAATATTCCATTTCTTATAAACCACTAAAATACCTCTATAAACTCTAAAAATAGATGTTATTAAGGAATTCATCTAATCAAAACGAATTTCTCTAAAGTATTATGTTTCACTCAGTGTAAAAATCTTAATTATGATTGTTAATGATTCAAAACACATGAATTTTAGTATTTATTCTCCCCTAACCATTTTATATCTAATGTTTTACGTATAGTAATATTAAAATATTATAATATATATAATAGAAACTATTTATGAAAATAAAAAATTTATTATTTACTCATTTTTTAAACCGACCTAATTAAATTGACCCCATATGGTATGTATGTAATTCCATATTGAATGATGATATATCATTATCATTTATTAATTCAATGGTGGGGTTTACAATGGATTTATTTTTTAAATATCTTTCTATGTAATGAAATTAATAAATAGAATTTTATTATTTAAGATCTTGGGGACATTTTTGTTATCTTATGACACCAGTGGAATGATTTGTTACATCATAATTCATTACATGTTTCTTTTCTCTGTTTCCTATATTCTCTTATTTTACTATTTCTATAATGCCCCGACCACAGTTACCCAGAGTCAGTGCATTATTATAATACATTGGAATGATTACAAGGAATCATTTCCCAAAGGACTGATTAGTTTAGCAGTCTTGGAAAGTTGATTACATACACGAATGTTACATTATACTTTAAGACATAAAAAACAACAAAAATAATATTTATGAACGCCATTATTCCCTTTGGAATAACCCTACATATCAATCACAATACACTTCATGGAATACTGAGAAAAATAAAACATAGAAAGGGGTGAGCTCAAATTCTCATCAAGGGTAAGAAATACAGTAGAAACATTCAAAAATAAGAATAAACATTTAAGGCAATGAATTAAACTAAAACAATAGCATTCTAAACATGAACTTCAGCATAATATGGTAGAAACAAAATGAAATAATGCCATTTACTTATTCACATGTATATTCTAGTAATCTAATTACCACATGAAATATCACTAACCACTTTCATAATGATGGAATGCATAATGCTGAACATTAATTTCTTTATCAAGGCCTCGTGCCAAGACCGTGGGGCTAAAAATAATTGGAACCCAACCCGGAGTGCCTCTAATAAACAGACACCAACCCGGAGTGCCTCTTATAACCAGACACCAACCCAGAGTTCCTCTAATAACCGGACACCAACCCGGAGTGCCTCTAATAACCGGACACCAACCCGGAGGGTCTGCTGTAACCAGACCCCAACCCGGAACATACTAGTCCAACACATTCATCTTAAGAAGAGGATTAAATATAACATAAACACTCATAATAAATCTTGGATACGAAATGTCTATACATTACCCATAAACCATGAATGGTATATGAATGACACATCCACAGTCAAACATATCACAAAACCTTCAACACAATATGGAATATTTTTATCCAGATAAATCAACTTCAAAACAAGTTTAAAATCTATTAAGGGTTCTTGACATGGATGAAAATGATTTGTAAAACTCCTTGAGATAAATACACCTTTTTCATGAAAACATTTAAAAGTCACACAATTTAGAAAATAAGTCATAAAAAACATATTTGAATCAAAGTGTCCCATACCACTTTGAAAATTTTGAAAGGAATTAACATTTTTAAAACATTCATGTCCATATAAATAAATCCTTGAAACCCATTTTGAAGACAAGGACATTAAAGAGAATGATTTAGAAGAATAAATATTTAAAACATTTGAAATGATATTTTATTAAAAAGTCCCTAAAAAGAATTCATTTGAAAACTCTTTCATAATACATGGACATGGATAATAAATATGTCCCAATAGATACTTACGTAATGACAACCTTGGATAATAAAGTGATTGTGAAATTAACCCTTACCAATTTGGTATCCTACGAAACATACACCCCATAAAAGTGGTATTATACAATGAATATTAAAATACACATAAATTAAAGTGTATTACAAAATGAATACAATTATAGGCTATAGATACACCACACAAAAGGCAATAGTGGCAATATGGCCTGAATCTCACGGGAATAAGGAGTGAGATGAAAACCCCTTACCTTGCACTTTCCTTTAGTCGAGGGTACGTTTAAAAACCTATATGAAGATCATAATATGTTATTAAATTATACCAGAACCATATTAATATTTATTATGTCATACATGATTCATTTATTACATTATATTACCCACTTAATAATAATTTCCATGTTAATTTAACATTTCGGGTAATAATCGCTTTCTTTATCGTATCTGTTTTAAATTGTTACTCTTGGTTGTATCACTTAGATAATGACTTAAATACATCCAGAATATAAAACATGATAAATATATAATATATATTTAAAATATAAATATGTATAATAGACATATATATGAAATGGAAAACACCGTTTATAGAGACGGTAGTCCATACGTACGCATTAACATTGTTTCTGTTTTCATATAGTATTGAACGAAAGTAAGTGAATAAGACATATGTAAGTACATAAATCCGTATATATATATATATATCTCTAGTAGAATTATTATATCATATATTACAAACTTATTAGTAATATATATCTTTATAATCGTCTATGTATGGTGAACATGGAAATTAATCTCATCACGGCGTGGATACGGTAATCCGTACGTATGCACGTGTGAAAATATCATTCTTTTGATATTAAAATAATATATAATTGGATGGTATATAATATATACAGAATCCTTATAATTTTATATTTGTTATTTACATCAAATACACATCATTACTATACCCATCCAAATAATAATGTATTGAATAATAATTACACCACGATGTGGAGTTGGTAAGTCGTACGTACGAACATATTGTTACATGTAATTTAAAGGAAGGATAGAATACTGAATATGGTTGTACAATATTTATAATAACCTCACAGTATATAAGAGATACTGGAGTTATTATTTTATAATAGAAATAACAAATAAAGAAGAATTTGTAGAAGAAAGGAACTTGAAAGAGGGTGGTGAAAACATTACCACTTCATTAGGTTCTTCCTTTTGATTTGATCAAAAGGGAACCATAGGTTGGCTTTATGATCAATCTAAGGCCTCTATGTGGATGTGAGAGAAGATGAGAGAGTATTTCAGAAGGGGTTTGCTGATAGAAAGGGTTTTATAGTGTGAAGAATTGGTTCGAAGTTGGGTTCTTTTATAAGGGGGGGAGGGGATCTTTAGGAAAAATATAATGTATTAATTTATAATAAATTCATATTTGGTTTATAATGGCTCCAATGAGTATTATTCAAATTATGTGGTGGGTATGGGTCGAAAACCTTTCAACCAATAGATTTTAGACAGGTTTGGGTTATTATATTAACCTTATCATATAATTTTATCTTTTGGTTAATTAGATTGACATTTACCATGTAACTTTGTATTTTTATATTTTATAGTTAATAAACATAATATATACCTCCAAGAGACCAACAAGTGGTCAATTTATGATACAAATATCATGATACTAGTCCTTTTCTCGAACCACAGATTTTTGGAATTTAATATGAATTAATAATATAATATTTGTTTTAAAAACTCTTTTATGTCAATTTTTACACTATTTGGTATTATATTTTTGTCAAAATTATAACAGTATGATTACATCCAAAACAGTTAATTAAATCAATCCTAACATGTCATATTAAACTATAAAATTCTTGTAATTCATTAAAAGTCTCAAATTATATTTATTTGGATATTAATAATATCAATGACTATAATATTCCTCTAATAAGGTAATTACTGCATCATTATTGTGTAATAAATAAAATAAAATATTTAATGTCTAAAAATTTAAAAAAAATACCATTATGTATGATTTTTTTTTCTTTTTGATGAATATTCATAATTGAATTTATCTTATATATAACCTTATATTAAAAATATTTTAGTAATTAAGCTTTGATTTTAACTCTTTTAACTCTTCTTTGAATTAATTAATAATAAATGTCTTAATCTAATCCAATTGGACCTAAATGATAATATTTTATTCCTAAGGTTGTTTTTGGTTAAGATACCCATGTTTAATAGAATTAGGACTTGTTTTAGGTTAATATTAATAACTTTTTTACCCATAATTACCCTATTTACTTTTAACTGTGGTAAATAATAGAAAACATTACTATTCACCAAATATTATTTTTATATCATTGAACCAAATTTTACTCCTTGATATTAACCGTGTCTCTGGGATTTTCAAAATTCAGCT
Organism: Viscum album; assembly: GCA_963277665.1. Classification (NCBI taxonomy): domain Eukaryota; kingdom Viridiplantae; phylum Streptophyta; class Magnoliopsida; order Santalales; family Viscaceae; genus Viscum; species Viscum album. Next base: position 981,574,740 of record OY728161.1, read on the forward strand.
CACAGAAGTAGTATAATTATGGTTTATGTGAATTTGCAAAAGATCCTAGGAGGTGGGAAAAAGACGGTGAAAAGTTCAATAAAATTATTATATATCTAAAATTATTATAAACCGACTCCAATGAATTAAATTGAACATATATAGGTATTATGTATCTATTTTTTCTTTAAATAATTTAAATAAAATAAATAAATATTTAAATAAAAATTTGGGTTTAAACTATAACTCAATGTTTTTCACTATTCATCAAAAATTAAAATTTTTCATAAAAATACCGGAAATTTACCCTAATCTTATTTTGATATTCCGAATTAAATAATGAAGTGTATTTTACCAAATTAAAAACATATATGTTTCATTTATTAATTTAAATTTAATTCCCATTTTTAAAACAAAAAGCATGTATTTAAGAAAAAATTATTATCATAAGATTGACACTTGTTTATGTCTAGTTTAAATGTGAAATTATGTTCAATGACCAAAATTGGATTAAATTGTAAAAATATATTATAAATATAATTTTAAAGCACTAAAATTCATAATTTATCAATATTAATTATTTCATTTAAAAAAGATGTTTTTAATTAAAATTTAGTAATCTTCACTATTCATCAAAATATGAATGTTTTCAGAAAAGTACCAAAAATTCACCCTAAGCTAATTTTGATATTCTGAATCCAAAAATGAAGTCCTTTTTCAATTATAATATGTATAAAATTTTAAAAAGTGGGTATTACTATTCATAACTGTTAGTTTGATTGGTTGTGGTGTGTGTTAGAACTCGATGTTGCGTACAACACACGCTACTGTATTATTCAAACAGAAATGTACCATGGAAGCTTGGGGTGTTACAATATCTATGGAAGTAACTGTATACCTAACCAGTGAACATTATTTTTTTTGAATTATTGGCCCCTTTCAAATTTTAATGATTTATATTCTTTATCTAATAATTTTGGGAATGGTTCTCAAAAAAAAATTTCATTCGTTTGATTGTATCCACTATAAAAAATCTATATCTATCCATATAAATTTTCATTTATTGAGTGTCCCCTTAAAAAAAATTATGTTTTTATAATTTAAAATTATATATGTGACCATGAGTGATGTTATTATAAATAAAATTTTAACAAAATTATTTTACATAACGTGAAGAGACCTCATAAACAAGAGTGAAGTGACCACATTAACAAAAATCAATTATTACCATGAACAAAATTTATGTGAACGCATGAGAAAAAATGTGGCCACAATATATTTTTACCAGAATATACATTTATGGCATGCGACCAAAATTTGGATTCAACTAACATATCATTGATGAAAATTAACCAAATGATTAAAATAATGTGACCAATAGTATTGACATATCATGGACAACCTACCATGACTAAAGAGGATATTTTATGTTATGCAATATTTTTTATTCCATTTTTTTTTGTGTTTATCATTTTATTTAATAAAGTAAATTTTAAATTCTCTCAATCATATAATTTTTTTCATTACATATTTATTATTTCAATACCAATGATTTTTTTGTATAATATTATTATTGATATAATCTCATCAGATGGGATAAACTCTAGTAAATTACTCTTGAAAAAATGTGATTTCTAAATAAAATGATGTTGCGATTTGTACAGTTTATCATTCGTAAATTATGGGACTTTAATAACGTAATTTAATGACATTAATTTTTTATTATTTTTTTATTATTCCAAAATGATATCATTATAAAACATTATTTTAATAAAAATTTATATGAATGTGAAAATAAGGGTATGTTTGGAATGGGAAATCAGTGCATAAGTTTCATAATGAATTGGTAAAGATCAATTATAATGGGCATCATTCATTGAATCTATTTTAAATACTGGAAATATATATTAAGTGTTTGATATATCAAATTCTACATATACATGGATTAAGATATTCTAGAAATTTAGAATTTTTTTATACATTTTTGATTAAATATTTATCTCAACATATGTACAATCATTTGAAAATTTTCATTGGATAGGTCATTACTTCCTTGACACTCAGTTTCATAACTACTAATTTGATTCTAGGGTTTTAAATTTTCCTATTTTATTGTATGTTTACAATTTTATTGGGTTATTAATACCATGAATAAAAGTAATACGTGGTTTTGGCCCCTAATAAAAAGTTGGTGGTTGTGATGTATATCTAGCTAAGAAAAAGGGAGAGTAATTTTTGTTCTCTTATAACCACAAAAGATTTTGGGAAGATGTTATGGCTTGGACTTTATAAAGGAACATTTTAATTCTACCGCCACTTAAAAAGGTATCTTCAATATTGTTCCATCATGTTTAAAAAAGCATAGGATACTAGAATAATAAACAAGGCATGAAAATAGATTTCAGGTTCGGTTATACCTTGAGGTGATAAAAAGGAATCTATAAAAGGGTTGTGATTTCCCTTGAAAAGTCATAGATTCCATTATAGTGGTTTCTATCTATCTCTTTTTGTAAGATGGTTAAAGAGTAGAGTAGAATAATTCAGATCCTAACTAATATTATATTATGTTGTTCCTATTTTTTCACATCATCGCATCTTGAAAATTCTACCATCTTATCTCGGAAACCATATATTTGTATTAGATTCATGTTCCCATGATTTATATATATTTTAATTGACACACACTATTTTATAACATAATATTTAAAGTGAAAATATATCATGTTTTTTTGTAAGAAAATAATTAAAATGATGATTGGAAACATCAATAAACAACTGATATTCCTAGAATTATTTATGTATACTCGATTTACAAAATGATGTAATTATAATGAAACATATCATTGATTGTGGGAAAAACATGGAAATCCCATATAAACTACCTGAAGGTGAAGTTGAATAATTAATTTAAAATGATATGCTTTGGTATGTGATCAATTATAAGGGTTTTAAAATTTTATATTGCTCAGTGAATAGTATTGTGGATAGTAATATATCAATATATAATTCTACACTTGTCATTTAAAAACTATAAAAGTTAGGCATCATGGCTTGGATGAGATCATTAGAACTACGATATTCATGTTAATAGATACATATCCTATATTAAAATGGGTTACGAGGAAACTATTAATCAAATGTTCCATATATTTACATGTTATTTAAATGGAATGATGTCTTTTGAAAATATTGAAAATACTATATTCCTCATGAAATAGTTCTTAGTAAACTTCAAATTATGTGTAATGATAAAAATTTTGTTAATTATTAAATTAAAAATGTTCATGGATCATACACTTGAATTGTTTATCAGATTATTAGTATAATATGAATTAGATATACAACTATTAATGATGACAAAAATATAATGAAGAGGATAATTTTTTTATTGTATATTTTTATACATAGAATTATAATTCTGAGTTATAGAGTTGTGAAAATAAAGGTAATTTATATTTAACAAAGCGATGATATAAGTGAAAGATTAGTTATTTGGGAATATTTCTATAATTTCATCATTGGAATTGATTCAATATGAAGAATAAATGTAATATTATTTCCAATAATGTCCATGATATAATATAACATTAGTGAATAAAAATGTAGTACGTCCTACATGTTTTCTTAATACTGATGAATGAGAAAAATAATATAATATAATACAGGAAATAGAATGAAGTTATCAGAATCAGATGGAGTCAAAATGAGTATTCATGTTCTAATGAATAATCTATTTCAAAATATAATGTGGAAAATTTGGGCATAATTGATTCATGAAATCTCTTTACTAAATCAAAATATTATTATTTCACTGCATATGATCCTGAAAAAACTCTATTTTATTGAAATTCCTAATGTTTTTGAAATTATTGTCCATTTAGTTAAAAATATAAATATTTTATATATGAATATTATGAGTCAACATATGAATGATCAAAAGGAAAATGATAGACTAAATAAATCTATATTTTATAAATTATAATCTCCATATAATGATTTAAAATCATCTTATGAAAATACGAAACATTTGTTTTCAGAAAAGGAAATGTTAATTAGAAAATATTATTTCTTTTCAATATTAAATGGAAGGGAAGTAAGGAATATTTATAGTATTTTAAAACAGAATGAAAAAACTCAGAAATGAAATTGAATGTTTAAAATCAAAATTTTCAACATCATTTCAATTTGAAGAAAACATTGAGAATGTGATGGATTTCAATAAATAATACAAGAAACATGTTGAATTAGTTATGATAAATTTTTTTACATAATGTATGATAGCCTCTTTTTCGAGAACACTAATGTAGTTACAACTATAACTATATGTTGTATATTCGAAATGAATGTTTTTTATAAATATGAGTTTTCAATGGGAATTAAATAACCAGTTTGATATAATATGAATCTCATTTATAATTTTTTTCCAATATATACTATATAAACGTGACTATAATATATATTTATTACTATTAATTTAAATTCTAATCTCATTTGAACAAAAATGGCATGTGTACCAATACATACATGAATCAATTTTTATAATAAAATTCTCTTCAAAGAATTAAAAAAATCTTAGGAACTTGGATAATAGGCGGTCATGAAATATGACTGGGGTTTGGTACATGAAAATATGCGGTTATTGTAATATCTATCCATGAACCAAATAGTTGTTTAGAAACATAGACATAAAGAGAAAAAAATTTATATGGATATCCTTCATGAAAAGTAAAAATAGACAGAAACAGTTTCAAGTCAATTTAATAAGTAAAAATGATAAACATTATTGATCATATTTATTTAGATTTTTTTCCTATCAAAATTACTATACTTAGTACTAAGATATATTGTTTTATATTTATTTATTATTTTCCTAGACACAAATGGATTTATTTCCTTACACTAAAATATGATTAATTGTCTATTTTTATCAATTTTTTAAAAAATTGGTTCTAAATGATATTGGATACTTCATTGAATAAATTAAAATAAATCATTATTGTAAATTCCAAAATCTAAATTTATTCTTATTTTATTAATGAAAATATATAAATTTACATCTTAATATCACCTAGAATACCATGAAAATATTTGGTAATAGAATTCAAAAATATGAAATATTAAAATAATGGACAAGGCAATGATAAATTTGTTTCATTAACCTGATTATTTTTGGGATGAAGATATGAAATCATATTGTTATGTTCCCATTATTGATATAACAACCACATTGTGGGAAAAGACTCCATCTGTGTTTTGGAAGGGAATAAAACCTAAAATTGGTTATTTTAGTGAAATTGGGTGTCATGATTTCAATCTCAATAGATTAGATGATTTAGATACATTTGATTCAAAATATGATTGAGGCATATTGTTTATAAATTTAAACAACAATAATACATATAGTGTTTAAAATAAAATAACCATCATTTTTGAATAATCAATTCTTGTTAGGTTTTATGAATAACAATTGAGTAAAATGGATTATGATATTGAAAAACATGTGTACAATTTTATATTTTATAATTTTCAAGAGAAATAATATCAAGATAATAATTAATATATTGAGGGGAATAAATTTTCATCTGAATATTAACCTATTGAATAATGATCATAGAAGACTCATAGAGGTCATCCTAAAAATAATGACATTGAATGATGTGTCACTTATTAAATATATAAAATATTATATTAATATTTTTTATTGTCATGACTTTATTTATGATTTTGTGATTTAGAGTATATATGATGTATTTAATGATTCAAATTGGATCATGGATATGAAATATTAGGAAAATAAATTTAATAAAAATAATTTATTGAATTAAAATATAATACAAATTATTCCCTTGTTTATAGAATAAAATTGATCACTAAAAAAATTTATGAATTTGGGATATAGTGAAAAATATTTCTGAATTTGGACATATAGTTAAAAACAATGGTATATTAGTTTCTCAATATTTTTAAGGAAAAGGTATTTACATAAAATAACATTTTAATCCTATTCCAAATAATATCTAATTATAATGTTATTATCTTATACTTATTTTCTTCGATTCAAATTATTTAAAATAGATGTAAAATGAAACCATTCCACAAGGTAATATTTATGATGTAGAGTATGTTATAAAATCCCATGGTTTTGGAAATTAAAATCATCTTCATAATGTTATGAAATTATTATGTGATTTATATGATTTGAAATAACATCCTTGTTCATGTTATGAATATTTAAATAAATTTTTTTAAAAAATATTTGAATTGAAAGTCAGATCCTACATTATTTATTAGGAATCATTGTAATGAAAATATGGTTGGGAAAATTAATATTTATTTCATTTTTTTCATCATTATGTGAAAAAAATTAATGAATTTTTTTGATTAAGTAATTATAAAATTGACATGATTATTATGGGAGAATAGGGATACTTTTAAGGTATTTAAATATCTCAATGAAATTATGGTGTTTTTCAAATATAATAACTCCATGATAATTATAATTTTAAATGATTTGATTAACATTCTATTAATAGTAAAACTAAACCCATTGGTAATACATTTTTATTACATTTAGATAAATATATAAATTCAATTTATATTAAATATGATATAGGAATGATTGGATGTTTTTTATATATAACCTATTCTAAGAAATATTTAATGTTTTCAGGTTTCACAATGGATACATTTAAAAGGTACCTAATGTAATGTCACATTATGTCTATTGAGAGATAAACTAAATAAGTAAAATCAAATATGTATTTTGGAATTTATTATACAATTAGATCTATTTTTTAAATCAATTCATATTTTGAATTTGGTGAATGAAATATAAATAGAAAAATCACATCATGTTTGTGTCCTTTATTTGGAAAAATATTATTTTCTATGTCCTAAAAAAATTACTTTCCCTTTTCAACAATTGATACTAAATAAATTGGTGTTTCATCATTGAAATCTCAATCATTATAAATAAATTAGAAACATTTATTTGGAGTTTATTTTTGTAAGATTCCTATATTAGGGGGGAATAATTTTGTTATTTTTTGTGCCATTAATCTTTCAGCACACTCTAGTACTAGAAAGATTTATATAAAATTTCATTTTCATTTGGATATTTCCATAGAATGAAATATAAATCTATTATTTAATTATATAAAAAATTAGTATCTTAATATCTATATTAATCCCCATGAGTTAAACGTGTTTTAGAAAATCATGTTTGACCATAGCATGATAAAAATATAAATTTATTTCGGAAAGAACATTTGGGAATTTTATGTATGATTATATGGTTATATATTTGTATTTATAAAAAATATGCAGTAATCAAGCATCATTTTATAAGTCTACTATTTTTAATTTCTAAACATATTTTTTTCTCGTAATACTGATTTATGTTTTTCTCATAATTAATTGTTGATGTATAATTGTTATTTAATCTATTAGTCTAAAATAAAGATAATATTATTAATAGTTTATCATTAATTTTAAAAAACATATTTTAAAATAAAGTCATTTTATACAAATATATTTTCAAATAATGGTATACATTATAGTGTCACCATGACAGATTTTTTGAAATATACATGTTAAATAATGTTTTATAAAAAATTATATTCATTTTGATATAACAATATATATATAATTTATTTTATGTAATATAATATATTTTAATTTCAATGAATTATTAAATTTTGGAGAGTAAATGTTTTTCTATCTACAAAAGAAAATGTAAAACTATGTTAAATTTAGAGAGGGAGAAAAATTATCATTTCAAATAGCTAATTTTTATATTAATACGTTTCCTTATTGATTAATTCAATATTGGGGATATGTTTTGAAATTATCATTGGAATAGTAATTTTCAAAAAATGGGAGAATCTTGAGTGTCTCCATGAACCACATTATGTTATGGTAATTTCAATTTCTAAATGTGACCTTCAGAGAAGTGTCCCTGAGTGTAAATTTTACAAAATCAAGTGACTTAATGTAATGTGACTGCATGAAAAATGTTAAGTAACCTCATGAAAAAATGGAAGTATTAGTATAAACAAAACTAAAGTAACAACATCAAAAATGTTCAGTGACCCCATGAACCGACATGAATTGATTGTATAAACAAAATTAAGGGACTATATGATTTATTCAAGTGTAAATATGTTGGAATCAACTAAATATGAATTTAATATGTGAGATTTCAAATTAAATTCAACTAATAAGATGTTTTAAAAAAGTGATCATAAGAACCAAAAATATCCACGAGTATCCTACCATGGCTAAAATGGAATATTTCCAAGGATGTACCATATAAAATTCAACATATTGTTTTATATTTTTTGAAATTAAAAGATGAATGTTAATGATTTTAGTTACATAATGATTTCTAAATTCCATTTTAAATTTTCAAATAACCATGAATTTTAGTTATCATAATTATATGAATGATTTAATTATCACCATGTTGATTAAAATCCCATTATATTTTTTCATTAAACTTACAACCAAATTAAATGCAATTAGAATTTTAAATGTTTTTCTTACATTAATTATATGAGTTTTACATGAGAATTTATTATTGAGGAAATTTTTTACATAGTGCTATTATAATTATTCTAAAATATTATAACTATAAAACATGTTTTTACTATTATATAATATCTATGTAATCCACATTTTCATTATTTTCATTTGTATTTAATGAATAAATCTCATGATGTACTATGGAATATGGACTTCAATTGGCTTCGTGATTTGAAATTGGTATCTACAAAAGAACACAATATAAGTAGTTAAAATGAACTAGATAAATATATTTTAGGTTGAGGATATTCATGATCAATACAAGTGCTAAATAAGTTGGTGATGATATAATTCATTCAATTGAACTTATATCATTTGAAATTTTTTTTGTTGGAGATAACATTGATTCCTCCACAAATAGATCTAGAAATCATCATTTAGTTATGAATTAATATTTATTTTCTCATTTCTATCATTAATTTTATAGTGTATTAAAAACCATTAAATGGTCGGATATTGGGTCTTAACTCACAAAGAAAATCAGGCTATTGGTGGAGCCTAATGGTTTAATAAAGGAAGGTTAATTCATGTTCCACCTTAATCAAAAAAAGATATGGATTTTCTTATTCCTTGGACTAGTTAAGATGAAAGAATAGTTTCTAAAACCACTTTAAAAGGATCATTTTGTGTTATTCATCTAGGATTTCCAGTGGTGAAGTGATTAGTTTAAGCCACTAGCTATCAAAGGGATTTCATATTGCGATGTTCCATTAGGGTTTAAAAATAATTTTATAAGGGTTATGATCTCCATTCAAAAATCAAAAAATCCATTATATTGTGTAATTTCACTCATTGTTTTTTATAGAATTGAATAGTAAATAATGATTACTTATATACAATAAACATTAAAATTATATTTTCACAACATTAACTTTAATCTATGAAATAATTTTAAATTTATTTGAACAATTATATTTCACCCCTTTTGGATATTATTTTATGTTATCTATGGGTCCAATATAATATTCATCCATAGAGATGTTCTCTTCATTAATTTTTTTTATATTTTATGAAATATTTTAATTAATCACATTTCCCATTATATTTCATTAATTTTATTCATCAATATATTATTTCAATATTCCAAAAAAATCATTTAAACATAATTAAATTTTCATAACATTCAAAAAATTAATCAATTTTCAAACGAAATTAATACTATTATCTAATAATTATACATACTAAAAATGATTTTTATTAAATAAATTTATTGATTTTATTTTTTCTCTAACAAAAGTCCTTCATTTATAAATGAATATATTTTATGAATATAATAGAATATTTTTATCAAATAATTTTTATTTTATTTGCTTTAAATTTTTTCATGCATATAAAAACCCTTAAAAATTACACCACAAGAAAGTTACTTTTTTCCCTAATTATATTTTTTATTTGTTTTACTAATTTGAAATTACTCTTTTATTATTTTTCATTATTCAGTTGTATCCCTGGTACTATGTAAATTAAATCTTTATTCGTGGATTGATTAACTGTTACAATTATCTTTTCATAAAATTTTTAAAATGAAAAAATATAGTATAACTAATTTCTATAGTGAAAAACATATTCATCTTCCTCTGATGGAATGAAATTCAACTAGATCGTTATATTGTTGAATGATTGCAAAAATTTATTAACATTACAATAAACCCCATTTTACTATAAAATGTGAATAGCCTCTACATTATTACTCTAATTGACGATTGTTTTTCTCAAATGCTACGTTATTTTGTTATATTTTATTTAACTACCATGGGATTCACATTATAATTATTTAATGGATTTATGATTTTTTTCAATTAAATTTTTCCGACTTATTTGTAAATATATTATTATGTTATAGGTGATCACATAATCATATAAATATAAAATGAATTTGTAACACCCTGATCATTAATAAACATTTTTTCGAATAAATTTTAATTTTAATTTTAATTGTATGATTCATGATTAAAAATATTCCTTTCAAATTGCACCAAACTGGTTTATGTGACAATCTATATAGACTTGGCAGATGTTACACCCAACATCGTGTGGGCGTATTATATACACAACAACGATATTCTACAAAACATTATTTTTTAATATAGTTATTAATATATCATAATTATAATGCAGTCATTGAACAAGGTTTTATAAATAGTATTAACTACTTTTCAAACATTTTTTTCAGTTTATTTAAAGAAATAAAATATATTGATTTTGAAAGGTGATATTTTTCTTAAAGTCCTTTTTTATTAAAATAACTGATTTCTACAATGTAATGCCTTTAATAATAAAATAAATTTTAGACAAATTTAGAAATTTAATTTGATAAAAATAAAAATATTTTTTTAATTCAGAATGTCGAAATTAGTCTAGGGTGAATTTTTTGGATTTCCCAAATAATATTCATTTTTTGATGAATGGGGAAAAATACTAGTTTTTAATTCAAAAATAATTATTAATTTAAAAAACATTTAAGTGTAAAATATGTATCAAAATTATTTCAAATTTGAAATAGATAATATTTTTTCTAGTAATCCAATTTTTTTCATTAGAATAAATTTCACATTTAAATTTGATAGAAAAACATTTAAATCTTTTTACCTGTCACGACCCGCCCTCGGGGTCCGTGTCGTGACTACCCCAAGCCCGCCTTCCATAGGCCAGGGGCTGGCGACTAGCACCAAGGCGTAAATCCCAGTAAAATGGGAAGGCATTGCCTTTGAAAAGTAAACATCACCACAGAGTAAGAAAGGGGAAAGTAAACACTAAACAAAAGCAGAGTACAACTGAAAGTGCGGAAAAGTAAATGTGCCAGAATACAAACCCAAACTGAAAGTAAAGTACAACTCGAAAAGGGAAAAACAGCTACTGAAAAGTAAATGCCGCTACTCCGAGCTGTCCACTGGAAATCCCACCTGAAGGGTGGGTACAGATAGCTCCTCTGCTCCACGGGTCCCGCCGTCCGTTCCGCGCACGTCCCGCCCAGTGGTCCACCTCCGGGTACCGTCCCGCTCTACAACCCACAGCTAAGGTCAACGCTGTCCGTCGTCTGCAACCAACACAACGTAGTGCGGGCCAAGCCCGTGCAGGGGTGAGTATAAGCTACTCAGTAGGGACCCCGAGACCCCTGAAGGTCTCTCAAATCCACAAAGGATAAACCATGAAGAAAAGTAACAATCACGAAGTAACATCCGACACTGCTTAGGTATATGCCCATACATATACCTAAGTCATCAATTCAAATACGCTCCAACCTCCGAGCCCAAGTACAACTCAGTCCACACAGGATAGTAAACGTATTCCACATAGGAAAACAAAACGTAATCCACACAGGATTGCACAACACAATCCACACAGGAAAGCAAAAGGATTCAGCTCACACAGGTATACTTCTTCAGAGGACGATAAAGATGATCACTGATCCATCTAAGTCGTCGGACCCACGAAGGATCGATAGGTAACTAACCCCCGCAATGACCCACACAGGATTGGGCCCACACAGGACCTGTAGGCGCTGGCTCACACAGAACCGCTGAGCGCAAGGACCCACACAGGATCGGGCCCACACAGGACCTGTAGCACTGATCCACGTAGGATCGCTGAGTGCTGAAGTCGTCGTCGTCGAATCCACACAGGATCTCTGTACTGTCGTCGTCGCAGTCACAGTAGCAGTAGAACAGTTGCAGCCAGCACTAGGGTTCCCGCACAAAGCAAGCTCGTTCGGAGGGTCCGCTCCACGAGCCGAGAGGCTGATACATCAACTGTCACAAAGACCAGAGTTGATGTATCCAAAAGTTCTGTATCGTCAACAGGAACTCAACGCAACAGACGGCGCGTCGATCGGACGCCCGGTCTGAGAGTTATTGGCATTTTCGTCTCCGGGGCCCGGTTGGTTTTTAAGGCTAAACCAACCCGACCGTACTCCACCTGTGTCCAAACCTCGGGCGGAGTATGCCAATAGATCCGTCTCACTAAGAGGAACACAACGCGACTGACGGCGCGTCAATCGGACGTTCGTAGCTCAAGATATGAGCGTTTCCGCTTCGAAGGCCCGGTTGGTTTCGTGAACGAACCAACCCGGCCGAACTCAAAGTAAGCCGAAACCTTGAGTGCGATATACCGAAACGACCGTCTCGATCCAAGGATCGCGTTGCCGCAGACGGTTCGTCATTCGGAGGTCCGAGGCTCAAGTTATGGGCCAAAAACCAATTCTGGTTCGAAACGGGGGGGTCCGGGTCCGGGCCGACCCGGCCCGACCCCCCCCCCCCCCCCTGGGGCGGCGGCTGCCGGCGGCGGCGGCATGGCGGGGCGGCGGCGCGGCAGGCCGCGGCGGCCTGGCGTCGCGAGGTGGCTTCACGCGGGGTGACAAACCCCCGCGTTTTGAGGGGCGGCGCGGCCTTTGTTCCGCGCCGGTTTCTTTTAAAACCGCACCCCCCCCCCCCCCCACGTGGGGGGCCTGCTGGTGCAGAACCGAGGGGGCCGGCTGCCCCCCTCCATCAAAGAACCGCCCCCCTCATAAAGAGGGGGGGTTTTATGAGGTGGCCGGGGGATTAATTCCCCAGGTTTTAAAGGTATCCGGCCGGCCAACTGGCCGGCCGGTTTTCTCTAACGGGACCGGAAATTCCGGTCCCCCTTCGGCTTCCGACGCCGGCGGCCTGGCCGCCGGTCTTCTCTTCCGCCGCGGCCCGGAATCGGCCACGGTCTCCTCGTCCCGCCGCGGCCCAGAACCGGCCGCGGCGTTCGTCATCCGGCACGGTGCGACGACACCGCGCCCCTTCGCCGTGCCTTGATTCCATTCAACGCGGCGCGACGACGTCGCGTTCTTGAAGATTTTTCCACGGCGTGGCGCGACGGCGCCGCGTAAAAATATTTGCCCGATCATCTGCGTGGTGCGACAGCACCACGCCACTTGCTTCCACCCGCAAGATTAAACAAGAACGATGGAGGGGGGGTTCGGCCGTGTTCGTGCGGTCCGGCCCCCCTCACGTTAAAATAATAACGCAACTTGAAACATTCAAAAGTCTCATGTTTGACATGCGAAATCCATGATCAAGAAATGGAATAAATAATTATTGAATCAACAACCCCTACCTCAGGTATAAGATCGAAGATTTGACAACGTCCCGCGGAAGACAACGTCGCGGTGGTCAGGCGTCGCGGTCGTCGTTCGTCAATCCGTTGACGAAGAGATATGCCCGAAGAGTTACGTCGTTGGCGAATCTTCGTATGCCGACGAAGAAGGTCCGAGGAGGAAGCGGTGTTCTCTTTCGTTGACACGGGAGACGAAGAAGAGCGGAGCGGCGTTCTTCGTCGGAAATTGAGCGTTCTTCGTCATGTCTTGAGGAAAGTCAAATAATAAAGAAAACAACGAACTCAAGAACCCCTACCACGATAGTCGCACGTTGACGTAGTCGTGGAATATCGGTGTCGATTCCTTTGACGTCGGAGGAAGAGTCGTTGTCGATGGCGTTCGTCGCGGAAAAATGTCGTGGAAGAGATGACGCGGAAGAAGTACGTCGCGTCACGGATGGACCGTGTTCTTCGTTGGAGAAGTTCTTCGTTGAAGAACGACGTTCTTCGCGTTCTTCGTTGAGATGAACGAGAAGAAGAGCTCTCCACCTCTCAAGAAGACAAACCAATAACCCAAAATAAAATAAGCTACACCTTATTTTATTTTCACTTTGCCAACCTTTCAAAAATTCAAATGTTGAATTCAAAACATTAATTAAATCTAGAGTTGACAAAATTAAGTGAAGAGATAGGTTGGCAAGAATTAAAGTAGGGGAGAGTTACATAATTAAGAGGGGGTTTAGAGGGGTCAGGGAATTTGAAAAGAAAAGGGGTTCGTGTGGGCCCCACCACACTTAATCCTCCCAAGGGAGGTTAAGTGGGTGTGGGTCCCACTTCCAACCTCCTTTGTTAGGTTTTAAGAAGTTATAATAAAATTTGTTCTACACAAATTTTATTTAACTCAAACTAAAAACCCCAAAAATTAACTTTCAACCCGCAACAAACGCAACTCCCGAAAAGGACTCTTTAAGCGAATATCGGCGCTGCGAGTTCATCGGTGCCCTCAGATTTCAATTCCGAGCAGCGGATCAAAAGTTAGGAATTCCCGCTCGTTCGTTCACTGAACGTACCCGAGCCAAAGTTCGGAAATTAATTCCGGGCACTCCGGGCCTCAGAATCAGGTGCCGTCTGAAACCGCGCTCTTGTAAAATTCTAAAGAAAATTAAGAAAAAATTTCCCTTGAATTTTACGGGTCTTTACATTACTCCCACCTCAGGGCTTTACGTCCCCGTAAAGATACATCAAAAACTAGGGAAACAAATGAGGGTACTGAGCACGCATCTGAGCCTCCCGCTCCCATGTGCTCTCCTGGAGATTCCCGTGCTGCCATCTGATGCACACAAGAGGAATCGATCGCCCACGCAGGACCCGCTCCTGTCGATCCTCTATCTCCACCGGGACCTCCGTAAAGGTCGCCCCATCGTCAACGTCAAGCTCCCCATGGTCAATGATGTGCGTCGGGTCGTGCACGTATCTCCTTAGCTGAGATACGTGGAAGACGTCATGCACCCGGTGCAACTGAGGTGGTAGAGCCAGGCGATAAGCCACCTCGCCAATCCTGCTGAGAATCTGGAAGGGTCTGATGAAGCGCGGAGATAACTTGCCGCCTCGGCCAAATCACCGAATACCACGTCGAGGTGAGACCCGCAAGAAGACGTGGTCGCCATCCTCGAACTCCAGTGGCCTCCGCCTCCTGTCAGCGTATGACTTCTGCCAGCTCTGAGCTGTCCTCATCCGCTCCTAGATGACCTGGACCTTCTCTGTCGTGGCCTGGACCATCTCCGGTCCCACCAGTGCTGACTCCCCAGGGTCTGTCCAGCACAAAGGAGATCTACATGGTCGTCCGTACAACGCCTCGTACGGTGCCATCCCGATGGTGGAGTGGTAGCTGTTGTTGTATGCGAACTCCACCAAGGGTAGGCGGTCTTCCCAGCTACGACCAAAGTCAAGGACACATGCGCGGAGCATGTCCTCGAGAGTCTGAATGGTCCTCTCCGTCTGACCATCCGTCTGAGGGTGAAAGGTTGTGCTAAGACGTAGCTGCGTCCCGAACGCCTCCTGTAACCCCTTCCAAAGCCGGGAAGTAAAGCGGGCATCTCGATCGGAAACGATAGATGATGGCACGCCGTGGAGCCGCACAATCTCCTGAACGTAGAGACGTCCCAAGCTCTCCACTGAGCCCTGCTCTCTGATGGGTAAGAAGTGTGCCGACTTGGTGAGTCGGTCAACAATCACCCAAATGGAGTCGTGACCTCTGGAAGTGCGTGGAAGTCCAGTCACGAAGTCCATAGATATGCCGTCCCACTTCCACTCCAGAACCTCCAAGGGCTGTACCAAGCCTGCTGGTACCTGATGCTCTGCCTTCACCTGCTGACAGGTGAGGCATCGAGAAACGAACTCTGCTACAACCTTCTTCATGTCCGGCCACCAGTGTTGTCGTCTGGGGTCCTGGTACATCTTCGCCACTCCAGGATGTACCGCCAATGGAGAAGTGTGAAACTGTCTCAGCACTTCCTCTCGCAAAGCTACTGGTACCATGGTACGTCCTCTGAAAAGGATGTCGTGCTCTTCTCCAAGGGAGAAACCATCAGGTGCCTGTCCCGAGGATATCTGTGCACGCCGTGTCTCACAGTCAGCGTCCCCATGCTGTGCCTCCCTGACTCGCTGCAGTAGTGGAGGAGTGACTGTGAGAGACTGAAGAAAGGCTGCTCCATCTCTATCCACGAAGGATATCTACAAAGAGGCTAGCTGCTCTGTCGCCTCCTCGAGTAGCTGAATACCCGTCCTCCTGCTGAGGGCATCGGCTACTACGTTCCCCTTCCCAGGAGTATAGACTATCTCAAAGTCATAGTCCTGGAGAAACTCGAGCCATCGCCGCTGTCTCGGGTTCAGGTCCTTCTGCGAGAAGATATACCTGAGACTCTGATGATCGGAAAAGACTGTAAAGCGCTCGCCCATCAGATAGTGTCGCCATGTCTTCAGAGCGAAGACCACTGCTGCTAACTCCAGGTCATGGGTAGCGTAGTTCTGCACATGCGGCCTCAACTGACATGATCCATAGGCGATCACGGCCCGCTCCTGCATCAGAACACATCCGAGTCCGGTCCCTGATGCATCGCAGTAGACTACGTACCCTACTCCCTCCTCAGGCAACCTCAAGATAGGTGCGCTAGTCAATCTCTGTCTCAGCTCCTGGAAGCTCTGCTGACATCTGTCTGACCACACGAAGGGTTTCCCCTTCTTCGTCAAAGCTGTGAGTGATGCCGCAACTCTGGAGAAGTTCGACACAAATCTCCTATAGTAACCAGCTAGTCCCAAGAAACTCCAAACCTCAGTCACGCTCCTGGGTGGCTCCCATGCTAACACAACCTCAATCTTTGCGGGATCTACTGCAACTCCCGCATCAGAGATAACGTGTCCCAAAAAGTGGACCACACGTATCCAGAACTGGCACTTCGAGAGCTTACCATAAAGATGGTGCTCTCGGAGTGTGTCAAGAACAACTCGCAAGTGATAGGCGTGCTCCTCCTCTGTCGTAGAGTAAATCAGAATGTCGTCGATGAAGACTACGACAAACCGATCGAGGTATGGCTGAAAGATCCTGTTCATGAGAGCCATGAACACTGCTAGAGCATTGGTTACACCAAAAGGCATAACCAAGAACTCATAGTGGCCATACCGACATCTGAAGGCTGTCTTCTGCACATCCTCGTCTCTGACTCTGAGCTGATGATAGCCTGACCTGAGGTCTATCTTCGAGAACCACCGTGCTCCCTTGAGCTGATCAAAGAGGTCATCAATCCTCGGTAGCGGATACTTGTTCCTCACTGTCACCTGGTTCAGGCGACGATAGTCAACACAAAGTCGCAAGCTCCCGTCCGCCTTCTTGGCGAACAATATCGGGGAAGCCCAGGGTGAAACACTGGGTCGGATGAATCCCTTGCCCTGCAAGTCCTCCAACTGTACCCGTAGCTCTCGAAGCTCGGCGGGGGCCATCCGATATGCTGGAGTGGATATCGGGGCTGTCCCGGGGTACAAGTCAATATAAAAGTCTACCTCTCTGCGAGGAGGTATCCCTGGGACGTCGTCGGGAAAAACGTCCGCAAACTGATCCACCACTGCAGGAAAACCAGGACTCTGCACGTCAACTGCTCCAAGGATGAGGCTAGCCAACTGATGAGTGATGGGCTGTCCTCTCCTCCGCGGTAGTCCATCCTGTGCTGCTAAGGCTCCCTTCGCGCCGGTGAAGGTGAACCTGCTCCCGTCGGTGCGTACACATCGCACCTTGCGCCTAAAACAGTCAATCTGTGCATGGACCGTAGACAGAAAATCCATGCCCAAGATGACGTCGTAAGGCCTCGACGCTGCTACAAGAAGATCCCAGCCGAAGCTCTCGCCTCCTAGAGTAAGCTCACACTGCCGGCACCAGTGCGTAATCGTCGAGTCTGCTCCCATAAGAGTCTCTAGCCGTAAGGATCGAGCCAAATGCTCTGTCGGAATCTCCGAGCTCCGAACAAGGGCAGCGGCTATGAAAGAGTGACTCACTCTTGTGTCTATAAGAACTGCAGCAAGGGTGGAATAGACACAGATAGTACCTCGAATCATCTCGGGTGCGCCGTGGTCGTAGGCCTCTGCTGCCTGGAGCTGTGCCTGACGCTGCCCGCCAGCTCCCTGTGGTCGGGGTGGACCTCCTGGTGGTGGTGGTGGCAGAGCCTCAAAGCGTCGCCCACCACCGGCTGCTCGACCAGCTCCTCTGCCTTGTCCGCCTCCTCCCTGCGGACCTCCACGGTCGACCCTCTGCCTCTGCCTCGGTGGTCCCTCAACCGTCTGCTGCTCCTCGGCACGGCGGGTCGGGCAGTCGCGAGCCATGTGGCCCTGCCCGCCGCACGAGTAGCACTGTCTGCCTCTCGTAAGACTGGCTCCGCGCTGTGTGCCCCGCACTGCTGAGCCAGTGCCCTGAGATCGTCTGCCTGAAGGTCTGGTCTGTCTGGACCCCTGAGTCATCCGTCGACTGCCTGCTGCAGATGACTCTGCCACGTGCCGCCCTGCGGTGGGTCTCTGTGCTGGTGTAGACTCAGCAAGGAAGCTCTCGATCAGAAGGGCCCGCTCCAGTACTCCTGTCTGAGTCGGTATGCTGAGGGAGATCAGCGATGCCCTGATCTCGTGTCTCAAACCCTGCTCAAAGGTCCGGGCCTGGAAGAATGGGTCCCGTACCATGTCGGTCGAGTAGCGCGAGAGATCGGTAAATCTCGCCGAGTACTGAGCGACCGTCATGCTGCCCTGCCGCAGCTGTAGAAGCTCCTGGATACGCACCGCACGAAGGGTGGCTGGGACGAACTCCGAGCGGAAGAGGCTCTCAAAGTCCGTCCAAAGAAGGGATGACTCGTCGTGCACCTGGAGCATCAAGCTCCACCATCGTCCTGCTGCTGCGTGTAGTAGGCTCGCAGCGAGGATCACCATGAGGTCTGCTGGTGTCCTCACTAGCCTAAACACTCGAACCACTGCCTCCAGCCAGTCCTCTGCTGCCTGGGGATCCGTCTCCCCGCGAAACCCGGGCGGTCGCTGGCGCTGAAACTCATGCAGTGCGCTGAGGCGACGTGCATCGTCAGCGGCTGCTGCAGGAAGCATCGGGGAATCGGCGGGTAAAGCTTCCGCCAGTGCCACTACTGGAAAAGGGCCCTGCACCGAGGCCTCGTCGCTCGGTGGGCTGTCGTCTCGCTCGACTCTCGGAACCCTAGCTGGCAGCCGTCGTGGGGCCATCCTGAAAAGGAAACAGGTGCGCCACGGTTAGAACAGTATACCTGGTGAGCTGATATAAGTAATCACAAAGAAAACGTTGAAACACACACGCAATCAATGTTTTCGTGCATTAAGTCGGAAATCAAAAGTCAGGGTCCTGGTGTATGGATACGTCGGCCGCCGCACCAACACTGGACTCCCTGGACTGATAACCACACTCAATACGCTAAACATTATTGCTTCACATAGAAAAGATCAGAGTTCGCGGTAGAACCGAACTCCTCGGATACCAATTTGTCACGACCCGCCCTCGGGGTCCGTGCCGTGAATACCCCAAGCCCGCCTTCCATAGGCCAGGGGCTGGCGACTAGCACCAAGGCGTAAATCCCAGTAAAATGGGAAGGCATTGCCTTTGAAAAGTAAACATCACCACAGAGTAAGCAAGCGGAAAGTAAACACTAAACAAAAGCACAGTACAACTGAAAGTGCGGAAAAGTAAATGTGCCAGAATACAAACCCAAACTGAAAGTAAAGTACAACTCGAAAAGGGAAAAACAACAACGGAAAAGTAAATGCCGCTACTCCGAGCTGTCCACTGGAAATCCCACCTGAAGGGTGGGTACAGATAGCTCCTCTGCTCCACGGGTCCCGCCGTCCGTTCCGCGCACGTCCCGCCCAGTGGTCCACCTCTGGGTACCGTCCCGCTCTACAAGCCACAGCTAAGGTCAACGCTGTCCGTCGTCTGCAACCAACACAACGTAGTGCGGGCCAAGCCCGTGCAGGGGTGAGTATAAGCTACTCAGTAGGGACCCCGAGACCCCTGAAGGTCTCTCAAATCCACAAAGGATAAACCACGAAGAAAAGTATCAATCACGAAGTAACATCTGACACTGCTTAGGTATATGCCCATACATATACCTAAGTCATCAATTCAAATACGCTCCAACCTCCGAGCCCAAGTACAACTCAGTCCACACAGGATAGTAAACGTATTCCACATAGGAAAGCAAAACGTAATCCACACAGGATTGCACAACACAATCCACACTGGAAAGAAAAAGGATTCAGCTCACACAGGTATACTTCTTCATAGGACGATAAAGATGATCACTGATCCATCTAAGTCGTCGGACCCACGAAGGATCGATAGGTAACTAACCCCCGCAATGACCCACACAGGATCGGGCCCACACAGGACCTGTAGCACTGATCCACGTAGGATCGCTGAATGCTGAAGTCGTCGTTGTCGAATCCACACAGGATCTCTGTATTGTCGTCGTCGCAGTCACAGTAGCAGTAGAACAGTCGCAGCCAGCACTAGGGTTCCCGCACAAAGCAAGCTCGTTCGGAGGGTCCGCTCCACGAGCCGAGAGGCTGATACATCAACTGTCACGAAGACCAGAGTTGATGTATCCAAAAGTTCTGTATCGTCAACAGGAACTCAACGCAACAGACGGCGCGTCGATCGGACGCCCGGTCTGAGAGTTATTGGCATTTTCGTCTCCGGGGCCCGGTTGGTTTTTAAGGCTAAACCAACCCGACCGTACTCCACCTACGTCCAAACCTCGGGCGGAGTATGCCAATAGATCCGTCTCACTAAGAGGAACACAACGCGACTGACGGCACGTCAATCGGATGTTCGTAGCTCAAGATATGAGTGTTTCCGCTTCGAAGGCCCGGTTGGTTTCGTGAACGAACCAACCCGACCGAACTCAAAGTAAACCGAAACCTTGAGTGAGATATACCGAAACGACCGACTCGATCCAAGGATCGCGTTGCCACAGACGGTTCGTCATTAGGAGGTCCGAGCCTCAAGTTATTTGCCAAAAACCAATTCTGGTTCGAAACGGGGGGGTCCGGGTCCGGGCCGACCCGGCCCGACCCCCCCCCCCCCTGGGGCGGCGGCGGCCGGCGGCGGCGGTCGGCGGCGGCACGGCGGCCGGCGGCGGCGCGGAGGCCTGGCGGCGCGGCGGCGCGGCGGCACGGCGGCACGGCGGGGCGGCGGTGCGGCGGGCCGCGGCGGCCCGGCGCCGCGAGGTGGCTGCACGCAGGGTGACAAACCCCCGCATTTTGAGGGGCGGCGCGGCCTTTGTGCCGCACCGGTTTCTTTTAACCCCCCCCCCCCCCCCCCGCCCCCCACGTGGGGGGCCTGCTGGTGCGGAACCGAGGGGGCCGGCTGCCCCCCTCCTTCAAAGAACCGCCCCCCTCATAAAGAGGGGGGTTTTTATGAGGTGGCCGGGGGATTAATTCCCCCGGTTTTAAAGGTATCCGGCCGGCCAGCTGGCCGGCCGGTTTTCTCTAACGGGACCGGAAATTCCGGTCCCCCCTTCGGCTTCCGACGCCGGCGGCCCGGCCGCCGGTCTTCTCTTCAGACGCGGCCCGGAACCGGCCGCGGTCTCCTCGTCCCACCGCGGCCCGGAACCGGCCGCGGCGTTCATCATCCGGCGCGGTGCGACGACACCGCGCCCCTTCGCCGTGCCTTGATTCCATTCAACGCGGCGCGACGGCGTCGCGTTCTTGAAGATTTTTCCTCGGCGTGGCGCGACGGCGCCGCGTAAAAATATTTGCACGATCATCCGCGTGGTGCGACGGCACCACGCCACTTTCTTCCACCCGCAAGATTAAACAAGAACGATGGAGGGGGGGTTCGGCCGTGTTCGTGCGGTCCGGCCCCCCTCACGTTAAAATAATAACGCAACTTAAAACATTCAAAAGTCTCATGTTTGACATGCGAAATCCATGATCAAGAAATGGAATAAATAAATATTGAATCAACAACCCCTACCTCGGGTATAAGATCGAAGATTTGACAACGTCCCGCGGAAGACAACGTCGCGGTGGTTAGGCGTCGCGGTCGTCGTTCGTCAATCCGTTGACGAAGAGATATGCCCGAAGAGTTACGTCGTTGGCGAATCTTCGTATGCCGACGAAGAAGGTCTGAGGAGGAAGCGGTGTTCTCTTTCGTTGACACGGGAGACGAAGAAGAGCGGAGCGGCGTTCTTCGTCGGAAATTGAGCGTTCTTCATGAAGTCTTGAGGAAAGTCAAATAATGAAGAAAACAACGAACTCAAGAACCCCTACCACGATAGTCGCACGTTGACGTAGTCGTGGAATATCGGTGTCGATTCCTTTGATGTCGGAGGAAGAGTCGTTGTCGATGGCGTTCATCGCGGAAAACCGTCGCGGAAGAGATGACGCGGAAGAAGTACGTCGCGTCGCGGATGGACCGTGTTCTTCGGTGGATATGTTCTTCGTTGAAGAACGACGTTCTTCGCGTTCTTCGTTGAGATGAACGAGAAGAAGAGCTCTCCACCTCTCAAGAATACAAACCAATAACCCAAAATAAAATAAGCTACACCTTATTTTATTTTCACTTTGCCAACCTTTCAAAAATTCAAAAGTTGAATTCAAAACATTAATTAAATCTAGAGTTGACAAAATTAAGTGAAGATATAGGTTGGCAAGAATTAAAGTAGGGGAGAGTTACATAATTAAGAGGGGGTTTAGAGGGGTTAGGGAATTTGAAAAGAAAAGGGGTTCGTGTGGGCCCCACCACACTTAATCCTCCCAAGGGAGGTTAAGTGGGTGTGGGTCCCACTTCCAACCTCCTTTGTTAGGTTTTAAGAAGTTATAATAAAATTTGTTCTACACAAATTTTATTTAACTCAAACTAAAAACCCCAAAAATTAACTTTCAACCCGCAACAAACGTAACTCCCGAAAAGGACTCTTTAAGCGAATATCGGCGCTGCGAGTTCATCGGTGCCCTCGGATTTCAATTCCGAGCACCGGATCAAAAGTTAGGAATTCCCGCTCGTTCGTTCACTGAACGTACCTGAGCCAAACTTCGGAAATTAATTCCGGGCACTCCGGGCCTCGGAATCAGGTGCCGTCTGAAACCGCGCTCTTGTAAAATTCTAAAGAAAATTAAGAAAAAATTTCCCTTGAATTTTACGGGTCTTTACATTACCCATTTTTTCTTTTAAAACTCGAATTGTCTTCTTGAAACAGGATTAATTTTAAAATAATTTCATCCACCCATATGATTATAATTTGGGAATACTTATGGAATATTTTAAAATAGAATAATTTTTATTGTCTAATATGGTAAACATTACTTTTGAACAAAAAAAAGTGAAATTGATTAAAATTAATAGCAATGGTTTTGTCAAAATTACGTATAATTTGGGACTAAACCATAACATTAAGAGAAAAAATGACCCATAAACATGTAAAAAACCCTATTTTATGTCTATAGGTATCCCATAAAACATCCATAATTGTGATTGTATGGTTTGGTAAGAATGTTTTTGGTTATAACATATATACACCAAAATTGTTTCAAAAAATTCCACATGAATCATCTTTCATCAATAAAAGGGCCACCTCCTCTACCCATACCTGAAAACTCTAAAATAACATAAGTTAATCCTATGTATTCTCAATTAGCCTCTCAAAAATCATAAAATATCACTTAAATTATATCCTTATAGCAGAAACCCTATCATGGGAACCATTCATCCCAAAACAAAATGATTTACCCGATTAATAGGCAATGACATCTTTATAGATCATTTCCATTATTTTACTTATTCACCATGATTTTTTTATTATTAAATTATTAAGTTAAAAACATTATAATAAACATACTACTATTATCTTTTCAATTTTTTCTAACTAATCATACACATACCTCCATCTAATGGATATCATGAATAATGTTTCTATGTATGAAGACCTACTACCTTACGAAATGAACATTTTTCATTTACCATTTACTGCCAATCAGGGAATCCATTATGATGGAAACTGTATTATATATATAATATTTTTTTTATTTTTTATCTATTTAACTTTTTTTCCTTTTACATCATACATCCATTCACATTTCCTATAGTGTAAATAAGAAAATATACTTGGACAATGTGTGGGCTATCTCCCCCTTAATGCGATGTGATTCAGTCCCACACCACATGGAATAAATTCAAGATGGTTTTGATGAATTTAAATGATATATATAATATATTCATGAAATAATAATATATTTATACACACACACATATATATATATTCATAAGTCATTTACATACTTTTGTTCTATAAAAGAATAAAAACGGAAATAAAAGTCATACGAAAGTGTGACTTAACATCTCCATGAAAGATTCATTTGATTAAGTACTAATCTATGCTATAAATTTCAAAATCATAAATATTCTGAATATAAATTATATTTATATCATTGAATTTTCTTGATGTAATTCATTGAATTATATTTCAATTTAATTTACCAGTTAAGACTACATTTAATGATGTCACTCAAGAATTTATAGGAAATGATATAATGGTTCCATTCATATCATTTCTATTAAAGTATTATTCATAATGTCGTTGTATTTTTTCAAAAAATTAATCATTAATGGGTTATATGTTTATAATTTTTTTTATCATTCACAGGTTATATTCTTTTGAAACTCACTTAATTTCATAGTTATTTTTTATGATGAATTAATTAAGAAACCTATATCTTTCCACCGGTACTGATATGTTTATATGTTTATGTTAAACATTTCATTTTGTGTGTACTGATGTTTTTTGTTATGATCTAGTGGAAAATGTATGTATGTATTCATTATATGATGGGTGGGACTTATATCTCCATCTAGTGAATTGAGTATATATTTATATATCATGAGATAATATTGGTGTAGAACAAGGGTTACTCAGTTTAGTATTATAGGATTGTAATATGGGTTACTTAGTTTAGTAATACATGGCTAGAATGTGGGTCACTCAATTCAGCAATACATGGATGGATCAATTTTTTTCCTAGCTCATTAAGTGATTATGTCCACTATGATGGTATACATAATGATTCCTTGGATACTATAGAAATCATTATGTGTTTATGTGTTTCGAAAATCCTTTATATTATTCTTATGTTATGATTTCATGGCTGATGTCTTTTGTTTCATTATGATTCATGTATTATATGGTTCCATGATTTATTCCATTATTCATGATTATGATATTTTATATGTAGGATATGATCATATAATGTTTTGATCATGTTTATTATTACAAGTCTCCCTTGTTAACCTTCCTGAGCATTTGAGCTCTCCACTATCTATATTTCAATTCCACATGTTTATTTTGATATGTACAATGTTTTATATAACTAATAAGGTTTTTAGTCATGATGTAAGTAGTGGGATATTATGTAGCTCACATATGTACCATTTTTATGTTTCTATGTTTAGAAACGAAATATATCAACCATGATCATAGAGATTCTTTTTTTAGAATATTAATGTAATCTAGAAATGTAATGTAATGTTATTTTTTGAATAGTTAGAGTAGATATAGTTTTTATGATTGAAAATTAATAGTTAAATTTTTTAAAATAGAGTGATCAAACATTAGGGATATCACAAGGTATATTTCTATGTTTATTTCTAGGGATGTCTCTAAGGATATGTATAAGGATTATTTAACATTTTAGAAAAATTTCCATGAATATTGTTGAAGGATAGTGTGATTGGTTTCATATCAATACATAACTCTTTGTATAGTACAAATTGATGTTGCACTGGTATTAAGGTACCTACGGGTAACAACATTGACAATATGTTCCAGGCCTTACTCATGATAATGTGGTACATGATAAAGGTCCTTGTTGCACACCTGGTTTGACACTCCCAGTGGATATTCTTTAAGAATTCACAATCTTTTCATTAACCATTTTTATGTATTTAATCAAAATATGATTATGAATAACCTTGGATAAACATATGGTGTCATATTTTATAGAAGGGGACCTAATATAGATATCCAATAAGTAAATATATTCCAGACTATGTGGTATTCTATTATGATAAGGAATTCTCACACTATTCTTTTTTAGTAGTTAATGGTGAGAATTACAAGGAACTGGATTAATGTTGATGGTGAAGGAAGACTTTATAATGACTAGTGAAGAGGGATGATCACAAGAGTGAATGATGTTGTGATTATTCATAATCAGTTTTTAGGTTTCATGAGTAACAACGTTTTCCTTAATCAACTCTTAAACACACCAAGGAAGATATGGAAGGTGTTTAATGAGAGGTCAGGTTATGGATACCATGGTGGGAGGAATGTTTTATTTCCATTGGGTTAATATTGTTGAATGAATCACCTATTTGAATGACTTACTGAAAATGTGTTTGTTTTCAAAGGTGAAATAAGGATACATAGAAACTGACTCAAAGGAAAAAAGGAAGAGTTCCCTTAACAAAAAATATGATAATTTAGGCCTCACTATGTCATGATCAAAGGTTATTTGTTATTAGTTTGGTGAAAATAGTAGTCCTACTACTCAATGTCTCAATGGAAATGTTCCTAAATTGAATCATTAGGGTGGAGCCTGTAATGGTTACGTTTCTCAGGATGTTGTAACTATAGATGAAATATGAATATGAAGATTTATTATGTAATAGGATGTGATAGAATTGTTAATGGATTAAGAATGAAGTCGTCAATAGTTTTATGTTATTTAATTCAAGGGTTTTCTAATTATGTTTTTCTCCATTTGGAATTTACACTTTCATGTTTGACTTGTGAAGTGATTTAACGACAAGAAAATATTTTGACTATGTTAAGGTAACACATAATATGTACTTTATAATAATTTATTACGGATAATGATGTTTAGAACATTTTGGATGACTGTAATTAATCCAATATACATTAGAATAATGAAGCATCCATTTTTTCCTATAGGATTTTTGGTAATTCAAGTTACTACTATGTTTCACGAAAATATAAGAAAAGGTCATTCACATGATTGTAATGTGACAATTCAGAGCTAAATTTATTTTATATATTGGAATAAAATTGTATGATGATTTCATGAATTTCCTTATAATATTATGGATTTTTATCATTGAGAAGGAATATTAGGAAGAACATTCATGAAAATAATAATTTAAACATTAGAGGATGTATTTTTACACATAGTTTGTATTAATTTTTTTATTAAAAATATAATAAGTGATTAACCTTATATAAAAATCGTTTATCTACTATTTTTTGTAATATATAGTAGCATGTTTTACAAAAGGACATCATGTTTGTCGAGCATCAGCCAATCATTTTATGCAAGGCTGCAAGTCTCAAACCCTTGAAAGAAGGGAGATAATGGTTTCACAACTACAACTGGACTACACAATGTCTTGGTTAATGTATAATTCTTTTTATCAAATAAATATTTATGATTAACCAGAGGTGTTATTTTTTTCCATTTTTATAGTTAGATGTTGCATTCATTTATGGAAAATAAAATCCATTTAAATAATATTTTAGTTATTTATTCTTCATTTTTAATTTTTGGACTTTCATCCCAAAAAGAAATAAATGTATATGAAATTGTTTAGAGTCAACCCATTAATGAAATTTAGTTTATTGAAAATTATAAATAATTACTAATCATTGTTAAAAGTGATAAGAAATTGATGTCATATTAAAATTAATTTTGATGAACTAATGGATTTTGGAATAAATAAACATTTACTAATTTTAGGCCCCCAACATTCCTTTGATCATTTACTAGTTTTTTATTTATGATCTCAGTCATTCAAAATAATTATTTATGCTTTTTCTCAATGTCCAATGTTCACCCCTGACCTGTCTTCTCTTATAAGAAAACCTAGATATATATTACATTATGTATCCATTATTGTTCTAAATTTCCAATTTAAGTGACGTTTTTGTAATAATTATTATGATTCAGGTTTATTTGAATGAGTATTTCAGGTATTAAAAATTTTACATCCCATATGATTTTTGAGGGTGATATTCATTTTATGTAGGGTATAATAAAGCACCCAATGTTTTTATGGAAATTTATTCAAAAATAAAATAAATTTTCATTTATATTTTTCAATGAACTGATCGTTTTATTACTTTAACATTAAACCAACAGGGCATTCTTTACACGCAACGTCGTCTTTGTGTATGTTACACGCAACACCGAGTTAGCGTACGATACACAAAACATAGAGTTTCTACAAATCATTCTCTTTCTAATATTATTGTTCAAAAAAGTTAAATACAACATATAAATTGAACATAGTTATATGAATAGTATCAACTAATTTTAAACTACCTTTTATAAATTGTTAATTTGAATAAAACATATTTATTTTGAAAGATGATATTTTTGGTAATGTCCTTTTATGTTAATAATAATGTTTTCTTGAACGAATCACCTTTAATAATGAAATTATTCTTAGAGACATATTACTATTTAATTTTATGAAATAAACATAACTTTGTAATTCTGAACATTTAAATTATCCTAGGACTAATTTGTTATATTTTTCTATGAAACTTCATTTTTTCATGAATTGTGCAAAATAAAATATTTTAATTCCAAACTAAATTTTAATTTATATTATTCTTAAATTTGAAATATATTTTAATTTTATTTAAAAGTTTAATTATATAATATCATTATCAGGTAATCAAAATTTGTTCATTCAAACCATTTACAAATACAAATTAGAACGAAAACCCTAGAAAACTATTCACCCATGTTAACTATAAAAACTCGTAGTGTCAACCTCGACACCTGGATTAATTTTAAAATAATTTATTGAAATTATATGACTATAAGATGAAATAATGAATTCAATACTTGGAATAAAATTCTTTTTGTCTAATATGGTATATATTCAATTTGGCCAAAAATAATAGTGATAGTGATTAAAATTAATCATAGTGGTTAAGGAAAATTCTACTTAATTAGGGACAAACACATATCATTAATGGCTCAAAATGACCTATAAAAAATCCAACACAATTTTAATTAAATAGTTCTCACATAATAAAAATTTTATTTTTATTTTTGGTTATTTATGAATTTTTTTGGGTAAGAACATGTGAACACCTTACTTGTTTCAAAACATTCCATGTGACCAATTGTCGTTCCCTATAAAAATCAAAAAACTCTAAAGATTCACAACATCTCTAAAAGTTCATGTTTTCATAAAAACTATTCCTATTTACACTACAAAAATCCAACCGTATCGATTAAATGAACCCTTTTGTAAAAAACACACTCATGGAATCCTTTTGGCACAAACCAAAAAGAGTTACCTAATTTAAAGATAACATATTCTTTCAAGTATATTTCATTCATTTTCCATTACCAATCCTGACATAGTATTTACTACCATATTAAGTTAAAAAATAGTATCCTAAAAATAATAGGATTAACTTTTTCATTTTTTATACCTACACATATACACACCTAAATCTTATTGATTTCATACATAGTTTTTTATGTATGTTGAACTACTACGTCACGGAACGATGACTGTACATTTATATTTTACAACCGATAATAGTGTCCATTATAATGGAAAATATATTATATATTTAATATATTATATTTATGATTTCATTTTTCTTATATATTACTTTTTCAACACACATACCTTCACATTTCATTTTTTGTCAATAAGATAATCTCATTTGTGGAAGTGAGAACTACTAACAACTCAATGCGATATGATTCATTCACTCACAAAATGAATTTTATTAAGGAAAAGTTTAATAGACATATAACATATATAAAATATAATAATGATATAGTGATAATGATATATATTTATATATATTTGTATATATTATTTACATACCTTCATTAAATATGATAATAAAATCCAAAATAGCATCATTGTGTACATACAACTTATCATCTCCAAGAACGGTGTGTTCCATTTCATAAATCAATATGATATAAAATATTAAAGTGAAAATATATTGAATATAAATGATATTTTTATCTTGATTTAATTTATTATTCATTATATATTTAAATGGATGAAAGATATATGAAAATGAGACACATGTGAATATCACAGACAATTTTACCCGAAGTAAAACATTAACTTTGGATAATTAACTATCAGGTAATATAAGTTTACAATAAATCCATATATAGTAATATGTATGAGAATATTTTTATATAAATTATTTATAATAAACATATATTTATTATTCAAGAATATGGTATGATTACGGTGAGTGTCAAATACAAGGTAAGGGGATTTCATCACACTTTTAATTTCAATGAGATACATGTTATGTTCACCAATAATTAGTTTTTTTGTGGTTTATGTATTACCCCAGAGTTTATTATAATAATATTATACATGAATTTTTTTTGTTTTAAAATGTCCTTGATATGATCCTTCTTTCATGGGGTTTCTGTTCAAAATTGTACCAATTTGATAAAATGAATTTTTTTTAAATTTTTCTTTTTTGTGGATCATGTTTTGTTATGAACCTAAACTATTTTATGAGGTGAATATATTTCTATTTTAAATTATCTATCATTAATATATATTTTTTCATGATATTATATGCTTCATTTTATTATTATTTACTTAAATTTAGAGTATGATTCCAAGTTAACATGTTATAGTTGTTTATTGTGACAATATCATCGATTTTCAATATTGTTTACGTTTATGCTACCATAAGGAATTCATATTTTACATCTATCAAGATAATCTAAAAATTTCATTATCTTTTGGTTATTAATGATATAATAATGTATTGGTAAAATGATTACATAACTTGTTAATTAACAAAGTTGAAAAAGTGTTTAAGGTATGCCATACTTTACTGTCTCTCTTGTCGGAAATATATGTTTTCTAAAATGGATACTATGAATACTATATTATTCTAGTATAATATGTAAATGGAATTTCTCCATATTATTACCATAAAAATAAAATTATTATTATATCTAATTACCAATATATATATATAAATATATCAATCACTTTTACTATGCAAGAGTAATGTTCTTTTAACTTCATACCATATGTAAGAATTTATCATCCATCATCTCATTAATGATTCCTTTGAATTTTCAAAATGTTAATCATTAACAAAATGACTATAAATGTAATTTTCATGAATTATAGAATTAATAATTTTATAAAAATTATTTTTTATGTTTTCATGGAAACCAATTTTTTAAAGAAAATTAGGGTATATTTTCAACATTACAATGTGATTTCAAAGAACTGGTATTCAAAATATTTCCAAGATTATTTTTTTTGTTATCATGAAAAAGGATTTTGAAAATGTTTTTAGTATTTCTTTATATGGTTTAAAAGTAATTTCAATGAAATTGTTTTCAAAAAAATTATGATTTCATAAATATATTTTCATGTTTTTAAAAGAAAATTGTTATTATGATTTTTTAAAACATATATTTATGATTTCAAATAAATTGAATTTCAAAGGGATTTCTTGTCTTCTTTATATTTTTCATATATATTTTATATGATAGTTATTAAATAATGAATTTATTATTTAAAAATCATCTTTTCAAATAATAATGTATATTTTCCTTAACAAATGTTTTTTCATGATATTTCAAAATTATTTACCATCTAAGATGACATCTATTGATGTTAGTAATAACATTATATTTAATGGTCTAAAGGTTACATTCATATCCTTTCTGTTAATGGGTTATAATTAATTACATGTTGATTATGAATCATATTTCCATTTCATGGGTTATATGTTTATATAATCTGTTTCACTATGATGGGTTGTATGATTTTAAAACATACATTTTGTCACAGGTTTTTTTATAATGAAATTATCAGAAACATGTTTCATTCCACATGATATGATATGTTTATATGTATCTAATAACCATTGAGTTTCTTGGGGTATAAAATGACTATTTATGATTTTTGGAAAATTTGGTATAATTTTCTTATGTGACGTGTTTTACCTATATATCAATCAAATAAAGAAGGTAATGATTTATATATAAAAAGATAATGCAGCTCTCGACCAAGCCTTACCCGATTTATTAATATTGGGTCAGAATGATGTTTACGAATTTCATTGATACAGGGGTAGAAGGTGGTTCATAAAGTCCATTAATATAGGACTGGAATGGGGGATACGCAGTTTAATAAATTAAATTTTCTAATAAGATAATCTTGGCAGGGATTCCTTATCCACTATTGAAGTCATTATATGTCTATGGGTTGTCACAATTCGATGTTTTATTACAATTTTATGCACTCATGGATTATGTCCTTTATTTAATTACCATTTATGTCTTATAAGATGCCATGTTTTATTCCTTGGTCTATGTTTATGAACTTTGATTGACATGATATGATCATCCAATGTTTGGATCATGTTTATTCTTAAATGTCTCCCTTATTACCCTTGCTGGGAATTTGATCCCGTGTATTTTTATTTATATATTCCCTTGGTTATGATGATATGTACTACGTTTGATATGACAAATAAGGGTTCATGTCAAGAAGAACCTAATAGCAGGTGATGTAGCTCACATATGTACTAGTTTCAGGTTTCTATGATTCCAAAGGTATAATATCACATGTGATCTATGGGTGTCTATTTGTATAATGTTTCTATATTCTAGAAAATTTATATAATGTTAATGTTTTAAAATATATGTTAAAGATAAATTTGGGTAAAAATTTATATTTTATGAGAAATATATATTTATGTCCCTAGGGATTAAACCCAATCTAATATATTTATAAAAATAGAGTGTAAACCAAATACACTATAAAATAATTATCTTGTTGATTCATCATTGATATACATTATCATTTTACATTCTTATACATATACCACATTAATATTTTATTCATATAGTTTCATTATTATTGACTTATAATATAAAATTTTTATAACATTTTATTTTTTATTATTTCAAGATCATTTTCTTATAGATCACATTCCATGATCAATGATTATTTTAAAAACCTATTTTTAAGGATATTTTTATTTTTAATTATATTGGATGTCTTCGATAGACTATGATTCACACAAACCCTATCTTTAATGAATAGTAATACACTATATAATTATAACATATCCATTAAATTATTGTTGATGAATTTTACCAAATAAATTATAAAATTTAAATACTTACCACATTTATAAAATAAATACATTGGTAATAAATTTATTATAAATGAAAATAAAAATTCTTTTAAGGTAAATGAATTATGGGTGATATTTACTATTTTTATGCATGAAATGTGATTTATAAAAAATTTAATCAATATATACTATTGAATTATTTTAATGATATAAAAAAATAAAAAAATATATTATTTAGATATATAATTTTAACATTTATTTAATAATTATTCTATGAATGAGATAGTAGTAAATAAATTTTTAGACATAGAAACATTATTGATCTAATAATATGTTTCTTCTTGTTTTGCAGATATAATTTAAAAATAATATTTGAGACTTATGAATCATACACCAGAAGAGGAGAACATAATTTTTTTGATTTCCATAAAAATATTATCTTCTATTCATTTTTCAAGAACTTCATTAAATGATTATTTTCCAATGAATAATGAAAATAATTTTTTTTTTGAAATCAACCATTTCATTCAAAGCATTTAGAATGTTCAATTTTTTTTAAAAATTATTATGAAAATATAATTATGGAAAATATATTATTATTAATCCAATTGATGATAATTTATATTTTTTAATGAATTGTGGTATAATTTCCATTTATACATATTAAAAAATTTCAGTGGCAACTCGGATTTTTTTCACTTTTGAGAGATTATATTTATATTAAATTCATTCACATATTTTAATTTAATTTTTAAAAATGTATTTCTTGTAATTTATAATAAATACTATTAATTTATAATGTTTTTTTCGTATGAATAGTAAAAATTGAAAAATTCAATTTATACAGCAAAGGTTAAAATGGTTTTACGAGGGGTTAATGAAAAATTTAAGTATATCATTATAAATTAAATATTTATAATTATTTTTATTAATATATTTATACCATATAATATCCCTAAATAGAATCTGTTAATATTTGGATGTTTCTTTCATCATAAATAATTTATCATTTTGTATTCTTTTGGGATATTTCCAAGAGGGTCACCCCCCAAACTTATAAAATGATAGAACATCTCCACTATTGACTTCATATAAATATCCTTTTA
The DNA here is from genome assembly GCA_963277665.1 of Viscum album. Lineage (NCBI taxonomy): Eukaryota > Viridiplantae > Streptophyta > Magnoliopsida > Santalales > Viscaceae > Viscum > Viscum album. The sequence goes on from OY728161.1 coordinate 981,609,145, forward strand.
TTTAAATGAGACATTAAAACACATTTCTAAAATCACAATACATGAACTATATTACCTTCTTTAATTAGGAAAAATTCCAATTATTTTATTAGATATAATAAAAATTGATTTCTAAAGAATAACTACAATTCATAATTGTGCATTTTGGTTCAATTTATTCTTATTCCTCCTACATAAATACACTAACCATGATGAAATAATAACACCATTATACTAAATATAAATATATTTTATCAATTTAATTGTATGACATATATAAATCATCAATTCCATCAAATGGACAACAAAATAGTAGATCATATGTACGGTGGACTACCACCTCACAAACCGATATAATTCATTTTCCATTACCACAACACTTTTCATAATATAATTTTGGTTTAAATTTATTTATATGGTATTATGAAATAATTATACAACTAAAATAATAATTTAACATATATAAATTTTTACCTTATATTTTGTTAAAAATATTAATGGTGCTCAAGGGTACATGTTGACTACCGCCTCCATGAAGAGATGTGAATCATTTGACATTAAGTTTTACAAGGATTGTCATAAGAATGTTTTTATTAACTATATATTATTCATATGATATAACAATGTTTCAATAATTTTAAACTAATTATTTACCTTCCTATCTATCGATCCATCAAAAATGAAAACAATGATCATGCATACGTAAAACCATTCTTCTCCATGAAAAGTGTAATTAAATTTTCATCTATGAATTTATCTATATAAATATATAATGAATAATTGTAAAATTTATAACATGATTAAATTTATAGAGATTACAGAACCATGATAAAATTAAATGGACAGAATTTATGTAACACAAACCAAAAAAATGGGGAAGTTATTAACTATATTAGTTATTTTAACAGTGGATTTTGGATAAATAGTTGATAAAATATTTTATGTAAATAACATATGGTATTATATATATATATATATAATTTAGGGTTAGTATTATATTATTAATAATTTTATATTTATTATATAAGAGGATATTTCAAATATGATGGGATTCGAACCTGAGATCTGCGATTCGGTCCCAATTTCCATTCATTAAAACATATAAAAATGTTCGGAACCAATTTATTTTATATATTGTATATGAAACCAATTTTACATGTTATATAATGAATCCATTTTACTTCATGGTTTTTTATATGTTAGTTCAAATTATTTCATCCCAAGGGATATGAAATTATTTTCTACAAGATGTAATGGATTTTATAGCTAAATTTATTTTCATTTTGGTCATATTACATATTAAATATCATTGATATTATATTATTTTGTTGGTATATAAATATTAATATTTTATTTTTTAATTGCAAATTTTTATGGGGATTTTAATTTGAGAAACACAATCAATTAATTGATTACTTCTCACTTCTATGGTGTGGGATTTTCTAAATATTTCTTCTCAATTTCAACTCAATTGAGTCTCAATTCATATTATGCTGATATTGACTTTTATATAGCATATCTAATTCTCCTTTGATATGTTATATCATTAATTTGGGTATATTCATGGTATTTAATGTTTCAATTGATGTTATTTCATTCATGGGGGGTTTGATTCATTTGTTACCAAATTGGTAATGGTTTATTTCACAATCTAATCATTATTATGGATTGTTTGTGATAATGTATAAATTTGGGGAATTATTTAATCCAAAAAAATAAACCCAATATATTTTATTATCCTTTAGTTATTAATATAATTTTCATGTTTGCCTTTAATTTTCCACTCATTATCATCTCATGATACCACAACAATGTTTAATTGGAAATTGAATTTTTTAAATATTTGTGAATTGTTTTCAACCATATTCTTATTTTTCATAAGAAAATTAACTATTATACATTGATTTGTTAAAAACAATTTACCAATGTTTTTATTTTACTAAATTTTAAAAAATTAATCTTCCATACATTTTCCAAATGAGTTAAATTTTATTACTTTTCTATGAATAGTTTGAATGAAATGTTTTCATTAACACATGTGAAAAGAATAGAATTTACCATACCCAATTCCACTAAATTATTTTATCCATCCATTAAATGTATAAATGATTATTTTAAAAGAAAATATTTTTCCTAATAATCTAGGAATTCAAAGTCTATAGTATTTACATTCAATATAAAATGTTATTTTCTTTATTAATGTTACAAAAAATATTTTTTGTGCATTAATATTCATTAATAACATAATCACCTTATTATACTTATGATCTATTTTAGATACATTGTAATGATTTCTTCATTATCATTTTTTGAACAGTTTATGATAAACATTATCAGAGTAAATATTTTCATTTTTATGCTATTTTTTAATATTAATGTTTATTTTGATAATTCATTTAATTTTTATTATCCGCATTCATATGATGAATGCATTGGACATATTAAGTTATGGATTTTCTCTCTTTATCCCAACAATTCATCGATTGTTCCCATGTGTCAAACTAGTTTTTAAATTTATCTATTTCCTTAACTATTTCTGTATGATTCCCTAGAATGAGGCCTAGAATATAATATTATGATATATGTAATTACACATTCTATCATTATGATATTATATTGATTTCATATGATTATTTTATTTGTTATTATATCCCTAGTTAAGATATATGATCATGAAATTATTTATATGGAATTATTATATCATCATGTATTCATCCAACATTATTCTACATGATCATGTTAATTATTAAATAGTATTTAGTTTTGATTATTTACCATTTCCATATTTGTTATGTATTATGAATTCATGATTGATCTATCTATATACATTCCATTAATAAAATTTTGAGCTCCTCCTTTTATTATGATTCTATTTCTTAGTATGTCAGTGTGTGTATAATGATAAATATATAGAGATATTGAGAAGAAAATTATGGTGTTCTAAGTGAAAATCAATGACCTATTTGCTATCATAAATTTTAACATGAAATTAAGGTATGTATATTGTAATCTATGATTACAATAATATTTAGTCCTTAGATATTCAATTATTTGTGTCTAGTTCCAATGAAATAATGTCACCACAAACTCCATGATACATTTTCATGGGTTTTAATCGTAGGAATCTAATGAAGGTTAGTAGGACTTTATGAATTGGAATTTAAAAAAATATATTATGTAATATAAATATGGGAAATACATTGAGGATTTGAATATGTATAGGATAACATCCTAATGTTTTGTTAAGGAAGATATTTTGTTCTTTGCATAAGAATATATCCATTTCGGGATACCAGAAGTGGACCTAGTTTTTTTTGACAATGATATCAAGGGTTAATAAATTAGAAACAATTTGTTTTATTATAACTCAGCAATCATTCTGGTTTACAATGTTTTGTTTTATTACTATTTAACTAAAATGACACTCTCGGTGGGTACTCATGAGTTAATTTTCATTTTATTTACTATGAACTATAATAGATTTTAATTGATTAGGATATTGAATAACATGGTCTATTGCTAAGGTGAATTGTATTGAAAAAAGGTTTCACTGTTAAGAAATATAATAAATAACTATGTAGTTCCCCTATATGATTACTATTTCACATAATTTTATTATTGGTCTTAGTCATTGGATGGAATGAGGGTGATTCATGTTAAAAGTGAGTATGATTAATGTTCCCCTAATTTTGAGAATCTAAATTGTTTCATTACTATACTGAATTATATTTTTCTAGTTATAATTATTCTTCCACAATATGTGATTAAAAATAGTAACAATAACCATCATTGGAAACACCGTTGAAGGGACACATAGATTTTTCTAAGAGATCTGATAATGGACACCAGGAAGGAATAAATCATGAATTTATTACATCTTTTAAATGTAGGAAAATAATCCTTGGAGAATATTTCAACAGAATGGGAAAATGTTTTATTTTTGGAATTGAATGGTATAAATAAAATAATTAATGATGAAAAATGATGAATAAAATGGAGTATAAAAAATTTCATCCTAGGTATTGTTTTTCATATTGTTGTATTAAATATTAGTAAAATTTTAGTTTACAATGTCAATTCCCTAATCCAAGGGTTCTCTACTAAAATAAATTCTATGAAAATCATTGATGTGGAAGGATTTTGTGTTTATGTATTGGGATTTAATAATTGTGTTGTGGAATATTTTCATTAATGATATTTTTGGAATGTTAATCATGAAACATATAAGGATTGTACTATTGTTGTTTTCTATAATTATATAGAATCATATGTTGAGTGGTACAAATGATCTAAATGTTTTTTAAAGCTAAGGATACATTTTTTGGAAAACACATATATAATAGAAAGATAATACGTGATGTGGTTCTAATTTTGTATAAATAATGTTTACTTTATATAAAGAGTTTATTCAAAATAAGGAGGTAAATTAGATAGTATTGGTGACCTTGAAAATTATTAGGGATTTCGAGATAAAGTAATTTATGATAGTGTTTACTGAATATTTGGAGTCAGGAAATATATTTGACACTCGCTGAGAATTATATATTTAATTTTTTAATCATATTACATTGGATTTTTTTTAAAATAAATGTATAAAAATACTTTTTATATGATATAATGTATTTCTTATAATTTTCAATGGATGAATGTTATGATTATATATAAATGTTAAACACCTTAATTTTATATATTTTTTGAATTTTTCTTTTGGTAAAATATTTTTTTGAAGGGTTTTAAGGATTAATATATGTGGAATAGATTATGTATAAATTTTTATTTTACATTGAAGGTCAAAGAGACTAATGTATTATATATGATAAATTGTGCTATTGGTTATTATTTTTGAAAATATTTCAAGATATCCTGAAATAATATTTTCTCTCTTATGGATTTCAAGATACATTAAAATTTATTTTTAGTACATCCAACATAAAAATTAATCTTGTATATTACTTTATTTTAATATCAAATTATGTCAAAATTGATCACAGAATAACTAATGGATTTAATTAGGATTATGAAATAAAAATATATATTTTATATTTTTTGGTATTCTCTATCATGATAGTAAAAGGGTATCTCAACATTAGAAAAAATATCCATTATTGAAAATATTATCCTATAAACATCATCTCTGAGGAATATATCATAGTTACAGTCATCACATGTTTATTATTATTTTATATTTTACGTTATCCAAACCATGTTTCATATCAATCTATATTTTTCCTTGGGTGTTATTTTTTGACTCCATGTCAATATTTTAAATTCCAATTTATCATTTTTACTTGGGAATCAACTAATGTTTTTTACTAAATTACCATCTTATTTCCCTTTCCCTCATTTCAAATGATATTTTTTAATATCATTATATGATGTGGATTTCTATTAATATTTAAATAATTAATCTAATAAATAAAATTTCAATACCAGAAATTCATTTTAAAGGATCTCAAATTAGCCACCATATTATTTTAGGATATATTTATTTTTAAATAAATGTTTTATCTTTGATACATTTTTATATATGAAACCCCAATCCTAAATGATTGGTAATATATTATATAATAATATCATATCCATTAAATTAGTCTGAATGAATTAGACTACCTAAATTACTAATATTATAGGTTTTATACATTTATAAAATTAATTCTTTGGTTATCAATTGATTAGAAATTAAAGTAACATTTACTAAAAAGAAAAATAATTTCTTTCGTAACATTATTTTTATGTGGGAATTTTTTTTCAGTGAATTAAACTAATCACTTTTGTTAAATTGTTTAAATAAATTTATATGTGTTATATATTGATTTTTTATCATTCATATAATTTTTTCTATCATAAGATCAGAATAAATTTGTTTGAATTCATATTTTTTTTATAAAATGTGGTTCCATCTCATTTTCGTAAAATATTATAGAATTAATTTTTAATATATTTTGAAAATTTATTTGAATAAATGAACTAATTTTATTAATTTAAAATAATAAATTATCTTAGATTATTTTTTTAAACTTTATGATAAGTGTAATTTTTTTAATGAATAGTTAAAATTACTCATTTATCTTTCAATTAAATTTATTTACTATGTTAAATTTTGATTTTAAATTGTTATGAAATTAATATTATTTCACTTTTATTATGTATAATACAATTTATTTATGTTTAATCAAATTTATATTAATCTTTGATATAAAATGTTTTTGTACTTATGAAAACATTTCCATTTCAAAGTTATGTTTTCATCACGCTTAGACATCTAATTTTAAATTAAATTCAGATAAATTTGTGAATTTAATTTGGTAAAATGGATATAATATTTCAAATTATAATAATTAATATTTTATAATATGATTAAAATTTTTTGTTCTTTATTGATAGTAAATAATTGTGAAAATTAATTCTCATAGTAAAGGATAAAAAGAGTTTACAAGAAGGTTAAATCAAATGGTAGTGGTATGTTTTCTAATTAATAATTTATAAGTCATGTTGTATGTAAATATTTAGACCTTATACATTAAATACATAAAATATATGTCCATTTTATAGTTTTTTCATGAATATTCCTTTATAATTTGTTATTATATTAGTAAATTTCTAGTTGGGTCCCCTCGATATCATCTAAATGTGCACCCCTCCACTCTCCTCTCCACACAACATGATCAATTAGGATAATTAAATATATTCCAAAAATAATTCATTAAATCTATTTGAATTACCTATTATTTGTTTGAGTTCATAAAACCATCCTATAATGGCTTTAGGTTTAATATTAAAGAGGTATTCCAATGAATATGAATAGTAATTAACAATATAATTTCTTTTTATTTGTTATTTTACCAAATATAAATAATAATTTAAAATTTTTACAAAGAAAAAAAATATCTTATAATTAATTTAATTTTATTATTTTATTGGAATAACATATATTTATCTCTTCTTTAATCAAATTGGAAAAAAAATTGTTCACCACGTTTAGGTTGGACTACCACCTTACGAAAAGATATAAATCATTTCCATCACTTTCCATCAAAGATGGATATAACGATGGATTTAATATATATGTTTTATATTTTGTAATATTATAATCTTATATTATATAAATATAACATCTACTGACATACCTTAAAATTTTTTGTAAAATGTTACATTCACTCTTGTGTATGGGTGGATTACCGCCCTTATAAATCAATGATATTAATTTTTTCCAATTACATTTACATGGAAGTTAATAATAATGGATATTATGAAAATATCTTATTTTATGAAATAATTATGATTATATAAATGTGAATTATTATTTACCTTTCATTATTTACATCCTTCCAAATATAAAAATTACATTCACTTATACATGTAGTTTATCATATCCATTAATTGTGTAATTCATTTTTTTAATAATTTACTATAAATAAAAATATAATTATTATATATGATATTTATAAAATTAATAACAATGTATAGATTATGGAAACATGATCAATTTAAATGGAGTGAAATGAAAAAACCATACATACATAAAAACAATGCATTTTTTAAACATAATAGTGATTTCAACAGTGAGTTTTATAAAAATGATTTCTAAAAGAATAAAAGTACATAATATAAGTCATGATATATCTTAATATGGTTATTTAATATTTATTTTATTAATACATAATTATTATATATATAATATTTTGACATATATGAGTGGATTCAAATCATATTTTATGCACATTGACTGAATTTCTATTCATTGATCCATATTTTAATGTTTTGCACCAATTTTTATTATTTGGTGTATATACATTGAATTTAACATTTATATAATGAATAAATACTATTAAATATTAATTTAGGTTATAATAAACTGTATATCATCCAATGGGATTTTACATGAATGTTACCATCTATTAAAGGGTTGACTCATTATCTTTTTATTAGGATATATTACATATTTTTTTATTTGATATTCTAAATTTATATGTGAGAGGAAAATTTTTTATTTTATTTTATATTTAGAAATGTTTTATTATTATTTAAATTGTATACACATAATAAATTTATTAATTAATTTTCCCTTCAATGGTATCATCACTGTAAGAGATTTTGTCTCAGTTTCCACTACATACACAAAATTTTCATTATTCACCTATTTATATTAATGAGGATTATATACTGCAAAATAGATATTTTAAATAATTAATATCAATATATTCATAGTATTAAATTAACCTATTTATTTAAAATATTTCTTGGGAGTTGTGATGCAAAATTAACCAAAGTGGTATGGGTTTATTTCACAATATATATTTATTTGAGATTTATTTGGTTAAATAATATTATAGGAAAATTATTCAATATTTCATCCATAAAGATAATATAAGTTTTTTCCCTTCAGATATATATTAAAAATAAATAAATATATATATATATATATATATATATAGACACACTAATTATGTAATGAAGATACAGAAAAAATGTATTCTGAAAAAATGAATTTGTTTTTATACTTTGTATGAAATATTTTTCATATATTTATATATATATATATTTAATTAATGTAATGAATATTTTTACATTTATCTAATGAATTATCAAATTAATTACTGACCATGATTCACATTAAAATATTGTTTAATATAAATATTCATGTCATTTTCTAAATGAGTTACTTCTTGACTTTTCGTACAAAAATTGTGAAATTGGTGTTTTAATATCTTAGGTGGCATGAATGTAATTTGTTTTCATATTTAATTCTCAATGATTTAAAGCATCTGTCACATATTTAATTGATATTTTCCAAATAAATTTGTTTCTATAATAATGAAGGTATGTTTTCTTATTAAAATTGATTTTCAAATTCAAAGAGATGTTTTTCTCAATACTACTTTAAATTATCTTTATATGGTTTTTCTATTAATCAATAACAAAACACAAAATATTACATAGTATACAATGGGGATATGATGTAATTATTCCATAGTTATTATTTCTATATATTTTTTATGATATGATATATTTGTTTAAATATGAATATTTCATATTATAGTTTTTCAATATGACTTTTTTTGTCTTATTTAATGAATTTGTATTCTCCCCATTCATATAATGAAATCATTAGTCTTAGTATGTTCTAATAGGATTCTAATACAACCCCTATAATCATTGATAGTTGTCATGTGAAAAAAAATTGTGTGTTTGGATGATTAATTTTTTATTTTTGTAAAATAACTTAGAATAAGTCCATCGTGGCATGTTTATGATGACGATCATTATTCATTCTATCATTATGAGATTAGTTATTACTGTCTATGTAATTTTTTGATTTGATATGGAATTAATGGATAAGTTAAGGACCATGTCATTATTTAAATGGTACTATGTGATCATAATTTATCATTTACATTTAATATATATTTCTGAAACTATTTATTAAATTGAATCTATTTTTATTTATTTTAAATTCCATATTTATTAGGACTTTTTTATTTTATATTTCTTCAATTTTAGTGATACTCATAATTAGAATCTAATCTCATCCCATGTTATTTATTCCTTTATCTATGATTCCATGATGTTAATTATGATTGATATATAGGGATATAGTAAATGGAATTATGTTATTCAGATAGAAAATATGATGTTTTATTTTAAATGTTCAATTGTAATGAGAGATTCAAGTATATATCTAGTTTTCAAAGACTACTAAACTATTCGATTTTTTTGAATGTTATTCCTTATGTCTAGTTATAGTATAATTATGGAACCCCAATATATATTCTACAAGGTTAACGGTCTATTCAAATATTATCTCCTGTCCCAAAATTAGTTACTATTTTGTAATAATAATATTCCAATAATAAATAAAATTCATTACTATTCTTGCCACTTTTTTATTGATAAATTAATAACTACTTTATGTCTCATTGATAATCTCATAAAAAATACTATGTATTTTTTTCAATATTTTATAATATTTATCTGTTAACAAATTTCAAAATTTTATCACCTAGATATTTTAATATAACACTCTTTTAATAAGATCAATTTAAATGATCGCTATCATTTCATGAAATTGTGAGTTCAATTAAACTGAAATATATAATTATTATTTGATTTTATTTTCATCGGTTATCCATAGGATTGGTGGGAGAAAACATGACTAAATAAATTTTAAAAAAGTTATTTTTGTCACATGTATATATTATTTTATTGGTAATCAATTGGTTATAAATGAAAAAAAATAAAGTAAAAGAGATATTTATTTTCTAAAAAACTACTTCAATGTTATCATTGTGTTTTTATCATAATAAATTAAAATATTTCCTATTGGATAATGTTTATTTTAAAAATTATTTATTATATCTTCAATAAAATATTTGAACATTCATCTAATATTTTTTAGACATAAGATAAGATAAAAATATATTTAATAAATAAAAATGTAATTTTATATGAAATTAATCATTATGTTTTGTAAACATATATTCAAATGAATTTATAAACATCTATAAGTTTAATATGTAAAAATGAATATAATATTTTTAACTTGGTGTATAAAATTTTCTAAATATTCCCCCTATATTTTTCTTATTATGAATCGTATCCTTAGTAAATATTATTCACCTCGATTATGGTTAAACAAATAAAAACAGTAAAGAATTTAGGATAAGGATTTTAAATTTCTAAAAATTATAACTTTATACTATTATATATGTGTATTTAAATAATTCTAATCTTATTAAGAAACAAATGGCCACTCGGTTCCATTTTTCCTTAAATATGACCATTATTTTAATTTAAATAAAGAATTAAAACAAAATTTTACTATTTTGACTTTAATATATCTAAAAATATTACATAAGAATAGATTTTTTTATGTTAGGTTATAAATTTGTATTTTAAATGTAATAATTAATTTTTATCACAATATATTTTCTCATTTATTAGTGATTATATTATTACATTAATTGCTTATGAAACACCGATAAGACAATTATTCAATTAACAAAAAAATAAAATAAATAAATTTAAAAATATTAAAATTAATACAAATTATAGTAATTAATATTTAAAAAACAATGTATATAATTAAAACATATTAGGGATGTGTTAATGGTTTATATGAAAAACATTTAGATTATTTTTTTCAAATTAAAATAATATATTAATTAAAAAATGATATTAATGATATTTTATAATAAAGAATATTTAATTAAACTTCATAAATATCATAAATATCATATAATTATCCAATTTAATATTATATCATTTAAATCATAACTATTCTACATTTATGGATCTCTTTTACTTTCATACATACATTCATGACAATTAAAATGTTAAAAACATTGTTATCATGGTATTCGTTAAAAAGGGTTTACGGGTGTTAAGAAAAATTGATATGGGTGAAAACATAAAAAATAAACATATAAATATTTTAGATGACAAAATTTATACTCATAATCCCTATTTATTATAATTATATTAATTTTGTTCTATTTTGTGTGAATATTTATATATATTAATTTAATTCTTTATATAATTGATGGTGTCGTTGTCCCAACCCTTATAAAAGTGATCCACCAATATATTGTTATTAACAGTGATGTAGAATTATATCCCATCAAATAACTAACACAATACATTATTTTATTTCATCTATACATCATAGAACATTCTGTCTTTACAATATACAACCCTTTCAATTATTAAGGTGTAAGATAAAACATGGCTCATAAAAAAGAGGTGTAGCTCCAATCATTGCCTTTTGAATTGTATTTTTTAAAATATGATATAAAAATAAATAGTATCCAATATAAAATTTTATATTCATTATATTAAATATATTATATATTTATTTATATTTATTTACTACCATTATCAACATGTTTCTAATTTGCTGAAAATGATAACAATGCTTGTGTGTGCCCGTCGATTACCACGTCCATAATGTCATGTGATTTGTTTTTATTTAAAAATTAATTTATTTATAATAAGGTTATATTTAATGAATATATTTGAAATATATTATGTAATAAAGATTCAGTAATGTTAAATTATTATTAACTTTTCTATCATACAATCTATCAAAAATGGAAAAAACATTCTTTTGTATGCGCATCATATCATCTCCATAGACGTTGTAATTGATTTTTTTATCTCAAACCATTATTTATATCTCTATAAATATATATTTAATATATATGATAATTATACAATTATTAACATTCTATATAAGATGGAACCATTATCAAATTAAATGCGGTGAAACTACTAAACGAATATTTTCATGAAAACAAATTAGTTAACAACCAGAAACGATGATTTTAATATTGAATTACTAATATATTGGATAGAATGTTATTATTCTATCAAAAAATATAATATAATTATTTAAACAATTATTTCATTGCATTATAAAATATTTATATTTATTATTTGTTTAGGATGATTTATTTTAGAAGAAATTCAAATATACGGTAAAGGATTTGTGTTACAATTTTATTTTTTATTGAGACTCTTTATGATAATGAATCTACTGATTAAAATTTATGTCCCCTATTACAGGAAACACATGAATTTTATTCTAACATAATTATATATTGAGATTACAATTTTTCCTTTCATTTTTCTTTACTTGAATACGAATGTGGAAGAGATAATATTTTTAAAGAAAACCAATGTCATCTCTCACGTCAGTTGAAATAATTTTTTCCTAGACATACAAGATTGAAAAAAACTCACGAATGTTTTCATTAATAGAAAATGGTTAATTAAAATTATTTTTACCATTATTTATTTTTAAATTATGGTTACAAAGGAATATTCTTATTTTTTTCTAAAAGAGGTAGTTTCCCTTTTTACTAATATTTTATAATGAATGTTTGTTTATCTGTACATAGAATGAGTATAATTTCCCACCATAATTACTAATATATTATTTTAATATTCCATTAAATGTTTCCAATGTCGTTTTCAATGAATTTGTTTCCTGAATAGTTTGTGTATTTTTTTTGATTTTAATAATTTAATTTCAAAGTAAAAACGTTAATTTCGTCCAGAAATGTTCTAGTAATCATTTAATGTTATTTATAATATAAAATATATCAATTTATTTTATATATCAATTTTTAGGAATATTATCAAATTATAACATAAACAATCATTCTTTTTATTTATTATGATGATGATAATCTAAGTATGATTATATGAAACTCATTTCCATCATGGGTTAATTAATTTATGATAAAATGATTATAAAACACATTTATTTCGAGTAGATTATGAAATAGTGAAATGATTAAAAATATTTGAAACCAATTTCCTTTCCAATGTTATTAATTGATTATTGTTTTCTGAACTCTTGGAACACATATATGTGATTATTATTTTGTGACATGAGTGCATGAAATTATATATCCTTAAAATGATCATAATAAAAATAGAAATATCATAAGATAAAAAGGACTATAATGGGGAGTGATGTGAATTTAGTAAGGTATATTAACCACAACGGATGTGTTGGGGGAGAACCTTGTCTGAGGATATGATGGAGTTGTGAGTGAACCCAATCCACTATGATTTTCATGGCAGTAATACATTAAATAGGAAATAATTTTCCATACATATTTATTTTAAAAAAATTCCTGCCATAATTCAGTGATAAGATCTAATGTCTCATGTTATTCTATACCTTTTTGATTCAAGTATAATGAAAACGTAATATTTACACAATAACTCAATATTATGATCTATTATATATAGGGTGTGGTTTTCATATTGTAATCTCACTCTCTCATACCATTATGTTCTTTTTATGACATGTGATCATTGATATCTACCTTTTCTACCCATAATGAGCATTTATTCTCAAGCTTTATTATGTTTCATTTCCCCATGTAATAAAGTTACTTTTTATGTATAATTTATCTAATAATAGTGATAATTATATAGATCATAGTGGAATATAATGTAGATATATTATGAAACAATTTATATATATAATTTTTTCCAAATTCAATAAACCTATTTGATTTTGGAAAGGACTATAATGTAATATATTGCATAATCATGTAATAAGATTTAATATTTATGCATAAAAAGTAATTTATAAAATAGTTTTTATTTAAGAAAAATAAGAGATCTAATCCATCATAACTCTCACATGTTAAAATTTAGGGAGACATGACTCTAAACTATGTAATTCATTAGTAAATAAGTTCCATTTTATATAATGTTAATAGTGTTTCACAGTAGTAGTATCTACCAATGGTTTGTTCTGAACGGATTAAATTATTTCCCTCTAGTTATATGTACATACAATTATAGTTATATCAGATAAAATTTTATTTATCATTACAAACTTGGATATGATATATTTTTTGAGTACTTATTTGATAATCATGGGAGTAGAATAATGTACAATGTTATGGTAAAACAAGAAAAATGGTTTTTCCAGAAAATACCTTTTTTAGATTCCACAATTAGAGGTGGTATTGGAAAAAATGACTCATAGTTTAAGAAGACTAAATAGTGTTGGTAATGTATATCTCATTCATCATTTTGGTGAATGGTGAGTATTACTTTACTGCACATCTAGTCTCAAAATATATGGGGATATTATGGGGATAAGCCATAAGTTCCTTAAGAAAAAATATAACGTATTTCATAATATGATAACCATGTATAGCCTTGGTTAGACCGATAATGTAAAAGATTGAAAATGGGGTTTCATGATTTAGGTTACCTATAAAAAAATTCATGATTTTTTGGTTTTCCATTATTATTATTATTTATGACATTATTCTTTTTTGTTCTAGTCATTGATTATAAAATAAAATAATGAGATTAATGTTAAATTTGATGTGAAATAATTTGATATTCATCCTCAATGATACAATATTATTTGATATAGAATAAAAAAATATGATTTTATTTGTAAAAATCATTCACAAGATAAGAATCATGTTAAAAATTAAATATAGAAAAGGATGGAATAGTTTTTAATGGAATCATTCATAATGAAACATCCGCCATTACATAGAAGTTCTATTGATCCACAAGTATCTAAGAAATGGATCGATAATATTAAAGTTAAATTTTCCATTCCATTGTTTTATAACATGAAAATGTTTATTTTAGTGGTATATATTTTGGAAGGAGAAGAGATAAATTTTTGAATCATATCAGGAACAATATTTTGTAGGATCTAAGTAACACTATTTATTATGATGAGTTTGGGAGATTATTTTCCAATAATTACATTTCTTAAATTATTCATATGAATAATGTTAAGGAATTAATCAAGATATATTAATTGGATGATAAATCCATTAGTATGTATGAGGTAAATTTTGTTGTACATATGATGTATGCTTAGGGGATTACTATCCAACAGGAGTGAAATATTGATCGACTCATCGGTGTCTCCAAAAAATTATTTGAAGGGTTTTATCCATAAGATACTTTAATTTTTATGAGTAAACGTTTCTATGGTATTTAAAGGTAGATATAAAGATTAGTGTTACCCATATATCTCAATGATTTGATATGAAAAGAATGATGTAATACAATGGTATTTCGAGACAACATAGAGGGATGAGGATGAAACCAATTTTATCATCACAGTGTTGAAGTAATCATGGTTGAAATTTTATTACGGGTACTAGTAATATTTTAAATGTGAATGTATTTTTTTCATGAAATCAGATACAAATGTAATGGAAATAAAAAATTCTCTATTTACGGATAAACATCACCATAGATTGACCCACACACACTCTTGTATTTCCAATTAATTTAGTATGTGCATTAATATAACCAATTATGAAATCTGTAGTCAAATGATGATAATGATCAAGAAGAAATACTTATTTCTAGTGACAATGGTAAACATCACATGATCATTAATACCAATGTGGAATATGATAATGAAGCTGTCAAAGGATCACTTACCAAACACTCTAAAACTAATAATGTCTTATCTGCTTCTATATAGACCTAGTCAGTAATATTTATTGAATTATATGAGTGTAAAATTATACCACATTAATGATTAGAAATTTAATTATCATTTAAATCCTGTAAAGGTTCAATGATCTTATCTTTACTATATGCTTCTTCTCTGATTAAATTTTTTGAATGTGTTTCTTGTAGATCTCATTTTTCTCTCTCTATTTCAATTTTATGTTATCCTTCTCAAATATTGTACATTTTTACATAAATCCTATATTTATTTCCAATGAATGTAATTCATGTAAAATACTCTGAAACAATATATGATCATTATTTGGTGTGATGAAAAATATGATCTTGTAATTGAAATTCCATATATTGTATGGTTATTTATTCTTATTTAAAACTGGTGTTTCAATCAAATTATTGGAGAGAAACTGAACATATATGATATGACTATTTTAATAGAGTTATTATATGTATTATTGGAATATTTTAGATGAACACCATGAAATTTATATTTTAGTATTTCAATAGAAAGAATACTTTTTGCAATACCTATTTCAAAATTATATATATATTATTCTTTATTTAGCTATATAAATTCTGTTAAAAACACCATCATTAACATGATAAGGGAATAATTAAAAAAATCAAATCATCATGGTGTGAAATTATTATTTTTGTTCACATGAAACATTTATCATTGTGACTCATTATATATTATCATTAAATTAATAGCATCATAATCAAGAATTATTATATAAATCCTCATATTGATGATATATTTGATCAATTATGAGGTGGAAAATATTTTTCCAACAATATTCCTTGATATAGATACTATCAGTTGAGTATCAAATGTGAATTCATATATATGAAATCCTATTATATGAGGTTAGCACATTGTGTATTTATTTTTATTCAATTTGGTCCTAATAATTCCTCTATAATAATCATTAATTAGTTTAATAGTGTATTTTTATATTACCATTATTATATTATTGTAGTTTTTTTAAATGATAATCATTTAATAAAGGAGTAATTATTTGAATAATTATCTCTGATTTATTGGACTAAATACCTTAATGATTGAGATTTTGGATTAATGATATACTAATTGTGAATTTTGGCTACAAAATGTTTCATTGTTTAGTCATTTAAACTCAAACGAGCATATATGAGTTCATCTATCAATCATTGATGTTATTTATGGTTATTCAGGAACCACCATTGTGACTATGTTATATATAATTCAATGTTTGGAGGTATATTATAAATTTTAGTGGATAAATTCTCATTAATTTCTAATGAACTCAACAATTTTACTCAGAAAGGATCCAAGTCCAATTGGATCGAAAAATGTGACAAAAATTTCAATCCACTAAAGATAATGTTAAACAAAACATTTTTTCTCAAACTAACCTATAATGACTAGGTTTTATTATCTTTATAGTGACATATAAAATTAGGTACTGTTGTGTATCCTTGTTATGAATGATATGTTGATAGATTATGCCTCATTAAAATTAATGGTTCATGAATTAAATTACAAAGCTCTTGATTTTCTATAGATAAGGATATTTATTTGCTAAATATATAATGGATTTTTCTAAATGGAGAATGGTGTCATATTTATTCTAATAATATTATTTTAATGTGTATTTTCACTCAAAAACAATGTATTATGTATCAAAGATGAATGGGAGATTTGATTAAATATTATGAATTATGAATACATTACCACACTAGGAAAGAGAACAACTTGGATGATGATCTATTTATATAGTATCATGAAATGTTATATATGGGAAGGATAATAAATGATCTAATTTTTCGTTATTTCTAAAATATAGACCCTGAATTATTAATTTAATGTGATAAATCATATATACTTGAAATGAGTGTTCTAAAATATATCCTAGTGTTTATTGAAATTGACTAGAAATATTAATGGGTGCTAAAAACAATGTGATAAATTTCATTGTGTTGAACATTTATTTTGATGATATAATATGGTTTAAGCACCCTCTTTTTTTACTATCCATATAATAATTCATAATAGAATTTTTAGATCAATATCATTGTTCCACATTCAATATTCATACGGGATGTAGGCAGATGTACTAAAATTTAAAATAGTATTTATGGTGGTACAACATGAAGAGACATATTATACGCTATATAGCTATATTTATGGTATATCAATTAGTTATGAATGAGTAACAGATGTATAATGAGATATTACCACCATTTTACATACAATAACAGAAATGGAAAAATATTAATGTGGAATTTTTTTATACACTCCACAAATCCTCTTAAGGTATTTATTTTATTTTGATTGTAGTTTATCTCCCTATGGTACTATATAAATTCGTTTACATCATATAAATTTTTTTTTATTCAATGTATTTCTATAATATAGATTATGGATGTTGTAAGTTTTAATAGAGTAAAACATTCTCTTTTATCTATTCAAGATATGATCTATAAGACAATGTTCTAGAGATGTTTTCATCAAGAACAAGATTCAGATTTGTGTTTTGCTACTTTTTATCCTCTGGATATTTACAGTCAATCTAAGAGAACCCTTCAAACCATAAAGGATATTTTATGATCATGTTCTATAGATTTCAATTGCTTTTGGTATCAACTCGATACCCTAATCTATTTTTCATACTGTAATATTATTAACCCATGAATTCAAAAGTATCCTATCGAAGCCCTCTATGGAATGTCTTATAGATCATTAATGTTATTGGATGAATCTGAAGAATGATAACTTTTGGGACTAGAGACTACTTAGAAAATTTTATATAAATTCAGAACTATTCAATATCACATCATCAAAACACATAGTTGATAGGATATTTATGTTGAAATCATCGATGAAATATGGATGTTTATGTCGGTGATAAGTTAGAATGTTTTATTCTATTGAAAAGGTTATGAGATGCTGAAATAAGGGAAAGGTAAGAACTATTTATATTATACCCTTTTATATTCTTGATATATTATGGAAGATGGATTATATTATATAACTTTCACCAAACCCTTATCTAGGTGATGATATGTTCAACTTATCTCTCTTTATAATGTACCCACCTAATCTATCACTTGTACTAATTTCAGAATTTATTCCAATGTTTCCTGATATTTACATGGATGAAAAACTAGTACAAATTATTGATCATTGAGATTAAGTAGTAAAATAAATACTACTAACATGGTTATAGTACTATAAGGGATTCATTAATTTGATAAAGCTATATGGGAAACCAATGACGTAATGAAACATAGATATCGTGATTTGTTTGAATTAGAGTGATGAAATTTTTAGGGAAAAATTAAATCGATGGGTTGTACAATGTAACACTGTGATACTTAATGATATTTCTATTTGATATTTTTTGACTACGTTGATAAATTTCTTAACACACAACACATAGTTTAAAAAACAATTGATATACAATTATTATTGAATTTAATAGTTAACACATAGTAGAAAGAATGGAGAGTATCAATAAGACTACATAATTTATGAACAAATTATGGTTTACACATGTATAAATGAAAATTTTGATTATCAATTTATTAGAAATTAAATTTAAAATATTATAAAAGCAAAGGAGACATTTTCTGAAAGACTTTTTTAGTACTCACAATGTATTTTTATCAAAATAAAATAAATTAATAACTATAACTAAACTATTTTGATGAAATTTATATATTTTATATTTAATTAAAATATTTTACAATAATATAATATTTTTTATTATCATTGGATAAAAATTATTTCAGTTTTTTCTTTAAAATGTACTGTTATATGAAATTATTATTGTTCTATATTTTTCTATTATTATAAAATGAAATTTTGATACTTCAATGAATATAATCTAGAAAATTGTATCTCATTTCTTAATCATTTTTTTTACAATTGGTATATATTCCACTTTTATTTTAGATCATCATGATTAGTATCCTTGGATATTATTTGTTACCTCGAAAATGGTAAAAACTATATAACAAGCTTCAAACATTGAGATAAGTCATTAAAATAATTATAAAACATCAATTTATCATCTTCGATATGTTTATTTTAATAATTCTCAACTATGTCTATAAAAAATATTCATTTTTCCATTATAATTGGAATATGTCCTTAATATTATTTTAATAAATGTATATATATGAAATCCCAATCTAATGACATTAATATCTTTAAAATATTACAAAAGCTTAAAAATATGTTCTGTTTTTTTATAATTTTTTATTTTAAATATAAATAAATTTTTTATCAAATTATGTTATATATAATTTTTATTTATTTAATCATTACTTTTAATTCCTATGAAAAACATAGATACTATATTTTTAAATGATAGAAAAATATAATAAATTATTTAATAAAAATAAAAAAAATAAAATATTTGTGAAATATTATAATAAAGAAAATTATATAGATAAGTATAAACTAATATCATTGTTTTAAATGTTTTTATTCACTTTAATGTTTTTATATCATTTTAAATGACAATGTAATGGAATAGTTCTAAAAATTTCATGAATAATATTTTATAATAAACAATATATAATTAAATGATTTAAAATACATTAAAATCATATATTTATCTCAATCAATGTATTATGATTCAAAATAAAATCAATGGTCTATTTATGGTTCAATAATTAATTAATAGTATCTTTTTTCACTTTGACGGAGTAGAAAACATTATTATTGTGGTAATTTCCAAAAATTAATAGGTGTGGTTTAAATTATGAGATAATACCGAAAACAGAAACAAAACTATTAAAATTTTAATTTTAATATATTATTTATACTAATAATAATCTTATATTATAAATATATCAATTTGGATTAATTTTTTATAATAAAAATTAATTTATATTTATTTAATAATTTATTTAATAATTTATGTAATTCCACGAGATCCCTCCCCTATCTTATAAAAGGGATTCACTTCTACGTCATTATTTCTAGTTTTCGAGGGTTATCGATCAGCCAAAAACTATGATATTACATTTCTATCTTCCTTCCAAAGATCATAGAGATTATTTTCATTCGAAAAGACTATCCTTTTATGTGTTAAGGTTTAATACAAAAACATTCTCTCAACATATCGGCACAACCCTTAACCGATAGTTTTTGATAATATTTCTTCTTATAAAACCTATAAATATATAGAATCTGTTATAAAATATTTAATTTAAAGTAATAAATATATTAATTTTAATTTTAATGTTGTAACAACCATTATACACCTCCATACACTTCATTTGGAAAACTATATCGTTGTTGATAAGTATGTGTGAACTACCACATCCACAAAGTGATGAAAATAAATTTTCCCTTTTTAATTAAATGAATGATAATATGGTTAAATTATATGAATATATATTATATATATTGTTTAATACTGACTCTGGAATATATTAATTATTTTTACCTTTCTTTTATTTCATCTATCAGAAAATGGAAATAGTGTTGATGTGTATATAAGAAATACAGTCTCATTTAAAGATTAAATCAATTTTTTAATCAGTATCCCATATGGATGAGTTAAAATATTTATATATTGAATATATATGATATTTAAAACTTTTATAATCTTATATACATGATTTATTATGGATCAAAACAGAAGGATCATAACAACTGAACATACATTCTCATGAAAAATGGAACACCAAAAACCTATAAATGTTTATTTTAATAAAGAATTATTTATAATTCGGAATTTAAACCTTATAATTGGATAATATTTTATACGATAGGAAATTATATATTTATATTATACAATTATAATAAAATATAATATCTTATCTATGAGGACAGATTCCTTTCAAATCAAGTAGAACATTGTGTAATGGATTTTTGTTTCAATGTCAATGTTTATGAGGATATATTATGATCATTACTATGATGATTAAATTTTATGGCCAATATCTAAAAAATATAACAAATTTAATTATAATATATTTATTTATAGAGATTACATTTTTCCATTAATATTCTTACCCAATCTACTCACGATACTAAATTAATATTTTAAATAAAAACTAATGTTATTTGTATCTTCTTTTCAAGATAATTTTTATTCCATATCCATGTTTCCTAAAAATGATTTCATGAATATATTTATGTATTAAAAATTATTATTTGAAAACATTTTAATTGATTTTTTAATTTTTATAATAAGGTTTAAAAGGAAACATATATTTATTTCTTGAATGGGGTATCATTGAATTCTCTTAAATTAGGAAAGGAATATTACTTTAAATGTAAAAGGAATAAAAATAATTTCCATCCATCATGGCGAATCAATAATTTTAATCTTTTATTTAGGCCATTAATTAATTTATTCTCTTAATTTAATTCCATAATGGATATTATTTTGTTTATTCTTTTATGATTCATGTCTTGTGATCTACCAAGACATATTCCATGAAACAATATTATTATCTAAGAAATTAAGGTTGTGGTTAACAATGTTAAGCTCATGTTTTCATAACCATATGATCATGTTATGTTTATGTGGCCATTTATATCTCCCTTATTTCCCCTTACTGAGCATTTTATCTCACCCTTTATTAGGTTCATTTTCAAAAAATTATGAAGAGATTTTTTACGTATTATTTGTCTCATAATGGTTCTAGATATGAAGAATGTAGAAAGAGAAGATGTATATCTCCATTTAATTAGTTTTTTATGTATCCATGTTTCTAATTACACTATACCTATAAGAATATATCATGGATCATCATGTTCTGTATTGAATAATCGTCTAATAAGAAACAATATTGGAAAAAATCCTATACCATTGGTTTGGAACCGTTGGTATAGCCAACAAAACAATTGTTAAAGGATATACCAATGATTTTTGGGAAACTGTTAGTACTAGTGGGATATAAAAATGGAATTGGGAAACTATTATTATATTCTGGTTATACCAACTGTTATCAAATTTCCTATATAATTAATATAAAATACCTATATCAATAGTTTTAAAAACATTTGGTATAGGTAATTCAAAAAAGCCTTGATATTCTTCCCTCCCAACACCTATGATTTATTTTTCAATAACCTATCCAATATGATATATTTATTTTTAGATACATAATATTTGGAATATGTATATTTATATTTAAAAGTAAATTTTTTATTCATTCTGTTGTGTTATTCAATAAAATAAATAATTAAATATCAAAATTCATATACCAACAGTTGGGAAAACCTTTGGTATAATTATTTTGATTTTTATGACATATACTAAATGTTTTAAAAAAACAATTTGTATAGTTTAATTAA
This sequence comes from Viscum album, assembly GCA_963277665.1. NCBI lineage: Eukaryota > Viridiplantae > Streptophyta > Magnoliopsida > Santalales > Viscaceae > Viscum > Viscum album. The sequence goes on from OY728161.1 coordinate 981,632,405, forward strand.
TTGGAAGATATACCACGGGTTATAGCTAAATATTTGGGTTAGACATGAACAATACTAGTGGTTTTTGAAAAAGAAATGTTATATGGTTATTTAATGGAAGCCACACTAACAGTTTGTCTAAATCTGTTGGAAAAGTTATGACCTATATGAATTTTTTGAGGAAACCATTGGTATAAGGTCATAATATTTTACTTTTAGCAACATTTTTGGACAAACCATTAGTATATGGTAATTTTAAGGTACCTATACCAATGGTATGTACAAAACCATTGGTATAGGTCTATTTGAATAGGTCTAGTTTCTTATAGCGATCTAATATTTATGTATTAAATGTATGGTTCACAATTATCATTAGTGTTAAATCTATTTTTATTCATTAATTAGTGGAATTTTATGATGGATTTTTATTAAATTATGATTTTGATTTTGATATATAAATACATTATTTTTGAAAAACACTAATCTTTTGAATATGAGAGTAGATTTTAATTTCATTTTTATGAAAAATTATGTATTGTTAATAAAAAAACAAAAAGTTTGGATCTATTAGTGTAATTTTAATGGATATATATTTATTATGTTTGATTAATGTTATTGAGAGAATAACCAGTAGGTTTGTGAGTTAGGTAATATAAATTTTTATTGCCATGTAATTTCATTTAATAAAAATTGACTTTTCCATGATTTGTAGATTAATGTAGAAGGAGGTGGAAATTCATTGTTGGATATCACAAGAAGTATCACATAAATCATTATTAATGAATTGGATTTTGATAGAGTGGGGAAGTAGTTAATAAATCATTTTTAAATGATTGGATTTGGATTGAATGTGGGAGGGTTTTTATAATCCACATTTGATGAAAAACTATATAGCATAACTATTATCATAGTCTAAAAACATGGAAATAATCCAATTGAATGTGGATGTAAGATATAACAAATTTAAAGGAACTATTGGATGGTTTTTACATGTTGATTGTTTAATTACCATATACAACTTTGGCCTTGGATCATATATACAATTTAAAACATGAAACAATAACTGTGATTGATTAATAATTATGTAATTAAAAATCATAAATTATTGGTTTTTATTTATTTAAAACATTTTTTATTTTTATTTATTTTTTATTTATATTCTATATTTTATAATTTATTAATGAATCAGAAAATGACTTCTTATGTGGTCACTCATCAATTCAAAAACCTAGCGTAACCTCACATTAACTCTCTATGTAATAAACACCACACAAAAACAATTCTCATGTAATAATATAACAATAAATATTATTTAGATAATTTGATAAAAAAATATTATATAAACAGACAATGATTAAAATTTTAAATTCCTAATTATTTATTATATATTGATATTTAATGAATATATATATATATTATTAAACATTTAATTTTCAAAAATTGATGTTATCTAGTAACTCATAATTAAAATTCATTAAAAATTTAAAAATAAAAAATAAAAAATATTAATTATTAATTCATGAATAATTGTTTGTTTATTTTAACTGATAATTGAAAAATTTATTTATCAATTTTTATTGATAAAAATAAATTATCAGTGTTTTTATTAGTAATTTGATAATATTTGTAATTATTATTTTATAATTTATAATACTTTTTTAATAATTAATCATTATTAGCATTTAATTGTAAAATAATAATTGTTCAAATGAAAATAAGTAATAATTAATAATAAATATTTTAAAATAATATATAATTAAATATGAGTGGTAAAGTATCCTACTAATCGTACATCATACATGAAATCAAATATTGGTGGGAACAAATTTTTGTAGGTAGTTGATGTCGTAGGCATGTGGTGATGCAAGAATAACGTAGGCCCAGTGATTCTGGAAGTATAACATAGGCATGAGGTTTTCTCAGTCTTTAGGAAACATTGGGGCCCATTAGGTTATGTAATGTTATTCATTCTCCCTAGGCCTTTGGTCAATATATTGAATAAAAATTCCATGGTGGGTGGGCTATCCCGTGAGTGGGATTGTGAACTAGTTCTTCATCCTATGTGTTATGTGTGTATTTAATGTAATTTTACCCCCATCCATATAATATATATAATTATGAATAAATAAATCAAAACTCAAATTTAAAAATTCAAAATATTATGGAAATATTAGATAAATATTAATAACACTAGTACATAACCTGTGCATACTCACAATGTTATAAATGAAATTTGAACTACAAAATGCATTAGAAATATAAGAAGTGATAAATGGAAATTAACACATAATGTATTGAAATTATAAATCTATTCATAGAAAAGAAGTATGAAATTCTAGTTTCTAGATATATGAAATAGGTAAAATTTGAACCAGATTCATGGTAAGAGAATTTGAAAATGGAAACAGGCATTAGTTTTCATTTTTGATTCACCTTTTAAATAGAAATATATAATGTTATTTAATCATGATAAGAGAACATAAATACACTTTAAGTAGAAGATTCATGTTTTACAACAATTACCGGAACCACGATGTTCAACAATAGTGGATGTGAAGATCTGATTACAATTCATGTCATTAGAATGTGAAGTCAACAGCCATGTAGTACTACCAAGTATCATTGATGTAGAGTAGCAGTTTTTCATGTTTTTTGACAGTTATATTGATCCCAGAAATATATGATTAGACAATAATGTGAGTAAATGAGACATATTACTATGAAAAAAAACCATGGTAATGTACTGAATTAAAAAACATGTCATTAAAAATGGCATATTTGTATACACTGGTCATTTATGAAAAGAACCTTGATAAAAATTCAATGAAAACATTTATTAATATGAAAATCAAAAAATCACTAATAATTGAAATAAATGAAAAATAAGTACTAATTGAAATACAAAAATTGGTTAATCTGGCCAGCTTTTCACCCCCCCAATTTTCCAACACCTCCTCATACAGCCCTACCAAGCTATACCCCTCCCCTTCCCCCTCCTCTACTTGTCTCCCATCCAATACCAGCTGCTCCCCCTCCCACCTCAGCCTCCCCCATACCCATCCCCTTCCCCAACCACTCCCCCCTACCTAACCTCTCCCCCCTGTAGCCCCCTCCCCCCCTGCCCTCATCTTACCCTCCCCTCCCCTCCCATCCCCCCTTCACAACTTCTTCCCCCAGCAGCCGCCTCCCCCCCATCACTCATCCTACCCTCCCATCCTCTCCCCTCTCCCTCCAACCTGCCCAGCCGCTCCGCTCACCCTCCCCTACCCACTAACCAATTTTTTGGACCCTTTCCTTCCCCTTCATCACCCCCCATCCTCCTCCCTCCCATGCTCAGTACTTTCTGGTAAATTGTCACCTATAAAACCAAACATTTTACGCATAAGAAAATGATGGATGTAAGGATAGTCCCATGAATTGAACTGAAACATAACAAAAAATTCACCCAACATAGGAACTGAACTTAAATAGAACACAACATGGACTTAACACATGAACTGAACTGAAACCAAGCAAAAAACAGACCCAAACCCATTACCTAAGGTCTAGCTAAATGGTATCAGTCCAACATGGTTATAAATACATGCACATTAATTAAATGTAGCACAGAGTATAGAACAGTTTATAATTTGTTACCATTTAAAAAAAATAACACACTACAATACCTTCTTTCAAATATAAATTGTCTATAAGAGAATATCACAAATAACCTCACATGAATGGTTTTTTAGTCAAAAATCATGTCTAATATAGCCAATCTTCATGTGTTGTGTAATTTCATTCATATAAACCATCCAATGATCCAAAAAACGTAATTCATAACATTACATAAGCACGTAATTTGAATATATGCATGGTGTTCTGTGCAATACACACCCACCACAAGTTGTAATTGAACCTTCACACAATAGTTAAAATTAGGGAATCCTAAAATTAATGGAAAACTGAACATCATTCACTATCAATGATCAAAAAAATTATATATGAAAAACACCACATATTGTAGAATGCTATAAAATTCAATTCACTGCTCAATTAATTAATAAAATATACACTACTCAATGAAATGCTTCCACTTCACAAAAAACAATCTAAAATATATATTGTAGTTTACACTACAACCGAAACATATAATGAAATGAATAAATCAATAGGGAACATACAGTTCATATAAATGCTCAAAATTTCCCTATGTTTAAATATTGGCATAGATTCATCCCATGCTCCCAAACTAAAATTTGAAAACAATGATGGAAAATTTAGTAAGTAGAAGACTAACCAGATTGGTTAATCAATTTCACAACACTCCGTCAATTAGCGGATTAAATCTTATTTTACCAAAACATCATACATTAATTAGAAAAGAGAATATATGGGAAATGTTAATGTAAAAAACTAATGATAAATTCCATATGTTCAATCAATTTTAACTCTTTTCTATAATTCCTTTGGAACAGTTTGTTTTCAATTTATATTGATGATTGGATATTTTTAGTAATAGACATGGAATGTTATCAGATACCAACAACATTAAAAAAATGCATCATAATTCAAAGGTAGTGAGAGATATATCAATACCTTCACTAATGAAATACATTCTGTAGCTCTGGAAGCTCCAAGAACGTGGCCAGTCATAATCCTTGTAAAATTATCCTTTAACTGCAAACATGAATCATAGACTATAAAAAATAGGTTAATGAAAAAAAGGGTCACAAGTGGAGAAGAGTTCACTTAAATTATGTGTCATACACAGTAATTTGATAATGATAGAACTATAATCTTACACTAAGATTCTAAAAAAAGAAGTCATTTTGAGATTCAATTTTTATCTGGTTGAAATACATTGCATCAACATGAAACATTCTATTTCTAAGGAATAGAGTTGTGCACTTAAACAGCCCTGCAACCACCTATGTGAAATGCTGATTACAATGCAGTGGACATGAATGATCATAAACATAATCATTAAACAGTTATACGTATATACTTTTTTGAAATAACATGAACTTGATATATGAATACGTGAAATGATTGAATGAAGATGGGGCATGCCAAGATATGATTTATTCTTCTATCATTCCCCCAGTCTGAAGAAAGGTGTAACTAAAAAAGCTTCTTATGATGACCATGTTCTGAAGAAACATGTAGTAGAAAAAACCCAGTCTGATGATGTTATTTCTTAAGCATTGTCAATTGGAAATTTCTGCCAATCAAAATCTATTATAACACCATTTCATGAAATATAATTTTATCACTGATTTAATGCATGAAAATTGGTTGATGGTAAAAAAATGTTACCTATTAGAGAATGTTGAATACATATTATTAACATGATCTATTCATTGAAATAACATTCAGTTTGCATGTTTTCAGTTATAAATTAAATTGCACTAAATATTTACTTTGATTATAATTGTTATAATTATTTAAAGTTCTCAAGTGATTGGAGTGACATAACATACCACAATTGTGAAGAATTCATTCTTCAAGATGATGGTGGTGCAATAAAGTCAGTGATTCAAGCTACACAATAGAAATATATGAAGGAAAAACTGTATAAGACCAGTTATTGTAAAACAATGTGAGTACTGAAATATAGTTGATTGCAATGATCCAATTCTATATATGAAGGACATTGCTCAAATAACATTTTCAGAATGGGGGTAATAGTAAAATAGTTGTGAATGGACATCAATAAATTCTAAAATTTAAAATATGAAAAAACTGGATATGTATGAATTTTCAAAGACAAACAATTTCATTAAGATGATTAAAAACATGAAATTATGTGCTAACCAAACCTGTTTAGCTTGTTTTTTATAACAGAATATGTAAAATGAAAATAATAATCAGAAAAAGAATAATACATTCAAATAATCAGAATTTTAGAGTCAATAAGAGTATCATTCAATTCAAATATACTTCAACATAAATAGACATTGCCACATACATGGATTTGGGAAAATGAAATAGATATTCTATACCAATATGATAAGATTCAGCATCACAGTGATGTAGTTTAACACAATTATTGACATTAATACTGCCTGCAACTAAATTTTTCTTCAACATAAATAGAAATACACACATACAGTGATGTGTGAAAATAATAATTATAAGCAATAACTGCATGAAAAGAGGCAGGATCAATATATTGCATTTGGAACACTTTTAGAGGTAGTAAGTATGAATTAAACTAAAATATCCTTCATCATAAATATAATTACCGACATTCATGGACATGGGAATCAAAAATTGTAAGGTATACCATCATGAAATGAAGGAGGATCACTGTATTGTAGGTGAACTCATTTAGAAGCAGTAAGACTACCTGTACCTGAAATCTTCTTCAACATACACAGAATTACACACATACATGGATGTGAGAAATTAGAAATCCTACGGTATACCTATATGATATGAAGTAGGATAATAGTAATGAATTTGAACACATATGAAGGCAATAAAACTGCCTGAAACTGAAAACTGCTTCAACATAAATGGAAATACAGACATATATGGAAGTGGTAAAATGAATATTGTAATGTATACCTGTAGAGACCCGTAACCTGATGTACATGGACATTACATTACTTTTGCGGAATACTTAGTACATAACAAAAACACACACACAAGGATCGTAATAGTTTAGTGTCTTTGGAAACTCGGAATATAATCTTCTAATCCTGGTGAAATATCTTCAATATCTCCCATAAAGATCTTCTTTTTTTTAATACCTAAAACCTTTAATTATATCCTGGAGAAAAGAAAACATAAAAGGGTGAGCTCAAATGCTCAGTAAGGGTAAACAAAAGAAATATCAATCACATCATATATATAAGAACATAGCTTTTGGAAATCTTAACCTGCAAAAGAGCTCATAAAATCATAACATGTGATAAATCATAGAAGTGAAATGTAATCCCAATAATCATAACATAAAACATGAAACTTTGTGGCATACACACATAATCATAGAAAATCATTTCTTGTTAGTCAAGACTAATTGCCAAGACTATCTTAGTGGACAAAGTCCCTTTCTGAATCAAGTAACCCTCGTTTCAGTCCTGTTTCACTGGACCGGTATAACCTACCATTCCAGCCATGTCTATCTCATGAGATATAAAATCTTTAACCAATGCATTGGAGGGAAATATAGGTCCCACCCATCTTATAATGAATCGTTTCTTATGTGTGCCACATAATCATAAATCATACATCATTGCATAACCCATGTAATACAAATTGGAATCTTAAACATCATGACATCATAAAACAATTCATAGAAGATAAAGGAATTCATAAAAATAATTCAATCAAAACCTGATCAAATCAATGTAATAATAGGGATAAAAACAGAACCCTTTATTATCTTAGATGGAAAATAATTTTGATAAAACACTTGAATTGAATTCTTGAGGAAAATATCATTTCTTCTTCAAAATCAATTTCTTTTCACAAAAAAATCATGAAATTTTAAAAGAAAGAGATTTTATTGAAAATAGTCATGAAATCTTTTATAGGAAGCTTCATGAAAATAAGGCTTTATAAAACAGTAAAAATCCGTTCGTGCCGTATAAGTTAAAAAAACGTTCTTCTCGTACTTTTTTCGGAAAAGTCAAAAAGCACCTCGTACAAAAAACGACAAAAGATTCCTTTCATATCATTTACTAAAAACTCACCGAAGGGTAAAATTGGATTTAAAAAAATTGTAGGTGGATGTAAATAACATTACATATTGAGGAAACATGGATGTGGATGATAAAATATACCCCAGTAAATTTCAAAGTACAAACAATCTCGGATAAAAATGAGATTGTGATATTTCACTTACCTTAGGTCCGACTTGCTTTATAAGTGTCTGAACCTCCTGTATAATGATTTAAATCATGTTATTGACTTATTACAGAATCATATTCATTGTTATTATATCATATAGGGTCCACTTATGACTTTATATTACCCGTTCTTTTGTAAATTCATGTTAAAGTAGCGTTTTGGGTAAAATCGTCTCATTTGTCGTTCGTGTTTTTAACTTGTAATTATTAATATGATTACTTGGATCATGATTACTTATATCCAGAATGTAAAACATGATTTATATATAATATATATTCAGAATAAATATATATATATATATAATATATTGATTATGAAATGAAATACACCGTTCATGGAGACGTTAGTCCGTACGTACGCATGAACGCTATTTTCCATTCCTTATTGTCTTGAAATGGAAGTAAGTAGATGACATACATATATATATATACATAAATCCAGTAGCTTTATAATGTCATATATTTCATTATTATTTCTTATATATTCTTTATAATCATTCTTAAATGGTTAACATGGAGAATGAATCTCATCGCGTAGTGGAGACGGTATTCCGTACGTACGCACGAGCGATGATATCATTTCCATAAATATTGAATTGATTTGGAGTGGATTATACAATATATCAGAATCAATATGATGTTGTAATAAATATGTATAGTTATTCTTTACACCATTATACCCATCCATGTAAGGTGGTGGTGGAAAATAGATTACACCACAGCGTGGAGACGGTATTCCGTACGTACGCATGCGCGGTGATTTCTTTTTTCGTAGGATGGATAGATGGTGAAATAGGGTTGTTTCATACTTATAATAACATATCAGTATATGAGGGATACTGATGTTATTACTTCATAATTAAACAACCTAAGAAGATGAAGTGGAAGAAGAAATAAAGATGAAAGAATTGGTAACGGTAATTACCTCTTCTTTGAAGCGCCTCTTTAAGACCTCCTCTTAGGGCACTAAAATTGGTCTTTGAGGAAGACCAGAACCTCTAGGATGTTTCTAAGGAAGTGGAGAAGAGATTTTGTCATGGGTTGGCCGAGCTTGAGTGCTCAAATTGGTGTGAGGAGGAGGGGGAGGAGGTGTCCTTTTATAAGGGAGGTGAGGGGCACCTTTGGAAAAGCTAGAAATATTAATTTATAATAAATTCATATTCGGTTTCCAATGGCTCCAAAGTTGACTATTCAAAGGTTGAGGTGGGGATGGGTCGAAAAAAACTCATCCAATAGAATTTGTACAGGTTTGGGTACTTATATTAACCTTATCTTTAAGTATTAACTCTAAGTTAATTAGTTTCACTTTTACAATGTCTCTTTGTATTTTTATATAATATGGTTAATAAACTTACTATATACATCCAAGAGACCCCCAATTGGTCCATTAATGATGAACCTATCATGATATAAGTCTCTTGGCCGAACCGTAGATTTTTAGGAATTTAATATCAATTAATAATATAATATTTGTTTTAAGAACTCTTTTATGTCAATTTTGACACTATTCAATAGTTGATTTTTGTGAAACTCATAACAGATTGATTACTTCAAAAAAATCCAATTAAATCAATCATAATATATCATATTATCCTAGAAAATTAGTTTAATTCATTAAAAGTTTCATATTATAATTATTTGGGTATTTATAATATCAATTATTTTAATTGTTCACTATTTTAGTAATTACTGCATCATCATTGTGTCGTAAATAAAATATATTATTTAATGTCTAAAAATTATAAATAAAATATCATTATGTAGGAATTCTTTTTATCTTTCTAATTAATATTTATAATCTAAAATCCAACATATATAACCCTATGTAACAATTGTTTTGCTAAAAGATATATGCTTGTGTCATTTTTGTATTCATTTTAACTTAATTAATATAAAGTGTCATTATCACTTACAAGTGGATCAATGGGGTCCCAAAGTCGACCCAAAGATTCCCATGGTCGACCATGTATCAACCAATAGGGTTAGGACACATTTTAGGGTAATTTAATATTATTATAATATTATTTTTTAACCCTTATTTACCGGATTTACCCTTAACCATGGTAAATAAAATATTTACCGCAGTAATTATTCAAAATGTCTAAAATTAAAATTTACCCATTTACACAATTTGAACATCCTGATTCCAAATATGGAATCCATTTTTCTAAATTCAAAACACAGAAGTGGCAGAAATTAATTTAAAATTAATTCCCGCTGTCAAAACAAAAAGCGTGTTTTTAAGAGATAATAACTATCAAAAGATTGACACTTGTTTATGTTCGGTTTAATTGTAAAATTGTGTCCAATGACCAACATTAAATTAAGTGTTAAAAATATATTCTAAATATACTTTAAAACCATTCAATATTATAATTTAACCACATAAGATATTACGAAGAAAAAAGTTGTTTGTAATTAAAATATAGCGTGTTTTTACTATTCATTAAAATATGAAAGTTATCGGAAAAATATCAAAACTTTATCTAATGTAAATTTTTACATCCTGATTCAAAATAAGAATAATATTTTGTCAAATTGAACATATAAACATGTCAAAAACTATATTTAATGTGGGTGCGCCATCAAAAGGCGGTAAAACTGCATTTTTGGAAAAATACTTATTTTACCCAAAAAATTTATTTTGTTCTTATACCATGTTCTAGAAATGTGTAAGATGAATAATAATGTTATAAAATTCAAAATTTAGTTAATACTATTCATAACGGCTAGTTCATGACAATATTATAATAATATAACATTGTTTATTAAAACCCGGTATAGCGTACAACACACGCTATCGAGGAAGGTCGCGATTGCGTGTAATGCAAGCCAAGTCAGGGTTGCGTGTTTTGAAAGAATCCTTCGTTGTTTCGTATAACAAAATCCAACCATATTTCATTTATACATTTAATATATATATATATATATATATATATATACTCAATGTTGCGTAGAATAACTATTATCAAAATTGTGTGTAACACGGTCCAAGAATAGTGTTGCGTATACTGCAAGCTAATACGGTGTTGCGTATAGCGCAAGGTAATCTCGGTGTAGAATACAACACAAGACATTAATGAAATTAAAAGAATATTTTTCAAAAAATCTCGGGGTGTTACATTCTACCCCCCTTAAAATAAATTTCGCCCTCGAAATTCGTCGAGGTTATAAATGGTTTACTATTTGAAAGTTTCGTTGATAGAAACCCACATCGTAAAAAGGAATACCAAAACTTATCTTTAAAAACAAAAGTATGAAACGTAACGGTTACCCAAATAAACTAATCACTCGGTTTCCACATAGGTGAAAATATAGATATGGAAGAAAAATCTAACCATCATGTTCTGATGGAGAGTGGTAGAGAACATGACTATGGAAAAGCCAGAAATCAAAAAGCCATATATTTGTGATGATCTAAGGTACCATATGATTCATCAGATATAAGATCACTAGGACAACATTTTTGGTTTTCAAGATCGTTTCCCTAAAGTTAAAGAATTTGAATTAGAATAAATACTTTCTTTATTTTGGTAAAATCTCACTATTGTTTGTGCCTTTAACAATTTCCACTTCATCTCCTAAATAAATGAAGTTGAATCTGTTATTCATGAAGTGTTAGCAGATCATGTGATAGAATGACAGGTCATTACATCTGTCTTAAACAAAAGGTTAACAAAACTTATATACATAAGTCGATCTATAGTGAGATTAATCATATATGGTTCCTAAAATGTACTTATACTTCATATATCATACTGCTTAATATAATAAAACTAGTTTCTACTAAACAGGGACTTCCTGTAGGTCAGTGGTAGGCGATAAAGGTCAGTCGCACTTCGGTTGTGGGTTCGATTCCCACAGCCTTGTCCGAAGCGATGGGCTGTCGTCCGTCCTGCAGGTTGTCCTTTTTCTAAAACTATATTACTTATAACATCCCATCAATAATATCGAGAAAACTTCTATCCTTAAACAATACTAACTTATGTCCAACATAATCCATTCCAATCTTTAGGCTTATCCATAATACTGCAGTCCACTCTCATAACATAGTGAAAACGATTACTAGAGATTTAACACCATCGTTGATCCCCATATATCATAAGATATGTCTTATTGGTCACATTCCAAACATTCAAAGACCTTAATGATGTATTCTCTTGAATACCCATTGAACCTTAGTGGAAACTTGAATGCAGTTAAAAGTTAACACTTTACACATACCAAAATCCTCAAAATTATGTATACTCAAACCATGATATCACTTAGTCCTTATATCAATCATGAGCTCATGAATACAATCAAACATCTCATTATCTTCTTATCCTTTCATTATGAACTTATCATCTACTTTCCAAAAGTATCTGAATAACTTTTCATGGTTACTGGTACCATTCATCATACACTTTCAAAACTTAAGGAAAGACAATAGTGTAACAATATTTATACGTCTCCTTATTCCATGAGATTACAACATTACACATGATAAACATGTAATCATTCCACTACATTCTTAGACCATTGACCGAGCTTCAAAAATTCTTTCATCTAACATATCATTTGTAGTCTCTTCATCATCATCCACATAAATACTACCCATATGACCATACTGATTCTCTTCATGAGTCTTTCCCTTAGGGAATTTGTTTGCATAATGCCCATACATTCCACATTTAAAACACTTTACCATTTTTGATGTCTTAGCAATACCATTATCCTCATCCATGGTGTTAACTGAACCTTTTCCGTTGCACTTACTTGCTTTGTGTCCTTCTTTTCCACACCCAAAGCATCTTCCAGTTCCCTTGAAACATTCTCCTTGATGCCTCTTCCCACATGATTTATATAGGGGAAATTGAACTTTCTTTCCTCTATGATCATCATGAAACTCCATCTTTCTCTTATTAGCCGAGTCAGGAAACTTACCAAATTTTACTTTATTGATCATATTATGAGATTGCTGATTTGGAATAATAATGATGTTTGGACTTCCAAATCCCATTTCATTTGGTTGCTCATGAAGAATATCATTCCATTGTCCATCATATCCTCCATTATCGTGAATCACCTTGTTTCCAGCCATTTTCTAAAACCCAAAAAGAATAGTGTGAGAGGAAAAAATCATAATAAAGGGGGAATATCTAACATCTTTGGTTTAATCTAATATCTTTCCATAGTTCTAGGACTATATCCTATACGTATACTTATCCTTAGGGGCATCCCTAGACATACCTTAGAAATATCTCTAGGGATCTCACTAACGTTTTCACATCCTAGTTTCCAAAGGTTGACTAAACCTTTCCTCTGATACCAACTCTAGCGGTCTGGAATTACTTCCAGTGGACTATAATTGATACCTATCAGGGCACTCCGTGGGCGGCTACACCCCCTGGGCGGGACACACCACCATCCCCAGTGGCAGCCATTTCCTCATGAAGCCCTTGGGCGGAGAGCCATGCTTCGTCCAACGCTCACATGTGAGAGTTCCCAAGGATCGGATACATTCCTACCTCCTTTGCCTCTGATACCAACTGTAGAGACCCGAAGCCTGACGTACATGGACATTACATTACTTTTGCGGAATACTTAGTACATAACAAAAACACACACACAAGGATCGTAATAGTTTAGTGTCTTTGGAAACTCGGAATATAATCTTCTAATCCTGGTGAAAGATCTTCAATATCTCCCATAAAGATCTTCTTTTTTTAATAACTAAAACCTTTCATTATATCCTGGGGAAAAGAAATCATAAAAGGGTGAGCTCAAATGCTCAGTAAGGGTAAACAAAAGAAATATCAATCACATCATATACATAAGAACATAGCTTTTGGAAATCTTAACCTGCAAAAGAGCTCATAAAATCATAACATGGGATAAATCATAGAAGTGAAATGTAATCCCAATAATCATAACTTAAAACATGAAACTTTGTGGCATACACACATAATCATAGAAAATCATTTCTTGTTAGTCAAGACTAATTTCCAAGACTATCTTAGTGGAAAAAGTCCCTTTCTGAATCGAGTAACCCTCGTTTCAGTCATGTTTCACTGGACCGGTATAACCAACCATTCCAGCCATGTCTATCTCATGAGATATAAAATCTTTACCCAATGCATTGGAGGGAGATATAGGTCCCACCCATATTATAATGAATCCTTTCTTATGTGTGCCACATAATCATAAATCATACATCATTGCATAACCCATGTAATACAAATTGGAATCTTAAACATCATGACATCATAAAACAATTCATACAAGATAAAGGAATTCATAAAAATAATTCAATCAAAACCTGATCAAATCAATGTAATAATAGGGATAAAAACAGAACCCTTTATTATCTTAGATGGAAAATAATTTTGATAAAACACTTGAATTGAATTCTTGAGGAAAATATCCTTTCTTCTTCAAAATCAATTTCTTTTCACAAAAAAATCATGAAATTTTAAAAGAAAGAGATTTTATTGAAAATAGTCATGAAATATTTTAGAGGAAGCTTCATGAAAATAAGGCTTTATAAAACTGTAAAAATCCGTTCGTGCCGTATAAGTTAAAAAAAACGTTCTTCTCGTACTTTTGTCGGAAAAGTCAAAAAGTACCTCGTACAAAAAACGACAAAAGATTTCTTTCATATCTTTTACTAAAAACTCACCGAAGGGTAAAATTGGATTTAAAAAAATTGTAGGTGGATGTAAATAACATTATATATTGAGGAAACATGGATGTGGATGATAAAATATACCCCAGTAAATTTCAAAGTACAAACAATCTCGGATAAAAATGAGATTGTGATATTTCCCTTACCTTAGGTCCGACTTGCTTTATAAGTGTCCGAACCTCCTGTATAATGATTTAAATCATGTTATTGACTTATTACAGAATCATATTCATTGTTATTATATCATATAGGGTCCACTTATGACTTTATATTACCCGTTCTTTTGTAAATTCATGTTAAAGTAGCGTTTTGGGTAAAATCGTCTCATTTGTCGTTCGTGTTTTTAACTTGTAATTATTAATATGATTACTTGGATCATGATTACTTATATCCAGAATGTAAAACATGATTTATATATAATATATATTCAGAATATATATATATATATATATATATATAATATTGATAATGAAATGAAGTACACCGTTCATGGAGACGGTAGTCCGTACGTACGCATGAACGCTATTTTCCATTCCTTATTGTCTTGAAATGGAAGTAAGTAGATGACATACATATATATATACATAAATCCAGTAGATATATAATGTCATATATTTCATTATTATTTCTTATATATACTTTATAATCATTCTTAAATGGTTAACATGGAGAATGAATCTCATCGCATCGTGGAGACGGTATTCCGTACGTACGCACGAGCGATGATATCATTTCCATAAATATTGAATTGATTTGGAGTGGATTATACAATATATCAGAATCAATATGATGTTGTAATAAATATTTATAGTTATTCTTTACACTATTATACCCATCCATGTAAGGTGGTGGGGGAAAATAGATTACACCACGGCGTGGAGACAGTATTCCGTACGTACGCATGCGCAGTGATTTCTTTTTTCGTAGGATGGATAGATGGTGAAATAGGGTTGTTTCATACTTATAATAACATATCAATATATGAGGGATACTTATGTTATTACTTCATAATGAAACAACCTAAGAAGAAGAAGTGGAAGAAGAAATAAAGATGAAAGAATTGGTAACGGTAATTACCTCTTCTTTGAAGCGCCTCTTTGAGACCTCCTCTTAGGGCACTAAAATTGGTCTTTGAGGAAGCCCAGAACCTCTAGGATGTTTCTAGGGAAGTGGAGAAGAGATTTTTTCAGGTGTTGGCCGAGCTTGAGTGCTCAAATTGGTGTGAGGAGGAGGGGGAGGAGGTGTCCTTTTATAAGGGATGTGAGGGGCACCTTTGGAAAAGCTAGAAATATTAATTTATAATAAATTCATATTCGGTTTCCAATGGCTCCAAAGTTGACTATTCAAAGTTTGAGGTGGGTATGGGTCGAAAAAAACTCATCCAATAGAATTTGGACAGGTTTGGGTACTTATATTAACCTTATCTTTAAGTATTAACTCTAAGTTAATTAGTTTCACTTTTACAATGTCTCTTTGTATTTTTATATAATATGGTTAATAAACTTACAGTATACATCCAAGAGACCCCAAAGTGGTCCATTAATGATGAACCTATCATGATATAAGTCTCTTGGCCGAACCGTAGATTTTTAGGAATTTAATATCAATTAATAATATAATATTTGTTTTAAGAACTCTTTTATGTCAATTTTGACACTATTCAATAGTTGATTTTTGTGAACTCATAACAGATTGATTACTTCAAACAAAGTCAATTAAATCAATCCTAATATATCATATTATCCTAGAAAATTAGTTTAATTCATTAAAAGTTTCATATTATAATTATTTGGGTATTTATAATATCAATTATTTTAATTTTTCACTATTTTAGTAATTACTGCATCATCATTGTGTCATAAATAAAATATATTATTTAATGTCTAAAAATTATAAATAAACTATCATTATGTAGGCAATCGTTTTATCTTTCTAATGAATATTTATAATCTAAAATCAAACATATATAACCCTATGTAACAATTATTTTGCTAAAAGATATATGCTTGTGTCATTTTTGTATTCATTTTAACTTAATTAATATAAAGTGTCATTAATACTTACAAGTGGATCAATGGGGTCCCAAAATCGACCCAAAGATTCCCATGGTCGACCATGTATCAACCAATAGGGTTAGGACACGTTTTGGGATAATTTAATATTATTATAATATTATTTTTTAACCCTTATTTACCGGATTTACCCTTAACCATGGTAAATAAAATATTTACCGCAGTAATTATTCAAAATGTCTAAAAATAAAAGTTACCTATTTACACAATTTGAAAATCCTGATTCCAAATATGGAATCCATTTTTCTAAATTCAAAACACATAAGTGGCATAAATTAATTTAAAATTAATTCCCGCTGTCAAAACAAAAAGCGTGTTTTTAAGAGATAATAACTATCAAAAGATTGACACTTGTTTATGTTCGGTTTAATTATAAAATTGTGTCCAATGACCAACATTACATTAAGTGGTAAAAATATATTCTAAATATACTTTAAAACCATTCAATATTATAATTTAACCACATAAGATATTACGAAGAAAAAAGTTGTTTTTAATTAAAATATAGCGTGTTTTTACTATTAATTAAAATATGAAAGTTATCGGAATAATATCAAAACTTTATCTAATGTAAATTTTTACATCCTGATTCAAAATAAGAATATTATTTTGTCAAATTGAACATATAAACATGTCAAAAACTATATTTAAAGTGGGTGCGCCATCAAAAGGCGGTAAAACTGCATTTTTTGAAAAATACTTATTTTACCCGAAAAATTTATTTTGTTCTTATACCATGTTCTAGAAATGTGTAAGATGAATAATAATGTTATAAAATTCAAAATTTAGTTAATACTATTCATAACGGCTAGTTCATGACAATATTATAATAATATAACATTGTTTATTAAAACCCGGTATTGGGTACAACACATGCTATCGAGGAAGGTCGCGATTGCGTGTAATGCAAGCCAAGTCAGGGTTGCGTGTTGTGAAAGAATCCTTCGTTGTTTCGTATAACAGAATCCAACCATATTTCATTTATACATTTAATATATATATATATATATACTCAATGTTGCGTAGAATAACTATTATCAAAATTGTGTGTAACACGGTCCAAGAATAGTGTTGCGTATACTGCAAGCTAATACGTTGTTGCGTATAGCGCATGGTAATCTTGGTGTAGAATACAACACAAGACATTAATGAAATTAAAAGAATATTTTTCATAAAATCTCGGGGTGTTACAATACCTGTATAGAAAGAGTTAGGATGACTACTGAACAATGTCAAATGGTAAACTACACCTTTAAAAAATTGATTTGACAAATGAAAAGTAGGAAATATAAATCCCTTAGTTAGTAGGGTTGATAATTCTTGTAAAGGACAATGGTCTAGTTTTGAAATACCTGATTGACATTTGATAAGTAAGACTGGTAGAAGAATAAAATTACATGAACATTAGAAATTGTTCCACAACACATGCATCCTCTCACAACATGTCTGTTCGATGATGTCGTATATCTCCAAAATGAAGATACAATAATCGATGTTGCATTAAACGAATTAAAGACACCCTGAATTAATATTGATTACATTGAATGTAAATAAATTTTAAAAAACTATTATTTAATATTACTGTAATATTATATTTTGAATATTCAAACAATGATGTTAAATATAGTTAACCTTATAAAGCAACAACAACAATCAGTGTACATCCTGTGATTTTTATATTATTGTTGAGAATATATCACAGAATTTTTAATTTATGTAGATTTGATTTTATTCAATGGTAATGTGGAATAAAAATAGAAATACTGTAATTGAAAATAATATTTTATATGAGTACATTGAACAAAATATAAGAAATAAACGGCTGAAATTGTATTACATTCCATATATGTGGAAATCATCAGTCATTATTTTCTGTTTTGTCTTTTAATTTCTCCATCATTTGGATTCTTAGATATTCGAACTGGCATGTTCTACCCAAACTATCTTGTGGAAAAATTATGTGATTGATCAAAAAAATCTTCACTAACAAATTCTGACAGTAGGATTTCTTGCATATAGAATGTTGTTAAAAGAAATAGTGGTTATCATCGCAACAGTATTGAAGGTTTAAAATAATGCATTGCTAAACAGAATGTATGGAAGATAACATACGTATACCTGAATTGTTGAAAAAACTATAGATGTTGTATCAAATCAAGAGCCAACCATAACATTGAGTTGAAATGATTCAAAACTGCCATGATCCTATAATGGAACGATAAAAGGAATAGTCTATTTACATGAAATTTATAGGCAGAGCAACGTAATTAAAGATAATGGAATATATATTACCTGAATTGGCACATACCCAATGCTTAAATTTGTATATCCACTGCTTTGATGATCCAATATAAATATAATAATTGGATTCATAGTTCACAGTTTTTCCATATTAATCAAATTTCGAATATATAATAGACAGAACCTGATTTTCATTG
This sequence comes from Viscum album, assembly GCA_963277665.1. Lineage (NCBI taxonomy): Eukaryota > Viridiplantae > Streptophyta > Magnoliopsida > Santalales > Viscaceae > Viscum > Viscum album. Next base: position 981,651,399 of record OY728161.1, read on the forward strand.
AAGGTCTCATTGAAGTTGCTGATGTTGTTTTACATATCGCTGATGAATATTACCTTGTCTATGTTTTCTTCTGCTGAATAGTTATGATTTTGAATATTAAAATTTTATACTAAAATTGAGAAAAGAACCTTTTTCATTTTGAAAACATTTATTTGTGTCTGAAATATGTACTCATCATCATCCTAATTTGAAAATGAAAGTTTCAGTTAGTTCAATTGAAGACAACATATTTTGGAAACATGCTATTTTATTTTTAGTAATACCTAAATTAGAGATTCTATTAAATCAGTAGAAATTTTTCTTAGAATTTGAATTAATTTTTTATCAAATAGTACTACTGAGAAAGAGTAAGTGTTATCTGTCACAAGAAGCTGCACTCAAAATCTGTTGATTTATAAATGTGATTACTAAGGGATTACAGACTATTAAAATTAGTCGGTACTATTAAAGTATGAAAAATAATAATCTTATAATGAAGGGAATAAATAAGAACCATGGAGTAGTGAAATTTTGAGTGATTTTGAAACTGTTGCACCAAATATTTACATCAACATTGTGAACATTTTTCATGAAAGAATTGCATGATTCATAGAAACAATTGTGAGTGGTTCGAATTTTTTTTCTGTGACTGAAGTTTGGCATTATGTAGGCTATGGAATATTAGGAATACAGTAGGTTATTAAATTTCACAAGACATTACTGGGTAACTAAAATAAAATAAAGTACATTATTAATTATATAATTTGACCATACATTAGATAAATCTTCACAATTATTTACTTCAGAAATGGATTATATATTTTCCCAATAAAGAATTGATGAAGAAGAAGATGTTGGGTATGTTATTGCTGGACTACAGTTCACTTATTCCCTTACAAACCCACATTTAAATAATGAAAAATAAAATTCTACTGTGAAAGATAATATGTAGATTAGTGATAATGTATACACTGGACAACAAAAATAAAATTCACATTTCTATTGTGTATTTAGAGAACCTTTGTCTGGAATTTCCTACATCATCAATATCAAGGTTGAAATTGATTTTTGTCATGTTAATGGCAGTTGTTATTATAACAGATCCTAAAAAAAGTTTTCAAACCAATTCAGTGGGAGATCAGCTTTATAACATAAAACAGTAATAAACAATCCAAAGGGCATTAACACATTTTCTTAATTAAATGTTTACAATTCAATTTCATCACTCTGACCAGCTTTATTATAATAATAGTTGATGGCCCAACATTGTCTTCAAAGTAATGAGAAAATTGATTTGCATAGTCACCCCATAAACTGTATTTACCTTGTAACCGACTGTACAAAAATAAGTAAAGTGTATTGTTAAATTTAAATAGTCGCACAGATATACTAAAAGGCCATAATTACTAATCTTTCATTCTCAACGGCAATTTGCAACATAAAATTTTAATTACCCTAAGTTTCAAGAGGATTTAACAAACGTAAATGTCCAATTATTTTTAAAGCAGATAATACAGAAGAAAATGTTATGTACTGCAACATAATGTTTGATGATAGTATTTCATTAAATTATGCAATGATCTACAATGGAACTTTATAAATTTTTTAAAATTGTTATAGAAACCTCAATAAACCTATACCTATTAAATGTTGTTTTAGAACCCTTCTTTGTATTATGTCTTCAAAAGAAGTAAATTCAAAACTGAAATGTGGCATTGGTGCATCACAAGGCCGAACATGCGTTGTTGATGTGAATTGTATTTGACAAGCATGTATACTTCCTATGTAACTACCATGATTAGAAATTATTTGTACGTTTTGTATAAAAATTCATATTACTTCACACAACAAATTTTTGAACATAGGGATAATTTGACGGCCAGTAACTGTACATTGTATCTCTTTTCCCTATAGAAATAATTTTCTATGAGTGTTAATAATTGTAAAACCGACATTTGTAGTTGAAAATGTTTTGTGTATTTAAAATTAAAACACAAATAAAATAAAAGGAAGAACAACGTAGTAAATTTGTAATTTGATGTCACCTATTGATCCCCAAGAATCATATCAATCACAAAAACATCATTTCATTATCTGGATTGTGTGTTTCAAAACAAATTCAAAATACGCACTTGTACCTTCAATGTCTCATCGGTCACCAATGTGATCTCATACAAAGGGGTCATAGATTGTGACATGTTTTAAAATATGTTCTATTTGAATGTGTATACAAAGAGATCATATTTTAAAAAATTGATACTAACGAAATCATAGATTAAAAAGACGAACAAACACATCATTGAAAAGTTAACATGTAATTTTAAATATACCTAATATAATCTATAAAACATTTCCTTGTAGACAATATATTGTGTCGATTCAGACTGTGTGGGGTTATTATCACCAATTACTCTTTTCAATCCTAATGGTGATGTGACTCTACATACAATAAAATATAGTTGATGATGACAGAAAATTAGTTTTCAAAGATACCACCCAACAGAAGAAAGTGATTGTCCCTGACTTTTGTTAATAGTCATAGCATAAAAAACTATCAAATTATTTTTCCTTCATTGTAGTTTAAATGGACATCAAAAATCAGATTTGGTCATATTCAATCTTGGAATGAATGAAATATATCCAGAATTACAACACATAATATTCTTTCTCCAATGACATGGTCAGCCAAGGGTTTAAACAGTCAAGCAAGTCCCATTACATAATTTAACAGACTGATCTACATTTTGGTAAATCATTACGAGAACCCTAATTTTTAGGGTAATTTTATGGGTAGGCATCCCTGAAACATTAATACCATTTAACATATATGATGTGTAAATGTTTTGCGGCATGCCTGTATCAAAAAATGCATCAAAAACTGAATATGAGCTAAAATAATCTTTTCTTTCAGAGAAAGTGAGAGACGTCATGTACTCATTTACTTCCTCAAAAATATAACGAGTTGGAGGTAAGATGGCACAGTCTTTAAGATTATTCACATCAGTATAGTTATCAATGATATTAGGATATTTATTTTCAACAACTTTAGAAATTATATTACTATTCCAAACAAGAAGATATGCTAAGGGAATTAGAATTAATGTTTCACCATATTTTGGCTCTACTTAGAGACCTTCACAAATATCTAATTTCCGTTTAGAATTTTTATGAACTTCATCAGAAATGTTAGAAGGATTGGAATGAAATCTCATGTTCTTTGTTAGTGTTAGAAAACTACATTATTACCACAAGTATGATGATTCTATACTTATAGACACTATTTTAATTCTTTTTCCAACTGGTACCACTAGTAGTATTTGCCTAAAATCACAACCCATGACTACCGTTATACCACCTAATGGTATGTTTGATGAGTTTTCACATCTTACTAACATTATATTTTTTAATGTATGGTCAAGAGTATCAAACCAGTACTTCTCAATCATAGGTGCCTCATCCCAAATAATTAGATTTGTTAACTGTAGAAGATCTGCGACATCATTCCCTTGTTGAATATTGCAAACAAGTTTATCAAAAATAGATAGTGGAATTCGAAATTTTGAATGTGATATCCTCCCACAAGATAGCAGTAATGGTGCGAGTCCACATGATACAACTACTAGAACAATATTACCATCGTACCGTAATAGAGATTACAATACTTTCCAAAGGATGATCTTACGTGTACCTCCATGCCCATGTAAGAAAAATAAACCACCAATACATGTAGTTAATGAATATATAAGGTCCTTCATCCCGTCTCTTTGTACATTAGTAAGCTTACTATGAAAATTCAGATACTTATTCTGAATTTTGTCTCTATAATAATTATGTTCATTTGATACCAACTAATTCTGTTGAGAAACAATTTTTGATTCTAGAACCGACATTGGTGGATAAGAATGAAGAGATCTACAATTACACGGAAGAAGGTTTTCTATATCAATCAAAGAATACATCTTCTTTTGATCATCAGTGAGTGTCAAATCTAAATGAAATAAAATAATACTTTTATATAATTGTTAGAGTGTTTTTGTAATTAAATGTTAGTTTCTAAAATGAACAATTACATAGCTAAGAATATATAGAATAAAAATTAAAATTATATAAATGGCATTTGCATCCTCTGTTGTTGTGCATAAATAATGTCTTTACTAATAATCATCTAGGATTCATGACACACTCTGTCTAGATGAGACATATTATTTGATAACAGAAATCTATAAAAATGTCTATGGATAGACTCCCTTGTTGCCCATGTATATTCCTCTTTTACTGCTTCAATAAATTCCTTTTCATCAGCAAGTAGTCCCAATGCATAACACGCCTCCCGAAATGTCCCATCAGTAATGTTGTTCACACATTTAATATAATCAAAAGAAGTTTCACCTCTGATATTTGTGAGAATTAATCCTAGGTAATATATCTCTCCAGTTTTGGATGCACATAGTAATGTCTACCAATACTGAAACCCTACTTTCTTGGATACCATTTTTTTCCCTTTGGTGAGATACAAATCTTATTGGAAATTCTGCATATGTGAGACCTCTACATTCCTAGTAAGAAACATTAACATTAATCCACGCCATAAGAATTGACTCAAAAATGTTACCCTTACTCAAGAGATCCTCAATATGATCAGTGTCATTGTATATAACACTATTTTTTCTTGGTAAATGGAAATGGAGAGTTTCTACTGGAGGATATCTATAGTAGATATCATAAGAGAATATCCTCTAAGAATCCTCACAAAGATAGATATATCGACAATCATAATACATCTTAATCTCATCATGATTATTGACTGAAAACACTTTATTGATGTTTTGATACATTGATGTTGTTACTTGATCATTACCTTCGGTAATACACTTAATTATATATTTTATGGATGTTTAATTATTGAAAACTTCAATATTTAGATGAGCATGATAATTCATTAGTAAGAAAGGATTTTATGGTACATCTAAATGATTATCCAAAGGGATTCCATTTTTCACCATAGTGGTTACATCATTTATGTGCCAGTATAGAACACACCCATCATCATCAACTGTTGTGTTGTCAACAAATTTTTTTGGAAAAAATTTACTACATTGTCCATGATTCAAACAAGGATAGTTGTGATTTTCATCACCACAAGTTCCATGTATCATAAACATTTTAACAGCTTAATGTAGATTTCGGAAGTCACTTTGATTTGGAACTTCAGCGAAAACAATCTTGTCAATCCACATAGGTGTACAGATTTTGTTTTCTTGACATAAAAATAGTAAAATGTGTACATGAGGTAGTCCACATTTTTGAAATTCCACTGTACAAACAACTACATAGAAAATTTTGATGTTAATAACAGCGTTCATTAATTGATACTATAAATAATAAATTTGAATTTATCGAAAACTCATTTGTAAGATGATAGTTACCTACTCGGGACTTCACAAAGAAATAATCGTCCCATAAATAATTCATTATATGATAAACCTTAATATTGAAAATTATGGATACAATGTGCGAACAATCTGAGGGATGAAGATTGTATTGTGAAACAAATCTACGGATTTCAGGATAGAGAGGACAACATGTAAATGTTAAAATAAACTTGTATATCATATCCAATTACTTATTGACATAACATCTTAGAAGTTTTGAAGCATATACCTAGTACCACCAGTAAAAGTATACGGTAAAATAATTTGCTTCCCGCATGCCTACCCATCATGATCACCTTGAAGAAAAGAATCTTGCATCCCATTGTACAACTCAACCTTCAAGTGTTTTAGATTAATGCCATTAAAGGAAAGTCTCAGAGACTCTATAATTTTATAATCATCAACAATAAATTGTTGCAGTAGACTTCTTGAATGTTCTAATGTTGACATATCATTGAAATGACTTTTCAAGTGATAAGATAAATTTTATCGCATTATGACCTTATGAAGCTTCGTACTTGTACCCAAAAATGTATAATGATGTAATTTGTTTTCAATGTATACATCCTGACCTCTAGTGAAAATTAGTGGACAATGCAATGGAAGATACAAGGGATGAAGATCATCAATCCGCAGCAATTCACCGGTTTTGGTTTGAATGATAATATCACTTTTACAGTTGAGATCTTCAATGTCACCGACGATAAGCATAGAAATCTAAGAAGTAGTAGGCAAGTTGATTGTCGTTGCATTTGTTTGTCTTCACATAAATAGTCGCATAATTAAATTTTGAATTTCAGAAAGATCAATAACATCCATTGCACTTATGAAATGTCGAGCTAAAGCATTTGTTTCATGAAGCATATTTTGTAGGATGACAACAATATCAAAATCGACTACGTTGTTTGAATTCTCTCTGTCATATCTGAACTGTTAATTAAATTGAAAAAGAAGAGAAAATATCACCATCACTTCAATCTGTTAACTTACTAATGTAAATATTAACTGTTGTTTCGAATCATGTTTTTTGACTCATTAGCAGTATCATACATATATAGCTGAGCCAACCTTGGTGGTTTTCCCTCAGGAGGACACATACTACATATGCTATGGTAGTTTTTTTCCATTCAATATGAATATATTTGGATCTCTTCCATTATTGAGTGACCTATCCACCTTCCCTTCCATTGAAGTAAATGAAAACATATAATTGTAAATATGCATATTTTCATGGAATTATTTGACCTCCATGGAGTTGCGATCGAAGACTAATGTTCTATAGTTCTGAGGACATGATGGGAGTTTTTCCAAAAAAATTTTACTGAGAGAGCAGTATAGAGAATATCCTGGGTTCCCATTGGTACAACTCTTTTTATTTCTCTCATCATATATAAAGATAGACCCACAGTATTGACATACATTAAAAGGATCTTCCCTATTAAAATAATCTATAGGTGAATAATGATTAAATTGTAGACGTTAATAAAATATTCACTAAAAACATCATAAGGTATCATAAATTGAATCGTACTATACTAATAGGTATAAATAATACAGTGACAAACATTTTTTTCCAGTTGAAGTAGTTTTTTTTATATCTGAAACATTATTTACTAAAGTTAGTAAGATAATGAATGTGAATTAAATGTATAGTTATCAGTGAACGTGTAGTAACTCAGACCTGAAATGTCTACTGCATGATTACTTTCATCATGTAATCCAGTACTTGTTGTTTCACCTCTTTCTGATGTAACATGAATCAAGGTAGTAGACACCTCTATTTGTTGGGTACAATCTTCATTTACACTACTATTGAATTTCAAAATCATGTAGATATCTATTATACATTAAAATAAATAAAAAAACTTCATTACACTTTACAACTCACTTGTGCCAGGACAATTAGCTTCCTTTCCAGTAATTGAAGAAGGGAAACATTCTCAGTTGTAAATTGAGAATGAAACACATTACAATACATGGAAATTAAAAAACATTTGAAGGAATAATTTTTTCACACTCTGATAAACAGGTATGTAATGGGAAACTAACACTTATCATCTCAGTTGTTAGACATGGCATAAGTAATGAAGATTAAATTAACTCTTTTATATAAGGGAGATGTAACTTGAATGTTTTTCATAAGAATACGTTGACCGAATTCTCACTAATGGGGACATAATTATCATCATTGGATTCACATATATGCTTTGTCTTGCAACATCTCAGAGATTTTGTTGACAAAATTGCAAAACCATGATAATCAATCAATGATATATAATAATTTATATCTTATCAAGGTCACAACATAGTAAATGTAATATTCATAGTCAATTTATTGTCAGTTTGGAATGGAAGTCACCATTCAAAGATACAGGTGTCAATGATATGTGTGATCCTCCTTTGGTGGCGTAGATTTATTGTTGTAGTTCAGATGTTTTAGCACAACAAATGATAGTATAACACATAGGTCAATAGCCCATATATTTACAAAAATGTACAAAAAAAAGATATGTATTTCAGAAATTAAAAGAAAAAAAATTGTTCTCAGGTACATTTAATTTTTTGCTGTTACCTTTTATATTGCTTGTTTTAACAGATATTGGTGATGAAGTTCCACATTCTTGAGTCACTGCGAATTCAATAGTAGAAAAAGTAAATTTGTAAACGTCATTTAGAGTAAACATATTGATGGTATTTAAAAATTTTTAAAAATTGAAATTTAAATAACAAGTAGTATTTAATGGAGACAGTGGTTTGCATGATCCTCTGTTCAATTTGCAATTCAGTTGTACTTTATCACACGTTCCAGTTGGAAATAAGTGATGGTTTTCTATAGATGTATTTTCTGAACATGTATGAACTAATGAAAGAGTAGCTAACACTATGGAATTATAGGTAGAATTTACAATAGTAACTAATCAATGTGAGGACATAGTAAATGTAATGTATTTTTTTGATGTACTGGGAGTTTGGAATGGAAGTCACCATTGAAATAAATAGCTGAATAGGTGGTACATGTAATAAATTGATGGGAATGAATGAAATGTATTTCAATAAATAAAAGAAGAAAAAACGATATCATGTACAATTCAAAACACCAGTTGTCACCTGTTAAATTGTTTTCTCTAACAGATATTTGTGTTGACAATATACATTCCCGAAGCACTACTTAATTTATAGAAGAATAAGTAAAGTATTAAATGTTGTTTACAATAAACATATCGACTGTGTTTACCAATTTTCTATAATTAAACTGAACTAACCATTGGTAGATAAAGTAGATACTGTTATGTGTGACCCTCTATTCAGATTGGAATTGAGTTGTACTGCGTCATACGTTCTAGTAGGAAACATGAGATGGTAGGATGTAGATGAAATGCCTGAACATGTATGAAAATGTAAAATAGTACTAACATTATTGACTTGTTGAATGATGTTACATCAATTATCTACCTTTTTTCATTCTATCATACGTAATCTCCTTTGAAACCTAGCATGTCTTGATGTTTATGGTGATTGCATCATTGTATCAGATTTCTTTTTGTTGAATTGTCATGTTTTGAAAGCTATCCATAGAATGATTATGGGTATATAGATTTAATTAAACATATAATGGGAACACAATTGTATATCTTGAATAATAATATTATAACTTGTTGTTTTTTTTGTAATTTCAATGTCTAGAAGGTAATCCATGGTAGATAGGGAAGGCATGGTATAAACAAATTCAGGGGGAATCAATATAGGACATATTAACTACTTACGCATCAATAAAAAGTGATTTTTTTGTAAATGAAATAAAGATAAGATCTATGATGTCAGAGAAAATGTGAATTGTTTTACCTAATAAATTTTTTTGGATGGAAAAGATTCTAGAACCGTTCATGATTCTTCCATATGATGCATGTGGAGAACAGATGCTCCGATGTCTAAAAGGGAGGTATTACACCTGTTACGGACAACAGATTTATAATCTAGGGTTAGTAGTAGAATAAACATAAAATATTTTATTCATAGTTTGACTTAAAGAATACAGGCTGTGGTTTTGGATTTTTTGTTGGTTTCTCACAGCAGAAACATCAACTAACTTCATATTTCATTGACGACAGTTGTTTTTTGATGATGATATTGTAAATGGAATATGAATAAAATGGATGTAGCGTTCTATGTATGTAAATGATTATAGAGTTAGAGTAGTAATGTGATATATGGAAGTGTCTTGGTGTAGAAGCTGCCACCTGTTGTTGTTTCTGATCAAAATACATGGACAGCTTGTCTCTGCAGTAGTCCCAGGGGATGAATAGTATTAAATTGTATGCGTGCATTCAAAAGAATATGCGTACATGATCATACAGGTAGAACGTTACCGAAGGCGATGCAACTTACAGATGCACTGATAATATAAGATTAATGGATGAAAGGAACTTTGAAGTGATATATGAGAAAAAATAGTGGAAGATACTTGAATGAAATACCATTAAATCTCAAACCCTAAGAAACCACGATTGATACTGTAGGCTTTCTCGAGTTATTCCGGCTGCGCGGTGGAAACTGGATTCCCTTTGAGGGTTGGTAGGAAGCGGAGGGATGAGACCATAGGTATTTTGGTCGAGCGGGGCTGCACTGCAGAATCCCTAAATAGGAGGGCGAGTATGATTTCTCGCACGAGGGAATGTGATTGCAGTCGTGGGAGGGATGTAATGGATAGGAGAGTTTCTTATGTTTAGGCGACATGTAAATTTTGGAGGGTGACATGTGGGTTTGGAGAAGCCATGTTTAGTATATATAATATAATAGATATAATAAATAAATATGATTCATTATTATTAAATAATTATTAATTGCATTAATTTTTCTTATTATTAATGTTATAAATGAAACTGGTGATGTGGTTCCCAAGAGGTACAACCCCCTAATCGACATCGACATGGTTGGTGGTACAACACCTAATGGCCACATTTAGATGGTGGATTCCCACAGTGCGCAATAATACTGTAATAGTAACTGTAGCAGGGTACTATAGATGATGGGTAAAATAGAAAGTGCAGTACTATACGATGTACTATAGAAGAAATGGGTATTATATGCACTGTTGTAGATGATGCTTGTATTGTAGTAGGTACTATAATAGATTGATAATGTAGTAGTAAAATTAAATGGATGGGCCTTTGGTTGAAGATAAATGGGCCTTCAAGCCATATGGCCTTTAGGACATAAAATTAAATGGTTCTAATTGGTGAATTCAAATCCTCGCAAGGAATGGGGTATGAACCACATGTATTCATTTTTTGTTTGTGAACATGTAGTTTGTAATCCCGTAATCCTTTTATAATAATAATAATTATTATATATGTCATTATAATTTATTAATATTTAATTAATTAAATAATTTTATTTTCCAAAAAGATTAACAAATTAAATAAATATCATTTTTAATTTTGAAACTTTATATCTATATTATTATTGATTTTATTACTTTTTTAATTGTTATTATCTTTATATTTAAACAAAAAAACTGTCCACCCTCTCGAAGTAGTTAAAATTATCCTTAATCCCCGATGGTCAACCATTATGGCCATCTTATCCCATTACATTGGGGTTAATGTTGGACAATATTTATCATAAATCATGGTAATATCATGGCCATTAGTGACCAATAACTATGATCTACTCCGATCATGACTGTTGGTAACTCGTGACAATAATCAAGTCCTTCTTTGGGAAAATGCCAGTCATAATCTTTTTTTCTAATAATAAATATAAATTTTAGGAAGTTATTATATGATATTACATTTTTTATTACCCTTTAATATATAAGATATATTTTTATAATAATAATAAAATAATCATTTTCTGATTACTACACCAACATAAGAAAAAAACGTGTCAGAACATAATATTTTTTCATCAATTCCTAATACAAAGAAAAAAATACATTTTGATTAATATAATGAAATATTATACAAAATATTTATTGAAATATTCATAGATATAAGTAACACCCTAGTTAAAAGTTTAATTTTTTTCCCAACAAGAGTTCTACAAGAACAAGGGAGCACCTTATCATATAGAAAAGGTTATTAACTAGAGGAAAGATCCTAAATCATTTTTAGGGACATTGTAAACAAAATATAGTTTTTATAAATATTTAATAAATAACCAATATACATTTATAATAAATAATCATAGTATAAAGAATATGTAATTCATATATTTTATTATAATGAAATGTATTCGATATATACCCTATTATTCCAATCACAAATACAAAAAAAATAATGAATAAATATGGAGGATCTAATTCCATCCAAGATATATACTTATATATTTATATCCAATTTCTATCACAATACATTATCCTAAATCACTAAATAAGCTATGATCATACCTATAGAATAACCATAATTTCTACAGATAAACGTGGATTCCCTTATATGGAGTGAGATATTAATTTTAGTATGTCCCACCATGTTCCCCTAATATACCCTATTATATGTATTTTATATAGTAGAGGTAGAAATAAATTAAATTTTACAAATAGTATGATTTTAGGGTAATAATTTTCTATCTTGTACACCATGAAATCCAATCACAAATGATTTAACCTTTACCAAAGATCCACAACCTCACTCCACAACCTCGAACCATAACCAATGATGTTGGGTATGTTTTAATTTTATAACACAACCACTACAATTTTACTTAGGTAGGACCCATATATAATTAAAGCCTCATTGTGCCCATGTTATGATTTCTACCCTCCAACCCATGGTATGTTCCCATAGCTATATCTTATTTTATACCCATATCATTCAATATGGTTCATGCTGACACCATCACACTCATGGGGTGGCAAAATATAAAAATCAATTGTCATATAGTATTGACTAATCCACTATCATATCGTGGGGCTGACCATCAAAACTGAATGAATACCTTGTCACTCAAGGTATTATTTTGCTAAAACCTTCCAATTCCATATGTTTATATACAATCAGTGTCATCATTAACCACATCACATGAACTACTCCCTTCTCTAAGTAAATGTATCACAGTCAAAACATGTCCACTAAATTCTCACACATTGTATGGTTGTTCCAGAACATTATAACTTATTGTGGGCCTACAAATGTAGTGTATCCTCAAAAAATTACATGGAGAAGTATCATCCCACTCATGGTGTGTTTTTATATAACATTCTCAATCATTGTGAGGCCATATACCCAATATCATTATCAATTATATACATTGTATGTAACAAATTTATTTCCACGATCTAGGTATTCGTACCATATCACATGTTTACATTCACTCACTCAACATGGAAATATCCCTCATTTTGACACTAATACGATCAGAATAAGTAAAACTCGATTATCCCTAGACTCCAAACACCTCAATAACTTATCATTAATACTATAAAAAAAATTAACTCATCCACAATTTCATCTTTACCATTATTTCACCAACTAGGTTCTAATGATTATTTATAATCTCCGATCCTTGGTGTAAAACTTCCCTTGTAACCCTTTTTTTACCCCTTATCTAGCATTACCTATGTATAGACCCATCCAAATCCATTACATAATAATGAGTTTTATTCATGAAAAGTCATTCTTTCACATTTTTGATCATTTATAATTTAGTGTTCTATATAATTTGGTAATAATTCATATATAAAAATACACATTCATAAAAAGTGGATAAAAGAAAAACTATTTCCATTTTTTCACCAAAGGAATCCCTTTTAAAAATATGCATTATTTTTTAGGAAAAATCTTCATTACACTGAACTTCACTTCAAACATTCTCTTACGCATAAATACCCTATGAAAAAAATTTAATACATGGGATGAGAATAAAAAGATCATTAAGGAAGATAAAAATCATGAAATAAATTGATAGTCTAGGAATACATTAAATACACAAACACATTTTCCCAAAGATACATATTCCACCAATAAAACATATGATTTTTATCATAAACTATGAAATCATAAGATTCCTATAAAATTCCATATAAAACATAAAATATCTAACTATTGGAATCAATTATATTTAACTACTGTATTAGTTTTAGAATATATATGTGGAACAGCCTTCATGATAACATTTTGTATACCCATTGCTATATATTCCATTAATCACTTAGGTGATACCCATACTATAACTATATATTATTAAACAATAAATTAGAGATCATTCACATGCACATCAAACCTCAATTTATAACAAAACTATACATAATAATAAAAAACCCATAAACCATAACATAATCATCATAAATAAGACAAGTACAATGAAAAAAATAACATTTCCACACAGAAATTACCTGAAATTTTCTCCAAATATTACACGCATAAAAGATAATAATTTATTTTAAAATAAAATGGTAATCATATAATGGAATCATTAAATCAATACAGAGACATATATTCATGAAATTATTTTCATCTTGTATAATATTAAATGAAACATTCATTTTGAATTTTGTAAAAATAATTGAGAGAGAAAATTTAAAGGACTGTTTTTAAAAGAAAAATCATTACCTTGAGTCTGAAAAATCACCTACAATCAGTATATTCCTAAATTATAATAATTGGTTAATTATATTCAAAATTAAATTTTTTTTAAATGTTCCATTTAATCATTATATTTCATATTATTATGTTATAAAAATTACCTAATTATTTAAATTCATCTCAAATGTTGAGAAAATATTCAATACATCAATCCATATTGACATTGGATAGATATCTACAGTCAAAATATTCCATGATCTATGTTTTTGAAAAAATTAATTATGTTATAATCATTGAGATGGTATATCTTACATATGCATGAGTAACATTTCCATTTGTGAATGATCATTTTGGAATGAAGGTAATTATTAATTTTTCATTATTGAATTATAATAATATTATCAATATCAAAATACCTTTTTATATAAACCTATTTATATCATATAGGTGAGGTAGTGATTAAGACCAACAACTTTGCTTTGTAGAGGAGATAGTTTACACAAACACACGAATGTCGTTATCATATTTATGTGAATAGATATATAATAATATAAATGAAATTTATAATAATTAATTATAAATATTTAATAAATATCAGATATAAATAATAATTCCTTCATTTTAATTTTTCTTGATATATTTTGATAGAAAAATTATTTTATCAGTTTGTGGACATTATTGTTCACATGTAAGAATGAATGAATAATTATGTTCCTATTTAATATAATAGGATATGGATTTGTGAGATGATATTAAACTAATAACATCATACTATATTTAAGATATAGTATTTTGTATTTCATAATGGTGAAATATTATTTTATCTATGTTATAGATGGATTAAAATAGAGTCAATTAATTAAAAGTGATACCATTCCTTTGGAAGTTCTCTTTTTATTAACATCTTAACGCCTCTAAAGAAGATGATTTTCAAAAATAAGGCACCAATAAAGTTGGTAATGGTAGTATGAAAGATATTTTATAGATATTTGATAAACCAATTTGTATTTGATGTATGAATAAATGATATGAATTTGTGCCCTTTTATAAGAAAGGGGAGGGGAACTCTATGAATACATCAAAATATAAAGTAAATATATTTTAGAATTTTTGATAAGAAAAATTCCAATGTAATTTATTTAGAATAAATTATTTTTGTGGAATTATATTGAATCATTAAATTATAATTTGAAATGTTTTTACTATTTTTTAATCCTTACCTTTTTTTAATCCATATTTCTCCTTTTTATTTCATACCATGATATCATGTAATTTACAAATTGAGGGTTAATATAAATAATAAAACATTTTAAATGTTCAATAAATTCGTCATTGAGGACATTTTAATGATTTTACAAACAATTCTACTGAATATTTTAGTTTTTAAAATTTTATACCATTCTGTGAAAAATTATTTATTTTAAAACATTAATAATTTAAAATTATAAAGTATTTATTACATGGATTTTTAAAAATATCATATCAACAATATAGATTATAAAAATTAATTATAATATGTATAGTGAATAAAAAAATTAAAAAATTCATTATTGAGATTTACCTTATCAAATTATATTTATTTCTTATTTTTTGATCATTTATTTGATATATTTAATAATTAAATAATTATTGCATAATAATTATGTTATTATTTAAGTCAATTATATTATCACTAAAAATTATATATAAATTCCATGATTTAGATAAAAAGTATATATATTATAAATACTATTTCAAGTGGAAAATATCACATATATAATGTCATTTTAAAAATATTTCACTTGTTAAAAAAATTATTACAACATTTACATTTATTTTATTTCAATACTATATATGTCATACTCTATATAATATGGCACAAAAATTATATATTTCAGACTAAGTATTTTTTTAGTCCATAACATACTCATATATTGAATGTAAGACAAGTTATAGAATAATTTTATAATATTTATAATATTATTTTTTCCAATAATTTCTTGAATTACCCTAAAATACATTAATAATAATAATTAATAATTTTAGTATTCATAATGTATAATAATTATGTTGATCCAATTAGATCATAAATTTAATACTGATTAAAACTTCCTATAACCATTTTTTAAAATAAAAATTACAGAAGAGGTTAAATTAATTTCAAATTATTCTCATTAATGAACCTGGAAAATGGGGTTCTTATTTAAAAACATTCAAATGTTTGGAATGATTTCATATCCATATCCATTTTGAAATTAATTATACGAACCTGAATTATATTCAGTTATAGAAACATGATATATTTATACATTAAAACCAATACAATATAGAACCTAATACTAGAAAAATATGATGTAAAAATTGTTTCAATTAAAATGCAGTATTTTCCAATATTCATAAAAAATTGCATTATTTATGAACACATCCAAAAATAAAACGAAATTAAATTTTTTTTAATCTTATATCGAATAATAAGTTTAATTTTCTGAAATATAATATCAAAAAAATGCATATTTACATTTAAAAAAAGTTCTCCACATAATTTGGAAAAACAATCATTTTTGAAAAATACTACAATTATGTGTAAAATTATATTTTTTATTATATAATGTATATAAAAAACATTAAATTTATTTTAATCATTATATATAATTTTATATCAAAATATTTCTTATTAATATACAAACAAAAAAGTGATTTCATTTTTTATTCGTAGAAAAAAACAATTAGACATTTAAATAGGTATTCAGAAAAACTGTAATCTATTATTTGAAAATGTTTTTTACATTCATTTATAATTAAATAGTTACAAAATAATTATTAATATATACATCTGTAAAATTATTAACTTGATTCAGATAAAATATTTAGAACCTATATTCTAACGATTAGTTAAAAAATATATAATTTAAACAATAATATTTATCTTTTTTATTATGCTCGATGTGATGCATCATGTATTCAATCAAACATAGTATATAATTTAATATATTTTGTGACGTTTAATTCTACCATAATTGAATAAATTTTATCCTCCCAATTTGTCTCAGGATCAATAACTAGGAGTCTTACTTTGAAAATTCCCTTGTTGAAATCTCTAATCTTAAAACGGATTTATGATACATTGACCTTAAAATAAATAATGTGGAGTAAAAAGTAACTTGATATGACACAAAGGAGGATCCCATTTTTTAAGGCCTAGAAATTTAATGTAAATAAACTCACATAGACTAATATATAGTGATGTAATACTTGATCAGTAAAATGTTAATAATCACAAAACCCCAAATCTGTGACTAATAAAATGCTCTTTGATTTCGTAATTAGAAATGTAAATGGAGAACATTTTTACATAATTTTTAAATATTAGTGGAATTAAATTACTACCTAAAAAAGAAAAATAATAAAATAAATTTACATGAAATGAATTTATCAATACTTTATAAAAAATTATTAACTTCAATTGTTTTCTTATACATATCATTTGTATCAAAACCCATAATTACCTATACATATTCATTCCTGAAGTATAATATATATCTTGAAATGTTTTTCTACATCTCCCTAGGACCTAACACATTATTCCATGATTTAGTAATGTCATACAATAATCATGTTTTCTACCTAGTTTCATTGTTATTTTATTCAAGTAGAGAGAAATTCAACGTAATGAAACAATGCATTAGAGTTTCTTAAAGTTACCTTAAATACTTTTTCCAAATACACCTATTATAAATTTGGTGGTATTGTTGTTTGAAAATAAATATATCTGTAAAATAATTTATCATGGAATATAATTTCAAAACCTTAGAAAAAAAATTATTTTTATATAACATTCGAACCAAGTATGTTTTAATGTTTTCAATCAATGGTCCTTTAAAAATATCATCAATATGTGATGAATGATTATATTTTAAAAACAAATATAAATTGTATTCATAATTTTATTCTTCTTCAGAATCATCATTAAAATATTATTATTACTCAAAGTCATGTGATAAGGTATAATATTTGAAAATTCTATTATAATATTTACTATTTCTAAAAATATTAGAATAGTGAGTAAATAAGGTTTGATTTAAAACAACCCTTGAACCATGGTGGTATGGAGTAGTAGAGCATGTTATTTATATTTCATAAATCTATTTTTATTATATATTCATGTTATAAATTGTTTTATAATCATGAGAAGATGAATTTTCAAAAATTATTGCTATAAATTTTGTAGGATTAGATAAAAATATTCCCTTGAATTAACCTCCATCCATTTGTAATTGACATTAAATGATCTGAAAAAAATTAAGCAACATGTTTAAAAATAAAATAATATACACAGAAACATGATAAATTTTTCTTCAAAATTATTAATCCATATAGTTCTCAAAACCATCCTTTTATAAAAACATTAAGGACTCAGCCATACAAATTGAATAATCTTTAGAATTATTCAAAAAAATAAATACAGTCAAATTGTGGAAAATTTATGGTTTTGATTTATTTATAATTAGGTAATAATCCATACATAACATTAAAAATTTCTATAAAGTGTGTACTACAAATATAGTGTACATTTTTTCAAAAAGAGGAAACTATTTTATAAATAAACATTGATTATTTTTCTGGACAAATATTCAATACATTCATCCTGACTTACTTATTTATATTAATAATTCTCACCATATTAAAAAAATTTACAACATGGTATAATCCCCAAATGTTTAGTAAGGTAAATAAAATAAAATAAAGAAACTAATTTTCCTTGAATACATTAAAACCGGGATAACATTTTCAAAATGGAATACTTTTCAGAGATAAAACATAACCACATTTCCTTACCTCTTGAAATAATAATAGTCTTGTAAAACAATATAAAATATACAAATTATAAATTTATCCAATGTAATCAATTCAATTTCACACTTCTAGTAGCTTTCATGGGTATATAGTATGTACCGTTGTTTTTAATTTTAAAATGGCCACTGAAATATATTCCTTTTGTTTATTAAGTGAAACACTAAGAAATATTTCTTTCTCATTACTCAATGAATTATAGATTTATCAATGGCTCACCATCCATCATTTTATCATGGAACCACCCATACTCCTAAATTTTTTAAATAACTGTATCATAATAATATCACATAAAATTTATTAATGTAAAACATATAATTTCCACCCAGACATCACTTTTTTTAAAAAAGTCATTTCTAATGGAGTATTGTCTAAAACTAGGAAGTCATTGCCTTTATTATCAGTAAACCCACACACAAGAAATCACACAACCTGATATGAAACACCAAGTGAACTATATAACAAAAGAGTGTTCAATGTAAATGGGGCTACAATTCAAGCCCAACAAGAAAGTACAAGTACAACTGAGATACGATACAAATGAAAAAAAAGGAAAGTCAGATGATGGGTCGTCCTCTGAGGTTTTTACCTAAAGGGTAGGTACAGATCACCTCTTCATCATTTCTCATCCATCTGTCTCCTCCATGTACCGACACGCCGTATAGTCCACTTCTAGGTACCTTCCAGACCTTGTAGTATAGTCCTTAGTTAGCGATGTCTGTCGTCTTCACAAAACACAATGATGTGCATGCATAGACCGTGTAGGGGTGAGTATAACAATACTCAGTAGGGACCCCAAAATGCTCTAGGTATCTTAAAATCAATCGAGGATAATCCAAATGTATGAAATCCACATATAACCTTCCATTGATATATGGTAATACATATACCAAAGTTATATAGTAATCCATCTCAATCATGAGGAAAACATAGAAGACTGAATCAAATCATACAAGGATTTATTTTAGTGTAGTACTTACAAGTAACATTCTGAACCCTTAGCTACTGAAGAACTCCTCATCTATCGGGTACAGTGGGCCAACCGCGTCACATAGAGGAACTTCCCACTATCCTTGGAATGATGAGGTACTCTCCCTGTCGAGTTCCAAGGGTCTGTAGCGTCACACAGAGCCGCTCCCCACCGAGTGTTTGCCGTGTCACACATAGGAGCTCCCCCTCATGGCCTGTTGAGGTTCTCTTCCTGTTAAGTACTGTGGGTCTGTCGCATCGCCAAGGTGCTCCACACTATGGGTCTGATGCATCACCAATTCTCTCCCCACTAGGCCAGTCAAGCCACTCCGAGTTGAAATGACCAGCAGTCATCTAAACTCAACCAGCTACTAGGTTCCGGAACAATGCTCATACATCTCTAGTAGGATCTGATCCACACGATATTGTTCGATAATTCAAACCCCACGAATTGACATGAATATGTATCTCAAAGGATCTCCATGTCATCTGGATCTCAACGTAATAGACAGTGTGTCCATAAGATGCCTGTTCAGTTAGTTATTAGCCTTTTAATCCAGAGGTTCCGATTGGATTCGTGCTCTATCCAACCTTTATGTTCCTAATCTCAAACCAAAACATAGTGGGGTATACACAAAGGGACCAAACTACTCCAAGGACCCCAAAACCACTGAATGTTCTTCAAACGGACTTCTGGTGCCAATGATATGGCAAAAAAATGTAAATGGTTCATACTAGGCCAGAGTTAGGTTCGACCCGGTTGGAACGACCCAGTTTGGGTCCGGCCCGGCCCACTGGGCTGCGCGACCCATTGGGTTTGGCCTGACGGCAACGAGGGGGCCACAGAGGTGGCTCAGCCTCGAAGGGAGCCTTGAGCAATCATTGGGCATGGAACAGCTCGGATGCAGGCCTACTCAGCTCAGGGTGGCTCGCAAGGCTGTGGCCAGGGCGACTTGGGCGACTCGGAGGGCAACGACGCAGGCACGACGGTGGCGGCAGCTCGGCGGGGCCTAGAGCACTGTGTGGTTCGAAGGATGGCAGAATGACTTGGCGTACAACAGCGGTGCGAGGGAATGGACCGATGGAAGGCGGCTCAGTAGTGTGGCAGCGCGGTGAGGGGGGTTCAGCTGGGCGGATCGGCGGCTCAACACGGTGGCGCATCAGGTCGGCAGGACGACAGCGTGGCGAGGGGGTTTGGCCCGGGGTGGAGCGGCGGCACGATAGGGAATCAGTGCAGCCGCTTGGCATGGAGGCAGAGAAATGAAGCAGTTAGGCCCAGGGCAGCGCGATGGAATGGTTTGGCCGCTGGCGGCTCGGCCGGCTTGGGGACGGTTCATCTGGGATGGTGAAGCACTGCGGGGCGGCGCGTGCCATGGATTCGCAGAAATAATATCAATCAACCACCCTAAAAATTTGCAAAAATAATCAAACACAATTAAACCCCTACCTCGTTCTCTTGATGACGTTGGTGGAATAAGGTAGTATGGTCATTGATTGGCCATAGATGAGGATGTCCCACATCAAGAGAAGTCTTGAGGATAATGTTTGAAGGATGTCGACATTCTATATTGGCAGAGGGTTCTTTGTTGGAGGGAATTCTACCATGTTCTCCATATACTCATTTTCCAATACATTTCTAGAAAATGAATAGATAAAAAATAAAATAATTATATCTATTTAATTTTTTGGAAATCAGTTGGCTCAATTAATTTGAAACAATTAATTTGTTGAGTTGGTATCAGATTCCAAAATGAGGATACCAGGGGTTGACCTAACTAATTATGGAGTTTTAGCACAATTAAATGCTAGAGGATTTGGAGAGGCTATCCCTCATTTATGTGGGATTTAAGAGGTTTAGGCCTCATTTTGTCCCCACCATAAAAACTTCTCATGGTAGGTTAGGATTGGGTAGTTCACACAACCATAATCTCTTATGGGATGTTACGATATTTGGGTCCCCATACCTCAACATCAACTTTGATGTTTTAACAAACAAAACAAAATAAAATGTGTGTTTATTTTATTTTATTATTTCCATCAAAGATAGAAAAATTATATTTCACCCTCGACCAACTGACGTCAAGGTGAAAGACTCCTTAAGCGAATACTGATGTTGTGAGTGCAATGGTTCCCTCATATTTCAATTTCGTGCACCAGTTTATAATATAGAAAAAACCAGATCACACTTTCATTGAACATACCCGATCAAAAGTTCATAAATTCATTCCCGACACTTCGGGCCATGGAATCACATGCCATCAATTTTCAAGGACTCGTAAAATTATCATTTAATTAAAAAAATTACATGGGAATTCCGGGTCGTTACATTCTCCCCACTTTATGATTTACATCCCCGTAATCCACAACTCAATCTAAGGTAACTCGTAGGGGTACTGAGCACATATCAGAGCATCCCGCTCTCATGTTCTCTCCAGGAGGTTCCTTTGCTTCCAACGAACGTGCACCATATGTTTTGATCGTACATGTAGAACCTACTCCTTTCAAACATTGATCTCAACTAGAACTTCCAAAAAAGTCACCCCATCATTGAAATCCAGTTCCCCATGTTTGATGATGTGATAAGGGCAGTGCATGTATATCCTTAGCTAGGATACGTGGAAAATGGTGTGAACCCGGTGCTACTGAGGAGGAAGAGCTAAGTGGTATGCCACCCCCACCAACTCAGTTGAGGACCTGAAAAGTTTCGATGAAACTCATGAATAACATTAATCCTCGACCAAATATTTGTAGACCACATCAGGGTTAGACCCATAGAAATACGTGGTCACCATCCTCGATCTCAAGAGGTCCCCATCTTTTGTCAACATACAACCTCTGCCTACTCTGTGCAGTCTTCATCCTCACTAGGATGATATGCACCTTCTCTATAGTAGCCAAACCGTCTCTAGTCCCACAAGTGTTGACTCCCCTAGGTCAGCCCAATAGAAAGGTGATATGAATGTTATTCCATATAACACCTAGAAAGGTGCCATCTCTATGGTGGGGTGATAGATGTTGGGGTATGAAAAATAAACCAAAGGTACGTTATCCTCCCAGTTGAGACTGAAGTCGAGGACACAAGCACATAGCCTTTCCTCGATCGTTGGATCTGGCCATCTGTACGAAGATGGATTCGGTGCTCAATTGAAGTTGTGTCCCAAATGTCTCCTAAAACCCCTTCCATAGCTGGGACGTAAAACATGCATCCTGATCGGAGACAATAGTCAATGGTACTCCAAGTATCCCCAAAAAATCCTGGACATAGTGGTGTCCCATGCTCTGTACTAAAACCTGCACTCTGATCAGTAGGATGTGGACCGACTTGGTGAGTCAGTCGATAATCAACCTAATAGAGTCATCTCCCCAGGATGTATGAGGAAGTCATATCATGATTTATATGGATATCCCTTCCCACATCCACTATGGGACCCCTAAAGGGTGAACCAAGCTTCCTGGTACCAGATGCTCCACATTCACCTACTGATAAGTGAGGAACCAAGAATCAAACCCTGCAACTGCATTCTTCATTCTTGGCCACCAGTGTTGTCGTCAAAGATCCAGGTACATCTTCTCCACTCATGGATGTATCACTAGAGGGGATGCGTGGAAATCCTTAAACACTTCCTCCCAAAGTGACACTGGTACCATGGTACGTCCTCTGAAGATGATGACGTGCTCCTACCTTCATAAAAACCATCAGGTACAGGCCTTGTGGATATCTGAACTTCTCATGTGTCGCAGTCACCATCCCCATGCTGTAACTCCCTAACTCACTGAAGAAGAGGGGGAGTGACGATAAGAGATGAATGAAATCTACTCCTTCCCAGTCCACAAAGGATATCTGCAAAGCCATCAACTACTCTATCACCCAGCCTAGATATTGTATAACAGATCACCTATTGAGTGCATCTGTGACAATGATTCCCTTCCCAGGAGAATAGACTATCTCAAAGTCATAGACCTATAGGAACTCAAGACAAATTAGTTTCCTCAGGTTCAGATCCTTCGGAGAGAAGATATACCTGAGACTATTGAGATCAATGTACACGGTAATATGTTAGCCCATTAGATAGTGTCGCCACATCTTCATAGTGATGACCACTGATGTTAATTCCAGATCATGGGTAGCATTTTCTGATCATGATATCATAGCTACTGAGAAAAATATGTGATCACTACTCGCTCTTGCATCGGGACACATATGATTCTAGTCCCTGATGCATCGCAATAGACTACCTACATTACGTCCTCCTTTAGAAGCCTCAAGATGGGGGTTGTAGTCAGCCTATGCCTCATCTATTGAAAACTAAACTAGCATTTCTTCGCCCAAATAAAGGGTTTCCCATTGTTTGTTAGGGCTGATAGTAGTGCTGAAACTTTGGAGAAGTCTATAAAAACCCATAGGTAGTATCTATCCAATCCCAGGAAACATCGTACCTCCGTCACACTCCTGGGTGGCTCCCATGGAAGTACCACCTCAATATTCACTGGATCTACTACAACTCCAGCCTCTGATATGACATGTCCCCTAAAGTGAAGCTCTCGGATGCAAAACAAGATCTTCGAGAGCATAATATATTTTTCGTTCCCTCGGAGTGTGTCTAGTACTACCCAAAAATGATAAGTGTTCTCCTAAAAAAATTGAGTTGATCAGATTGTCGTCGATGAAGACTATAACAATGCAATCATAGTATGTATAAAATATCATGTTAAGGAGTCCCATAAACACTACAGGAGCATTAGATACATCGAATTGCATAACCAAGAACACATAGCAGTCCTAACTACATCTAAAATATGTCTTCTACAAATCCTCATCTCGTAATCTGAGAAGACGAAAGCCTGATTTGATGTATATCTTCGAGAACCTCCGTGATCCAATCAGCTGTTCAATGATGTCATAATTCCTCCGGAGTGGTTACTTGTTCTTCACGTTCATTTGGTTTAGGAACCTATTTTTGACACATAGCATCGAGATCCCATCCACCTTTTTGGAAAAAAAGCAGGGCTAACAAATGTGAAACACTGGGACGGATGAAACCCTTCCTTTCCAAGTCCTCAAGTTGTACTCGTTTCTCCCGATGCTCTGCCGGAGCCATCTGCTATGCTGGTTTAGATATCAGTGTCATCCCTTAGTACAGTTCAAGGTAAAATTCCACATCTCTATGAGAAGGTAGATATGGGACATCATCAGGGAAAACACCTCTGTACTGATCTAATAGTACAGGATAACACATACTTTCCACTTCAACCACTCCGAGGGTAATGCTATCCTACAGATGAGTAATCGGCTGCAACCTCCTTAGGGTAAGTCTATCATATGCTGCAAGATATCCCTTCTCACTAGTGAAGGTAAACCTGGTCACATCCTTTTGGACACACTGCACGTTTAGACTAATACAGTCAATATGAGCATGGACTGTTGAAAACCAATCCATACCAAAGATGACGTCATAATCCCACGACGCCGATTCTAAGAGTTCCAAGCCGATGATCTCACCTCCTAGTGTAAGAATGCCCTAGTGGGAGCAGAGAATAATCATCGAATCTGATCCTATAGAAATCTCTACCCATTAGGATATAGCAAACAACTCCATCAGAATCTCCACGCATCCAAAGAGGTAAGTGGCAATAAAACAATGACTGGAACCTTTGTCTATATTTACAATAGCTACGGTGGAGTAGACATAGATCATACCTCATATCATCTCTATAGATCTGTGGTCATAAGCCTCAGTTTCCAGGTGCTAAGCTCTCCCCCTTTCCACATGCTCTCTATGGTCGGTGGTGGACCTCGTGGAGGTCGTGGCGGTGATATCTGGAATTGTCATCCACCACGATCTACACAACCTGCTCCTCTACCACGTCTTCCTGCTCCTTTAGAACCACCTCAATCAAACCTATTTCCTTTCCGTGGTGGTCCCTTGACCATCTGTTGATCATCCGCATGGAGGGTCGGACAGTCACAAGACATGTGACCCTACCCACCGCATTCGTAACACAGCTCGCTCCTGCCATGACTGGCTCTGATTCATTTTCCTGAGACAACTGATCCTAAGTCATGTGATAGTCCACCTGTACTTCATGTTCTCTTGTACCTCTACATCATTTGTCTACTGCCAGCTAAAGAAGACTCCGCTAGGTGTTGAATGATAGTGGCTCTCGCCACTGGTGAATTCTCAGCAAAGAAACTCTACACCAATACTGCTCTATATAACACCCACGCTTGCGTCGAGATGATGAGTGAGACCATCGAAGCTCTGATATATTAATTGATACCATGCTAGAAGATTCAGACCCTGATGAAAGGGGCATGCACCATATCAGTGGAGTAACTTTAGCGATTTGTGAAACTTGTTGACTACTAAGCCATAGTCATACAATCATGTTGCAGATGACGAAGCTCATGTATGTGCACTGTGCGTAGAGTCACAGCGAAAAACTCTACTCGAAACATGGTCATAATTTCTTCCTGGAGAAGCGTCACCTCATCGTGATCAAGGAGAATCATGACCCCCCATCATCCTGCCACTGCATGTAGAAGGATGGTGGTAAGGATCACCATCAAATTAGCAAGTCCCTACCAGTTAGAATAATCCCACCACGGCCTCCAGACATTTCTCAGCTACCTGTGGGTCGGTCTCTCACCTAATCCTGGATGGCCTCTGGATTTAGAAATCATGAAATGCCCTCAAGTGGAAAGACCTTTCTTTTACTGGGGCTGGTGGCATCGGTGGCCCAATGGGGAGTGGTACCGCTGGTGCCTCAGCTAGTGACACTACTAGAAATTGGGCCTACACAGAGGACTCGTCACTCGGTGGGCTATCTATGCATAAAACAATCAGAAATCTAAAAGTATATCAATAAAGAGGCATCCTAAAAAGAAACAGGTGTGCTACAGTCAAAAGTTATACCAGGTGAGCTGACCTGGTGAGGTGACTCAAAGAGTTCACAACGAAGACTCTTGAAAACATACACACAATCAATTTTTTCTTGCACTGAGTAAAATATCTTATGTCAGGGTCCCGGTGTATGGATAAGTTGGACGCCACACCAACACTGGAATCCATGAACTGAAAATCGCACTCATTACCCTTAACAATATTTTTTCACAGAAATGAATGATCAGAGTCTTATGTTCTATGGTAGAAACGATTCCTCTGATACAAATTTGTCATGACTCATCCCTTAGGGCCAATACAATGACTACCCCAAACCTGCCATCCATAGTTCAGGGGCTGGCGACAAGCACCAAAGGCATATTCCATAAAACATGGAGGGCATTTCCTTTACAACCGATAAAAACACACACAAGAAAGCACACAACTGGATACAATACACTATGTAATCAATATAACAAAAGAGTGTTGTAATAAAATGGCTCAAAATAAAAGGCCTACTTGAAATAACAAGTTAAACTGTCATAAAATAAAAATGATGAAAAAAGAAAGCCAGTTGTTGGGTCGTACTCTAATGTTCTTACCTAATGGGTATGCCCAGATCGCCTCCTCAGCACTACTCGTCCATCCGTATCCTCCATGTACTGACACACAGTATGTTCCACCTTTAGGTACCTTCCAGACCTAGAACTCTCAACCATATTCAGCATTGCCCTTCATCTTCAACAAACACAATGAAGTAGGGGAAGAACCCGTGAAGGGGTGAGTGTAACAATACTCACTAGGGACCCCAATACACTATAGGTCTCACAGAATTAATCAAGTATAAACACAAAGTATGAAATCCACATATAAACATACATATGCATATTCCCATACATATACCTATGTTATCAAGTAATCAATCCCAATCATGGGGAAAACACAGAAGAACAAACTCAGCTCATACTAGGATATATACTAGAGTAGTAGTAAAATGTAACATTCTGAACCCTCGGCTACTGGAGAACTCCTCCTCTATCGAGTATAGTGGGCCTGCCGGCTCACACAGACGAGCTTCCCATTAACCTTGGATTGCTGAGGTACTCCTCCTATCGAGTCCCATCAATATACCACGTCACAAATAGGCGAACCCCACCATGGGTCTGCCGCGTCACACAAAGGCTCTCCCCCTCGTGGCCTACTTAGGTACTCCTCCAGTCGAGTACTGTGGGTCTACCAGGACACCTAGGCAATCCCCACTGCCGGTATTCATCGTCACCAAGTCACTCCCCACTAGGCCATTCGAGTCACTACTAGTCGAAATGGTCATACGTCGTCAACTGTCATCCCACTACTAGGTTCTTGCAAAATGGTCGCTCGTATCCAGGAGGATCCGTACCACATGCTATTGGTCAATAGTCCAATCACAACAATGTCCAATGAAAATGTATCTCAATGGTCTGACATGTCATAGGGAACTCAACATAATATATGGTGCGTCAATCAGACGCCCGGTCCATGAGTTATTAGCCTTTTAGTCTCGGGGGCCCAGGTAGATTCGTTCCCGATCCAACCTTACCATTCCCCATCTCAAAGTAAAACTCAATGGGTTATAATGAAAGGAATCAACCTTCTCCATGGTTCCCAAGGCAGATGAAGGTTTGTCAAACGGACGTCTGGTGCAAATGTTATGAGGAAAATAATGTAAACGGGTTGTAGTGGGCCTAGTTTTGGTCTGACACGGTTAGACCGAAATGGCCCATATCGGTCTGGGATGACCCTGTTCGCATCATCCTAGCCCCTTTGGTTCGGCCCAATGGTTGTAAGGGGGCCGCAGGGGTGGCTAGACCTTGGAGGGAGCCCTTAGGGCGGATCGGCTAGGTAACCACTCTGCCGCGAGCCGGATCGGGTCGGGATGGCTCGGAAGGCCGATGTGAGGAGGGATAAGGTGGCTTAGAATGCCATGACATGGGAATGGCAGTGGTAGCGACTCGGATTGGCCCAAACAATTGTGCGGTTCGCCGGACAGAAGCGCGACTTGGTGGACGGCGACAGAGGGGTAGCTTGGCACGACAGACTGCAGCTACACGGAAGCTCGACATAGTGGCTCAACATCGTAGCATGGCCTGGAGGGAGCACGACAGCGAGGCACAGTGGTAGAACGGTGAGGGTGTTTGGCCAGGAGCGGTGCGATGACTTGGTCCTACCGAGGGTGGCTCAGCCAGTGTGAGGCTGGTTCTTCCAGGAGGGAAAAGCGCTGAGGGAAGTGCGGATCGCGGAGTTTGCGGGTGGCGGTGCCCCTGCCTTCGTCGCCTTCCACAATTTCAATGAAGACAACCAATAAAATCTGTAGTGGGGTCGGGCCATATTAGTTTGGTCGCACCCTCCATGTATAGATTTGCATCAAGCAGTTCACAATTCCTTCTTGAATTACAATGAATAATCAATAACAGTAGAGAGAAGAATATCAATCATCCACCCTACAACATCCAGCAAATAAAAAAACACAATTAAACACATAACTCTTTCCATTGATGACATTGGAACAAGAAGGTAGTACGGTGGTTGATACGCCATAGTTGAGGATTCCCCACACTAGGAGAAGTCCAAAGGAAGAAGGTCGAAGGAGGTCGACATTCTTCATTGGTAGAACGTTCTTCATTGAAGATCATTCCCCCAAGTTGTACCAATCCCACATTGCCAATACATTGCCAACAAATGAATATCCAATCAAAAAAAATATTTTTATCTATTTAATTTTTTATCAATCAGTTGGCTTAATTAATTGGAAACAATTAATGTCTTGTGTTGGTATAAAATTCAAAAAGGTGGATATCAAGGGTTCAAACTATTAATTATGGAGGGTTGACACAATTAAATGCAGTAGGAGTAGAAGAGGTCGCCCTCATTTATTGTGGGAGATGAGAGGTTTAGGCCTCAGGTGGTACCCGCCAACATAACCTCCCAGGGGAGGTTACGTACGGGTGGTACCCACCACCATAACCTCTCATTGGAGTTTAAGGTCTTATGGTCCCCACACCTCAACATCCACTTGGATGTTTTATTAAACAAAACAAAATAAAATGTGTGTTTATTTTATTTTATTACTTCCATGAAAAACCCAAAAATTATCTTTCACCATTGACCAACTGTCGTCAATGTGAAAGCCTCCTAAAGATAATAACAATGTTTTTTGTTCATTCGTGATCTCAAAGTTCAATTCCGACCTCCAGTTCTAAATTCAGAAAACCTGCTCGCACGTTTACTGAACGTACTTGAAAAAATGTTCAGAAATTCATTCCGGGCACTCCAGGCCTCAGAATCACGTGTCGTCAATTTTCACAAACTCGTAAAATTCCCATTTAATTATAAAAATACATGTAAATTCTAGGTCTTTACATACATAATGCATCAAACACATTTTCTTCCATCCCAAGGTGATAGTTTATTTGGAAATCGTAGACTATGAGTAGTTACAGCCATCTAATTGTCCTCATGTTGGTTTCCATTTGAGAGAAGGTAAACTAGTAACTATAATTGTTTTTATATATATCTTATATTCCACATAGAGGTAGTGCCTCAATATTTTTATATAAAATAGTATTGTTTTTTGTTCATGATTTAGAGTATGATAGTATTGTTCATTGATTTTGAACTACTGTGTTACATTGGAAATCAACATATCATTCTACAAAAGGAAACAACAATGTCATTTCTTTGATGCATTACTATATATTTAAAATCATTCCATTAATGATAATAAAGTGTAGAATGGTTCGTTAATTAAAATCATATTCAATTCATTGAAAGCATTCCTCACATTCCCTTAACCATGAAATTTTATAAATTTTTATTTTATCCTAGTTTATAGGTTGACCAACCATGAAAAACAATGAATAAAAAATCAAGAGTCACCTATTAATCCCATGAAACGTCTTATTTCAATTATTTCATTAGATTTAGTTCATTCATTGACTATCATTTTCTTACAAGGTTCAATAGATAATCAATCCATGAATACAATGTTGCTATGAAAAAAATCCACAGTGAGCCAAATTTCACACTTACTACATTTCTTATTTAATTCCTTTTTACTAAGGGTGTCTAGTAATTTTTATAGATGAAAGAGTTTTTCTTCACATGTCTTATATTATATCAATATATCATCAATGAACACAACCTAAAATATGTCAACACACTTCTTTATTACTTTATTCGTAATAAATATAAATACGTATAATGAATTATTATATCTAAAATTCATTACCACAAACACACAAACTCAATAATTCTTTTATATTTCCAACATTGGTATATCAACATTATTCACCCATATCTAATAATCCCCATAGTGAATATAGTTCATTGAAAAGTACATGGATCCATTAAGTTGATCAAATAATTTATTAATGTGTGGTAAAGAATAATAATTATCTATATTAATGCAATTGATCACCCAATAATCAACATACAATATTATAGAATCATCCAGGTTTTCGAGAATAAAAATGGAGCCCCATTGTGATACAGTTGGACATATAAATACCCTATGAAACCACACATTAATCTAGTCCTTTAACTTCAAAAAAATCCACTTGTTCCAACATATATGGAGTTTTATATATGGTTCTTCCATCAAGAATTTGTTCAATAGAGAACCTAAAAACACTCTTAGGATGATTTCCAAGTAATTATTATTGTGAAATGGAATTGATTTTATTTCCATGGGTACATCCTCTACTATTTTGATATATTCCCGATAAATATAGTTAACATTATCTTTAACATTAGTGTTTTTAATTATTGAATTAAATTAGTTTTTATCTCCCTTTAGATGAAAAATCCCAATGTGGAATTTTTTTAAAACATACCAATGAAATAAATATCATATTTATGGACTAGATAAATTGTTATCTACCAATTTACTTATTGTTTCACTGAATGTATTATGTTTATGTTACATAATGAAATCCAACATTTTTTAAACAAGTTATTGATCTACATATCTCTCTATAAAATTGATATTAATTTTTATAAACTGGGTAAAATTCATTAATATGGTTTTGATCATATTAGTGAATAACCCTTCTTCACAAACCATATAGAGCCATTAGATTTATATTCATATAAATTACATAAAATTCAAAAAATTATTAATACATTATTCAAAAAATACCCAATGGCGGTATTAGTATATTTCCTTTGAAAACATTGAATCATAAACACTTGTAGATATATGAGATACATTATCTCCCTCTATGATCTTATTTTCTAGAAACCTTCTAAAACAATTAAAAATAATACATATCTTCATAACATATGAAAGGTATTATAAAAAGGGAAGATATCAAATGCTCATAAAGGGTATGTAAGGGAGATATGTGGGCATAATAAAGAGAATGAGGTTATGAGAACATAATCACGAAGGAGAAGATCATACTCTGCAAATAAAAGATCGTATACATGAATCAATGAATAAAGATTTGTTGTTCATAAGTCATTAATAAAATGTAAATAATGAACATAATCCCTTATATCATTGCACATTAATAATGTAATTTTTGAAAACAAATATTCATGTAATATGATATCCATTGTTTCCAAGGCATTGTTTCCAATACCATCTCACTTGTATAGGTCCACTTCCAGTACAATCTTGGTATCCATGGATCAATGCCATGGCCATATTTCTATAATGAGTTCACTATTGATACCATATTGATAATAATGTTTCACTACAATGGCCATATTAGTATTTAAGGATCATTCTCGTGGTCGTCTTAGTCTATCAAATGATATATGAATGGTTACACAATGTATTGGAAGTAGATATATGACCCACCTATATCATAATTAAATTCTAAATATATATTCTAGGAGGTCGTAAATAATCATATCATAACCCATGAAATGAAATTGTTATTATAAACATGTAATTATATCATTACATGTGGAAAGAGATAAGTTTAATAATCATTTTTCAAAAACATAACCTGTGAAAATGAGAAGGTTAGAAAATGAATATATCTTGTCAAAGAGAATTGTGTTTCATAAACATATAACCCATGAAAGTAAATTGAATTTTATAAAGACAATAACATTATTAATAAGCAATTAATAGAAAGGATATGGCGTCAACGATTAGATATTGTCTCATAATGGCATGAATAACATACAAAGATGTCATATTATATGCAAAATAAAATTGAAATATCATTAAAAAACATTTCGTGAAGAAGATATAATATCATAATAGAAAAAGGATTTTTAACTCATTTAATAATTTAAAAATTGTTTTCATAGATATAACCCAGAAAACATATAATGATGACTTGAAATCAATTTGAAAATCAATTTTCAGAAAACCATAAATAATAATCTTCAAAAAAATTTAAAATAAAATTTCTTTTAAAACAAATTGAAAAAATATATGGATATATTGAATTTTTTTAAAACCATTTTAATTGAAAGAATATGAAATAATCTTCAAAAAAAATTTAATATATTTTTCTGAAATATACATTTGAACTATAATAATATTGTATGAAAAAGTTTTTGAAACTGTTGATCGAAAATATTTTGATAACTTATAGAGAATTATTGAAAATGATGATAATACTTTTAAAAACATAAAATATTTTTAAAAAACTTTTTATTTGAATTCAACATTAAAAAAATCCATTATATTATGGGAAAATTAATTTTATTATAAAAATATATATTGTAATGGATTGTTCACGGGAATGATGGTGGATAAAATTATACATGTCATACAAGGTAATAATTTTAGTCCATTGCAATGGTAAAAAGGTTAGAAAAATGGATCATTTTTAAAGAGAAAATATTAGTCCTTTATAAGCATTTTTTAAAGATAAAAATGGTAAAAAAATATTTTAATGTTCATATGATACTAGTAAAATATTATTGTAATCACTGTTTTGAAATCATGGTTTTGTAACAAATTAGATTTCCTACGGGAGATAGATATGGTAAAATTTTACATAAAAACATTATCTTATATACCAATGAGGTAAAATAATGGTAATAAAAATTATTTATAGTGAATATAGTGAGGAAAAAAAGATTCATGATTCTTCTTGAGAGATATTTTATAATATATTATCAAACACACATAAACATTATCAATCTCAAAAATTTATGTGATTGTTTCAACAAACTCTTACCACTGGTTTACATGGGATCATAATATTCTTGTAGAAAAATAATATTACATGAGTCTTAAAATATATTAATTTATTGTGACTCATGATATAACATGGATGTATATACACTTCGTAATAGCTTATAGGTTCTTAACCACACATGTGTCTCAAGGATGGTAATTTAATGGAAAAATATTATGCAGATTTATTATCATTTAAAACATAAACCGCAGAAAATAATGTATATAAAATAGATATTTCAATAAAAAAATTGAGGTAATATATACAAAGAATAAAATATTACATACTACATACACCACAAAAACATAATGGGTGGAGAAAATTGAATGCATCTTACAAAAATAAAAACATAGTCGAAATCCCCTTACCATCTACCTCGAATCGTGTTGTACGGATTCAAAAAACCTGTTTAAAACATATAAATTTATTTTAAATATATTAATGACCCATATTATTATATATTATACAACATATAGTTGTAATATTACCTTATATTACTTTCTTATTATCAATCTTATATAAAGGAATCAGTTTGGGAAATATCGTATTTGTTCTTCACATGTGTATTAATTTATTATATATTTTCTCCTTATACATATATAGTGATTCATTATTTTAAAACATGAAATTAATATCATATATGACAATATATTTATATAATAATAATCTATTTAACATAGAATTATGAAATAGAATGAACCATTCATGGAGATGGTAAGCAGTGCAGATACATGAACTTTATTTCTGTTTTTATTATCGTACCTAAAGGAAGAATATAAATGAAATATGTATATATCAATTTAACGTATAAATTTATATAATTATTATAGTAGATTTATTATATAATATAAATCATATAATTTCAATAAATAAATCCTTAATTCATTTTATGTGGGGTGTGAACGAGTAATAATGCTTTGATATTGCAATAGTCCACACATCTTCAAATGAGATTATCATATTAACACCGAAAGGAAAGTACAAATTGTATGTTTTATAAAAATGAATATTTATGATTAAGGACATATAAATATTATATATATCACATTATATGTATTTTTCATCATAATTTCCACAATGATATGTGGTAATGGAAAAATTAACAATCGTCATTATGTGAGATAGTATTTAACTATACACATAAATAGTATGTTCATTACCCATTATATAGAGGTGTGAGTCAGTTTAGGTAAAACCCTTATCATTAAAAAATCCTTGTATATTTATTACACTGATTTTTTATAAAATCATGAAATTAAAAGAGTTAATGGGGTTATAAAGTAAAATAATATGAAAGAGCTTGAGAGAAGACGCTCCCTCTTAATCTAGTAACTAAGTTTGGTTTTTTCCAAATGCATACTTGGGTTTCATTCATTCAAAGGGAAGGAATCTAGGAGGAATGAAAGACTGATGTGAAGTGTATTGGGAAGAACATGGAAAAAATTATGTTGTTTGATAGTTGTGTGGAATGGATTGGGTGGTAGAATTTTATAGGGATGTAAAAGGACACAGATAAAAAAATTTGAAACCAAGTTAGGGGTACCCACGTTTTTACCTAAAATAATTCATACAAAAAAACACTATACAATGGAAGGATCATGGACAATTAATTTTAAAAAAAGGGTATTGGAGATGAGTCTTGGTGATTTTGGGATGTAAATTTAATGTTTTGTACCTTATTAAATTGATTTTTATGTTAACCTTTGTACGTATTTTAAAATT
This sequence comes from Viscum album, assembly GCA_963277665.1. NCBI lineage: Eukaryota > Viridiplantae > Streptophyta > Magnoliopsida > Santalales > Viscaceae > Viscum > Viscum album. Next base: position 981,686,918 of record OY728161.1, read on the forward strand.
ACTTCAGTAATACATTTCTTCAACATATATGTTGGAATTATTAGTGATTAAAAGTTATGAAATTATATGTATTTCATTTAAAGATGATGTTTATTTTGAAATATTATATCTGTAAAATTTACAAAAATTTTATATAAAGAAGGTTCTCCATTGAAATGAGGTCAACACACTTCTATAAAAAATATAGGGATTTCTAGATATAATTGGGTTTGATTGTATTTTATGTATATCATATATATTGGATTAGAATAAAAAATAATTAATTTAATAATTAAAAAATATATTTCATTAATATATTTTAGTAGATGTTATAAATTAATTTTATTAGGGTGAAATATAATTATAACCATTAAATTTATAATATTTTAATTTATATTAAATCCGATTTCAAATAATTTATAATTTAGTTGAAACCTATAAATTCCACTTATATTTGTCTAAAAAAATATTTTCATAAATTATTTAATACTCTTTATAACTGCTAATTTAACAGTTAGCTTATATCTTATTACATTAAATAATAATATTTTAATAATGTATTATTGTATGGTAAAAGATGGTCTTGCGTGTTACACAATCCATTGACAATAGTGGTTATTGCATGTAATGAAACCAAACCTAAGGGTTATATTTAGAGAAAACTAATGTTTATGTTTTTTGTAGTGCACAATTAATATGGTGTTGCATATAACAAAAGAAAAACACAGTGAATCACATAAAAATAAACTATTTTCATTGTTTTGGGAAATAAAAAAATATTAAAATGGATAAATTAAGTCAAAAAAATGTTCTAAAAATATCAAGGTGTTACATTCTCCCCCCTGTAAAATTAATTTTTCCCATGAAATTGATTTGGGTTATCAATAAATTAATATATGATGGTTTCTTTCATAGAAATCCATATCATAAAAATAAATACATTTCCTTACCATAAAATGGAAATGTTTGATCCATAGTTGTTACCCAATGTAACATATCACTAGTTTTTCACATTAAAGAACCAAGGTTGGGAGTGAATACTATACGTCGAGAAAACCCTAAATATTTATAGGGAGTGATTAAGGTCATCCATCACATTCATGTGAATGATAAAGAAAATTATCAGATATCAAATTCATATACATGTTATTATTCAAAAGGCCATAAGTTCAACAAAATTTAATGTATTATGAAAACACTATTCTTATCATTATCATAATGTTGAGAAATTATTTTATTGAAAATAAATATAAATATATATTTTTTATTTATATATTTACATGATTTTTTTCTTTTAACTATTTCTAATTCATTATTTTCATAATGAAATGGATGTACATAAATTAACTATGAAACCTGACATGCAAAAATACACTTTTAACATATCATAAATCCTATAAACAAATGAAAAGTATAAATAATTTTCTCTAACTATTATTCAAATTCATAATGTTTAATTCATTAATCTATAAAAACAAAAATTATCTATACTGGTTCATCATTGATAATTATTCAAAAACAAATTAAACATTGGCCTGGACATCACATAGGTGAGTGGTACAAAAGAAACACATATCATCCTTCAGTTACAGGTTCTTGACCTATGGATATTCCAAACATGCTCGGTTGTCACCTAAAATACATGATTCCCTTTTGTGAAACCATATTAATAAATTTTCTAAAATAAATATGTTGGGAATCAATATAATATGGTTAATTACTAAAAATCCAAGGATTCCAATATAATATCAATACATTAATACATCTTCTAATGTTTAACGTAAACATTTCATGAATGGTTATCCTTATAACCCGTATAAAAGACGAAAATCCAAATCATTAGAAAGAATTTCATAAAATCAGGATACCATTGATCCCTCATATAATAAAATTTATATATTGGTTGTCACATTCAAATTATGTGAATATAATAATCATATATTCTATTGAAATATTTTAATAACCTCAATTACCATTAATAATTTTGGAATACATGCATGCATCACTATTCTAATTATTACTAAATATATTCTTTAAATCCAAGAAGTTGTAAACATTAACCATTAACAGATTCATTATTGATGGAAACACAGTTTTCTTAATATCATGATCACACTAAGGGGTTCCTTACATTAATCAAAATATCACTTATTAAGTATTAATCAACATTTAATATCTCCATTTCAATCCTTAATGAAAAAATTTAAAGAAAATTATTATAAATTTCATTATTCATGTTACAAAATCACCGAAATTTTAAAAATATGTACTTCATTCATCCATTGGTATTAATATCCCATTACTCATGATCTATCAACTTATTCATTAATTTTAATTTCCTAGAATATGAAATATGAATAATTCCATAAGTTTCATAATCATCAATCCAATCATGCATCTTATGATTAATGTAAACTATACTATAAGAACATCACATATCTCTAACATTTCGCTTGTACTCCCTTTATCAACAAATGTATAACTAATACACATTGCACCTTTTTGATTATCTTTATGATATTTCAACTTGGTAAATTTATTTTGATAAGGCCCCTAATTTCGACATATGTTTCATTAATTTATAACCAAGATCCCAGTAGTTCAGTACAATGAATAAAATCCAAAATCATCATTTAAAAAACGTTTATCATAATGGAGTCCACAAAATCATGAAAATGAAACATATTAAATGCCTTGGTTATGAAATTTCCATAATATATGACACCTACTTTTATATTAGTTTATTCATATCCAAACAAAATTAAAATAATTTATGACAGTTTTGGAACAGTTTGATAATTCCCAATGCACGTACCCCTGAGTAACTCCATGATATTTGGTGAAATATATATTTTTAATTAATATATATTTAGGATAGTTTTTATTTTATGTGACACTATAATTTCTTATTATATATATATATATAATAAAAAAACTAACACAAGTATCTCTTTGATGGAGAACAGACTTGTCTTGTGCTACACACAATACAAACATGGCTTGCGCTATTCAAAACACTTACTTGGGTTGTCTTACGTGGAATAATTACTTGGAAGGTGCTACCTGCAAATCTGACTTTACAAACGTCAAAACAACACCTATATTTTCAAAAAAAACCTTATTTTACTATTAAAATTAAATAATAGAGATTATTATAACCTATACATTAAACATATTTATATTAATACTATTCAAAAAATATAAAATATTTTTTACAATTATATTAATGAAATAAAATATATTAATAATAGATGATTTAATTTTATTAATGTCCTTATATATTTACTCAAAATAAATACACATTATCTCCCAATTTGAAAATCAATAAAATAATCATAATAAGAATATAAAAATTTAATTCTATAAAATAATCTCAATTTTTGAAGTTTCAATTTTGAAATTATATTAGGTTGAGTTTTTTAAATTTTTATGTAGACCAAAATATGATTGATTAATAGTAAAAAATACATATTTTTAGTTAATATCTACCTATTTGTCTAAAAATTAATAAGGTTAAATATTAATTTAGATAATATTTTTTTAAAATTATATAAATTTTACATATATTAACAAAATCTAAATCATTATTATCAATTTCCCATAGAAATTTAATATAAAAACATAATAAACATTTTAACGTTATTCTTAAAAAACTACTTTCTCACAACGTATGTAGGATTATCATTAATCAATATTTTCTAATTCTATGAATTTAATTTATATATTCCAACATAAAAAACATAATCACATTAAAATTTATATTCTAATAATATCAACATTATTTTTTACCAAAAATATTAGTAAAAGATAATAAAATTATTCACATTGATTAATGTCCAGTTTAGCTCAATTAGAGACACTAACCTAATATTAGTGTTCAAAATGACCAACAATCATTTCCAAAAACAATTTTCAAAACAAATGTCATAATTAAACCATCCATTCATGATTTTGTCTGGTTTTTAATGTATGAACATGTGTACACCTATCTTGATTTCAATAATTCCAAATGAGTCATTTTACTTCCCTATAAAAAGACAACAACAGTCCATATTACACACACCTACTAAGCACCATGGATATCCAAATCTATGATAAAATAATAAACCAAATCCATATTTCCTAATATGAGCCATTAATTTTGCAAACAAATAATCTATGTATTATTTTTGGCACAAACCACCAGATTTCCCTGATTAAGAGACAACACCTTCTCTCAAACTCACTTATTTTATTTTCACAATCAACCCATCCACTTTCTATATTCAATTATTATATAAAAAACCAGTATAATTAATATAAAAGGATATATTATGATATTTATGATACCTAAAATTTTACACTCAACCATCTAATGTGTAAACAACATACATTTTCCGGGTACATAAAACTATCGCCACATGAAATGCTGATTATTAATTTATCCTTTACCACCCATCATTATGGCCATGATTATGGACACTATATTTATATATGTTTTATTTGATATTTATAATGATTTTAATTTCTTCAATTGTCTTTATATCACAATACATTTTACTTTACATTTCCTGTTAATACTGTAATCTCGTTTGTGGAAGTGTGGACTACCGCCCCATCAAAGCATTGTGATCTGTTCACACAGTACATGGAATTTATTTAGGATAGTTTTAGTGAAAATATATGATATATATGATATAATAATGATAATTTAATAATTATTTATCAATATATATATATATATGCACATATCATTTAGATACATTCTTTTAATACCACAACTACAAAAGAATCATCGTTCAAGCGTACGCATGACTTACCGTCTCCATGAATGATTAATTTCATTTCTTAATCCTGTATAGTGTAGATTATTATAACAAAAATATAATGAATATATTTGATATTTTTATCACCGTTTAAATTCTAAAATTAGTTATATAAGTTTGAGTACCAAAGCTATATCAAATTAAGACCCTGGTGAAAAAAATAATAAAATAATACCTGAAGCGTAATATTAATATGAAATTAATAACAAGAAGGTAATATAAACACACAAAGAATACATATATGGTGTTATATATAAAAATATGTTTCTATATATTATTTATAAAAAAATTATATTTATCATAATGTAGGCTCGAATGACTATGATGATAGTCCATACTCAAGGTAAGGGCATTTCATCTCAATTTTTATTTTTGTGAGCTATATTATATATTCGCCACACTTTAATTTTGTGTGGTGTTTTTTTATCCAAATATATTATTATATTTATATTATAATTATATTATTTTTATTAACATATCCAATTTATGACCTTTCTTTAAGGGGGTTATTTTTCAAAAGTTACCAAATATGTGAAATAGTTTGGTCTCAATTTTCCTTTATTGAGACTGATGTTTTACTATGAACCTAAATTATATATCAAGTTGTATGTAAATATATTTTACATGATATAAAATGATAGTAATTATTTTTATCATATTATAATACACAATTGATTTTTTTAATTTCGTGATGTGTATGATCCCATGTTTCCAAGTTATAAGAGTTTATTGAGACAGTCTAATCAGGATTCATGAATTTTTAGGATTAAGCATCCAATGATGAAATATAATAATACATATATCAAGAGAAGTCATGATATTAATTCCCTTATGGTTTTCTATGATATATTCATTTATTGGAACCACCATTACACTCTTTGTTACATAATATAGTTTAGAAGTTTTTTTATTAAAATCCTCACATGACCATCTCTTTGGTTGGAATATATATTTTTTACAAAGGGATCTGAGAATATTATAATATTATCCTTAAATAATTAAATGAACCTTTTTGTCATTTTTATATTATATTTTTTTAATGTAAATGTTTTGTCTCATTATAAATGAGTAATTGTTTTCAAATTTTTTTACCTTGCACGATGAATTTTCTGACACGTACGTGATGTAAAAATATATTAGTCTTCAGTAAATTGTATTATTTTTTCATGTTTAATCATTAATTTGGGAGAAAAGATCATTATAAGATATTTTAAAATAAATGGGTTTCAACTAAATTTAGATATATTATATTATTCAATGAAAATGGTTTTCAAAATGTTTTATATATTTTTTTATAAATTTGAAGGAAAAGTTTTTTAAAAATGTTTCCACACCTTCATTCAATGTTTTAAATGTATTTTCAGTGGAACTAATTTTAAAATGGTTTTATTTTTTAATGATAATTTTTAAAAAACAAATTATATTCCCCTTAGTAATTGATTCCAAAATATCCATCCGTTATTTTTATTACTATTACAGAACATCAATTCATGTTACTCATGCCTTATAAGAAACATTACAGAGGTTCCATTTAAATTCATTATTGAATTTTTTATGTTTTGATGTAATTATTCTTAAGAGTCCCTTTTAACATTGATGGGTTTTACAATTTTGAAACCAACCTCTTTTTAAGGGTAATTCATTAATGAATAGATTACAAAACATATCACTTTTTATATGTTATGTTGTGATTAAATTTTAATGATACCCATTCTATTTCATGGGTTATAATTTCATGATTGGAAGGCATTAAATTTTTATGTGGTATGATATGATGAAGTTTTTATTATCTTATCCAATTTTTTTAATAATTTTATTATGTGTTTGGGGGAACCTATATCTCCATCCAATGCATTGGGTAATAAAAATATGTATATGATCTTAATTGGTAATTTGGTTGTAGCCCAAGCCTAAAAAGAATGAGGGAACATGGGTTGTAAAAAAGCCCAAAAAACATGAAGGTATATGAGTTGGAGCCCAACAATAAATGAATCATAGTTCATGGGTTGTAGCCAAAGCCTAAAAACAATTAAGTATCTGGGATGTAAACCAAGCCAAAAATAAAGAGGGTGTATGGTTTGTGTCCCAATCGTGAAAACAAGAAGCAAAATTGGTTGTATCCCATGACTAGAATTAAAAGGGAACAGAGGTTGGTATCCCAATCATGTAGTAGTTACATGGTTCGTATCCCAAGCCCATGATGATGTATTTATATTGGTAGGTAACCGTGGAATATGATTTTATATTCTTATATGAGTACCAAAAACCCAATGTATTATTCCTCTATTCTAATTTCAAGGCTCATGATGTTTTTATCCTAATGATTCATATATTATGAATTGAAAATATTTATCCCATAGCTTGTGATTGTGTTCTCTTATTTTCAAGGTACAAAAAATAAATGTAATTCTCGTATTCCATAACCATTTTTCATGTTATTCCAATTCATTTACATTATTTACCATTACTGAGAATATCAGAAGAACTCTTTATTATGTTTCCATTCCCCAGGTTATGATGAATGGTTTTACATATATGTACTAAAGCTGATGATATTTACTAGAGATATTTAAGGTGACTCACCAAGATAAAATATTTTTTTTCATGTTTCTTAGTGTACTAAAAAATTATAGTACTCAGGCATGTATTTTTGTAATATACTGAATATTCATCTAAAATGACGTAATATCCATTTATGGTAATCCTCAGTCACTATATTTGGTATCAAATGAATGGTTTGGTGAAACATTGAAATTTAGGATTATAAAACCCTAGTGATATTCAAGGGGTTATTGTAATGATATGTATTGGGATATCTCTACGGATAATTATAAGGATTACTAAATATATTTGAAAATTCACTCAAATTTTTTTAAATAATAATGTGAGTGGTTTCATTGAAATACATCTGTATAAGGATATCACAAGTGGATATAGATTTTTAATAGATATAATTATGTGTAACAACTCAGAGAAGATATTTTGGGCCTAACTCGGGGTTATCGGGTACATGGGAATGGGCCTTGCTACACACTTGGTTTGACACTCCTGTAGGATATGCATTCTGAATTCAAATACAATTTATTAACAGTCACTAATTATTTAAAATCAGAATGACTAAGAATAACCCAAGATAAACCTAATGTGTCTTATATTAAAGTGGTAAATGTTCGGATTTAGGTATCCTATATGAAATTATTTCATGATTATATGGTATCTCAATATGATAATTTTTCTCACAGAATTCATTATGGTATTAGTATAGAAAAAATAGCGTAAAAATTTGTTTCAAATATATTATGTCTATGAATAATTTTAATCGATTTCCCATGTGGAAATCTCTTAAAGGGAATCAGGAAGGTGGATTGAGTACATTTTATTCATCAAAAGATATTTATTACACAAACAACATATGATGGGTATATTTTGTTCCTCCAGTATTTCTTACAATAATCATTGGATGAATGATAATACTATGGAAAATGAGATCTAATATTGAAGTGTTTTATGTAGAATATTTCAGTAAAAATTGAAAAGGACATGTTTAATAGTGATTAATATGTATAGAAGTGATATTTTGATTAATTGTAGGTAATCCATAATTTGATCAAGATATTGAGAAAATTATGTTTCGCTTGGATAAAGATAAAATTTATTTGGATAATGTATATTGGATAACACTAAAGACCTAGAATATGATTGTTGTTTTTTTAAAAAAAAAATTACGTCCTCATAGGTCAAGTTAACAACTTTATTGAATAATGTAATATATCATGTAACCTTTATAATAATTGATCATGAATTTTTTTGATACTTATTTATTGTAATTTTGGTTATTACCATGTTTCAAGAGATTATATGATGAGGAAATTCACATTTTTCGAATTTGACAACCTATATTAAATTTTTGATATATGAGTGATCAATCTAAATCCGATTTTGTGAATTATTTATGATGTTTTGGATTCTCATCATTCTAAAGGGTTATAAAGTTAACCATTTATGGAATGATTAATTTATAGTTTTGATGGAGTTTGTGAGAATAAATTATTATCTGACCAAATTAGGAATTAATAATATTGTATTGCCTGATATAGAAATGTGGTGTTGATGATATATATTGATAGATGAGATGGCATATCATGGATCTCATTATCTTTTAGTACATCAAGAAAAAAACCTCATTTATTTCATTGGGTAAGATATGATATGGAAACCTATCAAGGAAAATCCAAATGTTGGGATTGTGTATAAGAAAGGGATAAACCCATTAATTTATATTACCTTATATTTATAGTCAACAAAAAAAATAACTCATTGATAAGATAATGATACAAATTTCTTTCCTAATACATTTATTATTGATGAACTGATGAACATATAAATGGTCACCTATTAATGAAATTGAGGACTATAAACATTCTTTATAATTGAGTTGTTTGTAGATGTTTACCTCAATCCCTTCATATAAATATTTTCATTTTTTCCACCATGTCCATTCTTCACACCAAAACAATTTACCCATATTATGAAATCTAGATATATATAACATTTGGTAACCATTATGGTTTCAATTTTCCATTTTAAAATGATGTTTTAATATTCATTTTTATAGTGTGGGTATATATTAAAGAAACATTCAAGTATTAAACCATGCATTACGCAAATGAATATCAAGGTAGAGACTTATTTCAATGGTGGTAGAATGAATCACCCTTTATTTTGGTAATTTTTTTTATTTTTTTTATATTTTTTTATACTTCACTTCACATGACTCAATAAATAGATGTTATATATATATATAACACTATGTCAAACACTCATTTCACACGAAACTGACTTGGATCACACTATACACAATACTGGATTATAATGTTCTATAATAAAAACCATCTTCTCTTGCACTACATGCAACAAATACTTGTTGTATATTACACTCAACAACGATGTGTTAAATGAAACATAATAATATTGATAAATTTATTTAATAGAAATAATTATGACATAGGAATTAATCATTGTAAAATGAATATTAATAAAAACATTTAAAATATTGTTTAAAATGGTTTTATAGTAGTAAATCATATTGGTAACGAAGGATATATTTTTTAGTGGATCCCATATATTTTTTCTTATATGAACTATAATTTCTTTCATTATATGGATTTTATTAAGAAAATGTAGAAATTAAATTTTATAAAATAATACTACAATTTTAAGATATAATCCCTATATTAGATTAATGTAATGTTTTTGATATTTTTTTGAGAAACATCATTATTTTATTTAATAGTGAGAAATATATATTTTTAGTTCAAAACTCCATTTTTATTTAAATAATTATAAATTATAAATTATATTTCCAATTTTTTATGATGTTTACATTATATATTTATAAAAATTACTAATACAATTTATCTCATTCTAATAAATCTCACTTTGATTATAAATATAAAATATTAACAAACTATTGAACATTTTATATTAAATCCCCACATTCTCGCGAAGTCTATGGGATTGGCATTGATATTAATTTTGATATTTCTATGAATTTATTTTAGAAAAAATATATAAAAATTTTAAATCTTTATAATATTAAGAGTATAATAATTTAACCTCAATATTGTACAAAAACAAATTAATAAAAGTCATAAAAATAAATCACATTGATTAAGGCCAAATTAATATTAATTAAGGAATAAACTGTAATGTTAGCAGTCCAAATGAATTATAAACATATCCTATAGTAATTTTATGGCCATATATTTCCATTAACCTTCATTTAATGATTTTTTATGTTTTAATTTATTTTAGTTATTATCATGTGTAATAAATAATTATCATCAAAAATTCAAAGCAAGTCCCTTTCCTTCCCTATAAAAGTCCACCACATCTCCATCATCCTCATACCTATCATGCCCTCTGTATTGCCTTTGAAAAACACATTTATGTTCCCAAAATACATCCCTTTCTTATCTAAGACTTCTATTTGGTATAATGTAATCAATTTAATCCTTTTAGATCAAACCAAAAGGAGTTACCTGATTATCAGGTAACACCTTCTCTCAAGATCAATTCTATTATTTTGCATCACCACCCCTCCTCTCTCTTTATTCCATCCTTGTATGAGAACATGGATTTCCTAAATAAACATGGTTGTATTTATGGTGATTTGACTCACAAAAATATGTACACCTCTATCTTCTGGGTAATGAACCTAATGATTCCGTGTATGGTGAACTACTACCTAATAAAACGATGATTGGTTATTTTTTCTTTTTACAACCTATCATGTTGACAATATGATGGACACTATATTAATATACGTTGTACATGATATTTATTATCTCATAAAATTATTTATTCCTTTTTTTATCAAATAACATTTTAATTTCAATTTTGTGTTAATTCTATAATCTTTTTTGATGATCTTCTGACTACTTCACCCTCAAAGCGAATTGATAAATAATGACACATTATGGAATGTATTAAAGATTGATTTTATGAAATTATTTGATACATATATATATGATATAATCATTATAATTTAATTTAGATATATTTATACACTCAAACACACAGATATATATATATATATATATGTCATTTACATAATTTCTTCCAATACGAAAATTAAAAATAAACAGTGTGCATCAATACATACAACTAACTGTCACCTAGAATATTGTATTCCATTTAATAATTCTTATTATATTGATTATTATAATAAATTTATACTGAATATAAATTATAATTATATCCTGATATACATTCTTTAAATTATAATTTATTTATGAAGACCAAATATATAAACAATTAATACACAAAAAAATTCAAATAATACCTGATGTGTAACATTAACATCAAAAATCTAAAAAGAGGGAAATATAATGTATCAATAAATAAATGTATTGTAACAAATATAATAATATGTTTTTTTATAATATGTATAATAAATTTATATTTATTATACATGAGGTGAGAATCTGTATGATGAGAGTCAAGAAATATGGTAAGTGGATTTCCTCTCACATTTAACTTCTATGAGATACATGCTATATTCACCACAATTTTTTATTAAGTTGTGTATTTACTTACCATTATTTTATTCTATGTGTATTATAATAAAATTATGTGTATTAAATTATATATTTTTGGGTCTTTCATTCATGGGGCCTATGTTTCAAACATTTCCAAATCTGTGAAATATTTTTTTTCTCAATTTTAATTATTAGAGACTCATGTTTTTATGGACCTAGGTTCGAATTATAGTTGAACATAAATCCATATGAAATTTTATAGCGTGATATTTATTATTTTTATTATATTTTAATCTTCAATTACATTCATTGTCTTAAATAGAGAGTATAATATCTAGTTACTGAATTGTAAGAGTTTATTAAGGCAATATCATCACATTTCGAGATTATTTATGATTATGATTCTTTTGATGAAATCTCATGATACATATCTAAATAACATTGATGAGATTTCTTATCCTTTGGTTATTAATTATATATTATTGTATTGGTACCAAATTTATACTATTTAGTAGAAAAAAATAGTTATGAAATTATTTTTATGTATTCATGACTTATACCTCTCTTTATTCAGAAATATATTATTTCAAAATGGGTTCCATGAAAAATATATAATTATTAAAAAATAAAATAAAAAAAATAAAATATTTTTTTAATATTTTTTTTATTTTATCAATGTTTTAATGTAATATTCTGGTATCTTTATGAATGAGGAATTTTTTCTAATAGTTTTTCCATGATAAATGTATTATCTTCCTTTTCTTCCATTTAAGGATTTATCCACATTCATTAATTCGAAGCATCACCTTCATGATTAATGGAAACTTTTTAATAGAATTGTTTTAAATGATATTATAAAATAAAATTTTTTTAACATGGTTTCAATAGTATATTTAAAATTTCTCAAGGAATAATTTTTCCAAAAAATGTTAATGCATATTTTATAAATTATAAAGAAAAAGACGGTCCATTGTGATTTTGAATATATTTTATAATATTCCTTGTAAAATGGGTTCCAAAAGTATTTAAAGCCATCATTATGTGATTTCAATTTCATTTCACCAAAAATGGGTTTCAAATGTTTCTATGCATTAAATATCATTTTTTCAAAGAAGAAACGATATTCTCCTCAAGAATGGTTTTCCAAATATCTGTCAATTCGTTTTTCATAAAATATTACAATCGTTGATGATTGTCATGCACAAAAATAAAATTATCCAATGGTTTCGCTCATATTATTTCATGAATGGGTTTTGTTTTGAGGTATTTATTCTTAATATACCAATTTCAATTCCATGGGATTATTGTTATTGAAACCCATATCATTTTATGGGATATTCATTCATGATGTGATTATGATAATTTTATATTTTCGTAGGTTATGTTGTGATGAATTTTTAATGATACCCATTTCATTTCATGTGTTATGAATTGATGTATATAAAACCTAAAAATTTTTATGGGTCATGAAATGATTAATGTTTAATTATATTCTATCATATACATGATTGAATTTACAATGATATGGGTGGGACCTATTTCACCCTCCAATGCATTGGGTGATTATAAGTTTATATGAGCACAAAGGGTACCTGAGATATACCCCCAGCCTAAAAGAAAGAGAATGGATTATGTAAATTGGTTCAAGACCAAGCCCAAAAGAATGTGGTAACACATGTTGTATCCCAATACGATAAACAAAGAGTTACAAGGTTTATTTACCAATCCATAATGTAAGAGGGAAAATCAATTATTTTCCCAGGATCATAGGATGTAGATGGGTCATATCCCAAGCCAAACTTGTTATGACGGTCTTGGTAGGTAACCTTATCACGAGATTCTATATTGTTATATGAATTCCAAATATCATATGTATTATTCATCCATTATGATTTCATTGATCGTGATGTTTATCTCCTTAAGATTCATGTCTTCTAAAATATAAAGGATTCTTCTATTACTCGTATTTATGATATCTAATAAGTAAAGTATGATATTAAATTTATATACTCATGTTCTATACACTATTTTTCAAATTATACCTATGAATTTCCATTATTTAATCTTACATTGAATTTGGAAAAAACCACTTATTAGGTTTCCTTTCATAAAGATATGAAGAATGGTTTTGGTAGGATTATTAAAGAGGTAGATCATTTTTGGAGATGCTGGAGAACTTTCTCGAGGATAAAAGATTTTGTTTCAAAATTTATAATGAAATTAAAATATTATTTTCATCATGCATGTGTTTTTTAATGTTCTGAATATTCATCTAATATATTGTAATTTCCATGTATGTTATACATGGGTCTCTTAACCATTGGATTGTCAAACTATGTGTGCAGCGAGGCCCATTATCGTGTACCAAATCACACCTAGTTAGTCCCGAACCATATATGCAGAATTGTTAATTTTGGTTACAACTGTTCTAGAGCCACATCCACTTATTGTATCGAGATATAGATGTATTACTAAGAAAACACACAATCAATCCCTTATAAATGTTTCTGGATATTTTTTTAAACGTTGACTCATCCTTATATTTTACATTATTGATGTCCCTAGACATATCCATTGAAATATAACTAGGAATACCACTAAATATATCACATACTTGTTTAAAAATGTTAACTAATACATCTCTTTATAACCAATTATATCGAACCGTATAATAAATACATAGAAATTACATTACATTTGCAGAATACTTATAACATTATACAAAAAAAATTCAATGACAGTATTATACTAATTCCATTGAAAAAGGGAAATATAAACATTGGTAAATAAATAACCAAAATTATCTCCCAGTAGGATCTTGTGGGGTTGAACCCTTATCAGAGACATCAAAAATAATATATAACATCATAACCTCAAAAAGGAATCATAAAATGGGTGCGCTAAAATTCCCAGCAAAGGAAAATAATAGAGATATTAATTAATAATTATGTGCATAAGGGTATGAAAAAAGATCATGAAAATACAATTTCATAATATTCATAACAGATATCATATACATGAATGATGTAATAATGATTGAAAATACATAAGACATGAATCATAAGGAAATAAAGAACACAATCACTAAAATCATAACATAGAAATAAAACATGGAATTGTGGAATACCCATAATCATATAATATTATTTAAATAGTAGACAGGGGATCACATACAAGACCATCTTGGTAGTATTGTTTCACTACTGATACCATCACGGTAGTCATGGTTCAATCTCACGGGGATCTTAAAAGCATGAGTTCACACCGCATACCATAATGGTAGTCAAGGTTCACTCCAATGTCCATAATAGTAATCATGGTTCATTACCAAGACCATATTAGTCTATCTCATGATATATAAATGGTTACCAAATGAATTTGAGAAAAATACATGTTTAACCCATCTAATAATGAAATCATAAACGCATGTTCCAAAAGATCATCAATATCAAATTCTGGCCCCATAAATTTAGTCGGTATTATAAACATGTAATCATATCATAACCTGTGGAATGGGATATGTATCATAATCGTTTCTTCCTAAACATAACCCATGAAAAGAAGCTAGTTTCAGATGTATCAAACCCATGAATGGGAAATGAGTTCATATAAATATAACTCAGGGAATAGAAATAGTTTTCATAAAGACCAGGACATTATAAATAATCAATTCATAGAAATTATATGAATGGAAACATTATATACTTTTTAAGAATGGAATGAGAAACATTATTATATATTATCTAATAAGGAAAATATTTTTGAAATACCATTCAAAAAACATTCTTTAGAAATATATCCTTTATTTTTTGAAATAGAAGTTTAATACATAAAAAAAATTCAAAATATTTTTCATACAAAATACCATGAAAACATATAAAAGTGACGTCAAAAATTTTTGAGAACATTTTCCCATTAAAACATATAACTTAATCTTAAAAACATTTTAAAAAATTTTTATTTGAAAACCATTTAAATGCATATATGGAAATATTAATTTTTTTAAACCATTTTCATGAATACAAATGAAATGGCCTTGAATACGTTTTGAAAATTGTTTTATTGAAAATAATTTGAAAACATATAATTAATTCATGAAAATGTATTGAAAACCATTCAATCAAATATATTTTGAATACCTATATAAATTGATTCAAAATCATTAAAATAAGTTGTAGACCAAAATAAATTTGAAACACTTTTTCATTGAATAAAAAGACTAAAAAAATTGAATTTTAATAATAATTTGTAGAAATTTTTATTTAAAAATGGATAAATTATTTAATTTTGTAAATTACGATTCATGGGAATGATTGCGGGTAAATTCCTACATTTTATACAAGGTGGGAAGAAGATTTAGTTTTTATGGTTTAGAGGTATAAAAATCGACTCATTCGAAATGTGATAAGAAGTTTTTTTAAACAAGGGTAAACAGAAATCTGGGTAAATATTTCATATAATCATCATATGTTAATAGTATAAAATTCATGGAAACCAATTTCTATAAAACATGGTTTTTGAATACATTATATTTCAAACCAGAGAGATAGACTTATATTTTACCAATAAACATTATCATAACTACCAAATAGTGGAAAAATGCTAATTAAAAATGATGATATTTTAAATAAATAGATTACATGTAATCCCATGAATTTTCATGATATATGGATCATAATATTTTTTTCAAAGACATCTAATAATTAACAATCATTAATAGAGGTGTGATTGATTCAATAAAATCTTACCACTTTGTTACAGGGGATCATACTATTCATGTAGTAAAAGTAACATACATGAAGATTAAAATATATTTAATATAAGGATATTCATGATATATAATGGATGTATATACACCATGAAAAATGTGTTTTGGTGTATATAAATACTTGAGTCTGATAGAATGGAATATGAGACAAAACATTTTGAAAAATATTGTATCATTTGAAACATAAAACTCATGGAATATAGATAATAAAATGTATATTTTAATACCCATTAATTTAGTTATATGATATTTAGAATTAAATAATGGGCATTAAATAGACCACAAAAAATGATATATTGGAAAACAAAGCATTTCTCTCATAGAAATAAATTGTGAGATGAAAGACTCGTTCCTTTTGTCTTAACACAATTCATAATAATTAAAACCACAGGTAAAAGAAATATAAATTTATTATAATTGTATTATCGAAAAATATTTTTTTATCTTATACTATAATTTTTTTTCTTATGATCTTATGTTACCCTATTTCTAACCGTCATATTTTATAGTTTCATTTTAGGTAACATCTTCATTGTTCTTCGCATGTGTCTTAATTTTTTATATCATTGGTCCATATACATATATCAGGATTAAATAATTTAATCCATAATATAAATATAATTCATATAAATATGATTTATAATATAATAACCTATAGAATATTGTTGTATGAAATAGGGAACAACATTCATGAAGATGGTAAGCCATACGTATTCATGATTATTGTTTCTGTTTTTATAATCACACTGAATGAAAGTATGTAAATGATGTATGTATATTTATATATCAATATTATAGTATATTAATTATATCATATATACAATATATTTTCATTAATATCGTCCTTAATACATTCCATCTGGTTTGTGAATGAATTGAATTGCATTGTTGGGTTGTATCCCACATTTCCTCAAATGAGATTATCGTATCAACAAAAAAATAAATGTAAAAGGGTTTGAGGTTGTAATAAGTAATATAAAAAATTAAATAAATAATAAATTTTATATATAATACATATTATTTTCATTCCATTATAAGGAACACCATGATAGGTGGTAAGGGAAAAATGATCAATCATCGTTTCATGAGGCAGTAGTTTGTCGTACAATAAACCAATATGTTTTTACCCATTAGATGGAGGTGTCTCTCAGTGTTGGTGGAATACGCAGAAATAATAAAATATAATATATATAGGATTTTTTAACAATCATTTAATAAATATAGTGGAATGTATGGATATGTGAAATAAAAAAAATGGGATGGAGAGAAGACGCCACATCTTAATCGGATAACACCTTTTGGTTTGGGCCAAAATACTTCCTTAGGTTGAATTCAACACTAGTGAATGATTCTATAAAAATGGTGGATTTTTGGGAATTGTATTTTTTGGATAATTTCTAAACCTAATGTGTTTGATTTGAGTGAGTAATGAGTAGAGGAGGAGTTCTTTTTTAGGTAAGGGAAAGGACACACGTGGCATTTTTGAAAACAATTTAGGTAATCCCATGATTATACCAAACAAAATTAATACCAAACCAAAAATTAAGGTTAATTGACTAATAATTTTTTCAAAAAAAAATTAGACAATTTTCTAGTTCATTTTGGGCCATAAATTTAAGGTGTTGAACATTATTAACCTAATATTTTTAGTAACCAATGAAATGAAATTTAATTTTATTATATAATAATCATGAAAAAAATATATATTAACCAAATTATACATAAAAAATTGTACTTATTCAAAATATGGAATTAATTTTTTTAAATTCTAAACATATAAGTGGCAGTAATTATTTTAAAATAAATCCCGCTGAGAAGATGACATTGCAATTTTTTTATTTAAAAGTGAACAAATGGTTGGTTTGTTATTTATATACAATTTCATAATGAAATGTGATAAAATGAAATAAATTGTATTAATTTAAAAAATATTTTCTAATTATTGTTCTAAAAAAATTATAATATAATATAGCATTACAAATAAATTAAGTAAAAATTCATTTTTGAACAAATATTCCATATTTTTTCAATTCATTAAAAAGTGTAACCTTACAGAAAATTACTCAAATTGTATCCTAACCTAATTTTTATGTTTCATATTAAATTTGAATTTTATATTGTTATATTAAATCTATAAAATTTTTCAAACATTCATTTAAGATTGTTTTCCATTAAATAGTGGTAAAAAAACATTTTTTTATTCTTTTATATAAAATTTATATAATGAATAAAAAATTTATTTTATTGACTAAATAAATAATAATATTAAATTAAATTCACTCAATAATTGTAATGAATTTATATTATTTAGGTAAAATATCAATATGACAATAAATATAATAATATTTCCATTTTTATTCCATCAGTTTTCATATTGATTTATATTGTATCCTATAAATTCATATTATATTTGTTAAATAATTTATTTTCATAAATTAGTTAATTCAATTAATTACCTCTAAATAAAAAATTAAAGTATATCTTTTTATATAAAATAAATATATTTTAATAATATATTATTGTTTAGAAAAACTAGGACATTAGTATTATGCAAGCTATCAATGAATGTCATTTTTTCATGTAATTAAATCTAACCTCAGTTATCCTTATACGGAAAGATAAAATTTATGTTGCATGCAGTGCATGATTAAATTGGTTTTTCATATAACTCAGTCCAAACATAGTACATTAACTTACATAAACGATTTTCAGTGGTACCAAAAACGAATATTGTCAAAAAAGTTATATTAAATAAAATAATCACAAAGTCTCAAGGTGTTATAAACATTCATTGGGGGAACATATCTATAAAAATTATTTTATTTTATATTTTTCTCATTCCTCTCATTAATAATTATATTTCAATAATTTTTTTACAAATAATTAACTCGTGATATTGAGTTTTTCAATAAATTTACAATTATATTTTCTATATTGAGGAATATAAATATTGATGTTTCATATTACTTGTGTTATATCACTTTGTTTTCTGCCAATATAATCCCCAAATATCAAAATAGACTTCCGATAACTAGAAGAAAACATCCCAAACTCTGAAAACCAAAAGTTGGTAACATATTAAATTATTGGTATAGAATAAAATAGTTCATGAAAGATCCAATAGTATAGTATTATTGAAAAAGTAGAGAAATATAATCATTAAATTTCACTACATATGTTACAACATAAACATATTAAGAGATAATGATTACTCCTTCCTTCATATCCATGGAATTTATCAATTATCCTTCCCTATAGTTTTGGGGAATATGAAACAAATAAGGGTGATCTCAAATGCTCAATAATGAGTAGCATAAAATGAATTCATAAATTATATAAGCAATCAATAATTTTTATATTTAGATTAAATGATATAACATGATTTCATAATGAACTAGAATTGAGGGTGTTCCTTATCCATGATAATAAACATATATTTTGATAACACAAATCATTGATCCCATACTGATGGAATTCATAATTTCATAAATCAAAAATATGTTGTTATGTCGTTATGCTAAGCGAATATCCTATTATGGGATGAAGTATACATAAAAAAACAAAACTTGTTTTATCTCATTATACTTTTCGATCCACTGACATGATGAACAATTTTGTGCCCCATTCTTCATGTAATTAATTCAAATTCATTCACTATATGAATCATTATGAACATTTATATCATTCATCAGGAAACCGCTTACAATGTATAACATAGGTATCCATATAATGGTAAATAAGAAAAAAAAATATGTCCCCAATAAATAGAAAATTGTGCATGTCTAGGATAGCATCCAATAATCATCATATCTTTCATGGGATAAAGACAATATATGATAAATTTCTCATAGAAATGAAATATATTGGTGATGGCACATTCAATGTGCCAGGATTTCCATGTAAAATAATGATTGTTGGCTAAAGAGTAGAGAAACTAGGGGGATTCGATTTTTTAAAATTAAAGGGACTATGTAAATGAATTTTATAAAATATATGATGATGTAATAAAATAATGGGATAAAAATTAAGTAAAGAACAAAATAATGTAATTTTTTAATGTAAATGGACAGAAGAAATTTTGTAAAAAATATTAACAAATTTAAATAACATTACCCTATATCTAATCCATATAAAAATTTTATTGAGGCTCGATAAAATAAACTATTTTTTAAAAAAAATTAGGAAACTAAAACCCTTATTTTAAAGACAATATAAGAACCTATAAAACCCTTTCATTGTAATGGAATTGTAGGAACCACAATTTCCATTTTTTTATACATAACCAATAACTGAGGATGTGGGAGAATAATATAATATATGATTTTCTTAAATCTAATCATATCACAATGTATTATATTCAATCTTTCTTGATGAAATCAGTCATGATAGAAATATATGTCTATAGATAAGGATAAGTAGGGAACACCAAGGGGTTATACCAATAGGAAAAATGTGAATAAGAAAAATATACACAAAAATACTAATCAAGAGTGTCATTTTGGATGAACATGTTGAGGAACACACCCTTCATTATTAAGTGCATTGATCTCCCTTAGTGATGTTCACATTGATCTTCATTTGTAATGGATGAGGAGGCTATATCATTAAAACCATTGGGATGATTATGAAGTCATTAATGATCAAACATAAATTTATTTGATGCGCACTATAAATAGATGATATTATAAGCTCCCTAATCCACTTTTTATATCATTTATATGGATAAAAAATCCAATTGTTGTAGAAAAATAAATAATACCCGAAACATAATTTTTTTCCAACAAAATTAATTCTCCCTCTGAATAGTAGTCCTAATTCAACTGATTACACGATAGCCTCAATCGGGCAACTGGTGGGCTAACTAGAAGAAACAATACAATATCTTCTCCCACTGGTGGACCATTCAATCTCCCCCAGAAATTTGTTAGACTCCTTTTCACTGATAATATTCGTCTTATTCAATTGTATATCTACTGGAACTACACTATCAAGTTTGTGTTTCCCTATATCAAAATATATTGAAGGGACCTTTTGAGACCGGTTTGAAAATGAAATTACTTTTGATTTCATCCTACTATTAAAATAAATACAAAAATATCAATATCAATTGATGAAATGTGAAAAATGTATGAATTAAATTATAGTATTTTTTAACACTAATGAAATTATACTTTTTAATGTAACAGTTTCCCACATTGTGAAACATTAAAAATGGTTTATCCCTTGATAAAACAATAATGGAAAGAATCACACTTTCATTTCTCACCACATTTAGAAAATTATCCACATCGAGATTATAAAATAGTAACATAAATTTAAAATAGTATGGGGGATATGAAAAAATGATGGGAATTGCAGACATTCATTAGACAATACAAAAATTTAACACACCTTTATGAAAATAATGGAATTTTAAAGAGAGGGGATTTAAAAAAAATCATGTATTAAAAACAAATAATGAAATTAAACTGAATAATAAATAATATAACATCATTAAATATCTTAAATAAGTAAAAATGTGACAAGAACAATATGTGAACTATAACGTCTTTCAAAGTAGATCATTTGGAAAAAGGTTTCTCCATGATAAAACACCATTTAAAAGAATAATCATTTTATTTTTCACCTCATTTAAAAAACTTATCACCCATTGAGGTTATATCAACATAACTACCTAATAAAATGGTTAGGAAGATATGATAAAATAATGTAAATTGGAGACATTCACATCACAATAACCATGTTTTACATCCCTTTATGACAATAATGGAATTTTAATGATAGTGGACTTACAAACAATAGTGTTTTAATAATAAATACAACAATTATACTGAATAATAAATTGGATGACATCATTTAATATCATGAATAAGTAAAAACGTGACAAGAACAAGATGTGAAAAATAAAATATTTAAAAATACATAATTTGAAAGAAAGGATTTCTAAAACATGTATGATGAATAATAATTAAAAAAAATATATTATAATGAATTAATATAATTATTAAAATAGATTTAAAAAATAATTAATAAAAGATTCACATGATTGTATAAGAAAAATAATAAGATATATCTTTAAATCATGCATAAGGAGTTGAGAAATAATAGAGTATCTGTAAAAAAATCTCCCCAAATGAAACAAATAAAGCATATAAAAACTATATAATTCCATGATTTTTAGTATGTCTAATGTAATATATAATATATTGAAGTATATATATTTAATGTTTAAGAGAGTTTGTTTTTGTTTTATATAGAATAAGAATCTTTTTTCAGTTTTATAGGGTTTTTTGTTTGGTACTCCCTTCAGGTGGAATTTTACCGATTAATGTATGGTATACTATGTAAATTCCTCAAAAGGAACAATTAATAGAATCAATTCTGTCTATAAATATGTATGGTACATAAAATATTTTTACCCCATAAAACACCATATTATGATATGAAATATACACTGGATAATATATCATGAGGCGATGTGGTTTTCAGTGTACGTTATTTATCCGAGATATTCACCATTATAATAGGTTTTATGATGTGAAACGATCATGGAGTATAGATTTTATCTTATCTTATCTTAATATATTTTAATATTCTCATTTATATTTTCCACCTTAACCCTAGCTCATATCCAAATGATTTTTATTGTTTATACTCCCCCTGAGTTCCATTCTTATGTGGTCAAACTCTATTATGATCGCACTGCATCTCTCTCGGTAAGAGACATTTCTTTTTCGTAATTTACATTCATTGAGAGAGTGGGATTTTCATATATCTATAGTACTATTTGGTCACATTATCATTCCTTTTTTGTTCTTCTATATATTTCGATTGATATTATTAATGATGATAACCCTCATATTTGTTGTGGTGTTTCATGTGAGTTAGTTAATATATGAATAATATAACGACTCATCTAAAAATCGAAATATAATTAATGTGATTTTAATATTAGGTAATCATCTATTGGTGCCATGTTTGTTGTTATGAATTTTTTCTATTATTGGTTTATAGTATTTTGTGTGGTTTGTGACCCGAGATTTAGGAAGGTGGATCCATCTCTTGCTTATGTTTTGTGAACTGTATATTTTAATAGTTTTTTTAATATTTTTATGAATGAAATTTTATTATTTATTAATTTTTGTTCATGAAATGGGTTTTTTTTAAAAAAATTACCTTCTTTTTGGTAATAAAACTAAGATGTTCGAATCATTGGGAAATAAACTATTAAATGGGTTTTCAATGTGGGTTTTGAAGAGAAAATTGTGTTTAAAATTAAATTTTAAAATGTGTAATCCCATTGAATTGATTTTATATGATGAAAATTGGATAGTTGTGTAATTATTTGTTTATTTTATTATTTGGATTCATCATTAGATATTGTTTATAAGGATCACTTATTATGGTTATCTTCTATTTTTATACTGATATGAATTTTCCACTACAACATGACATGAAATGGTAAGAGGGTTCCATTTCAAGGGTGTTCCTTTGATCCTAGGATCTTGATGCATGGGTATATGGGACTAATAGTATATAATAGTCATCATTGAAGTATGAGTGTCCTAACTAACATAACCATGAGTTATCCCTACTGTAAATATCCCATTTGGATTTCCTTTGTAATGTTTTGATTTGATATATCTATTATTGATAAAAAATAAATTACGTAATGGATTTATTGATTGAATCTAATTTTCCAAAATTCTTCTTAGAACTATGCAAAAGGGTAATTATTTTCCATTATATTTCTTAAAACCCAATTTAATGATTATCAAGAAATTTTTTATAAATTTATCATATGAGATTGGTCTATAGATACTTATTATGGAACTCCAAGGTGGGATCTCACTTTGTCTATTTATCCCCTATCATGCAGTCCCCTTCAGTAGTTTATAGATCAGGTAACATCATTTGATATAATAATGTTTTCATTGTGTAGTGAGGTGGTACAGTTTCTTTTAGCTGTGTATATGTAGTAGGTGGTGATAATTTAGGCAAATTTCTCACATTATCATATAGAGTAGTTGTCTAAATAATTAGTTATCCATTTGGTTTTCAATCATGTACCTTGGAGTTTTGTTTGGATACTTTTAACTATATCTATTCATCTATTTTTCATTTCTAAAAGAATACATCTCTTTTACATTCTCTATTAATTATATATATATATATTCCACAAAGATTCTATTACTTTGGTAAAAAAACATTCCCTTTTCAATTTTTTTGTTGATTGGGTGGTAGTAAGTATCCCATGGGGGTCATGATTGTTGTTCAGGTATGTCGTGGACTGGTTTGAGCCCCATATTTTAGGGTATCTAATGTCAGATCATTACAATATGGAATCAAATAGTGGATAGGATTATAATCAAGAGTTTGTGATATGGGACGTTTCATATATTGGATAATGTAATAGAAATACTTGAGAGTTTGGTTGCATTGAATTATTGTCTATATTCATCCATGGCAGGACTAAAATTGTCATTATATATTAGTCCTGTGTCTTGTGTATTTATTATTAACATTGATCTTATTTATTTTATTTATGTAGTTAAGGAAGGTATTTTATAGTTGTTTTATCATTTTATTATTTTGTTGGTGTGTAGAGATATTCCTATTAGTTTTTATAAAATGGTTAATTTGGAGGATGTAGTAAGATATGATACTCAATGGAATCAACATATGGATAATAATCATAAAGAGTCTATATTGTGTCCATTTTGTATTATGAACTATAATGTAACAAGAGTATAAAACCCACTAGTGATGCACATCTAGGATGTGAGAATGATAAAATCTGATCATGAGTGAACCTATGTGATATTCTTCTATAATTTAATGTTCGGAATGAACCTCAGTAGGTAGGGTACATTATAGGAATAATCGTGTAGATATATTATTTCATAGAAACACCTGATTCTATCAAGATGATGTTCATGATTTTATGTATTGAGGGTCCCAGGAGGCAATGTAGTGATTCCATGATATAAGAAAACCAACATTAGAGTTTGGATTGGAAGGGATTTGTGTTTCTATTCATTCAGATGTTCTACCCTTACCCATTGATTATATGTATTTCACTAGAGTTCATCTCATTGTAGGAGGTAGAGTGATTGGTGTCAGAGTATACAAATGGGTTTCTAGAGCTAGTTCATTTATCTATGAAGGTGGTAATGAATGACCAGTTTAATTCATATAAATACATGTAGGTTTTCAAACAAGCCATTTGATCATAAGTGTATATTCTAAATTATTATACATATTCTATGATTTTATATAGGGATTTAATAGAATATATGGATATAACTAGTAATATAAGTTATTGTGCCTTGTCTCGTTTACCATGTGGCATCTTCAATGGCCTATAAGAAAAGAATATGATGTTTCATGATCATTGCACATGATGTGGAGGTAGTTCGTTTGTATTAGATTCCTCCTCATCATCATAAGAAACTAGTATTGTTACTCTATCATTCTATTAATTTGAAATGTTATGACTCACTCACTATACATTCCTTCAACTGCCAATATTTTTAGTGCTTGTGTCCATCAAGTCTATCTGCATAGGTTCTACTAGACTAATTCTATGCCTCATTATGGCCATGATTCATCAATTCCCAAAGTTCAAATAGAATTGTTATATTATATATAGGTTTATATCCATATGACTGAAGAGAGATTCACCTTCATATAGTGTATTTTTTTAACGGAGGTTGTTGTGGCAGCGATGATTGTGAGTGGTATCATTTTTTTTAAAATTTTATAATAACTACATTATTTGATATTAGTCCATCATGTAAAACCGAAGTGGGGTTTTTTGTTCAAGATTACATTATTGTTAATATTTAATTATGATGAAAGTTAATTATTTTATAAATGTGATGGAGGTATATTTTACACAACGATCATATATTTTTCTGAATTTCATTACTTGATGTACACATTTATTACATGAGAAAAAATTGATGACGATTTGATGATGATGAAATGGATACGATTTTTTGGTTATTTTATTTGCGAACCTTATGGGGGTGAGTTGGACAAATTATCTATTTTTAAAAAAATTGTCCAAACACACCTATCCCACTAAAGGGGTTGCAACCACTACTTCTGTTTCCTATCAACCCTTGGCCAGAAAAGGTGTAGTGGTCAGGGGGAGATAACTAAATTATTAAGGAATAATACCCAAATATTGTGATCATTCCTCTGTATAAGTCCCATTTAAGTATTCCAGTATGTGCATGGGTTGGGTCGAACCATTTTAGGTGAAATGTCTTGGTGTGTGATTTTGGATCTAGGTTTCCACCACGGTGCCTGATCAAAGAAGCAATGGAGCACTGAGAATTAATATGACTAGAAAATCTAAATGTGAAATTGATATGGGATTATTTTTTTCATTATATTATTTTTTAAATCAATAAATATATATAAATTTTAGCATCCATTATATGGAGTTGGTATCTACCATCTAATCATCATAAATGTTTAATTTTACCTCGATCCCATAATGTGGTTTGGTTCATGACATTTTCATCATGCATCATTGTCAAAATGATTGAACATATGATTTATTGGACAATTTGAACATCCAATCGATTAAAAAATATTTAAACCACATGAAGCCTAATTTTCATTTTTAAAATGAGTTTGAATTGAAGTAAAAATGATGTGGAGATAGATATTTTTTCATAGAAGGTGGTTTATTTTTTCAGGTGACTTTAGGTAGTGGGTGAATGAGTTGGCCTAATAGGTGGTCCTCTTTGATTTACGGAGCACTAAGTTAGTGTATTTATTTTCAATGAATACCTCACAGGGTCTCATTTTTTTCTATGCGATTATCATTAATATTTATTCTTTTTTCATAGAGAAAAAATATATCTCAATGAAATCTGATTTCAAAAGAATGAGGCATACTTTCATATTGCATTTTGAGATCCAAGATCTCAAACATATTAATTAATATTTCCCAGAAAGGTGTAAATTACCATAATGTGTTTTAAATGGAATAAATAAGAATCGGCACTATCATTTTCATGAATATTATCTAATCTCATTTTCTTAATATGATAAATAAATGATAATCATGAAATAAATAATAATGCATAATGGGAGTTCCATGTGAATTTCATGAGGAATAATTAAAGTTGGCATGTGTTTTTAATATTTTGAAGATGTGTGCTTCTCAAGACGTAGTGGTATCATGTGAGATATTTTATGAAATGGAAAATTTATGTTATATTCTTGAGATGAGCTACATAATGGTTCATTGGAAACAAGTGATGATATTACATGAAGGTAGTATAATATCATTGAAAAAATGATATAAGGAAGCAGGAAATCAAGTGAGGTAGTGCAAAATTTAATTGGGAAGAGAGAAGCTAATGTGGTATAGTATGTGTGTCTTTTCATTATACAAGCATGTTTTCACAGAAAACTAGGCCTGCACAATATTTGGATGTTTGTGAATTCATAATTTTGTACATATAAAATTTTGAATATCATCGAGTGAATTGTATACACGATTGAATTTTGATTACACAAACATGAAATATATTTTGTAAACTATGTTGTGATTTGAGACTGATGTTGGAAATAATGTGAGAAGTCATATACAATCTGTTTTGGTGCATTGGGATATATTAAAATCATTTGATGTTTAGTTAAAATTGGGGATGATAAGTTGTATTACATAGTTTATTTTTTACATTACTTTTTTAGAGGATTAGATATAGTGATCTAGTTTAATTTTTTGAGAAAGACATAATATTAAGTCATTTAAAGAGTATTTTTGAATCCTAAAGAGATATCTCCATCTATCGAACATATTTTTTGTGAATCAATATTTTGAATGTATTTATAGGGACTCTAATGTAAAATAATCCTCCATTAAGAATTTTTAATTATCCTATAGAATACTGGTAACACTGTTGGATGCAATATAAGGATCCTAATGTAGAACTCATGAGTTTCTAGTATAGGTGGGAACATGTAATATTAATTCCGAATCTATATTTTAACTATATGGGACCTAGTATTAATGTTAATAGGACTTTACCTAGTGTTAAACACCAACATTTAGTGTAAAATCTGTAATCAAGCATATAAAAACATTAGTAATAATTAGAACTTATTACAAAAACATGTAAATATCTATGTTTGCTACACATGTTTATACTTTTTATTTAAGGGATAGTGAAATAATAAAATATGAGAGATTAATATTTTTTCAGTTATACAGGTTATGATTATGTAAAAATGGTGTACCAATGATTCAACACCCACCCCCCTTTATTGATACCTCACTGATCCTTGGAAATTTACATTTTGTATCAATTCCATGGTCCCAATTGATGATATGAAATCATTATGAGATATAGAGATTCATAATTTAAGAAAATATTTATGTAATACATACATTGGATGGGATGAAATACCTCATATAGTATAATGTGATACTTATTTCCCTTTTATCCAATTTCTTGGATGTGTGAGATATAGAAACAGTAGGATACCAACCAATTACTGATGAGGTTTCTATGAATCAAGATGAAATGATATTTATATATTTTGATTTCAAGGATTAAAATTATATCGTAATATAATTATCATAAAATTTATATGCTAATGTTATGGGTCATCAAAATTTAATGGAGAACTTGGATATATTAAGGTTTAATTATAAAGGAAATAAAAATGTCAGGAAAGCTAAGATAGAAATATTTAGAATCATATTTCATGATTTTAAATGATATATAATGACATAATTGTTGATTAATTCATTAGAGTCAATTTGATAGTAAGTAATATCAATCGATTTTTTGAGAATGAAGAATATTTAACAATTATGAAAATTATTTTGAGAAATTTCCCTTACATATTGTATGCTAATAGTTCAACCTTGGATGAAAGGGATGAGTTAACATTGGATGAGTTACATAATATTTTAATAGATTATTAATTTGAAATGTTCATTGTTTAATATGAATGTAAAATAATATAATGTATTTTATGAAATATGAAGTGTAATTTTCAATGAAGGTGAAGTATAGGGATCAAGTGACTTTAATGATGAAAAAGATGATGATTAACTCATTAAAAATTATTCTATTAGTAAAATAATATTCATAAAGGTAAAATAGAATGAAATAGGTTGTGAACTTCGTATGTTCATTAGATTACATTTTATTTTAATGTTTTTATTCTATTTTGAATAGAATATGGATGATTTATACTTTAATGATGAAATTTTGAAGCCTCGTAAATTGAAAAATGATAATCAAAAAGAAGAATTATTTCAGTAACAGATGGTGGAATTTAATGAGTTAGAACGTATATGAAAATTCATCATCTTGTTTTTCTACTAATTGTGAACTCAATTTATTTTCTTGTGTTGATAAAGGATTAAATTCTTAAGTAGTTATAATGATAGTGGTTTCAATACAAATCTATAATGGATGATGAAATAAGTGTTGGAATCATCTCTTAAACCAAACTATAGACTCATGAAAGGGACATTAAAGCATGAAGAAAATGAAACATAAACAGATAAACAAGAAAATAATGATAGAATTAAAATTTATATTATTGATTAAAATATATATAAATATTAAAGGTATATGATATAGATAAAATGGTTACTGATCTTTATGAAAAATAGTCCGACAATGATGAAAATATGTATCATGAAAAATCAATTTTTTTATCAGTCCGTCATGGATTTAAAAACAATATATAAGACATCATTAATTCTTTTGAGATAAAAGATGATTATCATAAATCTTCTGATATTAATGGTCCCAATAGACATGTAGTATTTTATCCTACATAGTTTAAAAATAAAATATAGTATTAAAAATGTCAATGTGAATATGTAAGGACTAAAAAGTGAATAAATGTTAATTTTACCACATTGAATGATCAATGGATGATTCCTGGAATACCATTCCCCCCCTCAGAAAAATCATGCATGGATATAAAAAATAAACATATTATTTTTAAAAGGTTTATCAATATGATAGAATGCCATTATTCAAATGATTTGGGATATTATTGTAGAAAATATGGGAATATATCTTACTCATTCTTGTACAACATTTCATTTACAAAACTCAAGAATGAATCAAGGGGTGCTGTAATGCACAGATGATAGTAGACAATCAATTAAATCCATAAATGATTCCAATAAAAATTGGTATTAATTTCAAAAATAAGTGTATGTAATATGTGGATTAGAATTCCATAGTGAAGATATATTTATGACTGAATTTCCTAGATAGGATCCATATTCATAGAATATAAAAAAAAGATTAATTTAATGGATAGAAAGTTAAGTTCCCCAGAAAATTATTGTGAGATACACAAATAGACTCAATATAAACTTATGATATGTTTTATTATATATCCAAATCACCATAAAATGGAAAAACAAAATGATATAGATTCATACCTTTTATAAATGTGTTTATAAGAGCATGTATGAAACTAAATGATATATATTCATACCTTTTAGGTGGAGTATATATGATGTGATATAGATAATAAATCAGAGGTATTGTGAATTTGATAATCACTATAAAATTCGCATTCTGAATATTTTGAAAAAAATATAAATACATAGATGATATTAATATAAATGGGGTTTTATATGTTTTCCCCTTGAAATATGTGATTTCTTTGTTCAGAAAATTTCTAGATAATTTTTTGATATATTGATTTTATAATTAGATTTAATGTATGTTGTGATAATTTTAAAATAATTATATAAAATGGCTATATTTTATTTACAATATTGATGATAAATTTATCTACATTTAAAAATAGTTGTTATTTAATACTTATTTGAATTTAATCATACTCTAAGGGTGAATAAGGCTATTGATGTACATTAAAATTGAATTTTTGAGATTATGAATCCTTTTGGTACCTATATGATTGATATTATTTATAAAAATGAGCATAATATATCATTGTATATTGAAATTATTTGGGTAATGATAACAAATACCAAAATGAGATTAAAGAATCTAAGTGGTATATTCATATTGATGTTTCAAATGTTCCCAATAGGTGTCTAGATAAAAGTTAATGAGGAATCAAATGTAATTATTAAATTGTTGTTAATAATTTTCATAACATACGATTAATTTAATTAAAAGGCATGCACATTATTTACTATAGATGAAAATGATGACGAAATGATGATGAAGAGGAGATGGTGTTTTGGATGTCTATTTGTGAATTTTATTATGGTTAGAATCATAAATCATGTGTTTTTTTATTAAAAAATGACATACCCACAATTTTCTAGTATAATGGACTACATAATTTACATAGGTGGTTAGTCTACCCTGGACCATCCAAGGTGCAATTGTTAGTGGAGCTACTGTAATGGGGAATGCATAATGAACACCTATTATTTGTGTGAATGTGTATAAGGAAAAAATAATGTGTTCTTGGATGCGTATGTATTAGAGAGAATCATGTTCAAAACATGATCGTGGTGTTCGATTGTGGATCTTGCTTTCAGTATTCATATAAGATCAAAGAAGCAATGAAGTGATGAGTGTTATTAAGTATAGTGAGACCAACCAAAAAATCAATGTTGGATTCTCTTTATTTGATTAGTCATTCTAAAAATTAAAATATATCAAAATAATTTTGGTTTTCATATGAATTTGATCCAAAATATATGATCCTCATGTTTTTTGTCTTTTACCATGAGCCAAGTTGGGATATCTGATCGTCCCGTTTTCATAATCTTGTGTTGACCGTACAATCAAAATAAATCTTCCAAGAACAATCTAGATATCAAAATCAATTGAATACGATAGAAACTACATGGAAATTCATTTTCATGTTTAAAAAAAGATTAAAACTAAGTAAAATATAAGTTGAGAATAATGTTTTTATGAACAATGTAATTTCTATTATCAGAAGACATGATATTGTTATTGCATTTGAAAATGCAATGGGTAATTTTTTATGATTTATTGTTAAATGATTAAATAGAGTGTTAGTTTATAAATAACATTTATGGGATCATTTATTCTACGTATTTATCAAAAAAAATGAGATCTTTATGAGATTCAAAAATAGAGGCCTTGAAGAACTCTGATATCAGAATAAAGTTCCTTGTTTTTATACTGTGTTTTTTTCTTCTAAATTTCATTAATATAGAACGAGATTTTGTGAAATAGTGTAAACCAATTTTTTTTCAAGGAATAAATGTGAACCCACATAAGTAGTTACTTGAAGAAAAAATAAGTGCTTATTTTTATTATGGAAAGTGCATATAAATCACGCATAAAATTATAATTCTAAATGGGAGTTTCATGTGTATGTATTGAAGTTTAATGAAAATGTACTTGTGTTTGATATCTCACAATTGAGTGGGTTTTACAAGAAATAAAGGTATTCCATGGTATATTTTTCAAGACAGAGAAATGATTTTATTTTAATTAGTTATGCAACAGGATAATGAATTTGGAGTGAGTGACATGCTTCCCAGATGACAGTACATTATCATTTTGGAAAAGAAATATGAATGTAGTAAATCAAGTGAAGTAGTGTGGAATTAACACATGGAGTGAGAATTGCGTGTGAAGTGTATGTGTGTTTTAGAATTATAAAAAATGTTATGAAAATTATATAATTCATTCTTAAATGAGGGAATAGTATTAATTTTTAATGTTTCACATATTACATTGAGAATTCCAGGTAGTGTATTATATAAATTCCTGAGTTTTGATGAAATACTTTGGAAATGAGATTTTTATTCTTTATCTTTATTTGATACTAAATCCAAAAATTAATTTAGAGGTAATACACACTTGTTTCCGACGAATTGAGACACTTTTAGATCAAGTGATTATCAGTGAATAGTGATAATGATCATTCATTTTTCAAATAGTTGATGAAGTATTATAATATTTTGAATGAATATATTAAGAGATCTATTTCTGGTTTTGAGAACATATTCATCTTAAGGCAGTGGAAATGTAATCAAAATCATAAAAATATCATTCAATATTGATATCATATCTTTTTTGACAAAATATTTTGAATGTCATTAGTTGGACTCTGATGATGAAGAAGACTATAGTGGGACTCCATATAAGGCGTGTGGGATGATTATAACACTGTATGATGTTGTATAAATATCCTCCTCTAGGACTCAATAGTTTTTAGTATAGGTGAAAACTAGTAATCTCTAGTGGGACTCTGTACTGGATTACTATGGGAATCATTGTTCATTGCAGTGGGACTTTCCCATGTTGTAAGAACCTACATATAGTAAATAATGGGTATCTAGGGAGAAAAACTAATTTCAGTATGGAATAAGTCTTAGTACAAAAAAATGTAAAAATACATATGTGTTCTCTTGTATTTATTGTTTCTTTTATAGATATTTATTGAATTCGAGACAAGTAATTAGCACATTAATCAGTCACAAAGGTTGATATTTTTTAAAAATAGTAAAGAACATATTCAACCCCCTCCATCATTAGTACCTTACCAATCTATGGACATATAACCTATAATTTATATATATATATACAAATGTTTTTTGATTTGTTAAAATATACATGATAACTCATGTTTTTATTTATGTAGATGGAGTCATCTATTGGTAGGATGAAGGTATAAGGGTTTGACTATTTGTATTATTCATTATCGATAGCTAACACACTGTTAGATTATGATTTCAACATTATCTATATTGATCTTTTTTATTCCATCGTTTGAATTAAGTGGATTATGCCTCATTATGATGAAATTAATTCCTACCCTCTGTCTGTTTTTTCCATTATTTTTACTATGAGATCATAGTTATTTTAAGGATAGTGGGATCTAAGGGTTGATCATGAAATAACATCACATCCAGATCTCAAATGTTTTTTTTATACCATATATGTTTATACTAATAATTTTTATTTAATTAAATACCATTCAAAGGATATTAGATACATCAATGATGTCTCCCTAGATGAAATTTCCAATATTTCTCCAAATAGGGAGGCAGAGATTATAATGGATTTTGTATTGGATAATCACCTAGTTTCAATACCATCATATATTATATAACCATTAGAGTTGAATGACCTCATGATTCAATTGGATGATTTGATATAGAATGGATTCATTTTCCCTATTATTTCATTGTGGGTATCCCCTATTATCATTTGTTTGATGGTAGATAGTAAAATTAATTTTTATGGGGACTATATCAAAATGAACCATGTGATGGTTAATAATAAGATACCTTTTATCCATCTTGAGATATATTTTAATTGGTATAATGGAAGAAATTTTATTTATGGATCGATATTTTTTCATGTCATCATATATTAAGTGTTCGTGTGTATGATATACCTATAGTGGTTTTTAGGAGATTTTATAATCATTATGAATATCTTATGATACCTTTTTGTTTGACAAATTCTCAAAATAGATCTTATGTATTTGATAAACTGTATATTCCATCATTATCACAATATTTTTATTATTGAATATTTCGATAATATATTGGTTAATTCATGATATTAATATAAGTATGAGTACAGTAAAAATATTGTTTTAGAAATCATGAGAAACCAATTACTTTATGTAATTATCAAGAAATGTAATTTCTGGATCAAAGAAGTGAGGTTCATAGGAAACATTATTTCTAATCATGGACTAACATTCAATCCTGAGAAGGTAAAGCCTTTTCCAATCATTGGGGGGCCTTTAAAACAACATTGAGATGTATAGATTTCTGGGTCAACGGGATACTATTAGTGATTCATTAAGGATTACTAAAAGATTGAATCTCCATTGTCTTCTGATACTAATAAAGGGGTCAAGATAATATGGTATGTTAAGGGTTAGACTTATTTTTATAATCATAAATCTATTTTAACATAAGACCCAATTAGGTTATTTTCTAAACATGGTATGGGCTATGTGGAATATTAATAATCTTTTAGTGATGGTATGAGTTGTGTGATAATGATGGTTGATCATGTTGTGGACTATGGATATTGGATACTTTCAGAGTATAAGAATAATTACCTCACTCATTATATAGATAATGTTATAGTTATTTGTTAATTTTTTTTGCTAGTTGTATTTTCTTTCATGAGAGTGTTTCAATGTATTTTCAAGCTATAAGAGTGTGAGTTATATCATATCCAATAATCTGATAAACCTCATATAGATAAAATGGGTGGAGTACATTCATAAATTCAATAATATTATCATCTACACCTTGGTAAAGAGTAATTATTTTGTAGATGCTCATAGTTGTGAATTTCAATAGTATCATATCTAGGAATTTACGTAATAGTGGAACCAAATACGGCTCTTCACATAGTTTCTTTTCAATACTCATGGGGATTATTTGGTTCTAGTTCTGACTAGAATCTAGTTATTATAATCTCCCCTTGAGAGGCTATTCTATGGCTTCATTAGAAAGATAAATAGTTCAATGGAATCATGGATTCACTTTCTGGTGGGGAAACCATTTTTCGCTTGTGTGTTTATTCTATTGGTGTTTTCCACTTTAGAGATCAGGTTTTCTTACCAGATTATATGAAGAGTTCTTTGTTGTTTGAATTCCATGGTTCTATGGGGAATATTCATATGTGTTAGATGAAGGTGTATTATGACTTGAGATGTAATTTATTTTGGTTGGGTATAAAACAAAACATTGCAAATTATATATCCCACAATTAAACCTACAAGTAGATTAAAGAAGTGCATTTTAAATATTATGTTTTTCTCCAACCCAATTTATATATAATTTTGGAATTGAAAAAGGATTACATATAATTTATTGTAGGATTCCTATGGAATCGTTGAGGGATTAATTATATCCAGTTTGAGGTTAATCGATTGATGAAATGTGGTCATTTTATTCTGAGCAAGGAAATCACAATGTTGATGATCTGGTTAAAGAGTATATATGAAATATCGTTTGAAAACATGTGATTCTCTCTATGTGTATCCTAGAGGTTATGGATGCATAGTTCAGGTTTATTATATCTTATCATCTATAGATATATGGTCAAATGGATCATTCTATTTAGATCATAGAATATAAAATCAACTCATATTTATTGCATTTCAGTGGATTGTGGGATATCAATCAAGGATTGGTAGATTATCATTATTAAAATTGTTACTAAATATCTATTAGAATTAATCCCATTTACGTAATATATAGTAAACCATACAGGTGAAATATTTGTTTTGAATAGGTGGGAGAAGAATCTTTTTTAGGACCTAGCCTTATTCCGGAGATGTTAGTAAGGATTCAGGATAGACGTTGCCAAATGGCTCTAGTTAAGAGCTTCCAAAAATATTATGGGGATCATCATCATCATATTTATAACAATTTCAATGAAGTAAGTTATTCATTAAAGTTTCTCATTGGTTGGGTCACTATCATGTATAAAATTTCTCAATGAGGGTTCTATGATATGATGGACCATTTTTAGTCACTGATCATGTTGAAAATGATTCGTTTCAATTTTATTCCACATCATATAATATTATATGCATGATTCATTCAATATTTTAATGCTCATAAAATATCATCCTGATCCCTCTGATGTTCTGAGTTGGGATGAAATCAATTTGGTGATATATTTATCTCTTATGGAGAAACTAGAGGATACCATTGATCCTCAAGTTAATATCCTTCATGGGAAGTATAACCTATTGTTCAATGTAGTATGGTGACATGGAACATATTTTCATCATACATGGTAGCATGATTCATTACGGAGAGAGAAGTTGTATCACTTATTTCTAGATAACCCTTTTTTCTCATGACTTCCGAGACATGGAATTTCCTATTATGATCAGAGTGTAATATCAATGATTTTAAGGTATTTTCATCTGATATTTAAGAAATAAATTTTCAGTTTCACAGGGAAGAAGAATAAATTTTTAGTTTTATGCAACGTTTTATCCTTGGTTTATCTAAAAGTATAATTTACATCAAAATTGTAATAATTAAAGTGTAAATATTTTTTTTGGAACAATCCATGGAAATGGTTCGTTCTGTAAAATTTATTAGTGTAACGCCTCGACCCCAATTACCCAGAGTCGGTGCATTATTACATAACATTGACATGATCACAAGAATGATCATGTCTTGAAAGACCGAATTTTTTAGTAGCCTTGGAATCACTAGATACATTCATAATATTACAGTACCTCATAAAGAGAAAACTACATCATAAAGTGAAAAACTACAACAATATCTTGTCTCCATATCCCCTCATATTATCCCTACAGGTTATTCAAAATACACTTATTCACATCTTAGGAAAAATAAAACATTGAAAGGGGTTAGCTCAGATGCTCAGTATGGATTACAATATATAGAAAACTTTCATAAATAGGAATAAACATTTAAGGCAATGTATAATTAAACAAAATCATTTTTAAACTTGAACATCAGAATAATATGGAAGAAATAAAAAGAAATAATGCAATTTAATTATTCACATGGTTATTCTACTAATCGAATAATCACATGGAATAACAATAACCACTTTCATAATGATGGAATTCATAATGCCAGACTATCATAACCAAATAGTTATGGCCTTGTTCTAAGAATAACAATATGATTTTGTCAAGTCCTTGTGCCAAGACACAATTTTTTCTCATGAGACCTACTGATGCATCGAGGAGCTATAGCGGGCTCTACTCGTCACTTATTATGTCCAACACATTCCTCATATGAATAGGCTCAAACATAACATAAACATTCATATTAAAACTAGCATACAAAATGTCAATACATTC
Source organism: Viscum album (assembly GCA_963277665.1). Taxonomy (NCBI): domain Eukaryota; kingdom Viridiplantae; phylum Streptophyta; class Magnoliopsida; order Santalales; family Viscaceae; genus Viscum; species Viscum album. The sequence continues at coordinate 981,725,311 of OY728161.1, forward strand.
TCCATAAACCATGAATTGTCTAAAAATAACACATCAATAGTAAAACATATTAAAAAACCTTCAATAAAATATGGAAGTTTTGTATCATAATAAATCAACTTCAAATATGTTTAAAATCCATCAAAGGACATTGACATAGATGAAATCCAAACTATTTGAGAGAAATATGTATTTTTTTTTAAATAATTTAAGAGTCACATAATAATTAAATAAAACATTTAATTTGAAAATATTATTATACGATTTTAAGGGAAGCTTCGATGATTTTATAACGGCGGAAAATACCCGCACCCGGCATATTAGAAAAAAAACATTCTTACCTTAATTCTGTTGAAAAGGTTAAATAAGAAATTGTTTGGAAAATGACGTAATGATTCCTTTAAAAACATATAAGGGTATAAATTAATTTAACCCATTTTCTATTAAAAAGTAATTTTTTTAAAGACATTTTTATGAAACATTGATGTGGATTATAAAGAGGTCCCAGAAGATAACAACATATAAACAACCTCGAATAATGAAGAGATTGTGAAATAAACACTTACCTTGTACTTTTCCTTGGTTCAGGGTTGGTTAACCTCTTGTATAATAGTGAAATAATTGTTATTACATTATAAAAGAATAATATACATTAATATGATATCATATATGATCTTTTAACATTTCTTTTTTGATAATATCTAAGTATTATCATTGTTTTGGGTGTTATCTTACTCGTTTTATTTTACATGTTTTGTTACATAAGCCATGTTTGTTATGGATAGGTTGTATATTATTCATATACAAAATTATATCAAGTCCTTAAATATTATTTTTAATCATCCAAAAAATTTAGTATTGAATGGATACGATGGGGAATGAATCTCATTGCATTTGTGGAGATGGTAATCCTTACGTATGCATGAGCGACAATATCATTTTTTTGATATAAAAATAACATTTAATTGAATGGTATATCATATATAAAGAATATTTATCATGTTATATTTTTTTAACATGAATTACACATCATTATTATATCCATCCAAATAATAGTTTATTGAATAACAATTACACCATGATGTGGAGACGGTAGGCCGTACGTATGCACGTATGGTGAAAAGTCATTAAACGGATAGATAGAATAAAGAATATGGTGGAGCCATATTTATAATAAAATCACAGTATATAAAAGATACTATAGTTATTATTTTAGAATAGAAATAAAAAATAATGAAGAAGTTTAAGAAGAAAGGAACTTGAAAGAGGGTGGTGAAAAAAATACCTCTTCTTCGGGTTCTTCCTTCAGATTTGATCAAAACTGCTCATTGGGATTGATTTCTGACCAAAATAAGGCCTCTAGGATAAAGTGAGAGAAGATGGTATGATATTTGGTAGATTTGGTATGATCCAAATGGCTTTGATGGTGTGAATAATTGGATAGAAGTGGTGTCCTTTTATAAGGTGCAGGAGGGGATCATTAGGAAAAACGTAAAGTATTAATTAATAATAAAGTCATTTTCGGTTTATAATGGCTCCAAAGAGGATTATTCAAATAATAATGTGGAGATGGGTCAAAATCCTTTCATCCAATAGAATTTAGACAGGTTTGGGTCACAATATTAACCTTATCATTTATATTTTACTCTTAGTTAATTTGTTTGACATTTACCATTTCACTTTTTATTTTTATATTATATAGTTAATAATCATACTATATACATAGAATAGACCCCCAAGTAGTCCATTAATGATAAAAATATCATGATATAAGTCTTTTAGCAGATCCTTATATTTTTAGGAATATACTATAAATTAATAATATAATATTTGTTTTAAAAACACTTTAATGTCAATTTTGATATTATTTGGGAATTGATTTTTGTGAAAATCATAACAGCATGATTAATTTGAAAAAAGTTAATTAAATTAATAATTTCATGTCATATTAACATATTAAATTTTTGAAATTAATAAAAAGTCACAAATTACATTTATTTGGATATTTATAATATAAATTATTTGATTGTATCATTAATAAGGAATATACTGCATCATTATTGTGTCATGAAAAATTTAATTATTAAATATCAAAAAATTATAAATAAAAGAAAAAAATTTAGGAAATAGTTTTATATTTATAATTAATTATTATAGTAGAAAATCCACAATATATAACCCTATGTAAAAATTGTTTGTCTGAAACATATATGCTTATGTCATTTTTTTATTTATTTTAACATAATTAATATAATGTATTCTAATCACCTACAAGTGGCTCCATGGGGTCCCAAAATCGACCCAAATATGCCCATGATCAGAAATGTATCAACCAATTTTTATAGGAAACGTTTTAGGGTAATTTATGTTTATTATAATATTATTTTTTTACCCTTATTTACCAGATTTCTCCTTTAACAATGGTAAATAAAATATTTACCGAAGTAATTATTCAAAATGTCTAAAAATAAAAGTTAAATATTTAAAAAATTACGACATCCTGATTGAAAATATGGAATCCATTTTTTCCAAATTCAAACCACATAATTGAAAAATATTAATTTAAAATTAATTCCCGTTGTTGAAACAAAAAGCATGTTTTTAAGAGATAATAACTATAAAAAAATGACACTTGTTTATGTCCAGTTTAATTGTGAAATTATGTCCAATGAAAAAAATTGTATTATATGGTAAAATTATATTCTAAATATACCTTAAAACCACTCAAGTTCATATTTTATCATTTTTAATTATTTCTATTAATAAAGTAGTTTTTAATTAAAATTTAGTAATTTTCACTATTCATCAAAATTTAAAAGTTATCCAAAAAGTACCATAATTTCATACTGTGCCGATTTTGATATTCCAAAGCCAAAAATGAAGTCCATTTTGAGAGTTAAAATTTATAAAATTTTAAAAAGTGGGTACTACTATTCATAACGGCTAGTTTGATTAGTTGTGGTGTGTTAGAACTCGAAGTTGAGTACAACACACACTACTGTATTATTCAAAGGAAAACGTACCGTGGATGCTTGGGGTGTTACATTATACCCTCCTTCATATAATTTCATTCTAGAAATTTCTATAGTATTACTGCATAAAAATACATGGGTGGTTCTTCATCATAAGTTCTTTGGGGTCCCACGTTGCTTCTTCCATCTTATGGTTTCTCCATAGAACTTTTACTAGACGAGTCATCCAGATTCTCAATAATTGTTCTCTTCTATCAAGAATCCTGATAGGCTATTGGCAATAAGCTAGATCATGTTCCAATTCTAATTCCTCATAGGTGAGTACATGTGTTCGTTTAGGCATGTGTTTTCTCAACAGTGACACGTGGAACACCTCGTGATCATTGGAGAGATTTGGCGGCATCGCCAAACGGTTGGCTACAACCAAATTCGTTCTAGAATATCAAAAGGTCTGACGTACATGGGAGTCAATTTACCACTCTTACCAATATTTATAACTCTCTTCCATGGAGGTATCTTCAAGAAAACATGATCTCCTTCCTGAAATTCCAAATCCTTCCTTTGGTTGTTTGCATAACTCTTCTGCCTATTATGAGATGCTTTGATGTTGTTCTGGATTACCTTCACCTTTTCCATTGTTTCCCCCACCAGTTAGGGGTCTACAAGTTTCCTTTCACCAATGTCATCCCAACAGGTTGGGGTGCGACAAATCTTTCCATATAACTCTTTATATGATGCCATCTGAATACTTGAATGGAAGATATTATTATAGTAAAATTCTACTAGTGGTAAATATTGATCCCACATTCCCTGAAAGTAAAGTGAGTATGATCTTAACATGTCTTATATGGTTTGAATAGTATGTTCTGATTTTCCATCTATTTTAGGGTGGTAGGCAGTGCTCAAATGAAGTTCATTATCCTAGTCCTTCTAAAGACACTTCCAAAATCGTGAAGTAAAATGGGGATCACGATCAGATAAAATCGATAGGGGTACTCCATGAAGTCTCATAACTTCATTAATATATAGAATTGTTAGCCATTCAAGTGGCAGATCCACTCTTATAGAAATAAAATGTGCTATATTGGTAAGACGATCAACAATTAACCATATTTCATACTTCCTTCTAGGAGTCTTTGGTTGTCGCATGACAAAGTCCATCGTGATAATATCCCATTTCCACTCTTGTATGGGAAGAGGTTGCATGAATCCTCCAGGCTGTTGCCTTCCATCATTCACTTTCTCATAAACCATACATCTTGACACAAAATCAGCAATCTCCATATTCATGTTTTCCCACCAAAAATTTTCCTTCAAATCTTTATACATTTTTTTGCTCCCTGGGTGAATTGAGAAATTGGAACAATGAGCATCGTCCAAAAATTCCCTTTTAAGATCAAGTATATCGGAAACACAATGTCTCTTCTAAAATTTTAAAATTCCATATTCATACACAATGTCATTCAATCTCCCATCATTCACTGCAATAATATTCTTTTGAAATTCATCATCATTGGTCTGAGAACTCTAAATCCTTTCTAGTAAAGATGGTTTTGCAACCATTTGAAAAATCATTGATGTTTCAACTTCTATGATAATTCCCATATCCAAATTTACTAGATCAATGAAAATTGGATCCCTTAAAATTCTCATCATATTCAAAACTCCATGATCATTTCTACTCAAAGCATATGTCACCTTATTTTCCTTCCCAGAGTGGTAGTGTATCGTGCAATTATAATCGGTGAGTAATTCAAGCCATCTCCATTGCCACATGCTGAGTTCTTTTTGTGAGAAAATATACTTCAAACTATTGTGATCAGTATATATATCACAATTTTCAACATAGAGGTAGTGTCACTATATCATCAAAGGAATTATCACATCTTCTAACTTGAGATAATTAGTAGGATAGTTTTGCTCATGAATTTTAAACATTCATGATGCGTTGGAAATGAACCTATCATTCTGCATAAGGACACAATTATATCCTTTCATTGATGCATAACTATAAATAACGAACCCATCATTCCCCGATGGTAGAGTCAATATAGGAGCATTGACCAATCTTCTCTTTAGTTCATCGAAACATTCTTCACACTCTATTGTCCAAACAAATTTTACCCCTTTACTTGTGAGTTTTGTTAACGGGTTTGCCAACCGGGAAAAATTCTAGACGAAACGTTGATAATAACCTGATAAACCAATAAAACCGTGTACCTCAGCTATACTCATCGGCACAGGCCATTCTTGGATTGCCTTGGTCTTAGAAGGATCAACCGAGATTCCATCATTACAGAAAATATGGCCAAAAAATGAATCTCTTGAAGCCAGAATTCAGACTTGCTAAACATCCCATATAATTCATGTCTTCTCACAGTCATCAAGATAACACACTAGTGATTTTCATGATATTCATAGCTTTTTAGTATACCAAGATATCATCAAAAAATAACACCAAAAAATCATAGATATATTCCTTGAAAACTCTATTCATTAGATCCATGAATACAGAGGGTGTATTAGTTATCCCAAAAGGCATTAATATAAACTCATAATGCCCTTACCTGGTTCGAAATTTTGTCTTCAAAATGTCTTATATCATCACAAAAAAGAGATTGTATAAAGATCAAAGGTCAATCATTGAAAAGTATTGAGCTCCATGAAGTTGGTCAAATAAATAATCAATGCGAGGTAGAGGATACTTGTTCCGTATTTTTATATGTGTGATCTCCCTGTAGTCGATACATAACCTCATAGATCCGTCTTTCTTTTTTAAAAAAAGAACAGGGGATCCCCAGGGAGAAACACTAGGGATAATAAACACCTTATTACTCGATTACACTAGTTGTTTCATTAGTTCAACTAATTACACAGTGGAAATTCTATAAGGGGTTGTCGATATAGGCCTTGATCCATGAATTAAATCAATGGTATACTCAACTTCTCGTTCTGGAGGATGTCCATGTAAATCTTCCGGAAACATATCTATATATTCTTTCACAATAGTTACAACCACTATTTGAACATTTTTCTCCTCACCCACAGTTATTTCATTCTCTTCCTCCCCAATAATTGAATTTAGTTGAGCTACTGGGGGTGGATCTAGATAAGAATAAGGTGGTGATGATTCTGCTCTAAAGGTAAGGTGTTCCTTATCATTATTATCAAAAATCATAACCTCATTATTCTTATAATAAATCATTGCATCATGGTTCTAAGGCCAATCTATATCGAGGGTTATATCAAACTCAATCATATGTATGACGATGAGATCAGCAGATAATGAACATTTATGTGCTCTAATGGGGACTGATTCAGATTACATAGTTGCAATGATACTTCCCTTAGGATTTTTAACTGACAACTCCCTTATTAAATCAAATTGGAAATATCAATTTTTCATATTAAACTAGGAAGATATGAAACAATGCAATGCTCCAGAATCAAATAATGCATTTTCTAAACTTGATAAAACCATTAAATTACATGCCACAACATCTTTTGGAGCCTCTACCATAGCAGTAGTGATAGCATAAGCTTGGCCTTGATCCCTTGGCCTTTTCTGAAGTAAATTCCCCTAACGCATAGAACATTCATTTGCATAATGTCTCATCTCCCTGTAATTGTATCATTGAACATCGATAGCTTCCTTCTTCCCTAGCAATCATGAGATTTGTGGCCTTTTTCACCACACATGTAACAGACTCCCATTCCATTTAGAAAAGTACCAGGGTGTTTCTTCCTACATTTACTTCAGGATGGATATTCAAATTTTCCCTTCATTCCCTTATTTCCACTTCCATAGTTATCAAAAGATCTCTTCTTCTCTTTCTTTACATTAATGTCATACAACTTAGATAATTCCTTTTCCACCTAGATATCACATGAGACAATATCTTAGTACGACGAGAAGGTTTGTGAGACTAATAATCAATAGAGAAATGGTTTTAACCCATCAATGGAACAATCAATATTACTGCTTGGGTTACGTATATAATTTGTTGCATGCTTCGCTAACCTTGTAATGTTAGCCTCATACTTCAAGACGTTCTCATCTTCCCTTTTCCTCAGACATAACAATTTCATTTTCATATCTGCTCGATGGTCATGAGGAATGTATTTTTCTAAGAAAATATAGTTAAATTCTCTCAATTACATATTTGATACTTTAATGTCATCCTTTTTGTTTTGAATCAATGACCACCATTGATCAGCATCTCTAGTAAGGCAGTAAACTGCCATGAAAACTTTTTCCCTTTCGCTACGCCCCAAATCATAGAATATTTTCTCTAAAGATTTTATCCATTTCTCAGCCACTAATGGATTTGTAATCCCATTGAATTTCGGTGGTTTTTTCCTCATGAAGCGATCTATAATTGATCCTCCACATTGTGGATAAGGGTGCTCCATATGAGTATGGTTATTATTCATAACCTGAGTGAGTTGTCCCAGTATGGTGATAAGCTGATCAGCACCAGTTGTATCACCAGCTCCACTATTATTATCTTGAGCAGGAGTGAAATCCCTACACGGAGTGCGCGAATTGATACGGTTTCCATTTCTTCCACTAGGGTCCATTTCTATACAATGTAATAAACTAGATTAGTTTATGAATAGAAATACATAATTCCAAAAATGAAAAACACTTCACATAAATTGAAATGTTTATGGATATAATCCATAATCATAAAATGGTTTTCTTTGAGGAGGTATATACTCATAAATCATTCATAATGGTTTGTAAATAAATCATGAATTATCCTATGCATATCCCATTGAAGTCTGTATCCAAGATTGAAACAAGGCCCGTTGTCCTGTACCAGGATACCCCTGGTCATGCCCGAAACTCCTTGTTGGAGTTTTCACTCTTATGTACATCTGTGCCAGAGCTGCCTCTACCTGCTCGTATCCAGACAGGGATGTATTGCTTGGAAAATAGACAAAATCTCTAATTTACCAAAATTCAAGGATGTTTTTCAATACTATCCCTCAATGAATATCTTAGGACTATGCTCTCTAATTATAGTTTATATAAATCTAGCTTCCAAGGATTGTACTAAACATCCTCGGATACCAACTATAACGCCCCGACCCCAGTTACCAAGAGTCGGTACATTATTACATAACATTGGCATGATCACAATAAAGATCAAGTCTCGAAAGGCCAATTAGTTTAGTAGCCTTGGAATCACTAAATACATTCACAAGATTAAATTATATCATAAAGAGAAAACAACATCATAAACTGAAAAAATTCAAAAAAATCTTGTCTCCATATCCCCACATACTATCACTATAGGTTATTCATAAAATACGTCTTCACGTCTTGGGAAAAATAAAACATTGAAAGGAGTGAGCTCAAATGCTCAGTAAGGGTAACAATATAGAAGAAACATTCATAAATAGACATAAACATTTATGTCAATGTATAACTAAAACCAAAGCCTTTTTAAACATCAACTTCATAATAATATGGCAGAAATAAAAAGAAATAATTCTATCTACATATTTACATGGATATTCTACAAATCAAAAATTCACATGCAATAACAATAACCACATTCATAATGATGGAATGCATAATTCCAGACTATCATAACCACATAGTCAAGGCCTTGTGCCAAGACTACAAAAAAGATTTTGTCAAGGCCTCGTGCCAAGACACTAGTTTACCTCTGGAGACCTACCGATGCATCGATGATCTATAACAGGCTCCACCCATCTCTTATTGATTTCAATTCATTCCTCATATGAACATGTTAAAAAATAACATAAACATTCGTATTAAAACTATCATATAAAATTTAAATACTTTCTCCATAAACCATGAATGGTATAAAAATAACACATCCATAGTTAAACATATCAAAAAAACTTCTATACAATATTGAAGTTTTGTATCATAATAAATCAACTTCAAATAAGTAGAAAATCCATTAAAGGATGTGGACATCGATGAAATCAAAACTATTTGAGAGAAATATCTCTCTTTTATTAAATAATTTAGACGTCACATAATTATAAGATAAAGCATTTACTTTGAAAATATTATTACAAGCTTTTAAGGGAAGCTTTGGTGATTTTAAAATGGCGGAAAATAGCTTCACCCACCGTATAAGTTAATAAATCATTGTTACCTTAATTCTGTCGAAAAGGTTTAAAAGGACCTTGTTTGGAAAATGACGTAAAGATTACTTTCAAAAATGTATAAGGGTATTAATGAATTTAACCCATTTTCTATTAAATTATAAAAATGTTTTGAATAGAATTTTTAACAAACAAGGATGTGGATGATATGGAGGTCCCATTAGATAATTACGTATAAACAACCTCGAATAATGAAGAGATTGTGAAATAAATCCTTACCTTGTACTTTTCCTTGGACGAGGGTTGGTTAACCACTTGTATAATAGTGAATTAATTTTTATTAAATTATACATGATTCATATACATTAATATGATATCATATATGATCAGTAAACATTTCCTTGTGGATAATATCTTAGTATTATCGTTATTTCTAGTGTTAACTTAATCATTTAATTTAATATGTTTTGTTACATAAGCCATGTTTGTTATGGATAGGTTGTATATTATTCATATCCAGAATGATATCTAGTCCTTAATTATTATTTTTAATCATCCAATAAAATTTAGTCTTGAATGGATATGATGCAGAATGAATCTCATCGCGTTTGTGGAGGGGGAAATCTGTACGTACGCACGAGCGACAATATAATTCTTTTAATATTAAAATACTACATAATTGAATGGTATATCATATATACTAAAAAATTATCATGTTATATTTATTATTTTAATGCATTACAAATCATTATTATACCCATCCAAATAATAGTTTATTGAATAACAATTACTCCACGATGTGGAGACGGTAGGCCGTACGTACGCACGTATGGTGACATGTCATTAAAAGGATGGATAGATTACTGAATATGGAGGAAAAATATTTAAAATAACATCACACTATATAGAAGATACTGGAGTTATTATTTTATAAAATAAATAAAAATTAAAGATGATGTTTAAGAAGAGAGGAACTTGAAAGAGGGTGGTGAAAACATTACCTCTTCTTCGGGTTCTTCCTTTTGATTTGATCAAAAGGTCTCCTTAGGTTGGATTTCTAATAAAACTAAGGCCACTATGATTAATTGAGAGAAGATGGGAGGATATTTGGGCAATGTTTGGTCGATCCCAAAGGCTTTAAATGGGTGAAGAATTGGTTAGATGTGGTGTACTATTATAAGGGGCAGGAGGGGCACTTTAGGAAAAACTTAAAGTATTAATTTATAATAAAGTAATATTCGGTTTCTAATGACACAAAAGTGTATTATTAAAATTATAAGGTGGTTATCGGTCTAAATCCATTCAACCAATATATTTTAGATAGGTTTGGGTCACAATATTAACCTTATCATTTATATATAATTCTTAGTTAATTAGTTTGACATTTACCATGTCACTTTGTATTTTTATAATATGTAGTGAATAAACATACTATATACGTACAAGAGACCATAAAGTGGTCCATTAATGATACACCTATCATGATATACGTCTCCTGGCCGATCCTTATATTTTTAGGAATAGAATATAAATTAATAAAATAATATTGTTTTTAAAAAAATCTTTTACGTCAATTTTGACTATATTTGGGAATTGATTTTTCTGAAAATCATACAAGCATGATTACTTCGAAAAATGTTAATTAAATTATTCATAAAATGTTATATTAACTTATAAAATTAGTGAAATTCATAAAAAGTCTCAAATTACATTTATTTAGATATTTATAATATCAATTATATGATTCTTTCATTAATAAGTAAAATAATGCATCATTATTGTGTCAGAAATAAATTTACATATTTAATGTCTAAAATTTATAAATAAAATAACAATTAGTAGGTAATAATTTTAGATTTCAAATGAATATATATAGTCGTAAATCCAACATATATAACCCTATCTAAAAATTGTTTTTCTAAAAGATATATCCTTATGTCATTTATTTATTTATTTTAGCATAATTAAAATAAAGTGTCCTAATCACCTAAATGTGGCTCCATGGGGTCCCAAAATCGACCCAAAGATGCTCATGGTAAGAAATGTGTCAACCAATAAGTACCGGACACATTTTAGTGTAATTTATTATTATTATAATATAATTTTTTACCCTTATTTACTGGATTTAGCCTTTAAGTATGGTAAATAAAACATTTACCGAAGTAATTATTCATAATGTATAAAAATAAAATATTCCTGTCTACACAATTAGAAAATCCTGATTCCAAATATGGAATCCATTTATCCAAATTCAAATCGCAAAAGTTGGTGAAATTAATTTAAAATAAATTCCCGTTGATAAAACGAAAAGCGTGTTTTTAAGAGATAGTAAATATCAAAAGATTGACACATGTTTATGTCTGGTTTAATTTTGAAATTCTGTCCAATGACCAACATTGTATTAAATGTTAAAAATATATTTTCAGAATTTGATTTAAAACCACTAAAATTATAAATTTATCACTTTTAATTATTTCGATTAAAAAAGTTGTTTTTAATTAAAAGTTTGTAATTTTCACTATTCATCAAAATATAAAAGTTATCCAAAATGTACCAAAATCTCATCCAAGGCTGATTTCGATATTCCAAATCCAAAAATGAAGCCCATTTTGAGAGATAAAATTTATAAAATTTCAAAAAGGGGGTATTACAATTCATAAAGGCTAGTTATATTAGTTTTGGTGTGTTGGAACTCAAAGTTGCGTACAACACACGCTATTGTATTATTCAAAGGGAAACACACCGTGGAAGCTTGGGGTGTTAAAATTAGTCAATAAAATAACTTTTTATTATAAAACACATTTTTACGATGTAAAATCATCTCTCTATTTAATTTAACATGATGAAATATGATTTTTGGAATTCATAAATTATTGAGGATTCACACAATAAAACCAGGTTTTTAATGTAAAACCAACATTCCCAGTATGTTTTATCTACAATTTTTGTATCTACTTCAATAATCAATCCATGATTAGTTATCCATTAATTCAATCTTTTATATTGGATATTTTTTGTGTTTCCACTCCATTTAGGTTCTGTTTTTTAATATTTAATCTCATTAGTGGTTGTGTGGAATCTCTCCAAGAAGAAATCATTTTTTCATATTCATTTTCCACGGTTATAGTAACAACATTTGGATGCATTTATAGGATCTTTTTTCATGTGTTTATTCTAATTTTATTGTTCTGATTCATTGTGTGAGATTCTTCTACAGATATTCCCTTATCTTGTTTTTGGTGTGACATGTGAGGTATTTGAGGTATGTTTGATATATCTTATCAAATTACTTTTCTATTTATATAATCTGATAATATAGATGTGGGAATAAATTCTTTGGCCTCTGTTTTTCATCTTTTCTTTTGGTGCTGGTGGTTTCTGTTTCATGTGGTTTGAGACATGATATTGATGTTAGTGGATCCTTATCATTCCAATGTTTATCATATCCTTTTATTGACTATATTTAGATAAAAAATTTCTTATGTAAATTGATTGATTTATGGATTTTTAATCATAAAATAGATTTTTTAGAACATATTTATTTTCACATATTATGGTTAATAAAGTTATATTAAAAGCATTGTGAAATTGATAATAAAAATTTTTCAAATAATTTTTTATGTAAAAAGGATATTTGACATTGTATTGTTAATTGTTTAATCCCATTTAATTAATCAGATATTCCACACATTGAATTATTAGGAACATAGGATGGAGTTTTATAATTAGTGCCCATCATTTAATATTTTTAGGAATCATTTTTCTGGTCTTCTTAGATTCCAAGATCGATATACATTTATTTCATCAATTTTAGTGGACAATTTATGAGTTCTAACTTTCTAGAGTTTTCATATGTTCAATTGACATTGAATCATTGATGCTAGATTTGTTTAATTTTTATTATTCACGAATGATATAAGAGTCACCTAGCTAACTTGACAATGAATTATTCAATTTTTTTATCTTTTATGTGTTTTAATTATACTCTTCTGAAATAATATATTTATTTTTTAGTAAATTTGAAGGTATAGTTTATCATTTTATTGGAAACTAATTCATTATTATTTGTTGTATTAGTGTGGAAAATTGTCACGACCCGTCCTCGGGGCCCATGCCGTGACTACCCCAATCCCGCCTTCCATAGGCCAGGGGCTAGGGACTAGCACCAAGGCGTAAATCCCGGAAAAAGGGAAGGCATTGCCTTTGTAAAGTAAACAAAAACACCACATAGTAAGCAGGCAGAAGTAAACACTAAGTAAAAACTGGTACAACAGTAAGTGCGGAAAAGTAAGCGGGCCACTATACAAACCCAAACTGAAAGTAAAGTACAACTCGAAAGGGAAAACATCGACTGAAATGTAAAGCCGCAACGTCGAGGTGTCCACTAGAAGTCCCATATGAAGGGTGGGTACATATAGCCTCTGCTGCTCCTCGGGTCTAGCCGACCGCTCCGAGTACGTCCCACCCAGTGGTCCACCTCTAGGTACCGTCCTGCTCCACATGCCTCCACCACGATCAGTATTGTCCGTCGTCTCCAACCAACACAATGTAGTGAGGGCCTAGCCCATGCACGGGTGAGAATAAGCTACTCATTTGGGACCCCGAGACCCCCGAAGGCCTCCTAGAATCCAAAAAGGATAAACCAAAAAGGAAATATACAATCACGACGTATCATCCGACACGGCTTAGGTATAAGCCCATACATATACATAAGTACACAATTCTCGCTCGGCTCCAACATCCGAGCTCAAGTACAACCCAGTCCACACAGGAAAGAAAAACATAAATCCACACAGGATAGCACAACACAATCCACAAAGGAAAGTAAACAGGATTCAGCTCACACAGGTATACTTCTTCATATGACGATAAAGATGGCCAGATATTGCCATTGATTCATCTAAGTTGTCGGAACCAGAAAGGATCGATTGGTACTAACTCCCGCAATGACCCACAAAGGATCTGACCCACAAAGGATTGATAGGTACTAACCCCCGCAATAACCCACACAGGATCGGACCCACACAGGATCGATCAGTAACTAACCCCCGCAAAGACCCATACAAGATCAGACCCAGACATGATCTATAGGTACTGGCCCACACATGACCGCTGATCGCTGACCCACACAAGATCGAAAGCACTGACCCACAAAGGATCCCTGAGTGCTTTAGTCGTCGCCATTGAATCCACTGAGGATCTCTGTACAGTCGTCGTCATCACAGCAGCAGTCGCAGCTAGCCCCAGGGTTCCCGCACACAGCAAGCTCATTCGGGAGGGTCCGCTCCACGAGCCAAGAGGCTGATACATCAACTGAAACATAGTCCAGATTTGATGTATTCAAAAGTTTCTTATCGCCAATAGGAACTCAATTTCGCAGACGACGCATCAATCGGACGCCCGGTCTAAGATTTATTGGCTTTTTCATCCCAGGGGCCTGGTTGGATTTTATGGAAAAACCAACCTGACAATACTCCACCTGCATCGAAACCTTGGGCGGAGTATGCCAAAATATCTGTCTCACTTAGAGGAATTCAAAAAAGTCTACAGCACGTCAAACGGACGTCCGAAGCTCAAGATATGAGCGTTTCCGCTCCGAGGGCCCGGTCGGTTTCATGTACGAACCAACCCGGCCGAACCCAAAGGATTCTGAAACCTTGAGTGTGATATTCCAAAACGGCCGTCTCGATCCAAGGATCACTTCTCCGCTGACGGCGCGTCGTTCGGAGGCCCATACCTCATGTTATGAGAAAAAGACCTAAAACGGTCCGAAAACGGGGGGCCAGGGCCCGGACCGACCCGGCCCAACCCCCCTGGGTCGGCATGAACCAGGTCGACCTGACCCAGCAGGCACGACCCGGCCTGGCAGGGGTGCCCCAGCCCGGCCTGGGTGAGACCCGGCCAGGCCGCCGGGGTCGGCTCGGCCGGTTACGGCCGAGCGGCGCGGGTGCCGTGCTGCCCCCGAGCGAGAACACCGCAGCCCCACGTGAGACCGCCCTTGGTCAGCGGACTCAGCATGGCCGCGTCCCATCTCTCAACGAACCCGCGTGGTTGCGGGTCTGTCGGGTGCCGCCGGCGGAGTCCGCGGGCCACCAGAGTTGCTCTTGTGGTCCGATTCCATTTCTGTCTGCGTCGTAGCTCATCCTGGGTCTTGTTCTTCACTGCGGAATCAACAAATTATCTCTGCGGCCCGTTTTGTCATCATCCGCCATTCCGCACACCAAGAACAAAATTGCGGTGGGTTTAGACATGTTCGTTGGCCCGCACCCACCGCGTTAGCGGTTTGAAAGAAGACCATAAATCCCAGCCATTGGTAAACCACATCCTGCAATAATAATATGCGGACCAACATGTTAATTTCTTGATCCGCATTCTTGCCTTGGAGGAAAAAAACATAGGTAAAATCATATTCAAAATTACCCCTACCTTCGTCGTCGTCGGACACGAGTTCATCGAGGAATTGACTGTCGCGGTAGGAGATGATCGTCTCATCGTGGAAGGGCGTCGCGTCGTTGCGGTATATGACATCGTGTCGATGAACTCTGAGGATCGAGGACATACAGATTTAATTATAACAATTAAATCCATGTTGATGTTATAATCCACAAAGATTTAATAGATTTGAAAGTATCAAACCCCTACCTCGAGTAGTTGATCGAAGATTTGTCGCGGGGAAAGAACGTCGTAGAAGAAGCGTCGGCGTCGCGGTACTCGGTGTCACATCGATCTCCGGGGGTCTGGAATTCTTCGTCGCACTTCGTCAGAGGCCGGCGTTTTTCGCGTTATTCGCGTTCATCACGTTCTTTTCATTATTCGAGAAGGAGGATGAAGGACATAAGGTTTCTGTCAAATCCTCTCCACGAAAAATCTTCAAGAAGTCATGTGTTGGTGTTATTACATTACATGCCGACAAATGAAAAATGTATATGTAACGAACAATTAATTCATAGAATTAATTGCAAAGAAACTAACCGCCCAATTAATAGGGGCATTAAGAATTTAGAAAACACAGCAGTTGAATTTCAATTAAAATGGGTTTTCGCATGTGCGTTATTTAGCGGAAAAGAAACGGTGGGGCTCGTGCGGGCCCCACCTCACAAATATCCTACCAACAGGGTAGGATATTTTGGGTTCCACCCTATCCGATTCAACTCAGCTGAAGCTCCTTTAAGTGGCCTTAAGTGGCTTTAAGTGAAATAAAATAAATATTGTCGTACCACGTTATTTTATTTCTTAACTTAAAGCTCAAAAATTAAAAACCACACCCGAACAAACGCAACTCCAGAAGATGCGTTTCTAAGAAATTTTCGGCGCTGTGATTCCATCGGTGCCCTCGAAATTCAATTCAGAGCACCGGTTCAAAAGTTAGAAAAACCCGCTTGGCCGTTCACTAAATGTACCTGAGCCAAACTTTGGAAAATGATTCCACGCACACCGGGCCTTGGAATCAGGTGCCGTCAGAAACTGAGTTCTTGAAAAATTTCAAAGAAAATTAAGAAAGCAAAATTTCCTTGAAATTTAAGTGTCTTTACATCACTCCCACCTCAGGGCTTTACTTCCCCATTAAGATACATCATAAACTAGGGAAACAAATGTGGGTACTGAGCACGCATCTAAGCCTCCAACTCCCAAGTGCTCTCCTGGAAGTTCTCGTGCTGCCATCTGATGCGCACTAGAGGAATCAACCGTCCACGTAGGACCTGCTCCTGTTGATCCTCGATCTCCACCGGGACCTCTGCAAAAGTCGCCACATCATCAACGTCTAGCTCCCCATGGTCAATGATGTGTGTGAAGTCGTGCACGTATCTCCTCAGCTGAGATACGTGGAAGACGTCGTGCACCCGGTGCAACTGAGGTGGTAGATCCAGGCGATAATCCACCTCGCCATTCCTACTGAGGACCTGGAAGGGTCCGATAAAGCATGGAGACAACTTGCCGCCTCATCCAAATCTCTATAATCCACGTCGAGGTGATACCCGCAAGAAGACGTGGTCACCATCCTCGAACTCTAGTGGCCTCTACCTCCTCTCAGCATAAGACTTCTACCGGCTCTAAGCTGTCCTCATCCGCTCCTAGATGACCTGGACCTTCTCTGTCATGGCCCGGAACATCTCTGGTCCCACAAATGCTGACTCCTCGGGGTCTGTCCAGCACAAAGGAGATCTACAAGGTCTGTTGTACAATGCCTCGTATGGTGTCATCCTGATGGTGGAGTTGTAGCTGTTGTTGTATGCAAACTCGACCAAGGGTAGGTGGTCCTCCCAGCTGCGACCAATGTCGAGGACACATGCATGGATCATTTCATCGAGAGTCTGAACTGTCTGAGGGTGAAAGGCGGTGATCAGACGTAGCTGCGTCCCGAACGCCTCCTGCAAACCCTTCCAATGCTGGGAAGTAAAGAAAGCATCTCGATCGGAGATGATAGATGATGGAACACCATGAATACATAAAATCTCCTGAACGTAGAGACGCCCCAAGATCTCCACTGAGCACTGATATCTAATGGGTAAAAAGTGAGACGACTTGGTGAGTCGGTCGACAATCACCCAAATGGAGTCGTGACCTCTGGAAGAGCATGGAAGTCCAGTCACGAAGTCCATAGATATCCCGTCCCACATCCAATCCGGGACCTCCAAGGGTTGTACCAAGCCTGCTGGTACCTGATGCTCTGCCTTCACCTGATGGCAGGTGAGGCATCGTGAAATGAACTCTTCCACAACTTTCTTCATGCCCGGCCACCAGTGCTGTCGTCTGAGATCCTGGTACATCTTTGCCACTCCAGGATGTATCACCAAAGGAGAAGTGTGAAACTCTCTCAGCATCTCCTCTCGTAAAGCGACTGGTACTAAGGTACATCCGATGAAAAGGATGTCGTGCTCTTCTCCAAAGGAGAAACCATCAGGTGCCTGTCTTGAGGATATCTGTGCATACCGCGTCTCAGAGTCAGCATCCCCACGCTGTGCCTCTCTAACCCGCTGTAGTAGAGGAGGAGTGACTGTGAGAGACTGAAGGAGGGATGATCCATCTCTATCCACGAAGGATATTTGCAAAGCGGGTAGCTGCTTTGTCGCCTCCTTAAGTAGCTGAATTCCCATCCTCCTGCTGAGAGCATCGGCTACCACATTCTCTTTTCCAGGAGTATAGACTATCTCAATGTCATAGTCCTAGAGGAACTCGAGCCATCGCCGCTGTCTCAGGTTCAGGTCCTTCTGCGAGAAGATAAACCTGAGACTCTGATGGTCATAAAAGACTGTAAAGCACTCACGCATCAGGTAGTGTTGCCATTTCATCAGAGCGAAGACCACTACTGGTAACTCAAGGTCATGGGTAGCGTAGTTCTACTTAGTCAGCCTCTACTGACCCGATACATAGGCAATCACCGCCCTCTCCAGCATCAAGACACATCCGAGTCCGTTCCCTGATGCATCGCAGTAGACTACATACCATACTCCCTCCTCTGGCAAGCTCAAGATAGGGGCGCTGGTCAATCACTGTCTCAGCTCCTGAAAGCTCTGCTAACATATGTCTGACCACAAAAAGGGTTTCCCCTTCTTCGTCAAAGCTGAGAGTGGTTCCACAACTCTGGAGAATCCTTTCATAAATCTCTGATAGTATCCAGCTAGTTCCAAGAAACGCCGCACCTATGTCATGCTCTTCGGTGGCTCCCAAGCTAGCACTGCCTCAATCATCGCAGGATCCTCTACAACTCCCACATCAGAGATGAAGTGTCCCAAGAAGTTGACCTCACATATCCAGAACTGACACTTCGATAGTATCCCATAAAGGTGGTGATCTAGGAGAGTGTCTAGTACAACCCGCAAGTTGTAGGCATGCTCCTCCTCAGTCGTCGAGTATATCAAAATGTCGTCGATGAAGACTACGAAAAATCGATTGAGGTATGGCTGAAATATCCTGTTCATGAGGCCCATGAACACTGCTGGAGAATTGGTTACACCGAATGGCATAACCAAGAACTCATAGTGGCCATACCGACATCTGAAGGCCGTCTTCTGCACGTCCTCGTCCCGAACTCTGAGCTGATGATAGCCTGACCTGAGGTCTATATTCAAGAACCATCGTGCTCCCATGAGTTGATCAAAGAGGTCATCAATACCCATTAGAAGATACTTGTTCCTCACTGTCACCTGGTTCATGTGATGATAGTCGACACAAAGTCGCAAGCTCCCGTCTGCCTTCTTGACGAACAATATCGGGGAAGTCCACGGTGAAACACTATGTCGGATGAATCCCTTGCCCTGCAAGTCCTCCAACTATACCCATAGCTCTCAATGATCGGAGGGGGCCATCCGATATGCTGGAGTCGATATCGGGGATGTCCCAGGGTACAGGTCAATATGAAAGTCTACCTCTCTGCGAGGAGGTAGCCCTGGAACATCGGTGGGAAAGACGTATGCATACTGATCCACCACTATAGGAAAAATGGACTTTGCACGTCAACTAATCCTTGGATGAGGCTAGATAACTAATGAGTTATGGCATGTCCTCTCCTCTGCGGAAGTCCATCCTGTGCTGCGAAGGCTCCCTTCTCGCCGGTGGAGGTGAACCTGCTCCCGTTGGTGGGTACACATCACACCTTTAGCCTAATACAGTTAATCTGTGCATGGAATGTAGATAACCAATCAATGCCTAGGATGACGTCATAAGTCCACGACACCGCTACAAGAAGATCTCATCCGAAGCTCTCCCCTCCTAGAGTAAGATCACACTGCCTGCACCAGTGCGTAATCATCGAGTCTTCTCCCGTAGAAGTCTCTAGCCGTAAGGATCGAGCCAACGGCTCTGTCAGAATCTCCGAGCTCCGAACAATGGCAGCAGCTATAAAAGAGTGACTCACTCTTGTGTCTATAAGAACTGCAGCAAGGGTTTAATAGACATAGATAGTACCTCAAATCATCTCGGGTGCGCCGTGGTCATAGGCCTCCGCTGCCTAGAGCTATGTCTTTCTCTGCCCGCCAGCTCCCTGTGGCCGGGGTGGACCTCCTGGTGGTGGTGGTGGTAGAGCCTCAAAGCGTCACCCACCACCTGCTGCTCGGCCAGCTCCTCTGCCTCGTCCGCCTCCTCCCTGGGGACCGCCACGGTCGACCCTCTGCCTTGGCCTGGGTGGCCACACAACTGTCTGAAACACCTCGACACGGTGGGTAGGGTAGTCACGAGCCATGTGGCCCTGCCCGCCGCATGTGTAGCACTGCCTGCCTCTCGAAAGACTGGCTTCATGCTGTGTTCCTCGCACTACTGAGCCATTGTCCTGAGGTCGTCTGCGTGAGGGTCTGGCCTGCCTAGACCCCTGTTTCATCCATCGACTGCCTGCTGCAGAAGACTCTGCTACGTGATGCCCTGTGGTAGGTCTCGCCGCTGATGAAGGCTCAGCAAGAAAGCTCTCGATCAAAAGGGTTCGCTCCAGTACTCCTGCATGAGTCAGAATGCTGAGGGAGATCAGTGATGCCCTAATCTCATGTCTCAATCCCTTCTAAATGGTCTGGGCCCAGATGAATGAGTCCCATACCATGTCAGTAGAGTAGTGCGAGAGATCGGTAAATCTCGCCGAGTACTGGGCGACCGTCAAGCTTCCCTGCCACAGCCGAAGAAGATCATGGATGCGCACCGCACGGAGAGTGGCCAGGACGAACTCTGAGCGGAAGAGGCCCTCAAAGTCTATCCAGAGATGAGATGACTCATCGTGCACCTGGAGCATAATGCTCCACCATCGGCCCGCTGCTGCGTGTAGTAGGCTCGCTGTGAGGATCACCATGAGGTCTGCTGGTGTCCTCACTAGCCTGAAAACTCGTACAACAGCCTCCATCCAGTCCTCGACTACCTGGGGGTCCGTCTCCCCATGGAACCTGGGCGGTCGCTGGCGATGGAACTCATGCAATGCACTAAGGCGACGTGCATCGTCAGCGGCCGGGGCTGGAAGCATTGGTGGCTCGACGGGTAAAGGTACCACCGGTGCCTCAACTGTCAAAGGGCCCTGTACCAAGGCCTCGTCGCTCGGTGGGATTTCATCAAGTATAACTCACGGAACCCTAGTTGGCTACCGTCGTGGGGCCATCCTTAAAAGGAAACAAGTGCGCCATGGTCAGAACAGTATACCAGGTGAGCTGATATAATGTAATCACAAAGAAAACATGAAACACACATGAAATCAATGTTTTCATGCATTATGTCGGAAATCAAAATTCAGGGTCCTGGTGTATGGATTCGTCGGCCGCTGCACCAACACTGGGCTTCCTGGACTGATAACCACACTCAATACGCTTAACACTATTGCTTCACATAGAAAAGATAAGAGTCTATGGTAGAACCGAACTCCTCTGATACCAATTTGTCACGACCCGTCCTCGGGGCCCATGTCGTGACTACCCCAATCCCGCCTTCCATAGGCCAGGGGCTGGCGACTAGCACCATGGCGTAAATCCCAGAAAAAGGGAAGGAATTGCCTTTGTAAAGTAAACAAAAAACACCACAGAGTAAGCAGGAAGAAGTAAACACTAAGTAAAAATGGGTACAACAGTATGTACGGAAAAGTAAGTGGGCCAGTATACAAAACCAAACTGAAAGTAAAGTACAACTCGAAAGGGAAAACAACAACTGAAAAGTAAAGCCGCAACGTCGAGCCATCCACTGGAAGTCCCACCTGAAGGGTGGGAACAGATAGACCCCGCTGCTCCTCGGGTCCAGCCGACCACTCCGAGTACGTCCCACTTAGTGGTCCACCTCCAAATATCGTCCTGCTCTGCAAGCCTCCACGACGATCAGCGCTGTCCGTTGTCTGCAACCAACACAACGTAGTACCGGCATAGCCCGTGCATGGGTGAGTATAAGCTACTCAATAGGGACCCCGAGACCCCAGAAGGTCTCCCGGAATCCACAATGGATAAACCAAAAATGAAAGATACAATCACGAAGTAACATCCGACACGGCTTAGGTATATGCCCATACATATACCTAAGTCATCAATTCTCGCTTGGCTCCAACATCTGAGCTAAAGTACCACCCAGTCCACAGAGGAAAGCAAAATGTAAATCCAAACAAGATCGCACAACACAATCTACAAATAAAAGTAAACAGGATTCAGCTCACAGAGTTATACTTCTTCATATGATGATAAAGATGACCAGATATTGCCACTGATTCATCTAAGCCGTCGGACCCACAAAGGATCGATAGGTACTGCCCCCCGTAATGACCCACAAAGGATCTGACCCACAAAGGATCGATAGGTAACTAACCCCCGCAATGACCCACAAAGGATTTGACCCACAAAGGATCGATATGAACTAACCCCCGCAATGACCCACACAGGATCAGACTCACACAGGATCGATAGGTAACTAACCCCCGCAAAGACCCACACAGGATCGGACCCACATAGGATCTGTAGGCGCTGGCCCACACATGACCGCTGAGCGCTGACCCACATAGGATTGGTCCCACATAGTATTGGTAGCACTGACCCACAAAGGATCGCTGAGTGTTGTAGTCATCGCCGTTGAATCCACTGAGGATCTCTATACAGTCGTCGTCGTCACAGTAGCAGTCGCAGCCAACTCGAGGGTTCCCGCACACAACAAGCTCTTTCGGGAGGGTCCGCTCTATGAGCCGAGAGGCTGATACATCAACTGACACATAGTCCAGAGTTGATGTATCCAAAAGATCTGTATCACCAATAGGAACTCAACATCGGAGATGGTGCGTCAATAGGACACCCGGTCTGAGAGTTATTGGCTTTTTTGTCCCAGGGCCCGGTTGGTTTTTAAGGAAAAACCAACCTAACCGTACTCCAACTGCATCAAAACGTTAGGCGGAGTATGCCAAAATATCTATCTCACTTAGAGGAATTCAACAAAGTCGACGGCACGTCAAATGGACGTCCGAAGCTCAAGATATGAGTGTTTCTGCTCCGAGGGCCCGGTTAGTTTCGTGTACAAACTAACCCGGCTGAACCAAAAGTATTCCAAAACCTTGAGTGTGATATACCGAAACGACCATCTCGATCCAAGGATCTCTTCTTCGTTAACGGCACGTCGTTCAGAGGCTCGTAGCTCATGTTATGAGAAAAACACCGAAAATGGTCCGAAAACGGGTGGTCTTGGCCCGGACCGACCCGGCCCAACCCCCCCTGGGTCGGCCCGAACCAGGTCCGGGTCCGACACGGAAGGCGCGGCCCGACCCAGTATAAGGCCCCAGCCTTAAACCTTACTTAATCTTGAGTTATTACAAGATTACACATTGAGGATCTTTTCAGGTTTAGAGTTTTAGAGAATTAGATCATGAAACTTGCATTACATTCCACATTTAAACAAAGTGGTTACATAAAAGACCGTATTCATTATTCCCATCAACGGAATAAAACATGGATTCTCTCTTAACACATCCTTGACTCTATCATCTTATCATGTATCTTTCCCTTGACCTGAAAAACATTTCAAAAACTTGGGATGAGCATAAAAAGCTCAGTAAGGGATATAAAAATATGGAAAGGAAACATGAGTTCATATATACATAAGAATGAAATCATAATCTACTCATAAAACATAGGCACCTTAACCTACCTCATCAAATCATGAATAAATCATAGAAATCATAAGACATAAAGGTAACTTGAGGCATTCATAACATTCTTACGTAGGGAGTAACCCTCTTGGTTACGTTTGGAATACCCATCACAGTATATTCCCTAAAATCTCTTCGGAGAAACCTTAACGTTTCACTCCTTCGCATTACCCAATGCATTGGAGAGCTATAACGGGCTCACCCGCCCTTAGTTTATCATGGAACCACCCGTCTTCATAATAATGCCCAAGAACCATAACATAATCATATCACATAAATCATGCATAAAGGAAACATAAAATTTCCACATTTCAATAATGAGATATCAATACAACACATTGATATAAAAACATTATGAAAACCATTTTCAATAATAAAATAAAAGAAAAGTAAAACATGGTATTTATTTTTCTTTTAAAAAGAAGGTATGGCTTGTAGAGGAAGCCGAAACTCAAATAACGGTCACGACGGCGGAAAAGTCATTGTCGCCGCATACGTACGACAAAAACATTCCCTTTTGTCTTTTAGTAAATGCTTCGTATAAAAAAGATTCCTTTTGAATAAATGTAAAAGTCAAAGGGGTTTATACACCATATAAAAGAAAGTTGTGTATAAAATAAAATATGCCACAATGAAAGGAGATTGAGACGACGTCCCATACCACCTTGAAGCTTAAAATTTTAAACCATTAATATCCATATAAATAAATCCTTAAAACCATTTTGAAAACATGGATATTAACAAGAACAAATAATTAAAATATTTAAAACGATATTTTGGTTAAAGGGGTTTTACCAAAATTAGAGACACTTGAATACAATAATTGAGGAATAACATTTAGTAAGAACTTTATAATATCATGAGAATAAATGGATTCATGATATAATACTCCAAAGGACAGTAAATACACCATATAAGAGTGAATTGGTGCATAACAACAATGAACCCTCAATAGGAATGTCAAATGTGATGAAATCCCTTATAAAGAAGGCATCCTTAAATTAAGGACAAATAAATCTCAAAAATATGTGTGAAAAATATAAATATACCCAATATAAGTGGATATTAAGTGTAGAACAATACAATTTCATTCACACATATTCAATAGATGACATATTCAATGACTACATGTTGAACCCAAAGAAATCGAAATTGGGTTAAGAAGTTCCCTTGACAGCCTAGCGGCGTCACATCAAAATGAGTTGATGAGAGATAAAAAGAGTATCTCATCACTTGGACACAAAATTTACATCATTAAGGATATATGAGAACATATCCCAACATAACAATATGTAAATTAAAAGACCCAATAAAAGAAGTCTTTTAAAAAGAGGAGGGTGAAAGGTTCCCTTACCGCCTTGGGTATCTTTCAAAACATACACCCCATGAAAGAAGGGCAATAAATCATTGATGTAAATACTCATAAACGAAAGTATATTACACAAAGAGTAGAATAATGGGCAGCACATACACCACTAAAAGGAAATTGTGGAAAATGTAGCATAAATCTCACGGGGATAAAAGTGAGATGAAAAATCCCTTACGAAAACTCGGCAGCCAAACGGCGCCACTTAAAACTTCCAAAAGGATTGATGAGAGAGAATAGGGTCTCTCATCACATGAACATAAAAATTACAGTAGTAGTAATATAAAATAACATCCCTATCATAATAAAGATGAGCTTAAAATAAATTACATAAAAGAGTGTACTTAAAAAGAAAGAGAGTTGTAGGATCCCTTACCTCGGGTCCGACTTGACTCGATCGTTCTTTAATCTCCTGAATAATAAACTTGAGTTAATCTCTACTTCCTTAAGAACCTTTTTCAAGTTCATTATCCCTTTTATATCACTTATTACAATGTTATAAACAATATGTAATCATTAAGTTAATAATGATTGTTTTGTCGATATTTGGTTCTTAAGTCGAAAGTGGACTTCTTACAATTACATGTTGTTCATGGGGCCAAATGTTTATTATATCAATAATTGTATTCATGATGTAGATATCATATATGTCATATATATCCAGTACATTCATTCATTTTATAACATTACATAATCATTTAGAGGTAAGAAATGAAATGCACCGTTCATGGAGACGGTAAGCCGTACGTACGCATGAACGCTACTTTCATTTCTATCTCATACTTTAATGGAAAGAAATAATAATTATATAGAGGTATATAATAATTCCAGTATAACATCATATATAATAACATTAAATCCATCCTTTATACGTCCCACGTATGGCATTAACGAATCACATCACTTTGAGGGGGCGGTAGTCCGCACTTCCTAAAATGAAGATATCGCGTATACCCATAATGGAAACCATAAAGGTATGACCAAAATGAAAAAAACAGAAGCTTAAGGAAAACATAAAAATATTATATATCATATATAAAAATAGTGACATCATAATGGCCACCTTTGAAGGTGTTAAATGAGTATTGAACAATCATCGTTTCGGGAGGCAGAATTTCGCCATCCACGGAAACCGTATGTTCTTTAACCATTTGATGTAGTTGTGTGAGAGTGTAGCTCGAATAAACCTTATAACAACATCCTAGTATATTGAAGATACTGGTTTTGTTACAAAAGAAATAAATAAAAAGAGTTTAGGGGGTTGGAGAAACAAAATAAAACAAATGAACATGAGAGAATGAATTACCTTTAAAAGTGTAACTCCTTTTGATTTGAGCCTAAAGGCTTCCTTTGAAAGGATTATGCCCAATGGGAATCCTCTAGGATTAGGAGAGAGATGTGGGGAGAGTAAATGGGCAGGGTTTGGCCGAGCCAAAGGCTTGAGGAGTGTGGGAAAAGAGGTAGAGGTGGGGGCCTTTTATAAGAGGAGAGGAGGGGTACTTTTGGAAAGTAAGAAATATTACTTTATTTGAAAATGTGTTTCGGTTTCAAAAGGTCCCACATTGATATAATTCGTGGATAAGGTGATAAGGCTTCGAAATCCACTCATCCAATTGGTTTTTTCCATGTGTAGGTTGTAGATGTTTCATTATCTTTCCATTTTAATTAAATCGTCAAATGATGATGTCATCGCTGTATCATTATTATGTCATAAATAATTTAATTTCTTTAATGTCTAAAAATTATAAAAAAAATACTATGATATAGGAAATCTTTTTATCTTTCCAATGACTATTTATAATCAAAATATGGACTTGTATAACCCCACTTAAAAATTGTTTTCGTAAAACATATTATGTTTGTGTCATTTTCACTTCAACATTAAATAAAAAGTAATTTATGTCATTTCCCAACAAAAGTGGATCCATGGGGTCCTCAAGTTGACCCATGGCTTGTCATGGTCGGCCATGACACAACCAATGAGGGTAGGACATGTTTCAAGCTCATCTTATTTTATTAAAGCATTATTTTTACCTTAAACTACACTAATTACCACTAATCGCGATTAAAAACTTAATAAGTTACTATTCACCAAAAAATTATTTTAATCTCATTGAAACACATTTTACTTCTTAATGACAACCATGTATTTCGGATTTTTGAAAATCAAAACACAATGATGGTAAAATTTAATTTAAACGGAAAATCAGTTTTTATAAGTACCACTTAGTGGTTTCACTATTCATCAAAAAAAGAAGTTTTTCAGAAAAATCCCAAAAATTCACCCTAAGCTATAATTGATATTCCGAATTCAAAAATGAAGTCCGTTTTACAAAATTCAAAACATATTAGTCACATTAATTAATTTAATAATTAATTCCTGCTGTCAGCGCAAATAGCGTGTTTTCATAAAACAATAAGTATCAAAAGATTGACACTAGTTTAAGTCTGATTTCAAAGTGAAATTAATTCCAACGACCACTATTGGATTTAATGGTAAAAATATTTCCAAATTTCACTTTAAAACCAATTCAAAATATTATCTAATCATATAAATAAATAATATTAAAAAGAGGTTTTGAATTAAAACACAACATTTTACACTATTCATGAAAAAATGAACTTTATCAGAAAAATACTAAAAAATTACACAAAGTAAAATTTGATGTCCCGATTCTTAATAAGAGTTTTATTTGGTCCAAAAGAATTTTTAAGAGTGAACAAAACTATATTTAATGACGGTTCACCATCAAAAGGCGATAAGTGAACCTTTAGTGAAAACTAGGGCATATATGCCTAAAATTGAATTCTTTCCGAATTTTAAGCCTCTATCCTTTATTGGATAAATGTAAAATCATTTAAAAACATATATAATCATATTTTAGTTATTTCTATCCATTCCCGCCAATACAATGGCTACATGTTAACTACCATTTAAAATAAAATTATTTTATTATTAGAGTGCAACGTAAGATTCCCAAGAAACTCATTGTTGCGTGTTGGGTACGCCATTGAGCATAGCATCCCCTTTAAAGTCATATTAATATTTTATTCACAAATATGGACAAATATGAAAATGTCATATTCTTTATTTACCTGTGGTGTTACATCCTTCCCCCCTTTTGGGAATTGTGTCCTCGCAATTTTAAAATTGCGCTTGGAAACATCCTTGAACGTCCCACATCGGAACAAGAGTCGGTAAAACAATAACTTTAAAATAAAGAAAGATAAGCACATAGGTCACCCGAGTTAACCCATACTAGGATTCCAAGTATGAAAATATGGACATGGAGGAAAAAACAAAGGGTCATGTTCTGATGGGGAGTGATAGAAAACACGTTTAGGAGAAATTTAACCACGAGAAAATCACAAACTTGTGATGGGTTAAACGGTATTCGATTCCCCAGTAGGAAAAGTTAATAGACAACATTTTTGTTTTAAGTTAATTTTTATTGAGGAATTTATTCATAAGGAAACATAATCACTTATCATGTTTACTTTCAACTTTTAATAGATTCCTTAATCAAACTCATATTTTTTTTCCAAAAGACGAGTATTTAGGGAGACTTGTTCGCACTAAGAGTATTATAATCAACTTCTAGAGAATCACCTAATCCCCAAAAGAGAACTATATACATCCCATGTATTTAGGCTTTAACCAAAACCAAAACCAAAAAGGTTAGTACAAGATCAGATAATCCAGAAAAGGATAACCCCTTATAAAAAGAAAATCTATTCTTAATCTCCAAAATTTGTCCAACAAAACCCAAAGTTCAACGAGGACCATCCGATAAACAATTTGTCCATTAAATTCTTCAAAGTAAACCAAACTAATATTGAAACCCAAACATTTGAAGGATTTAGTCACATATTCTTCCAAGATAAATCGTAACATTTATCTCCAAACAACATCAGTTTCTCCTAAAGTCTCATATTGAAAAGTAATTATCCTAATCACATATCCTCCATGATAGGTTAATCATTTTCATAAATAACCCAAAATCATCTTACTCTTAATTAATAAAATCATATAACCAGAAAGAATCAGTCAAACTAACCAGGGACTTCACGTAGTCCAGTGGTAGGCGGTAAATACCAGTCGCACTTTGGTTGTGGGTTCGATTCCCGCAGCTTTGTCCGACGCGACGGGTTGTCACATGGTCTGCGTGTTGTCCTTTTTCCAAAACTATATAATTCTTAAAACATTCCCCCAAAATGAGATAAAATCTTCAAGAATAATCATAACATATTTTAACCTCAAGTTTATCTCATTCCTTTCATTTTCCATCATATCATAGAGTAACCCATAATTACCTAAAAAGTAAGGATCATATAAACCCTAATGGTTACCTTAATAATTATTACCTGAATTTCCACATCGAGTTGGCCATCTCTTACATGATGCATTAGAGAACTCACAAAGGTTGAAGTGTTTGATCATGACTCCTTGATAGTTGGTTTAGAACAACCATGTGTTTCCTCATTGAATCCCCCATTTTATCTAGTATCTTAATCATAGAACCACCATGGTTTCCTTCAAACCTGTTGTCTCTTTGGTGCCTGCTAGATCCATCCATTCACTAAAAACAGAAAGGTTAGTGTGAGTATATCAATATAACCATCATGTACTAATGAGGAAGATAAACACTAAGATACAATTACTCATTCACTTTATCTAAAACTAGGACTCTTTCTGAAATCCTAACCATTATGGTAATGTCACTTATGCTTAAAGAATACCCTAACCTGTAAAGTTATCTAAACCGGCCTTTGATACCAACTATAAGGCCCCAGCCTTAAACCTTACTTAATCTTGAGTTATTACAAGATTACACATTGAGGATCTTTTCAGGTTTAGAGTTTTAGAGAATTAGATCATGAAACTTGCATTACATTCCACATTTAAACAAAGTGGTTACATAAAAGACCGTATCCATTATTCCCATCAACGGAATAAAACATGGATTCTCTCTTAACACATCCTTGACTCTATCATCTTATCATGTACCTTTCCCTTGACCTGAAAAACATTTCAAAAACTTGGGATGAGCATAAAAAGCTCAGTAAGGGATATAAAAATATGGAAAGGAAACATGAGTTCATATATACATAAGAATGAAATCATAATCTACTCATAAAACATAGGCACCTTAACCTACCTCATCAAATCATGAATAAATCATAGAAATCATAAGACATAAAGGTAACTTGAGGCATTCATAACATTCTTACGTAGGGAGTAACCCTCTTAGTTACGTTTGGAATACCCATCACAGTATATTCCCTAAAATCTCTTCGGAGAAACCTTAACGTTTCACTCCTTCGCGTTACCCAATGCATTGGAGAGCTATAACGGGCTCACCCGCCCTTAGTTTATCATGGAACCACCCGTCTTCATAATAATGCCCAAGAACCATAACATAATCATATCACATAAATCATGCATAAAGGAAACATAAAATTTCCACATTTCAATCATGAGATATCAATACAACACATTGATATAAAAACATTATGAAAACCATTTTCAATAATAAAATAAAAGAAAAGTAAAACATGGTATTTATTTTTCTTTTAAAAAGAAGGTATGGCTTATAGAGGAAGCCGAAACTCAAATAACGGTCACGACGGAGGAAAAGTCATTGTCGCCGCATACGTACGACAAAAACATTCCCTTTTTTCGTTTAGTAAATGCTTCGTATAAAAAAGATTCCTTTTGAATAAATGTAAAAGTCAAAGGGGTTTATACACCGTATAAAAGAAAGTTGTGTATAAAATAAAATATGCCACAATGAAAGGAGATTGAGACGAAGGCCCATACCACCTTGAAGCTTAAAATTTTAAACCATTAATATCCATATAAATAAATCCTTAAAACCATTTTGAAAACATGGATATTAACAAGAACAAATAATTAAAATATTTAAAACGATATTTTGGTTAAAGGGGTTTTACCAAAATTAGAGACACTTGAATACAATAATTGCGGAATAAAATTTAGTAAGAACTTTATAATATCATGAGAATAAATGGATTCATGATATAATACTCCAAAGGACAGTAAATACACCATATAAGAGTGAATTGGTGCATAACAACAATGAACCCTCAATAGGAATGTCAAATGTGATGAAATCCATTATAAAGAAGGTATCCTTAAATTAAGGACAAATAAATCTCAAAAATATGTGTGAAAAATATAAATACACCCAATATAAGTGGATATTAAGTGTAGAACAATACAATTTCATTCACACATATTCAATAGATGACATATTCAATGACTACATGTTGAACCCAAAGAAATCGAAATTGGGTTAAGAAGTTCCCTTGACAGCCTAGCGGCGTCACATCAAAATGAGTTGATGAGAGATAAAAAGAGTATCTCATCACTTGGAAACAAAATTTACATCATTAAGGATATATGAGAACATATCCCAACATAACAATATGTAAATTAAAAGACCCAATAAAAGAAGTCTTTTAAAAAGAGGAGGGTGAAAGGTTCCCTTACCGACTTGGGTATCTTTCAAAACATACACCCCATGAAAGAAGGGCAATAAATAATTGATGTAAATACTCATAAACGAAAGTATATTACACAAAGAGTAGAATAATGGGCAGCACATACACCACTAAAAGGAAATTGTGGCAAATGTAGCATAAATCTCACGGGGATAAAAGTGAGATGAAAAATCCCTTACGAAAACTCGGCAGCCAAACGGCGCCACTTAAAACTTCCAAAAGGATTGATGAGAGAGAATAGGGTCTCTCATCACATGAACATAAAAATTACAGTAGGAGTAATATAAAATAACATCCCAATCATAAGAAAGATG
Source organism: Viscum album (assembly GCA_963277665.1). Lineage (NCBI taxonomy): Eukaryota > Viridiplantae > Streptophyta > Magnoliopsida > Santalales > Viscaceae > Viscum > Viscum album. Next base: position 981,757,132 of record OY728161.1, read on the forward strand.
AGCTTAAAATAAATTACATAAAAGAGTGTACTTAAAAAGAAAGAGAGTTGTAGGATCCCTTACCTCGGGTCCGACTTCACTCGATCGTTTTTTAATCTCCTGAATAATAAACTTGAGTTAATCTCTACTTCCTTAAGAACCTTTTTCAAGTTCATTATCCCTTTTATATCACTTATTACAATGTTATAAACAATATGTAATCATTAAGTTAATAATGATTGTTTTGTCGATATTTGGTTCTTAAGTCGAAAGTGGACTTCTTACAATTACATGTTGTTCGTGGGGCCAAATGTTTATTATATCAAGAATTGTATTCATGATGTAGATATCATATATGTCATATATATCCAGTACATGCATGAATTTTATAACATTACATAATCATTTAGAGGTAAGAAATGAAATGCACCGTTCATGGAGACGCTAAGCCGTACGTACGCATGAACGCTACTTTCATTTCTATCTCATACTTTAATGGAAAGAAATAATAATGATATAGAGGTATATAATAATTCCAGTATAACATCATATATAATAACATTAAATCCATCCTTTATACGTCCCACGTATGGCATTAACGAATCACATCACTTTGAGGGGGCGGTAGTCCGCACTTCCTAAAATGAAGATATCGCGTATACCCATAATGGAAACCATAAAGGTATGACAAAAATGAAAAAAACAGAAGCTTAAGGAAAACATAAACATATTATATATCATATATAAAAATAGTGACATCATAATGGCCACCTTTGAAGGTGTTAAATGAGTATTGAACAATCATCGTTTCGGGAGGCAGAACTTCGCCATCCACGGAAACCGTATGTTCTTTAACCATTTGATGTAGTTGTGTGAGAGTGTAGCTCGAATAAACCTTATAACAACATCCTATTATATTGAAGATACTGGTGTTGTTACAAAAGAAATAAATAAAAAGAGTTTAGGGGGTTGGAGAAACAAAATAAAACAAATGAACATGAGAGAATGAATTACCTTTAAAAGTGTAACTCCTTTTGATTTGAGCCTAAAGGCTTCCTTTGAAAGGATTCTGCCCAAAGGGAATCCTCTAGGATTAGGAGAGAGATGTGGGGAGAGTAAATGGGCAGGGGTTGGCCGAGCCAAAGGCTTGAGGAGTGTGGGAAAAGAGGTAGAGGTGGGGGCCTTTTATAAGAGGAGAGGAGGGGTACTTTTGGAAAGTAAGAAATATTACTTTATTTGAAAATGTGTTTCGGTTTCAAAAGGTCCCACATTGATATAATTCGTGGATAAGGTGATAAGGCTTCGAAATCCACTCATCCAATTGGTTTTGGCCATGTGTAGGTTGTAGATGTTTCATTATCTTTCCATTTTAATTAAATTGTCAAATGATGATGTCATCGCTGTATCATTATTATGTCATAAATAATTTAATTTCTTTAATGTCTAAAAATTATAAAAAAAATACTATGATATAGGAAATCTTTTTAGCTTTCCAATGACTATTTATAATCAAAATATGGACTTGTATAACCCCACTTAAAAATTGTTTTCTTAAAACATATTATGTTTGTGTCATTTTCACTTCAACATTAAATAAAAAGTAATTTATGTCATTTCCCAACAAAAGTGGATCCATGGGGTCCTCAAGTTGACCCATGGCTTGTCATGGTCGGCCATGACACAACCAATGAGGGTAGGACATGTTTCAAGCTCATCTTATTTTATTAAAGCATTATTTTGACCTTAAACTACACTAATTAGCACTAATCGCGATTAAAAACTTAATAAGTTACTATTCACCAAAAAATTATTTTAATCTCATTGAACCACATTTTACTTCTTAATGACAACCATGTATTTCGGATTTTTGAAAATCAAAACACAATGATGGTAAAATTTCATTTAAACGGAAAATCAGTTTTTATAAGTACCACTTAGTGGTTTCACTATTCATCAACAAAAGAAGTTTTTCAGAAAAATCCCAAAAATTCACCCTAAGCTATAATTGATATTCCGAATTCAAAAATGAAGTCCGTTTTACAAAATTCAAAACATATTAGTCACATTAATTAATTTAATAATTAATTCCCGCTGTCAGCGCAAATAGCGTGTTTTCATAAAACAATAAGTATCAAAAGATTGACACTAGTTTAAGTCTGATTTCAAAGTGAAATTAATTCCAACGACCACTATTGGATTTAATGGTAAAAATATTTCCAAATTTCACTTTAAAACCAATTCAAAATATTATCTAGTCATATAAATAAATTATATTAAAAAGAGGTTTTGAATTAAAACACAACATTTTACACTATTCATGAAAAAATGAACTTTATCAGAAAAATACTAAAAAATTACACAACGTAAAATTTGATGTCCCGATTCTTAATAAGAGTTTTATTTGGTCCAAAAGAATTTTTAAGAGTGAACAAACTATATTTAATGACGGTTCACCATCAAAAGGCGATAAGTGAACCTTTAGTGAAAACTAGGGCATATATGCCTAAAATTGAATTCTTTCCGTATTTTAAGCCTCTATCCTTTATTGGATAAATGTAAAAACATTTAAAAACATATATAATCATATTTTAGTTATTTCTATCCATTCCCGCCAATACAATGGCTACATGTTAACTACCATTTAAAATAAAATTATTTTATTATTAGAGTGCAACGTAAGATTCCCAAGAAACTCATTGTTGCGTGTTGGGTACGCCATTGAGCATAGCATCCCCTTTAAAGTCATATTAATATTTTATTCACAAATATGGAAAAATATGAAAATGTCATATTCTTTATTTACCTGGGGTGTTACACCCAGTCATCGGGGTCGCCGCGGCCAGTTATGGCCGAGCGGCACGGGGGGCGAGCTGCCCCCGCGTGAGAACACCACGGCCCCGCGTGGGGCCGCCCTTGGTCAGCGGATGCGGCAGGGCCGTGTCCCGTGTCTCGCCGAACCCGCGCGGTCGCGGGTCTGTCGGCCGTCGCCGCCTCCGGCCGCCGGCGGAGTCTGCGGGCCACAGGTGTTGCTCCGGTGGTCCGATTCCATTTTCGTTTGCGCCGTAACTCAACCCGGGTCCCGTTCTTCACTACGGAATCAACAAATCGTCTCTGTGGCCCATTTTGTCGTCGTCCGCCATTCCGCACACCAAGAACAATAGGGCGGTGGGTTTGGACTTGTTCGTTGGTCCGCACCCACCACGTTAGCGGTTTGAAACAAGACCATAAACCCCATCAATTGATAAACCACGTCCCGCAATAATAATCCGCAGACCAACTTGTTAATTGGTTGATCCGCGTTCTTGCCTTGGAGGAAAAACAAACATAGGTAAAATCATTTTCAAAACAACCCCTACCTTCATCGTCGTCGGATGTGAGTTCGTCGCATAATTGCCCGTCGTGGTAGGAGAGGATCGTCGTGTCGCGAAAGGGCGTCGCGTCGTCGCGGTATACGACGTCGCGTCGAAGAACTCCGAGGATCAAGGACATACAGATTAAATTATAACAATTAAATCCATGTTGATGTTATAATCAACAAAGATTTAAAAGATTTGAAAGTATCAAACCCCTACCTCGATCAGTTGATCGAAGATTTTTCAAGGGGAAAGAACATTGCGGAAGAAGAATCAGCATCACGGTACTCGGCGTCGGGTCGATCTCCGGGGGTCTAGCATTCTTCGTTGCCCTTCGTCGGAGCCCAGCGTTCTTCGCGTTCTTCGCATTCTTCGCATCCTTCGTGTTCTTCGTGAAGGAGGATGAATGACTTAAGGTTTCTGTCAAATCCTCTCCACAAACAATCCTCAAGAAGTCATGTGTTAGTCTTATTTCATTACATTTCAACAAACAAAAAAAAGGACAAGTAACGAACAATTAATTCATAGAACTAATTGCAACGAAACTACCTCCCCATTAATTGGGGCGTTAAGAATTTTGAAAACACGTCAGTTGACATTCAATTAAAAGGGGTTTTCACGGGTGCGTTACTTAGCGGAAAAGAAACGGTGGGGCTCATGCGGGCCCCACCTCATAAATATCCTACCAAGAGGTTAGGATATTTTGGGTTCCACCCTATCCGCTTCAACTCAGCTTAAGCATTTTTAAATGCCATTAAGCTGCTTTAAGTGAAATAAAATTAAGTTTGTCGTACCACATTATTTTATTTCATAACATAAAGCTCAGAAATTAAAAACAACACATGAGAAAATGCAACTCCGGAAGAAGAGTTTATAAACAATTATCGGCGCTGTGATTCCATCGTTGCCCTCAGAATTCAATTCCTAGCACCAGTTCAAATGTTAGAAAAACCCGCTCGTCTGTTCACTGAACATACCCGAGCCAAACTTCGAAAAATGATTCCGGGCACACCGGGCCTCGGAATCCGGTGCCGTCAGAAACTGCGTTCTTGTAAAATAACAAAGAAAATTATGAAAAAAAAATTCTTTGAAATTTACGAGTCTTTACAAAAATTGAAAACTATTCACTTTTGATTTGATATATGAACACTTTATTATTATCATTCAATGTTTTATAAATTGAAAATATGGTTTTCTATTGAGACATGATATAGAACACCTTGGTGGGGTACAAATTGACCTATTTTTCTCCCACTGTGTACACCTATTTAGTGGTTTGTGATAATGGTAATATCTTTTGATAAAAAAAATAATTGCACTATAGTGAGGGGTTTTGGTTGATTCCAATTGGATATTAGAAGATGGTTGTGTGATTGTGGGGTGTTTCCAACATAATAACATGGGGTAGTCAGATCATAGTTTGATTATCCGTTTTTAATTGGACATGTACCATAAAGTTTGGTTTGGATGCTTTGATACGTATATCTATCATTATTTCAATTTAGTTATGGAACATATCTCATTGGTTTCATTATTAAACACACACACACACACATATATATATATATATCTTTTCCATACAATTTGTTTAATTTTAGGATTTTTTTTCATCATTCATTGGTTTATGTTTGGGTTCTAGTAAATAACTTACTTGGATTAGAAACATCTTTTACGTATGTGGAAAATAGTTTCATGTACAATTTTCTAGTGTATTTTGGATCAATTAATTATATCCATCATCCTAGATTTTTCTTTCAAAAAAATTATAATTTTATTTTGATAATCCATTTTATATTATATGCACCAACTAATTGATGAATTATAGTCTATGGTGAGATCATATAAGAATAAAAAAGTTTTCATTCAGCTACATTGAGGTTCCAGAAATGTTAGCACGATTTTCATTAGGCATGTAAACAATAAAGTTCCACAAATATGGGAGAAAAATGGTTTAGGGATCCAAAAATTATTATGTTTTTAAATAATATCATAATATTTATGGGTTAATTTATACCATCCATATCTCAAATTTTTATGATCATATTCTTATATAATATTTCCATATTTAAGATAATAAATTTTAAAAAATTTGGGATAGGAATTTCACAAATGAAGTGGTTTTTGAAAAAGGTGAATTGTTATTGTATAGACCACAACAATAATTATTTCTTCTAAAATAATTGATAATTGAGGGTAATATTTATAGTTTTTTCGCAATGGTTGAATTTATATGTTGATCATTTCAGATCAGTGATTCTGGTTTTGAAAACATCAAAACAGTGTTGATTTTTTTTATTTTAAAAAACCAATAATTTATTTTTAAAATAAATTACTTCTCATTTCAATATTTATTTGTTTATCATAATAATTAAAGAAATATAAATGATTTTACGAATCATTTTATATGTTCATCATATATATTTTCAAAATCATCATATGTTTTGGAGATATATGAGGAAACAGAATAAAAGGAAACCTCATCAGCTTCTAGGGGATGTTCCACGTGGCATTCTAGACGGTATTCCATTAATGAAGACATTTCATCCAAACTAAATATTTTCTGAGCATTATAATCGATTTCATTGGAAAAAATGTTTTAAAAAATATTGGGAAGGAATATTGGAAATCTAAGACCATAATTGATTCATGAATATATATTTTTTTATTTGTGATATAGATTTTGTCAGTGTTGGTCTTTTTATTGATCGAAACTGTAGGTATTTTTGCTTAGTAATTAATTAATCAATTTAATTAATTCACATTGATGTCATAAAATCCAAAAAAACCTCTATTGAATATTTATCATGTAGAATACCTAAGGTTAGATATACAAAACAAGGATGTTATATAGTATACTTGTAAGTGAGTCATTGATGAAAAATAAAATCTCATGGATAAACAATCGTTTACAAAAGGACTGTGTTCGCTAATGAATTACTAAATCCTAATAATGAAAATATCATGGACTTGTTCTTCATTAGCTATCAAACACAAATATGGTTAAGGAATGTAATTTCTATGATTTATAACAATTATTTTATTGATAATAAAATATTTTCATATATTCTTTTTTATTAATTTTTTGCATGATACCTGGAATATTGGATATCATAAACTAATTGTTTATATATTTTGTTCCTCTATTAACACTATAGATTTATAATTCATTAATCACTATTTTGGATCAAGCATACCAATTATGGTTCTACCATATTGATTTCTTTTCTTCCCTGTATTCATTTCATTCTTTATTGATAGACCATGGGGACACATTCCAGAATTTCCATGCCATATTTGAGTGTTATAGAACCCCCATGTTCAAGATGGATATGTGAATGAGTTAGAGATAATTATATTAATTATGGATTGTTACACAATATGATTTTATGAATCATTTTGTTAAATAAATTATAATTTTTATTTATATATTTCAATTCACTATGTCTAATATTCCTTTCACACTAAACCAACTTGACAAAGATGACACAAAGCACCAACTTTGAAAAGATGCACTGAACACTGAGTTGGCACAAGATACATTAAACACAATTATTATACAAAGCATAATTTTATTAATATAGTTATTTAAATGATATAATTATATATTAGACATTGAAAATAGTGATTTGAATAATAATAAAAAATTTCACATATTTATTATAATCAATTTATATAAATAAAACATATTGATATGTTTTTTTATAAATTCCTATTATGTTTAAAAATTGTATTTCCTAAAATAAAATGATTTTAATATACATATAATAATATTAATTTTAGACTCACTTAAAAATTTAATTTTATAATATATGCCTTGTTTATTAATTTTGAATTTAAAAATTATCTTACGGTGAATTTTTTGTATATTTTTAACAAAATAAACATTGAGATTAATTGTGAAAGTATTGGTTTTTAATTTAAAATTTCATTTTAATATATTTTATTTATATGATTATAATATCATTTAATTTGATTTTAATGTTTAATTAGATAATAATTTTATCAATAAAACAATTATGGAATTTGGAGCAAATTTCTCATTGAATTTAAACATAAAATATTATCAAACTTTTGATAATTTTTACATTAAAAACTCATAGTTTTATAGTGTGTGTGAAATTAATTTTTAATTAATTTAGAACACATTTTTGTTTAGAATTTGGAAGATTGGATTCATTTTTTATAATCATAATAATTTTTAAATTATTATAAGTAAAACATTGTTTTTGAAAATAAATATTGAATGTATTAAAAAAATTACATTAGTTAAGATTAAAATTAGGTTAATAAAGTAATACACCAATAAAATAACACACAAATCTACAAATAAAGATGAAAAAAAACCCATTGGATATTACAAGATATGAAATAAACCCTCAATTATTGTGTTTTTTGGTTTTTTAAAAAACATTATGTAAGAACATGATCACACCTAACTAGTTTCTAGAAATACAAAAAAAATTCTTTTAATTCCATACAAAGGGCTACCAGTTGTACCCATTCCTCACACCTATAAAACCTTTTATGGAATTCCATGATTTTCCCATGTAGCCACCCAAAAATCGTCCCTTTGACAATGAATCCACACATTGGGATGATATCTTAGCAAGGAATTCCATTGGTGTAAACCAAAAAGGGTTACTCAATTAAGAGATAATGTCTTCTTTATATATCATTTCATTTATTTAACTTCCTCACACCATGTGATCTATTTATTCCCTTATTGTTTGATAAAAAACAGTATCCCAAATATACTAGGATGTTTTTATTATAATATTTAAGCCAACATATATAGAATCCTCCATCTAATGAAAATTGAACATACAGTTTCTGTGTATGGTGAACTACTACCCCACGAACAATGACTGTTCATTTATCCTTTAAATACAATCACTATGGAATTTAACAGTGAAATCGTAATTGTAAATTTCATTTAATAAATTTATTATGTATTGAATATTATATAATAATTTTAAAAAACACATACCTTTAATTTCCTTTTGGAATTAATACGATAATCTCTTTTAAGTAATTGTGGACCTCGACACCTTCAAAGCGATGTGACTCGTTCACACACCACAGAGAATGTATTAAATATTGGTTTAGAAAAAATATAAGATATAAATAATTTTATCAATAAACTAGAATAATTATATATATACATACAAAATTATATATATATATCATTTTATTTATTTCATTGAATACGACAACATAAAACGAAAATAGTGTTAATGCGTATGTACGACATACCGTTTCCAAGAACGATGTCTTCCAATTCATATTTCAAAAATCATTAAGTTATAATTTAATTATACTATATATACTGAATATTTATATCATTATTATATATTATTAAATCATGATATAATTATAAGGGCCAATGATATAAGAAATTATGACACATGTGAAGAACAAAGCAAGCACTACCCGAACTGAAACTATAATATAGGATAATTAACAAGATGGAAATATATGGTCATAATCAAACCAGACATTGTAACTAATGTAATGATAATATTCTGGAATGGATTTATAATAATGTTATATTTATTAAACATTCAGCTTGTATGAGTACATAGAGGGTAAAGATACTAGGTAAGGAGATTTAATCTCACTTTAAATTTTTGTTTGCTAACTGTTAGGTTATCCACTATTTACTTTTCACTGGTGTATGTACTGAAAATTACTGAATTATATGTACCATATAATTAAATTTTTAGGCATTCCCAACTCGATTATATGATCCATCTTCTGTGGGTGTTATATTTCAAATGATCCCATTCGGTAAGATAGTTTTGTCCCAATTTGCATTTTTTGAGGTTCATGATTTGTTATGCTCATAATCTGTTTATTATGTGAATATATTTAAATTTATCATGATATATAATTAATCTCAATAATTTATCATATTATATTAATTTGTTAATTTAAATTGTTACATTGAGTTTACAAACACAATATACCATGTAATAATACTTTGTTGATAACATCTCATCTCTTTTCAATATTATTTAGGTTTAGGATTTCAATGATGAAATATTAGGATCCATATCCGAAAAATATTCATTATTTTTTATATCCTATGGTATTTCATGATATTCTCATGTATTTGTACCAGAATATAGTATATGGTGCATAAGATAGTTAAGAAACTGTTTATAAGAAATCCCAACATTACCCTTTGATCTGTTAGAAAATCTATTTTTTAAAATCTATTCTATGTATATTATTCCATTATCCTTTATGAATTAAATGAAAATTTACCCTTTCTCCTTATAAAAATCCATCACTGAAATATTCTTGTCTCTTTCTGAAAAAGGAATCACTCTATCCTTTTTACCAAGAAAAATTATTCTTCTTTTTAGCTAGTATGACATGTATATACTTACCCACAACCAATTCATTATTATTACCACTGAATTTCAAAAGGATAATCATTGAGATAATGTATTTAACAGTATATTTCAGTAAAAAGTGTTTTCAAAATGCTTTCAAAATATATCTATATGTTTTCTAGAAAAATAATTTTCTAAATGTTTTCAATCCTTATTCAAAAGTATTCATAGTGTTTTCTTTGAAATGGTTTCAAAACGTTTTTATGAATGATTAATATTTTTTCAATGTCATTTCAAATAAATTATTATAATTTTTTTTTCATTTTTTATTTAATATTTTTTTAAAAAAAATCAATGATTGTTTTCAAAATGATTTGATGATTATTTTATATGATTTCAAGGAAAATGTTTTTCAAAATTATTTAAACTCATCATTATATTATTTCTATGATATATTCTATCAAAATGATTTTATAATAGATTTATACATTGAAAGGACTTTTTTCAAACAAAAAATGAATGTTTACATAAGAATTGTTTTTTAATGATCATTAATAGTTTTTTCCCATGTAAGATGACAACTAATGATGTTACAGAATTCATTCAAGTAAATGATCTAGAGGTTCCATTCATATGCTTTCTAGAAATTGGTTGTGCTTCATGTCATGGTCTTTATTAATCCCTTTTCTCATTAATTGGATACAAGTTTAGGGAATTTTTTTCTCTTTCATAGTTAAATATTTTAATGAAATAATTATGAAGCCTACCTATTTCCATAGGTTGTGTAATATTAGCTTGTTTATGATACACATTTAATTTCATGGTTTTTAATATATTTATTTATGATATTTTTAACACATGTAAATATGATTTCATTTAGTTGATGGGTGTTACCTATATCTCCCTCTAATGAATTGGATAATGATTTTTATCTCCTGAGACAAAACAGGCCTGGAATGAGGGTTAATCAGTTTAGCAATAAAGGGTTGGAGTGATTTTAACTCAGTTCTACAATACAGGGCAGGAATAAGGGTTAATACTTTTAGTAATTCATGTCTAGAATGTGAGATACCTTGTTTATTGAGGGACTTTGTCCCATAATATGTTCCATGTAATGATTCTATGGCCACTATTGATATTAGATTATATGCTTCTGTGTTTGTAACAATTCCATGCCTAATACCTATGTTATTCATTCATGTATTATTCAATTTTTTTCATTTTGATTCATGTCTAATGAACTATCATTACATATTCCATGATCATTGATTTATAGGGTTTGATCATATATTTTCATGAACACATTCTCATAACCATATGATCATGTTTATGCTTACATGTCTCCCAGTCTTCCCCTTAATGAGCATTACAGCTCACCACATTTTATGTTTCCTTTCACCTAGTTATAATGATTTGTACTAGTTTTGATAGTTATAAGATGATTTATCGTCATTAAGAACCTAGTGGGAGATGTTGTCTCTCACATATGAAATAATATTTATGTTTCCATTTTTTTCAAATGCATTATACCAACTATGGTCTTCGGGAGACTATTTGTATAATTTATTTTTATTCCAAAAATATAAAGTAATTAAAATGATTGAAATGGGTCGGTGACTATAGTTGGTATCATGGAAAGATATAGTAATCCTTTGGAAACTAGAATGAGAGAACACCAATCAGATACGTAGGTATATTTCTAAGGATATGTCTATATATGTGACTAAGGATAAGTATACGGATGAGTTACGGTTTGGTAAAATTTCCCTGAATTGTGGAAACAGATATAGTGAGTGGTCTACTAGTAATAAATCTCATTCTGGATACTATTGGTGGATGCATCTTGTGTATAGATGTACCTATGTGTAACTACTCCAAAAACATATTTTGGGATTGACTTTGGGTAAAGTATTACAAGAATAAAAGGCTTTCTGTACAGCTATTTTGATAGTTTCGGGGGGCATGATTTTTGAATTCACAATATCTTGAAAAATAATCATGAATGATTCTGATATACGTTTAAAATAAATATCCTCGGATAATCCTATGTTATCATAGATTATGGAATGTTTCTTGATTTAGACATCAAATATGTAATTATTTTGATTACTATGTTGTTTTTTTCATTGATAGGTATTGGTCACACTAATAATCTTGTTTTAGGCAATTTAAAAAACCAAAATGAACTAGATTAATGTTAAATGTAATAGAAGATTTTCAGATCAGTTGTCATATGGGATAATCACTGGAGTTAAATATGTTGCGATCATGCCTAATCAGTTTTCACAGAACATTATTAACAATTTTTAGAATAACCAACTTATTGTCTCACCAAAGAAGATAAATAATAATTTCAATAAGAGTATGAGAAATGGAGACCATGGAAGAATGAATATTTGGTGTCATTTATGTCCAGAATGTGGAAATAATCACCTAAGTGAGTGTCTTAAATGAATAATAAGTTGTTTGACAATGGAAAATAAGGACACAATGTGTTTGACTACTAGGAAAAAATGATGATATTGGTTAACTAAATATATAAGAATATTTACATACATGTGTATTCATCAATGGTTGTGACTTTTAATTTTGTATTAAATGATAATTATGAAACTAAATTCCCCATGATGAATGTTCCTAATGAGAATCAACAAGATGGTATATAAAATGGGTACATTGCTAATGATGATGAGATAACTGATAAAATGTGATTTAAAATATGTATTTTGTAATATGATTAGGTAGAATTATTAGTGGATTAGGGATTTGGTAATCAACGTTTCTTATGTATTTGGATTCAGATGTTATGAATGATGAAATTTATAATAATTGTTCTGCTTAATTTTTTAGTATTTATATGTATTTGTTGGACTGGTGAAGTGATTTAAAGATAACATGATATTTACACTTTAGGAAGGTATCCCTTGGTATGTTATTTGAGATAATATAATGTTATATGTATAAAGATATGTGGGATATGAAAAATTAAATTGTATAGTATTGATTTCCTTCGAACTAAGGACTTGTTGATAGGTTGTTTAAGATATCATTTGTGAATATTATATCATTTTTTGATTTATGGAATAAATACATTATTCATTTTAATGGTGAAGCATGGTTGTTTCCTAAATTTATTTTTGGTGACTATGGTTATTTCAAAGTTTCAATAGAATATATATGTTTGTAGTAAGGAAATCAAGAGCTAATTTGTAATCTATAAGGGAATCAAAGTTAACCTGATTTCATGACACTATTTATAAATTTTCAGGATTTTTATATTTGATATAGGTTATAATTTTAACAATCCATGAAAATTTTATGTTTATTATGAGATGTAGTATTTGTGTAGAGTATTTATTGAAAACATTGGTTAAAATAATATTTAGTTATTAACCATTTTTCAAGGATGTAAATATTATATATTTTAATATTTATATTATCTTTGTTTTAGAAATGGACATATTGTATGTTAGGTGACAACCAATCATGTGTAACAGGATTATGGGTCGTGAACCCATTATTGATGGACGATAAAGGTTCCACCCCTTCCACTGACCTACATGAGGACCTGGTTAACATATAATTATTTATGAACTAATATTATTATGAACTATTATTGTTTCTTTTTTATGTTTATAGATTAGTTAATTTTGATTTTTATGAGATAAATAGTTAGATATTTCATTATTTTATAGGATTATGATCTGTAAAATGTGTATTCAAGTGATTTATGAATTAATTTCAATTTTTTTGTTTTTCATTTTATGTAGTAAGGGATGTACTATGAAATTTCCAAATCAAAACCAAATGATGTTTTTTTGTTTATAGAAATATATCATCAATTACAAAAAATTGAATGTGATGATATATTTTTTGACCTAATTATTTAAATTCTGCTAAACAAATATCATCTAGAATCATCATAGATTTTTTAATTTTGGGCCCTTACCTTTACTTTGATCATTAATATGCTTCTCATTGATGACCTTAGTCAGTCAAATATACTTACGTATTTCCACCATATCTAATTTTACTTCTATCAAATATTATGCTATGTTGAAGCCATGTTATATGTTACATTGGGAAACCATTATTATTTTAAATTTCCATTTTAAGGTATTTTTTAGTATTCAATTTTATGATGTTGGTTCTATGAATGAAAATTTTAATTAATAATCCTTTTACAACATTTAATAATTTTGAGGGTGAAATTCATTTAATATGGGGGTAGAATATAACACCTCAAGATTTTATATACCATTTTCTTCCAATAATATATAATTCTTAATTATATCATAAATTGAACTATTTGAATGATTAATTTCACATAGATCCAAATTTTCATACTATACAGACAACACTGACATGGTCTATAATGAATGAAACACAAACATGGCATTCATTACATGCAATACTAAGTATCTAGGATACACGATATTTATTGATATAATAATTTTAGTGAGATAATTATAAAATTTATGTTAAACATATTTATATTATTACTAAAAACTAATTTTCCAATATTTTTTAGAATCTATTTATTTATATAACATACAGATAAATTTTAATCTATTTATTTATATAACATATAGATAATTTTTTTGATAATTCTTCTATCGTTAAATATATAGTTTACCCACATCAAATATTTTTAATTTCTATATTATAAAATTAATTCTAGACACATTTATAAATTTAATTTGATAAAAATATATTGGTTTTTAAATGTATATTCTTGATATTAGTTTAGGGTGATTTTTGGGATCTTTCTAATAACCGTGATTTTTAGATGAATAGTGAAAAATACAGGTTTTTAATTCAAAACATTCTTTTAATTTAATTTATTTATATGGAAAAATATATTCAAATTTTATTTAATTGATTAATAAGAAAAAAAATTAGGAATTAATACAAATTTTTCATTATAACTAGTTGGTTGAACCCAAATTAACCCTACTGGTGAAAGTTGTTATTGAAGTACAAGTAGGGATCATATCCTCAGGGACAAAAGAAGAAACCTTGAAAAACTCAAATTTCTGGAGGGATTCACTATGAAGTGGCCAAATTTGGGGTAGATTTTAATTGGTAAAATATGGATAAAATTTCTATTAAAAAATTGATGTGAACAGAAAAATTATTTATAGCGGGTTGATCATTGGGTTTCTCTTTGTGTGGATTGGAAGGATTTATTTTCATAAAGATGTCCATGTCAATAATTAAATATATATCCATACAATTAGATATTTCTCCCAAATCATTCACAAATTTAATCCTAAAAAATTACATGGCTAATCACCAATTAATATTGTGGTTCAATTTAATGATCACTATAAAAATATATATCCTACTAGAAATGAAAATGTTTCATCGGTAATGTTGGGGAAGATGATGAAGAATGTAACTCATTAAATGGATATCTAAAAATAAGAAATAATTTCAATATTAATTAAATGAAATAACATTCAATTCAGGACATTGATACTCCTATGGTTCAACCCTTACAATTTTATCCCTCTATTTATGATATTCTACCAAATAGAAGCGAAAAGTAGACTTATAGGGGTGGAATTGATGAAGAATAATAATATTTATAGATGGAACCCTCCACCGTTGTGTGATTGAATTCACAAGTGATTGTTTGAATAAATTCACACATTGATTAAATGGTATATATATGTGAATAAAATGAAAATAATAATTGATTAAGAATAATAATTTTTATTAAGATACTAAAAGTGAAATAAAAACATACATTAGAGAAATTGGCGATGCGATTACCAAACGAAAGTCGGAAATTACAATTGAAAGAAATAAAAACATTAATTAAATAAAAAATATTAGTTAATAATTCACTTCATCAAAGATCCTTATATAGGAATATAATGAGCCTTAGAGACAACCCAAAACAATAAATTACATTCCAATTAATTTATAGAGTCAAAAGAAAGGTGAGATAATCATGGTAATGGATGTTTCAAAAATGACCAGAACAATTGTCCAGATTCATCCTTCCTTTTGACGTGTGAATTTGGAACTAAATATATCATGTTAAAAAGTTGTAATGCAGTAAATATATCTTCTTCTATGTGTCCTATATCATCTGAAAAAAATTCAAGCCATTTGGTTAATCAGTTTTGATGTTATGATCGAAATAGTGTGTATACATTATGGGCATTCAGGTCGGGCCCACCATTTAAATTTATACTTGAAATCCCATCACCTCCATGAAAAAATCATATTTATCTCTAGACCCAACTGAATAAATGGATTCCAATATTATGATATTTCATAAATAAAAATTATAGCTTCATTGATATTGGTTTATGGGCCCCACTTTTGTTTCATGGGCCTTAGGCCCATCATTCTGTCTCTAGAAATGTTCAGCATTCATCCCTAAAAATCTCCATCTTCCCTTGAAATTCATCCATAAATCCTAAAAGACAAAATATTCCCAAAACAACTATCAATCATATCAAAAATTATTAAATTAATAAAATGAATATTATGATCTCGATAAATAGATGAACGATTGTGCGGAAATTACATTTTAAACATGAATTGCATTTGAGGTGAGAAATGATGTTCAATTTCTATAATGAACTAAAATTTATGTTTATGGAATATGGAACATAATCTTATAAAGATATTGAAAACGAATATTATCCACTTTTAGAAGCTACTCATGCTTCCAACTTGTGTTTTCCTAGTACCCAACATAATATATTTCAAATATGAAATTTGATTTCCCTTTACCAAAAAACAATTAATAAAATTGCTTATCCAATGATATCATACAAACATATACTGAAACCCTTAAAAATAATTTAAAACAAGATAGGTCTATAAGAATATCCCAAGAACAAGCTAATTCCTTTATTAAAATTAATCTTCACATTTCATTCAATTTCAATTAGGCATGATGATCTATTCTGCATCGCAAAAACCATGGGGGCCATTTTATTGTTAAAGGCGAAAAAATGGAATCTCTAGGTGGGGATCACATTAAACCTTAAGATGGTATTCAATTTTTTCTTTTAATTTTTTAACAACAATATACATGAAAATACTAACTTTGGGAAAAACAACTATGGAGTCATGATACACAAGATCCAGACACCACATATATTGTCAATTATATGATCTATAATAGAGATATACAACCAAAATATGTGAAAGACTACTATGGAGTCATGATCCCCATGTTCCAGATGCCACACATTTGTACAAAACATTTCTCTATGTGGTAATAATTTTTTTAAATATTTTTGGAAACACAAATTAAACCAAAAGGGATCCCTAATCCTATGCTATGATGAAAGGACCCCGGAACTCAAATTTCAACCCATGATACATTATATGTGCATTGTGTCATTTTTATTAAAAGGAATAATATATAAACATTGAAAAATCTCATCAGACAACATCACTTTTCATAAACTATGCTCATGAACATAAACATGAATTAAAATCAGAATCAAGGCATGTAAAATTATTTGATTTCCAATTTCAGATTTTTCAATTTGTGTTATCATGTTCATGGTTAGTGGAATTTTTCATTCCACTCATGTTCGTATTCACAATTCAAAAATAATTTTTTATTTTATCTCCCCCCATCATAGAATATCATTGTCCCGAATGTTCAATGAAAACAAAAAATGGTATATGGGAGAGGTGTTCAAAGAAGAAATTGAAAATGATAATCATTTAATGAAGTCACCAGCTGGTTGATATGAAAGCACATGCCACAGTATCCCTTCAATACTAGGATCAAGTCTCAGCTGCTTGTACAGTTGTGATATGATTTTACCCATGACGTACGATGTGTACATTTAATTTTTCTAACATACAAAAACATAAATATAAAATAAAATAAAATAAACTTATGATACAATGTATTATTTTAAAAAATCTGGGTAATGTATTACTTAGTGATCACACCATTTGAGACTGATGAATATGGTGCTCCCCTTTCATACACATCCTTGCTCAAAATATAAGAACATATCAACAGTATGTGGTAATTTTAAATGAAAAAAAAGTGAAAAATAATAATAAATATGATTAACAATGATTAGAAACATGAGAACCATGGATTTCCTCCCATGTAGTGCATTTGTTAAACATCGTTAGCTCGACTTGAACCCTGCAAATTTTCAAATTCCATCATTCAATATTATCAGGACCCCATTTTTATCCACTTCAAAAAGATTGAAATTAATTTTTATTTTAGAATTATTTTCATGTGAAATTCCAAGATTAATAATTAGTGGTAATATCCATGTAATATTAGATATTGTTGATTAATTTGAATTTTTAGTCTTTCATAAGACATCAATGACCATTCCAACAATATAAATTTAATGAAAATAATGAAATATAACTAAAAGGTCATTATTTTCTCCTATTCTAGGATTTTTTAGTTTGGAAGTATGGAAATTTGTTTTCATCATGGGTTTATTGAAATTTTTTAATGGAGATACAAAAATTAAATCAAAATCAGTTTCTTCTCTGAAAAAATAAAAATAATTTGTTCATTTTGAAAATGTGATTCCTTCGAAATATTGTCTAGTTTAATATCAGGAATGGGTATTGACTCTTTGTTTTTGATCTCCCCCAATGGTTCAATTATTGGTGATTCTGAAAAAATTTCAATAGAGTTATATTAAGAAAACACAATCCATGATGTCAAAATTTCCACTTGTGAATAAAAAAAATAAATTAAACATGATTTAATGACCATTAATAATTTCCTTAATACACTTCAGTTATACCATATATAAAGTACGGTTTTTTAAATACATGAGTGTTTTTTGGGATAAAATATTCATTTATTTGTGACATGGAATGGACATCAAGATTGGGCATGGGTTCTGTAATTGATTCAATGCTTTTTAGTTCCGATCACAATGATGAAACATGAATATTTATTTTTTGCATTTGTTCACTAAATGATTCAAGCAATTGTAGTGGATTATGATGGATATGAGTTTTGAAGTCTGTGACATCCATAGGATTGACCACATTAGTAATCCTTGATAGTGTTGGAAAATGATCCATAAAATGATCCTCATCCATGTGATTGTACATCTCATCCGATGTGTTGTAATAATTCATGGATTGGTCATCAAAACTCCCTATTTGAGGTGATTCACAATATTGATTTCCCATTTTATTATAGAATTGGTTTATGAAGGGTTATTTTGGATGATACACTGTTGGTGTAGATGAAATTTAGGATATGTGATTTTTTTAATAGACATAAACAAAAAGGGTAAAAGATAAGAGAATTGGGGTGATAAAAGGGAAAATGGGGTGAGAAAAGAAATATATAATTAAGGTGACATACATGGTCCTCTAAATTGGTTCCAAAATATGGTTGCGCCGAAATTTACCATATTGGAATAAGTGGTCATTAATGTACAAGTAGGGATTGAATCCATAGGGACCGAAGAAGAAACCGTATGACACACAAATTTGTTGATGGATTGGCTATGAAGTGTCCAACATTGGGTTAGATTTTAATTAGAGAAATAATGATATAATTTTAATTAAAAAAATTATTCGAAATAAAATATTATTTATGGTGGGTTAATCCTAGTGTTTTGATTGGGGTGGATTGGACATATTATTTTCATAGAGAATTCCATGTCATTAATTCAAGATGTATCAAAAAAACGAGATAATTATCCCAAATCATTCACCAATTTAATACATACACAATTCCAAGGCCAATAACAAATTTACATTGAGGATCAATATACTGAACACTAAAAGGAAATATATCATACTAGAACTCAAAATGATTCATTGATAATGTTGGGGAAGATGAAGAAGAATGTTTCTCATTAAATTGAAATCCTAAAATAATGAAAAGATTTAAATATTATGTACAAGAAATAAAATTCAATCCATGACCTTGTTACTCCTTTGGATAAAGCCTTATGATTTTATCCTACCATTTATGAAATTTTAAAAATTTTAATCATGATGTATACTTATGGGGGTGGAATGGAATAATAATAAAAATATTAATAGAATGAACACTCAACCATTGTGGTATTTAAACAACAAGTGATGGTATGAATAAATTCACACATGGATTTTACAGAATAAACGGGTTAAAAAAATGAAAAGGAAAACTGAATAAGAAAAATAACTTTTATTATGATATTTAATGTGAATGAAAAATATACATTATTGATATTGACGATGGGATTACAAAACGAAAGCAGGAAATTACAATTGAAAGAAAAAAAATTCGATCGAAAGAAAAATATTATTTTATAATTTCCATTAACCCATCTTCTTATATAGGAATATAATTAGCCTTAAATACACCCCACAACAATATATGACATCTGAATTAATTTATATATTCAAAAAGAGGTTGAGATAATCAAGGGAATATGATGTTTTGGAGTTGACGAGAAAAATCATCTCGATTCATCCTTCATTTTGACATGTGGATTTGTAACTTAATATTGATGATTCCAAAGGTTAGTATAATGAAACTATCTAATTCCATGTGTCTATTACAGATATAAAAATTTCAAGCCATTTGGTTCAACCGTTTTGATGTTACACTTGAAATGTTGGGTCGACTTTAGGGGTGTTCAGGTCAGGCCACCATTTAAATTTAAACTTTAGTTCCCATTATCTCCATTAAAACATCAGAATTAGCTCCATACTTAGTTGCGTAAAATGATTCCAATATTTTTATATTTCTTCATATAAAATTTTAACTTAATTGGGATTGGTTTGGATGGCCCACATTTATTTGATGGGCCTTAGGCCCATTATGCTGTCTCCAGAAAAGTCCTACATTCATCCCCAAAATTTTTCATTTTCCCATGGGATTATTCAATATATCATAAAAGAAAAAATGTTTTAAACAAAATTATATATCAAATCCCAAAATATAAAATCCCTAAAATTTTTATAATTTTCCCCACAAATAGATTAATCATTGGGCACAAATTGTATTTTAAACATGAATTGTATTTGAGATGAGAAATAAAGATCAATTTAAATAATGCACTAAAATTGATCTATATATACTCTAGAATATATTATTATTAAGATATTGACAATTATTATTAGCCACTTTCATTTCATAATCACAACTTCCACATTTAAATTTGACAAAAAACATAACAATCTTTTGATAGTTTTTACTATCAAATCCCACATCAGCGTCCCTACATCAGGATTAATTTAAAATTTATTTCTGCAACATCTCTTTTTATAATTTTGAAATATAGATTACATTTTTTTGAATCAGGATAATTTATAATTTATATTATCTTTATCATTTTTTTGAAAATAAATATTAGTCAATGTGTGTAAAATTAAATACATTAGTTAAGAAAAAAATTAGGTTAATAAAGTACTAAACCATAAATATATCACTAAAAACAACCGAGACACATTTCCAAAACCTATAGGATTACTATATTTATTGAATAAACCATAAATTATTGAGTTTTTTTTGGATTTATTATAATTTATTAGGTATGAACATTTTCACTCGTAACTTCCTTCTAGAAATTTCATGTGAGTCATTTTCCTTACCTATAAAAGGCAACAACATCTATCCATTCCTCACATTTCTCAATCCTATTATGTTATTCCTTGATCTATCCATTTAGCTTCACAAAAATCCTCCATTCAACTATGAATCCTCCATTTGGGATTAAATTTAATCAAGGAATCCTTTTAGAATCAACTAATAGGGTTTACCCAATTAAGCGGTAACATCTTCTTTCAAACTCATTTCCTTTTTTATCCATCATCACCACTACAATACATATATTACATTATTGTGATAGAATACCTCTATAATACATATACAAAAATGTTTTTCATAAAAAAAATTACATTACCCTACACACACTTCCTTCAAATTGATATTGAACTTGTGGTTTCTGTGTATGGAAAACTACTACCTCACGAATGGATGATTATTCATTTCTCTTTTACCAGCAATCATGGTGGCCATTATGATGGACACTATATTTATATATTTCAAATATTATATTTTTATTTATTTAATTATATTTATTACTTTTAAAACACATGACCATATAAGTTTTATTTGGTGTTAATACAATAATCATGATTGAGGAAGTGCTGACTACCACTTTCTTAAAGCTATGTGACTCGTTCAGACACCACATACAATGTATTAAGGATGGGTTTTGGGAACACGTTTGATATTTATAATATATTAATGATACTTAAATATTAATATATATATATATATATAAACACACACACACACACACACATATATATATATATATCATTTTCATTCATTCATTCAATATAACAACAAAAAACAGCAACAATGTTTATGTATAAGCACACCTTACCATCTCTATGAACGGTGTATTCTAATTCATACTCCAATGTTATATAAAATATTATAATAAAAATATACAATAAATTACAGATATTTATTTAATTTTTTAAATCATTAAGTAATTATATAATATATGGACCAACGATATAACAAATTAAGATACATGTGAAGAACAAATCCAATATTACCTGAAATGAAACATTAAAAAAATATCATTAACAAGAGGGTAATATATGGTCATAATTAAAAAATATAATAGTAGTTATATAATAATATTATTACACAAAATATTTTAAAAAAATTATTTTTATTATACATGAATCTTCTATGAGTACAGAAAGAGTAAAGAAACATGGTAAGGGGATTTCATCTCACTTTGAATTTTCATGGTATAAATGTTATGTTCTCCACTCATTAAAATTGGGTATGTATATACTTACGTTGATTTAATTTTATCTATATAATACATAAATTTATTTGTATTGACATATCCAATCTATGATTATTCTTTTATGGGGTTTATCTTTCAAATGTTATGAAACCTGTAAAGCAGTTTTGCCTTAATATACCTTCTTTGAGACTGAAGATCTATTATAAACCAAAACATTTTTTCATGGTGCATAAATTTTAATTTTTCTGGATATATCATGAATCCCAATATCTTCATGATATTATATGCTTTAATAAATTCACTTTTTTTACATGGATAATATGACCCTCAAATTCCATGTTATAAGATTATATTGAGACGATGTCATTACCTTTTTGTATTTTTTATTTTTGTTCATCCATTGATGATAAATAATTATCCATAATTAAATAATATTTTTCAGAATACTTATCCAATATTATTTCATGATTTACTCATCTATTGTTATCATATTATACTATTTTGTTTATAAGATTGTTTAGAAAATTATTATAGGAATGCCTGACATCACCCATTCATTGTCCAAATAATCTATGTATTCTAAAAAGAGATTCCATTAATATTAAAACATTATAATATATGATTTAAAATAAATTTGTAGAAAAAAATAATTTTAATGGTATCTTTATTGTAATATTATTTTCTCATTCTGAATAATGAATCTTTCTAGCGTTTTTCAATGCAAAAAAATGTTCTTATTACCTCGTATGACTTGTGTGGATTTACATGTCATAATTGCATTGATTATTCAAATAAATTTTAAAAAGGACAATCATTATGATAATGTTTATAAAAGTATATTTCATGAATATTTGTTTTCAAAATGTATTCAAGCTTCTTCTACACATTTTCAAGGAATTTTTTTTCAATGTTTTTTAAATCCATATTTAAAAGTATTCAAATTATTTTGTAAGAAAGGGGTTTCAAAAAGTTATTATGATCCATTTATATGTTTTTACATAATTTTCAACGAAATAAATATCAATATATTCTCAATAATATTTAATGGTTTTCTATGTTTTTTCGATGAAAAAGGGTTTCAAAAATTGTTGAAGTTTATTTTATATGTTTTCAATGTAAAATTATTTCCAAACTTCCTCATATATAATTTAGATGATTTAAATGTTATTTTCCTTGAAAGTGATTTAAAATTGTTTTATGCGTTGGAAATACGATTTCAAACAATATATTATATGTTTCTCATGAAATGTGTTTAAAATATATTTAAAAATTATTTTCTATCTATGATGACATCGATTGATGTTAGTCATGTCATTCTAGTATATGATTTAAAGGTTTCATTCATATCCATTCTATGAATAGGGTTATCATTAATGTCATGGTAATTATGAAACACATTTATAATTTCGGGTTTTTGTGTTTATGGAATCCATTTCTCTTTCACGAGATATGCATTTAATTAAATTATTTGGAATTCTATCTCCTTACATAGGTTATGATATGTTTACATGTTTATGATACCCATTTCATATCATGTATAATGTTTGTTTATTTATCATCTTCTTGAACATGTAAATATGATTTCATAATGTGATGGGTGTGACCTATATCTCCCTACAATAAATTGGGAAAATATCTTTATATCATTATAAAAAATAGGGATTGAATGAGGGTTACTCGATTCAACAATAAATTTTTGGAATAAGGGTTACACAGTACAACAATTCAAGACTAGAACAAGGGTTACTCTGATCAGTAATATAGAGTTGGAAGGGGTTACCCATTTTAGTAAAGGACTTTGTACACTAATATAATCATGGAAATGAGGCCATGGATACTATAGAAATCATATTATGTGGTTATGTGTTTCCCAAAGATCCATGTCTTATCCCTATATTATGATTTCATGGATTGTGCTCTTTATTTCATTATGATTCATTTCTTATGAATTAACAGTCCTTATTCCATGATCTTTGATATATTTGGTATGATCTTCTACATTCATGATCACATTCTCATACCATTATGCTCAAGATTATACTTACATATCTCACTCGTTTACCATTAACAACCATTTGAGTGTACCCATTTTTATGATTCATTTCCTCTAGGTTTTGATGATATATGCTATGTTTTATATGTCTAATAAAGGATCTAGTAAAAAAACCTAGTGTGAGATGTTTTATCTCAAATATGTATCTTTTTTTCATGCTTCCAAATTTAATATATCAACGATGATGTTTGTTCCTTTTTTTGAATAATGATTATGTATTCCACAAATGTAATGTAATGATAATGTTCCAAAAACAAAGGTCGTTATATAGATCATGTTGATTTAAGGGATTTTGGGTTTGGATTTTCTTGTTGGAACACCATGTAGTGGTCAACAACTTTTTGGCTCACACAAAAGAGAATAAAGATTAGATTCTTGACCACTAAAAGTAACGAGTCCCCAATTAAAGGGTCTAAATTAAATTTTGGATGATTTTTATCATTTAGTCGATGTTAATTATTGTGTAATATGTTGATCTAGAATTTATGTGATGAAACCTAATATTTTGGAAGATCATAACATACATGAAATGTAGTATATACTCGTGTTGTAGTCCCATAGATTTGGTGACTAGGGTTAAAGGTCAAATAAAACATCAAATGTTGTGTATGACCAAAAGATATCATGTGAACCAGTGCTAGAAGATTTGTTTGTAACCTAGGATTACATAGGAATAGAAAAATATAGGTACATGGGAACAACCATGTACTTCGACCAAACTATGATACGTAGACCTAGACATTTTACCTGGGTATGACAAGAATACATATTAATGAAATGGGAAAATGTATATAGGAACACTCAGCATGGCGTGTACTTACCTAGGGAGACTAAGAACCACATGGTATACCATATTCAAGTCACGTAACTTTTACAGATTATTACATATTCTGCATCTTATTCTTCTATACTCATATTTGGAGCCATGATGATCCTTTCCTGAGTAATTATCCATTTAAAATGTTATGGAGGAATTTATTTTTGTATTAAATATAAAACATTATTTGTTTTGAAATGGATTGTCCAATCAGTGACTCTTGGATGGTTATAGTGATCATGACTAAGAGTCAATGAGATGCTTGGTTTGACCACACTTTTTTCACTAGGGTGCAATTCCCCCATAATAATTACAAAATTAGTGTAAACACCAAAATAATTTATAGGGTGGGTGTCCTAAATCTAAAATTTGTACCCAAAACCATCATTATTTTTTGTAGGTAGAAGATCCTTCACTACATATTGAATCACTACAGCTGAAGAGCAATGGTGAGGTGTGGTCCCTTTAGACCAATTATGGTGTAGATATACATGGGGTTTGGAATATGAGATAGAGCATTGTGAGTTATGTTTTGAATAGTAGTTCATAGTTTGATATGGCGTGTTAGATCACCTTCCTCTCTCTCTTTGGTTTCTCGATGTATATTTTTTGGGATTCTCATTACCCACTTAGTCTGGGCATTGTGCTAACTGTTTTTATTTCCATTGCTACTGTTTTCTTTTTGTTTTTGATGCATCCAACTAGGTATATATATACTCACCACTAAATGGGATTTTACATTGCATATTATTTCTTTTTTGATGATAGGAAGAATGGTGGTGATGTTTTAAGAGCATTATAATACATCTATCTGTTACCCTTATTCAGAGGTCGAAAATGAATATTTGAGAGCTAGGATCTATATTCCTTCCATTTATATATTTTCATTCAAATGATCAACCCTCATTTCTTGTTTGGTGTTTATTATTCATTTTATATCTTTTTTATTACTCTATTGTTCTTTGATGTGTTTTCTAGAGGCTTTATCGTGTATATTTTATAGTGCAGTTCAAATTTTCATCTGATATCAATGTACTATTACAAGGACATCGTTGTGTGTGCATAATGGTGCATGAGGATCATGCCAACAATATTACTTAGATACATACAATGTTCTTATCAGTAGCACCTGGCTTATTAGAGGCCTGGTTTATAGGTGGTAAAACATGGATTACTACATGACTATATGGTGTCTCTATGGATTAGGTCATAAAAGACTAATATAATAGATAATATTTATCCAAGGGTAGTGTTTGGATTTAGACCTGTGAGAGTTTTGGTTTTGGGAATGTAGTGGATTTATGAAGAAGTGTCTTGAGTTGGGATCTTCATCCAACGACCCATGTGTTGTTGGATGGTTGATGTATCCATGAAAAACTACTACGAAAAAAACATTTTCAAGACATGATTCTGTGACATTTCATATATGGAAAAATTCAAGCACACTTCAGGTATGATTTTTTTAATTTCACTTCCCTTTTCAGTTATATCCCTATATTTATTCTCCAATAACTACGTTATAACTTGTTAGATTGGATGATGCAACAAAAATGATATCCATCTTGGATGCTGATATTGAATCATAGAAATGATCAGTAGAGCATTGAGACCCTTGTTAAAGGACCCATTCAAGTATTATTTCCTACATGAGATCATCATGTTGTGCCACCAGTAGTTGATAATGTTATTATTTGATCATGTTAGTACAATGATGTGCATAGTCTTGGATCATTGTGTGAGTTCAATTGATTGAGACTATAGAAGTTTCATTGTTTTCCAGACACTAAATAAATATATGATTGGATTGAGTTATTGGTTCAAGACATTTGGATTTTTCAGACACAATCTAATAAGAAGAATTAACTTGTAGTCCACCTTCTTCATGGACAAGCATGGAGCTATATTATTCTTATTACCTACAGAAATGATAAATTGACACTCACAATGATAGATATCAATTAATTATTATTTTGTGAGTATTACCAATTGTGTATTCACCCACTATGCATTAATTTAAAACTTGGCCTACAGTAGTTTGATATCAATCTTTCCATGTATGTTGTGGGGTATAAAGACCTCATACATTACTCCCTCGATATGGTGTGAAAGGGATACTACTGGTGAGGGGGTTTGATAAGGGAATTTATCATGAAATTTTTGAATAACATGGAACCCTTATAAATTATAACTTATATTAGAGTTTTTTAGAACTATCTAATCATAGAGATCATCCTTATATTGGGTTTCAGGTGGATATAACATATAGTGGTAATAATGAGGATGAATCATCAGTAACATGTAGTATGAATCATTATTACACTTCTCGATAATTTATAACTCTTTATGTCTAGACTCAGACATGTAGGTCTATAAAGAAAAGTTCTCATAGATGATCTGGTTATCCTGGAGAGTAGGAGTGTTATGTCTATGATGGAAATGGTCACATTGCTTTATATTTCCCTAACCAACCATTTGATTATGGTAGATATAATTTTGAAGGATATTTGTGTAATAGATAGCACTGTGAGTAGGGATATCCTTATCATGGTCATGGAGTACCCTTGAGATATGGTGTTGATAGAGGATCATGTGGGACTCCAGATGGAGGACATTAACGTGTATGATGATATTACAATATAATTTCTCCACGACCATGAATTTATGTCTCTATCCATGCATAGAGATGTGGTTTCTATGAGAATCTATAGGTTTAGGATATGGAGGCATAAGACCGGGCTGCTCAAACTATTATTTGAGGTATGATATGTAATCTTTTTCCATTTTCTCTAGTAATTGTGTTATTGGATCGAGTCAATAAATTATCTCCATATTAATCATGTGAGAGTTAGATCAGAAACTTGAGTCTTTATCCCATCATCTAGGGCTAAATGATACTATGGGGATAGATCATCAATATTTCACATCTACAATAGTGCTTGTTGTCACTCATTTAATAAATATTCTCCTGGGACCCTTTGGTCATTGTAATGAACCCTTATGGATTTATCTTGTGAACAAAATTGTTTTTCCGGATGTGTGACCAAATAGAATATCTTGTTAAGAGATTTATATCCCATCATACATATGTAATTATACACTCCATTAAGTATTAGAGAGATCATACAGATAAGTTAGTGGGGATCATGAGTATAAAGCCACAACCAGTTAACAACGAGTAGGATATTTTATCCCTTGGATCAATATAATAATCATGAATATGACTTCCAATGGTAATATAGGAGTATATATATGCATTTATTGAATATATACCATGACTAACTCTATGTTAGTGGATTTAATTTTCATCCAAAATCACCCTAGTACCATACAGATATATTTTACAGGGTATTAGATGGACACCACAATGATCTGGGAACTAAGGGTATAAATGGAAGGCCTTTTATAGAAATGATATATCAGACCCCCTATGTTCCCTACGATTATTTATATTTGTTTAAAAAAATGGTTTTTGGGAGGTTGAGGCTTTGTGTAGAATACATACTAAATCAAGAAATGATCAAGAAAAATATTCCCATATCGAGGATTGATGACGTTTCAGAAAACATGAATGGTGATAGTCGGTTCTTAAAAATTTATATCCACTATAGATATTATAATTATTGGGTTCCTTGATATGATATTTGGAGGAATTCATATTGATTTCACAATAGAAATCATGAGATCCTATTGGATCCTTTTGGTGTTGCTATTTTTCCTTTGATGTTCACCACCCTTATAAGATGGATCATCCAGCTATACGTAGATTAATTCATATCTTTATTCATCATTTACATTTTCATATACCCTACAACATAGGTGGAGCATATGGATCATTTTATTTTTCTACTGTACTTAATCTAGGAGAATTTTCATTATGGAAAGATCTTAATGGTTCAATTATTGAACTATGAGGTTCAATATCAATGATATTTCAGCTATGATCATGGGTTAGCTGCTGATCTCGAAAACAATGAAGCGGTTTTTACATTTGGATCTGCATAATAGTTTGTTTTAGATTCATAATTTTCATGATTTTGTGGGGGTAGTATAGGAGGATCATAGTATAATTTTCCTGGATAGAAACGGTATTATGTGGGTTTCCTAGACCCAATAAAGGATTGTACTTTTATTTCCATTTCATTTATATTGTTTGATATATACATGTGTTCAATTTACCATAAATGTTCTAATACTTATTAATCCATTATATTTATAGTAAGTCCTTATATTTAATTTCTCATTAAATGACATTGTAGTTCCCAGTTTATAATAAGAAACTAGAAAAACAATTATAGTATCCTTAATGGTATGTATTATGGTCATGATATATCATGATTATAGAAAATAGATGATTTGGGACTATCAGGTTCTAGTGGATCTTATGTATTGACAAAAATTCACATGATTATGGAATTTGGTTATCTCAGTTAGATGATATTTTGAGGAATCAACAACCAATAAGAACACCACATGTTTCATGTTTTATTGGTGGTTCCTATATACAACAACACATAATGGTCTACTAGAATCCATTTTTTTTATTTTATATTATTTTATAATGTTTTATGATAAAATATAAAAACTATGTTATTAATGTCATAGAGATATAACTTTCTTTTATTATGTAATATGTGGTGTGAAATTGGTTATATAATAAAGATATAATTTTTCACTTCTGGAATAATATATTATCTCTGGCCCAAATGATTAGGTTGGTATTACCGTTTCTAAATTCATGTCCGTGGTAGAATAAGGTATGTCAATCATGTTACATCAACAGATAATAAATCAATAATCGATGATGAAAAATGGTGTCCTTCTGTATTTTTGAGATATCCCCTGACAAAGAGATTACATTACATGGTTTCTGTTTTTAGGAATTTTTATGGTATATATTACTTTTCATTTAATCTTAGGCGGCATTGAGGGTTTCAATAATTTACTCCTATTCGATGAAGAATATTCAATTTTATCAATATATTGACCTATAGGGTCATTAACATAGCATGTTCAAATTTCATTCCTATTCTGATAAATAAAAGTATTGGACAGGGTGATCACTACAACGGTATTCATGAAATGACCTAGAAAACATTATCTCCAATGAATATTAAATTCAAAATTATTTGAGTATTTAATTATTGGAAATGAATTATTTTATTTCAATTATTCAATACGTACTAAGTGAATTCATGAAAAACTATTATATGAAAATAAATATATTTTAGTATTCAAGGTTGTTTTAATATTTTTTAGAATTATGGTCAAGTTAGAGACATTATTTTAACACATAATATATTTTTTATATATTAAAATTAGTTAAAAAAAATATAAATATTAATTATTACATAGTTAATTAGTAAAAATATGTCATTTATCGATTATTTATTAGGCGTTAGTTTAACGAGGTCTAGGGAACTCTTTTCAAGTGATTAACCTCCACTATAATTGCAAAAGGGATCTCTATTCGATGGGAGTATTCATTCACCCAAGTATGATATATTAAAATTCTTCCTTTATATATCTTATAGAGATAAGTGACCATTCTATGGATTCAACATTCAATCACCTTCATGGATCGAAGCAACATGACAGTCATAATCATGTTGAAATCAATGAATTTTTCATTTCCCCACAGTAGCACTTGTTTTTCCATGATAAGAATTCCCACACACATTAGAAGCATGAGTAAATGATAAAGTGGTATTCTGCCTCAGTTCTATGGATGAATAGTTATAGGATAATTGTTTTTAATAAGGACACATTTGATTCAAAAGGGGTAATTTTTCATTTAATTTTTTGTTCAAACATTTATTTATGTTAAATATTTTTCCTTCTTGCAAGGAACACATCATGAGAGATGGTGTGGTTACATTGATTCAGAGATGAAAATTTTATATCACTCACCCATTTGTACCCACTACACACGCTGGTACCTTCATTTGATATATAAGTGATCACACAAAGATTCTAATCCTTGAAAATTTAAATAATCATTATATTTTTTTGTAGAGGTAATCATTTATCTCCAAATGGAAAAGATATTGAAACGATCTAACATAGAGAGTCCATGTTATAACCATTTTATATTTAAATTTACATAAAAATAGTTTACTATGGGTATAAAAGATACACATAAATATCTATGTGTATTAAAATTTTATGTCAGATTCTTATGTCACCCACTATTCTCGACGGGTTTTGATGGCCAGAACTCTTCCTGTATGTGGTATCATTCCCAGATAAAATTACATCATTCAAAAATATCTTATAGTGATTATTTTTATAAAAAAGAAACGAAAAAGGGTCCATGATCGGGGGATGTTAGATTTGGGTCTGTAAAGATCCAAATATATTATATATAAACATTTTAAATGGGAATAATATTTGGAGGGTCAAATAACAAAATAAAAAAGGGATTCGATTCTAGGAGATTTGTTAGATAAAATAATTTAAAAAGGATGCGTCTCATATAATATATAAATAAATATAAATCCCCTACAACCACCCACACATTCATTTTTAATGACTCATGCGCATGTTTTTTATATTCATGCATCCCTCCTGGCTCCAAATAGGCCTCCCAACCAACACACCTACCATACCACCACCAAGGTTGGTATCTGCAATGGAACCTATCATGACTATCTCGATCAATCCGTCCACCCTTTCCCTCCTCCAACTCCTTAGACAAAACATTTCTCCCCATTCACTGATCCTTACCCCCACAACATCCCCCAACCTCATTGACCCATCCAATGGCCCCAGTCGTGATTAGACGATGTGTCTCAAGACCCCTTGATGGACATTCACCTTGAAGCCTCCAATGGATCGACCAACATGGGGAAAAAATAGGTTGGCCCGACTCATAATGGGTCTGGTGGGTCCAATATAGAATTTCCTAGAAAACTCATAATGTAGTTTATAGGCCATACAGGTGACCATGGTATTTTTTTAAAAAGTATCAAAAATTTATTATATTTTTTGAATATATATTTTTTATTAGGGACCCTATGTAATAAATTGCGTGAATTAAAAAAATTCATTTATTTTCCTCAACTTGGATTTTATACAAATTAAATTTTACATTACACTGTTGATTTACCTTTGTGGTAATCATTATCTATGACTCACAATTTTTTTAAAGGGAATATATTTAATTAATAAATCATAACAATTTCAGGTGATTAATGTGATAAATTTTATATTTTGGACAATTTGTTCATGTTCAATATTTTCTTAATATGTATATGGGTTTCTATATCAATTGATATATGTTTTTATATAATTTTTACTTCTAGATTCCACTTTCATTATGTAATCATATTTATGTACTGTGATGGATATCATATAATACATGGACCACATTGTTAATAGGAAATATTCAAGATGAGATGTGGAATCATTGCACCCTAGTGCGACCTCAAATACAAGTAGGACCCGACTTTATAATTACACACCTTAAGAAACGGTTGATCTTTTGAGTATAAATAGATAAATTAATACCAAATTCTCAACATAATTAATGTATTGTAATTAACTTATGTAATTTTTATAAATTTTATGAATATTCAGGTTTTGTAGATCACATAAATTTATAAACCAACCATTTATATAATAAAATGAATAATTACATGATGAATGTTTTCTATTTAAGAATTGTTTAGTTGTGAGAACATTCCCATATCACAATCATATCAAATAGAAGATGAATTAATTAATCAATTTAAATTAATTTCCTTTAATTAATATTATGTCACAATTCATTCAGTCACGTACATTTGAACAAAACAAGTTGTACATGGTGGTTGTCTTCCCTAGTTGAGTTTTCCTCCTACTATAGAGGCATTATAATGAAAATATGGTGTTGTTAAAACTAAATATAGAATAAAAAATATAGTCCTAGCTTTGATTCATTTACATTAGAGGAATAGAGTTGAGGGAATCATGGGTACAATTATATGAATTTAATCCATAACTCAATATTTCAAGTAATAGAGAGCCAATTTTGAATGAAAATCTATTTTTATACCTGAAACACACCTAATAGAGGCATATCCCTAACATGGACTGTGAGGGGGGGATTATAGGGTTATTTAAATTAAAATACACAATCAAATGGGTATATAAAAAAATAGTAATGGATACTAATTCATCTTAATATATTGGGAGAAAATTAATAATTCAATCAATATTGTATAAAAGTAAATCGTGGTAACATACTAATAACAGTGATTTTTTGATTAGTATAAAACTGAACAAAAAAAATACCAGAAAATTAACACTATGATTCATTCTAGATAATGAATATAACCTTACATGTCATAACATATTTGATTCGTACAAGAACATGTGCATAGTAGTGCACTAAAAGAGAAAAGTTTATGTGTTCGAATCATCACATCAAATTCCACCAACTTAGGGATTATCAATGGTGAATAACAACAAATAATAGAATCATGTAGATGATTCCATAGACATAAAAATATAATATTCTCATAAATATACATTTTCAACAAAAAATGATTGATAATAAAGATTACTATAATATGATAACACATCTTCAAGAGTTATATCTTGATAGAGTAAGTCATGAAATTCATGATATATCAAGTTCATTGTATAGGTTAAAGTTGATTAATGGAATCAAAAAGACCTCATGTACTCATTGTGATTTGGTACATTAAGGGACATGAATACCATGGGTTCATAGTGACGTAAAAAATAGTGATTAAATTTATTCTCTCATATTTACCACCGAGCATATAAAAAATTATTTTCAATAAAAGCATAAATAACATTATAATGATTTCCACAAAAATATTAGCATTACTTATCTATTGAGATAAATATGTGAATAATAATAATTACTTGGTCCTTATAGTGAAATAATGTATGAATGTACAGTCTAAATGGGTCTATGGCTAAATCCAAGCCAAACACACTAATGTCGCATCATTACCAAAATTCAATGTTATAGAATGATGGAAATTTGTTGTTGAATATATTCATTTCATGTGGAAACAATGTATATTTAGAGAATAATACAAAGATAGATCAAATAAGAATTGTAATTTCTCTATCTTTTATATTTCATTTATTTAATTAAATATCTCTTTGTCTACAAGTTAGGAATTTTATATAAAAATTATTTCACACATTTATATACATATACAATAACTATGTAGTCTATATAAGATTTAAAAAATGTGAAGTGGATCTCTAGAATAATAATGTTATGAGATTATTATCCTTGGTAGTGGAAGATTATCATCTTACATTGCCTAGTGGATTGGTTTTTGTATTAAATAATTTTTTATCCTCATTCAGTTATAAAAAATAATATCTCAGTGTCTCGTTTTAACAGAATGGGATTTTATTTTAGGTTTGTAAATAATTTATTTTTATTTCTAAGGATATCGTATGTTATTTTAAGGAACATATTATAAATTTATTTTCAATACATGAACATGGAACCTTATGTAATGGAAATAAAAAGAAAAAAGAGAGGAAATGAATCACAAAATAAATTCCTATGGAATAATTTACTTGTTCATGAAAATGTGAATTGTTTATATAAATTTCATCAACTACAGTATTTAGAATATATTAGGTAAAAACACTGGGATTTGTTTTTTGATTATATACAAGAAAAATGACCAAACCACCCTTCACTGGGAATGGAGAAAGAGATAATTAATTATTGGAATCGATTCATAATGATGTTTGTGGAATTTTTGAAATAGAGGAATAGGGTTTTATTTTTAAATTCATTATTTTTCAAAAGAATATTGTAGGTATGGATATACATAATAATAATTTCACATGTTTAAGGATTCAAAATTGATTTAGAAAACCATCCTTGTAATAATATTAATACATTATTCATAGACTGAGGTGGGGGATTCTAAACCAATATTTCAATGATCACTTATAATAGTGAGGTATTGTGTCCCAACTCTATCATAATTATACATACTAGTTAAATGGTGTTAGTTATATGAGGAATTAGACCTTTCGTAACATATTCAGATCAAGGATGTGTTTCAAAACACCTCCATTATCTATTTGGAGATACTCATTGCGTACATGGGAAATTACACTTAACTATATGTCCCAAGCATTAAAGCATACTTAATATTGAATTAAATGAATAATTCACATTGAAGATCGTTTCAGGTTAAGTGTTTTCTAGAATTAGGACATAACTATTATATCTCAAAGGATTACAAAGTAGAAACTTCTACTATGTTTCCATAAAATAAAAACTCTTAAAAGAAACATGTCTAGTTCCATGTTTTAGATAGCATGACTTTACCATTATCCCATCCTTGATCCTATTCCAAATTAAGTCCTATGAAAATAATTTCAAAAGAAAACTTGGGGTGAGCATAAAAAGCTCAATAAGGGATACACAATGAATGAAAACTATTAGTTTTTTTCAAAAAAAATAAGTAAACCATGTATACTTTGTCAATGTAATACTTTTCACCTTTATGAAGTAGTAAAAACTCTTCACTGAATAAAATATCATTACATACCCTTCTGTAACCAAAATATTACCATAAAACCCATATAAAGATCACATAACATATAAAGATAACTTGGGACATAAACATACTTAAATGGAAATACCATACGGTCAACTTCCACACATATCACTTAATGGAATTGCCATACAGCTGACTTCCATACCAAATGCATTAGAGGTTATAACGTAACCACCCGTCCTGGTATTCACGGCACCACCCATCATAAGGTTTATCATGTAACCACCCGTCAAATGTCCAAGTACCATTATAAAATCATAAGATATAAAACAAATATAATGGAAAGAAAACATTTCCACACTTTGATCACAATATATCACATAAATATATTGACATAGAAAAGCCATTATAAAAACCAATTTCAATACCAAAATAAATAAAATAGTATATGGTATTTATTTCATTTAAAAACATTACAGCTTGTGGAGGAAGCCAAAGACCAAATAATACTCGTGGCGGCAGAAAAGGTCGTTGTCACTGCGTATGTTAAAAGAAACATTCCTTATTGTCATTTTGTAAAACTTCTGGGTAGAGAAAGATTCATTTTGTTAAAATTAAAAGTCAAAGGGGTTTATAAACCGTATAAAATAAAGCCTTGTATTAGAACAAAATATGCCTCAATGAATGGAGATTGAGACGAAGTCCCTTACCTAAGGTCCGACTTGACATGATCGTTCTTTAACGTCCTGAATAATAATATTGAGTTAACATCTACTTGCATAAAAACCTTTTTAAAGGTCATTATTTCTTTTATATCACTTATTACCATGTTATAAACATTATGTAATCATTTAAATTAATAATGTTTGTTTTTTTCGATATTTGGTTCTTAAGTCGAAAGTGGACTTCTTACAATTACATGTTGTTCTTGTGGTCAAAGGTTCATTATATCCAAAATTATATTCATGAATGGGATATCATATATATTATATATATACATAATATACATGTATTTATAATATTATATAATCATTTAGAGGTATGAAATGAAATGCACCGTTAATGGAGACGGTAAGTCGTATGTACGCCTGAATGCTACTTTCATTTATATGTCATATTAACTGAATTAGAACTAAATATAGGTATGTATATTTTAATTCCAGAATTATATTCATCATTTAGATGTAACATAAATCATATATATCCATTATATATATGTACTTATAACAGTACATTACATTTGGGGATAAAAAATGAAATGCACCATCCATGGAGACGATAAGCCGTACGTACGCATGAACACTAATTTTATATCTATCTCATACTTTAATGGAAATAAATAGTAATGATATAAAGGTATATTATATTTTTAGTATAACATCATATATAATAACTTTAAATCCATCCTTTATACATCCCACATATGGCATTAACGAATCAAATCACATTGAGGGGGCGGTAGTCCGCACTTCCTAAAATGAAGATATTGTGTATACCCATAATGGAAGCCATAAAGGTATTCCATAAATGAAAAATACAGAATCTTAAGGAAAACATAAACATATTATATATCATATATAAATATAGTGAAATCATAATGGACACCTTTGAATGTGTTAGAAGAATATTGAAAAATCATCGTTTCTTGAGGCAGAAATTCGCCATCCACAGAAACAATATGTTCTTTAACCATTAGATGTAGGTGTGTGTAAGTGTATCTAGAATTATTCTTATAACAACATCCTAGTATATTGAAGATACTGGAGTTGTTACAAAAGAAATGAATAAAAATTGTTTAGGGGGTTGGAGAAGCAAAATAAAACAAAAGAACACAAGTGAAGACATTACCTTAAAATTTAAAAAAATGATTTGAGCTCAAAGGATTCCTTGGGAAGACTTCTGACCAATGTGAGGCTTCTAGGAGTAATAGAGGGATGCAGAGAGTCAAAATGATCAGATCTTGGTCGATCCAAAGGCTTGAGAGGTCTGGGTAAGGAGGTAGAGGTGGGGGCGTTTTATAAGAGGAGAGGAGGGGCACTCTTGAATATTATAAATTTTTACTTTATTATAAAATGTTTCTCGGATTTTAAAGGTCCCACATTGATGTATTTCGAGGATAAGGTGATAAGGGTTCTAAATACACCCATTCAATAGGTTTTTTACATGTTTATGTCTTAGATTTTACCTTATCTTTTCTTTTTATTTAAACCGTTAAATAATGAGGTAACTGCTGCATCATCTTGGTGACATGAATAATTTAATTTTTATAATTTTTAAAAATAAAAAAAATATCATGATGTAGTAAATCTTTTTAGACTTATAATTTATATTTATATTCAAAATTATGTCTTTTATAGCCCCATTTAAATTTTTTTTAGTAAAACATCTCATTTTTTTGAGATTTCTATTTTAACATTAAATGAATACATATTAATGTCATTTTCCAACAAATGTGACTCCATGGGGACCTCAAGTTGACCCATGGATTTTCATGGTCGGCCATGACACATCAAATAAGGGTAGGACATGTGTCATGTTCATTTCATATTATTAAAACATTATTCTTAACATAAATTATACTAATTACCTCTAATTGTGATTAAAAACTTAAAAGATACTATTCACCAAAAAATTATTTTAATCCCATTGAACCACATTTTACTTCCTAATGACAACCATGTATGTCAGATTTTTAAAATTCAAAACACAATGTTGGTAAAATTTCATTTAAACGAAAAATCATCTTTTTAAGTACCACTTAGTGGTTTCACTATTCATAAAAAATTGATGTTTTTAAAAAATACCAAAAATTCACCCTAAGATATATTTGATATTAAGAATTAAAAAATGTTGTCTATTTTAAAAATTTAAAAACATATAAGTTACATTAATTAAATTAATAATTAATTCCCGCTGTCAGATCAAATAGCCTATTTTTATGAAATAATATATATCAAAATATTGACACTAGTTTAAGTCCGGTTTCAAAGTCAAATTTATTCCAATGACCAATATTAGATTAAATGGTAAAAATAAATTAAAATTTCACTATAAAAACAATTCTAAAGATAATATAATCATATAAATAAATTATATTAAAAAGAGGTTTTGAATTAAAATACAACATTTTCCACTATTCATTAAAATTTGAACTTTATCGGGAAAATACCAAAAATTTACACAGAGTAAATTATGATGTCCTGATTCTAAAGAAGAGTTTTATCTGGTCGAATAGAAACTATAAGAGTGGCCAAGACTAAATTGAAAGAAGGTTTTCCATAAAAAGGTAATAAGTCGACCATTAGTGAAAATTAGAGTATATATGCCTAAAATTTAATTCTTTTCTTATTTTAAGCCTTTATCTTTTATTGGATAAATGTAAAAACATTTAAAAAATATTTATAATCATATTATAGTTATTCTATTTAATCTTTCCAATACAATGGCTATGTGTTAAAAACCATTTAAAATAGTATTATTATATTACTAGTGTGCAACGTAAGATTTCAAAGAAACTCTTTGTTGCATATCGGGTATGCTATCGAACATAGAAACCCCTTTAAAATAAAATTAATATTTAATTAGTAAATATTAATATATATGAAAATGTATTATCCTTTATTTACTTATGATGTTACATCCTTCCCCCCTTTTGAGAATTGTGTTCTCAAAATTTTATTCATTTATCAAAATAAGTGGGGGTATTTATCCCTCATAGCATTTTTAGATTCCCATGTTGCCTCACTACTGGAAAGATGATCTTTCCCAACACTTCTATACCAATGGTTTGTAAAAACCGTTGGTATAACTACCATTTCCCAACGGTTCACCAAAACCGTTGGGAAAGCCATAGATTTCCCCACCTTTCCCAACGGTTTTGGTAAACTGTTGGGAAAGGGTCACTCTTTCCCAACAGTTCACCAAAACCGTTGGTAAATAGTGTGTTTTGAGCCTCCTTCCCAACGGTTCACCAAAACTATTGGGAAAGAGTGACCTTTCCCAACAGTTCACCAAAACCGTTGGGAAACCCCGTCTAAATATCTCAACCCACCCCAAACTTATCCCAACGGTTTTGAAAACTGTTGGGATAGGGCTATCCCAACGGTTTTCAAAACCGTTGGGATATGTTCTTTAATTTTTTTCCAGACCTACTAACTGAGAACATTATATAAATCAAAATTTTAAATAATTATGATAATACATATATATATTTATGAAATTATGTTTATAAAAGTGATGTTAGATTAGTGGTTAAGTCGTTTGATTATAAACAAGGGGTCCTGGGATCAAATCCTGGCGGATGTTTTATTTTTGGAATTTATATACGAACGGTTCCATTACCGTTGGTATAGATTTCATATTACCTATACCAACGGTTTCCAAAACTGTTGTCATAGGTCTATAACAACGGGTTTTGAAAAACCGTTCGTACAGACCTATCCCAATGGCTTACTTGGCTACGGTTCTCCAAACCGTTGGTATAGGCTATACCAACGGTTTCGAGGCCTATACCAACGGTTCCAAGACGTTGGTAAAGGATAGTTTTCCAGTACTGCCTCTTCAACAATATGGTGTTTCCACAAAACCATTACCTATTGAATTGCCTTATTTCGCAACACTTGCTCTCTTTGGTCAAGAATCTGGACTGGTTGTTCTTCATAAGAGAGATTCTCTTCCAACTGAACTACCTCTAGGCTCAAAACATGAGATGCATCTGGCATATACTTTCTCAACATCGAAACATGAAAAACATTGTGTACCAGAGATAAAATCGGAGGTAAACCCACTCGGTATGAAACTGATCCAACTCTATCCAGAATTTCATATGGTCCAATGAACCTTGGACCAGCGTTCCTTTCTTAACAAATCGCATCACACTTTTCCACGGTGATACATTGAGAATAACTTGATCACCTACCTCGAAAGATAGATCCTTCATTCTGGTATTTGCATAACTTCTCTGTCTACTCTGAGCTGTTCTCATTTGTTTCTGAATCAACTGAACTATTTTTGCCATCTATTCTGCTAATTCTAGTCCCATCAGCTTCCTTTCACCTACTTCATCTCAAAAGATGGTGTTCAACACCACTTCCCATATAAT
Source organism: Viscum album (assembly GCA_963277665.1). Taxonomy (NCBI): domain Eukaryota; kingdom Viridiplantae; phylum Streptophyta; class Magnoliopsida; order Santalales; family Viscaceae; genus Viscum; species Viscum album. Next base: position 981,798,015 of record OY728161.1, read on the forward strand.
GCCTCAAACGGAGCCATCTGTATACTGGAATGACAACTATTATTATATGAAAATTCAACCAAAGAAAGATGTTGGTCCCAACTTCCCTGATAATCCATCGAGCAAGCTCGTAGCATATCCTCCATGTTCTGAATTGTTCGTTCTAACTGCCCATCTGATTGTGGATGAAAAGATGTAATATAATTTAATTCCATACCCAAAGGCTTCTGAAGGCCTTTCCAAAAGTTAGAAGTGAACTTGGATCATGATCAGATACAATGGAGAGGGGAACTCCATGCAACCTGACTATCTCATTAAGATACAATCGAGAAAGTTGGTCTAGAGAGAATGTATCTCGAATAGGAAGTAAATGAGCAGATTTAGTCAAGCGATCAACAATAACCCATATTGCATTATTACCTCGAGATGTATTCGGTAATCCCACAACAAATTCCATGGATATATTTTCCCATTTCTTCTCTGGAACTGGTAAAAGATAAAGCATCCCTTTCGAAAACATTCACTCTACTTTAACCTGCTGACAAGTCAATCACTGCACAGTAAAATCAGCAATATCTCTTTTCATTACATCCCACCAGTAATACTCCCGAAGATCTCTATACATCCTAGTACTTCTTGGATGAACTGAAAATGGAGAACTATGAGCTTCACATAACAACTCTCTCTTCAACTGTGAATCACAAGGCACATACAATCTCTTCCCAAATCACAAAACACAATCATTATCAATATTGAATTCAGGAAACTTACCCTTCTGAACCAGCTCTACCTTTTTCTGCAACTCACTGTCATTCTTCTGTGCTTGCTCAATTCTGTCTAATAGAGAAGATTCCACTGATACCTGAAACAAAACAGAAGGAAATCCTGCACCAGAAACTATTATGCCAAAGTTCATCAAATCCTTAACCAAAGGATCACATTCCAAATGAAATATTGTTAATGAAGCATTACTTTTTCGACTCTAAGCATCAGCCACTTTATTTTCTTTTCCCTGATGGTGATGAATTGTACAATCATAAACCTTGATTAATTATAGCCATCTCCTCTGTCTCATGTTTAATTATTTCATAGTGAATATATACTTTCGAATTTTGTGATCGGTATATATTTCACACTTTACTCCATAAAAATGATGCCTCCAAATTTTTAAAGAGAAATCAACAACAGTTAATTCCAAATCATGTGTAGGGTAATTTATCTCAAGAGTTTTCAACTGACGTGAAGAATAAGCAATTAATTGATCATTCTTCATAACGACACAACCATGTCCCTTCAACGAAGCATCACGGTAGATAATAAACTCACCATTCCTGAAAGGAAGTTCCAAAACTGGAGCATTCACCAATCACCTTTTCAACTTCTGATTCAACTGATCAATCACTACCACAAACTATTTAGTTTTGATTCTGATCATCTCAGGATACTAATTTTAAAGGTCATTTCCCACTGTATGCCTTCCCATAAAAGCCGTTCTATTTCCTCTAAAAAAACCATTCTGGACAATCATGTATTAGATGAGGAAACATGGTAATCATAAAATTCTATGAAATTTCAATTCGACCATAAAAAATTATTTTTGGAAAATCATTTAATATAATTCAAACTCTTGAAGTTATCTAAACCAACCTCTGATACCAAATATAAGGCCCTGACCTTAAACCATACTTAATATTGAATTAAATGAATAATTCAAATTGAGGATCATTTCAGGTTAAGAGTTTTAGATAATTATGACATAACTATTACATCTCAAAATATTTCAAAGTAGAAACTTCTACTAAGTTTCCATAAAATAATAAATCATAAAAGAAACATGTCTACTTCAATGTTTTAGATAGCATGACTTTCCCTTGACCTCATCCTTTATCCTATTCCACATTATGTCCTGTGAAAAACATTTCAAAAAAAAAAACAAGGGGTGATCATAAAAAACTCAGTAAGGGATACACAATGAATGAAAACTGTTAGTTTTTTTCAAAACAACAAGTAAACCATGTATACTTTGTCAAAGTTATACTTTTCACCTTTATGAAGTATTAAAAACTCTTCACTGAATAGAAGATCATTAAATTCCCTTTTGTAACCAAAAGATTACCATAAAACCCATATAAAGATCACATAACATATTAAGGTAACTTGGGACATAAACATACTTAAATGGAATAACCATAATGTTGACTTCCACACATACCACTTAATGAAATTTCCAAATGGCCGACTTCCATAACCAATGCATTGGAGGATATAACATAAACAGCCACCCTGGTATTCAAGACACCACCCGTCATATGGTTTATCACGTAACCACCCGTCAAATTTCCAAGTACCATTATAAAATCATAAGACATAAAACAAATATAATGGAATGAAAAAATTTCCACACTTTGATAACAATATATCACAATAATATATTGACATAGAAAATCCATTATAAAAACTATTTTAAATACCAAAATACATAAATGTGTATATTGTATTTATTTTATTTAAAACCATTACAGCTTGTTTGGGAAGGCAAAGACCAAATAGTACTCACGGCGGCAGAAAAGGTCCTTGTCACCATGTACGTTAAAAGAAACATTCCATACTGTCATTTTGTAAAAATTCTTCATAGAAAAATATTCCTTGTGTATAAAATTAAATTTAAAATGGGTTTAAACACCATATTAAATAAAGCCTTGTATTAGAACAAAATATGCCTCAATGAAAGGAGATTGAGACGAAGTCCCTTACCTCGGGTCTGACTTGACTCGATCGTTCTTTAACGTCCTGAATAATAAACTTGAGTTAATTTCTTCTTTCTTAAGAACCATTTTAAAGTTCATTATTACTTTTATATCACTTATTAACATGTTATAAACATTATGTAATCATTTATGTTAATAATGATTGTTTTGTCGATATTTGGTTCTTAAGTCGAAAGTGAACTTCTTAAAATTACATGTGGTTCATGTGGTCAGAGGTTAATTATATCTAGAATGATATTCATGATTTGGATATCATATATATCATATATACCCAGAATATACATGTATTTATAATATTAAATTATCATTTAGAGGTAAGAAATGAAATGCACCGTTCATTGAGACGGTAAGCCATACGTACGCATGAACGCTACTTTCATTTTTTTGTCATATTAATGGAATTAAAACTAAATGAGAGGTATGTATATTTTAATTACAGAATAATATTCATCATTTAGATGTAACATAAATCATATATATCCATTATATATATGTATTTATAATAGTACATTACATTTGGGGATAAGAAATTAAATGCACCGTTCATGGATACGGTAAGTCGTACGTACGCATGAACACTACTTTTATTTTTATCTCATACATTAATGGAATGAAATAATAATGATATAAATGTATATTATAATTCAAGTATAAAATCATATATAATAACTTTAAATCCATCCTTTATACATCCCACATATGGTATTAACGAATCAACTCACATTGAGAGGGCGGTAGTCCGCACTTCCTAAAATGAATATATCGGGTATACCCATAATGGAAGCCATAAAGGTATGCCATAAATGAAAAATACATAATATTAAAGAAAACATAAACATATTATATATCATATATAAATACAGTGTCATCTTAATGGACAACTTTAAAGGTGTTAGAAGAATAATGAACAGTCATCGTTTCGTGAGGCAGAAATTCACCATCCACAGAAACAATATGTTTGTTAACCATTAGATGTAGGTGTGTGTAAGTGTAGCTTGAATTATTCTTATAAAAACGTCCTAGTAAATTTAATATACTGGAGTTGTTACAAAAGAAATTAATAAAAATAGTTTACGGGGTTGTAGAAGCAAAATAAAACAAAAGAACACAAGTGTAGACATTTCCTTAAAATCTGGTAACTCTCTTAGATTTGAGCTCAAAGGCTTCCTTGGGAAGACTTCTGCCAAAAGTGAGGCTTCTAGGAGTAAGAGAGGGATGTGTAGAGACAAAATGAGCAGATCGTGTCTGATCCAAAGGCTTTATTGGTGTGGGTATGGAGGTAGAGGTGGGGGCCTTTTATAAGAGGAGAGGAGGGGCACTCTTGGAATGTTATAAAAGATTACATTATTATAAATTGTTTTTCGGATTTTAAAGGTCCCACATTGATTTATTTCGAGTATAAGGTGATAAGAGTTCTAAATAAACCCATACAATAGGTTTTTGACTTCTTTAGGTCTTATATTTTATATTATATTTTCATTTTATTTAAACCGTTAAATAATGAGGTAACCGCTCCATCATCACAGTGACAAAAATAATTTAATTTATATAATTTCTTAAAATTAAAAATAAAAAACATGATGTAGGAAATATTTTTTGCTTTCTAATTAATGTTTATAGTCAAAATTATGACTTTTATAAACTCATTTAAAAATTGTTTTAGTAAAACATATCATGTTTGTGACATTTCTATTTTAACATTAAATAAAAAGATATTAATATAATTTTCCTACCAAATTGGCTCCATGGGGTCCCCAAGTTGACCCATGGATTTTCTTGGTCGGCCATGACACATACAATAATTTTAGTACATGTGTCAAGTTCATTTCTTATTATTAAAACATTATTCTTAACTTAAATTACACTAATTACCTCTAATCGTGATTAAAAACTTAAAAGTTACTATTCACCAAAAAATTATTTTAATCCCATTGAACAAAATTTTACTTCCTAATGACAACCATGTATGTAGGATTTTTGAAATTTAAAACACAATGGTGGTAAAATTTCATTTAAATGAAAAATCAGTTTTTTAATTACCACATAGTTGTTTCACTATTCATCAAAAAATTTAAGTTTTTTAGAAGAATACAAAAAATTCACACTAAGCTATATTTGATATTACGAATTCACAAATGATGTCTATTTTAAAAAATTAAAAACATATAAGTTACATTAATTAATATAATAATTAATTCCCGCTTTCATATCAAATAGTGTGTTTTTATGAAATAATATATATCAAAAGACTGACAGTAGTTTTAGTCCGATTTCAAAGTAAAATTAATTACAAAGACCACTATTGGATTAAATTGTAAAAATATATTCTAATTTCACTATAAAAGCAATTCAAAATATAATATAATCCTATAAATAAATTATATTAAAAAGATGTTTAGAATTAAAATACATCATTTTCCACTATTCATTAAAATTGTACATTATCGGGAAAATACCAAAAATTTACACAAATTAAATTTTGATGACCCAATTCTAAATAAGAGTTTTATTTTGGTCCAATAGAAATTATAAGAGTGACCAAAACTATATTTAATGAAGGTATTCCATGAAAAGGTGATAAGTCGACTTTTAGGGAATATTAGAGTATCTATGCCTAAAATTGAATTCATTTCTTATTTTAAGCCTTTATATTTTATTAGATAAATGTAAAAACATTTAAAAAAATATATAATCATATTCTGTTTACTCTATTCATTCTCTCCAATACAACGACAGCGTGTTAACTACCATTTAAAATAATATTATTATATTACTAGTGTGCAATGTATGATTTCAAAGAAACTCTTTGTTGCGTATCAGGTACGCTATCGAACATAGAAACCCCTTTAAAGTAAAATTAATATTTAATTCGTAAATATTAATAAATATGAAAATGTATTATTTTTAATTTACCTAGGATGTTACATTAACCGAGTAACAACTAAAGATACAAATATAATTCTGTTTTTGTGGCAGTATTGAATGACACCCAATATACATTAAAATAAATGTTCTTTATAGTGGTGTTTTTTTATTTCACCTTGGTTTAAAACACCACCACCTAGTTCTTTGATGGTTTAAACAACCAGTCACAAATATTGGTTTCAGCATCCAATACGTGGTGGTTCTATAGATTAAGAGAATATTTATAGTAACCAATGAAGATTGTGTCTCTAGAAGAAGTTTTCTTCATTTTAAAGGTTGTTTTCCAGAAAAATATGAGGACTTAGTGGAGTCTAAAACCACCTCATTAATTTTTTAGTTAGATTAACACCACTAAAATAATGAAAACTAATGTTATATTAATAGTGAATCATTTTTAATCATTTGTATCCACATATAATAACAAAATATTCCATATTTAGTGTAATTATAAACGACTGGTCAATGTTTATTTTCAAAAAAATCCATCTTAACATTACGCATCCCATAACTACCGTTAAAAAACAAATTCACAGACCCATTCATTTCCTAATTAAATTGGAAAAAAACGAAACAATAATACACTATAAAAAATATATTTCACTATATTCCAATGGTAATACATGTTTTCAACAATATATCACACAACAAGGAACCACCACGCATACGAACAATTTTCATCATTCAATTAACAATACAATTTTGCTCATCGAAATGAAACTCAACCTCACCATTATCCAACACAACCCAATACCAATGAATTGTCAATGAAATAACACATCCAACCAATGTGTTGTATACTACATTCACATAAACTCACCCAAAAATGAGTCCCCAACCACCTTCTCAAAATAGACATCCATAAAGAAAAGGACTCACTCTATTATCTTTGGATAAATACCCCCAATTAAAATAGAACCATTCGATTGATACTAAAACACCACCTATAGAGAAAAATAAACCAATTATTTGAAGTGTTCAATATACGCCTCCACCATCTAATGAACCTACTAGACTCTCAATACCTATTTACTTTTCATTTTATTCACCTCCTCAGATATAAACTATTAGGAAAAGATGGATTTAAAAACATCCCACATCATTCCAATGTGTAATGACGGTTGGGAAAACTACTTCCATTCTTCCAATGATGGACCCTTAAGAAACCCAAAAATAGAACGCACCATAATAGCTTCATGAGTTCCAAACATTATTATGATTTTATCAACTTCCTCAATTCATTTAGAAACCACTAAATAAACTTGACTGACAGGGATGAAGGGTCGTAACTAAAGAGAACTAGAAATTCGGAGTGACCAACTAAAAAATTAGATGTCCTTTCTGGGAGGCATATTATGAATAACAAAAAAATATTTATTTACAAATTTATTTTTAACATTATTAGTGGATATATAATTTTAAATACATTATTTTATAAAATTAATGAAATTTAACAATTAAAATTGAGTACACATTAAAAATTCAGAAAAAATTGGTAATTAATTCCATTATAATTATAAAAATATTTGTAGATATTTGAAGACATGGTTTATATTTATAACAAAAAATTATTGAAAAATGTATAATATATGTAAAATATTATTTTGGAACATGTCTATTCAAATAATTAATTTATTTTCAATTGATCATCATGATAAATTTTTCATCAAAAAATAGAAAGGCTATTGATGTGGAATTATTTTAATGGGATGATAGTGAATATATATAAGCATAAGTTTAGATGGATGAAATATTTATAATGAAAAGTGAAGAATAAATAACATTTGTTTTTAGGAATGTATTGATGGTCAGTGTGAAAAAACAATCCAGGAGACTACAAATGAAATGTTCAAATATATGCACATCCTACACTTTCATATCATTGTCATCTACAACATTCCTTCATCTAAGACATGATTTTAATGTTTATGATGAAAAATGAAATTTAATCCCAAATTTTAAGAATGATATAAAGCACACATGTTGAATGGATAATATATTTTTTTTGAAAATTATCATGGAAAAATTGATTAGAAGATGTTGTGAGCATGGAGATAAAAGTATAGGAACACAAACACATGACTGCGAGTGGGAGTGGTAGCATCGAATTGAGTGGAGAATTAGGGTTAAAAAACCATTTCTTCTATTTTTATGGGGTATTACTACATTTTTCTTCCATAAAATATGATTATGTGTAGTATATTTCTATTAATAATGCATAGAACAAGGTTTAACAATAATTGAATATCATTTATTTGTAAAGACAATATATAATTATATGTGATACTATAGAACTGAAAAAACTACCTTTAGCCATTTTGAAACAAAACCTCTGGACCATAAATCCTAGTTGGGACGAATATAAGCTCCCTCCCAAATTTATGGTATGAAGGTTTGGTTCCCAAAATGTTTCAGGTAGTTTTTATTGTTCTATAACATCATTTATAGTTACATCCTCATCGCCCTATATCATGTTTATTCAATGATTATGGTCACCTTGTTCTATGCGTCGACAATAGAAATATAAGACACTCTTTGAAATGGTAGAGACAAAATTTGTTTTAATCCTCCATCCAAAAAATCCATGAAAATAAGGTTGTCAACCCCAAATCCTCAACTCAAGGAGAAAATACCTCTCCTAAATTAGCTCATGATCATTTGAGCCTCCACATGTCTCTCCTTGTTTGGACAAATTATAAACATGTTTTCCAGATATTTTTCTAGAAAAGATGTAACCATGTCATCATTTGGAATTTAGTACTATCTAGAAAATTTTATGTGAATTGATTTAATAATCTTGAATGTTCAACAACATGGATTTCTAAGAAGAATATTGAAGATGAAAATGATTTGAAATCGGAGGATGTGTGTATATTTGTGCATGCCATTTGTAGTCTCTATAAAAGTGTCTTCAAACTGAACCTTATCAGATTCCTCAAAACATCTGTTTTTTGTTCTTAATTTTTCATCATAAATCTTTAATCTTTCCAAACAAAAATCCATTAATAATTACAATTCTGATTTCAAAATAATTCCACATCAATAGAATTTTATAGATTATAATTTTTTGATGATATTCCATTGAAGGTAAATTAATTAAAACAAAAAAGTATTACTATGTAGTAAAATAAATAAATAAAATTGAAAAAAAACATCCTTGGTAATTATAATAAGAGTTATATAGGTACTATATTAGTAACGAGAAAAAATTAACATCAATCATTGATAATATTATGAAAAATATAATCAAAATAAAATTGATAAATTTATTAATTTAAAACAAGAATCATGGTAGAAACACTATATGATCACTATATCGAGGTGAACCTAGTATGAGATTCCCAGAGGGAAGCCAGAAGGTAATATGGGGCACCCGGAAGATTGTAGGGGTCGGTGCTAATTTTCTGGACTAAAAACTTGGACGAGTGATACATAACATAACACATAAATAGGTAACTAATGATAAATTATGCATTTATTTATTGATTTGGAACTATATAATCCCAGGTTCATTCCATTCATCATAACAAATAATATATGTGTGTGTTTCACATGATTATAAAAAAAATTCATAAATAAATTTAGAAGAACAAAATGTTATCATGTAGAGATAAAATGATCATTAAATGAAATATTGTTAAATATTAGGTCAATAGACAGCAATCATGATAATGAATCATATAGTATTTAAAATATGATTTAAAACATCTATATATACTGTTCCACAATTTCCCATGTTATTAAAGTATAATCTATTGATTAAAATAATAATATTTCTATATATACATTGATTATATCAAATAATATAAAAAATAAATAAATTTTAATCCAAATAAGAACATAGATTAAACACAAAAATATTCACAGAGATGATTTCATTGCATTATTTTTTAATTGTTTATAAAAATATAAAAATTGTCACATTAAATAGTTATTTAGAAAATGGGAATAAATTATTATTAATGAACATTATATCAATACAATATTTCAAAAGTGGAATCATAAAAATAAGTAGATTGTATACAAAAGAAACATGTGGGATAAAGAAGTAAAAATATTAATGTTTTCATTAAATAAATTATATGGTTTGAATTAATGGATGAGTAGGAATGAAATCATAATTACATTAGTATCCCCTATAAGATAAGGACAATTATTTATATAAAATATAATAGTGTTATTTTATATATATTGTAAGAGTTTTCAAATGATATATTTAATATGTCTTCAAGAAGTAAAATTATTTCTATGACCTCAAACAAAACATATAGGTTATGAGAAATAAATATTTAATAGAGAAAATGGGAGAAGTATCATATTAAAATTAAATGGAAATAATTTTGTATTTACTATAATATTTTGGTTGTATTACATTTATTTGAATATGTACCATTGATAAAATATATATATGAAAAATATACATCTCAAAAAAGAAAATCAACTACCTCGACTCCTGACCTGGTTTAGTAGATGCATCGTAACACCAAATTTAAAAAAATATTAAATACTTGTTTTATATCAATTTTAATGTATATAATATTTATTATTATTAATATATATTCAATTATAATCTGGTCATTTAATTAATTTTTTAATTTCTTTCTTTATATTTATTTTTATTTAATAATTCCAATGTTGCATCAATTAATCATTAATTCTAGAATGTGGTAAAAATTTATTCAAAAACTACAAAATTTGGGTGTAATTGATTTAATTGTATTTCCAAATTTTAATGTGTTCCAAATAAAAAGAATTATTACATTCTACATTAAATTATATTAACAAAATTGTTATCATTTATTTGATTAGTCATAAAAGTGATTTATCATGCATTTTAAAATTAAAGGGTAATTTCTATGTTCACTGAGAACTCACATGATACCATGGTAGTGAACATTGTTGATGGTGAAAAAAATCGATAACCCATGGTCTATATATATTGTATATAAAAATGAATCATATTACATAATTATAATAGATAGAGTGCATATATTTCATATCAGTAGTGAATGGGTCATTATAAAATACATATCCTAACCAAAAACATCAAACGTTTAACATAACAATTCATAACAAACAATTAAATAAAAATATAATTAATTATATTAACTACAGTTTTTTATTAATGACCCAACCATTTGTAAATATACCTCAATTGGGAGGATGGGATAGTAGTGCAGTTAAGGGATCGAGTGGATCATGATTTGTGGGCTGGGGTTGGGGGTCGGTCAGTGAGGTCTCAGCAGGTGGGGGAATGGATAGTGAGGGATCACACATTGAGAGAATTTAGCGATCTGGCTCCGGCAATGCCTGTAACGGCATAGTAGGATTAGGATCGGCTGGGTGAGGGATTAGTGGGATCAGTCTTAGGATCATATGATGAAGCCTTCGAGAGATCAGACTCTGGAGCATTATGCGACGACTTGGATAAAAGGCTCGAGCAATTCTAGCAAGGAGGGGGTGGGGTAGGTACGATTCAAGGTCGGGTAGTAGGGGGAGTATGAGGGGTTTTCATTAAAGAAGAAGGTGGGTCGGGGGGGGGAATGTGTTTTTTAATTAAAAACTCAATATATATCAGTGATTTTGGAAAAACCACAACGAAATCCTATAATTTTTTTTTGAGGTTGTACACATAACAAGAACTAAAAATATATTCTAAATGAAACTTTTCTTATAATTATACGAAAAGATATTTAAATGAGGATTTGACTCTTTTTCAAGTGTAATCTAAGTAACAAATTGGAATCCAAAATCAAGATGTGCATTCTTTTTAGGACTATTCTAATGGATATTACGTATACAACTATTCCAATAAAAATTTATTGTGGCGATATATTCTATATTTATTGAATTGGAACGCATTTAAAATGAATATTATTGAAAGAAGATTGAATTTGATGCGTTTGATGATCCAGATTCACCAAAGTTGTTATAAGAAAAATCTTCACAAGGGACATTCAAAGATGAACATGTTCTTGAGACACAAGTAATATGTAGGTCTACATGAAATTTAAGTTAACCAAAATGATGTGGGATTATTTTCACATGGACAGGTATGATTCTACTCTTAGATATTGATAAAAATCTACCCTATAAATAAGTAGTATATAGAAAGAAAGATATTATATGGAAGAAATAAATGCATTCTATAATAGAATCCATGTATCAAAATTATAGAGACCCAACCCTATAAATCCTAGAAACTGTGTTTTATATCAATTACATTGACTTGATTACAAGGAATTAAATCACAATAGACCGATCAGTTGAGTAGTCTTGGTAATCTAGATTGCTAATTGAGTCATGTATTACGAATTAATACAATAGTTAAAAACAAAATATTCTTCTACTTTCTAAATAATAAAATAAGATAAAGTATATAATTATTCCATATAGTAAACCATTGTATATCATTCATAATATGCTCCTCAGATTCCTGGTGAAAGAAACATAATAATGGGGAGCTTAGGTACTCCGTAAGAGAAAAAATAGTGGACAAAATAATGAATTAATGAGAATAATAATTATCACATAGTTTATAATTAAAAAATCATTCCATATAATCAATAAACTAATATATAATTTCATAAAAATAAATGGATATATAATAAATTGAAACACATTCGATTGAAATAAATTAATATGGAAATATCAACATGGAAAGGTAAAAATATTAATGAAATTAAATCAAAACAATTTAAAATTAATTGTATCCATATATATGTTAATGCATAATAAAATTGATGAATAATAAATGAATATAAATGAGGGTAATTTATTATTTATTGGATATCATGTTTCCCAGGAAAATGATACCTTTACTGTCAAGATGTAGTTTAAAATTTTCTAATTTCAGAAACTAATTTATCTCATAAGACTAACAATGCATCGTGGGCCTTCCATTAACCAGTCCCCATTTTATAGATCATCAATTAACCGCTCTCTAACCTATAAGTAATACAATATCTAGTCCACTAACATGTATAATGCATCTCAAAAGCATTACTCATATCTAGTAAACAATATTCCTTATTAAATATATGTATTGAATAAAATATACAGATTAATCAATATTTCCTCATATAATGAAATGACATAAAAAGTATGAACTATTTGAAAAATGTTTTATAGTTTTTTAAATAATCATATCGATGAAATGGTAATATGGATATTTAGGTGAATTTTAGAGCAGAATGATCATTGTAAACAGAATATTTCAAGGTGATACAAAGAATTTATTGAAGAGAATGTGAATATAATCCTTTTAGTAATAAATGATATACTATCTCAAGGATTATTAAGGTTGATATAATTATAACATAACACATTTATAGTAAAATAATATATTGTTTTCATTGAAGAATATAACTATTATAAACAATATTTCATAAAAAATCATCAGGAAAAAACCTTTTTTTATGAATTATCATTTAAAAATAATTTTCTGGAAAATTTACTTCCAAAATATTTTCGTAAAATATAATCCATTAGAAAATGGAAAGGGTGATTAAATGTAATTATGGAGGGTAAATACATACATTCCATACATGGTAAAAAGAACATTCATTTTTCATTTTAAAATTCTAAAAAAAATACCATGTTCGAAAAGTGAAAAGAATATTGCATTGAATGCATTGTTAAAAGATATATAGGGTAAAAATTTCATTACCAAATCAGTTTAACCTATTTTTGATACATTTTTTTAAATCACTGTTATTAGATGAAAACATGTTCTCCAATTAAGAGAGAAACAAATTTCGGTCTTCATAAAAACATTTTCCATAAAATTTTGAGTAACACATAGTGGAAAATGATAATGATACATGAATATGATAATTTATAAAAATAGAATAATTTAAGTTTTTATTTAAAAATAATTATATATTTTTATTGAAGAAAAATTCTATTGTGAAAATAGTTGTATTATTCTTTAGAAAAATAATCCATAAACATCAAAAAGTCCACCATACCACTCAGAAACATTATAAAATATTAGCCTCGTGATTTAATAACCTTAAATAAAATATATAATATCATGAGAATATATGTATTGATGGTATAAAATTTAAATGATACTATATAAATGATATAAAAGTAACTTGGTTTATAACAAAAATCATGTCTCAATGAAATTTAAATTGAGATGAAAATCCATTCAAACATTGGTAACATTTGGTTTGGAAAAACCAAATGTAATAAAAAATTAATGAATCATTTAAATACGATGATGAATTTTTTTTAATTATATTACATTTTAATGTGGAATTATGGAAACCATATATAATAAATTAATTTCCCAACAATATATATTGCCTCATAGAATAAAAGGCTAGACAAGATTCCCTTGCATTATGATTCCTTTCAGGTGAACATCCTTTAAAATCATGTATAATAAACTTATGTTAAATTTAGACTTTTTTATAACCTTTTAAATTTTTATAATTTCATATATATAAATTATTACAATTTTCTACACAACTACATAACCAATTATGTTTACAATTGGTGTTTTGACCAAATTCAGTAAATGTGTCAAAAACTATATTTGAAGGCCAAATATGGTTAATGTGGTCTTATCATAAAAATATATAGAATAATAAAAATTAAATAACTATTATATATATACATAAAATACTATTTTATAATATATTAATATATATGTCTCTGAAAAATGAATCAATGTTACAATCATTGTGACTAAAGGTCATACGTACGCTGGAGTAACGTTCCAATTTTTCAATGATCATTACAGAATGAAGGTATGTTACACTGAATGATTCATGAATGATCATATAAAATAAATACCATTTAATTTATTCATACATACTAATATAATTAATTATTTTTATTGAAAAGGAATCACTTCATGTTGAGGATGTGATAGTTCATACATTCTCGACCGACATTATCACATTTTAGTTTGTGAATTATTTATAAAGAAAATGATATATATATTTATATTATTATTATAAATATTTAATTATTTCATGAATATAATATATATGTTTTTTTGTGTCATATGTTTTATTATAACCATCTTTTATACATACCATGTATCTTGTGAATGAATCACATCACTTTACAGGGCAGTAGTCCAAACTTCCTCAAACAATGTTATCATAAAAATTGTTAAATAGAAGTTATCATATGGGTCTTATTATAAAACTGGTAAAGAAGTATTAATAAATAATAAATACATTATATAAAATTTATAAATATAAATTCAATCATAATGGCCATCATGATAGGTGGTAAGGTAGAAATGAACAATCGTCATTTCGTGAGGTAGTAGTTCACCGTATAGAAAAACAGTATGTTTGTTACTCATTATATGGAAGTGTGTGTATGTTTAAGTGAAAACCATATAATAAATACATAGAATAATATAAATGATACTTTTGTTGATATTAAATAATATAATAAGATGAGATTAAATTTTTGATGAATCGAAATAAAACTATTAAACATTGGGAAAGATGTTACTGCTTAATATGGTAATTCCAATTAGTTAATACAAAAAGATTCGTCAGAGTAATTTCTAACCATGGGTAGGATTATATGATTATGGGATGGATTTAGGGAACCTATTTTTTGAGCACTCATTTTATTTAATGTGGTATCAGATTAGGGAGGATATGGTATGAGGATAGGTCCTTTTATAATGGAGGAGGGGTGGCATCATTTAAATACTTTGAAAATTGAATTCCATGAACATTTTTTAGGTTTATAAGGGATACTATAATGGAAGAAATTATATATAATGGACTATATTATAGAAATATCTCTATAAAATAAATCATGGATGATTTCAAATTCCATTTTGGGCCTTAAGGTTTATATTTATTCCCTTATTGAACGTAATTTAAACTTAATCGTTGTAATTACTTTTAATCCCTTTAAATAATCATTCTGTTTAAATAGGTTTTCTTATTATAAATTATTAAATATAATGATTCCAAATACATAATCCTTTTAATAAAATTACAATCTCCTAACTGGAGAATTTGATTTTAAAATTCATCATGCTGGCGGGACAACAATTCAGGTTTTTAATGCAAAAACATCTGAAATATTTCTATTTTTTTAAATCAATTTCAACGTGAAAAAAACAAATATTAAATTAATTTTATTAAATTATAAATTATTATTTACAAAAACAAAAAATGAAGTTATACATATAATAAATACATATAAATTTTTTTGACGAGAATGTAGTTTGGAACTAAAATTTACTATTTTTATTAATTCACAAGAAAATTGATATGTTTCTGCAAATTATTAAAACTATACCTTATCCAATTTTTTTTAAATATGAAATTTATTTTTAAATATTATATCATTTTATGCATTACAATATACAATTCAAATATTTCCTCTTATAAAATGTTGTAATAATTTCATGATAAAAATATTGGCTTATATGTTTAAAATAGAGTCTCTTCTTATCTAATTCATATCTAACCTAATGGATGAATATAAAAAATAATTTGTTGAATATAATTAATATATATTTAATTTATATAATTAATTAATTGTAATTCAATATATTTATTAAGATGAAACTCATTAGAAGCATAAAACTAATAATATTTCATTTTATATCCAATTGGTTCTTATTTAGTATTCTCATTAATTGGTTGTCAATGAATTCATTTTATATTTATATAAAAAATAAATTTTAATATAATAGTTATTTCTATTAATAATTTCTAGTTTATATCTTATTTTTTTAATAACAATATTTTAATAACATATTATTTTTTGGGGGAACTCGTTCATGCATGTAATGAAAGTTTTCATTGAAGGTTTCTCTTGAGTGTAACAAAATCTATCGAGGATGGTTTCGTTTGTGTGCCCCACAAGATACCATAGTGTATAGTTCTTAAAAATCTATATCATTTAATTAAAATATTTGAAATTGTAAATATTTCGTAATGTCTCAGGATATTATTTTCCATTATATTCTTGGTGATGCATGTCATAAAGGCTATCGATTAAAATGTTATAAATTATAATTTCGGATTGATACATTCTCCCCACCATAATTAAATTTCCTCCTCATAATTTAAACATGATCATGGTGATATATTTATTTATTTTTCATATGTTTATGTCCCATATCATTAGATGAGTTAAAAACATCATCTAGAAAAGAGTGAAAGTGAAGTACAAATATTTGATGGATGACCATGTGACCATGCCTCTATATTTGAGATCATTAGTGGAAAGTAGAGATATTTACATGGGGTGAAAATTAAAATTTTTTATATGTAGATATTGAGCTCATAAGTCTAAGAAAATTTAATTATTTGATGAAATTTGAGGTCCCCAAACACCTAAATCATTGAGGATTTACACGTCTATCAATTCAAAAAAAAATTATTCTCTAATCCTAAAATGTGATACCACTGGTTCCCCAGTAACTTTTATTTTCAAACTATTTAAATAAAAATAGTTAATAATTAACAAGGACACTGCATAGTTCATTGGTCGGCGCGACAGACTTATCATCCTGCAGTAATGGGTTCATGTAAAATGGCCATGCTAGATTTAATTTATTATAACCTGGCATAAGTTTTTTTATTTCCTAAACCACATCTAATATAATTTCCAAAATAGATATTATGAACATAAATTAAATTGGGTTAATCAACGAATTTAAATTTAACTATGTTTTTAAATACAAAATTAATAAATAATTACTTCATTAATTCATTTTTACATACGTCCATTATTATTAGAGATTTTTTCAATAATATAATTTATATGATTTATCAATCATGAAACCTTATTCTCAATCTAAATCAAATTAGATTTATCCAATGTTATTCATTTTCAAAATACATCAAAGTGGTTTGTAATGAAAATATGAATTTTCCCAAGAATATCTCCTGGGGGAGACAATCAGGGTCTGTAGGAAGGCCCGTTGTCATATACTAGGTTAACCTATGATAGGCCTGGAACACAATGTCAGATTTAATATTCCTATGTATATCTAATCATGTACCATGTCCACTTTTAGTATCCATACATGGATTTATTTCTCGGAATTCCAACATAATCAATACATTAACAAAATTCAAAGGTATTCTTATATAAATATCCTCAAATTATACCTTATTATTTTGTTCTTTAACCCTTTATTTCCTGAATATAGTTCCCAATGTTACTACTTAACTTCCTTTGATACCAACTATAGTGACCCGACCCCAAAACACCTGGAGGTAGTGTCTTTAATAAATTTTATTGTCATGGATAAAATGAATAAAATACCGATTGATAGATTAGTTAAGTATTTTTGATAAACTAAATAAAAAAATGAGTCTTTTGTTATAAAATATTAAAATAATTACATTATGAACTAATAATTATTTCTACATAAACAAATAACTTATCATTATTCGAAATTGTAAATGTAAATATATCTATCATTCAATGATTCACAGATTCATAATAAAAAACATAATATAGGTCATATAAAATGATGATACAGGTAAAATATATTGTAATTAATAACGAATCAATGTTAATAATAATTATTACATAGTAGATAAGAGAAAACTTATGTTGTATAATCCAAAAACAATAAAGGTACTCCATAAAAAATATAGGGTTCTAATAACAAGATTCATATTCCATTAAATAACTATATAGTTAAGTATCAACAAGGAAAGGAAAAACGAAAAAACAATTTCCAAAAAAAATATTTTAAAATTTAATTTATTGATCGATACATTGATGTGATATCTCATTTATGAATAATAACTAAAACTAAATGAAGGAATATTATTAATTACTGAATAACATGTTTCTAAAGAACCTGATACCTTCAATATCAAGTGATAGTGTAAAATTTTCTTATTTGAATAACTAATTCATCTAATGAGACAAACTATTCATCATGGGGAATTCATTAACTAGTTTCCAACCCTTATATCTTGCATTAATCGATCATTAACATGTAGGTCTTGCATTTACCGGCTCTCGAACTCTATAGTGAATGTCTATATAATTACTAAAATAAAATTTACAATATTATTTATCAATTATATTTATTGATTAATGAATATTTATTTATAAATATTTCCCCAAATAATCAAATAACTTGAAATGTTGACAACATAAGAAAAATGGTATATGCTTCCAGAAATAATCATATCCATGAATTGTAAATATGTATATATAGGGAAAATTAAATATCAAATGAAAATAGGATATTTAATATTTAAATGGTATTAAAATGAATTAAGGGAGTGAATGAGAAAATTCTCATATGATAAAACAATCATGAACCATAAATTATATTATTAATGAATGTATCAATATAACATTATCCTTGTAGAGTAGAATAAATGGTTTTTTTCATTGATTAATATAAATATTATAAAAATATCTTATTAAATTTTTCGTCTGAAAATTTTTACTTTATTTATGATTTTTCAAAATAATAAATCCATGGTTTTCAATTTCAAAAAAAACCTTAAAGACTGACAATTTAAAAATCCAATGGAAGATTTTAACGAATGATGATGAGTAAATTATTACATATCGTATAATTTAAAAAGAACACACATTTTTCATGGTAACAATTTATGAATGATTCCTTGTTCAGAAAGTGAAAAGAATATTACGTTGAAAAAATTGGTGAAACAAAAAATTTGTAAAAATTTACATATCAAATAATTTTTTTTAAATATTGAATAAATTTTAATAAAACGTAAATTTAATAACAAAATATGTTTTCCAGCAAAGAGGGAATCGAATTCATTTTTTCTAAAAACAATTTTCTAAAAGATTTTGCGTATCAGTGGATTTAATATGGTACTAATACAAAAAAATAATCATGAATAACTAGATAATAATGAATGTGTATATTGAAAAGGGTTAAATAATTTCCTCGAATGTAAATTCCATTAAATGGTCATTATCATTGGTCATGAGGAAAATATTTTTTAGATATGGTAATTTGTCCCATACAACATTGAAACGTTTTAAATTATTAGGTTTATGATGAAATAATGTTACCATAAACATATAATATTAATAGAATATAGTACATTATCATATCACATGAAAAAGGATATATATACACTATATAAAACAATCTAGGTGCATAAAAACAATTATGTCTCAATGGAATGTAAATTGAGAAGAAAATCCCATAATAATGAGTTAACATTTGAATTGGAAGTGCAAAATAATCTAATCATTCAATAAAGCATTTTTATTCCATGAATATAAATTAATTCATGGTATTAAAATTTAATGTGTCAGTATGTACACCATATTTTAGAAATGAGGTTCAGAACAATAATGTATGCCTACCAGAATGAATGGTGAGACATGAATCCCCAACCATGCATTTCCATTATATAGAAGGTCTTTTAAATTCGTTTATAATAATCTTATGGTAATTTTATACATACTTGATAACCACTTTCATGTTCATAATTAATTTTATTGATCTTATTACGTGTACGACTACTTAAACACAATAATTTATATCGAGTGTTTTTACTAAATTCGGTTTCTATGTCAAAATATTTTTTGGTAGGTCAACAATTGTCAAAGGGGTAATTACATAATAATATAAATAATAATAATTATGAACTAATTAATAATTTTATACATAAATTAAAATTTATGAATCAATAATTAAATATGGTTATAAAAAATGTATCAACGTTATAGTAATGGGGACCGTTGGTCATACATACTCATGAGTAATGTTCAACTTTTTCAATAATTTTTATTGAAAGAAGTTAAGTTATACAATATCATTTAATAAATATAATAATATAATAAATAACTTGTTATAAAATAATATATTCTTACATATGGACTTATATTTATGTAATAGTAATCACATCGTGTCTATGAAGAAGGTAGTCCACACATTCATGAGCTAAAATATCAATTTTTATTGTGTGAATGGGTAATATAGTAAATAATATATGTATATATACATAACGGTGATTATGTAAAGAATATAATATATCTTTTTGTTATGTATAATATGTTTAATTATAACCATCATTTATTCATTCCATGTACCGTGTCAATTAATCAGATCGCTTTGTAGGGGCAGTAGTCCACACGTCCTCAAACAATGATATCATATTAACGTAAAATGGAATTTGTTTAATTAATTTATTTTAAAAGGTATAAAAATTAATGATAAATAATAAATATTATATATATCATATATAATAATTGTGTCCATAATTTATACCATGAGATGTTGTAAATGAAGATGAAATATTATCGATTCATCATGTAGTAGTCTACCTTACACAGAAACAATATGTTAGTTAACCATATGAAGTCATTATGTTTAATTTCTGATAAAAACATATCATAACAAAACCATAGTATATTAATGATACATTATATGTTATAAAATCATATTATATGTAGATATTATGGTTTGGAGAATGGAAATAAAGCTAAAAATCCTAAAGAAATGTGTTGCCTCTTAATCAGGATTCTCCTTTTGGTTTGATGAAAAATCATCCTTGTTTTTCACTCTAGAAATGGTGAGGATTCAAGGATAATGGTAGGGATTTTGGGAGATACTTGGTCATATCATGTTCATGAAAAAGTTCATTTAGTTTTTTGAGGGTGAGTGATGAGGGGAGGTCCCTCTATAATAGAGGAGTATTGACACGATCGTAATATATTGACTATGGAATTACTAGCATATTTATTATTTATCATGTGGATCCAATAATACACCAAATTATATAAAATGTTGTATAGAGTAATAATATGACCATAAAATGTCTCTTTTATATGATTATTTTTTATTTTGGGCCTTATTATTTTGATTTAAGCATATTTTATCCTTAATCGTTGATATTAATTTTAATCAATTTCACATATATTTCGGGTCAAAAACAATGTTTTTATTTTTATAAATTATAAATTATGAATAACCAAAATATATAATTATTTTCCCCAAATTCTAATCCCAAAAGTGGATGTAATTATATTAAAATTCTTCTCACCCGGGGGATGACAATACGGGTTTTCAATGTAAATATGACAGAATGTAAGCTATGTTTTAATAATGATATTGAATGTAAAATTTTCTCCTATGAAATAAAATTTATAAATTTATAAGTATATAATCTAGTTAAAATTTGATAATATTTAAAATTATAATTTATCCAATTAATATGTTAGTTGAAAAATTATTTTTGAACTAAAAGTAATTAATTTTTATTTATTCATAAAAATGAAATGTTTCTTAAAATATTAAAAAATTAACCCAGAACTAATATATTTTCTTGAATTTCATAGGTTAAGAACATTTTGTGGTATTATATCAATTTAAATGTAACAATTCAAATTTATATGGGTTCCCCATTATAAATTGATGAAATTACTTATAAATGCATTTATTTTAAATTTTTTTTTTAATAAATAACATAATGGAAGCATAAAAATAAAAATAACACCTTTCATATTCAATTTTTTTATATTTTCATTTCTCATTAATATGTATTAAAATAAATCATTTTATATTTATATAAAATACTAATTATATTAATTTAGTTAATAGTATTCCAAAATTATATTTTATTTCTTATTATATAGAATATTATTAATTTTATAATACATTTTTTTGGAACTATGTCTTACAGGTAACACATGCTTTCATGGATGGTCATTATTGCATGTAAAAAAAGCTACCAAGGAAGGATTACATTGAATGAAATGAAAGCTAAATCAGTGTTACCCTCATTAAAATATATGTAAATTATTGAATATATTTAATGTTTTATATATGTAGTAGAGACTTTTGATATTATATTCCATTACACACATGGTAGTTAATTTTAGGCATGCTATCGAATTCAATGTTGTAAATTAGAATTTATGGGTGTTTCAAAAATCAAGGTTGCTTTTTGGAAGACCCTATACATGATTTAAAAATGATTTTGATTAAATGTAATTCAAAAATATATTAAAATTATTGTCAAATTAACTAATTACAAATCATTTTTATTAGCTAAAGTCTTCTATATGTTGTCAGTCACATACTATAATAAAACCATCTCAATAGTAGCGATGCTAAAATTAAAAGGAATGTTATATGAGATAGTATCCTTAAATAGTTTTAAGATTTAGAAAATTGAATTTTAATCTAATTTTTTAAAAGTAATATTGGTTGAATATTTATTTTAGACTCAACCAAAAGGGTTAATTAAACCAAATAATAAAAATAATGCATAAATGTTATATAGATCCATTTATGGGATGAAATGTTCATCTTGTTCATTTAATGTTCATGTTATATATGGCCATAAGTGTATATGGATTCCTAAAAATGAAATTTATCCGTGTATCTATAAAAATTTCTGTGGGAATGCTATGATGTTCCTCTTATTATATGTTATAGAAATATTAATTATGGGAATTGAAGTGAATGTATTATTTTCATTTATGTATTGGTTAAATGAAGGATTTGTCCGAGAATATTTAGGTTTAGTAGCCAACATCCTAGGGACCAATAAATATAATATATAGATTTAAAATTCTATTTGGCTGAGTCAAAGTCTTTATTTTGACAGGGTACTCAAAATTTTTAATATGGAACGATCTAAGATAGTTCAATTGAAAATGTCACATGGTATCACTCTCTCCAAGAAAATTATTCCAAAAAAAATTGGAGGAAATTTAAATAATGATTAGAACCAATGACTCTTCTATAGTATCATATATTATGTACCTCATGATATGTATAAGGTTTCATGTTTAGTTTTATTTATTCACTAGGTAAAAATATCATGATTATCTAGGAGATCTGAAAAATATCAACGATACCTATCCTCACCAACTCTATAATTGAATTTGAGTTTATCTTGGATTTATATCCAACTATGGAGGTAGTTTCGATAAATTATTTTATATTGATATTTGTGATTCCATTATATTAAATACTTTATTCCAATTTATATTTATAATAATACATTAGATGATCATTAAAATGAGCCTCGGCCTCACTTGATGACCATGAATATACATTGTAAGTTTCATCACATGGGTTACATTACTCAAAGTGGTGAATTAATAGTTAGTAGAGTATCCACATAGGATAATGTGTAAAACCCCCTAACAAAATCCATATCTCAGCAGAATAATGATTCACATATGAGATATATTTGATTGTGATTTTTTAGTTTTTGGTTCTACGGTATTTCGGAGTGTTGTAAGTGATTTCCTGATACCCAACCCAAGAAAAAAACTCATTTCCATCACATATATATTGTTGGATATATACTTTTGATTAAATAATTTTAATATGGTTGGTACTTATATTTCAACTATATGTATGATAATGTTCTTAAAATAAATGTACAATCATAATGTAATAGTATTATGTATGAAATAATGAGATCATAGAGATACTGTGATAGTAGTATTAATGATATTTCTTATGATTTAGATGAATCATGTTGATGGGAGATATATGATGTGAAATAACTAAGTGATGGGGGACAATAACATTTATAATTCTTTTTATTAAGTTAACAGTTGGCTATCTCATGTATATGAGAACATTAGTGGCCCACTAATAGAAACACAACATGTTTTGTGCTTTATTAATTGTTCTTATCTGGGAACATGTGTAATGGTCTCATGAGGTGTGATTATTATGTATTTATATTTTTTTATAATTTTCTTTGATTCAACATGAAAATTATGGAATTAATTTTATATAATGTGTCTTGTGTTGGTTGAATCATTGGTGATGTTATGTTTGTTGGATAATCCACATTGAATTTTTTTCCTTCCAAAATAATATAATATCTTAGGGCCTAGTTTATCTAGATGGAAGTTACCATGCTAAATCCATGTCCATAGTTGAAGAATGTATGTATGTGTGGTCTTGTAAATGAATAATAAATTAAGAATGGATGATTACATAAGGTGTTTATATTAGATTTTGAATAATCATATGAAAAATAGAATATACTACATAACATAGGGCTATAGGAAATATTGTCATTGTTATGACTTTTATTTATATCCTCATGGGCCTTGATGGGTTGTTTAACTCCATTACTCGTCTGTGAGTAGTTTTAACTACTAAAAATTTAAGGTTCAAGATGGTCACATAAATAGTGTATTCAAAATTTGTCCCTATTATGATGAAAATGAGAATATGAAATGGTGGTACCCTTATGGTGGTTGAGATATGTACTAGAATAAATAATCTACAATGAATAAAAAATCACATTTTTATATGAGAATAGAATAATATTATTTGAATTTATTTATTAAATGTTTTAACGTGTTATTTAGAGAATACATGGGGAATAAAAATACAAATTAATATTATTTTAATATTCACGGTTCAATTATTATTTAAAAAATTACCACTCAAGTGGAAAAAACAATTTTATAAATTAATATATTTATTATATATAAATATTGGGAGATTAAAAACAAGTGATTCTTAGAAACAGTTATTGGATCATAACATGTTGTTTGTAGCTTATTTAGTGGGTGTTATTTATAGAGGCTCTGGGGAACCCTATCTTGGTGTTTTACATATATTACTTAAGCAATAGGCGGTTGTTTTTCATGATACTATTCATCCACTTGAATTTGAGATCTCCTGTATCCTCCTCCAACAACATAAATATAGAAGTCTATTTTCTAATTATTTGATCATTGATATATTTCATGTGTAGAAGGAACATGATAGAGTTGATCATGATGATATTAAAATCAACATTATATATCTTTTCTAGGAACTAGTTTTCGTAGGTCAAAATTTGCAGATAGTTTCAATATGTCTGTGGATAATCTAGAGGGATTATTCCTCAGATATGTTTGAAAACGATAACTAGTAACAATCATTTTATCAAAACACATTTGATTTGAGAATGGAATCACATAGTTTAATTTTTTTTTCATTGATTAATACATATGATAACATCAACCGTTCACTGAGCTATACTTAAGCAGATTCGATATTTTTACATCAATCTAGAAAAAAAAAATTAAATCCCCTTCCCATATACATATTTGGGATTCCCGACTTTGAAATGATTCCCCTTTGACTACTTTATGAGAATGGGACAACGATTTTCTTGGTCCGAGTATTGTTAAAATCTCCTGAGCCATAGAGAAAATGGTTTACCAACATATATATGTTGATACTTCCAGAGGATTTAATTGATTATGTGGTTTTTTAATGTCTATAAATACATTTTTACATTTGTATTAATATATAAAAACGTTGTGACTTATTATGGATTGACTTATCTATTACCCAATGAGAATAATAATGAAATCCCTGAATTATATTTTTAAGGGATAGTCTTCCATTAGACGACATTGAGGCATTGTCACCTACTCAAAAATTAAATCCTTTAATCAAATCGGTAGAGACTTCGGTAAATGTTGAATCAAATGGATATGAACATGAGATAGATGTCATGGTTTGTGTTTTTTTTTTGGAACTACAAATTTACGATAGTCTATAATATATGGAATGTATGTTTTGTGGACGATTCTATAATTATAAGGACCTATTTTCAGTTATTCTATAAACCATCTATGTATATTGATTTACTAAAACTAACCCTAGTAGAGGAGACTATTGTATTATACATTCTCTTGATGGTGATGTATCCTCTACTTCGTCATCAAGGAAGAGTGGTTTAGTTTGTAGACATCTACTATAAGGTTCAACGTAAACTGATGTCATTGGAAGATACACCAGATGGATTTTCCAAAATGAGGGGAGCATTTTATCATTTACCAGGATGTATGGTGGTTTCATTCATACTATGAGAGGAGGTGTTCATGGAGTATCATACTTACCCTTAAGCTACATATCATAGTTTTAAATTATTTATATTGACATTTAGTTTTTATAAGGGTGGGATTTCATTAGGAGGACCATTGATGAGTTTGTATCTCAATGCCTTAAATGAAAGAACATAAAGGAAAAACATCATGTTCTATTAGGATTGATTCAACCTCATGATATCCTGGCATATAATTGGGATGGAAGGTGGATGGATTTATGTTATGGAGATTATTGAAATATAGGGGAAACAATGCTATTTTCATTATTGCTGACTGACTCAACATGTCAGCATAGATTATCACCATTAGGGAGTAGATTTATGTTAAGATTTTGTGGTAGTTGTGACTGTGAAATATCCACCTGGATGATTGGATACTCGTGCCAATTTTCTTCATCTATGATTCTCACTTCGGGTAAAAAATTTGTAGTGGTCTATAAGAGTATTCTAGGACCGTGTAATAGATGATTTTGATCATTCACCCATATAAAGATTTCAAAAATGAGTGTACTATCTTGGTTATAGAAAATAAGATGAGGGATTGTGTGGTGGAATTAGGACTGATCTTGTTTGATCATATACCATTGGTAGAGGTTCATTATATTTATAGTTATCATTCTATTATTGGTAAGGAACATTTCAAGGCCTTGTTTAAGAGTCATACTAGTCACCCTTATATTAGCCTGACATAGGCAAGGCATATCGTTCTAGGCCAGAACATGTGTATGATATCAAAGAGAAGGTTCAAGTTATATTTGATCATATTAGGAAATTATATAGATTTAATTGATCATAATAAAATTGAGAATATCCTCCTTTATAGGTCAAGAACGGAACCCATTTTTCCCATAGAGTCGTCTGATGACAATGGTTGTGGAAATATTTCAAGGAAAGAGAGATATAAACATAGATCGTCAATCCATTCAAGATATTATGTACTGTTTTTAGGTTTCATACCTCTTATCCTTTCCCCCATAGTGGAATAGATTGGACGAATTATCCAATGTGTCACAACGATGAATATTCATTTATGACCCTCCGCATGTTATTGTATTGGGTAGACTAGAGCTCTAGGATTGAGCCTCAATTTCATTGTATATGATTCTAACTAAAGAATGAAGTGATAGAATTTTTCTTGGAATGAAAATCACTTTGGGTTGAGTTATTTGATTGCATAGAAACATACTGGAGAGAACCTAGAAGTTTAAGTTCCAAATTTAGGTTCATTACACTAATAAGTTCATGTAGCTTGTGATTTTTGGGGTAAAAATCCTTGAATTCAGGGATATTGTAATGAATTTAGTATTTATAGTTTTACCATATTAATATGTATATATATATCACTATGTTTTTACTCATTGTCAGTGATGTGTTTTGGTGGTGCAGAACTGTGAAATTATTATATTAAAAATAATAATATATATGATAGCATATCTGCACATAATTTCATAATAAATGGTTTTCTTTTTTATTGATACCTTTTTTTTGAAATCTATGACCATGTTCATTTTTTTAATTCATATATTTCCCTTGTAGTGACATAAAGTTGCATATTGTTTGGTTTTTTGTTGATATGTTCCATTAGTGGGTATGTAATTAATTAATTTAAATAATCTACTCACATAAATGACCTAAAAACCTAAACACCCTATATTTAAGCATCATTATCATAAAAAATCTGGGATATCTATATATACATGGGATATTAGAGTGTATCTGAGAAGGAGATACATAAATTTATTACAGCATATCATGGAGAAATTATTGTTTTGTTGTGGGATTGTCTTTTCTAGCAAAATTACTAATTCTCATCGACAATAATTTAACAGAGCATATGTCCTTATATATCAATCAAAACATTAGAAATTGATTATTATTTAATGTATATCTTACCATGAATTAATTTATAATCATGTAATTTCTTTTATTATTTTTTCCATGTGATTTTTTTCATCTCATTATCCCTACATTATTCTTGTTCTTGAACTCATTGTTTAAATTTTTTGAACCCTTGATTTCACCTCGGTTTCCACATTATATAATCATTGGATGGGATTACTCATTTCAAAAAGGGTTTCTACTTTTTCATAATCTCAACCCAACTATTCTTCATGTCCTTCACTTTTGTCCCATATAGTTTTAGTTCTCCATTTTCAGTTATGGTTCACGCATTATAAAACCCAAGAATCTGTGGAAATGCATGAATTTTGTGGATATTATAATTACAAATGTATAGGAAGGAATTATGTTCGATGTGGGGTTTTAATTTTATGACAGAAACCCTGAGTGGTAGAATATTGATTGGATTTTCCACTCCATGTGATCCAAAAACTGATTCATAGCCACATGTGGCTAGGATTCATTGATCAGATGCTTCGAAATCAATTTTGGTGGATTTAAGGAAGAAAATAGTAGAAAATGGAAGAATAAGAGGTTTATTTATCATCCATGTCCAGAAAATTTTGTTTAAAAAAATCCTTACATGCATGAGTTGTAGTTTCGGAATACACATCAATATCCCCCCAGCTGCGCCACATTGGTTATTGGGTGAAATTATATATCACCTACCATTTATAACCTATAAACATAGTGATATCCGATGATAGTGTCATGGAGTGGAACAAAGTTTAAATGAGATATTAAACAACTAGGTACATTTGAATGTTTATATAATAATACAAATATTGGGTTCTTGGACATGACCACTGTATACAAGCATTGATAGTTTACATGGGAACGACTAGAGTACATGGGAACGAGATGAAGGAAACATATACGTTCCAAAAGATGTAGATGTAGTATGGGTATATAATACATGATGTATATAACCTGAATATTCACAATAATATTTACATAAATTTATTGTTTGTGTATCTTATTCTTATGGACATCGATTTGGTAACTCAAGTAGCCTATCCAAATTAGTTTTTTATGATTAAGGTTATGGTGTCAATAGATTTAGAATTAGATAAATGAAAAAATGTGTTACTAATTATATTATTATTTTCATGACACATGAATGATGTTATTTATTGGGATTGTTCTTTAGAGTGACATTGGGATCAGAACCCCCTCCCATACATGGCCACAACTCCCTCATCCACATTACATTGGTAGAGTCTACACCCCCCCACCCACACACACAAACACAAACACATAATATATAGTGTGTGGGTCCTATATCTATGAAATTGTTTCCCTTACATTCCATAACCCATAGATATAATATACACTACAATAAGATTCCCCACATTAGCTATGGATTGCACTAGAGAGGTGAAAGATTTCCACACAGATTCTTGTGTTTCTACACATGCTGTTGGGAACTGGATATGATGCTTTAGATTCAAAATGATGGCTCATCATATATATATATTTGTTGAGGTTAATATCCAATTAACCCTCTATTTTTTCTATGTGATCATATTTTTTGGGATTCTATTTACCCCCATTACACATAGGTTGAGAAAAAAAGTACAATTTATAATTCTCCTTATTGATTTTTTCGGAATCATACAAGGAATGTATAAACAAAAAAATTCATGGTATTTTCCCAATTGTGTTGTCACTTATGAAAATGATAAGTAGATTAGTGGTTATTTTAGAACATTATATTAGTACATGGAGGTGTTGACCATATTTTTTGGTCATCTATAGAGATTATTAGATGGGATCTATAGAATTTACTTTTTCCCAGCTTTTCATAGGTTAGTACCTCATTTATATTAGGGTGGTTATTTTTCCATGTTATATCTTGTTTTTATTATATATTTATACGTTATTCTATTTACTAGTGGTTGTTTCAAACTTTTTTTGGATATAGAGTGTCGATTTCCCGCACCCTTATGTTTCTCTGATCATATATGGTGTGTTTCTTTTTTACTTACTTTCATTATAAGATGAGAAAAAAGTTGTTATTTCTATTTCTTAATTTTTTTGGAATCCTACATGGCATGTATATACTCATCCATTCATTGGATATTCCACTATTTTTTTGTGTCATATGTGTATAAATGGAAGATCAATGTTGATTTCATATGATTATAGTAATACTACGAGGTGATGACCATGTTATGTGGTACGCCATGTAATTATGAGTTGGTCTGTACATTCATTATATTTTCCCAATATTTTATTTGGATAAGACCTCATTTCTAGTTGGGATTTTATTTTTTCCATTTATTATTTTTTTTATATTACTTATGTACATTAATATATGTCCTAGAGTCTGTTTCATTCATGTTTAACACTCTAGATGTTCCAATTTTATTCGTATATCGATAATATTTCGTGGTTCCTATTATGTGTGAGAAAACACGTAAATTAGGATAAGGCCTCCCATTCTGGATATATTCCAAATGGGTTCTGTTCTCCACCCTTAGCCTATTATAGGTGGAATTGGTGTGTCACACTCTGCTTAAATCCGACCTTGGTGGGGTTAATGTCGATCATGTTGTTACAGATAACCAATCTATCACACTGCCTTTTATACATCTGTGCCAATCTCATTCACCCAAACACAATTTTCATATATACATAGTAATTATTTAATAAAAAGGTAGATGGTTTTTTATTATAAGCACCACAAACATCAATAGGGAGTGTCCTTTCCCAATAAAATTTTAGCCTCATCCATGGTCATATGACACTGTCATTCTATGATTCTATCTCAAACATTAATATTTATATAATTAAAAATAACAATAATTATTATATAATTATTAAATTTAAATCAGAGTGGCATGAAAAACTATAAACATATCATAAAATGATGTATAACTAATAGCAAGAACAATTTCATGTTCTCATCATTTATGTAAATATTTCATGCACTATAAAAAATCCCTATCATGTAGGGAAGATTTATCCATGATGTAGTGAAATTGGCATAAAACCCTACCCTATTCATTATAAAATATGTGGTTATGTACTAATAATAAAAACCAAGGAACAATCATAAAATAATGATTTAAATCACCACTAAGACAATGATAGAACACCCTTCATCAAGGTGAATCAACTGTGGAAGGAGAAAGGGGAGGAGAAGACTAAATTCAACATACCACCACATAAATTTTATTTTAGTCCATAATGAAAGGAATGTGTCAGTCCTATAATGGAAAACTAAGGGGAATAAAATAGTGGGGTGTAAGGGAATACCCTCAATCTATATCCGTGCCACCAGGGGGAAATAACTCATGTTGTAAAAAAATTGATAGAATAACGTGAAGTGGCTATAGTTTCTAGAATGTCATCCACCTTGTTTGCTTCTTTATATGTGTGAAGCACATCCATGTAATCAAGAATATATCAAATTCATTTCATGATGGGATAGGATATACCCAAAGGAATTTGTCACTAGTAAATTAGAAAGGAACGAAAAAACATGGTGTCCACCTCCATAGAAACCAGTGTAATGTTGTGGCGATGTAAAAGCTCAAGACCGGTCTGGGATGCCCTCACCTAGGCCTAAAGGGAATCTCCAATTCCATAGAAAGCAAGATATTCATGTATTACACAACATTGTCATCGCATACCACTCTAACTCCTCAAATGCTTCCCAAAGAACATGATCCATCTAAATTATGTCTATATCCCTACCTGATTGGGCATCGACAGACCCAATATCCTTAGGAGGAGCATAGAATGGCTCATGGAGTATGATAATTCTTGATGATTTGAAGAGAATGGGAATCTCTACATTCATTGCAATGATTGGAAAGGTCAAGGATCATGTACCTAATTCTACAAACTAACCTGTGCTACGATTATGGAATGTCATCAAACCAATAATTGTTCAGTGCCTGCCAAATCACTCGGTATCCCATTGTAAAAAAAACAATATTGGACTTCGATTCGTCATCATTGATCACTACCCCATGGAAAAACATAGATAAGAAGCAGTTTTCTGACAATTGTTGTTAATTAATCCTTATAAACTTCCAGAAGTTGATCCATGTATCAAAATCCAACTCGCATTCAATTAAATGGTGAGAAGTAGTTGTGAGTGAGAAATATACTTTTATTTGATTGGATACATGTGTAAATTTTCTTCATATATGATTCTCAGTTCACAAAAATTCATTGGGGAGGTCTGAAAGAGTCTTATAGGACCATGTAATAGATGATTATGCTCTTTCACCCATAGAATGATTTCCATAATGAGTGTACAATATAGGTTTTATCCAAAACGATGAGATATTGTGTGGTGGAGTTATGTCAGATCTAGTATGACAAATACCATTGGTATAGATTCATTATATTTATAACTATTTTTCTATTATTGGTATGGAACCTTTCGATACCCTGTTTAAGAGACACTACAAGTCACTCATATGCTGGACTAAGATAGGCAAGACATATCTTGTTGGGCCAGAACTAGTGTTTGATATCCAAGATAATGTTTAAGTGATATTTGATCATATTAAAAAATACTATAGATGAAATTTATAATATGAGAATTGAGAATATCGGCCTTTAAAGGTCAAGGAAGGTGCCCTTTTTTCCCTTATAATCTCTCAATGACAACGATTATGGAAATATTTTTAGGGAAAAAGAAATTACCAAGGAACAGAAACCCATTAAAGATCTAACGAATGGTTTTTTTAGGTTTATTGCGTCTTAGAATTTCTTCCATAGTTGAAAATATTGGATGAATTATTCCATGTATCACAACTGTGAAGATTAATGCAAGACCCTTTGCATGTTATTGTCTTGGGTGGTATAGAGATCTATGATTGATCCTCAATTTCACTGTACATGATGGTGATTAAGGAATTATGTGAGAGGATTTTATTCAGGATTAAAAATAACTCTGGGTTGAGTTATTTGGTAGCATAGTAGCATGCTGGAGAGAACATAGACATGTGAAATAAGATATATGCTCATTAAACTACCAACTTCATGTATCCTATGATTTTTTGAGAAAAAATCATTGAAGTAATGGATAATGTAATGAATTTAGTATTCATATTTTGATTATATTAAGATATATATATATATATATCACTATGTTTTTTCTCAGAGTTTGTGATGCGTTTTGGTGGTGCTGTACTATGAAATAAATATATTAAAAATATTAATATATATAAAAGCATATGTGCACATATTTTATTAATAAATGTATTTCTTGTTTATTGATACATTTTTTGGAAATAGAAGACCATGTTCATTTTTTAATTCAAATAATACCCTATTAGTGACATAAAGTGGCTTGGTGTTTGGTTTTTTGTTTATGGGGACCATTAGTGGGTATGTAATTAATTAATTAAATTAATTTATTCACATAATTGATCTAAAAACCGAAACACCCTATATTTAAGCATCATTATCATAAAAAATAGGTGATATCTATATTGAAACGAGATATTAGAGTGCATAAAAGAATGAGATTAATTAATTTATTACTACATATCATGGAGAAATTGTCATTTTGCAGAGGGATTGTCTTCGCCAACACAATTACTAAATGTCACCGACAATAATGAAATAGACTCATTCATCATTATATATCAATCCAAATACGAGAAATGGATTATTATTTAATGTATTTCTTACCAAAAAATAAGTAATTATCATGGAATTACTTATATTATTATTTCATGGGGATTCTTTTGATTTTTATTATCCCTACATTATTTTAGTTCCTGGACACATTGGTTAAATTTTTTGCACCCTCGATTTCACCTCGGTTTCCACATTATGTAATCATTGGAATGGATAACACAATTAAAAAATGGTTTCACATTTTTCATGTTCATCATCCCCACTATTCATCATGTTCTTCACTTTTTTCCCATAGAGTTTTAGTTCAACACTTCCAGTTAATGTAGACAAATTATAAATCCCATAAATTTTTTGAACTTCATGAATTTTGTGTATATTAATGTTCATAATGTATATAATGGAATTATGTGGGATATGGGTTTTTCATTTTATGATCGGCAGCCTATGTGGTAGTAGATTGAATGGATTTTTCTACATTGTTTAACCAAAAACAGATTCATTGCCACATGAGGCATGGATTCCTTGATAGAATTCTCTCCAATAAATTTTGGTGGATTTAAAAAATACACTAGGTGAAAATGTTAGAATAAGTGGTTTATTAATCATCAATGTCAAGGAACATTGGTTATAAAAAAATCCTAACATGCATGTGGAGAAGTCTAGGAATACACATCTATATCCACCCCTACTACACCACCTTGGTTAATGGGTGAAATTATATATCGCCTCCCATGTATGACCCATACACATAATCTGACATAATGACGGAGGCCTAGAGTATACACATGGGATAAAGGGGATTTAAACAACTAGGATATACTAATATAGAGATAGGGTTCATGGAGATTAATAATGTATACAATCATCGGTAGTTTACATGGGAATGACTAGAGTACATTTGAATGGGATGAAGGAAATGTGTAAATTCTAAAAGTCCTAGATATAATGCGGGTATAAAATACATGATGTGTATACGTTGTAAATTCGTTGTAATTTTTACAGAATTTTCATGTTTCTGTAACTTATTCATATGGACATGGATTTTGTTACTCAAGTAGCCTATCCAAATTAGTTTAAAATTTAGAATGTTATGGTGTGTATAGTTTTATAATTAATTATATGAAACAATGTGTTTCTAATGGTATTATTCTTTTCATAACACTTTAATGTTGGTATATTTTTGGATTTTTCTTTACTATGGTGTTGGGATCAGAACCCCCCTTCCGTAAAAGGCCATTACTCCCCATACACATTACATTGGAAGAATCGGAAACCCCCCCCTACAATCACACAGGTGCAAAAAAATCCTATATTGGGAGTGGTTCATATATATATGGAATGGTTCCCCTAATCATCAATCAGCAATAGATAAAATTTCCACTACTATAGGTTGCACCTCTTCAGTTGTGGAGAGCAGTAGTGAGGTGTAAGATCTCCTCACAGATTATTTTATAGTTACACATGTTGTTGGGAACTTGATATGGACCTTTAGATTCTACATGATGGCTAATCATATATAGCTAGCTATGGAGGTTAATTTCCCAAAAACCCTCTCTTTGGTCTCTGTGATCATATTTGTCCAGTTTCTATTAAACTCCATTATATATTGGTTGATAAAACTATTACTAATTATATTTCTCCTTTTTCATTTTTTGGGAATCCTACTTGGTATGTATATACTCACTGATTCATTGTATTTCCCCAATTTTGTAGTCTCTTATGAAATCAATATGTATATTAGTGGATAGTTTAGATGTGTATATTAGTACATGGAGTTTTTGACCATATTTTGTGGTCATCCTTAGATATTATGAGATGGGATCTATAGTCTTTTCTTTTTCAAAAATGTTGTTAGTTTAGTACCTCATTTCTAGTAGGGGTGTATTTTCCGGTTTTATATCATTTTTATTGTATTTTTATACATTATTTTATTTTATAAATGTTGTATCCAGATAATTTTTGGAGATGGAGACCCCATTTCTAGAACCCTTATGTTTTTTAATCATATAGGGTGTGTTTTTTTTACCCGCATTCATTATAAGATTAGAATAGAGATGGTATTTATAATTCGTGATTTTTTTGGAATCCTACTTTTCATGCATATACTCCCCCATTCATCGGATATTCCCATATTTTTTATGTCATATGTGGATAAATTGAATATCAACGTTTATTTGTTAGATTATATTAATACTAGTAGGTTATGACAATGGTATATAGTTAGCCATGTAGATTATGAGTTGGTTTGTACATTCATTCTATTTTTGTCGATTTTTTTTATGTTGGGACATCATTTCTAGTTGGGATTTTATTTTTTCATTTTTAATATTTGTTATTATTCTTCTGTAATTGATGTATGTGCTAGAGGTTTTTTCATTCACGGTTAACACTCTAGATGTTCCCGTTTTATTCTTTTATCACTAATATTTCATAGATCCTATTATTTTTGTGCATACATTTAAATTAAGATAAGTCCTTCCATTTTGGATATATTCCTACTCAGTGCTTTTCACTACCCCTAGCCTATTGCAAGTGGGATTTGGGCATCTTACTCCGCTTACATCCAACCTAGTTGGGGACAAAGTGGATCATGTCATTACACTTATCCACCATATCAAAATACCTATTATACACATTGTTACTATCGCATTCACCATAAAGAAATTTTCATATATACATAGTAATGAACTAATAAAATGGAAGATGTTTTTTTATTGTAGGGACCATAGACACCAATATGGAGCGTCATTTCCCATGAAAATCCATGCCCCATCCAAGGTATTATTAAATTGACATACTTTGATCCCATCTCAAAAATTATTATTTATATAACTAATAATAATAATAATTTATAAATAATTACTAAATTTAAATCAGAGTGGCATAACTACCTAAAAACATATCATAAAAGGTTGAATAACTAATAACATGAATAATTTCACGTTCTCATCATTTATGTAAATATAATATCCTCTATAAAAAAAATATCTATCATGTTGTGAAGATTCATCCATGATGTAGTGTAATCGGTATAAAACCTTACCCTATTCATACTAAAATTCGTGGTTAAGGAGTAATAATAAAAAAAATTATGAGAAAATAATAGAGTAAATCACCACAATTATAATGGAGGAACACCATTCATGAAGTGGAATAAAAAATGGAAGGAGAAGTGGAAGGGACGACTGAATTCCACTTCCAACCACATTACATTAATTTTATTTCATAATGATAGGAATGTGTTAGTCCAATAATGAAAATATAAGGGGGAATAAAATTATTGGAGTCCAGGGGAATCTCCTCAAACTAAATCCATTCCATATGAGGGGAAATAACTCATGTTGGGTAAAATTTATGGAATAACTAGGTGTGGCTATACTTTCCAGAATGTCATTAACCTTGTTACCATCATTCTAAGTGTGAATCACATCCATGTAATCAACAATGTAACACATTCATTTCATGAAGGGATATGTTAAAAACCAAGGAATGTGTCACTGGTAAATTACAACGAAATGGAAAAACATGGATTCCACCTACATAGAAACCAATGTAATGTTGTGGTGATTTGAAATCTCAAGGCCAGTATGGGGTACCATCACCTAGGCCATAAGGGAATATCAAATTCCAAAGAAATAACGGTATTCATGTATTACACTATCCTTGTCATCACATACAACTCCAACTCCTCACATGCTCCCCAAAGAACATTATCCATTTTAATTATGTCTATATCCCTACCATATTTGGCACAATAAACCCAATATCCTTAGTATGAGCCTATAAAGGCTCATCGAGTATGATCCTTCATGAATATTTCAAGAGATGGAAAATCTGTAAATTCAATGGAATGATTGGATAGGTCAAGGATCATGTAACTAATTCTACAATCTGGCCTTTGGAAAGGGCATGGAATGTCTTCAAACCAATCATTGTTCAGTGCCTTACAAATCAACTAGTATCCCATTTAAAAAAATCATGGCATTAGATTCGGCACCCTTGGAATCTACCCCATGGAAGGACATAGAGAAGAAGGAGTTGGCCAAAGAAATTTGGTAATTAATCTATATAAACTTTCAGAAGAGGATCCATGTATCAAAATCCAACTCATATTCAATGAAATGGTGAGTAGTAGTTGTGATTGTGAAATATCCTCCTATTTTGTTTGATAGACTTGAAAATTTTCATCAATTGTGATTCTCACATCATGTAAAATTTATGTAGTGGTCTTCAAGAGTCTTCTAGGACCAATTAATAGTTGATAATTCTCATTAACCCATTGCATTATTTCTAAAATGAGTATACTGTCTAGGTTTTAGCAAATATTATGAGAGATTGTGTGGTGGACTTAGGTCAGAAATATTTTGATCATATACAATTGGTAGAGATTCACTACATTTATAAATGTTATCATATTATTAAGTAATTAACCTTTCGATGCCTGGTTTAGGAAACACTACAAGTCACAATTATGTAGGACTGAGATAGGAAATATATATCACGCTATACCAGAACTAGTGATTGATATATAAGAGATGGTTAGAGTGATATTTGATAATATTAAGAAATATTATAGATGAAATTAATCATATGAAAATTGAGAATATCGTCCTTTGGAGGTCAAGAAAGGATCTCATTTTTCCCTTATAGACTTTTGATGACAACGATTTTGGAAATACTTCAAAGGAAGAAAAATACTCCAAAGGATCATCAAGACATTTAAGATTTTACGAAATGTTTTTTAGGTTTCATAACTCTTATCATTCTCCCAGAGTTGAACAGATGGGATTAATTATTCCGTGTATCACACCTGTGAAGATTAATGCATGACCATTCGCATGTTATGGACTTGGGTGTTGTAGAGATCATGGATTGATCCTCAATTTCATTGTACATGATGTTTATTAAGGAATTATATGATAAAATTTTTCATGGAATGAAAATCACGCTACATTGAGTTTTTTGGTAGCATAGTAGTTTGCTGGAGAGAACCTAGAAGCGTGAGATCCAGTTGTAGGATCATAACACTAACAATGTCATGTAAC
This sequence comes from Viscum album, assembly GCA_963277665.1. NCBI lineage: Eukaryota > Viridiplantae > Streptophyta > Magnoliopsida > Santalales > Viscaceae > Viscum > Viscum album. The sequence goes on from OY728161.1 coordinate 981,837,063, forward strand.
TTGTGATTTTTGGGGGTAAATATACTTGACTGAAGGGATAATTTAATGAATATAGTATTGATCATTTCATCATATTAAAATTTATATATATATATATATATATCACTATATTTTTTCTCAGAGTCGGTGATGCGTTTTGGTGGTGCAGAACGGTGAAATTTATATTTTAAAAATATTAATATATATTAAATAATATGTTCACATATTTAATAATAAATGGTATTCCTGTTTATTGATACAATTTTTGGAAATAGAAGATCGTGTTCATGTTTTAATACTAATATTACCCTAGTATTGACATAAAGTTTCATGGTGTTTGGTTTTTAGTTGATAGGGGCCATTAGCAGGTATATAATTAATTAATTTAATTAATATATTCTCATAAATGACCTAAAAACCTAAACACCCTATATTTAAGCATCATTATCATAACAAAATCTGGGATATCTATATAGACATGTGATATTAGTGTGAATCAAATAAGGAGAGTCATTAATGGATTACAACATATCATGGAGAAATTATTTTTTTGTGAAGGGATTGTCTTTGAAAAAAAATTACTAAATCCCACTGACAATAATGAAATAGAACCATTTTTCATTATATATCAATCCAAACATGAGAATGAGATTCTTATTTCAAGTATTTATGAACAATAATTAATTACTAATCATGGAATGAATTATCTTATTTATTTCTTGGTATTGTTTTTTATGACCCCTAAATTATTTTAGTTCTAGAACACATTGTTTATATTTTTCACACCTCTGACTTAACCTTGGATTCACCTTTATGTAGTCAATGGATGGGATATGAAAATTCAAAATTGGTTTCCCCTTTTTCATGTTCATTACCCCAACTATTTTTCATTTTCGTCACATTTCTCCCAAAGAATTTTAGTTCCCCATTTCCAGTTCATGTTGAGGAAATATAAAACCCCTAAATATATGGAAAATCATGAATTATGTGCATATAAAAATTCAGAATGTTTATCATGGAATTATATGGGATGTTGCATTTTAATTTTATGATTGTCACCTTGTGTAGTAGTGTATTGAATGGATTTTTCCCCACTGTTGATCCAAAAAACTATTTCATTTCCACATAAGGCTAGGATTCATTGATCAGATGCTCTGTAATTAATTTTGGTGGATTTCAAGAAGACAATATGTGAAAATGGTAGAAGAAGTGGTTTATTAATAATCCATGTCAGGGAACATTGGTTTTAAAAAAATCCTTACATGCATGATGAGTAGTCTAGGAATACGCATCTATATCCACCCCTGCTACGCCACCTTGGTTATTGGGTGGAAATATATATCACCTCCCATGTATGAATCAAATATATAAGGTGACCTGATGATGGTGGCCTGGAATAAATAAAAGTGTAAAAAGGGGATCTAAACAACAAGGTACATCTGAATGGCCATATACTAATAATATCATAGGGTTCTTGGTCATGACCAATGTATAGAATCATCAGTAGTTTAAATTGGAACGACTACAGTACATCAGAAAGGGATGAAGGAAATGAGTAGGTTCCAAAATACCTAGATATAAGGGGGTATAAAATAAATTATGTGAATACCCTATAAATTCAATGTAATTTTTACAGAATATTCTTATTTGTGTATCATATTCATCAAGAGATGGATTTGGTTACTAAAGTATCCTATCCAAAGAAGATTTCAATGTAGACGGTTATGGTGGGAATATTAATAGAATTATATATATGAAAAAAGGAGTTTTTAATGGTATTATTTTCTTTCATGATAATTTAATGATGGTATTTATAGGGATTTTTTTATAGTGACATTTGGGTCAGAACCCCCCTCCCATACAAGGCCACAACTTCCCCAAACACATTACATTGGTAGAGTCTGCAACCCCCCCACACACACACACACAGACGCATACAAATACTATGTAGGTAGTGGGTCCTATATCTTTAAAATGGTTCCCCAAATCATCAATAACCCATAGATTTTATTTCCACTACTATAGGTTGCTCTTCTCCAACTGTGTAGTGCATTAGTGTGGTGCAATATATCAACATAGATTCCTGTTTACTTACACATGTTGTTGGGAAATGGATATGGACCTATATATTATACATGATTCCTAATCATATATAGCTAGTTGTGGAGGTTATTATCCCATTAAGCCTCTCTTTGGTCTCTGTGAACATATTTGTTCAGTATCTATTTACCACTATTACATATTGGTTGAAAAAACTGTTAATATTTATATTTCACCATTTTGGTTTTTTGGTACTCCTACTAGGTATGTATATACACACAAATTCATGTAATTTTCCCAATTGTGTTGTCTCTTGTGGAAATGATTGGAAGATTAGTCGATATTTTAGAAGATTATATTAATAAATGGAGGTGTGACAATATATTATGGTTATCCATAGAGATTTTGAGATGTGATCTTTAGTCTTTACTTTTTACCAACTGTTGTATTGATAGTACCTCAATTCTAGTAGGGTGTGTATTTTCCGCATTTATATCATTTTATATTATATATTTATACATTATTTTATTTACTAGTGGATTTTTAATTCTATTTTTATAGATGGAGTGCCCATTACTAGACCCCTTGTTTTTCTCTAATCATATATGGGGAGTTTATTTTTACCCGCTTTCATTATAATATGAGAAAACAATTTTTATTTCTATTTCTGTATTATTTTGGAATCCTACTTGGAATGTATATACTCACCTATTAAATAGATATTCCCATAGTTTTTATGTATTATGTCGATAAATGGAATGTCAATGTTGATTTTATAGGATTATTTTATTTGTAGGAGGTTATGACCGTGTTCTGTGGTCAGAAATTTAGATTATGAGTTAGTTTGTACATTAATTCTATTTTCCCCAAAAAAAAATTATTTTATGACATCATTTCTAGTTGGTGTTTTATTTTGTTTCCAATTTTTCTGTTTTTATTAGACTTCTGTACGTTGAGGTATGTCTTAGAGGTTGTTTCATTCATAGATAACACTCTACATGTTCCAATTTTATTCTTATATCTATAATATTTTTCTTATACTATTATGTGTGTGCATACATATAAATTAGGATAAGGCCTCCCATTTTGGATATATTCATACTTGGTGCTTTTCCCTACCCCCTAGCCAATTTCTAGAGGGATCAGGACGTCACACTCTACTTACATCCAACCTAGGTGAGGTCAACGTGGATCATGTCATTACACAAAACCACCCTATCACCTTACCTTTTATAAACTTAATTCTTATCTCAATCACCCAAATAGAATTTTCATATATATATAACAAAGAATTAATAAATTGGTTGATGTTTGTTATTATAGGGACTACAAACAGCAATATAGAGCATCATTTCCAACAAAAATCCTAGCTTCATCCAAGGTATTATGAAACTGACATACTATGATCCTATCTCAAAAATTATTATTTATATAATTAATATTAATAATAATTGTTAAATAATTACTAAATTTAAATCATAGTGGAAAAACGAACTAAAAACATGTCATAAAATGTTGAAATATTAATAACTTGAACAATTTCATGTTCTCATCATTATGTAAATATTTCATCCACTATAACAAATCCCTATCATGTTGGGAAGATTCATCCATGATGTAGTGGAATCGGTATAAAAACCTACCCAATTCATATAAAAATTTGACGTTAAGGAGTAACAAGAAAAACCAAGGATGTATGAGAAAATAATAAAGTAAATCACCACAATGATAACGGTGGAACACTATTCGTCAAGGGGAATCTATAATGGATGGATAAAAGGTTGAGAAGAATGAATTCAACTTCCAACCACATTATTTTTATTTTATTCCATAACAAATGGAATGACTTAGTCCAATAAAGAAAAACTAAGGGGGAATAAAATAGTAGAGCCCAGGGGAATCCACTCAAACTAAATCCTTTCCATTAGGTGGAAATAACTCATGTTACATAAAATAGATAAAATAAATAGGTGTGGATATAGTTTCTAGAATGTCATTAACCTTGTTACATTCTTTCTATGAGTTAATCAAATCAATCTAATCAAGAATTTAACACATTCATTTCTGGATGGGATAGGTTATACACCATGGAATGTGTCACTGTTAAATTAGAAAAAAATGAAAAAACATGGAGTCCACCTCCCTAACAACCAACATAATGTTGTAGTGAATTAAAAGCTCAAGGCCAGTCTAGGATTCTCTCACCTGGGCCTAAAAGGAATCTCCAATTCCATAGAAATCATTCAATGCAGGTATTACTATACCATTGTCATCACAAACCACTCCAACTCCTCACTAGCTTCCCAAAGCACATGATACATATGAATTATGTCTATAGCCCAACCCAATTGGGCTTCGGCAGACCCAATATCCTTAAGATGTGCCTGGAATATCTCATGGAGTATGTTCCTCCATGATGATATGAAGAGAAGGGGAATCAATGCATTCATTGGAATGATTGGATAGGTCAAGGATTTTTTACCTAATCTACACACCAAACTAATCTACGAGCATGGAATGTCATAAAACAAATCATTGTTAAGTTCTTGCCAAATCACCTAGTATCCCATTGTAAAAACAACAACATTGGCCTTAGATTCGGCAACCATGGACTCTACCCCATGGAATCACATAAAGTAGAGGGAGTTGGCTGAAATTTGGTGGGAAGTAATCCATATAAACTTCTAGAAGTTGATCTGTGTATCATAATCCCACTCACATTCAATGAAATGGTGATACGTAGTTGTGAATGTGAAATATCCTCTTATATTATTGATACATGGGACAATTTTCATCAACGGTGATTCTCACTTCATGTCAAATTGTTGGAGAGGTTTGCAAGAGTCGTCTAGGACCAATTAATATATGATTATGCTATTTCACTCATTGAATGATTACTAGAATGAATGTACTATCTAGGTTTTAGAAATTACAATGAAAGATTGTTTGGTGTAATTAGATTAGATCTTGTATGATCATATACAATAGGTAGAGATTCATTATATTTATCTCTATCATTCTATTAATTGGTAATGAACATTTCGATGCCCATATTAAGAGACCCTACAAGTCACAGTTATATAGGACTGAGATAAGAAAGACATATCTTACTAGGTCGGAACTAGTGAACGATATCCAAGGGAAGGTTAAATTGATATATGATAATATTAAGAAATACTAAAGTTGAAATTATTCATATGAAAATTGAGAATATCATCCATTAGAGGTCAAGAAAGGCAATCATTTTCCCTTATAGTCTTCTGCTGAAAATGATTGTGAAAAAATTTCTAGAGAGGAAGGATATTCCTAAGTATCATCAACCCATTATAGATTTTAAGCAACGTTTTTTAGGTTTCTTACATCTTATCATTTTTCTCGTAGTTTAATTGATTAGATGAATTATTATGTGTATCACAACTGTGATGATTATTGCATGACCCTTCAAATTTTATTGAGTTTAGTGGTCTAGAAATCTGAGATTGTGCATGAATTTCATTGTACATGATGTTGAGTAAGGAATGATAAGAGATTATTTTTCAGGGAATGAAAATCCCTCTAGTTTGAGTTATTTTGTAGCATTTTAGCGTGATGGAGAGAACCTAGAAGTGTGAGACCCAGATGTAGGCTCATTACACTGATGAATTTATGTTGCTTGTGATTTTTGGAGTAAAAAACCTTGATGGTAGGGATAGTGTAATGATTTTATTATTTGTATTTTGATCATAATAATATATATATATATATATATACATTACATTGAATTTTACCATATTCGGTGATGTGTTTTTTGTGGTGTCGAACTGTGAAATTAATATATTAAAAATATTAATATATATTTAAGAAAATTTGCACATATTTTCATAATAAATGGTTTTCCTGTTTATTGATACATATATTTTGGAAATATAAGACCATGTTCATATTTTAATTCTAATATTACCCTTATAGTGACATAATGATTCTTGGTGTTTGGTTTTTTGTTGATAGAGACCATTAGTGGGTATGTAATTAATTAATTTAATTAATAGATTCACATAAATGACCTAAAAACCTAAACACCCTATATTTAAGCATTATTATTATAAAAAATCTGGGATATCTATATATACATGGTATATTAGAGTGTATCAAAGAAGGATTTTCATTAATGGATTACAAAAAATCATAGAGAAATTATTGTTTTGCGAAGGGATTGTATTCACCAAAAAAATTACTAAATCTCACCAACAATAATTAAACAGACCCATTCTTCCTTAGATATCAATAAAAACATGAGAAAGAGATTATTATTTCATGTATTTCTGAGTAATAGTAAATTTATAATCATGGAATGACTTATCTTATTATTTCGTGGTGATTTTGTTTCTTCTTATGATCCGTAAATTATATTAGTTCTTGAACACATTGTTTATATTTTTCCCACCCCTTATTTCTCCTTGGTTTCCAGATTATGTAATCATTGAATGGGATAACACATTTCAAAAATTCTTTTACTTTTTCATGTTCATGACCCCCACTATTCTTAATGTTCGTCACATTTGTCCAACATAGTTTTAGTTCCCCATTTCCAATTCAGGTTGATGAATTATAAAACCCATCAGTATGTGGATATTCATAAAATATGTGCATATAATAATTCAGAATGTATATCATGGAATTATGTGGGATATGGGTTTTTAATTTTATGAACGTCACCCTATGTGGTAGTATATCCAATGGATTTTTCCCCACTATTGATCCAAAAACTGATTCATAGAAAAATGAGGCTAGGAATCATTGATTAGATTCTCTCCAAATAATTTTGGTGGATTTTAGGAAGGCAATTTGTTAAAATGGAAGAATAAGTGGTTTATTAATCATCCATGTCAAGGAACGTTTGTTCAAAAAAAATCCTAACATGCATGAGGAGTAGTTTGGGAATACACATCTATATCCACCCCAACTATGCCACATTGTTTATTGGGTGAAATTATATATTGCGTCCCATGTATGACCCATACACATAATGTGAACCAATGATGGTGGAACGGAGTAGACACATGTGACCCAATGATGGTGGACTGTAGTAGACACATGTTTCAACAAATGAACCTTCTCATATGATCATATCACAATCCATATGAATATCATTCAAAATAATTGGGTGAATACTTTTATACTACTCAATTTTTTGAACCACATACAGTCTCTGTGAGTCATATCGAATTAGAATTATGAACATGGTCCTAAAAATGGACCATGCTTCCCCAACTTGTCAAATTCATTTACCCACAATCTAATTGAGTAATTACATTCAAAAAAGTCTATGGAAACTCGCTCATGATGGGGACTACCACAAAATTACACATCAATCAAGTATCTTTATAAAACCATAATGTGTCTACCAATGGTATACACATTTAGGAAACTTCCATTATTGATCACGATCAGCAAACCAATCAAAAAATCACAATGAAAATTATCTGGGAAAGGAATCCAATAGATTATTCCCCCTAAACTCCTCCTCGGTGATAAATACAGTCAGAATAATTTATATCTCAAAGTTCAAGTAATTTTTCATGCGATTAATAAATTTTATTAAGGGTATACAACATCATAGTGAAACATGTTCCAACTTTTAATCATATAACTAGATTACATAACCTATATAAAATCATCACAAATTTATCTAGTTCTTAGAAAACCTCACCAAGGTCAACTAAACATCCCTTAATCCCAGGGAATGTCTATCCATCATTTGAGAACATTCCAGGATAAGAACCATAGGTAAAGTAATAAAATATATCTCATAAGTCAAATCTATGATCCCCCTGAGTATAATTACACCAAAACGTTATATACAATAATCAATATATGTTTTTCTTCATTATTTAAAAAAATAAACCATCTATCTTCAAAAACAATAACACACAATGAAACGTATGACTTGTGAATAATAATATCCACATCTGAAACACGTATACAAACCACATTCCACTATGGACCATGATAAAAATATAAAATAAATATCATAAAAATCAAATTGGAATAAACAAAAAACTCTAATAGTAAAACACCTAAATAAAAATATAATAACCCTGGTAACCAAAAATTACCATCAGTATTGTTTTTATGACTCTCCAGTATATTATTCAACATAAGAATCAATAAATAAACATTTCATGTATACCCAATCCCAAATATTTTGAAAATGAATAGGTGATCTGATACTAATTTATAATTCCCTAAAAGACCACAATTATTTTTCCTAGAATGGGAACTATTTGGCCTCATTCATACCACCTTATATATCGATGGCTATTCACTGTTGCACAAGAGCCTCAACCCAGTTGGTGAGGACTCTCTAGGTGAATCCAAGAGACCTGAGATCAAATCCAGGTGGAGGCATATTTCTTGGTTACTGTAGTAGTACTGTAGCAGTAGTGTATTAGTCACTGTTTGGTACTGTAGTAGCCTTCACTATTCATCCATCTCAGCCTTTGGGCCACCGGTTTGGTCCTCGGTACCTGAATGGCATTTGTGCCACCCAATTCCTTCAGGCCAGTTGATTCTAAAGGCCTTCGGGACACAATAATGCCTTAGGGACACCCAAAGGCCTTCGGGCCACACGAATGTAGGCCCGAGACACACTACAAAAAAGAAGCATCCCCAAAAGAGGATTCAGAGAAGGTGCACTCACCAGATCAGATCCAAATGGGTTTTCTGAATGAGAGGGTATGGCTATGCCATCGGTACCAGCCTGTGCTTGCATGGGAAGCCTTGCTAGATGGTCATGCAAAGGTGTAGGGATACTCTAAAGATACAGATTCTAGGGAGGGGACGTTACCTGTAGATAGTCAGGTTGAATTCTCTATGACCTTCGGGTCATGTAGTATCCTAATCCTATGGGACATGTAATCTCTGAGCCTACGAGCCTTATAAGGGTTCCCCCTCATGCTTGGAAAGGGTGGTTATCAAAAAATCATTAAAAATGAAGGACTTCTGGCCATTTAGGATATTCATTGTTGATGAGGTCCTAAGTAATAATCGCGGGAGCCTATGTACTATATCACACATCGAACAACCAATAGTATTTTATATTATTTATTTTGATTAAATATTTATTTTTATCTCATCACATGTAGTTTTTCATATAAAATATTGTCTTTTGGGAATGGATTACACGTCACACAATTCAAATGCACTATTTTCCAGATCTCACATCAACTATGTGGTAGGATACACAATTTTATCTTAGGTGAATTTTAAATTCATAAAATAGTTCTCCAAACCAATAACCATGACTATTATTAGTATTTTTGTTTAGCAATATATGGCACATGGTTGGTGAATGATCTTCAAAATCATGCAATCAAATTGATCTCATTTATCAGATTCATTATTAATAGAAATTATAATTATTACCCAATAGAATTATTCTATTTATGCATCACTTTCCTCTACCATTTGACCTCACACATAAAAGGTAATCCTCCCTTATTTTTCAACTACTCCATAACTTGATTTCATTAGTATTTCATATGTATTTAAAGTAAATAATTGGGGTAATAACCTCTATGGAATCAACTTCTTTTCTTATTTGATGATTTACTTGGTTCATGGCAATTAATTATATTTGAAATCTAGGGTTCCTATTACATTGATTTTAATGTTGTAGGATTTATTTTTTATAATTTATTTTTGTCATCACTTTTTCATTGGAACTTTTTTACAGAGATTGGATCCACAATAAGAGATATAGAGAAATTTTGAGATTGATTTACCTATTTCTATGCATTTAAATTGAAAAATATGTTTTCTTGATAATTTTAATATGGGTATTCTTTATATTATGAAGTCAATTTTTTATTGAAAAAAGTATTTTGATAAAAAGACATGGTTTTATTCATGTTCTAAATACATTTCATATGTTTCTTCCATGTGTATAACTAATTTAAATTATAGCTCAAATCATTATGGAAATTACAAGAACACAAAATGATTGTTTAATATTACTAATGTTTTATATCATGTAATATTGAGATAATATTTTTTTATTTTTTAACTATTTTTAAATTAAGACCAAATGGAATGTGTGGTTCTACATGCCTCTTAAATGTGGATTCCATTTTTTATAAATTTGATTATTACATATACTCATATAAATATATAGATATATATTAATATTTAGAAACAATTTTGTACATATTCACACAAGGATATATAAATATATACATTTGGTCATGTTGTATTATATATATGATAAGGTGTATATTTTTGTAGGTGTAAAAATGGTTTTAGAACAAGAATGATATATATATTAAAACTGGTTTTTCCAAAAGAAAAATATTTTATTCAAATAATTTTTAGAACATATTGAACATTGAAATGTATTATTTTTAGAATGAAAACCACTATTATGGAATAACTCTTACATAGTGGGACATAGATTTTTGATTAATGTGTGAAATGTGATTTATTCCTGAAAATGGGTTATTGTATTGTTTTTATTACAGGGTAAGTAAAAAATAGAATTCACATAAAAGGCTTCTCATATGTGAGAAATTTAATTGCATGTTTAAGAATAAAATGTAGACTATTTATTTATATTATATATTCATAAATAAACCTCCATTTAATTTTTATGGGAAACCCTAGGATGTTAGGTAATAACTCTATATAAATTTTTTTTGGCTACATTAGTATCAATCTATAAATAATGGACCTAAGATAGACTATCATCTAATTTTGAAATTATTCCCCTTAGTTAGTCCTGTGAGGGTAAAAACGAGTGTTTGGGAAGTTTTATTTTTATCATGTGTTAGTGATAAGATATAGTGACTATATAGTAGTATCCTAATTTTCACTCTATTCTACTATGTTCTTATAATGAACGTTTTTATATTTATATAATTTTCAAAATATTTTTTTGGAAATAATTTGAAATCTGCTTCTAGTTTAGTGTTTTAATTTAACTAATTTTTATCATTAGGTGCCACATATTCATAAATGGCCTACTAAAAATAATTAATTTATTTGTTTTTTTAATCACTACAATTGGAAATTCGTCTTTATGTTTTTCAACTTTTTACTTGTATTGTTTGGAAATGAAAAATCTATATATATATATATATATATATATTATTTCACAGAAACATAAAATTGTTTCCCATTTAAATATATGCCATTATTGTTGTTTCCATTGGAATCCTTACTAAGAATTCTGATTTTCAATACGTCATTTGTTATTTCATTTTCACATCGTCTGTTTTGGATTTTGATCGCACATAGAGAGACAATGTTTGTAGATTGGTTGTGACCCATGATGTCACATGGGGGTATGTTTATTTTTTTTAAATTTTTATTAACCTATTTTATTTTATTATTAATATTTTTTATTTTTTACTAGATAAATCATTCTCAATATAGTTTTTATTGATTCCTATAACTAGTTGTGAGTTCAAGATGATTGAGAACATTACATGACACATATAATGGGATAGATTGATAATCGTAGTGAAGAATGACCCATGTTATTTTACGCAAAAAAATTGCTTCATATAATCCCGTTGTTAATTTGGTACTTTTTGGATGTTTGGAGATAATACTACCGTATCTCAAGGTGATATAATGACTAGGTTTCAGATCCACACACTAACATAATGAATCTTGAGATACCATGGAAGTTTGGGATGAATTTTTCTCTAATTTGACTACTTATTCGAAATTATTTTGATACATTGAGTCTTTATTTGAGTGTCTTGGGTTCACGTTTTAATGTTTCATTTTTTTCAGAAACATTTTTGTTGGTGTGAAAATTGTAATGGAACTAGAGGGTTCACATTTAAAATCCTAAATTCTCGAAACCCAATGATGGTTGTTATATCATTTTACTTGTATATAATAGAAGTGCTCTAAAATGAATTAATAGTTTATTATTATTGGAACACTATAATGATAAATGATTTACATTTTGAAACGTAATTTATAGTATGAATATATTATGATCACATTATTCCCCAATCTATCATATCTATGAAAACTACACATTAATATACACTATGATTCATGGAAAAGTAAAATATATTGGTTAAGAAAAAAATGTGTTGTAAATAGTACTATACAAAATCGATTTTTATAACATAATCATAGAACAACTGATATGGAAGGAATAAATTATATGACAAGAATTTATAGTGATTTAAAACTGATGGAATATATTATACAAGTAAATAAATGAAAATATGGATAATAAAATTTATTAACCTACTCCTAATGTAATTCATAATTTCATATATCAAAAACATATTTTCAAGACCTTATTGTAATGAAAATATCCTATTATGGGAAGAGGTATACACATTAACCCATCATGTTTTGTATCATAAGTAATATCGATGCATCAAGGGGCTATATAATTATAGGACCCTGCCATATAATGATTATGATAAATTAATTAACCATAATAGTCATAAAAATGATTCATATCAATCCATAAATAACCTCTTATTAAAACAACATGGCAATCTCTATAATGATAAATATATAAATCATACACATCATCATATAGTAGAACAATTTGGACGAGTGAAAAGGGTTAAAAACACATTGACCCCTTATTTCATGGAATTTCTATTCTCTCCAAACATCTCCCTCTTTGGTTCTAGGGTGTTAGCTCATTTTCCACGGGTGGTCCTCCCTCCTACCTTAATAGTGTTCTCTGAGCGTTCATTTTTACATTATCTGGATCATAGTGCTTCATTTGCGAGTAGTGTGTTCTTATATCTTATTCCTTATCTTCTTATTGGTGTCACCTAATATATTTGAACCATTTTTGGTACAATGAGATATAAAGGAATGAACTTTTGGATTTTTATCTGTTTAGGATAAGGATTAGTCAATTTATTGTTTTCTTTTCTAAGATTGTTCCCATTTTCTAACCCTGTGTTTGGACCATCTTTTACTCTTACTTTGAGATATATAGTTCCAGATCCCATAACATTATGTTGGGATGGCTTTCATAAGAGTTTTAATATGTGAGTCTTAACCCTAAGTTATGTTCAAAGGGATTTATTACTCAAATATTTCTTCCATTGTTTTTAATCTATTGTGTCAATGGTTTAACTACATTGTGTCTTCTGGAGACTTGTTCCTACAGATGAATCATGGGGTCCATGGTGATAATTTATGACAATATTTATATATTTTTCAATGAAATGTCTAATTTCTCATAGATTATGCGGCCTTTTTTAAATATTTTTTTTCATTTAATTGGTTTTTAGATTTATTTTGATTCGATTGTGGCATTGGTGTCTATATTTTGGAATTTCTTCATGGCATCACGTCTATGTGATAATGAATTTTAAGTCCAAACTATTTTTCATCTAATATATTTATATAGATAGATTATATTTTAGTATTGGTTTAAATGATTAATTATATTATGAAATTGTCATTTAATATAGTTTTCCCATATGAAGTAATTTTAAATTTTAAATAGACAAAATATCATGTCAATATTTTGATAGTTTTCACATATTAGTTTTTTTTTTCTAATTTTGACAATGAGAACTGATTTTAAATTAATTACTAAAATTTATTTACTTTTTGATTTTTGTAAAATCTCATCCATATTTAGAATCATAAGGTCCAAATTTTATTAATTTTTACCTTTTATTTTTTAACCTTCTAAATAGTAACATCGATAATTATTTTTATTTTCCATAGTTAATGGGTAAATCTGGTAAAAAATGGCAAAAAATAACACATTAATAATATAAAACTAGACTAAAATGCTTCCTAATCCTATTGTATGAGTCATTTCCCACCATGATCATACAAGGGACTAATTTTTGTCATTTGGGAGCCACATGGGAGTGATAATGACAAGTTATAATAATTAATTTATCATAAAGAGAAAAATAACCAAAACATGTATCTCCTTAATAAAATAATTTTTATAAAATGTTATAAATGTGATATATTAAACAATAATGTTTAATTATAATTATAATTATATTTCATATATCAAGATATTTTATTTATATATTTTATATATTACATAAATAAATTTAATTATGACACAATGATGAAGCAGTGTTTTCCTCATTTATAAAGGATTCAAATAAATGATATTATAAATATAAAAAAAATTATTTGATATAATTAATTTCATACTTGAATTATCTAAGTGAATATGACTTTTTAGGGTTAATTCAATATATTTCGAAGGAATACTGTTTCTATTAACTTATTAAAAAGTCATGTATGAATTGTGTCTAAAAATGACATACTTCATAATATAAAATATAAAGTAGTTTATTAAATTATATTACATTCATAATAATATACAATTTTGTAAAATGGTTAAGATAAGACAAAATATGTCATAAATTTCTTTTTGGTGGGTGCTTTGACATGATATGGTAATCACATTAACCCACAATGTCTAAAAAATAGGATGTCACTATAAGATTAAAAATGTTAAAATAAAGGTTGACCCAAAAGGTCAGGATAAAAAAAATACTCAAAAGTATTCAAAATATTATGGTTAATTAGAATTTTGAACCAAAATAATCATATATTTGATTTAAATTAGTTTTTTGAATATTTTCAATAAAAATAAAATTTATAATAATTCAATATTTCAAGTCTTTCTTAAGGCCCCCTCCTTCCTCTTTTAAAAGGACATCACCACAACCCATTTACTCACACTTATCAAGCACCTTGTCTCATATATAATCTTAGAAAATTTTCTCCCATCATTCCTCCTTTACTTTTATAATTTTCAACTCAGGTAGAAGGAAATTCAAGAAATCCTTTTGACTCAAACCAAAATATGTTAACTGATTTAGAGGTAACAACTTTTCTCATGTTCCTTTACATTATAATCCTTCTCCACTACCTATGCTATTCATAATAATTAATTACATAACAAACCCATTATACTCAATATACTAGTATTTTTATATGATATGCATTCCAAATACACTTACACACACATTCATCTTATTGATACAAACACACTATTTTTGTTTACAGTGAACTACTATCGCACGAAATGATGATTCTTCAATTTTCCACTACCACCTCCCATGTTTTCCATTATGAAATTACTGTATTTATAATATTTATATATATATATATGATATTTATATTTTCTCTATGCTTTTGTTTTTTTATTTACAACATACCTTTATTATTTCTAGGATGTTCAACTACTATATTTTTTTTGGGGATGTGTTGTCTACCACCCCCTCAATGTTATATGACATATTCATTATATACATTTAATGTTTAAAGAATGATTTTATTTAACCTATGAGTCATAAATTACATATTAAAAATATATCTAATATAATATACACATATTTCATTTGTCTATTATTCATTTAATATAACAAATAAATGATAATAGTGTTCAAGTGTACGTACAGTCTACCGTCTACGGGAATGATGAATTTCATTTATTCTCTCAAAATATTAGGGACTATTATAAATACTAATATAAAATCGATATATATGATTTTTAAATCATTAATACTAATATGGTGATAATATATTCTTTCCCACATGGACAATTTGTAATTATAACATTTTCATTTTGACTCACATACCGAACAACGACAAAATATATGACATGAACTCAAATTATTAACATATATCAATAAAATGAAAACAATTGATATAAAATTAATAATATAAATTAAAATGGTTATAAATAAAGTAGATATTAACTGAAAATTATTATTCATGAAATTAAATAATCGATAGGTTATGTTCGATTCAAGGGATGGTACTTCGTTAGAGTCACAATTCATTGAGGGATATTTTAATGTTATACAACACCTTCTTTTATATGGTGTATATACACCTATGACATATAATTTCATTTAATGGGGATATATTTTCAATGAATCATTTTAGTAACTAATAATGGGATTGTTTCATTTTAATATTAGCTGTGTCAATGACCTTTCTACCACCGCATGCATTTTTTGATATTTTTCTTCCATAACAAGAAGTATTGTTGTTAAAAGTAAAATAAATATGATATACCCTATTACATATTTGGGTAATGAATATATTTTTTATAAATCATTGATTATGTAAATATCATGATATGATATGTTACGATTACACGGTTGACATGTGGTCTTTTCTTTTGTGCTTGTTTTATTGTTATGATTATGTTATGGTTTTTGGGAACTGTTTATGCGTACGGGTGGTTATGTGATATACTGTGGGGGTGAGCATAGTATGTCTCTCAATTCATTGGTTAACATTACATAGGTAAATGATAATTTTTCTATTAATAGATTCAGGGAATATTATGTCATGGGTATTCCAAATGTAACCATGATTTTTATTCCAATAAAAGTTGTGAAAACTACATAGTAAAAATGTAATGGACGCCACAGGATACCTTTATGATTTATGATATCTATGAGTTATTAATAAATCAAATTAATTTATGAGTTATATTAAATAGAATATGTTTTTTGAGTAAAATAATTATTTACATGATTTGTATGTATTCATTGAATAATGTTTTATTTTCATAATTTATACCCCTTGATATTAATCTATTTCGCATCCCATGATTTTATATGTTTTTAAAAGGGTATATGAAGGTTAATAGGATTAAAAATTTCAATAATAAATTTATCAAGATTTTTTTTATTTAATGACTTTTGTAATTTTTTTTGATAGAGTTTAATTTTCTATATTGTTATATTTTAGTTTTAATGTAATAGTAATGTTCTAATTCTCTAAAACTATGAACCATAAAATATCATAAATGTAAATAAAAGTCAATTGTGTAATAATCTCATGATTATGTAATGTATATGGGGGGGAAATATAGTTGGTATTTTAGGTTGGTTTAGATAACATTAGGACTTATGACGTAGTTAAATGAATATCCATAAATTATTTTTACATTATGGTATGATTAAAATGATGTAGAATTTTATGATTTCCAGGTTTCATATTTTATGATATTTATTTTTTCATATTATTTTTACATTGGGGAAATAAGGAAGCTATGATGGAACGACATCAATAGGAATACAAACTATCAAATTCACAAATAGAAATGGTCGGAATCTGAATGGTAATGTTTGATGCAGTGATGACACATTAAAATCGGTCTATAAATGGTGGTGGTATCCAAGTGTGAGATTATTCAGATCAACCATTATGGACCATGTCAGTAGTAGATAATTTCATGTGAAAACCCACCAATCATTTAGTGGATCAATTTAACTTGTTCTATATGATGGGAGGATTAAATCCATGGAAATTATTTTCAATGTCATTGGGTGTTCATAACATCAAAAGGTTAGTCTTTATATTTACATATTTTATGGTGATGCAGATCAATGGTGGTTTATGGTTAATAATAACATGGAATGTAATGTGATTGATGCTCTTGATTGGGATGCATTCAATGGTATGTTTCTCACAAAATATTTTCCTAAGGCAGTTTGACTGAGGATGGAAAAAGAATTAATCGAATTGATTTTGGAGGATGAATCAGTGGCTGCTTTTGAAGTAAAATTCACTCGACTAGAAATGTCTGCTTCAAATTTTATAAGGTATTGTGATTGTAAAATCTATCCTTTTACATAGGATTAATTTCAGTGTATCAAATGGAATTCTCTTATTATGAGTTAAAATGTTATTAAAAACATGTTTGATGTGTAGATAAGGTAGAAATGGAGTTTTTTATGATCATTTGTTCTTTGAAAAACATAATAATGAGAGGTCGAGGTGGGAAAAAAGGAAAGAAATCTTCAAAAAATTCTAACACTGAGAAATTAATGTTTATCATTTGTAAAAATTGTGGTAATAAGTACACTGGGGAATACTATTTGAATAATGGTAAGTGCTTTAAATGGGGTAAAATGGGACGTAAGGCTTGTAATTGCACTAAAACATACATGGGTAATGGTAAAATAAAATTTTATTTATAGTATCTAAATTTTTTTAAGTGAAATTATATTGGTCATTATAAATATGATTGTCTGAAGATGAACTCAAATTCTAGAATGTAGCTAGACTACATTTATAATGGGGTGGTGAAATCATTTTCAACTACATAAATAGATGTTCAGCCATCAAATTATGTAGTATCATCTATATTGTTTATTTATTCATATTTTTCCAATGTGTAATTTGATTCCAGGTAAACACATTATTTCATTTCTGAGAAATATTCTAATAAATTGGGAATTCCATCTGAATATATGAATCCTACAGTTGTGGTATATATACATTCTGGATATTTTGTGGAAAAAATAAATTATATGAACCTTGTTTTTCTTGTGTATGGAAAGAATATAACCAAAAATATTTTTTTCCCTATATTAGAGTTTGATTATATTTTGGGTATGGATTTTCTTTCCTTTTATCATGATAGGATTGACTGATGAGATAAACTGGTTTATTTTTATAGGTAATTAAATTTCATGCCCAAGAACAAACCCTTACTGTTTAAAACATATCTGTAAGCTGAGAAACAAGTAAAATATGGAAATGAACGTTACCTTACACATATTGTTGAAAATAAATGAACTGCCCATATTAATGTTGCATTTTAATTCAATTAGTATCTTGAATTTTTTTCTGATTATTTTCTGGTTATACTACCTATTTGGGATGTTGAATATATTATTGACTTTGTTCATAATGTTAGTCCAATTTTAAAACCCCCTTATAGAATAGCTGACATTGAACATTTATAGTTTAATAAGAAATTGTTCAATTTATTAGATAATGGATTAATTTGACATATCACTTCATTATGAAGTGCTCCTATCTTGTACGTTAAATTGAAATTTGGTACAATAATACATTGCATTGATTATAGATCCTTGAAAAACATCACTGTTAAGAAAAAGTATGATTTTCATTATATCGATGATTTTTTTGATCAACTCTAGGGTTGTTTGTTTGTTTCAAATATTAACATCAGCTCGAGGTGCCATAAGATGAATAGAATGGAATAATGTATTACAAAGACAAAATTTCATACAAGATATGGTATTTTATTTTTTTTAGTTATGACTTCTGGGTTAACCAATCAACCTATTGTATTCGTATAACTTATGAATATATTTTTCCATGAGATCATGGATATGATTATTGTTGTGTTTTTTATTATATTTTTGTATATTATATATGTAAAGAGGAGAAAATGAGTCATTTATGGGTGGTATTGCATAACATAATATAAATGAAACTCTATGGTAAATTCAAAAAGTGTTAGTTTTGGATAAAAAAAAATTCATTCCTTGGTCTCCTTTTTTTTATACTGCAATAACTGTAGATCCTAAAAAAACAAAATTTGTTGAAAAATGGAAAAGACCCAAAAATATAACTGAGATTCATATTTTTCTTGTTTTATTAGGTTATTACAAGATGTTTGTTGAAAAATTTTCATATTTATTTATCACATTGACTAAGTTTACTCCAAGAGATGTTATGTTCATCCGAACTAAATAATGTGGTGAATGTTTTTAGGAATTGAAAAGGAAATTGGTGAATGATCATGTTTTTCCAATACATTATAGGAATTATTAATTTCTTATCTACAATGATTCTTTATTGAATGGAAAGAGATGTTTATTAATGCATAATGATATGTTATTTTTATATTCATTATGTCATTTGAAAACTCATGTCTAAAATTACTCTACACATAATTTGGAATTAGCTGTTGTTATTTTTTTTAAAAATTGGAGGCATCATATGTATGTTTTGATGTTTGAAATATATACTAATCACAAAATGATTACATATATGTTAACATAGAATGAATTAATCATGGGATATAGAAGGTGGATAGAATTAATCAAGGATTATGATTACATGATTCATTACCATCCATGAATGGTTAATAATTTTGTTGATGCAATTAATCGAATGAGTAATAAGATTTATAACATGATACATTTGGAACCATATCCTATTGTTTTTAGTTTTATGAAATTTGTATTGTATGTTTTTGGTTTAAGAAATTCCTCTATTTTGATTCAGGTGGAAGCGAAAATGTCACTATCAGATAGAATTAAGCAAGTGCAGAAAGAAGACAGTGAGTTCTAGAAATGGATGAATTGGTATAGAAGAGTATGTTTCCTGGATTTAATATTGATAATGATTGTTCTTTGAGGATTGGAATGAGATTATGTGTGCCTTGTGGTTCATAGTTGATAAAATACTTATAATTTAATTCTCATAGATCTCTAATTTTAGTTCATCCTTGCATTACTAATATGTACAGATATAGTCGAGAGTATTACTGTTGGGATGGAATGAAAAGAGATATTGCAGAAATTACCCTGATATGTTTATATTGTCAATAGGTTAAGGTGGAATGATTGTTTCGAAAATGGATTCTTTAGCATTTGCTGGAAACATAGTGTAAATGGGAAAATGTGTCCATGGATTTCATTGTGGTATTACCAAATAATAATCCACGTAACAATGAAATCTCAATTATTTTGGATTGATTGACTAAATCTGCTCATTTTCATTCTATTTAATATATGTTGTCTCTAGATCAAATTTCTAAATTATATATTAATGAAATAGTATGGTTACATGGATTTACCCTATACATTGTATCTCATCAAGATCTCATGATCACATATAACATATGGAAGGGCCTTCAAAATTCATTTGGTACTGAATTAAATTTAAGTAAAAATTTTCATCTGCAATCAGATGGGTTGTTAGAACAAACAATTTAGAAATTGGATGATATGCTATGTTCTTGTTCAAAGGACTAATAGGGTTTTCTAGAACAAAATCCTTATTTGGTTGAGTTTTCTTATAATAAAAGTATTCATTCCAATATACTAATGACACTATTAGATGAATTTTATGGAAATAGGTACCGAACAATAAATTTTTTGGATGACGTAGTTGAAAGGAAGTTGATGGTACCAGAATTTGTAGAGGAGAAGGAAGAAAAAGTTCAATTGATTAAAAACAACATGAGAATATATCATATTATTTAGAAATGTTAAGATGATAACCAGAGGAATTATATTTTTTATGGAGTTTATCAGGTCTTTCTCAATGTATCTCCATGGAAAAGTATGATGCATTTTGGAAGTGAGGGAAAGTTGAGTTTGATGTTCATTAGACCATATGAAAAGCTATTGAATGTTGTATTTGTAGCCTAAATAGTGTATTAACCTCGATTTTTATCCCATGTACATAATGATTTTCATGTTTCTTATTGAGATCGTATATGTCATATCCATATCATGTTTTTCTCCATTATTAGTTCATTTGGAAGAGAATTTGTCTTAATAGGAACAACCAATATAGATTCTTGACAATAGAGATAATTTGTTGGTAAATAACGTAATTCATCAGGTGAAGGTTTTTTTTGGAAAACACATACAATTGAAGAGGCAATGTGGGAATCTGAAAATGGTATGAGAGATAAATAACTAGACTTATTTAAATGTAAATAAAATTACAGGGATGCAATTTCAAAAGGGGGTAATGATATTGGATCCTATGTTATTAAAGAATAACACTTTTACATATATATTAATATTTTTGAATATGATACTATTTTTAACATAAAATGTACCATTTATATTGTAGTGTACTCGATACACAACATTTTTCTTCCCTGAAATCATATGTTTCACACAACATTGATTTTTAACGAAAAAATAAAATATTCTTAATCTTATTTTTAATAGTAGTTAACACCCATCCTTTGTATTAGAGGTAATGAATAGAAAAAACTAAAAAATTATTAAATGATTTTTTAATTGTTTTTACATTTATCCAATAAATTTTAGTGTCTTAAAAAGAGAATCAATGTAATTTTGTAGCATAAAATACTCTAATATTTTTATAACGCTGGTTTACAACATTTTGAAAGAGAACCCTTCTTAAAAATATATTTTGTCACTTTTATATATTCTACATGACAATGTAAAATTATTACATAGAATATGGATAACAAAATATTTTATTCTTATTTTTCTAGCAAATTTCGGATAATGAACATTTTAAAATGAATACTGAAAAATATTGCATTTTAAGTCAAACTATCATTTCATCTTATTTATTTATATAGTTAGATTATATTTTTATAATTTTATTTAATGTTTAATGGCATTTTATTGTTAGTTAACTCAAATTATTCCAATTTATGTAATTTTACTATTGAATTGGACATATACACATGTCACTCATTTGATAGATTTTACTTTTCAAAAACATTATTTATAGTTTTAACATGGGAATTAATTTTTAAATAATTACTAAAATATATTTGTTTAGATTTTGGGAAAATCAATTACATATTTAGAATCATAATGTCGAAATTTTTTAAATAAGTAGCTTTTATTGTTGTACATTATGAATGGTAACATCAGTTATTATTTTAAATTTGCATAGTTAAAGGATAAATAATTTAAATTATGGTAAAAATAATATTTCAATAATACGATACTATAATAAATGACTTCTAATAATATTTGATGACTTTTTTCCAACCATTAACATCCATAGTCCAATCTTTTGTCATTTGGGAGCCACTTTGGAGTGATAATGACATGTTATAATATTTAATATAATGTAAAGAGAAAAATTTCATAAACATGTACCTTATTGATTAAAAAAAATCTATATGGAGTTATATATGTTATATCATTGACTATAAATATTAATTGTAAATCAGAAAATATTTCATAAATCATTAAACTTTATTTATAATTTTTAAACATTAAATAAATAAATTTAATTATGACATAGTGATGATGCAATGATTCCTTCTTTATTAACAGATTCAAATAAATGATATTATAAATATTAAAATAAATATTATTTGACATTATTAATGTCATACAGAAATTCTATAGGAGAATATGAAAAATTATGTTTTATTGAATGTTTTTTATGGAATCATGTTGTTATGAAATTGTTAAAAAGTATTGTATGAAAAGTGTCCAAAATTGACATATTTCACATCTTAAAATATTAAATACATTAATAAATGATATTAAATTCCTAACAAAATATGATTCATCAAAATGTTAAATATAAGACCAAATCTGTCATAAATTTGTTTTTTGTGTGTCGTTTGGAATGATATGGTAATTACACTTACCCAAAATGTATAATAACACGATATCACTATAAGATTAGAAAGGGTAAAATAAAGGTAAAAAAACGTTATGGATAAAAAATATATTCAAAACATGAATAAAAATTATTGAATGATGGTTATTCGAAATTAAATAATAATATATTGAAATTTAATTTTTTTGACCATTTTTTATCGATAATTGAATTTATAGTAAATTAATATTTCACGATATTCCTAAAGTGCCACACCTACCTCTTATAAAAGGCCAAAACCTCAACACGCGTACTCATAAGTCTCAAACCCATTTTCTCAAATAAATTATTGTCTATAAGCTCCCAACATACATAATTTACTTCATGATGCCTTAAATTTGGAATACGACAATTTAAGAAAAACTTTTGGCTGAAATTAAATGAAGTTACCCAACATAAAGTTACAGTCTTATCTCATGTTTCTTTAATTACATTTCATTGTCCACTCCCTGTGATCTTATTATTCGTTTAATAAATTAAAACAATAGTATCCAAAATATACCATGATTTTTTATGGGATTTATTCGAACTATATTTATGTACACTTTTTTCTAACGGATATGAACAAACTTTTTTTTGTGTACGACAGAATATTGCTTCACGAAACGATGATTTTTCAATTTTCCCATACACCTATCATGATTGAAATTATGATATTACTATATATTTATATGATATATATTATATATATATTGACTCTACATTTATATAATTTAAATTTACATCATAAAATAGTGATTTCAATGAAGTTTAAATACAATAATTTTATTTGAGAAACTTTGGACTACCCCCAACCACATCAAATTGATATGACTCGTTCATGCAATACATGGATTATATAAAGGATGGTTTTATTTAATCTAGGATACATACATTGCATAAATGTTAAACTAGTAATTTAATATAAATTTATGTCATTTGATTTTTATTCTTTTAATGTGGCATAGAAATAAACATAGTGTTCATGTGTATTTATGGAATAACGTCTCTATTAATGATGCATTTAATTTTCGTCACCTAATGTTATGGACTATTATAAATACATATATATTCTAGATATATATGATATTTATATCAGGAATACTATTTTGCGGATAATGTACTTTTGACCACGTGTAAAATTTTTAATTATAACAAGATCATTTATTAC
The DNA here is from genome assembly GCA_963277665.1 of Viscum album. Classification (NCBI taxonomy): domain Eukaryota; kingdom Viridiplantae; phylum Streptophyta; class Magnoliopsida; order Santalales; family Viscaceae; genus Viscum; species Viscum album. Next base: position 981,861,367 of record OY728161.1, read on the forward strand.
CCATGTATCGAACATCGAAGAAATAGCTGATATAAACTCATATAATTAACTAATTTATATATCATTGTAATAATTGATATCCAATAAATAATTCACTATAAATATTTTATAATGAATATATAAATAAGCCTATGTTTTTTATTCATCACACTAATGAATGATGGGGGAATGTCTGATTCAATGTTCGGTACATCATCTCAATATCCCTTCACTGAGGAATATTTTGATGTTTAAAACCACCTTTTATTATATTGTGTATAAACCCCATTAATTATGATTAAATCTGAATGGAATATTTTTTCTATGAAGTGTTTTACTAAATAAATAATAGAATATTTATTTTCAATGTATGTGGTGACAACGACCTTTCTGCCACCATGAGTATTTTTTATATTTGGATTCCTTAAAAGATATAATGTTTTTAAAAGAGATATAAATACTATATAACCATTCGACGTATTATGTTACTAAGAATGGTCTTTAGAATTAATGGTTTATTTCAATATATTTTAATGATATATTGTGATTACAATTTTGAATTGTTATTGTTCATTTTTGATTGTTTTATGTATTATGAATATGTTATGGTTCATGGGAAATGTTTACATATAAGTGATGTTTCATGATATACTGAAGTTGGGTGAACCCGAGATAGATCTCCAATGATAAGGGTAATGTGACAGAGATAAAAATTTAGGGTTATCCAATGAAATTTATGGAATATATTGTTATTGTTATTCCAAATGTTACCTTGAAAGTTACTCCCTATGTAGTTGTGAAAGCTACATTGTATTCATTTTATAGATGCTACAAGATACCATTATAATTTATGAAATCATTGAGTTCTTCATAAATCTTATTATTTTTTCATGTATGATAAAGATATTTTGTTTTATGAGTAAGATTATTATTTCAATGATTAGTATGTATTCATGGACTAATGTTTTCATCATTATTTTATATCCCTTATTGGTCCTTTTATGCTAATACCATGTTTTTGAAATGTTTTACATAGTGTATGAGGAAGGTTAATAAAGGAAAAAATAACGAATATTTTTATGAAGAAAATAATTCTTGTTTTACTTAATGAGTTAATTATTTTCTTTAAAAAAAATTTAGTTAATGTGTGTACATTGTAATATTTGAGATTTAATGTTATAGTTATAGCTTAATTCTCTAAAACACTAAACCTGAAAATATCTTTAGTGTGGATTAAAGTGAGTTATCCAATTCTCTCATGATTAAGTATTGTTCATGGTCTAGGCCATATAATATTAATTATGTTCACATAGTTTTTATAATATAAATTGATATTGTTATTCAATTAGTTCATTAAACTGATCACAATATGATCATTCCCGAATTAAATGATTGACTGTGAGCTATTTATATTTTATTAAAATCAATACAAAAGACAAATAATAATATGTTGACCCAATTAGTAAGATATATCATAGATTAATGTTTAATAATATTTAATTTATTTAAAAATTACACATTTTTAATAAAACATTTTCATCTTGGTAAACTTATTTTATACAATTTAATTAATCATTATAATTTGTTAAACATTTCATTAATAGGTTATCTAAATTTTAATAAAATAACCATAATAATATCAAAAAATCATTTCTCTATTCAAAACTTCTCTATATATTTTAATTTAATATTTTAATCGGAAAAAATACAAAGCATAGTGGATTTTTTAGTCCCCATAATGAATTAATGAGTGTTTTGTTTTTATTACGGGAAATATGAAAGGTTGTTAGTGTTTATTTCAAAAAAATAAGAAACAATTAGTATATTATAACTATGTAATTCAATAAATAATATATAGAAAATTGAATTTTAAATGGAATTATAAAAAGTAAAATACATTATAAAATAGATCGAGCATTCATTATGAAATCTAGGTTTCTGAGAGAGAATTCATTGGAAAAGAAGGTATTAGGATAAAATATACTGACCAAAAGCTTAATATTAATAAATGGGATTCTATGGGAAATTAAGGGGTTGATCTCAATAGGAATCCAAATTTGTAGATTTGATTTAATTGGAGGCATCATGATCCTTTATATGTGAAAAGGGCGGTATTTTAGGGAATTCATCATTAGGTAAGGGTTAAGAATGGAATCACATGGTTATTAGGTTGGTTTGGTGATTCAGTTATATTAGGTTGAGAAAATGATTTATTGAAATACAGGTATAAATTTCCTAACTATCTTGTCTTTATTGAGGATTATGTTACTTTTTAATTATTAAAATATCTAAATAACTCATTTACTAATTTAACCATTATTAATCTCGATTAAAAATTTCTTATTCAGATTATTTTATTATAAAAAATATTATATGACAGTAATTCCCAAATATTTACTTGTATAATCCAAAACATGGATCCACATAAAAAATATCAATTTCTAAATATGATGAAATTGGAATTTTAATTAAAACATATTCTATAGGAAGATATATTTTTTTATGAAATTTTATTTTAACAGATTAAGTGTTTTATATTTTTTATATTACTTATTTATTAATTGAGTGTTTATCTATTATTTATATTCTTAAACATCATATTATAGTTTTATTTTTTCGTGTATTGATCTAATTATTTATATTATAATTGAATAACTCTTTCAATATTCATTCCATAATAACAACCATTTTACTTTTACCATTAAAATTAATCTTTATCCCATGTACTTTGAATTAAATTACTAATAAATCATCATAATAGTTACATAATATACTAAAAATTAATTTAAATGAAAAATTCATTTTATCAAATTAAATTAATATATGTATAGAAAACTAGTTTTATTATTTTCATGCATAAAAAACATTTGTAAAAAAATACATAAAATTTATATAATGAAAATATAATTGTGATGAAAATAAAAAAATATGTTGTTAAAATAAAATTAGAAACATATGTTAAAGAAACTTTTAAATAATCTAATTAAATATGGTTATTTAGTATGTGAATGAAGTAATAGTATGATATATCTAGTTTACTAGCTACAATACGATATCGAGTATTATATATCCCCCATAAATAATCTAGTCCATGAAATTGAGGTATATATTTTATATTAAAAAAATATGGATAATCCTTCTTTAAATATTCCTCAGGATACTAGGTTGTCCATTCTAGTATTTTATTTCTCCATTGTACTTTCAACAAAAATATTTTCTGATTCCATAATACATGCTCTCTATAGTATATAATTTGGACTTTTTCATCATTAAATGTTAATTAGGTCTGCAAGTATCTTACATCATATGTGTGAAATGGATTTTTTTCAAACATATATTTACTCAATAATGGAACATTTAATATTTCATGTTCTTTAAAAAAATTGGTTCCATATACAAATAGTGAAATACAACACCAATTATTTTAGGTATGTCCAAATTTCCAATGTCTCTAAAGAATAAATTTTACTTTATCAAAATCAAAAAACTTTCATCCATAATGAATACTTCTTGAAATGATAATTCTCAATATGAAATTTTATTTTGTTCCTTTCATTATTTTCAAAGATCATTTTTCTACTCTATGATTGTTTAATAGAATCCTAAATAAATTTTACATTAATACTTTCCTCCATAAAAAAATCGAGGAAACACATATTATTTCTATAAATTCTCACTGAATTGTTAGACTAAAAAACCTCATCCATAAACTTCTTTATATGGTTGCATGTGGATAATCATAAGGAAGCTATTACTATATGAGAATTCCACCAAACGATAATACTAATCCAAAACTGCAAGGAATTCATTAGAGTATTATATCAGTATGTCATCCAAATCTTAATAGTCCTTTCGGAATTTCTATCATTCTATGGATGATAGGAAGTTGTTAAATGTATACTGGTTTTGAGAACGCTTGAAAAATCATAAAATATTTAATGTGAACCATTGGTCATAATCAGATATAATCGATATAGGTTCCCCATAATACCTTTTTTTATATAGTGGAAGGCAAAAAGATCTATGTGTAGAACATCTCATTTCACTATTAAAATAGTAGATATAGTAAGACAACCATAATGGAATGTATTGAATTGTTATTCTAGGGATAATTTGGTTGTCTAGTGAAAAATTCCATTGTAACATTGACCAAACACCACACATTTATTTGGAGAGGTCGCAAGACTCTAAAAGGATGAATTCATATATCCATTATGTAATGATATACTAAGAATTGGGAACATATTACAAATTTTATTAAATAATTCCATCGCACTATAATTATTTTCTTAAATCCAAATACTTCATTAGACTACATTGGTGTATTTAGATATTAGTTATTTTTTCTTCATATTAAAAATTTCTTTTAAACATAGGAATGGATATGACACAAAACCTCTTCTATAATATAGAAATTCCATATTTATAAATGAATCATATATATTTTAAATCATTTATAGCTGTAATATTCTTTTTTGAGGTTCTATTTATCCTACATGAAGTCTCTATGATAAATTTTATGGACGGTTTGACAATTTTATAAAAATGGAATGATTTACCCCATTTCAAAGAAATCCACATATCGATCATTACTGGATATATATATATATGGGAATAATTAACCATCGTGATGGTTATAAATTTAAAATCCAAACCACTTAATTCATCAACTACATCAATTTCTTTCCCAAGGTGAAAGGATATCATGATTTAATATTCATAGAGTAGTTAAAACAATCTCATTTTCCAAATAATGAGTTCTTTCTAAGTGATGAAAAAATTAATACTATTGTGGTATGTATATTTATATCATCTTCCACAGAGTGGTTGTGACTACAAATTTTTTAAAGAAAATAGTATGTTTGTAAGATCATGTTCAATAGTTTGATAGTTGTGTTCATTGATTTTCAACCTTCATGATGCATAAGAATCAGCCTAACATTCATCATAAGGAAACAACCAAGTCATTTCATTAATGCATCACTATATAATTTAAATCCATCCTATCATGATAAAAATGTTTACTAAAATTCACTAGATAGTATCCTATACAGTTCATTAAATTATTCCTTACATTCCCTTATCTAAGTGTATATTACCACATTAGAAATTATCATGTTAAATAGGTTTTCCAACCATGAAAATTAAAGAATAAACCTACAATAGAAACCTGTTATGGCCATGGAACATAAAATCTCAATTATATTTTTTAGTGTAGTCTATTTTTTTATAATCATTTTCATTGAAGGTTCAATTGATATTCCATCCAAGGAGAAAATATGGCTATGAAAATAAACCTTATTGAGACAAAATTTACACTTACTATATTTCCTATATAATTCCTTTTTATTAAGGCTGTCTAGAATATTTTTCACATGACTATCATGATCTTCATAACTAGTAGATAATATCAATATATCAAAATATAACACCACCAAAATGTTATCTAGACACTCCAAGATTAAATTATTTATCATATTTATAAATACAAAAGGTGAAATAGTTATTCTAACGTTAATTACCACAAATTCACAATGTCCACCAACTGTTTGATCATCCATATTTTTTATACCATTCTTATTCATCCATATTTGATGATAACTATAGGGAAGACCCTTATTTTAAAATTGTTGGTATCGATAATGTGGATCATGTAATTAATTAATGTGTGGTAACGATAAAAAATTCAATATGTTAATGTATTGGACCTCCCAATAATCAGCATACTGTCCACAACACTTATATTTCATTACAAAGAATAAAATAGGGGATCCCCATTATCTGACATTAGGTCATACAAATCCCCTACCAAATAACACAGGCATATATTCCTTCAACTCCTCCCACTCCACCAGTTCCATCCTATATGGAGTTTCATATATAGGTCATTCATCATACATTATTTTAATGGAGATCTAAACCTCAATCAATGGTGTATAAAAGCTTAATTTTTATATAGAAAGGAAATTATTTTTTTACAATTTCCACATCCTATATTATTATGTTATCTTACTTATAAATATGTCACACATGATCTTCCTCATTATTTGTTTGAATTAGTTATTTCCAGTAGTCATCATATCCTTTTAGATGAGAAATTAAAATTCTGAATTTTACATTTTTAGTACATCACAATACAATAAATATATTCTCTATAGACATGATACATGTTTTAGCTCCCAATGGATCTATTGTATGACCATATTTTGGAGGAATCTTTTATACTATATGATTCATCATAGTTAAAAAATGTTATAGATCAAAATATATCTCAATGAAGGAGATATAATTTATCATAACATAGGTCAACATCCCTAATATGGTTTTGATATTATAATTCAATACTCCTTCTTCACTGATATGATCTGTGGGAATATCTCAACATTCAATATTTGTGATTATATTGTTCTTATTCCACCTATTTTTCACTATATTTCAATAATATCATAAAAATTTTATATCATGGTAATGAATCATTATACAAAATTTCATTTCTATTTTCTAGATTGATACATTTAATTATTTAATTTTATATAGTACACATGTTATCTCAATTGGTATCTCCAAATCTTATCCCCATGGTTCCTATGAAACATACACTAATTCAATAATGAACATCCCAATTATTAAAAACCTAGATTAAGTAGTATATTAAAATATTGTTTTGGAATAAAAGGGATCTAAAAGGATCCAATAGTTAATTATTATTAGAATAGTGTATAAATTAATAAATTGCATTTCATTCCATAACGAAAAACATGAACATATTGTGGGAAAATGAATATATCTAACTTCATATCAGTGAAAATTCTTCATGTTTACCCTATATATATCCTGTGGGAATTCAAATAAATAAGGGTGAACATGGATGCTTTGTAATGAATAGAATATTTCATAATATAAGCATGTAATAATTAATATGGTAGGAATAAATGATTCAAAATGAGTTCATAATCTACTAAAATTTAGGTTTTTATTTATTAATGACAATTATTGAATACATTGTTAAGAATAATCATTGATCTCATTTTAACAGTATAAATAATGTCATCCATTAAAAACATGTTTTCAAGGCCTTATGAAATGTCACTATCCTATTACTGGAAGATGTATACACAAAAACCCAACCTCTATTGTCTTTTTATACATACTGATCCATTGAAATGATTTATAAATATAGGGCCAAGTCATCAACTAACTAATTTCAATGTATTCAAAATAAGGGTCATTTTGAATATTCATGTCATTCCTTCTGGAACCATTTACCGAGTAAAACGTAAATATCCATATAATGGAAAATATTAAAATTAAATACATTCCCATTCTATAGAATAAATGTGTATGGAAATGGTAACATCCCTTATTAATATTATAAGTAATGCGGTAAACACAAATTAACATGAGTTTCCCTTTTAAATGAAATATAGTTGTGAGGTTACTTATGATGTGCTTGGTTTTCCATGGAAGAAATTAATTGTTCGTTATAGATTATGGACATCGGGGGGATCCAATTTTTAATAATTAAAGAGACATAATAAATTTATTATATAAAGGATATGATGATGTAATACAATAATGCAATAATAATCAATGTAAATAATGATAGAATGTATGGTGGTTAATGTAAATGGACATTTGAAATTTGGTAAAAATAAGTCCAAAAATTGGACCTAAAGGTACACTATATCTCATATCTACAAGAATGATCATGATGATCAATAAAATAAAGCCCATTGTTTGAACAAGTACTAGGAAACCAAAAAACCCATATTTTTAACACTATCATGGATCCAAATATTCCCTTTAATTTAATGGAATAATATAATATAAGATCCCATATTATTAATGGATATAAATGAATTATAGATGTAGGGGAAATAATATAAGACTTTCATAATTTTAATCACTTTACATTGTATGAATTTAACTCTCTATTTAATATTTAAATAAATATATAAGTTTAAAGGGAGAGATAAGGATAATTAGTGAGAGCTCATGGGTTATACAAACATGCATAATATGAAGAGAGTGAAATAGGTAGAAAACTAAAGATCAAGATTTTATATGGTACTTTGAATGAAATCAGTTGATAACACAAAATTCTTGATTCAATGCCTTAATATCCTAAGGTAATGTTTAGTTTAATATTCCTCGTAAATTGATGTGGATGGTGGAACTTTGATGTTGTTGAAAATCATATGATGTCATTGAAGATCAAATGTTATTTTTTATGTGCAATATAAATAGATGATATTATATGTACCCCAAGTTTCATTTAATATCATATATTCGGTAAAAGGATCGAATGTATCAAGAAAAATAAATTAATACCCAAATAAAATTGTTATTAATCATAATTAAATCATCATCTTATTTGAATTCTTGATGCCACTGATTACCTGATTTCCTCTACTAGAAATCCAATGGACTACCATGATGAAATTGTACACTATATTCTTCTTTTGGATGACCAGTTTACCACCAATTTCATTCTGGTGGACTCGTACTCATTGATAGTATTCATCTAAGGACACCATCCACTTAATGACACTATACAAGGATGTTTGAGTTTCCCTACTACAACATACATAGAAGACTTCCATTTATCCCAGTTTGAATCAGAAATTACATTGGATTCCTTATTAACATTAAACACCAATGAAACATAATGAAATCACTAGAAAAAAAATTAAATTGGTTTGAAAAAAAATTTAGTGCCTATGATAAATAATGAAATTACAATTTGGTGTATAACTATTTCCCAAATGATTAAAAACCATTTAGAACAGTTATCGTTCTATTTTTAACCTCCATAAAAAATAAAATTCTAATTTGAGATTATAAAATAGTATCTTACAATTCAAAAAGGTTAGGGATATATGATAATGTAATATTAATTGAAAACATCCATTAGTCAATTATCATATTTAACACCCCTTTAAAAAATAGAGGCATATTAAAGAGAGGATTCCTACAATCAGTAATGTATTAAATTATATAAAACAATTAATTTCAATAATCCCTTGTATAACAACATTTTATATCCTGATTTTTAATAATGAGAAAAGAAAAATATGTGATGAGAATAATCATTATGTATATAAAGTTTGAAATAAGGATTTTTAATACAATCAAAAAGAAAATGAATAAAAAATTACTTTGAAAAGAATCAAAATATTATTCCAAGGGATTAAAAATTAAAAAAAATGTTTTTTATAATATATTTTCAATATGAAATTAGTAAAATAAAATATATTTGTTGATAACATGTTTAGTGTGAGGAGAAAGAGAGAATATCATTAAAAAAACTCTCCCAAAATGATAAAAATAATGCCTATAACCACTATATAATTCATACTATTTTCAATACATGAAATTTAATATCATATATTTTAAGTTTCCCATTTGATGTTTAAGAGTGCGTTTTTCAGTTTAGAGGGAAAAAGAATTTTTTTCATTATTTTAGAGTGTTTTGTGTTTGTTACTAACTGCAGGATGCATTTACCCTGTAAATATATAGAATTGTATGAAAATGTTTCACTGGTACAAGTCTTGGAATGAAATCATGTTGTAAATCTTTTTTTCATAAAAGAGTTTTTATGTATAAAACCCATTCTTACAACATAAAATATTCATGTGGGATAATTTAACTTGAGTTGATGTAGTTTCCAATGTATGTAAATTATAGGATATTTACACCATAAAACTAAGTTTTACAATGTATAAATGATCCTACCAAATACATTTTAATGACAATTTTTCTAATACAATTAACTATTCATCATGAATTTATTCTCCTTAAAAAGTAGCTCTTGTCTAGGTGATTTTGGGTGTTTCTTCTTCATTAGAGTTCATTTTTTCAGTGCTCGATCACTACTATGGTTGTGTTATACCTTTCTAGGTAAGAGAAAATTATTTTTTTAATTATCCATTCATTATTATAGTAGATTTGGACTATATTTATTGGTTTTAAGTAAAATGGTGAATCCTTTTTTATTAGAATATATATATTGGGTGATACCTTTATAGAAGAAAACACTCATACATGATGTGTTGAGATATTTGAGGTTACTAATGTATGTATAATCTACGTAATCATATCACATGTCAGATTTATGGAATGCTATTTTATGATATGCTAATAAATTAGATGGCCTATTTTTTTCATCATTCCATATAGTTTGGGAGGATTATATTTTTACTGATTTATGACCCAAGCAAGAAGTGCCTGGTTCCATCTGAAGCGTACATTTTATGAACCATTGATTGGTATTATTTATAAATGGTTTTATAAATTAAATTCAATGATATATTGATTTATGTTAATAAAATGTATTTTTTATAATTGAGTGTTTTATCTTTATTTTGGTAAAATAAAGATGAATTCAAGGAATTTAGAAATTGAATTTGAATGTGGGTTCAGATAAGATTAGGGATTTTTAAATATAATTTTAAAATGTGTAATCCATTTTATTTAATTTTATATGATGAAAAATGGATGATTTTCTAAATATGTGGGATTTTTAGTATATGGGTTCATTATTTAATATTGTTATGATGGATCAAGTTTTATGGTATTCTTCCATTTTTTGATTGAGTTAAATTTTCCTCTAGGAAAAGACATGGCATTATAATAGGGTTAACTTTTTGAGGTGAATTTGTATTCCCCAAATAATTATGCATGGTTATATAAAAAATATAGTGTATAATAGTCATGATAGTGTTATGACTGGCCTAGATAACCTAATTATGGGATTTCCATGGTGTGTTTATCTATTGTCTGTTATCTTTGTAATTTTTTACTTCATTTATCTATTATTGATTAAATTAAATTTACATTCCAGATAATTGATTTGAAATTACATTGTTGGGATTCTAGTAAGAACAATGGAAAAAGTGGAACTATTTACCATTATTTGGATCTCAAATACTTTATTGATTATCATACCATTTTTTATAAATTTAAATTACATGATTTTTGTATTGATACTTGATATGGAGAACCTAAGTGGTATCTCACTGAGTATATTTAGTTAATATCAAGAACACCCCTTCAGTACTGTATAGACATTGTAATTTCATTTATTGTAGGGAATTGTATTGCATCGTTGTGAGTTATAACTATTTATAACATCTAGGTATGTGTATCTTGTGGTTAGATTGAGGGGATTTCCCACATAATAACTTGTACTAGTTGGTTATTGTTTTACTTTCCCATTCAGATATCAAACATGTAATTTCTATATTTATTTGGATAATTTTATTTGGATCGACTCAACTATTTTTCATTGAAAATAGAACATATTGTTTTATTTTATTTATTATTTTATATGTATATATATATTACATGATGGATTTTAGATCGGTAGATGTTTTTCACATTTCATTTTATTGATAACTATGTGCTAGTAGCTATCCCTAGAGGATCAATAATTCCATTAATTTATGTCATGGGATGATTTGGGTAAAACAATTTAGGGTATCCTGTTCTAATTAATTACAATAAATAATCCAATAGAGGTTACATATTTTCTGAAAGAGACAACGACTTGGTAAATTTTGTATATTGGAGATAGGATTATCGAGACATGATAGGATGGTTGTGGTGAGTTTTAGGAAATATCCTTCTATGAACATACTCAAAATTGTCCTAATATATCAGTTTTTTTCTCATTTGTTTTTTTTGACATTGATCATAGTTACACACATTATTTACCTCATTAAATGTATGATTTTCTATTTTTTTGTTAATTATATTCTATTTTTTGGTTAGAGAAATTTCCATAAGATGTATTTATTAGTTTCATTGGGAGGTTTTAGTGAGTGATGATACTGAAGGGAAATCACCATTGGGTAAAAATTAAATATAGTCTATCATACGATTCATTTCTATCATTGACCAAAATGTTCCATGAGTACATAAACTCATTGTTAAGGCATATCTAAGAGATGATAATGACAACAAATGATCATGAGATTATCTATGTGAGATTACCACATCCTTTAAGTTCATTAATGAAGATAAATAGGAAGTTTAATGATAAGAAAATATCAATTTGGTTGCTCATAGAATGGTTAAACCTCACTCTATCACGGTGAAGAGAATGGCGTTCAGGATCGAGGGTCTAGAAGGTGGTGGTGTAATTTTATTGAATAAGCCTACTAACATGTGGGTTTCAATTTGATGTGTTTTTAGATAGTATTTATTCTCTAGTTTTACCATCATTATCTAATGATTGAAATGTTACTTGAATTGCAGTCTTTAAATTAATTTGACTGTTTGGTGTCGGAGTACACAAATCAATTTTTAATGAAATTTTGTTTTTCTCATAAGGTGGTGAAGAATGCCCAGTTGAAATTACATAAATACCATCACATTTTAAAACTAGACATTTGATCATAGGTATATATGCTAATAATTATACATATTCCTAGATGTTATATACAGATATAATGGAATAGTTTGATATGACTGGTATGATTTGTTTTTATGACTTTTCCCTTCTACCCAATGGGAGGTTTAGTGGAATGTTGGAATTGGAGAGGAAGTGTAACGATCACCACATGTGCGTTGGATGTATTTATACCCATAAGCATGATCCCCACTATCATAGGCAGAAATTAGTGTTCCTTTAAATTTATATCATTTTGAAAAAAATCTCACACTCTAAATACTTCTCCTGCCCCTACCAAGATTAGAATCACTAGTCTCAATCAATGACATCAACAGAGGGTCTTGCAGACTGTGCCTATTCCCCATTATAGTTATCGTTATTTAATTCCAAAGGAAGATATTAATGATTAAATGCTATAAATGGATCTATACATATTCGTCAAGAGTGAAGCACCTTCACATAGTGTATTTGTTTCTAATGGAGGATGGTGTGTCCTTGGAGATAGTTAGAGGAACCATTTTTTCATATTCTATAACTAATAATTTATTTGATATTTGTTCTTCTTGAAGAACAGATGTGGGTTATTTTTGTTCAATATGAAATTATTATCAATATTTTATGAACGTTAATGTTAATCTTGGTTTAAATTTTATGATTATAGAGAGACTTGTAAAGTTCACATCATGATCACAATTTCATCACGATATGTGAACATTATTTATAATTATTAAAATTGATGAGGAATTCATGATGAAAATGATATTTGGTTTTTGTTATTGATTTAATAATCATATGGAGCTGATTTTCTTAATCAAATATTTTTTATTAATAAATGGACAACCCAAACTTATACAAATTATGGGACAACACACACTACAAAGGTGGGAATTGTACCCACATCTATACAACGTTAAATGGTTGAGGGGTGTTATCTATATGGGAAGTAAAAGTGGAATCCTATTGCAAGAAGGACAATGTGTTTAGCCCGTATAAATCATACATGTAGGGGAATGGGTTAGAACATTTTTCTTTGTGGGAAATCCAGTGGTGTGTGGTTGTATATCTGGGTCTCAACCATAATGTTAGATCCAAAAAGAAATGTGGTGCTGAGAGAGATTTAGCTTAGAAAAATTGAATTCAAAATTTTTGTTAGATTCTATTTTTCATATTAATATATCTCCATATTCAATTATACCAAAAAGAACACCATACATCTGATGGATTTAATCATGTCCATTAAATCGTTGTCAATGTTTTCTTCTAACTCGTGCTCATACGAGACTCTTTTTCATTGGGTATTCTTCATTTAGAATCAACCAAAATATTGAACTAAAGATTTCATGAACCACTTTAATTTAATGAGGATTAAAATATGATTAAAAAAAGATGAAACTTATCTTTCATTTATAAACATTGTTTAAATTTAATGTAAATGAAGTAAAGATAATTTTTTACAATGATGGTGATTTATTTTATCATGTGACTAGAGGTAGTGAGTTCATGAGTAGATGAATAAAGTGGGAGTCAATGATTTATGAAGCACTTAATCAGTTGTTAATTATTCAATAAATAACCTATAAGAGATAATTTTATAATGTTTTATTATCACGAATTTGGCAGTTTCTTAAGTCTGAGAAATAGACCTGAAACCATCAATATTTCACAAGAAGGTTCCATTATTTCATATATTTTTTCATGTTTTGTGATCTCATGATAATTGTTTGATATTTCATAAAAAGGTGAAAACCACCACACAATGTTTTAAAAGCGGTAAATAATAACATGAATAATTAGTTACATGAAAAATAAGATAGCATATATTATGAATATATAAAGGGAATTAGAATCATTTAACAAATGATAATGTATAATTGTTGTTTAAAATGTATATATTGAGTACAATGATAATTGAATTTCTTATCTGATATTCCTTCCATATTATTGTATGTGTTTATTTTAAACGAATTTGATTTCAATTAGACACCATGCCAGCTGTTTATCCTCGCATTAAATTCATAATAATATACTTCATCTCCAAAGAAAATAAATCATAAGAAAGAGGGAGCTCAAATGCCCAATAAGAGTAAGAAATATTGTAGAAGATAACATAAACATTAGTCATGGTGTCTAAATAAAAACAAATTCCTTTAAAATAAACTCCGTCCATAATCTAGATGGAATATTTGATGAGTAAATATTTCCATAATAAAATATAGTCATGGGTAATATAATAATCGAATAGACTCATGATCATTGAATTTATTACTTCATAATTAGAGAAATTTATATTTTTTAATTTATAAAATATAACACTAATTCAATTTCCATGAAATCTAAATATGATTAAGGCGTCAGCCAAAATCATATCTTAAAATGGGAAAGGCATCGGCGATGTCCATATTTATTTGTCTCATGAGAAAAACCGATAAATCAAAGGGATATAACAGTCCACACCCATCACGTAACATATATATTTTATTCCTCATATTACTAGGGATAATTATTCAAAAATATATAAATTCATATTGAAACTATCATATGAAATTAAAATTACATTCCCTAAACATTAAGCATACACACAAACCATTAAGAGCGAACTGATTAATGGTTTCATGATAGAACATCAACTCTAAAAAAATAAAAAACCATTAAATTAAATATAGTATAGGATATTATTAAAAATTATTCACAATTATACATATGATTAAACAACAGTGTTTAAATTGATGAATATACTGTTATAAAATCATCGTGTAATACTTGAGATTAATAATCTTTTACATTAAGAAATGTTTTATTATTTATAAGTATTTAAATAAAACGAAAATTAATGTAATAGATTATTTTCTTGGTAAAATGAGAAATTTTTAAAGGTAATGATTTATAAAAATTTATTATATAGTGCACTTGAATATAGGAAAAAAATTGAAAAATTTCCTTGAGTTGGTAATGAATTTTGGGAAGAATTTTCCATTGATCATTTGAATAAATAAAATTACACGTAAATGCGTATAAGATTATGTTCGGTACCCATATATATAACATTAAAACATAATTTATGAGGAGTATATATTAATTAATGTGAATTTAATTGAGGAATGTAGATAATAAGACAAAACGAATGGAATAGATGTTCGGGTAGAAAACACTTACAGCTTTGTAATAAATTCAAGTGTACAACCCCAAAACTAATAATCATTAAATGATACATTGAATGTAATGAAATTAAATAGGTTCATTATAGGAAACATAAATGGGTATTATACATATACCATACACAAGTAATAGTAGTGAATATGGAATATATCAAAAAAATGGAAGTAAGTTAGAGAAACCCCATACCTTATGTATGAAGATACTTCCAATTGAAATTAATGACCTGAATAATCAAATTTGGGTACATTAATTAATAATTCTAGATCCTATTATAAATTAAATGGAGTTATTTTAACCATATTAGGATCATTCAAGGCCATTTGATGGGTTTAAGTGGTTCATTATTATTGTTTTGGAAGCATTTTCATCTTAGGTTTTTTTTATAGTTTTACCTGTATTCATGAATGGAATTTCATTAGAAATGTGCTTAATCATCCAGAATTGTTAATAACTATTATTACTGACATTATAAATATATAAATGATCTGATTATTTTCATGGATATATTCCATGAGGATGACACATTAGATAAATGTTAATGATAAATTCCTTGATTAACTATACAGTTTTCTCAATAATAAACAAGTTTTGAATTATTATTTAATATATTTTGTGTGAAAGGATTATATTACATTACATAAGATTAAATAAATATATTCATATCAAGTTCAACAATTATAAATGTTTCATTACCTGTCTTCAAGATAGTAATGAAAATTGACATTGTGTCTTCTTTGAAATGGATAATTAAAACATCTTGGACGGTGTACACATTTATAGTATAAAAAGAGGAATAAGAAGAAAAGATGATGGAATATTAATTTATCATAAAAATATTACAGTAAATATAAGGTTCTAGGTATATAATTAATATTTGGATAATAGTTAGGGATATGGTATATGTGAGAATGAATTTAAAAGAGAAGAAGAATAAATCTTACCTCTTGAATATTTCCCATTTGAAACCACCCTAAGATTCATATATTTGGAAATTTTATGATGTAATAGGCATTATAATGTTTTACTATATTATAGTGATGGGACTTCGTTGGGGCTTGGAAAAAATGAAGGATTATGATTATGAAATTTGTGATAGACGGAACCTCATTTTATAAATGAGGTGAGCGATAACCTTGGTGTCACCAAAATTATTAAAATAAAATAAATATATTATATGGATTAAGACTAAAAAATTAATAAAACTTACTAGGCACCACACATGAGAGGAATTATAATCATTTTTGTACTTTTTCAATAAATTTCAAATTATAAATGAATTTAATAAAATATTGTATTCATGGAAACATTTTTTTCAAGATAAAATATATTCATATATATGTCATTAAAACATCAAAAAATTATAAAAATAAAGTAAAATTATATATTATATCATATAAATGGAATATTAATCAAAGGAATCTGTGAATTTTGTTAATATTATAAAACTATATTGATTTTATTATTTTTAATATCATTTTTTTGATTTATTTATTAATGGAATTAACATCGCATCATCACTGTGGATGCCATTATGGTATTTAATTGTAGTATAAAAATTTTAAAAAAATCAATTAGAAGTATAATTTTATTATCCTTCCAAAGAATATATTCTTTTGGATCAAAACCTTTGGAAAATCTCATATATCAATATTATTATAAAAACAACTATAATTTGACAACAATTTTACTTTTTGAAATAAAATATTATAAAACACTAATGTGAATAATGTGGGACCAAAATATCCCAAATTAGAATAAAAAATTAATAATAGTCCAAAACTGATTATATAAAATGTTTTATCTATAATATGGGTCATTTAATAATATTATAATTATAATTAAAAACATATTATTTATGTTTTGTGTTCTTGCAGAAGAGTTTTATCAGTGTTGAATAAACATTAATGTTATTTATATCATATATAAAAATTAAAAAGAAAATAACCATCATAAATATAAATTAATTAAATAAAAAATAATTTTATGAATTTATTTATAATTTATATTCACTCTTATACATAACAAGACATATCCTTAAATTTGCTTTCTCTGACTTCATTCCCTACACAAGCATTGCACAGACATTGGGATAATACCAATTCTATAAAA
The DNA here is from genome assembly GCA_963277665.1 of Viscum album. Classification (NCBI taxonomy): domain Eukaryota; kingdom Viridiplantae; phylum Streptophyta; class Magnoliopsida; order Santalales; family Viscaceae; genus Viscum; species Viscum album. The sequence goes on from OY728161.1 coordinate 981,879,006, forward strand.
AACTAAAATTTGAAATTAAAAATAAGTTGATAAATAATACCTAATATTTAATAAATAATTTATTAAATTCTTTTTATCACTCAATTATTATATAAATTTCCAAATTTGACTTGGGTAGCGTAGAACATGAACCTCATCAACATTGACAATGTTTTTTATACTTATCATGAAAAAATATACTTTTCACATTATAAAATCATTCTGTCCAATATTAAACATGTAATAGATTTTTTTAGCAATTACAAAGTTTAAATAAATTTTCATATCATAATAATTTCATGATGATGTCACAAAAAATGTCATACTTTATACTAAACTGTATTTTTAGCTATTCATTAAAAATTAAAATATTTCAGAAAAATCCCAAAAATTCATCCGAACCATTTTTCAACGTGCATAATCCATAAAGTAAATCCATTTTAATAAAATAATTTCTTACATATTACAAATTATATTTATAATTAAAATCATTATTTAACCAAAAATACAAATTTTAATATTATAACTTGTTTAATGACAATTCGAAAAGTTTTCATTGGTCCCTTTAGATTATCATATAATCATATGAAAACTAAATATTGATTCATTAAAAAATTATTAAAAGGATACATCTTTTAAAATAATATATTAATTATAAAATTGTAATTCATTATTTATTTCTCTTAAAAATAAAAACAAATAATTATTATTTTTTAAATATTCACTCTCATTTATAGGGTTCCTAAATTCAATTTTTACACAAATGGGTGAGGTTACTATTCATAAGGGTATATTACTATTCATAAGTTCCAAGTTAATATACATAACTGTACATTATTGGTCATTTTACTTGTAAAAACGGTATATTATTATTCAAGAGGGTGATGTTACTATTCATATTGGTGTGTTACTATTTATAAGGGTTATGTTACTATTCATAAAGGAATGTTACTATTCAAAAAGTAGGTTTCTATTCACCAAAAAAATTTGTTTTTTATATATAAAATCAAAAAATCACCATAAACACAACCATGAATGTCATATTTTCATAATTCAAATCACACAATTGGAAAAATTGTGTTTACTAGCTCATTTATAATAGTGTTTTTATAGAACTCAGTGTTTTAGGCATTCTTTATTAAATCTATGTGTAAATATTTGTTGTGTTATATAAAAGTTCTAATATAGCATGACTTTTCAATGATTATTACAGACTCCTATGTAAAGTATTACAACATCCCAAATTCAATGTCCTAAAGTCCCCAATTACTATTAAGCATCAATGGGTAGGTTTGGTGTAAAAATGATTACAGGAGACTCATTTGTGACATATATTACGATTAAGTCGTTATGTTATAATCAACATATAATGTGAGTTATGGATACATCATCGGGACATGGATTATTATAGATGTTTTTTAATCTCTAAGAATCGTTCTAGGAGAATGAATAGTGAAGATATGAATAGGTGATGGTTAAATAGAAAATTTGTAAATGGAATGATGAATCATGATCTTTCCACAAACTCCTTTATCACATCATTTTATTCCATTTACAATCTACTATTTATGATTAAAAAACATGATGTATGAAGAAATGTGTCATTAACTTTTGAGTAAGGTTCACAAATAAAAAATTACATTATAGAACGACTGATAATTGTTTCTTATTAAGAACATGTTGACATATTTTGTGAAAAATTACAATGTCAAGAGAGATACTAAAGGCGGCTTCATAGCATCCTTAAAGGAATGATGTATTAAACATGAGTTTATTTTCTATTTATATCATGAAATATATCTATGGAGGTTTAAATGAAATGAAATGAATTGAAGGACAATATAGTACCTTCTTCATTATCAATATTAATAAAATATATATAATGTTTTAGTTTTACCTAATGGGTATTAAATACAATATACCTTCCATGTATGTTCATTTATATACAGTTACAATGTATGTAATGAAATGTTACAATAATTAATGTGTGTTCTCCATGTAGATTAGAGAAATTAGTTCCTAATTATGTGATTCTAAATAAAATAATTCTATATTTCAATGATTATTTATTCTAGTGGAATATCATCTGTAACACCCAAAATTAAAATCATGTTTCTATTGGACACAAGGAGGCATTTTATAATTTTAGAATGAATGTTTTTTGTGGTTTTGAATACTGATGACATATTTAAGTGATACATGGACCATTGGTAATACATAATGAATAAAAAATGTATGACTAATATACCCAGTTTTGGTAGCAATATACATTTTCATGAAAAATTAAATACTTTTCAATGATATAACCAGTATGGTTTTAGAAATTCAGAGCTAGAGACCTTAGTCACTATTAACATATTTATTTATTTATTTTTGGAAAAAAGAATCATTTAACGGAAAAGGTAAGAAACAAATATTTTGAACTAGTTCAGCTATAGGGTGTGAACTATTCCAAGGGTATCTGAATCGTAAGTATACATCATTAGATTCCATTCAGTTTTTAAGGAATATGAATGTGATGAATGAAATATTTCTGGTTAGAATAAATGAGAATCTTTGGACTGGTATGTAGAAGAATATATTCACTATGTATTCATCTACCATTATAAGGTAGCATTGGGTTATTCCTTAACACACAATACCTTATAAAAATCAAATCAATTATTCTAATTAGGAGGATTGATGATTATTAATTCATTATAACATTGATAAAAAATTAACATGAAGAAATTCTTAAATGCACATTTTAATATACTCATCGGATTCATGATGCATGTAAATGGAGAATCAATGGTAAATCTTTTGAATTACAGGTACATCAATGTTTAATGATAGGCTTCACAAATAATGAAATTATCCTGTAATCATATTTAAACTATCATGGAAAATTGATATCATATAAATAATATTACTATAGAAATCAATTATTTTACATGAACATGTTTATAGATGCGATGAGTTTGTTACGATATAAAAAAAATATCAATACAATAAAATATGCATTTATATTTATCATCATAATGTTTTCTATGGATATTATATAAATAAAATTGAAATAAACTATATTTTAATGATAAAAAATATGAATCTATGAAATGGTGGTGATTTAAATTTGATATAATGGGAGATATATTTACATCAACATAGTCAAATATAGAGATGCAAAGGAGCTTGAAAAGGGAATAAGTTATACAAGACCTGTGGAAGAGGAATGTTCTATATAAATATCCTTTGAAGGAAGGAAAAAACCAAGGTGACAGAGTTATATTCACCATATCTAGTGATAAATTATTCATTGAGAATAATAACATATAAAAGTATTCATTATTTAAAAATTATATAAGAATGTAAAGATAAATTAAAATTAGATAAAGGATTCTATGTATCACAATACAGGAGGCTTAATATTTTTAATATTTTGGAGGATTTTAAAATGAGACTATAAATTTATGGTACAAGTGTGGTACAAATATATATTAATTTTTTATACCATGGAATTATGGCAAAATACAATAAATTTTCTATTCATTGCTATTTTATATTACCATACTATGTATCATTGGATTTTAATACCACAAATTGATGAATACATATATACAATGTTACCAGAAAGGGATAGTGAGATCATATAATTCAAATAAGGGTGAACATTACTAAAATATAGTTCAGGATTGTTGTAAAAAAACTAAATCTCAAGATATTTATTTAAAGTGGTAGAAAAGTACTAGGGAATGATATTTCCATTGGATAATCTGATAGTTTTATATACCTAATCAATCATACATTTTTTATGTTAATATGAAAAAATACAATATGGAATAATTCTTGGGTGAATTATAAGAGGTGTCTTGCAGTATATAAATGTCAATGTAATATTGTCCATGTCATAGGATTAGATTGACCAAGCGATATAAATTTGATATTCATAAACGATGAATCAATCACATTGGGACATTATATGTATCAGAATTTATATTGGCAAGACATATATTATAGTTGAAAAATATAATTTTTTAATTATTATAAGTATAAGGGATGAATTCGAAACAATCCTACTTCACATGAATAGATACATAAGATATGTACCTGGTATGTGAGGTGGAAGGGATACTAGTTACAGGGGTACACAAACTAGTCTTCCTATTATTTTAATCTGATATAATATCATGGTTAGAATATGGTAATGAGTTATAAAAAATCATTCAAGCAAGTTGTTTTTATATATAAAAAATAGTGTGTATGTTGCAACTTCTAAGACATCATTGATGTAGTATACAATATGAATCATTTTGTACAAGTTTTTGGAATCACATGTTGTAAATAATGTATTATCATAATGATAATAATTATAATCTTACAATAAAACATATCATGATTGAATATATGAAAAATGGTATACACTTAGGGACTATATAACTTCAGGAGTTCCACTCAAGGAGATGAGGTCCCGCATTGCAGAACATCCTTGTAGTGGAAACTTGGTAGGCCCCTAATCAAAGCACATAGATATATTATTTTCATATGAAGGATAACAATTATGGATATCATGTATGTTTTAGTTCATGTCGGGGTGTTTTAATAGTGGGTTCTCTAGACACAACTTGAACAAGACTTTTGAATACCATTACATGTATAAATTATTATGTATACAATATTTTTTCATGTAATAATAGTTTTGATATTTCAGCATCCACTATTTACAGACAAATTTCCATAGAGTATGTGTTATATAAAAAGTTTATAGTATATCGTAAATTTAATGAGAACCATGATATACAATGATAGTAATAATAAACATATTTTTTATGTTCAAGATACATCATATAGAGAGGAATCTTATGATTTCTATATATTGGGTACTAGGGGGTCATAAGCATTGACACTTCTTCTTGTAATGTTTTCTTATAGTGATATCTAGTATAGAGATAAAAATGATAGATCCACCAATAAGAACACCTCACAATTCAATTGTGATTTGTTTTTTCTATCTGTGAAACTATTTATAAGAATTCAAACATGATATCAATATTAATGTGTTTCATTTGATTGTTCACTTTGATGAAATTAGATATCAATGATAATGAGATAATGGTCATGTATTTTTAGATGGGTGCATCCTTAGTGGTATGACATTGGTTTAATGTTCATGATTTAATTTTTCAAATCCATTCTGAGGAAGAGATATAACATGGGCCCAGGTCAAGCTTGATGGTAGTACCATAATAACTCAAATAACATTGTAAAAGAATGGATTTACATTCAGTAAGGTCATGGAACATATAATTATACTAAAATATTATGTCACAAGTGTGGATACTAATATATGAGATATCAAGATACAATGATATTATATTACATAAAAATTATTCATTGGATGAATTAAAATATGTGAAATTAATTATCTCCTTAGTGTTCATGATTTTATTCTATACTATACTCGTGGTCTATGGGTTTGACTCAGTCATACTAGATTAGTATCAAGAGGTTCACACATTATGTGTATCAACATATGTTATCTGTTCTAATGAATTATATTTTAAGATGATGTGGCCCCCAATTTCAAGGTCGATGAACATATAATTATATTTGATCAGAATTAAATCTAATTAAATTATATTACTCATGTTTAGATTAAGGATTATAGGATTCATTTCTCACGTTATTCACAAATTTATTGATCATAAAAATGAATATGAGAAAAATAATATTTTTTGAATAAACATAGGATGTTCAACATTCGTTAAATTTTTTGGAAGGATTAAATAATGAATTAATAATATTTAGTTCATCTTATAATTTCTTAAATTTTTTTTGTGACTGAAATATATTTTTTAACATTTATGACCTTATTATTATGACATATATGTGATAAATGAAGTAAAATAAATATAATTACATTCAAGGGAGAAAAGTGGAATTTTAGAATGTATAACCTAATTATACATGATCATAATATAATATTGAATTAAACTCCCCACCATTTATACAAATTTATTGGAATAATTTATCATCCCCTCCCCTTACATGTTCATAGAGAGGGATTATAATGGAATAATATATTCGGATGAATCCTGTGTTCTTAATTATGTCTATGTACTTTAAGTGATCAAAAGGATTTAGTTGATATCTTTGATTTCGAGCACTAGAACCTGGGAAACATAGATAGGTGATCATTGAACATTGTATAATTTCTGGATGTTCTATAGTATTTCTAGTTTGTCATTAATGTTCCATTAAAAAATGTTGTTTAGAAAATCATACATGTGACTTCAAATGAATGAGGTACTGAATAAGATTTCTCTTGATTTTTTTCATGCTTAAATTTAATTACATGTGATCCTTAAAGAAATATGAATAACATCTTTTGTGGATTAATGTTTTTAAAATGAATTAAAATGGAAAAATTATATTATACCTATTTCACATTTTTTGTTCGTTGGGATCCTTCAGATTTTGAAAAATAGTTATTTGATATTTCTAAATAAAAATTGGAAAAATGGTTGGTATGGATGAGAAAATGAGATGAATATAAATCAATTTATTTTACATGAAACATAGTTATTGTATTTTTTTTCAATCTAATTTATCATTCCGAGTACATGAGGTCTTTCTGGAGTTCTATCATACAAGTGATACATGATAAGTTTTCTCGTAATCACATTGATTTAAACATTCAATTTATACTCATAAATTTTTTAGAGATGAGGGAACATTGAATATAAATTCCTTAACATATATAGAACCAAATAATAATTGGACGATGATTCTATAATTATGATGTAATGAAAAAATACATCATCCATGAGTCTCTAGTAAAAATTCTTCTCTTCCTCGCTATCTCCCTGTAGAGGCTAAAATGGATTCGGGGACTCCCACACATATAATTTCTTTTCATATTATAGTAATAGTTAGTTGTGACTATAACACATTATAGAAATTGTTCAAATAAGGAAAATACCATTTTCCATTTTCCATCATAAGTTATACATGGTTTTGCATTACATTTTAATCAAAAACTATATCTAAAAGTTAGTAATTCTATTTATTAATTAAATCCTTAAAAACATCATTTTATTTTATCAAATAATAGAATAACAATGTAGTTGAATTGGATGACACAGTCATTTGAGTATTATAGTGGAATGGATCCTTGAAACCACCACTCATAGTCTAAAATATTTGTCTACACCACTACTTGGATAATTCCTTGGTAGGATGTAAGTTTTCCAACATAATTAACTCATACCAACTATATATGTTGAGTGATTTCCCAACTTCAATAACAAATAACATGATTTAATCAATGATAACCTAAAAAAGATTCAACATGCTTGATTTTGAAACATTTTTTTTTGTTTTTAGTTAATTAAACCCATCACCCGCATATGAACTCATTGTTATTAAGAGGTACCCATAAATTTTGCAGGCAAGAACCCATACACCGAGTTATGTCCAAATTCAAATAATGCACTGAATTTTCAAAATAATTTTTTTTTTGGTATTTTTAAAAATTTATTGAAGAATTTAACCACTTTTCTATTAAATATGGAGATACTATGTTGTCAAACTCACAACTAGACTTCCATTAATAGAATTCCTTCATCGTTTTTATTCATTTTTTTTATTTATGATTTTTTGTTTTTCCAACTATCTAAAAAATGAATAAAATAAAATAAAAAATACATTATTAAAATAATATTACCCTATATATATATAGAAAGTATATTATCAGTTGATCTAATTAATATTAATTTACCATCTATAACATAAAAGATACATTGAAGAGTTAGGTCTTAACTCATGATGCATGTCATCCCCAATCCACAGTTTTCAATTTTCATATGGTATTCTATCTCTTATGGTTGTTTTCATTGTCTTACTCCATGAATGTTATAGTAAAAATATTCTCACACACATGAAAGGGGTCTCATCATTGTAAAATATAGGTAAATCAGTTTTATATAGGCCTGGAGATCATTATACATATTGAACATTAAAAACTGAAGATGTGTGTACTATATTTTAAAATAATTATTTATATACTTAAAATATAATTAAATAATTCAATACATTAATAACATATAGACATTATTGGTCTGTTATTACTCAGGATTAGTTTGAGGGTAAAAATATTGTGCGTTAAAATTTAAATTTTAATATAATTATGCCTGACATAATTTATATAAATTAAATGAATTATTTAAATTCAAAATATTTTATTTAATTTTTTCAAATTATTTGTTTAATTTTACCACCGAAATTAATTTATATAAATAATTAAATTATTGAAAAAAAATTAAAATTTAATAGTATGAATATTTAAGTAGTTATATTTATAATCCAAAATTAATAAATTGTTATTTTAATTTAAATTAATTATGTATCGAAACCAAACCAATACCCATTATGGGTCAGCCCAAACCATTTCAATAACATTCTATATAGATACGACCTCCGATTTTGGTGTCTATGTTAGAAAGCCCCAACCTAACACATTCTGGGTCAAAATAACCTGGTTGGTGTCTGGTCGTGGTGGTGCATCAAATACAAGGGGTCACCCTAATGTTCTAAATGCATTGAGATTCAATAGAGGGGGCCACATACATCCATAACCACTACATAAGGGGAAGTTGGTTGGATAGGGGGCTCACTAGCATGGTAGTGAGAGTCATGACTGTGATGCGCAGTGGGATAGTGGGTGATGCGGTAGTGACTATACGAATTTGATCGATGGTGAACATTGTGGGGGTGGGTGTCACCACGAAAGGTCAACAACAACGATACTGATAGTAAATTGCATTTTTGATGGTTGGATGTTGGAGATGAAATTGGTAGTTTATCATGACTGAGGGGAGGAAGCTGGGGTGGGACATTATACAGTCGGCAGATGCCGGTGGCAGCAGTTTCAACAAGGGCACGTGCAGTGAATGGATCCTTCTAGACAGAGGGGTGTGCACAGATCAACATGAATAAGGAGGTCCAAAGGAGGGTTGTTTGATAGTGTAGTCTGGGTGAAATCTGAACAGGGTGTGGTAGTATATAGAAGAAGGAGACCATGACTGTGGTACTATAAGGGAATGATGACATAGAGGGGAAGCATAATACATGTTTTATCAAATGATCTATGAAATGATTACAATGAATGATAATTTATTATTATTATTATTATTGTGGTTGTTGTTGTTATTGTTGTTTTTTTGTTCATGACATATATGATGATGAACCCTAGAATTGACTTTTTTAAATGGATGGATTCCCTAGATAGTCCAATTAGACCCCCATAAATAAATAATTATGGCTTCCAACAGAATCCAGCTAAGTTCATGTATTATTTTTTTATAATTAATTTCTGTTTCCTCACATAGACCACTGCCTGCAAAAATGGATGTATATTTTAAAAAAAATAATAAAAAAATCCACAAATATGTGGAATAATTTCATCCATACAGAATATATATGGATTAGAAAATAGAATTCATCCGAATCATCATTGTAACCTAAAAATAGGTATTGTTTAATATGAATAATAATGTACGTACATCAATTTGTACTACCTAGAGAAAATGAAAACTATTTGTATTAAACATTTCTGATGGTCGCAATTTTGGAATCTGAGATAAGATCAATGTGTGATGAGTTTCATTAGAAATGAAATAAAACAATCCACTTAAATTTATGTTATATCAATTTTTCAATGGCTCAAGTGATTCACATCAACGCACTGATATTAATTGATTGTATCAATGAACATATCATAAGTCATTAGGCATGGGATGTAAAAAAATTCTTCATCTAAGCAATGAATTGGTATCTCCTCCAATGATATGATCCCTAGAAGAGGTCTAAGAATCTTTTGTGAATTTAGTTACCACAAAAATAAAGAAACGTGTACCTAATTCGATTTGGAGGTACATTCGACTGTAGTTAGTCATCAAAGATCGTTTCTCTATGTATTCAAAGATGAAATAGCCCATGATATTCAACACATGATCCAATAATACGTGAAATTGCGGATCATCATGTTTTGGCTGCTATCATAGACCTCTAATGTTTCCTTCGATGTCATACTGTTCACATTGATCCCATCCCTTTTATTATTCAATTGTTTTCATACATCAATTTTATGGAGAGATACATTATCTCTCTAGAATTCAATACTGTAGGAAACATCTCGATTCTGTGTAACGAATTTAAATTGGAATGATATTTTTTTTATTTTTTTGTATAGTTGATGTTCATATTCAAGAAAAGGATTCTATAGCCCTTATATATTTATCATCGACTAAATAGGAAATAAATAAATATTTATTACTAACTAAATACATTATAATTATTAATATATTTTATCATGTACTTGTAATATATATTAAATATATATTACATGAATAAACAATATAATTAAATTTACTTGTAATTATCGATAATATTAAACATATTTTCAATATAAAAATAATGTTTCATCATATAATATTATTTATTTTATTTACCTAACAACATGTAAATACATTTAGTAAATTAATTTTACCCAATTATTCTAGACCTAAATAACAATGAATTTTTTTTATTATTGGGATATACATTACAAAAACAACTCTCATATGCCTTTTTGGGGCCCATCGTGTTGAATATTAATATTCACCATAATATGGATGGATCTTGAATATTCTATTGTGTGTTACCCACTAGGCCCTTATCTCAATAGTGTTGAATAATATTCATTGAATAATAGTGGAGTCCGGTAACACATCAATCCCACTAATGATATGAGTAAATTCCCATGTAATGTCAATCTTCCCTATGAATATACATTCTCTTATCTAATAAATTGTATCAATATATATCATAATCCAAGATTCACAACATGATTCATAATCCATTCATTATTTATTATTTTTTTATCTAACTGGAATGACATATATTCGACAACATTGGCCAATGATTTATGAAGGTACTATCATCTTGACCAACTATGCCCGATATATCACTTCCTCAACTCAAAAGAGGAAAATTCTAATTTATCCATTCAACCAATGTTATACACCAATGATTCAAAAAACACAATATTTCTTTCTAAAAATTCATTTTCACGTTTTTTCAATTCATTAAAGTACGTGATAAAAATGTACACGTTGATAATGATCTCATGTTATGACACTAACACACATGTTCATATATAGGAACATACATTGACATCTAAAAAATGTGGTGTTCCTCTTAGAGGATAATCCATATTGATCTCACCTAGTAGAGATCGCCATGTAAAAACATCAAGAGAATATGTATCAATACTTAGGAAGCCCATCACCTGATATTAGGAAATAAAATATATCTAGACTGTATTGTAATGACCCTTCAATGATCAATGGCATAATAGCACAATGAGTCATTCCTAGCCTTAACCAAAATCCCCACAATGCCAAAGGATTGTAATAAATGACGAAGGGTATCAAATACAAGTGGGGTATGATTTACCATTTAAGGCATAACCGAATGATCCAACAAACCATAGAAAAACATTTACTATATGATGAATGAGAAATTGAATGATTGCTAAGCAACATAATTTAAGTCAAAAACATAAATGTACACAACAACAGTTGCAAAACTCAAGAATATCAAAATACACCCAGACAAACAGCATGGATCCACACCAAGATCCATGCTCCAAGCTTCACCACATCACCCAAGCATCACCACGAACCACTTGAAATGAGATGCCTTACCATTTCCTGTGTCTCAAAATATAAAATCTGCAAAAGCATCAAAGTTATGAAGTAATGGTGAGTATAAAACGCATTAGGTTTTCCCCAATCACTTCCATAATAACTCCACGAGGATAAAAGTGTTATCAACAATTATATAAAACAATCTATATAAAACAATTTCTCAAAAGAAAGATATAAATAAATATAAACAAGTTTCCAAAATCATTCATTACCAAAACCATACAAGTCCAATTGAAACCAATTGTCCAGAAAGATATTTTTCCAGAAAAATAACCATACAATCATTACAATCGCTTCCCAATTTCCCTATATCAGCATACCCAACCATTTCTGAAACCCATGTAACTAACCATGTGTGCTACGTTATGACTGTTCCATACTCATGAGCGTTTTCTCGTCAATCTACCATGTCGTTAAAAGTATTTTTTTCCCATGTGCCATCAATCCTTTGGCACCGAGCACAAGGTCATATTTCAACCAAGCCACATATATGTAATTCCCATGTTACATTAAAACTTTGTCACTGAGAATAAAGTCATATTTCAACCATGCCCCGTATATGCAATATGAACACACAACACATATTCCCAATGATCAAGAAAAAATAACCCTTTCAATAAAAACACTTTTTTATTGAAAACTATTTCTGTCTAATGCTTTTCAATTCCAAACCATTACAACTCCAAACCGTTTCAATAAAAATCCATTTTTATTGATAAAAATTTATATTTAAAACTTTTTTTCATCAAACATTTAGTAATTCTAGAAAATCCATAATTTAGAAAACTCATTTTAAATTAAACCCACTTTTTCACAACTATTCACCATGATCCAGCAATTTCACCAAAACCATAAATCATAAAAAATAATTAGTTTTCCATGAATATAATAATCAATAAATAAAATTTTAATATAAGACAATTAGTTCAATCATGTGTATTTTAGAGAGATGTCACCTACATCAATGGTCATGACGAAACATTAACAACAGACGAAGAACGCACAAGAAAGCATGTCTATTATCCTAATACAGACTTAGATCTCTTATCATAGAAATTTCATGACCCAAAATTGAAATATTGAGCATCCATAAATATATATCTACCTAATATAGGTTCCTATATGTGAATTAATAGAGATCAGAGAAGTAGATCAATGAAGATATGAGAAATAATGACAATTCTCTATTGAACAGTGACATACCTCAAGACTCGGACTCGAAATCACCAAGGTAAGGCTCTGTAATGGCTTAAAATCATGTGGTAAGGGTTCCCCAGCCTTTTAGGGAGATTAATGTCGAATATGGGGCATTTTGATTCCAAAAATTAATAAATTGAGAAAAAACGACAAGATCATAAAAAATAAGATCTAGATTTGAGCTCTGCGCAAGAAATGACCACATGGTTTGTGCCAACTACGTATAGATCGTGTGACCATAATTATTGTCACAACAGTCCCTATAAAACCCCCAAACTCTCCCATCCTTCACCTTTACCATTTTCATGGAAACACATTTTTTTATGGAAATATAACACATTATGGAAACACAACAATTTGTGAAACAAACCAACATTATAGAAATATCCTAATTTATGGAAACAACCAACATTATAGAAATATGAAAATTTATGGAAACACTCTATATTATGGAATCTATCTATTTTATAGAAACACTCTATTTAATGAAACTCTCTATTTTATGGAAACTCTCTTTTTAAACACACACCAAATTAAAAAAAATTGAGGAAATGGGTTATGTACCCAAAACCGGGGGTACTACATTCTCCCAACCATTTGCCTTTCCGTCCTGGGAAAGTAGACAACCCTGTTATCCAAATATTGTTCTGGCCACTGCTAATTCATTTCATTCTCATGATTCCTTGTCTCTTCATGAATATGACCATGTTTCCATTTAACACGCACTAGACCACTTCTTTTACAACACAATACTTTCTCTTGTCTATCCATGATCTACACTGAAATATGTACCAGTGATGCATCTGATTCTAGATCAACATGATCCCATCTGATCACATGGTCAGGTTTAGGGTGATACTTTTTAACTGGGATACACAGAACACATTATGCACTGAACAAAACCGTGGTGGTAATTCCAACCGATATTCCACCTCTCCAACTCATTATATTATCTAAAAAGGATCTATGAATCACCGAGATAATTGGCCCTACTTCCCGAAATTATAATGTCCAAGCCTTGGATAGATCCTCAAGAAGACATGATCACCCAGAACGAATGACAATGGTCTTCGACAGTGATCTTCATATGATATCTAACGACTCTGAATTGTCTCTATCATCTTTCTAATCAACTAGATCTTATATATATTTTTAGGGACAAGGCATTTCCCGATTATTGAAATTTCACTCATTTTCCACCCAATATAATGGAGAATGATGAGGACGACCATACAATGCTTCAAAGGGAGCCATGCATATTGAGGCGTGATATATATTATTGTACCAGAACTCCACTAAGGGTATATTCTCCTCCCTTGAGCCACCAAAATCCATTACACAAGACCACAAAATGCCTTCTAATGTTTTTTTCCCACTCAGATTTCCCATCCGTTGGAGGATGATACATGATTCTCATAGTCAGCTGAGCTCTAAGTTCTTTCTATAATGATTTCAAGAATCGAGATGTGAACCTCATATCTCAATCTAAGACTATTAAAAGTTGTACACCATGACTCTTTAACACTTATCAGATATGGATTTTTGAATTAGGCTCCACCATAAGAGTTTCACAAATTAGGATTAAATGATACGACTTTGTTAGACGATCCACTATCACCCAAATGACATCGTGTTTCTAGACCCGTCTTAGATGAACTATAACAAAATATATTTCTATTTGATCCCATTTGTACACTAGGATGGGCTAAGATTGTAACATACTAGCTAGTCTCTGATGCTCTGATTTAACATACTGACAAGCTATGCACCGTGAGACGAACTCAGCCACTATATTTTTCTTTCCACTCCACCAAAACTGCACCTTCAATGCCTTATACATCTTTGGTGAACTAGGATGTATATCCCATATTGAATGGTGATAAGCATGAAGTAGTTGTTCCTAAAAAACCATATGTACATCCATCTGATCTCTAAAACACATAACTGAACCTCCATCAAGTTTCCATCCATTAATGCTCTCCCCACCATTGAGTTTTGAACTTACCACTAGACATTTTGCATCATACGTTTGTTCCACATTGATCATTTTTACTAAATCAAGAACAGGAATATCTGAAATGAAAATGGCTACGTCACCTCGGTCTTCACATTCCACATGCATGTCGGCTAAAACCGACATCAACTGTGATTCATCTGAAGCTTCTTTCTCCAACTAAGCATATGAAATTCAACTCAATGCATCGGCCAATGAATTTCCTTTACCTGGTGTGTACATCAAGTCAAGGTCAAACATTTGATGATTCTCCATACACCTCCTTTTAATCACCTGAAAATATTACTTTGAGAAAATGTGTTTCAAGATTTTGTTATCCATAAACACAGTAAATTTCTAACCAAAGAGATAATGTCAACATGTTTTCAAAGAATGGATGACTACAACTAACTCCAAATCATGTGTTGGGTAATTTTTCTCATGCACCATCAACTCCCTTGATCCATAAGAAAATATTTGATCTCTTTACATGAGAAAACAACCCAACCCTGATCCTAAAGCATCACAATACACCTCATACCCCTTTCCTAATTCTGGTATGATCAAATTGGGGCTGATGTAAGCCGAAATTTTAGTTCCTGGATACAATTTTGACATTCATCCGTTCATTGGAATGAAGCATTCAACTTTGTTAGAGATGTCATTAGTGAAGCTAGTCTTGAAAAATCATGCACAAAGCGTTGGTAGTAACCAACTATAACAAGAAAACATCGTAGCTCGGTCACATTCTTCAGTGGTTTCCAAGAGATAACGGATTGTATCTTTTCAGGATCAATAGAACTTCCCTTCTCAGAAATGAAATGGCCTAGGAAATGTACTTCCTATATCCAGAATTCACAAATTGATAATTTTTCTTACAGATGATGACCTGTAAATATTTATAACACTGTTTCCAGGTACACCTCATAATAAAACCTTGTCATTGAATAGACCAAAATTTCGTCCACAAACACCACAAAAAAATAATCCAGATATTGTTTAAATATACAATTCATCAATGACATGAAGACTATTGGTGCATTATCGAGACCTAAAGGCATGACTACATATTCATAGTGCCCATATCTACTTCTGAATGCTGCCTTTGGAATATCTTCTTTATGGACTGTCAATTGGTGATATCATGATAGCAAGTCAAACTTAGAGAACCCATGTTCTCCACATAATTGAACAAATAGATCATTAATTCATTGAAGTGGATATCTATTATTTATCTTAACTTGGTCATGCTTACAATAATCAACACACAGGGGAAGAGTTATATCTGCCTTCTTTACGAACAGAACCAGTGCTTCCCATGGAGACATTCTCGGTCGAATGAAACCCTTTCTTTCTAGCTCCTATAACTGCACATTAAATCCCCAAAAATCTAATGGTTCCATAATTTAAGATGTAAGGGAAATACTACTAGTCCTTAGCAGGAGATCGATCGTAAAATCCACTTTCATTAGAAGTTGTATCCTTGAGATGTTCTTGGGAAGGACATCTGGAAATTAATCCACAACAGTTGGAAAACTATTTTCCTCAAACACATCCATTGATGCCAAGGACAAATCTACTAGTTTGTATGATATTTTTCCCACCATTGGTGCCAAAAAGCTCTTTTCACCTTTCATTACAATCCCCTCTCCTCTAAAGAGATGCTCGATACCATCCTAAGTCATGAAAATAATTGTTCTTCTATAATAGTCGATTTGATCATTAAATGTTGTCAGCCAATACATACCCAGGATTAAATCATATAAATCCATATCCAACATCAAGAAGTATATTTTTAACTCAGCTCCATCAACAGTTATAGAATAATCTCTAGACACAAAGTCTTGACATTCTCTTTCACCAGCAGATGTTTTTTGTTTGAAAACAGAAGGCATCATTTCCAGTTTTAAACATAGCAAGTCAATAGCATGAGAAGAAATGAAGGAATGTGATGCACCAATATCAAACATATCTTGTACAAAGGTATAATTCAAGAGAATAATTACTCTCAATGTAGATGGTCCAACCATATCATTGATAATCACTTTCTCTTCTCTATACAATTTATTCTTCACTATATTGTTCTCCTTATTTTCTTAAGGACGTTGCCCTAGATGAGGAGTCATGGTGTTTCTAGAATCACTATGTCTAGATATTCTCTTCTAACATGACTATTTCTAATATCCTCATCCAGTCGAAGCATATGATGATTGAAATAACTGATAAGTGCCTCAAGCACCAGACCTAGGAGCACAACGACAATAACACTGATGATGTCATATCTTATTACAATTATGACATGCGCTATGTTGTGTCGTAAAATATCACTTTATGGGGTCACGTGAACCATATTGAAAACAACCTACTTTTCTCTGGGGTCATGGAGGAAGGTTTACTTATCCAGCTGTCATGTTTTAACTTCCACTTGCACCGTGGAAATAGGTGTCCCTTTTCCTCCTGTTCCCAACGATTGAGTTCCCACCATTTCCAGTAGGTATTATCATTCCTCCTCCTATAGATCCTATGATATTATATTCATCCAAAGTATCTCTATTCACCATCATTATATAGTATGTAATTACAACCACTAAAATCTTTTATCGAATCTCATGTCGTATTTCTGATTCGAAGATGCGTGCCTTCAAAAAGTCACATGCTGCAAATTATGGTGGAAAGCGTAATAAGATGATGAACTGAGTTGCATACTCTATGATAGAGAGACTATCTTGTTTTAGGCTGAAGAAGCCCATTTTTTTCTGGATCATGAATGTGTGAGGATAGATTTGTTTGTAGAAAAGTTCCTCAAAATCCTCCCATGTATGTCCTGCATAAAATTAAGCCTACACTACTAAATCCCACCACTGACATGAATGATCCTCAAGCATATAGTTTCTAATTTGACATTTTGCTCTACTTTTGTTCCTTTGAAGTTGAAGAAAGGATTCATCCTACATAACCACACCTCCACCTTCTCAGGTTCAGAATCACCCTGAAAATTAGGTGCATTCTGCTTTATGAACTGGATGGTATGATCCACATGTCGTGGCTCATTTTTCCAGTTCCCTTTGTCCACTGCTTGAAAATCTTTGACAATACTCTGAACCAGCTCTTTGTTCACACATGATTCAGGTGCAACCACATTCTACATAGCTTCATCAGTTTGGTTTCGACGACGCCTACCAGGATCCATTTTCTAAACTAACAAGAAAATGTCGTTAATATAACTCTATAGCAACTGTTGGATTAGGATTTCAAATAGTATCACATTAATTATTACAACATTGTTTTTTAAAACATCATTTTCCAATGTTCAAGTATTTTTAAAACCACTTCACATGCTTTTGAAAATTAAACCATTTTCAAAATATGATAATAATTCTCCTTTTCAAAATCCTTCATTTGAAAACCAATTCCATACTTTTCAAAAATGGCCATTTCTTGAAATGATGTATGCACTCCTAGTGGAAATTCATTCATATATAATACATGCCATGCTTGTCTCATTGGCTAAACCCATGACAATGAGATTTCAATATCCTAAAACTGTCTCAAAACACTCATTTACCCAAATCCCTAGTAACATGAAGTCCAGTAATAAAGGTTTAGCTATGTTCATTTATGTTATACATTTCACGTTCTGACAATCCTACTCCTTTATGAGGATCCAAACCAAGGAATAGGTAAGAAGTGATTTCATCTCCAAGTCTAGGAAAATTGATGACCACTTGTTATGAAAGGACCAAAAGAGCTGATACCATTTGTAATGACAAGCCAATTCTCATTTTCTTGAGAGAACACCGAGTCATTACTAGGCCTTAAGAGACATCCAAAAGATGCCAATGGCTGGAAATAAATGCCGAAGTGTTTCATATAAATGTGGGGGTCAATTTATTAGTTAGGGAATAACCCAATGAACCAACAAACCATAACAAGTCATTTACTATATGTTGCCTGAACAATTGAAATACAGGTAAGAAACTTCATTTAAGTCATACATATTAACGTACACAACACTGGATAAACAACTCAAGACTCTTAAATGACACAATGACAACCTCCATGGATCCACACCGAGCTCTATGCTCCACGATCTGCCACATCCCCATAGAATCTGCACGATCCACTATAAATGAGAGAACATACCTTTTCTTGTGTCTCAGAATATGACATCTGCAAAAGAACCAAAGTGCCAAAGTAGGGGTGAGTATAAAACTAAGTAGGTTTTCCCCAATGACGTCCCAACTCACACTAGTAGGATATAATAGTTATCAACAATTATATAAAACAATATATATATAAAAAAATTCTCAAAAGTAGTTTATAAAGAAATATAAACAAGTTTCCAAACCCGTTTATTAACAAAACAATAAAATTGCAATTGAAACCAATTTTCCAGCAAGATATTTTTCTAGAGAAATAACCAAACAATCATTATAACAATTTCCCAATATCCCAATATCATCATACCTAACCATTTCTCAAACCCATGTAACCAACCATGTATGATATGTTATGATAGTTCCATACTCATGAGGGGTTTCTCATCAATCATCCAAGTCATCCCATGATAATTGTTTCCCATGTGCCATCAATCCTTTGGCACCGAGCACAAGGTCATATTTCAACCAAGCCCCGTATATGTAATTTTCATGTGCCATTAATCCTTTGGAACCATGCACAAATTCATATTTCAACCAAGACCCATATATTCAATATGACCAAACAACACATATACCTAATGATCATGAAAAAATAAACCATTCAATACAAACACCATTTTAGTGAAAACAATTTTCTAAAAAACCATTTCAATGCCAAACCATTTTGACTCCAAACCATTTCAATAATACTAAATTTTTTTGAAAAAATATTTTTATTGAAAACCACTTTTTCATCAACCATCTAGAAATTTTGGAAAATACATAATTTAAAATCATCATTTTAAATTAAACCCCATTTTGCACAACTATTCACCAAGATCACACAATTCCACAAAAATCATAAATCATCACAAATGAATATTTATCCATGAATTTCACAATCAGTAAAACATTTTTAATCTAATCCAATCAATTCTATCTAGAAGAGTTGAGAGAAAAGCTTCCTATGTTAATGGTCCTGAAGAAACATTTACAATAGATGAAGAACACACAAGAAAGTGTGTCAATTCTCCAAGAGCATCCTTAGATCTCTTATCCTAGAAAGATCACGACCGAAAAAATGAAATATTTCACATACAAAAACGTATATATACCCACTATAGGATCGTATCTGACAAATAGTGGATATTGGAGACGTAGATCTAAGTTGGTCTATGAAATCATGACAAATCAGTAAAGAATGGTGACATAACTCAAGAATCGGACTCGAAATCACCAAGGGAAGGCTCCAGAATGGTATCAACTCGTTTGGGGAGGGTTATCCAGCCATATAGGGATAGTAAAATCGAATTAGGGGCGTTTTGAAACCATAAAGAAATAAATAGAGCAGAAATGAGCATGCTCCTAGAAAATAGGATCTAGATTTGACCTCTGCACAACATTCGACCACACAGATTATGCCAACCGTGCATGGATCATGCAACCTTAATTATTGTCCAAACACTCCTTATAAAAACCCGAAAATCTCACATCCTTCACCTTTAACATTTTAATTGAAACAATTTTTTTTGAAACATCACACTTTTTGGAAACACCCCAATTTATGGAAACAACCAACATTATAGAAATATCCAAATTTATGTAAACAACCAACATTATTGAAACATCAAAATTAATGGAAACACACTATATTATGAAACTCTCTATTTTATGGAAACTATATTTTTTATGGAAACACATTATTTTTATACACACTAAATAAAAAAACATGAGGAATGTGGTTATGTACCCATAACCAGGGGTACTAAATGTATAATGTGTCTATAACACCGGACATATGATTTATATTATGTCATAGTATCTCAAGTTTTAAATATATTTTAGGAAAAAAATAAACATTTGATATGTTGATTAATCAATGAAAATTACCATTTTTATAGTCTATGTAGAAATATCTACATTATAATGGTATGTATACATCATATAAAAATCAATGTCCACATGGTATGGTATTTTAATAGTATTAATAATGTTGTGTCTAGGGAGAAACAATTTAAAAAATATACACCCATAGTTGAATTTATTTTTTGATCATGAAACTCATTACTAATAGCAATTTGATGATCTATGATTTTCCAAGGCCAAACCACATCTAGTAAGTGCTCAGCCTAAATAAATTGCTCAGCAATGTAATATAACCTACACTGACCATGCCCAAATGCCACATCCAAAGAAACCTACTATGTTTTATGTTAAATAGAATCACATTGAATGAAGAAACATTACCCTTTCCTAGAAATATGATGTGTTCAAGAACATGTATAGTCCATAAGTTAGACACTCAATCCTCAAAGAGATTTTCTTGTCTAATGAGATATGTGAATTACTTTTTGAGGCCCTAAAGAACACATTAATGTTTTAGAATTAGATACCTACCATTGAGGCCAATAATACAATGGAAGACAAAAATTAATTATGGAAATCCATTATTTAATTTTTGAATGAAGATGAGGATTCCACTCTCTAGGGTCCCATTCATATATCATATGTCATAATATACTTCAATGGCATGGAAATAGGTCGCTATGTTGTGGCTATGGGCTCTAGGATCAATCTCATCCCAAACCAGATGCTCCTAAAGTAAGGGATTATTGATTATAACATTTCATCCACCCTCCAAACTAATTTGGGGTGTGACAAGAGATATAAGAAAACACACAAAAATATTTGGATGATGACTCAATTCCTGGTATTTGTAGAAAGCCCCATGTTTATCATTGTCTTTGAGGACCCTGCCTAAAATTCCATGTTGGGAAGGCCAATGTTCCATAAAAAATTGGTGGTCCATTCATATACCATATGTTTGTAAAATACTCATGTGATGGTCAGTTATGGGAACTTTTTAGTGAAACTTCTCCCTCAAACCCCTATGAGACCTACTATATTGATGACATTCACAACAAAAGGGATGAAAACTTCCTTCAGTCAGCTGGGGTTGACCATATTAATGCCTCAAATGACCTAAAAAACACTTCAATAAAGCCATGATAGTATTTTCAATTAATATTTACAGTAGAAATATATCAGTTTTTTTATATGATCCTATAAATATGAATCTACCTAAAAGTATATAAAAAATTAAATGTGTTAAATTAACCTCATACTCATACATGGGACAACATGACTTGTGTCAGAAATCAATACCCATATAGAATATTAATGGATATTCCACATGGACACCGATTCGAGGAACTATCGCATGTACAAAAATGTGGGGTTAACTCAATAAAATTAAACATGAAACCATTTCTTCATCATCAATGGTGGATCTCCCAATCATAAACAACACGTTATTGGCTCGTTATCTTTCTTCACCACTGTCTCTGTGAAGCATGAATCCCTTATTATGGATTCTCACCCACAGTTCCACCTCTATTTCAACTGATCTAGAATTTTTATTTCTACCCTCCAAGCCCATGTTATAGATTATTATGTGGATGAAACCTTTTTTGTGTTTGAATAGGGTCTCTATAACATAGTTGATGAGATATCTGAAGTAAATATCAGCACATGGGATGACCAAATGATGATGTTATTCAATGAAATCAAGTATCTAAAGAGAAAAAATAGAATTTGTATTTATTAAAACAGTATTGTAACATGTTTTAAAATATCTATAATGAAATAATAGGGATCAAAAACTAGGTTGATGTATGTTACCATATCATCTTAGTTGGACACCATGAGTTCAAATAGTCTTCTAAAAAGATCAACTCTTCCCACAGTTCCATTATTAAGGAAGAATTTAAAACATAATTATTTCAAACTATTATAGAACTATCCAGTACCCCATATTAATTACCATCAATTATAGTTAAGATGAATAATAGTATCTAGTTTACAATTTATCTACTTCATGGATGGATATTCTATGTATAACCAGATCAGAATGCCCCCCTTAGATGAGTAATACACATCATTTAGATCACATCTAAGAACATCCTACTACATGGATATGTCATTAAATTTTTATAATGTGGTATAATATTTCCCATGTGACATGCACCATACTATAAACCATTCGTCCAGATGTTAGTGGAGTACTACATGGAAGACTTGATGGTTAAATCTTGCTAATATCAGGACGATCTTAATGATCTGGTGAATGAGAATGGAGACCTCATATCAAATCACCTATAAATTATCCCCTTAATTTGTGTGTCCACGTATACCACCTTAATGTTCATTATATTTTTTTCATGTAAAGTGTAATTTATATACATCCAATGAATATCAGTTTTTCAATCATATTACCCCTCCATGAAACTATAATGATTAGTTTGTCTTCAAAGGCTTGTTAGTCTATATATTCCAATTAATTATTAATATGTTCATAATGTTTAGTCCTCTCTTAATATCAAGAATAAATGCATTGTCCACCATTGGTAAAAAGGATATCTGACTGTTTTTGATGACATTAAGATGTATATGATACATCCCCAAGTTTTCTTTTCATTCATCATATGGAATCCATCAGTATATTTTTGATCTCCCTAGAAGGTTGAAGATTTTTCCCCTAGGTAAGAATAATATATAGGGTAGGGAAAATATAGTCTATCAACTAAGTCAATTTCTCATTGACATTGATACAATATCTTAGCCCATCGAGAAGATATCCCCCAACCTGGTCCATGCCGTTTAGAAATTGTGGCACTACCTACAGCACCATTATATATAACTATTATACAATATTCATACATTAAGGAAGATTCTCAACCATCTTATAGAGTTAGAATGGGAGAAACATTGCGATGTAATTCTACAACATTCTATCATCATGTATGTCCCCACAAATGCTATTATGGATCATTAATTAGAATATTTCATACATGTTCTTATGACCCCTAAGGAACATTCCATGGACATTTAATTTTAATATAAGCCTATCCATTAAATGGGATGGTTTGTGTTTGGTTTTCTTATGCATTTAGATTTTTCCTCCCATAGTGAGATTGGAAGAAATCTCAGCAACCCCAAACTCAATAAGATGGTCCTTGGGATAGTCTTAATCACTGTCCCATATTCTATATTTTTATACACACTCCTATTGATGAAATGTTTAGCAAACTATAATGTTTGGTCTTGCATTCTTATCACCAACCTTGAGATATCAATTGATATTGACAACCCCTACCTATATGTTAAGGGATACACATATATATTCATCAATCATAACATTGGATACTATGTCATAAAGAATCAAGACCCTTTCCCTAGTTGGATTTGTCTCGTGAGTTTTTTTCCTAGTGTCCCTAACATTCAAAGGTGACTCATATTTCATTTTCATTGAATGACCGAGTTAATACTTCAACTGGCCTGACCATATCACTTTCAGAGCCTGACCAAGATGACTTGGTTATTAACATGACTCATCAAAGAATCATCTCCTCCAAAACGTTTGTTGAATATGACTGATGGGTAAATAAATTGGTGGTAGGTACATATATTTTAGGCACCTCAAAACCACCGATAGTCAAAAAAATAACTAAATTTAAGACTCCCTTAATTGAGAATCTCAATCATGAAACTCTCTAACTAGACCAAGCCAGGAATGAGTGAACTCATCAGTGTGCCGCTAAATTTATCATCTGAGATGGTCTTAGCCTTTATAATACACTCTATAGAAGTGGATTAAATGTAATTTTCAACCATTTCATCTATGAGAATAAGATCATTCATGTCATAGATGGTGTCGATTATGGTTTATTTGGAGTCTATCAAGGGAGACAGAAGATTTCCCCTCATATCGAAAGCTTAGGATAATTTTTCCCCCCATGATCCACAATTGAATGAAGACAATATGCGGTTTGACACATGAAATAATAATTCCAAATTCATTCATTGTCCACTTGATCATCTTTGTACCACAATTTAATAGTATTCCTCTTCTATATTGGGACATGATGTTGCGGGTCCCTACACTTCATTCACAGCTTGTTAGTGTTGTTTCATTCTGACTAACTAAAGCTTCTTTTCATTGTAGGAGTAGGCCACCCCCATAAAATAGATTCATACTCATTCCTTGATTGAGTATGTGATGTTTGACATGATACATTAGTTTTGGATTTCTCACATTAATCTCATAGACATTAGCACCAACACTAGGCCATTAACTAAAATAATTTTTATAAAAAGTAAAAAATATCAATCCATCCACACCATAAACAACCGTACATAGGAAAATAGGAACATCGCGGAATTCAAAACAACCCTCTTTAATATTCAACAGAATATGGTAGGGATGAATATGATTAATTTTACTGATATTCTCCCCAATACTATATGGGAATATCATATGCTGACATGAATTTTTACATATGTGGCCCCATAATCCAATATGTATAGTACGATAGGGTTTTAGGATGTCCAGTTTCAGCTATCAATACTCCAATTTGTCATTTAGTTTCATCAAATGTTATGAATGATAGATGAGTTATGTTGAGCTGAGTTGGAAGTGCGTGAGTAAATAAGGATCAAGGCATTGAATAATATAGAAGGGCATCAGAATTGGGTGGCATGAATGTTCAATAAAAATATCCACTTATTCTTCATTTGTTATGGTGTTATGGTATTTCATATTGGTAAGACCCTTATTCCTAGAGAGAAGAAACCACAACTGAATCACTAATTATAAGGACTATAATCATTCTCAAGGTCTAATATAATAGTGCATACACCTTGATCACAATGAACTAGGAGAGAATCACACATACCACCAATTATATTTTCCTCAAGAGATACATTATGTTGTCCTGTATTCTATGTTGTACAAATTTAATCTATAAATCCTACCAACCTTGTCATATAAGGTTAAACTATACAACCACACCCTCCACAGACAAACTTAAATAGTATCCATACACATTGTAGTAAACATTTTATTCCTTATAAGAGAAGTAATTAATGACCCATAGTATGAGTTTAATGTCATTAAACTATAAAATCAATTTCCCTAGTCATACGATGTCAAAATATATGACCATTACCTCATAAAATGACATTAAACTATATCCATACCAAGAATAATAAATAAGGGATATCTCATATATCAAATACCAGATGTCCAATGTTTTGAGTTATAAAACTCTAAAATAAAAAGTCTTACAACATAGAAATACAATGTAAAACTGTGTGACAATGTTCCCATCACATCTCTCTAATCTATAGCCATACCATATAAGTTAATCATGAGATGCCTCAATTGAAAAATATGAGATGACCCATAGACTGAAATGTACAAATTTATTCTATAATGTCTAATATCCTTGTCATTTGATGTTAAACAATACCACCATGTACTCAAAAAATTATGTTAAATTATAGCATTAATCTATGTAATAAATACAGGATGCCTTATATAACAAATATGTGATTTCCCATAGTACGATCTGTAGGAATTTAAACTAAAAATCTTAACTTCTTAGTCATACTATGATAAATTATACAACATGATCCTCAGTACATGACATTAAACTATTTCCTTAATCTACTATATAAACATATGATGCCACATATATCAAATATGAGTTAAATTATATTATAGGTTGTATTATTTTATACCTAAAAACCTATTGACCTAGTCATAAAATTTTAAAATATATGACTATAACATCATTAAAATATGTGAAACTATCTCCTTCCAGTATGTGATAAATATGGGATGCCTCATATGAAATATATTGGATGGTTAATGTATGTGCTTTGTGGCCTAAACTGTAGCAACCAATGTCCCCATCCCATTACATGACATAGTGGGATGCTTTGGTTTGTCACAAGAGTTGACACCACCATCCCAATGATGGTCCCCCACAACACTATATTCTAGAACTACATGTGGATAGTTTCCCAGTTCAATGACATAAATAGTGATTTCATTACCCCCTGTCATTGGGCCCTGTCATAACCCCCCCCCCCCACCCCAGAATGAAATCATCTTTAGTAGGAGAGGGAAGATATGATCTCTGATAACATTGTGTTAATTATTTCATCCATTCAAATCCTCTGCAACCCCACTATAATTCTATGTCCTTTCCATGTAATGTAAAACTATAAGAGATTGTCATAGCTACATGATTCTAAACAACATAATAAACTATATAAAAAATTTAATTTCACAAGAAAAAAGAGTGACTTTCCTTAAGTTTTAATGAATGTTTCCTTACTTAATGATCATGGGATCTACATATGATGTCCTCTTAGGACTACTACTAATGTGGATATTCTTATCATATTCCCATAACCAATCAGCAAGATAGGATCCCCTCATACAATTACATGAGGGGTAAACAAAAGGCACCGAAGTGAACAATCCCCATATATGTCTTCATTAATTCATAGTAAACCCCCATTAGATGAAATAATAGATTATATTCCTCGACCCATTAGTATATCAAGATTCCATCATGTCCTAACCTATGGAAGATTATTGGGAAACATAATGTGTATGTATGGAACATATCTTCATTTCACATAATGTTAAACTATGGATAACATGTGTAGTGATCATAATATGACTCATAATGGGGGCATGATATTCCCCATGTTAAACATGAGATCATTCTACCACCGATTGAAAACATCCATTGGTATTCCCCTATGAGACCATCCCAACAGGTCACAGAAATGGGCATACCCTAGTGTAATCCCCCATGGTCTAATATATCTCACCATAAACACTATAAACCATGCATCCATATCATATGAAGTTAAACTATGTGTTCTAAATATTTGTCACAAAATGATATTCTACGTGGTCTACATCCCCATTGCACAATGTCAATGTGAATAATGGCCTGAGTAGTCTCTTGAGATGGAACATTTCTTTTTGGAGTCATTTGTTTACCACACTGCATTTTTAAACTATGTGTGGATTAATTCCTACATCTATGTCATACATAGAGATGCCCAACGCTCATTTCATGCATGGAGGCTAACTTCCGACATATTATTGTCGCTTCCTCCTTTAGAACTTGATCAATCCTTGAATGATTATAAGTCCATCCTATTCATTTGAGCACATGAGTAAATAGATATGAGGGTGTTTAACTTCATCATAGGAATCACAAAATTTCCATCTTTACAAATCATGTATTTCTATATTAGGATCCTAATCAACCTGTCAATCTTAACTAATCCCAAATGAAAATGGATACATTCTAAACTGGATAACCAACCATCCGGGGTACAGACCTTGAATGATCCATGATGTTGGAAGGTGGTTCTATATTTTAACCATGTTCAATGATATATGACATTTTTTCACCCTTCCCATTATTGATGTGTTTATGAAACATGTGTTCTAAACTTGTTTAGTAGTTTTTATCAACACATCTGTCACTCTCTTTTCATGATCCATAACTTATTTGTTATTTGTTACATTCCTTTCCACCAACTTTTGTTGTGGTGTTGTCTCAACACCATTGGAGTTTTCCCTCATGCGTTCATCCATGATTACAAAGATACTAATCATGATTCAAAAATTTTCAGATTACATTCATTTTACCCATATCATAAAATCCATCAAAATAACGGTGACTCCCTACCTCTGTATGATTCTCCCATCGAGCATGGTTCATGTGGGATTATGAGAAGTATAATAATTTCCCAAAGCATGGTTGAAGTTTATAGGATCCCCAAATATGGAATGATTTCCACATATATGGTTTTAACTCTATAACAATAAAATAAGAAACCAGGTCCAAGAAACATGGCATTAAACTTTGAGTAGTTATTCCTAGTATTTTTACTTTCATTAGGCCTCCATGGCCCTCTTTTCATGTTAGATTACTTTTCCATCATGCCAAATGAACATATTTGAGATACAAAATCCATTTTCTCGATAAATTATGAAATTAAAAAATGTGCACCTCATTCTGAAGGTGTTGATGGGGTACACTAAATCCTTCTCCCATATCCTACATCACATTTAAACTCTCTATCACAATGCTTACCCTCCCAACACACTAATATTCATATGTCCAAAGATCATGACATTAAACTATTGGAATGATCATATTCCATGCTCCTTGACATTGAATTGACAAAAATGCTCTTTTTGATTTATCTTCATTACCATAAATTGTATATATAATGTATATATGAATGAAACATTAAACTACATATTCAGATTCTCATAATAACCTAAGGGGATAGTCTACAGTTTCCCCATATTTCTTCAAAAATGATACATTATAGAACTATATGTGTCTTGATATAACATTCAATGGAATATGTAGTGATTCATAGACCCCCTATATATATCCTTGTAATTAATATTACCATTTTTTGAGACCATATTCAATGGAATTCAACACCAACCCCTTATTTAATTCATATTTTTTAATGGATGGAAATATAATAATAACTCACCATCCCACATATTTCCCAGGAAAAAGACCCTAAAATCTTTTATTCTTGTATTAGATTTGTCCCATGTGTCATTGGGTCTCCAAGGTCAACCCTTCACTTGTTTTTTCTTTCCTTGTCTATTTCATAATAATCCATATAACACCATTCCCCTTCTATGCAAACACTATGGAATTAAACTAGCTGATTTTCATAGAGTAATATGGATTTATACTATGAGTATCCTCCAATAAAAATGATCCTAAATAATAACTCATTCAATTAGGCTGATATGGCCCCAAACTACCCTAGGAAATAGGAATATATTTTAAACAGTTTTAAACTCCATAGGGAAAATCTATGAAAAAATCAAACATTCACCATACAAGTCATTTGTTGGATATGGTAACGATTGAAGGTGTGAATAAATGAGATAAAAAAGGAAAGAAGTCTCATAATTGTGCAACATAAAAATACTGTAACTGCTCAATGAGACTGGTGATTCAAGAAAACATTAGGAAAAAACCATAACTCCCCAATTCGGGGTCCTCTCTGGGGTACAACTCCTAGTGTGCATTTTTTCATCTCATTAACTCAATTGGATGGATTTCAGTCATGATAGTTCATATGTATAGATAATATGGCACAATACTATATGAAAGCATGGTCAATTCCATGCGACCATAGACTATAGAAATAACATTTCCTCACCCCATGACATTAAACTATATGTTCACCATCCTTGATTAAAGACATTAAATGGAATGCCTTCCATCAACACTACACGAAATAAAATTTGGAAATATTTTAGGCCCTCTCTAAAGAGTACCTCAACCTCCTTTGATTCAAGTCACCTACCACACCACTTGAATTCCTATTTTAGAAACCCCCATTAGTCAATGGATAATTCATGTCCCACTCTTTCTAGAAATCTTATATAATTTATTAATCTATAGTTATTTATTTTTCAAACCAATCATGACTCTAATGAGCATAGTGGATTATATTCAGTAATCTTCTTAGTATGACTTCTATACAATAATGTAAGATATATGTAGGAAAGTAATTAAAAACCAATTTTTAATCCCTTATTGAGGGGGGAATCTATAGGACAAATCTTCTCCATTATTCAAGAAAAAGGAAGGACCCTATGGCTCATCCTAAGCAAGGGAATTCTCTTTTCCAGATGACCATTTCGTGTTACAATTAACTGTATTTTTCGTTAATCTAGATCTATCTATTTCACTTCAACAATAGAATGTTCCATATTAGCTTGAATCAATGTCTAGCCCTGCTCATCCCTATAATCCACTACCAAGAAAGATACCATACCCATTATGTGCTCAACTAGAAACACATGCACACCAAATTGATTGATTCTATCACCCTGATAGTGATGAAATACTTTTTTAGGTGATTTATCTCAACCCACATATAATCTAATTGAAATAACTAGAGTGACTTTGTAACATAATATTTCTACTCATGCCAAGATAAATAAATCTATTTCATCTCATCCCATACTCATTCTGAGTGGATTTATTGATCCATAGCATGAATATAGATTGGATTCACACCACTTGTACCCAGGCATATAAGCTAGTGTGGGAGGGACCATTTATGAATTTTCAAAATAGTCCATGAGGTGTGAGTGATAATGAACCACATTATTCTCCAATCCCCATGTAAGAAAACATTGTTATCCTCAACCAAGATAGAGTCAATGTCCATGAGTCCTTAGGTATTTTAGGCTCGTTCATAGGGCATGATTCCAAAACATTAGTTATAGGATAATCTGTATGCATCTACCAAGATTCATTGGGATCAATGTACAAATGTAATTTGTCCCCCTAATACTCCTCTCCAATAGTAGATTCCTCTTTGACCTGCAGTAAAACCTCCTAATAAAGATCATATAATACAACTTCCTCAGCAACATCTTTTAGGGCCACAAATTTTTCTACACCCATTGATCATATAGCTTCATCCATTACCAACTTAGATACATGACAAACCAGTTCCAAAATTCTAACTAGAGGTTGTGCCACAAACATGTTTTTCAATTCTATTAAAACATATAGTTAGATGAACACAACTAGTGGATGTAAAATAATGAGAAAAACTGAAATGGAATGTGTCTTCCATAAATCATAATAACTAGACATAATGTCCTTATTATTGACTAAAAGACTTTCTAAACATCTTCACCTACAAGGTGGATGATTCCTTGACCATCTGAAGATACACTATAGTCAGTCGCATTAGATCTTTTTGAAATAAAACAAAAAATTATAAGAATTATGAATTGTTAAATTTATAATCCGAATATGGGAAAAATATACATGTTGTTACCAAGAAACACATAGGCATTAGTGAGTCTTTGCCTTAGTCATATGCTCCACCTCAACAAAAAACACTTGACCAATATTCCCCACAACATCATAAACTGGTAGTGCACCTACCCTCAAAGGGTTATGTATTACTAGTCCTCCATCAGGGGTTTAAGGTGAATTTTTTACTCCAATGTTCTTGTCAATTCCTACACAAATCCAATGCATGTAATATATATATTCTAATTTTTTTATATGTGGTTAAACATAAAAAACTAAGAATATAACCAAATCAATAGTGGGGTATCCATCACTGGGGGTGACATGGTAGGATTAACTCCCCATGATTCTTTATTGGTTTTCCCCACTTGACCATTCGCACCTACAACTGATTGACTCCTTGAGGGGTCTGGAGGGGATAGAATATGATCAATTATCCTCACCTATACCATATAGGGGTGTTCTGCACCACAACAGTGGACATAGTCTTTCATATCTATAAGGAATATAAATACTAATACATGGGGAGAATGGAGCACATCCCTCACATGAACTAGACTAGGAATGTGAATCCCCTCATCATGAAGATGAAGCCACATTTCATAAGGGGAGTTAATGTCTCTGAAGATCTCACAACTCCTCCACGAATCGTAGAATATGATAAAATAATGAATATATGTGTGTGGAAAAACTATTTTTATGACTCCGTTTCTTGTTCAATAAGAACCGCAATGGATAATTTACCTTCCCCCAGAATTAATTTTTTTGACTCTCTAAGGACTTCCACTATTCCCCATCCTGTGCTATAATCACAAATATTCTGATTGTGAAAAATATTCTTCCTCAATTTTCTCACATGTTCGAAGAACTCCCCCATCTCCATGGATATAATACTCCCTATTTTTTGTATTCTTGAAAAGTTTCCAACATAACATATCATCGGGGTACAAAATCTCTCTGAATTATATGTACTTGGGGAGATCCCCTAGGGGCGTTGGATAGTTGCAGCTTATTCCTACCATTTTATTCCTCTATCAAAAACATACAACATATATTATAGGGGAATGATTGATAGTATTTTGTTTTTTATCTAGTTTATTACTTTGGCGACTTCTTCTGGATGTAACAGAATTGGTGGGAGAATGAGTATAAGGAATATCGTTCCCAATTGAACCCATAATCAATCTTTGATTCTAATATTTCACCTCAAAGACCAGAAGATAATATCTATTATCTATAAGTCCCATGTATTCAACTGTAATAAACCCAATTGGAGGTTGAAAAGATGAAATACGAAGTTCCCATGAATCCCAACCCTCAGGATCACACAAACGCGCCCTAGTTGTAGAGGATGACTCCCGGAAAATATTGCATTGAAGACTACAAGATCATTTTGTGTGGAGAAATTTGAAACAAAACATCCCAGGATAACCTATCCTAGCACTTGAAATGTACTAGAACCGGGCCTGAGTATCATTCCCATTCACCACTAGCAAGATATAAGAACCATTTATAATCATATCATGGGAATAGTTTCACCATTGGTAAACCATCATAACTAATCCCTGAAACAGGATGAACACACCAATATCATTAATGTAAAAAACATAAAAATGAAACTCTAGTGCATAAAGTAATGTCTATGAAGATACAATAAGCAATAATTTATATAATAAATCAAATTATTCTATAAAAAGGCACATACTAGGTAACTCAATTCAAAACAGAAAACATAAAATAATGGGAACAAAGTTTGACATCGACCACAAAAACATCCCAACAGATAGATAATTCAAGAAATGTATACAAATAATCCAATCAACAAGAGTTCATGTCCCCTCCATAAAACATTGGGTGCTGATAATAAAGAAGATAAACCTTGGTTCTGGGTTCTATTTTCCATACTTGTACCGCAAAACAAATTCTACAAATTTCCATATGCAAAAGTAGGGAATTAGGAAAAAAACCTAGTTGGATTCCACCATGAATCTATTTAATTCATTTACCCATGAATTATAAAATACTAGGTTGGAAAATAAGTAAAAATACCACATTGATAACATACCACCTTCAAATAAACCCTTTAAATCCCATTTGAATTTCTATAAAAAATAAAACATGTTTACTAAATCATTTCTTTTAATGAATCAAATAAATAAACAATACCACAAGTCTTAACATTAAAAAAATACAAAAAAAGTGAGTTCAATATTAACATTATCAAATAATAACAATATAAATTGTATTGTTCATCATATGTTTCACCATATAAAATGAAACAATTGAAATACAAAAGCTTATGAACGAACACGGCCTGAGTAATGCATGCCTTGGTATATAACCATCAGTATTATTATGTGTAAGTGTAATACGATTTCTATCAATCTATGAAACAATTGTACCAGTAATGTTATCCCTTAGGAAAAAATCTTTGAGATCGCATGGTATTTAATATACAAATTATTGAATATATTTTAGTTTCCAAAGGAAAAGGCTATCTTAGTCCCTTGGAAACAAAAATGGAAGGTCGCATGGTATTCCCTATGAATCATCATAGGGTCCCTTCATAAACACATAACTCACACCCCTTTTAACACATATTCTACTCCATGCCAAAATAATCACAACATTTCACCTTAAATTAAACAAAATCACATAGGAGAATTATTATAACCAATATGCCCATTTATTGAAGACTCCTTCAATAAGGTAAAATTTTTTCTACAACCACATTATAAAATATATTAATGTATTAAAATAACATTAAACCATTTTATGAAACACGTAGTGTGTGAAAAATCCCCACCCTTTGGAAATCCTATATTGAAAAATTATATTTCAAAACCAATCCACACGGAATAGAAAACATGGGATAAACATTAACTATGAATAAAAAGATGGAATTTTCAAAAATTATAACTATACACAATTAGAAATTTTAAGGTAATCCTTGAAAAAAATTCATAAATAGAGACCCATAGATTGGAATCATATAAAATATCAATGAATCCAACAAAAAACCACCAATAAGGGGTAGAACGAGCCCACAAACTCTAAATTGACAAGAAAAAAACCAAATCCCACATCACACAATTATATTCGGCCAACAGTGCCCCTAGGGATCCAATATTACATAAGACATAATGATGATGAAATAAGATGGCTAAGAATGAGAAATAATGAAGAAATTTAATTTCATCAAGACAAAAAAAGAAGATAATAGAATAAAATCCAAACTAAATGATATGGAGAGAATAAAGGCTATGGAGGTGGAGTTTTACAAAATGATGTAGGAAATTGAAGGCTATATGAAATTGATAGAGGGAAATTGGTAAAAATACACATTTTATGTTACCTATATTGATTCCAAGATTAAGAAAACTATAATACAACCTTTTGAGTGACCCTATCCATAAAAAAATTGGTTTTATGGTTTCTCCTAGTTGCATCATAATAAGAAAAAAAACTCTTAAACCATAAAAAAACCCACTATCACCCTTTGAAACTATACTACATGGTTATATACAAGGTTATACAAAACATGATCTAATATTGAAACTTGGTATGTCTTCCCCAAAACCCCCTTTTATACCCCCGGGTATGCTAGAACTCAAAAAATACACCCAAAGGAAAAAAACTCAAAATTATACATTCCATTGACTTATTGGGTGTAACAAGCTCTCCACCATTAATTTGTTCTCACAGATAGCCCTCAACAAAATAAAGAAGAAAATATTTGAGGTCACTACACCCTCATCTCATATTCCCGCTCTCATATCTCATGGATATCACCACATCACATTTAGAGCACATAAACCATGGGGATCAACATAACATGGAGCACCATGTTCTAATTTTTTTTAATGAATTAGCATTTATACATTGGTGATATTGGGATCAATCTGAAATGTATCTCCCTCCAACAAATGATATGGGTAGTAATGGTATCCCTTTAGAAAGGAAACATGAAACTTTTCATGGATTGATGTCATTCACAGTTAATCTACCACTAATAGGCTACCACTATAAGACTCTCCACAACATGAAATGGCCCAACATAACATGACCCCATTTTTCCTACATTTTCCACATAATGATTTTCTAACTCAATGGATACCTGAGGAAAAACCAAATCAAAATCCTTAATCTCAAACATATGATACCAACTATCGATGTATACCATCTTATATCTCTAATCAAAAATTAATTATTTCTGAATTTGAATAAATATCATAGTCATCCCTGGGGTGAGGATCAGTCCAAACAAGGACCACTCACCAACATCATCCCAACATAATGTGTATTGGTATAACCTATTTTAAAATTCCTAAAATAGGGCCATCATCATCGATACATAATTATAGTTATTATAATAAGTCTCATCCAATAGAAAGTCTCTTTCCAACAAACATCAAAAATAAATCACACTTTTTTATAACATATCCCCATGGGTCAGGATGGTAAACTCAGACTATCTATCTTTCTATGGGTGATATGCAGTGACCATTTTAAACTGGGTTCCCAAATCCTCTATGGATTCCTTCTAAAATTAGTATTTAAAATGCGAATCCTAGTCTAGAACTACTTTTGAGGGTACTCCATTAATACAAATAACCACTAAAACATAGAGTTATTTCAGGTCTTTTACTATCTATGATTCCCTAATGCGATGATAATATTGGTTACCTTAGGGTGAAAGACCCCAAATGAATGATGTGTCTCATTTTTCACCTCTAGTATTAAGATATAAGGGACACCTTATTGATACAAGAAGAGAAGTAAACAATTATGAGATTGAGGTCAATATCTAGTGGTCTCCCCCAACATTTTGGGCCTGCTAATCAGCTTTCGTTCGTGGTTGAATACCTTCTAACTCCAAACTAGAACGAAAAGAAAATTTGAGACATACACTATTAAAAAAATAAATATCCCAATATTCTCATACATGTCCAGCATTATTTTAGAAAAAAACTCATAAGACCCCAACTCATCTATTATTTCCTAAACTGCTAACACTGGAAGCTTCCAACTCAATGAATTAGGGACCACATTCCCATTCTCGGGAGTATAATAAATTTCAAAATAGAAAGTCTAAAGGTATAACTACCAGCATATCTGACACATTTTCATATACTTCTGGGGGAAAATATAAATCATGATCTTATGATCTTAATACATCATAAAACTCTCTGAGAAGAGGATGTGTCACCACATGTTTAGTGCATGGATAATATCTTTCAATTCCTAGTCAGGTGTGGTAAAATTCTATTCATATGGGAGTAGGTTTCTATAGCCATAAGATAACACATGGTCATACTACATCATTATACATCCCAAAATCACTCAAAAATCATCAAAAAAACATTGTATATTCTCTCATAGACTCAAGAAGAATAATGACCGATGTAGATAGTAGAAAGACCTGTAATTATTCAATAAAAATAAAATACTTCCCATATAAATTAAACTTCTAATATTTCATAGTCAAATTCATAATGTAAGGATAAATACTAGATAATTACCGAATAAAACCATTATTATACACATCCTAGACCAAAAAACAATGTATCTCAATTGCATTACTGGGAAGATCCCAGTACAATATTCCTTGAACATTCTTTGGATCCTCTAAAACTCTTACCTCAACAATAACATGGCCCAAAAAATGACATAATAAATCTAAATCTATCACCTGAATAATTTTATACATTGATGTTGGTCCCTCAAAACAACAAAAAAATTTAAAATTTTGGTATGATCCTACTACATCATTGAATACACCAAATGATTTCAAATAACCTAAACATGAAATTGTCCAAAAATCGATGGATAATTTTTTTTCTTCATTTCCCTAATGAGATTAGGATCATTGATAATCCCATATGCCCTAACCAAGTACTCAAAAATTACATAATATTTATGAATGGTGGCCCTTAATACATTTTATACTTGGACCGTCATCTGGTGGTACCATGATATCTTAACATTCATTGAAAACCAAGGTTCTATGATGAGCTAATCAAATCGATTATCTATTATCGGAAATATGAAAATATTTTTCATTGTACCCTAGTTATTATTATAATATTAAATTAAAATATTGATGCTCCCAATATAATTCATTACAAATAGCACTGGTGAATCCCGTAGTGAATCATTCGGATAGATAACTCTCATTCCTGGAAGATCCACATACAAGACCTTGAAATATTTCTATCTCAGCTATTTTCATCTAGTAGGATAGAAATGAGAGCAGGCTCATCGAAAAGGTATAATGACAGAATTATCAACCTCTCAGTAGGGCCTAAATACATTGATATTATATATAAATACATTTTTGTACTTTTACGTTGACTCTGTATGTCCTCCCTCAAAAAAATATTCAACAACATTAGGAAACAAAAAATGTATCTAGAAAAGGATCAACACAACTCAAATTTAATTGGTATACCCCTCTATGATCATGAATCCCACTCACCCGGAACGACATGAGTGATCCCATTACGAATGAATAACCGGAATCGATGGAAATAATAGTTGACTAGAACCTTAAAGAAAATCAAGCAATCCATATTGATGATATAGTAAAAATAAACAAATTTTGATAAAAGAATTCCCATATAACATCTACATCATCCACTAATAATGAGGTGCATATAACATGAAACATTTCTCATTATTTCAAACAAATGGGTTAAGAAAATCAATAAAAAATTACATGAAATCATCCTACACACCTAATATCATAATCATCTTAAGTGAAATTATAGAATGGGATACCACCATGTCAAATAAAATATATGTTATGGTTGAATTAATAAATATTAAACACATAATTTTGGTCAACTCGGATAATGACTCCTATGAAAAAATATTTTTTTCTTAAAGACAACCATGCTCATACATTCCTAGACTCTTATTCCACTGTGAGAATCTCCCTTTCCATGAAGTAAATATCCACCAATATTGGTAGAATATAACTAAAACTAAGATGCATTCCAAAATACTGATCCAATACAACTACCCTTGTGAAAACAACCAATATAAGTAATGAATATAACATATATTTCCCCATTTGTGGTATACCTTTAGAGTATATGAGAAACTATGTCTGGTGTGTCGAGCCTTCTCAACCAGATAACAGAAAACAGTTTTATGACTCATAAAATCCATTGGTTATATACTTGATGACTTCTAGACACTATATTCACTATCTCTATAAGACTAATTTTACTTGTGCTTCTATCCAAATAAAGAGATCTAGATTCCTCCCAAAAGAACCAAATCAGTGAGACCTATCTTCCTAGCTAAATTTTCCTATTCTAGAGATGTCTTATTAACCATGTAGCACCCAAAACCTTTTATGGTATGTTTCTATTATATAAATTATATTAATCATTGTGTTCCTTTGAGAAAACACTAGGTTATTTAGGAGATAGAGAAACCCTAGCAATTAAATATAAATTTTCAAGTACTATGATATGAATTTCAAAAAGTGGTCATCTAGAGTTGTGATCAGTAAGTCATTTGGAGTCTAGATGAACCAAACTATTTTTTGGTGAATACTGACGTACCATTACGAATAGTAATACGAATAGTAATATGACCCTTATGAATAGTAAATAATGATATTATTTTATTTTCTTATGGTAATAAGATAATGAGATCAAAATTAGTATTTCAATGAGAAATAAAAAAAATTACACCATTATGATTGTTAGTTTTCAAATTAACTATGAATTTATTTAAAAATTAAGTTAATAACATTTATAAAATTAATTTTAAAATTTTGAGTTCATTTTTCAATTATACACGTTGAAAAATGGTTAGGGTAAATTTTTGTGATTTTTCAAAAATACATGAATTTTTCTTGAATAGTAAAATTATAGTTTTGAGTTTTCAGTAGTTTAATGACATCATAATGATGTAATAATTAAATATAAATTTATGGAAGACTTGTGTATAGTATCTTATGACATGATGTATCCCATGTGGACTAAACCATTGGAAATACCATGGGCTAGCCCATGGTTTTTTGAAAACCACTAACGATGTGTCCCTTTTAATTAATAAAAAACTCTCTCTTGATTACTATAAATACCCACTCAACCACCATCATTTTCATTCATTCCACATTCCTCATCCTCAATTTTCTGGTGGTTCTAATTCTCTAGGAGTCCACCCAAGGTGTCCCTAATCCCCCGTGGTCCCATCCTTCACGATCTAGGAGTTATTCTACAAGGTAAGGGAATCATTCATTTACTTCATTAAGTCGACACTTATTTTATGCTAGATATTTGTAATTATTTTCTCATATAATGGGGTTTGATTTTATTTATTATTCTTACGGCCATTTTTATTACAATATGATGATTTTCCCTTTTATTTTCATCATTTTATTTTATGAAATTTTAAGTGACGTCGTTAGGCTGCCAAATTTTCATAAGGGATCTCTCGACTTTTCTTTTATTTTCAAGTTCATCTCTTTTATTTTTCTCTCCTCACCTCCTCTATCCAAATAAACACGATAAACTCCAGTACCATCTATAGACTGGAATTATATCATGTGAATGGATAAACTATCATCAATATTCTTTCTACCTCCCTTTTATTTTTATAAACGAAATCAACGTCCATGAGGTTCCAATTTATAACCTTGGTGGATGACACAATTTCGTTATTCACATTCACCATAATTATTGGTCATGACCCCATTTTAATGTTGAACTAGATAATAATAGAAGTATTTCAATTCATAAATGTTTTTGAATCTTTAAACACTCATAATATGGAAAAATAATACAAAATGAGTTCATTGTATAAAAAACTTCCAAGCTAAATCCAAGCGTTTATCGAAAAACGGTTTTAACTGCTGATTCGTCCCCATGAATATAACCTATAATCATTATAAGATCATTCATATCTATATAATTTCAATAGTAATTTATATTAACAAATCGTTATATTTATCCACATTTCAAAATGAACATCCATTCATGAGAGAAAGTATAAAAATCATGAAAACGCAGGAAGAAAATGCTTCGAAAACAATACAATTGAACCTCTTAAACCCATTTAAAGGGAAATGAATGAACCAAATAAGGTTATAATAAATAAATTACATGAATAGAAGTTTCTGGAATTATTAATTAATTAATATCATTTTGATTATTCAGGTCATTAAAACAAACGAAGAACACACTCAAGCAAAAGGTAAGGGGTTTCTAATCTCACTTTCGTTTTAGTGAGATTTTCATTATTCCGAAATTATTTATTCTATGTGGAATATGCATCATTACATTTGAAATATAGTAAATTTATTAAATTTATATTCATGTTATTTAATTTTTTATTTGAGGGTTATTATGTTTGGTCATGTGATTCGACCGATTACATTGTGGTAAGACACTTGGTCTCAACTACTATTTTGATATTACTAACCCTGTATTGTGCACCTAATAATCCTTATGTGTTCTACCTATAGCCCATTTGAGATCAATTTTCATATGATATTGTAATGATAATACATATTCATAATCTCATGTCATGTATATGATGTTGTCTAAACAGTATAACATTTTTCACACAGTGTTTATTTTGGAATGTTATTTTAATTATGGAAATATTGGTGAATCTGTATACTCTACTCTATACGGATATTGAAAAAGAATATTTCTCATGTACTGAATCAATGTATAAGGAATGATTTGGACATGTAATGGCAGGTGGGACCCTCTATAGACACTCAATGCATCAGTAGGTCTAATGAGACAAATATGTTGGCCACAAACCCTTTGAGTTTGTTTTCATAAAATCAAGCGGGTTTCTACTCATTTAACTAAACAGTTTTTACGGTATTATGGTTTAAAGTTCTAGATACATTATGTCCAATTAATAATCAGCCTCTTTATTCATTATCAGTTATTATTATTTTCCAGAAGGTTTTCAATATGTAAAAATCTATGGTTATAGTTACATTCTCATTTTATTAATGGAATTATTTTTTCATTTACTCACTATGCCGTATTGATTATATAAGATTGGTTATGATTTAATTTTTGTTGTACTCATACATTCTCTATTTTTTCCCCTTACATAGTGTTTGAGATCACCCCTTTCATTGTTTACATTCAACAGGTGACAAAGTAGAGATCGTTTATTGAGTTCAAGTGGTTGCAGTTTTAGTTTTCATTGTGTTTTGTATTTTGTAAACAATTCAAATTTAATTTGAGAGACATATATGTATCTATTTTCTTCAAGACTACTAAAGTGATCATTCATTCAGGATTTTAATTCCTTATAACCATGCCAATATAACAAGTAATGCACCGAATCTATCCCTGAGGGGTCGGGGAGCTATTATTGGTATCAGAGGAAGTTTAGTAGAAAACATGTAAACTAGAGTAAGAAATTTGTATTAGGGAACGAATCCATAAGGTAGTATTGGAGGATAAACATAAAAGAACGTCTTGGTATTTTGGTAATGAATATCTTATGAGAATACTTCTAGAAAATACATCCCTATCTGGATACGATCAGATATAGGTGGATCTGGCAGAGAGGTACCTATGATTGAATGCTCAGACAAGGAGTTCTGTGCTTGACCTGGGGTATCCTACTCCACGAAAATGGGCCTTACTATACACTTTGTTATGACACTGATGGGGGATATGATAAGTATAATTAATATTTTCATTAAAAGCTATTATGAAGGAGTTGATGCAAATTTTTCCTCAGAGGAACCACGCTTATAAGATTAGTTATGCATTGAATTTCAATCTATGTAGAGTGGTTTTCTATTTGAGATTCATAAACTAATCTAGTGTATCACATTATTTCAAAATGGTGTCTAAGGGAAGAAGGGGAATCAATACTTGTTGGCATAGTAGGGATCTCTCTACTAAGCAAGTCAATACAGTCAACATTGGAGCATATCAGATCATGAAAATATTGGGACCACATAATCAAGTTGTAACAGATATACATTCAACACCTATGTTGGATCGTTTCATACGGAAAAAGCCCCCATCTTTCAACAGGACCACTAATCCAGTTGTTGCTGAGCAATAGATCAATTCACTTGAAAGGATATTCATTGCAATAAGATGAAATGAAAATGAAAATGTAGTACATGTAATATATTGTCTCAAGGGTGACACTGATCAATGGTGGTCCTATATTCAAAATACCACAGATGAAGAAGAGATAGATGATATGTAATGGAGGACTTTTAAGGAAATATTCTTCAAAAAATATTTCCCTTGTGAGAAACGAATTGAAATGAAGAGGAAATTACATGGCTTGAAACAATGTGAAAAAAGATAGTGTTGCAGAGTATGAGGCTACCTTCAAAAGGCTATCCAAGTACGCTATGGATTTCGTACATGACTCGACAGAAAATATTGATCATTTTTTAATGTCTTAATCCATGTCTTTGAAGGGAACTGGATTCCCAATTAATTTCATCATATGATGAAATTCTATCATGTGCCATCAAAAGAGAGAAGGAATTTTCTCGAAGAAATTTTTGCAAAGGAAACCAAGATAAGATGCAGTACTCTAATAACAATGGAAGTGGAGAAGCACCATAGAAGAGAAAGGGAACGAATAGTTTACCATAATATGAGAACTATGGAAAGAATCATCTCGATAAATTCTAGAAAGGCATGGGAGTCCACTATAACTATGGAGAAAAGGGACGTCAATCAGATGAATTATAGGGGAAGAAACAATTAAATGATATAAATGATACAATTATAGAGATATGGGACACTATGAAAATGAGTGTCCGATGTTCCAAAGGAAATATGTCTCAGAAAAGGCCAAGAGAGAAAGGGAGAGATTATGCGATTACAACCGCGGAGGATGAAGTTCCTACTGATGTGGTGGCAGATACTTTAACTGTTTCCTCATACAGTGAAAAAACATTATTTGATTCTTGACCATCGCATTCATTTATATTATCTCAGTTTTCCAAGAAAATGAGATATGTCCAATTTGATTTAATAAAGTAGTTATCAGTAAAAAATCCAAAGGGATGTATCATTTCAACATAGGCATGTCGACTAGTCCCCCTCCTGTTAACAAAAAAGTGCATTAATTGCTAACATTGTCATCTTACCAATGACTGACATTGATATAATTCTCAGTATGAATTGGTTTTCAAATTATGAAGCATATATTTATTGTAAGAATAAGGATGTTACCATTTCTGAAAATTTTGTAGAATCCATTATCATTAGAGAAGAAACGTCTCCACCTGATTCTTATCTAGTACCACCCCCAGTAGCTCTACTTAATGAAATAGTTAGAGAGGGAGATAAACCAATATCTATGTGGGAGGAATGAAACCTTGAAATTAATTATTTACACATAGTGCAAGAGTACTTTGTTGTATTTCTAGAGGATTTACCTGGACATCCTCTAGAGCAGGAAGTTGATTTCTCTATTGATTTAAATAGTGATGAAAGACCTATATCAAATACTCCCTATAGAATGGCCACTATGGAATTATTAGATCTAAGGAAACAACTAGAGTATTTTAGTGAAAAAGGATCTATTTGACCTAGTGTTTCTCCATGGGGAGACCATGTCCTCTTTTTCATGAAGAAATATGGTTCCATGAGGGTTTGAATTGATTACAGGGAAACAAAATCTATTAAAATAAAGAATAAGTGTCATCTGCGCCTAATAGATGATTTATTTGATCAGATTCATAGATCTCAATACTTTAAAAAGGTTGATCTTCAATCCCGATATCACCAAATGTGTGTGAGAAAGGAAGATATTTCGAAGACAACATTTCGATCTAGGTATGGGCATTACGAGTTTACAAGGATGACTTTTGGACTCACGAATTCACTATCTATTTTATGGATTTAATGAACAGAGTATTCAAGGAATATCTTGATAACATTGATTGGGTATTCATCCATGATATACTCTTATATTCAAAAATATATGAAGACCATGAAAATCACTTGTATATTATTCTAAAAACCCTTTGAAAAAATAAATTATTTGGGATGCTTAGGAAGTGTGAGTTCTTGCTTCAATCGGTTTCATTTCTAGGTTATATTATCTATAACGATGGAATCCTTGTTGA
Organism: Viscum album; assembly: GCA_963277665.1. Taxonomy (NCBI): domain Eukaryota; kingdom Viridiplantae; phylum Streptophyta; class Magnoliopsida; order Santalales; family Viscaceae; genus Viscum; species Viscum album. The sequence continues at coordinate 981,923,840 of OY728161.1, forward strand.
TCCATCGAAGACAATGTAAATCCATGATTGGCCCGCGCCAAAAATCATAACTGAGGTATGCACTTTTATTGGCATAGCAGGTTACTATCGGCATTTTGTTTAAATTTTTTCCCGACTTGCTAACCTGTTAACCAAGCTCACACATAAAGGAGTTATGTTTGTGTGGACAAAAGAATGCACAGAATGCTTTAATTAATTGAAAATATGACTGGTTAATGCTCCAATTTTTACTCTTCCATATAGAATTGATGGATTTTTAATATCCTACGATGCATTAAATAATTGACTAGGTTGCATCCTTATGAAAAACGATAAAGTTACTGCTTATGGATCAAGACAGTTTAAGAGTCATGAGAAAAATTATCCAATTCAAGATCTTGAGATAACAGCCCTAATCTTTTCTCTAAAAATTTGAAGTGGTTATCTCTATGGAGAGAGATGTGAGTTTTATATAGGCCACAAGAGTTTGAAGTATATTTTCACAGAAACTAAAATCAACATGAGGTAGAGATGATGGCTCGAGTAACATAATGATTACTATTATTCAATAAACTACCACTCAGGAAAGGAAAATAAGGTGGTAGATGCATTAAGGATGAAAGATCATGGCCATCTGACTCAAATTAGGATTGAAAGAGATCCTATGTTCATGGATGTACTAAAGATGGATATGGTAATTGTTAAGGAAGTGAAAACATCACTTCTCTTTCAAATGATTGACACACCATATTTACTAGAGAAGATAAAAAATTCTCAATCTGATGATGATAATCTTCACAAGAAAATTAATGCAGTTAAGGATGGGAGATTGGTTGACTTCGTGTATGAAGATGGAGTTATGATGTTTGGGAATAGGTTATGTGTTCAATCAGCACCTGAAATAAAAAGGGTAGTATTATATGATGTTCATAGCTCAAATTTATCTATACTCTTGGGTAGCACCATGATGTATAGATATATGAAGGAATATTTTTGATGGGATAATATGAAACGAGAAATTGCTGACTACGTGTCAAGGTGTATAGTTTGTAAACATGTGAAGGCTGAGATATGACATCTAAAAGAAGTGATGCAACCTATACCAATTACTATGTGAATGTATGATAACATTACGATGGATTTTATCACTGGACTACCGAGGACACCTAGAAGGAATGATTCAATATGGGTAACTATTGATCATCTCACTAAATCAGCACATTTCATTCCATTAAGAGAGGATTTACCACTTAAGCTCCAGGAAAGAAATTATATTAATGGAGTTGTGAGAATTAATGGTGCAGCTATATCGATTTTCACCGATTTAGATCCCCAGTTTACATCAAAATTCTGGAAAAGTCTCCAGAAGGAATTTAATACTGAGCTTCGTATGAGTACTGCATATCACCCTCAAACTGACGGACTATCTGAAAGGACTATTCCATCGCTATATGACATACTAAGATCATTATATCTTTACATAAAAGATATGTGGGATCAATACTTGCCTTTGGTGGAATTTTCCTACAAAAATAGATTCCATTCTAGTATTCAAATGGCTCCATATAAAGCATTTTATGGAAATACATGTTGAACTCCAACCTGTTGGGATGAAGTTGTTGAAAGGAAACTTATAGGACCAGAACATATTAAAGTGACCAGGACAAAGGTGAAGAAAATACAATACCATATTCATTCATACCAAAGTTGGCAGAAGAGTTATGATGACAACTGGAGAAAGGACTTGTAATTTCAAGTTGGAAATCATGTATTTCTGAAAGTATATCCAAGGAAGGGCATCATAAGGTTTAGTAAGAAAGGGAAACTGAGCCCCTGGTAGATCAGACCATTTGAAATATTGGGAAGATTCATAGTTGTAGCTTACCATTTAGCGATGCCACCAAATCTCTCTAGTGATCATGATGTGTTCCATGTATCATTGTTAAAGGAATACATGCCAAACCCAACACATGTACACACATATGAAAGAATAGAACTGGACCCAAATTTGTCATACTGTGAAAAGCCAATCAGGATTCTTGACACAAGGGAATGGGTATTGAGGAATCTCACAACTCGTCTAGTAATGGTTCTTTGGAGATACTAAAATATAGAGGAAGCAACATCGGAACAAGAGGACTTCATGAACAAGAACCACCCTCATCTTTTTGCTAGGCTATATACATAAAATTAAGAGGAAAAGCTTTCTGAAGGAGGGAATAACATAGCTCCCCAAAAATTATATTCTATGTTTCTATTAAATACATTCTATTCATAACTGTGTTCCTTTGAAACTACACTAGGTTATTTAGGAGATAGTAAAATAATAACCATTAAATATAAATTTTCCAATTAAATGATTTGAATTTCAAAAAATGTTCATTTTGAGTTGTGATCATTAAGTCATTTGGAGTCTAATAGAAAAAACGTGATTTTTGTTGAATATTAACATACCCTTATGAATAGTAATATGACCCTTATGTGAAGTAAATAATAATATTATTTTATTTTCTTAATGTAATAAGATAATGAGAACTTAATTAGGTTTTCAATGAGAAATAAAACTAATCGCACCATTAAAATTGTTATTTTTCGAATTAACTATGACATTATTTAAAAAATAAATTAAAAATATTTACATAAATAATATTAAAAAATTGATTTCATTATTGAATTATACACATCGAAAAGTGGTTAGTGTAAATTTTTGGGATTTTTCCAAATTACATGAATTTTTCAGGAATAGTAAGAATACAGTTTTGAGTTTTTGGTAGTGTAATGATATAATAATGATGTAGTGATTAAATTTAAAATAATGGCCAAATTTTGTATAGTATCTTATGAAATGAGGTTTCCCATGTGGATTAAACCATGGGAAAATACCATGGTCAAGCAAATGTCCAGGTGAAAACCACTGACACGGTGTCCCTTTTAATTAATAATAATCTCTCTCTTGATTACTATAAATACCCACTCACCCCCTTAATTTTCATTCATTCCAAATCCATCATCCAAGAATATCTAGTGGTTTTAAATCTCTAGGATTCCTCCCAAGGGAGTCCCTAAGCCCCCAAGGTACCATCATTCAAGATATACGAGTTATTCTACAAGGTAAGGGAATCCTTTATTTTCTTCTTTTAGTTAACACTTCTTTTATGTAAGCTATTTGAAATTATTTTCACATAAATTTGGGATTGATTATATTTAATCTTATTATTTTCCTTCTTATTTCAATATGATGAGATACAATTCTGTTCTCATCATTTTATTTTATAAAATATTATGTGACGTCTTTAGGATGCCCAATTTTCATAAGCGACCTCTCAACTTATTTTTTTCAGCTTCATCACTTTTATTTTTCACTCCTCACCTCCTCTGTCTAAATGAACATGATAAAATCCAGTATCATCTATATAAAGGAATTATATAATGTGAATGGATGAACAATCATCAATATCCTTTCTCCCTCCCTATTATTTTTATAAACGAAATCAACGCCCATGAAGTTCCAATTTATAACCTTCATGGACGCCGGAGTTTCGTTCTTCACTTTCTTCATCATTACTAGTCATGAGAACATTTTAATGGTTGAAATAGATAATAATAGAATTATTTTATCTCATTAATTTTCTTTAATCTTTACACACTCATAATACGGAATAATAATACAGAACGAGTTCATTGTATACAAAACATCCAAGCTAAATCGATGCTTTTATCAAAAAAAATATTAACAAATGATTCATCCTCATGTATATAACATCTAATCATTATAAGATCATTTATATCTCATTTATTTCTCAAATAATATATATTAACAAATAGGGATATTTATACACATTTCAAAATGAACTTACATTCTTGAGAGAAAGTAAACAAAACTTTAAAACCAAGGAAGGAAATTCTTCGAAAGCAATAAAATTGAACCTATTAAACCCATTAAAAGGGACAAGAATGGAACTAATAAGTTTATAATAAATAAATTGCATGTATAATAGGTTATTTAATGTTTAATTAATGAATCTAAATTTTATTATTCAGGACCTTAAAACAAACGATGAACACACTCAAGCAAAGGTAAGGGGTTTCTCATCACACTTTCTTTTCTATGAGATTTTCATTGTTCGCCACTAATTTAATGTATGTGGCATATGTGTAATACCATATGATGTATAATAACATTATTTTATTTATATTCATGTTATTAAATGTTATATTTTATGGATATTATATTTTGGTCATATGAGTTGACCGATTACGTTGTGGTAAGAGAATTTGTCTCAACAACTATTTTGTTGTGACAAACCTTGTACTGTGCACCTATTAACCCTTATGTGGTGTACCTACTACCAATTTGATAAAAATTTTCATTTGAAATTATATTGATAATAAATATCCATAATCTCATATCATGGATATGTTTTTGTATAAACCATATACCATTTTACATATGTTGTTTAATTTGGAAAGTCATTTTAATTATTGAAATATTGATGAATCTGTATAATCTACTATATAATGACATTGAAAAGGAATAATGATATTATATTGAATCAATTTATAAGTAATTCATTGGACATGCGGTGGCGTGTGGACACCACTATAGCCCCTCGATAAATCGGTAGGTCTCATGAGTCAAATCAGTTGGCGTCAAACCCTTTGAGTTTGTTTCCAAAAATTCAGACAGGTTTCTACCCCTAGAACTAAAACCTTTTTATGGTATAATGATATAATGTGTGAGATACATGAAATACAGTTAATAATAATTCCTTTTCTACATTATCAGTTATTATTATTATCCATGCGGTTTTCACTTTGAAAAAATATATGGATTTAGTTTCATTCTCATTTTATTAATGGAATTAGTTTTTCTTTAACTCACTATGCCATATTGATTATGTCAAATTGATTATGATTTACTTATTACTGTATTCATGCTTCCACTATTTGTAACCCTTACTAATCATTTGAGCTCAACCCATTTATTTTTTACTTTTAACAGGTGACAATGAAGAGATTGTTTATTGAGTTCATGTGTTTGCAGTTTTATTTTTCATTGTGTATCGTATTTTTTAAACCTTTCCAATGTAATTTGAGAGGCATATATGTATATAGTTTCTTCAATAATACTAAACTGATCGTTCTGTCGGGATTTTCATTCCTTCTAACCATGCCAATATCACCTGTAATGCACCGGCTCCAACCTAGAGGGTTCAGTGTGATACAAACCACCTCTTAACAAATCAATAAATATAGATTAATGAGAATAGATATGATCGCTGCTCTCATGACATCTCAAAATATTGGGCCATGAGTTATTCATTTATGATGAAAATCAAAGAAACACTCACTAATTTAGTAAAATTATTTGCATTCTCCATTAAATAATCATCACTATATTACAAATTTAGGAACTCATGTGCTTTCACATCCATTATGTACATTGGGAATAACAGTTAAATAAATGCCACCATAGCCTTGGTCCATGTGAGATCCTCATGCCTATTTCAGTGTACCATGGATTCCCACAACATCCTACCAGGTACTTCTAACATGTCTATAGTGAATCTCACATTAGAGGTCTCATGGGTCTTTATGAACTAAAATAATCAATCGATATAATCTAACCAATCATCGTCTAAATAGGATTCATTTTACAATGGAACACTAGTGGATTTTAAATCGTAAAATCCAATGCATGACCTATTTTGTTTCTTCTTTTGACCACACAATTGACCCAATGATTGGATCATATGAATAACTGAATCCACCAAAGCTGGATCACCATGATGGTTTGCCTATAAGGTATTAACTTTTACACCCTGTCAACACCTAGGGGAGATTCTCATTGGAGGAATTTTTAACATGACACAGAAACACAATATTCATAAAGTGAAATTAAATGTCAAAATAAATCAAAGAAACTACGATAAATCCTTCCCATATAATCCCATAATTAGGATAAAAACATAACCACAATCCCAAACCAAACATGGAAACTCTATGTTCGTCCTAAGGAATATCATTCCTGGAACTCCTCTATTCCAGCCTCTCAATTTTTGGTTGTCCTATATCCATTATACCATTGTATCCCATTTTACAACCACTTTTTATATGATTTTAATATTAACCATCCTTGGTCAACCTGACTCATCACCTGAGACGGCCAGCCACATGTACTAGAGTAAATTTCTGATCACCATGGGTGGGAGACAAGCATCAGGCATTAAAATATCATGAGAATAGTTTCATCACTATTAAATGATCATGAATTTTATTTTAAAATACAACAAAAACAATAATATTAATATTGTCAACATCCCAAAAAGGTGCATCACGATTGATAAATACAGACTAAGTAGGTAACGTAATAAATAATGATTGTCATATAAATAATATTCACTAATAGTACATCTATTTAGAATCAATAGTAAAACACTAATACTCAAATTAATGGAAATAGTGCCAAAAATAGCCCAAAAAAACATCCCAATTGATACAAAATTCAAAAATGACTCCATAGAATTCAATCTCTATGAGGCCATATCAGTTCTACAATACAATGTACTATAGTAATCAAGAAAATACAAACTGGTTTATGGATATCATTCCCTTAATTTTAGCATTGAAAAAAACTCTATAATTTCCCTATGAACAAAGGAGGGTGTGAGGTACGATACACATTAGGGTACCACCATGACATATTCAATGTTTTCACCCATGAAAACCAATAAACTAGTTTTAGAACTCCTTTGAAAACTAAACCTCATTGAAAACATAATACAAAAAAATGAAAATTTTAAATACCTTTGGTATTCCATTTCATATTAAATGAGTTTCTAAAGGCATTTCTCAACATTTATGAAATAAATAAATAATTCATTAAGGATTAACATACTCAGAATACCCAATATAGCATGGAAATGTAAAAAACATTATCAAATAACCATACAAGTGGGAATGCAAAGTATAAAACTCATCAAATATAATAAATCATATAAAATATATAATCATAAATCCAATATATCATGAGAAAAGTGAACTTAGGGATTGAACCATCAGGCCTATCCATAGAGAGACTACTATTTTTCGATGTAGATATGAAATAGTAAGATCTCAGATTGTCTCCCCTAGGCATATGTCTAAGAAGTCTCATGGTCTCTTTGAAACCAATCATTGAAGCTGTCATGGATATCTGACAGAAGTACTGACTCTATGACTTGAAAACCAAAATGGATGATGACATGAACTTATCTTCAAAATCACACACAATCCATCAAATGTACCCCTTACTCACACAACAGTTAAATAAAGTTCTAATATATTCTAACATAAAAAAACATGTACTATATATATCAATGCCACAGAAGGTATCATGTTGTGTAGTGGATGCTTATGGGTTGAGGATTCCAAAAATTTCATTATCATTGAAACATAACTTAATTGACTCTGGTGATCGGATCCTCAGAAGTGGTTTGATGATCTTGTGTGAATTATATTTGAATAGAAATTAAATTAAAAAAATCCACATTTAATTAAGGCGACGTTCAACTACATCATTTCATCAGAAATCATTTCATGATGGATTCAAATTATAATCCCTCTATATTTCCCACACACACATCAAGAATCTTTATACACAATGATCTTTGAATTCTGGGTGCTAGTGAAAATCTACGACAATTAATTTGATGTCACAATGATAACCTTTACCCCATTCCTACAATCCAAAAATGTTTTCATGGATTGATATCATGGATGGTGACATTCCCTATCAATTATGATGGAGGATATATGAGATCCAAATCCATTTGAATATGTTACTCTTAGAAAAATAGGTCTTCATCTTCTTATATAGTGTATGTGAAAAATAACTGTTTAGGGTTCCCCAACCTCGTATACCTGATATCCACTTGATATGTAATAAATAATCTTTTTGAACTAGAAGAATTATAAATATTATTTATATTTTTATCCCAAAAACGTAATATATAATTAATATATTATGTGATAAACAAAATTCATTAAATCAACTCCTAATTACCATAAATATTAAATAAACTATGAATATTAAATATAATATTTTTCATGTAATATTATTCCATGTCGTTACATATACACTCATAAATACCTTTAATAAATAAATTCAAATAAATTATTCTAAAATTAAACAATAATGAATTAATTTATTTATAGAATATCGATAAATCATTGACGACACATGGACCCTTGGGAATGACCCACTATGTCCTACATACCTTTTCATCAGAATATGGAAGAATAATGAATGCACAATTTTGTGTAATCCTCTACGACCATTAATAAATAATAGTAAATAATATTCACAGACCATGTGCATAATTTAAAAACACATAATGGACCTTAAATAGATAAGGACTATACATAGGAAAAACAACCAACCTATGAATATGCATATAACCAATATTATATCTTTATCATCTGAAATATCATAAAGTAGTATGCACCCATTTTTTATCATCTTTATATTTATTTTTTTTGATATAACTGGACATACATTACATCAACTACGATGTACATGGATTTAATGAAGGCAATTGAATCATGATCAACCAGGAAAAATATATCAGTTTCTCAACTAAGGAGAAAAAAATTCTATCTTTATCATTATGAAAATCACATATATCTAATGAAGATCCAAACAACTCGTCTTCATTATGATTGAATTTTCGATGCATTAGAGTACATGATCTTATGGAACACATTGATAATCACATCAAGTCAATATATCAATACATGTTTCCATAGAGAGGAATAACTAATGACCCCAAAACATGTGTTATTCTCATTTATGGGTATATCCTCTTGATTTAAACTACTAAAGATCGTCATAAGTCAACTTCAATGTATGATGAATCAATGATTATTATCCCCTACCACATGATAGTCACGCATCATGAATTTCTATTATGTATGATGTATCTAGACCATATGATATTCCTTTAATAGAAGTTCCATGGTATCTCTAGGAACCCATTATAGTCTGGGACCAGCTATAACCCTCATATATGACATGTAATATAAAAAAATTACCATAAATATAGTGGATGAAGTAGTATCAACACAATTATGCAAAGATAAGCACATGAATATATATCAAATTGTATACATGTAGTAGTAAACAATCTACATCACACGTTCTTTCTATAGAACCCAATTTCAACTGTACCATGTTCTCTAGATCTAAAAACTAACAATATCAATCCCCTAGATCTCATATGATAATTATGTTTCTATTGTTATATGGATTTAGCATGGGGATCTACCACGTTGTTCTCAACGGATAATTTTCTAACTAAAACTTCACCTCTCTAGGAAAAATCCATTAAGAGGAGAAACTTTTGATGTATTGCTTTTCCTTAGGTGTGACCTAATCCCCTTGACAAGAACCATTGTTTTGGTATTATCACAATATACCTAATAATGGTATTCACTTCTAGGAATAACACCAATGTCTAAGACCAAGTTTTGTATCAAAAATACTTCATTTTATTCATTTGAAGCCACTATATAATATGATTCTGCTATTGAAATAGTGACCAATGGATTCATTGAGTTTCTCCACAATCATATCATTATGATCTATCTGGAAACTAGCATCGTTGTATCCTATCGCTTCTAGTTCGACTTCTCTATCATAAACCAAGAACATGTCCACTGCATGCCTCATGTACATTATGGTAGTTCTGGAAGCTTCGCAATACATCTCTCCAAGATTAGCATGATTTTCTACTACCATTCTTAAATAAATTACAACACCTAACCTAGTACATAACATGTAATACATGGTAGATTCCAATGTTGAGGAATAATTAATTACTCTTGTTATTTTAATCTCATCATGTGTCTGTGGGTACATTATCTTTGATAGACTGACACAAGATGATATGGGAAGAACACATATCTTCGATTGATCCAAACATTACCTTTCAATCACAATATCAATTTATGTACATTGATATGGTCCATGGAGCCTTAGTTATCTATATTGATTAGACATTATACTTAGAATGTAGGATACATCCCATATGTCTTTCATGGGGTAGAATGAATTTATCCAATTCATAAGTGGCTATAAATCTTGAACATTGTTTCAAATAATTAAATTGTCATCAACATATAATACTATAAAAACAATGGAATTCCAATTAACCGTGGTATAGACAGAAGAATAACTTTCAATTTTTAAAAATTCAAAATCTCTTACGGTCTCATCCAAATAATCTCTCCCTGATCGTGATTACAACTTAAACCCATAAAAGGGTCTATGTTGTTCGCTAACATTATTAATAGTCAATTACATAAGAAAAACTTTGGGTTGAGTTATATAGATTTCTTCAACGAACATCCAATTTAGAAAACACGGTTTGACATCAATTTTCCAAATCACATTATCATGGAAGGAAACTATTGTAAGAAATATTCTTATGAATTTCTACAAATGAGATGGGGAGAAAAATTCATCATAGTATGTGCCTTGAAATTTTTTGACTAGAAATTATTATTTTTATTATGAAATACTCTTTTGAGGTAAAAGTGAGAAACCATAAGATTCAACAAACACCAAACAGCACCAAGCAGAAAACCAGAAACAACATCTTCCAAGAAAAAGCATCAACCGCTAACTCCAATGAAGGACCACTCAGTGATCCCATGCAAGTATGGTCCCTCCTGATGGAAATCCATCCATATGAATCAACCACATCCCAAATGACCTGTAGAGGAAGAAGCAGCGATCTCTAGCCCATCTAAGCCGATTTGACCCTCCAACATTTTCACACTCAGGAAGGGAAGAAACTCAACAAAGAATTTATTAGGAAATGAGTAAATAGAGTCATTGAATACCATTTGAATTCTACCAGATTTCGTGTTCCTAAATAGATTCGAGGGTAAATTAGAGACCAGTGAATGTGGATCCCCCCTTATCAGGTCTTCAAAGGAAGAGGTCAGTTTATATCGGACCTGCATGTACTCCTCGAGTCTTATCAACCCCTTATTGAAGCCTCCAACCAGGATCGAGTCCTGTTTGTCAACCCAAGTATGATGCTCTTCATTAAGATCCACTTCAAGATTCTGACCCATCATCATGGCTACATTCTCTTCTGAGCCATTGAGAAATAGCACCTTCTCTGTCAACACATCATCCGAACTTAAAACCAAATCTGAGGAGGGTTCATGTTGTCCAGAAAAATTTAGTTGACACCTGATCTTTTTGTCCAACTTCTCAACCATTAGCTTCTTTGTTGATCGGTTCCTCATAGGAGGAGTCAAGGAGGAATAATTCTTCTTACCCCTCATCCTCCTCTTACTCATGTTTCTTCTAGAGTCATGATATACCTCAGAAAAACTCCTACTGACCTCTTTGAGTTCTGCTTCCCCTCCACCAATAGCACAATCTAGGTTAACATGCCCTATGATCCAACCATCCAAAATGAATCCATCGATGCTCCTCATATTATCATTATCTTCCTAAACCAGGGTAGACGATTCAACTCTATATTCCACCTCAGCCAACGTTTCAAACATGTTGCTCAAGGCGAATGGGGTCCGGGTTGAAGGGAAAACCACAGGCAGAATGCCAGAGCCCGAACACCCTGCATCTCCATGGCTGGTTTGAACTTGCACCTCCAAAACATTCCCTATCAGTTGACTAGGGACACTACCCAGAGAAATCCCTACACCACTGACCCCTTCCTTCCCCTTAACACAAGATTCCTCATCCCATGAACCCTCCTGGAATGTAGGTTGGTCGAAACCCCTGACCATATAATGAGGCTGAGGGTTCTTATCCTCCTAGCCCCTGAACGGAGCATAGGTGGCCTCATGTCTGGAAGGCTCACCTGTAGGGAGAGAGGACCTCACCAAATCCCCATCTGCATGGCCCTAACTCCCTTCCCCCAAGCTGTTGGTCGCCTGGAATCCACCCAAATCCCTCCTAAGATGATCAAACACTGCCTCCACCTGATGCACTGAGACCTTTGATGCATCCTTCAAAACTGGACCTACAGACCTCGCCCTCCCCGAGCCAGTAGGATCTACCGCTGAAGTATTATAAAGATGGGGCATCCCCACCCCATGCTGACTAGGGGCCCCTGCTCCTGATCACCCCGAAATGCCTTAACATGGACAAGGGTATCCGAAGACACCTCCCTTGACCTCAGATTGCATGCATCAGGCTCACTGCCATTTCTAGAACTGGTTCCATCACCCCCACCCTGTACTAGATCACCCTTACTCGCAGTAGAGGTATCAACCAAAACCACTGAAGAACTTTTGCGGAACTCATCAAAACGATGGCCCTTTCTATGGCAGAAGGAACATAACGATGACCATGATTCATATAATACACTTTGTACGTACCTGTATTGCCCCTCAATCACAATCCAAACCCTGTCGGGCGGAGGACGAGAGAGCTCCATTTCAACACAGATGCGCGCAACAATCGGGTGCACCATTGAATCAGTTTTCCAATCCGCATAGAGGAAGCGGCCCAATGAATTGCCTATTGAACGAAGGAGAGATGGATTCTTAAAGGGTAGCGGTAACCCCAAAAGCTGAATCCAGATTGCCGAAGAAGAATAATCATGATTCATGTGAAAATTAAACATCCAGCAATGCAGATGGAACGGAAACCCTCTAATGGATCTGCTTTTTCGAGACCAGGCCAGTGCTAGATCGTATTCATCAGCAGGACAAATAAGAATTTGGTGTGGCCCAAGGAGACCGATAACTGCACGACAACCTAAACCCCATTCCTGATTCACGTACCTCTCAAACACCTCAACCAGAGGCCTATGAAGAGTGATCTTTTCGACCAGGGCTGTGGAAAGAAGAGACGAGGCTTCGGAGAATTCCGTGGACGAAACCAGGACAACTGGATGACCATTACAGACTCCAGGTACCTTCGGAAAAATGTCAATGCTTGGGAGGAAAGAGCACCTATTTGGAACATCCCCAAGTGAATGATCCTACCCTTCCCCCTTAGGGGGGGGGGGCGTCGCCGACACCATGGAAGCTAGGGCATCTCAGCTAGGGAATCTCGCCGACGCCTCCATCCCCTTCCAATTAAAGAAACAAGGGATGGGGAATGGGGAACCTTGAAATTTTTTATAATCCTTTTCCACCATATTTTCTCTATAGGTATCATCCTTACCATCCATGTATATCATTTTTTGGAATACCAATTTTCACTTAATGTGTTTTACATTAGTTAGAAGGTCTACCATTATCCATACATGTTTCTATTATAAGAAATACATCTCAGAATGAATGTCATATATTAATTTTTCTCCATCCATGAATTCTAATACTTCCACGTGGGTAATATGTTCTTCATTCTAATGGAATATTGATTCACCTATCCCGTTAACAAGAAAACCACAATGAAATTGTTCACTAACCTCTCATGTAGATGAAAATAGTAATTGTGTCATGGAAAATTATTCATCTCCAAATGTCTCTTGTGATGATTATTCTTTTAGAAAATCATGTTCATCTGGATCATTATCATCACTTATGTCAATCTTTCTCCCACTATTCCTAATTGAAATGTCCTTTATTTTATGTAAAATAACATTTCATCCCAAATTCACTTTTCTATCTGATGTGTCGTATATTTATTTTCTATTTAATTATTTAGTTTATCCAACATAGTTGAACATTGTACTTTGGGATACTAATTTTTCAATTTATATAGTCCTGAAAAATAATTTCATCACCAAACACATATGTCTGATAGACTGGGTAAATTTCAGCAATAAAACACTTTTGAAATAAAATCTGTATATTTAGTTGGTACTAAATTGTTGTTGTATTCAACTCTCTGAAAATTATATCCCCAAAAGGATATTAGAAGTGTTTCAAGACAACTCATTGATATTTCAATGTCAAGAATTATCTTATTAATCATTTAACTAAAACCATAAAAATAATATGTATAAGGTGGTGTGTGTTGTGATACTATACTATAGTCTATTCAGTGATCAATGAATGATTAGTAAATATATTCTATACCTCTCTCTGAGTAGAGCACCTTAATCTACATACCAATATATCTTTCTACATCATGTTTATATTTCATAATCATATGAAATGAATATGACTTGTACCACATAAATTAGATAAATTAATTACTTGTATAGTCATTAGTAAAAGCAATTAATTAAAAATACCCATATATTTCCTCTTTTAGAAATGAACTGAATACTTCATTATGAATTAATTCCAATAATCTTGTGCCTACAAATCCTTTTCCAGTGAAAGGTGCATTGGTCATTTTCCCTAATCAAGAAGAATAATACACATATAATGGTTTTAACTGTAATGAGTTTAAATACCCTACTTGATGTAATTTCATTAATCATGTCTCACATATATGATAGTGAATGAAGTTCCATAGTCCTGTGTTATATGAGTCACACTCAATGGTTTTGACATTGATTAAAATTATTGGGATTTTGAGTTCATGTATATATAATTTATTTATCGATGCAGCATAGAATAACAAAATTTATACTTATAAAAGTGAAAAAATATATTTCCATACATGAAATAAAATCCCATAGCTTACATATGTGTTAGTAATATTATGGTTTATGTTACTGAGAGTAAATTATGATCATTATTCAATACAATATATAATCAAAAAGGAAAATATTTCTGATAATCTCAATCATCCAAGGCTAATAGACTCACACCATTTTAATCCCATATACTTACCTCAACTTTTGAAATTATCTTCACTATAATAGGTTCCTGTATTTTAATGCAAACGTGTGATCCAAACACTATGTCCAATACGCATCATGTAGATGAAGATAAAATTCATTCAATAAAAAAAATACATGTAGCAGATATATTTCTTTTTTTTATCTTCCCAACACTACATTTCTTCTTTCACTAGCATTTAATAACATATGAAAAAAAAATATCCTCCTACTAATTTATTTATGTAAGTATTTTATTGATTTTGGAAGGATGGGGATTTGGTTATTTCAATATGGATTTAGCCTTAGATTCCATATCCTTTCACTTCCCCCCAATGGTTCACCATAAGGATTAATGTAATTGGGTTCTTCTTATCCATATGAACATGTAGAGTTGAAGCTGAAATATCTAGAATTGATTTTTTTCATGTTATTCATAATATAATTAACAAAAGAAGCTGATATGATCTATAACAATGGGGAATGAATTGGGTCAGTTTCTAGTTCTTGGTTCAGTTTGAACCCAAGGGATTCAAATCTATCCTTGTACTATACAATATCGAGTACATATGGTACATCATGATTCCCATATTCAATCCCAAATTTATAAAGTTCACTTGATATTTCATAACATTATTTTATTAATTTATATTTCTATAGTTCATGGAGTTCTATTATAATTTTGTATTCATATTCATACTCTTTCATTTTAAGTAGTTTACTGGGAATAGATAACATCTTGAAACACTATATGTCTAGCCTATCGTGTATACGTCTTTGTACATGTTGTTATCATCCCTAATAGGTCATTCTAAAATATCTATTGGAAAAGAGAATTACAAATCATAAACCATCATTTCGTGGTGTAATAATATACATGAACCAATAGCACTCCTATAAGATATGGAATGTTAGTATATTTTCATTCTCTAGTATATATCGTAGTGGCATGATTGCAGTGGTATTAGTGATTACCATTTTTAGTCAAATAAAAATAAATTATCTTAATCAATACATTATCATGATTACCTTTTAGACATTATTTATTAATTAATTGTTACTTCCTTAAATGCATCCCACTATTTTACCAAACCCTATAAAAACTCTGTATTAGAGACAGAAGAAATTTTTCCTTGACTGTTATAGTGAAATACTTCCTTGAATCTATCCTCATATTCTACATGTTATGGTTATTCCTTTACTCGGAGTGTACAAGGTAGGCATTTGACTTTCCTAGAACATTAACTCATGGTTATTTGATATGTTGAGTGAATTTCCAGATTCTATAGTAAAAAAGAATGATTTAATAAATGTTTATATCTAATATTACAACAAGAAAGATATGGATAACCCTTTGCATCCAAAGTCAGTTAAGATAACCCATTTTTCTCATAAGAACTATTTGGTAGTAATATGAACCCACAACTACGATTATTGAGTACCCAGTTCACCTATTTTTTCATATTAAAATGATAGATTTGGTTTGAGATGTCATATTTCTACGATGGATTTTTTTTTAAAAAAAATATACTAATTGTAATCATATTATATTAAATATGTTTATAAAATGTTGTATTTATCACAATTGAACATGTATGTAATATAATACATTCATCACTTATTTATTCATTTTATCAATATATAATTTTATTCATTAAATAATACATTAAAATAAAGTAATATGGAGATGATAAAGGGATAATTTACCCAACTAGTAATGAGAATTTTATAAAATTTGATCCATTTAAATTCAATAGATCAAATGTGACCTAGAGGTATCATTCTTGAGTCAAATATTGAATTTTGATAAATCTTTTCCCCTCTCTATATGTTAATATCTCATCTACGGTATCGCCTACTCATGGTAGGGTACACGCCTTACAACATCTTGATGAAAGCAATAATTATACTCACACACAATCAACGTTTATTTGATGTGAAATATACTACTGAAAAAGTCGACATGAGGGACCTTATACATATTGAGTTAAATATAATGTTTTGTAGACTATCATTATTAAAAATATCACACGTAGTAATAACTAATTAAATGAAATTGACCATAAATAAATGTGTTTGATTAATTTCTCAATATTAGTAGGTATGAATATATATTAAAACGTAAAAATTAATTAAAATAAATTTAATGTTGACATTTATTAAATATAAATTAAATAAATCAAAAATTTAAATAATTTATTTTCATTAGTCCAAAAAATAATTTACTTTTACACTAAGTACTAATGTAATAAATAAATTTAATATAATTACAAGTATTTATTATATATATTGACTAATAAAATGTTTATTATTTTAGAAAAATACTTTAATGATTAATTAATTTATTTAAATACCTAAATTAATTTAGTTATATAAAATAATTTCCGATTGAATTACAATATTTTTGGTGTCCAACATTCCCACTGAGTCTCATTTTGGTTCAAGACAAAACTATGAGGGCCCATTCTAGGTTGGAATGAATCCACCCAATGCCATCATAAATCACTTGTAATGGGATTTGGAGTTGGGATAACCTATTTTCAGTCATATTCGGTAGGCCTAAATAGAACGTTACCTTAAAAGGGACAGAGAGGATGTCAGCTACCCGATATACCAAAGGGGTTGGCAATTGTGGCTAGGGAGGATGGAGTCACATTCTTCCATAAACACTAGGTGAGGGTGGATGGTTTTTTTTGGGAATTACTCACCTTTTTTATTTTATCATCTGATGCATGATGGGGAGGAAAATGGATTCCCAACATTTGGTATCCCAATACAACAACTATCTCGGATTAAAATTTTAACTAGAATAATTTGTAAACCCTTTGGATGAGGACACATTTCCTATTCTAATTACATTCATAGAGTCATCTATTAATGAAAATCCTTCTATTAAAATTTTGAAATAGTTTTCCCCTCGTGTTTTTTGTGATGGATTTTCTTTGGATGTCACGACTCTGATGAATACCTGAAATTTGGCACTACGATAACAATGAGGAATCAAGATAGTCAGGGAAAAATTGTGGGGAATTGAACGACTATTGTGGTGGTGACGATTTGGATGAATAATGTATCACATTTTACCCATGTGTCATCCAATGAAGAGGTTTGGGTATTATCAATGAACTGCATGAACTTCTTGGTGATTCATCTATGTCTGTCATAGTCATTTTGGTATAGAATAGGTATCAAATGGTTGAGGATTGTTTCATAACATAGTTATTATTTGTGAAATAAGTACATGAAAATCAATATTCAATTATTATTGTTATTATTACTTAATTAATACTTTTGTATTGTGAGTATTGTCCAATAAATGTTGTCTTTATATCATATTTTAATTCAAAAAGACCCATTTATACATTTTTGTGTGACTATAAGAGGTGAAAGTAGAGGGAAAATATAGTAATTTTAAATTGTGATCAATAATATACCATTGGGTGTTCTACTAATTGTTCTATTGAAATTTCCTCAATTTTTTATATTTGTAGGTTTGATAACATTGGTCTATTGTTCTCCACTAAAGGTTCAAATGGAATTTTTTCTATAGGTTCCAATAGACCCTCCATATATACCATAACATTTGAATGCAGGTTCGTGGAAGATACATTGGAACTACAAATAAAACATCCACTCAATGTTTCACTAGAAATTCTATTAGATTTTATAATGGAATGTTGTGGAACTTCATTGTCTTCCCCTTTTTTTGTTCCACAGAAAGTTCCAGTTGAACTTCCAGCCACATATTCATCTTTTAGTATTCTCTTTGAAGCTACCTTAAGTAAAAAAATAAATGTTTTATTTCCCAGTATAAGTTTCAACAGATGTTCTAGTGGAAAATTAATTAGAATATGCAGTGACGGATCCATTATCACTTCTTAGGGATGTACCCCATTGCCATCCGCTCTAATTAAATGATGATAACATATAGTTTAGAAGATCGATTGAAACTTCCACTAGATGTTTCAATGGAACTACCATAGAAATATTCAATAGATATTTGAATATTAATTAAATTGATAATCATCTGTACTATTTACAATTAGAAATTAAATCATTTCTATAATAATTAGGTTTAAAAAATTGAAATTCAATATATATTAACTATATTTAAACACAATATTATTTTTAGAAATATACATTTGAGTTTTAGTGTGGAAGATCCACTAGAAAATCAACTAATTATTACATTGTAACATCCACTCTAATTAAATATTCCAAAACAATAGGGTAGAGGATCCATTGGATCATCCACCAGAAGTTCACTTCATTTAATTATATTAAACAGAATTATATGTTTCAGAAATGAAATTTTTTATAGTTTTTGTCTTCCACTGGTACATTCAATAGAACTAACACTAGAAGTTCCCTTGGATCTTCCAATAGAAAATTATCGTATTCTGCATTCTATATAAGAGTTTTGTGGATTCACCCAATAATTTCAAAATATATAATCTACTAGAACATCCACTAAAACATCCAACAGAATTTCATTTATTCTAGTTACATTTAAAATTATTATTAGTTTTATAAATATCCAATTTTTACTATGGAACATACCCTAGATCTTCCTGTGAAACTTCCATCAGAACATCCACCAGAACTAAAACAGGAACATTAACTAGAACATCCACTGCCACTTCCTATGGAACATCTAGTGGAACTTATACTGGATCTTCCACTGGTAGTCACAATGGAACATCCAATGGATGTCCCACAGGAAGTCCCATTGGAAGTCCCACTGGAACCTCTAAAGGGTAGTGGAAAATTAATTGAATCTAAAATTAATTATAGAATTTAATATGTAAAATTAAAAAAATTTATAATAATTTAGTTTAACAATTCCAATAATTATTCTATTCAATTGTATTAAACATTATATTTTTTTGTAATATACATTGTTTTGTTTGTTTAGAACATCCACCTAAACATCCAATATATCATCAACTAAAACATCCACTATAACTTCCACTAGAATTCCCAATAGTATATAGACATATTCTACCTTCTATATTGTATGTTTTTGGATGATCCCAATAATTCCATAATTTTTATAGTGTCTCTAAAACATTACATGATTCAATTTGGAATAAATATTTTCATTTCTTTCCTTTTTTATATTTTTTATTCCAATTAATGTTCTTACTTTAAATATTCAGGCGCACATTTTATGTCAAATTTTACCTATTTACAGTGAATTTTACTAGAATTAGAACATCAACTAAAATATGGTAATAGTAATTCATTGCAAAATACAATTTATTTTGGAATATATTTGAAGTGTTCATATAAAATACTATATCAGCATCATATTATAAAAAATAAAATAGTTTTTTTATGTATTTGATAACTACAATCCATCAATATATGCCTTAAGATTCTATAGAGGTGATGGTCGTTACTCTAAAGTTGATATCCGAAGGATAATTGAAATTCTAGAAGATGAACTAGAAATGGAGGCATCCTACTCATTCAAAACAAAAAAGGAATTATTTTATGTAATGATATATTAAATAGGCTTGATGTTTCTGACACAAAATGATATAAAATCATCCCTCACGGTAAAATTAAAGGGAGATAAAGAAGCCAATCATCATGAAACAACATCACTACTATGTTTATACACATGTGGAACTATTTTTTCAATAATATTGGTTCAAATAAAAAATGGGGTTCTACTAATTATATTGATACATTGAGAGACATGATAACACTAAGGCGGTCACGTCAAATCCAAAAATAATGGATAAGATCAATTAATGAAATTCACAACCACCATACAAGGATTACGAGGGATATTATCACATTATTAGTATGGATTAATATTTATTTTTAATTTAATGTATAATATATAATCTATATGTTTCATTTTATAATAGTATTGGTACTGTGATAATTGTGTAATAGTTAATTAAAATGAACAAGAGGCCAATCCGTCATTCAAAATGATGAGTCTATCAAATTTTGTTGCTACTGAAAATAACATCATATTATTCATGTTGTAGCTAGAAAGGTAGTGGTAAAAATTATAGTATAAATTTAATTATTTTATAAACCATGAATATGTCAGAAGGAATTATATTATTGATTTAAAGAGAAGGAGAAATAAAAGTGGAGGCACCCATAATTATGGATGCCCCTGTTGGATAGTCGGAAAAGGGGGAACCATAAGGAGAAAATTAGTTCTTACAAAACAAAATTGTTCCTTTCAAAGAAAACTACATAAAATAGAATCAATTGTTTGAAATCATTGATAAAAAATTTAAAATTCGAGTTCTATTAATAATTAATAATACCATCATATAAGGAAGTAGAGGAGAATATAACATATATAAGAGGCATTTTGTTAAGGATAATACTTTAAATGTGGGTACTAATGAAGCAAGGATGTAGTGGGATTCTCATGAAAAAACACATCCCGAATTGATGTAGAATATCAATTAATAACCTCTTACCTAATTGTGTAAGACCAAAAAAATTATCCATGGAAACTGAGAATGAGGAGCCTTTAGATCAACTTCATGAAGGTTCTTTATAAACAACACATATACATTAATGAATACCAACTAATTAGATAGTATCGAAATGTCTCCAAATGAGATAAATGATTGTAAATTTGAAGTCTAGATCTAGAAAACATAAGAAGATGGATTCATTTTATTATAATTAATAATGATACACAAGAAGAAATGTAGGACCTAGAAAACCAATAACAGTAGAATAACTATGCTATATTGAAAAATACATTGAGGTAGGTAGTGTTTCAAATAAAACAGAATTAAAAAAAATCATTTACAGGGCTTCTAGGTAAACCTAAATGGGTCATGTAGAGTTGACACCAACAAAAAATCCTAATATTAGATGGTAAAGATTATCAAGATGGAACCAGGTTGGTATGTCCTCCCTTTCATTAAATGATTAATTTTAAATTACACTAACCATTATATTATTTCAAATTAATTAAAATTATTACAATGTATTCAATATATATAAGAATCTATTAAAAGATTGTATTCAATTAAATTAGATGTCGTTTTCCATCTTTTCACCAACAGCCTGGCAGGTGGAAGGTTGAGTATTTATCTTAAACAAAAAAAATATAAAAGAATATTCAATTAGTTTCACATACTCCAGTACATTTTTTTTGATAATAGGCAATAAATGAATAAGCTCAGGTTATCAAAATTCATTGTGATGTAGGGAAATGAACGAAATTTTCCATGAAAAATCAATAATCATTACAACTATTTCCATGCTAAATTTAATATTCTATATGTTATTAATGTATTTTATATAATAAAAAATTTGTTTTTAAAATTTATTCTTTTATATAAGAAATTTTATCAGGGAAAAACAATTTGAAAGAGGGTTTATTAGAGAAACCCATGAAAGATGAAATGTAGTTTCATGGAAAAGTCTTCAACTCCCTGAAAACCAAATATCTACATTTTAATTTTCTTGTGTTTGATATTGAATAAAAATATTTCAGCTAAATTAACTCCATACAGCCTCATATGGGTTCTGCTACAATTTATTATTACCAGCATGATTCTTTACAAATGGTAAATTCTATCCTCTTGGACATAAAATTAATTTTCATCTAAATGAAAAGACTGAATAAAATTTCAAAAACACTTGAAGAATACATTTATTGAAGAATACTTCCAACATTGCAACCCAAAATACTTTGAGAATAATTCTTATAAATTTCTATTAATAGAGGGAGACTGACTGAAAATTAATTTCTTATTATGGATAAGACACTTTTTTGTAGAAAGTGAGAAACCAAAAATGTTAACAGAATATCCAAAAACCTCCACAGAAATCAACTGGTCATCCCCACCCATGAAAATGTGTCAAGAATACAAACCCTCAACAGACAGTCTTGTGCAAATGCACGGTCACGGAACCGATGGCAACGCCATACCCTAACAACATTCCAATCCAAAGGTCCGCCTTGATGAAGACATCTTGCTCTGATCCCCATCTGGAGTAGGTCCAAGCCGAATGCGAGGCATGAGAAAAACCATAAAGCTGATCCAAACAACAAGGGACCCTAGAAAAGAAAATCTCACCAAATCATTACCATGAAGCCATCCACCAGAGGCCAATAACTTAATAAAAAATTTTAAAAATAAACTTGATGTTACCTGAATCAGATTCCATAAATAGATTCCACGCTTGGGACACCAACTGAACATCAGCTCCTTTCAATATCAGCTTCTCAAACTCAAAGACGAGTTGGTCCCAAGACTAAATGTACTCCTCTACATTTATCGTTTCCTTTATTGAAGCCTCCAACCAAGATTGAATCTCGTTTTTCAATCCATATATATTGCTCCTCATTGAGAGACACCTCAAGAGACCTCCCCATCATTTTAGCAGCCTCCTCCTTAGTTGCGTTGAGTAATAAAGGTTGTTCTATAACATGGTCATTGGAGCTTAACAGCAAGACTGTGGGATGATCATCATGCACCTCATCCTTCTGGTGTCTCAGAGCCTCCGTGTCAATCTTCATCTTGCTCAATTTCTTGGCAGAGCGGGTCTCAAGAGGAGGAGGTAGAGAGGAGTAGTCCCTCCTCCCCTTCCATCACCTAGAGTCCCAATCACATCTTAGGCTTGAGTCCTCATCTGCCGAGTGAACTGGTTCATGAACGTTGAAAGCCAGTCCATTGTTCCTAACATCCTCATCTAGAGTAATAGAATCAGAACTCAAATCGGCCTTGGGTAGACATTCGAACCTATTTCACAAGGGAACCGTAAACCGAGACGAGCCCAAAACCCCAATCTGCTCACCTTTGGTTGTAACAGGCACCACCCAGTCAGCCCCTTGCCACCCCTTGCTGACAACTACATTTTCTATCATTTCTTTCTCAGCATCCAAACTGATTACTTCCTCTTTATCATTTCCAGAAAAGCGGTCCGAGGACTGTCCCTCATCCGCCTCATCATCCAGCTGGACCTCTATCTACTGGGCTTTTCCTTCTCCACCCAGCATCCTACCACTAGGAGGCCCCGCGAGATCAGCCTTCATCCGGTTGAACACATCTGACACCTTCAGGTTGCTCTGTTGGTCCTCCGCTGCAGCAAGTAAACCCATTTTCATCGCAATACAATCCCCTACATCTCTCACAGGAGGATCCTCCTCGGTTAGCTGTCGTGGCAGGGGGTCTCCAGTTATGTTCTCGACACCGATGACATGTTGCTCTGAGATCAAAATCCATCATTCCACTGTTTCCTTGCCCTTTCCATTGTCCACTAAAAAATTCGCGACCTGACCACCCTTGTTCTAAACACCCCTGGGATAGGAGCTACCTCTCTTACCCGTCAACAAAGATGATCCCTATCGGCACACATCCGATATATTCCCCAGCCTCCTACAGGTAGAACAGAAATCGGTCCAGTCCTCATACACAACTTGTTTTTTACGCCTATATCCCCCCTATTGTAATGCAAACTAAATCGAAGGGATCCTTTGATACATCCATCTTGACGCAAACCCTCGGATAGACCTGGAGACAAACCGGTTTCGTTCGGCTGTTCGAATATAGATATCTTCCGACGAGATTTCCGAGCATCCTTATGATTGCTGTATTTTGAATCGGTAAAGGTAGATGAGGTAAACTAACCCAAATCGCATCCGACGGTGGGTCGCGGTTCATGTGAAAGTCAAACAACCAGCAAAATATGAATAATCTGTAACCATTGCAACTTCAGGGTGCTCTTGACCAGGTGCGGATAATATCTTCCTCAGAAGAGAAGAAGATCATGATATGCCTATAATTGAGCAATCCAGTGGTTGCCCGCTCCTGGAGGTCCCAAGCATCGAATACAAACCAGTCGAAGGAATCAATCGATGGTCTTCTCTTCCTAAACCGAGTAACAAGGGTGAGCATCAGAAGAGAGGTAGATTCCGTGAACTCAGATTTTGAAATTTGGAGATTCGGGCAACCCTCAATGAGTTCTGGGGCCTTCGGTCATAACTCATTTTGCGGAAAAGCAGGTAGAAGGTTGGGATTTGAGAAGGGGCGGAATGGAAGAGATCAAATTACTAGGGGAGATCCCTCCCCCATGAGGGGGGGAGGGATCTTCACTTCCACTGCCGTCATCACCAAAGAAGGCGATACAACCTAGGGTTCCCTTCACGTTCGCGGACCACCGAAAAAATCTGTTCCTTAATAGAGGGAGACACTCCTCAGTAGGGGGATGAAATGTTATACTACTTGAAATTTATTTGGTATCACATTGACATGATGAAAATAGATCAATGTTATAAAAAGAAAAATTTAGAAGAAGATGATGAGGACTTGAACCTATATATAGAACATTGTTTTCTTAATACCCCTAAATAAAGATAGAGTGAAACATCATATAGATTAAGGAGTTTTCATTGGAAATAATTTCAAAGGAATAAACAAAACAAGTTAAACAACATGGTTCAAGGGATCTGACAACATATTAGAGTTGAAATGATTTTGATTGTTTAATCATTTAGTCTCCCCACTATTATGGATGTTATTGGAAACTATATTTTATATTGGTTAGGTTTCTAAACGGTTATAGTACCCACCGTAATATTAGATTGTTTTTATTCGTATCAATTTTTTTTATTTGGTTTTTCTATTATAATTTCTATTTGTAATTACAGTGGACTAAAATAGTTTTTGGTAATTGAAATGGATCATTTTTTGTGTTTTTAATTTCGTTGTTTAATAATTGGTGTTGAAAAATGTGTTTATTCTGTAATATTTTTGGATGGAAATTTTAGTGTTTTAAAATGGGTGTTTTCTATTACAACTGATTATATTTTATGTTGGTAATTGAAATGGTTTTTATTCTGTGTTGTAAATTTCAATGGTTTATATTTTGTGTTGGTAACAACATGGTTTAATATTTTCATGTTATGTGGATGAATATTTTTGTTCACATTTTAAGGACAGATAATATTATCTTATCTACTGCCACTTTCATATTTTCATACCACCAATATACATACAAATTTTTTTCAATTTATTGAAATTATATCCATTACAACCAGTAGGAAACTATGAAATACTACATCTTATATATGGTTTAATTCAGTCATTACTATTTTAGAAACCATTGCCATCAAATGTTCTCTAACTTCTTGCCCTGTATGAATTCTATGTTAGTATATCTCTAAATCCAAAGTTCAAAATTGTTAGATAATTATTCCTACAATAGAAGAAGAAAAAAATTAAAATAGTTATTGAATTTAATGTTGATTAAAATATCGCATTTAAAACAATTTTTTTATAGCTACAACTCCAAATTATGATTTTTAATTATATTAAACTCCCTTTAAAAAAATATAAATGCTATCAAATATCACATTAACTATAGAAAAAAACTATAATAAATAAAATACATCATAAATTTAAATCATAACGTTGTCATAGAAGTATACACTCTTTTCAACTATGTCCCATTTTGGCATCCATTCGCTAAAAACGTCTCATATTATCTCTCAATTTCTTGTTTGGGTTCTTTTTATAATATCCTTAGCATAAAATATATCATAAATATCAAGACCATTAACACTATCCAATTTTGTAATTATGATACTCAAATATTTTCCAGAGTTATTGAATTTAGAAATACATTTTCATAACCCACATCATTCTTAAAAGTTATGTTAGTTAATTTTATTCCAATTCATGATAAATAAATTAAATGTGTTTATATAATTGAATTTATATCATCATATATATTAATAAAAGATCAATTTTACATTACAATATTTCAAGCCAATTAGGTCTATCTCCCAAAAATATAATTTTTAGTATATTTATCACATCAAGACGCTCATAAATTGTTAATACATGAAAAAAATTGTACCCAACCGACTCAAAATTTAAACGAGAACATTCAAAAAAAATAATTGGATGTATCCTATCATTCACAAAATTGATCTTCATAGAAAACCATTCCAATAACATAAATGAATTGAACTCTAATTTCAATACATGATATCAAAAAAATAACCAATCAATTGATATCATGGTTGAAATAAATCAAATAACATGTGTGTATATCATGTAGAATCCTGACACATCAATTCATGCTAATGGTAATTATTATGAGGAAACATCTCCTCCATATCAATTTCTTTATTTGTTTCACGATAATGATTTTTCACTATCAATCACCAAATCATCCAAATGAATTTAACAACCTTTAACTTGTGATGAAAATAAGCATTAAGAAATTAATTAAAAAATTAAATTAATTGAGTGATCTAAATACCCAATGTTAAAGAATATTTCAAAAATAAATTTTCAATATTTCATGTCATATGAATACATCATATAACCACTATGATTTCCCATCCCCATTTTGTTCATAATGGGATGACTACTTCAGATAAAGCTGATTTACATCATGTTATCAGAACATACACTTCTTAAATATAGTAAATAAACTATATCAATATTTAATATAATATATAAATAATTAATTAAATTTTCCATTATATTCTATGATCCAATAATATTTTGAGTTCCCACTAATATTTCACAAATGAAATTTCCCATCACCATATCTTGACTGGTAAAAATACGATGAATTCGCTTCATGTGATGCAACTGATTTTTTGATACAACCTATAAAAAAAATATAGGTTTCATCATATAACATATCCAACCAGAAAACAACAATTTATCAATGTTTTTTGATCACTATAAAGACACATAATGGATTGGCGTCATTAATAGCGAAGAATGTGGTGTAAAAACAACAACAACTCAAAAAAATCCATAATCTGACTACATTTTTTATGGAAAATCCTAAAAAATATTAATAATTTTACCATTCACGTAAAATGTAATAGAATAAGAAAATAATGGATTATCCTGATATTGTTTTTTGAGTACTCTATCAAGCATCATGTATCAATATGAATCAATTTCCTCTACATTTTAGACATTAAAAAATTCAAATAATCAAAAATTATGTACCCAATAACTTATCAACCACTTGGGATAGATATTTCCATGAAGAAGGAATCATTTTAATTAATACCTACTGAAGCATTCACATTAAACTTATCTAAATGGTCATATATTATTTTTTTGGGACCTCATTATATTAATTGATTTAGGGCTTTGCAATGGATGGTTATGTCCTTCAAAAAAGATAGTTCATGCATATTGACAAAAATACATTATAATCTAAACCTTATTCTATCTAAAAAACATGTATATGTCTCATCTAAGGAAATTTCATCATGATATCACATTTTTAAACCTTATGATGAAATTATTTTCCACATAAAAAAAGGCAGGATGTGGCAATTAATTTATCAATTCTCTTTTTATAAGATTATTGTCATCAAAAACTAAACCCATTTACACCCCCAAAAAAGTCATAAAAAGATATTTTTTCATCGCTTTAATTAAACATCATCCCTATATATTTTTTAGTAGAATACTTTTACCACATCAACATAAACATCGACACCATTTCCACACCCTAAAAAAATAGGTTCAAGAAAGATACATTAATTTTAAAATAGTATTTCATCTTCTTATAAATGTATAAAATATATTAATAGTAATATAACAATATAATAAATAATTTCAAAAAAAAATTACATACATACATATATATATATGTATGTATCTAATAAAATTATACTTCTAAAATTATTAATAAAAAAATTTATAAGTTATATTACATTTATGATCAAGTTGATGTTCAACTAGATGTTCAAGACTACAAAAATTATATAGTTCTAAAACTAATATAATTGTAAAATATAATTTTTTGATATATGAATTTCATTTTTTAAAGATAATTATTATAAAATTTATTTAATTTAAAATTTTGATATTGTACGAAAAAAAATTTATTCAATTAATTTTACACTACCCATTTCATGTTCCAATGGGAAATATAGTGGGACTTTTAGTGGATGTTTTAGTAGAAGTTCCATTGGAAGTGACAGTTTATGTTCCAATGGAACTTCTATAGAGCTACAAATATTTATATATCTAAAACTAATTTTTTTTAAATATAATAAAAATATATACCCATTGCAATTTTTAAATATATTTATTATAGAAATGATTTTATTTAGTATATATAAAAATATAAACTCATTTATATTGAATTAAATTTCCACAACACATTGGAAGCAGTAGAGATAATTCTATTGTATGTTATCGTGGGTGTCATAGTGGATATTGTAGTAGGAGTAATGGTGGATGTTCAAGTGGATGTTCAAGTGTATGTTCTACTAAATGTTCCACTGAAACATCCACAATAAAAAAATTATTTTTCTAAAACTAATATAATTCTAACAAATAATTAAAAGAGAAAATCACTCAAATTGTAACACAAAATCATGGTAAAATGCATTAAATACAATTGAAAATTGTATAAAAAAATTTATATTTATTTCATTTTCCACTACCTAGTGGAAGTTCTAGTGGGAGTTCAAGTAGAAATTATATACTACAAAAAAGATTTATATTTACAAAAAATAATATTATTTTTAAATATAATTAAAAAATATATGATTTTAAATAGTTAACCTTTATTATAATTTGATTTAATTTATCATTTGAAATTGTATACACAATTTGAAATGGGATTAATTTTCCACTACCTACTAGATGTTCCACTAGGAGTTCCATTGTATCTTCCAGTATGAATTCCAGTGGGACATCCTATAGGAATTATTTTTGGGCATCATGTAGGAAATCCAATGGTAAATCCAGTGTCACTACAAGTGGAACTATAATTGAAAAATCGTCCATCAAAAGTGGAACATACCCCCAGTGCCGCAACGTCCACATAAAATTATACTGTAAGTTTGACAATGCAATGAAACAATATATTTGTTTAGGTAAAACAACAAATGAAAACATTATAATGTGATATTAGATAGATTTAACATAAAAATAAAATTAAACCACAATCTATTATAATCTTCAATTCATGAGTATAATGTTTTGCAGCGAAACATATTAAAAATTTATTGAAATAAACATTAAAAATACGTTAAATATAACCGGGAATACCTTCATCACTATCCTTTATACGAAGAACCAAAATATAAATTATAAAGTGTTCCATGAATAAATATAATCAAAAACCACTGAAACCCACAAGTAATACCTCATGGTCCCACAATGATGAACCCACTGAAAAAAACCACCACCTCATACAGTCATTCTAACATAGACTAGTGAAACACAATTAACCATGCCCGTAATCAGGAAAAAACCAATAAACTGCACCACAATATAACCCACTAATAAACAACACCTTTCATAAAAAATCATACAAATCATGTTTACTACAAAACATTAGGGCGCACCATGACAAAAATCTATAAGAAATGTCTTCCACAAAAATGTCGATCCCCGAACAATAGTTCATTTTGCATGCACCACAATTCTCTTTGAGACCAAAATAACCTCATTCATGTTGGAGAAATAGGATTATACCATTTGTAATAATGAAAATTTGTCCCCATCCTGGAACATGTCGAGAGAATCTAGTTAAAAGGGGAACAAGAGATTATTAAAACCAGGTATCCCCACCAATTTTCATCTTATGTGAATTTTCACAAAGTCTACAATATAAAAACTCCTTTTATTTTATTCCAAAAAAAATTATTTTACAATTGATTATAAAAAATCTATCACAAAATAGTTAACTTTTTTGTTTCAGGATTCCAATAGGAGAAATTAACATACTAGGAAAAATAATCTCCACCAATGGGAATTCTTGCCATCATGTACCGATGGAAATTTGACTGAAATAATGAGTTTTCTGGAACATAGATCCAAATAAAATGAAAACAATATGTAATTATATTTTTCAACAATTGTAATCCAAAACATCTAGTTTTTCAATCTATATCAAGAAAATTTTATTTCCATAACATGGATATCCAAAATTGGATCATTGAACAATCTTTTCAATTGGGGAAGATTTAAATCTCTACATAATTTAATGAAAATAAATTTTTATTTGGAACTGAAAATGGTCAGGAACTTCGTGATACCAATGGAATTTTCAATAGAATTCAAATTAATCTTGTGGGCTTGATATATAAAAAATTTATCACCAGAACAATGTATCTTC
The DNA here is from genome assembly GCA_963277665.1 of Viscum album. Lineage (NCBI taxonomy): Eukaryota > Viridiplantae > Streptophyta > Magnoliopsida > Santalales > Viscaceae > Viscum > Viscum album. Next base: position 981,954,679 of record OY728161.1, read on the forward strand.
ATCATTTCTGGAAATCCAATCCCTATTCAATGTTCGAGATCTCATGTGAATTAGGGAAGAACAAAATATATTAAACATGTACTTAAATTAATTGGTATTCCATTCATCTACCATTTTTCATTTGGAAATAATTGCTTGAATGATCCTAAGTCAAATAAATCTGTGTCATCCACTCATGCTTGAGGAATCTTCATAAGAACCAATCGACAAATGGTTTGTGCTAGAATGATTGTCTGATGATTCATTTGATGCCATGAAGATCACCTTGACTCAGTTCATATGAACCATGAATATATCCACGGATAGATTTATTGGAATGAGTAATTCACTATCTAGGATGTGGGAGGATAGAGGTTATCTAAATCAATTGGAATATGATTCACATATGAAACAAGCTCCACATCTACTTATATATTGGATGTGAATAATACTTGGTTCAGGTTCCCAACCACAGTATAGCCTTATAATGCTAGATAAATAAAAAATATTCACGAAAAAATATTTACTTCATATATATTATTTCTATTTTTATCATAGACTTTTAATATATATGGTAAGTATATTACATGATTAACCTGATTAATTAAATTGACTCATAATTCTTGCAAATATAAAATGAAAAATGAATGTAAGATATAATATTCATTAATATAATATTTTTTCCTATATTTACATAAAATTGAATAAAAAAATATATGAATAAATTCCACGCAATTATTTTATACTTCAATGATAATGGATTTATTTATTTATCAGTGATCGACTATTTTTAGAAACCAATTGGGCCCTATGGTGTAGCCCAACATGTACTATATACATATTCTTCAAAATGGGGAAAAATATTGGATGATCTATAATGTGTAATACACTAGGAATTTTTATCAATAATGATAAATAATATTCATAGACCAAGAGTGGAATCAATAAACCCATTATGGAACCTAAATAGATAAGCAATATTCATAGAAATGACAGTCAACCTACTAACAGATACTATATAATATAATCTCATTATCATGAGATATGTCACAAAGAATGATGAAAGCATGTGTAATCATCATTTTTTTATTAATTTATGACGATCTATCATGATAGACATACCTTCGACTACCATGGTGATGGATTTAATGAAGGCACCACCCACTAAATCAATGATACCATAGATATCACTTCCTCAAATCAAAGGTAACAAATTCAATCATGACCATTCAACAAATGTTATACAACCAGTGATTCACCCAACACAAATGAAATCTCCAGGACATCATTGTCATTTTTTATCACATTCATCATTGTAATTTGTCAAATGAAACTCATTGATAATGATCTCAAGTACGGAGACCAATACAGATGTCCATATATTGGAACAACTAGTAAAATCCAAAACAGTCACTTCTTATATTGGCAGCTATATCCCCATGATGTCAACTACTAGAGATCACCATGTGAAAACATCATAATGGCTCTAAATGTTTATAATCCCCTAGAACCAGATAATTTCACATCAACACTATCATGTTAGTATAATATATTTAGATAATAAGATATTCTTTTAATATTAGCATCTTGTTATGTCTACATTATCTTTTTTTCTTACATCACTAATAAAAATTTTATAAAAAATAAAATATATGAAAATTCACATAAATATAGTTGACCTAGATTTATCAATAATAATATGGTAAGATTCTCTCAGTATTATATATCAAACTGAATATTTGTAGTGATACTCAAAGTAAATCACTAGTTGGATCAAGGACACCCACATTCAACAGACATCACACAAGCTATGTTTTACAACATATATGGTCATTTTATCAAAAAACATATTCTGGGTATAAAAATTTCTAAAAAAATTAGAAATAAAATTCAAGAAATACAATCCCATTGAGAAATTATAAAAAACAATATGTGTGCACCCAAGTGACACAGTTTGGACACCCCACAAAAAAACCATCAAACTTCTTAATCAATCCATAAGGAACAAAAACATGGGACAAACATCAAGCATATATAAATAATAGAAATTTAAACAACACAAACCAAATTCATATATAAATTTTTATGATATGATATAAAAAAGTCTCTTATATTGTGACCTATACCTTGGAATTGAACTAAATTTCATCACCTCCATTGATAACCACCCAGATATGGTTGAACATGGCTTTAGAAACCTAATCTGTATGAATAAAAACTCTCATCACACAAACTAGATTGAGATAACACCATCCATATGGATCTACATTTAAAAAAAATGGAAAAATGGAATGTGGAAGATTAAATGAGAGGGAGATCAGGATGAAATTTTCATTTCTCAACCTAAAACTCAAACATGTCAATATAAAATCTCTACTGAAGGAGAGGGATAGATTTAAGGCAACAATGGATGAATTATATGAGTAAGGGTAAAAAATCCGGGCTTAATCCATAATAAATTTTATTTGGAAAATGGAGAGAATGTGTTTTTAGTTGACCTGGACAAGATTGGGGATTTGGTAACATAGTATGAAAAACCATGTTCCCACCATGAATGTTCTTTTACAAACCCAAGAAATGTTTTGCACAATTTCCTTTTTTTGTTACATAGTCTAAAACCCCCTGATCTATCCCTAGAAACTCCTACTATCACCCATTGTAGATCTCTCACATTGTTAGACTGATTTTGTGCTAATTATAAACCTTGGTATATCTTTGAAAAATAATTTTTTCTACTCTCACCACAATGGAACTTCATGAATGATAAATGATAAACAAAACTAAAAATTAGACATACCAAGGACCAGGTGGGTATCACAAGATTGGAATAGTGTACTCATACCTTCCCATGTCTATGTTGGCCCAACCAAATAAGAAATCGAATAATCCATAAACATAAATATGGTTTTTCCATTAGATGATGTTTCGTAACACAATATATAACTAAATAAACTCCTGCACTTCCAGATTAATGTGACACTATGTCATAATAACTATTTTCATGATTTATTTCCCCTATATCACCCAAATATTTCTATTGTAGATAGAGAGAATAAACCCATATATGTTCATCACGATGAATCCCACCAATCTAGAAATGTAACTGATGAAATATAAACTATACACCCATAGGAACCATTATCTCACCTCTAGAATCCCTATGTATGATTGTTTCTTACCTCATTGTTATGCCATCAGGCATTGGAAGGATCACCATATTAATATATCTCGAGATAATTTAGGAAGATGTTAAATCACTTCTTTAAAGTAACATCCTTCATAACCATCATGTGCTCATTATCCCCTTAAACCATGTGGAGAAAAAACATCTCTATTGCCAACATTTATTCAAGTTCCTACAGTATTTTCTATATCAGAAGGAAATAATTTTCATTTCCCCCATATGAGGATCCCAATAATCTATTAGAGTTTCCAGAGGCAACCACCATCAGACTTGTAATAAAGGTGAATGTTAATTTTCAACCATTAACACATTCTCATTAACTAAATAATGATACCCATTTAGATGTAGACATAGAGCTACAATGCCCATGACACTATATAGAACCCCACTCCATTCAATTGTTTCTTGAGATAATCAGATTACTAGAACACATAGATATACCTGGCAGATTCATCGATGAAATTTTCATAATAGAAAAGTTCCCACTCTTCAGTCTGACCCTGGAGGTAGTCCACCATACCATACCTAATGATTATATAATACTATTTGGGGAAGAATATTCAAAAACTACCACCTCATTTTTTAATATCATAGTCTTCCCATATGAATGAACTATGATTTGGTTTTGGCCTTACATATAATGATCGTCAATATCCCTATTCTATTTCCATGGAACCAGGGAGCTACGAAACTAGTAGTAGGGAACATCTCATTCGATAATAAGAATAATCACACAATTCCTTATTACAAACCACTATAAGTGAATCCTCCTGTACAAATGATAGTCATGTTGTATCTCATTCAGTAGATTGAAAAGGGTTTGGATATCTGACATGGCTCAATAGTTCTCCCTAATCAAAATATTCTCTTCCAAATCTCTATATATGTTAGTATCAGCTTCAGCACCATCAATGGACATCACGATGACCTTGGAAAAAATTGATTTGGATTTTTCATTGGTTAATTTGAGATAGTTTGATATTCATGAATGATATGGATCATGAATAATGTGTTGTCCTATGACTCCTCATTGATGTATATAGCACAGAAGTTGAAATTTTCCAAGAGGTCAAAATATTGGGGTCATAGAATACTCGTGAAGGTAGTGTGTTTCACAAAAAGAGATTTATGAACAATCCTATATAAAAAGATCATTATATCCATTGGTAGAATCTCTTTCTATTTATTGGAAAATGTGTTAGGATATTTTTGTGAATTGGGTACCCATATTCATCATTTTTTGAAATTTAACAATAGAATTTGATCACCACCTCCTACATCAGCTCCCATTATTAGGGGGTAATTTCATGAAACAGATAATAAGCGTTACATGAGATATAGAAAAATTCACAACCACTCTGGGGAAAATATAGGATAAACATTCTTAAAATCCACTAAATGATTTGTATTCTCAATGGTTTAGTCCTTCAAGAATGGCTCTTGGTTTGTGATGATTATAAGAGAACAAAGGACCATCATCGAATGTGAAATATGGTAATCATTTACACAACATAGGTTTGGTAGTATACAATGGCTATTAATTTTACCTTCTAATGAAATTGTAATGGTATACAACCTTTGGGTGTATGCTAGTTTCTATAAATTCATGAGACTTTATCCTTCACAATACAAAGTCGATATCGATTCTTACATGTGTCCATATTTAAAGATCATCCTCCCATTAAATTGTTAGAATCGCATATGAGAAGAGAAATGACAGTCAAAATGTTTTCCACCCATTACATTAGTGAAAAAAATCAAACACATCATGGTGTAAAAATAATTACATATTTTTCATGAATCATTCCCCATGGGAATAAGGACTTTACCTCAAGAGATGGTATTTAGTATTTGTAAATCCATTACAATCACAATCACCTTGACCATAATGAAACCCATAATATTCATGATCCCAACTGAATTATTTCCTACATGAAATATCATTTCAAAAAACCCACCTTCTTGAATGTTGAGAACTCAATGGCCTAATACACATTGAAACATGATTCATTCATAACCTAATTACTTTTACGACAGGCATCATCAAACCCCATGTCCATAGACATTTCTCTATACATGGAATAGATAATTTAATAGCCTCTTTCTATTAATCATGGGAACCCTAATGTCGGGACCCCCATGTGCCACCTCCCCACAGTAGTGTTTACACCGTGGGTCATCCAATAGCACATCTGCAATAGATATGTAATATTGAAAGGTGGAATCATCATGGGAAACCACCCAAAATTCATTATATAAGGTAATTTTTTTATCACATTTTACCACATGGAAATAGTCTCCCAAGGTATATCTGCAAAAAATGATGAGTTATATGACTTTAAACTACATACCCTAATATCCAAGACGCATGATGTTTAATTTCATGATAACATTATGAATGATTGATATTAAAAATTATACCTACGCTATAAAAAGAATAATGCACCCCACATGTAGGACTGAAATGGGATGAAATCCCAATTATTTAGTTATCGCAGGAGTAATCCCCATACAGATTCTTGGTGTCGATCCTCTGGTACTGCATGTTTATATATTGCATGACATAAAACTACATAAACTGGTCCTATCATACAATCAAAAATTTTACCATAAAAATACATGAGTTTTGATATCTATCTCCTAACAGGGTATATTGGATGCATCCCTATGGATGAATCCTGACACCTTAGGTATACCTCCCTGAACGTAAATATAGATACGACAACAACATCATTAAATTATAAAGGCTTCCCCATTAGAATAACAATAATTAATGTGTTAGTATCTCCCACTAGAACATTGTCAATATCATCGTCAAACATGTCTCTAGAAGACGTAAAACCTCTACAAAACCTATCTCTATAAGATGTTAAACCCATGATAAACCAATCTCTATAGGACTTTAAATCTATTACTGCATCCCCACAAGACTGAAAACATTTTAAAAACATCGAGAACATTAGAATCTATAATTAATGTGGCTTACATGGGATTCTTAGAGAAAGAAACAACATAAATATTATAATCCTTGATTGAATTAACTCACGATGGGCTTGTTATATAAAAAATTGATATTGACAAAATAAAACTATGTCTGATAAAATATATGACATACAATACAGAGCCTAAAGAACTATTAAAAATTATTTTTTAAACACGAACATTATAACCTAGCTATTAAATTGGACTGTATTAATAACATTACATTATATATGAAATACATATGAAGTTATTAATATATGTAAATTTTCTGATTAATTCAAATAAATTTACTGCTCATTTCTTAATGAAGAAATTTTATTCATTAAAAATACATATTTTCATCAAAAATAATTTTTATTTATTTTTTTGAAGAAATATTTCAATTAATTTATTGGAATTTAACAAATTTTTTGAAAATTAATATTATTTAAAAATTAATAATATCAAAAATGAATTAATTGTAAACATTTAATTTTTTAAATGATTTATTTTTCATTGATACTATAAATTATCCACTATTCAAATAATGCAATAGCTTTTCTTTAGATAATGTTATTTAAAAGATCGATTATATTTTTTATTTGGTTATAAAGTAAAATATTAAAAATTTTAGATATAATAGTCTTGTTAATTTCTTTATAAATTTTAATTTAATGATTTGATATATATTTATTTTTACGCTTAAAAATGAGGATTTGGAGAAACTATTTTTAAGTGCATCAATTCTATCCATTTTAATTGATTAATATAAAAAATATTAAAGAAATATTAAAATTAAAATCTAAATATTATTAATATATTTTCTTCATTTTATATTCATATATTTATGATATTTAGTAATATTGTTTTTATATTATCATCTATTTCATGAAAATATACATTTCTTCAAAATCCATTTTCTGGTCATTTTGTGGGTTTAATTTTAAATTGAATTCCTCAACATATGTGATTTTAATTTATTAAAAGTCATTAATATTTGAATTTTTACTAATTAATATTAGTTAACAATGAAATATTAATTTTTAGTCATAATGAATAGTACAAATACAAAAAATAGTAATTGTGGTGATAAATTAAAATGGAAAAAGTGAGTGACCTTACATGTAAATAGAGTTATATGTTTTAAAAATGTTTCATTTTTAATGTTAGAGGTATTTATTGAACATAGAACCCATCCAAACCATTATTTATCATTTGTAGACACTTTCATAGAGGGTGACATCCCAATATTGAATAATTTTGGGTATTTACAAAAACACCACATTATATCACATATAGAATGACTCATCCTTTCATATCTTTTCCACAAATAAAAAGCTAAGAGGTTTAAAACAGACCTAAAAAAATCTCTTAATTCTCTCCCATTGTCCTTGAGAATTTTTTTATCGAAAATTCAATCTAGGAAGGCTCTTTATATACTCCTAATTAGGTGGTTCTAAGAAGATATATTGTTCCTAAATAATTTTTTTTCCTCTTCCACCTCCTACAAATATTTATTGACAATTATAATATAATAGCATCTGTATATACCACAAAATAAAGTTTTATTTTGATAATGTAATAACCAAATTTCTTCTCCTATTCCATTAAATGAAAAACAAAACCATGGATCATATATTAAGTGAACAACAACCTCGTGAACCGATGTAATTAGATTTCATCACATCTTATTATGGATGTTTATGGAATTGGGATTAAGGTATATATTTTATTCATGACATATATATCAGTATTAATTTTCATATATCATATAATATCTTACCTTTTAATTGATTGAAAAACAAAAATGTCATTTGAGCATATGTGTTGATTACTTACTCCGTGAAGCAATATAATTTTTTCCCATAATGAATTAAATGTACAGTATATATAAGATTAATTAAATAAATTTTATAATAATTTATAAATAATTATAATAATATTTAGGTAACATAATGTTGATCTTTATTCTGTTGTGATTGTTGAAAAATGGAAACGGTACTAATTCGTACGTACAACCTACCGATTCAATGATCATAACATTGATCATTTTTCATGGAAGGTTTTAAATGTATAATTGATGTATTAAAATGATAATTATATTATTAATATTGTTACAATATATATGATTTAACAGTGACCCCTATGAATATGGGAAAAACATATTTCATTTTAAATTATTAACTTGACGTCCTCAAAACACCCTACCTGGACATAACTGATTTAGTAATAAAATATGTTAGTACAATAAATAATATTAAATGGTTTAAATATATGGTATTTATCCTAAATGGTTTCTCATGAAAAAATATATATATGTTAATCATAAAATAGATAATATACAAACACAACAAGTCTGGACTTGAGGTAAGGGTTTTTGTCTCAAAATAACCTTCTTTCAGACACCAATTCTTTTAGGCACGGAATTTATTTTAAAGGTAGTATATATAAAAAATTGAATATTTAGAAACATTTATTATTCATATTCATGGAATTTGAACTTATACATTAATCTCCCCCACTTTCAACTAATTTTAATTAAGATGGTTCTAAAACTACAAGGGGCTTCACCACAATTTCAATTTATTGAGTCATATTTTAATATTATACAACAATATTTTATATTGTGTATATAAGTCCCATTTTACAAGTAATATAATTAATATTTAAAACCTCATGACATTTCATGTTTCATTTTGAATTATTTATTCCAAGGTAATTTGGATTGAGTATTACCACATGGTATGAAAATTCAGAACAAAATTTATTTTCATTATATTATAAATATTCTATGTTGTATTTGATGTTATAAGAGTATGTGAGTGATGTATTTTTATTATTTTATATATTATTTTAAATTTTATTATTTGGATTTACATTTTATACACATAATAAACTCATTTCCTATTCCTCCCTTGACTAGTATGATCATTGTAAGAGATATTATATCAATTTCCACTCCAATACTACATACTTCATAATATTCACCTAATTATTGTCATTATTTTTATCCACTATACCATTGCTATTTTATAACATTAATATATTTATAGTCATATTATTTAATATTTAAATTGAATATTTTTTATTCTTGGGGGTTATAATTTAATATTTATCAAAGTGGTAAGGGTTTATGTTTAGATAAGATATAAATTGGGATGGGTTAAGAATTAATTTTCATTGAAGGAAATTATTGGATAATTTTTTAATAGATAACACTAAATTTATTTTTCTCTATTTATTCGTCATATTTTTACATAGTTGTACTATTTTCCTATAATTGATTATTAAAATTAATGGAATATGTTTTTAAGGAAATCCAACTTCATTTCCTTTTTATTTTCAAATAAATCTTCTATATAGAAATTATCATAAAATTATTTTAATGAACTAATTTTTATTATTATATAATGATTTATTAATGAAATTTTTTCCATGGATAGGATTTGTACAAGATTTTACAAAAGGAATGTTTCTATCATTTTCCAAAAATTTTGTTTTTTACTATTTCCAAATGTGTGAAATGAAGGTTTTCTTTTAACTTATACCTCTTGAAAATAATTCCCCATTGTCATGAATACTCAATAATCATAACAATCCTCTAATTAAATTCATAGTTCTTTTCAATGAAAATTATTTCTATCAATTTTTTTTTTATTTTAACGATGTAATTAAAATGTTAAATGGGGGGTTTCCACAATAAATATTTCATTTTATCTTTTAAAGATATTTTTATCTACAACAAAATCCTCTGAGTTTACAGATCACTTCTAAATTATATTTATATCTTTTAGAAATATATGTAGCTCATTACCCCTTCTTTGGAATGGGGCTATACATTTTTTAACTTTATTTACCAAATGAATTCTTTATGAATTCTCATCTATATATGATTTTTGACTAGATTACACAAATAATTTACTTTTCAAATCCAATTCAAATATGTTTATTACTTGTGATTTCACTCCATTTTTCACAACACATCTTCATAAACATGTTACTATGGGTGAACCCATATATCACACCAATGAATTGGGTAAATATTTAGTCTCAGTATATTTTATTTATGGGTTTAGGGAGTAATCCTAAAAGATTATGGGTCCTTCCCCCAATGTGATATTGAATAATAAGATAGATTTGACACATGTTTATGTCATATTATATATTTCTTCCATATTTACTATAATATCATGACTTATGATACCATGTTCATTATATCATAATTTCATTTTATTACTCATTCACCTTTTTTTATTTATGTTATCACATTATATGATTCACTCTGATGTTTTGTTACCTTACCATGTTTATTCTCTTACTCAACTTTTTAATTCACCCTATTATTTTAAAGATTTCTTATTTTATCCTCTATAGTAATAAGAGAAAAATTGGTATTATGTTCTCACATTGGAGAATAAAATAATAATGTCATGTTTTAATTTCCTTTTAAATCATTTGGAACGATGTATTCCAAAGACGCATGGCCTCATGAAATTTGTGTTGTAGATATTCCTTGTTTTTTATTTAAATCATGTAATAACTTGTATAAATGTAAATAGTTTATATATAGAGGTACATAGGTTCCACACCTAAGTTTCATAACACATGTGATTCTCTCAAAATATAAATATAATAACTTTAAAGGTTCACAACCCACCTAATGTCTAGATATGTCTATATATGTCCAAAGTCACCATCGTCTCTCCTCAGAGATAGTTGTCCTATCATGATATATGTAGTGTAATTAAGTATGTTCCAGCATGAGTTGGTATCCTGAATGAGCTTCACAAAATTGAATCAATTTTATAATGGAGACTCATAAATGGAAAATATCTCTTCTGATAAATCCATGAAAGTTGTAACTAATATACCATCATCATATTTTGACAAATTAGTCAACACCATCAATCATGGTGGTGGAGAAAACTTGTATTTCTAAATCGGTATTGAGGTGAATCAAACCATACACCATATAGTTGGATAAGCAATATCCATGTAAGAAAACCACACGAGGTTAAGAAAATGATGGAAAATTGTATCACCAATCCTGATACACACCCTTGACCCTATAGTGTCAGAAAAAACAATGTTAGATCCTTGTGTCTTTCATCTTGGATCATCACACTCCAATATCTCCTAGTATGTACATACAATATAAACATTGAAAAAATTTATAAATAATCAACTGATGTCTCCCTCAGGTTAAAGAAACTCTCAAGGATATCAATCGAATATTCCACATCCTAGTAGACCCCATTTCCATGGATGTTGGAGGATGTTGTAGTTGGATGTCTTGGAAAAATCCACCATGGATGGCCCTCCCTTGTGGGAATCTCCACCCCCAACGGTACAATGCATAACATTCCCAAATTATGGGTTTTTCTGTATGAACGACATGTGTAGAATTTTTGGTATGCTCAGACTAGCCCTCCTAAATAAATGGTGATTAAAGAGGGAATTTCCAACTTTGATTGTTTCTTCTTTAAAATTTTTTCGAGGTTACATGGGATTATAATGAGGGTAAATTATCATAAATTTTTTAAATTATCAGAACACCATGAATTTCTCAGATAATAAAATGGTTTAATAGTTATTAGGTGTACCCAGACACAGAAAAAGTGCCAAGAAAAATTCCCTAGTGCTACCCACAACCAAAATTTATAACCCCATAAAGACCAACCAAATGAATAAAACTACATTATGAAATAGGTGTTTTTCTCAAAATCAAATCATTAGAAAATCATATGCATGATCCAGTAAAAATTAATTACATGTTTAAAGTTATTTAAATCGTATGAATCTAGTAACATGATATATGTACCTATACTTATATTGATGATGCATGAACACACTCTCTCTTGATAACAATCCTAGAGTGAAAACCCTACAATTTTAAAAGTAAAAAATTACTCAAAATACAATATGAAATTGTAACATCACAACCAAAATAATCAATCTAATTTCTTAGGATACACACTGGCCCACTACTCGAGTTATGAACATGAACAAGCTTAACTCCTTTTCACATGTTTCATAAAACATATCTTAATTTTAACATACTGAAAATAGTATTTCTTAAAAATATTTCTTACTATTTTGTTTCATCCAGTCTTGGATCTGAAGTCTGGGATTATGTGGTAGATATCCTCATGTGTTCCTCTTCATAAGTGATTGGTTTTAAACTATTGGTTAAGGCCTAAAAAACACCCGGGGGACTTTACACTTTGTATATAGTGAATAGAAAAATATATCATACTATAGAAACAAATATCAATGTTTTAATAAAAATTATAATGCAACAAAAAAATTTAATCAATGAAATAAACATAATATGCTAAAAGGAGTGGACAATAAATATCTAGAGTCAGAAAAATTAGTATGTAGTTGGAGTTGATGAATAAATCAAACTACGGTGTAAAATATGATAACATGCAATCATTTTTTAGAATTTTAATAATATCTTTATCACATATTTATTATTCTTATTGATAACATTCTTTGGGATAATTTCATATGTTTAATGGTTCCAATGATTGGTCCTGACACTTCCCCATTATGATGAGGACTGAGATGTTTCATGATTGTATTCTTAAAAATATGTTCTATAGTGGGATAAAATCAGTTGAGTTAAAAAACATTATATATGCTATCAGGGATGGATACTCATAGGACATTGAGGAACCTTCCCACCATTCATGATCATGGAAATATATAGTGTATGAAATTATGAGAACAAGACCCACCTTTTGTAAATCTACATTTATATGTGACATTTTATGTTCCTATCTATGGATGTGCGTATTTCTTTTTATTAATTAGTATTTTAAGTCAAATACATTGTTGTATTTATAAAAATCTTGATGAAATATGATTGGATTAATTTAAGATATGATCGGTGAATCATGAGTAACATTTCAATAATTAATAATATGAGAAATTATTTAACCCTTATATTTATTAATGAAATTTTTTGTATCAGAACATTTACTAGAAATGATATAGCCTAAATAAATCCTAGGGCACGGTTATCTATATGTATGTTCAATTTATGGAATTTCAGATAATGATACCTCCAATACATCAGTTTATGTCACTTGTATATGACATGGTTTATTAGACATATCTCGAAAATGGAATATATTATAAAGTAACTCTACATGGGTGGTTTTATGTCATTTCAATATTAATATATTTCACTACGAGTTACTTGACATGTCAGTATATGATAACATTGGAAATTATGATTCTATCTCTAACACCACTTAGAAAGAGGCTTAGAGGGTCACATAATAATTGTGTCTAGATCCAGAGTTAAATAATATTAATATTTATTATTTATCAAGTTGAATAAATATTATTCCCACATGAGTTTTTTTATTTTAGTTTCCTTGATCTCATATATTTTAGCACAAGTAATTTTAGAAAGTATTATGTGATACTAATATTTATAAAATACATATTTTCTATTTATTCATTGTAACATATATTTATTAGTTGTAGAATAATTTTGTGATATTAATTTATAAATTAATTACTTATTATTTATGTTATGATAAATATTGTATTTGAATGGTGGGACATGCTTATTAGTATGTTGAGAAATAATTTAAAATTATTATTATTTGAATAATAATAATATATTCATTAATTTTTTAGTTTATTTCATTTCAATAAAGAAAAATATTATTATTATAGAAATGGGGTTTTGTAAGAATTAATAATAACAATAATGTTGCATATACAATAATTATATAAAAAACCTACTGACATAAAAACCAAAATACTATTTTGTCCTTGAAATAAAAATTCATTTTGGATGTGCATAACAAGATCTAGAGAGAATCCTCCTAAAAACCTTGAGAGAACACTATCCAAGAACTCTATCATGAATGGAGATTGATCCACCTCCATCACCACTCCCATGTATAGAGATATCTAAGAGTGTCATTCCTTGATGTGATTCTTAGGGTGATAAATGGTGAATGAATCATGAATAAGGTTGTTTCATGATATCAACCATAATATTCCAATGACGATGTTCAGATGTTCGTTGAATACATAAAGATCACATTAGTGGGAAATATATTTTTGATTCCAATAATGAAATGATATTATGGATTAGAGAAATTTTCATATCAATCAATGAAGAATAAATCCCTCACTAGGTAATTTTTCAATATTTACAATTAAAGAAAAATATTATTCAAAGATCGTATGATTTTGTTCCAAAATTTACTCTTTTTAGTATTATTTGAAATAAATTTCATAGATCACTACATTAATAATCATATAAATATTATATTAATCATCAATTAATAAAAACTGAGTTACATATGAATATTCATGAACATCCACTTTTATATGACCCTTCACGTGTTCCTCCTTGTATCCAAGAGGTTATCAAATTGTAATGAAGCACAAATCAAGGCATAAGAGACTGTATCCTCAGTATCTAGTGAATATAAATGTATAGAATAAAATAGAATCAATAATTAATTGAAAATTTAGTAAACATGAGAAAATAATAAAATAAATATAAATATCCACATCAACATAACATTCTACGATGAGATGACATATAATGTATATATCCATAAAAAATAATATAAATGGAACCCCGCAGTGGGAAAAATTATAAAAAAATGAATCTCTAAAAAAGGAAATTAACTATATCCTTGAAATCCACAATCACTACCACCGACTACTACTCATAAAAATGTTTTGCATACCATTCCCTTAGCTAGGGTCCATATCACTATATTTCCCAGCGCATCGACCTGATCATGAAGTAAGAGATAATATACATAATAAAACTCTAATATCTTACCCTTAACGTAAAGGTATTCAGTGTAAACTTTTTGATGCATCCACACAAAAAAATACATAATCAACTTACAACCCTATCATCTCATCATGAACTAACTAAGACACCGCAAACCCTAGCTGAACCCACTTCAATTACATTAAAAAATAAGATTCTGTAGGGACAACTGTATCCAACAATAACTCATAGCCCACACATGTGCGACATGTCCCAAACTCAATCACAATATGACCCATACCTTAGAAACTAGGTAGGTAAATCATGTTCCACCAATAGATTCCAATGATTAAAAAGATGTTAATCATGACTCATTCATCCATACTGATGGTTATTGGAAGGTCATACATATACTTCTGGACATTCCTAAAGGATCGTGGGAGGTCATCATATGAAACTAGAAATTAATATATAATATGATTTAACAATAGTATCAAAAGAATTATAAATATGAATTCATCCCATCTATCATCTATCTAGGACTAACCATCCACAACTGACCCTTAACTCATTCCTTGAGTTCAAGGTTCAAATGTGGAGAGTCCCTATGTCGTGCATGATTCTTAGTGGTATTTCCACAACAACCAAGAATTCACCAAAGGACTCCCAATAAAGGGTATACTATAGTCAAAAATACCTAATCATTTATATTAATACCATATAATAATGTATTAGGGTCTACACATGAACTCTCATACAGAATGATACATTAATCTTTATGAAAACATCTTAAAATGGTAAGGGGTTTCATACCTTGGGTTTAGAATGATTAAATGACCAATAATATTTTTTCAAAACAATACCGGTACAAGAAAACCCTAATCAATTCTCAATTTCTAAAAATTAGTTTTATAGGAAAATGATACAAATGAAATGTATTGATATAATGATAAAATGGTCCTAGATTTACCTGGGGGATCTCACCACCACAATCAACAATGAAATCAGTGAAGAAATGACGTGGTGAGGGAAAAATCCTACAAAGGAATCCTCCCATGGGATGAAATCATATAAATAATCAAGGAATAGGAAAATTTACAAAAGTTTTTCTTGGTTTAATTTTAAAATGACCCCTCATAAAAAATTCTACTCATCAGTATGTCATTAGAGACCACCATAAAAACTATAAACCACTTGCAAAATGTTATAGTTTCAACCTCTCTGATAATCGCATGAACCAATACATTATCCTAAAATAGTACAGAAACAATAAAAATGGGCCAAAATAGATTAAATTTTAAATTGATACTACATTAAATAGTCAAGTGGTGTTACACCTATTATAGGTTGTCTATGTGTGGGTTGTAATTGATTGAGGTATATGACATGGTGTATGGGTTATGGTGTCTCTTTTAAATCTACTCAATTATAATATGGGGTTAAAGAAATTTGTGAATATATTATGTGAAACATGAGGTGTGGTTTGTTAAATATATGACATTAATTCATGGGTGTTTTTGGAGGGAGATCACTATGTACGTGCAATGATGAGGTAGAGCAGAAAACTAGTGGGGAAGTGGTAACATGATAACTTAACATTTATATTTTCTAGGAATATTATATTATTAAATAACTGATACACATGGACACTGATTCGGAGTGAGACTAAGAACATTGCATACATAATTAAGTGATACATTAGGTTCATTGTTTATACATCATGATTTAGTATTCTTCCATCACATTTAAATATGAATCCAAATAGATGATACTATTGAGGATATCTCATAATCATTCCCTATATATATAATTTCTTTTTTCAGGTCCATGAGAGTTGGTAGGAGACTAGTCTGGTCATTTTTAACTCACTAGGTTGTTAAGGAGCTGTTTGGGCCTCATGTTCAATTGTTAGGATTTCTTTTAGATAATTGTAATTTTATTTTTCATTTATTCAGTTTGTATGAAATTAATTTCTTGAATTGGGATACTTTTACTTATTATGAAGAGTTTTATGGTTGTTTCATCTTATATCCCACTCATTGTGTTATTCATAGATGGAAATTCCTGTCATTTTTTTGTATGATATACCATTTGTGATGGTCCTCAACTTGTGACGTATTGGTTGTGAGATATGGAGATCATTATCAATATATCCTCATTGTATAAAATATAAGGATTCCTATAGGGGAATTATAGTGTGGTATCAAATGAATATTTTGGGATAAGTTTCATTTTGGAGATATGGACAAGGGAGGATTGTATTTGTTGGTAGGGAAACAATGTTAGTTTAGCATAGTATGTGATGTAAAAAAGGGAGAATGAGAAGGAAACATGTATTCAGGGACCATGATGATTTTATTCAAGTTTCGTCTTGTTTACTGAGTCTAATAATTTAATTGATACTGGTTTATGTTAATGAAATAGGAAATAATAATACACCATTCTTGTATAAGTCAATGTTTGTATTTGGAAGGCCTTGTGGCTATAATAAAAAAATAATTAATTAATTATAAAAAATCCTTTTTCATGATTTTGAGTCCCTTAATTTTTTTATTTTGGTGAAATGGATTCATTTTTACATATTGATCAATTTCATGGTCAATATGTTCATTGAGATATGTAATTTGATCATCATAGAGTTGAGGTTGAAGACCACAACACTTGTAGAAGGAAACTCTAAGAGTTTAAACACCAATGTATGTTGAAGTATGAGGGATAAATTTTAGATAAAATGATATTGGACAAGTTGTAGTATATAGATATAGCCTTCAGTCTGATATATGATTGGAAATACTATTGTGTTCCATTAGCAGTGATGATACTTTGTGGCCCAACCATGAATGGTGGATCTTTTTACATAGAAATCACGAGGATTTAGTATATTATGGAAATATGTTCATATATAATTTTGGAATTGAGTTTCTCTATGTGACCGTGATATAATCCAGTAACCATTATCTACTTACAATTCGATGAGAATCCCAATCTATCGAGAGTTTTATATTAATTTCAGGAATATTCTATAATTTTATTTGTAACTCTATCTATGTAAGGAGACAGTGAAGTGGCATTTCGATGAGGTGTATTTTCAAGAGATCCATCTCTAGCTCACCCGATTTTGATTTTTGACATATCATAAGGTATAATATATAGAAAGAGGTTTGTGAGAGGGAGTTGGGTATGACCAAACCATCATTAGAGGGGAGTCATCAAGATTATCTACATTCTAGAGCTATGGTATAATGTTTGCATTTTTCTGGATAGAAGGGGTTTTGAATATGTGAGGGTAGATCCTAAACCTCTTAATATCACTTCACTGGGTAAGGAGGATCATAGTTCTATTCCATGTTATTAAATTTATGCTTTTCTTATGGGGTTCATGGTCTTCAGTGGATGGAGTGCCCATAAATTCTATGTATGCATCATGTGGATTGTGGCCTGCATAAAGAATTGATGATGCATCGATGTCAATCACTGAAGAATCAATTGGGAGCTCTATGCTATGATCAACATAGGGAATATGGGTAAGTCACAAGATATCCAGTTGATTCTAATCATCCTCAGAGAGTAGAGAATTGACATAAAGGTTGTGATTTTTAGTGCTAAAGTTGTAATAAGGATGGTTATTGAAAAATTCATGCTCAAAAGTTATCAGTTCCAAGAGATTTTGAAGTTGTTCAAGATATAACTTACTTATTTACTATAATAGTGTATGTATATTTTGATTCTAGTGTTATGCCATACTTCATTTCACCGATTATGGATTCCATCGTATTACATCATCCTCGAAATTTAATGATTGTATTCAGTACAAGATATCATGGATTTATTTAGGATGCAGATTGTGTTCATTAATGACAGTTGATATTTTTTCACATTCATTGGTGAGTTATACCCTTAGATGGGTTTGAATTGTTCAAATTTAATGTCATCCATGAAGACCATGTTAATTCTAGGATCACAAATGTTTCATCTAGTAATATTTCATAGTGTTTTCAAAGAGTACCATGATGTATTCCCTGAAGAAAATGTGGCACTGCCCCTTAATTGGAGATCAAAATTTGGTTAGATATACTATCGGTAACTTCATGATATTGATAACTCCATATTTTATAGAACCTTTAGACTTATGATAAGTATTGATAAAGCTTAATGTCCTCTTACAAAGAGGTTGTATTCAGTCATTCGTGCCACCGAGGGGTGTTCTAGAAGTTCTATCCATGAATGGTCATGGATATATAACCTATGAATTAATTATCATTGCATGAATCAGGTTATAGTAAAGAATATATACCATATTCTGATGATAGATTATTTTTTCAATCTTTTTAAGGGAAATAAATTTTTTTTTAAAATCTATTTCTGGTTCGGATATCATCAGTTGTGGGTGAATGATGAGGATATTAAAAATATTGCATTTCGATGCCATTATGTGAATTATTAGTTTTTTTAATGTTGTTTAGTGTGATTAATGATCCCAAAATATTCATGTACTGATAACTGTTGATTTCCAAGAGTTTCTGGACTACTATATTTTCATGTTCATCGACGATATCCTTGTGTTATTTATGATTGGGGAGGATCGTTTGGTGCATCAGATGGATTTTTGGGAGTTTTCATGTCCTCTAATGCTATTTTGTATGGAATTAAAGTGTTATTTATAGTCTCATTATGTACATTTATTATATCTTGTCATGTTATAACATGGAGTATTTTTGGATACATCAATGATCAAGGAGTTCATTTCTCAGGAATCACTAATAGATGTTGTGATGGGGCATAGTTCCTCCATATTTCAATATAATATTTAAAGGTCATACTACACATATTTCAAATTTTTACTCCTCTAATATTCTATAAATGAATATATTTTGTGTTCTTATGAATTGACTAATTTTATAATGATTTTTAGTATCATAATAATAAGCGTTTAACATGTTAGTTCATTATATTTAAGATGAGGGAGTTCGAATTGATGTCTACAGTAATTCTTCATGTCAAGGTTGTTCAATGTCTTAGTGTAGCAGATATTGTTCTTTTATTATGGGTGTCAATATTTTTGACCCCTTGATCATAAATATTCCACTCACGATTTCGAGTTTCCAATAGTAGTTCTTATCTAAAAGTGTTGGTGAAAATATCTCTTCAAAAAATGTATTGTGGTTTTTACTGATCACAAGATCATGATGTAAGTCTTCTCCCAATGTGGTCTAATGTATTTTGAGGTGGAATATTAGGTGAAATTTCATTCATCATTAGTGAATTTTTTTACTGAGATGTTCATGATTGGTGGTCAAGTATTATCAACATTGAGCAACGTTTCAGGGTGTGGTTTATTATTCCATTACTATTGCGTGGTGAGGTTTCCTCAAATTTCAATTGTCACCCATAATGGAACATCCTGATGTGATAAATACATATGTTTCATTAGGATTTAGGTATTGGTGTCTTCAGTTGAAGTGTCGAGTTACAGAGTTCATGTACAAATGTTTATTTTTCTAGAATGTGAAGGATGAAAAGCCTGTTCCCAATGGTTTTATCCACTCATTATATATTCCTAGATGGAAGTGTAAGTAAATTTAGATGTACATCATCACTTGTTTAAATAGATCTCAGGGTGGTAGTAATGTTATATCAGTAATAGTGGATCGTTTTACAAAATTTTCACATTTCATAGAAATCAATGATTTGACAATAATGGATTTTTCATTTAGGAAGTATCTTGTGGAGGAGGTGAGGCTTCATGGAGTCCTAAGGATGATCATTTCTGATTTTGATCATAGTTTCATATCCATATGTTGGATAGTTCTTTTGAATTCTTTTTTCTTGTTTGTTTCTTCTTGATAATTTTTTTAATCCATAGACGTACATTCTGAAAAAGTGGACCATCCAAACCTTTAAGGACATTTTATGTTATTATGTACTAGATTTTTATGTTTCATGGCTGAATCACCTTCCCATGTTAGAGTTTTTTTAAACAAACGTTTTCACCCCACCATTGCTATGGAATACATTGAAGCATTACAAATCCAACCTTGACATTCTCTATTTTAAAAGAAAATAGTCGAAGAGACAACAATTATTTTGACAAAACTCAAGAAAATCATATTTAAATTTTTTAGGAGATTCAGTATTTAATGAATAAGGTTAATGATTATATATAGTCTTATTCTAATCATTGTTGTAGTGAAATCTACTATCATGAGCACTCTAAAATGATGTGCAGTTTTAGGGTATATAGGTGCAGTATAGTGGATCATCATGTTTTTCTCTCAATGGATTATGTTATTAAAACAACATATTAATTGGAATTTGAAAATAAACTAAAAAATTTATATAAAAGAATCCGGTATTTTTTAACTTTAATAAAACTAGTAAATATATGATAGAAGAATATTATTTTTTAATTTTTTTATTTTACCGATAAAACACAATGAGAATATTTTTGTATAAAATGTTTTTAGAATTTATAAACAATATAAATATTACTATTAAATTACATAATCTTGATGATAATTGAAATTAAACTTCACGTAAATACGATCCCCTAATTTTATATCCCCCAAAACCCGAGGGAGTTAACTTAACCAAAAAAGATGAAATTAGTTAAACCTTATGCTAGATTCAGAACATACAATTTATAGAAACCTGATTTGATTTTAGATTCAACATTACCTTACTCACAACGATATATTAGTTTAAATATACACTCACAATATGATTATTAATTGATTTTTCAGATTTTATTTTATCTCTAAAAATTTATCTTTTAATGTTTCATTTTACCGATTAATATCGTTATCTCATAATTCACACATTACCCAAACTCATGTGTTTTGTGATATTAATTAAATTACATAAATAGTTTATTTTATGATATAAACTAAATTTATATTTCATGTTTTGTGATTTAATTTAGTTCACTGATTAAAAAAGAATAATGATTAAGATATATCGATTAATAAGAAAAATTACTATTCTATGTGTGGTGTAGTAATCATAGAAACAAACTGTATTCACAATGTAATAGAAAAGGTATAACCTAATAACCATTATAATATTGATATAAAGCCTAAATAAGTGATATAAATAGTAATAAAATTGATCAAAATATAAGAATATTAAGAGAAGATGTTGGGACCAAATCATTCAAGGTAACATTGCATTGTTTTTTGTATTGTCTTTCAGAAAACATTCAGTTTCCTTCGTCTGTTGTGGGGTTCCATAGATATTTATTACAATGTATGATGAATATTATCCACTCTAAATGAATGTATTCTCTATATAAGGAATATATAATTTCCTATACGAGGTGGCATTGTTTTGAGGGGTTTTCCAAATTATTGGGGACAAAAATTTAGATCGTAGCTCAATCATAAAAATAGTTAGATATCTATGAATGGGTCATAAAAATATGGTAATGGAATTAATTTCTTGAATAAAAATACTCATGTCTTCATTTTTTATATGGTGTGTATAATCAAAAATGAGCATCATTAATGCACAAATGGTTGATGGTAATCTTCGTGATTATGAGAAGTGCAGAATCATGAATGCGTGAAGGGTTGATGGTAATCATAATAACGACGAGGAGATTGTTGAATTATAAATATCCCTATAAAATTTTGAAATGCAAATGATTATGAAAAAAAGTGGAGAGATTGACCAAATTTGATGAAGAGGATATATGCTTTAGGAATTTGAGGAAACACCTTTAAATTGTCCTCTAACTGCATAGAAAATAAGATCAATACATAACAAGGATTCAAAACCTCTGAATTCATAATGTTAGTTCATGAAGGTTGTTTATGTGAAATTTTTCACTATGAATGGTTGCTCAGGATGTCTATAAAATCTCAGTTAATGTGATTGGAATATTTAATGTATTTATATTCATTATGTCCATATAAATCTAACAGATATTTTGTAAGCATCATAAAAGTTTTGAAGTTATCAAAGCATATAAAATGTATCACAAATGTTTTGATATTTATGAAAGGAATGTGATGTTAATGAATGACTTTATGATTCACAAAAGGAGGTCTCATTTTGATGTATGATCGAGCTTCACAAAATATGTGAGCATCAAGAATGATGTGGGGTTTGAAAAATTAGTAGATACATGTGACGAATTGAACAGTTTTAATAAGTATGTGTGATCTTTTTCAAGGAAGGGAACATCATGAATGTAGTAAAAATATATTTCCTAGAAATTATATTGTAATGTGGTATTCATCATTTAGATGAATTTCGGAGTTCAATAAATAATGTACCTACAATTTAGGATTAATTAAATATTGGTAATAAGGTGACGTACATGTCCATAATCTGTGTGTGAATCAATTCTTGAGTAGTGAAAAAAGGAAGAGAAATTTGGGGATTCATTCCACAAGTAGTGAACCCTAGAAATATACATTGAGGGAGTGACCCTTGGAAAGTAGTGAGTTGTCCCTAAGCATTTTAATGGATATGTGCTTAGTCATAGAAGTGATCTATCCTGAACATTATTTTGGTAGTGAGCCTTAATTGATTTGGTCCATCAGCACATTTTCATTGTATGCTATTTCAATGTAGTCTAATGCGGGTGATCCAAGTATGAAAAATTTCCATGCATTCTTTAATTTTTGTTCATTCATTTTTATGGTACCGAGATAAAATATTGTTTTATTTAATCATGAAAAAAACTAAAGGGTTAGTTGTTTTAATTAATCATACCTCAATTCACCCCCTCTACCAATATCATGGTATTTAACCTTTTGGACTGATATAATATATGATATTTGTTATAAAAGAACATAAATTACAACAAGAATAATAGGGAGAAGTCAATAATGAAGAGATACATGCTTCAACAGTTACCCTTCTTGAAATTCTTACAGAATTGGATTGGAACCACATGTTATCATCCATGAACACACTAATGTGCATCCAACCCTATCCAAATTTGAAAACCCAAAATTTTTTAGTGCATGAGGGATTGGGCATCAATAATTATTATGTGTGAATGGGAAATTCATCCAAATATTTAAATCCAAATTCCTCAAACATGTTGAACTCAAAAATGAATGGACCATTTATCCTATTGGAATGATTATTTGTGAGAAATTGGGATATATGTCTACTATCCGTATTTCACTCCAATATAATACAAAGTGTAGATGACATGTCCCAAATGGTGAAGTGGTGTCCAATATGGTGATTCCTATCTAGCTTTGAAATAATAGAAAAATTACTCTAATGAAATTCATGATAAAACATGTATGATCTAAAAGAAAATTTAGGAAACATAAGTGAAGAATTATTTTTAAAATTTTCATGTTAAAATATGTGATAGAAAAATATTTATGTCTAAAATTAAACATTTATCATTATTGTGTAAATAATAGAATTTAGTTAAATTATAAAATGAATGATTTAATCTTAAATATTCTATAAAATTTATTTAACTCAATATTGTAAAATTATATCATTTATTATCAATTAAATATTCAATAAAAATGTGTTTTATTAACTACCCCACAATTAACCTTTGATTGTAACTTCCTAGGTAAATAAAAAATATTACATATTCCATATTTAATAATATTTATGAATTAAATATTAATTTTACTTTAATGTTGTCTCTATGTTTGATAGAGTACCTGAAATGCAACAACGGGTTTCTTTGAAATCTTACCTTTCACACTAATAAAATAATATTATTATTCGAAATGGTAGTTAACTTTTAGTTGTTGTATTGGTCAGAATGAACAAAACAAACGGAAATATTATTATACATGTTTTTTAAATGTATTTACATTTATCCAATAAAAAGTTAGAGGCTTAAAATATGAATGAATCTATTTTTAAGCACAATATACACTAAAAGGTTGATTTTACACCTTTTAATGGTGAACCCTCATTATATATAGTTTTAGTAACATTAATACATAAAAAATGAACAAATAAAATCATACATTAAAATGGGTATATCAAAATTTACATTGTGTACATTTTTTGAATTTTTCTGATAAATTTCCTTTTTTTTATGAATATTGAAAATATTGTATATTAAATCAAAAATGAATTTTAATATAATTTAATTATATTGTTATATTATATTTTTAATTGTTTATAAAGTGTAATTAGAATATATTTTTACCATTTAATCCAATATTTTATATTGGAGTAAATTTCATTTTTAATTTGGACATAAACAAGTGTCAATCTATTGATAATTATTATTTCTCAAAAACATGCTATTTGTTTCAACAATGGAAATTAATTATAAAATTAATTAAGGCCACATATATGTTATGAATTTTTCAAAATAGAAATCAATTTATAATTAAGAATATCAAATATAACATAAGCTGAATTTTTGGTATTTTTCTGATAAACTTCAATTTTTTATGAATTGTGAAACCACTTAGTAGTAGTTAAAAAACTGACATTTTCATTTAAATGATAATTTACCACTTCTGTGAATTGAATTTTGAAAAACTGATATACATGGTTGTTATTAGTAAGTAAAATGTTGTTCAATAAGATGAATATAATTTTTTATGAATAGTAACTTTTGACTTTTATTTACCGCAGTTAAAGGTAAAGAGGGAAATTCAAGGTAAAAAGAATATTATAATAATTTCAAATTATAATAAAATTGGTCCTAAACTTATTAGATTAGTAATGGCTGAACATGGTCATCCTTGGTTCAATTTTGGGACCCCATGGAGCCACTTATGAAATATAATGACACATTAGATTAACTAATTTATTGTAAAGGAAAAAATGACAAAAAAATTATCTTTTAGAAAACTAATTTTTATGTGGTTTTATATATGTAAAATTTTTCACTATAAATATTCATTGGAAATATAAAAATATTTCCTACCTCATTGTATTTTTTGTAATATTTAGACATCTCATTAAATAAATAATTTTTGACAAAATAATGATGTAGTGTATACCTCATTAGAAAAAGATTTGTATAAATACAATTATAAATATTAGTATAACATCCTAAACCCATAAAATTCTTATTGGATGATTTTATTTCAACCATTAGTCATCTTATCTTCGACAGTAATGATTTTTGGACCTTTTGTAACAGATTATAATTTTATAATAAAATAATATTTTTACAATTTTCTAAAGAGCCCCTCCTCCCCCTTATGAAAAGCTCCAACTTCTAACCAATTACTCACACATCTCAAGCCTTTATGCTTGCCCAAACTCTGCCAAATTAATCTCCCTACATCCCTATCATCCACCTAGAATCCATACCTTATGCATAAGGATCATCAATATCTTCTTTTGGTTCAAACCAAATGAATTTACCCAAATTAAATGTAACAGTTTCTCTTAATTTTTTTTATTTTATTTTACTTATCCAGCCCCTAAACTCTTTTTTTCCCTTTTTTTATAACAAAAATAGAATAAAAAAATTAGTAGTTTTTTTATGAAACGTATTTGAGGTAAACTTACACACCCATCCATCTAATGGGTGAAGAACATAATGTTTCTATCAATGGGAAACTAAACCCTCACGAAATAATGATTGTTCAATTAACTCCTACCGCCTATCATGGTGGCAATTAATATGGAACTGTATTTATATATGATATATATTATATTTATGTTTTCATTATTCACATTTTTTTTATATCATATCTTTTTGGTTTCCATTATGTGTAAACATGATAATTTCATTTGAGAAAGTGCAGACTACTGCCCCCTCAAAGTGATATGACTCGATAATGCCATATCTGTGATGTATAATGGATGAAGTTAATGATATTATATATGATTTTATACTAGTCTTATATCACGAGTATGGTTAGGGGTACGAATTCTATGACATATAACTGGTTTTCTTGTTGTTGCTTGTTCCATGTACTTTTCTTTTCTTAATTAAAGGTTAGAGGATTTACCTCTGACTGGGATTTCCTGGTTATAATCTAACATTGTATCATTATGTTTTAATTAATTTCATTCTGGATATAATGGACTATTGGGAACATGGAAAACTTGTAAATATAAGGTGTTAATTTTTTACTCAAGTACCAAATATTGACAAAATGAAAGTTATTGACATAAATGATTACATAATGTTTATTACATGGTTATAAGTGATATAATAGGAATTATAAACTTGAAAAAGGTTCTTAATCATGTATAAATTTAGTTTAGTTTATTATTCAGGTTATTAAAGAATGATCAAGTAAAGTCAGACACAAGTAAAGGGTCTTTGTCTCAATCTCCATTCATTGAGGAATATTTAGTTTTATACATGACTTTGGTTTATATCGTGTATAATCTCTTTTCAATTTTTATTTCTTTCAAAGAGAATATTTTTATACGAATCATTTTACTAAATGACAAAAAGGACTGTTTTTTTTATCAAAATTGGTGACAATGACCTTTCTACGGCCACAATTTTTATTTGATCATTGGCTTCCTTAACAAGCCCTAATGTATTTAAAAGGAAAAGTAAAAACCATATACACTTTTTATGAATTTTGGTAATGAAAATGATTTTTGGAATGAATTAATTATTTCAATATCTTGAAATGATATTTTGTTATTTCAATATGGAATTGTTACTTTTTTTATGCAAATGTTATGTGTTATGATCATGATATTGTTCATCGGCATTTTTTATGCATACGGGTGGTTTCATGATAAACCATCGATGGGTGAGCTCGAGAGAGCTCTCCAATGCATTTGGTAACATGATGGAGGAAAATGTGAATGTTTATCCTATGATATTTAGGGAATATACTATGATGGGTATTCCAATGTAACTCCTGATGTATCTATGATATCTACTTTGTATGTATGTTATGGATGCCACAAGTTACCATTATGATTTAATATTTCTATGTGTTATTCATAAATCTTATGTTTTCATAAGGTAAGTAAAAGAGTTTATTGTTTGAATGTATTAATGAACAAAAGTTTTCTTTCATTATTTTATAACCCTTACTAAACTTTTTATTATCATACCATGTTTTGAAATGTTTTCATAGGACATAAATATGAATAAGGTAAACGATGGAATCAAGGAAAATTCATGTTGTCTAAAACCTGGAACAAGACATGAATCTTTTTTTCAAGAGTTTTTATTTTTTTAAAAATGGAAACTGTGTAGAAGTGTCTACTTTGTAATATTTTGAGATATAATTTTTATGGCCTAATTCTCTAAATCCCTAAACCTAAAAAATTCTCAATGTGAAATATTATGATAATTTAATATTATGTATGTTTTATTGTCAGGTCCTTATAGTTGGAATCATAAGCATGTTTAGTTAACATTAAGAGTTAGGGTATTATTAAATAAATATTCATAAATTAATTTATGGTAATATTGAAATGATCTACCATTTACAGATTACCATTTTTCTTCACCTAATATATTTCTAGGTTAATAATGGGTTTTCATAGAGGAAACGGGGTTGTTGTGCTGGGAAGGCAAACAGATGGTAATGACATTCAAAATCTGCATCTGTGGATGTTCATAATTAGAATTGAATAGTTTTTTGTAGTAATGTCTTAGTAGACATAGGTGATAAATGGTGGTTGTATTTCTTGATGATATTTTGGTATATTCTAAAAATAAAGTGAAGCATGAATGTATTTTAATGGTCATGATTCATTCTTTAAATGAAAAGAAAATTTATGGGAAATTTACAAAGTGTGAGTATTGGTTACAACAAGTTTTTTTCCTTGGTCACATTCTATAAAAAAATTGCATAACTATTGATCCTGCTAAAAAAGTGGTTGAAGAATGACCAAGACCCACAAATATAACCTAGATTCATAGTTTTGTTTGTTTGGTAGGTTATCATTGGAGGGTTGTTGAAAATGTTTCACAGTTATGTTTTCCAATGACTATGTAAACTCGAAAAGAAGTTATGTTCATTTGGACAAAAGATTGTGATGATTGTTTATAGGAATTGAAAAATAGATTGGTGAATTCTCCAGTTTTGGTACTACCAGCCGGAAATGGTTATTTTGTTATCAATGATGATTCTTCACTGAATGGACCGGGTTTTTTCCTAATTTAGAATGATCAGGTAATTTCTTATGCTTCACATTAGTTGAAACCACACTAGTTAAATTTCCCTACACTTGATTTGGAATTATTTACGGGTTTTTTTCTTTGAAAATTTGGAGGCATCATTTTTATGGAGTAAAATTTGAAATATATACTGATCACAATAGTTAAAAGTATATATTCTCACTGAATGAATTGAACTTGAGATAGAGGAGATGGCTGGAATTGCTTAAGGATTATGATTTCCTGATCCATTACCATCCAAGAAAAGAAAATAAAGTGGTTGATTATTTGAGTCGAAAAATTAATGCTTCATTATCCATGTTATGTTTTGAAAAAGATATTTTGGTTTTTGATTTGATAAACATTGGCATAGAAGTTGTCGATGCATAAATGTTTTCTCTTTTTTATCAGGTGTCAGTGAGATTATCTCTATTAGACAGAATTTGGTAAGCACAGAAAAAGTACAATGAGTTACAAAAATGGTAGAGTTGGTTCAGAAGTGTATGTTGCCATATTTTTACCATTATAATGATTTTGTTTTCAGGTTTGGGAAGATGTTATATGTTCCTTGTGGTACACAGTTGATGAATGAGTTGTTATGTAAAGCTCATAGTTCCCTGTTTTCAGTTCATCATGGCAGTAATAAAATGTATAAAGATCATCATGAGTTTTATTGGTGGGATGGAATGAAAAGATATATTTCTAATTTTATTGGGATGTGTTTCGCTTTTCATCAGGTTAAAGAAGAGCGACAGTTACTGAATGGGATGCTTCAGCCTTTACTAGTGCCATAGTGTAAATGGTAAAATATATCCATGGACTTCGTTGTGGGATTGCCAAATACATCTCGAGGTAATAATGAAATCAGTTTTATTGCTGATCAATTGAATAAATCTTCTCATTTCCATCCTATTTGAGATACATTGTCTCTAGATCAGCTTTATTGTTAGTATGTTAATGAGATAGTCAAGTTTCATGGAGTTCCCCTCTCTTGTGTATCTGATCGTGACCCTTGTTTACTTCTAACTTTTGGAAAGGCCTATAGAAGTCGTTGGATACTGAATTAATTTTTAGTACGGTTTTTCATCCTCAATCAGATGGAAAATCAGAACAAACAATTCAAACATTGGAGGATATGTAACATGCATGCTCGATGGATTATCAGGAAAGTTGGGACCCACATCGTTCTTTTGTTGAATTTTCATATAATAACTGTTTTGATTCCTATATACAGATGGCTCCATTTGAGGAATTATATGAAATGTATTGTCGAAATCCCTCTTTATGGGATGATGTAGGTGAAAGAAAGATGATGTGATAAGAATGGGTAGAAGATATGGCAGAGAATGATCAATTGATTCAGAAGCACATGAGAACAGCTCAGAGTAGACAAAAAAGTTAGTAGATAACTGGAGGAATGATCTTTCTTTTGAGGTAGGTGATCATGTCTATCTCAATGTTTCTCCATTGAAAAGAGTTATGTGTTTTGGTATGAAGGGAAAGTTGAGTCTGAGGTTCATTGGAACTTATGAAATCTTGGAGAAAGTTGGATCAGTTACTTATAGAGTATTATTACCTCGATGTTTATCCCATGTACATAGTTTTTTTATGGTTCGATGTTGAGAAAGAATATGCCAAATACATCACATGTTTTGAGTCCAGTGGTAGTTCAGTTGGAAGAGAATCTATCTTATGAAGAAAAATCAGTCCAGATTCATAACCGTAGAGAGCATGTTTTGCAGAATAAGGTAATTCACCAGGTAACAGTTTTGCGAAAAAACCATATGGTTGAATAGGCAACGTGGGAATCGGAAAATACTAGGAGGGATAAATTCCCCCACTAATTTTGAGAAGTAAAATTCCGAGGGCACAATTCACAAAAAGGGGGAAGGATGTAACATCCCAGGAAAATAAAGAATAAGACATATTTCATATTTACTAATATTTGTGAATTAAATATTAATTTTACTTTAAAGGGTTTTCTATGTTCGATTGCATACCCGATACGCAACCACGAGTTTCATTGAAATCAAACATTGCACACTAATAATAAAATATTAATATTATTAATGGTAGTTAACTCTTAGACATTGTATTGGTAGGAATGAAAAAAACTAACTAAAATATGATCATACATTTCTGTTAAATGTATTTACATTTATCCAATAAAAATATAGTGGCTTAAAATATAAATGAATATAATTTTAAGCATAATTTACATTAAAAGGTCGGTTTACCTCCTATTAATGGAGAACCCTCACTAAATATAGTTTTGGTCACCTTAATACATTAAAATTGACCAAATAAAATCCTTATTTAGAATGGGGAAATAAAAATTTACTTTGTGTAAATTTTTGGAATTTTTCTGATAATGTTCGTTTTTATAATGAATAGTTGAAATATTGTATTTTAATTCAAAAATGCGTTTTAATATAATTTATTTATATTGTTAGATTATCTTATTAATTCATATTTATGTGTAATTAAAAAGTATTTATACCATTTAATCCAATGTTTTTTATTAGAATTAATTTCATTTTGAATTTGGACATAAACTAGTGTCAATCTTTTGATAGTTTTTCTTTTTAAAAACACGCTATTTGTTTTAGAAATAGGAATTAATTTTAAAATTAATTAATACCACTTCTATGTTTTTAATTTCAAATAATAGACATCATTTTTTTATTCGAAATAGCAAATATTGCATATGCGGGTTATTTGGTATTTTTCTGAAAAACATCAATTTATGATGAATAGTGAAACCACTTAGTAGTAGCTAAATAATAACATATTCATTTAAATGAAATTTTACCACTTCTGTGAATTGAATTTTGAAAATATAACATAAATTGTTGTTATTATTTAGTAAAATGTTGTTCAATAAGATGGAAATATTTTTTGGTGAATAGTATCTTTTGACATATTTACCACGGTTAAAGGTAAATAGGTTATCTCAATGTAAAAAAATATTATAATAATTCCCAATTAACATTATACTTATCATAAAATTATTGAATTAGTAATGGGGGACCATTGGGCATCTGTGGGTCTACTTTGGGACCCCATTGTCACGACCCGACCTCGGGGCCCGTGCCATGAATACCCCAAGCCCGCCTTCCATAGGCCAGGGGCTGGCGACCAGCACCAAAGGCGTAAATCCCGACAAAAAGGGGAAGGCATTTATTTTAAAAAGTATGAAATACCACATAGTAAGCTAGTAGAAGTAAAAACTATGTAAACTGAGTACAATTAAGTGCGTAAAAGTAAGTGGGCCAGAATAAAAACCAAAACTGAAAGTAAAGTACAGCTGGAAAGAAAGTACAACAACTGAAAAGTAAAGCAGCAACACCGAGCCGTCCACTAGAAATCCCACCTAAAGGGTGGGTACAGATAGCCTATTAAGCTCCTCAGGTCCTATCATCCGCCCTGTATGCGTCCCATCCAGTGGTCCACCTCCAGGTACCGACTCACCGTGATATCCACCTCCTGGAACCGACTCATCGTGGGTTCCTCCTCTGGGAACCATCCAACTCTACAAGCCTCAACCTTGATCAGTGATGTCCGTCTTCTGCAACTAAAACAACGTAGTGCGGGCATAGCCCGTGCAGGGGCGAGTATACGCTACTCAGTAGGGACCCCGAGTCCCCTAAAGGACTCCTAGAATCTACAAAGTATAATCCACAAGGAAAGATTCAATCACGAAGTAACATCCAACACTACATCGGTATATGCCCATACATATACCCAAGACATCAATTCCAGTGCGGCTCCAAAATCTGAGCCCATGTTCGATCACGTCCACACATGATAGCAGTACCAATCCACCCTGGGTAACACAACCCAATCCACATAAGAATAAAATTCAATTATATCGAAGATAATGATTGAATGTCAAGACTCAGCTCAATCCATGATTTAGTAATGAGATCGAAACCCTAGATGCTGGGATACTCCCCCTCTATACATTATAGTGGGCCTGCCGCTACAACCAAGCACTTCCCATTAACATTGGACTGTTGTAGTACACCACTTGTCGTGTATTGTGGGCCTACTACTACAACCATGTGCTTCCCACCATGGGTCTGCCGCTATAACCAAGCGCTCCCACTCATAGCCTCCAGAGGTACTCCTTCTATTGAGTATCACGGGTCTTCCACTACAACCAGGCACTCCCCCATCGTGGGTCTACCTCTACAACCAAGCTCTCCCCCTCATAGCCTCCAGAGGTACTCCTTCTATTGAGTACCGTGGGTCTGCCGCTACAACCAAGCGCTCCTCCACCGTGGGTCTTCCACTAAAACCACGCGCTCCCCACTGGGATATTTGAAACACATTGAGTCGATCGGTCAGCAGTCGTCAAGTCTTATCCAGATCTAGGGTTTCATAATGATTTAATGTGTCGTAGTCGTCACCACCAAACCCACGAAGGATTCCCCTACGGTAGTCATCATCGTCGTAGATGCAGCCAGCTCAGGGGGTTCCACACATAGAACGCTCATTCTGGGAGGGTCAACCCCACGAGCCAAGAGTTCAATACATCAACTGACACATATTCTGGAGTTAATGTATCCCAATGTTCCGTCTCGTCAAATGGAACACAACGTGACCGACGGCGCGTCAATCAGACATCCGGTCTGAGAGTTATTAGCCTTTTCGTTCCAGGGTCCCGGTTGGATTTTAAGTCAAAAAAATCCCGAACGCACTCCAACTATGTCCAATCCTCGAGCAGAGTAAGCCAAAATATCCATCTCACTAAGAGGAAATCAGAAAAGTCGACGAAACGTCAATCGGACGTTTGGAGTTCATGTTATGAGTGTTTCCGCTCCGAGAGACCGGTTGGTTTCGTGTTCGAACCAACCCGGAAGTACACAAAGTTCTCCGAAACCGTTATTTTAATATACCAAAAGGACCACCTCGATCCAAGAATCGCATCACAATTGACGGAGCGTCGATCGGAGGTCCGTAACCCATGATATAGGAAAAAGACCAGAAATAGTATGAAAATGGGGGGTCCGGGCCCGGTCCGACCCGGCCCAACCCCCCTGGGTCGGCCCGAACCGGGTCCGGGTCCGTCCTATTAGGGCGCGGCCCGGCTCGGCCTAGGCAGCCCGGCCTGGCACGCTCGAGTGGCCTGCGTGGCCAGCTCGGCCATGCCAAGCTGTGTGGAACAAGGGGGCGTGCTGCCCCCCTGATTGGGAACCCGCGACCTCCACGTGGGGGCCACTCCTTCGTCCAGTCGGGGGATACGCCCCCTGGTTTTGTGGAAGCCGGCCGGCCCAGTCCGACCGACCGGTGCTGCTTCCGCCGGACCACCGGGGTCCCGCCCCTCCGAGGTGATGGCGGCCGGAGGTTCCGGCTGCCCCGCCTTGCACCGCCGCGGCTTCGAGCCACGGTCGTTTTTGACGTTACAGCGCAACAGTGCCACGGCCCTCTGTCGCGGCGCCGCTCTAGCCATGGTGTCTTCGAGGTTCTCCAGCACCGCGCGATGGCGCCACGCCCCTTCACTGCGGCCTGACTCCGACTACGGGTTCGTTTGGCCTCAACGGTGCGGCGCGACGACACCGCGCATCTTGGCCACATTTTCCCATATATCCGCGTGGTGTCGTTGCACCGCGCCCCCTTATTTCGAACCGCAACAAAAAAAAAATTATCAATGGGGGAGGAGGGTCGGCCGTGTTCGTGCGGTCCGACCTCCTCCCATTATTATGATAACAGGAATCCCAAATAGAAGTCGATGAATGTCAAAAAAATAATTCACGGGTAAAACAATTAACCCCTACATCAAGGTATCGTCGAACGAAGGTAAATCGCGAGAAAGAGACGTTGCAAAAGACAGCATCGCGGAAGGGAGATCGTCGGTGTCACGGTACATGGCGTCGCGGAAGGAGGATCGTCGGTGTCACGGTACATGGCGTCGTGTCGTCGATCTTCGAGGAATCAGCATTTATTCATCATCCTTCATCGGAGGTTGGCGTTATTCATTGGAGAGGATACGATTTCCCCAAGTGTTGGGCATCACAATACATTACCAGCGCTTCTTCCCTTGCTAAAGCCATCCCAAAACCTTCTCCCATGCTCTCTATATATTGGATAGGGGGAGAGGTATGTATCCATCATGGAATTTATGACTGTTCGTTTATTTAGAACCATCCTAATTCCAACGATGCAGTTACTTAATTTAAAAAGGGGGTCGGGAAAATTAAATTGAGTTGGTGAAATTTAAGAGGTGTGTTGGCACGACATAAGAGGGGAGGATGCCAAGAAGTTTCCCCCACATAGCCTACGTCAAAACACATGACAAGAATTAATTTTATATTGGCACATAAAATAAATTTACAGCAATTAATTTCACGTCGACACTTAAAATTAACTCACAACAATTGATTTTTACGTCAAACCATAAAATTAACTGAAAACAATTAATTTTACGTCAAATCATAAAATTAACTTAGAGCAATTAGTTTTACAATGACACATAATATTAACTGACAACAATTAATTTTTCGTCGACCCATAAAATTAATTGAGTGCAATTATTTTTACGTCCACATATAAAATAATTGATGGCGGGTTTGAGATGTTTCCTCTCCCTCCCCATTAAATGGGAGGTTAGTGTGGGGTTGTTCCACCACCAACTCCCAAGTGGAGCTTCTAACCACTTTATCTGCAGTTCATGTGTTTAACAAAATAAAATAAATTGTTCACTTATTTTATTTTATTAACTCACATAAAACCCCAAAAACTAACATTCATACCCAATCATCCGCCACTGAGGTTAAAGTCTTCTTAAGAGAACATCAGCATTGCGAGTTCAATGGTTCCCTCAGAATTCGATTCCGAGCACCGGCTTAAAAGTTATATAACACCGCTCCTACGTTTACTGAAAGTACCAGAAAAAATGTTTGGAAAATTATTATCAGGCAACCTCGACCCACTGCGGTCAAGGTTAGGATCTGGCTTGGAGAAACACGCTCCAGATAACTCAACTGTACTCTCTGATTTTCAATTCGAGTTACGGTTTAGAAGTTATGAATTTTACAATAAAATAATTGCCAATTAAATATTTTATTTACAGCCAAAAACTATCTTTCTCAAGTGGCTCGTGCTGGCCAGAGTTAGTATCTGCTTAGAGAAAGCATACCCTCACAAGTTCAATGGTGGTCTCATATTTTTAATCCGAGTTACCGTTTTTGAGTTATATGAATTTTATAAATAAAATAACTTTATTTAATTAATTGTTTTACGGTTATTCCATTTTCGGGTTTCCTCATAGGAGGCATGCGCTGACTAAACATAAGTCACACCTAGGGTAAAACTGCCATTCTGAGCACAACGGTTCCCTTGGATTTGTTATACGAGTAACTGTTTAAGATTTATTCCACTTTTTAGGAAAACAACTTATGTATGTTAATTTAAGCTTAAAAGAACTTCAGAAAATTATTCTGGGCACACCGGGCCTCAGACTCAGGTTCCATTAGAAACTGTGTACTCGTAAAATTCCATGGAATTTCAGAAAAAAAATTCTTAAAATTTACGGGTCTTTACATTTCTCCCACCTAAGGGATTTATGTCCCCGTTAAGCTACAACCCAAATTAGGAAAACTAAATGAGGTACCGAGCACACATCAGAGCCTCACACTTTCAAGTGCTCTCCTGGAGGTTCTCATGCTGCCAACGAACACACACTAGAGGAATCGACCGTCCACAAAGGACCTGCTCCTGTCGATCCTCTATCTCCACTAGAACATCTGTGAAGGATGCCCCATTGTCGATGTCCAGCTCCCCATGATCAATAACGTGGTTCAGGTTGTGCACGTACTTCCTCACCTGAGATACATGGAAAGATGTCAATCACCCAGTGAAACAGAGGTGGAAGGGCAAGATGAAGCACGAGGATAACTTGCCACCCCAGAAAAATCTCTGTAGTCCACGTCGAGATGAGACTCGTAAGAAAACGTGGTTGCCATCCTCGAACTCCGGTGGTCTCCATCTCTTATCAGCATAGGAATTCTATCTGCACTATGCAGTCTTCATCCGCTCATGGATGATCTGAACCTTCTCCATCATAGCCTGCACCATCTCTGGTCTTACAAGAGCTTCATAGATTTCACCATTGCCGAAAAGGAGAAATATTGTCTCATCCTCTAGATAAACCACGTTATTTGCCTAATACAGTCAATCCCGACATGGATGATACTAATCCATTCCAAGGATGACGTCATAAGGCTTCGGCACTACTACCAAGAGATCCAACCATTACTCTCGCCTCTAAGGGTTTAGTCACACTGTCGGCATCAGTGTGTGGTAACTGGGTCTCCTCAAGTATGTATCTCAAAATAGAGGTTCAAGTCAACATTTTTAACTGGATCCTCTCAGTATCAACAACACAAAAGGGAAAGAAAGAAAAAGTCACAAGGACAAGTGTCTTTTATTACTGCAGCTCAAGTACAAAGACACACAACAACCACAAACAACAACATCAACAAAGCTAGAAGAAACATGAACATCAATCTCCACATCTAGAGTTATTCCCGCTCCTATCCATCTGCTCCTGGAGCTCCATGATCATATGCCTCAACTACCTGAAGCTGAGCTCTCCCCTTTCCACCCATTCCCTGCAGTCGGGGTGGTCTCCCTGGTGGTGGTGGTGGTAGGGCCTCAAAGAGTCATCCACCACCCGCTACTCGGCCCACTCCTCTGCCTCTCCTGGCTGCTCCCTAGGGACTGCCATGGTTGATCCTCTACCTCTACCAGGGAGGTCCTTCATTTATCTGCTGATCAACTGTATGGTTGGTCGGACAGTCACGAGCCATGTGAACAACCCCGCCGTAGTAGTAACATTGTCCGCTCATGGTAAGACGTTCTCCACCCCAACTGCCTCAAAAAAATGATATTGTGTCATGCGGTCAACCACCTATAGGTCTAGTCCCCTTGGACCTCTGTGTCATCTGTCTACAGCCCGCTACAGAAGACTCTGCCACATTCCGTCTAGTGGAGGGTCCTAATGCTGGAGACTGCTCAGCAAGAAAACTCTCCACTAAGTGGGATTTCTCCAACACCCCTATCTGCGTCGGGATGCTGTGAGAAAGAACTGAAGCTCTGATCTCACACTTGAGCGCCTTCTCAAAGGTTCAGGCACTAAAGAAAGGTTCTTGTACCATGTCTGTGGAATAGCGCGAGAGATCGGTAAACCATGCCGAGTACTGGGCTACCGTCATGCTGCCCTGCCGTAGCTGTAGAAGCAATGGAATGCACACCGCACGGAGGGTGGCTGGGATGAAATCTGAGTGGAAAACCCTCTCCAAGTCCATCCAAAGAAGAGATGCCTCCTCGTGCACCTGGAGCATCAAGCTCCACCATCTCCCCGCAACAGCGTGTAGGAGGCTCACTGCAAGGATCACCATGAGGTAATCTAGTGTCCCCCCAAGCCTGAAAACTCGAACTATACCTCCAGCCAATCCTTAGCCGCATGTGGGTCTGTCTCTCCCTGGAACCTGGGTGGACTCTGGCACTGGAACTCATGAAGCGCGCTCAAGAGGCGTGCATTGCCTACTGCTGAGGCCAGGGGAATCGGTGGCCCAGTAGGTGGTAGTACTGCTGGTGCCTCCACTGGTGCCTCAACTAGAAGTGGGCCATGTACTGAGGCCTCATCGCTCGGTGGGCTGTCAGTAAGTACAAAACTCAGAACCCTAGCTGGCTGCCATCATGGGGCCATCCTGAAAAGAAACAGGTGTGCCACAGTCAAAATAGAACTTGGTGTGCTGACACAAAATAATCACAAAGTAAACCATTGAAACACACATGAAATCAATTTTTTCATGTATTGAGTCGGAAATCAGAAGTCAGGGTCCTGGTGTATGGATATGTCGGTCGCCACACGAACACTGGACTCCATGGACTGAAAACCACACTCAATACCCTTAACATTATTGCTTCATAATGAAGAAATATCAGAGTCCTGAGTTCTGCGGTAGAACCGAACTCCTTGGATACCAATTTGTTACAACCCGTCCTCGGGGCCCGTTCCATGACTACCCCATGCCGGCCTTCCATAGGCCAGGGGCTGTCGACTAGCACCAAAGTCGTAAATCCAGAAAAAAAGGGGAAGTCATTGCCATTAGAAAGTAAAAAACCCCACAGAGTAAGCCAACAGAAGTATACACTTGGTAAACTGAGTACAAGTAAGTGCGTAAAAGTAAGTGGGCCAGAATACAAACCCAAACTGAAAGTAAAGTACATCTCAAAAGGAAGTAAAACAACCGAAAAGTAAAAGCAGCAATGTCGAGCCTTCCATTGGAAATCCCACCTAAAGGGTGGGTACAGATAGCCTCCTCAACTCGGTACCGACTCGTCGTGATATCCACCTCCGGGCACCGACTCGTTGTGGGTTCCTCCTCCGGGAACCGTCCATATCTATAAGCCTCAACCTCGATCAGTGATGTCTGTCTTCTGCATCCAACACAACGTAGTGCGGACATAGCCCATGTAGGGGTGAGTATACTCTACTGAATAGGGATCCTGAGACCCCCGAAGGTCTCCCAGAATCTACAAAGGATAATCCACATGGAAAGATACAATAACTAAGTAACATCCAACAGTACTTAGGTATATTCCCATACATATACCTAAGACATCAATTCCAGTTCGGCTCCAACATCCATGCCCATGTTCGATCATGTCCTCACAGGATACAACAACCAATCCACCAAGGATAACACAACACAATCCACATAAAAATTCAATTCAATCATATCGAAGGTAATGATTGAAAGTCAAGACTCAGCTCAAACCAGGATTTAATCATGATGTCAAAACCCTAGCTACTGGGAAACTCCTCCTCTATCGAGAACAGTGAGCCTGCCGCTACAACCACGTGCTTCCCATTAACCTTGGACTGCTGTAGTACTCCACCTGTCGAGTATTGTGGGCCTACTGCTACAACCATGCACTTCCCACCATGGGTCTCGCGCTACAACCAAGAGCTCCCCCTCATAGCCTCTAGAGGTACTCCTTCTATTGAGTACCGCAGGTATTCCGCTACAACCACGTGCTCCTCCGTCATGGGTCTTCCGCTACAACCAAGAGCACCCCATCATAGCCTCCAGAGGTACTCCTTCTGTTGCGTACCACGGGTCTGCCACTACAACCAATCACTCTGCCGCTGTGTGTCTGCCGCTATAACCAAGCGCTCCCCACTTGGATCTACAAAACACACTGATTCGATCGGTCAACAGTCATCAAGTCTCAGCCAGCTCTAGGGTTTCATAATTATTGAATGTTCCATAGTCATCAACACTGATCCCACGGAGGATTCCCGTACGGTAGAAATCGTCTTCGCAGACGCAACCAGCTCTAGGGTTTCCACACGCATCATGCTCGTTCCGGGAGGGTCAACTCCACGAGCCAAGAGATCAATACATCAAATGACATGTAGTCCGTAGTTGTTGTATCCCAAAGTTCTGTCTCTTCAAAAGGAACACAACGCGACCGATGGCGCGTCAATCGGACGTCCGGTCTGAGAGTTTTTGGCCATTTCGTTCTAGGGGCCCAGTTGGTTTTTAAGTCAAAACCATCCCGACTGCACTCAAACTGCATCCAAACCTTGAGCGGAGTATGAAAAATATCTGTCTCACTAAGAGTAAACCAGAAAAGTCGACGAAACGTCAATTAGACTTCCGAAGCTCAAGTTATGATCGTTTCCCCTCCGAGGGCCCGATTGGTTTCGTGTTCGAACCAACCCGGCCAAACCCAAAGTTCTCTGAATCCTTGAGTGTAAAATACCAAAACGAC
The DNA here is from genome assembly GCA_963277665.1 of Viscum album. NCBI lineage: Eukaryota > Viridiplantae > Streptophyta > Magnoliopsida > Santalales > Viscaceae > Viscum > Viscum album. The sequence continues at coordinate 981,995,395 of OY728161.1, forward strand.
CGTCTCGATCAAATAATTGCATCACAGCTGAAAGAGCATCGATCGGAGGTCTGTAGCACAAAATATGGGCAAAAGACCGGAAATAGTCTGAAAATGCGGGGTGTGGGCCCGGTCTGACCCGACCCAACCCCCCTGGTTCGGCCCAAACAAGGTCTGGGTTCGGCCTTGCCTGGCATGCCTGTGCGGCCCGCGTGGCCTGCTCAGCCACGCCGAGCTGTGCAGAACAGGGGGGGCTACCCCCTGATTGAGAACCTGCAACCCCCACGTTGGGGGCTGCTCCTTCGGCCAGCCGGGTGTTACGACCCCCAGTTTCGTGGAAGCCGGCTCCCGGTCAGGCTGGCCGGTGCTGCTGTCGTGGTACCACCGGGGTCCCTCCCCTTTGAGGTTCCGGCAGCCAGCTGTTCCGGCCACCCCACCTTTCACCGCCGCGACTTCGTGCCACGACCGTTTCCGACCAACACGGCGCGACGGTGCCGCGCCCCTCCGCTGCGGCCCCGCTTCGGCCGCGGTTTCTTCGTGGTTATCGGGAATGGAGTGATGGCGCCGGCCCCCTTCGCTATAGCCCGACTCCGGCCATGGGATCATTTGGCCTCAGCGGCGCTGCGCGACGGCACCGAAAATCTTCGCCACTTTTTCACATGTTTCAGCGAGGTGTCGTGGCACCGCGCCGCCTTCTTTCGAACCACAACAAACAAAATTATCAAATGGGGAGGAGGGTTGGTTGGGTTCATACGGTGCGAACTCCTCTTGTTATTACGATAACAGGCAGCCCAAATAGATGTCTATGAATGACAAAAAATAATTTACAGGTAAAACAATTAACCCCTATATCAAGGTGTCGTCGAACAAAGGTTTGTCGCAGGAAAGAGATGTCACGGAAGACAACATCACGGAAAGAAGATCATCGGCATCGCGGTACATGGCGTCACGGAAGGAGGATCGTCAGCGTCACGGTACATGGCATCCTGTCTTCGATCTCCAAGGAATCCACGTTTATTCGCCGTCCTTCATCAGAGGTCAGCGTTCTTCATTGGAGAGGATACAATTTCCCCATGTGTTGGGTGTCACAATACTTTACCAGCGCTTCGTCGCTTGGTGAAGCCGTCCCAAAAACCTTCTCCCAAGCTCTCTACATATATGAGAGGGGGAGAGGTATGTAACCATTGTGAAATTTATGAATGTTAATTTATTTAAAACCTTCCTGAATTCCAAAGATGCAGTTACTTAATTTAAAAGGGGGGTTCGGCGAATTAAATTGTGTTGGCACAATTCAAGAGGTGCGTTGGCACAACATAAGAGTGCAGGATGCCAAGAATATTTCCCCACATAGCCTGCGTCAAAACACATGACACGAATTAATTTTATGTTGACACATAAATTTAATTGACAACAATTAATGTCAAGTCGACATGTAAAATTAACATACAACAATTAATTTTTACATCGAACAATAAAATTAACTGACAACAATTAATTTTACATCAACTCATAAAATTAATTGAAAGCAATTAGTTTTACATCGACACATAAAACTAACTAACAACGATTAATTTTACTTTGAACCATAAAATTAATTGAGTGCAATTAATTTTACATCAACATATAAAATTAATGGATGGGGGGTTTGAGAGGTTTCCTCTCCCTCCCCATTAAATGGGAGGTTAGGGTGTGGTGGTTCCACCACCAACTCCCAAGTGGAGCTTCTAACCACTTTATCCACACCGCAAGTGCTTAACAAAATAAAATTAATTATTCACATATTTTATTTTATTAACCCACGTAAAACCCCAAAATCTAACGTTCATACCCAATCATCCGACATTGAGGTGAAAGTCTTCATAATCGAATAACGGCACTGCGAGTTCAATGATCTCCTCATAATTCGATTCTGAGCACTCGTTCAAAAGTTATTAAATGCCGCTCGTACATTTAGTAAACGTACCCGAAAAAAAGTTCAGAAAATTATTATCAGGTACCCTAGACCCACTGCAGTCCTGGTTATTCTTTTCATTAGAGAAACATTCTCCAAAGAACCAAACAGTACTCTCATATTTTCAATTCGAGTTACCGTTTAGAAGTTATGAATTTTATAATAAAAAAACTCCCACTTAAATATTTTATTTACGGCCAAAAACTAACATTCTCAGGTGGCCCGCGCCGGCCAAAATTAGTCTTATTTTAATGAAAGCATACCCTCATGAGTTTAATGGTGGTCTTGGATTTTTAATCTGAGTTACTGTTTTTGAGTTATAAGCAGTTGAAAAATAAAATAACTTTATTTAATTATTTTATTTATGGTTATGCCATTTTAGGGTTTTCACACAAGAGGCCTGCACCGACTAAACTTATGTCACGCCTATGGTAAAAATGACATTCTGAGCAAAACAGTGCCCTTGGATTTATGATCCGAGTAACAGTTTAAGTGTTTTTTCACTTTTTTAGGAAAACTGCTTATGCTTGTTAATTTAAGCTTAACAGAACTTTAGAAAATTATTTCGGGCACACCGGGCATCGGAATGAGGTGCTGTCAGAAACAGCATACTCGTAAAATTCCAAAGAATTTATGAAAAAAAAAATTCCTTAAAATTTAAGGGTATTTACACCCGTGCATACACTTATGAAAGATAATGACACCTTTGATTAATTAATTTAATGTAAAGGCAAAAATGACATAAAGAAAAATAATTTTGTAAATTAATTTTTATATAGTGTTATATAAGTAATCAGTTTGACTATAAATAATCATTGAAAAGATAAAATGATTTCCTGCATCTTGGTATTTGTTTTTATAATTTTTATAAATTACATAAATTAAATTATTTATGACACAATAATGATGTAGTATTTACCACATTAATTACTGATTTAAATTAAAGTGATTATAAATTTTAATATAACATCCAAAACATGTACAATTCTTATTGTCTGATTTTATTTCGACCATGAGTCATCTAATATTTGTCTACAATTATTTATGGACTTTTGTAACCGAATATAAGTTTATAATAAAATAATATTTTCAAACATTCCTATAAATCCTCTCCTCCCTTTATAAAAATCCCACATTTCTAACCAGTACCTCACACCTCTCAAGCCATTATGATCTTAAAAACTCTACAAAATTAATCTCCCTACATCCCACTATTCCACCTAGAAGCCTTAACATAGTCAGATTGAACTCCAAGAATTCCTTTTGGTTCAAACCAAAAGAAGTTACCCAAATTAAATGTAACAGTTTCTCTTAACTTTTTTTCATTTATTTTATTTCTCCAACCCAAAAACTCTTTTTATACATTTATTTTTTACCAAAACCTGTATCCTCAAAATAATATAATGTTGTTATCATATTTATTTTAACTACACTTAAATACACCTCCATCTAATGGGTTAATAACATAATGTATCTATAGATGGAAAACTAACGCCTCACGAAATGATGATTGTTCAATTAACTCTTAATACATATCATGGTGGCCAATAATATGGAACTATGTTTATATTTGATATATATTATGTTTATTATTTCTTTATTCCTTTATTTTTTTATTTTATAGAAAACCTTTGTGGTTTCCATTATGCCCAAATATGATAATTTCATTTGAGAAAGTGCGGACTACCGCCCCCTCAATGTGATATTACTTATTAATGCCATTTTGGGACATATAATGGATGGAGTTAATGATATTATATATGGGTTTACACTGGAATTTTAATATAACTATGTATCATTATGTTTTAATTCCATTAAAATATGAAAGATAAATGAATGTAGTGTTCCTACATGCGTACGATGTACCGTCTACATGAATGGTGCATTTCATTTCATACATCCAAATGATATGTACTATTTCAAATATATAGATATAATGGATATATAAGACATATATGATGTCTAAATAATGAATTTAATTCTAGAAATAATGGAATATTGACCACATGGACAACACGTAAATAGATGGTGTTCATTTTCTTCTAATGAACCAGATATCAAAAAATGAACATTATTAACTTAAATGATTACATAATGATTATATCTAGGTAATATGTGGTATAAAAATATTTATAAACATGAATTAGGTTCATAAGAAAGTATAAATTAACTTTAGTTTATTATTCATGAGATTAATGAATGATTGTGTCAAAACGGACACGAGGTAAGGGACTTCGTCTCAATCTCCTTTCATTGAAGCATATTTAGTTTTATACACGATTTTATTTTATAATGTGTATAAAACTCTTTGACTTTTCATTTCATTCAATGTGAATATTTTTATACGAAGAATTTTACGAAATGAAAAAATGAAAATTTTTAAACGAAAGCGGTGACAATGATCTTTCCTCCACTAAGAGTATTATTTGATCTTTGGCTTCCTTAAATAGATGAAATGTTTTTAAAAGGAAAAATAAATACCATATACTATTTTTACATATTTTGGTGTTGAAAATGATTTTGTGAATGGATTTATTATTTCAATATCTTGATATTATATTTTTTTATTGCGATGTGGAAATGTTATCTTTCTTTTATGCTTATGTTTTGTGTTAGGATCATGATATGGTTCTTGGGCATTATTTATGTATACGGGCAGATCCATGATAAACCCAGGGCCGGTGAGCCTGAGATATCTCTCAAATGAATTGGGAAATGTGACGGAGGTAAATCTGAATGTTTCTCTTATGAGATTTTGGGAATATACTATGATGGGTATTCTAACGTAACTTATTATGTAGCTGTGTTAGCTACATTGTATGTTTGTTATGGATTCCACAATTTACCTTTTTAATTTTTAATTTCTATGTGTTATTCATAAATCTTAGGTTTTCCTGATGTAAGTAAAAGGGTTTATTTTTTTATGTATTAATGAAAAAATGTTTTCATTCATTTTTTATTAATCTTTCTGAGTTTTTTATGATCATCCCATGTTTTGAAATGTTTTCATAGGACTTAAAGATGAATTGGGTCAAGTATGGGACCAAGGAAAAGTAATGCTGTCTGAAACCTGTAACTAAAAATGACTCCTTTTTTCAAGAGTTTTTTTTATGAAAAAAATTGAAACATTTTAGAAGTGTCTACTTTTTAATTTTCTGAGATTTAATAGTTATGTTCTCATTCTCAAAAACTCTAAACCTGAAAATATCCTTGATGTGAGTTATAATCATAGTACATGATTATGTATGTTTTATGGTCGGGTACTTATATTGACAGTGCCTAGAAAAGTCACATGTTGGTTATTCTAGATAATTATTTCAAGATATACATGATCATATTTCAAAATCCAATATAAATAATATATGAAATGTAAGAATATAATCAAGAATAAAATCATAATAAATTTGAAATCCATTATCACATAATAATATCCAAAAAATATTCAATTATATCGATGACACAAATCATAGAAAAAATATTTTATGGTTATACCATTGCATTAATTCACCACATTTGTCTACACCAACCATTTCATGGTCAAATCTCCACCCTTTATTCATTATATTCTAGTTATGTAAAAAATTTATTATTACTTGGTCTATTTCCATCGAAACTATTATATGTTTATTTTCAATCAAATTTCATGACCTACTAAGTTAATAATTTGGGAATGTAAAACCTAAATCAACCAATTTAGATATCCCAATATTTTTTAAATTTTATCCCCACCCCTTTTTAATGCAAATATTTTTTCTTTAATTTGACTTATTTTAATCATTTTAATTCTATTTTAATTGTTTACATCTATTGTATTTAAAGTACACATGTATAGTTCAATTGTGGATTGTAATGAAACTGATCAGAAGAGAAAAGAATGTATGGATCATAAAATGATATAAGATGAATTATTTTTACCTTACATGGTCATAACATCAATTGAGAAGGACAAATTTCACAAGACATTGGTGTGTGAAAATTTGCGTAATTAAATAAATGGAATAATTAACATTAAAAAATATCACAAAAATAGTATTAATATCTAAAATGGTTTTTAATTACACAAAAAATAATATCATTGATGACTTAAATAAATTATAATAAATCTATAAGGATGAAATCATTATAATTTTAATCATGATACTAATGAATTTTAAAAAAATGAATCTATCATATTTTATGAATCTAAATGATGAATTTCCTGGTTCTGTTTTTTATTTAAAATAAAAAAAACATAGATGAAAACAAAAAAATGAGAAACGAAAATAATATATCCAAAAATGGTGTCCCAATACACCCACTAAAAATATCGAATTATCATCAATATGAATCTATGAGATGATATGTGCACCTAAAATTAATATTTTTAAATAGAGAAAATTATATAAAATTGAATGGTTTAGGGACTTCTTAATATTCTCAAGTGATGATGGGGTCATGAAGTGTCAAAAAATCAATAGCATGTGTGGTAAATTACTCAGTGTACTACATCAACTGCAACACCATTTACTACAATGATCCTTCTTGTGGACTGTTGATCGACCTCCACTACACCATACAACATAATGTCTCAATAATCTAGAATGCAACCTATCAAACATCACCTTTAATAATGATCTATAAGTAACTTAATATCCAATAAAAAACTAACTTTTTTGGAAAATTATATCACTAGATTCTTTTCATCATTACTTATAGAGCCATGATTTATCATATGATGACAATTGAATCTCGTTATTCTCTTTAATTTTCATTTTCCTTTTATCACCATCATTGGCTAATTACATGTTTCATTTTTTTAATCTCAATTTTTATGATAATCGACATACCAAAGGAGAAATAATTAATTCCCAGACTTATCTATAAGTGGGACATAACATTTGGAGTTTTGAATATTATCAAATCAGCCTATGGATCATAATCCAAGTATTTTTCCAAATACCTCCTATTCAGCTGCACCATTTTCACCAATATCTTCCTCAAGTGAAAATTTGACTCTTTAATTTGACCATTTTTTGTGGTTGTATGGTGTTTCATCTTTATGTGTCATTTTATAATATCAATATAGTGAAGGAAATTTTTTGTCGCAATAGTGTGTCACTTGGTCACTAATGATAGTCTTTGGTACTCCTGTTGGGTAAAAAATTATAGCCAAGACAAAATTCACTTCAACATGAGAATCAACAGTCATGGTTCCCTCATCTCCACCGAATTTGAAGAATAATAAATACAATGGAAAATGTATAAAACCCAATTGATATTGGATATAGTCCCTTAAAATCAATTCCACATACCTCAAAGACCATAAAAATAATATGGGTTTTGGGGAAACCAGTACATCCTTGAAAAGATTCATTAATTACGGAAATGAGAGAATTTCTTACAAAACAAAAGGGCATCAAGAATCAAGGTATTCCAATATAATCCATATTCTAATACCTTTTTAACCACCCATTGTGGGTCCAATGTATCTAACACAAGCAATTTTATGAATAAAAACTCAAGAAATAATGAAACTCGTTATCTGACACACATCACATAATGGACACATCACTAATATTTCAACAATGGTTATTATAATCCTAGATATTAAAAATAGATTTACTCTTAAATTTTTCAACATGGTGCTTCTTTATGTTTTATTGAATTTTAATGGAAATCATATAATTCACTAAATCTTCAAACAGAGGATTTGTAACTGAGATGACATATCGATGCACATCTGGGAAAGAGTCCTAAATTGGTATATGTTATGTGAAATCATGATTCAACATGTTAGATATCTAGTTCATGAAGTTTCCTCCATGTTCTATGACCCTTTCATATCATAGATATCAATTTCAAATTCTTTATGAATGATCATCCAATGAAAAAATCATGGAATTGCATCTAGGTTCATTAGGTGTTACCATTAAAATTCATAATCAGTGAAAATAGTCACATTAGATATTAATAAATATGAGAGGATATTTTATAAAGAGAATATGATAATAAAAAACTCATTTTCCATTGGGGTGTAAAATTTACTGTGTTTAATCCATAGTCCTTGATGGATTAGTAATAACATGGGATTGAACATCCAAACTCAGATATAAGACTACTCCAACAGCAATTTTTGGAGCATCACACATCAGATAAAATAGGACAAACCACAATGGGGGATGAATGATGCAGTGTTTGGAGAGAATATAATTTAACTCATCAAATGATACCATGCATAATTCATCAAAAAGAAGTCAGCATAATTTTGAATCCAACGAGAAATGGGTGAGAATTATGACTGAAATCTCTAGGGAAACATCTAAAAACAATAATGACAGAGGAATTATTGAAAAACACACAAACATTTAGGATATCGAATTTACTATATAATATCAACCATATATATATCGACCTCAATTTTTTTGTTTGAAACTACATGGAATAGGAGAATTACCTTCATTACCAAGAAATGGAATTTCTCAATGTTCAAAACCAAATTTTTCAAAATGATATGATGAAAAAGATATCCAAACTCAAAAGGCAGTCATCAAATGAGGAACTACAAATAGTAATAACATCCATAAATACCTCCTTTCAATTTTCATGAAAAATTGATATGATATTGTTCATGTATCTCTAAAGGATCCGTGGGAATTATAAAGTACCAATTCCCTCCTAATCTAAATAATTTACATAATGGGAAATTTAATGTTTTCATACCCTCATCTTTATCTGTAATGGGTTTGTAGTGAATGGCCCAAGAAACCATCCATGATGTAATAGTTTTCCCTAACTATATGTAACTCTAGAATCTAGTTAATGAATGGACGAAGGAAATGGTACTTTTGAGTGTATTGATATAGTTTCTTATAATCTATGCACACTATCATTCTATTTTACACACTCATAGAAAACTACCCATTATTTTAATTCATAATTATATTGAAAAAAGTTTTTAGGGGTACAACATGGACATGGATGACCCACTGAGAGTCAGAAATTTGGTAAATGATACATTCCACAAGAAATTTATTTAACTCTTTTTTCACCAAATGTAATAATATTTGTGTAAATATCCTTTGTGGTTTCGTAACCCATTTTCCCTCATCCTTTAAGAGAATAGTATGAAGAAAAATCTAAGAGATAATACATGGTATGTCTGTTAAGGTCAACCCGATTGTCCTAATATTTTCCTTGAAATATTTAAAAGTTATATTTCTTGTTCAAGAATGATATAATGAGAAATTAATAAAAACAATTTTTCATAATTTGGAATGTATTAAAATTTATTTTTGGGTTGATATTTTTTATGTTCTATTCAGGGTGGGTTTTTCAATGATGGGAACGATATGGGAAATGATATATGTGTACAACGAATGTTGCGTTCTGGGTATACATTATAATCATATGTGAATAATTAATAAAATCCATCTACAAAATCAATATCCATTTTATAATCAGAATGTATATACACATAATCAGAATAGAAATCAACAGAAAAATCAGAATGCATTGTGTTTTGATAAAGATAGATATGTGTTAGAGTATTTTTTAAAATCAAACTACAACCAATCATCAAAATCTCTCGAATCATAGAATGATCCCCATTTAGAAAATATTTAAAATCGAAATTTATAGAATCAATACATGATAGGATATAATGATTGATGACAAAAGAATAATAGACCATTAAAGGGATCTTTATGGGGTCAACAATATTAAATGATATGATGTAATTTAAAAACTCATAAACAGTGTACCCTAACGAAAATTTATAATTGTCTAGGTAGTTTTTTTCAAGGGTCTACCAAGAATGATTAGAGCTTGAGAACATACATTATCATCCTTAATATTCATCACATATTAATATATAAAAATTATCATTTACCTTATCTGAACAAGGAAATCCATGATGACTCACTTCAGGTATATTGTGGCCCAATCCTCCATTTCCACCCCACCCATGTCAGATTAGGCTCACCATCATACAAGGAAGATAAAGAAAAGTGAGGCATAACATTAATGGAGTCACCCAAATCACATAAAGCATCATAGATACTAATATCATCTCTACTGCATGTAATGGTGAATTTCATAGCGTCCTTTGAACTTTTAGAAATGACCAAGGTAGGTGTGATGGGTGCGTAAAAATTTCTCACATGGTTGATCTACTAATTTCTTTTCAAACATCAACTATAAGTAAAAATGTTCATTCAAAAACAATAAATACCTTGGAATTATCATGAATTCATCATTTAGAGGGATATTGACCTATATAAACTAGAATTTTTTAAAAACACGTTTTTTAATAACAAATTCATATATACTCATGGTTTGTATGACAATATTTCGAAAAGGAAGGGGTTTATGAGTAGAATAAATACTCATTTGTTTACAATTATTATTATCCATTTTCATCTAGTTAGTAAGTCTTGAATGGGGATTCATTAAGGTTGAGGTTAGTCGTGATGTTTGGAAAGAAGAAGCTGAATAAATTATTTTTGTCCTTTTTATTTTTGTGTTGTATCGAAAATTCACCGTGATATTTTTATTACTTTGTGATGGCTTATTTCCAGACGTCATACATACCAGTTCATATATGGTGGTGACAATCTCGCTCATTTTCATCATCAATACCCCCAACTTTGATCCATTACACTTCTTCTAATTTTGGAATGTAATAATAACTTGTTTCAAAAGGTTATCTCTTTTTTATTCTACATTTTGTTTATAATCCCCCTAATCTATTTTATTTATTGATTGATGGGATTTACATATACTTTAGTGTTGTTGAAATCCTTATTGGTATGGTTGAGGATGCATAAGGTTTTATTGAAAATGGTTCCTTTGTTGTTTTTTAAATACATATCTCATGTCTGATTGATATTTCTACCAAAAGATTTTTGTTGATGCAAGGGAATCATTTTTCTAATGGAAATTTTGTTTTTGTTGTTTCTAACATGGTCTCATAGGGAAAACCATTTCACAATCCTTAGTCTATTGTAATTGTGGGGGATAGGCAGTCGGGTGGTCTATTTTAGTGAAAATTTTACAAAGCCTCATAGGAGTGGGATGTTATGCATTTTAATCTAGAGAAATTTCTCTCTCCCTAATGGTCAATTCATCCGACATGAGTATTAATTAAATTATTTTCAAGAGAATAATTGCATACCTTATTTACTCCACTTAGAGGATTTATACATCGAGCGAAAAAATATGGAGGTTTTCGTATCATATATCTGATCAATGGATATGCCTCCACTTTTTTTTTCATCCAATTCCCCTATAGATACAAAATTCACCATGTTCCACTCCATTTATTAGAGGCCTACATAAATGTATTGGAAAATGGGTTTCTCCCTGATTTGGTAAAGTGAGAAACATGAAAACAACATCACGAATCACTCCCATTACTCATACATTGACTTAAATTGTTCATGTTCTGTCCCTAAGATATCCTTTTAAAAATTAATGGTTTTAGATTCTAGAAAAAAAATATCTACAATATATGACATTTCAAATCATTCCAACAAGTTATGTATTCTGGTTGTATATAATACATGAATTATTTTGTAGTTACATAATGTGTGAATAGGACTGGTTTTTGTTTGATATGATCTTCAAAGGAATTTCATGTTTTCGGGGTTGATCATACCATGTTGAATTCTCTTAGGTAATTTTTGGATCATCATCATAAAGTTTTAAAATGATTCAATAAAGAATTCCAGTCCAGATTGTATTTGATGTATAATTCAAGGTTAGTGTATGAAATAAAATTTAGATGATAGTAAATTTCTTGTGAATCCAATACTCAAATTTTAATATTATTTCCATTATTTATATTATTATGAATTGTTTTTTTTTCATGTTATATTAGTATGTGATTCTAATTTCATTGGTTCCAAAATAGAGGAATTCCCCAAATCGAATAATGTGGAAACATCTCGTAGACTTAGTCTGTCTTATTCAATCACTAAGGCTATGCTAAATATCATGGTAAAAACCTATGATATCCTCAAGATTAGTTAATTATGTCAATGAAAGAAAAAAAAAATGAAAAAAATGGACCACAATAAAAATATAATAATTTTGAGATGATGGTAAAAATTAAAGAAAAATTTGAAAAATATAGAATGGGGAAATAGTGTAGGAAAAATAAAATATACTGAAATGAGAAAAAACCGCTAGATGGTTCAATGAAGTAATTGTCTCATCGAAAACGGTTTTAATTTGAATGTTGTTGTTGTGGGAACTCTCAAATGATATGTGGTGTTTGGGTATTTAGGTACAACAGAGATGCAGAACAAGGTATATGGAAAAAATAAATAAATATAATAAACACACTAATTAAAAGTATGAGGGGTTGTTTAACATTAACTAAATAATAAAAAATATACTTGAAGAAGACATTACATTTTCTTTTTTAAAATTTATTGTTAAAAAACAACATGATGTTATTTAGAAAATTGTTTTAGAATACTTAACTGATCTAACACTACATTTTAAATTATTAATTAATAAATACTGTTACAATTAAAATCTGCTTAATTATATTCCACTAATTTTTAAACCATTTAATACTACAGTGGGTAACTATAATGGAGAAACTAATTGAACCATATGTAAGATTCAGTAAAGGAAACATTTTCATCCTACATTAATTACCATATAATTGATAGATTATGGTATGTATTAAATTAGGGAACAAAAAATTTCATAAATGAGTATGAATTGGGTTTTTTGATTTTAAATTATCTCTGAAAATTTATCATGTGTTGTTTCATTTTTCTAATTATTATTTCTCTCTAATAATCTAGACATTACTAAACCTTGTTTGATTTATGTTAATTGATAAATTTATTTCGTTGTTTTTATATATAAAAAGCTCAATTAAATTATCATATTATGCTAATTTCATTAAATTGATTAAAAAATGATTAATTATATAGGTAGATCGATTTATAAAAAAATATTATTTTATGTGAAATTTATACATCATAGAATCAAATTGCATACCCAATGGTTTTCAAAGGTTATAACTCCATTAGGTTTTTACTCATTTTTTCTAGCCTAAAAAAGTGAATGAAATAAAAATAAAATTTAAAAATAGAACTAATTTAAGTGAAAAAATGACTTGTAATGAAAACCCAAACATTACATCATGGAGAAGAATAAAAATGTGTCGATGAAGGGATTTTTGCATAAAGTGATTCCCCACTCCCAATGCTGTGATAATGGGTGTGTAACCACTACTCATATTCCCTCAACATCCTAATTGACGTCCAACCCCATTTAAATGATAAATAACACGTTTTTTGAGTGTATGGGTTGATAGTGTTTCTTAAATTTTCATTTGTGAATGTGAAATTCATCATGGAATGTTAATCCAATGTTCACCAACATGTTGACCTCTAAAATTCATGAAACACCAATACATATATAATTCATATTTCTGAGTAATATAGTACCCTATCTAAATTCAATATTTATGCCCAGTCAAATACCCAATGTAGATGATATGGCCTTAATGCTGAAGTGATTTTCAATATGTTGAGTCCAGTCCTTCTTTGACTTCATTTCCAATTTACACCATTAAAATGAATGAAAAAGATTTTATTTTCTAAATGAAATATGTATAATTTTATGTTATTATTTTTTAAAATATTTTTATTTCATATAATCTATATGAAAATATTTATGACTTAAATACAACAGTTCACATTAATGGGTCATAACTATAATTTAAAAGAAATTCAAAAATTAATGATCCAATCACAAATTTTCAATAAATAAACAAGTTTAACATAATTTTAAGAAATTATGTCCTTTAATACTCATAAAATATTCAGTACGTTTTTTTAATAGTGAATACCTCTAGAGTACTATGTTAGATCTCATGTTCTCTGGAAGGTGAATCTTTATCGTGGGCAGAGAACATTTTTCCGTTGGAGATATATTTCTCTCTAGATGTTGGGAAATTAAAAAAGATAGTGTGTTTAGGAGTAATCACATATTGAATATAACATCCCCCAATGATGATCAATATTCAGGATGTATTTCATGTATTGTAGCTTTTTTATAATGGTAACGAGGACACAAGTCATTAATTTGGTAATTATAAAGGTTATTTCTATTTCAACTTTTGAGGAGCATCTCATAGATATCGTGGAATTCTAGAAGAATGTGGTTCATAGGGGTGTTGTTTCCTTATTTCTTATTCAATGGTGAAATTTTGGTATGGAGGACATCACATCGGGACATGGGTCACAGATGAATTCATAATGCATCAACTTTTTTGATTCTTGATTCTATTATGAAATGATGTTTTGAGGATGAACATTATCTAGAATATGAGATATTACTCACTTTAGAGATTCTTATTTTATTTTTTAACTATTAGTTTTGATTTATGGATAGGTTTAGGGAGCTTTTTGTAAGTGTTTCATAGTTTTTCCCCTTATTCCTCTAATTGTGTTAGTTGTGCTCCAATGATAGTGAGGATCCTGACAGGTATATCACAATGTGTTTGATCGCATGATCCGTTATCAATTATTTATTAGTTTATATTTAATTTTCTAGGGTTCTATTTTATTGACATGAATCAGATGTAAGATCTTTGATCCTTGCATCTCGTTCTATTTTGTGTTTTAGGTTTGGGGGTGTTGAGATGATGCTAAGAGGGGGAAAGGGGAAACCTGAGCTAAACTTTTGGCACTATAGTAGGATTTTGTCATAATGGGTAATTATAATATCTGTATTATTGTAATATGATTTGGTTTTTTCATGGGGGTATTATTAAATATTGAGTTTGGGGATGCAAGTTTCATTGATTCTTCTTTTTCAGAAGTAGTTATGCCATAGAGCATGATTTCGACATCTCCTCCTTCCTGGGCTTTACAATTATCTGACATAGTCTTTTCATATCATCATGGTATTTCTTATATTAAATAAATTATTTTTCACAGATCACATCATGTTTATATAATGATATTTTGATCAATATTTCAATTTTGCAGTCTCTTTCCTTACATCATATATTTTTCACGTTTCAACATTTTTACTTCATCGAGCAGGGTGTTGCATCATCATCTTCTAATTTCCATTTACCTATAAATTATGAAACCCCCTTTGATCATGTACATCAACCAAATTTATTCTCTCAATATCTAGGTATACATGAGATATTTATTGAAGGACATTCAAGCCACTTGAATCATATTCATCTATCTTTATCTGATGATCGATATGAGGCGATCTTGGGTGAGTTTCCCTCTTGGCCATATGGTTCTTATCAATTGGATTTTTTTTCTACCACTCTATCATTTAATGTTGTTACAGATAAATTATTTTTTTCTCATGGATTTGTATTTATATTTTGTGGTGTGGTCATGGTGAAACATCGATAACGACCATCAAGTCCTTGTGGGATAATTGATCTTAAATTTTTGTTTGTTGTTCTATTATTATCTAGAGAAAACTAAGCTTATAAATTGAGGTAGGGGATTCATTAATTATCCTTAATTTTTAATTATAAATATGATGTTATCATTATTTATCACATTACGCTGGGATGAAATTTTCCTTTCTAAATATTAACCTAAAATAAAAATGAATATTCTATTTTGGGATGTAGCAATCACACATTATTACTTGGTGGTGATGGTATAAATCATTATTTGTTAGATATTGTACCCTATATTTTGTTGATGCATTGATTTAGCATGTTTATTATAATATCCATTGAAAAAAATAATGTAATGTATTCAATTTTTTTGACTAATTAAAAAAGATGGGTGCTTTTCTGTTAGAGTTCTTCCTTCTAATTGATATAAATTATAGTCAACATGTCTAAATAACTATTTTAGCTATTAATAGTTTATTTCAAAGGATTTTTAGGGTTGTAAAATGCATTAATTGAATTATTTAATTCAAAAAGGTAACAAAGAGTGTTTTTATTAAAGTCATATTTTTGCAGTCGAGTGATGAAACAATAACTAATAGAGATGAATGATATTGTATTTTACTTTTATTATTGATATCAATATTGGGATTATTTCTTGTAATTTTTTCCAAGATTATTGGATAGTGGGATTTATTTTTATTCATTACATTCCCTACCATATGATGCATCATGGTTTTCTTAGTTTATTCATCCTTTCATGTAAATTAACACGACTCTTAGAATACCAGTAGTTATTGAATAGAAAAAAATTTATGTATATAACCTTTGGGGTTGGGAGTTCAATGGTTGAAATAGATAATTTTTTGGTAATTATATAAACAAAAAAATTTAGGTGAATAATAAAATGAAAGTCTCTTGAAATGATTTTTTTTCATTTTTAGGCTTTCGAGTCATTAGCTGTGGTAGTCAGTTTTCCGAGAGAAGATAAATTTTTTTAGGTTATACCTAGGTAGTTTCTCATAGCGTGATGTGTGAGATATATAAATTCGTTATGTCTAGTGATTTTATACACTTCATGACCCATTTTAGTTTGGAATCTAACATGAATTTGACTCTATGAGGTTGTTTCCCCAATATCCAATTTGGTATGGGTGGATGGCTGACTTCCCCACTTTCTCACTCTCTTCTCTTGGGAGAATTAAATGATTGTACACAGGGAGGTAGACTTCAAATACTTTTGTATAAAGGGTTGTAAAATATTTCATTTATTTCACATGCATAAAAATAAAAAAATCATGGGTATCCTAATATATTATCCTTAGGACTATTATAGGTATACGTAGTACATGTTATAGTGGATTGTGGTTTCATGCCAGATGTACATGATGTGGTGGAAGCTATTAAACTAATCTATTACTATATGGGGGTGAGGATCATACTGGTAATACTTGTTATTATCACCCTAAATTAATATTAATGGGGTTTCATGTTTGTAAAAGCTTTTTGGAGACTAGGATGGTCAGTACTAATTAAAATAGTTTTTTAGGAATTAGTTGGGATTTTAGTTAGATGTTGAGAATTTTTTTTACAAGATGTAGTTTTCATTTTCTCTTACTTAGTTTGAATGACAATTCATGCACATGTTGTGATCTTTTGATTAATGTGATTTGGGGTTGTTTTTTAGTCTCATATTATTTCTCATTCCTTATGTTCTAATTAGATGTTAATATCTCTCGTTTTTATATATGGTGTACCCTTGGTGATAGTCTTTAACCCATGGCCAATTTGAGGTGGGATTCATACATATTTATCCATCCTGCCACAATTGTGACCAATGAGGGGAACATTAGGGGTGGGTGTGACACACTCAATTCCCCCAAAGAGAGGCTTATTATGGTCACATGTTATTTTAGGTATATGTATAGGCGTGTCTCAATAAATTATTAATAATGTGAGAAATTTTTTATATGGTTTAGTTTCAAAAAATCAATGATATTATATGATGTTATTGAATAATTGTTATGAGCATTTTGGAAAATTATTTTTTAAATTTACAACTATGTAACCATTATTTAATTTATTGGAAAATAAAATGGACTTGATAGAATTTTAATAAATTGAAAATAATAATATATAATGTTCATAGATATAATAAATTTTAAATAAATATTTTATTAGTATGTCTATCAAGATATCATATACAATTAAATAGTAATTTTCATTTTTTATGAATTTTTTTAAATATAATTAAAAAATAGAAAATACATCATTTATTTTGATTATGAATCTTGCCTAAAATTAAATATATATATTTCCACTATAAAAATTAATTATATATGTGTAATAATATAATATATATAGTAAATATATCAATTTAGTAAATTGAACCTACGAATAAAGAAGTTGACGGTTCTTAAACACATCACATTACATAGTTGCCTTATTCTAAAAACCATGATAATCTATGACACTAGTGAGAAAAAAAATATTTTTAAGATTTTAAATGTAAAATAAAATAAGAAAATATTATATATTCATGAATAAGAACCCATATTCATTTTCTTGGTTTTGGTACTTTTTTCTCATCACATTCCAACAACGTAATTTTCTTTTAGCAGGATAAAAAAATGTGATCTTAAAAAAATCACACCCATACATATATATATATATATAAACATAAATAAACCATACTTTTCACTAATTCCTATTAAAATATTTTACCTGTGGCAACCAATAGAAAAAAACTAATACATGATATCCTCTTTAATACTGAAAATACGTGACATCCAATTTTTCTTTGTAATATACATAAAATATATGGTTATAAAACATTAATATTTAGAATCCTTAAATGAACAATTATTATGATGATGAATTATATTAATTAAAATTTCCATGTAAATTATTTTACTAGCAGATTTTAATATATATGTAAGACATTTTGTCCTTATATTAATTATATTACATGAAATATGTATGAAATTAGGTTCTAAAACACATACTAATAAACTATTATTATTTTAATACACAGATTATCAAGGTACCTATTATAATAACTTATTTTGACATAAATATTTGATATTAATATTTAAAAATAAATTGTAATATATATATATGGAAAAAATTATTTTCAGAGCTATTTTTTGAATCATATTATATAAACCCTAAAACATATTTTTTTTAAATTATCTAAATATTCTATCTTAATATAAAATAAATATCCTTCAAAATTAAAATAAATTCGTTGATTTTTATTGTCATAATGATAATTATTCAAAATCATCAGATTATTTTTTTTATCAAATTATCATCACCCTAATAGTGGGCATCATAACTAGTGGATTTTAATTCATTTCAAAACCCAAAAATCGCAATGTAAAAATGTAATAAATTAAAATAATAATAGTAATTAATACAATAAAATATACCGATTATATGTATTTTCAAACATCCCTACTCAGCCCAGAAATATAACACCCATATACCCTACAATATTATCTTCAATATTAATAAATAATATTATTTTACTTTCATCGATAATGACATCAACTATCACATTTATCTAAATGGAATCAATCAATTGGTTATGTAGTGATCCTCTGTATGAATACTGATAGATTCTTGGGATTCATATATAATAGAGCGATTCTATTGATCATGGATAAAATACAATAATATGATATACAAATTTACATGAAGGGGGGAACAAGAAGAAAAATTATAGGAAATAGGTATCCTGTAAGAAGCCTGTCACAAGCTAAGGACTAACCCTCAAATTTTCATCCCAATAAAAGTTGATCAAAAAATATATACATAATCCCATTCCCACCTTTTCATATTTTAGACCCATTTCCATATTCTATGAACTCTAATAGTCTAATATAGAAATTGATAAGCTGACTCATGATAGTTGTAAACTACTATTATCCCACATAGACAGCTCAAACCCCCCCACCTAACTACATCCTACCCCTACTAAAAATCTACCACTAGATTTCATTAATTATTCCAGAAGACCCTCTTGAATAGTTGTACCTTGCATTCTTGTAATTTATCACCCCCATGAAGACAACCCTATCCTCTAAGTGGTAATAAAGTAATGTTTATGGGACATGATTTATCTCATTTCAATGTTGAGGTTCCCATTCCACAACATCATTACTTCATAGCCCAAAAAATGCACATTTTTATTAGTATTGTCACTCAACATTATTGAATACTCAACCACTTTCATTTCAATCCATACTGGACTTTTTATAATATGTTCCCACATTCACTCATCTAAATGTCTTTTTCATATAGGTAAGGTTTGATGCTCCCTAAATCTGCCATCTATACTTTTTAATTTTATTTTAGTTGTCATACATCCAATTTATTACTATTAAAAAAGTTTTCCTTTTCTTTAAGATAATTCAACATTACTTTTTTTATAAAGTAATGCATATAAGTAATGAGGTTGTTAAGTATTTAGTTTTTCAATAATCATTGTCTCATCATCGCCATCTCTGATAAATAATGTCGAGAGTTTGCATCCCGGGAAAATATGCACATCCACCTTCTTAAAAATATCTCACGACTCCTCTTCCTTATCACCAACCATAAACATGTTCAACTCTGACCGAGTGATAGAATTCATCATCAAGTTCTCAAAACATTTATTTTATAAAATATGTTTTTCAAATTCTCTCTTATATTTTTTGTTTATTAACTATATTCTAGAGGATCACATATTTGAATTGGGACCAAATATCTTAGGTTATGATTATTCCATCATTTTTACACATTCCCCAAACATACCCGACATGTGTAGTTATACCATCCAATTTTTTTGAATTTTTAATGGGCCAAAACATATATATCAACATTAGTGATCTAAAACACTATTGAATATCTTATAAAAAATGTAATCACATTGATTCATTTCCACTCCTCCATCCTAGTAGACAGTCTTGTTAGATTTGTCATGGCCTCCTGCAGTATATTATCTTTGAATTTGGGATTATGGTAGTGTTGTATATATATATGATCTATATTGATATTATTATTTAATCATTATGTTCATGAATGATATTTTAAAAGAGGGGTGAATTTTAGTTTTAAAAAAATTAGTTCAATAGAGATTAAACTAAATAATTTCATGGGCCTCATATAAAATTCAAAAGTTTCCATATGTTTAATTAAATAAGTGTATGATAATAAAGATTGATTTTTAAAAATATTGGGTTATAATGATAATAATACAAATATATAAGAATATATCATAGTGTTTTGGATTTAAAGAATATCATATTAATATTATAGATAGTGTTTATCATATTTATAATCATAATAATAAGACTATTACCTTAAATCAAAATTGGATATAAACAATTTAGGAAACATGTTATACTATATAAATAATGTAATAATGACATATAATAGTTAAAAAGATACTTCTTTTATCCTAAAGTTTATTATAACCACAATCCATGGGAAAAGATATCCCTTATTTTTCTCTTTCATGATTTTTTGTCATTCTTCAACAATAAAATACCTCAATGGGATGTTATTATTTTCCTTCATATCCCCAAAATCACTCACAATGATGGTATGATTTTATATATCTACATAGACTTCATAATCCTCAATATAATGTATCAAATTTGTATTAATATCAATTAATGTTGTTAATAATATGATTAGATTCTATATCTAGCTATTTACACAAGTCCTTGATTGTAATCATAGATTGGAAAAAAGATTATAATGAAAAATTTCATTATGAATCAACCAAACATGGTTTACTTAGAACAAAAAAATTCTAAACAATTATAGTGATTAAGAACTACATTATCACACTGTGTAATATCTAGACCTATTGTAGAATGAGAATTTCACTAATGAAATCAATCAGTTCTAAACACATTGAATGAAATTTTATTTATAAGAATCCCTCTAATAGTACTCTTGATTTCCCAATGATCATATTTTTTCCATTGATTAATCAAAATCATGGACACCTGGGAGATGATAGTTCATAATGATCTTGCATAAAAAATTGGGTGAATATTTATTAGATTACATCATTATAGTGTAAAATGTATTCCATTATGGTAGAAATATATTTTCCATAATTTGATTATAAACTAAAGTCAGTCTGATAAACATTCATATGATTTCAAATATGATTATCATAAAAAGTATAATTATAAAGGTATTGGTCTCTATGTCACAGTGATGGTGATGACTTTTGTTAGTATGACTGTTGAGATAAATCCTTACACCAAGATGGGGGAAATTTGAATCTGAAGTATCATATCCATTCTTAATATTATTACTAAAATAAATAGATATATTGGTTTACAAACATAGTACTTTAGAAAAATTATATGTATGGTAAACGGTTTATGATTTATACAAAATCATTCTAAAACAAAATACACATGAAAATATTGTAATGTATGTTTTATTAATTTTTTGGTGATTTTTAAAACTAATGGATTAAAAAAATTCATGAAAAAATTATTGACTCTATTATCTCCCCCTTTTGGGAATGTACACACCCTAAAAATAAATGAAAATAAATCCTTTTGAATCATATATGCCATTTTAAATTAGGTTCTTCATATTCAGAGTTAGATAATAATCTTTTTCTCCCCATGAGTTTATAAATCATATGAATAGGAAGAAAATGAATGTGATTATTTCCCCTAAGGATCTAAATCTCCCTTATGATTGTATTTTTCCACTTACGAAAAAATACACTATTTTCTATTAAATTACCCCCATTTGTATATAATCCCACACCTTTTTTTTATTTTCAAAAAATTGAGAGAAATCTTGAACATCGTAATAAGGGTTAAAAAATATATACAAAACAATATAATTAACTACCAAATCATCAAAATAAATCTTAATGATCCTTCAAAAAATATGAATTGGAAAACATTAAAAAAATCATTGGATGAAATGATCATTAATTATTAATAAAATGATACAAATTAATGAAAAAAATAAAACCGGAGATAAAAAAAATTATATTTCTTCATGACTATTTTTATGGATTACATTATCCTCATGAATTATTTCATATACATCTCTACATTCATCAATTTAACTTTTAGATTTTGGTTATCATACTATAATTCCTTCAATTCATGTTTTGATATTTTTGTATGAAAAAATAGTTCTCAAATAAGAATAATATACACTTTTTTAACATCAATTATTGACGATTGATTTTGAAATAATCCTCTTCTTTTGCTTGATTGTTAATCAGATAATTATTTTCATCTAAAAACATCACATATTTGGCCACATCCATAGTTAACTCATTAAAAGTGTAGGTTTATTCCATCATTAAATTCAAAAATTCTTAAATCTGATCATCAGGATACTAAATTCCAGCATCATATTCAATATACCATTTTACCATTGAATTTATAGACCTCATTTAGGTACATGAACATTCCCCTGTGGTTTTTAGATATTCTTCTATACAAAATAATGGTTTAGTTAAAAATATATTGGGACGTCTTTTTAAGAAAAACTATCTTGAATTAGTAGTCATATTTCATCTATATTTGATAAATAAGAAATAATCCCTTCTAAAATTTACAATTCATGATAAACATAATTAAATTCTTTTTGGGAATTTTTTTTGGAAGATACCAATCACATTGGATCCAGATGAGGAATCATTTTCAGGATAGTTCAAAAATGAACACCATTACCATTGTCTATATTTCTTTTTAGTAAATTCCAAATTGTTTTATAATCATTCTATGAACCAACATATTCAATATAATTCTCTACAATATTGATGTCTTATGTGCCAATTTTTTATATGGTTCTGTCTTTCAAAAATGATATTCCTCATCCTTCATAGATGAAGACTCTTTATCTCCAATTAATGAGGATTCATCTTATAATTTTTTTATTCATTATCATTTTAATAAATTCATGTAAAAATGATTTTAATGAAGATAATGATGATGTCTAAAATGGTTTTTTATTGAGATTCTTCTTCATCGTTGTCCTCGTATTTTTAATTCATTGACTTTTTATTAGCCAATGTTCTCTCTTCAACATAAATTTATTCTTTAACATGTTCATATTGTTTATCTTGTTCACATTCATTTTCTAATTTTTCATCTTTTACTTCAATATCATTTAAATGATGTTTTTATATCTGATATCCATCAATATTTTTAGGTAAATATATTTATTGGCCTTAAACTATGTCACTGATCATTTTTCATTTTCATACTCATGATATCAAGCTTCTAAAAAATTTAGTTTTTCAGAGGAAAATTTTACGAACTCTTTCACTATTGATCATGGTAGCATATGATTTTTCTGGGTAGGAATTGGGACAGATTCCTTTCATTTTGATACTAGTAGCGATTCATTATTAGTTAGATTTCCATTTTTATTTTCAACTAATTTTTGAATTTCAGTGTGAACAATATATGACTTTTTAACCACTAAACCTACATTATTATTTGTTTGAATGTCTTGGGATGTAGGTAAGACTATATACCTAGTTGTGTTTTATACCTCATTTAGCTAAATTTCAAACAAAATTGAATCTTAATGCCTCATTTTTGGTTTCTTCTTTTTATCTTTTCTCCTCCATAGTTTCAACAAAATGAATTCCTAATGCCTTAGAATTTGATGGTTCTAATACAATTTAATGAATTTGATGTTGATTTTTGGTTGTCAATTTCATTAATTCCTTGTGAAATTATTAAAAAACCTTCTTCTACTTATTTTCATTCTTATATTCTTTATGTGGAGAAGTTTTATACTTTTTTCATCTTATTCCCTCACATCCATGATTCCCCTATCTCCTATGGAGTAGCCCAATGTTTTTTAACAAAATTTTTATATTTATTGTCAGATATCATCTTCAAACTTTTTATCATATCATCACTAATTAATGAAATTTTTCCCTCATAGAATATTACATGTTTAAAACACAATAATGTTTCATACATTCAATAATAATCATTCTTATTAATGCTAGAAATAATAGGATATTTGAATTTATTTAATTGTTATTTTATAACCAACGTCAAAAGGACAAATTGAACAAGATAAATATTCCCCAAGTTAAAAAAATAGTTCAATACTAAAATTTCAAATAATTTGAAAGTATATGGATCTCCGTTTCATATTATTAAAAAACAATGCATCAGAAACATAATTAAATGTTTTTCTATTGTGAATTAAGAATGTTTTGTGTATTTTGAAAGATAATAAAATAAGCATTCTTGAACTTTTCATTTATTCAAATTCCACAGAGTAATAGGATGTTTGTGTTATGGAAGAAATAAATCACCACTAGATGTTATTCTAACAATTTATGTAAATTTTTTTGGTGATATTTTTTAATATTTATCTATCATAATAAATGAAATCTTATCCACTTGATTTATATATTTAACAATGGAAAAAAATCATGACCATATCTTGGGTAAATATTATTAATATCATTATCTTCATTATGTACAATAATTGATTCCCTTACATGAAAATAAATATACATTTTATGAGTAGAATCATATTTTTTAATGAAATATTTTTATAATAACATTTCTCTAAAAAAACAATTTTTCATAATCCTTTTTATCATCCATTGGATTGGTACTAAATCTGGCTGGTCAGATAAAAAGGAAAAAAAAATTGGACTGAGAAAATTGATGGAGATAGCTGATCGATGATAAAATCTCTGGAAAATCAATGTGGGTCCATGATATTTCCCTGTTGACAAAATATTTAATAAAAATGTTCCAAATGAATTTTTTAAAAAAATAAAAAAATAATATCAACAGAAATTAATAAATCTATCATAATGACATAGTGATAAAAAATAAAATGAGTTGATGTATAGAATTCATATAAGGAAATATTTAATTGTATGAATGACCTATTCGTCTGATTTTTTTTTAAATAACATATTATGATTTTTTAAAAGAGAAAAATTGGATACAATTTTTTTAAAAAAAAATTCTAAAATCTAAATCGGATTTTTCTATTTCAAAAACATGGGTCCATAAGAGTTATATCATTTTTGTGTACAAGAATGTATTTTTGAATATAGACTCTAAATAAATTACAAAAATAACATGATTCTTAATGACTCAATACAATGTTATTTTTTAATATAAAAAATTATTAAAAATAAATTTTTGGAAAATAATATATTTAATCCCTCAATGTAACAATGTAACATAATTTAAAGAGAGATTTAAACAATAATTATATATGAATGTTAATTTTACCCTAATAAATCATAAATTCTATTTAATGTATTCGAATTTATTAGAAGGATGATTTTTTTTCAAATTTCTACATTTTTATCATCCATTTAGATGATTTATAAAATTATATCTCATTTTTGTGTGTGACACATAAGAATGTGATGACTAATATATATGTTTTTTGAATAGGAGTAATGAGAAGTGTTCTAAAATAAGATAGTGACACTAGTATTGTCACATAGTATTTGAGTTTTTGTAAAACTCTGGTCATCGTCAGTGAGTGTGTGTTGCATCCACAACACATAAGTCCAATAGTATTCTATTTCTACATATTCGGATACATTTAAGGAAAGTCCTAATAAATGTTATTTAATAATTGACCATGAAACTAAGGAAACTCAAAATAAATATCATTCTCTTGATTTAATTTTTCTTTATATTCTAGAACCATCAACATCAGCATCTGAAAAAAAATTAACGCAAAAAATGATACAAAAGCATAGAATATTTATAAATCCATTTTTTGCTTAAAATAATGAAAAATCAAATTTACTATTTTAAGATGTGATTCCCATGGAATTTCTGTATATATTCCTCATAAGAATATGTAAAACCTTAAATCTACATTACTAGTACTTATGTAATGTAATGTTCTTATCATACCTATAAAAGTATTTTGATCAACTGGTTGCCAATCCACATCAAAATATATAGTATTTTATGTACTGGTGGGAGCACTAAAACTTTTAGAATTGTCATATACAAATTTTGATAATGATATATAATATAATTATTTTTATTTATAAATGTTCTATTTTTTATATTTGAAATCATAAAAGGTATGTTAACCCACCCGTCATACTCATTTCAATATTATATTTCATATCTTATTCAAGGAAAATTATTATTGATTATTGTGATTATTTGAATCTAACAACATGAACATAAATTTTGACAATAAAAAAATATGTTAAATTCTTTTATAATGATTTTTTGATCTACAGATGCATAATAAAAATATTTGGTAAATAAAACTGGTTAATCTATCAATAAATTTTGTAAGAGATTATTTATATCACTATAGAGGTTTTGAATGATTAAAAATTTAATCAGGATGTTTTTTATTTTCATAACAATGTTTTTTTTCAATATAGACCTCCAACTAAATATTTCCATTATGAAAATCTAACATCAAATCAATTTTAAAATTTTTGAAATTCATGAATTTTGAAACGGATAGTAGAATACAAATAGCTTAAACTATATATACCTTTGCATAAGTTTCTTCATAGTCTTTTCCTTCTAGGTGGTTATAATATTTTTCAAACTAGTCTTCATTTATTTATAATAATTACACATTTTTTCCCATATTTCATTCTAAATCCCATTTTAACCCAATTATGGACATTTATTTTGGTTGTTCAACGAGGGTCTAGAATTTTTTCAACTAAAATACATTGATATCATCTTAACATGCCTTATTTTCAATCCTAATATCCTAAAACCTCATCAGGATTCATTGGATCAAATTTGGATATGAATGCTAGATGTTATATTTCATTCTTGATGAAACTTATTGTCTTAATAGTTTGATCAACATCACAAATTATTATATGAGTAGGATGATTCCTATGAAATTTCTAACAAGTTGGTTTTTGAAAGGTATATTCTTCAAAATAAGGTAAAAAATAATCATGAGGAATAACATCATTAATGAATTATTTAGTTATTTCCTTATTATAGGTAATTTATAACAATTTTTAAAAATATGCTCTATAAATAACAACTAAGGAAGAAATGTGGTGAGAATGTTTTAAAACAAAAGTGTTGATTTTATTGAATTTATGATGCACTATTTCTACAATTATACAAATTTTTTTATTAAAAACTATATAATATTTTTAAGTAGTAGAAGAAGGAAAAAATATTCCATTATCACTTTTTGGTGAAATTTATATAAATTATCTTTCACATTTTAGATTAATAAATTTCTTCCCAAAACTATAATGTAAAAAACTTTTGGTAATCAAATAGTCCACAACATCTGAAAAGTTTTATTTAGAAAATTTCTAATCAAGAAAAATTATTATATTATAACAAAAATATATAACTTCATTGGCCAAAAAATTGTTTATAAATTGAGTATTCACTAAACATGGTTTTAGTAATCTCATGAAAGATTTTATTACGTCTTTCAACTAAATCATTTTTATGAGGTGTTCTAGGAGAATAAATTTTTTGTTCTATACCTTTCTTACTAAAAATATTTTCAATATAACTATTTCCAAATTCATCACCATGATCACTATGAATAGATATTAAGGGAATGGTTTTATCATTTTTAACTTTGTGTGTGAAAATTTAAAAATAAAAAAATGCATTAGATTTTATTTGGAGAACATTAAACCATGTATTTATATTGTAATAATCCTAAATGGCATAAATATAATATTTTACACTATTAATCCTAGTTAATTTATGACTGAATAATCCAATTTTAGATAAATATTAATCATCAAATGTTGATACTTCCCTAATAGATTTAAATCTATACTTACGTTTCTTACCATATTGAAAAGGTATAAAAAGTTGAAGAATCAATATTATGTATTAATAGATCCTTCAAAATATTTTTCTTATTTAGCATGAATATATTTCTATGGTTACATTTTCATAAACATTTATTTCATAAAATATAATGATATTCCATTTCACTAATTCAAGGTATGTCTTGGATCTTATGGTCCACTATGTTATGTTTGAACACATTCTAATGCCTATTGGTAGAGAATATAAAATCATCCTTGTAACTATTTAATAAAATATTTAATTCCATTCATTCATAGGGTAATCCTCATTACCTAATTCAATTATAAATAAAATATTGGTTATAATTTATTTTACAATCAACACAATAGAAATTACAGATTTAGCATGAAGTAAAATGTTACCTATTATGATACTCTCTAACTAATAATTTTCAATGAATGTGTATTCTAAACTATTAGTCTTTATGTTATTTTAAAAAAAATTACAATTCATGTGACTCAAAAAACAAATAACTATGTACTAATTATTATTTTTCTAAAACATTATTTTGAAAACAAAACAATAAGAATTTAAGCACTCAAACCATATTGGGTTTGGTAATTCCATAAAAAACATTAATAATCTATATATGTTTAGAAAAACACAATTTGGGACATCCTAGATATTTAATAGTATTAGGTGAACAATTATTTTTCCAATAACCACCTCTTCAAAACATTGTTAAAAAGGATCACTTTATGGAACAAAATAATTTTTATTGAAAACTTTTTTTATATATATAACCTATTTGGGAACTAGTTTCATGAGATCAGCTTTTTTTGTAAATTTTAGAAAAAAATTTATAACTATATTAATGTATGACAAAATATTCTTCAATGAGTTAATATATGATTTTCATTTAACATGTAACTCATTCTACTCATTTTTATTAGATTTGTAACTATGTTTTTTGTCAAAATACTTTTATATGAAATTATGTTTTTAAAACCGTTAAAAAAGTTATCATTTTTTATAAAAAATTAATAATGTTTTTATGAAGGAACATATATTTCATTACTGAAAATATCAATCCATGAAATCCTATTTAACAATTTTTTCCATAAAATTATAATGTTTTTTAAAAACATTACATTTTTTAATTTTAAGTAATTTTGAATATCAGGAAACTTCATCAAATGATGGTAACATATTATCCTCACCAGTTAAATTAGATTATTAATCCAATGATGGAGAATCTCTCTCATTATCAGATTCAGGATAAGTGTCACTTAAATTTAATTTTATATTTTCTCATAAATATGTACCTTAGCCATAATACAATGATCTTCTTTAATCACTCTAGAAAGAAGACATGTGTTCCTCTTTCTAGAACAATCAATTTCTGAAGTATTACATGAGGAATCTACACATTAGTGACATTAGTTTAAGAATAGTGTTTCTTCTTGGATTATAATAAATTTAATGATTTCTACAGAATTTATTTATTTTATATCAATTCTTTAATACATTGTACAATCCAGTATTCTATTTCTATCTTTTATACAATCAAAACAAATTGATTCTGAATATTTATTGTCATTCATCTAATTATTAATTTTATACTTTCAATTGTGTAAATATTTGTTTACCAATTATTTTTTCATTCACTATGTATGATAAAATAATTTATTTTTTGGAATATTCACCACTGTATGAATCATATAGGATAAAAAAAATTATCTAGAAGATTTAAAACCATTTTTCATTGTCCAGACTTTGGTAAGATTTATAGTAGTATCGAAAGAAACAACATAAATTTTTTCTTGTCTTTTTCAGAATCTATCTATAATATACCCTTGTACATCATAAGATTACTAATGTATGACTTTTAACTTCCATTTATCATCCACATTAGACTTCTTCAACTATCATTCATTGTGCATGATGCCAATTATCTACTCAACTATTATTTTATAATACAAACCATTATCTCAAAGAGATTGTAAACAATTTATAATAGTCATAAACAATTGATGGATATTTTAATTGAATTTTATAGGTAAAAACACAACTGATAGATAGTCATATTTTAGTATAGAACTTATAATTCCAAAAATATTGGTTTTTCCAGAGTGTGTAATGTCTATATTTTTTCCAATATGATTTTTAGATTCATAGGATGAAATTTTTATGTTGATATTTCTTTTAATTGTGCATAATAAAATATTTCTAACACTATATTTCCTATTTTATTTATGTTTCTATTGATTTTTAATGGTTTTAAGTTGTTTATTGGGAATTTGTAATTACTAGTATGCCTAAAATGATAACAAAAAATGTTTTTATAAAAAAATTCATCATTTTATCCCACTAGTATTCATAGACATCAACATAAAAAAATGGTGGTATGTTGGGATTTAGATACTCTATAGATCTAACATTTACAATTATAATCTCTAAAAAAAATCTTTTCTATAATACATGTTATTGTAGTAAGAGTATATAAATATATTTATAACAAAATTTAACAATCATGAAATAGTATAATGGAAAATAGATCATCTAGCATTTGAGTAGTGGAATCCAACCCTAATATCTATTTTATGATATCATTATGAGTTATATTAACATTTTCATAAGAAAATGGTCTTTATGGATTTATTGCATTAAGGGTTGGATTTTAGTTTAAAAATCATTGGATTAAAATAGTTTCAACTAAACAATATCTCAATATTCTAATCAGATTCATAGTTGGCCCATTTTTTGATTAAATCAGTGCATCTTAATCAATATTGTTTTCGATAATATTACAATATACATATCATAATCATAATATATACGATTATATTGGATTGTTTCATATTCATATAATGTTATATTAATAGTAAATATAGTGTTTATAATATTTAGAATCAATATGATAAAACTATTTCAAACTATCCCAGTAAAATATAATTCACGCAATATACAACTAATAAAAATTGAAAAAATAAATGTATGACATACACCTATTGAAAATATATCTATTTTATCCTTAAGAATTACGTATACACAATCCATTTCTAATGGTATACCTTGTTTTAATCTTATAAAATTTTTATCATTATTCTGCATGGAATCCCATGATATGATGATCCTCTATATATTCTTATCCCCAAAATACATTGATTCAATTATCAGATTAGATCTTTCTACAGAGACACGATATGCCTTGATCTAATGGAATGTCTTTGTCATACTATCCTCATAATACATTGATCCTATGATCATATTCTCTATATTTCTATCCCCATAATCCCTCTATCATAACCAAATATCAAAAACCTAATTAAAATGTAAATATGTGTATGGATACAACCTTAAAAGGTTTCCTTATAACTATATAACTATAATCAATTAAAAAGGCTATGATGAAGACATTTATGATGTTAGATATCTAGAGCTCGCGTAGTCTATGAAATTATAAAATTTAATCAAACATCTCTAAACACTTTGAATGATTAGTTATTTATCGGAATCCATCTAATGGTTATCTTTATCTTTAAATGGTCATATATTATCTGATTTTTTCACAACAACATAGAAACCTGATACATGATATATCATGATGATCTATTATAACAAATTTTCTAACATCATATTGAAATACATCATTACAGTGTAGTATTCCATTACCATTGAAATAATTTTTCAAAATTATGATTACAAAATAAATTCAGACCAACTGACTTCCTTATGAATGTCAATATGATTATCATAAATGTACATGTCTAAATGAATTGATCTGAAGGTCTCTCCGATTATGATGAATTTTTTTGTATGATAGATAAGACAATATTCTACATTGATTATGTAAAAAATGATACTCTGATACATCAGATCCATACTCTTTAATATTACCATAAATTAGTAATATATATTAAAAAAAGAAAATATTTTATAATATATTCTATATTTTTTTGTAGGTTAATTTTTTCTTTTGTTTGATTACATATGATTAATCAATTTTTAATATAAAAAAACCATTTATGATTTTGTTTGATTACAATTAAATTTATATTTTTAGTCCCTTGATTATTTTAATTATAACACAATATGTAGTGATTATAATTTTATAATTAATAATTCAAATAAATTATAAAAATTATATCCCTATTTTCTTAAATTATCATGATGTCTAATTCATGGTCTAGAATGTTTTCATTTCTTCCTGAACATGATTCATTATTATGGTATCAAGTAATATTTTTTACTTTAATATACATTATAATTTACCATGTGTTTTAAATATATCTCAATCCAAAGTGTATATATATGTGAAAATAATTTAATTCTTGATAGAAAAGATATTTATATAAATTTTATTTTTTTTAAGATAGAAAAAATATATTTTTTTAGTACTTAAAAAATCAATAAAGTATTCTATACTTTTAAGAAACTCTACATTATCTAGTTTTAAAAATTTACTATATTTAATTAACATCAAGTTATATACACTTTATATTTTCATGATAAATTATTTAATAAGATTACAATGAAGTCTAAAAATGTCTTTTTAATGATCATTAAAGTATCTATAGATATATAATCTTCTTTCACGAATGTAATTTTTCAGAATGTAGTTTCATCTATTTTATAAAAATTTTAATAGTAGTCAATGTAATATTTATTTGATTCATGATACATTGTAAATATTATAAGCTTTTATAAAAATAAATAATCTATAATAAATGATGAATATTATGTTATGAGCTTTTAAAAATTCTTTTTTAATGTATTCTATCTAGTTCTTCTAAATGTGTGGATCAACATCCCTTCTTTCAAAATAGTGAAATGTATGGTTTTGAAATACTACTTTCAGTACTATGAAATGTATGGTTCGACGTACATACTATCAGAATAGGGAAATGTACTATTCTACAATCCCAAATTTAAATCTATGTTATGTATGGTAATGCAACGTAAATTCATAACATTGAAAAGTATGGTTTGACAACTCTAATTTTGTAATGAACCCCATTCGACATTAATGTACCCTAATTACGTAATATACCTCTATTTCATTTACCATAAATCAATGTACACTAATTTTGTGCACCCTAATTTCATATACCCAATTTTCGTGTACCATACATTCATGTACGCAATTTATTTTTACCCTAAATTCACATACCATACTTTTTATAAAAAACATTTCAATTTTCACATTGTTATTTTATAATCAAAATTTATCTACTTCATATATTTATATGGATTATTTAAGATGTTTTTCTACATGATAAATTCATAATATATCTACGAATTATGATCGATGTTATTTTAATGATTTTGGTGTAATATTAAAAGAGATAAATTTATAATTTATTTTAACATCTTTTCCAATAAGGTATGATTTCAAATGATAATTTCAATTATTATATTTGATCATACTTTTGAATTATTCTACTATTTTTCACAAAACTTTTTCTACTAATATTAAATATTAATGAATGGATTTTAAATGGATTATAAAAAGCTTTAAATTCTATTTTTATTCTATATATATTATTCAAAGAGTTATTCAAATTATTTTAAATTTTTTTATCCATGATTTATTCTATAGGAAGAATAATGCAACAATGATATGGTTTTATGGTGATATTTATAAAATATCATAACTCAATGTATATTGAATACCTAACGGTATTAATTATAATAATTAGTTAAACAAATATTATATATATATATATCTATCTTTTGGTTTTAAAAAATATAAAATTACACAACAAAACCACATGGTAACATTTTTGACGAACAATGAATTTTTCAACATGTCATGAAATCCAATGTCTATATGTTATTATTTTTCATTACTTGGACATTCTATCAGGTTTTTAATTAATTCTACTTTGAATATAATTACCTTTATGAGGTTTTGTGATACAGTTCTAATGAAACTTTTCTAGTCATTTCAATTTATATCTTCAATTGTGTGGAATCTGATTTTCTAACACTCCTTATCGTCTCCCTCATTTAGTTTCTATTTTTATTTTTATGATTTTACACACAAACGATTTTGTTTAATATTTTTCCTCATGTTTTCACTGTCAGATTATAATGAATGGTTCTAAGGGTTGTGACTCCCTAATCTACTGTCTGGACTGTTCGGGTTGTGACTCCATGTTCTTAAATTCCTATTGTATGGGTTGTGACTCCCAAAAAATGATAGTGACATAGTTATCCCTCAACCAGAAAATGATTCTATATTTGGTTTATAATTCTACCTCAAAATCATTTGTAGTGAACACTTATCTCTCACTGGGAAGAGAGATATAATATTAGAGTAGGGAAACATTAGACCGAAATATTATAATAACAGCCTTGAGTAATATAATTCTTCCACTGTAAATAAACAATAATATTTACCATTAACAATTAGTTTAATCATTTATTTTGTTTCATTAAAATTTTATTTTGGTCTATTTAGCCCCATCTATATCATCTTTCATATCCCTATTGGGATCCAAGAATTTTTATCGGTGTCTAATCAATTATTAATTTACAATCTCATTTATACCATTTTTTATAAATTTCAATCTATATAAAACGATATTCATTTATGAATAGTACAATCTGGAAAAAGAGTAGGTTTCTATATTTTATTGTCCTATAATATTCCTATCCATCAAAGTCCAAATATAATATCATAAAATAATGAAGGATTTCACCCAAATGGTGCATGGACTCCATATAACACTCCACACATTGATAGAAATTTATATAGATATTGGATATCCTGAATGGAGACAAACCTCAAATAGGTGAGCATTGGGAACCATTCTATCATGACAGCATCAAAAAACATAATTAAGGTAACAAATATACTCTTACTGAAAACTATACAGCTATATATTTTTGAAAATAAAAATTCATCAATATTTTATATTTTTCTATTGGAATAAATTTATGTAGTCATGTTTCTTCTTCTAAGATAATAGGTGAAATACGAAAGATTCTTTATGTCACTCATCATAGTTATATCAAAATAATTTTAACAAAACATTGAATTCTTCATGCTGTGTATCATTATATAATGATGGGTGAAGATGAACTAGTAAACGAATTGTACCAAAATATCACATTGGGAATAGAATGAATTAAATTGTACAAGCTCTAGAAACCCCAATACATTTTGAACTATTCATATGAGCCTTATAGCATGCAGAGACGGATCACCATAATTAATGAAATAAAATCAATGTGTACACTATTGATGAATTGATTGGATCACACCTCCTCTATTAAATATAGTTGAATATAAATGATTATGAGGAGACAACAATAAATGAAAATGGATAGATTTTAAATCTATGAATATTCATTTTTTGGTCTCCTATGATTCAAATGAACAGGATAGGGAAAGGGAAGATATGGCGCAAATTGCAATTGAAGTTTACAATAGAATGTGAAGAAGGAATTCAAAAGCTGGTTCAGAATAAACCCTCGAAAAATAATAATAAAAGGGAGATAACAAATTTTGTACAAATTTTAGTTCTTCATATGAAACCTATTAAGAAATTAAATGGAAAATACATATAAAATATGATTTTCCTAAATTAAATAATACTTAAAAATACAATTATATGGAAATAAAGGAATAGATAATAGTTCAATTTGTATTGAAAAATCTAATTCTTGAGAACGATCTAGAAATGACAAAAAATATTTTAACTTATGGGTCATAGAATTATAGGATAAAAATAATAATTCTTGTTTTTATTAATGATATTTTGATTCTGGCCATGATTATGATAATATGAATATTTCCAAGTTATATAATTAAATTAAATGATTATGAAAACATATTTTAAAAGCTACTAATATATATAATTTTTTTGATAAAGAAAATGATAAACCTGTTTCTAAAAATGAAATTTTTATATAGTAGCATCAAAAATTTGGAAACACAACTTCTAAATCTCATTCAAATGTTTATTATTTTTTAATATATTTGCCTTTTTATTTTTAGTCATTTATATATTTTTAATTAGATCATGAGTTGTAGATATTGGAACATAAAAATTCCTAGATTATAGGAAAGGAAAAATTTATATATCCATATATTTAAATAATGAAAATGAATTATTATTTTTCTTCAATGTTCTCAATGAATCCCAGACATGATTCTTATTTTTAGTATAAATTTATAAATTTATGTATATATTACTTTTTTATATTCCTCAAATTATTTATGATATCTAAATCCACATTGTTTAGATTTGTGTAATTTATATCACTTTGGATTGAAAATATATTTATCTACATTTTATTATATTATGAGGATGTATGGAAATTTTTTCCTAGTACTCTAAAAAATCCACGATGTTGCTGCTATAGTTTTAAGAGACTCTATAGTTGGAATATTTGAAAGTATATAGTATTTTATTTAATTAATGTTATACATATATCAAATTCACTTGAAAAATTATTTAATTGAAATAAAACATGACTATCTAGATTTCATTATATTAAATCAGTTTCTAAAAATGTATTTTGGGTGGTTATTAAATTAGTTGATGTTCTGCAATGTTTTTTCATGGCTACAATTATTCCAAAATGTCGTTGTTTTTGTTTTTGTGTTATTTTAAGGAGAAATAAATGTTGGATTTATTTAATTCATGATTTTTTAGTAATATAACAAGATTTAATAAAAATTCTCTTTCTTGTACAAAATTTTAATCTATTTTTAAAGACATTGAGAACTATTGAATTTTTCTAAAGTATGATATAATTTTTTTGAAAAAGGATGGTTTTGAAACCATACTTTCTAAATATTGTAATGTATGGTTTTTAAACCATTCTATCATAATAGTAATATATATTAATTGGAGACCCTACATTCTGCGGCGTACAATGTTGGGTTAAAAAACTCTATTTTTAAAAAAGTGCAATATATGGTCTGGAAATTATAGTTTTACAATAATGAAATGTCACGACCTGAACCTACCAGGGCTTGAGCCGCAACTACCCCAAGCCTGCCTCTGTAGGCTAGGGGCTGGTGACTAGCGCCGAAGGCACAACAACTTGGGGAGGGCATTGATTATGTACCTGTACATACACACACAACACACTCAATGCAACAGTGCAGAGTAAAAGAAAAGACATGCAAAGAAAATGGCAACTTTTATGTAAATACCACAAATGTGCATTGACCTCTAAATAGTACAAGTAAAGTTCTGGAACGGAAAAAGGGGAAAAACACGAGCCCAACCAGAAAAGTTCCACATCCCGGCAACAGGTAAAAAAACAAACAGCTGATCGGTCTCCCTCCTAGAACCCGGTTACGACAACCGCACGCGGTCCAAGCTCCCATGCTCCTATGCTCCACTGAAGTCACGCTCCACCTATCCGTTGTCTGCAAGGGCACACCAATGCGGGCAAATCCCAAGCAGGGGTGAGTATAAAAATACAAAGTAGGATACCCTGAAGGCTCGAGGGAGCAACAAAGGAGGTACCAAAGGGAGAGCAGTAGAGCGAATAAGAAAAGTAGAGGAGTACAACTGAAAGTGAAGTAGAATACCAGTAGAGTGTCCAGCTCAACCCAACAAAAGAAAGGAAGTAGACTCATCCAAACACAAGAAGCCGGAAACGGTGAGAAGATGAACTTCTCTTCGAGTCTTCGTACCTATAGCCGGAGATTAGACTCGTCCAACCACGAGAAGCTAGACACGGAAATCATGTGGCATACCCCGCGCGTCATCACCTATCCTGGAAGGAGAGAAACCAAACCCAAGAAGTGGGTGCAGGAACATGGTATATACAAATCCATATTCTCTGTCGAGAAGCCCAAACCACCTCGTAAGGGGATCTCTGTCCCATAGCTCAGCCCACCAAAATGAGCCGCCAATAGTCCCAAAAGAAACACAATCATCGATGCCCAGCATCCCGCACGGCTGCCCTGAACCGCATGCCAAGGGGCTCAATCACCGCACATTGACACTATCTGCTTTGGGCAGCACTGACTCGCCCACACGGTTTTAGATTACGTCACAAGAACGCGTCTCGGTGGGGAATGTTCCCCTCGTACTTGAGAGTTCTAGGGAAAGTCAAACCACACCGCGTCACTGCCCTGCTGTTGAAAGGTCTCCTCAAAGTCAAAGTCGTCACAACACTGACTAGTAACCAGGGGTCCCGCTCTAGTAATCACGGAGGAAAGCCACAGGCTAGCCTAGTAGAAAGGACTGAGCCTGGAATGCCAAAAGGTGTCCCACTACCCAGCCCTGCTGGAGGGTAATTCATAACTAGATATCGGGTGACCCACTGCCCTGCCCCGCTGGAGGGTAAACCCTAAGACATCATCAGGCGATCCACTACCTAGCCCCACTGGAGGGTAAACCATAACACATCATCAGGCGACCCACTGCCCAGCCCTGCTGGAGGGTAGATCTGGAATAAGTCGACAGGCGACCCACTGCCCAGCCGTACTGGAGGGTAGACCTGGAACTAGACGACGGGTGACCCATTGCCCCACCCTGCTGGAGAGTAGACCCTAAGAGGTCGTCGGGTGACCCACTGCCCATTCTCTATTTTAGGGTAGACCCAAAGTGGTGGTCGGGTGACCCACTGCCCAGTCTCTGCTAGAGGGTAGACCCTAAGAGCGTTGGGTGACCCAATGCCTAGTCTCTGCTGGAGGGTAGACCCTAGAAGCCGATGAGTAACCTACTACCCAATTCCAGAACAACTCTCCCAAAAGAGGTTCAGCGTCTGTTCCATCACGGGGTTCCACTAGCACCGCTACTGGCCGATCCATCGAGAATGAAACTAGGGGGAGACCACTCAACCATGCTGGTCAACTAACAAGCATAGAGCCAGGGGAAAAACTCCACCCTGCTGGTCAAACAAACACACGGAGGGACCCTCTACCTCGCGAGAGGTCATAGTACGCAAAGCAGAACACGACAGTCACATGGGTCCCACACTACGTGTGGCCTCAAGTCAACCCCAATTGAGCGCACAAACATCCTCAGGTACAAGCATCCACACGCACCTCCAAGCGCTCCCGTATACTCCCTGGGTATTCCTCGTTCTAGCCCAAAGACTATCGTGCACACAACACCCAACGTCAACGGGAAGGCGTGACGTAACAACTCCACCAAAAAAGGCCCAGGCACGGCCAACCACATCTTGTGAACCATTTATATCACTCTCCCAATAGTGCAAGATTACACACCAAGGGTCCGCTACAAACATGGTAGGACGAACCGCCACCGGAGCACCTTTCATGATTCCATTGTTAATAATATCTCACAAGAGGATCCTCATAGCCAAATGGATCACGCCGTTGTAAACCTCACGGAAAAATATGCGAGATTGACTACTTAATCGCCTCAAACGGATATCCGACGAAAAAGTCACTAACACCGCCTCACGCCTGAACGGTGTCCCGTGATCCCGAGCCTCGGCCCCGAAAACAGTCGGGCGTATCACGCCATTGAGATCCCCTTAGGATAACACATCAAAATCACTACTCACTTGAGTGCAACAGATATCCGGAGAAAAAGGTGCATCCCGGTGCACCACACACGAGTGGTGACTCGTGTGACCCGCATCCCGGTCCCAAAACTCAAAAAACGGATTGCACCGTTGCTATCCTGTCGAAAAAGTACATGAAATGGACTATTCACATGTCAAAAACGGTCGCTCGGTGATAACGCTGGAAATCACAGTCAACTCCCAAAAGGGCCCTCGCGGGGCCCGCACCATCGTGTAGAATTACAGCGGGCAGACTACGCAAACACGATGCCCTCGGAAAAACACCCAACATCGACTGCTCGCACACCCTGAACAGACGTCCGAGGAAAAAGTCGCTAAAAGCTGCACGCAGCTCAAAAGACGGGTCATGGGGCCCACGCCTCAACTTCGGATGCAATGCCCAAAACCACCCTGGAAACCTCTGCCTCATTGCTAGGGGCGCAACGCCACTGACGGCGCTCAAAACGGACGTCGGACGCGTCCGCGCCGTCCAAAACAAGTTTCTCACGGAATACGCTTGTCCACATAAGGACATGTAGCGCCTCCACAGCCCCTCATTTCTGGAATTAAAAATTCCCGAAACCATCTTAAAATATTCCTCTCATTCTGAGGCATGCTCCTCCACAGACGGCTCGCAAAACCGACTCTCGGTTTATGATTTATTGAAATAAAAATCATTTTATAATAATAATAATATTTTATTTTTATTATTATTATAACATTATTACTTTTTTTTCTTATATTATTTTCCCTTTTTTTATAAAACCTGACTGGCCGTCCGGCCGGTCTTCCCCTTCTCCCAACAGGACACGTATAAGGCAGGTCCTGGTTTCCTCCCGTAGCCCCTGAGGTCAGCGCCTTGGGGCGACCTCCTCCGACCGCGACAGGAGCTACGTCGCGGCCTCCATCACTCACCGCTGCTCCACTGAGGCCGGCTCCGCCTGACGGCAGTGCCCCTCCTCCGTTCAACCACACCGCGCCGGCTCTGGCTCGATGCTTGGGAGTCCGCTTTAACCCTCGGCTCACAGGATTCCACCGCCGAGGACCGCCACTACCTCCGGCTGATCTCCACCCGCTCGACGCACCGCGGCCACCGAGCGCAGCCGAGGTCCGCCTGACTGTACTCGCCGGAGACCATGACTCCGGCTTCATCCCGGTTCGCCACCTCGGCCTACTGCCGGAACTCCCAAAGCCGACCGGAGAAGCTCGTTAACCACCAAACAAAAAAAACTAATTCCCGCAAAGTTCGATGAACGTCTGCATCCCCATTCGAACCCAGATTTCAATTCAGAATCAAGTGTTTGAGAGCTTAGAACGTATGCTACGCAATCATGGGGCTCACTTGGAAATTTAGCCGCATTTCAAAGTATATAATTGAATTCGAAGAGAGTGCAAGAACCAAAAATGAAAACGCAACAAAGCCTACTTGCTGGGCGCTGCCCGGAGCTTTGCCGGCGATATGCACCTCACCGGAGCTTCCTCGCTGGAAGGGATGAGGAGAGGAGGATCTCCTCCTTCTTGGTTGAGCTCTTCTGATAGGGGGAAGGGGAAGGAGAGGGTGGGGGTTGCGGTTTAAAAAGAAATTTAATTAAAACCCCCAAATTTAACCCGCGTCTGAAACACCCGATGTAGTCGAGGTTAAGCATCCCCTAGGGTAAAAAGCACCTCCCGAGCATAACGGAGGTCTCAGAATTTTAATCTGAGACGCCGTTCAAAAGTTATTAAACTTAGCGCCTGAGGCTGCCAAATTACGAAAACGCCCCTGGGGCCATTTTTCACAGACGGTCGGCACCCGCGAAACATATACCCCTCATAGGGTAAACGGTACGCTCCAAAATCAACGGTGCCCTCGATTTCCCAATCCAAGCCACCGTTTAAGAGATACATGTGTTTCAATATTAAACGAATTAAATAAATTTATTTAATCTGTTAAACGTTCCAGAAGCGGTCGAGGGGTCCAAACGTCCTGCATAGACAAATTTTATGTCGTTCCTAGGGTAAAAACCCCATTCCGGACCCATCCGTGCAGTCGGTTATTTGATCTTAAGAATCATTTAGAATTTATCGCATTTATTTAGTGTTTCTAGTGTGAACGCACTGAAAATTTAATTCCGGCCACTCCGGGGCTCAGAATCGCACGCCGTCCGAAGGCGCTGCTCTGGAATATCATCAAGAATATTCCAAAGTCTTTTGTAGCAAAAACTGGGTTCATACATCATTCCCTAC
The DNA here is from genome assembly GCA_963277665.1 of Viscum album. NCBI lineage: Eukaryota > Viridiplantae > Streptophyta > Magnoliopsida > Santalales > Viscaceae > Viscum > Viscum album. The sequence continues at coordinate 982,037,216 of OY728161.1, forward strand.
TTCAAGATTTTCATCCCTGAAAAGAAAAACTAGGGAGAAACACAGGGTACTAAGCCCACACCTGGCTTTCCCATACCCCGAAGAACCCACGCACAACTCTGGGTCACCGCATACAAACCAAAGGATTGATCTGTTCACGTGTGGTTGGCCCTTGCCGATGTGGTGCACCCACATTAGACATTGGGGTTAGGTCAAGGAGGTACGGTTCCTCGCCATCCCTTTGCACGGTCTCAAACGGCCCGAAGGCCCTCAGGGGTAGCTCACCTCCCCGGTCAAACCTCTATGTCGCACGCCGAGACTAGAATCACCGCCCGCACCTAGAACAAGGCCATGTGATTCCCTCCTTCAGAATATCCATATGGTGAAACACCCAAGGATATCAGGGCATACAGGATTTCAGAGTCGATGTCTCTCAACCAATACTCTCTTACATGCTCGGAAGCAAAGGATTCAACACCATCGACTAAAGGAAAAGGTCTCACACCTTTTTCCTTACTAACACAGGGATACACCCGACGCCCCGCGTCACCCTGATAACACCTCAAACAGAGAGCATGGAGGAAATAAGTTCATACAAAGTGTCTAACAATTCCACTGCAAAAAGGGTAGAAGAGCTGTAGAGCGTACCACTTATCACCTCATGCTCTGCCGGATAATAGACATCCAAAGCTCGCAGCTGTCTGTGGTCCCAACCGTTAGCTCCCGAAGCCTGATGTGGACAGCCTAGTGGTCATGGGGAGATCTTGTAATGTTGTCCCCCACCCCCAACTCCTCCTGCTTCACTGCTAGCATCACCTCTCTGGCCAGTACTCCGATCACGGTGCTACCTCTTCCGTGGTGGTGCGCTTGCCGCCTGCACGAATCTCTCAGCAACTCGGGTCGAACAGTCCCATGCCAAGTGACCTCGCTCGTCACAAGCATATCACTAGCGCTCTCTGGGCGGACCAGGTGCCCTCCAGCGCCACTATGGTGTACAACCATGTCTCCGAAACCAGTAGTGGAAAAGCCACCTGCATCGAGGCCCTGTCCTCTGGCGCCTGCTAGCTACGACAGACGTCCCGGCTCCGTCGCGCCCACTGCCACTACACATCGAAAAACATGATAGGAATCCATCTATCACCAGCACCTGCTCTAGCACCCCGACATATGTGGAAATTCCCAATGGTATTCTGACAACATGAATATCTCGGTGGACACCCTGTTCAAATATCTTCTCTTGGAAGTTGTCATCATGGACCAACTCCGGGTAAATGCGTGCACGGTCTGCAAAACTAGCCGCATACTCGACCCCCATCATCCATACATGCTGAAACTGCAGGAACTCCTGAATCTGAACGGAGCGTAAGATGGAGGGGAAAAACTCATCTCGAAACAAAAACTGGAAGTCGTCCCATGAAGGTGACGTCCCATAAAGAAGCTGATTCACCAGACTCCACCAATGCCAAGATGATCCACGGAAAAGGCTAACTGTCAAATCCACTCTCTGATCTGTCGGTGTTTGCACAAGCCTGAAGAGACTAACCACTACCTCGAGCAAAACCTCTGCTGCCAGAGGCTCTGGCTCACCACTGAACCTCAGCGGTCCCTGCCACTGGAACTGACGGAGCACGGTCAACCTGCGGTCAGGCTCAGCCTGCTCTACTGAAAATTCCTGCTGCTCAATAGGTGGGGGAGATACTACCGGCCCACCTGGAGAAAGGGGCTCGCTTGATGGGTCCTGGACTGTGGCCCCGTAGCTCACAGGATCATCGTCACAAACCAAAGCAGGTATCCTGGCTGACTGTCTTTGCGGAGACATCCCGAATATTATCAAGGAGTGCCGCGGTCAAATTAGCATATATGTATATACCGATAACAACAATGATTGGGAGATGACTCAATAAGGACAGTTAAAGACTCAATCCTATGTGATGCACAAACAAAATTTCCCTACATCATGTGTCTCAACATGCCGAGTCGACAAGCGGGTTATCAAGGTCTTTGTGAATGGATACGTCGGTCGCCGCACCATCACTGGACTCCCTAGCATGAGAGCCGCTCTCGAGACACATTAACACTATTGCCCTAAATCCCAACCAATTCCTTTTATTTTAGGGACGTCCGAACAGCGTCCCAAGGAATGAACCACCTTTGATACCACTTTGTCACGACCCGACCCTACCCGGGCTCGAGCCGCAACTACCCCAAGCCCGCCTCCATAGGCCAGGGGCTGGAAACTAGCGTCGAAGGCACAACAACTCAGGGAGGACTTTTCCTAAGTACCTTTACACACACATATAGCACACTCAATGCAACAGTGTAGAGCAAAAGAAATGACAAGCAAATAAAAGGGCAACTGCTATATAAATACCACAAATGTGCATCGACCTCTAAACAGTACAAGTAATGTGTTGGAAAGGAATAAAGAGGCAAAACACGCACCCAACCATAAAAGTACCACAACCCGGCAACAGGTAAAAAAAACAAACAGCTGACGGGTCTCCCACCTGGAACCCGACTACGACCACCGCACGCGGTCCAATCTCCCAAGCTCCTACGCTCCACTAATGACATGCTCCACCTGTCCGTCGTCTTCATGGGAACACCAGTGCGGGCAAAGCCCAAGCAGGGGTGAGTATAAAAATACTCAGTAGGATACTCCAAAGGCTTGAGGGAGCAACAAAGGAGGTACCGAAGGGTGAGCAGTAGAGCGAACTGGAAAAGTAGAGGAGTACAAATGAATGTGATGTAGAATACCAGTAGAGATTCCATCTCAACCCAAAAAAATAAAGGAAGTAGACTCGTCCAGACACAAGAAGCTGGAAATGGTGAGATGATGAACTTCTCATCGAGTCTTCGCTACCTATATCCAGAGAGTAGACTCGTCCAACCACGAGAATCTAGACACGGAAATCATGTGGCATACCACACGCATCTTTGCCTCTCCAGGAAGGAGAGAAACCAAAACCAAGAAGTTGGTGTAGGAACATGGTATATACAAATCCATATGCTCTGTCGAGCATCCCGAACTACGTCGTAAGGGGATCTCCATTTGATAGATCAGCCCAACAAAATGAGCCACCAACAGTCCCAAAAAAAATACCATCATCGATGCGTAGCATCCCGCATGTCTGCCCTGAACCACAAGCCAAGGGGCTCAATCACCACACTTTGACACTATCCACTTTGGGCGGCACTGACTCACCCACACGGTTTTAGATTGCGTCACAAGAATGTGTCTCTTTGGGGAAAGTGCCCCTCGTACTTGAGTGTTCTAGGGAAATCAAACCACTCCTCGTCACTGCCCAGTAGTCGAGAGGTCTCCTCAAAGTCAAAGTCATCTCAACATTGACCCGTAACCATGGGTCCCGCTCCGGTAATCATGGAGGAAAGCCACATGCTATCCTAGTAGAAAGAACTGAGCCTGGAATGCCAACAGGTGTCCCACTGCCCAGCCCTGTTGGAGGGTAATTCATAACCAGATATCAGGTGACCCACTGCCCAGCCCCACTGGAGGGTAAACCCTAATACATCATCAGGTGACCCGCTGCCCAGCCCCGCTGGAGGGTAAACCATAACGCATCATCAGGCGACCCACTGCCCAGCCCCGCTGGAGGGTAGACCTAGAATAAGTCGATAGGCGACCCACTTCCCAGCTCTGCTAGAGGGCAGACCTGGAACTAGACGACGGGCGACCCACTGCATAGCCCTAGTGGAGGGTAGACCCTAAGAGGTCGTCAGGTGACCCACTGCCCAGTCTCTACTGGAGGGTAGAACCTAAGTGGTCGTCGGGTGACCCACTCCCCAGTCTCTGCTAGAGGGTAGACCCTAAGAGCGTCCAATGACCCACTGCCCAGTCTCTGCTAGAGGGTAGACCCTAGAAGCTGATGAACAACCCACTAACCAACTCTAGAACAAATCTCCCAAAAGTTGTTCAGCATCTGTTCGATCATGGGGTGCCACTAGCACCGCTACTAGCCGTTCCATCGAAAATGAAACCAGGGGGAGACCACTCAACCCTGCTGGTCAACTAACAAGCACAGAGCCAGGGGAAAAACTCCACCCTGCTGGTCAAACAAACACACGGAGGGACCCTCTACGTTGCGAGAGGTCATAGTACGCAAAGCAGAACCTGGCATGCACATGGTGCCCACACGACGTGTGCCCCCATGTCAACCCCAATTGAGCGCACAAACATCTTCAGGTACAAGCAACCACACACACTTCCAAGTGCTCCCGTATACTCCCAGAGTATAACTCAATCTAGCCCAAAGGCTATCGTGCACACGTCACCCAGCGTCAACGCGAAGGCGTGACGTAACAACTCCACCTCAAAGGCCCAGGCACTGCCAACCACATCTTGTGAACTATTTATATCACTCTCCCAAGAGTGCGCGATCACACTCCAAGGGTCCGCTACAAACATGGTAGGACGAACCGCCACCAGAGCACCTTTCATGCTTCCGCTATTAATAAGATCATGCAAGAGGCTCCACACAGCTAAGCGGATCACACCATTGTAATTCTCATGGAAAAAAATGCGAGATCGACTACTTACTCACCTCAAACGGATATCCAACGGAAAAGTCACCAACACCGCCTCACACCCGAACGACGTCCCATGATCCCGAGCCTCGGCCCCGAAAACAGTTGGGCGTATCATACCATTGTGATCCCCTCGAGATAACACGTCAAAAGCACTACTCACTTGAGTGCAACATATATCCGGAGAAAAAGGCGCATCCCGGCACACCGCACATGAGCGGTGCCACGTGGGACCCGCATCCCAGTCCCGAAACTCAACGAACGGATCGCACCATTGCGATCCTCTGGAAAAAGTAAATGAAATGGAATATTCACTTGTCCAAAACGGTCACCCGGTGATAAACCTAGAAATCACCGTCAACTCTCGAAATGGCCCTCACGGGGCCCGCACCATCGTGCAGAATTACAGCGGGCAGACTGCACCAACATGATTCCCTCGAATAAAAACCCAACATCGACTGCTCGCACGCCCCGAATGGACGTCTGAGGAAATAGTCGCTAAAAGCTGCACGAAGCTCAAAAAATGGGTCATGGGGACCACACCTCAACTTTGGATGCAATGCCCGAAACCACACTGGAAACCTCCGCTTCATTTCCAGGGGCGCAACGCCACTGACGGCGCTCAAAACGAACGTCGGACGCGTCCCCACCGTCCAAAACAAGATTCTCGGGGAATACGCTCGTCCACTTAAGGACATGTCATGCCTCTACAACCCCTCGTTTCGGGAAATAAAAATTTCCAAAACCATCTCAAAATATTCCTATCATTGCGAGGCACGCGCCGCCGCAGACGGCTCGCGAAACTGACTCTCTGTTTATGATTTATTGAAATATAAATCATTTTATAATAATAATAATAATATATTATCATTATTATTATAACATTATTTCTTTTTTTGTGATTTTATTTTCTCTCTTTTTTTTTAAAACCAGACCAGCCGTCCGGCCGGTCTACCACTTCTCCCAACAGGACCCGCATAAGGCGGGTCCTGGTTTACTCCCACAGCCCCCGAGGTCAGCGCCTCGGGGCGACATCCTCCGACCATGACAGGAGCTGCGTCGCGGCCTCTGTCGCTCGCCCCTGCTCCGCTGAGGCCAGCTACGCCTGACAGCAGCACCCCACCTCCTTTCAACCACACCGCGCTGGCTCCCTCTCAATGCTTGGGAGTCCGCTGTTACCCTCAGCTCATCGGACGACGCCGCTGAGGACCGCCACGAACTCCAGCTGATCTCCACCCGATCGACGCACCTCGGCCGCCGCGCGCAGCAGCAGGCCGCCCAACTGTACCCGCCGGAGCCCGTGACTCTGGCTTCATCCCGGTTCTCTGCCACCGCCTGCTGCCCGAACTCCCAAAGCCGGTCGTAGAAGCTCATTAACCACCGAACAAAAAAAAAATTCTCGCAAACTTCGATGAACGTCTACGTCCCCATCCGGACCCGGATTTAAATTCTGAAACATGTTTTTGAGAGCATAGATCGTAGGCTACGCAATCGTGGGGCTCGCTTGGAAATTTAACCGCATTTCAAAGTATATAATTGAATTCTAAGAGAGTGCGAGAACCAAAAATGAAAATGCAACAAAGCCTACTTACTGGGCACTGCCCGGAGCTTCGCCGGAGATCCTCACCTCACTGAAGCTACCTCGCTAGAGGGGAGGAGGAGAGGAGGACCTCCTCCTTCTTGGTTGAACTCTTCTTCCAGGGGGAAGGGGAAGGAGAGGGTTGGGGTTGGGGTTTAAAAAGAAATTTAATTCAAACCCCCAAATTTAACCCACGCCTGAAACACCTGACGAGGTCGAGGTTAAGCCTCCCATAGGGTAAACAGCACCCCTCAAGCATAACAAAGGTCTCAGAATTTTAATCTGAGACCCCGTTCAAAAGTTATTAAACTTATCGCCCGGGGCCGCCAAATTACAAAAACGCCCCTGTGGCCATTTTTCACAGACGGCCCGTGCCCGCGAAAATTATACCCCTCCTAGGGTAAACGGTACGATCCAAACTCAATGGTTCCCTCGGTTTCCCAACCGATCCACCGTTTAAGAGATACCTGTGTTTCAATATTAAATGAATTAAATAAATTTATTTAATCCGTTTAACATTCCAGAAGCAGGCGAGGGGTCCAAACGTCCCGCGCCGAAAAGTTTTATGTCGTTCCTAGAGTAAAAAACTCATTCTGGACCCATTCATATACTCGGATCTTTGATCTGAAGCACTGTTTATAATTTATCGCATTTATTTAGCATTTCCATTGTGAACGCACTAAAAATTTAATTCCGGCCACTACGGGGCTCGGAATCGCACGTCGTCTGAAGGCGCTGCTCTGGAATATCATCAAGAATATTCCAAAGTCTTTCGTAGAAAAAACAGGGTTCTTTCATGACATGTATATTTCAACAAACATAATTTGTTAATCCACCATACTCTATGTTCTTATACCCGAATTTTTTTAATGTACCTTACTTTTGTGTTACCAGCTTTGTGAAAACACAATACATGTACCCTACATTCATGTACATTGCATTTGTTTACCCAAATTTTGTGTACCCTGCATTCGTGCAACCTACATTCATGTACCCTACTTTTAGGTACCCTATGTTTTTGTACCCAACTAACATGTACCGTACATTAATGTAGCGAACATTCTTGTGACACACTATTTGTACCATACATTACTTCCATCAACTTGTACTTTTATGTTGAATTTTGATCTACTAAACATATATATGGATTATTTTAGAAGGTCATTCTACTAGATAAAAATAAATTAAATCTAATTATTATGATATAGGTAATTTTATTAATTTTGGTTCAATATTTGTTGATAAAAATTTATAAATATCTTTAACATCTTTTCCTAATAACGATTATGGTCGAAAGATAATTTAAATTAAAATATTTTATTTTACTTTGGATTGTGCTATTAGTTTTCATGAACTGTTTTGACAATGTTTAAAGAAGATTGACTAGATTTATACTATCGATATATAAACAATCAATGCTATTTTTATTCTTGAGATATTATTGAAGGAGTTATTGACTCAATTTATTTTTTGACTATGAAGGAAGGGGTGCTGTAGAATCTACTAAATATCTATTCTCTATATATAAATATTATTTCTCTCTTATTGGTTAAAATATATAAAAATAAACAACCCCTCTATTTGAATACATCTTCAAAACACTATGAACATTTAAAAATTATATACAATTCAAAGTCTGTGTGATACTTATTTCCATTACCTAGATGTTCTCTTAAGTTTTGAATTACTTTTGCATCAAATAATTTTTTTTTTCACAACCCATGTCAATAAAAATATCGTGAACCAGTACTGCTTCCATTATTTTTACTCATATATATTATAGTTTTTGAGTCTATAACACTCTTTCCCAGTTATCACTAAAACATTCAATTTTTTATTTTAAGGCTTCTACACAATAGAAGAAATATTTATGATTTACATCGGTTTATACTAACCAGATTCAAAATTTAGTATCTATGGGTTTTAGCTCCCTATTTCTAAAGTCATGAAAATCCATGTATTGACTGATAGTGTCTAATGTCTGGATTTAATGGTTGTGAATCCCCAAAAATATTTCATTGTTGTACTTATCTCTCTACTAAATCGGATTCTTTAATTGGGTTATGATTCCCCGATAAAATTTGTATTTGGGAACACATATCTCATATTGATTATAAAGGTATAAGTGTAGTGTTGGACCACTTTGGACTGAACTACTATGAATTATTCATTGAGTTATATAGTTTTATCTCAAATAATTATCCTTAATAATTTATTTTAGCCTTTAATCTAATTCATTCATTCATTTTCTCAAATTTTATAATTTGGACAATTAAATCCCTTTTTTACATCTTTCAAATTCATATTAAGACCTAACATAAGTATGTTAAATGTTTTATTATTTCAAATAAAACATAAAAAACACATTGGAAATAAAAATATAGTAAATTAATTATTATGAAAGTGTTTTTTTTTATTTCCAAAATGAATGGTATGTAAAATTTATGAGTGATATTTTTTACATGATAGATTGATTGAATGAGTATCAACATTCATTTTTTTGAAACTCTATCCTCTATTGCATAGCAGACTATCCTACAGTGTGTTCATAATTGTTGCGTTTAATATGTATTGTTACTTTTTCATCTACTAGTAGAGTATCCTTCATCCTGAATTTATATAAGATACAAAAAACAGTACCATCAAATAGTAAATTACCATGTTCATTTTTTTAAAATTAAATTTCTGCAAGATTAAATCAACACTACCAAATTGAAAATAATTCCTATGTGGAACAAAATTTTTGTGTGGTAAAGCCCCTAAACTAAGGAAACACTCCTAATGGGATATGAAATACAATTCAAGACGATTAAATCCTACACATTTATTAATAAAATCATTGTAATTGATAAAAATAATTCCTATGATGATCTTATTAAATAATATCTCCCAGGATAGTTCTATAATTTTTTAGTTCCACATAATTTTTTTCTATTTATGAACTTCTTTCTATATTCTCTCAACGATGTATCAAACCATCCAATCTAGTATAGAGTTTTACCACACACCAATATTGTGCGGACTTAAAATTGTGTCAATTTACTAGGTTTTGTGAGTAGTGTATTATAATCCACTGATAAATCTCTATCAAACTATTTATTCCACAACATAAATATACTGAGTCGGCCTCATGTCTTTAATTTTTCAGCTTCAATAAATTACACATATCTTTAAAATGTTCTCCCAATAAGAGAACAAAATGATTGATTCTTAGTGGTGGGGGATATAAAAAATTGTTTCTATTGTTGAAAACTATTATTCGTGAATTGGATTAACTTATTAATAGGGTTAAATAAGAAATAGAAGGGGAAATAGATGGAGAACTCTAGGATGGTTTCACTCCCATAATAAGGACTATCCCTCTAACATTCATCTCGATAGAATCCAATCTAATGAATAAATATGTAATCCCCCTTCTACCCATACGTGCACTATTTAATACCCATCAAATGAAACTAAAAATTCATAACAACTAATGTAGTTACAGCCTCCTACCATCATACAAATAAATCTCTCACCCCTCCTAACTACTTCAAATCCTGATTACAAATCGACCCTTGGCTTCGATTTATTATTCACTACTACACTATTCCAATCATTTCCCTAAATTCCAATAAAATAAATTTTTTTATCACAAATAGTGTTATATATTCAATGATCCATGAAAATATTACATGGAACAAGATTACTAAATGGTGAAAAATTAGAGGCAGATATGTCATACATTCATGTACCTAATGAAATACTTGAAAATTTATATAACAGTCTCTCTTATACAATCCTAAAAGGACGATACCATAAAACCAATATATTTCAAAATATTTTTGAATTATATTCTTTAAAAAATCAATTTTTATGTATTTACAGGAGAATCCAACATATTCTTTCTTACCCACCCAACCAAGCACTCCCTTAACTCAACCGTATGTGTAATTGTAGAGCATGTGTTGTGGCCAAAATTCATTTCTGATAGTTATAAAAAAACATGGATTTCATTTCCTTATTACTCATCAAAAAAATAATAAAATTAGGGGAGAAAGTAAATTTTTTTCTTAATGAAATATAACAACATGTCTTCTGTTAAATTTAAAAAAATTATCATCACTATAATCCCTCTAAAACAACATACATGAGTGCAAATTGTGACAGGAAATTTGGAAAATAAGTTATTTTTTTCAATTTCAAACAAACCATCAACCCTTTAACATTTCTAGTAGAAACATATATATGTATGATATGTAGAGAGAAAAATGATATATATTTATTATATTTATGAAATGTTACTCACAATAGAATTAAAAAAATTAGTTGATAATGTTATTCGAAATCAATTTTTCGAAAAAAATACTAAAAAATTTGTTTTCGAGTGAAGAAAACTCTTCATGTTTTTCAAAAATGAAATTATACATATATGATAGGAATTTATGATTATTTTATTAAGAAAAAATTAGTGAAATTTGTTATATAACATTAACATTGTATAATAAAAATGAATACCAAAATATATAAATAAATATTTTGAACGATTATGTAATAAAAAAATACATTCAGTAATAAATCATTTATCATCATTAAAATATTGAACCTTATCATTATTATTATCTCATCCACTTATCATGACATATTATAGTAGATGGATGGGAGATAACTTGATTGTATCCAGCAGAATATTTCTTTCATTTCTATTTCTCCAATATCATAATTTCTTCATACGATGAATTACCTCCATGTGATAAGATTAATGGTTACAAATATTTTGGTGTTTTTGATGTGATAGTGTAGTTTCCTATCCAAATTTCATTTCATAAGTTATACATGTAATTTATTTCATCAATAACATACATAAAATCATAAAGGTTTCTTTATTAGGCTGAAAAAAAGTTAGATAATACTTGATAGAAATAAAATATATCTAAATGTCATGATTAATAAATGGATAAATATCACTTGTGTATTGATCATTACAGATCCCAAATATGAACTGAGTGGTCAATATATAATTTATTTCCTTTTATCATCGACCATCATATGACAACAGATGATTTTTTATGAACATAAATTCTGTTAATTTCATGTACAATTGAAAAAAAGACTATACATGTCTACTAATTTAAATGAAAATATAAATTTTCATTACACATTTGAGATATTTTCATTACTAAAAACTGATTTATATTAATATTATTTCAATATTTCATCAACATTATTCTATTCATTAAATTAAATTCTAACCTAATCTTATTAATGATACAATATGTATTTAATCATAATATCATTCCACATAGACTAATAGAATATCCCATGTCCTCGAAACTCAACTTCTAATTTTTTACAACCATATACAAGAATATAAACATGTTTTTTAAATGTTTTCAACCATTTTTTCTATATAAAGAATTCAATCTTCAATTACATCAGTAATTTATTAATAAAAACATGTATATAAAAATTTATGATCGATAATTATGAATTAAATAATTAAAATAGGAAAAAAATTATTTCAAAAAATTTCTGATGAAAATATTATTAGAAAGACAATAAAATAAAGATTCATTTTATAAAAACTATATAATAATATCTTATAATATAAAAAAATTGTTATTTAATCATATATAAAAATAATTTTTTCCATGTCTCAATGATGGAATCTTCATGATTTATCATTGCAGAACCGTCATCAGGAAAAAAATATACCAAATCACTAGGTATTAATAATGAAGATAAGTCAGAAACATCATCAATCAATTCATCACTAATAATTTCCAATAATTATTTTCACATGGAGGTATATTGATCAAAACTGACATGTCATATGAAAAATTAGGTATATAGGACTTTCATTGATAAATAGTTCTTCATAGTCCCTACGACTATTCAAATAATGTAAACACAATCTAAATTAATTATCCAGTCATCCATTATTAATATCAAACCACCTATATTTGAAAAACAATCATAACACATCATGCAATATAACTTACATTTCTCTTTTATGACTTAAAAATATCATATGGATTCCATTCCATGATTCTTGTCTTTGAAACTTGAAAAAAATCACTACCTATACAATGAAAAAGACTCTACCATTTATAATTTGTATTCTATCATATCAGAATTTTCTATAAAAAGAATACCCATTACTATCAAACCCATCTAAACCACATCATAAAATCTATTTCCCAAATGGGGTGGGGTTTTACGGATTCCAACATAATTAGTATTGTATAAAAAGGTATCAAAAAAATAAATGAAATATTTTTCAATAATGGATACCTGAGGCCAATATGGGAACATAATATAACTCGTCAATTTTGTTTATCCTTGAAATTGATAATTCCATTTTAACTATGAATGTCTAAAAAATTTGACTCCTCTTGAAAAAATTATATTCAAACACACAATGATATAAAACATTATTGTTGAATGTACGTCCCAAAATGACCTAACATTACAATTAATCAATTTTATTATTCAATGAATTATTTTGGATAAATGAAATACTTAAAATTAACATTGAATGTAAAACACAATCTAATTATATTATGTCTTACTTGTTTATTAAGATTACATGTATTTCAATTTGTAAAAATTAGTTTCTAATAGCTTATATTTTGAATAACCCTCACATAATAATCTAACATGTGTTAAGGGGTTCTATGAACTATTTAATGGTTGAATTTAGGTTTAGGGGATGAATATGATACTGGAAGTGAGATTCCAGCCGCCAGAGGTGTGTCGCAATGCAATGGTACATCTTGTGACATGAGTGGTCATTGAAATGTAACATTGCATCTAGAGACTATGTCATGGAATGAGGAAAATACAATAACGATTTTGAGTTTCCCATCATAGGTTTGAAATTGATAGTTGTAATTTGATTGTTTAGGTTATCATGGGTGAGGTGTTGGTAGCAGTGTGGCCATGTCCATATCCTAGGAAGAGGTGAATCAGAGGTGTTATGTTATTTAGGTATAAAGGAATCCTTATATATGTAATCCTTATGCATGTTAAACTTATTTCACCTTAAACCATTAAATATGATTGACTCATTTTATGATTATGGTTTTCACTCTTTAAAAACTAGAGGTTTTGTTCCATGATATGGTCTTCCAATGAGTCACAATTTTTTTGGGGTTTCATTGTACCAAGGATTTATTTGGATTCACATTGTTTCATTAAATTGTTTTACTGTTACAACAAGATATATTGGTCATTCCATCATCGTTATCAACTATATCTTCAACAACACATCATGTTTTGATCCTCAAAATCCCATTATAAACTAACTCTTAATGTTGTGACTCTTTCTATCATATAATTATTCCATACATATGAGTTTAATTATAAATATTTATTGACCCCTCTCATAAATTTGAATTTCCCTGCTTCTCCCAAACTCAAGGAAGTCATGGGTGCTCTTTTTGTGGATCATTATATCTGATGAAGATCTATGACCCCCTTGTTCATAAGATAGATTCCATAATTATTTACAGACAGATTATCGTCTCCTCGTTATTTTTTTTATTTGTTTTGGGATGTTTATAATAGTGATAAAATTTTGTATTGATAGGTAACATGAGGTGTATTGATATGTAGCTAGTTGGGAAAGATTCTCGAGGATTTATTTGTGTGCTGCTTCAGTTTTCTCAACATGGAATTGCTTTGATTCATTTAGGTATGAATTTCTAATCATTTACACTTCCATTTGGAAGATAATGTTTCATGGTATATTTTGTAATATCTTAAATTTCCAGTCCTGAACCTTAAGCATCTCGACTAGTAACCCTCTTTAAACCAATCAATTTTATTTTTTTAACCTCATCCATTTTGATTGGAATCATTCATTGAAATCCCATTAAAACATGTTACATTTTTTACAACATCCATTATCTATAACCAACCACGTTGTTGAACTTCTAGAATGCCTTCCAACATGGTATTCTTATACTCTCTCCCTATGCTTATAGGATATGGTTTTCTTTTGGGGGGATAATATTTAATTTCTGAATTGTAGTACTATACTCTTCCCTAGGGTCTGGTGTTGTGTATTTTAATCTGTGGGAAGGGGTTATGGTATGTCTTCATAACTTTAATATGTTACGTCGAACTATTAGGTTTGGTGTTGTTGAATTTTTTCTGAGTGTACTGGATGTTTAATTCTTCTTCAAGATCTTTATTTTACATTGATTATTCATTATTCTATGTGATTCCTTTATTTAGATTTAATCTTTTGTTTATGTTTTTTATTCAATGTAATTTTTGTTAGTATGATAAATGAATAACAGGAAATATGATCTTGTTATAGATCGGAAAAGAAAAGATAGTCATGATGGATAATCCCACAATACTCTCTATAGACATAATGACTGGGTGATATATGTATATATTCATTATTTTGGTTATAGGGAAGATGTTTTACTTAATTGTTATGTATGATGATGTTGGTAATGAACATGTATATCGAGAAATAGAAATAACATAATGGGATGTATACATAAAGTGGAAGTATGAAAAAATATGACATTGAATCAAAATTATGAATAATAAAAGTCATTGTAATTTGGGTTAATATAGATTTATGGTGGTCTTGGTCTTTTCTAATTGTATGATGAGGTCTAATAGTAGACATTTAGGCCAGTTAAAATGTCAAAAGCCTCTTTTTGAAATTCACATTTTAATAATGGATATGATTTATTTGTTAGAACAGGATGGTGGTGTAAGGAATATTGATGTTAGTTTTATGAGGTATTTTCATTGCCTTGTAATCCATACCTACCTAAAGTGATACATTGAATTTGGATTTTTTATGGAAAATCCAGGATTTTTAGTTGCATAATAGGTTGACAAATAAATAAATTATATGATATAAAACAAAACAATAACAATAAAATTATCTAACATGGAACATAGATTTATGAGGTTTAAAAATAATTAACATGTCCTCGGAGAGGGTGAATATTACTATGATTCAGGAGCACATATATAGGGAGAATACCAGTGTTTAACCACAATGATACCCTATCATAAATTGAGCTAATAATGTTCATTATGGATTATTCCACCCACCATAAAAAATGATCGTTTTTCAAGAGTAATATGTGGTGAGAATTCTACACTGCTAAAGTGTTACAGCCACCCAAGTCTAAGAATCTTGAGTGTCTAGTGGCTAGAAGAACATGGATATACAATAATATTGTATCCATTTTTTGGGGTTCTTTATTTGTCATCCCAATGTTCACACTATTATAGATCCTTATTAGTGTATTCCGATCTCCTCCACTATAGTCTATCAATGTTTCTATAGTTCCCTACAATTATGTATTGGTCTCTCTGGCCACTAAAACACTATAGAAGAGGCTAATTTTCCCCATTGAACCCCAATGAGCAGACCAACTCCTAATTGAGTTGTTGCCTGGTGCACTATGAGAGTAGCAAGCATTCAACCCAACATCATCCATGACAGATCCGAAAACACAAATTTGACCATAGTGGGAGTAGGTGTATAACCTCATAGTTTACATTTATAAATATCACATAATTATATTGAATATTCATTACATAAAATTACCACCAATTCTACCATTGTATAGGTCTAGTGTCTTGGGAATAATAGATGCAAAAAAATTAATGTTCATAAGATATCAATGTCCTCTCTCACTATGTTCTTCATAACTAGAACCCTCTATAAACATATCATACATAAAAATATTCTCCTTAACCCAAAAAATGATACCTAATAAATAGAGATCCATAATTCATTGTATGAGTAATCAAGGGGATATTAGATATCATATTAAAATAACCTGAGATAATGGGTACAAGAAAATGAGAATATCAATTGAAGACCATATACTACATATCATATATGATAATTTTGTGTCATGTAATTTATATATGTAATTCATAAGATATGGATAATAATGGAACAAATGAACATGAGTCATGAGGTCATTAAAAGATCATTAGATATATGTTTATTGAATACACATAACAATATAAAATCATTTCCTTAGTCAAGGATCACTGTATAAGATATAATTGTGTATTGGTTTCACTCTTTATTAAATCCTATCCGTATTCAATAATAAAAATCAATATTTTCATTTTGGATAACTTATAATACTAAACTAGGATGACTCATCATTCCATTTCAAATTGTCTAATAATATATTTATCATTTCAATATGAATTGTGGGGCTATGTAATTTATTTTCATCCATCACCTAATGAAGATCATACTTATGTGTGTCATAGGATCACACAACCTCCATCATAAAATAACCCATGAAAATAAAACGGTTTTAATAAACTGTTCACCATATTATATCTTTTCAAATAGAAATGGGTTCATAATGTTTTTATCACAACTAAATTATCTCATGGATAAAGAAAAGATTACATATTTATATCATTATCATATGTCATCTAAATAACGAATGTTGATGGTATGATTACATTATATCACCAATAAATGTTAATATCCTCCATAAAAATAATTAATTTCAAAATATGTCATCATAGGTGAAAATTGTCTTTTGAAGATCATTGGAACATTTTATGAGGAAGATATTCATTTCACATTGACAACACCAACTTAAAATCTAAAAAATATGAATATTAAAGAAGAAAGTATCATTGAAATGACCCTTTGAAATATATAATGGAAATATAAAATCATTGAGTGTTCATGATGGTTTAAAATTCATTTAATTTTGTATATGTTAAAATAGAAAAAAACATTTAACATTTTCAGTTAAAATTTTAAATTAACTTTTTATAAAATTGATGAGAATATTATTGTTGAAATATTTTATAAAAAAGTTCAACATGAGTAAAAATTAATTTAAATAGTAACATAATATCATTAAAACATTCTTGAAAATATATTTAAAAAACATGGACACGCAATAAAAATAATTCAAGAACTGAGATACAAATAACGTCGATTCTCTATGGAAACATTCTTTTAGTATATTGAGTTCTTAAAGGGGAGAAAATGAACCGAAATCATTTATTATCAATAGCTAACTATATGAGAAAATTTTTATGAGTTTATAGAGAGGAATATCATTAAATTTAGTCATGTGAAACTTAATCATAAACAATCCTGATAAATAATGAGAATGTAACATAAATCTCTTTTCTAGAGTGTAAGAACCTGGATAATTATTTTAGTTATGTATTATATTTTCGGATTGTTTTTTAAGAAAAAGGATGAAATACAAATGTTATACATACATTTTTTGTACCCAGGTAACATATATGCACATGGTCATGTAGGTGACCAGGTAGACTACATAAGGTCGGGGATGGTTGGGGCTACTACACGGTGTGTAACATTAATGAACATGCCATATAGTTTTATTTTTATTAGATAAATCATATCAGAGATGCATCTCATATTGGGAAATGTATCCAACACCTATTGGTTCATATAGGTGAGTTACAGAACACTGAATGACTTTAAAACCTTCACGATTCTCAATCCGAACTCCGATTGAATCTTCATTGGGTGCATTGGAATCCAATCGGGGTGTTCTCAAAACCCGTAGAGACTTTCTTCTAGATTATTCCACTCTCTCATGATTTTTTCAATGTTGAATATTTTCACCTTTTATATATCTAAAAATATTTAGGCTGATTCATGATATAATATTCAAGAGTATCAATTTTGATACATTAGGGTAGGTGGTTTGATCCTTTTGTTCTTCATCATTGGATTATATATTACAAAAGTTCCAAATACCCTTGTTTGGGGTATTGTGTGTTTTGGAATTTTTCCTTGTTAAATAAATGCTATGGTTTTTTATTAAAAATTGGTTATTTATTATGGGAATGGTTCGATACGTTGTTATGGGACACCCCATGGTTGTGTTTCTTTGTTTGATGGCTTATGGTTGTTTGGTGTAGGGTTCTTGTAGGCTTTCCACAATTCCATGTATTTTTTTGATAGGATGTTGTTTCTTATTATATGAAATGGATGTGTAGTGCCTTGGGAACGTTGAAAGGGTAGAATTTGACTACGAGAGGATTCCCATTGTATTGTCATTTATTTATGAATTGTTTTTATTTTATACCAAAGGTGATAAACCATGAGAGCTGTCCACATGTTCATTTTTAAATGATTGTGTGACCGTATGGAATTAATTTTTAGAGCTTCTAGGTGGATATTATTTTTTATTGATCCTATGTGGACGAAGGGGGTATTGGTTGTGAGAGCATCAAAGGAAGTCGTTTGTAAATGATTAGTGCTATGAGAGTGCAAAGGGGATACATTGTGTGGAATTTCACAATGGGTTTTTATGTATTGAATTGATTATATTTTAAACTAGAGGTGTTAAAATCTTATAACATTCCCTAAGTGTTGCATATGAATGATTGAATGATTCTGAAGAGTCTCCCATGCCAATAAACAATCTTGTACTCTGTCTTTCATGATTGTTTAGATGGTATTCTGATACATCTATTTTGTAACTATTAATCATGGGATACATAAATAAGGCTATATCACAATGTTTTAATGATTCAATTGATTCATTGACAAATGTAAATTAATGTAATTGAAATGTGTAGTATTGTTTACTTTTGAGTACTTCCTAGTTTAATACATTATTTCTCAGTATTACCTACTATATATATTCAGTGACAGTTTGGCACAAATCATTTTTTTGTTTCCTACATGGATTCATATCAAACCCTGTTTGGGTCATGATTTTAGACCAAAACATATTATATGGATGTAGGTAATGATTGTGTAAAGTTCCATTCTTCCTCTGGTACGTGATTGCTATTGGAGCTTGATAGCATCTGACCATACAGAGGCTTTCGATGCTATTGGTGTTTCTCTTCTTTTCTATACATTGATTTTAGTATTTTATTTCTAGCATTCATACTTGTATGGATTCATTACTAGATACATGTGACATGAACCATTAATATATTATCCAATTGTTTTATTACTTTAAGTATTCAACTATTTACATCTATTGTATGATACTACTACTTCAAGTATTGTTTTAAATTATGATTCTGTTGTGTCTATTCTAACAATGAATGAATTGTTTCCCTGATGTCTTAAATTATCCCTCCCTTCTTGTACAATTCCTCTAGAATTATGGAAAATTTGTTTGTGGTTATGTTCCCAATATGGCTCGCAGCACCTTGGGGCAGCACCCAAATCTAGTTTGTAACAATGCGGTATCTGAGTAGTTCATTTCTAATTTTCCTCACTATTTGGATCCTATAGTCCAAGATTAGAAATAATAGGTATATGTTAATAATTTTTCCACATGAGTATCTTACCCATGTATAAGTAAATTCCAAGATACCTTTAATATTTAATTTTTTTTGGCTTTTTAGTTGTCACAGCTAATTTTATTTTAGCGTTGGGTGATTCACATGTTTTATGCTATTATGATTTATATCATTGAGGTCCAATTTATTTTTCAACACAATTATATTAGGTTGTTTCAACTCATTAATCATATAGTAAGTTTCTAGAGATCACATGTCATGTATTCTTTTCATGACAATTAGTGTGCATTATTGATTGAATGTTATTGTGATAGATGTGGTGTTAGATAGGCATGATGATTAGATAGATGTTTTGATATAATTAATACTATATTGATAGTTTATTGGTATATTTAATGTTTAATTTCGATGTATTCCATGGATTGGTATCTAATGAGTTATGTTCACTCTTTGATCAGAATTTGGTGGATCGTGTCCAAACATTAATTGAATTTTCAAAGTTACTATGTGAGAAAGAATTGTTAACATTGATTCGTGGGGAGTAATGGCTCGTACAGGTTGGAATGTTTCTTGAAATGGACTAAATTTTATGTTTTTATGGGTTTCAAGGAAGATTCAACTGCTTTATAACTGGAATCCTAGACCACACGACATTTGATTTTTTGAACACACTCCATGTGATCATATGTTTTAGAAAAAACTAATTTTCTTAAGAACACAAAGTGTACCATATATTGAAATTTTGTAGTTTTTATATGTGTCATTGAATCTATGTGAAGTGACATGGGGTTGATAAAAACATTGTATAACATGCCATGTATTGAGAGTACATCAATTGTTGTAGAGACAATGTATCCAAGCCATGTGACTAACGACATTGGTGGATGAAACTAATGTTTTACACATCTTTTATCGTTTATGAACATCATTTAGAAATTGACCATGGATCTAGCTGTGTGACTAATGAATTGTGTGGATGGAATATATTTAGTACACATCGTGTCAAGGCTGAACAAACTGTGTAGTGTCACTTCGGTAAAACCATGTAGTTCTAGAAATGTATATGTACATGGGAAGGATGTAATATTCAAGTACTTGTTGTGACTGATAAAGAACACCTAATGTACATGGGGAGTTACACATCTAGGTTAGAAGTGGTACACACCCATGTTAATGATTAACCGTAACACAGAGTGTAATGGTTCAACATGCCATGGAAATATGATTAAAAAAAACTCGAATGATTTCTTTCTGCTGTTGTTGCAACGTCCCTATTTTGAAAGACACCTAAGGGCGCCCCGTACCTGGTTAGTTACATGAACTCAATCACATTTCCCTAAAATCTATGGGCTTCCAAATACTAATTTAGGCCTTAGTTGAGATAGTGGGGAAACTATTCCCCCATTGGAAGAGTACAATGATGAATTAAACCAATACATACTAGAGCAGAAGTAGTAATAATATCAATTAAAAATAAACTATGGAATATTGATACTGTAAACTAGAGCACATATATAAAATGATGCATGACACATATGTCTAAGAAAATTATCAAAACAAAGAACAATTATTAAATATAGTACTAAACCATGTACCAAAGAAAGCATATAAACTACTCAGCATCACAAGCCACATCTTTGTCCCATGCTCCCCAGCCCACAGCAAGTCAAGTCCTAAAGTAGAAAGGAACTTTTCTTTGTCTATAAATGCAACAATATAATCAGTTTGGGCCCAAAATTCTAGCCCAAACAGGGTGTGAGACAAATCTCAGTAGGAAACCACCACAAGATCTATGCCTAACATTCAATGAATATATAGAAGTTAAAAGTGCATAAAATAGTAAACAAAGAAGTACTCAACAGTAACAATCCATAACTATAGATATCAAGAAACAACTAAACAAGGAAGATAGTCACAATAGGTAACCCTATGGAATGTACTCATAGCCTATCCCCTCTGTTCATACCTAATAGATATAATAAAGTAGCTAACAAATAGGTAACCCTCTGGGAAGTACCCACAACCTATCCCCTCTGGACCTACCTTTCAATTAAAAGCAACCCTATGGGAAGCACACTTATTCCAACCCATCTGATTCAGCATAAGAATAGACTCTCTAAGGATGCACTCCCTTTACATTCCCCCTATAGTATCGTATCGTACTAAATGTGCTCTAGGGAAGCACTCAGCGTCAAATCCCCCTATGGCCTGGGTCGAGGAACTGCAGACACTCTGGGAGAGAACTCAACATCAATTACCCCTATGGTCTCACATCACATAATTATAAAGAAACTATGGAGAAGACCTCATCATCACTTATCCCTATGGTTTATACACTAGGTTCTCACAACCACGTGTAATTCAAGAATTTGTAGTGGCACATAATGGCCAAGGTAATCATCATTAACTACTTGGATAGAATTCTATAGTACAACAACATTTCAGATAAAAAATATCACTCCATCCTATAATACTAGGCATGGGAGACAAAAAAATCCACCTCACTGTATAAGATGAACCAAACTATCATAAATAGAAAATGCATGGGGAACACCGCTAAAGCATAACAATCAACCCTAGTCACATAAAAATAACCTCAACTCACACACACCAGTAAATTCGGCAATTAACAGGGTTGCAAACGGTAAATATATAATACCCCATTCATGGGTATTGGCTATTTTTCACATACAATTCAAAGGTATTAAACTTTAAGGATCAAACTACCTACCTCTTACGGTTTGGCGAAATCGACCTCTTTGTCAAAGCATGCTACAAACCGGTTGAAAGCTTCCTCAAAACCACCTGAAAACCCCTTCCCTAACATAAAAAAGTTCAACCTTTAACACAAAAATGCTACAAATCCAAAGATCAATATGAAATATTTGTATATCTAGGAATCTAATAGAGGAAGAGGTCTAACCCTATCCAAAACATCAAAGAAACAATAGAGGGACATATCCAAGGAGTACCGCCTTCGATCCGCCAATAAAACCCTTCAATTTTCCTAAAAAATGATCCATGGAGTTCCACCAACCTCTGAAAATCACAACTCCTACATGAGCCATGCATGGGAGGAAGAATGGTGGAAGAATGGGGAATCCTTAGTGGCCCAGGACTTAAAAACCCAAGCTTTAAGTGGCCTCATAGTTTCCCTGAACAGTTAGAAAAACCATGCACGAACCATATAGTTTCCACTATCTCAACCAATGACATCGCAGTACTTTCCCACATGGTTTGACAGACCGTGAGCAGCCTGTGTGTTTCCCACAATCAAGGTTGCACAGTTTCCTCGACAGGCCACATGGTTTTCACAGAAAGTGCACCAACCGTGTGCCCCTAAACAAGCTCTAGAAAAATGTATTTTTCTCAAAAAAGACCAAAAATTTAAAACATTACTATAAGTATGGAATGGGTTCTTACAATCATTCCCCCTTAAAGAAATTCTTCACTGAATTTACCTAGAGTGGCGTATAAGAAGAAACCCTAACCAACTCTGGCCATCGTGCTCTTACATCGGCGTCCCTCTCCAATGTCTCATCTTGTAATTGCTCGTGCTGCCATATCACTCATACAAAGGTAATAGACTAGACACAATGAACCATTGTACTGTGATCCATGATCTGTATAGGATTCTCTTCAATAGACGCATCCACATCGAGCTCATCCTCCTTGGGTTGAAAGGCATTAGACCTGTCTGCAAATTAACGTCAATTTTGTGAAGCGTGGAAGACGTCATGCGTAGCACCGTACCTCTAAGGTAACAACAACTGATAGGCAAACTGTCCAACTCTATCCAACACCCGGAATGGCCTGATGTACCTTGGAGAAACCTTACCCTATCCCTTAATACTCTTTTTTCCCAACCTTAGTGTGACACACAGTAAAACATGATCCCCAACCTCGAACTCCATAGGTCTTCTCCATTGATCATCATAAAAATTATGTCGAGACTGTGTAGTATCCATCCTCTTCCAAATTTAAATTATCTACTATGTGGTTTCATGAATAAGACGAGGTCCCAGCAAAGTTCCTCTCCTACCTCCAGCCAACATTTGGGAGATCAGAATAGCTTACCGTACAAATCCCCTGTTGTAACTTCTGTATAGTTTCATGAAAACTATTATTGGAGGAAATTTCCACAGGTCTTATATGCTTCTACCAAGAACCTCAGAAATATAGGATGCATTCTTAGAGCATGTCCTCATGCACCTTAATTTTATGCTCCGATTGGCCATCTGTTTGGGTATTGTAAGCTGTACTCAAAAGTACATGTGTACCCAACTCCTTCTGAAGCACCTTCCATACCTAAGAAGTAAATCATGCATACTTGTCTAAAACAATGGAGTGTGTAACTCCATGTAAGCACACAATCACTTGGATATACAACTGTCTCATCTAATCAACACTAATTATCATCATGATAGGCAAAAAGTGAGCGATCATCGTAATCCTTTCAAGGAAAACCCAAAACTGCATCATTCCACCAAGGCGAATATGGAATCTCGGTCACAAAATCCATCATGAAATCATTCCACTTCCACTCTAGAATGGGTAATTGCTGCAAAATCCATGTTGGTCACAAATTTTCCACCATCACCCACTGACAAGTGGAACAACTCATAATGAATCCAGCAACGTCCCTCTTCATACCTGGCCACAAATACTGATATATTAAATCACAATACATCTTGGTGACACCATGATGAACTTCCAAAACCGAGGAATGAAAATCCCACCATAGCTCATCGTGTATGTCTGCTGGCACCCATACGCATCCCTAGAAACAGATGATCTCATCATCTCTAATGGTCCATCCAGGAATATGGTCCTCTTCTAAAAAAACCATCCCACTTTACTAGGCCTACAGAGTCTGATAGGTTCCTCATTATCACTCGTTCAAGAAGAGTAGAGGTAACAACTACATAAGAGAGAAAATTCTACCCATGTCTGTCATGCGCCTCCAAGTGCATCTCAGAGATTAGAGCCATAAGCTGCCACTCACTATTGGTCTCCTGAACTATCAGTAACTGATTTCTACTGCTCAACGAATCAGCCCCCATGTTTCAATTCCTAGGCATATAGGAAATATCAATGTCAATGGACTGTAGTTATTCGACCCACCTTCGTTGACTCAAATTCAGATCATTCTGAGTGAAGAAGTACTTGAGACTCTTGTCGTCCTTGAAAACCAAAAACTGCCCTCCCAGAAGATAATGTCTCCAACAACATAAGGCATGAACAATAGATTCCAAATCCAGATTGTTCATTATGTAATTCCTCTCATGTTGCCTCAACTATCGGGACTCATATGCAACGACTCCATCACCCTGCATAAGCACTGCTCCCAGCCCGATACCTGATGCATCGCAGTAAACAATATATCTCCTTCCAGGTTCTAGCATGACTAGTATAAGTGCAGAATTCAACCTTCCATTCATCTATTGAAAGGATGACTTCGAAGAATCTGACCATAAGAACTTCAATCCTTCTTAGTTAGACCTGTCAGTGGTTCTGCTAAACATGAAAAGTCATGTATGAAGCATCTGTAGTATCCAACTATCCCTAGAAAACTATGCGCCTCAAATACGATCTATGATCGCTCCATTGAAACTACAACACTCACATTCTCTGGGTCCATGAATACATGTTTCTCTGACTTAACATGTCCGAGTAAGTGAATCTGATCCATCCATTGAACTTTGAGAGCTAAGCGTATAACGGATGCTCCCTTAGTGTACTCAAAACGATCTCAAGATGGGTAGCATGGTAGTGTCGAGTGTGAGAGTACACCAAGTTATCATCCATGGAAACCACCATGAGAAAATATATATATATTGGTATAACACTTGGTTAATTAGTTCCATGAATACTGTAGGAACATTCGTGAGACCGTAACAACATAACCATATACTCATATAGATTATACCTACTCTGGAAGGTTGTAAGAGGTTTATCTGATGGTCTAACCCGCAACCGTTTGTAATCGGACCTCAATTAAATAATCAAGAATACTCTGGCTCCTCAAAGCTGATTAATGACATCATTGATCCATGAAAAGTGATATTGATTCTTGACCATCAACTGTTTCAACTTCAGATAGTCCACATAATGCCTGAGGGTACCATCTTCCTTCTTCGCAAACAAGACAGGTGAACCCCAAGGATAAGTACATGGTTGAGTGAAACCCTTTGCCTGCAACACCACTAACATCTTCTAGAGCTCCTGGAACTCATTTGTATACATCATGTATGGAAGAATGGGCATCAGTGCCTCTCTTGGAAAAATATAAATTGAGAAGTCCACCTCATGCTCCGGAGGCAAACCTGAAAAGTCATTTGCAAAGACATATCTCAAACTATCAACCACTGGAGGAAAATCGAATTGTGAAGTCCACTGGTCATCCAGATAAAAAGTAGAAATATGGGATTTAACATCTCCCATATCATGATTCTCTGGACCCTATCTCCTCTCATAGACATGCCACTCCACCTTATGATGAAAAGATCCACATTCTGGTGATATGAAACTCACCCTGTAGCAATAATAGTTGAAGACTACCTAGAAGGGAACTATCTATTCCATTCTGAGAATGCCACCATAAAATTTAATTTCTAGAACATAAAGATCACATTGGAAGTGACACCCACAAACAACAAGAGGGCACTCATTGCACTGACATACACCAGATGTTCTCTTCCCCAACAGAGTGTCTAATATCAAAATATCTGTAGAAGAAAAGATATAGTTCCCAAGTCTTACCATAACAGAAATAGATACAAAGCTATGTGTAGAAACAGTATCGAAAATTGATGAAGATAAAACCATGGAATCTAGGATCGTACCTCGAACTATAGAGGGGGCAGGATCCTTCTCCTGATGGGTCAGCTCCACTAAAAATGTCTGGCTAGCTCCGTGGCCCTGTGACCCTTCTTGACTACTCTAAGATGACCCACCCTACTGTCATTGGTAGCCTGGTGACTGGCCACCATGGTCACGACCTCCACCTCGGCCTGAATGGACAAAAGAAACATAGTTCCTAGACTGGTGAGAATGTAGAGGCCCAAAGATTGACGTACATGGACATTACATTTCTTTTTTAGAATACCTAATACACAACAAAAACAGAAACACAAGGACCGTAATAGTTTATTGTCTTTGGAAACTCGGAATATAAACTTCTAATCATGTTGAAATATCCTCAACAACTCCCATAACGATCTTCCCCTTTTTGTTTCCTTACGTAAAAACATTCTTTATTTTCTAGGGAAAATAAAACATAAAGAGGGTGAGCTCAAATTCTCAGTAAGGGATAACATAGATAACATAAAACAATCCATAAACATTTGGAAGAAAAAAACATGAACATTAAATTTATACATCAAAATCTTGAGCAAAGTCATAAATCGTGGAAGTACGTAAGGCATATATCAAAATGGAACATCAAACATGATAAAATATAATGGGAATAAAACATGTAATTGTGGAAACCATTCAGTACATGTTATGATTTCCGCAGTATCCAAGGCATTACTTCCAAGACCATCTTAGTGGACAAAGTCCCTTTCTGAATTGAGTTCACTCCTCGTTTCATTCATGTAACTCTGAACCAGATTAACTTACCATTCCAGCCGTGTCTATCTCATGATATATAAATCTTTACTCAATGCATTGGAGGGAGATAAAGGTCCCAGCCATCTCAAAATGAAATCATTCTAACTTGTGCCACAAAATAAAATTAAAACATTAATCATAACCCAAATAATAAAATGGTTTTCATAAACATCATCCCATCATCACATAATTCATATAGAACAAATGGATATAATTTCATAATAAGAAAATAGAAACCATTAAAATAATAGAGACATTATTCTTGAAACATACACATATGAAGTAATGTAATCTTAGATGGATAATGGTTTGGATGAAACACATGTAATGAATTCTTGAGGAAAATATCCTTTCTTCTTCAAAATCATTTTCTTTTCACAAAATTCCATGAAATTTTAAAAGAAAAGGAATTTTTTTGAAAATATTCATGAAATCATGTAGTGGAATCATCATGAAAATTAGGCATTATAAAACCATAAAAATCCATCCATGCCGTATGAGTTAATGAAAACATTCTCCTCGTACTTTTAACGGAAAAGTAAAAAAGTACCATGTATTGTAAAAAAAAGAAAAATCACTTCCATAACACAATGTAAAATTCCAGATGGGTTAAAATGTATTTAAACATACATGGAATAATATTAAACACTTTAGGAAAACATTTTTATGGACATGGATGAAAAATATAATCCTAGTAAATACTTACAAATAAGCAATCTCAGATAAAAATGAGATTGCAAAATTATCCCTTACCTTAGGTCTGATATGCTTCGTAAGTTTCCGAACCTTCTGTATAGTGATTTAAATAATGTAATTTACTTATTACAGAATCAGATTCATTTTTATGATATCATATATGGTTCACTTATGACTTTATATTACCCGTTTTTTTTGTAAGTTCCATGTTAAAGCAGCGTTTTTGGTTAAATCATTCTATTTATCGTACGTGTATGGACTTGTTGTTCTTGATATTATTACGTATATCCTGATTTACATAATTCTAGAATGTAAAACATGATTTACATATAATATATAGTTCAGTATATAAATATATATATGATAGATCGATTAAATGAAATGAAATGCACCGTTCATGGAGACGGTAGGCCGTACGTACACATGAACGCTGTTTTCGTTTCGTTATTGAATTGAATGAAATTAAGTAGATGGCATACATATATATACACATAAATCCAGTATCATTATTATGTCATATATTTCATTATTACTTATTATATGTACTTTATAATCATTCATGAATGGTTAACATGGAGAATGAATCTCATCGCGTCTTGGAGACGGTAGTCTGTAGGTACGCACGAGCGACGATATCATTACCATGATAGTGGAATTGTATTGCAGTGTATTTATACTATTTCAGAATCAATATCACTTTACAATAATCATATATAGTTATTATTTACACCATTATAACCATCCAAGTAAGGGGGTGGTGGAAAATAGATTACACCACGACATGGACACGGTATTCCCTACGTACGCATGCGCGGTGATTTCATTTTCCGCGGGATTGATAGCTGGTGAAATAGGGTTGTTTCATACCTATAATAACATATCAGTATTTGAGTGATACTGATGTTATTACATCATAATGAAACAACTAAAGAAGATGTTGTGGAAGAATAAATAAAGTTGAAATAATTGGTAACAGACATTACCTCTTCCTTGAAGAGCCTCTTTATGTCCTCCTCTAGGGGAACCAAAATTGGTCTTTGAAAAAGACCAGGACCTCTATGATGTTTTTAGGGAAGTGGATAAGTGAATTTGGCAGGGTTTTGCCGAGAATGGAGGTTCAATGTGGTGTGAGGAAGGGAGGGGGGAGGTGCCCTTTTATAAGGGAGGAGAGGGTCACCTTTGGAATAACTAAAAATATTATTTTATTATAAAGTCATATTCTGTTTTTAATAGCTCCAAATTGCATTATTTCAAATCTAAGGTGGGGATGGGATTAAATAATCTCATCCAATATAATTTAGAAAATTTTAGGTTTCTATTTTAACCTTATCATTTAGAATTAACTTTATGTTAAATAATTTTTCTTTTACCGTGTCTTCTTGTTTTCTTAAACTATAAGGTTAATAAACTTAATATACCAATCCAAACGAACCCATAGTTTTTTATTATTAATATATATAACCTTATATAAGTCATTTTCAGATCCATAGATTATTAGGAAAAAAATAACAATTAATAATATAATATTTGTTTTAAAAAACTATTTTATGTCAATTTTTACACTATTTGGTAATTGAGTTTTGTGAAAATTATAACAGAATGATTAGTTCGAAAAAAGTTATTCAAATCAATACTAACATGTCATATTAACAAATATAAATATTGGAAATCATAAAAACTCTAAAATGACATATATTTGGGTATTTATAACATCAATTATGTCATTATTTCATTAATAATATAATTATTGCATCATCATTGTGTCATAAATAAATTAAATTATTTGAAGTCTAAAAATTTAAATAAAATATAATTATGTAGGAAATTATTTTATCTTTATAATAATATATTTATATTGAATTTATCTTATGGATAACCCTATATTAAAAATGTTTTAGTTATTAAACGTTGATTTTAACTATTTTAACTATTCTTTAAATAAAATAATATTAAATGTCCTAATCTAATCCAGGTGGACCTAAAGGGTAATATTTTATCCCTAATGTTGTTTTTGGTAGAATTAAACTTATCCAATAGAATTAGGACATGTGTTAGGCTAATAATAATATCATTTGTAACCTTAATTACCCTATTTACTTTTAACCATGGTAAATAAAAGTAAAAAGTTACTATTCACCAAATATTAATTTCATCTCATTGAACCACATTTTACTTACTGACATCAACTGTGTCTCTCTGGTTTTTGAAATTCCACTCACAGAAGCGGTAAAATTATGTTTAATGTAAATTTGCAAATTCTCCTAGAGGTGGGTAAAAGATGGTGAAATGTTTAAGAAATTTTTTATATATCTAATATTATTATAAAATGACTTCAATGAATTGCATTGAACTTATATAGGAATTATGTATCAATTTTGAACTAAAATAAATTTAAATAAAATATATAATTATTTAAATAAAAAGTCGGTTTTTAAATTGTAACCCTGTGTTTTCACTATTCATCAAATATTGAATGTTTTCAGAAAAATACCAAAATTTCACCCTTGGCTAATTATGATATTCTGAATCCAAAAATGAAGTTCATTTTGAATGATAAAATTTAAAAATTTAAAAAATTTGTTATTACTATTCATAACGGCTAATTTATATAACATATCATTGTTTAGCGAAACTCGGTATTGCGTACAACACACTCCATCGAAGAAGGTCTTGATTGCGAGTAATGCAAGCCAATTCAGGGATGTGTGTAGTGAAATCTCCTTTTGGTGTAGTGTACAACACAAGAAATTAATGAAATTAAAAATAATATTTTTCATAAAATCTCGGGGTGTTACATTCTACCCCCCTTAAAATGAATTTCGCCCTCGAAATTCGTCAGTGTTAAAAATGGTTTTCTACATGAATGTTTCTTTAATAGAAACCCACATCGTAAAAAGGAATACCAAAACTTGGCTTTAAAAACTAATGTATGAAATGTAACGGTTACCCAAATTAACTATTTACTAGGTTTCCACATAGGAGAACATAGGTGAAAATATGGATATGGAAGAGAAATGTAACCATCATGTTCGGATGGAAAGTGGTAGAGAACATGGCTATGAAAAATACAACAATCCCAAAGTCATAAATTTGTGATGATTTAGGGTACCATCTGATTCATCGGATATAAGGGCCCTAGGACAACTTTTTTTGGTTTTCAAGATCATTTCCCTAAAGTTGAAGAAAATTTGAATTAGAATAAATACTTACTTAATTTTGGTATATTTTCACCGTTGTTCGTGCCTTGAACAATTTCCACTTCATCTGTTTATGAAATGAAGTAGAATTTGTCTTTCGCGATGTTTTATTAGATCATGTGATAGAATGATAGGCCATTCCATCTATATCAAACATAAGTTAGAAAAAGTTCTCAAATATACATAAGTCCATCTATGGTGAGGTTAATTGTATATGATTACAAAAATGATCTTATACTTCATATATCATACTTCTTAATAAAATAAAACTAGTTTATACTAACCATGGACTTCTTGTAGGCCAGTGGTATGCAATAAAGGCCAGTCGTACTTTAGTTGTGGGTTCAATTCCTATAGCCTTGTCCGACGCGATGGGCTATCACCCATCCTGCAGGTTGTCCTTTTTCTAAAACTACATTACGATAACATCCCATCAATAATATCGAAAAACTTCAATCCTTAAACAATACTAACTTATGTCCAACATAATCCATTCCAATCATTAGGCTTATCCATAATATTGCAGTCCACTCTCATAATATAGTGAAAACGATTACCATAGATTTCATATAACTAGCATGTTAATACCATCGTTGATCCCTATATATCATAAGATATGTCTTGTTGGTCACATTCCAAACATTCAAAGGCCTTAATACTGTATTCCCTTAAAAATTGAATACCCATTGAATCTTAGTGAATAAATGAGTGTTGTCAAAAGTTAACTCTTTCCACATACCAAAACCCCAAAATTCTATATACTCAAACCATGATATAACTATTACCTTATATTAGTCCTGATCCCATGAATACTATCAAACATTTCATTTTCTCCTTATCCCTTCATAATGAGCATATCATCTTCTTTCCAAAAATATCTCAGTCACATTCCATGGTTTCCGATACCATAAAATTATTGAAAACCACAATAGACCAATACATAAATATTCTAGTATTCCACAATACAATATACAACATTGTTTTGGAATCCCATTACATAAACACTTAATCATTCCACCACATCATTGTCATATTAAACATCCCCAATAGTTATCCCATGTGACTTCCCTTTTCCATTTTCCTTAAGTGGTTGCTCATGTCGATCATCATTAAAACTTGGATTAGGGCATTGATTAGCATAATGCCCCATTTCATTGCTCTTGAAGCATTGAAGTGTTGGTGGTGCGTTCTCTATAGTGTTTTCTTTATTCACAACATTAGCAACCCTTTTCCATTACATAGACACTCAGCTACTCGATGACCTTCTTTTCCACACTTAAAACATTTTCTAGTCCCTTTAAGACAATCTCAACCATTCTGCTTTGTACACTTTGAGCATAAGGAAACATCCATCTTCTTTTCACCATTATTCTGAGATTTCTCCTTGAACTCCATCATTCATTTCTTTACAAAACCATGAGATGTATATGTAACACCAACTTCCATTCCTAACTTGATAGCACAATGCACAATTTCTTCATAGCTACTGAAGTCACTTATAGCTAATTCTCTTAGAATATTTGGTTTTAAGCCATTGAAGAATCGATCAACTTTACATTAAGTTTGGATGATAAATCCAGATGCATACCTTGCAATCTTTGTAAAATTCTCTTTGTATATACCAACAGATTCATCATCCTTTTGCTTTAGTTCAAGAAACTCCTTCTCCATATTTGTTCTAATAAAACGAGGGAAGTACATATTAAAAAATAAGTTCTTGAACTCATCCCATTCCATGGACTCAATTTCATCTCATGGCCTTGTATTCTTGTTAAGATTCCACCATTGACCAGCTTCACCTTTCAAACGATATACTTCCAAGATGACTTTATCATGTTCAGAACATTGAAGAACTGAAAATATATTTTCAGTGATACTGATCCATTTTTCAGCAAAAAGTGGATCAGAAGACCCACTGAAAGAAGGTGGATGTTGCCTTATGAAAG
Organism: Viscum album; assembly: GCA_963277665.1. Lineage (NCBI taxonomy): Eukaryota > Viridiplantae > Streptophyta > Magnoliopsida > Santalales > Viscaceae > Viscum > Viscum album. The sequence continues at coordinate 982,070,026 of OY728161.1, forward strand.
ACTCAATAGAATATTGTTCCATTCTCTGCTCATTTGGAAGTCCATAATGATTCATAGCTTATGTAAGTATAGCAATATTATTTTGCACTCCATCTCCCATAACATTTGTTTGTTCAGAAGTACAATCATTTCATTTTCCATTACATTGATCAACACGGTTCCTTCGGTTTCCACCCATCGTCTAGAACCCAAATAGAATAGTGTGAGAGGCAAAAATCATGCTATGGAAAACAACATAATTAAGGGGGAGTACTTTCAATATCTAACATCATAGGTTAAATTTTATGATTGTTACCATAGTTCTAGGACTATATCCTATACGAATACTTATCCTTAGGGACATCCCTAGACATACCTTATAAATATCTCTAGGGATCTCACTAACGTTTTCACATCCTAGTTTCCGAAGGTTGACTAAACGTTTCCGATGATACCAACTATAGAGACCCGAAGAATGACGTATATGGACATTAAATTACTTTTGAAGAATACGTAATACATAACAAAAACAGACACACAAGGACCGTAATAGTTTAGTGTCTTTGGAAACTCGGAATATAAACTTATAATCATGTTGAAATATCTTCAAAAACTCCGATAACAATCTTCCCCTTTTTGTTTCCTTACCTAAAACCTTTATTTATTTCCTGGGGCAAATAAAACATAAAAAGGGTGAGCTCAAATGATCAATAAGGGATAACATAGATAACATAAAACAATCCATAAACATTTGGAAGCAAAAACTTGAACATGAAATTTAAACATCAAAATCTTGTGCAAAGACATAAATCATGGAAGTACATAAGGCATATATCAAAATGGAACATCAACCATGATAAAATTTAATGGGAATAAAACATGTAATTCTGGGAACTATTCAACTCATGTTATGATTTCCATAGTAGCCAAGGCATTTCTTCCAAGACCATATTAGTGGAAAAAGTCCCTTTCTGAATTGAGTTCACTACTCGTTTCAGTCCTATAACACTGAACCGGATTAACTTACCGTTATAGTTATGTCTATATCATGAGATATAAATCTTTACCCAACGCATTGGAGGGAGATAAAGGTCCCATTCATCTCATAATTAAATCATTCTTACTTCTGCCACAAAATAAACATAAACATTCATCATAACCCAATGAATAAAATGGGTTTCATAAACATCATCCCATCATCACATAATTCATATAGACCAAATGGATATTATTTCATAATAAGAAAATTGAATCCATGAAAATCATTGAGACATTATACCTGAAACATACACTTATGAAATAATGTCATCTTAGATGGAAAATGGTTGGGATGAAACACTTTAAATGAATTGTTGAGGAAAATATCCTTTCTTTTTCAAAATCACTTTCTTTTCACAGAATTCCATGAAATTTTAAAAGAAAGGGATTTTTTTGAAAATATTCATGAAATCTTGTAGAGGAATCATCATGAAAATTAGGCATTATAAGACCATAAAAAATCCGTTCATGCCATATAAGTTAAAGAAAACATTCTCCTCGTACTTTTTATGAAAAAGTCATAAAGTACCATGTATGGTAACAAAGAGCAAGATTACTTCCTTAACACAAAGTAAAAATAAATATGGGTAAAAATGTCATTAAAAATACATGGAAGATTATTAAACACTTTATGTAAACATTTTTATGGACATGGATGAAAAATATAACCCCAGTAAATACATACGAATAAGCAATCTCGAATAAAAATGAGATTGCAAAATTATCCCTTACCTTAGGTCCGATATGATTCATACGTTTCCAAACCTCCGATATAGTGATTTAAATAATGTCAATGACTTATTACAGAATCATATTCATTGTTATGATATCATATATGGTTCACTTATGACTTTTTATTACCCGTTCTTTTGTAAGTTCCATGTTAAAGCAACATTTTGGGTTAAATGGTTTTATATATCGTATGTGTTTGGACTTGTTATTCTTGATATTATTACTTATATACTAATTTACATAATTCCTGAATGTAAAAAATGATTTAAATATAATATATATTTCAGTATATACATACATATATGATAGATCGATTATATGAAATTAAATACACCGTTCATGGAGACGGTAGGCCGTACGTATGTATGAATGCTGTTTTCGTTTCCTTATTGAATTGAATGAAATTAAGTAGATGTCATACATATATATAAACATAAATAAATTATCATTATTTTGTCATATATTTCATTATTACTTATTATATATACTTTATAATCATTCATGAATGGTTAACATGGAGAATGAATCTCATCGTGTAGTGGAGACTGTAGTCCGTACGTACGCACGAGCGATGATATCATTCTCATGATCGTGGAATTGTATTGGAGTGTATGTATACTATTTCATAATAAATATAACTTTACAATAATCATATATAGTTATTATTTACAACATTATACCCATCCAAGTATGGTGGTGGTGGAAAATAGATTACACCACGGTGTGGAGATGGTATTCCATACGTACGCACGGGCGGTGATTTTGTTTTCCATAGGATGGATAGATGGTTAAATAGGTTTTTTTCATACTTATAATAACATATCAGTATATGAGTGACACTGATGTTATTACTTCATAATCAAACAACTAATGAAGAAGAGGTGGAAGTAGAAATAAAGTTGAAAGATTCGGTAACGGACATTACCTCCTCATTGAAGCGCCTCTTTGAGACCTCCTATTAGGGAACAAAAATTGGTCTTTGAAGAATACCAGGACCTCAAGGATGTTTCTAGAGAAGTGGAGAATAGAATTTGGCAGGGTTTGGCCGATCTTGAAGGCTCAATGTGGTGTTAGGAAGAGAGGTAGGAGGTGCCCTTTTATAACGGAGGAGAGGGGCAGCTTTGTGATAACTAAAAATATTATTTTATTATAAAGTCATATTCAGTTATTAATAGCTCCAAATTGAGTTATATCGAAGCTAATGTGGGGATGTTTCGAAATAATCTCATCAACTAGAATTTAGAAATGTTTAGGTTTCTATTTTAACCTTATCATTTAGATTTACCATTAAGTTAAATAATTTTTCTTTTACCGTGTCTTCTTGTTTTCTTAGATTATAAGGTTAATAAACTTACTATAACATGCCAAACGAACCAAAATATGTTTATTTTTAATATATATAACTTTATATAAGTAATTTTTCCGATCCTTAGATTTTTAGGAATAACATAACAATTAATAATATAATATTTGTATTAACAAACTATTTTATGTCAATTTTGACACTATTTGGTAATTGATTTTTGTGAAAACCATAACAGAAAGATTTGTTCGAAAACACTTAATTAAATTAATACTAACATGTCATATTAACATATAAAAATATTATAATTCATAAAAAGTATCAAATTACATTTATTTGGGTATTTGTAACATCAATTATGTCAATATTTCATTAATAATCTAATTACTGCATCATAATTGTGTCCTAAATAAATTAAATTATCTAAAGTCTAAAAATTACATATAAAATACCATTATTTAGGAAATAATTTTATCTTTCTAATGAATATTTATAGTTGAATTTATCTTATGTATAACCCTATATTAAAAATGTTTTAGTCATTAAACATTGATTTTAACTATTTTAACTATTATTTAAATAAAATAATATTAAATGTCATAATCTAATCCAAGTGGAGATAAAGGGTAATATTTTATCCCTAATGTTGTTTTTGGTCGAATTAAACATATCCAATAGAATTCGGACATGTGTTAGGGTAATAAAAATATCATTTTTACCCTTAATTATCCTATTACATTTAACCGTGGTAAAAAAAAGTAAAATGTTACTATTCACCAAAAAATATTTTCATCTCATTGAACCACATTTTACTTACTAACATCAACCGTGTCTCTCATATTTTTGAAATTACACTGACAGAAGCGGTAAAATTATGTTTTATGTAAATATGCAAAATCTCATGGGAGGTGGGTAAAAGACGGTGAAAAGTTCAATAAAATTTTTTTATATGTAAAATTATTATAAAATGACTCCAATGAATTGAATTGAACTTATATAGGTATTATGTATCAATTTTGATGTAAAATAAATTTAAATAAACTAAATAATTATTTAAATAAAATGTCGGTTTTTAAATTGCATCCCAGTGTTTTCACTATTCATCAAAAATTGAATGTTTTCAGAAAAATACCAAAATTTCACCCTAGGCTAATATCGATATTCAAAATCCAAAAATGATGTCCATTTTGAAATATAAAATTTATAAATTACAAAATTTGTATAATACTATTCATAACGGCTATTTTATAAAACATATCATTGTTTAGCGAAACACGGTATTGTGTACAATACACACCATTGAAGAAGGTCTTTATTGCGTGTAATGCAAGCCAAGTCATGGATGTGTGTAGTACAAGATCCTTTTGGTGTAGCGTAAAACACAAGACATTAATGAAATTAAAAAAATATTTTTCATAAAATCTCGGGGTGTTACAGAGAAATGTGTGGAGCTTCTCCTGTACGAGGAGTCATACATGAACCCATGTCACCAGCTGTTGCTGAAAAGATTTGATAGAAACACTAATGTTGTCCCAAATTTTTGCATGATCAGCACTCCATCGGGTCTCTCTAGCACTATGGCCTCGTATTCCCACTTCTCCCGCACTGGTTTCACACCACCTAGCTACCAAAAGATGAATCCCGCCTACATGGATATCCCTGTGTAGTCTCCTTGTGGTGCTTCCGGCTCTCAGATGCTGAATGACTAACTCTAGATGTCTATCCACCCTGGCTCACAACTCCAGATTCCCTTATATTTCTTTCTACTATCAGTTCCTGGTTGACGATGGAAGCGATGGAAGTCATCCTAGTGATATTCACCAGAGAGCGGATCTCATGCCTAAGGCCATCCTCAAAATTCCTTGCCCGAAATAACACATCTCCTCCCAATAAGAGTTTAAAACACTAAAGCTGGGTGAAACGAGAATAATACTACATAACAAAAAGAGTACCCTACTCCAAACTCATAAACTCTCAGCCTGTATCATCCCTCAAGGTCTCCAGATAGAATTAATCAATGATGATGCGTTGGAACTCGTCCCAAGAAATAACCTGCTAGAGTCCCGCCTATGAGATCACATCCTGCCACCACTTGTTGGTGTCCCAATTAATAAGTAGAAAACATAACCCTCCTCTATAGAGGCATCTCCAGATGCTCATTTATTGTCAGCATGGCTTCTATCCATACTCTACAGCCTGGGGTCCCCAATCCCCTGAGAAAGTGGGAGGATGATGCTGCTGAAAACCCCATGTCAATGCTTCCATCGATGGGGTAGGAGGATGAGCTCCCTAAATGGTCTGCATCATCCTCATAACACCTTACCTGAACTATGCATCATCACTAGGGTTAGGTAAAACATCTGGTGCCAAGACTGGTACATTAGGAGGATCTGCAAGAAGTCCTTGATCAACCATATCCTGTGTCTGATCACCGCCTTGTGGCTGGCATACAACTGGAGGACGTCTCGGTGGCATGACTCTGCAAGGTCAAATGCACACCTCAGATCAAGATTAACAGGGTCTGAAACATAATATTACATGGCATGTATAGAGAGTACAAGGAACTAAGATATAGTACACGTTGTGTACTTAAGAAAGACAGTTTCTTCCCGAACAAAAGAACACATGTCATGTATTCAAAACTACACGGCGTGGTTTTTGGGTTTGTTGGGACAGTAAGCCTCAAAAAACTAATCTGGAACCAAGAGAAACACCGAAACAGGCATTGAAAGTTCCAAATTCCTATCCATGAGGGCCCATACCCTCCAAGAATCTAGGATTGGAATCTTACACATGTTATAAACAAGAAATGGCAAGATGATGATCCACCAAGTTCCTGTCATAATGTCACATATCACCTCCAAAACTAAAATTTCACATTCATACTAAAAAAATCCTTACCCAAACAATACCCTATCAAATAGAAGGCATTTTTATCAATCACCTTTCACAATAGCATGTATGTTACATACAACATCTATCACAATAACATTAAATTGCTAATGCACCCAAAATATCCTGGCAAGAAAGCATGACATCTGATTTCTAACAAGTGACTATATGATGCATGCGATGGAAGAACCTCATCTCATCGGGATTCAATAGAAATAGACACTCAATAACATCAACAATAACATCATAATACATGTCAGTCACCCAATGGTGAAATTCAAAACAACATTAATATTGAAAACCAGATGAAAATTTAAATCCATGATGTAGATTGGCTTTTCCCTATACACGAGTTTTCTACATCCGGACAGAAATTAATACCATGTACCTTTTCCTTCATATCCAGAAATAAATTCTACAAAAAAAATCATGAATCAAAGAACACCTCTGATACCAATTTTTTAAGGACCTGGTTTCGGAAGCCACCCAGGGACGCCCCGTACCTGGTTGGTCACAAGGCCTCAAGCACATTTCCCAGAATTCCAGAGGCTACTAACTAGAATTGAGGGCCTTGTGAGTGATAGTGGGTAAACTATTCCATAATTGGAAGAGTACATAGTGGAAGTAAACCAATATATACAATAGTATAAGCAGTTGAAATCACATACAAAAATAAATAGCGGAATACTGATAGAGTAAACTAAAGCACATATATAAAATGATGCATGATATTTATTTTTATGAAACATGAAAAACAAAGAACATTTCTGAAATACAGTTCTAAACCAAGTACAAAAGGATGTAGAAAATCTCCTTAGAATATCAAGCCACAACTTGGTCCAATGCTATCCATCCCAGAGCAAGTCAAGTACCTTATGTAGAAGGGTGTTTTCCCGTTTCTATACCTACAAATTGATAACCTATTGTGCCCAAAAGCATAGCTCAAACGAGGTGTGAGACAAATCAGAGTAAGAATCCACCACAAGATTTGTTACTACTAGTCCGTGAATATATGGCAGGTAAAAGTTCATAAAACTATAAACATGGATGTTCTCAACAGTAACAATACATTATTTCAGATAACAAGAAACAACTAAACAAAGAAGATAGTCACAACAGGTAACCCTCTGGGAAGTACACACAACATATCCCCTCTAGACCTACCTAATAGATTCGAAAAAGTAGCTAATAAACAGGTAAACCTCGGGGAAGTTCCCACAGTCTATCCCCTCTGTTCCTACCTATCAAATACAAGCAACCCACTGAGAAGAGTAGTCAGTCTAACCCCTCCAGTTTAGCATAAGTGTAGACTCTCTGGGGAAGCACTCACCTTCAATTCCCCCCTATAGTCTCATATCATACTAAAGGCGCTCTGGGGTGCACTCAACATCATTTCCCCCTATTTCCCATATTGAGAACCTATAGACACTGTGGGGAAGCACTCAACGTGAATTCCCCTTGTGGTCACGCATCGCCTAATTATAAAGACACTCTAGAGAATCTCTCAATGTCAATTTTTCCTATGGTCAATAATCCATGCACTCAGGGCCATGAGTAAGTCAATCAAGTGTAGTAGCATGCAACAGACTAGGTAAACCTCATGAACTACTTAGTTATCTTTCAACTGTACAAAAACATGTCAAATAAACCAGATCACTCCACCCTACAATACTAGGAATAAAAAACAAACTAAGCAGCCTAACAGGCTAAGAAGAACCAAACAGTCATAAATAGAACATGCATGGGTAACATCTCCAAGCATATCAATCAACCATATTCACATAAAAATAACCTCTACCCGCACATAGTAGCAGAGCATGCAGTTTATAGTGTTAATAATGGTAAAGTCCCAATATCTTTTTTATGGGTATTGTAAATTTCTCACATACAATTCCAAGGCCTTAAACCAAAAGGAACAAACCCCCTACCTATTTGGATTTGGGTAAATCAACTTATTCGCCCAAACGTGCTCCATACCGGGTGAACGCTTCCCCAAAAACTCATATAAAACCCTTTCCTTACATCGACTAGGTCAACCTTTACCACACAATGGAAACCCAACCCTATATCAACATGAACCCCATGTAAATCTTGGAAACAAAGAGAGGAAGAGGGATAAACCTATCAAAAACCTCATTGAACAGAAATATGGACTTACCCGAGGAGAACCACCTTCGATCAACCAAGAAAACCCATCGGATTGCCTCCAAAACAATACAAGGAGCTCCCCCAACCTCTTAAAATCACAACTCTCACATGATCCACAAGTGGGAGGATGAATGGTGGAGGAATGAGAAATCCCAAGTGGCCTGGGTCATAAAAAGCCTAACATTATGTGGCTTCTGGTTTACCCTTCATGGTTTGACAAATTGTGCACCAACCATGCCATTGCCACTCTCTTATCTAGGGACATCGCATGTCTTCCACACATGGTTTACAAACCATGTGATGCTTGTGTGGAGAATATTGTCAAGGGTGCACGGTTTCCTGGGATGGCCGCACGATTTTCTCAGACCGTGCGCCAACTTTGTGCCACTACAAAACCTCCAAAAAAACAAATTTTTCTCAAAAACGACCAGAAAATGAAAACATGCCTAGAAGGAAGGTCTGAGTTCTTAAAGCTTTATTTTTTCACTTATAATTTATTTCCCTTGATAATATTGTACTGATATGTGAGCTTGAACTTGTATAGTCATACCATGGAGATGTCATGCATTTAAGTGCTTGGTATAAGGCGACGATCAGACACACAATCAAGTAGATTTGTGACAACAAGCTAATCCTCTAGTCGTTCCCATCATAGCACTTGCTGTTATACGAGATGCAAGTGCAGATACATAGTTCCCTGATGTATTTTTGAGGATGATGAAGAATCCTTGTATTTTACCATGTCTTTCCCCAGCAATGTCAGAGCTGACACTTGTGTTCCAGCAATAGCATCCTCACACTTTTTCAGATAGTGGAGGACCCCAAGCTGCCGAGTCATTGTTCTAGAACATTCTTTATATCTTTGGACATATGGAGACGCCTCCTGAGAGGAAGGTGAAGCTTTCAATGTACATTCCACACGATTCCACAATGATATAGTGATATTTTATCTAACATTATTTACCTAATCGAGATATGTCAAGGAAAAAGTTTTTGAGGGCCTTCTATGATTACATCTACCCCGTGTCATTTAGGTACGTTCGAGAATGATATTTCACTTATTTGGAGTAGGTTGGTCATTTGGTGATGGATTATTCATTTTTCGTTATAGAGATTCAACATTTTTCACCTATTTTGGGAGGTGAAAACTTATCTTTGGAAAGGCGATTTTGAGGATGGTCTCAAGTATGAAATTCAATTGAAGGTGAATTTTTTCAGGCTAACATCAGTGACTGCTATAGTAAATCATGTGTTGATTACCAAGTTAAATGTGAGGGTGTTGGGAGTAGAGAGTAAGGGATGTTAAACATCCAATAATGGTCCTCCTTTGACAAATAATAAGATGTTTCGTATAGATATATCATGTGATGTCTCTTCACGTATCCATGTGGTATGATAATAGTGAATGAAGAGTGTGCATTCGAGACCATGTTTCCTGAGAGACCTATTTGAGTTCCAACATTGAGGCATGATGGGAAATATTCAATTTTTTTGCCGGATGTTCTCACCAGTAGAGATTGAGATGAGATGTTTTATGACTCCATGTTCAAGAGCAGCTCCACTAGTGTCTAATTAGTCATTAAAATTGTGTTTTTGAGGATATTTAGGCTAAGTAGACTATCATGGCCATGGTAGCCAGATTGTATGTTTTCACTTTGAAGATGGTGGATCAGGTCATGGTATACAAGAAAAGTGTCACGGGTTAGTAATACATGTTAGACATTTACAATGGAATAGACCCTGTAGAAGTATGAACTTGAACCCCATATAGTTAGAGGTATGAGTCTAGTTGCCTTTGATTTAGCTTATTCTATTTTTAATATTGTGGTTTCCTATAGTTTTATATCTTTTTTCATTGTGAATATCTTTGGACTCTGTGTCTTTAAATCTGATGATGTTATGATTCTTTTACACTCTTTTGGGGATTAGGACGACTAGTGTACATTAGTTCCCAGAGTGTCCTCTTGAGGTTGGTTGGTAGCACATCTTATGCGAGTTCTATACCATAGAGATGATTGGATTCAATGTCATTCACTGAATGGACTGTTCAGTCTCCTTTCATGATGTTATTGACTGATATCACCACGTGGTGAATATCACATCACCAGAGGGTGGGTCCTTTCTACAAAATGAAAAGTGGGATGTCCAGGCATGCAGATATGGATACATGCATCATGGGTTTGGAGGAATTATATAATATATTTCTAGTTTATATCTGGATGACTAGGTGAGATCAATTGATGTACATTCCTCAATGGTGGATTGCTTCATAAATGTCTTCCTATAGGTCTTTATAGGTTTTCATTTTGATTGTGAGGTGGATATCTCTATTGAGCTTATTCAAGGAGTATCATTAGTGTTTATTCCTCCTTATTGGATGTCTAAAACAGAGTTATAGGAGAAAAATAAGATGTTGGTGGAATTTCTGGAAAATGTTTTCATCCTTCCATGTACTACTTCTTGATGTATTCCTGTCATTTTAGCGAAGAAGACAGACGATCTCCTCAGTATTTTTGTGAATTATAACAAGATGAACTAATTTTCCTTCTTGAACTGATACCCCTTTATAATTATTGATGATATATTTTATAATATTAATGGATTCCATTAATTCTCAACGATTTATTGAGATCCTATTATTATCAGTTGTGAATTAGAAATTCAGATATACCTCTTACAGCCATTTGGAGAAGGTATGGTCTATGTGATTATTGGGTTATGTCTTCTGGTCTCAAAAAACATGCTGGGAGTTTTCATGGAACAGATAACTGAGTGTTCCATCCATAAACAGATTCATTTGTGGTAGTCTTCGAGGATGATATCATGATGTACTCTCAGTCTAGATGCAATCATTCCATCCATCTTGAGATCATATTTAGTATAATAAGATAGAATCAGTTATATGCTAAGATCTCAAAATTCCACTTTTGGATGGATATATTTCACTTATTGGGTCATGTTATCTTAGAGAAAAGAGTATCAATAGTCTTAGAGAATATAAGAGAAGTAGTTTCCTAGGAGCATCCGAGCAATGTCTTTAAGGTAAAAAAATTTCTGGTTCAGGATAGTTACTAGATAAATTTTATATTGGACTATTCATGCTTAGTAGAACCACTTGTGGGCCTAACTAAGAATTGTGTGATGTACTTGTGGATAGATTCTTGGGATTCAACCATTCAAGTGTTGAATTTGAGGTTGACTTCATCATTAATACTGAATTTTTTAAAGTTGGTCATGTGATACACCAATTACTGTGATGCATTGTATATTGGGATAAGACTAGTTCTTATGATTGGAGGAATGGTAGTAAAGTATAGGTCTTGGTAGTAGAGGCCACTAGAGAGGAATTACCTGATGCTTGATCTCTTATTATCTGTAGTTGTGCTTGAATTACACTATTGGAGACATTATGTTTTGGGAGAGAATTTTGTGGTATACACTAACCCCAAAAGTCTCAAGTATATATTTAATCAATGAAATATGAATTTCATATAGTGATATTTAGTTGAGTACCATCACTCTATTGACTATGAACTTTGTTACAAGCTGGGAGAAGTCAACGCATTGGCTGATATGTTGAGTAGGAGGTCTTAGATAAATGCAGTTTAGGTTTCCCGCAGTGATTCACAACTCATGGCTCCGTTATCTGATATCATTTGGAAGTGAAAGATAGATAAGTGAATATGTTTCATTCCACTGTAGTTATAACACATAATCTACTAGATTGAGTGAGAATTTTGTATCATTCATATTCTAAAGGCCTAGTCCTACGAGAATGTTTTTTAGGAATGGTCCCTTCTCCTGGGTGGACTGTATGCGACGATGTGGTCATGAGTTTTCATGGACGTTTATAGTTGTCAGAAAACAGACATGAGGATTTGGTGAAATATTTTCCTGACATTTTATGGGATGTCCATCCCTGTGTCACCAATATTTAATTAGAACCACATCATCAGTATTGGTTTCCAAGCATGAAAATAAATGTAGAAGATTTTGTTATGAGTTGTTCCACATATAATATGGTGAAGGATTAGAATCAGTGACCAGTAGGGTTTTTACATTATATTCCTATTATCGATTGGAAGTGGAAAGATTTTACGATGGATTATTTTATAGGGTTACAAATATCGACATGAGGATGTGATGTTATTTGGGTCATTTTCGACAGACTCAAAATGGAATCAAATTTATTACCGATAAAAAAAACCATATGTGTTGTTGAAAATGGAAGGTCGTAAATCCAAGAAGTTTTTTGGTTTAATGGGGTTTTATAATCAATAATTTCAGATATGAATGCCCGGTTTAATTATCATGTCTAGAAGGGACTACAAATGGAATTAGGTATATAAGTACTTTTGAATACAGCTTACCATCCTCATAAAAATGGCTAGTCCAGGTGCACAATTATGGTTTTAGTGGATAGGCATCGAGTATGTGTCCTAGATTTTGGTGGCTCTTGGGTGAGACACATAAAAATAATAGAGTTCACTAATAAAAATAGTTTTCAGGAAATGATTCAGATGGATCCTTATGATGCTTTGTACGGTATTCCATTTAATCACCCCTTCATTTGCTAGATGCATGAGAGCCAGCTATGTAGGGACCTCATCTTGTCCATGAGACCACATAACTAGTGTAGTTGATTTGGAAGAGGATGGAAACTATACAATGTCACCATAAATATTATGTTGATCGACATAGATGTCCTATAGTGTTTGAGGTTTTAGATTTGGTTTTCTAATGTGTCACACTAATATTGGGACATAAGAGGATTAAGAGACAATGGAAGTTTTCACCGAGATATGTTGTCATGTTTGTTATTTTGCAGAGAGTTAGTAATGTTACCTATCTGTCCTAGTTACTTAGAGGTACCAGGATATGCACGGCATCTTTCATGTATCTCAGCTACGATTCTACTTTTCTGACCCGTCTCAAATTTTTTAACAAAGGATGATGCGTTAGAGGTGGATGCTTTCTTCGATAAGCACCCTATTTGGATTCTTCATCATTGCACGAAGGTTCTCCATGGTCGGTATATTCCTTTGGTATGGGTGTTATGACTGCATGGGTGAGTACTAGACGAGACAGGGGAAATTTAGGCTAAAGTATGGTCATATTGGCCAGAGTTGTTTGAATAATATTCTTCACCACCCTTGAAAGTGAAATTCGGGAGGAATTTCAATAAGGGGACAAATTATAATAACCAAGATCATTTTATTAGGTATAGATCTTCTTTTTTGGATGATTTTTTTGAAAAATGTAGAAATTGGAATTTTCTATGTACATGCGGTGTAGTAATGAGTACATGATGTGTACCCGAGTACAACATATAGTTGGGGACTGGACCTGTAATGGATGAGTGCATGGATGTGTAGGTGACCTGGGAGATTGCATATGGTGGGGGCTAGTTAAGGAAAGTACACATCATGTACCTTTAATGAACCAGCCATTTAGATTTATTTTTATTTGAAAAATCAGAGTGGGGTCTCGCCTCTGAGTAGGAAACATCTCTTTCTCCACTTGGTTCATATAGAAGAGAAACAAAACACCAAAGGACATAGAACCCCTCCTGATTCTCTGTATTACCTCTAATGGTGATAAAAAAGGCTTCTTTAGAATCCCACTAGTGATTTCTCCTAAACCCAAGATCTATTCTTCTTGATTCCACCTTTATCTTGTGATTTTTTCATTATTGAACATTTTTCACCTTTTTTTAGATCTATGCTATTTCATGGGATGAAATTCAACTGTATTGATCACGAGACATCGAGGTAGGTGGTTTGTGCCTTTCATTATTTTTCTTTGGATTATATTTGAAAAAAGTGAGGTATAACCTTGTTTATGGTATTGCATGTTTTTGAATTCAACCATGTTTAGTACCAGATATTGTTTGTTGTATTTTGAAAGGGTTATTACTTATGGGTAAGGTCAGATACATTGTTATGGGACCCCCAATAGGTGTGTTCCCCTATTTTATTGTTTATGGATTTTTGGTCTAGGATTCTTGTAGGACTAACTCGATTCCTTTCCATGTTTTATAAGGATGGAGTTTTTGATTATATGAAATTCTTATGTGATTAATTTTGAATGTTTGAACATGGAGATTTTTATTGTGATAGCTTCTTACAGTAGATACATTAATGTATGAATTGTCATTATGTTAGAATAACGGGTTTAGACCAAGACATCTACTAAGATTGTTTTTATTTAATGAATTTTGGACCCTAGGGGATTGTTTGTGAGATATTCACGTGGGCCTTAATAGTTTATTAACACTATTTAGACCAATGTGGTATTGACTATGAGAGCTTCCCAAGTGGTCGTTTAAAAATTATTTGTTCTACTTAGGACCAAAGTTACTTCCCAGTGAGAAATTTCCCAGGAAGTCATTCTTTATTTAATAGATGATATGTTAATCTAGAGGAGTTATTCATTGAGTATGTTCATATAGGGTTTCATATTAGTGCATGAATGATTATGATGAGTCTTAATATCCAAAGCACAAGATTCCCCTCGGAAATTTAAGATCATTTAAATGTTGTTATAAGAACTATGATTTTTTTAATATTACACAGGGGATACAAACCATAGGATATATCCCAAGGATTACATGATTCAATAGATTGATGAAAAAAATGTAAATAAATGTAATTAACAACTGTATGTTTTTTACCTTTGAGTTAATCCTAGTTTAATACTTCATTTCAGCATGTTACATGCTATATATATATATATATTCACTAATAGTTAGGCATTGATCTCTTTGTGGTTTCCTACTGGGATTCTTCTCAAACCATATTTGTTTCTTTATTTTGAACCCAAATAGATTATATGGATGATGGTATATATAAGTTAAAACACACTTCTTCCATAGGAACATGATTTCTGTACAAAAAAAGTGTGCAGTGGAACAATATGAGGCTTGGGATGCAACTGAAGTTTACATGATTTATAATAATTAGTTTGAGTATTTTATTACCAGTATTGTGACTTGTTTTGCTGATTTCCACGAAACATATGATGTGCATCATATTTATATTTCTGTTTGATGTTATGTGACCAACTATGTTTGTCACACCTTTGGTGGTCACCCAGATCTAGGACATTATATAAAGTTTTATTTCCTTCAAATGTGATATAATCTCCAATATAATAAATTTTAATCCTTAAAAAATTATTCCAGTCTCTGATGTTCATAAAGGGTATAAAGTGATAGGAAAAATTTTATTCATTAGAAACAAATTATGGGTAAGTAATGTTATGATTATAATATGTGGTTGATCATGATATTTCATCATAAGAAACTTAATCATAAACAATCATGATAATCAATTAAATTGTATCATTAATATCTTCTGTAATGTTCGACAAGATTAATAATTGATATGACATCCAATATGATAAATTTAAAATTAATATAAATCTATTATAGAATCAATATAAAACTTTTAATTTCAGATATGATAGACATATAACATTTCAACAACCATTTACTAATAATTTCTAATTAAAATCAATGTTTTTTACTGTTAACTATTTAGATTTTCAAGAGAATTTCTATTTGGTAATATTGGTCCATATATTTTGATAATTCTTCAGTCATTTAAAGAATATTAATAATGATAAAAATATCATATTGATTAATTTTATACTTATTTATAGTCATAAATTAAATATAGATATAGAAAACTATATTACAACATTCATTAATATGTATTTCATACGTACACATGAATGTTATTATCACTAATCGATAGATGGAAAAAAATAAAGATAAATAATAATTTATCATTCCAGAATAATTATTATATCATATATATAATATCTATTCATTAAAAATATCCTCATTAATATTCATTTAATGTTGAGACAAAAAACGATACACATCATTTCGTGGAGGCAGTAGTCCACAAGTACGCATGATCGTCAATAATGTTTTCCAATGAATTGAAATGTATAAAAGTAGATATAATATTATAATTATAGAGGAATAAATATGTTAAAAATATCATTTGAAAAATATAAATTAATCATTCTATCCATTCATAATGGTGGTGGTGAAAGATATTTTGTTTCGTGATGTGGAGGAGGTAATCCAATCATATGCCTGAAAGGTATATTCCCTTTCCTTTTGATGGAATATTGAAGGATATTGGTTGTTTCATAAACATAAAAACATTTCACTATATTGAAGATACTGAAGTTATTATTTTATTATTAATACCATATATTTAGTGAATATATAAAAATGATATTGCAAGTTGTCTGGTAAGATGATTACCACTTTCCTCAGTAGGAAAACATTAGATCCATTTTGAAGGAAACATGGAATGATCTACTATGAAGACCAGAAAGACCACAACATAGATAGGGAATTTTAGAATATAATTGGGTTGGTTTTGGTCAATCTAGAAGAATCAGTGTGTTTTAATGAAGTGTAATAATGGGATTAGTTTTTTAAATTATGGATGATACACACATAGAATTCCATAATAAAATAAAATATAATAAATTTATACTCATTATAAATTACTCATGACGTCCAGGTTCTAAAGTGAGAGAGTATGTGGTCAAAATATTCCATCCAATATTATTTTATAAAGATGAATTTGATAATTTAGCATAATCTCTTGTTTTAACCCCTAGTAAACTCATTTTAACATTATTTCTGGTGATTTATTTTACTATTTTTATTATTCAATATGAAAAACAATGAATGAAGTACATTAAAAAAATGTAATTATGAAAAAAATACAGGAATCCATTTTATGACATTTATTACCTAATTTTTTTTAAATAATCGATTCAAAATAAGAATGCAAAATGCAAAGAAAAATTATTTTCATGAAAAATAGATCTCATAGGTATGTAATGTTTTTACACCAAAATAATCATAAAATTTATTTTAATGACCAAAATATAGTTATTAATAATATATGTGAACAAATGTTAACATTAATACTATTTAAAATAACTTTATAAACATTATATATATTTTTAATAAAGGGTCATTCCCATTCATATCGCCAATTTAATGGCTATGTTATAACAGTATATTATATTATAGTTCATTTAGACTAATAGTTACATATTTCATAGGATATTAAAAAAATTAAATTACAAATATATATATCATAAATTGTTGGGGTGTTTTATTCTAACCCCCTTAAAATGAATTTCCCCCTCAAATTTTATTCACTTTGATACAATTAAATGGTGATATATCTACTCCCATCGTAACCTCATATTCACTTGTAACTTCTTCAAATTGATAATTCATTCAAATAACATTAACATGGATAGTAGTCTTAATTTGTATCACATTATCTCTAAGATCCATGATTCAAACTGATTTTTGTTTAGGCGAAATATCATACTACAGTTGTACTAACTCTAATTCTTGCACATGTTAAGGATTTGGTATATAGATACTCAATAGTTATTCATGGATCACAAAGTGAACTTCAATGAGGTTTGGTGGAATTTTCAAGAGAAAATATTCATATAGAGCTATTTGAATGTTAGAGTGAAACCAAATATTATATTATAATTTTACTTGAGGATGGTGAAAATAACATCCACCTTTGAAATAAATTTAAAAAGTTATCATTCTATTCTCCCTGGTTTGAATGGTTCTCCTAGACTATCCATCTACCTGAGGATGATAAAATAATAATAAAACCATAATCTTTATCAAAATATTTCCAAAGACTTCTCCAAAATTTCAATGTAAACCTCGGATCCTGATTAGATATATTAGAATATTTTACATAATGCGACCTTAAAACATCATTATATTAGGGAATGATGATAAAAAGATAAATATTCTATAATTTTAATTACTTCTAATGGAATTGTAATAGGATCTACTAAATCTCATTAATATTTTGTCCCTTGGACGTTTTGGGAAGACTGGTCATAAAATTCACAGTGATGTTTTCTCCTTTCAATTATGGAATAGATAATGGTTGTAATATCTTCTTGGTATTATGTCCCTCATTATTAATTTTTTTACATAAATAGAATAAACACACAAACTGTAATATCTCTCATAATGTTTTCCTCCTAGAAATACACTTTCAGATCTCAATATATTTTCAAAAATCCACAATGAATATAGAATGATAACTTATGACCTTCATCCAATCTCTCATTCTATATAGTTTTGATGGGACAGAATCATGGTTCTTGATCCTTCACATTCTATAATAATCAAGGTTGAACTCAAAAATATTTCTCACATTATTTTTCTGTTAAAAATTTTCCTTCTGTGCCTCTTTAATAATTACCTAGATTGATGGTTAAAAACTCATTTGAGAGAGATAATATTTCCCCCTCTCTTCAATATTTCAATATCCATCCTTTTAAAATATATAAATATTGGATCATTTTTATCCAATTAATATTTAAACTAGCATGATCATTTCAATTCAAATCATCATCCAACTTTTTCTCTTTCTCGAGATGGTAAAATATTGAGCGGTCATAATTTTTATTCAACTTCAATCAACTTCCTTATATCATATTCAGCTCTTATGGATGAATATATACATTACACTTTATTTATCATTATATATCACATCTTTCCTTTTAAATATAATATCATTATATCATTATTTCAAATATTTTATTATCTAACATTAAATAATGTGTTAAGAAATTTTTCTAATGACCCTTCAGTTGTAGTGAGGCCGAATCTATCATTATAAAATTATATATGAGGATGCATCTTAGTCTCTTCTTTAGTTCACTAATATTGATCACAAACACTTATCCACAATAGGGTAGTTGAAGATTATATATAGTGACTAAACTTCTCTATAGTTCCTTGAAATTATCATAACAATCATCAATCCAATTGAACATGGTTCGCATGCGAGTTATCTTGATGAGTGTAATGCAAAACAATGAAATTTTTTACAAAAATCATTGATATTAATAATCTAAATCATTTAATCATTGTATATAGTCACCATGGTTGGTTTTGTCTAACATTCAATAACTTAATGTGCTTGATGGTTCAATAGATATTCCCTCACGTAAGATTAAAGGATCAAAAAATGAAACATTTTGGAACCAAAATTGAAACATGGAAATTCTTTTATACAGATTCAACTTCTATTGGGTATTTAGTAAAATATTTATTTAATCATCACGCTCATCCTTGATCACAAAATATATAAGAATATTTTCTACCCAGGCTACATAAAACATATCAAGGTAATATCCAATATCATTATTTATTACATCAAAAAATATATTAGTTTCCTTAGTAAGAAAATATTACATCACTATAAATTCATTATTTCTATACATTGTAAAAATTATTATCTTTGATATACCCACATTTTTTTCCCTCAATTGATTATATCCAGAATGATGTTCCATATTTAAAAAGTATTTATCTTCATGAAGTTGATCAAACATATTCTTAATAGATATATATGGGGTAGAAGTTACATGTTTTGGATAGTAATCTTGTTAATGTATCGATATTCAATGAAATGTCACATTAATATGACATTGTTATTATTAAAAAATAACAGTTTCACTATAATGTGACTCTCTTGTCCAAATAAATAACTTTTAATGATTCTCTTTGAGTTACTTCATCAAATCTTGTAATTCAATAAATTTAAAAAAATTTGGGGTCTCTAAAATAGGTGTAACATCGGTTATGAGTTCTACTGAAAACCCCACATTATGATTCAGTGTATGACTAGGGAACTATTTAGAAAATATGTCATTAAACTCCACTAAAATAGGCATATATACGTTATAGATTTTCTCCCTAACCATCTGAGATCAACACCCCATTTGATTATGATTCAATACCCACATAATGGATTTAATTTTCCTCATATGTTCTTATTTATCATCAAACTAATAAATGATCATGTTTTTGTTCGAATATCAAATTAGACTTATCTTTCTATTTAATTTATCTATGGATTATGTAAAGAAATAAAATCCATACATTTGATAACATCAAATTAAACAAGAGGTAGAATGACCAGATTCACTGAATGAACATTCCCACAATCATCAACTAGAGAATAATCGTAGACCAAAAATGATATCATCATGCCACTATGGGTTTTAAATATTAATTTGAGAACTTATTATTGAGGAAGTAGTTTTAAACCATTAAAAATTAGTTAGATATAAAATAAATTGTATATCCACAATAAAATAAGACAATAGATGTTATATAGTTGATGATATTTGTACCTTTCTCCACACCCTTATCTTACCCCTCATTAACAATAGTGATTGTTCAATAATTCCTTTTATTAAAGGGATTATGAAGTTGTTGAAATAGATTTTAGTAATTAACCTTTTAAAATGAGCATTATTTTCAATAATTATCATATTACTTACATTTAAAACACTATAGTGTGGGTTGTACATTCTGTGATGCTTTCTCCCTATTCACATTATTAGCTAATTTATTCCCATCACATTATAATTATATTCCCCAAGGTCCATCCATTCAGTAGTTATAACAATTATTACATCATTAAATAAAATTATATCCATGATTAATTCTACACTATGAGCTTAATGTTATGCTCATTTTTTTCTCTACATGTTTTTTAAAATTCCATTGGATTCCTTCTCTCTTTTATTAATAAAATGATGAAATTGATGGGTAAATTCAATATCCATCTCAACCATAATATTAAATTTTATGATTTCATCAAATCTATTGAAGTACCATATAGATAAAAATGTTTTCATAATATGCTTTAATTCAAATAAGTATCATTCAACCTTACTATCAGGTTGGGTGAAAATACCATATTTTTACCTCACAAATAATCTAAAATTTATTTCATATGTACTAACAGATTCCTTATCATTTTGATTTATCTCTTGTAATTATTTCTCCATTTTCATTAGAAGTATACGAGATTATTAATTATATAAGAAAAATATCATAGACTCTTCCAACTCCTTGGAGTCAATTTATTACTATTTCAATGTGTCCTTAATAAGAGATTATAGTTGATCTATATTAAATTATTAATAGATGAAATATTTTTTTCTTGTTCTAAAAAATTTGGATATATAATTTCAATGGTACATATTATCTTCTCAAAAACTAGTGTATTATCATAAACATTAAGACATGATATATTTTTCATTATAATAGTGTTAATAGGGCATTGTTCTCTTCTTTTCACATTTGGATGTTTAGCATGCTATATTGAATGAGAGCATTCTGTAATCATAGATACATGGTTTTTCATTCTATCTCCAATAACTCTTGTTTTATCAGGAGGTAAATTATTTCATTTTACATCACCTTCAACATTATATGGTTCCATTTGGTTTGAGTTATTGATTGAAACCAAAAAGAACAGAATTAGAAACAAGGATCCTAGTGGGTAACAACATAATCAGGAAAAATAATTAATATGATGGGTAAAAATAACACCATAATTTCAATTTATGATACCACTGGTTTAACCTATCTCATTTATGGTCATCATATATTACAATCCCCCACAATTTTTTATAATGATAATGTTAGTTATAAAATAATATCTATCAATACTGTGAAACTAGGTGTTCAATAGTGGCATAGTTACTGTGCATCAGAATGATGGTTAAGATAAACTCAACAAACTATTTTGTGAATTATTACACATAAATAAATCTATTTCAAAACCATTACATCAAGTGGTGTCTGGATAGGGATGTTTTCTAAGAAAAACCACACTTTTTTCATTATCATATCTTTATAGATTATCCTATACATAATATTATGCTAATGGTTCTTACTAATGTATTCACATCATAGTTTTTTATGGTAACCGAATCTTACTCTGATACCATTAATAAAATCTTAATGTCATAATATTTTAATATTACCTTTTTCAGAATAATATTGATTAAATAAATAATATAACCTTGGATGGATCAATATATCGTTTAGTGGGGGTGGGGTAAATCAACAATTTCTTTTTACATTATGTTCTCTTTCTCTTGAAATAACATTCATCTCCTATTAATTATATATCACTCTTATGAAAACCAAAAAATCTTACATCCAGAGATACATAGGTATTTACAAGGATCACTACACATCATGGGTATCTATATACTAGGTATTGTGTAGAAAAAATCCAAAACCACCCAATCCAACAGAAAAAAATATTTTTGTGTGGATAAATCAAGTTGGATATTTTGTTACAGTTGTGTAGAACTATGTTCAATTAAATATTGAATGTGATTCAAGTAAAATGAAATGATATAATACATGTTTTTTTAAAATGTTAAGAATAAATAACCAATTTATTTGAAACATTGAACTGTTCTTCATTATCATCATACACAAATATAATCATCAAAACAATTCATCACATTCCTACCCAATACCAGGTTAATTTTTTTGGATTTTGTAATAAAACTCAGTATAATTACAAATTATGATTCATCATTAAGATTTCATGGACCAAATATATAACACTATTTTAATACCACTGAAACAATTTGGATGTAATTTTACCTTATTATATAAATCTTTGATCAATTGCTCGGTCCGATCTGGGCTACACTTAATATGATATTTCATCTTCTTCTTAACTCATAAAATAATACTCCGAAAACCATGTCTGAAAAAACCATCTCTCTAAAACATCAAAAAATATATCCCATCCTTGGTATGTGAACTTTGATATAAACTATTAAAAATTAAAATGTATTCGCCTCTATTTATATGATTTCAAAATGAGGTATAGGTTGGAATTAGAAACCTATTAATGATTAACCAAATTTGTTGAAACATTAAATTTCCTTACATTTCATAAAACTATTTTATATCTTTTGTATTTGTCAACTCTTATCTATTCTTCTTGAACCATATCTAATATTCGTACATGATTATCTAACATTATACTTTCTAGTCATTCTTCAGTCTGATTTTTTTTCATTAAAAAAAATTAGATGTTTTTTTACATACAATAAAATATTATTCCTTATCATTCATCATAAGAATTACATATATTAAAAACTAATTATTCTCAGTATAATTCTTAGTACCATCTAAAAAAACTCCACATTTTGATGTTTGATCAAACTATTAGATAAAAACTGTGAAACAATTCTTAAATAATCATAGCTACAAATTATAATGATTAGTACACAACCATAAAAACACATCAACTCTAGCTTCAATCTACCTTGAGAATATTTTTCCAATATTCTTACAAATTATTCAAATAATTATTACTTTTCTTATTTTTCATTATACAAATAATCCTACATCTAAATGAGTCCATCATCTGATGACTTTTATCAGTGTCTTCATCTGATTGATTGGTCTATAAATCATTCTAACGTATCGATGTCACATATAGTATGATAATCAGCACCACAACTTTTCTGATGTCTCCTTATTGATCAATGATACCATTTTTCATCAGTCAAAAAAATTATTCTATCTAATTATTCTTAAATATATATAAAATCATTCTTCGTATTATTCCCATTTGAAACAATCACTACATATGATGATTCGTGTAATGGTTTGTTTCCTCCCGACAAGTTATATTAATAGTTCTGGATTATGGAGGTGTTCAGGGGAGGTTGTAGGAGTATTGGTGGAAGCTAGAGGGGAAACATAACTATAAAAGGAATACACGCAATACAATTTTATTACATAACATAAAAGTTGGTTTCAAATATTTACCATGTATTATTTATGATGTGTAGTTTTTCAGGGTTTAATAATAAAATGGGAATTTTATATTCACCAAAACTAAACCCCAAGGATTATACTATATGAAATAGTATCAGATGTCATGTAAATACATCATGATGTTTTTTTTATAACATTGTATGGATTTTTGGATTTCATTACACCCAAATATATCCATCATTAATAGAATTTGGAATCCTTATCCATCAACATTTGGAGATTACATCCAACATGGATCAATCCAAGGGCTCCCATCATCAATTTGTGGTGTTTTCTCCTCTCATTTCCATATATTCTATAATATTTTTTATCTTGTGTTCACTATGGATGTATTGTTCTGTTTGGGTTGTGTGTTAGAGATACATTTTTATGGTTTTTTGTTGTACTATATGTTGATCATTTGTTTCTCGTTGTGCAGTTGTGGATTTCAGACATTCTACATCGCTTTTTGGTGTGACGAAAGTTGAAAAGATACTTCGAAATTATGATTCAATCATTTCAGATTTGTTTGTGTCTTATAAGAGGTGTTTCCTATTGATTTAATATATGTTAAGGTTGTGATGTATTAATTAAAGATAATGGGTTTGATGAATTGAAATTTTATGGTAAATGGGTTTGTTTTGAATGATTTTACAAGTTTGGTATTATTTATGATATATTGGAATGTGTGGTTCTAATGACCTACATAAAATTATAGTTATGGGTGAATTTTTATATGAATGATATATGTGTTGTGGTTATTATGCTTTTGTTTGGGTATATCATCCATAAAATGGAAATTGGATAACAAATTATATTTCACTTTTGAATTGTTTACCACCAGATTCTTGTTTCTAGTATAACATCACTAATGTAAAGTGGAATATGATTAAGGCAGCCATTGTAAATAAATAAATGAGTGTCGATTTTTTAGGGTTTGTGTTCATGCTTGTGGGTTGAAGATGCGTGATTGTAAAGGGGTGTGGGGTGAAATTTGTTTGTTAGGTTGCACTTCTGGGATTGAGAGTTTGGATAGTTGTGGATTACAAGTTTCTTGGGATATGTAATTTATTATTTCTAGAGGACAGAGTATTGATAGAATAAATGAAATTTTAATAATTTTTTAATGGAATGTTTTTGTTTGGTTAATGGGATTGAAATTTTTTAAATGAAAATTAAATTATCATTTTAATTGATTCCCTCTCTTTTTAATGAATATATTTACATAACATTTTCATAGTACTTAATCACTACACAAATAATTTCCTAAAGACTGTAATTATTTTAGTGCCTTTGGAAAAAATGGACACATAAACAATAATACATAAATGAGCTCCATTATCTCCCACTAGGTTATTCTTGAGTATAACCCTTCTTATAAATCTCACACATAATACATATCATTATAACCATGGGTAAAAAACACATAAAAGGGATGAGATTAGATGCTTAGTTAGGGTAGAAATTTGAGACATGTAAGAATAATCAAGAGAATAGGGTTATGAGAACATGATCATGAAAATATAAGATCATACCATGAGTATAAATGATCAAAAAATGAATCATGGCATTGATATTGGAATTTCATAAGACATGATTCATAGTGAAACGAAGATCATAGTCCATGAAATCGTCACACATGAATAAAATAAGGCATCATGCGAATGACATAAGCATATAATATAATTTCTATATTATCAATGGAATTTGTTCCATGCCCATGTTGGTAGTATGGGTACACTCCCCATAAATTCATACATTTCATGGTTTACTCCCATTTCCATATTAGTATCATGACTTCAATTCTCATACAATCATGGTAGTCATGGATCACAGCCATTTTCATCTTAGTAGTCAGGATTCACTCCCAAGACAATCTTAGTCAATCTCATGAGATATAAATTGTCGCCCAAAGAATTTGTGGGAGATATAGGTCCCAAAAATCTAAATGTTAAATCACTAATAGATGTCCCACAAGATCATAAATAATCATATCATAGCCCATGAAATGAAATGGGTATCATAAACATGTAACAATATCATAACCTATAGAAAGAGACATGTTTCATAATCAATTTATCATAAGCATAACCAATGGAAAGAAGTGGGTTTAAAAATAATATTACCAATGAAATAGAAACTATATTAATAATAAATATGACGTAAGTTTATAATCCATTCTATTGGTAAACGTTGGACTATCAAGATGGGATGAATTGAGTTCATATAAAAATTTTAGTTAATATGGTAATTTAAAATTTTACCGCAACAAAAAATTAAACATGCCAGTTAATCATGGTAGTAATATTTTTATAGTATGACAGTTCAAATTGGGTTGTAGAAGATATATTAATTATCATTTATAACAACAAGAAATATTAATACTTCTTTAGAAACTACTCTAATAAAGAAAAGATTTATAACTAATATCCAAGAGTATCTATCAATGTGAAATTTATTTTTCTGAAATATGAGTTTAAATAGTGAAAGTCTTAATTGAATTGAACTGTGGATAAAACAAGTACTTTAGTCTCTTACTAAGTCCTAATACACTCCAATTTATGATAACCTTCCACCAAGAAATATACAATATAACCAACGAACCTCACACTTGATTAGAATTAACAATACTACATAATACTATCTAGGTCACAAGTCCACATCCATTGTTCAACATGGGAACACAAACAACCAGGTCACACAATAGAACATCCATAGTTAAATACAGGTGAAACAAGGTGTAATAAGATATTTGAGTGAGGATATCATGTGACCTAAATTTTAATAGAAGATGTAGTGAGGGTTTTTAACACATATACACAAACTGTTAAAAATGTAATGTAATAGTACCCAATAGGGAAAAATGTAATGTGATAGTGTTTAGAAGCCGTTGAGTTTCAAGATATGCAGCATTGGACTCTTTGGATGCCACATATGCAAGGTTCTATTACTCTTTTAAAAAATAGAGTGTGGTTATTTGAGTGTTCTATTTTTCATCATAGTGAGATGTTCTTATTCCCCTTCGAGTTGTTGAAAGGATGCTTTCATGATGGATCACAACATGTTATTATTTGTTTATAGCTAGTAAAAAAAGAATTTTATCACATCAATTTATTCTTTCATTTATGGGTTTTCATCCCTTTTTCATTCAATCCATTTCTGTATATATTTTCTCTAGAACCATGGTTTTATTTTTATTTTGAGTGTTTGTATAAAAGGCAACAAGATGCACTATCTTCACACCTCGTACCTCATACTGTTAGGTGATATTTCATAAAAAACATTAATTATGACTTTGTCATTAGTTTACACAAATATGAAAATTATAAAAATCATTTAAATTAAATTTAAATGATAGATAAAATGGTTATGTTTGGAATAGTTTAACATGTGTGGTGAGATAGTCACAGTGCCACAGTCACTATAAGAAATTCATAGTAAGATTGTCACGTTGATATCTAGAATAGGTAGCAATGTTATAGTGTGTTGTCCTTCAGGAATTCTGAAATTAGCATCAAGGATACATTGTTAGATAAATTATATCTGTGCTAACTGTTTCCGGAAAATTTTCATTGTTATGAATGGTGTCTTATTATGGTGTCATAGAAATGGTAACAAGGAAAAAATTCCCTGTCGTTTGTGAAAATGTAGTACCATTAGCAAGATTATGGTGTCTCCAACTGTGTGAAAATATGTAATTGGTAGCACAATTTTGGTTTCATTGACATATCCAAAAATATGTAAATAGTTATAAGAGTTAATACTCACAAAATTCATTATACATAATCATTAGGACAAAAAAACACAATAGGACAATATTTAACCTAGATTAGAAGATTCATACATGATTTTTAATATGTTAAACATAATTTGTGATTATTAAAAGAGAAGGAGTCCAATAGTCTTTCCCTTTTTGATGATCATGAATCATGGAATTTATAATCCATATATTTTTAGTACAGACCTGATATTTGAGTATATATATGATAGGATGTATAAAAACTATTCATCTCCCATAAATATCTTTCATCCATAAATATATTCATAAATGGCTTGCATTATTTCTACCACTTTTGGTATTATAAAAAAAAGAAACAGTTAAAGAATGTATTTATGTTAATAAGAAACAACAGTGTACATTTTATTGAATTGAAATAGATATTTCAATATAATTATGAGGAAAAATACAATATATAACTATCAAAATACATCTTATACATCTCTTTAGATCAATAAATATTTCCATTTCCCATGGAAGATATATCAGGATGAGACACATGAGAATAAATACAAGTGATAGAAGGGATTGATCAAACTATGATACAAGGAATATGAACTCCTTCAAAGTCAGAGGGTGAAAGAGATGATCTGGTGGAAGATCACGAAAATATTTTCTCTCTAATAAAAGGTCTGATCTGGATCATATCCCATGATAAATACATGGTTGATAGTTTTAAATTAGTGGATGTGGAAGGAGTTGTACTATGCTGTAAAGGGGCTGCTAAAAGAGCCACAATGGATGTACTTTTCACATGTAGATAGGGCTCTACTAAAATAATGGAATTAGTGATGACCTCACCCCGATACTACATATCCTTTGTAAAGTCATATTTGTTTTATAGGAACATATTTATACATGGTGTGAGTTCCTTGATTTTCTACGCTATAACCTTATAGGATTTAGTGACATGAGGAATTTTCAAATTCCCTACAAGATACTTGAAATGATTGGTTAGCTAATGCTTAAAACAAATTCCGTTAAAGTAGAAGTAAAATTTCATTGATTATTAATCAATATTATAAATGGAAGTCTTTGAATGGACCCTCCCCAAATCACGTACATTGTCATTGTTCTTCATCAAAATAGAGATATTATCCTTACCAAAACAACTCAACACTGAATGAATCTCATCTCTGACAACTAATCTAATCATGTCTATATCCATTGGATGAGATGGATTTCCATGAGCAGTTGAAGCTATAATAGAATATGTGAGATACATAAGCTGATTTAGAACATTTTTTAAACAATGTTTATATTAAACAGTTAGCTTATTAACTCCAGTAACAAGACCAAGCATCTCTATGGCTATATTAGTGTTTCTCTCATTTAATTTTTCATATACTGTTATCTAGTTTGGTTGAATTAGTGATACATCCTTCAATGGGATCTGATCACCAACATACTCAGCATGATGAGAAAAATGATATTGACCAATTTCAGTACATTTTTCATATCATCCAGGATATATTTTAAAGACTTTACCTCATCACACAACTATTTGTTTTTAATAATGTTTTTCTTAAATTTCATGAAGAATCTTTGGTTGAAACTGCCAAATAATTTTCTCTAACATCAAATTATAATCTAATTCACTATGATTAGTCATAGGGGTAGGATATGACTTCATAAACATTCCAATTCTAGATTACATGGCGTTTCTAAATCCATTTAATTCATCATTTCATAAATAAGTAGGAGTTTCATGGGTAGATTTAGAAGTAGGAACTGATAGAGGATGTGATTACATTGATGTCATAAATTCATTATCAAAGATTGGTTAGAGAATAAACATTTTAGAGTGATAAATTTATTTAAAAAAGAATCCATGAGATTCATAAAAATCCAAATAATCTTTAAATCTATACCAGGATTCCAATAAACATAAATCCACATGGTTGGTCAATTCAATTCATTCTAAATTAGGGTTCTTCTCCCCCTCAATTTTAGAATCTATGTTAAGACAAAGAGACTCAGTCTATTGAGCTATATGAACACATTTTATTCTTTCTGGATCAGTTACTTCTTTATCCATCTAAAAGGCATGCTCTTTCTTATCCTCATCAGATAAAATCACTTCTGGAACCACTGAATTTTCTAAATGTTCCCGATGAATAGCGTGTACATCGATAATAGATACTTTTTCTTCATCAGCAACAAATTTTTCTGTAATTACATTTTTTGGGATAGGTAGGCCATTATCTTCTTCTAAGATTAGTCTTTCCTCGGGTTCTACTAATTCATCTTGTACCTATTCATTTGTGTTTTCAACATTTTCATCAGTTTTTTACCAGGTTTATATACATTATTAGGTATTGAAGGGTTATCAACATAGTTGAAACTTTCAAAAACTCATTCATTATCTACCAAAAACGTTTTCATTCATGGGATCTAGCTAATATTCATCCTCTTAACTGTATCTTTTGAGAAAAAAATTTGATAATCTTCAACAACATAATCATTCAGACAAACTATGCCCTTGGTTATAAACAATTCTTAAATTAATCATGAATTAAATGGATAATTTTATTTTGAATTTTTCTTGATCATAATAGACATGTGAAGTATAATATATATACATAGATTGAACATGATCCCATTCTTCATAAGATGTTTCATGAATAAATTCTTATATATAATGGGGGGAAAGTATCATTTCCTTATACAAATAAAATGTTGAATAAATTTTAACAAAAACCATTACTCACTATCATGATCAGCAAAAAATTTCACTTATCATTTTCTT
This sequence comes from Viscum album, assembly GCA_963277665.1. Lineage (NCBI taxonomy): Eukaryota > Viridiplantae > Streptophyta > Magnoliopsida > Santalales > Viscaceae > Viscum > Viscum album. The sequence goes on from OY728161.1 coordinate 982,100,330, forward strand.
ATTTCTAGTAAAACATTAAAAAAATAATCTAGGATAAACACACCACTAGGTGGAGGGGAAACTATTTTTGTAATCCTAAAAAATTCATTCATGATGTTTTCCTAGGTAGTCATCCCAAAACCTCGATGGAAAAGTAGAACTTTTAATATTTACCCACCTTCTTACAAAAAAATAATCTATAGAATTTAATGTTAACTGAACACAATTATATAAAAAAGAAATCAGATTTACATATTGGTACTTTTCACCTTTTTTAACCAGTTAAACCAACCATGTTCATAAAATACATTGAAAACAAGTGACTTATTTGTCATCAGTCACTTTATACAAATATCTTTCAGTGAAACTAGTACTCGATGAGCTAGTCATGGATTTTTTTATTTCTCATGCATTATTTTTGGATCCCTTTTTACATTCTTCTGAGACCTGAAATTCTTATAATACTATGAATATGGAAACTTTATTCTATGAATCTAATGTGGGATAAAAAGGATGGAATGTCGAATGAGGGATAATGGTTTGAAAGATAAGGGTTTCTTTTTTATCTAAATATAGCTTCAATGAAGAGAGGAGTGAAAATTTATAATTTTTATCATTTAATGATTTCAAACATTACAAAAATAAATTTGTTGTATACAATAAATAAAATAATTTATACAAAAATATGGGAATGAAAAAAATAAAAATAGAAATATGAGTTAATATGGTGAGACCGAAACAAGTAGTCATATTGTCAGTATTACAGTGTGACTCCAAACTATGTGACTGAATCATTGCTATAGAATGTATGAGATCATAACATAGAGACAATAATTGTTAGATCCTACGTGATTGAATGTAACCATAAGGCTGTTAAATGTTTTACCATGAATAGTGAAACTATTAACTATGAATGTGTAAACTATTCACACAAGGATTATCAACCGTAATTCATGTAATATGTAATTTATCCTTTTAGAATTTAATGAGTTTGTGAATATATTAGCATGTTGATGTTCAGTTCTAATGAATTCCATAATAAATTTCTTTTTTGAAACTGATATCTAAAAATGTGATTTATTACATCAATATGTTTTTTCATGGAATGTGAAACATGATTCGTTGAAATGTTAACAGAACTTGTATTGTCAAAAATTATATGTTCAGTCCTAAATTGATATCCATAATCTGGTAATGTGTCTTTCGTCTAAAAACCTTTTCACAGAAAGTCCCAGCAGCTATGTACTCAGACTTGGCAGTTGATAATGAAATATAATTTTTTTTACTACACCATTATTCTATAAACATTCATAAAAAGTTACTGGTTCTATAGATTCACTTTTTATCTAACTTACAACAACCAAAATCATCAGCAGATTACCTGACTAAATTTGTTGATTGACCTCTAGGACAGAATAATCCAATATTTGTTATATTGTTGAGGTATTTTAAAATTATTTTAAAAACTTTTAAATGAGACTACATGGAAATTTCATGAAACCATGCAGACTTGAAAACACAAAACAAAATACCAATACGAATAGTAGTTAAGTATATTAAACCTCCAATAATTCTTTAGTAAGTGTATTAATCAACCGATTTTCCATTTTCATCAAGATCCAACATACAAGTAGTACTCACTGAAATACCCCTACATTTAGTTCTATCCAAGACAAAACGTTTTATGAGATCATTTGTTTGTTGAAAATGATTTAAGATAATAACTTAGTTGTTTACAAAAAATTTATATAAAACGAATAATTTGATATAACCCATTAAAATTATTTCAAATTCAATTTTGATGTTTTTTGAAAAATCAGAACAAAATTAATTTCATGAAGATATAAAAATAATGTCATCTAAATAGAATTGAAAAACTAAAACAAAATTAGAAATTTTATTTCTTAAAATAGTAGGATCATTAGTTCCTTTTGTAAAACCATTTGAAATAAAAAAACTATTTAATATATCATACTAATCTCTTGGAGCATTATTTAAATTATATAAAGCATTACCTAATTTAAAAACATTATTTGGAAAGTTAGAGTTTTTAAAATAAGGTGGTTGTTCAAAAAAATCATCATCATATATATATCCGTTTTGGAATTCAATCTTGAAATCAGTTTGATAATTTTTTAAATTTTTATGTGCTACATATGCAAGAATGATTCTAATGGTTTCAGGACTAGAAATGGGTGTAAATGTTTTTTATAGTAAATCCCTTCAACTTGAATATAACCTTGAGAAACTAATCTATGATTATTTATAAATATGGTTCCATTTGCGTCTACATTGTTCCCCAACACCCATTTAGTTCATATGGTCAGGATTTTGTTATGTTAAACAACATGTTTCTAGACATTATTTAATTCAAACAAATTTATTTCTACCGGCATTTTTGTCACTCAAAATTCATCATTGATTACATAATTGTTGTTTTTAGGTTAAATATGTGACAAGAAATGTTGGTGTTCAACTTTATTTTTTAGAAAATCGCTAGTATGTGATCCTTTATCTAAATATCCAACAATAGTAGATAAAGGATGGTTCTTAAAGGTTCTAATGGATCTTGAGAAATAAGGACTATAAATTTTAGATTCTTCAGTTTTTTGTGTGAATTATAGCTCGAATCTAGAGAATTTACACAACTATAAGTTTTAACATGTTCCTTGATCGGCTAGTCAGAAGATATAAAATTGATGTCATTATTGGAAATATCATCCTCAAGATTCTCTAGTGAGGTCTTAGGTTCATGTGGATATGTTTCATAAAATTTGACATGTACAGAATCATTCACACATTTAGTTCCTTTTTAATTGCTCTATATTATTCATTAGAAATTTAATTACCTAGAAAAATTATTTTATCACCCTTGGAGGGAAATTTTCCAAGATTATCCAAAGTGTTAAGCTTATATACATTTCTACCAAAAATATTTATGTAATTAACCTTATTTTTTCTATAGTTCTACAACTGATAAGGTTTTTTCTTATTAATATGGTTGATTACCTCTATGATGATAATATATCATGATTTTTTGATAGATTCAGCCAAAAGTAAATATGTAGGTCATATTTATTATGCATTGTTCATGAAATTTCTTATAATGTTCTATTTTTTCATTCTACAACACCATTATGCTTAGGTGTTATATAATCAATGAATTTATGAATATATCTATTTTATTAGAAGAAGGATTCAAACTCTTGGTTTTCAATGTCAAGATAACCGTCAGTTCATAGAGAGTTTACCATATGTCCACTTAAATTCTATAAAGATCAAGACAACATAGAGAAGTAGTTACATTTTTCACTTTTGTGAGTGAAAACATCTATACATGTTTACCTAGAAAAAAAGTCTACAAATACCTAAACAGAGTGCGACCAATTTGTACTATTGACTATAGATAGTCTAATAAAATCCATGTGAACTATATTGAGAGGTCGAGAAGTGGAATCTTCTTTCTTTATATTGAGTGATATTTTTTATTCTATACACTTTTGACAAGGATTACAATCTTTATCATTTAGAATCAATAGTTTTTGAATATCATTGACTAACACATTTAGATTAATTCTTCTAATGGAGTGCATATTGTAGTTTCCTAGTCTTCAATGACATATCCAAGACTCTTTATGAAATACACATCATCCTGATATATTTTTAGAAACTAAATAATCAAAATTAACATCATAGACATTATCATTTATAAATGAAGAAAATACTAATTCATTATTTGAATTAAAAACATTGAAACTATTATATTCAAATTTAACATGAAAACAATCATACCATAACTATGAAATAGTAAGCATATTATATTATAATCCATTAACAAAAAGTAATTTTTAAATTAAAATTGATTTAATGATACCAATATGGACAAGGACAATTATTATTCATTTAGTATTTTCACCAAAGGTGACATGCAAACCAACAATATTTATTAAATTCTTAATTAATGAGCAATCTTCTGTAATGTTCCTTGAACATCTGCTACCCATGTACCTTTAGAATTTTGGATATCTATTAAAAGTTATTTCTCTTTGGATAACATATATTAATCATTCTCCATGATTATTTGACCATTTTTCACATTCTCTATAGTAATATCTAACATAACCAGATAACTAAGAGCATATGATTCATCAAGTACTAATATTTGTCTTTTAATTATATACAAGTGTCTTTATGAATTAGGAAGTATTGAAACATTTAGTCACTGGTAATATTTTTATAATCACATTAAACTCCAGAATAAAAAGGATTACTTATAGAAGAAACAAGGTTTCCCTCAGATTTGTTTCTCATAAAATATATATTTGATTTGTCATTCATTTAATAATAAAGAGAATCTGAGTCACTTGAACTTCCCTTAGATGGACTCCATGTTTCCTTCATGGAATTTTTATACATTCTATATTTATCCTCAAACATATTCTTATATATATTCTTGGGAAAATCATAAATTACAAGTCCATTTATCTTACAGTCATAGTACATTATTTCATTTTAAGTATAATCGTTCTTCGAATACTTTTTTCCAGTTTCATATGTTCTCATATTTTCATTTATAGTTATAATTGTTAATGAATTTCATTCCTTTATTAAACATCATAAATCATCTAGCTATTTGATTCATTTCTCATAACTATAACACGGTGAATAATTATTGATTGTTATTTTAGAATGAGCTTGTATAATTTACATTTATTTACTTTTAGATATTGTTTGTTTAAGCCCATTGACATTCTCACCCTTGATTGGGATCAACTTCCAACATGAAATATATAAATTTATATTTTATCCTCACCTTTGATTGGGTTTAACAATTGTAAAAAACACTATCTATGTCACAAGACCTATTTCACTGTTCTATGTGGGAAAACTAACAACCATGTCACACAAGACCTCTTCCATAGTTATACATGTGTGAGGAAATGTATAAGAAGATATTTTATTAAGGATATTTTTTATCCCCGTGTTTAATTATAGAGACTGTGTGTGTCGTTAACACAGATACACACACAGCTAGAAAAGTAATGAAACAGTACACAATAGGGAAATATGAAATGAGATAGAGTTTAAAAGGCTCGGTGTGTCATTTAATATCGCTTTGGACTCTTTAGATACTACATATATATAATTTCAGTCATATTCTAAAAACATAGTGTTGGTAGTTTAATTTTCTATTTGTTAGTGTAGTGAGGTGTTCCTCATCTCCTTCATGTTGATACAAGTATTCGTTCAATATGTTTCATATCTGTTTCATCATTGTTAACCGCAATGAGTAATTTAATCTTTTTTATTTTGCGATTCTTCCATGTATTGGTGTTCTTCACTTTTTTATCCAATCTACAATTCGGTATATTTTATCTAGTGCCACACATTTTTTTAATTTGGGAAATTTGTTTGAGCTGATAAGATGCACTATATCTACAACTCGTGCATCATATTGTTGGGTGATATTTCTAAAAAAGTCATTTTTTTGTATGTGTCATTAAATTAATCAAATATGATTCTCTTAATCATCTATTAAATTAAATTGAAAAATAAAGAAAAATGGTAAAGTATAGAAAGGTGTCACATGTGAGGAGAGACTATCATAGTTCCACCATCATGGTAAGACAATCATAGTGAGACTATCACTATGAGATCTGGAATTGGTAGAAATGTTGCAGTGTCTAGTCCATGTAAATTTTTTGAATCAGTTGCAAGACTGCATTGTCAGATAAAATGTGTGTCAGAAAATGGTGTCTTTTGCTTTGTTATTGTCTTGAATGGTGTCATGTTATGATGCCTTGGTACCCAATGTATAGAAACAGTGTCAAGTCCTCTGTTAAAATCTATAATTTGTTAGTAAGCTTACTTTGTCATAGAACTGGGGAAAATAGTAAACTAGTAGAAAACATACAGTTTCACAAACATAACCATGTATTAGAGAATAATATTTATAAGTATTACTCACAGAATGGATTAAACATAAGAATTATCATAGTAAATCATAATAGAATAAAATTTAATATAGTTTACGTGATTAATTAATGATTTTTGATTTTTTAAACCATATTTTTTAGGAATAAAACTCTATGATTCCAACACAATCAAATAAATAATCAGAAAAGAAATATTGAATAATATCCCAATAATTCCGTGAGTAACGCCAATGGACATTATATTATATGGGAAAAAAATTTAAGAGGTATTTTAAAACATTTCTACAGAAAAATATCTTTGATTTTTAAAAAACTTATTTTTATTACATGAAACCATTTCAAATATTCTTCCTTTGAAAATATCATTGAAAATTTAAAAAGAAATAATTTTAAATGATAAAATACATTTAAAATAAATATTCCATTAAAATTATCTTAGAATAAATTTTCAATATATTTTTGAAAATAGTTTTTATAACAATTTTGAAATCATTTTTGAAAACATTTTTTTAATTCAATAGATTTCTAACTAACCATAGATAGAAGGTCAATGTTTTCATAATTACATTGTATTAATTAACAAAGAGAAGAATAATTAGTACTAAAAATTGAAGATATCATGAATAAATTCAGTATATTTAATATTATGATTTTTATTGAGTGGATGATAATAATATTTAATCATTGTAACCATAAAAACAAACAATCTCAGAAAGTGATCAGATTTTCACAATATACTCTTTCAACTTGGTAACATGGGATTATACTTTTACATGTAAGAAAATAAATTAAATTAATCATATAATACCATGAAAATTATTATATTCATGATATATCTTGTAAAATGGAATTATATTAACTTATAATAGAAGTGTAGGTGCATAATAACACCAGAGACTCAAAGAAGACAAATTAAGAAATAACTCTTTTACAAATTTGGTGTCTTTTGAAACATGAACCATTTAAAAGAAGGATAATAAAATTAATATGTAAATAAAAATAAAATTTATTTATAATAATCAATGAATTAAATCAAAGGATGTAAATTTACCATATAAAATGAAAGAGCGACGAACATATCATATATCTCACAGAAATTAAATATGAGATGAAATCCCCTTAACATGTTTCATGAATCTCTTTGTAATATGTAAAGATATATATAAAATAAATTTATGTTTATTATAATTAATTTACAGAATAAAAATATTATATCTAATACCATATACTTTTTTAATATGACCATATATTAGTAGCTTGTTAGTGATCCTATGTTATGGTTTAGCTTCGGGTAATATTTGCTTTGATTGTCACATGTGTCTTAATTTGTTATATCATTAGTCCTTCTTCTTATATAATGATTAATGAATTTTAATTATGATAAAAGTATCATTTATATTCAGTATATTAATATTATAATAATCTATATCATAATGACCAATAAAATGGAATAAATCGTTCATGGAGATGGCAAGTCGTACGTACACAAAAATGTTGTTTATATTTTAATCATCATATTGTATGAAAAAAAATGACATATAATTTTATATTGACATAATATTATTTTATTATAATTAAAATTATATATATCATATTATTTTACTACACCCATCCTTAATACATTCCATGCGGTGTGTTAACGAATCACATCACTTTTGGGGGCAGTAGTGCTCAAATCCTCAAGACATATTATCGTACTAACAACATATGGAAAGTAAAATGGTATGGGTTTTAAAAGTGAATAAATAAGCTTATAGATATAATAAATATAATATATGACTTATATAAGTACTGTTTCAACCATAAATTCCACCATGATAGGTGGTAATTGAAAATGAACAATCATTGTTTTGTTAGGAACTAGTCCACCATACACAGAAACAATATGTTAATTATCAATTAGATGGATGCGTGTATATGTGTAGGTATAACACATTTCACAAAAAAATAAAATTATTTTTATGATACTACAGTTTCCTTACATTAAATTAATAATGAGTGTGGAGGTTGGGAGAATGAACATAAATGAATGGAGCTTCAGAAAAGACATTACCACTTAATTAGGTAACTTGTTTTAGTTTGTGGTAATATGTTTTATTGTGTTGCGTTCTACCATTGTATGGAATCTAGGAGGATGGGGTCAAATTTTTATGCTTATTTATCATATTTTGTGTGATCCAAGGGGCCTAAGAGGTGTGAGGAAGTTGGTATGGGTGTTCACTTTGTCTAGGGAATGGAAAGGACAGAGTTTACATTTTTTAAAACATGTTATACATACCTACATTTTCACCAAACAAATGTCATAAAGAACAATCAAGAATCAAAAATGTATGGGTAATTTCAGAATAATGTTAATCCAATGGTTATTTTACATGTTTCTATGTCTTTTTGGGTACCATATTTATGTTTTAGAACTTTACTAACCTAATTTATCTCTTAACAATTGTAATTAATTTTAATCAATTTCACTAATATTTTTGGTCAAAAACAAATTTTAATTTCTTAGATATTATAAATAATTTTGATTTTAAATATGGATTCATTTTTCCAATTTATAATCACATTAGTTATAGAAATTATTTTAACATAAATCCCATAGTCGGGGTGACAATGGTTATTTTTAACGTACAAATGATCAAAATATTGCTATGTTTTTTAACCATTTTGAATGTAAAAATTTATTCCAATGAACAAAATATGATTAATTGTTAAAAATATTATATAATTATAAATTTATTCAAATTTAAAACATACTTTAACCTTATAAATAAATTATATTAAATAGTATTTTTGAATTAAAATCAGGTATTATCACTATTCATCAAAAAATGGTGTTTGTAAAAAAATCCCAAAAATTCACCCTATGATAATTTAGGAATTCTAAATTAAAAAAATTTAGATTATTTTATTAAATTAAAATCCTCTATGTGTCTAAAATTAATATCATTATTTTTCACAAAAGTACATTAAATGTTGTTCATTTGGGAAAATTGTATTTTTAATCAAAGAAATTCTTTACCAAGAATCATATATTTTAGTGTTAATATTTTATATTTATATAAAATAAATACACAAAATATATTAAAAGTTGTTTTAACTATTAATATAACTATTATTAACATCTATGTATTAATTATATCATTTAAATAATAAATAAATAGGTGTTTTTTTGAATTCAATGTTAAGTGTATCTTATGCCAACTTGTTGTTGTGAATAACGAATGAAAAATCATTGGTGTGTGTATCATAAACCATGTATGTGTTTTGTATTTCATATGAATAGTTAGTTTTATGTGAATGGAATGTTTGACTAACTGTATTACAAGATATAAAATGAAAATTTAATTTATTTTAAAAAATGGTTATAATAACTCTAGGTGTTACATGTTGTGTGGTTAAATGTGGTTGATGATAAATAATAAAATAAATTGGTGTTAATTTTGGAAGAAATAAGATTCCACATTAGATTATCAGGTATCATCACCTTCTGAAATAATAGTTTCCTTTTCAGTGAAATTCATTTAGATGAGGCTACAAATGTGATGATGTTGTGATTAGGTTAGTGTTTTTGATAACCAATAGGTCGGTCATAAGTGTTTCATACAATATATATACTAGTATCTTCCTTGTTATTTATATACACACCACACCCATTTTGTGAAAATTTTGTTGAATACCTACATATGCATGTGGGGTGTCATTCCAAACATCCCCATGGGAAGGTTTATGGTTGGCCACGTACTGTTCCCTACTCCAGCTTCATGGAAATGGTAGACCGATATTCTTTAGGTGAGTGGTGATGTCGTGTCCCATGTTTCATCGTAATGAGTTATGTTGTGGTATCCCAGGTTTCCATTGTATGTGTTGTGATGTGTTTTCCCATGTTTTTTGGATGATATGTGATGTGATCTACCGTGTTGTGAGGCCCTGTTGTGTGTATAGTATTCAACTATTTTCATACATAACATTTCATTACATTTTACAGATAGAGGATCTTTAATTTATTGTGTATTAGAAATCAGGAACATAATATATGAAAACATAAAAAATTATTTTCAAAAAAATGAAAATATTCTTGATACAATCATTCTATGTACAATTATTAAATCTCATAACCTGGAGACATATATCAAACTAATGGGTGATAAAAAGGATCATTTAGGAAATCAAGGGAATTAGTTTACTTGTGATATCAATACAAACATGAAGAAAAACATTTAGTCATGAAAAATATAATTAAACAAGTATCATAATAAGAAGAAAGAGAAGCATAAAATGAATATGTGGCTACAACATTAATGTTATACATTAATGAAGATATCACCAAGTACTATCCACAAGGTGTATTAAATATTTAGATGGTTATTCACCAAGGTATCATAAAACATGTCATCTCTAGAGATTAAATTGCCTAAAAAATTCATTGGATAGATGTTAGGGTTAACCCTTAATAATCAATTATTGTCATGTTATCCACATATATTGTAAACAATCATTTCATAAATAACCCAAAAACTAATAAATGAAATGGGTTTCATTTCAAAATAATTACATTTTAAAAGTATTTAAAACAAGATCTTTATGTGATTTATAACCCCTGGAAAGGTAATAAGGGTTTTATTTATGTAATTTAAAGAATAAAATATATTAATTGTATGTATTTATTATAACCCTTATAAAGGAAATAGGTCTGGGTATTAACATAAAAAAGAAGAGAATTTTAGGACAGAATGGGAGAAAATTTTTGAGACAAATGTTTTGCAGACTAATGGCAATATAACATGCTTTTAAAAATCAATAAAAATAGAAGGGAAAAGGGTATCCCATACATAAATGAATAATTTTACTTTATAGGGTTAGAATGAAATATATAAAAGATCATGGTGTGTATATTTGAGTGACGTACCATATGAAAAGAAAACATAAAATAAAAGAGAAAATGCAATTTCTTTTATGAAAATTTTGTAGCCTAATGTCGTCACTAAAAAATTCATAAAATCAATTGATGATTAAAGAAAGGGACTTAAAACATTTGGAAATGAAATGGGATGTAATAAGGTTATAGATGATCATACCACAAAAAATAAAATGGAACCTTGAATACCCAACATAAAGGAATTAATGACTAAAAGAGAATTGTGAAAGGTTCCCTAACCTTGATATTGACTTCAAAAACTCTCTTGTTGAGAAATTGGGGGGCTTATTGGAACCATGGATGGAGTCCTTGGGAGGTAAAAATACCATATATTCGTTGAGTATTAATTTGGAATGAAATGAATTAATTAATGGGTTGGTATTTATAACAAAAGTGAGAGAATATTTAATTAATTTCCAAGGGACATCTAATTAGTAGTATTTGAAAAAATATGGGATTTTCCAATGTATTTTACAATGGTATTGGCCATAGAGGACACCTAATAACATATCTTATTTTTCACAAGTAGACCAGAATTATTACATCATGATTAAATCATTAATTATTTAATTAATCACACAGATACTCATAACTGTATTTTAACTATTCACTGAAAAAGAAAACACTTTATAAAAATATCATAAATTCAAACTAAACTAGTATCGATGCTCAGAATTAAAAAATGAACTTAATTTTTTGAAACTAATTTTATAATAATGACATATTTAATTGTTATGTAAAAACACAATTTAAACAGAAAAATACTAATACTTAACTAATAATTTTTGAAACTATTATTTATTTATGCTGTTATTCCCCATTACCATTCAAAATGCCTAAATTATATTTATACAATTCTTAAGTGATGTTACTATTCCATTGGACACACTACTATTTATAAGGGTAATATTACTATTCATATTTTACAATTCACCAAAAATTTAGTTGATCTTATTAGACTCTAAATTTCATACTGATCACAACATTAGAAGACCATTTTTTTGAAAATCATTTCACATTATTAATTATTTAATATATATAAGAAATATTGTAAAATATTCTTTTTCCATAATTTACCAATAATATGGAAATTCTATAAATCTATAATATATTTATCCTGATATTAGAAATTCAATAATTTTACCATAATAAGAAATAAGAAAATATTTATACAAAAGGATTACAAAATGTTTTTAGGGGCTCATTACATGACCCATATAACAAATGCATATGACCTAAGTGTATGGTGTGAAATGGTGATATAATCTTGGAGTGGCTCATTCAACATTGCCCGAGTGGTGATTTTTATCAGCTTGATCTTCTCTAGTAGGTGATTCTATTCAATCTTCACATGTTGAAGCTCATCTTTTTCTTGATCTAGAGCAAAGCCAAGTGACAGAACCTCCTTTCCAATCTCAGACAAATGGGTTTCATACGGCCCGAGTCTACTAGATTAGGCTATGGATTATTTTTTGTGTATTAATTAAACAATATAACTTGTATTTATATACAATAATCAAAACATTAAGTGTTTAGTTTCCAATAGACATATTGAACATGATACATATAATAGTATAAACCCAATTGTATCATTTTATTTATACTAACTTCCTTAATTAAAGGATATATTTTTTGAATATAAAATAACACAACAATTAAAAAAAGAAACATTATTCTATATTTAGGGACATTAAATTCATCCCTCCTTATGAAATTATTTCCACGTATCTTTTACTCGTACCTTCAGATAAGAAAATGTGTGGGTACTTATTCCTCACAGACTCCTCTAGTTCCAATGTAGATTCTACACATTGGAGGTTCCTCCACAACACCTTCACTAAGAGTGTAGTCTAGTTGTATTGATCTTTATCCCAATGATCCATGATCTCCACTAGATTATCCTTATTAGGGAGGTCATTTTCAAGTTTTGAGAACTATGTATTATGTAAATTTGAATGGTCAGGTAGGTACATCTTAAAGAGGGATACATGGAATACATCATGACCTTGTGCTAGATTTGGCATATGTGCACGCTGATAGGCCACTTCTCCATCAAGATCAATGATTTGTTAGGGGCCAATGTACCTAGGAAATATATTCCATTTCTTCCCAAAGATAATGACTCTCTTAAATTGTTTGATTTGAAGAATTAATTTGTCACCAATGTCAAACTCCAGGTCACTTAGATGGTTGTCTACATATCTCTTTTACTAAATCTGAGTAGACATGATGTGTTTCTGGATGGAATGAACCTTTTCTATCATCTCCTACATAGTATCAATCCCAAGAATCATTCTCTCACCAAATTCATCCCTACAAGTATGAGTTCTACATTTAATCCCATGTAGAGCTTCATAGGGTTCCATTTGAATCTCAAATTGAAGATGTTGTTGTAATAGAACTATTCTGATGGGAGATGTTGATCACATCCACCCTTAAATTCCATTGAGTATTTTCTAAACATTTACTCATGTTTTTGAATAGTCCTTTTTGATTGGCAATCTATTTGGGTGTGTTATGCTGTACTAAAATTGAATTTGGTACATAGAGATTGTTTAAGAATTCTCCAAAATTTTGACGTGAACAGTGCATCAAAATCAGATACGATAAAAAGTATAACATTGTTAAATCATACCACTTCCTTCACGTAAATACATGAATGTTTCTCAAGAGATAAATCTTCCCCAATAGAGTTAAAATTGGAAGTCGTGATGAGATGGTCCAAAATAACCCATATCACATTGTTTCATTTGGATAGTATCAAGAGACCAGTGTCAAAAACCATAGTGATATTATCCCACATCCATTATGGTATGGTTACTTGTTGTAATACCCATGTAAGAAGTTCTCTCTCTGCCTTCACTTGCTGACATAACCGGAACCTTTTAGTTTACACCGAAATCTCCCTTTTCTAATTATACCAGAAAAAATGATCACAATAGTATATATATATTTTTATAATCCAATTATATATTGAGATCATAGAGCTATGAGATTCATCCATCAGATACTACTATTTTTCATAATGGATGGAACACATCGTCTTGTACGAAATTACAGAACTCCTTCCTGATTAATAGTGAACTTTGGAATCTTTATATCCTTTACAGCCTCGAACATCATCTATAACAAAGGATCTTCTTCCTTATCATTCATAATATTCTCAAATAATGATGTTCGAAAAATACATTATGTTAGGGTTGATGATATCGCTTACCTTATAATTCACAAGTCTATCTTTACTATTTCATTCATCCAAGGAAAATTCTGAATCCTCATCAATGACAAAACAACATGGTCTTTCCTTCTTAATGCATCAACCACCTTTTTTTCTCTTCCATGATGATAATGAATTGAACAATCATAGTATTTATGATGATCAAACAATTTCAATTGTCTCATTTTCATTTCCTTTTTTGTGAAAATATACTTCAAACCTTGATTGTTTGTGTAAATATCAAATTTATCCCCATAATGATAGTTCACCCATATCATCTGAGAAAAAACGACCACAACCAGCTCTAGATCATGCGTAGGATAGTTCTTATAATGAGTCCTCAACTGTTGTGATTCATAAGAAATGAATTTTTCAATTATCAAGAGGATGCACCCAAGACCTTTCAAAGGTGAGTTGATAAAAATAACAAATCCTTATCAACAAGAGGGAAGAGTTAGCACAGTTGTAGTAACCAATCCCTTCATCATTTCTTGGAAACATTCCTCACACTCTTTTTTCCAGATGAACATGACCCCTTTTCATGTTAACATTATTATTATACTATAATGTCATGAAATGTTTTTTCAAAGACCTCCAATAATATCCCACAAATCCATGGAAACTATGATTCACAGTTATTTTTGTATGTTGAAGCCACTCCCCTACAACTTTTGTCATTGTAGGTTCAACTATGATTCCTTTATTGGTTATAATGTGTCCCAAAAAGAAACATGTTGTAATAAAAATTCACATTTCCTTTACATTACCAAAAGCCTCTTCTTCCGTAGAGTTGGCTAAATATCCCTAAGATGATCCTCATGGTCCTTATGAATTTTTGTATAATTCAATATATGATCAATAGAAACTACCACAATGTTATCAAGGTATCCCTTAATGACTCTATTAATTAAAACAATAAAAATATCAGTTTCATTAGAAAATATAATGTCAATATCAAACAACTCATAATTTAGATATCTCAATCAAAACATATGTTTTTGGAATATCTTATTCCTTCACCCTTAGTTGATGATAAAAATACACAATATCAATCATAGGGAAGACTTTTTTCCCAAAGAGTTGGTCAAATAAAACATCTATAATTGAAAGATGGAATTTTTTATTCAATGTGAACCCATTCAGTTCATTATAATCAATTAATTGCCGCAATAATGCATCCATCTTCTTTACAAAGAGAACATGTACTCCACAATGAGGCACACTCTGTCTAATAAACCCCTTCTCCAATATATCATGGATTTGTTTCATTAACTCCTCTAGGACGACAATTTCCATCCTATATGGTGTCTTTGATATTTTATTGGATCTAAGAACATATTCAATGGAGAACTCAACCTCTCATTATAGGTAAGGTCTAGAAAACACTTCATGAAATAATTCAATGTATTCCTGGATGATGGGGACATTTTCTATACTTAAACTCAAATTTCCATTTTATTCTTAACTGATCATATCTAGGGTTAAGTATATTAGAGGATCATCTAGATATATATTTGGTTGTGAAAAACCTCTTTTGATGATAATAATTGGTTTTCCATTCAAGACTAGTCATATTTCCTTGCTTCATCATTTGATCCTAGAACTATGAATTGAGATCCAGCCTATCTCTAGTATAATGTCGAATTCCATGATGGGAATGACTACTAGATTTTCAATTTGATTGTTCTCAAAAAATTAAAAACTATTGTTTTTAAACACTAACTATGCTTGGATAATCCTACCATGACTATTGAATTATAACCCTACATTTATAAATTTAGAGGTTTATTCTAAATTCATTTTAATCATGGAGGTAATATAGGAATGAATATAACTAGATTCAAACAATGTACCTGATAGATTTGAGAAAACCATAAGAGTACTTGCCACAACATCATTGGAAACATCAACTTCAGTTGTAGTGATTGAAAAATTATGAACTTTTTCACTTGGCCTTCTCTGTGGCAGATGGTGATTCTCCTCCACTTCCCATAGATTTGGATAGTGATCGGAAAAGACCCCATGTTGTCCACACTTATAGAATTGGACATCAGGTAGGGCTTGTACCATCATCCCCTTGTAGTTTGTGTTGGGAATATGTGTCTTCTCCTCACAAATACAATTCCACACAATGTAGAAATCACTTCCACACTTGTATCACATACCTCTATTGAGAAAGTAGTTCCCTGAATGCTTCTTCCCACATTTAATACACATGGGACATTTCAAAATCTTACCTACTCTTCCCTAATAAATAGTCTTACCTATGATGGGATCCATTGACCACTTCTACATGGATTTATGAGACTAATGCATCTCACTAAACTCTAGTTCAACATTCATAAAACTCTACACAATCTCGTCACAGCTATCGTAGTCTCGGGTGGAAAGATTCTTCTGTAGATGAGGTCTTAGTTCACCAATGAGTCTATCAACATTTACCATTGGATAAATGAAAATTCTAGAGGTGTAACATGAAAGTATTGTGATGTTTATCTCATATCTTCCCATAGAATCATTCTCCTTCCGCTTCAGCTTGATAAATTCCTTCTCTATTTTTGTTCTCATGGAATGAGGGAAATTCTTACTAAAGAAGATAAATATGAACTCTCACAACTCCATAGCTTCAAACTATACTCTTGGCCATGTGTATTTAATTTTTTCCCACCACGGATCCTCTTATCACTCTAAGTAGTAAACAGTCGGTGTGACCTTCTCTCACTATGTAGAGTAGAGCAAAAAAAATATATTCTCAATAGACCTGATCCACTATTCAAAAAATAATGGCTCAGTATATCCAGTAAATTATAGTGGTCATGGACACATAATAGACTCAATTGAATGTTTTAACCTTCTCGGTGAGATCATTCTCCCATCTTGATTCATGTTTTTTCACATAACGTTAGCTAGTCGGTTAATCATTCTCATGAAATTTCCCATTTCAGCATCCAACGGATGACCATAAGTGAATGGTCAATTGAGGTAACCATTTTCAATATTCTTATTATTTATTACCATTTTCTAAAATAATTAAAACATAGTTATAAAATTATTTCATTTGTGAATATTTTAACTATAAGGTATTTTTTTACTTACAAAATCATTTTTAAACATCTCGTCTTCACAATAAATCGATCAAAATAGTTCAGAGAAATATTGAAATTATCCAGACAAATCCCTTGATTGTTTTGAACAAGGATTTTAGCAAGGCATGGTTTCATTTAGCAGAATACACCATGACCAGCCTGAAACACTTGTCGGACTTTTCACTCCTTGGTAAATCTATTTCAGATCCAAATCAACTTGTTCATATCTTAACATGGATTTATTTTTTTGGAAAACAGATTCAAAATATATCACCAAATTACCAGGGATTTTTCCCATATTTAATAATGTATATATAGATTCTCTAAACATTAAATTTCTAAAAATTTGAATATAAATAAAGTATCATTTGATACCAAATATGGAATAATGTCATTTTATTACATATATTTTCATTAATTTTTACAAATGATGGGTTTTTAAAGTCTAGGGACTTTGAAATCGTGAATATAATACATGAATCCCTATAACACACCTTTAAAACACATTTAAAAGCTTCTTTATGAGTTCATACTATGTAAAATTAATGAATCTCATAACCCGGAGACATACATCAAATTAAAGGGTGGGATGAAGTCCCAATAAGGAACGAAAGGGAATCAGTTTACTAGTGATATCAATAAGAACATGATTAAAAACATAAATACATGACAAATGGAAGAATAATAATATAATAATAAATATAAAATTAATCATAACATGAATATTTTTTTATTTTAGACATTCATGAACATATCAACAAAGACCATCCCCAAGGTTTCATAAAAATTATCATGGTTATTCACCATGATTTCATAAAACATTTCATCTTTAAAAATAAAATTATTAACCAAATCATTAGAGCTCTATCTGGGTGCACCATTAAAATTTCATTATTTTAATGTTATCCACATTTATCATAAATAAAAATTTCAAAAATAACCCAAAAATAATAAGATACATGGATTTAATTTCAAAATCAAGACGTTTAAAAAGATCTTAAAAACATGATCAGTATGAAATGTATAACTCGTGGAAAGGGAATAATGGTTTTATGTAGGCCAATTACAGAATAAAATATATCCTTTTTATGTATTTATGAACAGACATATAAATGAAATATGTTTCGGTGTTCACATTAAAAAAATAAGTGAATTTCATGATAGAATGTGGGAGAAATTTTGAGACAAAATTTCTATATCACAATGAATATATAACATGTTTTATAAAATAAATGAAAATTAATGGAAAAAGGGACTCCCATCCATAAATAATTCATTTTACAGTATAAGGAAATAATGAAAAAGAAATAAGGATATTTTCTAGTTATTTTAATGACAGACCACATGAAAAGTAAACAAGGATGAAAAGATAAAATACAATTTCTTTTATGAAAATTCTGTAGCCTAATGGTGTCTCATAAAAATTAAAATATCAATTTATGAGAGAAAAATAGTCACTCATCATTTGGAAATGAAATGAAATGTAATAAGTTTATAGAAGAACACACCCCAACATAATAAAATATAGACTAGATGATATTACATAAGAAGTTATGACTAAAAGAGGAGAGTGAATGGTTCCCATACATTGAATAGTGACTTAAAAAATATGAAGGTTGGGACTCCATGGAATGCAAAAAAGAGTATTTATTCATTTATGATGAATTCAAAATGAAATGAATGATGTAATGGGTTTATATTTAATGAAAATACGAGGGAATATTTAATTAATATTCAAGGGACACCTCATTAGTTGTATAGGCAAAACCATGGACATTAACATGGTATATGCACATGGTATTAGCCACATAGGACACCTCATAATATATGTTACTATTCACTTGCCGACCAGAATTATTACATATTGATGAAATCATTAACGATGTCATTAATAACAAGGTAACTCAAAACTGTATTATTTCTATTCATAGAAAAACAAAACATATTTCTAAAAATCTCATAAATTCTCCATAGCCTAATATTGATTCTTGGAAGTCAAAAATTATCTCCATTTTATGAAAATAAATTTAAAATTATGAGATAATTAATTTTTAATTAAAAAAAATATACTCCCAAAAAAATTACTAATAATTAACTTATAATTTATTGAAATAGTTTTTTTCTTATGCTATAATTCCACATTAACTTTAATTATGCCTAAATTATATATATACATTTTTAAATTAGGATTCTATTCCATTGGTCACATTACTATTTATATGGGTAATATTACAATTTATAATTCACTATTAAAAAAAAGTATGTTGATCTTATTAAACTATAAATTTCTTATTGATCACATCCTCTGCTACATGACAGTATATTCAGGGCATCTTGACCATATGTAGTGGCTATTTGAGAAAATTCGTAGATGTTTCAAACGAAATTAATTATATCAATTATTTCCGGAAACACGTAGTCATGGAACCAAAATATTAATGTATTCTTGAGTATGTAAATCATTAAAATATTTATCACCCTATATGATATTTGTGTCATTATCTTCCCCAATAAAAATTTGTTTCACCACTATCTTGATTCATCACCACTCCTTCATGTTCAGAAAAAAATGGCATGTATCGCTTTTAGTTCATGCATTAAAAACACTATATGAATCCCCTTATTCAATGACAATAGTTTACACCATTGTGTTTCACTATAGAACCATCTCTAGTCAACTACATTAAGTAATCTCTAGTAATTCATCGTCTACTGCCAACTTCAAAAAATGTTTCTAACCACTGCATCTAGTTAGTAAAGAACCAAAGTGTCTTCAGCAACCCCTTTAATAGTATACTAACCATAATATAATGTCATTGACTCTGATTCATGGATCTTTTGGCAAGTCATTTTTCTATGTTTCAAATTATTTCAATGCTACATTTGTTTCCTATATTGTCACAACTATAGTTTGACTGGTCATGATCCTCTGATAGTGCCAAGATAGGGATTATTGCATCCAAACATGTTTGATGTTTTGACCCCACCTACACCACCTTCAATAGAAAACTAACATTCAAGATCCTCTCTCTTATATTTTTTTTCTCTAAAAACACTCAATGAGATATCAAATTGATGTGTTCAAGAAGATAGAATCTATGGAATTAAATTGATATTAGCTAAAGTACATACTCTAATTTCTATTTAACTTATTTTTTGGATAATTAAATGCTGTTGAAATGGGAATGTGTAATACCATTAAGAAGACACTTCCAAGTTCCCTTGTACATATCATCCAAATTGGAGAGAAAATTACTGCTTCAAAACATTTATATTATTCAATATACTACTATGGACCCTATTTATTATCCCCAACCAATCAGACAACCATTATATAATTCATCTTACTAAGACTCTCTGAAATTTTTTACCCTCTCCTAACCTATATCATTAAACATCAGCACACATACATAGCACCCCAATTTAATTACACCCAACAACCTACATTATTTCACCCACACACAGCAGCATGCCACCATTACAAAAAACACAATAGAATACACTACACATGCCTCACCAGCACACCACCATCCTAGTGTACCCACATTATTATCAGTTGTGGAAAAATATAGATTTTGTGAACTGATTAAAATATAATAGAGTTTCATATTGGTGTTTCTGTGAGTGTGATTGGAAATATTATGTAACAGATATGGAAGGTAATATAAGTATGTGTTGATTGGATATGATTCTTTGTATTTAATATGTTGAGTGTTCATGATGAATGGTGTAGTTATAGGCATGTGATGTAGTTTTATTATGAATGGGGTGATCATTTATGGGTGTAAATGTAATCATTAAAACACGGGGTTTGATGTCTAAAATTATCTTAATGAATATAGAAGTAAAATAATTACAAGGAAAAAAATTCTTAATATATAGTAGAGCTTATTTACATATACAAAGTGTATCATTAAATAAGAGTAGAAATATTGGTAATATGTTTTAAATTTAATTGATTTATATGATGGATTTTCAAATATTATGGATTATTAAATGCTTAAATAATTAAGAGAATAATTATATGAGTTGTAATGTGACCAAAAATGAAGTATTTAGTATGTTATGAAATACCATTATAGAAATTAATATTTCATAATTTTTAATATCTAGTATGATATATTGATAATTATATTCTACTCTTACTTCAAAATTAATTCTTAATAAATATTTCATGACATATGTTATGTTGATTTTTAATTTTTATTTTTGATATAACATGATGGTTGGGTTATATCATATGGAATTCTATGTTATAAGGTCCCGAGCATATGTTCCATTCATACACAGATGATGCTGATATAGTGATATGTTGGTTTTTATATGTTTAAGTCTGATGATATTACAATTATAAAAGAATATGGAATGGTGTGTAGGTATGATCATTCATTTCATTATCTAATTCTTGGATAGTGTTGGCTTCTCAAACCAAATCCTTGTTGTTTTCAGTTATATGTTACTCTGAACAGACATGTTAGATTAGTAGTAAATTTCTCAGGCCCTATCCTTCTTTGATATAATAATGATATTTTTCTATAAGGTTAATGAAAATGGATTAATGAACATACAAAATTATATAAAATGATATACTTAACGGTAGATGTTGGGAATTTTATGATATTATATTTTCATCCAGCATTGGTTATGTTCTTTGAGAATGTTGTTGATTATCATATGATCACGTTTAATTTCTCTCACACATATCTATCCAATAATACATATTACAAATTGATGTTTAATTGTTTATAAAGATTATCCTATTGTGTAATCCCATGTTCTCACCCATCTAAAATTCCCTATAGTTGTTTTGTAGGATAGTTCGACGGAGATCGAGGATGTTGTTGTCTTGGTAGTAGGAGTGGAGCTCTAGGTGACTCATTCATTGAATTTTAATGTATTGTGTACATTTACATGTGGGGATAGTTTCAGTATTACTATTTTAATATTTTCAATATATATATATATAGTTAATTAGTTTTTGTATAAATTTTTTCGAAATTATGAGTCTAATGACTCACTTAAATGTGACACATACCGTGGGTTATAGTCATCAACTCATAGCCTATTGATGCTTGGATTCATAGATCATGATTTTATTCAATTCAAACAAGGGGGGAGTTCTTTTGGGGTTATTTGTGAGATATTTCATCCTATCATGATTTTAAAGAGACATTAGATGCACTTGATCCAATTCAGGCATTGATACGAGAAATAAATTTTTAGGAATAAGCTTGTAGAATGTCACTATGATATATAGACTCAAATAATCTTTTTCCTTAAAAATTATATTATAAATGACATGTTTGAGTCATATAGTTTTATTTTTTAAGATTATATATCTATAATTATAATCATCTTCCAACTGCTACAAAATCTAATATTGCATTGATTTCCTCCATTGTTTTCCCCATAATATATAACATGTCACCAATCAAGCTATCACATTCATTCTTTGAATCCTGAAACACATCAATAATCTGGTTTTAATAAATATTATAATAATAAGGTAGATAAAATAAAATTTACCACATGTTTTATATATTTTTTCTCACATATAAAAATTAGTGCTTTTAAAAATAAAATGTCAACAATTTTCACTTTTTTTATAAACATATTCAATATAAAATGTTTTTGAACACATTAGTGCTCTTAAAATCCATTATATACCTACTTAAATATTCAGTATAGATAATACTATTATAATTTTTTTAATGTATTTAGTACATTATTTATGACCTTTCAAAATACATATAGAGAAGTTTTCATGAGTAGAAAAGTCATTTAACAAGAAAATAACCATTTCATGTAACTAAAAAGAAACTTATTGATATACATAAAATAAATAAACACATTCATCACATAATAGATTCATTTATCTATTATGGGTTCAAAATTTATATCAATATAATATTTTGGTTTTAATGGATCATATATCATCTAATATAAAATTATATATTTTTTCTTCATCAAATTATAAAGAGTATGTTATTTATTATTGACAATATAGTAAAATATCTACATAAAGTAGTAGGGTTATTATAGGAAATCATTCCATGAGAAAAATTATATTCCTAAGATTTATTTTCTCATTTCCGAATTAGAAAAACATATGAGGAGTTCATTTTTAATAAGGATAATTAAAAAGATGTTGATGTTTCCCATCAATTTTTTTTGATCAAATGTCATCAAATATTTTTTATCACTGGAATTAAACAAATAAAACATCAATTAAAATTAATATTTAATGATCTTGTATGGTCTTTAAATAATCATTCATATAATATTGGAAAATTGATTTTGATATTCATATATGAATTTATAACACTATTATTGGAATTTCACATGCACCAACCTATTGGATGGGTTTATGTAGTTACATAGTCACAACATTAAATCTAAATTCCTTTTAGAAGTATATTATTCAATAACATATGTTTATCACAGAATATTTTATAACCCTTCCAATTTCTTGATAATATATATGTTTTTTGAATACTATACAACCATTATACAATGGTTTTTCTATATCCCTAGAAAGTAACATTTTCATCATTTTTCATAAAATATTCTACATATAAATCAAGAATAAAATTCCAAATTTTATTTCCAGAATATATATCAACAGGTGATTAGTGGGATGTGGTATACAATGTTTTTTCCACAAACAAAATCTAATCTAAATACTTCAGATTAAACTCATCATAAATGTGATTAACATTCAATTATTCAGAAAATATATATATTGTATTCAAATACATATAAAATGGTAAGGATATCAATATCATGAATCATTCCTTTGTAAATTTGATAAAATTATCTACCACATATTCAAATTCATCAAAAATTATACATCCATTTATCCAATTACAGTATATGACTTCCACCATAAGAGAATAATATGGCAATATTAAAAACTAAATGCAATGTTTAATAAAATATACATTATATCTTGGTATTTAAACCATGTAATATAAGATAAAAATAATTAAATACGTGTAACATTACTACCAAAAATATATGTTAATATTTTTATAAATTCATTTTATTAATAATATATAAACTTATTCCCTGAGTTTATATGGACAATAAAAATCTATTTTTATGTTTTATTACTAAATATTAGGAAAAGGTAGACAATAAAATATTTTTTATGGGATGTGGGAGGGAATTTTTAATAGTACTATATATATCTAGAAATTTTAGATCTGAACAAAGATATTGATTTTACGGTTATACACTTACAAATCCGTTTTCCCCGTACAATTCCATATGAATTTTGTTTATTATCCTTAATTTATTCTTAAATTCAATAATATTGAATTTAATTATATCTCTTCATAGGGTTTTAAATTCCCCTCTCACTCAATCAAATTGGATCAATATTATAGATATTAAAAATGAAAGTTCAAGGATGTTAGTTTTAAAAATAGAAAACAGAATACATTCAGACATAGCTCATAATTATATTAAAATTATTTTAACGAATTAGTAAATTAATAATAAATTTAGAATAATATAATACAACATCCAATGGATGAGAAAATTAGTAGACTCATCCATTAAAAATAATGAAATAATTGAAAAATATAAATCAATATTTTTATCATGAAATGATAAAATGTGATACAGTAGGATGAATTTTGGTAATCATGTTTTCCATCATAACAAAATAATATGGGTTTTGTTGTGCAATAGGATGGAGTGTCAACATTTTTTCATAAATTATTAATCCTATGTATCCTCTTCAAATTCATGATAAATTACGATGTTTTGACCCACTCTGTTGACAAAATAAATTAGGGGATAAGCGGTTATATTGGAATCATGGTATTGATCAAAAGAGGAGGAGGATGTGGGATGAAGAAGTCCCGTAAATGGAATGTGTTATAGATTAATAAGTGTCTTTATTGGGGAACTAGGTAATGAGGTATGGGAGGAATGTATCCCTAAGATGGAGTGAAATAAAGAGATGAGTAGAGTTGATTGTTTTAAATTTGGAATGGGAGAGAAGATGTGATAGGGAATAAGTTAAGAGAAATGATGGGTAAGCTCAGAGATATATAGTATGCAGTCGAAGTGTTGAGTGGATGTGACATGGGTGAATGAGAGATAAAAAGGTGTATAAATTTGACAAGTCCACATTGTATTAATATATTATAAATGTCTAGATCCAATGATTAAAATAAATTACTGTGAATTAAATCCAACAGCGGGGATACAATTGTGTTTGATTATATAAATGGATTTATTTCATGATGACAAGACATAATTAATTATTATTTTATGTCATCAACAACATTAAAATAAAATTTATAACAACCCCCCTCGGATGTCATCATCCCAGGGAATCTATTATAAATATTCACTTAAAATAAAAATTTCAGAAAAATATTGGACGCCAAATTAAAATGATTTCAATTTTTTCCCTCATTAAAATCCTTATCAATTAAACCCATTGGAAAAAACTAATAACGAGAAAAATTGTAAAGTGCTCCCAACACCCCCTCATAATGTAATGATAAACATTCTAGTCTTCACATTCCGTTTTTATAAATCATTCATTCAAATGTAGAAGTTGGTAATGTCTTGATGAAAAAAACTAACAGATTTTCACAAGACAATATTTTTTAGATATCAATCATATTATTATTTAAAAAGTTCATGATTTAAATATAACTTTTGTCAGATATGATTTTTCTATCACCATTAATTTAACAAACATTAAAATATGTTATACATGAAATTTTTTGTTCAAATAATATGTTGGAAATATTATTATACATATATAATACATTACTAATTCAAATATGATTAATCCCCAAACTCAATCAAACACATTCTTAGCTTACTTCACGAATATCAATCACCTCATCTTTTTTGCATGAAGTCACATAAATTTTTGGTTTTGTTGAAAATTAAAAAATATTTCTTCTATCTTATGTAAGCACGTATCTAGGTTCATATCTAGTTTTGTTTGAATTAGAAAAGTATCCTCCATTATCATAACCAACCAACATTGGTTATGAATATTTATAATAATGTAACAATACATCATTGGACCCTGGATGGTATCTTAATACATGTTTGATACCATTCCAATGGTGATGTGAATGATAAAAACTATGCCACTACAAAACAAATTAATTGAAACTAATATATCATATTTTGTATTATTTGAAATGTACAATAGTTATCCCATCGAACTCAAATATGTTTATTTTAAACAAATTAGTTCTTCATTATCTTATAATGGATTATAATAATCACAATATTTACCAAGAGATCATACAACCATTGAAGTACATAATGGATGTGATTCAATAATAATAAATCTATGTAATAATTTTTTAGTTTATCTTGATTGATGAACAAAAACTATATCCATAAGATAATCAATTTTTAACCAAGGAAGAACATTGTCTTCCCAATGTAATTCATTTATAATTCAATCATAAAATATTCTACTCCCTTGTAAAGTTCATCATTAGTCCCAATAATATTTAAATCATCATCATATACAACAATGATAAAAGGTTTAGTTCCATTTTTTTAATGAATACACATGAATTTTTTATCATTGTTATAAACATGTTTTATCAAATTATTACTAAGATAGTTATATTACATATTCGCTGACTACATTAATCTCTATAATGATTTATTCAACTTAAATGATTAATGATTTGACATACAATATATTTTTCTAGAAATTTAAATCCTTATGATTGTTTCATGTGAATATCATTATCAATATCTCCATAATGATTTGCAGTCACAACATCCATTAGGTGTAATTCTATTTTCATATATACAGTATTCTTCATAACATATGTAAAGGTTACTTCTTCCATGACATGATTGTATGTTTATTTATATACAACCCTATTTTTTGGGGGAATAATTGTGAAACTAGTCTTGTTTTATATCACCCAACTTCATTATATTCAATTATTTTCCTCACAAATACCCATATATATCCAACTAGAATGATCCCCTCAAGGGGGTTCTCAAGATCCTTTAAAAAACCACATGATTAGAAAGTGAGTCTAGATAATATTAGATTGAGACATTTCATTGATCTTAATCTATAATTTCATGAAATTATTTGACTTTATTAGGTTATTATTACTCATCTAGAATTACAAGGGCTATATTGTATGAAAATATTTTTTCATCAATTGTCCCCAACCAATTCCATCATCATCCAATGTTTGTGAAATTTATTGAAATTTCCTCTTAATCGTAATCATGTACATATGGTTAATTTATGAACTCTAAATGTTCAACAATATAAATAACCAAAATTGTTATTTCCCCATTACTTTATATGGTTTTTTATCTTTTGATCCGTGTTTTATCACAATATTTACATATGGATTGGAAGAATTATGGGTTATACCCTCAAATATCCCTTATGAGACACCTATCCTCATCAGGGCATTGGTAAAAGTATATATTGTTTCATAACCTGTTTTAAATCATTGAATAGATTAAAAATTGAGGATCAAGATATAACTTTGAATTTTCCATCCACGGTATTTCAATTGATATTGATTTGTTTTACCCATATAGTGTTGTAAATAATGTTTCATTGAATGGGAAGTCAGGAAGTATTATTTTGAATACATATTATATCAAAATCTCAATATATTAAGTGATTTACTGATATTAAAAACAAACTTATATCCCCAATCATCTTTGGGTTCCCATTTTTGTTTTTTTTTTGAGGGTGCTAGAGGCATATATTCAAGAAAACAATTTATCATTATGTGTGATATATTTGGTTCATGGTCAAAATATAATTGGAATGGAGGATAATAATGATAGATATATGGACTTATTTTAAGTAGTGGTACTGCATGGAAAATTTAATGTCCCCATTCTTAACTAGTTTGTTTAGTTTACATAATTATTTATCGTGTGATAATATGTAATCAATTTATAAATGGTTTAGATAGACCATTTGAGGCATAAACATGAGCTATAAGATGTTGGAAAATTATTCCCAATAAAATGAAATAATTATTAAAATCATATGATGAATATTTACCATCATTATCAACAATAATGTACTTGATTAAATAATATGAGAATTGTTCCCTTAATATTATATGGAAATCTAATTTCAAAATGATAGGCTGTGAGTTGATAATAAACACACATTGGACCACCTAGTTGATACAAAAATCATGATAATAAAATAGTTGAATAGTCCATATAGTGGGACAATTTATCCATATATATCACAATGAATTCTTTTCCCAGAACATTGGAGATGCATTCCTTATCTATGATATTCATGGTTTAGGAGTTATCTCCGTTGAGAATAGGAAACACATGAGAAATCATGGGATGTGTGAACCCTATTTTATACCATTGGATTACTATGAATAAATTTAATTGTTTTCCTCATTATTATTGATCTAATATGATCCAAATACTCATGTAACATGATTAATGTATCATGGTTGGTAAACATATTATTTACCATATTTGATTGAATTCTATAAATATTTATAATGTACAATCTTGATGGAAGTATTTAAATATTCTCAAGAATAAATTTTTATTCAATATTAATGTTTTCTATATAGTGTTATTAACCACCTCCTTATCTATAGTCTTCATGAGATGTCCATTCTTAAAAATAATTTAAAAACATAGATATGTGAATTAATACTTAGGAAAATAAAATAATTATTTATAATAATATTTTCACCACCAGGTAGGGATATTTTTTCTCTTCCAAATCCTTAGAATAAATGTGAACTACCTGTTAATGTATGTATAGTATATATCACCCTTTTTTAGATGATACAATATTAGTCATTCTGATGAATATTGCACATCATTTCACTATAGATAAGGAAGATATCATAATTATAGAAACTATTTTCATATGATCTATTTATATCATCCATATATATTAATAAAAACTAAACATACAAGAAAGGAAAAAATAAATCAAAATGAAACATGTGATATTTAACAACATTAAAAAAAATTCAATCCATCCCTTACATCCTAATAATTCATAAATTATATATATTCTTATCACATTTAGAGTGCAAAAAATAATTGGAAATAGAAATGATTGTAATTTCATCATTATATTTCAAATCCAAATTAATATAATTTTCATTATCTTTCTTCTCCTTCCGATTAAAATATTTTTGATAAAGATCAACATAATTTTTTGACGTATGATAGGTACACAACCAATTCCCATTTACACCACATTGATATTAATTAAACTTATCGTGATTTTCATTCTTTTATTATGGTGGTCCATTATTGGACAAATGTTGGTGGTTCCCTTTCCTCTTATAATTTTCTATATGACCACCTTGATAACATGTCATATACCGGCCATGATAACATTGATTTGTCCCAGAACCATTATTAAAATAACACTCAATCACTTTATTAAATGGTGTCAAACCGGTAGTGTGAGATTCATGTTTCATTTTCAGTAGTTCATTGTTTTTTTCAATAATAAGAATTAAATAATGTAATTTTTTGTATTTTATAAAACCATTATCATGATATTTTTGTTTTAGAATTAATTTTTTGGATTGAAAAGTAGAATAAAATTATACAACTTAATGCTATCAATGATAGTTTATCCAAAAAAAATTTGTAGCGCTATTTTTATAAAAATAGAAATGTATATTTTACTTATAGATTTAGAGTCTTGGAATCATAAACGAATCCACTAAAACATTTTTCTTGGTATCAATTGAAGTATAGGTTGATCATACCCTTTCTTTATATTACTCTATATAAATAATGAATCGTTTACAATGATGTAATTATTCTACAAATCCTCATGGAGGTTATAACCGAAGAATATTGGGGGTGAGACACAGTCATGAGAAGAATCATGATTGAAAAAATTAATTGATTCACTAATGTCATTTAAATTGAAATTCATTTCCCCAACCATAGACCATGGATAGGTATTCATCCTTGAAATGTCATAGGGAGACATGCATGCATCACAATATTTTCCATGGTAATTTTATCATACTATTTTGACTAGGATTTTTACCACGATGAAAAGTCATGCTAAAAACGTGTTGTAAATATAGTTGTTTTAAGTCCATGAAAATGACCGTAAAAAGATGTCGAATATTGGGGATGATAGTAGAAAATGTAAAACATATCAATAATAGTAGAACATATGAAATTCGAAAGAAGAAATGTTTATGGACTATGAAAATCAAACACTATTCCAATAACATATCATCAAATTTATAGTGTACAACTCTACTACAAATCATTCATATACCATCACACCAATAACTATGGTTTTTATAAAACATTCGTATAAGATGCCTTACCATATTTTTTCCCAAAACCCATATGACTGGAAATTTGAAACCAAAATTCCCAATGGTTTTGGGAAACCATTGAGAAAGAGTATGGTTATCCTAATGGTTTTGGGAAACCATTGGGATAGTCCATTTATACAAGGGTATATATCCCTATGGTTTTGATAACCGTTGGTATAGGAACCCTTATTTTTGATGAGTTTTTTCATACAATATAGATAAATAAATCAATAAATAAATCCAATATATATATATATATATCAAAATATATTTACATTGCTCACTATAGGATAGTGGTATTTTCTTTTATATAGGAATTGTATGTTATGGGTTCAAACCTCCACTGTAAATTTTTTTATATTTCATATAACATCTATTTGCAGAAAACGGTTGGTATAGATCTATCCCCATGCCAAATCCCCCATCGGATTCACAAATCGTTTTTATAGTCTATACCCCATGTTTGGGGACTTATACTAATAGTGTCAAAATTTATGTATGGGATATTCATCCATTACATCAAATGGATTGATGTAATGATAAAAATTAATTCATGTGAATCAAATCTAAATTTGGGATGACAAATGTAGTCAAATATATGAATGGTCATTGTTGGGTAATGAATAGTTTTCATTAATTATGATTTTATGACATTAATATAGTGAATGAGAGTTTATAAAAAATTCATAATTTTTTAAAAAACTGATTAAATAAATATTTAATGTGGGTTGTAATATAAAAATGACATAAATAGGTTAAAAATTATATTTTTAATGTCATATTTGTTAATATGTACTAGTATTATTTTTTGCATATGTATCATAAAACCAAAATAGAAATGTATCCTAAAAACTTGTTTTTTTAATATTGCATGTTTATATATTGGTTATTTGGTAATAATTTAAAATATATTTTCATTGGTCATTATATAATTATCATGAAAAATTGAACATGATTATTATAAATTTTTTTAGTGGGGGTATTGGGAAAATATTCATGGGTGATTTTAAATAAATTGTATTAATTTACTAAGGTTTGATAGGAGATCATGGAATCTTTTTTTTGATATATTAATAATAGGATTTGACGAGGATAAGAATAATAAAAAAAGTGAAAAACATCAACCAAAACATATAAAATCATATCATATCTTTATTTATTTTCAATGAAAAATATACCTTTTATCCATTGATCTAAATCATTCCATGGGGTTTAACATGATTTTCACATATATCACTGAGAAATGGATAATATACACCTTTTCCCTAGGTTGTTTATGGGATTTGAGAATATATTAATGTTTTTAGAATGACTTCTTCTTTTAGTAAATTATTCAATGGCTAGATGAAAATGGGAGGAAGGTAGATCTTTGACTAAAAAATTTATATAATGGAATGTGTCACTATATCTCATGGTATTTACCTCCTTATATAGGAATCTATAAGATTTCTCCAGACCCATACATTTTACATTTGGTTGAAGGTAATTCTAAATGTGATAATGATTTTATAACCTATTTCCATGAAGGGTGAAATTTGTATATCCTTAATGTGGGATATTATGGTCCAGAAATGTTATAACATTTATCGCATATATTTCCATGAAAAACATCATCGGATAGTGATAGAAAATATGTCATGGTTTACACCATCATACACCCCAACAATGTCTCAACCACCACATCACGATGGTTCCATTTAGTATATTTTTCCAACCATTTTCCGCATTCACTAAATCCATTCAGACATAGTGGATTTCCACATCATGTCACTTCATATGTAATAACATCAAAAAACATAAAAAACTACATTAAAACAATTTCCAAAACCCATGTTGGATAAATTATCATTAATTATCACCACTCTATAAGTAAAAAAGTAGTGTAAATCCATCAAAAACGTCTTTTACATTTGATCTACAACACCTTTTAGACATCCTTAAAGGGTTGGATAAAAACAAAAATTGAAACACTAATTCCTTATCCCCAAAAACACTATGTTTTTTCCCATATACCATTGTATCATTGAAAACAAACATGAATTTATGAATCTATAAATCTAATAAAAGAGTGGTTTCTTGAAAAGGGTCAATTTTACAAAATATATAAAAGGATTTTGTGTGATTTCTATAAAACAAAATAACATCCATACATGATTCAACTACATTTATCTAATAGATTTATATATAATAATATAATAACTTTTTACTAGAAATCAAGTGACCATGAGACATGGAGTTCGTCAATCTCATATCACTTACCCAAATATTCTCAATCTCAATATAAAGACTGGCTATATGGAAGAACACATCACATTTCCTTAATCTAATAATATGACAACACCACATGCCCATCATCCAATTAAATAATATCATGGTATATCTATACATGTAAAAAACCTTCCCATAAAAGTGTTAATTCTTGATGGGATTTTTTAGTGTTTTTTTGAACATATAGATTAGGAGATTATTTATAAGTGCTGATAAACCATCAGTGGTGTAGTTTTGATGTATTTTGAGACCTGATTGGTGGTATGGATGCTCGAGTGAGTGTCTAATAAAGTATGATTATCATGATAGATAAAATTTCAGCTGCTACATCTATTCATGTAAAGTACCACCCAATTGAAAGAATTCCCTATTGCGACCCAAATGATTACCAAATTTAATAAAAATTTGGCATGAATTTATTTAAATCCACTTCATTATTGACTATAGAAATTTAATGCACCATATTCTATAAAATCATACCCTATTTATTTTCCTCACATGATTGACGTACACTGACCTACAAAAATCAATTCTCCAATTATTCCACTCTTCACATGATCGACCGACTCAATGCCATTATAAATTGTCATTCCTCAATCTTGAACTATTATGAAGATCGACCAACCAATTATACTACACATTTTTGAGTCTCCACTTTCTTCCCCTTGTGGAACTATCAACTAACTGATGGATTTGAAAATCGTCTTGCCGATGAAGTGGAAATCATCCCTCGTGAAACCTCTTCCTTCTACAGAAGATATTCACAACTAAAATCAAATAATTTATTCACATTTCAGTATAATTAAACAAAATTATCTCATGACACGTACTAATTCAAATTAATTCATCAGAAAATAAATTTTTATATATAATCAATTGTTGTGTTGGATATTATTTAATTGATTTCATACATTATTAAATAATTATAGTTATTTGAGTAGTATAATCATGTCCTTTGTTCAAAAATTATAAATTATGTTGCATTCATATTTATATGTATTTCATAAAAAATAATTATGTTTATAGGTAGTGTGTTTGTTTGATTATCTGTTATTTTTTAAGGCATGGACTATAATATATGCATAGAAGAATGGGGTTTAAGACACCATTGATTGTGAAGGAAAAATCATTCCACACTCTCGAATTGTTAACAAATTCAAAATGGGAGGATTTTTAAATAGAATAATTGACAGTATAAACTATTTAATGACAAATATTTACTGTATTTAATATGTTTAAAAAATGTATCAATATAAATGTAAACATACCATAATTATTTTTTATGGTAAGCGAGTTAAGTTAAAAACATTGGTTAATAGTGAAATTTATTTTTTAAATGGATGTTTTCATTAAATGAAATTGTCATCATGATAAACAATTTTTTAGAAAAGAAATAACATTATCTTTGTGTTTTAATTAATCTACGTGCCCAATATTAGTATCTGAACTAGTTCAGATTAGTATTATTTAGTTTTGACCAATACCATATGTAATGAGATTAGATTTTTTAGGAGTTTTTTGATTTCTTTTATGATATTAATCATATTTATTTGAGCTCTGAATTGATTTGGATATGTTTTGAGAGTCTTTGCTGGGTTTCAGAGTGTTTTAGAGCACTTTTTAAATGTTTGGTGTTTTTTCAATCCATTATGATTCTCTATAAAATTGTGTACATTGTTTTATAAGATCCACGGATGGTGAAAAGTTAAGGTTCATGGTCTATAAATAAATGTAGCTACACTAACTAACTATGCGACATTTTGTGCGGTGGTGCACTGTTATGGAAAACTATTTGATAATCCTTGAAACCTCAATGACATATAGTGTGACACCTTCTAGTGCCCACAACATGGTTTCACATAATTGTAATGATTTTGTGCCCACATCACATGGGATCCATCTATATGAAGAATTCATTGAATGCATAGTGCCGAGTTTGGAAAATTGTGCACCAAAACCTTGTATGGGTCAATTTAATAATTTTAAATACCCTTTTCCTCAATTTATAGTCTATTTTCACCTTTTCGTAATTTTATATAAATAAAATTCAAATAATGAAATTCCATTGGATTGACATGAATAATTACACTCAAAAAAATATTGATTCTGGTCTATCCATGCAAGTTGATGATAGGGAATTAAGGAATGTGATTCAGAAAAACACATTTCTTATGTTTTGTTATTGGTATTCTCATATTCCCTTAAAAATAATCATAGTTTTCGCATAATAATTCATAATATATGGATTCCAATTCCATGAAAAAATAAACCCATTGATTCTGGTTAGAATATAGTTTTCTTTCGATGTGTTAACAACATCCCCTTCGATCAGAGATGGTTCAGTAAAGAATAATGAACATTTTGATATAGGTTTAAATAGATCAGTCAGATTGAGACTCTCTTCTTCTTAAATATCAATTGGATACCTCTTCAGATGATTTTTTGATTCTTTATATATTATTTTAATATGATATTTCAATGAAATTATTTATAATTAAGGATTTTCTAAAATTTTAGAATTAAAATTTTAAAATGTCTATAATTATATGTTATTTATAAATTTTCCATAAATTTATATCTCATGTTTAAATGTTTTATTTTATAATTTATAATTTTTAGAAAATTAATTTCATCTTTAATTTTGAATTATAATTTTTTTATATGATGAATGGTTTATGATTTATCCTAATGCATAAACTACTTCTAGATAGAGATATGAATTATATGCTCATAAAATATCTATAATGAATATTGTTTTTATACAAAATAACATTGATTTATAATTGATATTATTATATTGATCATAGTTAATGAATAAAGTTTGGTAATATGTGGTTTCATATTTAAGATGAATTTTATTCTCTCTTGATTAATGTACCCCTATGTAGATGGAATTCATTCTGAACTACATATCTACTGGGAGTCTTATGCCTTGTATAGGCACATGAATGAGTCTTGATTTCTATCTCTTAGTGATTACTCATGTGTATACCTATATAAATATAAATTATTTTTTCATGTACCATTTAATTTAGATTCATTGGTACATGTATAAATAACCTTCACTTCAAATTTAGGGTGAGTAATATGATCGTCTGGGTTGTGTAAATAGTTATACATTAATATGGATTGTACCTATTTGTTTGGAGGTGGAATATGATTCAAAACTAAAATATTAGAAGCATACATTCATAAAAATAACAACAAGAGATAATATTATGTGACTAAATCCATTTTAAATACATATTGTAATATTCCTTCCAATGTCGAACTTTTCAAGTCCTCGGTCATCCAACTAGATTGTTTCATGTTAATTTTTGGTTACCAATAATTATCTTGTGTAAAGAATTGAACTAATTAGTGAGTATATATTATTTTTTAGTTTAGTTTCATACCATATCTGGGTTCCCCTATATAGTCCTTGGTTATTTTCTTTTGAATTCTATTTGGGTAACACATTGATGGGAAGCCATAATGGTTAGGTTACAAGAAGAATAGACATGAGTTTATCCATACAATGGATTAAAAAATGGGTTTCTACTTAGATTTCTAAGAACCATATATGATATGATTAGTTGGATTCCCTACCTAAATAATTAAGTGGTGGTATGAACTCTAAATAATATTGATTAAATTATTGTAATATATATCTGGGAAAATAAATGTATATGAGAGAATTTAAATGGGTGTAATAATATTAATGGGAGATAATTATAAAACATTGTGTTTTCAAATGTATAATAAAACATAAAAATCATCTGATAAATTATTATATTGTTGATAAATTCATCATCATCATCAAGATAAAATTAATTTTCAATACTTATAATGTGAGACTAAATGTAAGTTACTCAAAATAATGGAAATTTATGAATTTTCATAAATAATGATAGGTTAATTTTAGAAGTGTTCCTAACAAAAATTTGTTGTGTTAGAATAATTATTTCCATAGTAACAAATTATTGATATTGTTCAACATGTAAATCTAGATTCTTATGGAAGCATGTGGTGATTCATTTATGATTTAAAAAACAATTGATACCTAATGAACAAAGGAATAATCGGGTCTACCCATGAAATCATTATGATTGGGTATATTGATTTTAGACCCATGTACTGTATTTGTTTCGGTATCTAAAATATTTGCTACCATTTAATGTGTTGATAACTCAATCTGACTCAATGTTTCCTAAAAAATGTATTGGTTATCGAAATAAATTCAATTTCTATATTAGATATATGATATCTGCTATATTATTTAGAAGTGTGGAACATACACAGATGTTATTATGTTGAGAATAAATTAGAGATTGAAGGTTTTATTATTATAATTGATAAAAAGAGTTTCTATATTGATAACTTGGATGCTCAATAATGATGAAAATTTCACAATACATATGATATCTAATTTAACTCTTTTAAAGAATATATAAACTATATTGTTTCAAATGAAACCAAATTTTTTCCTTTCATAAAAATTGTTTAAGATTTTTTTAAAATAAAATTCCTTAAGAGGATAATAGAATGGATTATTCTACTTATTGAATTTATCCTATTCTCATCCATGTAATTATTCTAATAGAGTGATTGAATTAAATTTTTTTTTACCAATATTCTGAAATTATTCTGAATAGATGAACATGATGTATGATGAATGGATTATGGTAGTGATTAGATAGTAAAATTGGGAAAAAGTTCAAATTTGAAAAAGAAAATATAGTTGAAATTTTAATAAATGATTCTATAAGAAGCCAGTAAATGGTCAATGGAACATAACATTGTTATAAAATATGATTAATAATTCATTATGATTGATTATCAATGATATACTCGAAGGATTTTAGCAAACTCCATAGAATTATTGTGTCAAATTTGGATGCTATAGAAATTAATTATACTATTTTGATTGGTATATTATACTTAATGTTTATTTTTTATGTGTTGTAAATATTAATTATTATAAAAAAAGTATTATTAAAGCCTATACTTTACATTTTATGTTGAATGTGATTATTTATCTCAATGTATGGATTGTTTAAATCTCACATCAATGTAATTAGAATATGGGTATCCCTTTATCATATAAATTATATATTACAATATGATGATTGATTACTATAAGTAATTGACAAAAAAATGAGATAATGTTTTTATAGACAACGTTTATGAATCATGGGTTTCAATAATGTGTTTCGAATGTATGATATGAATAAAAGTGTTTAATCTATGTTAAAATTCTAATCTTGGTATTTGTAATAATATGTGAAAATGTATTCTTGCCATACATCAAGGGCATTTGTTTTATGAAATACTAATTTAAATAAGAATGTTCCAAACATATTGAATAACTTATATAATATGGAAAATGGTTTATTTGTTAATTATACTTAATAAAGGGAAAAAATGGTAATTTCTTTGCACAAAAGGATATATGTTTTGTAGAACGATTTCAAAAACAGATTATTTTTTTATGATTATTATGGGAGTATTTTTTGACATTTAGAAGATCAAAATAAACAAATAATGGATTACCGAAAACATACATAAATATATATTTATTATCATAAAATAATTTCTATATGTGACTTTAAAGGTAAATATAATGTGTTACATTTAGATTTATTACTGAAAGAGGATATCAATTTATGATAAAAGATTATCACAGGTATAATGTCTAATGGTTTTCCACTAGATATATTAAAATAGATTATGATATTTAATAATAAATAAAAAATATAAACTGTTAAATTTATTTATCATAAAAAGTGAAAGATACTATTTCCTAAAGAAAAATACCTTTAAAAATGGGAAATAAAATTAAATTGATATCACAAAAATGAATATGGTGTAATGTTTCTATGAAATGTAATTATTTATAGTAGTTACAATAAAAATATCTATCACATTATCCTTAAATAATTTAGGATGTTGAGGTGTAGAGATATGTAATAATTAAATTTTGTCACTCTATTAATGCCATTGTAACATTACTCTAATAGCGTCTAGGTGGACTAGTGAACAATAATTTATGTAATTGTATTATTTTATAAAAAAATTGAGGGAATAGGGTTCCAACGATGATGATAGTGAAAATTTTATATTTTTATGTCGAAAATATAAGTTTACATTGTAACATTTGATGTTTTGATATTTAGATGCTTGAATATATTGAAGATTATAAGAATTAGGAAAATGATTCCAATATATCACAATTACTAATAAATTCATCGATCGTAGGTATTTATTACTAAAGTTATTAGTGCTAGTTTTTATCAAATGGTCACATAAATAAATTTCATAAACTATATTTGATGTATATAGATAATAAAACCAAAAAAATTCTGAATTTTTTTTTGATCGTGGAGTTTTTCATATATGATTTGAAATAATAATTCTTATGGTAGTTTTATTAAATATTCAAATATAGATTAATGATATTAATCACTATCGTATAAAAATTATTAAGTATATAAAAAATAATAAAGTGTATCATATTAAAAGGAAACAACCTTTTTATCATTCTTTTACATTGTCCATATATATATATATATATATTTTGTGAAATGAAATGATAGTTTACACTCAATGTATTATTTTCATTCTATAACCAACTGATGTTTATCATTTAGTATATTGGGTTATTATGAGTGATTAAGGTTAACAGGAGTATAATTATTGTATAGAAATACTAATTATTTATCATGAGGCCCAAATTGAAGAAATAGAATCATTGTGTGCACTGGATGACCTACTATGAATACCGTATGGAATGTCATAAAAAATTCATTGGTATACTAGGGGTTAATTGATCATATTTTTCCCCAATACCTTAGGTGTGAGAATATTAATAATTTGATACCATACATATTCAAGGATACATATTGACTTACTAATACGTGGGAGGTCAGGAATGTTGTTGGTCATGTCATCGGTTGGAGCATAACCAATGTCGAATTTTTCCTCTTGTATGATGAGTATGACATTAGGACATTTGATTTAGACATATTGTTAGAGTCTAATAATTTACATAGATATTATCTATTTCTATTTGGATGATGGATATGTGATTCTTTGTCACGACCCGTCCTCGGGGCCCGTGTCGTGACTACCTCAAGCCTGCCTTCCACAGGCCAGGGGCTGGCGACTAGCACTAAGGCGTAAATCCTGGTAAAATGGAAAGGCATTGCCTTTTTAAAATAAACAAACACCATAGAGGAAGAATTCATAAGAAGTAAACACTAAGTAAAACTGGGTACAACAGAAAGTGTGGAAAAGTAAGTGGGCCAGAATACAAACCCAAACTTAAATTAATGTACAACTGGAAATTGAAAACAACAACTGAAAGTAAAGTCGCAACATCGAGCATCCCACTGTAAGTCCCACCTGAAGGGTGAGTACAGATAGCCTCCATAGCTCCTTGGGTCTAGCCGTCCACTCCGAGTACGTCTCACCCAGTGGTCCACCTCCAGGTACCGTCCTGCTTCGCAATCCTCAACCACAATCAGCGCTGTCTGTCGTCTGCAACTAACACAATCCACAAAGGAAATCAAAATAGGAGTCAGCTCACATAGGTATAATTCATCATATGATGATAGAGATGATCATATGTAACTACTGATTCATCTAAGCCATCAGACACACAAAGGATTGATAGGTACTAACCCCCGCAATGACCCACAATGGTTCGATAGGTAACTAACCCCCGCAATGACCCACAATGGATCTAACCAACATAGGATCGATAGTTAACTAACCCCCTCAATGACCCACACAGGATCAGACCCACACATGATCTGTAGGCACTGGCCCACACAGGACCGCTGAGCGCTGACCCACATAGGATCAGACACACACCGGATCTGTAGCACTGATCCACGAAGGATCACTGAGTGTTGTAGTCGGTGTTGTCGAATCCGCTGAGGATCTCTGTACAGTCGTTGTCGTCGTTGTAGTCGCAGCCAGCTCTAGGGTTCCCGCACACATCAAGCACATTTGGGAGGGTCCGATCCACGAGCCGAGGGCTGATATATCAACTGACTCAAATTCCAGAGTTGATGAATCCAAAAGTTATGTATCGTCAAAAGGAACTCAACGTCACAGACGACGCTTGAATCGGACGCCCGGTCTGAGAGTTATTGGCTTTTTCGTCCTAGGGGCCCGGTTGGTTTTTAAGTAAACACCAACCCGACCATACTCCAACTATGTCTAAAACTCGAGCGTAGTAAGACAAAATGTCCGTCTCACATAGAGGAATCCAACAAAATCTACGGCACGTCAATCGGACGTCCGGAGCTCATGTTATAAGTGTTTTTGCTCCGAGGGCCCAGTTGGTTTCGTGTATGATCCAACTCGGCTGAACCCAATGTACTCTGAAACCTTGAGTGTAATATGTCGAAACGACCCTCTCGATCCAAGGATTGCATCTCCACTGACGGTGCGTTGATCGGAGGTTCTTAGCCCATGATATGGGCAAAAGACCGAAAGAGGTCCGAAAACGGGGGGTCTGGGCCCGGACCGACCCGGCCCACCCCCCGAGGGTAGGCCCGAACCGGGTTGACCCGACCTAGGTCCGGGTCTGACCCGGAGGGGAGCGGTGTAGCCCGGCTGGCATGGCCCGGCCCGGCCTAGGTGCAGCCCGGCATGGCGGTCCGGTCGGGCGGCTCGGTCCGGCGCGCTGGCGCTAGCCGAGCGGGCGTGTAAGGGGGGACCGCCCCCGTGGATGAAACTGCGGCCCCCGCGCGGGGTCCACTCCCTAAAAATGGATGTGGAGCGATGCCACGTCCCTCCGGTCCCGCGCTGCTGTGGGACCAGCCGCCCGCCGACAAGGCTTCAGCCGCGGCGGCCCCTTCCCGGCGGCACGTCGGGCGCCGCCGCCTCCTAGCGGCCGGTCGGTGTCGGACGCCGCCTCCGTCCGCCGGCGCCGCCGTGCCGGCAAGGCGCGCCAGCGGAAAACTCCACGGACCACCAGACGAGCTCCGGTGGTCGGATTCGCCTGCATTATTTGCCAACGGCCCACCCGGGACCGGTTCTCCACTGCGAGGAGCTCACAACGCCCGTGCGGCCTGCTTCATCGTTGCCTGCCGTTCCGCACAACAAGAACGAAGGGACGGAGGGTTCAGACTTGTTCGTTGGTCTGCACCCACCATGTTAGTGATTTTAAAAGTCTTCCGAAATATATTTAAACAAACCGATGATATACTCACATAGATTAAAATGAAAAAAAATCCCTACCTAAACGTTGTCGTCGAACGTGAGTTCATCGCCGAATTAACCGTCGCGGAAGAAGAGGATCATCGCGTTGCAGAAGGGGAATCGCGGAAGAAGAGTCATTTTCGTCATGGTACACGGAGTTGCGTAGTAAATCTACGAGGATTTGGCGTTCGTCGTCAGATATCGGTGCGTTCTTCGTGTTCTTCGCGTTCTTCACATTTTTCGCGTTCTTCGCATTCTTCGCGTTTTTCGTCGAAGAAGAAGGCTTTCCTCCAAATTCTCTCCACGCAACAAGTTCCAACAGAAATAATATAAGAGTATTCTTATTTTATTGATTCACAAGCCAACCTTTTAAAAATTCAAAAAGGAAACTAAACGAAAAATTAATTCTATGAATTAATTGTAATGATTTAACTGCCCAAATTAATGAGGCGTTTCATAACCAAAATAAACGCACGGTTGAGTTTATTAAATGGGGGGGTGCGGGTGCATTACCTAGAGGGAAAGAAATGGTGGGGCTCGTGTGGGCCCCACCTCACAAATATCCTACCAAGTGGGTAGGATATTGTGGGTCCCATCTTTTCATCTTAACTTAGGTTAAGCCGCATTAAGTAAAATAAAAAATAAAAAAACAGGTTGCACCACATTTATTTTTATTCCTTAACATAACCCCAAAAAAATTAAAAACCACACCCGAGCAAACGCAACTCCAGAAAAGGTGTTTCTAAACAATTACCAGTGTTGTGATTCCTTCAGTGCCCTCAAAATTCGATTCTGATCACTGGTTCAAAAGTTAGAAAAACCCGCTCGTTCGTTCACTGAACTTACACGAGCCAAACTTCGGAAAATGATTCCGGGCACACCGGGCCTCAGAATTCGGTTCTGTCAGAAACGACGTTCTTGTAAACATCCAAAGAAAATTAAGAAAAAAAAATTCCTTGATTTTTACGGGTCTTTACATTCTTTATTAGGATGTATGAATAAAATTTGATATATTCATCAATCAGTTTATTTTACACTCTCAAAATTTAAAACATATGAGTTTTCTATAAAGTATTGACATGTTTTGTGTCCCATGGTAACTCAATGTCATGGAATATGGTTAAATATGAGAATTCAAATTTTAATATGAAGCAAGATCGTGGACACATGAATTGAGATACATGTATTTGATGGATATCATGCCAGATTTGGGTATAGATTGAGTACCATTGACACCTTTCTATAGGCCTCTCATTTACTACATATTCAGATACAGATATTTTGACTTATTTTTAATGATATAAAGCCTTATGTGGTCAATCAAATTGGTAAATAGAATAGGGATTGAGTTTGAATTTGAGGGATACTTTAAATGTGTTTTAGAGGGAAAATATATTTTTGGATGGGAATTCATAAGGAATTTCATATGATTTAAAATAAGGTGATGTTAATGTTAGTGATCAAACAGTTTCTTGGATGTTACCCCAATTTATTTTTTGATATTGTTCAATGGTTATGTATATGATATAATATGAGGTGAAATGGTGCAATATATATGTGGATTTTGATAATGTTGGAGATTGAAAAAGATGTTCCAAATATATATATGGTTTGTACATCTACATGCATGAAAATTATGATTTTTATTTATTAGTTGTATTATAACATGTCTTCTAGAGACATGATATCTTCAACACATAAATTATCTATTGTTAATCAATTACAGAAGTATTAATTTAAAGTTAGTAAATGAATATGATGCATGAACAGTCCATTTAATTCATTAATTTATTTTAATGCGTGAATTAATTATAGGATAATCAAGAAGTTTCCGTAATTTCAAATATAATATTTTTCCATGATATGGATATGGTAGTGGGTTTTCCATTATAGTATTGGAAAAAATCCATTGATCC
Source organism: Viscum album (assembly GCA_963277665.1). NCBI lineage: Eukaryota > Viridiplantae > Streptophyta > Magnoliopsida > Santalales > Viscaceae > Viscum > Viscum album. Next base: position 982,144,173 of record OY728161.1, read on the forward strand.
TATATCCCTCTATCATCTTTGTCATTTTAATACAAGGTGGTAGCATAATATGACAACACTTCTATTTATTACACATTAATTGATTATTTTCTAGAAATGATTACACATAAAACAATCAATTTGATTTATATTTCATGTGAATTTTTGAATTTGTTTTATTAAATAAATACATAAAACAATATGAACATCATCTATATTGAAAAATTCTTTAACATGCTCATACTTAAAACGTCATTGGATAACCTTGGGATATATATATATATGAATGGGGTGAGTTATGATGTCTTTTAAGAGAATTAACATTACACAACATGAAGAATATAATACATGTAAGATACTATGTATATCAATGAGTCATAAATGAAGTGATAACCATAAGCATGAAAAATGAGCCATGATATAGAATTATAATCTTAAAGTGAACGTGGGAAATGTGGAAATAACATAAAATAATACATAATAAACATAGTTCAAGGGATAACTTCAAAACAACATGATTGATAAAGTCACGTGGTGGATTAGGAACACTCCCTAATATACCTAATACATTTCTTGGCGTCTGATTAGACAAACACATTACCAAATACATTGGAGTTCTATATAATTCAATTTTCTCTCATCACATTAATTTAAATCTCATTCTTATGTGTTCTATATAGATCATATAACATGGATTCATTCATCAACTTATTTTATTGCATGATCACGGAGTGCACAATACATAGATGTATGTACCCAACAAAATATGTATAAGTATATTGATTTGAATATCCTTGATAGAAAAAATGTATGGTATTCACTAGACAATTTGTTTCATGAAAAATCTACTTATGGACAAACAGACTATACCCATAGACATATACCAACTGTTTAGAGAAATTGTGTGTGCATATTGCCTATAAAATCCTATATCCATGGTTTTTAAAAAAGAATTGGTATATTTTTAGCTATTCCAATTAATTTTTAAAAATTATGGGTATTTTTTTTGTATAGGACAAATCAATCACACTTTTTCTACCATCCTAATTCGAATCACTGGATCTTCCACCTACTCCCCTCCTCATGTTATCATTAGTGCCCCCTTACCATCATTGGGTGATCTTTGTAATCAATCCTCCTCTTCCCTAATTTCCCTATCACTCCATTGAGCGACCACCCATGTGAGTGGGGACCTTCCACCTCATCCAGTTATATCCTATATATCAATGAATTTTTATTCCAATATACTACTACATCACATAATATTGTTCCATATAATTTTTTTTTCACTTTTTCATAGTATTGTTTTTCATTTTTAATATATAATCATTTGATGATTTAAGATAATATTATTTTATAATGAGTAAATATAGATTCAGTTATTTTCATTTCATGTTTTTACATTATAGACTATTTGAGCTTTCATTCATTCCAAAAATAAACCATTCTATCTCCATAATTTTTTTGGATGTGGTTTTATATTATATTTTATGGTATTAAATTTTATTTACCTTAATTTCATTCTATTTAGCTAAGGATAGATTTTGTTTTTTCATGTTAGTTTTTATTTAGAGGTGTTAGTTGGTTATGTTTTGTCTGTTTTGGTTTAATTTAATTCGATATTCATATAGTACATTTAATGTCGTTTTCTTTTATTCATTTTAAGTCAATACATTTTTATTAATATTTTTCAGTTTTCATTAGTTGGGGATCATGATGGTGTGTCATAGATTGTTTTATGATGGTTTTGTATACTTTGACTATGTTTTGTATGAATTATTTACATTTTACATAACTTTTCCCAGTCCAACCTAACTAAAAGAAAAATATATATAATTGTAGAAACATAAAATAAAAAAAATCAATAATAAATCATATCATAATCAATTAAAAATGAAATAAAATTTCTCCCATCCAAATTCAAGTTAATACATGATAACAGACCTGATAAAATTAATATAAAACTAGACTAACGTAAATCTAATAAAATGGAAGTAAACATGAATAAGAAAACTAAAATCACATTTGAAAAAAAAATCATACTAATATGAATTGAAATAAAATAACCTTGCATAAAACATCATAATCAAAAAATTACCTACTTGATTAGATTAATTGTGAAACAAAACAATCTTACCTAACCCAAACTAAATGCATCTTAATTGAAGTGATTCTAATAATAGACACGTACTAAAACAAACTAAAAATTTATCATCTGGAACCCAAAAAATGAATAATGAACTAAAAAAATATAACACGAACCATTTAAACTAAAAATTAATTCATAAAATAAAATGAACAATGTTGAAATGAATAGAACAAAATATACCCAAATGAACCTAAAACAGATCAAAAGACCCAAACAGAATTATATTGAACCAAAATAACTTATCTTAAATGTATAAAAATAAATACAATGTGAAACATTGTAAAAAATAACTATCTATATGAATTCTAACTCATCCAAAACAATATTGAAACTAAATAAACTACACTAGATGAATTAGAAATAAAAAACCATAATTGATTGAATTTTTTCTTATGTAAATAGAATAAAACTAAAATAATCCGAAAATAACATAACTAGTCAAAACATATTAGAATATATTAATCCAAACCTAAACTAAACATAATCCTGTTATATGTATATTTAAATATCACATGACACTAATAATAAAAATCATATATTATAGGTATTTATTATATAATTATTCTCTACATAACATCATATTCATTATGAATATTAAATTTCCATGCAATAAAACCATAGTGTTTTATTTAATTTCTCTTAATCCATGGAACACAACCTTATGTTTCCTCCTTTTATAATTCATATACACAAAATATGGTCATTTTATTAACACTTTGGTTGCATCAATTTTGAAATGTTTATCCTTTATATGGATTTTGTGGCATCATAACCTATATATGTGTATTGATAATTTTTATCATGAGATAACAATATACAGAGTAATTACACTGCATCTGTTCTTCTAGAATTTTATAATATGTGTCTTGTTTTGATTAATTATTTTAATTGTTTCGTTATATCTTTTGGTTCAATTTTGATTAAATTTCACATACAATGTCTTCTAAGAAATTTTAATGTTGTGTAATCATGAAATAATTAATATTGTATTTATTGAATGATTTATTAATAATGATTAAAATTTAATAAAATATTTTAATAGATGTTTTTTAATTATATGAGGTTGTTTTTCTTCATTCAAGGTAGTTTCAATTTAATGATTAACATCCATTATATTGTTTACCCTTAAAGGATATGATTTATCATACTAAAATTGGTTTTATAAAAACTAACAATTATTGGATTTTAATATGAAATGGGTTATATAATGGATGGGTTATTTGAGATGTGGTGAGTGGTTTTAAAATGGTTTTATTGTATTTAATGATGGATTTCTTTAGAAAACATCATGGAATTGATTTATATACTCAATGAGGATCTATACATATGTACACATTCTATGTTAGGATACGCAATAAATATCTTTTCCATAGTTTTATTTATACTAATTCTAGGATATACTACATTAGGATTATACATTGGTCAATTCCTTTTGGGATACTCAACTTTTTTTTATTTGTAGTAATCAATTATAATATATGTTATTTCTCATATTAATTTTTTTTCTAGATACTATTATGGTTTGATGAATATATTATTATTGACTTTTGTATTGATTTTTTTTAATAATGGTTTAAATTATTATTTGGAACACCATTTTCCCCCTATAATAGAATGGATTTATGCTGGAGTTCTCATACAAATCAGATTTTAACTACATTAAATGGAATAAAATAGTTAATAGATAAATATGTTGTCTACCATTTAATAAATGATGGATTTAAAAAAAATTATGTTTTTTTGGTATCACCATGGAATGATGAGAAAATATTCTTCTATTCATGAATAAAAAGAAAGAATTTGTATAGAGAATTTATTATTTTATTGGTTTAAATTTGGTAATCATCATGGGAGAAATAGTATACAATTTTAAGATGGTAACTATATCAACACATATGAGGAAAAGAATGAATAAAATGATATTTAGATAGAATAAAATTTAATGTATGATACTCGAACTCCAGTATATCAAAAATGTACTAATGTGCCTAATTTGGAATATTTAGTGTGGTTATATCATGGAAAAACAATGTATGGAATTTCTAATATATCCACTGATTATTTTTTATCTTTATTTAATGACTTTTTTCCTGATGGTACATATATCAACTTAAATCATTATAAGGCATAGAAGTTTATTAAGCATGGCATATTTTCTACGAATAATGTTCTTTCTTGTCTGAAATATTTATGTTTATTTAGGGGGGAAACAAATGGCCTTAATTATTATAATGAATGTGTTACACTTTGATGGAAGGAAAATATAGATGGAACACCATCTCATTTGACTAAAAAATTCATATGGAACATTCCATTGATTCCAACACATCAAAATATAATCATTTATGTTTAAATATCATCCAATATGTGATAGAATGAAGATAATAAAATTAAAAGAAATGGTGGGTTATTTCATTATGTAAATAGATTTTCAAGGGATAAATTTGATGCACAACATCCTTAATTTGCAGTTGTGGTGTGTAATGTTATGCTAGGATTATCCTATGATGCTTTTAATTTTTTTAGTCATATTTTTACAAATTACGACACACATCCCGTTTTGTTCATGTTTTTAATCTTTCTCAATGGATGTGTGTGAAAGAACATTTCACATTATAGAGTATACAATTATATGGGCCTTCTAATCTTGTCAATTATATTTATATTTAATTATAACCATTAATGTGCGAGTTAAAGAAGCTTTGGGATAATGTTGTGCCCCAATTAAATGCTTCTTCAATAAAATATTTAATATTTATAATTTCCTTATATAGAATATTAATGATTTCCATGCTAATGTAATGAAGTGTGGTTGTAGTAATGATTGAAATATATCATGTTATATTCTATATGAAGAATACATGATCTAGGAGGCTTAAATATCATCATCGGTATGATTTCATGGGACATCAGATATTCTTTCCAATAGATCATCAATACAAGAAGAATCTCTAGGGTTTTGATAGTACAATTTACGTTGAAAAACATACTAAATTTCTGTCATTTACTGATGTTATTAATTAATTGAATGATTTTTTTTTTCATTAGGTAATGGTCAGATAAATTCTAAAGAGTAATAATGTTAAAATTTAACCCACATACAACTGGAAAATGTGATGTATTTTTTTTGAGAATCCATATTCGTATAAAATATTTATATTAAAATAATTATAGGTAATGAATATTGAGAAATAAATATATGATATTTATCTTTATATTATTTTAAATATTAAGGGGGTGACTAATGATTAATTCTAATCTCTTTGGGACATGATGGATTAGAGTATTACACAAGATATATGTCCCATGTATATCTCTGAAAACAAATGGAAGGTTCCTTATTCTTCTTATGTGATGACACCATTGAAGAAAAATCAATTTCTATTTGTTCAAAACATTTATCCAAGTCATTCTTAATAAAAATTCATCATTAGGTTCCATTCATTTTTTGTGAGTTCAAAATAAATTCCTCTATCATTTATCACATGTATGCTACATTGGATAGATCATATTTTACTTGAAAAACTTTTTGGGGGGGCCGTTTCTATTTTTGGATCTATCCAATTGAAATTAATTTGTTCACAATGAAATATTTTGTTTAAAATAAGAATTATCATTAAGGATTATTTATGAGAGGATATCTTCATCAAGAATGTATAGATTTTTGTTTAATGTATTTTCCTGATGTGAGCAGAAGAGATAACTGGCCAATCAGAAATGAGGATGAGGAGTATGGGTAAATTGAGACCATGTTTCCATCAATATTATAAATAGTATTAATTCATTGGTCATATTAATTGGGTAAATTGAGACATCATGTGCGGGATACAGCACATCACACATTCATGTTTAACTGTTTTTTTACAATAAATATATCAAGTAAGTAATTTTGATAAATATATGTTATGACATAATTTTCCATTCACATATACATTTAATGTTTTTTATCATTTTATAAAGGGTACATAATGAAATTATATATAGAGTTAATTGATATTTCCCTTGGAGAAAGAGATACGATTTTCATAGCCAATTGTTTCCTACATGGTTGAAATGAATGTTAGGCCCATTAGTAAAATTAACATAATATTTTGATATCAATATTAGTATATTATTCTAACATATTTCAGTTATTGAGTATACATATTAAATATTTTTATTAGGAACTAAGATCGTTGGATTTTGGTCCCAAATATTTGGTTCATGAATCAGAATATTTAATTATCAAGGGATATTAATTTTTTAAAACTAAGCATGTAACGAAAATGATGACACAACATGATGGGTTTTTCACAACTTAAAAAATGGATAGTTATTTTAATGCATCATATATCCATACCTGATATAAATATTTTAATTATTATGTAATTATATTGAAAATATTGTTTTTGAATTCTTAATCTCACAGTCAAGACATTATGATGAAATGTAAATGATTTTATTCAATGATGGTACAATGAATATTAATGGTTGATTTGGGATTTATATTTTTTAATATTAGTAAATTTATACCTATCTAAGAACCATACATTATGTCAGTAATGTAAAAAAATTGTTTTTTGTCAAATTTCATCTAATACCATATTAACGTGTCATTAATGAAGAAATCTGAAAAAATAATGTTCATGAATATGGTGATGAAAATAACAACATTGAAGTCTCCATTTTTTATGACATAAATATTACTTTTGAAGACTCAAATCATCTCATTGTGATATTTTATGTTCATCTTAAATTAGTTTGTGAGTAATATATTGAAGCAACCATATATGTTCTCAGTAATTTAGTTTAGCATGAAATGATTTTATTTTGCTGGAATTATTATAATTATATTAATTTAGTTTCAGTTAATAATGATATGTATGATTTAGTATTGTTTTGTTTCACTGATTTTAATTATAAATAATTCAATTTATAAAATTATTTTTAAAATCGGTTTTTTAATGTATGTTTTGTTTGTTGGACTCACATGTTTTGATAATCTCAATTATGTTTAGTTATTATTTGACAATCCCAAATAATGTCTATATATATATTAATTATACTTTAAAATTATGGAATCATGCTATTGAGTTGATATGAATATCCAAATGGTCATATCATATCATTAGGATATGATAATCAATATTTATTTATGTTTATAAATGATTAACAATGATTAATCTTAATACTAACTCAATCAGGAAATGATATGCCTAGAAAAAATACATTATATGAATTCGAGTTTTTTTTATACTAACACAGACATAGCTAAAAATAAACAAAGGTAACTGATAGTCCAAGCCTTCTGTTATAAAAAAGGTCACTGATACATAGTCTAATGATACAGATAGATAGTTACCGATATAAAGTCATAGGTATAGACATCTATCGTTAGATAGAGATTCATCTACATAAACAACTATTGATAGAATGAGTTACTGATAAAAGAGAGATACTGATACAAGAGAGCTACTAATAAAAGGAGGAACCACTTCATAGGGTCACTGATACATAAAACTACCATTACATAGTGTGATAGTTACCGAAACAATACCTACTATTAAAATTCAACCGTTACAAGTTCACTAATACAAAGAGCTACATATGGAAACTAGTCACTATTTCTCAAAACACTATTTTTGATTGGTTTATTAGAAACAGTCATATTTGGGGATTTTAATGATACTGTTATTAATTAATGATGTTTTTTGGTTGTTAGGGAATCATACCTCATACCAATAGATGTTATCATGCCTTATGTCGGACCACATGAGCTATAATAGGAAGATCAAAGATTCTCATATAGAGAGATACAAGAAGAGACGTATGTGGTAGAAAAAAGGAATAGATACATAGGATCTCCTAAGAAGTACTTTATTTGGAGTTGAAGAACATTATTGTTCTACAAAGACTACTTCAATCTCAAGAAAAGCACCCTTACCTGGAATTCAAGAAACAGAACCACAATAGACTATTTTCATGAAAAATTCCAGAGACAAACTCAAAACATCATACAATCATTCCAAAATGAGTCCAGAAATCTATTTCCATCACATTGAGCATTATAAACTCATCTCAAATCCTATTGTCTCTATTTTAATTTTTTTATTTACATTTCGAGCTATTTGTGTGCTCTAGTTTCTCATAAACACACAATGTCTCCAAAGCATATCAGGAGGATATCTAAAATCCTCACTCAAATTTTTTAAACATCCTGTATCCCACTGTGAATTATTGTAGTGGTCATGTGTGACCTGGATATCCTATGTGATTTTGTTATAGATTTTACCAAATAGAATTTTGATATATGACTTTGTACCTAGAGAGTCTGGGTACAGTTATTTACCCCTATTCACGGTGTGGATCAAAATTATTATATAAACTATTTGAGAGGACTATGTCTCATCTTGAGACTAAACCTCTTCGTTAAAACTGTGGTGCTTCATATTTTAGTTTAAACTATTTTCACAATTCTGCTGCTAATAAAATTGAAATACAAATTTGTTTTAATGTAACTCTGATAGTTATACTTGCATGTGTTTGTTATTATTGTTAGCCAGTAAGTTTGTTTAAATATCTAACTAAATATATAGATTACCCTACATAATAAATAATCAATCTTTGATAAACTAATTAAACACATATAATCTTTATAAATTCACTATATATTAACTTTAATTTTTAAATTGGTGGTTTTTAATAGTAATATTTTTAATCAGGAATTTTATATAGGAACTCAATTCATGCTCTTGAAGAGTATCCTTTGAGACAAAATTTGGTATCAAAGATTTGTTGATAATAGATTTCAAAACACTCGGGTTTTCAACTATTATTATAGTTTTATATTAATGATTTTAAATTATTATTTTTTATAAATTATTATCTCTTTATATATAATTTCTAAAATAAAATTATGGATAATAGATTAGAAGGTGTTTCTACCAACATGACACCTTTCTTTAATGTTTTTAATTATACCCAATAGAAAATCCCAATGAAAATTCATTTAGAAAGTATGAGATTTGACATTTGGACTTCTATAGAGTTTGAGTATTAGTTTCCAAAGACTGGTAGAACTACATGGGATGATCCTACAATATATTATTAAAACAATAATTGTAATGAGGTGAATGTTCTTTTCTTCTCTCTAATGGACAAATAGTTTAACAGAATTTCTTCTTGTAAAACAGCACATGTAATCTGGGATAATTTGTATGTTTCTCATAAAGGAACAACCAATGTGAAAGAGATGCAATTAAACACTTATACTATTAAATATGATAATTTTAATATGATGCCTAATGAATCTATTTCTAAAATGTATCTCATGTTCGGTGAAATTGTTATCACTATGATCTCATTGGTAAAATCTATTCATTCAAAGGAGAAAATCATTAGAATACTCTCATGTCTTCCAGATAGATGGAGAGGCACATTAGTTTCAGTAAGATAATCATGTGATATAAGTTCAGTACGAGTTAATGAGCAAATTTGTAATTTTATTATATATGAATAAGAGCTAATGGTAAACAAAGATGAAGATGATGAACCTAAAAGAAGTCAGTGGTATTTAATATTAATTCCCCTAAGAGAAAGGACAAGGGGAACGTTTACATACTTGTCAAAAGCTCAACATTTAAATGTTCAGTTTCTGATAATGATGAATAGATGGCTCAGATAGCCAGAAGATTCAAGAAATTCTACAATAAGAAGAATGTTTTTAAAAAATAAAATTTAATGTTTAAGTATAACCATCAAGGTAATTTGATGGAAGATTGGAAGATTGGAAGAATGATGATAAAGATGATGAGATAGTCTGTTATGAATGTTATAGGAAATTACAGGTTAAGGATGACGGCCCAAAATTGAAGATGAAGATGAAATATGATCATAAGGACCCAAAATATGAGAATTCATTGAAGGGAACATGGAGTACATTGGATGATAGCACAAGAGATTATAAGGCTTTTTATTCTAAAAATAATCATACCAACATTTGTTTCAGTATAGAAACATCTATGTTAAATGTCTCCCATATGCTAAATGATTACTATTTTGGGAATGAAAGTGATTCAAATAATGGTGTTAATATGTCTAAAGATGAATTATTTGAATAATATAATATGTTAAAAGATACTTTTAATGAGTTGAAACATATGTACAAATCATTAATGAAACAATATGCCTTAACTAGTACTCTTATTTCTTATCTTAGTATAGAAATGGAAAATAATGATCAACTGTTAAAGTAGAACACTTAACATGAATTTTCCAATGATAAAATTAAAAAAGAAATAGAGAAGTTAACAAAAGGAAAGAATAATCTATCTCAAATTCATGGAAAACAATTTTCACCAAAGTATACTACTGGTTTAGGATACCAACCTGGATAAAGACAGTTTGTTAAGAATAAATTGCTTCCAAAAATGGATAGTTTGCTTCTAGTTTCTGTTCTAGAAATTCTATAGCATCATCCAGATATTCATATTCAACTTGACCAAATATAATACATTATTCAAAATATTTTGAATATATTAATTATTGAAAACATGATAGAAAATTATGGGTGCCTATGGTTTTACTTGCTAACCTGTCTAGACCAAAGAAAATCTGGGTACCAAAATCATTTTATGTCTAATGTTGTTTTGTAGGAGACCTACTTGAAGAGTTCTTATAAGAAGATATGGTACTTGGATCATGGATGTTCACCGAATATTACTGGAGAATACTCCTGTTTTAAGAGTTTAATATTGGTTGATGGAGGGAATATCACCTTTGGTGATAAATCGAAAGGAAAAATAATCGGTTTATACCAGATTGGTAACAATGATTCAATTTTAATTTCTAAAGTATTATTTTTTGATCGACTAAAATACAAACTATTAAGCATTTCATAGTTGTGTGATGATGGTTTCAAGGTTAAATTTTGAAAATATTCTTGCAATGTATTTGATTATAAAAATATATTGGTATTTACTGGTTTATGTAATGAAAACTTATATGCTATAGATTTAAATTCTATAGACAGTCACATAGTTACTTGTTTAAATGATTTTCATAAATAATCTTGTCTATGGAATAGAATTTTTGGACACTTCAATGTTCATTCACTAAGGAAACTGACTATGAAAAATTTATATAGAGACCTACCCATACAACTCCCAATAGCCAAAGTTTTTAATCCCTATCAAAATGGAATGTAAAATAATGTTTGGTTCAAATTAAAGAAATAATTTTCAACTTCTAAACCCCTAGAGTTGGTTCACATGGAATTTTTTGAACCATCTAGAATTTCACGTTTGAATTGAAATCACGATGTCTGTTCTACTAGATGACATATCTAAATATACTTGGGTATACTTTTTTGTTCACAAATTTGAAGAGTGTTCCTATTTCATTAAATATCCATGTCTGTAGAGATCATTTGTGGACATAAGAATAAGAACATGAGAAGTGATCATGTCCGTGAGTTTGAAAATCATGATTTTGAAACCTATTTCCCACACAATGGTTACTGTCACAATTACTTTACCCCTAGGACACCTCAACAGAATGGTGTAGTAGAAATAATGAATAGAACCCTTCAAGAAATTGCATGAACTATGATTAATGTGTATGACATACCTATTTAATTTTGTGAAAAATCTGTAAATACAACTAGATAAATTATAAAAACAGTCTTGATTAGACCTATTCGTAAAAATACACCTTATGAACTATGGAATAATAGTAAGCCAAAATATATATAATATAGAGTTTTATTTGTGAAGTCTTTATTCTCAATACTAAATATAATATTGAAATATTTGCATCTAAAAGTCAAGAGGGAATCATTATAGGCTACTCAACAACCAGTCAACCTTATAGAGTCTTTAACAAAAGAACCATATCTATGGTATAATTAGTAATTGAAAAATTTTATTAAACTGATCCGCATGAATCTAAGTCTTCTATAGACAATCATGAAGAAGACATGTCTATTTTGGACCCTAATGATAGAATCGGGGAACCTTCTGTAAAAAAACTACTTAATGTAATTTTTGAGAACCTGATTCTATTGGAACCAAACCTATAGAACAACATGACTTCTCTAGTCCTACCTTGAAAAGACCACCAATGATTCTAATGAACCATTCGTTAGATGCTATTGTAGTTGATTTAGATAGAACAACACAAACTAGAGCTTCCCTAGGAAATGAGGTTGAAAAACAATCCTTTCGTTCACAATTAGAACATAAAAATATCAATGATGACTTTTGGGTAATGGTAATTCAATAAGAATTAAATCTACATGAAAGAAACAATTTCTTGGAATTAGTTGAAAGATCTAAGGACACCCTTACCATTGGTACTTAATGGGTTTTTTATAAATAATGTTGACGAATCTATAAAATATCATTAGTAACAAAGAAAGACTAGTTGTTCAAGTATATAATCAATAACAAGGAATAGACTATGAGGAATCATTTTCACCTATAGCTAGGTTAGAAGCTATTAGGATTCTACTTGGTTATGGTTCTAATATGAATTTCATGTTATATCAAATGGATGTTAAATGAGATTTTCAATATTTTTTCATAATTGAAGATGTTTTTTTTTGAACAACCACCTGGATTTACAAATACTCAATTTCCAAATCATGTGTTTAAGAATTCAAAATATTTCTAAGGTTTAAAAAAATCTCCACAAGCTTGGTTTGATACACAAAGTTATTTTCATATTTCAAAATGTTTTACTAAATGGATTTTCGATCCATCTCTTTTTATCATAATGATTTCAAAATATGTTTTGATAGTACAAATCTATTTTGATGATATTATTTTTTGTCCTTCTAAAAATGTTTTCTTTATTGCTTTTTCAAAGAGTGTGCAAAATTAATTTCAAATGAGTTTAATGGGAGAACTCAAATATAATCATGGATTTCAAGTTTTTGATAATTAAAATGGTATTATTTTAAATAAATTTAAATATTCTAAGGATCATTTTAAACTTTTTGGTTTGGATAGTAATATGGAAAGTAATACACCTATGAGTACGACTTGTAAATTGGATGCAGTTGAAACTTGGAAATTAGTGGATCAAACCAATTATAGAGGTATGATTGGGAGTTTACATTATCTTACTACTATTTGACTGTATATTATGTTTAGTATGTGATTTTGTGCAATATTTCAAGCTAATCCAAATGATTCACACTTTCTTGATGTTATATGGATTTTAAACTATCATAATCTTACTAATAATTTTGGATTATTTTATCTGAAAGGACAATAGTTTTATTTAATAAGATATTAATATGTTGACTTTGCCAGATGCAAGTTAGATAGGAAGAGATCATCTAGAAAATTTCATATTCTAGGTATGTCCTTAGTATCATTGTGTTTTCAAAAGCAGATTTTGTGGCATTGTCTACTGCTGAAGCCGAATATATTGTTGCTGGTGGTTTTTGTGCACAAATTTTGTGGATGAAACATACTTTATTGGATTAAGGATATCAATTTATGAATATATATATAGATTGTGATAACACTAGTGCGATCAATATCTCTAAGAATCCTATATCTCACTCTAGGACTAAACACATTGAAGTACAGAATAACTTTATGAGGGATCATTATCCAAAGGGTGATATTTCTCTTGAATTTATAGGCACTAAACATTATATAGATGATATATTCACCAAACCATTATGTTCAAAAAAGATAAATTATATTAGAAATGAGATAGTAATGATAATATTTCCATAGACCTCACCATTAGAAAGACCTCACCATTAAGGAGATGTCACTGTTAGAGAGACCTCACCATTAGAGAGACCTAATCGTTAGAGAAACCTCACCATTAGGAAACTCATCGTTAGTTGTCAATGATATGTTTTGAATTGTCAGAATTTCATGTTTTTAGCCAAAACCTTTACTGTTTTTAATGTATTTATTTTTATTACATCTCGATTCCTAAATGATAAAAATTAATTCTATGTCACATTTCAATCCACTATGAACTCTCTTCACTTCAAACCTGACTCCTCGAACACCATCATTTCTTGAGAACCCTATTTTCGTAGATTCGGAAATGGAAAGATTAAAAAGGATGTTAGTCAGAGATAAAGGTGTTGCACCAAGAGAAGAGAGGAAAAATATAGTATCCGGAGGCAGCGAAAGTGGAATGATTCATGCGAAGAGTGCAGTCAACCCGCACTTACTGAAAAGAGATATCGTAATCAAGAAAATAACTCTGTGAAGAATGGATCTTTTGTAGAAAATCATTGATTCAAAAGATATTGGAGGAACAAGGGTGGATCAAATGTAATTCAAATAACAACGGTCCTTATTATCTGAATCTTGTGAATAAATTCTATGAGTTTTTTGTTTTTAAAAATCTGAAGGTGATAACATAATTTTATCAATAGTGAATAAAAAGATAATATCATTTTCTTCAATTGAATGTGTTGAGAGTCTGATAGTTCTACACGAGGGTGAGTTTGGATATTTTTCAAATAATGTACCTCTTACTACTGACAATTTTTAGTAAGAAACATCCTTGGAAGAGGTCATTAGAAATGGAACACCAAGAGAAGTGATTTCTACAGAAATGGAAGGAGATAATAGGTTGTTGTTCAAATTTATCCAGCATGTGTTATGTCCAAGAAGAGGGGATTTTTAAAACCTTATATTCCAGGATATATTTTTGTTGTATCTGCTAAGGCATAATGTCAATGTGAATTTCTGTTGGCTTTTGATGAATCATTTTGATGATCTGACAAGAACAATGTCAGAGGAAATGCTCTATTCTTTGCCATGATGATTTCTTTGATGATCCAGGTTAAAGGTGTGGATCAGTATCAGGATGAGACAGTGGTTGTGAGAGAATACATTTGTATTACAAAAATAGTTTGTATATACATTATGATTGGTAGGAACCCATGGAAAAGGTAATGGGTAATTGATGATGATAAATTTTATGATAAATTTATCCTTGTTGAGTATCCCAATCGGCCTAGAGATGGGAGAGATCTAGGTCTAGGACCTGGTGAGGAGGAACCTAAATACAGTGATGATGTTTCTAAGGAGGATTACTCTATTGAAGATGTAGGGGATCCTGATTTTACTCCAAACCCAGCTACTAAAATTGTACCTTTTAGAAAGCCAAGTCCACCTTGGACACTACCTAGAAGGGAAGCTGTTTTGGGTGAAAGTGATGAAGAAACCTCGGTGGATGAGGAAGACCTACCTAGAAAAGATCATGAAGAGACTACTCTAGACTCTAGTAGCAGTGATGATGAAGAGGAAAAATTATCTGAAAATGGAGAACCTATTTTTTTCTCTGATGTAAGTACCTGTTTGAGTCTCAGTCCTCTAATTTAGTGCTCTATTATGCACGTTGAGGAGGATTTTGACATGGATAGACTAGTACCAATTAATAATATACCCCAGTCTGTGCCACCTTGTTTGGATATAAATATGGTTGAGATGACTCCTCTGAAGAGGATATGGCTATAGTGGGTGATGAAGAAGAGGATGCTCAACTTGAGGGGGGATAATCTGATAAATATGGTTCTGTATCAGTTTTTCATGAGGTAGAGTATTGGTCAGAGGATCTAGGATTTGTGGTGCTTGGAATTGATTATTCAGGTTCTGATGAAGACCAACCCAAAGGAAAATTTGTAACTTCATTTGATGTTTTTTCTGAGATAGACTTAAATGTTTTACCTGAAAAATCATGAACTATGGATGATCTATATTCATTAAAGGTTGAGTAAAAAGAGACTTTGACTGCATCTATTTTAGAATTGAATAGTTTCTTTGTTGAAGAGCAATAAAAATGGAAATATATATGGTATACTCTCTTGATAGTGTTGTTTCATGTGATGTGACATATGTGATGAGTGAAGTGAAAATATGCCAAAATCATATTAATATTTTAATAGAGGATTTTGATTATTAGAAGAAATTTTTTGCTTATTTTGTTATCTTTTCTACTTCCCATGCTCATGTTGATGTTGACATCAATTACCTAAAAAGTTTAGCGAAACTTTTTTTGGATATTTTTTAGAGTTTTACGAATTCCATAAAAGAGCTTGTCAGTACTCAAGATATTCTATTAAAGAAACTAATATGTAATTTGACCCAATATTTCAATGAAATAGTAGCCTTTAATATAAAACCTCTTTGTACCTCCAGATATTCAGTTGATGTTGAATTTTTTATATCTGTGAAGAAAGAATAACATGGTCATGTTATTGCCAGTAACACATCTGATTCTCATGTGATATCTACCACTATGGATATTATACAAATCATTCAGGATTATATGAGAGAGGCTACTGCTACCTAGAACGAAATCAAAGAAATGAATGATTTTTTTTAGAGGCTGAATACTATGAATTATCTAAATAATAATTGTAATATATTGTTAGGAAACATGAAAATGTCCCCATTTACTCAAGCATTGAATTATCAATTCATTAATCATAGGGATTTGACTAATGATTTGGACAAAATTATGGGGAACAAAAATGATTTTCTCTCTGCTATGGATAGAGGAGGAGGAATCATCATGGTTTTTGGGAATTTGTTACTTCCCTTTCTACTTTTGGATAGTACCCCAATTATTGCGCCTTCATCCCTACATGACACTAGTCAGTATTCTTCCACAGCTTATTTGACTCTAATTCAAGCTATCAGAATCCTTACTCTTATGATCACACAAGGGAGTACCAATTACAGGCCCGACATTATTTCAGTAGCTCAACCACCTTTGATAATCACCGGTGTTCCCAAGCCTGCAATTACGCCTATAGAGCATGAATCCACTTTCGATACCAATGGAGAATAAAAATTACATATTTGTGGGGTGGATTGATTAGTTTTTAGGACATTTGATATGGATTAATTGTATTTTTTTGTATCATTTCTATATTTCTAAGTATTTTTTAATGATGTAATATCTACACCTTCTCTTTCTTTTTCACATTCTATTATTTCTATGATCTTTTTTACTCTATATTTTTACTATTCACAATGGTGGATAAATAATAATATGGTGATGTGTGGGGGAGAATAATATGGCTAAGGATAGGGATAATGAGTCTCAGATAAATAATGAGTTTATCAAATTAATTTTCCTACAAATGATACATTTTCATTTAATATTATACTCTCTGATTCATTTGAAATCTTTCATTTATGGTTATATGGTATGATATTTTGACAACATCTGACAATGTCATTGAACACACTGATAAGTGAGAACAAATGTATTTTATACTAATACATTAATGATTATTCTAGATTAAAATTCTATATTTTGTGATTATCAAAATGGGGGAGATTGTTGGAATCAAATGTTTTGATAATATCAATTTTGTTT
Source organism: Viscum album (assembly GCA_963277665.1). Lineage (NCBI taxonomy): Eukaryota > Viridiplantae > Streptophyta > Magnoliopsida > Santalales > Viscaceae > Viscum > Viscum album. The sequence goes on from OY728161.1 coordinate 982,161,652, forward strand.
AGATATGATTTTATAATCCCAGATAAATTGTATCTATATATTAATTATTCTTTAAAATTATGACATCAGGATATTGAGTTTATATAAATATCCAAATGGTCACATCATATTTTTGGAATATGTTAATAAATGTTTATTTATGTTTGTAAAAGATTAACAATGATTAATCTTGATAATAACTCAATCAGGAAATGATATGCAATGAACAGATACATTATAAGCATTCAATTTTTTTAGTCACTGATAAATACATAGATAATTATAAACAATGGTAACTGATAGTCCAAGACTTCTATTATACAATAGGTCACTGATACACAGTCCACCGATACAGACAGACAGTTACCAATAAAAATTCATTGGTACTGACAACTACCATTAGATGGAGCTACCACTACAAAAACAAGAACCGATAGAAGGAGTTACTAATACAAGAGAGCTACTGATACAAGGGAGCTTCCAATAAAAAGAGATACCACTACATAGTGTTATTGATACATGAAGCTACCATTACAAAATGTGAAATCTACCGATACAAGACCTACCATTACAAGTCCACTATTACAAGATCAGTGATACAAAGAGTTACCAATGGAAACTAGTCACTGTTTCACTAAAATATATTTTGTTTTTTTATTATAAATGTTCATATTTTTTTATTTTAATGCAACTATTATTAATTAATGATGTTATTTGGATGTCAGGAAACAGTACCTTGTACCAGTAGAAGTAATCACGCCTTATGTCGGACCGCATGATCTATAAAAGGAATATCAAAGCTACTCATATAGAGAGATGCACGAAGAGACTTCTGTGGTAGAAAAAGGAATAGATACATGAGAGCTTCAAATATGAACATTAATGGGAGTTGAAGAACATTTTAGTCCTACAAATACTACTGCAATCTCAATATAAACACCCATACCAGGAAGTAAAAAAACAAAACCACGATACTCTATTTTCCAGAAAAATTCCAGAGACAATCTCAACATAACATCTACAAAATTCAAAAAAGAGTCCAGAGATGAAATTCCATTTCATTGATCTTTATAAACTCATCTATGATCTTATTATATCTATTGTGATTTGATTATTTACATTTACAACACTGTGTGTCCTTCTATTTATCTTTAATACACACTATCTCTTGAGAATAACTGGAGGATTTTTAAAATCCTTACTCAAACATTCTTAACCTTCCTGTAACCCTCTATGAATTGTGGTGGATGTCATGTGTGACCTGGATAGCATGTGTGTTATAGTTGTAGTTTATCCCACATGGAACTGTGGTTGAGGTCTTCAATCCTAGACAGTCTGATAACTGTTTTTTACCCCGATTCAGGGTGTGGATCAAATGTTTTATATAAACACTTTGAGAGGACATAGTGTCATCTTATGCCTAAACCTCTTGGTTAAAACTGATGTGTATCTTATTTCATTTTAAACTATTTTCACTATTCCATAGCTAATTAATTTGAAATACAAATCGGTTCTAATGTAACTTTGATAGTTGAACTAGAAATTGGTTCTAATTATTTTTATCCTGTAAGTTAGTTTGAAATGCTAACATAATCTTCAATTTATGTTAACTGACATATATTCAATCATTGATATATAATTTTAACAAATATAATATTTATAAATTCACTATTGTTTAACATGTTTTGTAAAATAGGGGTTTTATCATAGAAATCCTTTTAATCAGGAATTTTTTATAGGAACTCAATCCCCCCCTCTTGAGTATCTTCTGGGAAAACAATGTTTTTAAATTATTGTTAATAAAACATGTTATGTCCTTGTTTATTATTAGTTTGACATATTATTTTTTTGATTGATTTTAAAAAAAATATTACCTTAATTTCCATATTTAATTCTTATGCATATTATGAAAAATACATAAAATGTTAAAAGGAAGAAATTATTTGATATTGTTGAAAAATGTGCAAGACTGGGTCGGCTCCTCTGATTCCCTTAGTGAGTATAATAATTTTAATATTTATCATTTTAATTACAAATATTTTCATGTCCATATTCTTTATAAAATTTGATTTAATGATATTCAATTACACCAAATTTGACTCGTCATCCTATACATATGGTTCTAAGAAATGATTCTCTGAGACCTAGAAAAATCACTCATCTATCATGTTCCCACAATGACCCACCAGTGAACACCACATCTTCCAGACATTCTTATCCTCCTCTTAAAACTCTTAAGAGATTCACATGCATGTATCCTTCATCTTCATAATTATCCTCTTATTCCCATATCATTTCAACAATGCCTACATGTATGTTCCTACTCATGCCTCCATAATCATCTCATTTAGCCTCTTCTTCCCAAATGATGTATACATCACTTATAGATATTTTATTACCAATTCCCCATTAATCATTTCATTTTTCCTCTTCTTCTAATATAGTTCCCACCACTCCTCTAGGGGTGGTACCACCATTTCCATTTACATATCATTTATTTTATCACAAACCATAATACCCATCTCATGTCTTGTCAACAACAAATACATTTACCTTATCCCATTTAGGATATAATGATTATGTTCTTTCATTACCCAAAAAAGTGCTTGTATATCACACATAACATGCTTTGGAATAGGAGCATAATTCAAAGGATATTGATCTAGTATATCCCATCGATTCATTATAGATTATTCGGTAGCCAACATTAGGTTTTTTTATTATAACTATGTCAAATTATATCACTTCATTTTTTTAGTTGTATCATGCCTTAATTATTTTTACAATTTATTCTTATTTAATGGGATATTCTAGTAGGTGTCATGGGAAAATACATAAGTGGAACACCTAGAATCGTGAAAAACAAATTATTGGGGATTATAATTGATAAAATTAGATGACTGGTACAAATTATAGGCAGTGTAGATATTTCATGGATACTTTATCCAGGTACAACGATATCTTTCCAATGGAACTGGACTCAAAGAGACTTCCCAGAAATGACATCTAGAATAAATGAAGAGCACATATATGAGTTAAAAGAAATAAAAATATCTATCAATATTATTGTTTTATTTATGTTAATAAACATTTTTATTGCAGAGTCAGTTTAACTTAACTGATGGTGAAGATGCTAAGGATGCAAGGTTGATGGATCATCAAGAGTTATGGAGATCAAATATGAATGAGTTATCTGTTGGTTGGAGGAGTATAGTAGGATCTAATTATGAGGGTGTACCCATAATCTCCCACTACCAGAAAAATATAATATCCAAAAAATGATCACATATTGGAAGACTAATGAGTTGAGGTTATTCAAAATAATTATTAGTTTTTATTTTAAATTTAATTATAGATACTTTTATAAAATGATTTTTAGTAATTGTCAGAAAAAATAAGAAAAAATATTCAATTAAGTATCTACATACATTGGGGCACACTATGATTCCTGATATTTAGAATTAATATGAAAATTAATTTGAATAGAAATTATATTTATATTTATATTTTAACATATTTTTCTATGTATATTTTAATATACTATTATTTTTGTTTTGCATTAATTTTTTATAATGAAAATATTCATCTTATGTCAGATTATTCTATTAAATAATTTTTATATACTAAAAATGATAATTTTAAACAAAATAATATGTGTCTCTGCATCATGAACTGAATAATAAGATAACTATTTTTTAAAACATGTCATATAATAATATTTTTATATGAATCAATCCCTTTGGCAATGCGATATAGATTCCATATCTTAGATGAATTATCAGACAACTTTATTCATCTAATTATAATTTTATCATTAATTTTATAAACCTTAATCGACATCATTGGTTATGATATTCATATTCATATATATGAGTTATATATTTTCATTAATATTAAATATTTCAATTTTAAAAATTGAATGAAATTATGAAAAATTTATATTTATTATATTATTATTTCATCTTATTCAAATAATTGAATTTACTCTTACATGAACCTTTCTATACACATGGGATTTAGAAAGACTCTTTAATATTTTTCTACTATGGTAATATTCACATTCAATGAATTTTGGAAATATTCACTTGGATTTTATATCAACATTATATACTATATAATAGATGATATTTATTTAATGTTCAAAATGTGTTGCTAATATTATATAGTCTTTATGATTAGCTTTTATTTAGGAATTTTTCCTTAATTTTTATCACATGTTTATGTTTTTAATTATTCATTCGGTTTTAACATATTCCTTTTTATTATCATGCATGATAATAAATTTTTTATATTCTGAATATGTGTATACTAATCAATTTAAATTTCTATATGTTTTATTAGGCATGGAAGTCCATGTGCCAGGTGAAATTGTTTTCTAGATTTAGAAGAAAAAGGATTAAACATTAGTAAATTCACAGAAACATGAATTTATATTAAGTATTTTTATTTTTATGAAAACTATTTATATGAAATTTATAATTAAATATATTTTTTATATTTTTAATAGTATACCCTAGAGGCCCTTGATGGTAAATAAGATGAAAAAATTGGGGAAAAGATCATTTCTATCACGTATTTCGAAAAATCACTAGGGGAGATTCCGATATCAATCATGAAAAAAAATAATCCCCTATATGTATTGCTCCACTTCATGATCCTAAAAAAACTCTTATATTTTAATCCTACAAATCACTCATGAAGAATCATCTGACAAAAAAACACATTACAGTTTCTTGAAAGAAGTAAAAATTAGCATGAAATAGGTATGATGAACACCAATCACATCTTGAAAGTTATATCAGTAATAAGTGAATCACATCCAACAGAGGATGCACCTATTTTTTATTCTTATATGGAATAAATTTTCCATTTAAATGATGCCTCGAGTGATTCCAATGGGGGTCCTAGTTGTGGTCAAGAAGATGTTGGTGGCGACGACGATGTTGTTGATTCTATTAATGAGGATGATATTGATTATTCTGATGATTCTATTGATGATTAGGATTTTATTGATGGTTATGATGTTTAGATTGTTATAAATGGGGGTGATATTGATCCAATCCTTTTTTTCCATAGCAGTATGGAAACATGTGGAAGTTATATAACAACTTGAATTGATTGGTTAAATGGATGTATATTTTTTTTTTATTTTTAATGGTTTGATAATTATTATTAGTAGTTGGTTGAATACAAAATATACAACACATATATGACATTGAAATTGTACTATATGTTTTATTTGATTTTTAGGTTCTTGAACCAGTGGTAGAGTTGTTGTTTCTACTGATTTCAAATGGGTAAAACTAGTGGATGAGGTTCATTATCTTTGCTTATGGGTTCCTACATTATATTTGATTGTGTTTAGAATATGTTTGATAATTCAATTTTACGATATCAATGATAAAATAATATTAGTTTTCCTAGAGGTGTGAAATATAAAATTCATTTAACAATCCAAATTTTTCCTCCACTTATAATCATGGTTGAGTGAACACCTCGATCGAGAGTGTGAAATATCATAGGACCTGGCTCCATTATATTCCATTTCATCCAATGAATTGATAAAATCCATTATATGAATTTTTTTATCAATTATAAGTGACGGAAAATATTTACTAAATGTATATAAATGAGTTTGAGATTAGTGTCATGGTGGAAAATTGATACAACTGTGCACATCAGATTTCCTCATCACAATCATAATAAAAATATCATTTTATATGAAAAAAAATTAAATATACACAAATCTCCAGCAGGTCAAGCCTCATGGTGGCCTCATGTTTTTATGGGTAAGAGATCATGGTGAATTTATAATGAAATAGATGAATTATATTATGGATGGATGCTAAAGAGGGATTAAAGAATATAGAAATACAATAACTACACATATGCATATGTGTAAAATTAGAAAATTAGAAAATAAAAATAAAATAATGTAATCCTAAAAAATGGATTTTGGAATCCTCTCTTATGGAGGTATAATAGGTGGATTGAAATGGATTGGAATTTTTGGGATGGAGGATCTATCCTCCTTTAATATGCATTATTTTTTCTTCTAAATTAGTTGTGTGTTAGACACATTAAATGACCAATTAAAGCATGAAACCCTTCACAAGTTTCATTCATATATATCTTTTTCATCTCCACTAAAAATGTCTACGTATTTGGAAATATTTAGAGAGAGTTATGATATCTTACTCTGAAAATTTATTCTCTCATGACAGACTCTAGATATTCCATTACTCCAGTTTCCTGGGAATTAGTGTCCTAGAATAAGGCCAATTTATTAGTGGATTCCTTCATTAATATTGTTCCGAAATGTATTTTTCATCCAGCATCAATATGTAAAATTACATGGGCCATCCAATCATGAGATATGGACCCAAGACAAAATACCTCTACATCTATGAATAAAATTCAAGGATAATATTTTTAGTTTTTATTGGTCTTCCAGATAGTGGATTTTTCATTAGGTCCAGAAGAATGTATTGAATCTCATAATGTATAAAATACTAAAAGTAAATAATTTCATGTATTTGGATTGGTATAGAATACGTTATATCCAAAATATGGAAATAAACTTAATCTGTTAAATTCAAAAATGGGCTATTTTTTTATTAAGCAATAAATAAAACTAAAATCATTAAATTTGAATATTTCCCTTCAAATATTACTTGTCTATGATTCAGATTACTGAAAATAAATTTAAAATTACTAATAATATTTTTTATATCAATTCACCCACAATTATACCTCTCTTATTATAAAGAATAAAATCTCAACATTAAAAATTTTAGGTCACCAATGTAATCATTATTCAAATTTAAATATAAAAAAATAAAAAAAATATAAACATGATTTTAAATTATCAAATTACATATAAAATAAAAATTTTATTTTTCATTTGTAAATTAAAAATTCAATTCATGTATTTTACTTTTCCCCTCTATGAAATGATGCAACCTCTCCATTTATTAAATCAATCGCATCAATTCATTGCTATTAAAATTAAAAATAATGATTTTACAAAAAAATTCAATCCATTCCCTCATCAATAATCAAAAAATTCAGGTGTAGTAACTCTCATATCATCAGAATATGCTCTTTATCCATAATCATGTAATAGAACTAATTTCTACACTTTTGAATGATAAAATGAACATAAATTCATAAGTTATTTTAATCAAATTCAATTATATCCGAGGATTATGTTTTGTAGGACAATAAGTTAAAATTAAAGGCTCAAGAAAGAGGTTTTTCATTAAAAGCATAAAACATTATATTCAAAGTAAATTCATTCTGACATTCTCCCACTCAACTAATATCGACTCGCAACATCCCCAAATGTCCAATGTAATGATTTTTATTAGTTTATTCATTAGAAATTTTTTATTCCACCTCTTTAATATATATACAAAATTTTTTCCTTTTTCAAAAAACATTGTATTTTTTTATATATTATTTTGAATGTTGATTATTATAATAATCCCCATATCCCCCACCCAACTACATGTGATAAGAATCATAGTTCTAGTAAAATATATTTTTTGTTTTCCCAAATAAATATCCTTTTTATCATTTTTTTTCATTTTTAAATTTTTATTTCTTTTACATTCAGTAGGGAAAAAACAATAGAGTATAATGATTGATTTCACAATGTTTTACTATTATCACAATATGAAACCCCATAATTCATATATACCATGTAAATCACTACATTTATCATTTTTCACTTTATCCCACACATAAAAACTGTTATATAAATATTTTAACATGATTAATGTAGGAAAGGATAAAAAATGGCATGAAACAGGACTCATTGTAATAAATCTCATCTATAATATCTAAGTGATAAAGAAGGATTAATTTAATGGTGGTATTTATATATAATATCTTTTGAGAAGACACCTCAATAGTTTAAATGTTTTTTTGTATATTCATATATTTTACATGTTAAAATACATATTTTGTTAGTTTCTTTTCCAAATATCACTCTACAAATATTCTCAACAATAAATAAGTTTCACATGTGAAGATATATTATTATAAATGGGAAATTAAATTTCGAACAATCACTCCATACATTAATAATAATAACAAATAAATTCACCTGAATTTCACATATTCAATGCATGAAAAATGGTAAAAAATTTCATTTATATGAATTAACTAAATCAATCATGTTAGGAACTCTCAATCAAATATCTATTATTCACATAAAAAATTTAATTTTATATTTAACTCATTAAATTTCATTGTAATTTAAATCTAAATCATTAAATCACAATATTCCTAAGAAACTCATGTTTCCTTGATATGGAAAGTAATTCCTGAATTAAAACACGTGCATGCAATTTCAATATAATACTCAAATAACTATTAGGGAAAAAGGTAATTAGATAAGAATATAATGATTAAAAGAGAAATTAATTTTTAAATAATGATTTTTCATCATTACTCCAAGGATATTTTGTTCATTCATGTGCCATAATGTACAGAAAACTTATATAATCGAAATCTGTTTAAGATTAGTGTCATAGAGGAAAATTTGCTACACCGATGCACATCACTATTGCTCATCACAATCATATTAAAACATTATAAATTATTCTCATAATAAATAAAATTTTCAAATACCTCCCCTAATAAAATTCAATAGTTATGCGATTATTTTTTAGTATAAGTGTTCACTGTGGAAGGATAAAGAAATAAAAATAAATAAATTAGGGATGGAATATAAATAGTGATAGAAGAATGAAGCGCCATTAGAATTAAAAATATGAATATGTGTTTCCTAGAAAAAGAAAGAAATAATAAAAATAAAAAAATTACTAAAGAATTAGTATGTTCTTTGAATTTCCCTACAATGTTGGTTGACTAGATATAATGGGTTGGATTAGAATTCATTGGGAGGGAGGAGCTCTCCTCCATATGTATGTCCAAATTTTCCTTCTAAACTGTCCACGTGTTAGACCCAATAAATGGATGATTCCGGGATGGAATCCTCAAAAATAGTTCTCCCAAATTATATTTAGCGTCTCTCCTCTAAATGTCGACATATTTGGACATGTGTAGAGAGAGATATTCATTTTTTTGAGTCTGACACTTTATTCTGTCCAGAAAGACTCCATATTTTATGTGTTCAGTTTCACATGCATTAAAGGACACTAAAAAACTGATTAAAGAATGGATTACTCAATGAATCTTATTCCATAATTTCATTATCATAAAACCTAAAATTTAATAGTATTTTATTGTTCCAATAGTGATATGTGCTCCTATCACCAAAACACGGTAGCCCTAATAATATTTCTGAATGCCTAGCTTGTGAGCTAGTTTCTAGCATAGTTATTGTGGATTAATATTTGTGTCCAAAAGAATGAAATGAATTAAAAGATTTATAAAATCATAATAATATATTATTTATTTATTTGTATTAGTATATAAAAATGTTATGTATGAAATAAGAATATTTTTGAAAACTATTAAAATCCAAAATTGGACATTTTTACAATTAAGCACAAAATACCCCAAAAATAAAAAAATATGAAAACTTTTCTTAAATTAACACTATATTAGGATAAAAATTTAAAATCACTTTATACATATTGAAAATATTATTTATATTATTTTCCCCACACATAAAACTTGTTTTATCTCAAACATAAAATCATAACATTGTATATCTGAGGGAACCAATGTTATCAATATTTAATTTTCAATGTAAAAAAATCAAACAATTACTCATATCCAATTGAATATTCAACTACCAAATAAAATATCAAATCAGATTCTCGTTATTAAATGAAATATCCAATTATGTGTTTTACTTTTCCCCATTAAAAATGATGTAATTTTTTCGTTCATTAATTAAAACTCATCATGTAATTAGTCTAAAACATGAAAACCATTATCTATATAACGTTTTCCATAATTACTCTCATCACATTTGATAAAATTCAATTAGAGTTAAGTTCATATCATTATAACATGATTTTTATCATTAAATCATGTAAAAGGACTACTTTATCAACTTGTAAAAGACAAGAAGTGCATAAAATAATGAGTGCATCTATCATTGTTCAAATGTTTCTGATTATTATGGTAGGTAGGACATGAAGTTAATAATTTACGATCAAGGTGGAGGATTATCTCATAAATCAAAAAGAACTATATTCAATGTAATAGATTCATTTAATTCTCCCCTTAAATTTATATCAACTCAATATATCTGCAAAATTACAATGTAAATATTGTTATTATTATAAGCATAATAGATTATTCGTGCCCACTATTGAATAAATATATATATTTTTTATACTATTTTATCATTTTCAATGAAAAATTAATATTTTTTGCTTCATAAGAATGATTATGAGTATAATAAACCTCACATCCACCACCCAACAACACATGATACAAATCATATATCCCATAATGGTGATTTTTGTATTCTGTAAATCCCTCCCCATTTTCCTCATTTTTGGTTATTTTTGTCATATTCATTTATTTTAAATTCATGAGGTAAAAATAATATAATAAAATTAATTATTTCAAAACATTTTAAAAATACCACAATAATCACCTCCACATTTCTTCTATACTATGTAAATCATTCCATTATCCATTATTTCCATTATGCCACACATTAACATAAAAATATCACTCAATTGCTAAGTGTAGAAGAGGAATGAGTAAAAATGTATTGAAAAATGAATCATACTAAAAAAATTTATTCATGGTATATATGGGATAAATTAAGAATGATGTAATGGTTTTATTTAATAATAATTTCTTTTCAAAATATGTGTCAATCATTTTAAATGTATTTTTGACAGTCACAGCTTTGAAAAGTTCAAAGACAAATTCTGGTTAGTTTCATGTCCCAACATTACTCACAAAATATTATCATGAATAAATTGGTTGTAAATAATCCATAATTCCACTTAATAATGATAAATTTGAAGTTGGGAAATTAGTAAAGGAATGACTAATAATAGAAAATCAATTCACATGAATTTCATAAATTTAATTCATGGAACATTTGAGGGAAATTTATTTTACATGAATCAATAAATTCCTTCAAATCATAAGTTCTTATTTCAATATCCATGCTTCACATTAAACATTTAATTTTATGTTCTACCTGTTCAATTTTATTGACATTGAAATATAAAACATGACATCACTTGATTACAATGAAACTCATATCTAATAGAAATTTCAAGTAATGCATGAATTCAAAAATGATCATGAAAGTTAAATTTAATACTGAAATCGTGATTTGAAAACAAGTTTAACAATATTATAATATAAAAATTAAATGTGAACTCCATATTGACATAATTTTTTTTCATGTTACCTATTTGAAAATTTAGGGCTTTATTGTGCCATCATGAACCAAAAAAGTAAAATTATTAGAAATTAGTATAAGACTAGTGTCATGGTTGAAGATCACTACACCTGTGCACATCACTCATGCACATCACAAACATAAAAAACATATTAATTTTCTGAAAAAAAAATATAATAAATTCCACATACCTCCCATGGGCCAAGATGTGGGATTAAGCCTCATTTTTTGGGTAAGAGATCACAATGGAATTATTAAGGAAGAGATGAATCATATTAGGGATGGATGGAAAATAGAGATGGAAGAATACACAAACACTTCAATAAAAATATGAATTTTTGTTACCTGATAAAATAAATATATAATAAAAACAATGGAAGTAAATCCAAAATAATAAGATGGTCTCTTGGACTCATCTCCAATGGTGGTTGTCTAGATGGATTGGAATTGTTTTAAATGCATTGAGATGGATGAGATCTCCTCCTTTTATAGGGATTTTTAATTCTAATTATTCCATGTTAGACCAAATTAATGTATCATACAGATGAGGATCCTATCATCAAATTATTTCCCCAATATATTGCACATTAATCTATAAAATTTAATCATATTTTTACATCTATAGAGAGAGTTATGCTCTTTTTACTTTGAGATATTATTATGTCTACACAGAATCTCCATATCCCATGTATCTAGTTTCCCTTGAATAAATGTCCCTAAAAATTAAATATTCAGTTCCTTAATAAAATCTGTTGAAAAATATATTCTACATCAACCCTGAAATTGGAAGAGTATTTGGACCGTCCAATCACGAGTTATGGTCCTATCCCCAAAACACACAAGATATATGAACAAAATTCAAGGTCCAACATGTGATATTATATTGATCTTCTAAATTGTGGATTTAGTTTTGGTTCTTTCATAATAAAATGATTCAAATATTGTTTAAAATTGAAATAAAAATAAATTTAAATGTTTTGATTCGTATAGAAAATTTTATTGACAAAATACTAAAATAAGTTAAAATTGTTAAAATCCAAAATTGGTGATTTTTTCAATTATGCTCGAAATGCCACTAAAATCAGTAAATGGGTGATTTTATATTAAATTAACACTTTTTTTGTTTAAAATAATGAAAAATTATGTGGAATCATTGAAAATATTTGATCTATCATTATTCACTACACAAATATTTTGGCATGGAATATCATTGTGGAATTTCAGCAGCATTATGTCATTACATAAAAATTCATAAAAAGGTTCGATAAAAGAGAAAGGATCCTATATTAGTTTTAAAATCATTAGAATATTAATAGGTACATTTAAATTCATATACTAACATTATTAATTTGACATATAATATATTATATAATGAAGAAACTTGAATAAAGGGAAGAAAGAAAAGAGCCCTTACAAGAGTGTGTGAATCCAAATTCTTAGTAGGGGCTTATTAAGAGATTGGGGGTACCATGGGAGGAATATATATAAGAGTTTGAAGGGTAAGTATTTCTCTAAAGCGATTTTTGTGATGAAAAATTGAAGGTTGGTGGTTCTATATATGAAAATTTTGGGAATTTCATCATTATTTCTCAAAAATAAGATTTGGAATCTATATATTAAAAGAACCAAAACCAAAAACGAAACCATGTTACTTTCCTTGGTTTATACAAAATAGTGTATGCTTTAATTATTTAATAAATCCATTAACCAATATTTATATAATAATACCCATTCTAAAGTGGATGTGAGTCATAGTAATAATGAAAATATTTTAAAACCCCAAAATAAATTAACGGTTTTTTTGGACCCGTTACAGATTTTTAAAGTAAACCAAAAAAACATAAAATCATATTATTGGAAAGTTAAAACAATATATTTTAAGTCTATTTTATGTTATTATGATGTCATAATATACAACGTATATTTATACAATATTTAATTATTACACAAAAATATGATTGTCATTGAGAATAATGAAAAATTGTCTGTTCTATAATTTTGATATTATCATTACTAAAATAATATTAATTTTATCAAAATAATTTTATAAATATATGTATTTCCACATTGAGAATGAAGATCCTCATTTTTTGAGAAATGTTGGAATTGTTTGTAATAACAATTTTTGATCCCTTATAAAAATTAAAATTGAATTTATAAAAATCAAATGAGCATTCAATTTTTGAAAAAATATATTTTAAAATAATATTTTATCAAAAAATTATTTACTGACAAAATCCATTAATTAGACAAAATTAATTCTTTATTAGAATTTGAATATTACCCAAAAATACAGTTTATTATTTATTGTATAAAAATAAAATTTGTTTATAAGAAGTAAATATAACAATTATTCTATTGAAAATATAATATATATATATATATATATATATTAATATTATTATGATCGTGATACATGTCCCTTTAATACATTAGACAATACTGTAAGGGTAAGGTAGGTGATGGTGAAATTTTCATGGGGATTTTAGGCATACGTGGCTTGCGTCATGAACTCAATGATATTGAACTTCTCTTGTAATGTATTATTCTCTTTCTTATATTATTGGATATATTCATGATATTTGTTGAGGGAGTATATTATTAATTCTATCACTATGGGATGTTCCAATTAATTGGATCCAAAGGGTCAAATATTAATTGTTTAAGAAATAAATTACTTTTTCTTTGTCAATCAGATTTGTTAAATCCCTATATTTATACTAATCAAAGGATCACTCTTCTAAAACATTATTATCTTGGGTAATGACATCTAATTTTATTATAAATCAATTAGATTATATTAAACAAAATAATTGATTATTTTTATTTAGAAAAATAACATAATAATTAATTTAATTAAATTATATGTGGAATTTTTTTATAACATTTCATGTCGTAACACATACTATAGAGAAAAGTTGAATCCTATCCAAATATTGGATGAATTAGAAAATCATGAGGAAAACTATAGTTGTGGGATGATTATGTTTTCCACTTCAGTGATCTTTATCAGACTTATCAAATGATGATCAAAGTATAGAGTGGATCTTTGATGAATGATATTCATGTTTTATATTGTTTCTTCAATTATAGTCTTTATAAATTAAATAAAATTTCATACATGGATATCCTATGAAAATGTGTTTTAATTTCTCCAAATACTTATAATAACAATTATTATACACTAAAAACCCAACAAATAATTCTCAAAAACATGTTCTATAAAAAATAATTGTTGCAAATGAAATCCACATTTTCCATTATATAGAAACGGTTTCCATGTGATCCGTACACTCATAAAGGCTCACTAGATATACCACTCAAATGAAAATTTTATACTACATTAGTCTCTATATATAATTCACATAATGATATTTAAAATGAGAATAAGGTGAAGACCACTATTTTGTGGGAAACTTGATTACATTATCACCACCATCATAAAAACCCTTATATCCCATAAGCTATTAATATTCTATTAGAAAAGATCACTAAGTCATTTTGACCATAGTTGCTTTGTTGGACTAACAAATAAGTGAGCATAATACATAATCAATCAAAGGTGATAATCATATCCCCTTCCAAATATATCTCAATGTATCTGAAGAAAAAAACTCAAAAACCTCTATCATCACCTGACTATAAGGTCCCCCACTAATAATCGAACACTACAACATCCCCATTACAAAAAATAGGAATTTAGCAACGTTTTTTTCAAAGGTCAGTAAATTTAAATTTTATAATGTTTTTCTGGAAACATCTGGTATTTAGACACATTTTCAAAAAGATATTTATAATATCACAAATATTTTATCGAAACATTGTTACTTTAGCCTTGTTTTTTAATAAAATTTCCTAATTTGGTAATGTTTCTATAAAATGTGCTTATTTTAGAAATGATTTGAAGGAATAGTCTCTAATTCTGAGAGGTTATTTATGAAACGTGAATAAATTCACAACATTTTTATAAAAACATTGTGAATTTGGTCACATTTCTAGAAAAGCGTCACTAATTTAGCGAGGTTGTTATGAAACGTATCTAATTTAAAGACATTTTTTCAGGAAATATTACTAAAAATAGATATATTTATGAAAATTATTTCACCACGTCAATGATAATATATATTTAGATAAATATATATATGTAAACACAAACACATATATATAATCCTATATATAAAATATATATATTAATATATATATATAAAGAGACAGACATATATATAAAAAAATTAACAAATAAATATATATATTTATAAATAACAACATATATAATTTTTACAAATAGTCTTGTTTTTATGAAAACGTAAATAATTAAATATATATGTTTCTGTGTCTGTAAATACTTATAATTAAAATTATTTGTATGTATACCTTAAGATGTATATTTATTCACACACACACACATATATTATCATATATATATATATATATCAATATAGTCATAAAAGATATATATATAATATAAACATATATGTATATATATATATCTACAATATGAACAATTAAATAATCACAAGTGATAAACATATAGATATAATATAAACATAAAATATATTCATATATATTTTTATCTAATTTAAAACATTAATACACACAAACTTATATTTATAAGCATAAATTATTAAAATATATATATATAATATAAATAACCAAATATAAATATTATATATAATATAATCATATACAATATTTTTATATATATATAATTTAAACATTTAAAATATATATATATAAAAAATATTAAATATTAAATATAAACACACCCATTTATATATGTCAATATATATATTATTATTAACATATAAATACATATATGATATAAAATTTTAAATAATATATATATATATATATATATATGTGATAATAAAATTAAATATTTTAAATATAGTCACATTTTTATTTAAACATGACTATTTTGTAACATTTTCAAGACTTTTTTATAGTGTGACTATAAAATACTATTTAAATATTGATTGGTATATAATAATGAATTTTGGTGGTTTTACTTTTTTGGGTTTTGTAATGCTATGAAGCCATTTGCAAGATACTTGTAATGGAAATTTATGATTTTTTTTGAATCTTCATCATAAATTTTTTAGTTCCGGTAGTTTTCTAGGAATTTACATAACATGTAAATAATATAGCCAATATTTAATCATCCTCTGAAAGGATCTCTGATGATTGTACACAACGTCCATGGTTACATTCCATGCATATCGTACACAATATATAGAAATTGAAAGTGCATTTTTAATAAACCAATATGGGTTATTTAGGTAAATGTAACTCGATAATTACTTGATCTGTAATTGGGTGACACTCCATTTAAAATCATAGGTGACAGTTTTACATAGGAATATAGGATGAATTTATTATTTACATTAATAATGGATTCATTAATCTCTACCTATATCCATTAACAGGTGATTTTGGAGCCCTTCAACCCGTTTGAATCATTATATTCAGTAATATATTAATGTGTTTGTTGTCCTTCAAATCTCCATGTAAGAGGTCTTCCATTATCATTTTTCTCCCTCTTTCATTACATCCATGTTGCTTGATAGATCATACTAGGATTGATAAATATATCCTCTTTGATGCTGAATATTTTTTTGGGTTGAGTTTCTATATTATTTGTGTCTTCATTAGCCATTTTTTAATATCATTTAATGCATTTTGATTTCGTGAAAAAGTATTGTAGTTCTATTTATGAGTAACAATTGATTAAACAAGTATTTGATTCTTATTTTGAAACAATTTAAACTGAATTTTCAAAACCCCGTTTTGATGGAAATTGATATACAAATTTATAATATATATATTTTGGTTAAAAAACCAATTCCAGTGGATCTATTTATTAGGGATATTTTCCAATGGATGCATATTTTGAAATTATTTGTGAATTTATTTTGAGAAAAATGGCTTAAATATAAATGATAGAGTCCTATGATTGGTTTTTGATTGATAATAATGAAAATATGAAAAATATATGTTTTGGTTTTTAGAATAAAATTGGATTATTAACACCAAAAATTGGGCAATATAATTGTAAAATGATTTGACAAAATTTTCAAATTTTTTATTTATTGATTTAGAACATGAGAATCAATATAGTTAGTAAGTTATTTGGAACAAAACATGATAGGATGATAATTACCTAGGAATATACTGAAAATTACATTAGTAAAACCAATTTTTGGTATATATTTACCCCAATGGGATTATGATGAGTCATATATGGCATGATCTTGAGGGACATGTGTAAAAATATTTTTATTGAACACTAATAATAGATGTGTGAGGATCCTATAACTAGAAATTATCAATCAACTACGAAGATGACTAAATTTCTTATTGTGATGTTTGGAATATATATATCAATGATTTTAAAACTACAGTAATACTTCCTAGTGATTTGTTTAAACTAATTTATATAACATGTTTATATAATCCATTGTTTTAAATATTTTTATCTTTGGAAACAGGTATAAGGTTTGATTTAAATAAATTTTTTTAAAACTTTGACTCTTTTTATTAAACTGAAATATTTATTTTTTATTTTATTATTATGACATCTTATTACAAAACCTAGGACGAGACACTACTCTGATTTTATCTCACACATCACCTTTTTCATCAATCATTTTTTGATTTCCTACTCGCAGGTTTAAGTAATTTGAAAGAACCACTTTGAAGAGTTCGATGATCATAAACCATTAGGCATGAACTGTTTATAACATTGTGATTTTAAATGTTCATCTCATGTTATTTTGAGTAATTGTTTATGTATCTTTTTGGTTTTATTAATTTGTAGGTTTTAGGTACTATAACCACTAATAATTTATATGCATACTGATAGATAACTATATCTTCTACTATGTTTGTAGAATATATGTTCCCATATTTATATTGTATGATGAAAGGTGATACTCTCCATCCCATGGGGATTTGGAATTCCCTCTCGGATATGTTGTTTAAAGCTCAAGTATCATTGTACTGTGATATCTACGATGGTTCATGAAGATGTGGTATCATAGGTTTAGGTTAAGAATATCCTTTTGATATTAGTATAGAGTTGGGAAATCTTGTTATGACTTATTAAATAGTTGATAGAAAGTTCCTCACCATATCCCATCATATTTATCCTTATGTCCACATGGGTGATTTTTGGAATGGAGTATTAATTATTAGTTATGTTATTTTACCAATTTTTGATTTGGATATGTTAAAATCCATATCTTTTTTATATATAATATGGGATTTCTTTACCTTGTTTCTCTTATCTAAGTGTTCTTTATTGTAATATTGTGATTTATTCAATGTTTTTTATTATATTTTTTAGCATCATTCCTTTTATAGTACTCTTTAATAGAACAACGGTTGATGATATTGACAAACCATTGTCAGAAAAATCCTCATATGGATAAGAATTTGTTTGAGATTTTAGTCTTCATTGCCTAAGCTCTAGGGTAGGAACCTATATATGTACCCACTCATGCACCAATTTTGAAAGCTCAGAGGGATAAATCTCAAAATCATTCTCAGGAGATTGTTCATTAGAAAAAAAAATCATTCCAAGTAACAAAATATCCTCAAGATGTCAAGGACTAGATTAGAAAGATAGAGATTTTATTTAATTTCATTGAATCTACTGTAGATATTAATGTAATTTTGTTAACATTAATCTTGAGAGAACTTACCGGATAATGTGGTATTAAATGGTTACAACAGAAAATAATTAGGGTTTAGACTGGAAGGAATTTAATGTTAATTTAACTGACAATTTCTACCGAGTTAATATGCTATTGTCTAAGCCTGTGATTTTTTTCAATTTTGAGTAGGCTAACAGGACCGTGATTTAAAATGAGAAACTATTATTATAGCATGTGTTGTTTTGATGTTATATTATATCAAATGATAATATAATGAATTGATTGATTAATATCAAACATTGATATGATATTCATTATCGGGTTTGGGTTCTCAATATATCTTCTTAGGATAATGCTATTGATATGTTGTTGATGATTGATATTGATTTGGCTACTAGGCCTGGGTTGATGGGATTTCCATTTATCCAGTAGAGGTTCTATTAATTTATTCAATGATAATTATTTAATAATGATTCTCATGGTTGATCTTGAAAAAAGAGTTATTTTAGATTTCTTGTAGTTCATGTAACAGGATTGTTGGCTTTTATCCCGTGTGGAAAGCATAGGAATTTAAAAATGGTTATTACTAAGGTGCCCCAAATATTTATCTCATTTGGTCATTTTGGGATCTCTTAGTAGTTATGTAATATCTTTTATACTTTACGTAGTGGTAAAATCTCAAAAAAAACATAATTTTTTTTAGTACAATTAGATTTTTCTAGATCTAAGGGGATCCTGCCACATGCATTCTGAACAAAGCATCTTAACATAGTGGAATAGTCACTGGAGAAAAAATATATGGGTCTATCAATATTGAGTGATACCATCATTCTAAAATTCACTTTTATTGACTTTGTTTATTTGATACTAGTCACCTCACTCATTCATTTCAAATATTATTTTTAATCGTATAAATCATTTTATGAATATTTTATCATATGTGATGGATTTTACTACATCCATTTATAATGAATAGAGTACATCATCTATATCTTTCTCCTGACATGTTCTAATCCACTAAGAATAGTATAACATGGGATTTTATTAATCTATGCATGAAACATGCTGATGTAATTTTTAGAATGGGTTGGATAATTTATAACATATCCAGTATAGATTTTTATCTTCAATGGTTCTCCTTTATGGAACCCGATGGATTATGCCATATCATTTAGAGAGAATGAAACCAGAGGTTGAGAATATGTATAAATTATTATGATGATTTGGGGAATTTAATATTAGTATTCCATTTTGACATAGAGACAGAATCCTTGAGTGATGATCTCTTTCTAGTTTTCATGGAGTTTCACTTCATTTATCCTTATGACATCTCAATATTTCTTATAGAAATAGATGTATTGATTTCAGTTGATTTAGTTCATAGTACTCATAATGTATCTATTACATATTTCATGATAATATAATACTAAATGAATGTTTTGAAGATTAAATTGTATTATCTTTTAGATAATTTTTTTATATACCAGAGTGCATCACATTGGAGGCGCATATTCTTTTTGCTAAGAAAGATGACAGAACACTTCTATTTTTTGTTTATTATTGAACACTGAATCGAGTTATGGTAAATAATGTGTATTATTTAACATTAATTGATGTTAATTTTAGTTGATGAAATGTTTTTAGTGGTTTTTGATCGCTGATCTTGAATCTGGTTATCACCATGAGAGAATAATTGGATCTGAAATTCAATAAACAACCCTTAGGATCAGGCATGGCCATTATGTGTATATTTTCAAGCCATTTGGTCTATCAAATGATACTTTAGTATTTATATATTTTATTAAAAAGACCATCCATTAGTATATTGATACGTTTGTGGTGGTCTTTGTGGTTCACATCATGTTTTACTCTAATTCTGAGGATGATCATGTGTAGTGGTTGAGATAAATTTTTGAATTATTGGTAAATCACTAACTTTATTAAATGTAATCAAAACATATTTTATACATTAATAATGTGATGTTTTTGGAAACATGGTCTCAAAACATCATATTTCAGCTGATCCTCAAGAATATGGATGATATTTGTATATGAGAGTAACCACATAATGTTTTCTTGATTTAGAGCATTATGTGGTTTAATGGATATTGTGACTAATTGTTTTTAAAAATAAATTGGATGTTCATATATTACCACTATAAAATGGAATGCAATATTGTTTTCATTGTAAGAGAAATATCATAGTTTCATTGTTGAGTTGAAATGTATATTGACTTATATTATAGAGTTAAATATTGTAGAGGATGGACATGGAAATGGGGCCTTCTTTAACATATCAGGATTAGGTATTAACTGTGTTATTTTTCATTAGGAACATGTGGAAGCCTATGCCTCTCAGTAACATGGGACACATGAGAAGAATTATCGAACCCATGTCTTTGGAAATTCAATTTTTTATGCACACACTATTTTGTTGGATTTAATACCTTTTATGGAATGGTTTACCACATTCATTGACAAAAATTGAATTATTTATAACTTCTCTAAAAAATATTCAAATCTTATCTAAGGTAATTGAGTGGAATACCAACAATGTTCTAATTTTAATATGGGTTATAATTCAGGGAGAGTGAATATCATTACTGATGTTTTGAGTATGATCTTTCTCACCTAGCCTATGAATGAATCCTCAGATGTGTGGATCATTATTTCTATTTTTTTACAGTTGCATATTGGAATTTCATAATCTGGTGAAAACGATTACCTTGATAGTGTTTAGTTGATCTCTTCTCTACTCAATGTGGTTCATTAGGAACAACATCTTGATGATGAAATTTGGGTTATTAGGAACTCATTTTTGGGTGGGGAAACCATTGTTGAGTTGTCATTCTCCAAGGAGGATATACAATGTTTCTGGAACTAGAATGTTTCTATTTTGATGTTATTGAACTTTTTATAGGGGACTTATATAATTCCCAGTGAGTAGTGAACCCAGGAACCAAATTGATGTTCTATGATATGTAGTGATGAGTCTTGTGTCTATGTATGATATAATAATTCACAGACATTTTTTTTCTCTTCTCAACATTCCAACATGAAATGGACCATAACTAGATAAATTCATGATTTATTCATCCAATTATAGTTCCAACATAGAATAGAGAAGATGTTTTTGTGGAAATTTTGTTTCGGTTTCCAAGTACCTAGATTATTATCTATGTGATGTGGGTAAAGATTGATATATTGTCCACATAACCTAACATTATTCAAAAATAGTAATAGAAAAAAATTATAGCTTTAAAATTTCTACATTGTAGGGATTTTTAATTTCCACATAGTTCGGTCTATTATACTCTCTGATAGGGATCCCCCTTTACTTATCCTTTTTGGATATGCCTCTATGAGTGAATGTGGTCACCTGTTCTTTTGAGTATGACATTCCAACCACAAATGTATGGTAATAGTGAGAAAAATACAGTGATACATGGGGATATGATTTGTTCCTACGTCCTAAATTTTGGAAGACCTTGTGATAACCATTTTAAACTAGATGTGTTTTTTATAACAACCGTTATTATTTTGGGATCATAAGTGATCCTTTCGAAGCCTTGTATGGTTAGTCTTGAAAATCTTTTTTTTCAGATATTGATTAGAATTTCATTTATCGAATGAGATTGGTTTCAGATATGTTAAAAAAAATTTATTTTATTCAATAGTGGATTTTGATGATAAATAGGTGATAGGGAAATTTTGGATCGGTAGTATAGAATGATGCAGTTTTCAATTGGTTATGAGATGTTATTTAGTGATTCACCCCATTAGGGTCATCAACAACATTGGAAGAAATTGAATATTTATCCTAATTTTGTGGGACCTTTTTAAGGGGTTGATTAAGTAGAGAAACATGACAATAATTATGATCATAATCCATATTTGACACTAATAAATAATGTTTTAAATGTATCAAAGCTACGAAAGTATAATTCTGATACAAATTATGTTTAGAGCTCTAGTGATCTTGATGTTTTGCATGATTTATTTATGAATGAGAATCAAGTCATGGTAGTAAATTCTACGGCTATGATAATTCATGGGAGAATGATAAAGTTGGCTTTTTACTATGGATGCATGGTTCTAATTCTAATGAGTTGTGGGAGTATGAGTCACTAAAAAGATAACTATGGCCTCCATTTTTTGATATGGATGATTTTTGAGGGATTTTTGGGGATAAAATCATTTTATTATGCGAAAGTGGTAAAATACCATTATATTTATAATCAGTTTTTCATAAACCATGGTTTTTATTTTATATTTCATTAGTTAGGTAATACCATGAAGGAATTGGTAGGATACCTATAATGATGAAGTTAAGAATTTGTTGTAATTGTTATCATAAATCCTATAGTTTTTGTATAATGTTGGGGATTAAAAGACCATGTAATGAGGATGCACGACATGTAAACATACCGTAGTAGAATATGTGAATGTGGTACACATCATTCAAGGTTTGGTATTGTTAACATCATACAGACTGTATAAATATTAAAAGTTGTATTTTATATAGAAATATATAGATATTTCACTTTATATGGGATACATTAAGTAAATGATATGTAATTGTGTTACACACCATGTAAAATACTGTGTGATAGTTTTATGTGGGTGGATCGGCTAAAATTAGTATACCATTTCTTCATGGATTCATTACTATTGACCTAGAGCCCTACCTAATAGATTTTAGATCCCTCCAACCATTCCAAATCATTCCATTCAGTTATTGATCATTGTATTGGATATGATGCATCTCTCCGGGTAGGAGGTCTTTTATTCTCTTCTAGCTCTATCGATCATATCCTCTTTATGATTTGATAGATCATATTGGTATTAATGTATCTATACGTTTGGTTGGGGAATTTTGTTTCGAAGATCAGTACCAATGATTTATGTGACATCGTTCTTCATTCTGGTGTCTTATTGTAGGAGTGCTCAATTGATGGAAAGAATATGTGGATTTATTAAAGACTATAAATAAAAAAATTGATTTTTTTGAATTGATTTCAATTAAATTTTAAGAATCCTAATCTAAGGGGAATTAGAATGGAAAATTATATGTAATGTATTATGGGGAAAACCCCAATTCTAGTGGAATTAGAAACAGTGTTGTACTTTGGAATGGATGGAAATTGTTAATTTTTTCTTGATTAGATTTTAACAATAATGGACTAAATAAAAAGGATGAAATCCTACAATGGGTTTTTGTTTAAAAATTCCTAAAATGATGAAAAACCTCAACTTACAAGAATGTAATTGGAATATTGAAATTGAAAAAAGGAAAATTTTATTTAAACTAATTTTGAATAACCTTCCCATAATTGATTTGGTTGACTGAGCACATGACAACCGAGGTAGTTAGTGGGTTATTTGGAACATGTATAGAAGGATGGTAATTACCTAAAAATGTATTTTATATAACAAATGTAACAACATCCTATTTTTTAATATCTTATACTTGATGCGATGTAGATATGGCATTTTTGGAGTGAGCTAGAGGGATGTTTTTACATATATTTTTTGTGATAACTAATATTATATTATTGAGGATCCAATAATTAGAAACTATCATACCATATAGCAGATGACCATGTTCATTATTGTGTTTATTCTATTATTAAATCAAATGTTTGTGAAATAATATTACTCATGTATATTGATTTATATAAATTGTTTTATATAAATTGTTTTCTCAACAAATTGTTCAAAATTTCTCTATATTTTGAAATGAGAAAAATGTACTATCTTAAATATATAGTTGAACTCCCATGAAAGATTTCATTAAAATTGAAAACATTATTTGGTTTATTATTATTATGGAATATTATTACGGAACACCTAGTGAGACCCAACTGGTACTTGAGCTAACACCATACTTTTTCTATCATGAATTTGTAGATTTTATGATTCCAGTTTCTAATACTGGGAAGGATCCTTGTGGTGGCATTTGATGTTCTAGACCTATTGGTATTAGAGTGTTGATACATTCACGGTGTTTGAGTTTTATCTTGTTTTTTGAGTACTTGAGGATGTAATGTAGGTTTTATGACATAATCATTGGGTTTCTTTTCCTATCTCCCCATATAGCATTTAATAATATATATATAGGTATATATTTCTTCCATTGTTTTTTATAAATGTGTTCAATATTTATATCGTATGATGTCATTTTCTACTCTCAAACGCATGGGTATCAGGAACTTCCTTCAGGATATTTCAGTGTTCAATCGGGTATCAAGGTAAGAGGGTATCTATGATTGTTCAAGATAGTGGATAATTATATATATGAATGTATGTATACAGAAAAATATTCTTATACACACACACACACACAGATAAACATATTTAAACATTTATAAAAATATATAAAGATATCAATATTCATATAATATAAACATATATATATATACATGAAAAATAAAATATATAAAAACATATATATACAAACATATATATATACATATATACAATATAAAATATAGATATATATATATAATATAAACATATATATTTAAAAATATAATATGAATATATATATATATATATTAAAATATATGTATATTGAAAATATAAAATATATTAATTTCTAAATCTGATATATATATATAACACAATATATTTATATTATAAAAATCATAATGTGTGAGTTTGTCCACTTTGTTGTTTTGATGTTTGAGGTGCATGGTTCAAATTCAACAACATGTTGTTTTTCATATGTACATGGGGAATAGGCATAGGGGAAAAGGGAGGGGCATGTACTAAATGTGTTGTGTGATGGCTGAGGTAGCGTCTAGTATGGATGAATGGTCTAGGGAAACAATGGTGAGATGAAGGTTGATGTGGGTGCATTTATGAGAGGGGAGAAGGGTGAGGGGATGAAGGGTGATGTAGTGGGGAGTCTAATGGAAGGTTGAAATGTGAGGGTATGAAGTGTGATGTTGGGGTGTGAGCTAATGTGGTGGATGGTGCGGTAGGATCTTGGATGAATGGATGGGATAGATTAGGTTGGGGTTATTGTGGTGTGTGGTATTTTTTTAATAGTTATACATTTAATTAAAATCATTGTTTCATAGAAACGTTGGAAAATGAGTTATCTCTAATTGGGGATGTTTATAACCATTAATAATCTGGAGTAGATTATTTAACAATGTTTTTAAAAAACACTATTGAAAAAATAACATTTCAAATTATCACTTTTTTACTGCGCTGATGTTCTAGTCTGATCTCATAATTCTCCGCAACGACTTAACTATTACCGATTTTCAATATTAATCAAGAAATTAAATTATTAGTCTATAATGTATGGTTAATACTCTTATTATAAAACCAGTACAATACCTATATACCTGGTAAGATCATCTTATAATGCCTCATTTAGAGGTTCAAAAAATATGATCTATAATTTCTACACGACTTCCCATCCTACCACTCAGTATTATTTAGAACCAATATTATTAATTTAAGACATTTCATTTATTTACCACTTTTCATTTATTATTCAGTTGTCACCCTATGGAGAACTCTATGAACACCACAACATTCACTAAAAACATTCTCCACTAGACACAGTGATGAAAGCCACACCCATTAGCTAATGAGTAACATTCCCTAACATCCAATAGGGGTTCTATTTATTCCAGAAATTATGATATAAACAATGCATAACCACTTCTTATTATTGTGTGTATTATTGTTTCACTTCATTAGCAAGATGAACCCTGGAATATTTATATTTCTCAAAAATGTATTAACATAATACAAAAGAAACGTTGGGTGAAAAACAATAATCATTAGTGGATGTTAATTATATTTGAAAGGGTTTTTCATGTGATTTCCATCGTTATATACAACTACGGAACATGTAGTGTCAGATGAATATCTCATTTATGAATTAACCATTATAAATGTCCATGAAGAATAGGGGAGAGTCACACTTTGATTTATACATACTTCCACCATATAATGGGATTCATCATGGATTTTATCCAAAAACTCTGACTATCATCTCTCTACAGGAAACATAGATTGGAAATGGACGGAAATTTATGAAGATATTTGATGCACCATCCATTTCCAATAACCCATGTAATACATGATTCCTTAAAAATCAACCTCTAAGAAGTCAGCATGGCCAATAACTAAGAGGTTCTCATTATCATAACCATATCATTTGTGAATTTTCATACACAGAACTTATCCATCTATTATCTCTTGAAATGTTAGCATTCTTTCAATGTTGTGTTACAATTCAAATTGGAATTTCCAAATTCGGTAATGGTACCTTAGGATACACTTTAACAATAATGGTTGTATGAAGACAACCATACACTTAAAAAAGTTTCCCTAGTGTCTTCTCCAAAATATTTAATCTTGAATAATTCAATTTAATATTTTTCATGGGAATAACTTAGGAGGCTCATGGGTATCAATAAATACTCACACATAGTGATGCCTCTCTATGGGAACTACAGGGCCTCCTATGAAAAAATATACCGCACTCCATGTTCAAAATAATCATTCGTAACTAAACCATCATATAGGGTTTCATATATGAAGGTTCAATTATTAATGGCATTGTCTTAATAAATGTATAGACACACTTGAAAAAATATAACTGTATTTAAATATTAATCTAGAGATTTGTTATTCATGAAAATTTACTCTATCATATTCCAATAGTAAACACCACATTTGGATAAAATATTAAATGATACATTTTTTATTAGGATTGATGATTGGCAAAATTTATAATTTTACCCAAAGGGGTGGTCCCAAGATTTTGGGAACAAACCATTTTTCTGACAATAAATTTGGAAAAAAACACTAAGTATTCCATGTATATCACAACCAATGAATAATTTAATATGGAAGTAATTAAAATTTTATAGGTAAGTAAAAATTATATAACCACACATGAAAAATTTTAGTGATATCTACTTCTCATTTCATTTATAAAAAACAATATATGTCTTGGAATAACAATGATTTATGATTTTATTTACATTTTATTAATGAAATTATAAGGATATAAAATGTGTGTCATAAAAGGATATTAACCAAGGAATATATATATATATATATGACGATATATAAAGCATTGTTTCAATGTGAATTTTTTTCTAAATTTATGAGTATCAAGATAATTATATAACATAGGTTTAGGAAAATATTGTTCTACTATACGAACATTCATTTTTTGTGGTAGAGGTTCCAAAAATTAATCATTCATAGTTCTAAATTATTTTTTAATATTTAATATTTTTTTATTTTTTAACGTAAAATATTATAATTTTAATTACTTTTATATTCCTGATACTTTTCCTTTTGGGGATATATTGATTGGGATAATCTCCCAAGGATGTTCCACCACCTATACTAGAAAATGATTAAAAATCATGGACAATATCATCCATTATATATATATATATATATAGTTTTAAGACAATTAATTAATTTTATTCAAGAACACTATATTTCATTCCTTATAATTTTTTATTTTTTCCGTCATAATTATTTTTTATAGGATTGGTGACTTAAATATTTAACATAGTAATTTTACTCTTTATGATGCACCAACAATACATGTTCCTTTATACATAATTTTTAATTAAAGTATCCGAATAATATTTTTTATTATATTCACTATGAAATCATTATACGACTCTTGTACCACTGTTATGTTAAAATCTCCATGATTAAACATGGTGAACCATATATATTTACTCATTTGAATAAATTTATATACTTTTAAACTAAATTAATTTATTTAGATATAGAGTTATTGTATAATTATTCATCTTTATGTGCTATGGGATCCTTCCTTAATTCATTACCTTGTAAATTCAACACTTTTGAACATGATTTGGTTTATATGTTGGGGGAGGAGAAAGTTTAGTATTCTTGATAACTCTACTATGACATATAGAAATTGAACATTTGTCATCCAAAATTGGAGGATATTATCTACATAGAATAATGAAATACTAAACACCTTTTAATGGGATACATGATATAAATTCCATGGTCATATTTTTTTAATAATCATATGACATTCAATCAAATATAATGATTTGGGTATGTTTAATGAGCTTTTTAATTTAGGGTAGATGTTATTTATTCCAATATATTTTATTATAGATTCATGGGTTTATAATTACAAATCATTATATAGGATTGTTATTTTATTAATGCAGGAATATACTAATTATTTAAAAATATATTTTTTTATTCATAATTAATTTAATTATTCTGTTATTCATATAATTCTTGAAATTTTAATTTCAAAACATAAATTGTTTATGTGTTATTAATTTTATTAAGTTTTCACTAATTAAAATTTAATTTATAATCATCATCAGTTACTAAATACTTTATATTTAATTTTTTACATTTGTTTTGATCAATTTATGGTTATTTCATATTGGTCAACATTTTCAATGAAATATTTGTTTATGGAAACCTAATATAAAAAACCATATATATGTGATACCACCATAAAACAGTTGATTTTTTAGATAATAGTTTGGGATTCATATTTCAGAAAAATAAAATATCATCAATCATTAATGGAAAACAATTCAAAATGAATAAAAATGGTACTGGTTTTTATTCAAAAAACATGTTAGTTTAATGATATAAATATTTTAAATTAGTTATTATGTAATTTAGTATTATTAATTTACTTAATTATTTATGTTCAATTTTACCATTTAAAAAAATAAATGTTTTTTCTTTTTCATAGACACAAAAACTAAAACTATTATTTATTATTTATTATATTTATCACATGAAAATTGATAAAATCTAAAAATAATGTAATATATTTAAATTATGTAATGTTTTTAAAAACACGGTATGTGTAGAAATAAGGAATACATGTTTTAACTATAAATAAAAGCACAATTAAAAAAAATTTGAACAAAAGAAATTTATTAAATATTAATTAAATTAATTAATTTTTGTCATGGCTATAAAATAAAATGTTCTTAATTGTGAAGAAATAATGAATGAAAATTTTCAATAATACTGTTCATATGGATAATAAAATGAGGCTTCTCTTTTTAGTGTATTTTTATTATTTTCTTAGTGTGTATTTTTTTGAATTATGAATTTTAAATATTAATATCATTTTCATGATGAATATGATGAGGGCTTACTAAATTAGAATACTGAAGAGCCCTCACGATGTGAAATAATAAAGGAGTATGTTTAAGATTATATTAATTCAAACATAGTCAATATAGTATTTGTCATTCTATTAAGGGTTGGAGAAATCTCGAAAATTTCATTCATTTATATTAATTTCTTAAATATTATTTATAATTATCAATTGAATATTATTCTTGAATGGTTATGATGGGGAACAAAATCTCATCGGGCCATGGATACCGTAAGTCGTACGTACGCACGAGTGATAATATCATTCTATTTTTGGTTAAATCATATGTAATTGGATGGTATATTATATTTACATAATAATTATCATGTTATATTTATTATTTACATCAATTATACTAATTACTATATCCATCCAAATAATGAATTTTTGAATAACATACAATACCACAAAGTTGAAATAGTATGCTATATGTATGCATGAAAGGTGACTTTTCATTCATAAGATGGATTTAATAATGAATATGGATGTAACATATTGATAATAACATATCAATATGTATATGTAATTCAATTTATTATTTTATTATGTAAGCAAAATAATGTGGAAAATGAATAAGAAAAGTACTTTTAAATAGGTGCTGAAAAAATTACCTCTTCTTCGGGTGCTCCCTTCAAATTTGAACTTAAGGGATCTTTTGGTTTACTTTATGATAAAAGTTAGGAATCTAGGATGATGTGAGGGTATTTGGGATGATATTTTAGTAGGATTTGGAGGATCTAATACGATTTGGAGGTGTGAATTAGAGAGAAGGGTAAGTACCCTTTTATAAGAGAGGTGAGGAGTAGTTTAGGAAGAGTTTGACATATTAATTTATTATAAAAACAATTTCAGTTTCTAATAGCTCCAAAAAGAAATTATTTAGATGATATTGTGGGTATGGGTTGAACTCCACTAATACAACAGGATTTAGTCATGTTTAGGTCACCATATTAACCTTATCTTTTAGATTTAACTCTTAGTTAAATAGTTTAACTTTTCCCATGAATTGTTATATTTTTGTGCTATATATTTAATATAGTTACTCTAAAATTTCATGATAACACCAAGTGGTTAATTAATGAAATATCTACTATTATCTATATACTTTTTCAATGTCTTAAATTTTTTGTAATAATAAATAAATCAATTAAATAGTATTCGTTTTAAAAATAAATTTATGTCAATTTGGACACTATATAGTATTTGGATTTTCTGTAAGTCATAAAAAATGATTACTTCTAAAAAAATACATTGAATCAACCCTATCGTGTAATATTCCCCTAGAAAATTTGTTTTTGTCATCAAAATTTCAATTTACATTTATTTTAATATTTATAATATAAATTAATTTATTCATTCATTAATTAGGTAATTTTTGCATCATCATTGTGTCATAAATAAATTTAATTATATAATGTCTAAATATTATAAATAATTTAACATGATGTATTAAACCTTTTTATCTTACTAATTAATATTTATAGTGTAATTTATCTTATTAATAACCCTATATTAAAAATAGAATATTATTTAAAATTTTAATTTTACACAATAAACTATTATTTTGATAAAATATAATAAATGTCCTATGTAATATATATGGGTAAAATAGGCTAATATTTATTCCCTAAGGATTAAATTGGTCTCAATAAACATATCCAATTTAAATAGTACATTTTCGGGTTAATTAAAATATCATTTTTACCTTTAATTACTCTATTTTCTATTAACCGTCGTATATATAATTAAAAATGTATTATTAACCAAAATTTATTTTCATCCTATTGAACAACATTTTACTTATAGATGAAACAACATCTGTGGGATATTTTAAATTCAATTCAACAAAGTAGTAATATTACATTTTTTTTAAAATTTGAAAATTTACCTAGAAGCTGGGTAAAAGACATTAAAAAGTTCAAAAAATTATATATATATATATATATTATTATAAAATGACTCCAATGAATTAAATTTTACTGATATAGGTTTTATATATCTACTTTCACTTTTAAATAAAATTAAATTAAAAATAATTCTTTAAATAAACAGTCAGATGTAAAAGATAACACAATGTTTTTAACTATTCATCAAAAATTTAATTTTTTCAGAAAAATACCAATAATTCACCATGTGCTAATTTTTATATTAAAAATCCTTAGATTAATTTCATTTTGAAAAATAATTTTTATAATATTTCAAAAAGTGGTTATTATTTTTCATAACTATTTTTTAAATTGCTAGTTTATTGGTCATGTTGTCATATAACTCGTGGTTTCATAGAAAGAACACTATAATATTATTCAAAGAGAATCATATTGTGGAAGGATGTGGTGTTACACGCTTCTGTATATCAAATAATTTCTTCCTCAAAATTTCTAGAATATTACTGCATAAAAAATTTCAGGTGGTTCTTGATAATATGTTCCTTAGGTTCCCATGTTGCCTATAACATTTTATATTTTCTCCAATGAAAATTCAAATAGGCGAGTCATCCAATTTCTCAATAATTATTCTTTATTATAAATATTTATAATAATACCTTAACAATAATACATAACGTGTTCTAATTCTATTTCTTAATCAGTGACTACATGCGTTGGGTCAGGGGTATATTTTCTCAATAGTGATATCTGGAACACATTATGATCATTGGAGAGACTTGGAGAAATATCCAAATGGTAAGATAAAACTCCAAATTGTTCATGAATTTCAGAATGTCTGATGTACATGGGTCTTAATTTACCCTTCTTATCTAATCATATAACACATTTCATTGGAGATACCTTCATGAAAACATGATCACCTACATGAAATTCCAAATCCTTACTTCTATTATCAGCACAACTCTTTTTCAAATTTTATATGATTTTATGTGGGTTTGCATAATATTATCTGTTTCCATTGATTCCTCAAAAATATTTGAGCCTACAAGTTTTAATTCACTCGGATCATCCCAACAAGTTGTTCTGCATCAACTGTTTCCATATAACACTTCATATGGTTCCATCTGCATACCTGAATGGAATCTATTATTATAGGAAACATTTACCATTGGTAAATACCAATCCCACATACCTTGATAGACATGTGAGCATGATCTCAATATATATTATACGGATTGAATAGTTTGTTCTTATTTTCCATCAGTTTGAGTGTGGTAGGCAGTGCTCAACTGAAGATCAGTATCTACAGCTTTATGAAGTCTTTTCCAGAATCTATATGTATGAGAAGGATCATGAGCAAAAAAATAGATAGGGGTACACCATGATGTCCTAAAATATCATTAACATATATGCTTTCTAAACTTTATAGTGGCAAATATTTATTAATTAGTAAGAAAATGTGATGAATTGGTAAGAAGAAAAAGAATGACCCATATTGCATCATTCCTTCTAGTATTCTTTGGCATCACAATAAAATGTCCATGTTAATATTATACCATTTCCATTCAGGTATGTGATGAGGTTGCACGACTCCTCTATGTCGATTAATTACAGCCTTCACATATTGACAAATGTTACGTCTTGACACATAATCAGAAATCTCCCTCTACATGTTTTACCACCCAAAATGTTCCTTCAAATCTCTATTCGCCATAATGATATCAGGGTTTATAGAGAAACTGCAAGAATGATCATCATCCATCAATTCTCTTTGTAGATCTGGTATACCAGTAATATAACTACTCTTCCCAAAATTTTAAATTCATTTTTCAAAAATGTATTAAATCAATCATTAATCATTCACAACATAAATTTTCTTTTGAAACTCCTCATTATCAGTCTAAGAACATTTTATCCTTTCCAATAAAGATGGTTAGGAAATTATTTGAAAATGTAATGACCATTCTCATTCCATGATTATTCCCATATCCATCGTCACTAGTTCCATAAACATAGTATCCATTTCAACTCTTATATTGTATAAAATGCCATGATCTCTTCATCTCAAGTCATCTTCAACATTATTTTTGTTCTTAAGGTGGTAGTTTATTTTGAAATAATAATCCTTTAGTTGTTCAATCCATCATATCTGCATCATTTTGAGTTCTTATTATGGGATTATATACATCATACTCTTACAATCATTATATATCTCGTATTTGTTTCCATATAGATAGTGTCTCTATATCACCAGAGAGAATATAATAGCATCTAACTCAAGATCATGAGTTGGATGGTATTTGGTCATTAATTTTTATCTTCCATGATTCATAAGAAATAACTCTATCATTCTGTGTAAGGACAATACAATGTCCATTTTTTAAAGCATCACTATAAATGAAAAATCTATCATTCCCCAATGGCAGAGTCATGATTGGAGAATTGACTATTCATCTACTTTATTTTTCAAAACCTTTTTCATAAAATTTTATACAATCAAACTTAACCCCATTCTATGTGACCATTGTTAATGGGTTAGCCAATAGGGAAAAATTATAGATGAAATGTTGATAATAACATTCTAAACATATAAAATTGCATACCTCAGCTATACACATCAAAACTATCCATTCTGGGATTTCCCATGTCTTTGAAGGATCAACACATATTATATCCTTAGATATAATATGGCCATGTAAAGAAAACTCTTGAATCCATAATTAAAACTTGTGGTTATTCCCATATAAATCATTTGGTCTACTATTTTTTATAATAGTGTATATGTTATTTTCACGATCTTCGTAGCATTTTTAATTTACCATGATATCATCAATAAATAAATCTAAAATTTCATCATGATATTCCATGGAAACTCTATTAATTATATCCATGAAAACATAGGGTTCATTAGTTAGTTCAAATGGCATTACTGTAAACCCATAATTCCCATAACTGGCACAAAATACTATATCTCGAAGGTCATCCTTCTTCAGGCACAACTGATGGTATCCAGATCGAAGGTCAATCATTGAAAAATATTGATCTCCACGAAGTAGATCAAATAAATAATTAGTGTTAGGTACGGGATATTTTTTCTTTATTGTTATAGAATTTATTTCCCTGTTTCCAATGCACAATGTCATAGATCCAAATTTCTTCTCAACAAATGTATAGGGTCTCAACAAAGATAATCTCTAGGTAAAATAAAAACATTATTACCCAATTAATCATGTTTTATCTTTACATCCACTATTTCCATAGAGGATATTCAATAAGGGGTATTCAATATAGACCGTGAATATGGAATTATGTCAGTGGACTAATCAATTTCTCGTTCTTGAGGGTATCTAGGTAAATCCGTTGAAATCACATCAACATATTTCTAGATGCAAAAATCCACCAAAGGTTCCATGAAAGCATAATCGGATAAAACAGAGGCATATTTTGACTCAGCAACTAGTCACAGGATGATCTTGAAGGCATCGAGGAATACCCGAGTGGTGGGTGAAAAAATTTCTTCCTTGCATGTAAAACAACCACCTTCTTAAAAAAATAGTCTCGACCTAAAGAGGGGTATACACGCCAGTAGGGGAACTTCTATTCCACCGCCCTCGAGTCCCAGTTTTCCGTGCGGGAAAAGTCCACGTGCACCCACGAAACTCAATCGACTATAAATAAAACCTCACCCCCACAACTTCTAGTGGCTAAAAAATCATAACTGTATCTCCTACATTGATTAAAACCCTTATAGATGCAATAGATGACTTCTAGGTAATGAAATTTCTTTGACAAGTCTCTCAAGAATACGCCTTCACGTGGGACCACATGGGCATGACCGTCACCCATGCCCTTATGTTTTGGGATCCTTGTGCACAAACCCTTCCTCTTTCATGCAAAACCTTGACCCTTCCACGCATTCCACCCCTCCCACTTGTGCTCGAAACCTTGTCCCTTCTTTCTGCGCAACTCCTTCCACTTTCATGCAAAACCTCCTCCCCACATTGCATGAAAACCTCTTCCATTGAACAAACCACTTTTTTCAACTCATCTCTGCATTTTGTGGAACACATTCCCTCTTTACATGCATATTTCATGAAAACCACTCCTTTTTTATAAAATCCTTTCTTTTTTTGTGTTCCATTTTTGCATGTGTCGGATGTCCCTCTCTCAGGTGCCATTTTTGTGTATTTATAACTCCCAGGATGACTATGATACACACACTTCTCAAGTACAACCCTCTAGTCTCGTAAAATGTAATTTCATTGTTCATTGGGAAGTACATTACTCAATGTTCATTAGCCTCATGCTTCTTCGCATATACAAAATACTAGATATTGATTCATTGCATATCCAAAGAAATATGGGCCCCACAATGGATCACTCGACAACACCTCTACACCATGAAATGCTGGTTGCTTTCCCTTCCCCAAGTCCAGGTGGGTATTAGTAATATAAGTGCTAGGGGTGTGGAGTGAACCAACATCATTTGAGATTTAGGACGATAAACTTCCAAGATCTATCGTCCATAGGACATGATTTTAATCCTTCTCATCACCCCATGCATCATATGTGGGGTGCCCCACCTCAAAAAATTTCCATGTCCACTAGTCTCCACAAGAGTGATATATTCGTCACATAGAATGAGAACCTCTTTGCTGGAATGACGTCTACCCGCCGGGAAAGGGAATGCACCTCTATGTTAGCCCATAGCATTTCATGTGGGTTGAATCATCCCTGCTCCTCCTATCTTATTCGCAGACAAAAACTAGAGAGGGGGATGGGCACTGGAACCCTCTTATCTTTTGTGAAAAATACATCTCAT
Source organism: Viscum album (assembly GCA_963277665.1). NCBI lineage: Eukaryota > Viridiplantae > Streptophyta > Magnoliopsida > Santalales > Viscaceae > Viscum > Viscum album. The sequence goes on from OY728161.1 coordinate 982,198,517, forward strand.
GTTAGTCTTAGTCTCAACTCAGGCCTCCATCCTGGAGTTAGTCCCAATCACTTTCTCATTGGGCTCTATCCACACTTAATCCCAGGTTTCCTCTTTTGGATGTTAACAGTGAGTATACCCTAGTCTCCACTCAGGGATTCTATGCAATCATAAGCCCCTACTTTTTATCTAGGATTATAACCACACTTAGGCCTTTGTTTCCCCGTCGGGCCGCATACCATGGATAAGCCACAATTTCCTCTTTGGGCTGTTAATCATGCCTTTTCCACTGTTTCTTATTTGGGCTTCTAACCACACATAATCCCATGTTTCCTTATTGGTATGTTAACCATGCGTAAGTCCCAATTTCCTCTTTGGGATACAAACCATTCATAATCCCGTGTTTCCTCTTTGGGTTGCTAACCATGAGTTATCCCCTATTTCTTCTTTGTGATGTTAACCACATGTAAGCCCCACTCCAATCTACATGGACACCCTATTCACGAAATGATCATCAGGTCTTTAGTGCCTCTTGTTTCTCACACTGAGCAGGAATCACATGAGCTTGGAGTAAGCATTGATCACGACACACACATTGGATATCCTAGAGTGTAAGACCCACACCATCATAAAATACTTGTACTTTGATCCTTATCTCCTTATCATGGGTTGTAGGAAGCCTCCCTAAGGGTCAAGCCCAATAACCATTGGTTATGTCCTCCTTTGACGTCAGTTATCTTTCATCCTATATATTGTTAAACTGCATGTCCCCTTTTTGTCTCGCATGACGTTAAACTGTAACCATCTTAACTACATGTACATTGATCCCTCTCTCCTATTAAAGGTACGTATGAAGCCTCCCAGAGGTTCATACCCAACAACCATTGGTTCTTATCCCCTTTAACGTGGGTTCACCTTCATCATGCATGATGTTAAAATACATGTCCCCTTTTCATCCCGCGCGATGTTAAACTATACTCATTAAAAATATATGGAAATTGATCCATGTATCCATGACAAGGAATGTTGGAATCTATCCTGTGTGTCATCTCCAACAACCACTGGTTATGAACCCATTGCACATTAGTTCACCTTCTTCCCGCATGATGTTAAACTGCATGTCCCCTTTTCATCTTGCACAATGTTAAAATTTACTCGCCTGAACTGTGCGGACTTTAATCCATTTCCCTTAGGCTGGGTATGAAGGAATCCTCTAAGAGATTAATCCATATACATTGGTAAGATGTTGTGACCTCATCCAATGGTAATCTATTGTGACCCCATCCATTGATAATCTTTTGTGACCCAATCCATTGGTAAGACATTGTGACCCCATCTAATGGTAAGACATTATGCCCCCATTAAATGGTAATTCATTGTATTCACCAATCGATGGTAAGCCATTGAAGTCCCCAATTGACAGTATATCATCTTCAGATGAACTACATAGGCTTTATATCTATCTCATAGACATTTTACGTAGGAATCCTCCTTGAGGTTCAACCCCAAACACCGGTACTCTTTGGTGTCCCCCCTGGTGGGACACATCTCTCTTGTCCTCCACTTGAGTGTCTGGGAAACCTAGGATACTAATAACACATAATACCCAGCATGTCATTGGGTTGTTTTCCACTATATGTACCCCAATTTCATTTCCCAACCTAGAGGTTTCACTTCTTCTAGGTCCCATCCATACGGGTAACCTCCTTTGCTGTCCATCACCATGCCAAACTATGTGGACATTGATTCCATGCCATAGGGATATTTATAATGTCTCTTTGAGTCTCAAGACAAACATAACCTTCATCATCACATCTGTTCCAATTAACTCTTTATCAACTCAAAACCCCCCATAATCCACTTTATTTCTCGATCGGGATGCCACATCTTAGTGGGATCATGCCATCTCCTTTCCTCACTGCTCCTAGTGGAAATTGGGAAACTAACCAAGCGTTATCCCTAGTATCAGTGCTCCCTCATGGGTTGTAACCCATCTCATCCACTCATATTAGTGTTATGATCATTTAGATCTTTCTCTTAAAGAAATTAAACTCACCGCATACCCTATGTTAAACATGGGATGTTGAGAAAATCCTTATAGAAATTCACATGACATGTAATTCCCCATATTCGATGTGGGATGCCTCGGTCTTCTTTACCCTTGAGAAGACCTATCATAAGAGGAAGAAACCCAGATGCTCCTGTGTTTCAACTTCCATACACGCATGTGATTTCCAAAGTGACTATAACCCCAATCCCAGGCAGTTACCCTGATCGGACTCCTTGAAATGTCCTAACAGATGCAACGTAATTTACCGGCATCCATGAAGACATGGAACTAAGAAGAGTTTCATTAACAACGTCTTCAGTATATAAGGGAGTCCCAGACATGGAGACAAGTTCCGTGGAGGGATCCATGGAAGGAGGAACCGATATTCCTTCATCCCATTTCGATCAAGGAGAAAACGTCCCTAACTAAGCGATGAATTTTGACCGCATTTGTAAAGAGGGGATGAGGGGAAAAATAGAACATCATCGATGATGGATGGATGCCTCAGTGATAGCATTAGAAACAAAAAATGGTGAAATTGACCTAAAGCTGTTATTTTCAATGTGGGGGTTAGTAGTCTTTGGAAAATTAGTGGAATAACATGTCACCGTATCTAGATATTTGGGACCAGGTCCGCCAAGAAAATAGTGGGTCATGTGTGAAACTTACTAGAAGTTGGGCATTTTAACGTTGTACATCCAGTTCTGCGACATTGATAGCGTGGATTCTTCTTTGCTTCCATGGAAGAAGGAATGGCAATGGGTCACTGGACATCAATTTCATTGGTTCCACACTAATCGTTAAATCTCCCTTCATTCTAGGACCCAATATACTGTAACAGGAAATAGATCATCACCCACCCACTTTTTTTGAGGTAGTGGAAGTGCTAACATTGAAATCACACATGGATCCACCACTTATGTGATAACTTCCACACCTATAGCTACTATGTTCCCACACACCATATCTCGTTCTAAAATCGTTCAATGGAGGGTGATTAATGACCTCGTTCACCGATACGAAGAGGAAGGGATTAAACCAAATCGGAATATGGCCTGTCAGGATTTAAAGGCATATGTGTCTTAACATAACCGTCATCCCCAGTGGACACACAGGGATCCACTTCTCCACACTCCGATGCATAAACGTTTCAGGTGCCTATCCATAGAATGCTTCGATTACTACCTCCCATATGACATGTGTTTGGAAATGTCTGGGCCGGCCCGAATGGGATCACATTCTAGGGGATCTAATGGTGGGATCCCACTAGGCCACATCAATGACGCCACCCGACCCCACAGGCTGATAGCAGGTAAGCAATGTACCATAACCGCTGTATCTAGTCCGGATAAACTGACTCCACCATCGGGCACTATCCAAGGAGGATGCCTATCGAGGGGCGTCAACATCAATGATTACCAATGAAAATTCCACCACCTATGTATACCATAATTCCTCTATATACACCCAATAGGGGAACTCATCCACCCATCCTAGATAGAGGCCTCAACCTCCACACGACTATTCTAGGTTGACACCCCTGGCTTCCGGCATAGGTAGTGCCCACCTTGGGCTGAACCATGGCAACAACACCCAGTACAGAGGTCCTACCATTACAACCACAATTAAAAACATGGGTCCTCCCCACTACCATGCTCATAACAATATTCATCCCTATGACACCTTCAATCCAAATGAGGGTCCACCACGTGGTAGTGATTATCAGTACAAATCCCTCTTTTGCAATAATGACAACATGTATGGAGTCATTCTTCCTACCACATGCTGCTGGTATGGAGATGGTAGGCATCTGACCAATATCCATAATGGGGGCCTTCTCCATATCCTTAAAATAGCCTACGAATTTCCTCCTCACCTCAGCAATCATAGGGGTGGAGGTCATCATCACTTCATCACCACCCATCATGATGATCCTACCCTTATTCGTCTTGACAACTATGAGGACCCTCCTTGAATTAACCATGCTAGAGGAAATAAGAATGGAAGCCCTACCCATGCTCTTTCCAGCTCCAGCAGTGGTCATACCCGCTCCAACACATTCCATGTAAAGCCTATCCATGCATCAACCAATGGACATGGAGGTCCTCACCGTGTTTTGTTAGATATCTGTCCAGGTGCTCCTCGCACCCAAGCTCCCTCAAGTGGAATACCTCTCTATCCCAACACCTGTTCAGCATAAGGTCTTCCTCACTCAAGAAATCTAAACTACCCCGAAGAACAATCCTAGGAAAGGATTATTGTTAGTCATTTCCTTAAAAATAATTTCAAGAATATTCTAGGCAAGATCAAAGTACTTTGATTTTCAGATTTCAAAGGACGAATACAACTCAGCAATGGAACCCTTTCCTTGATCCTCAGTGTTAGGGGCCTGGAAAAAAATGATGCCCATCATCCTCATACTCTCAGAATGTGAGGGAGAATGGATTCTTGCCTCCCTCTGTAGATACATCCAAGAGGAGGAGGATTTGGTGTCTTCCTACAGTCCAGTCGTGCAATCGACACCATCATAACTATATTCACCCTCTACCTCGACCAGAGATCACAAAGGGTTTTTTTGGGGATCGATGCAACTAGATAGCAACATGGTCCACCGCCAGCATCTGTAGTCCCTACACCCAAAACCATGGTCGACATCTCGTCATATCTTGATGAGGTGTCCAGTTCACTGCACTCTTTAGATGATAGAATTTGATGCAAATGTTTTTCTGCCTGATCGCAATATTCTACACCAGCCAGCCTACCATCTCAATGATCATCATTAGTACCGCTATTGGTTCCCTGACCACCTCAAGTAGATGTGTAGGCAGTGATGGGATAGAACCTGAGTCTTGATCATGGAGCTTGTTGGACATTCTTGTGACAGACCATTTCCCAGAGATATTTTGAACTACTCTAGAACTGAATATAAGGCCACCAGAAGCACTCACCTAAGAGGAGGATGGATGATTTCACCATACCCCCAGGGAAAGTCACATTCGTCTTTGTCATCAAAAAATGTCCTACCCAATGATTCATGAGAACTTAGAAGTAATTTGTCAACAATTTCATTTTATTGATTTGGATGCACTCCCCATGACCAAGCTCCATGAATCAGCAGGCCGCCATAGGAGCCTCCAAGAACGATGCGTCCATATCATTAAAGTGATCAATAGGATAATAATGGATGATTTTGCACACATGCAACATTGTGGTAGTGGGAAGTACATAGACCTCCATTTCAATTAAATCAAGCACCAACCTGAATATCGAGGCGATATTGAGGATATGAATCCAGGTAGAGTTTCTGATAACATGGATGATCTATCATAGGGAGAGAACTAGTTGGTTTTCCTTGATAGGGAAATATCCCCTAGGGGAGTGCAGCAACTATTTTTTATATTGGGGAAGGTCACTCTCCAGTAGATAAATCTATTGGGTCCTTATATGACCACCGAGGAAATATTACACAACCAATATTCCAACAAGGAAAAATAGAAAATTGGAGCGGTCAAACCATCAGACCCATCCAGCTTAGTTCAGAAGGAATAAAATTATCACAAAAAAGTCGTGTTGCATCGTCAAATCACCAAACAACTGAATATGGTAGATTACCACCTTTTAGAATGAATTGTGGACCGATAACCATACTACGGTGATCCTCTACTGAGGCAGAAAGGCGTAGACACAACTTCCCTTTGGAAAATTGCTTCCAGGTGACCCTGATCATCCTGCCCCCATAGACTGGGCCAAATCCAGAGTCTTTGGATAGAGGTTTCATTATGTATCTCAAATTTCTCATGAATGGCTTGAAAATCCTAAGGATCAAAATAAAGTTACACTAGTAGATCCACAAGTCATTCTAAGAGCCACTCCATTAGAAGTTGGGCTTTATTATCGTGTTGTTGAAACTACCAAAACGTTGGTGGTCCAGGATCCCCGTCATGCCATGAATCCCCCCCATAGATGACCCCATGGATGAACTCATTTCTCAACTCGATGCATTATAAACTTGATATGTGGAAATATCTCCTGATAGAAATCCATATCAAACATGGGTGGATTGTATGTCGACACCCTCGGGCTTCTGAAAGCCCACATTTTCCCCACTTTAATGGGACATGAGAACCGTTGTAGAATCTATCCCACTTCATCTCAAGGTGTGGACCCATTCTAGGTACTCCAGTCCAAAAACAGGCCGCCAAGCTCCAGTGTTTTTTACAGACATCTGAAGGGCTTGCGTTCATCTGGTACAACCAGCAACCCATCAGGCTAGTCGCTAGATGGGAAGAACTGTGCAAATATTTCCTTCACCATTTCAGTTCCACCACTTGGAAGATGAGTATTTCAGACCTCTTTATCTGCTAGCAGTGTTTAGATGAGCGCATATCGGACCTTTATACCCATTCGAAAAGGCTAAAATACTCCCTTTACATTCCACTAACTCAGGATAAACTACTATTGATGTCAATTGGGAATGTCAATATAGAACCTTTCCCCTCTCTGATCACCCAGAACAACACTGGGGGATTCCGAGACTTCTTTGATAAGGCCATGTGTCTAGAGGAATCCCTACAGCAAGCTAAGAAGGCACGCCCATTACCACTTTTGATTCCCGTGGGATGGGTTTCTATGGCTGAGCCAGCAGCGGTGGCACATATATAAGCCCCAAAGAAATAGGATTTTTGAGAAGGGGAGTCATCTCCACAGCCTCCTAGAATCCCTCAACATCAGGAGAAACCTTCGACCCAACAATGATCACCTCAAAACCAGAACACACCCCTGTATAATGCGCTACCACCACCAAGGAATGATAACCATGCTTCACCTCCATGACAGGCTCCATTATCCCCATTTCAGGGTCAGGCTCCCCAGGCCCCATTCCCATATAAAAGAATCCATACCTACTCATTTAATGAGGATTATGTCCCTTGCAATTTTCGATGTTCATTAGAACAAGGGATTATATGTTTTTTTGAATTCTAGAAACTAGAAGAAACAAATCTAATTGATATCCCCAACTACTACCCCTATCATTGGTTCATGGGGATCACCCTCAAATATTTCTATGTGTATAAGGAATTTATTCAAGACAATGTGGATAACACCATAGTTTTGTTAGGTCCGGCTCTTTCATAGTTGGAATGAGTCTTCGTGATGCCGAACATCAGTAGTGACATTGAATGTGAATGGCATATGATTACTAACCGTGGGTCCTAGAAAGATGTGTATTGGATGGATTGTAATAAAATCTCTCATAAACATGGTATTATACAAGAATGAATTATTTGACATGATACTTCAAATGAATCTACATCACCTGCAGCAAGTACCTCTACATCAGAAGTTCAGATGTCCTCTCCCCAAAAGAGAAATCATTTGCGACGCAAGGGAAAAAAATTTCTTCTACCAATGTCATTGTCATCCTCTACTATCAGTGACTTCATGCCCCCATAGATGAAAATTCCCACAAAATCCATCCATTAGTAGATGAATCTTTAAGTTACATTCAAGGGTATGCCTCAGTTATCATCGTATAGCTGGAAAATCCTTATGTCATTTCTGGTGTTGAGGAGTGCCTGGAGGATCCTCCCAATGTTCACAGCTCTCGCCAATGTCGATGGAGACACAAATATATGTTTCATCAGAGAGACCCAATATATACTAACATCAAGGTTGTTCATGCCATTGAAACCTAATAGTAAGCCCAAAATAGAGATCAGTATGGACAGTCCTCTCATATGGTGTCATCCGACCCTCCATCGACGTCATTTGTGCGACTTGGTCAATCAGAGCCACATCGAATAAAACATGATTAGCATATCTCTACGATAGACTGGTCTTAGTCATCTAGACCTCATCTGGTAGTCAATCCACAGAATTCAGTCAGTGGGATGTTGGATATTGCAAGCACTAGTTGGTCGCTGGTCTAGTTGGAAGGGCCCGCCATACATCATGTCATAGAGTGAACTCTTGTATGTAGAAGCTCAGTCCTGGTACATATGTATGATATATTTAAACATCCATAATTAATTCTAGAAAATCATTGCATAATTTTGGTCCTTCTCCTATCTGCAGATAAGTGTGAATCCCTCATCGAGGCTTTAAAAAGCCCCCTCCAATTGGAGATGCAGGTAGCAGCTATAGAAGCCTTCGATGCTGATGTAGTCGATCATTCTAAATGAAATTACATCATCTCATTCTATGGAAAAGTTGAAGGCTCTACCATATAGAGGATAATTCTCCCATCGTACATCACCAGCCATTTTAATGTCGTGTAGGGTCATCACTTTCATGTTGACACATGCTTGGGAATCAGCCTCATCCCGACTGAGACACATCAAAAGATAGGGTTGTCTGAGGATGATTTGAGTCCCTCTAACCAGAAACCTAATGGTTACGATTGGATGGAATAGACACCATTAAATAAGATTCACTTGAAGACGCAGTTCGGTGGCCTGGTATCGTGCACCGAATTCAGGGTTGAATCTTAGGACACCACCTACAATGTGATGATGGGTAGGCCATGGATCTACCTGCATGCGGTGGTCCCTTCATCAAATCACCATTTCCTTAAGTACTCCATTAATGGTAATGTGGGAATAATAAAATGTGATGTGTCTCCCATTTCCTCTTGTGATGCCCGATACGTGGAAGAATACTTTTACAAGAGCTAGGACAAGCCAATTCAGGCCAACGAGGAAGGGCATAATACGGTTGTGGCTGACCCATGGATAGATCTAGATGATGCCTACGTATTTATGATCCAACAATAGGATGATACAACCCCAGACATGGGACAACACTTCTTAGATTTTAGAACAGGGGGTAGCACATTCCCAACTCTATATTATTCTAGATAATCACCTCACAATCCTACAAAAATCAGGCCCAGGTGATCCAAGAGCTCCCTACTCCCATAATGAATTGGGATTTCCACCCAATGGAGATAGAAATATGTCATACTTTCATTTTCAATTAGATGAGGATAAACCATCTCAAGATGAAATTCCACTATTACATCAATATAATCAATCATGGCCTCTTGGGATGCAAACAAGATGAGATCAGATTGATCATTTTCATCACCATGATTTCTACAGCACAAGTGTCCCCTGATGCACTATCCACTACGACTTCAGATTGAACCAGTATCCAATATGTATATGTTCACTTAGATGAAACTCCTCCCATAGTTAATCACAACACTTTAATTGATGAAGAGTATTTAGAGGATCCTTCTTCTTCCTTTGAATATGGAATCTCCACCATTATTGATGAATTGGTACATTTGAACCGCAGTAGTGAGGTGGTTCCGAAAACCACATTAATTATTTCCACTGTGCCTCTCAAGGAGTGACAACATTATGTTTAATTACTCAAGAAGCACTATTATGTATTCTCATGGAGTTATGTGGAGAATCCATTAATAGATCCTTAGGTATCCATCCACCACCTCTGTCTTCTGAAAAATCATCGTTGGTTCAAGCAGCCTCCTAGAAAGATGCACCCTTCCCATGGTGCCATGGTCGAGGACGATGTTGATAAGCTCATCAGATTATATTTATTTAAAGAAGTAAAATACACCAATTGGTTTCCCAACACTCTATAATCTAGGAAAAGGATTTGGTAAATCTGAGTCTGCATGGACAATCTAGATCTCAACCATCATTTTCTAAAGGATGATTTTCCCATTCTTGTGACAGAATTGTTGATTGATGCTACAACTATTTTCCAACCCCTCACTTTAATGGATGGGTAGTTCTAGTATAACCATGACCTAATGTATCCCATGGATGAGTAGTTTATGTCCTTCAGGGAACAATAAGGTTGTTTCTGTTACCATTTCATTCCCTTCGGTCTATTGAATGTAGTTGGCACCTACCGATGATCTATGAAATAGATATTTAAGAGGAAACACGGGACACTAGTGTAATGATATGGGTATGATCTGGTTTTAAAATCATTCTAGTATAAGGACCATATTAATGACCATGATAATGTGTTCAATTTTTTCGTTCCCGCCATCTTATGATGAACCCACTGACGTGTTCCATAGTATTTTCTTTTGAATTTTTCTCAGCTTCTTTGTCAGATACATGGGCATCCAAATCAACCCGGAGAAGATCCTGGCGATCATCCAAATGTCTCCCAAAAGCAATATCATGGAGTGTAGATGTTTCAATAGCCACATGGCCTATATACCCAGATTCATTGAGAATTTATCCAGCAAGTGTATGCCCTTTTCTCAACTTATGAAGAAAGGAACTGTCTATTTGTGGGATGCAGAATGTCAGGCATGTTTCGAGGAAATAATCCAGTACCTACTCCAGCCTCTGTTCTTAATGCCACCTATCTCTGGAAATCCTTGGTTCCTTTATGTGATCACCCTAGAACAATCTATCATCACCCTTCGTTTCTAGAAGAACAATGAGTTGATAGAGAATAGTCTCAACAATCTCTATCGCATGCCCTAGGATACGGAGACCAGATACTCACCTATCGAGAAGAGCTATCGTGCGCTGTTATTTGAAGTCCAAAAATTTTAGCATTACATGTAGAACCATATGGTTCATCTAGTAAATCAAGTATATCTGTTGAAGTGCATCTTGAACTTCCCATGTGGGTAGGTTGTCTGGCTCAGTGGACCACGATTTTCCAGCAGTCCAACATTAGGTTTCTCCTATAGGATTTTATTAAGTGGAAATCATTGACAGATTTCTTTGCCACCCATCCAGCTCCCATAGACCAGTCCATGGACATTGAGTTTCCCAGAGAGTAAATACTCTTATTAGACCAACCCATTATGCGAGTAAAACATCACATTGACGATGCTTCCCAGATCCCTATCAGAAAAAGGCTCAATAACCCTATGCTAAATAGAGTAGGTTTGGGTATCGTCTTCATTACCCCAACACAAGATTTTCAGCCAAATTAATTCTTTTTGTTAGAGGGTTTCACCTACAATGAGGTAGAGTTCTAGGACCTCATTACTATCCTTGAGATGGCCCTTGTGATTGACATTCACTACATGCATGTGAAAGGGGACTCAAAAATATTCATAAAGAAGATCAATGGTGGCAATGTTGTTATAAATCCAGAGCTCGTAACACTATTTGGACACACCCTCCACCTGATGTCCCAGTTCACATATCAGCCAGAAGTTACTAATGACCCTCGATCCCATAATGGTCGAGCTGATGCCCTGGCTAGCCAATTTGCATCACATGCAGAGCCTGATCTAGATGATTTGGTTATCCATGTTGAACAATGAATAATCATTGCGCTCGTCACTCCAGATAATAATCATGGCCAGATGGTAAGACACCTTACCTCTAAAGCCTCCACATCATGACCTCCAGGTCCCCCAAAGGCAGTGATCATATCGACAGCCTACAAGAGATCCTCCTATGTCGAGTATCACCAAAATGATAATATCCTAGATGAAACGGCCAAGTAGGGGTGAATTTGTCATCGTGCATTATAGTTTACACTCTAGAGCAGCCAATGTCTTGATCAGATCCATTACAAGAGTGGGTTTGACGGGATTCCCTTTTGTTACATTCATGGAGTTGATATTTATCATTTCATATAGGAGGTTCACGCTGGTTCTTGCGAGGATCATCAGAACGGGCCGAAACTATCCCATCAGATCTGGAGATTGGGGTAATTTTTCCCTCCATGATCCTTGACAACATTGATTTATTAAAAAGGTGACATGAAATCAAAATCCATACAAACTATAGAATCATCCACCAGAGCCTCTCCACACTACCATGTACTATATGCCCTTTGGGGTCTGGGGACTTGATGTCGTGGGACCATATCCACCAGAGAAAGCTCGCTAGTGCATGTTCATCCTAACTGCTATAGTTTTTATCTCCAAGTGGGAAGAATAAATCCCACTCAAGGAGGACAAGCCCCATTCCATTGTGGAATTTGTGATCAATAACATCATCTTCTGATTTTGAGTACATCAAACTATCCTTGCAGATAAAGACACGAACATTCATACAGCAATGCTGACGAAATTGAATGCCAAGTAAAATATACAATCTAATAATACCTCCTTCTATCACCTGAAATAGAAGGGGATTATTGAGTAATTCAACAAATCCATCTATATTATTCTAATGAAAATGGTTTTTCAAAACATGATGATTTTTCCAAAGAATCTCCCCAACTCCCTCTGGGCTTATCGGATGATGACCTATAATTTCACACAGGTGACTGCATACTCCCTAGTGTATGGAACAGAGGTTGTCCTTCCCATCAAGATCCTGTTTACATCATTTCACATAGCCATATGTGATCCGAAAGAACTAGATAAATCATCTATAGTCTGACTAGCTAAATTTGAAGTGATTGATGAGAGCAGGATTTGTGCCCTACAAATTCTAGAATGGCATCAGTACAAAATATTTAGAGCTTTCGACAAGAGAGTCCATCTCCACTCCTTCTGGGAAGGTGACTTGGGGTTTGGACATGAAACCACCAATGATTCATGGATAGAAGCAACCAAAACTGGTTCCCAAATGGGAAGTACCTTACATCATTTATAAGGTTTACCCCTATGGCGCGTACTCCCTAGTTACCATGGATGGTGTGCGTATCAATCCTCCCACCTATGCCAGTATCCACAAGAAATAAATTTCCTAGGGAAATGGGGTCCTACATATCCATAAACATTATTTTCCTGCATTGCACAAAACGGTATCGTATCCCGCGTGACATTAAACTGTGGTCGGTCCCGCACAACCTTAATCTATCCAACGTCTGTACTGTTTGATGTTAAACTACATATAACCTTCAATAAATACATATGGATTTATTTTAATCCTCATGGGATATGTAGTAATGCTCATACACCACTTTTTTATTCCATACCCAAACACTTTTCTTTGACAACCCCACCTAGGTGTAGTTCTCTTGGGGGATCCTACATGGTGTAGTGGAGGATTCTCTGGGCCCCCACGCATGTCATGATTACAATGATCACACCATGTTCCCTTCCTCTATATTCTATTATCCCATTTCCTCACCACTCTACACTAAATTTTTCATCCTTCAAAAAATATGTATGGTTTGATTCCCATCCCCCTGTGATACGTAGGAATGCATAGACATTACGTCCGTTGGCCTCGCCCCATACTTTATGATTTCCCATCAGGTCGGAGAATATGGTGGGGTGCTTGATTTATCCCTCCATTAAAGTAAAAGGAGTTTACTGGTATAAATAATCTCTACCAAAATTTCATAGAAAATTTTAGATAAACATTTTAACCTTATCATTTAGATTTAACTCTTACCATGTATTCATGAATTCTTATACCACAACGTTGATATAGCTACTATAAAATTCCATCAAATACTCAAGTGGTTCATTAATGATATATCTATCATTATCTATGATATTTGGCCGAATTATTGAATTTTAGAAATATTATATCATTTAATAAATTAGTATTTGTTTTAAAAACACATGTATGCCAATTTAGACTCTATTTAGTATTTGGTTTTTTTGGACTTCATAACAACATGATTACTTCAAAACATATAAATTATGTCAAACATAAAATGTCATATTCTCTTAAAAAATTATTCTATGACATTGAAAGATTTAATTTACATTTATTTTAATATCTGCAATATCAATTAATTTAATCATTAAATAATAAGGTAATTATTTCATCATCATTGTGTCACAAAAAAATTTAATTATTTATAGTCTAAAAATTTAAAATAAAATACAATGATGTTGGAAATCTTTATTATCTTTCTATTGACTATTTATCATAGAATTGATCTTATGTATAACCCTGTATTAAAATGGATTAGTTATTAAAATTTGAATATAACACTTTAAACACTTCTTTAAATAAAATATAATAAATGTCCTAATCTAATCCAAATGGATAAAAAGGATAATATTTTTTTTTATTAATGTTTATTTTGGTTGATACATACTTATCCAATAGAACTAAGACATGTGTTGTGGTAATTATAATATTATATTTACCTTTAATTACCCTATTAAATTTTAACCATGGTAAATAAAATTCAAAATTTACTAATCGCCAAAAATTATTTTCATCCCATTGAACCACATTTTACATTCTAATTACAATCATGTATGAAATATTTTTTGAAATATAATTCACAAAATTAGTAAAATAATTTTTTTTTTCAAATGAGCATATAAGGTGGGTAATTGATGTTAATAAGTTCAATAAAATTTTATACATCTAATATTATTATAGAGAACTCTAATGAGATACATTGTACTAATATAAATATTAAGTATCTATTTTGACATGAAAATTAATCTTCCATAATTAATGAAGTTAATCAATTTTCAATCATTAACGACATTAATTTTCTTTTGATTTCTCTAATCACCAGTATGATAAATTTTTATCTTTTCGTGTAAATATGTTTTGGAAATAATTTTAAAAAGTATTAATGATTCAAATTAAATTATTATTCCCATATCTTTATATACAATATCCATAAACATAGGATCCCTCTCAACTATCATATTGTTCAGAATGCATTGATCCTTTCTTCTCAAGGCATCTTACACATTATTTTCTTTCTATGGGCCGTAGTGTATTTTGGAATTGTAATCCATTAGTAGTTCGAGCCTTTGCCTCTATCTCATGTTGTGTTCTCCATATGATATAATATACTCCAAACACTTTGGATCAATATATATATCACTATTTTTTCAGTAGAGATAGGGTATCCATATATTCACAGTAAATATTACAGCTTCTAACTAAAGATCATCAGTAGGGTTGTTTTGTTCATGAATTTTTAGTTGTCGTGATGCATAGGCAGTAAATCTATTATTCTTATTATGGACAAAAACATGTCATTTCATTGAATCATCACTATAAATTAAAAACATATCATTTTATTATGGTATATTCAAGATAGGATCATTGGCTAATATTCTCTTAAATTCTTCTAAACATTCCTCAAAATCTTTTGTCCAACCAAATTTAAACCCTTTTTGTATGAAATTTGTTAATAGTTTATCCAATTAGGGAAACCTCTGAACGAAACACTGATGATAACCTGATAAACCAATAATATTGTGTACGTAAGTTATAAACATCATTGAGGGATATTATTGGACTTACCTTAACTCGGAATGATAACCAACAATTCCATTTTTATAGATAATATAGCCAAGAAAATAAATATCCTATTGCTAGAATTCAGACTTGTTGAACATTCTATATTATTCATTTCTTCTACGAGTCTTTAGAATAGTTCACAAATGATTTTCATGATCTTCATAGCATTTTGTGTTTAACAATATATCATAAATAAATACCACTACAAAGTTATAAATTTTTTTTGAAAACTCTATTCATTATATCGATGAAAAAAGTCGATTCATTAGTCAGTCTAAAAGGCATTACTGTAAACTCATAATGCCCTTACCTTGTTTGAAATGATGTCTTTGGAATGTCTTCCTCCATCTCACACAACTGATGGTATCCATATAGAAGGTCATTCATTGAAAAATATTGAGCTCTATGATTTTGATCAAATATATAATTAATGCTAGGTAGGGGATACTTATTCTTTGTTGTTATAAAAATTATTTCCCGGTATTCAATGCACAACCTCACAAATCAATAATTCTTCTTAAAAAAAGAATATGGGATACCCATGGAGAAAGACTAGGTTGAATAAATAATTTATTACTCCATTTTTTTAGTAGTTTCATTATTTCCACTAATTACACCATGGTTATTAAATATGGGGTCTTTGATATGGCCTTTGAACCAGGAATTAAGTAAAGGTATAACTCAATTTCTCATTCTTAAGGGTGTCTACGTAAATCCTCTAGAATCACATAAAAAAATTATTGCACAATTTTTACATCATCTATTTTAACATTCCTAAAATCCAAATTTTTTATTTCACTCCCTTCCGCTCCAATAATTTAATTTATTAAAGCTACTGTTTATGGATATAAATGATAATTTGAGGGTGATGACTCTTCTCTAAAGATAAGGGTTTCCTTATCATCATTATAAATTGTAACCTCCTTCTTCTAAAAATAAATTTGTGAATCAAGGTGTAACACCCCAAGCATTCATGATATGCTTCTCCTTGAATAATACAGTAGCGTGTGTTGTACGCAACTTCGAGTTCTAACACACACCACAACCAATCAAACTTGCTATTATGAATACTAATACCATCATTTTGAATTTTTTTACATTTTATCATTCAAAATGGACTTCATTTTCGGATTCAGAATATCCAAATTAGCTTACAGTGAATTTTTGGTACTTTTCTGAAAACATTCATATTTTGATGAATAGTGAAAAATTAATAAATTTTAATTAAAAGCAACTTTTTTAATAGAAATATTGAATAGTGATAAATTTTGAATTTTAGTGGTTTTAAATTATATTTATAATATATTTTAACAATTTAACCCAATGTTGGTCATTGGGCATAATTTCACATTTATACTGGACATAAACATATGTCAATCTTTTGATAGTTATTGATTATTAAAAACACGCTTTTTCTTTTGACATCGGGAATTAGTCTTTAAATTAATAAATTCAACTTCAATGTTTTTAGTTTGGTAAAATGAGCTTCATTATTGACTTTGGAATATCAAAATTAGCTTAGGGTGAATTTTTGGTATTTTTCTGAAAATATATAATTTTTTATTAATAGTGACAACCACTGGGTTATTGGTAAAAACCAACTTTTTATTTAAATAATTATTTATTTTAATTTAATTTATTTAGGTCAATATAGATACGTAATACATATATAAGTTCAATGTAATTCATTGGAGTCACTTTATAATAATTTTTGACATATAAAATTTTATAAACTTTTCACCGTCTTTTACCCACCTCCTATGAGAATTTTCAAATTCACATGAAACTTAATTTTACCGCTTCTATGAGTGGAATTTCGAAAATACAAGAGACATGGTTAATATCAAGGAGTAAAATGTGGTTCAATAAGATAAAAGTATTTTTTTTGTGAATAGTAACTTTTTCTTTTATTCACCACAGTTAAAAGTAAATAGGGTAATTAAGGGTAAAAATGATATTATTATTATCCTAAAACATGTCCTAATTCTATTGGCTAAGTATAATTCGACAAAAAACGACCTTAGGAATTAAATAATACCCACTTTGGTCCACATGGAATAGATTAGGATATTTATTGTTATTTAATTCAAAGAATTGTTAAAAGAGTTAAAATCAACAATTAATAACTAATTTTTTTTAATATATGTTTTTACATAAGATAAATTCGATTATAAATTTTCATTAAAAAGTTAAAAAAATTTCCTACATCATGGTATTTTAGTTATAATTTTTAGAAATTAAATAAATAAATTTATTTACGACACAATGATGATGAAGTAATTACCTTATTCATGATTGAATTAAATAAATTGCATTATAAATATTAAAATAAATATAATTTCAAAGTTTATATGACATCCAAGAACATTCTAGGTGAATATGACATGTTAGGATATATTAAATGTATTTTTTTTGATGTAATCATTTTGTTATTATTTAAAAAAACAAATACCAAATATTGTTAAAGTTGACATAAAATAGTTTTTAAACCAAATATTATATTATTAATTTATATAGTTGTCCTAAAAATATATGGATCGGAAGAACAACTTATATAATAATATATATGACATTAATGAACCAATTGGTGTTCTATTTGTAGTATATAGTATGTTTATTAACCATATAGTGTAAGAATACAAGAAGACATGGTAAAAGTTAAATTATTTTACCTTGAGTTAAATCTAAATGATATGGTTACAATGGTAACATAAACTTGTCTAAAACCTTTTGGTTGAGTTTTTTTCAACCTATCCCCACCTTGGACTTTAAATAATCATCTTTGGAGTCATTATAAACCGAATATGAATTTATTATAAAATAATAGTTTTAGATTTTTCTAATGTGCCCCTCAACCCTCTTATAAAAAGGCACTCCCCCTTCACTATAATTCACACCTTCAAATCCATTTGGATCGTCCAAACCCATCCCAAATACCCTCTCAACTATCCTACCTTCATCCTAGAGGCCTTTTTTTGATCATAAAACCATCCTATGGTGCCCTTTTGATCAAATCAAAAGGAAAACCCCGAAGAAGGGGTAATGATTTCACCAACCTTTTCCAAGTTCCTTTCTTCTTCCACTTCCTTTTTATTTTTTGTTTCCATTATAAAATAATAACTTTAGTATATTCTATATACTGTGATGTTATTATGATTATGGTACAACCAAATTCATTATTCTATCCTACCTTTGAATGACATGTCACTATATGTGCATACGTACGGCTTACCGTCTCCACATCATGGTGTAATTGTTATTCAATACATTATTATTTGGATGGGTATAATAATGATGTGTATTTGATTTAAATAATAAATATAACATGATAATTATTATTTATATATTATATACAATCCAATTATATATTATATTAATATCAAAAGAATGATATTTTCACTCGTGCGTACGTACGGATTACCATTTCCACGACGCGATGAGAATAATTTCCAAGTTCACCATTCTTTGACGATTATAAAAACATATATTACTAATATGTATGTAATATATGACATAATAATTCCACTAGAGATATATATATATATATATATATTTATGTACTTACATATATCTTATTCACATACTTTCGTTCAATACTATATGAAAACGGAAACAACATTTATGCGTACGTACGGACTACCGTCTCAGTAAACAGTTTTTTCCATTTCATATATACAACTTTTTTAAATATTTATATTATAAATATATATGATAAATAAATCATTTTTTATATTCTGGATGTATATAAATCATGATATAAGTGATATAATCAAGATTAACAAGTTAAAACAGGTACGATAAAGAAAGCAATTATTACCCGAAATATTAATATAACATGGAAATTATTATTAAATTGATAGTATAAAGTCATAAATGAATAATGTATGATATCATAAATATTAATATGCTTCTGGTATAATTTAATAACATACTATAGTCTTCATACATGAGGATAAACGTACCCTTGACTAAAGGAAATTGCAACGTAATGGGTTTTCATCTCACTCCTTATTCCTGTGAGATTAATGCCATATTGCCACTGTTACATTTTTTGTGGTTTATTTACTACCCATAATTTTATTCTTTTTTTAATACACTTTAATTTATGTGTATTTACATATTCATTATATGATACCTCTTTCATGGGTTGTATGTTTCGTAATTTACCAAATTAGAATGATTAATTTCACAATCTCTTTATTATTCGAGGTTGTATTTACGTAAGTATCTACTGGGACATATTTATTACCCATGTCTATGTTTTATGAAATAGTTTTCAAAGGGATTATTTTAATGTAATTTTTACTAAAATATCATTACAAATGTTTTCAATATTTATTCTTCTAAATCTTTCTCATTAATGTCCATTTCGTCAAAATGGTATTTAAGGATTTATTTATATGGACCTGAATGCTTTTAAAATTTTAATTCCTTTCAAAAGTTTCAAAGTGGTTTGGGACACTTTGATTAAAAAATATATTTGACTGACTTATTTTCTAAATTGTGTGACTTTTATATGTTTTCATGAAAAAGGGGTATTTCTCTCAAAGAGTTTCACAAATCATTTTCATATATGTCAACATCCTTTGATAAATTTTACACTTTTTTGAAGTTGATTTATTATGATGAAAATCATCCATATTGTATTTTAAGGTTATTTGATATGTTTGACTGTGGATGAGTTATTTTTATTCCATTAATGGTATATGATTATTTTTTTTGGCATTTTGTATCCTAGTTTTAATCCAAAATTTTATGTTATATTTCATCATATTCTTAACATGAATGTGTTGGACTAGTATGTTCTAGGTTTGGGACCGATAAAATTAAGCCCTTCGGGTTGGGGTCTGCTTACATCAGACCCTCAGGGTTGGTGTCGGGTTATTAGAGGCACTCCGAGTTGGTTTTCGGTTATTAGAGGCACTCCGGGTTGGTATCCGGTTATTAGAGGCACTCCGGGTTGGAGTTCGGTTATAGAGGCTCTGGGATAGAGTCCGTTTAAAAAGGCTCTCAGGGTAGTATACTGGTTACAGTTATCCCTCAGGACTTGGCACGAGGCCTGGACACAGAAATTAATGTTCGGAATTATGCATTCCATCATTATGAATGTGATTATTGATATTTCATTTGATTATTTGATTAGTAGAATATCCATACGAATAAGTAAATGGCATTATTTCATTTCACATCTTCCATATTATGCGGATGTTCATGCTTAAAAAGGATTTTTTTTGTTTTATACATTGCCTTAAATTTTTATGCTTATATTTTAAATTTTCTGCTGTATTGCATACCCTAACTGAGCGTTTGAGCTCACCCCTTTATATGTTTTATTTTCCAAGGATTCCATGAAGTGTAATTGGATTTATATGAAGGGTTAAGCCAAAGGAATAATGGCATTCATAAAGTATTATTTATGTTGTTTTGTATGTTATAAAGAGTAATGTAACATTCATGTATGTAATCTATTTTCCAAGACTGCTAAACTAATCGGTCAATCAGGGTTTGACTCCTTGTAATCATGCCAATGTTTTAAAATAATGCACCGACTCTGAGTAACTGGGGTCGAGGTGTTACACATGGACCAAAATTAAATTCATATGAATGATTTTATAAAATTCAATCATGGTTATGACACTAATATCAGAAGGTAAAGCACGTCTATCTGCCATAATGGTAAATGATTGACAAAAAATGTTGATATGATACTTCCCTTAGGTTTTTTGACTGAAAAATAAATTGTTAAGTCAAATTGAAAAATATAATTTTCATGTCAAATTGTAATGAAATGAATGAATATGATGACCCAGAATCAAATAATGCATTTTCTAATGTCGAGGAAACAATTGAATTTCCTTTCACCACATTATTCAGAGAATAAATCTTTGTAGTTGTAATCATATATGCATTTCCTTACACCCATGTTATTTTCAATTGAATGTTTTCCAGACTCCTAGGATGTTCAATTTCATAATTATCCATTTCTTTATAATTTTAGCATTGATCATTGACATCCTCTTTCATCCCCTTGAAATCAAATTCCTGGTGGCCTTTCTCTCCAAACATGAAACAGACTCGTTTCCCCTTTAGGCATGTACAAGAGTGTTTCATCCAAAAATTACAATAGGATTGAAATTCTACCGTTCCTTTATTCCCCTTATATATATTTCCATAGTCTTAAGATGAAATCTTCTTCTCTTTCATTACTTTTGAGTCATAATAATTATAGAATTCTTTTTCTATCTTCATACCACATGAGTCCATATCTTTGTATGATGTGAAGGATTGTGACACAATTGATCGATGGAGAAATGGTTTTAAACCATCAATGAGTCGATCATCCATAATTATTGGGTCACGTATATAATTTTCAGCATTCCATCCTAACAATGTAAAATTAAACTCTTACCTTGCAGCATTCTCATCATATTTTTTCCTAAGATTTAGGAATAGCCTTTCCAAATCCTCTAGATGTTCATGAGGAAATTATTTTTCTAATAAAATATTTTTAAACTCCCTGAACTACATATTTCATAATTTTTCATCCTCCTTTGTGGTTTTAATTATTAACTACAATTGATCTACATCTACTAAGAGGTGATAAACTACCATTACGACATATTCTCTTTCACAACTGCACAAATATCGAAATGATTTCTCTAAGGAGAAAATCCATTTCTCATCTAAAAATAGATTTTTATTCCCATTTAATGTTGGTGGTTGTTTCCTCATGAATAGGTATAACAATGATCTTCCAAATTGTATATCAGTGTTCTCTACACATGAAAATTGATATTATTCATAACCTGAGTGAGTTGTTCGAGTATGGTTATAATCTATTCGGCACCAGTTTCAACTCCTGCTACACAATAATTATCTTGAATATGAGAGAAATACCTAGATGGATTTGATGCATTGATAAGGTTTTTATTTCATCCATGAGGTGCCATTTCTAAACAACGACATGCACTAGATTTTTTAATGAATTTCAATGCATAATTTCAAACATGTAAAATACTTAGCATAAATTGAATAATTTATTTATATAATCCATAATAATAATATTTTTTTGTTTGGGGAAGTATTTACTCTTAAATACATCATAATGGTTTATAAATAAAATGAGAATTATACTATTCATAACCCATGGGAGTGTCAAATCATGTGCATAGTAAGGCCCGTTGTCATATACCAGGGCACCCTAAGTTAATCCCGAAACATCTTGTCGGAGTTTTCAATTCTAGGTAAATTTGTACCAGAACCTTGTCCACTTTTATTATCCAGGTAGTGTTTTATTTCATGGAAAATCCAATTAATATATATATTAAAAATAATTGGATGTTCTTATGTAAATATATTGAAATTCTATATTGGGGTAATATTCTCTATTCAGAGTTTTACAAAATCATGTTTCCAAATATTTTACTAAACATCCCTTGATACCAACTATGACGCGCTGAACCTGGCTAGTTACCCAGAGTCGGTGAATTATTACATAACATTGGAATCAACAAAAGATATCATGTCCCAAATGAAAAATTAGTTTATTATCCTAAGATGTACTAGTTACATACATATGTTTCACATTACATTATGAAATAAAAATACATTATTTTGACACAATTTAACAAATTCATATTCCTTATAATATCCCTATTAGTCATTCATAATATAATTAATTGAATCCTAGGAAAAAATAAAACATGAGTAAGAGGTTAGCTCAAATTTTAAATAATGATAACAATATAGGAGAAACTATCATAAATTAACATTAAAATTTAAAGCATTGAGTAAGACTAAAACACTAGAATTTTAAAAAAATCCAAATAATATGGAAAAGATAAATCAAATAATTCCATTTACTTATTACATAAAATGCATTCCTAATATGAAAAGGCTGAAACAGAACATAATCATCAGTATTAAACTAACATTCAAAATGTCAATACTTTAACCATAAACTATAAATGACATAAAAATTTCCCATCCACATTGAAACATATCATAAAACAATCAATACAATATGAAATATTTTTTCACAATAAATTAAAATCAATTAAACATAAAATCCATCAATAGATGTTGACATAGATTAAATCAATCCAAATACTATTTGATATAAATATCACAATCAACATTGAAATCATTTAAAAGTCCCATAATAATAATAGAAAAAATTTATTTTTAAAATATTCATATAATCAATTATGATATGCTTCTAATGTGTTATAATGGTTGAAAATAGTCACATATTCCGTATAAGTTTAAAAAACATTCTTTCCATATTTTATCAAAAAGTTCATAAAGTACATTGTTCGAAATAAGGCAGAACAATAACCTTCAAATAAAATTGTAAAAATTTAAATAGGTGTATAAATGAAATTAACCCATATTCTAGGATAAAGTAAAAACAATATGCAATACATTTTTATGAAACACGGATGTGGATGATAATTAAGTCCCAGAAAATACTTACTTATAAACAACTTTAGAAAATGAAGAGATTGTAAAATTAACCATTACCTTGTACTTTTCCTTAGGCGTGGGTATGTTGACGTACTATATAATGGTTAAATAATCTTTATTAAAGTATAATATAACCACTTACATAACTATGATATCATATATGAACCTCTAATATTCCTTTGTTAAGAATATTACAATGTTGTCATTGTTTCATGTGTTAACTAATTCGTTTTCATTTATATGTTTTGTTACTCAAGTCATGTTTTTTAGGTATAAGAATTATTTTATTCATATAAATAATTATATTATATTTTTAAACAATATTTATAATCATAAAATTAAATTTATTCTTTAGTAGTTATGATGGTGAATGAAATCGTATCGCGTCCTGGAGACGTTAATCCATACGTACAAACGAGCAACGATATCATTCTATTGTCATGTAATTTGATGTTATATTATTTTTTCAGAATCTTTATCATATTATATTTATTATTTACATCAATTATTTTCATTATTATACTCGTCCAAACCAGTACGTGTTGAATAAAAAACTATACCACAACGTGGATAGAGTAAGTGGTACCTACACACATATTGAGACTTTTTCATTCATATGATGGATTGAATAATGAATATTGTTATACCATATTTATAATAACATCTCATTATCTTTGACTTACTGGATTAATTATACTATTATGAAAATTACAATGAAAGTAGAATTGGATGAAAAAAAAGAACACCGAATGAGGTGATGAAATAATTACCTCTTTTCAGGTGCATCCTTTTGATTTGAACAAAAGGGATACTTAGGGTGGATTTGTGATCACATTATGGAGTCTAGGTTTATTTTGGTGTATTTGGTAGATGATATTAGTAGGGTTTGGCCGATAAAAATGGCTTTGAGGTGTGAATTTTAGTGAAGGGGAAGTACCCTTGCACAAGCCAGGTGAGGGGAACATTAGGAAGAGTTTGCAATAATAATTTATTATAAAATAATTTTCAGTTTCTAATAGCTCCAAATGTATTTAATTCACGAAAAAGGTTGTTATAGGTATAAATCATCTCTTCCATTATGTTTTATTCAAGTCTAGGTCACCATAATGACCATATCTTTTAGATTTAACATTTAGTTAAATAGTTTCACTTTTATCATGTACTCTTAAATATTTATACTACATTGTTAATATCATAACGAAAAATTTAGAAGATAAACTCATTTGGTTAAATAATGAATTATATAACATTATATTTTACATTTCGCCAAATATCAAATTTTTAGGAATATTTTATCATTTAATAAAATTGTATTTGTTTTATCCACTCATTTATGTCAATTTTGACAGTATTTACTATATGGTTATTGTGAAATTAATGAAAACATGATTACATAGAAAACATTACATATAATCAACCCTAACATTTCATATTCACCTATAATTTTTTCTAATGAGTCAAAATATTCAATTTACAAATATTTTAACATTTATTAAATAAATTATTTTCATCATTCATTAATAATTTCATTACTGTATCATGATTGTTTCATAACTAAAATTATTTATTTAAAGTATAAAAATTATAAAAAAATAAATTGATTTAGGGAATTTTTTTATATTTCTAAATAATATATATATTCAAATTTATCCTATGTATAACCCTTTATTAAAAATTGATTTTTTGTTAAAATATGAATTTAACACTTTAACTCTTCTTTAAATAAAATATAATAAATGTCCTAATATAATCCAAGTGGATCAAAATGGATAATATTTTTGTCATAAGGTTGATTTTAGTTGAAATAAACTTATCCAATAGAATTAATAAATTTTTTGAAGTAATTATAATAATATTTTTATCTTTAATTACCCTATTTTCTTACAGTGTTAAATAAAATTCAAAAGTTACAATTCACCATAAATTATTTTCATCCTATTGAACCTCATAGTCATTACATATGACAACCGTTTCTATGAGATTTTTGAAATTAAAATTTCAAAAGCGGTAAAATTACGATTTTTAAAAATTTCCAAATGTGCCTATAAGGTGAGTAAAAGTCGTTAAAAGGTTCAATAAAACTTTATAAATAAAATATTATTATATAATTACTCCAATTAATTACATTGGATTAATATATGTATTATGTATCTATTTTAGCTTTAATGTAATATTATATTTAATGTAAATTTATAATAAATAGTTGGTTTTAAGAAATGACACAATATTTTCCACAATTTATCAAAAATTGAACATTTTCAGAAAAATACCTAAAATTAAACCTAAACTAATTTTGATACTGCATATCAAAAAATTAAGTCCATTTTGAAAATTAGAATTTAAAACATTTCAAAAGTTTGGTATTACTATTCACAACTGCTTTTTAAATGACTAGTTTGATTGGTCACGATGTGCTAGAACTTGGGGATGCGTACAACGCAAGATACTGTATTATTCAAAGAGAACCATACTATGGAATATTGTGGTGTTACACTAACATTTTTTATCCATACAGGGATTTATTATCATGAAAAAACCACTTACTCTATACGAAAACAAATTTAGGAATGTTTTGTTATACTTATTTTCATCTTTAATGTTCTCACTATGGTTCTCTATTCCCAATCTCCAAAAATAAATAGACCATAAATTGTTACCAAGTATAGAGACCCTATAATTTTAAATATAACATTAAATTATTTTAAACTTAATTATACATAAGAGTATTTGACAACAGTCATGAAGTCTAGTATCTTGGAAAAATAAGAAAATAATCAAAAATCATAAAAATAAATTTTTTTAACTCCATAATGATATCAAATATTCCATTGTTCTTAAAAAAAATCCATAGTAAACCCTGGGGAACACATGATAAAAGTAATGAACTAAAAATACCAGTAAAAGAGTATACATAAAAATAATGCTTTAGCACATGGGTTAGAAAATATAACCTAATGATAACAAAAGAATGAAACATATAGAATCAGAAAATATAAATATAGGGTCATATGAACATGGAATCATAGTATTTTGTTTTCAATATAAAACATTATATAAGTACGAGTCAAGGCTAACAGCTAAGATTGTTTAACTTAGTAGAATAATACAAGGATAATCGGCAAGACAATTTTACATTACATATCATTAGACATAACTTTTCCAAATGAATTGGAGATATATCATGCCACAACCATCTTAAATTTCATTAATATTAATTCCACATAAATAATCATACATAATAAATTATTTATAAACCTGATTGTTACACATGGAAACATTTGATACAAAAATCTAGTCAAAAATAATATACAATGGGCATATTATGAAAGTGTACTTGTATGAATGGAATTAGAACATATATGGATTTTTATAAGATAAAATAATAATATATAAGGGTATATTATTTTAAATATAAGTGAAAACTTTTTGGAAATTTATTTGAGATATTTTAGCATTAAAATATTTTTCTATTGTATTAAGGAAAATAGTATTGGAAATTTAAAATAAAAAAATATTTTATATAAATCTATAAGTGAACTTAGAAGGACATAATAATAAAATACATATTTTTTTACAATGGTGGAATAAAACATTGGATATATAGCTCTTTAAATTGGGTAAAATTTTTGGAAGTTCCCTTAAAACATGATTGCTTATTGGGAAGTATCAATGAGGGAATCACTTAAATGTATGTATATCCCAAAAATAGAATTAGGTATGGATTTTGAAATATTATATTGGATAATACATATTTAATATATATGATTTAAATAAAAATATAAATATGACTTTATTTGTGTAAAAATATAGATTGAGAAACCCAAAGGAATAATGGTAGTTCGGGTAGAATTCCTTACAGATTATTGGATCTGTATCTGGTGTAATTAAGAATGATTCATGAGAAAAAAAAGGATTATCATCACATAAAAATCATGATGGATGTATAGGGGAAGGTAATAAATCATACTTCATCATTATTAATTATATTCCAAAGGTCATGACACCGAGAAAATTATTGAATAAATGTTAAATAGAGAGGATCCTTTACGAAAATTCGGAATCTAAACTGTGTCACAAAAAATTTCATAAAATATTTTTATTAGAGGAAAAAATTGACTCGAGGAATTATCAAATAATAAGTACATAATGGGGGAGAGTTGAATATAGGGGATAAACCTAAAATCAGTGAGCGACCAGTGATAATTGAGGATGGTGAGGAGAAGCTGCTTCATGGACAAACCATCCACTTGGATTGAGTGTTATGGAAGCATGGTGGCCTCGATAAGGGTACATGGGAATGGGAGGCATAGATATAAGCCCAGTACCTAGATCAAGTTTGATTTTAGTTCTATTTTTTCGTATTTTTTTTGTGGTGTAGGGGATGACCATGTAAACAATAAAATGTGTTGTTTCCTTATTCTCCACATGTTTCTGAAAAGTCCTGACTGTGAAAAAGGGATGAACTGATCCCTAATGAAGATGAATTAACGTTAATGCGATTAAACCCACGGGGGCGAGTAAGTGCCTCCCAAATTGGATATTATCTTGACATGGGGGAAGGGACTCACAAATCCATATGACCTGAGATTGTGAACTTTATATGTTGTGTGATCACTTGGGGAGAGGTGTTCATATATATCAATGTAACACCCCAAGCTTCCATGGTACACTTCTCTTTAAATAATACAGTAGCTAGTGTTGTACGCAACTTCGAGTTCTAACACACAACACAACCAATCAAAGTAGCCATTATCAATAGTAATACCTAATTTTTGAAATTTTATCTTTCCAATTGGACTTTGTTTTTGTTTTTGAAATATCAAAATTATCATATGTTTATTTTATTTGTAATTTTTGGAGAACATCCAATTTTTTTATGAATAGTGAAAAATACTTAAAAACAACATTTTTAGTCAAAATATTTTATATTGATAAATTATAATATTGAGTAGTTTTAAAGTATAATTAGAGTGTATTTTTACCATTTTATCCAATGGTGTTAATTAGAATTAATTTCACTTTGAAATTGGACATAAACAATTGTCAATCTTTTGATATATATTATTTCTTAAAAGCCCGCTATTTGTTTTGACAACGGGAATTAATTAAACAATTAATTAACGAAACTTATATGTTTGTAATTTTATAAAATATATTTCATTTTTGAATTTGTAATATCAATTATAACTTATGGAGAAATTTTGGAAGTATTCTGAAAAACATCAATTTTTGATGAATAGTGAAATCACAAAGTGGTAGTTAAAAAACTGATTTTTCTGCCCAAATACTCTTTCAACTTCCTTATCTTACTCTTAGGAGCCTCACTTTGTTCATAATTTTTTCCAACGAATCCTTTGGCTCAAATCAAAATGAGTTACCTGTTTTTAAGGTAATGTCTTCTCTTATGTTATTTTGTTTTATTTTGCTTCTCCAACCCCATAAACTCTTTTAATTCCTAACTTTTGTAAAAAAAACAGTACCTTAAATAATCTAGGATGTTGTTATAATAAGGAATCGAGCTACACTTATAGGCACCTACATCTAATGGTTAAAGAACATACTGTTTCTGTGGATGGCGAATTTCTGCCTCACGAAACGATGATTGTTCAACACTCATATAACACCTTCAATGGTGGCCATTAAGATGAAACTATATTTATACATGATATAAAATATGTTTATGGTTTCCTTAAGCATATGTATTTTTCATTTATGTCATACCATTATGGTTTCCATTATGGGTAAACTCGATATTTTCATTTTAAGATGTGCGGACTACCACCCCCTCAAAGTGATTTGAATCTTTAATTCCATATGTGTGATGTATAAATGATGGAGTAAATGTTATTATACATTATATTATACTATATTTATACTATAACTATTTATAATTATAACATCATTCCATTAAATACAAAATATAAATGACAGTAACGTTCATGCGTACGTATGGCT
This sequence comes from Viscum album, assembly GCA_963277665.1. Taxonomy (NCBI): domain Eukaryota; kingdom Viridiplantae; phylum Streptophyta; class Magnoliopsida; order Santalales; family Viscaceae; genus Viscum; species Viscum album. The sequence continues at coordinate 982,228,106 of OY728161.1, forward strand.
TACTGTCTCCATGAACGGTGCATTTCATTTCATACCTCTAAATGTTATGTAATATTATAAATGACTATATATACTGGATATATATCATGTATATGTTATATACATCATGAATTTAATTATGGATATAATGGATATTTTACGACATGAACAACTTGTAATTTAAACAATTTTATTTTTGACACAACTACCAATGATCAACAAGATGACCATTATTATGATAAATAATTACATAATGATCATAAAATGGTAATAAGTTATATAAAAGGAATAATAAACTTGAAAATGGTTCTTAACCAATTATAAATTAACTCTATTTAATTATTCATGAGTTTAAAGAACGGTCTATTCAAGTCGGACACGAGGTAAGGAAATTTCATAACCCAATTTTCATTCTTTGGGTTAATCTTCTACTTTAAAATTATGTCAGGATATTATTATGCCCTATCTTGTATTTGTACATTCTTTATGTGTACTTATAGTAAATACACATAATAGATCAATTTTATTTTAAAAATGATCTTTGTAAGGACTTCGTCTCAATCTCCTTTCATTGAGGCATATTTGGTTTTATACACAACATTCATTTATACGATGTATAAACCCCATTTGACTATTACTTTTATTCAAAAGGAATATTTTTATACCAAGCGTTTTTAATAATGACAAAAGGAATGTTTTTTTCTTACATATGCGGCGACAATGACTTCTCCACCGCCATGATAATTATTTGAGTTTCGGCTTCCTCTATAAGCGATAACTTTTTTAAATAAAGAAAAATAAATACCATGTTTTACTTTTATTTTATTTTGTTAATAAAAATGGTTTTGATAAATATTTAATAATATCAATGTGTTGTATTGATATCATGTGATTGATGTGTGGAAATATTATGTTTCCTTTATGCATGTTTTATGTGATACAATTATGTTATGGTTTATGATATGTTTAAACCTGTTCATATGAGGAATGCATTGGACTTAATAAGTGACGGGTGGAGCCCGATATAGCTCTTCGATGCATCGGTACGTCTCATGAGACCAACTAGTGTCTTGGCACGAGTCATTGACAAAATCTTATTTTTGGTCTTGGAATGAGGCCTTGACTATGTGGTTATGATAGTATGGCATTATTCATTCCATCATTATGAAAGTGTGTATTGATATTGCATGTGATTATTCAACTAGTAGAATATCCATTTGAGTAAGTAAATGGAATTATTTAATTTTATTTTTTCCATATTATGCTAATGTTTACGTTTGAAAAGGCTTTTTATTTAGTTATACATTTCCTTAAATGTTAATTTTCATTTATGAAAGCTTCCACAATATTGTTATCCTTACTGAGCATATGAGCTCACACCATTCAATGTTTTAATATTTTCTAGGATGTGAAGAAGTATTTTATGAATGACCTGCAGGGATAATCATAAGAGGATATGAGTGTGGACTATGGAGACTTTGATATTGTTGTTTTTCACTTTATGATGTATTGTAACATTTATGAATATATCTAGTTTTTCCATGGCTACAAAACTAATCGGTCTTTCGAGACATGATCTTTTGTGATCTTTCCAATGTTACGCAATAACGCACTGACTGTGGGTAACTGTGGACGGGGTGTTACATTTGTTATCAGAGGCATTTTAGTACTATCATTGGAAGCAAGATTTAGATAAACCATGATTAGATCACATAGCCCAAAGATAGACTTTGAGGATTAGTATAGAAGAAATTTCTAGAATTTTGGTATTATAGATATTTTGTTAGTTTTCCGAGCAATACATCCCTGTCTGGATACGAGCAGGTAGAGGCTGCTCTGGAACAGATGTACCTAGAGGTAAATCCCGAAAACACTACTTTGAACTAGAGTCGAACGGGAACTGGGGCACGACAACGGGCCTTGCTGCACTCTTGGTTACGACACTCCCAAGGGATATGCTTAGGATAATTCTCATGTTCTTTACAAACCACTATGATGGGTTATGAGTATATACTTCCTCAAAGAAAAACTTTTTATGATTATAGATTATATCCATAAATAGTTCAATTTATGTTAAGTGTTTTACAAGTATGGAATTATGTATTTTGATTCATAAGATAATCTAGTTTATGCCGTTGTTTAGAAATGGCGCCTAGTGGAAGGAATGGAAACCATATCAATGAACTCACTCTATGTAGGGGCTTCCCTCCTAATAAAGATAATTATTGTGGATCTGGAGATACAACTGGTGCTGATCAACTTATTACCATACTGGGACAACTCACTCAGGTTATGAATAATAACCTTACTCGTATGGAGCACTCTGATCTGCGACATGAAGGATCAATTCTAGACTACTTCATGAGGCAACAACCGCCAACATTTAATGGGGGTACAAATCCATTAGTAGCTGAGCAATGGATAAACTCCTGAGAGAAAACATTCCATGCATTGGGGAGTAGAGAAAGGGAGAAGGTTGTCATGGAATTCTAACGCCTCACTGAAGATGTCGATCAGTGGTGGTCGATGATTCAAAACACAAAGGAAGATGAAGAAGTATCAAGTATGGAATGGAGGGTGTTTAAGGAAATTTTCTTAGAAAAATACTTTCCACATGACCATCGAGAAGATATGGAAAGGAAATTTCTGAGTCTGAGGTAGAAGGAGGATGAGAATGTTGTAATGTGTGAGGATAACTTTACAAGGTTGGTGAGGCATGCTGCAGATTATATACGTAACACAAGAAGTAAGATTGATCGTTTCTTTGATGGGTAAAACCCATTTCTCTGTCAAGCATTATTCTCACAAACCTTCTCGTCCTATGAATATATTTTCTCTTGTGCTATCAAGATGTAAAAGGAATTCTCTATGTCTTATGACATTAAAGAAAACAAAGAAAAGAAGAGATCTTCTGATCAATATGGAAATAGAAATAAGGGGAAGAAGGGAAAAGTTGAATATCAGTTCTGCATCAAATGTGGGAAGAAACACCCTGGTACTTTCTTGAAGGGGATGGGAGTTTGTTACAACTGTGGTGAAAAAGGCCACCAAGCTCATGATTTCAAGGGAAAGAAAGTTGTTGTCGATGTGGAATGTTATAATTGTAGAGACATAGGAAATTATGCAAATGAATTTCATAAGCGTCAGGGGAACTGACCTCAGAGGAGTACAAGGGATCAAGGCCAAGCTTATGCTATCAATACTGCTAAGGTTGAATCTCCGAAAGACATGGTGGCAGGTAATTTAATGGTTTCCTCATGTTTAGAAAATGCATTATTTGATTCTGGATCATCGCATTGTTTCATATCATCCCAGTTTTCTAGGAAAATTAGATATTTCCAATTTGATTTAAAAAGAGAAGTTTCAGTTAAAACTCCTAAGGGAAGTATCATTGCCACAATGTTTTGTGAATCAGTCCCGATTAGAGCACATAAATGTTCTTCATTCGCTGATCTCATTGTCATACCTAAGATTGAGTTTGATATACTCCTCAGTATGGATTGGCTTTCAGACTATGATTCAAATATTTATTGTAAGAAGAAGGAGGTTATGATTTTGGATGATGATGATAAGGAACACTTTATTTTTAGAGCAGAATCATCACCACCTAATTCTTATTTATATCCACCCCCAGTGGCTCAACTCAATTCAATTATTGGGTAGGAAGAGAATGAAATGACTAAAGGCGAGGAAAGGAAAGTTCAAATAGAGGATGTACCTATTGTGAAAGAATATGTAGATGTGTTTCCGGAAGATTTACCTGGACATCCTCTAGAACGAGAAGTTGAGATTTCCATTGATTTAATTCATGGATCAAGGCCTATATCCAAGACCCATTATAGAATGTCCACCGTGGAATTAGTTGAACTAATGAAACAACTATAGAAATTGATTAATAAGGGATTTATTCACCCTAGTGTTTCTACATAGGGATCCCCTGTCCTATTTGTTAAGAAGAAAGATGGATCTATGAGATTTTGCGTTGACTACAAGGAGATCAATGCTAAAACAATAAAGAACAATTATTCCCTACCTCGAATTGATGATTTATTTGACCAATTGCATGGAGATCAATACTTTTCAAATATTGACCTTTGATATGGATACGATCAGTTGTGTGTGAAGAAGAAAGACATTCCGAAGACAGCATTTCGAACCGGATACGGGCATTACGAGTTTACAGTAATGCCTTTCAGATCGACTAATTCACCCTCTGTATTCATGGATCTAATGAATATAGATTTCAAGGAATATCTTGTTGATTTTGTGGAGGTATTTATTGATGATATCTTGGTATACTGCAATAGCTACGAAGATCATGAAAATCACTTGCGCATTATCTTGAAGACTCTTAGAATGCATGAATTATATGGGATGTTTAGAAAGTGTGAATTCTGGCTTCAGGAGATTTCTTTTCTTGTCCATATTGTCTCTAAAGATGAAATTTCCATTGATCCATCTATGACCAAGGCAATCCAACAATGTCCAGCACCGACGAGTATTACTGAGGTACGCAACATTATTGGTTTGGCAGGTTATTATCGACGTTTTGTCCATAATTTTGCCCGATTGGATTACCCATTAACGAAGCGCACACGTAAAGGGGTGAAATTTGTCTGGACAAAAGAGTGTGAAGAATTTTTTGAAGAAATGAAGAGAAGACTGGTCAATGATCCGATATTGACTCTACCATCAGGGAATGATTGGTTCATTATTTATTGTGATACATCAATGAAAGGACATGGTTGTGTCCTTATGAAGAATGATAGGGTTATTGCCTGTGCATCACGAAAGATAAAAAATCATGAGTAGAACTATCCTACTCATGATCTCGAGTTAGCTTCTATACTCTTTTCCTTGAAGATTTGGAGAGATTATCCCTATGGTGAAAAATTAAATATATATACCGATCACAAGAGTATGAAAATAAGTTTGCAAATGCTTTGAGTAGAAAATATCATGGAGTTTTGAACATGATGAGAGTGAAAAGGGATCATATTATCATGGATCTAGTAAATATGGATATGGGAATCACCATGGAGGGTGAAACATCAAAAAAATTTCAAATGGTTTCCAAATCATCTTTAATAGAAAGGATAAAGTGTTCTCAGGCCAATGATGAAGAGTTGAAAAAGTATATTAAAGCTATGAATGATGGGAGATTGAGTGACTTTGTGTATGAAGATGGAATTTTGAAATTTGGGAGGAGACTTTGTTTTCCCGATATACCTGATTTAAAGAGAGAATTGTTGGATGATTCTCATAGTTCAAATTTCTTTATACACCCTGGGAGCACCAAAATTTATAGAGATTTAAAGGGACATTTTTGGTGGGACAACATGAAGTGGGAGATTGCTGATTTTGTGTCAAGATGTATGGTTTGTCAACAAGTGAAAGCGGAAGGCAACTACCTGGTGGAGTATTGCAACCTCTTCCCATACATGAGTGGAAATGGGATAATATTACGATGGATTTTTTCATGGGACTACCAAAGACTCCTATAATGAATGAAGCAATATGGGTCATTGTTGATCGTCTCACGAAGTCAGCACATTTTCTTGCAATAATGGAAGATCTACCACTTGAACGTCTAGCAAGAGTATATATTAATGATGTTGTGAGACTTCATGGAGTACCATTGTCGATTATCTCGGATCATGAATCTCGTTTTACATCATGATTCTAGAAAAGTCTTCATAAGGCCTTGTATAATGAACTACGTTTGACCACTGCTTACCACCCTAAAAAAGATGGAAAATCAGAAAGAACTATTCAAAACTTAGAAAACATGTTGAGATCATGCTTACATGACTATCAAGGAATATGGGATCCATATTTACCTATGGTAGAATTTTCCTATAACAATAGCTTCCATTCAAGTATTCAGATGGCACCATATGAAGCGTTATACGGAAAGTGATGTCGCACACCAACCTGTTGGGATGACGTTGGTGAAAGAAAACTTGTAGGCCCAGAAATGTTGTAGGAAACAATGGAAAAGGTGAATCTATTCCAAAACTGCATCAAAGCAGCTCAAAGTAGGCAGAAGCGATATGCCGACAACCGAATGAAGGATTTGGAATTTCAGGTAGGAGATCATGTTTTCTTGAAGGTATCTTCATGGAAGGGAGTTATACGTTTCGGTAATAAGGTTAAATTGAGTCTTAGGTACATCGGACCTTTCAAAATTCTAGAACGAATTGGGGCTATAGCTTACCGTTTGGAAATGCCACCAAGTCTCTCAAAAGTTCATGATGTACTCCACGTATCACTATTGAGAAAATACATGCCTGACCCAACGCATGTACTCACCAATGAGGAATTAGAAATGGAACCTGATCTGTCTTATTGCGAAGAGCCCGTCAGGATTCTTGATACAAGAGAACAAGTTCTGAGAAACCGGACGACTCGTCTGGTAACAGTTCTATGGAGAAACCATAAGATGGAGGAGGCAACGTGGGAACATGAGAAACTTATGATGATGAATCACCCGAGTATTTTTATACAGTGATATTATATGAAATTTCGATGACAAAATTATTTGAAGGAGGGGATGATGTAACACCCCAAGCTTCCACAGTACACTTCTCTTTTGAATAATACAGTAGCGTGTGTTGTACGCAACTTCGAGTTCTAACACACACCACAACCAATCAAATTAGCTGTTATGTATAGTAATACGTTATTTTTGAAATTTTATCTTCCCAAATGGACTTCGGTTTTGTATTCGTAATATCGAAATTATCCTATGTTGAATTTTTTGTAATTTTTGGAGACTTCCAATTTTTTTTATGAATAGTGAAAAATACTTCAAAAAAACTTTTTTAATCAAAATAATATATAGTAATAAATTATATTATTGAGTGGTTTTAAAGTATAATTATAATATATTTTTAACATTTTATCCAATGGTGTTCATTAGAATTAATTTGACATCGAAATTGGACAAAAACAATTGTCAATCTTTTGATATATATTATTTCTTAAAAACACGCTATTTGTTGTGACCACGGGAATTAATTATAAAATTAATTAATTCAACATATATTTTTGGAATTTTGTAAAATAGACATCATTTTTGAATTTTTAATATCAATAATAGCATAGGGTGATATTTTGGAACTATTCTGAAAAACTACAATTTTTGATTAATAGTGAAACCAATAAGTGGTAGTTAAAAAACTGATTTTTCATTTAAATGGAAAATTACATCTTCTGTGATTTGATTTTAAAAAATCTTACAAACATGGTTGTCATTAGGAAGTAAAATGAGGTCCAATGAGATTAAAATAATTTTTGGTGAATAGTAACTTTTAAGTTTAATTAATCGTGATTAAAGGTAATTAGTGAAATTTAAGGTAAAAATGATATTATAAAAATATGAAAATACCTTTACACATGTTCTACCCCTATTGGATGAGTCATGTCCGACGAAGGTAATCCATGGGTCAACTTGGGGACTACATAGAGCCACTTTGGTAGGAAAATGACATTAAAAACTTTTTATTTAATGTTAAAATAAAAATGTCTCAAACATGAGTTGTTTTACTAAAACAATTTTAAGTGGGGTTATACAAGTCATATTTTTTACTATAAATATTCATTAGAAATATAAAAATATTTCCCACATCATTATAATTTTTTATTATTTTTAGATATTAAATAAATTAAATTGTTTATGACAACATGATGATGTAGTGATTAACTCATTAATTAACGATTTAAATAAAATAAAACGATAATGTAAAATCTAAGAGTTACACTTGTCAAAAAATTATTGGATGAGTATATTTCGAAACCTTATCACATTATACTCGAAATATATAAGTATGGGACCTTTAAAATCCGAAACTCATTATATAATAATGTATCATTTCAGGACTTAACAAGAGTGTCCCTCATCTTCTCTTATAAAAGGCCCCCACCACTACCACCTTACTCACAACATCAAAGCCATTTGGCTCGGCCAACCACTTCCCAAATAGTCTCTAAACTTCCCTCTATTACTCCTAGAAGCCTCGATTTGGGCAGAATTATTCTCAAGGAATCTTTTGGCTCAAATCAAAAAGAGTTACCCGATTTTAAGGTAATGTCTTCTCTTATGTTATTTTTTTTATTTTGCTTATACAACCCCTTAAACACTTTTTATTCCATTATTTTTTTACAAAACCAGTAACTTAAATATACTATGATATTTTTATAAGAAGTATTCGAGCTACACTTACACACACCTACTCATAATGGATAAAGAACATACTGTTTCTGTGGATGGAGAATTCCTGCCTCACGAAACGATGATTGTTAAACATTCATATAACACCTTCAATGGACGCCATTAAGATGTAACTATATTTATATATGATATATAATATTTTTATGTTTTCTCTAAGCTTCTTTATTTTTCATTTATGTCATACCATTATGGTTTCCATTATGGGTAAACACGATATTTTCATTTAAGGAAGTGCGGACTACCGCCCCCTCAAAGTGATTTGAATCGTTAATGCCATATGTGGGATGTATAAAGGATGGATTAAATGGTATTATACATTATATTATAATGGAATTATGTTATAACTTAATATAATTATAACTTCATTCCATTAAATACAAAATATATCTGAAAGTAGCGTTCATGCGTACCTACGGGTTACCGTCTCCATGAACGGTGCATTTCATTTATTACCTCTAAATGTTATGTAATATTATAAATGAATGTATATACTGGATATATAAGATGTATATGATATCTAAATCATGAATATAATTATGAATATAATGGATAATTTACCCCATTAACAACTTTAAATTTTTAGAAGTTTATTTTTGACTCAAGTACCAAAGATCGACAAAACGACCGTTATTAAAATAAATAATTACATAATGTTTATAACATGGTAATAAGTGATATAAAAGGAATAATAAACATGAAAAAGGTTCTTAAGAAATTATAAATTAACTCTAGTTTATTATTTAGGAGGTTATTTATTGGTTGAGTGAAGTCGGACATGAGGTAAGGGAATTTCTTAACCCAATTTCCCTTCTTTGGGTTAATCTCCTACTTTCAAATTATGTCATGATATTATTATTTCATATCTTTTATTTGTACTTTCTTTATGTTTACTGATAGTAAATACACATAATAGATCAATTTTATTTTAAAAATGATCTTTGTAAGGACTTCGTCTCAATCTCCATTCATTGAGGCATATTTGGTTTTATGCACAACTTTCATTTATAAGGTATATAAAACACTTTGACTTTTACTTTTATTCAAAAAGAATCTTTTTATGCGAAGCGTTATTACTAAACGACAAAAGGAATTTTTTTTTCTTACGTATGCGGCGACAATGAATTCTCCACCTCCGTGGCTATTATTTTAGTTTTGGATTCCTCTATAAGCCACAACTTTTTTTAAAAAGAAAAATAAATACCATGTTTTACCTTTATTTTATTTTTGTATTGAAAATGGTTTTGATAATGTTTTTATTATATCAATGTGTTGTATTGATATATTGTGATTGAAGTGTGGAAATATTATGTTTCCTTTATGCATGTTTTATATGATACAATTATGTTATGGTTTATGATATGTTTAAACCTATTCATATGAGGAATGCGTTGGACTTAATAAGTGACGGGTGGTGCCCGCTATAGAAAGTCGATGCATCGGTAGGTCTCATGAGACAAACTAGTGTCTTGGAACGAGGCCTTGAAAAAATCTTATTTGTGGTCTGGGAGCGAGGCCTTGGTTATGTGGTTATGATAGTCTGGAATTATGCATTCCATCATTATGAAAGTGGTTATTGATATTGCATGTGATTGTTTGACTAGTAGAATATCCATGTGAGTATGTTAATGGAATTATTTAATTTTATTTTTTCCATATTATGCTGATGTTCATGTTTAAAAAGGCTTTTTTTAGTTATACATTGCCTTAAATTTTAATGTTTATTTATGAAAGCTTCCGTAATATTGTTATCCTTACTGAGTATCTAAGCTCACCCCTTTCAATGTTTTAATATTTCATAGGATGTGAATAAGTATTTTATGAATGACCTGTAGGGATATTCAGAAGAGGATATGCGTGTGGACTGTGGAGAATTTTTTATTGTAGTTTTTCACATTATGATGTAATGTAACATTTTTGAATGTATCTAGTGTTTCCAAGGCTACTAAACTAATCGGTCTTTCGAGACATGATCTTTGGTGATAATGCAAATGTTACACAATAATGCAATGAGTCTGGGTAACTAGGGTCGGGGCATTACAGTCTACATTAGTTAGGCCATATGGGGTATCTTTATACATGGTTTTTCGTACTCCTCTTTGTACATCAGGTTCTATTTTGAATCTATCGGATGAGAATATTTTGAGAGGTAATGGATGTAAGGGCCCAGACCCTCCTGATCCATTACTTTTCCAATTTCGGGTGTTTGGTATTCCCTGGACCCCAACTAAATGTCAGGATCAGAAGGCCGGCATGTCGGTGGAGGGATGTCATAGTGGTGTCACCCATCAGTGACAATGATCGTTGTTTCACGAATTGGTGTGTCACTGATCGATGTGATAGCAATCATTTTGTCACTGATTTGTTCCATAGAGTAGTGTTATGTTTTACATCCATAGTTTTCCCCGTAAAAGACACTTTTATGTCTTTTAACATTTTAATGTGGTTCGAGTCCATTTTTAAAGCCCGTAAATGATATCTAATGTCCCCTAAGAGTGGGGTGACCCTCAATGGAAACTTTTTTCTCCCATTAAATTAAACAATTTAATGCACAACTTTTCTGGACAACCCTTCGATATAATTCTAAAATAACAATTAATTCCATCTTGTGTTACCGACCAACCACATGGAAAATCCGTGACACACCTTCAAAGAAGTTAAAAATTAAATTCCAGTAACAACAGGATCTCATCGTGTTATTACACGGGAATTGCATCATTCTTCTACTTGGAACGACTTTTTCATTTCAATTGTGTGCTTGAAATCCCCCCTTCCTGAGGCTAGTGTTTCACCTGTGTTGGATCCATTCCTTCTCATTATTAGAGTCCCTAGAGTTCATACCCTATAAGTCATGCATCCCAGTTATTGGAGTGAGGAGAAAAAATTTGATCATTGACATTCTACGTAGGGTTTTCCTTAGACCCTCTTTACTGTGTATCATGTTGTGTGGTTATGATATTGTTTCCTTCAAGGATTGATGAAACCAAACCATAATAAAGATAATAAACAAACTTTTATGGAATTAAGGGATGGTTTTGATGATGTTTCTATACTCCTCTACCCATTACTATGTGTTGTGAATTGTATGGGCTTATGACTACTAAAAATCATGGTCATTGGTGGTACTTTCTTCCACACTAATAAACATATGTGTTTCTAGAAAATTATGTGATTGAATGGATAAACATGGAAACGACTTAATTTAGTAAACTTGGATGATTAAAAGGATTCTCAATGAATAACAATCCTTGTGCGGTCACCCCAGTTAACCAAATTGAAAGACTCAACTAATGGAATGGTGTGTTTAAATATGAAATACCCCTTTCTCTATTATGATGATGTGTATGGTAGTTTTATTTTATGGTTGAGAGGTGACTTAGATGGTGATGAGATCCCCAGTTGTGGTGTAGCTATTGGTTGGTGGATCTGAGGTCGTGTTGGGCCATATTTTGGAGCTTGGTTTGGATCCAATACTTCTTGGGATCTCACAGATCCATTTTTTTGTTGTGACTTTACATGGGAACTTGATGTGAATGGTTAATTTACTACTAGGATATTTTTCATTCCTTGGCTTTTGGTTAGGCCTATTAGTTTCCCGATGGTGATGAATTATTTAAATGGAATCACTTGATTATGAAAACAAGGATGGGTTCAAGGGGGAATTTTCTCTAAGAATGTGTTGTGGAACTATTGTGGTTGTGGTGATTCATATGTATGATAAATAATGATTGTGTTTGTGTATAGGCTGGTCTTGGAACACTTATGTTGTGATGAGTTCTTGTGGGAAAAATATATATAATTTAGTCCTTCTGTATCTTATTCGAGCCCCACCCATATTGAGCACTTTGGGATGAACACCCACATTTCATGGGGTACTGTGTTATTACCAACACTCATGTGAGTGGTTATTTATTAGATCCATTTATTCTCCCTTTCCTTAATAAAAAAGGACTCTTCAGGAAGACTGTGATGTCCTAAGTTCCATTATAGTCCAAGAGTCTTTAGGAAGGGTAGTTGTGGTTGTTTTCCCTTGTGTGTACAGTTAGGTTGTTTCCCAAGTGTCGTTGAGATGATTCCTAGGTGTCTTCAGGCATTACAGTAGTTTTTTGGGCATTGGTGTCTTCAGACGTGGTTGTAGTTGTTTTGGGCCATGTGTCTTCGGGAATGGTTACATGTGGCTTTTGTGGCCCAGGTGTTTGCGGGAAGGATATAAAGTTGTGGTAGCCCAGGTGTGTGATGGTGGGGTATCGTAGTGGGACTACTGTGTGAAAAACAGGAGAAGTCAGACACATTGGATGTCATCAACAAACAGTGGGAAATTGGTGCATATTACACAAACATTAATGTGTTATTACTATTACATTACATGAATTTTTTTATTTGGGATGTGTGACGTGGTGTGGTTTGGGTGGATAGTTTTTGTTGCTTAGTTCACTGGTTATATCCATTCTCACTGGGAATTAGAATGCCTCCCCACCTGTGTACAAGAGTCCATGATTTTCCCTAATTATTATACATGCATACTCACCCTACATATATAAAATTACTTTTGGGTTTCATGGAGGACATCGAGGATTGTGTTGGACCCTACTAGTTCGGAAATTTGGATGGTTGATGTTGTTGTTTTTCTTTTCTTGTGGTATATTCATTTGGATTTTCAAGGATTTTTTTGTAGCACTTACTACAGGAATATTCATATGGGGATGGATTTTTTAGGACTTACATTTACATCCAATTTTTGTGTTGTTTGGGATTTACTATCTTATCTCCTGATCCTACTAATTAAAAGTGTAATGCCATCCATTTTTCATGTGATTCTATACCCTTGGTGCAAGTCCCCACTCTGGGACCTTTTGAAGGCAGGTCCCAATGGTCATTATCTCTCCCTCAACATAAGGAAGGGAGGGTTTGGAATACTAATGTCCCTTTTATCAACTTGATTATGGCGGTTTGTGACATAATTGATGGTGAAGAGATGGATATAGATAATCATAAATAGGATGTCTATTCAGCACATCAGGATGACAAGGAAGCCTCTCCTTCTGTTTCATATGAAATACCTTAATCTCTTCTACTATTACATCCTCACAAAGATGAGTTACAAGATGAGGATATTTTTCACACTAAATTGTATTCTAGTTGTTTTTTAATAACCTCAATGGGACAAATTATGTGATTCTAATGCAGAAAATGAATGTTTAGATAAGACTCATGAGATTCGAAACTATATTAAACAAATCAATATATATTCACCTTTTAAGGGGTAGAAGACCTATGCATTAACAATAAATTGAATAGAATACTTTGAGAATAATGAAGGCAATGACAGTGGTGTAAGTCCACCTCAATATTGTTTTCTTTCCATCCCTTTTTCTCAAATATAATTTGTGTGTTCTTTGATTATCAATTTATATTATCAAAATGTAATTTATGTTTCCCGTTCCATACCATTAGTAGACGAAAGGTCTAAACTTATTATTTGGTCTTACACTAATCATAGAAATTGAATAATTATTAAAATGTAATGACACAATTTTAAATGGATAAATATGTAATGATGATCATGTTGTTAATGATATTCTAAAAATGAATATGATTTTCATTATTTAATATCTAAATTTTTATACACTGAATATAATGGAAAAAATTCAGACTATGATCCATCTGTTTTTATTCATGTCTCAACCCCTTATTTTTTTACATCAAATTTTATAACTGATTATTTGAATGTGTTTAAATATTATTTAATGAAAGTGTCAGATGAATTATTAATTTGTTTTGGAATATATATTACTCTAGTCACTGAATAATATATAACCAGAAATGTGATATTGGTAATTGAAAATCTTCATCCAATATTATATTGTAAAAAGGAACTATTAAAAAAATAGATTTTAAAATTTGGAAAAAAAGTATTTTCTATTTAATAATATGTTTCAGAAATAAATATAATGATTAAAAAATATATCTATATTTAGTATTCAAAATTAAATATCTATTTCTCCACCTGCTTATCCTCCCATGTAATATTTCATTGATGAAGAGTAGATTTTATAACTCATATGGGATGAGTAAAATATCATTTTTCATGAAAATTAGAAATAAATAAAAGACATTATTAATGGTTTTGGGAATCATTATGATAAGAAGTTGGTTCTAGTTAGTAAATATGTGAAACAGACTGAAAGAGATAAAGTGAATATTAAAAGATTAATTTATTTCTATTACAAAAAAAAATCAATTTAGAAATGAAATCATTGTTTTGATAATTATATTTTAATATAAGTATGTCTCCCTTATCCATATAATGTAATGATCACATTGAAATTATGAGCATTTTAAAGACTATTTTGGATGAATTCTTGTAGAACGAACAGGGTTTTTTTCATGAAATGAAATATATCCAGTGATGTCAGAGATTTTACCATGTTGCTGGAACCCTACCTATAATCTGCCAACACATCCATCCTAGATCAAAATCCCATGCCTATTACCTCAACTCATGCTACTAAAACCTACTCAATTAACCATTTTAGTATATATTTATAAATGTAGTCCAATATCTCAAACTAATATATAGGTTTGGAAATTTGGACCGTCATGTAAATCATCACTATAACCAAAAAAACTAACCCAACAAACCCAACCTTCCCTAGCATCTACATCGATAAGAAATGATTATATCCCCTATATGAGATTATTGATGCATGATATTTGGAAGACGGTTAAATTTATTTATTAGGAAACTACTTTTTATATTTTTTGATAATCCATTGAGGTGATTGTGAAAAACCCCTTCTGTCTTCCATTTTTTTATAATTTTTAAATTTAAATTTTTTAAATATCTCTATTATGTTTCTTTTATTTTATTTACTATATGAAAAAAATATTAGATTAACTGAAATGGGGGAGAAATTTTGTAAACTATTCACATTATGAGATCATTTGAAATAACAGTTGGATTTGTATTACTGTCTAATTCATTTAAAATATTTTACATTTGTATAATATATTTTGATGATGTATTCAAATAATTTTTTTTATAAAATAGAGGGATAGTTTTAGATTTGTCTAGAAGACAATATTTTAATAATTAAAAATCAAATTAATTTTATTTCAAATAAATTTCATGTTTTAGGATAGTAAACTACTTTTCTAAATAAGCAAACAAAATTAGATATATCGTGATGTTAAATTGACATCTTACTTCTTTTGAAATGTTCCTACCATGTGCTGAAGTCTAACTGACCATGATGTCATGGGACTAGATTATAGTTAATGTGCATTGATCTCAATGTGGCTTCATGTATAACCAACTAATGATGCATCAGATGATAATATTCTGTCTATGTCAGGAAGTGGATGAGAATAAATGTCCATGTAACTACATGCCCATTCAACCTACCTCATGAATATCCATGTTATCATGTATCATGTTGTTATAATATATCTATGTCTTGAACATAATATGAATCTATAAATTAGTGAACAAAAATAAATACATTATGTTATAACATAATTAATTGATGTGAACCCATAATGAAATCATTTTAATGAATGATGAATAGAAGCTACTGTGTGAAGAGATGAATTTACTGCCTGACAGAATTTATCCATTGTGAAATCTTGAGAAGTGAATTCATGAAGGATTCAACCTACTGAATGAAATAGTGAAGCTATAAAAATAATAAACCATGTTACATTAAGGTAATATCAAGTGACTCTCCCTATTCATCATTCCTATGAACAATAAAATTAACCATAAGACAAGGTTACATTTCATTAGGTGATGAAATGTTGCAATGTATTACTTAAGAAGTGGAGTATTTTATATTATCCAATGGATTTATTTTGGATGATTAATTATATTGTTAGTTAATTTTATACTACATTGAATATCCATGAATTGTTATATTGAGATAGAGTTCTATTTATGAAGAAGAACCAATCCAAGATAAAAATATATTTAAAGAGGACTGGGTAATGGATTTTGATTAACCCACTTTGATTTATTACATTGTGTGATTTGTTATATTATTTTCTTTATATAAAAACATATTAGTTTTCATAAAAAACACTTCCTTGGTAGTTAAATTTAATTTGAGTTATATATATTGTGTTTAATATAATAGTTATTTTTTAAAATGATAATATAACTTTTATCCTATTTTAATTAAGTTCTTATTGAACATATAAGACTATTTTTAAATCATAATATCATATACATAAAAAAAATTTAACTAGTTTTATTATATAATTTGTGGGAGTTAGTTATTAAATACTTTTTTGAATATAAATTTTAAATGGAAACTCAATTCACCACCCCCTTGAGTTTTCCACATTAACCAAAAACATAAAAGTGGATGCTCTTCAGTCAAGATATTTTATATAAAGATAAAAATAATATTTAAAAATAGTGGATCATTTAGATTTAGAAATGATTTTTCATTGAAATTAAAATTTATTGGCATATAGAAAATTAAATAAAAATACAGAAAGAAAATTTCATCCATTATATTGATGGTCTGATACAAAATTTGATGAGTGATTTCAAACATGGTGATGATGGGCGTGATATTGTTTTCAAAAAAGAATAATATTTTATTAATCAATTTAATGATGGTATTACCATTTAGCAATTATAATATAATAAATAAAAAAATATGATTGTAAATACATCCATAATTGTTAGATGGGTGTGAAATTTAATTGAATGATACAGAATAGAAGGGTAAACAATCTTCGATAATGAACCCTATGAAAAATTTTGAACTATGGAGTAGTGAGAGATTTGGTCACGCTATGATGAAATCATTATGATGTTTTTATAATATTATTGAAAAGTAAAATTGACATAGAAGCCACACAATAAGAATGGAATTCATTCCAATATACCAGTTTAGAAATTTTATATAGAATTATGTTATCCCATGAGACAAAATGTTCTTTATGTTGATATTTAAGTTATTAGTTTTTTTACTAATTCTAATAATTTTTCAAAATATGTATCCATTAGGAATAAGATGAATGATATTTAAATATTAGAAAAAATCATAAGACAACATGAAAATGATTTGGGGCCTTATATAATGAAATAGATATAAAAAAATTGAAAGAAATTAACATGTATTTAATTTGAATAACATTTTATAAAAGGCTGAATTATTAATAAATATATTGAACCATATACACAAAAAATGGTATTTAGAAGAATGAACTAAACCATTTTGGATAAGGAAAAAACAATTCAATTTGTGAACAAAATATCTTCATATTTTTAGAGTGAATATATCTGCACTATTTTATTCAATAATAATTTATTTAAATAGATTGATAAAATACATGCTACACTATATAAAATTTGGTTATATAAGATTCATAATATTAAACATATCAAGATATTTTTTAGTATGTATTCTTAATTATCCTTAAAATAAAGATATTAATGTTTGAGGAAAAAGATGATAAGGGGATCTTTATGTTATAAAAATTTAGAGGTAGTTATTTGAGATGTTGTAATAAGAGGATTCAAAGTATTTTTGATTGTTTTTATTTTTAAATTTGATGAAATTAAAGGGAAACATGACATATAATAAATAAAAATTTTGAAACATCAAGATATAAAAATGATAATATTTATAAAAATCACATAAAAATGAAGATAAATTTAATTTAGTTGTTGTTGATATCAAATGAAAATATACCAGTGATAATGAGCATAGTACTACATATTATTGAAAATATTTTCAATGTATAAGGTAGTATGTTGAAGATGATAGTGTTATTGAGAAATAGGTTTCTCTTATATAAAAATTTATAATATTAATATAGAATAAAATATGACTGGTATAACTGGTTGACCGAAAAATAGTTTTCAATGTATTTGATCATAGATATTATATTAAATCCATGAATGATGTAATAAATAAAAATAAAAAATATTAATGTGAATAAGTGATAAGTCTTTTGTATAAAAATTCATGGGAATTAAGTGGGTATTTAAAGACAAACTAAATTACAAAGTTGATGTTTTATGAAAAGATTCCTTATTGGTTAACATGGGGTGTTCGTAAAATAAATGAATTCTTTTTTAAATAAACCATGTCTCATTATTCTATAATTGGAACAATCATAGTTTTCATGGTCGTGGTTACACAAAAATACTATAATGTTTACCAAATGGATGTTAGATCTATCGTTCTGAATAGTGAACTAGAAGATGTTTTTATTGAGAAGCCAAATGGGAGTACTCCAAATAACTAGGGTATCATTGTATGTAAACTAAAAAATGAATTGGATGGATTCATATAGGATCTTATTTACTAGTATTAAAAGCATTATGGTTTAGTGAGACAAATGAGATTTAAAAAAAAGAGAGATTGATGGAAATTTTGATGTTATAGAGTTGTCGTAAAGTACATTGATTTTCATTTTATTAGACGATGGTAAAATTTTTCATGTTGTAAAATATTATTTTTTGAATATTTTTATAAATAAATTAATAATTATTTTAATATATCTATGTTGGGAGAATTAACAAATAAAATTCTTTATCTTTGAAAAAATGAGAATACATTTTTTTATCAAGAATAACAAGAAATAGAATTAGATAAAAAATTCTACGAATAATGAAGAGGGGTTTCAGTTCGTGTCTGAGATGGAATTTTTCAAAAGATGTGGAATGTAACATGATTGATTCGAAGGAATTTAGATGAATCATTAGATTCTTTGTGACAAATAGAGTTTTTATGAACTATTTCATGAATAATTTAATTTTATTTTATGGACTTAATCGAATGTTTCATCATGTTTTGAGTCCATTATAAATAACACAAATTTATTCTTGTGGTAAATGAAACCACATTTTATCTTTCATAACATGTGACCCTGAGTTTTAAAAAAATAATTTTATATTATTACTATTGTATTTTAAAAGAAACCACTATAACTTAGCCATTAAAAATATTAATATTAATATTAATAACTAATTTTTTAAATATAATTTATTGATTTAGATAAATAATATTGATAATAAAATATATAATATTACGTACTAAATTTATATATATTTTTAAAAATACTATTTTCTAAAAAAGGTGGTTTTAATGTATTTTTTTGAAAAATAATAACATTATTTCTTATATTTTTTAAAAAATTATTGTTATAAAATAATCATAATTTATTAATTTATAATTTAAAAATTATCATGGGGTGATGATTTAGTATTTTTCTAAAATGATTCTTTTTATGAATAGTGAAAATTTATTTTTTTTAATTCAAGATTTCATTTTCATCTAATTTATTTTTTAGGAAAAATTAAATTTAAAATTTCTTTTAATGTATAATTAGTAAAATTATACACCTACTAATATAATTTAGGTAATATAAATAAATTTTATATTGAAATTGGATAAAAATATATTGTAATATTTTCAACATTTTCACATTAAAAACTCACTTTCTCGACATGTCTTTGGGATTAATTTTAATCTTATATTTTCTAATTCTGTAAATTAAATGTTTAACAAAAGATATAATATTTAGAATCACAAAATTTTTTAATATCTAACATGGTCAACCTACTTTTTTAATAGTGTTATTTGTGAAATAAATTATAATTAATTACTTCAATTAAGGTAAAAACAAGATTACTTAGTGGTTTCACATTGAATATAATGTGTACAAACGACCCAAAACATGTCTAAAACCCAATTTATGGGCATATATAGACATTATAATTTCTATGGTTATAATATTAAAAATTTCAAATTCATTTTACATATGAAAATTTTGTGTAATTCTCTTTTTCAAAAATTTTCAAGAGTGTCACTCACAACACTTATAAAAGGCCACCCCTCCCCCACTCTCTTCAAACCTCTAAATTCATTTTTCACAACACATAAATATCCAATTATAATCCCAAAATCCCTAATATAATCATATAATCCTTATATTTAGAACAAATCAACCCATGGGAATATGATTAGTGAAAACCAACTGATGATACCTGAAGAAGAGGTAATGTTTATTAACAAATGTTTCTATTTTATTTTGTCCTCAAACCCCTTAAATTATAATTATATAATATTATATAATAAATTTATTTTAAAAAATACAGTTATACATTGTTATGTTAATTTTAATACTTGCAACAACACAAACATACATCAAATGGGATAAGAAATCATCGTTCATGTGTATGATGGAAAATAACCTCTGGAACCGATGTCATTCATTTTTCAATAACCGCTATTCAAAGATGATTTTAATTATTGAAATAATTATTATATATTATATATATGATATTAATTATTATATTAGGATTCTTCCATTGTAATATAACATATACCATCATGCTTTCCATTTTGTGGGAATATTATAACGACGTTCATGTATACGATGCAATACCACCATGCCAAGTGATGTGAATCATTCAAGATTTAAATGGAATGTATTAAAAACTGTTCAAATGAAAATATTAGATATTTATGAAATTTTTGTTTATTAAATGTTAATTTATCATAAAATTTTTTTCTGTCAATCTGACAATAAAATGGAATCATCATTCATTCTTACCCCCAACTTAACATATCTTTGAACATTGTATTTCACTTCCTATTTCTTGCATTTATTGATTATTATAAAAAAATTATATACTAAATATATATTATATTTATACCATGATTATCATTAATTATTTTATCAAATCATTACAATGTTAATAGGAGAAAATATGTTAAATATCTAATCATTTATGAAAAAAACATTTCTTACTTGAAATAAAACATTGACATGGAATTTTCAATAAATAGGTAATATAAAGTCATAATCAGATCATATATGGTATAATATTAATGAATATGTTTCTATAGTAGATTTATACTAATATTTTATCTATTATACATGATGATTTAATGTGTACGATGAGTGTCTAAACTTATGGTAAGGGAATTTTCTCTCATTTTTCCATCATTACGAGAGATGTTATGTTATGGACCAATATTCTTTTATAAGGTGTGAATAATTTCAATATTATATTTTATATCTCGAATATACATCATATAATGATATTATAATATTCAATTAACATTATTCTTACATATCTATTATGATTTAATGTTACAAATGTTGTAAGTGTTTATTTATAAAAAGTATTAATTTATTGGGGTTTCTTATAATTATGATTCCATTTATTTAATATCATGATCCATATCTAAATAATTATCAATAATTATCCTATCATATGGTTAATTATTATATCTTTACATAATGTTACTATTTTATAACTTTTTGGTACTTTAGAAAATAAATATTTTTGAAAGAAAATAAAATTTGATTTAACACATTTGTCAGAAATCTATTTTCTCCCAAAAAAATGTTTTGAAAAATGTATTAAAATTTTTATAATGATATAAAATATTTTATAGTAGATAATTTTTAATATTTTTTACCCTTTAATATTTTTAATGGAATATTCTTTTATCTTTATGATCAAGGCTCTTTTGAATTCTACTGATAAAACGAAAAGAATACATGGTTTTACATATATGTCATGTATGGATTTCTCTACCGTCATGAACAATTAATTTATTGAATATTTTCATATATGTTTTGAATAATAATTTTAAACTGATTAAGATATCTAATATATTTTGGACATATTTTTATTTGAAATTTATTTTCATGTAAAAGGATTTCATGATTTTTTTATATTTAAAAAAATGTAAATTAGTTTTACAGAATTCTATAAATGTTATAAATATTATCTACAATGAAAAATGTTTTAGAAATATTTTTTAAAAAATAAATTTTCCAATTACAATTTTTATTTTCTTCAAGAATTTTTTCAATGAACTTTCAAAAATATTCTCCATCGTTGATGATATACTTTTTTTATGCTCATGTTCTTATACACTTATGTTAATGTTGTTGTAGTGTATCTCCTATTTTCCATTACTAAATATATAAGATCATCATTTATTTAATTTAATTTACATAGGTTATAATGATTTTTATTTTGTTTGATATTTATATGAAGGGTGATAGTTATGATGAATGTTTTGGGAGATGATGTAGCTCAATTATGGACAACTATTTAGGAATCAATGTTTACAATGGAAGTAAACTATTACACTTCTAATGAATGACTTTATGTAATTTAATGAATATTCAGCAAAGATGAAATAATGTCTATACAGGAAATTCATAATTCATTATAGTTACTATAAGGGAGAATGTTTAGTTAACCTTTGGAATCTATGATGGAAAAAACATAACGATATCCCTATAGATAAGTTTAATGTTACATTTAATAATGATCCAATGTATAAGAATATGTCATTGAATATTGGTAAGGGATTGAGATATTAATTTCCATGAAACACATCCCAGGATAGATAATAACAGTTAATGTGGATCTTGCACAGATGTAAGTAGTGAAAAAATACTTAAAAACATTATATTTAGCTAGACTCCATCGGGAAGTGATGAATGGAAATGGGCTTTACCACACAACTAGTTTGATAAACCATGGGTATATACATTATACATTAAAAAAATCTTTTCAATTCATTATCAAGGATATAAATAAAATATCACTGAGTATTTCTTATGATAATCCTATGGTGTCATTAATAAAATATTTTTTACTAATTTAATCATATTAAAAGGGATTTTCATGATTATATAGTTCCCCACTAAGATTTTTCTTCCCTACATTATTTATTTATTTTTTAGATAATGGATGTAAAATGAAGTAACCACATTAATGCTGAGTGTGATAGACGATGTAATTATTTTCATCATAAAAATCAAAATTTTATGGTAGATGGAATGAAATATCCCATTATTCTACCCACACAACATTCAAATGGAATGAATCATACAAAACATACAAATACAAAAAAGTGGGAATGTCACAACCTGTCCCTCGGGGCTTGTGCAGTGACTACACAAATCCCACCTTTCATAGTCCTGGGGTGGCGACTAGTACCAAAGCCATAATTCCCTAAAACTGGGAAGGCATTGCCTTTATAACCTGTAAACAAACACAATATGATATGAAAACGAGAAAATAGTATAGCCATAATAGTGCTGAATTTAAAAGGGGTTTGGAATACAAGCCCAAAAGTAAAGGTTCATGTACAACTAAAAACAATACCACTAAAGAAAAAGAAAAAAAAGTAGCTACTGTGTCATCTTCCAGGATTCCTACATGAATGGTAGGTATAGAAAGTATCCTCAGCACTCCTCTTCTTTCTGTCTCCTTTATCTAACAACAATAAATATGGTCCACCTCTAGTTATCGTCCAGTCCTGTTACTCTAAGCCTCCATTGTCATTGTCCATTGTAATTATCCAACACAACGAAGAGCGGGCCTCGCCCATGTAGGGGTGAGTATAACGATACTCAGTTAGGACACTGAGACACTAAAGGTCTCACAAAATAAAACAAGGGTAAACCACAATGTATGAAATCAACAGATAACCTTACTTAGGTATATGCCCAAACATTGACATAAGTCATCAAGCGATTCATCTAAATCGCGAGGAAAACATAGAAAAACTCAGTCAGCTCAAACCAGGATTTATTCAAGGGGTCAAATCAAGAACATTCCAAGTACAATGTCAAACACCTTGGCTGTTGGAACACTCCACCTATATCGAGTAAAGTGGGACTTCCTCTTCACACAGAGATGCTTCCCACTATCCTTGGACTGCTGAGGTACTCCTCTAGTCGAGTACCATGGGTTTGCCACATCACACAGAGGCGCTCTCCACCGTGGGTCTACCACATCACACAGATATGCTCCCCCTCAAAGCCTCCGATGAAACACCTCTTGTCATGTATCGTGGGTATGTCACGTCACACATATGCACTCACCACCGTGGGTCTTCTGCGACACCAATGGGCTCCCCACTTGGCCTGTCGAGTCACTCCGAGTCAAACAGTCAGCAGTCGTCAAGTCTTAGCCAGCCACTAGGTCCCCACACAATTCTCACTCGTCTCCAAGAGGATCTGATCCACAAGCTACTGGATGATACTCCAACTGCAATTATGTACCACAAAGAATTATCTCAAAGGTCTTCCACATCATAGGGGTTTCAACGCAGCATAGGGTGCGTCAATCGGACGCCCGGTCCGTGAGTTATTAGCCTTTTAGTCTAAGGGGCCAGGTTGGATTCGTGCTCAATCCAACCTGACCGTATCTCAACAATACCCAAAACTCCAGTGGGGTATTCTCAAAGGGACCGTCTCGCTCCAAGATTTCTAGCATCATTGATGGATCGTCTAACAGACATCTGGTTCCAATGATATGTCCAAAAGAACTTAAATGGGTCGTAGTGGGCCCTAGTCGGGTCCGACTCGGGCGGACTCTCCTGGATCAACCCAGTCTTGGTCGAACAGGTTTAGGTTGACCCGGCCAAACCAGTTGGGTCTGGCATGTCCTGTTGGGTGGGCCGCCCATTGGATTCGGCCTGGCCCACTGCGCCTTGCCCAGCCGGCTGCGAGGGGCCGCAGTGAGCCATGAGGGTACGGACCGGTCACAAGAGCGCTGTCTAGCAATGGGTTTGTGTGAGGGTATGTCAGCACGTATGGCCCCGCATGGGTGGATCTGACTGGAGGGCACCACATGGGGGCTCATCCCAGGGCGTGGGGCTGGTTCGGCTCAGAGGGCTACAGGGGCGCAGCTCCGGGTGACTCGTCCTAGGGGATGTGGTGGCGCGGCGGGGGCTGGTTTGGCCAGTGGGTGGTGCGACCTGGGCCGGTTCGCCCGGAAGGCAGGAGAGGCTAAGGGCTGGTGCGGAGGGGGTGGGGCATGACCGAGGTGCAACATTTCTTCAGGAGGCCGGAGGCAGTGCAGGCTGAGGTGGCTCGGAGGGTCAGCGACGACGCGGCTTGTTCAACTTTAGGGGGCGCGGCCGGGGCCAGGTTGGCCGGAAGACCAAAGAAGTTGGGGAATAATGAAGCTGGGGTGCAGTGCGGCTAGGGCATGACACGACCAGAAGGAGATGCGATGGGGGTGGATTGGTCATTTCGGGTGGTGAGCCGCAATGGGCGTCACGTTTCGTGGCGGTCGTGGGTGGCGGCGTCGTTGCCTTTATCGCCCCCATATTC
Organism: Viscum album; assembly: GCA_963277665.1. NCBI lineage: Eukaryota > Viridiplantae > Streptophyta > Magnoliopsida > Santalales > Viscaceae > Viscum > Viscum album. Next base: position 982,253,433 of record OY728161.1, read on the forward strand.
TTCCTTTATTTTGATGAACTCCACATTGAAGAACCATGGTGGCATTTGATCCATGTTAGTCAGGCCCAAACCATCTGCGTTTAAAGTTGTAGCAAGTTGCTAAACATTAATCATGAATCAAGAATGAGGAAATTCAACAAGAAGATTCACGAATTTATTAACCATCCCTACCTCGTATTTTCCATTGACGACGATGTGGAGGGATGGACGATTGATGAAGACATCCCACAATGGTTGCCTTTGAAAGGTGCTTCTGAGGAAGGAGTTGAAGACATCCCTCACCGGTGTTCTTCATGGAGGATGTGTTCTTCATGGAGGAAGCATTCTTCGGTGAGGAAGCATTCTTTGTTGGAAAGCATAATCCTCCAAGTGTTGGCTGTGACGTCAATTTACCAGTGCTTCATCGCTTGGGGAAGTTATCTCAAATCCCCCTCCCAAGCTCCGTATATATAGGAGAGGGGTGGGGTGGGGGGGTAGGCAGGTAATGATCATGGAATTTATGACGGTTCATTTATTAGGAACCTTTCTATATTCCAACGAAGTTGTTACCTAATTTTAAAAATGGGCAATCCAATTAACTATGTTGGCACAATTAAAGTTATGTGCACTGGAAAAATTAATGTGGAGGAAGTCAAGAGGATCCTCCACATTTATGAGGGGGGTTGATATTTTCTCTCAATTAATGGGGATTCCAAGGGGGTTTAATCTTACGTGATCCCCACCAACATAAAATCTCATGGGAGGTTAAGGTCTGGTGGCCCCCACTTCCAACTTCCACATGGAGGTTTAGTTTTGGGGGACCCCACCTCTTAACACCCACATTGGTGTTTCAAATAAATAAAAAAATGTCACACACTATTATTTTTATTTTATTCTTACACAAAAAACCCAAAAAAAAACTTTCACTCTCGACACACTACCGTCGTGGTGAATATCTCCTCAAGCTAAAACCAGCAGTGTGAGTTCAATGATTCCCTTGGATTTCAATTTTGAGGACCTGTTCAAATGTTTGAAAAACCCGATCGCTTGTTTACTAAATGTACCAGATCAAAACATTAGAAATTGATTCTAGGAACACCGAGCCTCATAATCACACACCTTCAATAGTCCCAGACAAGTAAAATTCGACTTCATTTTAATAAATGGAAATTCCAGGTCTTTAGATATTCCTCACCTCGCGGATTTATATCCCCGTAAACTACAAATCAATCTAAGGGAAAAAGTGGGGGTATTGATCATTCATATGAGCCTCCTGATCCCATGTGCTCTCTTAGAGGATCCCATGCTGCCAGTGAACAGGCACCATGAAGGACCCTGGGAAACCTTGAGAGGGGAGGGGTGAATCATAATGTCAAATTTATCTTTTAAACTGAAAGATCTTGTTCCCATGTTGGTAGAAACTAGTTTAACAAGTATGATGGTTATGATAATAAATAAAAAACTCACAAGAAAAGATATGACACACCACTTTTTACTTGGTTCACCACTAAGGGTTGCGTCCAAAGAGAATATGCCGAAAGGTTTTTGGACGTACCAAATTCCACTATACATCACTAGTTGTGGATCACAATGGTTTGGGAATAGTCACTCTATCCCAGGCGCGTTGCCCATACAACTGTTCAGGGATAGCCTATTGTGTCCCTAGGGTCACTCACATTGACTCCCCATGGCTCACTGCCTTTGGTGAAGTCCCACTAAATTTATAAATGTGAAGATCTCTTTATCATCTCTAATGAATACATCTTCTGTTGTATGTAGATGCTAGGTTCATGCCCAACTTCCACCCATAGACTAATCTCACTTTTCACCAAAGGTATCGGGAAAACTTCTTACATTCACACAGCCCTAAAAAGACTGACATGCTTCAACCACACATTGTGTGCTTCTCCATGCCGGAGCACAATTTTCAAGATGGCTTCAAATTTCACCTCTTCCACTTGCGCAACACTCACTTATTCAACTTCAAACTTGCACGACTCAAACACTTTTATGCCCAAACCGATTTTGGCGCGCAACTATCAATTGTCATGCTTATTCAAATCATGGGGAACAAGTGTCACCAAACCACCTAAATGACACCTCCTTCCCCAAATCTAATCTTTGGTGACTCACACCCTTTTTCACCCAAAAAAACCCCGGACGTGAAGAAAACAACTGGCACGCAACTTCAACATGGGAAACCCCACACCACATGTGTGACCACTAGACCTCCGCAATGGGAGCTATGATTTTCTCTCAGTATGAACTTCATTTAAAAATGAATTGGGGTGGTCCTCTATGTATAGGCATTCTGGAAATCCAGCACGACGGCATGCAAGTCTCCTCTCGGCGCGCAAGTCCAGCCGCCCTAGTCTCTTTGTCGTGCTAGTCACTTGCACGACCAAACCCAAAACCTGAGCACCCCTACTTCCATTGCCATATTTTGATGATCAGATCATGAAAAACATATGGCGCGCAAGTTTCCAAGCCTCCAAGTCATCGTCGCGGATGTCCCTTTTCCAAAAATACTCTTTTTCATTTGTCAATTTTGAGGTCTAGAAATATAGAGAACACTGCAAATCGATGCCACCATCAATACTATTATCTTCTTGAACTATATGATCACTTTACTAGCACACATTCTGAAAATCCACTGAGTATTGACAACAGACACAAAACATACTCCAATTCATGCATAGTCGACCATGGCTCTAATAATATCCCACGTTGGGTTTGTTGGCAATTAGTAAATAAATTCAATAGGGTACTAACCACATGCAAACCAAAAATGTAAGAATCAACTCAGCCAAAACTCTATATCTACGTGAGCAATGATCGATGTAGAAAACAAGAGAGGAAGTTTGAATTGGTTTCCCCTTTTTTGAAATTCTCAACGACACCCCAGAAATTCTCTATTAATGTCATAGAATCATTACATGTCCAATGAATTCCTTCCCATCCTATCACTGACACTGAATTCACAATGTGTCACAAAAGCATTACATGACTGAATTTATTCCTATATTCCTTCATATCCTATCACCGACACTGAATTTTCAATGTGTTAGAAAAGCATTACATGCCTGAATTTATTCCTTTCTCCCCCATTGAAAATTAACCCAATGACTGATAATTGGTCATTGTTCATCTCAAACCACACTTCCCTTAGATAGAATATCCCCCCACAAACCTGCATCTCATCCATAAAGAGATTGAAAACAATTAACATAACTGTGGATAGGGGTATTGTGTAACCTTCTTATGCACTGGGAGGTGGCTGAACACCGAGGTTCAACCGATGCTTCTCAAACACAGCCACTGACAGTGGCATGGTCAGGATATCACCCACTTTCTCATCAGTTCCCACATGATCCATTCTAATAATTCCTTTATCAACTTTTTCTTCAAAAAATTTATACCTAATTACAATATGTTTTGTACGAGAATGCTGAATAGGATTCTTTATAATATCAATTGTGCTTTTGTTATCACATAAAATTATCATTGGTTGCTTCACCTCATCACCAATATTTTTTAGTTGTTGCTTCATCCATAGCAGTTGAGTGCATGCCTTTGTGGAAGAGATATAATAATCTTCAGAAGTACTAAGAGAAGTACATAATTGTGTGTTTCTCAACAATCCCACACATTTATTCCCAATATGAAATGATCCACCACTGGTGGACGTTCTGTCCACTACATCATCAGCCCAGTCAGCATTAGAAAATGATGATTATTTATAGTATCTTCTTGCAGCATTGTATAAGCCACAATTTTGAGTACATTGAATAGAGCTCATGATTATTTTTTCAGTTGTCATATGTTCCTCCTTTGGATTACTCTGAAAGCGGGCCACTAGATAGGTTATAAAGACAATATCTGGCTGTGTTGCTGTCAGGTACAGTAGGCTGCCAATTATCCTCATGTACATAGTGGGCTCTACAGATACCCCATCCCCATGCTTTCCATGTTTGGTTCCAACTGCTATCAGAGATCAATTGGTTTGAATTATTGCATATTAAAATTCTTTAGAAGCTCTCTTGCATACTTTTCTTCAGAAATGAATGTGTAATCCTACCTTTGAATCACATGTAGCCCCAAGAAATATGTGAGCTCCCTGATCATAGACATTTCAAATTCCAATTTCACGTGATTGGAAAATTCTTCCATTGATTTCTACCTGGTGCCACCGAATATAATTTCATCAACGTATACTAGAAAAATTAACTGATCTTTTGAAGAATTTTTCACATATATATTGTGGTCTACTCCTCCTGTTTTTAATTATAGCTTCTTGAGATATGAGTCCATCCAGGAATACCATGCTCGTGTTGCTTGCTTTGAGACATATAGGGATTTCTTCAGTTTACACACCTTTCTTTAATCATTACCAAGAACAAAACCCACAAGTTGTTCAATGTAGACATATTCTTTGAGTACACCATTTAGGAATGTTTTCTTGACATCCATTTGATATAATTTATATCCTCTTTGGAGTTCAATGGAAATAAAAATCCTGATTTACTCTAGTCTAGACTCTAGAGAAATGGTTTCTTCAACATCAACACCTTAAATCTTGTAGTATCCTTTACATAGTATTCATTCCTTATTTCTAATAACACTTCCAGGATCATAAAACATGTTCTTGATGATCCATTTTGTACTAATCACTTTGTGACCTTCAGGTCTCTGGACAAGATCCCATGTCTGATTCTTGTCAATCTGATCTAACTCTTTATTCATGGATTTCACCCATGATTCATCATTTGCAGCTTCTTCAAAATGAAGATGTCTCCACAACTGATAGAAATGCATTGTGTTATTTCTCATCCTCCTTGTCTGTGTGGGGGCACTCCTGTCCCCAATTATGTTAGATAGATCAATATCAGCTCAAGAATTTCTCTTGTGCGGTTCAGTTGCATTATCTTCTGCCACAGTTTCATCTTCATATTCTTCTTCTGAGTCAACATCATGATGTGACTGCTATGTGTTCTGTATAGATTCCTCTATTTATGAATTTTTATTTTCTCCACGTTCACTTTCTTATTCAATTTTTGTGTTATTTTTCATCCAGTTACTGTTGCTTTTTGTAGATTTGAGGGCCACCTATGCAAGGTTGGATTTCTCAATTTATTTCCTTTCTTTTCAGAAGACATTGGATTGTGTATAAAGTAATGACGGCCATTCAATTATCTCTTCCATGAACATAGGTTATTCCGAGACAAAATCTTGTTTGAGAGGAGAAATTTTTTTTAAAAGATAAAAACTGTCTTGCTAACGAGACATTACATGTCTAGAACTTTGGTATGATGTGTCCATGTTGATTATCTTCCTGCAATTAAAATCATTATGACCAATGTTAGAGCAAAGAAAAAAATATCCATATAAATTTTTTCTTCTAAAAGAACAAGGATATGAATTTGTTCTCCTCTTTTGAAATCCTATAACTTCTCCATTCGGATAGCTTCTTGCCTCTTCGAAATAAGGCATGAAATGGACCAAATATCCATAGAACTAACACTTCAGGAGAGGAAATTTCTTCACACATTTATTTATCCACATTAATTCTTTTTTGGGATAATATTATGAGGGATCCTTTTTCTACGAGGCTCAAGGATAATATTATTTTCTTCATTCATATTGAATTGGGGGTTTCTGTTTTATCACATCAGAAGACTTTCCCACATCAACCACTTTCATCATGCCTTTAATTTGGTCACCTTTATTTTCAGAATTTGATGATTCTGCCTCACAACCAATTCCACTATTTCCCATGTAGGTAGGTCTTTGGTCTTTTAAAATTGTTTCAACACTATTAGAGCCACATTTTTCTCTCTCCAATAGATCAGTGTCTTAGAACAATCAATACTATATTTTCTTCCTTGATTATTTTTAGATTGATTCATTCTCAAGTTTACTCATAAGAGTAACAACTTCCACTTCGAGACCCTCAGCATCCTTGTTCTATTCTTCTAGTTTGGATGTGAGGTCATTGATCAAATTTCCCTTCTCTTCAATTATCAGTTTCATATCCACAACATTATCATTTCTTTAAATGATTTTATAATGTACAATCACAAATTCTTCTAGACATTCAATTTCAGCTTCAAGTTGATCAACATATTCAGTTGATTCCACTACAATTTATTTACACTTATTGAATCTCTTACATTTAATATTACTATTCCTAACAACAACGTTATGTTGCAACTCTAGATTTCCAATAGTTTTTAAATTATTTTCTCCACCATTATCTTCTAATTTTTCAATAGTGTCCATCATGGAATCATTCTTTCCAGTTTTAAATTCTGGATCTTCTTCTTCACAGAATTCATTATTGTCATCTTCCTCTTCATAGAAAAAAATCTTCTTCAGATGTTTATTTCTAGATATGAAGTCTCCTTTCGTGAAAATCTTTTTATGTGGCTTCTCAATGTTTTCAGCATCACTATCATCATCATCGATATTTATTAAGAATTGAGAAGAAATATACACGAAATTTCAACAAAAAAAGCATGCTAGAGGTAAATTCCCTTTGAATTTCCCTTTTTTTCCTTCTGAAACTTCTTAGAAATGAGAGAAATAATTTTTTTCCTCATCGTCTTCACTACTACTATCTTTTAAAATTTTCAGTTTCTCCATGGATTTGAATACCATTTTCTTTCTTACTCATGTAGAAGTATCTTCTGGTTTTACTTTCATTTCATATGACACTAGGCGACTCAACAAATCATCCAAATAAAGTTGGAACGATATCTTTCAACATGAAATGACACGTTTATACTGTACATGGGTGGAAGTATTCTAAATATTATCTTTACTATGTCAACATCATTGATTTATTCATTTAGACCCCGAATTTCTCCATCCACTTCAGTAATTAGATTGAATAAGGAGACTGTTTTCTCATCAGGATGCATCATTAGATCTTCAAAGATATTTTGTAGGACTTATAGTTTCGCCTCCTTCACATTTCAATCTCCTTAATAAATATATTCAATTTTATACCACATGGACTTTTCTGAGGTGAAACTCATCACCTTTAGATAGATCTGATCAGAAAGGGTTGTGGTGAGAGCATTCTGTGTTTTACCATCAACCTCAAGAATTTTACTATTCGCATCCGTCATAGCCAGCCCTGTTGGATCAATAACATGTATACATTGGACTTTGGAAGATAGGAATTCTATTCCAAGGGATCATAGATGATATCTCATTCAATTATTCCAGATCTGGAAATTACATCCATCGAAGAGGGGGACTCCCCTGATATTAGATGAGTTTTACATAATGGTATATTTTAAGATCAAACACCAGTTAAACTCCCTCCGATTCCACTTGAAGGACACCGGGACACCCTGATAGGGGAGGGGTGAATTAGGGTTTCAACTTTTTCTTCTAAACGGACGGATCATGTACCCACATTTGTAGAATCTAGTTTATACTATATGATGGTAATGAGAATAAATAAAAAATTCACAAGCAATGATATTACACAACACTTTTTACTTGGATTGACACTAAGGGAAACATCCAAGGAGCATACACCGATAGGTTTTCAGGTGTACCAAATTCCACTATTCATCACTTGTTGTTGATTAAAATTGTTTGGTAATAGTCACTAGGTCCAAGGATCACTGCCATTACAACTATTTTGGTATAGCCTACTGTGTCCCTCAGGTCACTCCCGTTGACACCCCCTGGCTCACTGCCTTTGGTGAAGTCCCACTTAGTTTATAGACGTGAAGGATTCTTCATCATCGTTAATGAACACGTCATCTATATTATCTAGATGCTATGTCGTTGTCCAACTTCCACCCCTAGACTAATATCACATTGCACCAAAGGTTTCAGAGAAACATCCATCACTCGCGCACCCCAAAAAGACGGGTGTGCTTCAACCACGCCTGGCCCGCTTCTCCAAGCTGGTGCACATGTTTCAAGATAGCGTTCAAGTTCAACTCTCCCACTTCCGCGACACTCACTTATTCAACTTCAAATTTTCATGACTCACACCATTCTATGCCAAATCTGATTTTTGGAACGCAACTATCAACTGTTGCGCTTCTTCAATTCTGGGAGCACATGTGTCACCAAACCACCTATGTGGCACCTCTTTCGCCAACTCCAATAGTGGGTGAATCACACCTTTTCTTACCCAAAACACCTTGGACATTCAGCAAACAACTGGCACACAACTTCAACTTGTGCGACCCACCACCACTAGCGAGACCACTACACCTGCGCGATGAGAGCTCTGATTTTTTCTAAGTCTGAACATCGTTTAAAAATGGGGAGGGGTGGTCCTCTATTTGTAGGCATTCAGGATACCCTGTGTAATGGTGTGCAAGTCTCCTCTTGGCGCGCATGTTCAGCCACCCTAGTTTCTTGGTCGCGGTAGTCACTTGCACAAACAAAACCAAAACATGAGTGCCCCTACTTCCTTTTCCATATATTGATGATCTGGTCTTGAAAAACATTGTGGGAATGTTTCAAAGCGTCCAAGTCATCGGCGCAGAAGTCCGTTTTCCAAAAACACTTTACTTCATTTATCAATTTAGAGGTCTAGAAATTTGGAAATCATTGGAAAATGATCCCACCTTCAATAATATTATCTTCTTGAATTGTATGATCACATTGCTAGCACACATTATGATCATCCACTGAGGATTGAAAAAAAACACAAAACATACTCCAATTCATTCATAGAAGACCATGGTTACAATACACCAAAAGAATCTACCATACAAGAAGGACCATCTCTTTTCGATCCTCGATCTATACTGGATCCTCCATAAATGTTTCCCCCTCATTGACGTCTTTCTCAGCAAGGTCGATGATGTGAGAAGGGTTGTGCACGTATCTCCTCAGTTAGGATAGGTGGAAGACAGTGTGCACTCGGTGCAACTAAGGTGGAAGAGATAAGTGGTATGCCACCACCACAACCCAATTGACGTCCTAAAAAGTCCGATGAACATCAGAGATAACTTATAGCCTTTTCCAAATCTCTACAATCCTCATCGAGGTGAGACCCGTAGAAATGTGTGGTCGCCATCCTCGATAACCAGAGGTATCCATCTCATATCGGCATACGAATTCTGTCTTCTCTGTGCGGTCTTGATCCACTCCTTGATGATATTCACCTTCTCTGTTGTAGCTCGTACCGTCTATTGTCTAACTAGTGCTGACTCCCCTGGGTTAGTCCAACACAAAGGTGATTTGCAAGGTCTCCTGTATAACACCTCAAAAGGATCCATACTAATGGTGGAGTGATTGTAGTTGTTTTATGAAAACTTATCCAAATGCAAGTGATCCACTCGGCTACTACTGAAGTTGAGGACACAAGCACGTTGCATTTCATCGAGCATCTAAATGGACCGCTGAGTCTGACCATCCGTCTGAGGATGGAAGGCGGTGCTCAAACAAAACTGTGTTCTGAAAGCCTCCGGCATTCCCTTCCATAGCCGAGAGGTAAAACGCGATTCATGATTCGAGAAAATTGTCGTGGGTACTCAATATAGACACATAATATGTTTCACATAGAGGCATCTCATTCTCTCTACCGAACCCTTCTCTCTAATCGATAGGAAGTGGGCCGACTTGGTGAGTTAGTCAACAGTCACCTTGATAGATTCATGACATGAGGATTTACATGGAATTCCTCTGACAAAGTCCATGGATATCCCATCCCACTTCCACTCTAGAACATATAAAGGCTGAACCAATCTTGTTGGTACTAGATGCTCCCTCTTCACTTGATGAAATGTGAGGCATCGAGAGACAGAATATGTGACTGTTTCCTTCCATCCTGGCCACCAGTGCTATCATCGGAGATCCTGGTACATCTTCAGCACTCTAGGATTTACCACTAGAGATGAAGTGTGGAACTCCCTCAAAATTCCTCTTAATGTGACATTGGTATCATGGTACGTCCTCTGAAGACGATGATGTGATATCCACCTTCAGAAAATTCATCAGGTGCATGTTCTATGGATATCTGAGCATGTCATATATTTTAGTCAGCTTCACCATGTTGCGCCTCCCTAACTCGCTGAAGAAGTGGGGGAGTGACTGTAAGTGACTGAATAAAAGCTACTCCATCTCTATCAACAAAGGATATCTATAATGTGTCCAACTAATCTATCGCCTCACCTAGCATTTGTAAACCAGATCTCCAGCTGAGTGCAACTTCATCAATGCTCCCATTCCCTGGAGTATAGACTATCTCGAAGTCATAGTCCTTGAGAAACTCCAGCCAACATCGTTGTCTTAGTTTCAGGTTCTTTTGAGAGAAGATATACCTGAGGCTCTTGTGATCAGAGAATGCGGTGAATGCTCACCCATCAGATATTGTCTCCACATCATTATGTTTAAGACCACTACTGCTAAATCCAGGTCATGGGATTCATTGTTATTCTAGTGTTGTATCAGCTATTGATAGTCGTATGTGATCACATCTCACTCCTGTATCAGGACACATCCGTGTACGGTCCCTGATGCGTCGTAGTGGACTGCGTACCATATGCCTTCTTTTGGAAGCCTCAATATGGGGGCACTAGGGAGACATTTCCTTAGCTCATGAAATATCTAATTTCATCTATCTGACCACACAAAAGGTTTCACCTTCTTCGTCAAGGATGATAGTGGTGCTGCAACTCTGGATAAATCTTTCAAAAATATCCCATAGTAACCGGCCAAACCTAGGAAGCTCTGTACCTCTGTCACACTCCTGGGTGGCTCCCAAGTAAGTACCACCTCAATATTTGTTGGATCCAATACAACACCATCATTTGAGATGACATGGCCTAGAAACTGAACCTCTCGGATCCAGAACTAGCACATCGAGAGCTTACCATAATGCGGGTGCTCTCGGAGTGTGTCCAGTAATATCTACAAATGGTAGGCATGGTCCACCTTAGTAGCATAGTAGATCATAATTTCATCGATGAAGACTATTATGAAGCGATCAAGGTATGACTGAAATATCCTATTCATGAATCCAATGAACACTGCATGATCATTGGTTATGCCGAAAGTCATAAACAATAACTTGTACTGGCCGTACTGAAACCTGAAAGCTGTCTTCTGCACATCCTTATCTCAAAATATGAGTTGGTGATAGGCTGATATAAGGACTATCTTCGAGATTCATCCTTCTCCCTTCCAATGATAAAAGATATCGTCAATCCTCGAGGGTGGGTACTTTTTCTTCATGGTCACCTAGTTCAGGCTCCGATAGTCATAAAAAATCCTCAAGATCACATCTGCCTTCTTCGAGAACAGAACTGGGGTTGCCCAGGGAGAAACACTGGGCCGAATGAGTCCCTTCCGTTACAAGACCTCCAACTATACCCACCTCTCCCGAAGTTCTGTGGTGGCCATCTGATATGATAGTGTTGATATCGGTTTCATCCTGGGGTACAATTCAATGTAAATGTCCACCTCTCTATGAAGAGGGAGACCTGAGACAACATCAGGGAAAACACCCACGTACTAGTCCCCCGCTACATGATAATTCAGACTCTCCATGTCCACCACATTGAGGGTAAGTCTATCCAACTGATGAGTGATCGGTTGAACTCTCCTCTGGGTAAGTCCATCATACGTCGCAAAGTCTCCCTTCAAACCGGTGAAGGTAACCTTGGTACCATCTGTGCAAACACACCACAAATTGTGCCTAATATAGTCTATTTGAGTATGGACTGTAGATAACCAATCCATAACCAAGATAATGTTATATGGGCTCGATGCCACTACTAGGAGATCCTACCTGAAACTCTCGCCTCCTAGAGTAAGCTCACACTACCATCACTAGTGTGTAATCATCTAATCCACTACTGTAGGAGTTTCTATCCATAAGGATCGAGCCAACGACTCCATTACAATCTCCGATATCCAAAAGAGGGCAGTGTAAATTAATGAATGACTGGAACCTATGTCTATAAGTACTAGAGGTATGGTGTAATAGTAATAGATCATATCTTGAATCATCACCAAAGTGTCGTGGTTGTATGATTATGTTCCATAGAGCTGAGCTCTCCCCTATCCACCTGCTCCCTATGGTCGGGGTGGACCTCCTGGTGGTGGTGGCGGTAACATCTCGATTCGTCGCCCACCACTAGGTGCATGACTAGCTCCTCTGCCACATTCGCCTACTCCGTGCAAACTACCTCGATCAAATTTTTTCCTCTGCCGGGGTGGTCTTTCGACCATTTGATGATCATCTAAACAGTGGGTTGGATAGTCAGAGGACATGTGACCCAGACTGTAGCAGGCATAAAACTTCCTTCTCCTGGTAGGTTTGTCTCCACCTCGGGTGCCCTGCCCACTGACTCTGAATAATGAAGTCGTCCACATATAGGTCTGGTCCTCTAGGATCTCTAAATCATCTATATACTCCCAGCTATAGAAGACTCTTCTAGGTGTCGACTGGTGGTGGATCTTTCTGCTGGTGATTTCTCATCAAAGAATGTCCATGCAAGGAGGGATCTCTTTAACACCCATGCCTACGTCGGGATGCTGACTGAGAACACAGAAGCCCTAATCTCCTGCCTGAGTCCATTATCGACATTCCGGTCCCTAAAGAATAGGTCATGCTCCATATTGGTGTAGTAGCATGAGTGTTCTATGAACCTCACTGAGTTCTGAGCTACAGTCATGCTGCCCTGCTTCAGATGAATTAGCTCATGTATGCGCACTTCATGAGGAGTGATTGGGACAAACTATGCCTGAAACATGCTCTCAATGTCTGCCGAGAGAAGAGTTACCTCATCATGAAACGGGAGCATCATGCTCCACCATCTTCCTGGTGCTTCCTATAGAAGGCTAGTATCATGTATCCCCATGAGGTCTGTTGTTTTCCCTACTCTTCGGAAAACATTCACCACACCCTCTAGCCAATCCATTATCGCATGTGGGTCAGTCTCACCCATAATCCTAGGTGGACTCTAGAGATGGAACTCGTGATACGTGCCCAAATGGTGGTCAATGTATACTACTGGGGGTGGTGGCATCAGTATCACAATGGAAAGTTGTACCAATGGTGCCTCCACTAGAAAAGGTCCATACACCGAGGCCTCATTGTTCGGCGGGATATCTGTGTGTATAACTCTTGGGAATCTACCTGGTTGTCTGTGTGGAGGGATCATGAAGATAAACAGGTGAACTACGGTTAAATGTTATACATGGTGAACTGACAGTGTGGGAGGACATAAAAAACTTTTGAAAACACACAGACAATCAATGTTTTCGTGAACATGGTCGGAAATCAGTAGTAAGGGACCTGGTGTATGGATATGTCTGCCACTGTATCAACACTGGACTCTCTAAACTGAAAAACACACTCACTATATGATGCATGCCTACCGTATGGTGTAGAAAAACCAAATTTAAATTTACTATGTGAAGTATAGTGATTAACCATAGGAAGTCTCCTGAATAAGAGTGCACAAAAAATCAATTTTTCACTTTTAAACGAGGGTTTAAATGTTGTGTTTTTTAAAAGAAATTTGAAATTCAAATGGTTGAAAAACTATGAATTTAGAAAGGGTGATTTGGTTGGGTCCATTTTCATAATTTATATGATATCCATTTTCAATTTAATTCAAACCTCTTCTTCTTTGTTGATTAAAGTTAGTTTCCACAATCATTTCCTCTCACTTTCATTGTAAAATTATTATGGTGAGAGAAAACCTTACCAAGAGCATGGTTTGGTCAACACTCATTCCATGTTGAAAATAATTGTATTGAATAACCTTAATATACATGGGAAATACCCGATCGGGTCTTGTTTATTCCAAACAATAAAGAACATTCACTACATCTTTTACACTTACTGACGATCATCGTGTACTTCACCACTAATCCTAGTTTTATTCCATCATATATAATCCAAAAATTGGTGGTGGGACATAATGATTATTTTACCATGGAAAAAAGCAATAAAAAATTAAAATTCAAGAACAATCACAATTGATAATAAAATCCACTATATTAAATTGAAAACAACATTGAATAAGAGAGAAAAATTCATTAAATTGCATCCAAGAACTCAAGCATTACAAAATAGAAAACCAACACTTCCCCAATCACTCAAAATGTTTACCCCACCATGGTAAAGGTAATCGAGATGAATGGGGAAGATGATGGCATTAAAAAACTATGTAAAAAAAATTAAATAAAAGAGAAAGCTGAAATGTTCTCCTCCTTGGTGTCCCAGAAGGAATGGGATGGAATGAGAGATCCTTGGAGGGGGGAGATATCCTCCTTTTATAGCCAGAATTTGTCCCCTGAATGATGACACATTGTCGCCCCATCAAATGACATATTCACGCATTTCTCCCTTTTTGAATGTTGTTCATAATTATCTTGTGAGTTTCCCTTATTAATATCAGGAGATTTGGAATAGTATTCCTAGTGTTATACTTCTTCTACAACACCATTTATTCTATCCAGTCAGACTCTTTAAAAATCCAACTCCCAGATTATAAAGCATTAATGGACCCATAAATGGCCATTTCACATGACCTAGCCTTCATGAAACATATTCCCCAACTCCTTGCGCGTCCATCCACAATGTTCACAAAAATTAGGCCCACAAAAAATGAGTAATAGTCCCTACACCAAAAATTGGCCGAACTCTAAATAGTTTTCTTGAGATAAAATGTGAGCTTCTTTTGAGCTTCCATATGGTTGATTCATCTTTTGGTACAAATAGATTAAATGAATACCTGGATGATTAGAATCTGGAAAAGAAATTATTTTTCAATTTACATAAGTGTAAAAAATTTTATGTCCAAACTACAGAAATAATTTAAAATAATTAAAAATCCAAAATGGTCCATTTTTACTGTTCAGCTAAAAATAACACCAATATCATAGGAATGAAGCAATTAGTCTTAGAGTAACACATTTGTTGGTATAAAACAATTAAATTCAATGTAAATTTAATTGAAAATATTTTCTCTATCAATTCCTTTACACATAACAATTGGACTCCCGGACAAGTAGAAATCATTTAAAATCAAATCCAAAACTCATACTAATGAGATCTAAGAAATCCATACTAAAAACAAAATATATCATTCCTTATCAAAGAAAATATTTCAAATTAATCATTTTAGTTATTAATATATTTCCTCTTCATTTCTTATCCCATGCACACAAAATACCTACCTCACATTAATTTTTTATCATCTCACAAATGTAAATACTGAACAAGTCTTATCCCATACAAACTCACACAAGAGTCACCATTGGATTGATAAATTCCTACTTCTCTACCCGATGTGAGTAATGGACATGTGTTTCTCATGATGACTTTTCAGGGTTGTTTTGTGGCTTCCGTTTGGTAGGATTTAGATGTTAAATAATCTGATGTTGAAAAAGGAGGGCTTGGATATTTTTGATACAAAATTTTTAGATTCTAATTTTAAATAAAATATGGTCTCATTATCTTCTCATTCATAGAAAATAGGATCCATAATTATTCAATAATCTCAGGATTTCAGTAGAAACAATTTCAATCTTTTCAAACATGATTTTTTTAATGCCCCAGTTAGGCACAACTTTTTTTACATCAGAAGCTCCAGAAAGGAATAGCTTCTTTTCTAATGAAATATCCAGAAAAGGCATAGGTTTTAAAAAAATGAAATATTCAGTACAAACATCATATATTATAAATTTTATATTCCACCAAAAGTATCACCAAATGAGGTAATACACCACAATACATCCTCCCCCACATTTAACTTCAGCTAGATCATGCAATTTCACTTCAAGTGTTGGTTAGATAGGGAAAATTGTACTGTATTGTGGCTAAAAAAACATGATATTCATGGATACTATGGTCTAAAATGAATAATTTATAACATCGGCCATAATGAAAATGATTATTTTGAGAAGAGGTCTTAAAACCAAATAAATGCATCAATCATTTAAAACACATGTATCTCAAACCATCAGATTTTGACAAGAATAAATAAATTTCTATTTAAAGAAAGAATGGTCTGCTTCCCTTATGAAATGAGGTTAATGAAAGGAAGATGACCAAAATATTTCAAAAGCCTTACAGGAAATGTATTTCCGAGATATAGATAGTGAAATATGGCATCAGTTTCAAAAAACAGCGAACTTTTCATGAAATTGAAAATGATTTGAACTCGAAACAATGACATTTCAATATTCATTTAAGATAAATTACATGAAATAGATAGGTTCACTCATTGAAATGGTTTTAAAAAATGGTAATGATAATCATTTTTTCTCCAATGTTTCAAAAACACACCAAAAATTGAAAAATAAACACACCAAAATATGAAAACACACAATTTTTTTAAAAACATACACAAAATGAAAATCCTAAATTACAAAGGTTCCCTCCGCCACACATAAATGATGGTGTGTCCTCAATGAATTCACGTGGATTTAACATGTAGAATGATTTTTTATTGATTCTCAAAAAACAAGTAAGAATAATGGAGAGGTAAAACCTGACTTATTCATAGTGCACCATTGAGTTATGATCCTAAGTGTTGCTCTTTGAAAATCTTAAAAATGTAAAAATGTAAGATTGATTTTTTAAAAAAGATATGAAAATTGAATTTGAATGAGAAAAAAATGAAAATCATGGTTTAATACCCCAAGTGGGAAGTAGGATTTAACTTCCTCTAGAGATTACATTCTAATTGGTTATACCAAATTTGATAGTGGGTGATGTTTCTTGGTCATGAACCCAAAAAAAATTCTTTCTAGGATGAACTTCTTCCATTTTCCTAAGGACTCCATCGATAAAATACACCAAGTCCACACCCATTGTAATAAGATACAACATGAATGGCGGGGTTATAACAATAAATGATTCCTCCTATTTCTTAGGATCTGCATGAACACAATCTTTGTTATTCTCTATTGGTTGTTGAATATATGACACATCAGTGTAAAAATCAAAGGGAATGTCAGAGATTAATTTTATTTGAAAAACAATTTATGCATGAAGAATCAATATTCAATTCTTCCCTTTTAATGTAAGTATCTTGTTTCTCATTTTCCTCCAGAAAATCCATTTCGATCTTCTCAGGTACTCCCTCCAATAAATGTTCAACAGTTTTGGGGAGCTCTAGATGTTCCTCTTCAGATGCATATTCTACCTCCATGTAAATACAAGTGTTGGATGGATCTGAAAAATTAAAACAACGGGAGATAATAATCAATTAAGTTTCATCAAAATCAGAAGATAATGATTATATGAAAATATTATCTCTTTTAGTCTTTTTGCCTTCAATTTCTTATTCAATGGGAGGTTCTACTTCTAGTTGAATTTCCCAAAATATAGGTAGGTAGTCAGACTCCTCTATCTTATCTTCAAATTCCACTGCTAGGGTGGTTTCATACTTCAATGTTTATGAATCCTCTATATTATGAGGAATATCTGGATTAAGAATTTCATCACACTCATTCAAGAATTTATCCTGATCTCATTGATCTACTATATGTATTTCAATTTCTAAATATTCTTCATCGATATCCTCCAAAATTTATTTGAGCGGGGATCAATGGATCATATTTTAATTTCATCAAGGCCTCCATGGGTCAGTCAACTTGATGGATTTGTGGTGCTACTTCTTCCATCAATTTTTCTGGTTCTGGTTCTTGTTCTGGAACCATTTGTTGATCCTGGGATGCGTGTACATGTTCCACTATCCACTCTATTGATCTCTCCATGGCTCGAACTATTTGACTAATTCTTTCAAATTGGGGTCCATGATCCTTGTGAAATTATTCATCTTGGTGTTTCACTTTGATCATTTCTTGATAAAATTCTGAATAATACTCCTTAAGTTCAATAAATTATCAGGCCAGACCCTCCAACACTAGGTATTTTCAGTTCAATTTAATGTTTTTAATGAGATCCTTCAATTAATCATCCATGATAGTTCAGATTCAAGATCCATTAATTTGTTTAGCCAGTATCGAAAATCTATACTCTATAGGCCACTGTGATTCAACAATTGGTAATTGAATTTTTGGGTAAATTTTCCATGAATTAAGAAAATAATCATTTGAAAACAACATGGCAAAAGATTTTTTTTGTTAATTTTTTTAAATTTGAAAAGGTCAAATATTTACAAATAAATTTTGGAACTATCTCCCTGGTAATGGTGCCATGTTTGAAGCACACCAGTCGTTGGGCTTGTCCAATCAATTTTTAAATTTTCTAAGTGTAGTCTAGTGATTAACCATAGAATGTCTCTTGAAGAGGAGTGCACACAAAATCAGTTTTTCATCTTTAAACGCGGGAAAAAATGTTTCAAATGATTGAAAACAATGATATTAAAAAAAGTTATTAGGTCAGGGATGGTTTCCTAATTTTAATGGTATACGTGATTAATTTAATTCAAACCCCTTCTTCATAGTTAATTAAAGTGTGTTTCCACAATCATTTTCTCTCACTACCTTGATGAAATTTTTTTGGTGAGAGAAAACCTTACCAAGATCTCAGTTTGGTCAACTATCCTTAAATGTGCAAAATAATTGTATAGTATAACCTTAATTGACATGGTAAATACACGACTAGGTCTTGTTTATCCCAAACAATTATGAATTTTACACATACTAACGATCATCGAGTACTTCACCACTATTCCCTAGTTTATTCTAACGTATATAAACTAGAAATTAGTAGTGGGAGATAATGATTATTTTACCAAGGTAAAAATCAATAATAGAATTAAAATTCAGGAATGATCACACTTGATAATAAAATATTCCATATGAAATTGAAAACAACATTGATTCTGAAAGAAATTTAATTCAATTACATCCAAGAACTCAATCTTTACAAAATAGAAAACCAACCCTTCTAAATAAATCAAGATGGTTACCACACCATGGTATGGGTAATCAAGATTAATGGTGAAAAAGAAGGAATTAATTAACTATGTAAAATAAAAGAAATAAAATAGAAACCCAAAAAGTTCTCCTCCTTGGTGTCCCATAAGGAATGGGTTGGAATAAGAGATGATTTGAGGGGGAGTAGTTGTCCTCCTTTTATAGAAATAATTTGTCCCCCGAATGTTGACATGTTTATAACCATTAAATCACATCTTCACATTTTACACCATTCTTGAATGTTGTTAATAATTCTCTTGGGAGTTTCCCTTAAAAATATCATCATATTTGGACAAGTATTCCAAGAGTTATTCTCGTTTGGCTATGACAATTTATTCATTTTAGTCAGACTCTCTAAAACGCCAACCCCTAGATTAGGAAGCTTTAATGGACCCATAAAATGCCAATTCCCATGAACTTTCCTTCACGAACTATATTCCCCAATACCTTGACCATCCATCCAAAAATTTTCACAACAATTGGCCCCACCAAGAATGATTTATGGATCCCATACAAAAAATTTGCAGAAATGAAATCAATTTTCGTGAGATATCTTGTGATCTTCTTTTAATATTGCATATGGTCGATTAAGATTCTGTTACAAAATGATTTAATGAATACCTCAATGTGTAGAATTTAAAAAATAATTAATTTTTCAATTTTGATTAGTTTATAATATGTTATGTACAAACTATTGAAAGAATTTTAAATAGTTAAAAATCTGAAAGGGGCCATTTTTACTATTCATCTCAAAATAATAGCAATATCATAAAAACAAACCAATTAATCATAGATTAAAACATTTTAGGGTTTAAAACAATTAAATTAAATTTAAATTTAATTGAAAATATTTTCTCTATCAAGTCCCCCAGACATAGAAGTTGGACTCCTTGACAAGTAAAAATCAAATCAAATCAAATCCAAAACACATACCAAAGAGATATACCAAATCCATACTAAGAAACAAAAAGTTATAATTCCTCATCAAAAACAATTATTTCATGTTCAAAATTTTAGATTTTAATATATTTCCTATTCATTTCCTTTTTCATTCACACAGAGCACCTACATCACATTAATTTTCTCTAATCTCATAAATATAAATGGTGAAAAAGGCTTTTATCATCCAAACTCCCATGAGATTCACCATGGGCTTGATAAATTACTACTTATCCACCCAATGTGAGTCATAGATATGTGTTTCTAATGAATATTTTTTAGGTTTTTTATGTGGCAATTGGATGATAGAATTTAGATGTTAAAAATTATGAGGTCGAAAAAGGAGGGCATGGATTTTTTTGACGAAAAATTGCAAGATTTTAATTTTTTCACTAAAATATGTTCTCCTTATCCCCCCCCCCTTGTAGAAAACTGGCTCTATCACCATTCAATCTGATCAGGATTTCAGCAGAAACAATTTAAATCTTTTCAAACATGATTTTCTTGAAATATCCACATAGGAACAACTATCTTTTTACATCTGAAGCTCCAGAGAAGCATAGATTTTAAAAAAAATGAAATATTCCTTAGAAACCTCAGCTCTTCAACATTTTATATTCCACCCAAAAGTATCGCTAAATGAGGTAGTACACCACAAGTAATCCTCCCCCACACATAAGTCCATCTAGATCATGAAATTTCACTTCAAGAACAAGTTGGATAGGGAAACTTGGCTTGTAATGTATCAAATCGGGTTTTGGCCGTGTCAGACTTTTGAATATTTCTACGAATAATTCCATAGCTAGGCGTGAAGACAGCATGCGATTCTAAGGCACGGTGTGCCCGAAATTAATTTTATAAAAATATTATGTATTTTTATACTATTCCTATGGTGGGGGTTTGATATCTCCTTAATGGTAGCTCATAATGTGAATATGAGGGCACGATTGCGTCCAGAACGTGCCGTTTACCATAGTCGGGGTGTAAACATTGCGTGCGCGGGCTTGTGGTGAGAAAATCCACCAGGGGAATTTTGGTAAATATGTGGAAAAGTTATTTTATGAGAGTCGGCTCGAATAACTTCTGAATGGAGTCTTGGATCGAAAATCTGAGTCCTCTATTTCGTTCAGAACGATGCATTTACCCTATGGGCGACCTTACCTTTGTCTATAACAGGCATCAGGAGGAGTCGAGTCGGGTGCCGGAGATGGGAGAGATATTTTTAAAAAAACATTGATATTTTCTTTCCCCCCTTGTTTGAAGTTTTTTGCACAGAGGAGGAGTTCATCCTCCTTCCTCCTCCTTCTCCTATAATTTCGATGGCGAATCGGCAACTAAATCGCGTGATCAAGGTGTCGTTGGACTTAGATCTTGATAGGGAGTGTTCCTGGATCATGAAGCGGCATCTATAGGGCATGCGAAGCTTCATTGTTCCGCAAAAATGTCGGAGGTTTGAGTTTTAAAATCTCGTACCCCATTTATGTGTTTTTTTTTCTTCAAATCCTCATATGTTTTT
The DNA here is from genome assembly GCA_963277665.1 of Viscum album. Taxonomy (NCBI): domain Eukaryota; kingdom Viridiplantae; phylum Streptophyta; class Magnoliopsida; order Santalales; family Viscaceae; genus Viscum; species Viscum album. The sequence continues at coordinate 982,274,755 of OY728161.1, forward strand.
TATAGTTCTGGTCCCGAGGTTTTTGAAACATGTTTCAGATCTAAATTTGGAGCACCGGGGTGCTCCCAGTTGCTCCCAGTAGTTTTTTTTGGAAAAAACCCTGTTTTTCAGTGATAAGTGGTGGTGTCCAAGGCACAACCCAGTGATGGAGTGGTGGCGACCCGGTGGAATCCTGTCGCGGCAAGGTGGTTTCGGGCGAGCCTGGCGGTGGTCCTGCCAGGTTTTTCAGGGGGTTTTTTAGACCCCCATTTCTTGCAATCCCTTTTTCTGTTTCACATTCCGTTTTTGGCTATGTGACCTTGGAGATGATTCAAACCCTTCATTATGGGTTTGGGTATTTAAAGGTTAATGATCGTAGCTCGAGAGCTTGAAATGTCAAATTAAATAATTATATTTTATTATATTACGACATCGGGCCGTTGTAACTTCTACTTGGAAAGTCTGGATGATGTGTTGTCAGTAGAATTTAGACCCTGTTGGTATGGTGGAATTTTTGAGATGATCTCCAGGTGTTGGGACTGAGAACGGGGTGCGGGCCCCATGAGGCATGATTTTTGGCGTTTGCGGAGAAACACAACATTCGCACCATGAGTCTGATTTTGGTGGACGAATAGTTGATCCTGTGTGTTTTTTTGAGAGGATCAGAGTGGTGTGATCCATACAATGAGTTTCGGGATAGTGGTGTGGGCCACATAGGGCCTGACTATGGTGAATAGTTCCCTTTTCACCGGGTGTCCGTTTGGGACGAACGAGTAGTTGATCCTGTGTGTTTTTCTGAGAGGATCATTGTGGTATGATACTCTTGATGAGTTCCAAGATCGTTGTGTGGGTCCCACAAGGGTTAGATATGGTGAATTGTGCCTTTTTAACTAGTTTTCTGTTTCATGTGAGTAAACAACATATCCTGCGTGTTTTTCCGTGTGGGTCATGATGGTGGCCTCGGTATCGGCCTTAGAGGTGCGGGGTGTGGCGTTGTAGCGGGTTGATCGGGTTAGCGACGTTTGGGCCAGTAGTGGTTGAGGGTAATCCCTTAGTTCATTCCTTAAAGGGTTTTCATTGCATCACAACCCATGTATAGGCTTGTGATCCTCTCTGTGGGATGTTTAATTTGTTAGTGTTGTGGCATCCCTCTGGTGGGCCCAGAGTGGGATCCTCTAGCATCGTTAGCCTAGATCGGGTTCTTGGTATCGCTTTGACCTCATATCCACATGCAGTGATCCCTTATCTAGAAGCTTAACCTCCTAGAGTTTGTGGCATCATCATGAATATGATCCACTATTTAGTGGGTTGTGCTCAGTAGGGTTGTGGCATCGTCGGGTATACGACCCCTGCTCAACATCAGGGTTTTAGTAGGGTTGTGGTATTATTTTTAATTTGATCCCTTACTCAGCACATGGTTTCAGTAGGGTAGTGGCATCATCAGTTCGATTCCATAAATAATGAGTTATACTATATATGGTTTTTTTATCGTCATGACCACCTTTACGCAGGCGACGATCCTCTATATGAGTGAAGGATTTCTGTACGAATGATAGATCAGGTTGTGGTGTCCCCCAGTGGATCCTGGGTGTGATACCCTTTCTGAGAGTTCTATGAATGCCATATCAAGTGATTGTATCCCCCAGCAGACCCAGGTAGTGACCCCAAGGTGTGTGATCATTGTATACTGGTGTGTGTTCGGGTATCCCCTAGAGGACCCTAGGAGAGATCCCCAATCCTATGAGTTTTTTGTTTATGTTATTACATTGAGTTATCACTCACTGACGGTATCCGATGAGCGTGATCTCTCGGTTAAGTGTCTGAGATGTTTGTGTGGGACCCGATGGAGTGTATCTCACAGATGAGTGTCATCTGTGACGACACTGATCATGGTGTGTGCACTCATGGTTGTTGATATTTTCTAATGATGTGGTCGTTACCTCATGTGTCATGACGCATGAGATGGGAATATTTGGATGTGCATGGTATATGTATGGGCATACACCTGATTAGAGCTGACAAGTTGTCTTTATCCGAGGATGGTCACGAGATGAATTTTCTCCCTCATTTGGGTTCCATTTGGCTGGGATGAGAAGACAATTACCTTTTAGTTTCACTCTTTTGTTTTGGGGTTTTGTGGGTCCTACTGTGTATTTTTATACTCACCCCTGCATGGGATTTTCCCACACATGTTTTTGTCTTTTTCAGACCACAGGCCTTTCGACGGAGTCCTAGTAGGACCTGGGGCATGCGGAGCATAGTGAGCGGGTTTGACTAGCGTGTTTATCAGAGCTGTTCCAAGGAGCATATCGGCAGGTGTTTTGACAGTGTTTTCCATCCTTCTGAGCTGGTTAGACACCATTGTAGTTTTCTTTTGGTGGGCCCTATTTTTCCCTTCTTGTACTTCTATTGTACTCTAGTTTGGGATAGTTGTATTTATTCATTTTCTTTTCAGTATTATATATCTATGCACTATTTGATGGAGGTGTGGGTCGGTGTGTGTGTGTGTGTGTATACGTACCTTAGTATAATGCCTCCCATGTACGTGATAGCCTACTCGGTGCTAGACGCTATCCCCTGACCTATTAAAGGCAGGCTTGGGGTGTCGCAGCTCGAGCCCCGTTGGGTCGGGTCGTGACAGAGTGGTATCAGAGGAGGTTCAACGTTTGGGATCTCATAGAATTGTTGGTCTTGTTGTGAGTGTTGTTTGGGTTGCATAATGGAATTGTTTGGATGTTTCGAGTTCGGCTATCAGGTTAGGGACTCCAGTGTTGGTGCGGCGGCCAATTTATCCATACACCAGAACTCTGATAACCTGCCTTTTGACTCAGGACCTTCGTACACAGGTCACAGAAGAAAAACGATACATGAAACTTATAGGATTAGGTTTTGGTTTTTTTCCTTTTCCTTCTTTAATCTACTCACCAGATATACTCTTTGACTATGCTGCATCTTGAATGTATTTTAATATGCCACCACGATAATAGCCAGTGAGGATTCTGCATCATGATTGTTGTGATTATTTTCCCTATGTAGAGGCTGTGGACTAGGTCACAGGTTCTAAAGATGGACCTCCAGGTGGTCCGCCAGTTGAGCCACCACCTGTCGAGCAGTTTTTTGTTCTGGTAGTGCAGGATGAGGTTGCACGTAGGCTAATTGCAATGCACGAGTTCCAGAGGCTGCGACCTCTGAGGTTCCGGGGTGATCCAGACCCTCAGGCAGCTGATGACTAGCTAGATGCAGTCACCAGAGATTTCGGCCTAGTGAGGACACATTCATATTAGACGGTGGTCCAAGAGACAATCCTTCTTCATGGTTTTTGCAGGCGATGATGGGGTTTGGTGATTCAGTCCCACAAAGAGGAGACACTCACGCCGACAGAGTTTGAGCATCACTTCAAGGAAGAGTTCGATCAGGGGATGCTGAGTTCAGTGTAGATCCACGAGCTCCTATAGCTTCGGTAGAAGAGCATGACCATGTCGGTGTACACAACGAGGTTTACGGACTTGTTGTGCTACCCCTGTATATGGTTTGAGACCCGTTCTTTAGTGCTCGGACCTTCGAGCAGGGCCTACGCAGGGACATCCGAGCAGGTGTGGTTTCCTTGTGCCTTCCCACCTATGCTAGAGTGCAAGAGGGAGCATTGGTTGTGGAGTGATTTCTGGCTAAGCAGATCCCCCCCCCCCCCTGTTTGTGTTGGGCACACGAGAGTGGAGACGTCGACATCTGGTTGCCAACGACAGACGCAGGGGACTAGGAGTGGGTGACGTTTTAGGAGGCGACCCGAGGATGGAGGATCTAGGATCAGGGATCACAGGGCTTGCATTCCAATTTTGGTCAGCCACAGGTGAGGCAGTGTTACACTTGCAATGGTCGAGGATATCATGCTAGAGAATTTCCGAACCATCATGCTGTTGAGAGGGAGCCGGTGGATGGACCGCCTTGTCAGAGGCAGCATCTCGAGCAATGAGGTCTGCAGGGTGGTGGACGTGGTGACAGAGCGGGTGCAGCAGAACTAGGTAGTAGGCGGTATCAGTTTCCACCCCCCCCCCCACCCCCAGGTGGTACACACTGGGCTCAGGGATCTGGAGGACGAGGATGAGGATAACTACATTCCCTAGAGGCTGTTGACCTGGAGGCTCCGCAGATCTATAGAGGTACGTCTTGTGCCCTTTTTACTTTTTACAGTAGTTTAATAGACACTATTGAGTTAGAACCTTCCTTTCCATTTCATTCTTGTGATTTTTTCAGGGTGTTCGTAAGACCCTGTGTTGGTGTTTTTCGACGTGCTTCGAATGCATGAGGATGAGAGATCCTTCCCAGACCAAGAAGTGTTTTTGTGACGCGATTAAAATCATGCAGGCGAGTCAGTGCTGCCCAAAAAGGATAGTGTTAAGGTGTGGTGGATGATTCTCTCTGACTTATGTGTTTAGGCATGGGTGTTTGTTGGCGAAAATGCCGGTGTGGGAGACCCAGTTGAGATTCTTGTCGCTTCTCATGTTCATAGGATTTTTCGGGGACGAAAAGTTCTAAGGGGGGAGGATGTACTGAATAGGTTTTTTTCCCTTTCAGACTTTGAAATATTTCGATGAATAATTCCAGAACTAGGCACGAGGACAGCATGCAATTCTGAGGCCCGGTGTTCCCAGAATTAATTTTATAAAAATATTAAGTATTTTTATACTATGCACGTGGCGTGGGTGTGATATCTCCTAAACGGTATCTTATAACGGGAATCTGAGGGCATGGTTGTGTCTGGAACATGTTGTTTACCCTAGGAGGGGTGTAAACAATGAGGGCACGGGATTTAGGTGAGAGAATCCACCTGGGGAATTTTTGTAAATAAGTGGAAAAGTTATTTTATGAGCTTCCACTCAAATTACTTATTAATGGAGTCTTGGATCGAAAATAGGAGTCTGTTGTTGCATTCAGAATGGTGTGTTTACCTTATGGGCGACCTTACCTTTGTCTGCAACATGCATCGGGCCGAGCCGAGTCGGGAGCCAAAGATGGGAGATATAATTTTTTTAAGAAAACATAAATATATTCTCCTCCCCATTTGTTGGACATGTTTTTCACAGAGGATGAGTCCCTCCTCCTTCCTCCTCCATCTCCTTCCCTTCCAGTGGCGAATCTGCAACCAAATCGTGCGATCAAGGTTCCATTGGACTCAGATCAGGACGGCGGGCGTTCCTGGATCGTGCAGCTGCTGCTACGGGGCGTGCGATGCTTCAGCATTTCGCCAAAAGATATGAGTTTTGAATTTTAAAATCACAGACCCTGTTTATGTGTTGTTTTTCTTCAAATCGTTATAAGGGTTGTGTACTTCGGGTCCAGTGTTTTCCGAAACATGTTTCAGATATGAATTTGGAGAAACGGGGTGCTCCCAGTGGCTCCCGAATGTTTTTCGGTGAAAAGCCTATTTTCTGGCGATGAGAGGCAGTGGACAATGCAGAATCTGGTGATGGCGCAGCGGCGGCGCGGCATAATCCAGCGGCAGCGCAGAGGTTTCCGGCGAGGCATGCGGTGGTCCGACCATGTTTTTCCTGGAGTTCTTTAAAGCCGTGTTTCATACAATCCAAGAGTCCATTTCGCATTCAGTTTGCGGCGAGGAAACCCAAGTTCCAAGGAAATCCCTTTGGTGTGGGTTTCGAAGTTTAATGGTTTGTGATCGTGTCCCGGGAGCTTTAAACTTCGAATAAAATAATGATATTTTATTATTTTACAACTTTGGGCCATTATAACCTTTAACCGGAGCACCCGAATGACATTCCATCAGTGGAGTTGTGACACTAAAGGTACAATGAACTTTTTTAGATGGTTTCCAGGTGTTGGGACTGAGAACGGTGTGTGGGACCCATGAGTTCGTGTTTTTGGTGTTTGTTGAGAAACGAAACTTTCGCACCCGGAGTCCTTTTTTGGCGGATGAATAGTCAATCCTATGTGTTTTTCCAAGAGGATCGCAATGGTATGATATGTTCAATGGGTTTCAATATTTTGATGTAGTCCCCACCCGATATGACTACTATGAATAGTACCCTTTTTCACAGGGTGACCATTTGGGACGAACGAGTCGTGCATCCAGTGTGTTTTTATGAGGGGATCGTCATGGTATGATCATCATGATGAGTTCCGGGATCATTGTATGGGTCATGCATGAGTTGGATGCGGTGAATAGGGCCTTTTTCACTGGTTGTCTATTTTGGGTGAGTAAACAACCTATCCTTCTTGTTTTTTCATGTGGGTTGTGATGGTGGCATCGGTATCGGCCTTGGAGGTGCGGTGTGTTGTGTTGTTGCGGGTCACTCGGGTTAGCGATGTTTGGACTAGTAGTGGTTGAGGGTACTCCCTTGGTTCGTTCTTATGAGGGTTTTAATTGCATCACAACCGAAGTATATTCTAATAATGGTCTCTATGGGATGTCTAATTTGTTAGAGTTTTGCCATCCCTCCGGTGGGCCCGGAGTGGGATACTCTTGAACCGTTACCCTAGATCGGGTTTTTCGTATTGCTGTGACCTCTTATCCATGTGATGTGATCCCCTATATAGCAGATTAAACCCATAGGGTTTGTGGCATCATCGGGAATATGATCCCTTACGTAGAGGTCCATGTTCAGTAGGGTTGTGACATCATCAGGTATACGATCCACTTCTCAGCATCAGGTTTCTTGTAGGGTTACCGTATTGTTTGGTATATGATCCCCTACTCAGCACATGGTTTTGGTAGGATTTCGGCATTGTTAGTTCGATCCCCTATATCACGAGTTACACTAGATAGGGTTTTGGTATCATCATGACCACCTTTACAGGGGCGACGATCGTCTATCTGAGTGACGTGTTTCTGTACGAATGTCAGATTGGGTTGTGGTATCCCCCAGCGGATCCTTGGTGTGATCCCCTCTCAGAGAGTTCTATGAAAGCCAGATCGTGTTATGGTATCCCCCACCGGACCCTGGGAGTGATCCCCTATCTGTGAGATCTTCATATACTGGTGTGGGTTCTGGTATCCCCTAGTGGACCCTAAGAGGGATCCCCTATCCGAGTAGTTTAGTGTTTATGTTGTTTCGGTGAGGTTTCACTCAGTGATGGTATCGGACAAGTGTGATCTCTCGGGTAAGAGTTTGAGATGTTTGTGTGGGACCTGATGGAGTGTATCTGTTGGACGAGTGTCATCTTGGATGATAGTGATTGTGGAGTGTTCTCTCCTGGTTGTAGACAGTTGTTGTTGATGAGTTTGTTACCTCATGTGTCTTGGTGCGTGAGCTGGGAATATCTATATGTTCATGGTATATGTATGGGCATGCACCTAATTGAAGCTGACTAGTTGTGTTTAGACGAGGATGGTCATGAGATGGATTTTCTCTCTCTTCTGGGTTCCCTTAGGTTGAGATGACCAGACTGTTTCCTTTCAGAATCTATCTTTTGTTTTGTGTTTTTGGGGTTCCTACTGAGTATTTTTATACCACCCCTGCATGGGCTTTACCTGCACATGTTTGTGTCTTGTGCAGACCACATGCCTTTCGACTGAGTCGCAGGATGACCCAGAGTAAGCAGAGCATAGTGAGGAGGTTCGACTGGGGTTTTTATCAGAGCTGTGCCAAGGAGCTTACCGTCACGTGTTTTTGTAGTGTTTTCCCTCCTTAGAAGGTTGGACACCTTTCCTATTTTCTTTTGGTGGGCCCTATTTTTCCATTTTTGTACTTCTTCTATACTCTGGTTTTGGGATAGTTGTATACATGCTTTTTCTTTTCAGTTTTATATATCTCTGCACTTTTTCATGGAGGTGTTTGTGGGTTCATGTGTACATGTACCTTAGGCTAATGCCTCCCATGTATGTGATAGCCTACTCGGCCCTAGACGCCTGCCCTTGGCCTATTAGAGGCTGGCTTGGGGAGTCACGGCTCGAGCCCCGTTGGGTCGAGTCGTGACATATAATTTGGGTAACCTAACAGGATATTCATGGCTACTTGGGGCTACAATGATTAATGTATATGGTAGGCCAAAATGAAAAGTAATATTTTGAAAATGGGGTTTAAAACCAAATAAATTTCTCAATCATTTAAACCACATATTCCTCAAACCCTCATGTTTTGATTGGAAAAATTCAAATTCTAGTTAAATAATTCATTGTTGGGTTCTCTCAAGAAATGATGTGAATGAAAAGAATATGACAAAAATGGTTCAGAATCCTTATAGAAATGTGATTTCAAATATATAGACATTGAAATATGGAATGTGTTTCAAAAATCATTCTATGATTCATCAAATTATAAAATATTTGAACTTGAAACAAAGTCCTTTCCACATTCATTTATGCTCTGTTTCATGGAATATATTCGTTCACTCATTTTCATGGGTTTCAAAAATGGTAAAGATAATAATTCCAGCTCAAATGTTTCAAAAAAACAAAAAAAATTGAAAAATAAACACACCTAAATAAGATAACACACACATTGTTTTGGAAACAAACTCAAAATGAAAATCCTAAACTACAATGGTTCCCTCCCCCACAATAAAATGATGTAGTTCCTCAATTCATTCAATTAGATTTTACATTTAACAAGATTTTATATTGATTCAAAACAAACAAGTATAAAGGAGATGTACAATCTGACTTATTTGCAGTGCAACATTTAGTTAATCACTTATGTGTTGCTCATTCAAAACCTAAAAAAGTTAAAAATTAACATAAAAATTTTATTAAAATAAACGAAAATAGATTTTTAATGAGAAGAGAAGGATAAATCAGGGTTTAATCCACCATGTGGGCCCCAGGTTTTGACTTCCTCTAGAGGGGTATTTATAATAAGTTATCCCCAATCTGATGGTGGGTGAAGTTTCTTGCTTGTGAACCGACAAAATCATTTCATTCCAGGATGAACTTATTCATTTTTCATGAGGACTCCATCGATAAAATACCCCATGTTCACCCCCATAGTAATGAGATACACAATGCATGTTGGGGTTAGAATAATGAATAAGTCCTTCAATTTCTTGGGTTCTTCTTGAACACCATCCTCATTATTCTCAAATGGTTGATGAAGGTATGATACATTAGTGGAAAAATCAAAGGGAATGATAGATTTTAATTCTATTTGAAAAAAATTAACTGTGAAGAATTAATATTAAATTATTCATTTTCAAAGTAAGTATCTTTTGTCTCTTTTTCCTCCATAAAATACACTTCTATCTTCTCAGATACTCACTCCAATAATTGTTCAATATGTTTTCGGATCTTCGGATATTCCTCTTCAGATGCATATTCTCCATCCAAAGAAAATACAAGTGCTAGATGGTTCTGAGAAACTAATTCAAGGGGAGGTAAAACTCAATTATGTTTTATCAAAATCAAAATATAATTAGTTTATGAAAAGATTATCTCCTTGAGTTTTTTCCTTCAATTGATTCTTCAATGGTTGGTTCCACTTGTAGTTGAATTTCCCTAAATAGAGGTAGGTAGTCAGACACCTCTGTCTTCTCTTAAAATTCCACTACTATGGTGGTTTCATTAGATATTGTTTCTAAATCTTCTTCATTATAAGGAATAGTTGGATCAAGAAGTTCCTCACACTCATTCCAGAAGTTATCAAGATCATTTTGATCTCCCATATGTATTTCAATTGATAAATTTAATTCATTGATCTCCTATAACCTTGATTAATCTAGGCATAACTTATATTCTTTTTATTTCATCATGGCCTCCATGGGTTCTTCAACTTGATGGATTTGTGGGGATACTCCTTCCATATATTTTTCTAGTTATGGTTCTTGTTCTGGATCCATTTGTTGATCCTAGGATGCATGTACTTGTTCAGCTATCCACTCTATTGAGGACTCCATGTTTCAAACTGTTTGACTAATTCATTCAAATTGGGCTTCAATATCCTTGTGATCATCTTCTTCTTGGTGTTTCCCTTTGATCATTTCATGATAAAATTCTATAAAATACTCATGAAGTTCAATTAACTCTCTTTCCATACCCTCCAACACTGGGTATTAGAGGTTCTCTTTAATGTTTTTAATGATATGATTTAATTCATCATCCACGATGATTTGGATTTGAGATCCCTAATATTTTTTATCCATGATAAAAACTCTATACTCAATAGGCCAAGGTGATTCAATAATTGTTTCATAAACTTGTGAGTAATTGACCATGAATTAAAAAAATAATCATTTTTAAAACACATTATAATAGATATTTTTCAAATTTTTCCCCTTTTAAAAAACTCAAATATTTAGAACTAAATTGTGGATGTAACTCCCTGTAATTGGCTCCATGTTTGACGCAATTCTATCATAGGGCATTGTAAATTTTTTGTTAAATTTCTTATTTGTAGTCTAGTGATTAACCCTAGGAACTCTCTTGAAGAAGAGTGAACACAAAATTAGTTTTTCACATCTAAACAAGGGTAAAAATGTAGTGTTTTTAAAGGATATTTTAAATTAAAATGTTTGAAAACTGTAATATTAAAAAGGGTGATTAGTTCAGTTTTCATTTCATAATTATAATGTTATATTAGTTCAATTTATATCAAAACTCTTCTTCGTAGTTGATTAATGTGAGTTTCCACATTCATTTCCTGTCACTTCCTTGGTGAAATTATGATGGTGAAATAAAACAATACCATGATCTCAGTTTGGTCAACTCTCCTTCCATGTGAAAAATAATTTTATTGAATAACCTTAATATAATGGGAAATACCCGATCATGTCTTTTTTATCTCAAAAAATCATGAACATTACTACAAAATTTACATGTACTTTCGATCATCGAGTACTTCACCAATAATCTCAGGTTTATTCAATCATATATACACCAAAAATTAGTGGTGAGAGATACTGATTATTTTTCAAAGGAAAAAAATAATAACTAAATTAAAATTCTAGAAAGATCACACTTGATAATAAAATCCACTATTTGAAATTGAAAAAAAACTTTTAAGAAAAAAGAAATTTAATTCAATTACATCCAAGGACTCATGAATTACAATATAGAAAACCAACCCTTCCCCAATCACTCAAAAGTTTTACCCCACAATGTTAAAGGTAATCAAGATGAAAGGAGAAGAAGAAGGTATTACAAAACAATGTAAAAGAAAATAAATAAAATGGAACAATGAAACGTCCTCTCCTTGGTGTCCTAGAAGGAATGGAATGGAATGAGAGATGCTCTGAGGGGAAGGATCTCTCCTTTTTTTATATACAAAATTTGTCCCTAGAATGATGATGTGTCATAGACCCACTAAATGACATCTTCACGCGTTTCTCCCTTAATTAATATTGTTCATAATTCTATTGGGCGTTTCTGTTCAAAATTTCATCAGACTTGGACATGTATTACTAGAGTTATGCTCGTTTTACTATGACCTTTTATTTTGTCCAGTTAGACTTTCGAAGACGCCAACCCCTTGATTAGGAAGCATTTATTTCCCATTAAAAGGCCAATTTCTAGGACCTTTCTTTCATGAAATATATTCCAAAACTCCTTTCACGTACATCCACTGATGTTCACAACAATTGGCCTCAACAAGATTGAGTTATGGACCCCACACCAAAAATCGGAAGAAATGTAAAAAGTTTTCTTGAGACAACTTGTGAGTTTCTTTTGAGCTTCCATATTTTCGATTCAGCTTTTTGTACAGAAAGATTAAATGAATCCCTGGATGAGTTGAATCTGGAAAAGATAGAATTTTGTAATTTAGATTAATTTATAATATGTTATGGCCAATATACTGAAATAATTTAAAATAGTTAAAAATATGAAATGGGACAATTTTACTATTTAGCTCAAAATAAAACCAATATCATAAAAATGATTCAATTTTTCTTAGTGTAATAGTTTTGTGGGTTTAAAAAATTATATTCAATGTAAATATAATTGAAAATATTTTCTTTATCAATTCCCCCACACTTAGCACATGGACTCCAGGACAAGTAAAAATCAAATGAAATCAAATCCAAAACACATACCAATAAGATCTACAAAATCCATACTAAGAAAAAAAAGATATCATGCCTCACAAAAAAAATTATTTCAGGTTATCCATTTTATATTTTTATATATTTTCACATTATTTCTTATCTCATGCACACAAAACACCTACCTCTCATGAATTTTCACTAATTTCACAAATGTAAATGACAAACAATTATTTTATAATCCAAACTCACAAAAGAGTGACCGTAGGCTTGAAAAATTTTAATTCTCTTCCTGATGTGAGTCAAAGACATGGGTTTCTCATGATGAATTTTTTGGGTTGTTCTGTGGCATCCAGTTGGAAGGAATAAAATGTAAAAAATTCTGAGTTCTAAACAGGAGGGATTGGCTCTTTTTGAAGAAAAATTGAAAGATTCTAATTTTCAGTAAAATATAGTCACCATCTCTTTCACTTTGTAGAATATAGGATCCATCATCATTCAAGCAGCCCAAGATTTCAGCAGAAAAAATTTCAGTATTTTCAAACATGATTTTTTTTAAATCTCAAGATATGTATAACTTTCTTTTATGATCAGAACCTCCATGAAGGAACAACATCTCTTATCATGAAACCTCCTGTAATGAACATCTTTTACAAAAATGAGGTATTTAGTAGAAACATCAGAACTTCAAAATTTTATATTCCACAGAAAGTATTAACAAATGAGGAAGTATACCACAAAGCATCCTCCCCCACACTTAAGTTCAACTAGATCGTGAAATTTCACTTCAAGCGTAGGTTGGATAGAGAAATTGGCTTGGAATATGTCTAACCTAACAGGATATACATGGATACTATGGGAAACAATGATTAATGTATAAGGTAGGACATAATGAAAAGGATTATTTTGAAATGGGGACTTAAAAACAAATAAATGCATCAATCATTTAAAACACATGTACCTCAAACCCTCACGTTATTATTGAAATAAATCAAATTCTATTTAATGAAATCATGGTCTGGTCCTCTCAATAATTGAGGTGAATGAAAATAATTTGACAAAATTGGTTCACAAGCATTACAAGAACGTGATTTCAAAGATATAAAAAGAGAAATATAGAATGGGCTTCAAAAATCAGTGTATGTTTCATGAAATTTTATAATTATATTAACTCGAAACAAATTCATTTCAGAATTAATTTAAACTTATTTTAATGGAATAGATTTGTTCACTCATTGACATGTGTTTCAAAAACGGCAATGATAATCATTTCATCTCAAATGTTTTCAAAAACAGACCAAAAATTGAAAAATAAAAACACCAAAATATAAAAACACACAATTTATTAGGAAAACAAATAAAAAATGAAAATCCTAAACTACAAAGGTTACCTCCCTCATACTCAAATGATGTAGTGTCCTCAATGAATTCACATGGATTTAACATTTAATAAATTTTTTATTGATTCACAAAAAACATGTAAGTCTTAAGGGGAGGTACAACCTGACTAATTCACAGTGCAACATTGAGTTATTCCCCTATGTGTTTCTCTTTAAAAACCTATAAAAATTAAAATGTTAACATAAAAATTTTATTAAAATAAATGAAAATTGAATTTGAATGAGAATAGAAGGATAAATCTTTGTTTAATCCCCCAAGTGGGACCTAGGGTTTGAATTCCTCCATAGGGGCATTTCTAGTCGGTTATCCCCAATCAGATGTTGGGAGATGTTTCGTGATCATGAATCAACAAAAACATTTCATTCCAAGACGATCTTATTCGTTTTTCTTGAGGACTCCATCGATAAAATACACCAATTCCACTCCCATTTTAATGAGATACAACATGCAAGGTGGGGATAGAACAATGAATGAGTCCTCCTATTTCTTGGGTTCTAATTGAACACCATCCTCTTTAATCTCTAGTTGTTTCTGAATGTAGGATACATCAGTGGAAAAATAAATGGGAATGTCAGAGTTTAATTGTATTTGAAAAAAATTTAAGCATGAAGAATCATTATCAAATTATTCTATTTCAATGTAAGTATATTGTTTCTCATTTTCCTCTATAAATTCGACTTCAATCTTCTCAGGTACTCCCCCCAATAAATATTCAATAGGTTTGGGGAGCTCCAGATGTTACTCTTCAGATTCATATTCTACATCCAAGGAAGTACAAGTGTTGGATTAATCTAAAAAACTAAAAAATGTGGAGGTAATACTCAATTCAGTTTCAACAAAATTAAAAGATAATGAGTTTATGAAAAGATTATCTCCCAGAGATTGTTTCCCATTAATTACTTCTTCAATGGGAGGTTCCACTTGTAGTTTAATTTCCCTAAATATAGGTAGGTAGTCATACTACTCTTCCTTCTCTTCAAATTCCACTACTAGAGTTGTTTCGTCCTTAAATGTTTTTGATTCTTATACATTATGAGAAATAGTTGGATCAAGAAGTTTCTCACACTCATTCCAGAAGTTATCCAGAAATTTTTAATCTCCCATACGTATTTAAATTGCTAAATCTTCTTCATCGATCTACTAAAAAATTGATTTGAGCGGGGCTCAATGGATCTTCTTTGAATGTCATCAAGGCCTTCATGGGTTCTTTAACCTGATGGATTTGTGGGGCGACTTATTCCATCAATTTTTCTGGTTCTTTTCAGGTTCTGGATCCATTTTTTGATCCTATGATGCATGTAATTGTTCTATTATCCACTCTATTGAGGTCTTCACGGTTCAAACTATTTGACTTTTTCATTCAAATTGGGGTTTAGGATCCTTGTGAACTTCTTCTTCTCGGTGTTTCACTTTGATCATTTCTTGATAAAATTCAGGAAAATACTCCAAATCTTCAATTAATTATCATGCCAACCCCTCCAACAATGGGTATTTTAGGTTCCCGTTAATTTTTATAATTAGATCCTTGAATTCATCATCCGTGATAATTTGGATTTGAGCTCACTTAATTTGTTTAGCCAAGATAGAAAATCTATACTCTATAGGCCAATGTGATTCAATAATTGGTTCTTGAACTTTTGTGTAATTCTTCCATTAATTAAGAAAATAATAATTTGAAAACAACATGGTTAAAGATGTTTTTTATTTTTTTTAAAAAATTTGAAAAATTCAAATATTTACAAATTAATTTTGGCACTATCTCCCCAGTAATGGCGCCAATTTTGATGAAAACCAGTAGTTGGGAATGGAAAAACAATTTTCTAATTTTCTAATTGTAGTCTAGTGATTAACCCTAGAGAGTCTCTTGAAGAGGAGTTCACACAAAATCAGTTTGTCACTTTTATATGATGATAAGAAAATGTTCTGTTTATGAAAGGAAATTTGAAATTCAAATGATTGTAATCTATTATATTAAAATGGGTGATTAGGTCGGGGTCGATTTCCTAATGTTAATTATATATTTGATCAATTTAATTCAAACCTCTTCTTTTTAATTGATTAAAGTCAGTTTCCATAATCATTTCCTCTCACTTCCTTGATGAATTTATGATGGTGAGAGACAAACTTACCAAGATCTTAGTTTTGTCAAATAGTCTTCAATGTGGAAAATAAATTTATTGAATAAAATTTATTGAAATGGGAAATAAATTATTGGGTCTTGTTTATCCCGAACAATTAATATCATTCACTATAACTTTTACACATAATGACGATCCTCGAGTACTTCACCAATAATCCCCGGTTTATTCCATCTTATATAAACCAGAAATTAGTTGAGGGAGATAGTGATTATTTTACCAAGGAAAAATCAATAACAGAATTAAAATTAAAAAATGATCACAACTAATAATAAAATATGCTATATGAAATAGAAAACAACAGTGAAGGAGAAAAAAATTTAATTCAATTATGTCCAAGAACTCAAGCATTACAAAATAAAAAATCAACCCTTCCCCAATTAGTCAAATTGTTCATCCCACCATGGTAATGGTAATCAAGATGATTGGTGAAGAAGAAGGAATTAAAAACAATGTAAAAGAAAAGAAATAAAATAGATTGCAAAAAGGTTCTCCTCTTTGGTGTCCCAGAAGGAATGGGATGGACTTAGAGATGATTTGACAGGGAGGAGCACTCCTCCTTTTATAGCCAAAATTTGTCCCACGAATGAAGATGCATTTATTCCCATTAAATGACATCTTTTCACGTTGTGCCTTTCTTTAATGTTGGTCATATGTACCTTGGGAGTTTCCCTTCAAAATATCAGTGTATTTGGAAATGTATTCCGAAATTTATTTTCATTTTTCTATGACCATTTATTCTTTCCAGTTAGACTCTCCAAAACGCTAACCCCCTGATTATGAAGCTTTTATGGCCCCTTAATGTGCCAATTCCCACGACCATTACTTCATTAAATATATTCCCCAATTCCTTACGCATCCATCGACCGATGTTCACAACAATTGGCCCCACCGAGAATGAGTAATGGATCCCATATGAAAAATTATCAGAACTGTAAACAATTTTTTTAAGATAACATGTGATCTTCTTTTGAGCTTCCATATGGTAGATTCAGCATTTGGTATAAAATGATTTAATGAATCCCTGAATGTGTTGAATGTAGAAAAGAATTAATTTTCCAATTTTGATAATTGTATAATATTTTATGTCCAAAATACAGAAATAATTTTAAATAGTTAAAAATATTAAAAGGGCCATTGGTAATGTTCTGCTCAAAATAACACAATTATCATAAAAATGATGCAATTAATCATAAAGTAACTCATTTGTGGGTTTAAAATAATTAAATTCAATTTAAATTTAATTGAAAATATTTTCTCTATCAACTCCCCCAGACATTGCACTTGGACACCAAGACAAGTAAAGATCAAATCAAATCAAACCCAAAACACATAAAAATTAGATATAAAAAATCTATACTAAGAAAAAAAAAATATATCATGCCTCATAAAAATAATTATTTCATGTTCTCCATTTTAGATTTTAAAATATTTCCCCTTCATTTCCTATCACATTCACACAAAAAACCTACCTCACATTAATTTTCTCTCATATCACAAATATAAATGCTGAACAAGGATTTTCACATCCAAACTCCCACAAGAGTCACCATAGGCTTGAAAAATTACTACTTATCCACCTAATGTTAGTCAAGGATATGTGTTTCTCATGAAGACTTTTCAGGGTTGTTATGTGGCATTCTAATGGTAGGATTTAGATGTTAAAAATTCGGGGGTAAATAAAGGAGGGCTTGGCTATTTTTGAAGCAAAATTGCAAAAATCTAATTTTCACTCAAATATGCTCTCCTTCTCTTCCCCATTGTAGAAAAATGGCTCCATCGTCATTGAATCAGAGAATTACTTCAGCAGAAAAGATTTCAATCATTTCAATCATGAATTTTTTGAAAGCTCCAGATAGGAAAAACTTTCTTTTTTACATCGGAAGCTCTAGAAAGGCACACCTTTTAAAAAATGAAATGTTCAGTATAAACATTATCTCTTCTACATTTTACATTCCACCATAATTATCACTAAATGAGGTAGTACAACACAAGGAATCCTCCCCCACACTTAATTCCATCCATACCATACAATTTCACTTGACGAATAGGTTGGATAAGGAAAATTGGTTTTAATGTAGTCACTCGGGTTTTGGCCCTGTCAGATCTTGGAATATTTCTACGAATAATTCCAGATCTAGGCGTGAACACAACGTGTGATTCTGAGATGCGATGTGCCCGAAATTGATTTTATAAAAATAGTATGTTTTTTTATACTATTTCCATGGTGGGGGTGTGATATCATTTAAACGGTAGCTTAGAATGGGAATATGAGGGCACAATTGAGTCCGGAACGTTCCGTTTACCCTAGGCGAGGTGTAAACGATGTGGTCGCATGCTTGAGGTGAGAAAATCCACCAGGGGAATTTTTGTACATAAGTGGAAAAGTTAGTTTATGATCATCGGCTCGAATAAATTATGAAAGGGGTCTTGGATCAAAAATATGAGTCCGCCATTGCATTCAAAACGGCACGATTACCCTATTGGTGACCTGGCCTTTGTCTTCAACAGTCATCGGGTGGAGGTGATTTGAGAGCCGGAGATGGGAGATATATTTTTTAAAAACCAAAATATCCCCCCCCACTTGTTGGATGTGTTTTTCATATAGGTGGAGTTCCTCGTTCTTCTTCTCCCCTTTCGACGGTGAATCGGCGACCCAATCACGCGATCGTGGTGTCGTTGGACTCAGATCTTGACGGAGGGCGTTCCTGGATCGTGCAGCGTTAGCTATGGGGTGTGCGAAGCTTTGGTGTTCTTCCAAATGGTAGGTGATTTGAGTTTTAAAATTATGGACCCTGTTTATGAGTTTTTTTGTTTCCAATCATCATAAGGCTTGTATAGTTTTGGTTCCGAGGTTTCCGAAACATGTTTCAGATCTGAATTTTACACCGGGGTGCTCTCGGTGGCTCCCAGTAGTTTTTCGGTTAAGAACTGGGTTTCCAACCATGAGGGGTGGTGGATAAGGTGGAATTCAGAGACGGCGTAGTGGCGGCGCAATGGAATCCTGTGGCGACGCGGTTGTTTCCGGTGAGGTAGGCGGTGGTCCGGCTAGGTTTTTCCGGGGGTTCTTTAAACCCTCGTCTCTTGCAATATAAAAGTCCAATTCACATGCCATTTGTGGTGACGCGACCCTGGAAACATGTAGAATACTTTTTTGTGCGATTAGGAGTTTAATGGTTAGTGATTGTGTCCCAGGAGCTTGAAACGTTAAATAAAACAATGATATTTTATTATTTTACAACATCGGGTCGTTGTAACATCTACCCGGAGCATCCGAATGACATGTCGTCACTGGCGTTGAGACCCTAATGGTATGGTGGACTATTTGAAATGTTCATTAGGTGTTGGGACTGACAACATGATGTGGCCCCTATAATGTTGTGTTTTTGGCGTTTGCGGAGAAACACAACTTTCTCACCAGGTGTCCGCTTTTTGGCGGATGAATAGTTGATCTTGTGTGTTTTTTCAAGAGGATTGCAATGGTTTGATTTGTTCGATGAGTATCAAGATCGTGGTGTGGGCCCTACCCGGTCATACTACTGTGAATAATATCCTTTTTAATCATTTTTCCATTTGGGATGAACGAGTAGTGGATCCAGTGTGTTTTTCAGGGGGATCGTCGTGGTATGATCCTCTTGAGGAGTTCCGAGATCGTTGTGTGGGTCTCGCATGGGCTGGATATGGTGAATAGTGTCGTTTTCACCTCTTGTCCTTTTTGGCAATGTAAGTAGCCTATCTTTCATGTTTTTCCATTTGGGCCATGATGGTGGCCTCGATATCGGCCTCAGAGGTGTGTGGTGTGGCGTTGTTGCTGGTTGCTCTGGTTAGCGACGTTTCGACCAGCTGTGGTTGAGGGTACTCCCTTGGTTCATTCTTTCGAGGGTTTTTGTTTCATCACAACCCAAGTATAGGCTTGTGATCCTCTTGATGGGATGGTTAATTTGTTAGAGTTGTGGCATCCCTTTGGTGGCCCCGGAGTGGGATCCTCTAGCATCATTACCCTAGATCGGGTTCTTGGTATCATCATGACAGTTTATCCACGGGTAGCGATCCACCGTCTCGTAGGTTAACCCCAAAGGGTTTGTGGAATCATCGGGTATATGATAAAATATGTAGTGGGTCGTGCTCAGTAGGGTTGCGGTATAGTCGAGTATACGATCCCCTGCTCAACATCAGGTTTTTAGAAGGGTCGTGGTATCATTGGTTATAGAATCCCCTACTCTGTACGTTGTATTAGTAGAGTTTCAACATTGTCAGTTCAATTCCCTACATCGTGAGTTAAACCAGATAGGGTTTTGGTATCATCGTGACCACCCTTACAGAGGCGATGATTATCTATATGAGTGACGTGTTTTAGTACGAATGTCATATCTAGTTGTGGTATCCCCCATCGGATCCAAGGTGTGATCCCCTATCTGAGAGTTCTTCGAATGCTAGATCGGGTTATGGTATCCCCTAGAAGACCCTGTGAGTGATCCCCTATCTATGAGATCTTTTTATACTGGTTTGGGTTCTGGTATCTCCAAGAGGACCCTAGGAGATATCCCATATCCGAGGATTTTGGAGTTTAAGTTGTTTCTGTGAGGTTTATCTCAGTGATGGTATCTGACAAGTGTGATCTCTTGGGTAAGCATCTGAGATGTTAACCATCTGAGATATTTTGTGGGACCCAACGGAGTGTATCTCTCAAACGAGTGTCATCTAGGATGAGAGTGATCGTGGAGTGTGCTCTCCTAGTTGTGGACAGTTTCTGGTGATGAGGTCATTACCTCATGTGCCATGGTGCGTGAGCTGGGCATATCTGGATGTTCATGTTATATGTATGGGCATACATCTAATTTGAGATGACTTGTTGTGTTTAGATGAGGATGGTGATGATATGTAGTTTCTCTCTTGTCTGGGTTCCCTCTGGTTGGGATGAACGGACAATTACCTTTCAGTTGATATCTTTTGTTTTGGGTTTCAGGGGTGCCTACTGAGTATTTTTATTCTCATCCCTACACAGGCTTTGCCCGCACATGTTTGTGTCTTGTTAAAATCACATGCCTTTTGAAGGAGTCCCAAGAGGACCCGGATCAGGAAGAGCTTAGTGAGCAGGTTTGACGGGGGTGTTTATCGGAGCTGTGCCAAGGAGCTTGCCGACAAGTGTTTTGCAGTGTTTTCCCTCCTTCTGAGCAAGTTGGGCAGCTTTGCATTTTTCATTCGGTGGGAAATATTTTTCACTTATTGTACTTCTACTGTACTCTGGTTTGGGATTGTATTATGCATGCATCTTCGTTTCAGATTTATATATCTATGCACAGTTTCATGGTGGGTGCATGTGTACAGGTACCTTAGGCTAAAGCCTCCCATGTATATGATAGCATACTCGGTGCTAGACGCCAGCCCCTAGCCTATTGGAGATGGTCTTAGGGAGTTTTAGCTCGAGCACTGTTGGGTTGGGTCATGACAGACTTGTATTAGAGGAGGTTCCACCTTTGGGATCTAATAGTAGAGGTGGTCTAGTTGTGACTGTGGTTTGGGTTGCGTAGTGGTAGTGTAAGGATGTTTCGAGTTCTTCTTTCATGCCAGAGACTCCATTGTTGGTGTGACGACCGATGTATCAATACACCATGACTCTGATAACATTCCTTTTGACTCTAGAAGTTCGTACACTGATCACAGGGGGAAAATGGTACATGAATCATATAGGTCTGGGTTTTGGTTTTTTTCCTTGTCCTTCTTGAGTCAGCTCACCAGATATACACTTTGAATGTGGTGCATCTTGAATGTATTTCAAGATGCCTCCATGAAAAAAACTAGTGAGGGTTCTGTAGAAGGATTTTGGTGATGATCCGCCCTGTGTAGAGGCTATGGACTAGGGAACAGGTTCTGAGTCTAGACCTCCAGGTGGTTCGCCAGTTGAGCCACCACCTGTCGAGAAGCTGGTTGCGACGGCAGTGTAGGATGAGGTTGCACGCTGGCTGAATGTGTTTCTAGAGTTCCAAAGGCTGTGTCCTCTGAGGTTCTGGGGTGATCCAGATCCTCAGGCACCTAATGACTAGGTCAAAGTAGCCACCCAAGTTTTTCACCTAGTGAGGACACCATCTGATCATATGGTGTTCATATCGACAAGCCATCCACATGGTTTGGCCAGGCGATGGTGTAGTTTGGTGACAGAGTCCCACGATGAGGAGATGCTCACATGGGAAATGTTTGAGCATCTCTTCAGGGAAAAGTTCTATCCGGTGACGCTGAGGTCAGTGCGGATCCACAATCTCCTACAACATCGGTAAGAGAGAATGGCCATGTCAGAGTACTCAATGAGGATTACCGACCTGTCGCGCTACTCCCTGTATAGGTTTAGAGACCCATTCTTTAGGGCTCATACCTTTGAGCCGGGACTACGCAGGGACATCCGATCATGTGTGGTTTCCTTGTGCCTTCCCACCTATGCTGGAGTGCTAGAGCGAGCGTTGGTGGTGGAGTGATTTCTTGCTGAGAAGATCCCCCTTGTAAGTTTTGGGCACATGATAGCAGAGAAGTTTCCATCTGGTAGACAATGGCAGACACATGGGACTGGAAGTGGGAGACCTTTTAGGAGTCTACCCCGGGATGGAGGATCTGAGGCTCAGGGCTCACAGGGCTTGCAGGCCAATTTTGGTCAGTCGCAGGTGATGCACTGTTACTTTTTCGATGGTCGACGACATGTTACTAGATATTGTCCAACCTATCGCGCTGCTGAGAGGGAGTCGGTCGATAGAACACCTTAACATAGGCAGCAACTCGATCAAGGAGGTCTGTAGGGCAGTGGACGTGGCGATAGAGCTGGTGCAGCAGGAGGAGGTGGTAGGCACTATCAGAAGGCCCCACCCCCACCCCCAGGTGGTCCATGTTGGGCACAGGGAGCTGGGGGATGTGGGTGAAGATAGCTGCATGCCATTGTGGATTCTGACCCAGAGGCTCCACAGATGGATAGAGATACGTCTTGATTCCTTTTTTACTTTATGCAGTATTTTGAAAGACATTTTTGAGAGGGACCCTTCCTTTCTGTTTCATTCTTGTATTTTGTTCAGGGAGTTAATAAGACCCTATGTGGGTGCTGTTCGATGTGCTTTGAATGTGTGAGGAAGAGGAATCCTTCCCCCACCGAAACACATTTTTGTGACATGATTGAATTAGTATGGTAAAGTTAGTGCTTCCCAATGCGGATAATGTTGACGTTTTGTGGATGAGTGCATCTGACTTATGTGATTGGGAATGGGTGTTTGATAGAGAACTCGCTATTGTGGGAGACCCAGTTGAGATTCTGGTCGCTTCCCTTGTGCTTAAGATTTTCAGGAAAGAAAAGTTATAAGGGGGGGGGGGTATTTAGAGACGAGGGTTTTGGCCCTATGAGACATTGGAATATTTCTATGAAAAATTCCAGAGATAGGCGCGAAGACGGCGTCCGATTCCGAGGCCCGGTGTTCCCATAATTAGTTTTATAAAATTACTATGTATTTTTATACTATGCACGTGGAGGGGGTGTGATATCTCCTAAATGGTAGCTCAGAAGGTGAATCTAAGGGAACAGTTGCGTCCAAAATGTGTTTTTTACCCTAGGCGGGGTGTAAACATTGCGGCCACATGCTTGCAGTGAGAAAAGCCACCTTGGGTGTTTTTGAAAATAAGTGGAAAAGTTTATTTAAAAGCGTGGGCTCGAATAACTTCTGAACGGAGTCTCAGATCACAAATCTGAGTCCACCGTTGCGTTTAAAACAGCGTGTTTTCCCTATGGGTGACCTTATATTTGACTGCAACATGAATCAGGCGGAGGAGAGTCGGGAGCCGAATATGGAAGAGATGTTTTAAAAAGAAAACATAAATATCTTCTCCCCCCTTATTGTACGTGATTTTCACAGAGGGGGAGTGCCTCCTCCTCATACCTCCTCCTCTTCCTCCCCTTCTGATGGCGAATCAGTGACCGAATCACGTGATCATGATGTCGTTGGACTCAGATCATGATGGAAGTCGTTCTGGGATCGTGCAACGGCATATAGGGGGTGCGTGAAGCTTCGTCATTCCACAACAATATAGGAGGTTTTTGTTTTAAAATCTCATACCCGTTTATGTGTTGTTCTTATTGAAATATTCATTAGGGTTGTATAGTTGAGGTCCCGAGTTTTCCGAAACATGTTTCAAATCTGAATGTGGAGCACCGGGGTGCTACCGGTGGCTCCCAGAAGATTTCCGATGAAAACCTGGTTTTCTGGAAATGTGGTTCGGTGGCCAAGGCGGAATCCATCAATGGTGATGAGGCGTCATGGGATAATCCGGCGGCGGCGTGGTGGTTTCCGGCGAGGCAGGCGGTGGTCAGGTCAGGTTTTTCTGGGGGTTTATTAAACCCCCATTTCATGCAATCTAAAAGTCCGTTTCGAGTTTCGTTTGTGGAGACACGGCCCTGGAGTGTAGGAGAACCATTAAGTGTGGGTTTGGGAGTTTAAAGGTTGGTGATCGTGGCCTGGGAGTTTGAAATGTTGAATAAAATAATGATATTTTAAAATTTTACGACATTGGGCCGTTGTAACTTATACTAGGAGCGTCTGAATAACATGCCGTCAGTGGTGCTGTGACCCTGATTGTAAGGAAAACTTTTTTAGATGGTCTCTAGGTGTTGGGACTAAGAATAGGGTTCTGGCACCATGAGGCTGGGTTTTTGGTGTTTGTGATGTAACACAACATTCGCACAAGGGGTCCGATTTTGGCGGATGAATAGTCGATCCTATGTGTTTTTTCCAAGAGGATCGCAATGGTGTGATTTGTTCAATGAGTTTTGGGAATGTGGTTTGGGCCCCACCCGGGCAGACTACTGTGAATAGTACCCTTTTTCACCGGGTGTCTGTTTGGTATGACCAAGTAGTGGATCCTGTGTGTTTTTCTGAGGGGATCGTCGTGGTATGATCCTCTTGATGATTTTCAGGATTGTTGTGTGGGTCTTGCATGAGGTGGATATGGTAAATAGTGCCTTTTTCACCATTTGTCCATTTCAGCTTAGTAAACTGCCTGCCTACGTGTTTTTCCACATGGGTCGCGATGGAGGCCTCGGTATCAGCTTTGTAGGTGTTGGTTGTGGTGTTATTGCAGGTCGCAATGGTTAGCGACGTTTGGACCAACAGTGGATGGGGGTACTCCATTGGTTTGTTCCTACGAGGGATTGTGTTACATCACCACCCTTGTATAGGATTCTGATCCTCTCGGCGGGACGTATAATTTCATAGAGTATTGGCATCCCACCGGTGGGCCCGGGGAAAGATCCTCTAGAATCGTTGTCCTATATTGGGTTATTGGTATCGATGTGACCGCTTATCCATGGGCTGGGATCCCCTATCTAGTAGGTTAACCTCGTTGGGTTTGTGGCATCATCGGGAATATGATCCCCTACCGAGTGGGTTGTGCTCAGTAGGGTTGTGGAATCATTATCTATACATTCCATTGCTTAACATCCGATTTTTAGTAGGGTTGCAATATCATTGGTTATACGATCCCCTACTTAGTACGTGGTTTCAGTAGGGTTGCGTCATCGTCAGTTCTATCCCCTATATTGCATGTTATACCAGATAGGGTTTTGGTATCATCATTACCACATTTATACATGTGATGATCCTCTATCTGAGTGTCGTGTTTCTGTACGAATGTCAGATCAGGTTGTGGAATCTCCTAGCAGATCCTGGGTTTTATCCCCTATCTGAGAGTTCTACGAAAGCCGGATCAGGTTATGGTATCCCCCAGCGGACCCTGAGAGTGATCCCATATCTTTCAGATATTCTTATACTGGTGTGGGTTCTGGTATCCCCTAAGGGGCCCAAAGGGTTATCCCATATCCAATAAGTTTGGTGTTTATGTTGTTTCAGTGAGGTTTCTCTCAGTGGTAGTATCCGACGAGCGTGATCTCTCGGGTAAGCATCTGAGATGCTAGTGTGGGACCCGATAGAGTGTGTCTCTTAGACGAGTGTCATCTGGGAAGACAGTGATCATGGCAGGTGCTCTTCTAGTTGTGGAAAGTTGCTAGTGATGAGGTCATTACCTATTGTGGCTTGGTGCGATATTTTGGTATATCTATATGTTCATGGTATTTGTATGGGAATAAACCAAATTTGAGATGACTAGTTATGTTTAGATGAGGATGGTCACAAGATGGAATTTCTCTCTCGTCTGGGTCCCCTCTGGCTGGGATGAGCAGACCGTTTCCGTTCAGTTTCTCTCTTGTGTTTTTTGGGTGCCTATTGAGTATTTTTATACTCAACCCTACATGGGCATTACCCACACATATTTGTGTCTTGTGCAGACCACAGTCCTTTTGACGACGTCCTAGGAGTTCCGGGAGTAGGTAGAGCTTAGTACGCATGTTTGACCAGGGTGTTTATCAGAGTTGTGCCAAGGATATTACAAGCAGGTGTTTTTGCAATGTTTTCCCATCTTCTAAGCAGGTTCCACACCTTTGGATTTTTCTTTTTGTGGGTCCTATTTTGCACTTTTTGTACTTCTGTTGTACTCTGGATTGGGATAGTTGTATGCATGCATTTTCTTTTCAGTTATATATGTTCATGCACTGTTGCATGGAGGTGTGTGTGGGTGTGTTTGTGAAGGTACATTAGGCTAATTCCTCCCATGTATGTGATAGACTACTCGGCGGTAGAACCTAGCCCCTGGCCTTTTGGAGGTGGGCTTGGGGAGTCGCGGCCGAGCCCCGTTTGGTTGGGTCGTGACATGTAATGTAGAAAACCTAACAGGCTATTCATGGCTACTTGGGGCTACAATGATTAATGTATATGGTAGGCCATACTGAAAATGATTTTTTTGAAAATGGGGTTTATAACCAAATAAATGCCTCAATCATTTAAAACACATGTACCTCAAACCCTCATGTTTTGACTGGAATAAATAAAATTATAGTTTAAGAAATCATGGTCTGGTTCTCCCCAGAAATGAGGTGAATGAAATGAAAATGACCATAATGGTTCATAATCCTTATAGAAATGTGATTTAAAAGATATAGAAATTGAAATATGGCATGAGTTTCAAAAATCGGTGTAATTTTCATGGAAGTACAAAAGATTTGACTCGAAACAAAGTCATTTCCACATTCATTTATGCTCAGTTTAATGGAATAGATTGGTTCACATATTGAAATGGTTTTCAAAAATGGTAATTATAATCATTTTAGTTCAAATGTTTCAAAAACACACCAAAAATTGAAAAATAAATACTCCAAAATATGAAAACATGCTAATTTTTTTGGAAAAAAAACTCAAAATGAAAATCCTAAAATAAAAAGGTTCCCCCCCCCCACACTAAAATGTTGGTGTTTCCTAAATGAAATCAAGTGTGTTTTTCATGTTAGAAGATTTTATATTGATTCACAACAAACAAGTAAGTATACAGGAGAGGTACAACCTGACTTATTCATAGTGCAACATTTAGTTAAGCTCCTAAGTGTTTCTCTTTGGAAAACTAAAAAAAGGTAAAAGTTAACATAAAAAATTTTATTTAAAGAAACGAAAATAGAATTTTAATGAGAAAATTAGGATAAATCCTGGTTTAATCCCCCATGTGGGCCCTAGGTTTTTACTTCCTATAGGGGGTCATTTCTAATCGGTTATCCCTATTCTAATGGTGGGTAAAGCTTCTTTCTCATGAACAAACAAAAACTTCTCCTTCTAGGATGAACATCTTCATTTTTCTTGAGGACTCCATAGATAAAATACACCATGTACACCCCGAATGTAATGAGATACAACATGAATGCTGGGGTTAGAATAATGTAAGAGTCCTCCACAGTATTAGGTTCTTCTTGAACTACATACTCTTTATTCTTCAGTGGTTGCTGAAGGTTTGATACATCAGTGGAAAAATCAAATGGAATATTAGATATTTATTCTATATGAAAAAAATAACTATGACGAATCAGTATCAAATTATCCCCTTTCAATGTAAGTATCTTGTGTCTCGTTTTCCACCAGAAAATCTCCTTCGATCCTCTCTGACACTCCATCCAATTAATGTTCAACAGGTTTGGGGAGCTCCAGAGGTTTCTCTTCATATGAATATTCCTTATCAAATGAAATACATGCAGTGGATGAATCTAATAAATTAATACAAGGGGAAGAAAAACACATTTATGATTCATTAAAATAAAAATATAATGAGTTTATGAAAATATTATCTCCCTAAGTTGTTTTCCTTAAATTTCTTCTTAAATGGGTTGTTCCACATGTAGATGAATTTCCCTAAATAGAGGTAGGTAGTCAGACTCCTCTGTCATCTCCTAAAATTCCTCTGCTTGGGTGGTTTCATATGTTATTTTTTCTAAATCATCTAAATTTTGAGTAATAGTTGGATCAAGAAGTTCCAAAAAAATGATTCCAGAAGTTATCAAGATATTTTTGATCTCCCTTATGTATTTCCATTGATAAATATACTTCATAGATCTCCTCCAACATTGATTAATATAGGCACAACAGATATTCATTTAATTTCATCATGGCATCCATGGGTTCTTAAACTTGATGGATTTGTGGGGCTACTTCTTCCATCTATTTTTCTGGTTGTGGTTCTTGTTCTGGCTCCATTTGTTGATCTTGGGATCAATGTACTTGTTCTTATATCCACCATGTTGAGGACTTTAGGTTTCGAACTATTTGAATAATTCATTCAAATTGGGCTTCAAAATCTATATGAAATTCTTCTTCTTGGTGTTGCACATTGATAATTTCTTGATAAAATTCTGTAAAATACTGATGAAGTTCAATTAATTTTCTTGAAAAACCCTCCAACACTTGGTATTAGAGGTTCTCATTAATGTTTTTAATGAGATCCTTTAATTCATCATCTGTGATTATTTTTTAAAGGAAAAAATCAAAAACGGAATTAAAATTCAAGAACGATCTCACTTTATATTAAAATCATATATATGAAATTGAAAACAACTTTGAAAAAGAAAGAAATTTCATTCAATTAGGTTCAAGGACTCAGGCATTACTAAATAAAAAACTATCCATTCCCCAATCACTCAAAATGTTCATGTAACAGCCCGAGATTTTATGAAAAATATTCTTTTTAATTTTATTAATATCTGGTGTTGTACGCTACACCAAAAGAAGCTTTCACAACACGCATCCTTGACTTGCCTTCCATTACACGCAATCACGACCTTCTCGATAGCGTGTGTAGTACGCAATAATGAGTTTCTCTAAACAACAATATGCTATTAAAATATTATTAAAACTAGCCGTTATGAATAGTAATAACCACTTTTTGAAATTTTTTAGATTTTATTTTTCCAAATAAACTTTATTTTTGGATTCTTAATATCGAAATTAGCATAGGGTGAAATTTTGGTACTTTTCGGATAACTTTCATTTTCTGATGAATAGTGAAAATTACTAAATTTTAATTAAAATCATCTTTTTTAATCGAAATAATTAATAGTGATAAATTATTAATTTGAGTGGTTTTAAATTATATTTAGAATATATTTTTACAATTAAATACAATGTTTGTTATTGGATGTAATTTCACATTTACACCAGATATAAACAAGTGTTAATCTTTTGATAGTTATTATCTCTTAAAAACACGCTATTTGTTGTGACAGCAGAAATTAATTATAAAATTAAGTAATGCAACTTATATGTTGGGAATTTTTTAAAATAGAAATCATTTTTTAATCCGGAATATCAATTATATCTTAGGGTGAAATTTGGGCATTTTTCTGAAAAACATCAGTTTTTGATGAATAGTGAAACTACTAAGTGGTAGTTAAAAAAATTAATTTTTTCATAAATCTTAATTTTACCGCTTCTGTGAATGGAATTTCAAAAATCCAAGAGACACGGTTGATGTCAGTATGTAAAATGTGGTTCAATGAGATAAAAATAATTTTTTGGTGAATAGTAACTTTTTACTTTTTTTTACCACGGTTAAAAGTTAATAGGGTAATTAAGGGTAAAAATGATATTATTATTACCCTAACACATGTACTAATTCTATTGGACATGTTTAATTCTACCATAAACAAACTTAGGAATAAAATATGACCATTTAGGCCCACTTGGATTAGAGTAGGACATTTAGAATTAATTTATTTAAAGAAGGGTTAAAAAAGATAAAATCAATGTTTAATAAGTAAAACATTTTAATATGGGGTTATACATAAGATAAATTCGACTATAAATATTAATTAGAAATATAAAAGGATTTCCTACATAATGGTATTTTATTTGTAATTTTTAGACTTTAAATAATTCAATTTATTTATCACACAATGATGATGCAGTAATTACCATAATAGTGAAAAAATTAGAATAATTGATATTATAAATGACTAAATAAGTATAAGTTGAGACTTTTTATGAATTCAACTAATTTTCTAGGTTAATATGACATGTTATTATTGATTTAAGTAACTTGGTTCGAACATATCATTCTGTTAGAAATTTCATAAAAATCATGTACCAAATATTGTCAAAATTGACATAAATTAGTTTTTTAAAAAAATATTATATTATTAATTGTTATTTAATTCCTAGAAATCTAAGTTTCGGCCAAATGACTTAGATAAGGATAGATATTTTAATAATAAACAACTTGGAGTTCTCTTGGCTTCATATAGTAAGTTTATTATCCATATAGTGTAAGAAAACAAAAAGACACGGTAAAAGTTAAATTATTTAACTTAGAGTTAAATCTAATTGATAAGGTTAAAATAATAACCTAAACTTGTCCAAATCCTATTGGATGAGAGGATTTAGACCCATCCCCACATTAGCTTTGAAATAAGACCATTTGTAACCATTATAAAACGAATTTGACCTTATTATAAAATAATATTTTGAGATTTTCCTAAGATGCCCCTCTCCTCCCTTATAAAAGGGCACCTCCTCCCTCTCATCCTCACACCAATTTGAGCATTAATGCTCGGCCAAACCCTGCAAAAATCTTTTCTCCACTTCCATAGTATCATCCTAGAGGTCCTGGTATTCTTAAAAGACCAATTTTAGTGCCCTAAACGGAGGTCTCAAAGAAGAACTTCAAAGAAGAGGTAATATCCATTACCGATCCTTTGTAATTTCTTTCTTCTTCAACTTCTTCTTCATTAGTTGTTTCATTATGAAGTAATAACATATATATCACTCATATAATGATATGTTATTATATGTATGAAAAAACCCTATTTAACTATCTATCCATCCTACGGAAAATGAAATCACCGCGCGTGCGTACGTACGGAATACCGTCTCCACGCCGTGGCTTAATCTATTTTCCGCCGCCACCATAATAGGATGGGTATAATGGTGTAATGAGTAACTATATATGATTATTATAAAGTGATATTGATACTGAAATAGTATACATACACTTAAACACAATTCCACGACCACGGGAACGATATCATCGCTCGTGCGTACGTACGGACTACCGTCTCCACGACGGGATGCGATTCATTCTCAATGATTAACCATTCATGAATTATTATAAAGTATATATAATATGTACTAATGAAATATATGACATAATAATGATACTTCATTTATTTATATTTATATTTATGTCATCTTCTTAATTCCATTCAATTCAATAAGGAAACGAAAACATCGTTCATGCGTACGTACGAACTACTATCTCCATGAATGGTGTATTTATTTCCATTTACTGATTTATTATATATATTTATATTCTGAATATATATATATAAATCATGTTTTATATTCTGGAATTAATTAATCATTATCTAAGTAATCATATGAATAATTTCATGTCAAAACACTGACGACAAATGAAACAATTTTACCCAAAACGCTCTTTAACATGGAATTTATAAAAGAACAAGTAATATAAAGTCATAAGTGAACCATATATGATATCATAAAAATAAATATGATTCTGTAATAAGTCAATGACATTATTTAAATCATTATAAAGGAGGTTCAGACACTTATGAAGCAAATCAGACCTAAGGTAAGGGAAATATCACAATCTCATTTTTATCCGAGATTGTTTATAATTTGGTATTTACTGGGGTGTATTTTATCATCCACATCCAGATTCCCTAAATATGTAATATTGTTTCCATACACTTACAATAGTTTAAATCCAATTTTACCCTTCGGTGAGTTTTTAATAAAAAATATGAAAGGAATATTTTGTCGTTTTTCGTACGAGGTACTTTTTGACTTTTCTGACAAATGTACGAAGAATGTTTTTTTAACTTATATGGCATGAATGGATTTTTAAAACATTATTTCCAAGAAGATTCCTTTACAAGTTTTCAAGTTTATTTTTAATCAACTTCTTTTAGTTTAAAATTTTATGACATTTTAAGAAAGGAAAAGTGTTTTTGAAGTAGAAAAGATATTTTCTTCAAGAATGGAGTTCAAGTGTTTTATCAAAATTATTTTCCATATAAGATAATAAAGGGTTCTGTTTTTATCTCTATTATTACATTGATTTGATAATGTTGTGATGGAATTATTTTTATAAATTCATTTATCTTATACGAATTGTTTTATGATGTCACGATGTTTAAGATTCCCATTTTTATTACATGGGTAATGAAATGATGTATGATTTATGATTTTGTGGCACACATAAGAATGGTATCATTATGAGATGGGTGGGAACTATATCTCCCTGCAATGCATTGGGTAAAGATTTTATATCTCATGAGATAGGCAGGGCTGGAACGGTAGGTTATACTGGTTCAGTGAAACAAGACTGGAACGAGGGTGACTCATTTCAGAAAGGGACTTTTTCCACTATGATAGTCTTGGAAATGAGTCTTGACTAACAAGAAATGATTCTCTATGATTATGTGTGTATGACACAAAGTTTCATGTTTTATGTTATGATTTTTGTGGTTACATTTCACTGCCATGATTTATCCCATGTTATGAAATTATGCTCTCTTTTGCAGGTTAAGATTTCCAAAAGATATGTTCTTATGAATATGATGTGATTGATTTTTCTTTTGTTTACCGTTACTGAGCATTTGAGCTCACCCTTTTATGTTTTCTTTTCCACAGGATATAAAGAAAGGATTTAGGTAAAAAAAATGGAAGATCTTTATGGGAGATATTGAAGATCTTTCAACACGATTAGAATATTACGTTCCGAGTTTCCAAAGACACTAAACTATTACAATCCTTGTGTGTGTGTGTTTTTTTTATGTACTATGTATTCCACAAAAGTAATGTAATGTTCATGTACGTTAAGATTTGGGTCTCTACAGTTGGTATCAGAGAAAAGGTTTAGTCCACCTTTGGAAACTAGGATGTGAAAACGTTAGTGAGTTCCCTAGAGATATTTCTAAGGTATGTCTAGGGATGTCCCTAAGGTTAAGTATACGTATAGGTTATAGTACTAGAATTACGCTAACGATCATAGAATTAAACCTAAGATTTTAGATATTGAAGGTACTCCCCCTTTATTATGTTGTTTTCCCTAGCATGATTTTTGCCTCTCACACTATTCTTTTTGGGTTTTAGATGATGGCTGGAACCCGAAGGAACCGTGTTGATCAATGCAACGGACAATGTAATGATTGTCCTCCTGAACAAACAAATGTTATGGGAGATGGAGTGAAAAATCTTATTTCTATACTTACACAAGCTATGAATCATTCTGGACTTCCAAATGAGCAGAGAAGGGAACAATATTCTATTGAGTCCTTCATGAGGCAACGTCCACCTTCTTTCAGTGGGTCTTCTGATCCACTTGTTGCTGAACAATAGAACAATACCACTGAAAAGATATTTTCAGTTCTTCAATGTTCTGAACATGATAAAGTCATCTTAGCAGTATATCGTTTGGAAGGTGAAGCTGATCAATGGTGGAATCTTATCAAGAATACGAGGCAAAGAGATGAAATTGAGTCCATGGAATGGGACGAGTTCAAGAACATATTTTTCAATAAGTAATTCCCTCGTATTCTTCGAACAAAGATGGAGAAGGAGTTTCTTGAACTAAAGCAAAAGGATGATGAATCTGTTGGTATTAACGAAGAGAATTTTACAAGACTTTCACGATATGCATCTGGCATTATCATCCAACCTGAAAGTAAATTTGATCGATTTTTCAGTGGCTTAAAACCAAGTCTTATAAGGGAATTAGCTATAAGATACATCAGTAGCTATGAAGAAATTGTGCGTTGTGCTATCTAGGTAGAAATGGAAGTTGGTGTTACATATCCATCTCATGGTTTTGACAAGAAACGAAAGATGGAGTTCAAAGAGAAATCTCAGAATAATGGTGAAAAGAAGATGAATGTTTCCTTATGCACAAAGTGTGGAAAGAAGCATGGTGGAGATTGTCTTAAAGGGACTAGAAAATGTTTTAAGTGTGGAAAATAAGGTCATCGAGCAGCTGAGTGTCGAAGTAAAGGAAAAAGGGATTCTAATGATGTGAATAAAGCAAACACTTCAGAGAACGCACCACCAACACTTCAATGCTTCAAGTGCAAGGAAATGTGGCATTATGCTAATAAATTCCCTAATCCAAGGGTTAGTGATGATCAACATGAGCAACCACTGAAGGAAAAGGACAAAGGGAAGTCACATGCGATCACTATTTGTGATGTTGAATATGACAACGATGTGGTGGAATGATTAAGTGTTTATGTAATGGGATTCCAAAATAATGTGGTATCATAAAGTATTGGAATATTTATGTGTTGGTCTAATGTGGTATTCAAAGTGATTGAGATATTTTTTGGAAACAAGATGATATGCGCATAATGAAGGGAAAACGAGAAAATGAAATGTTTAACAGTATTCATGAGCTCATGATTGATATAAGGACTAAGCGATATCATGGTTTGAGTATATAGAATTTTGAGGATTTTGGTATGTGGAAGGTGTATACTTATAACTGCATTCATGTTTTTACTAAGGTATTCAAGAGAATACGTGATTAAGGACTTTGAATGTTTGGAATGTGACCAACAAAACATATCTTATGATATATTGGGATCAACGATGGTGTTAAATCTCTGGTAATCGTTTTCACTATGTTAGGAGAGTGGACTGCAGTATTATGGATAAGCCTAAAGATTGGAATGGATTATGTTGGACAGAATTTAGTATTGTTTAAGGATAGAAGTTATGCGATATTATTTTTGGGATGTTATAGTAATATAGTTTTAGAAAAAGGACAACCTACAGGACGGGCGACAACCCATCGCGTCAGACAAGGCTGTGGAATGACCCGATCTACTAACACTTCACGAATAAAAAATTCAACTTCATTTCTTTATGAGATGAAGTGGAAATTGTTCAAGGCACGAAAAACAGTGAGATTGTAATAAAATAAAGTAATAATTTATTCTAATTCAAATTTTCAACTTTAGGGAAATGATCTTGGAAACATAAAATGTTGTCCTAGTGGTCTTATACCTGATGAATCAGATGGTACCTTATATCATCACAAATCTATGGATTTGTGATTACTGGCTTTTCCATAGCCATGTTCTCTACCACTCTCCATCAGAACATGATGGTTAGATTTCTCTTCCATATCCATATTTTCACCTATGTGGAAACCCAGTGATCAGTTTATTTAGGTAATCGTTAATTTCATACTTTAGTTTTTAAAGCCAAGTTTTGATATTCCTTTTTACGATGTGGGTTTCTATTAAAGAAACTATCGAATTGTAAACCATTTATAACCCCGACGAATTTCGAGGGAGAAATTCATTTTAAGGGGGGTAGAATGTAACAGCCCGAGATTTTATGAAAAATATTCTTTTTAATTTTATTAATGTATTGTATTGTACGCTACACCAAAAGAAGATTTCACAACACGCATCCTTGACTTGCCTTCCATTACACGCAATCGTGACCTTCCTCGATAGCGTGTGTAGTACGCAATAATGAGTTTCACTAAACATGAATATTCTATTAAAATATTACTAAAACAAGCCGTTATGAATAGTAATAACCACTTTTTGAAATTTTGTAAATTTTATTTTTCAAAATAAACTTTATTTTTGGATTCGTAAAATCGAAATTAGCATAGGGTGAAATTTTGGTACTTTTCGGATAACTTTCATTTTCTGATGAATAGTGAAAATTACTAAATTTTAATTAAAAACATCTTTTTTAATAGAAATAATTAATAGTGATAAATTATTAATTTGAGTGGTTTTAAAGTATATTTAGAATATATATTTACAATTCAATACAATGTTTGTTATTGGATGTAATTTCACATTTACACCAGACATAAACAAGTGTTAATCTTTTGATAGTTATTATCTCTTAAAAACACGCTATTTGTTGTGATAGCGGAAATTTATTATAAAATTAATTAATGCAACTTATATGTTTGGAATTTTGTAAAATAGAAATCATTTTTGAATTCGGAATATCAATTATAGCTTAGGGTGTAATTTTGGCATTTTTCTGAAAAACTTTAATTTTTGATGAATAGTGAAACTACTATGTGGTAGTTAAAAAAAATTATTTTTTTCATAAATATTAATTTTACCGCATCTGTGAATGGAATTTCAAAAATCCTAGAGACACGGTTGATGTCAGTAAGTAAAATGTGGTTCAATTAGATGAAAATAATTTTTTGGTGAATAGTAACTTTTTACTTTTTTTTACCACGGTTAAAAGTAAATAGGGTAATTAAGGGTAAAGATGATATTATTATTACCTGACACATGTCCTAATTCTATTAGACAAGTTTAATTTGACCAAAAACAATCTTAGGAATAAAATATGACCATTTAGGCCCACTTGGATTAGATTAGGACATTTAGTATTTATTTATTTAAAGAAGGGTTAAAATAGTTATAATCAATGTTTAATAAGTAAAACATTTTTAATATGGGGTTATACATAATATAAATTCGACTATAAATATTCATTATAAAGATAAATGGATTTCCTACATAGTGGTATTTTATTTGTAATTTTTAGACTTTAAATAATTCAATTTAGTTATGACACAATGATGATGCAGTAATTACCATAATAGTGAAAAATTAGAATAATTGATATTATAAATGCCTAAATAAGTATAAGTTGAGACTTTTTATGAATTCCAATAATTTTATAGGTTAATATGAAATGTTATTATGCATTTATGTAACTTGGTTCGAACTTATAATTCTGTTAGAAATTTCATAAAAATCATGTACCAAATAGTGTCAAAATTGACATAAATTAGTTTTTAAAACAAATATTATATTATTAATAGTTATTTAATTCCTAAAAATCTAAGGTTAGGACAAATGATTTAGATAAGGACAGATATATTAATAATAAACAACTTGGGATTCTCTTGGCTTCATATAGTATGTTTATTAACCATATAGTGTAAGAAAACAAAAAGACACGGTAAAAGTTAAATTATTTAACTTAGAGTTAAATCTAATTGATATGGTTAAAATAATAACCTAAACTTGTCCAAATCCTATTGTATGAGAGTATTTCGACCCATCCCCACTTTATCTTCGAAATAAGACCATTTTGAACCATTATAAACCGAATTTGACCTTAATATAAAATAATATTTTGAGATTTTCCTAAGATACCCCTCTCCTCCCTTATAAAAGGGAACCTCCTCCCTCTCCTCCTCACACCAATTTGAGCATTCAAGCTCGTCCAACCACTGCCAAAATCTCCTCTCCACTTACCTAGTATCATCCTAGAGGTCCTCGTCTTCTTAAAAGACCAATTTTAGTGCCCTAAAAGGAGGTATCAAAGAAGCACTTCAAAGAAGAGGTAATATCCATTACCGATCCTTTCCAATTTCTTTCTTCTTCAACATCTTCTTCTTTAGTTTTTTCATTATGAAGTAATAAAATCTGTATCACTCATATACGGATATGTCATTATAAGTATGAAACAACCCTATTTAACCATCTATCCATCCTACGGAAAATGAAATCACCGCGCGTGTGTACGTACGGAATACCGTCTCCACGCCGTGGTGTAATCTATTTTCCGCCACCACCTTAATAGAATGGGTATAATGATGTAATGAGTAACAATATATGACTATTATAAAGTTATATTGATACTGAAATAGTATAAATACACTTAAACACAATTCCACGACCATGGGAATGATATCATCGCTCGTGCGTACGTACGGACTACCGTCTCTACGACGTGATGAGATTCATTCTCAATGATTAACCACTAATGAATTATTATAAAGTATATATAATAAGTACTAATGAAATATATGACATAATAATGATACTGGATTTATTTATATTTTTATTTATTTCATCTACTTAATTCCATTTAATTCAATAATGAAACGAAAACAGCGTTCATGCGTACGTACGGACTACCGTCTCCATGAACGGTGTATTTCTTTCCATTTACTGATTTATTATATATATATGTATATTCTGATTATATATATATAAATCATGTTTTATATTCTGTAATTAAGTAATCATTATATAAGTAATCATATGAATAATTACAAGTCAAAACACGGACGACAAATGAATACCCAAAATGGTCTTTAACATTGAATTTACAAAAGAACGGGTAATATAAAGTCATAAGTGAACCATATATGATATCATAACAATGAATATGATTCTTTAATAAGTCAATGACATTATTTAAATCATTATACAGGAGGTTCGGACACTTACGAAGCAAATCAGACCTAAGGTAATGGAAATATCACAATCTCATTTTTATCCGAGATTGTTTATACTTTGGTATTTACTGGGGTGTATTTTATCATCCACATCCATGTTCCTTCAATATTTAATATTGTTTCCATCCACATACAATAGTTTAAATCCAATTTTACCCTTCAGTGAGTTTTTAGTAAAGAATATGAAAGGAATCTTTTGTCATTTTTCGTATGAGGTACTTTATGACTTTTCCGACAAAAGTACGAAGAATGTTTTTTTAACATATACGGCATGGATGGATTTTTAAAACATTATTTCCAAGAAACTTGATTTAAAAGTTTTCATAATTATTTTTAATCAACTTCTTTTAGTATAAAATTTTATGACATGTTAATAAAGGAAAAGTGTTTTTGAAGTAGAAAGGATATTTTCCTCAAGAATGGAGTTCAAGTGTATTATCAAAATTATTTTCCATCTAAGTTAATAAAGGGTTATATTTTTATCTCTATTATTACATTGATTTGATAATTTTGTGATGGAATTATTTTTATAAATTCCTTTATCTTATATGAATTGTTTTATGATGTCACTATGTTTAATATTCCCATTTTTTTTACATGGGTTATGAAATGATGTATGATTTATGATTTTGTGGCCCACATAAGAATGGTATCATTATGAGATGGGTGGGACCTATATCTCCCTCCAATGCATTGGATAAAGATTTTATATCTCATGAGATAGACAGGGATGGAACGGTAGGTTATACTGGTTCAGTGAAACAGGACTCGAACGAGGGTGACTCGTTTCAGAAAGGGACTTTGTCCACTAAGATAGTCTTGGCAATGAGTCTTGACTAACAAGAAATGATTCTATATGATTATGTGTGTATTCCACAAAGTTTCATGTTTTATGTTATGATTATTGTGATTACATTTCACTGCCATGATTTATCCCATGTTATGAAATTATTCTCTCTTTTGCAGGTTAAGATTTCCAAAAGTTATGTTCTTATGATTATGATGTGATTGATTTTTCTTTTTTTACCCTTACTGAGCATTTGAGCACACCCTTTTATGTTTTCTTTTCCCCAGGATATAAAGAGAGTTTTTAGGTAAAAAAAGGGAAGATCTTTATGGGAGATATTGAAGATCATTCACCACCATTAGAAGATTACGTTCCGAGTTTCCAAAGACACTAAACTATTACGATCCTTGAGTGTGTGTGTTTTTTTGTTATGTACTAAGTATTCTGCAAAAGTAATGTAATGTTCATGTACGTTAAGCTTCGGGTATCTACAGTTGGAATCAGAGCAATGGTTTAGTCAACCTTTGGAAACTAGGATGCGAAAACGTTAGTGAGATCCCTAGAGATATTTCTAAGGTATGTCTAGGGATGTCCCTAAGGTTAAGTATACGTATAGGATATAGTACTAGAATTACGCAAACGATCATAGAATTAAACCTAAGATGTTAAATATTGAAGGTACCCCCCCTTTATTACGTTGGTTTCCCTATCATGATTTTTGCCTCTCACACTATTCTTTTTGGGTTTTAGACGACGGTTGGAACCCGAAGGAACCGTGTTGATCAATGAAATGGACAATGCAATGATTGTCCTCCTGAATAAACAAATGTTATGGGAGATGGAGTGCAAAATCTTATTGCTATACTTACATAAGCTATGAATCATTCTGGACCTCCAAATGAACAGCGAAGGGAACAATATTCTATTGAGTCTTTCATGAGGCAACGTCCACCTTCTTTCAGTGGTTCTTCTGATCCACTTGTTGCTGAACAATGGATCAGTACCACTAAAAAGATATTTTCAGTTCTTCAATGTTCTGAACATGATAAAGTCATCTTCGTAGTATATCGTTTGGAAGGTGAAGCTGATCAATGGTGGAATCTAATCAAGAATACGAGGCAAAGAGATGAAATTGATTCCATGGAATGGGACGAGTTCAAGAACTTATTTTTCAATAAGTACTTCCCTCGTATTCTTCGAACAAAGATGGAGAAGGAGTTTCTTGAACTAAAGTAAAAGGATGATGAATCTGTTGGTATATACGAAGCGAATTTTACAAGACTTCCAAGTTATGAATCTGGCATTATCATCCTACCTGAAAGTAATGTTGATCGATTTTTCAGTGGCTTAAAACCAAGTCTTCGAATGGTATTTCCTATAAGAGACTTCAGTAGGTATGAATAAATTGTGCGTTGTGCTATCAAGGTAGAAATGGAAGTTGGTGTTACATATCCATCTCATGGTTTTGACAAGAAACGAAAGATGGAGTTCAAAGAGAAATCTCATAATAATGGTGAAAAGAAGATGAATGTTTCCTTATGCACAAAGTGTGGAAAGAAGCATGGTGGAGATTGTCTTAAAGGGACTAGAAAATGTTTTAAGTGTGGAAAAGAAGGTCATTGAGCAGCTGAGTGTCGAAGTAATGGAAAAATGGATTCTAATGATGTGAATAAAGCAAACACTGCAGAGAACGCACCACCAACACTTCAATGCTTCAAGTGCAAGGAAATGGGGCATTATGCTAATAAATGCCCTAATCCAAGTGTTAGTGATGATCAACATGAGAAACCACTGAAGGAAAAGGACAAAGGGAAGTCACATGCGATCACTATTGGCAATGTTGAATATGAAAACAATGTGGTGGAATGAATAAGTGTTTATGTAATGGGATTCCAAAATAATGTGGTATCATAAAGTATTGGAATATTTATGTGTTGGTCTAATGTGGTATTCAAAGTGATTGAGATATTTTTTGGAAATAAGATGATATGCGCATAATGAAGGGAAAACGAGAAAATGAAAATTTTAACATTATTCATGATCTCATGATTGATATAAAGACTAAGTGATATCATGGTTTGAGTATGTAGAATTTTGAGGATTTTGGTATGTGGAAGGTGTTAACTTTTAACTGCATTCATGTTTTCACTAAGGTATTCAAGAGAATACGTGATTAAGGACTTTGAATGTTTGGAATGTGACCAACAAAACATATCTTATGATATATGGGGATCGACGATGGTGTTAAATCTCTGGTAATCTTTTTCACTATGTTAAGAGAGTGGACTACAGTATTATGGATATGCCTAAAGATTGGAATGGATTATGTTGGACAGAAGTTAGTATTGTTTAAGGATAGAAGTTTTGAGATATTATTGATGGGATGTTATAGTAATATAGTTTTAGAAAACGGACAACCTGCAGGATGGACGACAACCCATCGCGTCGGACAAGGCTGTGGAAATCGAACCCACAACCGAAGTGCGGCTGGCCTTTATCGCCTACCACTGGCCTACAGGAAGTCCCTGTTTAGTAGAAACTAGTTTTATTATATTAAGCAGTATGATATATGATGTATAAGTCCATTTTAGGAACCATAAATGATTAATCTCACTATAGATTGACTTATGTATATAATTTTTGCTAAACTTTTGTTTGAAATAGATGGAATGACCCGATCTGCTAACACTTCACGAATAACAAATTCAACTTCATTTATTTAAGAGATGAAGTGGAAATTGTTCAAGGAACAAACAACAGTGAGATTGTACCAAAATAAAGTATGAATTTATTCTAATTCAAATTTTCAACTTTATGGAAATGATCTTGAATTCCAAAAATGTTGTCCTAGTGGTCTTATACCTGATTAATCAGATGATACCTTATATCATCACAAATCTATGGATTTGTGATTACTGGCTTTTCCATAGACATGTTCTCTACCACTCTCCATCAGAACATGATGGTTAGATTTCTCTTC
This sequence comes from Viscum album, assembly GCA_963277665.1. Classification (NCBI taxonomy): domain Eukaryota; kingdom Viridiplantae; phylum Streptophyta; class Magnoliopsida; order Santalales; family Viscaceae; genus Viscum; species Viscum album. Next base: position 982,316,609 of record OY728161.1, read on the forward strand.
CATATCCATATTTTCACCTATGTGTAAACCCAGTGATTAGTTTATTTGGGTAATCGTTACATTTCATACTTTAGTTTTTAGAGCCATGTTTTGGTATTCCTTTTTATGATGTGGGTTTCAATTAAAGAAACTTTCGAATAGTAAACCATTTATAACCCTGACGAATTTCAAGGGCAAAATTCATTTTAAGGGGGGTAGAATGTAAAAGCCCGAGATTTTATGAAAAAGATTCTTTTTAATTTTATTAATGTCATGTGTTGTACGCTACACCAAAAGAAGCTTTCACAACATGCATCCTTGACTTTCCTTCCATTACACACAATCGCGACCTTCCTCGATAGCGTGTGTAGTACGCAATAATGAGTTTCACTAAACAGCAATATGCTATTAAAATATTATTAAAACTAGCCATTATGTATAGTAATAACCACTTTTTGAAATTTTGTAAATTTTATTTTTCAAAATAAACTTTATTTTTGGATTCGTAATATCAAAATTAGCATAGGGTGAAATTTTGGTACTTTCCGGATAACTTTCATTTTCTGATGAATAGTGAAAATTACTAAATTTTAATTAAAAACAACTTTTTTAATCGAAATAATTATGAGTGATAAATTATTAATTTGAGTGGTTTTAAAGTATATTTAGAATATATTTTTACAATTCAATACTATTTTGGTTATTGGATGTAATTTCACATTTACACCAGACATAAACAAGTGTTAATCTTTTGATAGTTATGATCTCTTAAAAACACGCTATTTGTTGTGACAGTAGAAATTAATTATAAAATTAATTAATGAAACTTATATTTTGGGAATTTTGTAAAATAGAAATCATTTTTGAATTCGGAATATCAATTATAGCTTAGGGTGAAATTTTGGCATTTTTCTGAAAAACTTCAATTTTTGATGAATAGTGAAACTACTAAGTGGTAGTTAAAAAAAATTAATTATTTCATAAATCTTAATTTTACCGCTTCTGTGAATGGAATTTAAAAAATCCGATACACACGGTTGATGTCAGTAAGTAAAATGTGGTTCAATGAGATGAAAATAATTTTTTGGTGAATAGTAACTTTTTACTTTTTTTACCACGGTTAACAATAAATAGGGTAATTAAGGGTAAAAATTATATTATTATTATCCTAACACATGTCATAATTCTATTGGACAAGTTTAATTCGACCAAAAATAAACTTAGGAATAAAATATGACCATTTAGGCCCACTTGGATTAGATTAGGACATTTAGTATTAATTTATTTAAAGAAGGGTTAAAATAGTTAAAATCAAAGTTTAATAAGTAAAACATTTTTAATATGGGGTTATACATAAGATAAATTCGACTATAAATATTCATTAGAAATCTAAAAGGATTTCCTACATAATGGTAGTTTATTTTTAATTTTTAGACTTTAAATAATTCAATTTATTTATGACACAATGATGATGCAGTAATTACCATAATAGTGATAAATTAGAATAATTGATATTATAAATGCCTAAATAAGTATAAGTTGAGCCTTTTTATGAATTATACTAATTTCCTAGGTTAATAGGACATGTTATTATTTATATAAGTAACTAGTTTCGAACTTACCATTCTGTTAGAAATTTCATAAAAATCATGTACCAAATAGTGTCAAAATTGACATAAATTAGTTTTAAAAACAAATATTATATTATTAATTGTTATTTAATTCCTAAAAATCTAAGGTTCGGAAAAATGACTTAGATAAGGATATATATATTAATAATAAACAACTTGGGGTTCTCTTGGCTTCATATAGTGAGTTTATTAACCATATAGTGTAAGAAAACAAAAAGACACGGTAAAAGTTAAATTATTTAACTTAGACATAAATCTAATTGATAAGGTTATAATAATAATCTAAACTAGTTCAAATCCTATGGGATGAGAGGATTTCGACCCATCCCAACATTATCATCGAAATAAGACCATTTGGATCCATTATAAACCGAATTTGACCTTAATATAAAATAATATTTTGAGATTTTCCTAATATGCCCCTCTACTCCCTTATAAAAGGGCACCTCCTCCCTCTCCTCCTCACACCAATCTGAGCATTCAAGCTCAGCCAAACCCTGCCAAAATCTCTTATCCACTTCCCTAGTATCATACTAGAGGACCTGGTCTTCTTAAAATACCAATTTTAGTGCCCTAAAAGGAGGTCTCAAAGAAGCACTTCAAAGAAGAGGTAATATCCATTACCGATCCTTTCCAATTTATTTCTTCTTCAACTTATTCTTATTTAGTTGTTTCATTATGAAGTAATAACATCTGTATCACTCATATACTGATATGTTATTATAAGTATGAAACAACCCTATTTAAACATCTATCCATCCTACAGAAAATGAAATCATCACGCGTGCGTATGTACGGAATACCGTCTCCACGCCGTGGTGTAATCTATTTTCTGCCGCCACCTTAATAGGATGGGTATAATGGTGTAATGAGTAACTATATATGATTATTTTTATGTGATATTGATACTTAAATAGTATACATACACTTCAACAAAATTCCACGACCATGGAATCGATATCATCGCTCGTGCGTACATATGGACTACCGTCTCCACGACGCGATGAGATTCATTCTCAATGATTAATCATTCATGAATGATTATAAAGTATATATAATAAGTACTAATGAAATATATGACATAATAATGATACTGGATTTATTTATATTTATCTTTATGTCATCTACTTAATTCCATTCAATTCAATAAGGAAACAAAAACAGCGTTCATGCGTACGTACGGACTACCGTCTCCATGAACGGTGTATTTCATTCCATTTACTGATTTATTATATATATGTATATTCTGAATATATATATATATATAAATCATGTTTTATATTCTAGAATTTAGTAATCATTATCTAAGTAATCATATGAATAATTACAAGTCAAAACACAGACGACAAATGAATTTTTTTACCCAAAACGCTCTTTAACATGGAATTTACAAAAGAACAGGTAATATAAAGTCATAAGTGAACCATATATGATATCATGACAATGAATATGATTCTATAATAAGCCAATGACATTATTTAAATCATTATACAGGAGGATCGGACACTTACGAAGTAAATCGGACCTATGGTAAGGGAAATATCACAATCTCATTTTTATCCCAGATTGTTTATACTTTGGTATTTACTGGGGTGTATTTTGTCATCCGCATCCATGTTCCCTCAATATGTAATGTTGTTTCCATCCACTTACAATAGTTTAAATCCAATTTTACCCTTCGGTGAGTTTTTAGTAAAGAATATGAAAGGAATATTTTGTCGTTTTTCGTACGAGGTGCTTTTTGACTTTTCCGACAAAAGTACGAAGAATGTTTTTTTAACTTATACGGCATGAATGGATTTTTAAAACATTATTTTCAAGAAGCTTCCTTTACAAGTTTTCATGTTTATTTTTAATCAACTTCTCTTAGTTTAAAATTTTATGACATGTTAAGAAAGGAAAAGTGTTTTTGAAGTAGAAAGGATATATTCCTCAAGAATGGAGTTCAAGTGTTTTATCAAAATTATTTTACATCTAAGATAATAAAGGGTTATGTTTTTATCTCTATTATTACATTGATTTTATAATGTTGGGATGAAATTATTTTTATAAATTCCTTTATCATATATGAATTTTTTTATGATGTCACGATGTTTATGATTCCCAGTTTTATTACATGGGTTATGAAATGATGTATGATGTATGATTTTGTGGCACAAATAAGAACGGTATCATTATGAGATGGGTAGGACCTATATATCCCTCCAATTCATTGGGTAAAGATTTATTATCTCATGAGATAGACAGGGCTGGAAAGGTAGGTTATACTGGTTCAGTGAAACAGGACTGGAACAAGGGTGACTCGTTTCAGAAAGGTACTTTGTCCACTAAGAGAGTCTTGGAAATGAGTCTTGACTAACAAGAAATGATTCTATATGATTATGTATGTATGACAAAAAGTTTCATGTTTTAGGTTATGATTATTTTTATTACATTTCACTGCCATGATTTATCCCATGTTATGATATTATTCACTCTTTTGCAGGTTAAGATTTCCAAAAGTTATGTTCTTATGAATATGATGTGATTGATTTTTCTTTTGTTTACCCTTACTGAGCATTTGAGCTCACCCTTTTATGTTTTCTTTTCCCCAGGATAAAAAGAATGGTTTTATGTAAAAAAAGGGAAGATATTTATGGGAGATATTAAAGATCATTCACCATGATTAGAAGATTACGTTCCAAGTTTCCAAAGACACTAAACTATTACGATCCTTGTGTGTGTGTGTTTTTTTGTTATTGACTACGTATTCCGCAAAAGTAATGTAATGTTCATGTGCGTTAAGCTTCAGGTCTCTACAGTTTACCCCACCATGGTAATGGTAATATATATGAATGGAGAAGAATAAGGCATTAAAAAATAAGGTAAAAGAAAATAAATAAAAGAGAAATCCAAAAATTCCTCTTCCTTGGGATCCCGGAAGGAATGGGATGGAATGAAAGATGTTTTGAGGTGTAGGATCTCTCCTCCTTTTATAACTAGAATTTGTCTCTAAAATGTTGATGCGTTGTAGCCCCATTAAATTACATTTTCACGCGTTTTTATCTTCTTTAATGTTGTTCATAATTGTATTGGGATTTTACCATAAAAATATCAGTGGACTTGGACATGTATTATGAGAGTTATGCTCATTTTACAATGACCATTTATTCTGTCCAGTGAAAATATCCAAGATGCCAACCCCCGTATTAAGAAAATTTAATTTCCCATTAAATGGACAATTTTCGGGACCTTTCCTTCATGAAAGATATTCCCCAACCCCTTTCACTTCCATCCACCGATGTTCACAATAATTGGGTGCACAAAGATTTAGTTATGTACCGCACACCAAAAATTGGAAGAAATGTAAATAGTTTTTTTGAGACATCTTGTGAGGTTCTTTTGAGCTTCCATATGTTGATTCATCTTTTGGTAGAAAACGATTAAATTAATCTTTGGATATGTTGAAATTGGAAAAAGTAGATTTTTTCAATTTGGATTACTATATAATATGGTATGGCCAATATATAAAAATAATTTAATATAGTTAAAAATCCGGAATGGGCCATTTTTACTATTCATATCAAAATAACACCAATATCATAAAAATGATGCAATTTATTTTAGATTATTAGTTTTGTGGGTTTAAAACAATTGTATTCATTTTAAAAATAATTGAACTTATTTTCATTATCAATTCCCCCACACATAGCACTTGGACTGCTGGACAAGTAAAAATCAAACGAAATGAAATCCAAAACACAAACCAATGAGATCTACCAAATCCATAATAAAAAAAATATAATGCCTCATCAAAAACAATTATTTCAAGTTTTCCATTTTATATTTTAATTTATTTCCACATCATTTCTTTTCCAATGAACACTAAACACCTTACCTCAAATGAATTTTCTCTAATCTCACAAATGTAAATGTTGAACGAAGATTTTATAATCATAAGTCACACAAGACTCACCATAGGCTTGATAAATTTTTAATTCTCTACCTGATGTGAGTCAAGGACATCTGTTTTTTATGATGACTTTTGGGGGTTGTTCTGTGGCTTCCATTTGGTAGGATTTAGATGTTAAAAATTCTGAGTTCGAAAAAGGAGGGATTGGCTCTTTTTAAAGAAAAGATTCAAGATTCTCAATTTCACTCAAATATAGTCTCCTTTCTTTCCCTTTATAGATAATAGTCTCCATCATCATTCAATTAGCTCAGGATTTTAGCAGAATAAATTTCAATTTTTCAAACATGATTTTTTTGAAAGCTCTAGATTGGCATAGATTTTGTTTACATTGGAAGCTCCAGAAAGGCACAACTTCTCTTATCATGAAATCTCCAGAAAGGCACATCTTTTAAAAAATATGATATTCAGTAGAAACATCATCTCTTCAACATTTTATATTCTATAAAAATTATCACCAATTGAGGTAGTACACCACAAGACATCCTCCCCCACACTTAAGTTCAACTAGATCATTAAATTTCACTTCAAGAGCAGGTTGGATAGGGAAATCGGCTTGTAATATGTCTAACCTAACAGGATATTCATGTCTACTAGGGGATACATTGATTAATGTATAAGGTAGGCCATAGTGAAATGGATAATTTCAGAAAAGGGTCTTAAAACCAAATAAATTCCTCAATCATTTAAAACAAATGTAACTCAAACCCTCATTTTTTGATAGGAATAAATCAAATTCTAGTTAATGAATGAATGGTCTGGTTCTCTCATGAAATGATGTGAATGAAAATAATATGAAAATATGGTTCATAAGACTTACAAAAAAGTTATTTAAATGATATAAATAGTGAAATATGGAATGGGCTTCTAAAGTCATTGTACTTTTCATAAAATTAGAAATGATTTTATCTCAAAACAAAGTCATTTTAGAATTCATTTGAGCTCAGTTTCATGGAATAGATTGGTTCAATCATTGACCCGGGTTTTAAAAAAGGCAATGATAATCATTTCAGCTCAAAAATTTTAAAAAACAGACCAAAAATTGAAAAAAAACACACCAAAATATGATATCATGCATTTTTTTAAACAATAAAACAATGAAAATCCTAAACTACAAAGGATACCTCCCCCATAATTAATTGATGTAGTGTCCTCAATGCATTCAAGTGGATTTAATATATAAGAAGATTTTTTATCGATTCACAAAAAATAAGTAAGTATAAAGGAGAGGTACAACCTGATTTATTCACAGTGCAAAATTGAGTTATTCTCCTAAGTGTTTCACTTTAACAACCTAAAAAAATTAAAATGATAACATAAAAATTATATTAAAAGAAATGAAAATATATTTTGAATGAGAAAAGAAGGAGAAATCTTGGCTTGATCCCCTAAGTGGGACCCGAGTTTTTACTTCCTCTGATGGGACATTTCTAGTCGGTTATAACCAATCTAATGTTGGGTGATGTTTCTTGATCATGAATCAACAAAAACTTATTTTTTTAGAACGAACTTCTTCCTTTTTCTTGAGGACTCCATCGATAAAATACACCAATTCCACCCCCATTTTAATGGGATACATCATGCATGGTGGGGTTATAAAAATTAATGAGTCCACCTCTTTCTTGCATTCTACTTGAACACCATATTATTTATTCTCCAGTGGTTTTTGGTCATATGATATATTAGTGGAAAATCAAAGGGGATGTCAGAGTTTAATTCTATTCGAAAAAAACATAAGCATGAAGAATCAATATCAAATTATTTCCATTCAATGTAAGTATCTTGTGTCTCATATTATTCTAGAAAATACACGTCGATATTTTTAGGTACTCCCACCAATAAATGTTAAACATGTTTGGGGTGGTCCAGATGTTCCTCTTCAGATGCATATTCCCCATCCAGGGAATTACAAGTGTTGGATAAATATGAAAAATTAAAATAACCAGAGTTAATAATCAATTCAATTTCAACAAAATCAAAGATAATGATTTTATGAAAATATTATCTCCCTTGGATTGTTTCCCTTCAATTACTTCTTCAATAGGAGGTTCCAGCTGTAGTTGAATTTTCCTAGATAGAGGTAGGTAGTCATAATCCACTGTCTTTTCTTCAAATTCCACTACTAGTGTGGTTTCATCATTTAATGTTTCTAAATCTTTTACATTATGAGGAATAGTTGGATCAAAAAGTTCCTCACATTCATTCTAGAAGTTATCCAGATCTTTTTAATCTCCCATACATATTTCAATTGCTAAATCTTCATCATAAATCTCCTCTAACATTTATTGATCTAGGCTCAATTGATCTTCTTTCAATTTCATCAATTCCTAAATGGGTTCTTCATCATTATGGAATTGTGGGGCTGCTTCTTCCATCAATTTTTTTTGTTCTGGTTCATGTTCTGGGTCCATTTTTTTTATCATGGTATGCATGTACTTGTTCTGCTATCTACTCTATTGAGGTCTCTAGGTTTCAAACTATTTGACTAATTCATTCAAATTGGGCTTCAAGATCCTGAGGAACTTCTTCTTCTTGGTGTTGCACTTTGTTCATTCCTTGATAAAATTCTGGAAAATACTCTTGATGTTAAATTATTTCTCTTGCCTAACCCACCAACACTAGGTATTTGAGGTTTTCATTAATGTTTTCAATGAGATCCTTTAATGCATCATCAGTGATGATTTGGATTCAAGCTCCCTAAATTTTTTTATCCAAGAAAGAAACTCTATACTCTATAGGACAAGGTGATTCAATAATTGGTTCTTGAACATTTGGGTGATTTTTCAATAAATTAAAAAAATAATTATTTGAAAACAACATGTTAAATGAATTTTTTATTTTTTATAAAAAAAATTGATAAGGACAAATATTTAAAAATAAATTATGGCACTAACTCCCTAGAAATGGCGCAAAGATTTAATCATTCCTATCATAGGGAATGGGAAAACAATTTTTAAATTTCCAATGTGTTTTCTAGTGATTAACCCAAGGAAGACTTTTAATGAGGAGTGCACACAAAATCAGTTTGTCACGTTTAAAGGAGGGTAAAAATGTCATTTTTTAAAGTAAATTTTAAATTCAAGTGATTGAAAACTAGGATTTTAAAAAGGGTGATTAGTTTGGGGTCTGTTTTCTAATTTTAATTATATCCTTGTTCAATTTAATTCAAACCTCTTCTTCTTGGTTGATTAAAGTGAGTATCGAGAATCGTTTCCTCTCACTTCCATGGTGAAATTATGATGGTGAGAGAAAACCTTACCAATATCTCAGTTTGGTCAACTCTCCTTCCATGTGTAAAATAATTTTATTGAATAACATTAATTGACAGGGGAAATACCCGATCAGGCTATTTTATCCCTAACAAACAAGAACATTCACTACAACATGTACACATACTGACGATTGTCGAGTACTTCACCACTAATCCCTGGTTTATTCCATCATATATAAACCATAAATTAGTGGAGTGAGATATTGATTATTTTACCAAGTTAAAAAAATCAATAATAGTATTAAAATTCAAGAACGATCTCACTTGATAATAAAATCCACTATATAAAATTGAAAAAAACATTTAAGAAAAAGAAATTTTATTTAATTACTTCCAATAACTCAAGCATTATAAAATCGAAAACCAACACTTTCCTAATCACTCAAAATTTTTACCCCACCATGGTAAGGGTAATCTATATGAATGGGTAAGAATAATTCATTAAAAACTATTCAAAAAAATGAAATAATAGAGAAAGCTGAAAAGTTCTTCTCCTTGGTGTCCCATAAGGAATCGGATGGAATGAGAGATTCTATGAGTGGGAGGAGTTCTCCTCCTTTTATAAAAAGAATTTTTCCCCGTGAATTTTGACGAATTGTTGCTCCATTAAATGAAATCATAACTTGTTTCTCCCTTCTTTAATGTTGTTCATAATTCTCTTGGTCGTTTCCCTTCAACTTCTTAGTGGATTTGGACAAGTATTCTGAGAGTTATGCTCATTTTACTATGACCATTTATTCTGTCCAGTAAGACTCTAAAAAATTCCAACCCCATGACTAGAAAGCTTTAATGGACCTTTAAATGACCAATTACCAAAACCTTTCTTTCATGAATAATATTACCGATCTCTTTTCGCATCCATCCACCAAATTTCACCACAATTGGGAAAAACAATAATGAGTTATGGACCCCACACCAAAAATTAGCAGAACTGTAAACTGTTTTATTGATATAAATTGTGAGATTCTTTTGGTCATCCATATTGTTGATTCAGCTTTAGGGTCAAAAATATTAAATAAATCCTTGGATGTGTAGAATCTGGAAAATAAATAATTTTTCTATTTGGATTAGTTTATAATATGTTATGGAAAAACTATATAAATAATTTAAAAATGATAAAAATACGAAATGGGCCTTTTTTACTGTTCATCTCATAATAACACCAATTTCATAAAAATGAAGCAATTCAGCTTAGAGAAACACTTTTGTGGGTTTAAAAAAAATTAAATTCTATGTAAATTTATTTGAAAATATTTTCTCAATAACTACACTTAACAGAATTGCTTCACAGGAATGATCAGAGTCCTATGTTTTGCTGTAGAACCGACTCTTCTAATACCAATTTGTGATGACCCGTCCCTCGAGGCCTGTGCCATGACTATCCCAAGACCACCATACATAGAACAGGGGCTAGAGACTATCACCAAAGGAGTAATTCTGTAAAACTGGGAAGTCATTACTTTTATAACCTGTAAGCACGTACAATAAGATACGAATATGAGTAAACAGTATAACCAAAAGAGTGCTAAAAGTAATAGGGGGACAGAATAAAAGCCTCGTAGTAATGGTAAAAGTATAACTGTAAACAATATAACTAAAGAAAAAAAAGGATTTCAGCTACTGGATTGTCCTCCGAGATTCCTACATGAAGGGTAGGTATAGATAGCCTCCTCAGCACTCCACGTCCGTCCATCTCCTCCTGGTACTAACACTCCGTATGGTCCACCTCCGGGTATCATCCAGTCCTGGTACTCTCAGCCTCCGTCAATGCTATCCGTATTCTACATCCATCCCTAGAAAGTGTGGGCATAGCTCATGTAGGGGTCAGTATAGCAATACTCATTAGGGACCCCGAGACCCTCAATGTCTCACAATATCCAACATTGATAAACCAAAAAGTATGAAATCAACATATAACCTTACGTAGGTATATTCCCATACAATTACCTATGTTATCATGTGATCCATCTCAATAATTAAGAAAACCCAGAAAAACTGACTCAGATCAAACCAGGAATTATTCAATGTGTAAAATCAAGATCATTCCATGAACAACATCGAACACCTAGGTAGTTGGGGAAATCTTCCTCTAGTGGTTACATTGGGCCTGCCGCGTCACACATAAGAACTTCCCATTATCCTTGGACCGCTGAGGTGATTTTATAGTCGAGTACCATGGTTCTACTGCATCCCACAGAGGTGCTCCACTGTGTTGGTTTGTGGTGTCACACAAAGGCACTTCCCATCAATTCCTACTGAGATACTTATCCTATAATGTACCATGGGTCTGCCGCATCACATAGAGGCACTCTCCACCATTGGTCTTTTGCAACACCAAGGCGCTTCACACTAGGCCTGTCGAGTCACTCCGAGTCAAACAGTCACCAGTTATTAAGTCTCACCCAACCACTAGGTCTCCACACTATGCTCACTCGTCTCTGGGAGGATCCTCTCCACAAGCTATTGTTCGATGCTCTAACAGACAATAGGTACCACGAAGAAATATCTCAATGGTCTTACACATCATAGGGGTTTCAACACAATAGATTACATTTCAATCAGACACCCAGTCTATGAGTTATTAGTATTTTAGTCCCGGGGGACCTGTTTGATTTGTGCTCGATCTAACCTGACTGTATCTCAACTATACCCCAAACTCTTATGGGGTATTCTCAAAGGGACCATCTTGTTCCACTATTTCCATCACCACTGATAACTCATCCAATGGTCATCTGATGCCAAACTTTATGGCCAATGGAGCATAAATTGGTCATACTAGGCCCGAGTCAGGTCCGACCAGGTCGGATCAACCCGGATCGGGTCAACCTGGCCAGACCCATTTGGTTTGGCCTATACTGTTATGTGGTCCCGCCTATTGGGTGGGCCCTGACCTTGGGTTTGGAACGGCCCACTGGGCCCTTCCCTACAGGACATGAGGGTGCGGACCGACCATAGGGTCGGATGGAGCGATCTTCGGCCTGGAGGGCTCCACGTGGGCGGCTCAGCTTAGAGGGTGTCGTGAGGGCGGCTAGACTCGATGTCCATGAATGGTTTTTATCTGAGGGCCACGGGGGTGCAGCTCAACCGGGGGGCTGGTTCGGCCAGTGGGAGGTGCAACCGAGGCTGGTTCGTCCAGAAGCCCAGTTCGGCAGGTAGGCCGAAATGTTCGGGGGCATGCTCGACCAGGGCTCCATGCGGCCGAGGCATGCCGTGACTTCATAAGGCAGGCGTCGTTGCGGCCCGGATTGGCTCTTATGGCCTGAGGCGATGCAGTAGGTTTGGCTGCAGGTGGCACGGTCGGGGTCTATTCATCTGGAAGGTCGGAGAGGCCAGGGTCCAGCTCGGCCAGGGTGCGGCATAGCAGGGTCGCAACATGACCGGGGCACCAAGAGGGGCGGTATGGGTCGCAGTGGCCACGGGTGGCGGTGCAGTTGCCTTCGTCTCCTCCATCATCATCCCTTATTTTGATGAACACCACAAAGAAGAATGGAGAAAGGGGTTGGTCCATGTAGGTTTGGCCCACACCCTCTGTGTTTAGAGTTCTAGAATGTGGCTAGTCTTTAATCATTTGTTAAGTACAAGGAAATCAATCTATAAGATTCACGAATTTAATAACCATCTATACCTCGTATTGTTCATTGATGATGATGAAGAGGGAAGGTCGGTCATCAAAGACATACCGTGTTGGTTGCCTCCATAAGGTGATTCTTTGGAAAAATTTGAAGACGTTCCTCTTTGTAATTCTTCATAGAGGATGCGTTCTTTGTGGAGGAATCATTCTTCATGGATGAAGCGTTCTTCATTGTAGAGCATAATCATCCATGTGTTGGGAATCACATCACGTTACTAGCACTTCATCGCTTGGTGAAGCCATATAAAATCCTCCACCCAAGCTACATATATATTGGAGAGGGGGGGTAGATAACTATCATGGAAATTTTGATAGTTCATTTATAAGGATCCTTCCTTAATTTCAAAGATGTTTTTACTTAATTTTAAAAAGGGGAAATCTAATTAACTTAGTTAGTAGAATTAATGTTATGTGTGCTGAAAAAATTAATATGGAGTAAGTCAAGTGGCTCCTCCACATTATTTGGGGGAGGGGGTGGGGGGTTGAGAGTTTCTCATAATTAAATGGGGGTTTAATCTTGGGAGGTCCCCAACACCATAACCTCTCAAGGGAGGTTAAGGTCTGGTGGCCCCCACTTCCAACTTCTACTTGGAAGTTTAGTTTTAGTGGAACTTACCTCCCAATAAAGACATGGGTTCTGCAAATAAAAAATAAAATGTGACACACTTTTGTTTTTATTTTATTCTTACATGATAAACTCAAAATCTAACATCAACTCTCGACCCACGGCCGTCGTGTTGAAAATATCCTTAAGAAAAAACTGGTGCTTCGAGTTCAATGGTGGCCTCAGATTTCAATTCTCAGCACTTCTTCAAACATTATAAAAAACCGCTCATGCGTTTACTGATCATACTCAAACAAAACATGAAAAAAAAATTATTCATAGCACACCGGGCCTCAGAATCGCGTGCCAAAAAATTTTGCGGACTGGTAAAATTCCCATTTATTTTCAAAAAATTATTTGGAAATTCTATGTCTTTACAGGGAACACCATTCTATTTATTCCATCATGTGGAAATCTCAATATTATTTTATTCAGTCTCTTGGTCGACTATTTTCAAATCAATGGATCAGTACCACAAAAAATATATATTTCATTCTCCAATGATCAAATCTTGTGGGGTTCATTTTGGATTTCTATAATTTGAAAGGAGAAGTAGATAAATGTATTATTATTATAAATAATACGATGAAATATGATGATATTGATTACATTGATTATTAATAGTTCAAGAAAATGTTTTCCAAATAGTAAATCCCATGTATTCTACATGTGAGGATGGAGAAATAGTTACATGAGATAGCAAAAAGGATCATGAAACCATTATTACCTAATATAATACTTTTACAAGACATTCAAGGTATGTATCTAGTATTTCCATCCAACCATATATTTTGTAAAAAAATTTCTTTAGAGGATTAAAACAAATTATCCAAAGTGAATTAGCCATATGATACATCTGTAACAATAATGATATTTTTAAATATACAATAATGAAGAAATTGGATGTTGGAATTATGTATCAATATCCTGATTTTGAAATGAAATGGAATGTGGAGTTTAAAGTAAAATATAATAACCATGTATAGGGGAATATGTAAATTAATTTATTATCTATGTTCAAGAAGATGAATGGAGGAAATTTCCATTGTGGGATAGTAATGTATTTATGTATGGAAGAGATGATCATCATAAAATTGATTTCCAATGTGATGAAATGAAGATATCTAATGATTAATGTATATATAAATATGCATATAATAAACTCCAAAATATAAGTTTTTCTAATTTAATCAGAATGGTTATTTGGACAACTAGAACCCTAACCCAAGAATTATTGATGATGATTGATGTTAGAAACTTTTCATGGAGAGGGACAAAGGGGAATCACATGGGATCACTACTTTTGATGAGGGGGTGTTAACAACACGGTTAATAGTAAACATACTATCCACTCTAAAATTGTTAATGTCATATTTGAAAAAGGATCTACATATTCATTCATATCAATAATATTTTTCTTTGTGTATCAAGATGAGACATAAATGATTATATGTGAAATTAGTACAAAGAAACCCTAATTGTGTGAAGATTGAATGAAAATTTTTGGACACATCTCTAGTAGATATTGGTGTGAATTTGATTCCTATATGTCTTATCATTCATTCTCCTATTGAATCAATGTCATCTTAAGCATGGGTTGGATTTCACTACATATAAACTCCATCATTTGCATAGGAAGAGATGTTTAATATGACATTCAAAACCATTCCATGACCTTTAATCAATGTTATGATATGTATGAACTTCCAATATTATTAACATATATTGAATGGGTAATAATTCACATTTATAAGGATTTTTTTCTCAAATGTTTGGGGGGATAGTTTATAATGATGATATGACTACTATTCATTAATTTTTGGATGCCTTTCTAGAAAAGTTACCTACCCATCCACCAAGACATGGTGTAGATTTCTCTAAATTACTCAGACCAAGTTTGAAACTAATTTAAAACACTCCATATATAATGTAACAAATTGAGTATCATGAAATGAATAATAAGCTACATGTAATCCTTGATAATGGATTCATTTATCCAAGTGTGACTCCATAGAGTATAGAATTGTTTTTTGTGAAAAATAATGATGGATCAATGAGAATGTGAATTGTTTATCGAGAGATGAAAAAGGTCACAATTAAGAAAAAGTACATCTTCTCCATATTGATGACATATTTTATTAACATATTTATCCAAAAAAGTTTTCCACGATTGGCCTTTTTTTAGATATCATCAATTCAACTTCAATAGGGAGGATATACCCTATATGGAATTATGTGAATGTTATGAAAATTATTAATATATAATGATTCCATTCAGTTTGAAGAATTTTATTTTCATATTCAGGAATTTAATGCATATATTATTTAGGGATTTCCATTATCAGTTTTTGGTTGTCAATATAGAAATATTCTTACACACTAATAGAGTAAGGAAGATCTTGAAGACCACTTGAGAACATTATGAATGAATATAAGGAAGGATAAATTGAAAGAAAATTTAAAAATGATTTAATTTTTATTGTAGAAGTACTCATTTTTGAATTTTATAATCTCATGAGATAGTATATCAATGGAGACATCATAGATAGAGGCTATTGAATATTGGCCTAGAAAAACCATGGTGACTGAGATCTATAGTTTTCATGGTTCAACTATATATTATAGATGGTTTGTGGGTAATGTATTACTACTATATGATCCAATGGAATTGTTTACATAAAAGTGATACAAGTACCTATTGACATATCAATGAAAAAAAATTCAATTAACTAATGATAAGTTTAGTCAACACATATGTTCTTATATTACCCAATAATGGAGATGTTATTTTAATCATTAGTTATTAATCCAATAAGGGATTGGGATGTGTTATTATGCATAATATCATGGATATAGTCTATACCTCCTGATAATTGATGATTCATGATAAAATGTTCTGAAATCATGTTCTGGAGGTAGTTGTAGATATTTTCACATTAAGGATATGGTGGAATTATCTATGATGAGAAAATAGTGATATATATATTTAACATAAAATATTTAAGTATATATTAACCCAAAAAGTGTTGGACTTATGCAAGAGAATATGGTTAGAGAAGATAATGGATTTTGACTTCTCAATACATTACCACAATATGAAGGTGAATAATTTGGATTTTTCTTTAAGTCAAGAGGATCATGATTTATCATCCATTATTAGTATAACAAAAGATATAATATTTATGGATTTATAAAAGTTGTATTTGGAAATAACGATGGATGGGTAAAAATATAATCTAAATCAATTGAATGTTCCATTATCATTCATAGTGAAAATTAAATGTGCATGTAAGGAAGATGTAATGATAGAGAAGAAGGATATAAATCTTCCTATTTTTATCTTTGATCATGATAGAATGATATAGTTTATGAACTCTGTATGTGTTCTATCCATAAAATAGTTGAAATAGGAATTGTTATTGATAGCTCATAGTTCTCCATTCCCTATTCATTGAGGAAGTACCAAGATGTATGGATATTTAAAATAATACTTCTACTGGGTTGAAATGAAGAGGGATATCATATAGTTTGTATCTCGGTGCTTGGTTTTTCAATATGTTGAGGCTAAATGAAAAATGATTTAGTGGATGTTGACTTCATTACCTATATGAGAACATCACTATGGATTTTTTTCTTTGGTGTATCACCCCAATCCTCAATGGTATGTTTCCCTTTGAATAATGTAATACCTTAAGATGTACACAACATCCACTTCTAACACACCACAACCAGTCAAACACGACGTTATGAATAGTATGACCCACTTTTTGAAGTTTTATAAATATTTTTATTCAATATTGAAATCTTTCTGGATTCGGAATATCTAAATTATCTTAGGGTGACTTTTTGGTATTTTTGTCACAACATTCAATTATTGATGAATAGTGAAAAACATTGAGTTATTGTTTAAAAACAATTTTTTTATACATAATTTTCTTATTTTATTTTCATATATTTTATGTCAAAATAGATATATAATGCTGATATTAGTTCAATGTAATTCATTGGAGTCATTTAGTAATTAAATTACGTGTATAAAATTGTATTGAATTTTTTTAATATCTTTTACCCACCTTCTAGGAACGTTAATTTTTTTGATTAAAGTGTAATTTTACCACCTCTGTGAATTTAATTTCAGAAATCTAAGATCTGCGGTTGAGATCAGTATGTAAACTCTGGTTCAATAAGATGAAAATAATTTTCGGTGAATAGTAACTTTAGACTTCTATATACCACAGGTAAAAGAAAATAGTGTAATTAAAAGTTAAAATGATATTATTATTAGCCTAACACATGTAATGATCCAATTGGATATGTTTATTTCGACCAAAATCAATCTTATCTATAAAATATGATATTTTTTTGCCCACATGGATTAGATTAAAACATTTATTATTATTTTATTTAATGAAGAGTTAAAAGTGTTAAATTCAAACGTTCCTAAATAATTTTTTTTTAATATAAGGATATACTTGAGATAAATTGGACTATAAATAATAATTAGATAGATAAAATTATTTCCTACATAATTGTATTTTATTAATAATTTTTAGACATAAAATTTTTGAATTTATTTATGACACAATGATTATTCAGTAATAACCATATTAGCGAAAGGGTAAAATAATTGAAATTATAAATATAAAAATAAATGTAAATTGAAAATTTTGCTGCAGAACTCAGATTTTATAGGTTAATATGATATTTTAGGGTTAATTAAATAATTTTTGTTTCTAGGTAATGATGTATTTATAACATTAAAAAAACCAAATATTAAATACTGTCAAAATTGACATAAATGAGTTTAAAAACAACATTATTTTTTTAAATGTTATAATATTATAAAAAATATAAGGCTCTAATAAAGGCATATATAATTTTTGATATATTAATAATTAATCACTTGGGGTTCTCATGGATTTTTAGAGTATTTTTATAAACCATTCATTATTATAATACACAATGACATTGTAAAATCTAAACTATTTAACTATGAGTTTAATCTTAACAAAAAGGTTAATATGGTGAACTAAACGTGTCTAAAACCTATTGGTTGAAAGGTTATTGACCCATCATCACCATATACTTATAATAATATTTTAGGGACCATTATAAACCTAATATTGTTTTATAATAATATAATATTTCAATCATTACCTAATATGACCCTCAGCTTTATTCTAAAATGATACGTCTGTTCACTCAAAATCACACCTCCAATGCCATTTGGATTTGCCAAATCCTACTCAAATATCCTCCCAACTACCCTCACATCATTATAGAGTCCATAAATTGATCATAAATCTACCCTAATGAGCACTTTTTTATCCAATCTGATGGATGCACCCGAAAAGTGGTAATAATTTCATCACCTCATTCAAAATTATTTTCCTCTTCTACTTACTCTTTCATTTTATTACCATACCAATATAATATCTACAGTATATTCTACATACTGTGATGTTAATATAAATATGGAAAAAGAATATTCATTATTCTATCCATCCTATTAATGAAAAATTCATAATACGTGTGTACATACGACTTACCTTCACCATGTCGTGTTGTAGTTTGTTATTCAACACATCATTATTTGGATGGGTATAATAATGATTGTAATTGATTTAAATAAAAAATATTATATCTTAACCTACCATTTACCATGGAAATTTCCAATGTAAGGGTTAATTTTACTATCTACTTACTTATTTGAGGTTGTTAATACGTATGTATCGATTGAGATATCTTTACCATCCTCATATGTGTTACTTAAATATGTATTTCAAAAAAAATTACTATTTACGAGACTATAAGTTAATGTAATTTATACATCTGTTTGAGTCTTTATAGAATGTTTTGAATGTATTATTTCTGAAATTTTCCAAATAAGGTACATTATGACCTTTTCGACAAATTATGGTACGATTTTTTAACTTATATGGCGGGTGTAGCTATTCTTTGACATTATTACACATTCAAAGCTTCCCTTACAAGCTTATATGAAATTTTTGAAAATAAATGTTTTCTTTTATAATTACATGACATTTAAATTATATCAAAATTTATGTCAAGTAATTTTGATTTCATTTATGTCAACATCCATTGATTGATTTTACACTTGTTTGATGTCAATTTATTATGATACAATATTCCATATTATATTGAAGTATTTGTGATATGTTTTATTGTGGATGTGTTATTTATATACCAATAATTTTTTACGATTAAAGTATTAACATTTTTTATGCTAGCATTAATATGAATGATGATTTATGGTTTCCAATAATTTCAAATGAGGAATGAATTATACTTGTTAAGTGATGGGTGGAGCCTTCTATAGCTCCTCGATGCATCGATAGGGCTCATGAAATAAATTAGTGTCTTTGAACAAGGGCTTAAAAAAATCTTATTTGTAGTCTTGTCATGAGGCCTTGACTATGTGGTTATGATGTCCGACATAATGAAATCCATTATTATTAAATTATCTATTGATATTACATTGGATTATTCTAATATTATTATATTCATGTTAATAAGTAAAATGCATATTTTTGATTAAGATTTTCCATGATATGCTAATTTTTATGTTTAAAAAGGATTTTGATTTAGTCGTATACATTTCCTTAAATGTTTATTGTTATTTATGAATGTTTCCACTATATTGTTATCCTTACTGGGAATCGGATCTCACCCATTCTAATGTTTTTTTCTAGGATGTGAAGAAGTATATTACGATTAACCATCAAGAATAGGCTATGAGATATTAGAGTGTTCAAAAGGGACAAAATGTTTTTTTATTTCACAATGTAATGTAAAACATATGTATGTATCTAGTACATCCAAGGAAAATAAACTGATCGGTCATTCATGACATTATTTCTTATATCATTCCATTTTTATATAATAATGAATCAACTCAGGATAACTAGGGTCGGGGCATTACAGTTGGAATCCGAGGAAGATTAGTACAATCCATGGAAAATAGATTTGGAAATACAAATCTGAATAGAGAACATTATGAAAAGATAGACATTGAGGATTATTATAGAAGAACTTCATATAATTTGGCTAATGTAGAGATTTTGTGTATTTTACCAGAAATAAATCTTTGTCTAGATATGACCAGGTAGAGGAAGCTTTGGATCAGATGTAGATATGAGTTAAAACTCCGACAAGCAGTTTCAGGTTTGGCCCGGGGTATCCGGGTACATGATAATGGGTCATGCTGCACTCTTTGTTACGACATTCATACAAGGTATTCTTAGGATAAATTAAATTTTATTTACAAACCATTATGAAAGATGTATTAGTAAGTACTTACTCAACAAAATCAATTATTTATGATTAGGGACTACATTCAAAAATTGTTCAATTATTTTAGGTATTCTAAAATTTTGGAATTATGTACTGTGATTCATTAACAAATCAAGTGTATGGCATTATTTATAAATGGCGCCTACTGGAAGTAATTGGATATGTATCAATGCAGATAATCTATGTAGGGATTTACCTCTTTCTCAAGATAATTATAGTGGATCTTGTGATACAAATGGTGCTGAACATCTTATAACCATACTGGGACAACTCATTCAGGTTATGAATAATAACCATACATGTATAGAGAACCCTTATCCAAAACGTGGAAGATCAATGTTAGACAACTTCAGGAGGAAAAAACCACCAACATTCAATGGGACTACAATTACATTTGTATCTACGCAATGGATAAGATACTTAAAGAAAATATTTCATTATTTGGGGGAATAGTTAAAGGGAAAAATTTGTCATGGCAGTTTATCGCCTCATGGGAGATACAGATCAATTGTAATCATTAATTAAAATCACAATGGAAGATGAAGAGGTACTTAATATGTAATAGAGGGAGGTTAAAAATATTTTCATAGAAAAATACATTCCTCGTGACTATCTAGTGGATATGGAATGAAAATTTATGAGTCTAAGGAAAAAAAGTGGATGAGACTGTTGCAAAGAATGAGGAACAAATTACAAGGTAAGAAAGGAATTTATAAATTAATATATGTAACACAATGAGTTTGATTTATTGATTATTTGATGGGTTAAAACCATTTCTCTATCGAGCATTTGTCTCCAAATACATCTCATTATACAAAGATATAGACTCACATGCTATCCAGACATAAAAACGATTCTATATGCCTTAGAAATTTAAAGGAAAACATAATAAGTAGATATCATCTGAACACCTTAGAAATTGAAATAATGGGATGAAAGGAAAAGTTTAATTTCCATTCAATAGTAAATGTTGGAAGGAACACCCTGGAACCTTCCTGAAGGGAATTGATGTCTAGTACATGTGTTGTGAAATAATCCACAAATATTGTGATTTCAAGGGAAATAAAGAGGTTATCAATGCTGAAAGCTACAATTGTAGTGAAATGGCGCATTACACAAATTAGTTTCCTAAAATCCAATGAAACATACCTCAAAAAAGTCAAATAGAGAATGGAAAATCTTATGCAATCACTACTACTATGGTTGATGATCTGAATAACGCGGTGATATGTAATTTATTGGTTTCCTCATCTTTAGCCAATGTAATATTTGTTTCAGGATCATATCATTCTTTCATATAATCCCAGTTTTATAGGAAAATTAGATTTTTCCAATTATATTTAACAAGAGAGTTTTCATACAAGAAACCTAAGGAAAGTATCATTGCAACAAAGTTTTGTTAATAACTTCCCATTAGGGAATATAGACATGATTTATCTGCTTCTCTCATCATCATACCCATGATTTAATATTACATAATCTTTGGTATAGATTAGATTTCAGACTATGTTGTGAAAATTTATTGTAAAGAATAAGGAGGATACCATTTTGGATGATTATAATGTGTACCTTATCTTTATAGTAGATACTTTACCATATGATTCGTATCCAGATCCTCCCCCTGTAAGTCTACTAAATTAAATTATTGAGGAGAATGAGAATAAAATAACTTTTGGTGAGGAAAGAATGTTTAAATATATAATGTACCTATTGTTCATGAATATATTGATGTGATTCAAGAGGATTTACCTGAACATTCTTCCGAACGAGAAATTTAGTTTTACAATGATTTCATTACTGGTTCAAGCACCATATCAAAGAACCCTTATATAATGGAAAATGTTGAATTAGTAGAACTAAAGAAATAACTCGAGTAATTGTGTAATAAAAGTTTTTTTCAAATCATTATTTCTCCATGTGGAGCCCATGTTCTTTTTGTTAAAAATAGAGATGGATCCATTAGGTTTTTCATTGACTATAGGGATATCAATGATATAACATTGAAGAGAAAGTATCCCTTACCATCTATTGATGATTTATTTGGTGAACTTCATAGAGGTCAAAAAATTTCCATGACTAAAATTCGTTTTGGATTCCATTAGTTGTACCTAATGAAGGAAGTCATTATGAAGACAACATTTCATTCAAGGTATAGGCATTAAAAGTTTATAGTATTGCATTTTGGAATGACTAATGCACCACCAATTTTTATGGATCTAATGAATAGAGTTTTCAAGGAATTTTTTGAGGAATTTTTTTTGATACTTATTGATGATCTATTGGAATACAACAAAATCTATGAAGATCATTAAAATTAATTCCAGATTATCATAAAAACTCTTAGAAGATATAAATTATATGGGATGTTTAGCAAGAGTGAATTCTAGCTGCATGAGATTTCACTTCATGGACATATTACATCTATGGATGGAATCAATATTGATCCTTCAAATACTAGCGAAATCCAAGAATGGCTACCACTGAAGAGTACAAATGAGGAACAATGTTTTAATGGTTTTGACAGGTAATTTTCAGCACTTCGCCTAGAATGTTTCCAGATTGGATAACCCATTAACCATGATCACAGGTAATGGGGATAAATTTCATTGGAAAAAAGAGTGTGAATAATGTTTTGAAGAAGTGAATGGAAGATTAGTCAATTCCCTTATAATGACTTTACCATCGATGAATGATGGGTTTGTTATTTATATAGATTCTTCCACAAAAGGGCATGGTTGTGTCCTTATGTAGATTGTTAAAGTTATTTCATATGCATCACGAAAGATAAATATTCATGAACAAAACTATCCCACTTTGTATTTTGAGTTATCAACGTTAATATATGCTTTAAATATATTGAGACACTATTTATATGATGAAAAATGTGATATTAAAACATATCAAAATAGTTTTAAGTATATTTTCTGACAAAATGAACTCAACATGAGGAAAAGGAAATTACTTAAACTACACAGGGATTATGATTTTAATATATACAACCACCCGATGAAGGAAAATAAGGTGGGAAATGATTTGAGTAGAAAGTATCATGATGTTATTAACAAGATGAGAGTTGAAATGGATCCTATGTATATAAATAAAGTAAAAAGGCATATGGGAATAAACATGGAAGGAGAAACATCGAAAAATTTTCAAATGGTTTCCAATCCATCTTTACTAGATATGATAATATGTTCTCAAGATGATGATGGGGTGTTTAAAATGAAAAATAAATCTATGAATATGGGGAGAATGATCGACATCATATATGAAGATGGAATTTTGATGTTTGGAATGAGACATTGTCGTCTTGAAATACCTGATCTAAAATGGGAATTGTTGGATGATGATGATATCTCCAATTTCTCTATACACCATAGTATCACTGCGATATATAGAGATCTGATGGAATTTTTTTGGTGGGACAACATGAATAGGGATATTGATGATTATGTGTCATGATGAATGGTTTTTCAAAAGGTGATGGCTTGAAGACAACATCGAAGAGGAGTCGTGAAACCTCTTCCCATACCTGATTGAAAAATGGATGATATTACGATTGACTATGTGGAAAATTGAGGAAATTATGATGAATAACAACCAAAATCATTTTATTTATTAGTATTCTAGTAATTTTGAGGAATAAAACATTTTAAAGAGGGAATAATGTTACACCCATGCTTCCACATTACGTTACCCATTGAATAATGCAATAGCTTTCACTATATGCAACTTCATGTATTAATATACAACAACCAATCAAACTAGTATTTCTGAAAAATAATACCCACATTTTGAAAATATATAAATTTTATTTTTCAAAATTGACTACATTTTTTGATTCAGAATATAATAATTATCTTTGGGTAAATTTTTCTTATTTTTCTGAAAACATTCCATTTTTGATGAATATTGAAAAACATTGCGTTGTTGTTTAAAACTGACATTTTATTTAAATAATTATTTATTTTATTTAAATTTATCTTATGTATTAATATATACATAATACCAATATTAGTTCAATGAAATTCATTGGATTCATTTTATTACAAATTTAGTTGTATAATATTTTATTGATTTTTTTTCACGTCTTTTACATGCCTTTTAGGAATGTTTACAAATTTTCATAAAACATAGTTAAAACATTTCTATAAATTAAATTTCAATAATACAAGATACATGGTCGATTTCAGTAAGTAAAATTTTTTTCAATAAGATGAAAATATTTTTTGGTGAATATAAACATATCACTTTTATTTACCACGATTAAAATTAAATAGTGTAATTAAATTTCAAAATGAAATTATCATTACCCTTAAAATGGTAATAAATAAATTGTAAAGATTATTTAACCAAAATAAACCTTTTGGATAAAATATGTTCCTTTTGATCCACTTGGATTATACCAGGACATTTATTAAAATTTAATTTAAATAATAGTTAAAAGTGTAAAAATCAATCATTCATTACAAAAACATTTTTAAAATAATCTTATAAAATAAGTAGATTATAATATAAATATTCATAAAAAATATAAAAAAATTTCCTATATAATGTTATTTTATTTATAATTTTTAGATATTAAATAATTAAATTTAATTATGACATAATGATGATGCAATAATTACCTTAATAATGAAAAATAAAATAAATTGATATTATGAAAATTAAAATAAATGTAAATAGATACTTTTGATGCATTACAAGAATTTTATATCTTAATATGACATGTTAGGGTTGATTAAATAATTTTTTTTTATGTATTAATGTTTTTAGGACTTTAGCAAAAACAAAATACCAAACACTGTCAATATTGACATAAATGAGTTTTTTAAAAAAAATATCATATTATTAAATGATACAATAATCCAAAAAATATATGTATCATCCATAGGAATTATATAATGAAATATATATTAGTGGTTAACTACATGGGATTCCCTTGGATTTTTATATTATGTTTATTAACTATTTACTATAATAATAAAAGAATATTTTCTTTAAGTTAAAATATTTAACTAAGAGTTAAATCTAACAGATAAGGATAATATGGTGACATAAACCTGTATAAAACTTATTTTGGGAGAGGTTTTCCAACCATACACACCTTAAAATTAAAATAAATCCTTCTGTATCCATTTGAAACTGAATAATATTTTATAATAAAATAATATTTCAATATTATCCTAAAGTTACACTCACCTCTCTTATAAAATTGTACATCCCTTCTCTCAAAATTACACCTCCAATGCCATTTGGCTTAGCCAAACTCTTCTCAAATATCCTACCCACTACCGTAACATTGACCTAGAGGCCTTAAATTGATCTTAAATCTATCCTAATGATCCCTTTTGATCAAATCCATTGGAATCACCCTAAAAAGATGTAATAATTTCATCACCTCTTCCAATGTTTTTTTCATCTTCACATCCCCATTCATTGTTATTTGCATACCAAAATAATAATTCAATTACCTTCTACATACCGTGATGTTATTATAAATATGGAACAACCATATTCATTATTATATCCATCCTATGAATTACAATGTCACCATACATGTGTACGTACGACTTACAGTCTCCATGTCGTGGTGTAGTTTGTTATTCAACACTTAATTATATGGATGGGTATAATAATCAGTATAATTGATGTAAATAATAAATATAAAATGTTAATTATTCTGTATATATGATATACCATCCAATTACATATGATTTTTCTGTCAATAGAATTTTATTATCACTCGTGCGTATGCACAGATTACTATCTCCATGAACGTAATGATATTCATTCCCCACCATAACCATTGAAGAATATATTTTATTTGATGATTAAAAACAATTTCTATTAACTTGATATCATTCTGGATATGAATCAAATACATCTTATCCATAACAAACATGACTTACATAACAAAACATATAAAATAAAATGAATCAGTTAACCCCTGAAACAATGCTGCTACTAAAATATTATTAACAAAGAAATATTATAAGTCCATACATAATATCATATTTATGAATTTGGTGCTATTATAATTAAATAAAAATTATTTAACTATTATACATGTGGTTAAAACTCTCTATACTATGTAAAATTACAATTTAAGGGTTAATTTTACAATCTCCTTACTTATAAAACGTTATTAATACGTAAGTGTCTATGGGAAACTCTTTATCATCAAAATTCATGCTCATAAAAATGTATTTAAAAATATTTTTTCTTTTTTATATACTATGGGTTGAATTAATTTATACCCTTGAATGAATTTTTATTATTTGTATTGAAAGGAATCGTTCGGTCATTTTCATAACAAGGTACTTTATGACTATTTTGAAAAATTAAGGTTATAATGTTTTCTTAACTTATACGGATGGTGAAGCTATTCTACACCGTTATAAAACAATAAAATCTTCACTTTCATGATTATAAAAATATTTTAAAAATAATTGTTTTCCATTATAATTACATGAATTTTAAATGATTTCAACATTTCTATCAAATAGTTTTGATATATTCTATGTCAATATCCTTTGATGGGTTTTACACTTGTTTGATGTCTATTTATTATGATACAATCCTTCCAATTGTATTGAATTTTTTGTTATATGTTGAACTATGGATGATTTATTTTTATACAATTCATGGTTTATGGTTAATGTATTACAACATCATCTGCTAGTTTTAATATGAATGTTTATCTCATGATTCAAATATTTTCATATGAGGAATGCATTGGACTTAGTAAGTGACAGGTGTAGCCCACTATAGCTCCTTGATGAATTAGTTGGTCTAATGATACAAACTAGTGTCTTGGAACAAGGAATTGAATAAATATTATTATCTAGTCTTGGAATGAGGCCTTGAAAATGTGGTTATGATGCCCGGAATTATGCATTCCATCATTATGAAATTTTCTATCGATATTACATGTGATTTTTTTACTAGTAGAATATCCATGTGAATAAGTAAAAGGAATTATTTTGATTTATATTTTCCATATTATGTTGATGTTTAAGATAAATAGTTTTTTGTTTTTTTCATAACATTTTCGTAAATATTTAATCTTATTTATAAAAGTTTTCTCTATAATGTTATCCTTTCTGATCATCCTAGCTCACCCATTTTTTATGTTTTATTTTACCCGTGATGAGAAGAAGTATATTGAGATTAACCTATAGGAATAGGATAAGGGATAAAATAGTGTTCAAAGTGAAATGTTGTTTTCTATTACATAATGTAATGTAAAACATATGTATATATCTAGTACATCCTAGGCTACTAAAATGATTGGTCATTCGAGATATGATTACTTATATGATGACAATTTCATTTAATAATTCAATGACTCTGGTTAATTGGGGTTGGGGTAATACACATGAACTACCCATATACCTTAATGGGGATAAAGATATATTAGTAGTAATGGAACACCTTACTAGGATAACACACATCATTTATATTAGAAAATACATCTACCTATATCATCTTATGATGTTATAAATTTATAAAGTTATACGGTTTCATAGATTTCAACATTTCATTATATTGGATCATGATTTTATGTTTACATTAATATTTTTGAAATATTTTAACTGAACTTTTATATAGAACATAGATTAATTGATACATATATTACTCAGATGTATAGTCATTCTGAAAGAAAAATTCAAACCCAATATAATATATTAATATCCTTTTCTATTTATTTCAATGATGGTTGGGACAAAAAATTTCAAATAGATTAGATTTCATACAAAATAGTCTTCATTCATGAACCCAGAAGTCTCCTTATGAATTCCTCTATGGAATGAAAAGTAGAGAACTAATGTGCTGGAATAAATTTGGGGAAAGAAAGCTATTGGGAATATAGATAACTGATGAATTTATGGATAATATTCGAGCCATTCAGTAGCATATCAAGGCTTATCAAATCTGGTAGAAAATATATAAGGATAATCATTAACTTGATAAAGTGTTTGGTTTCACTGCATGGTTTTTCAAAGTATTTATCTTTGTAACATGATTGTGAGATTCAATAAAAAAGGGAAAATAATCGTTAGGTATATTCATCCATTTAAAATTCATGATCATATCGGGATTGTGGACTGTCACATAGAGCATCCAAAAAACCAATATAAACTCCATGTTTTTACCATATATCTCTCTTGAGAAATTACACATCTGACCCCTAATATTTAAGAAATATATAGGTCCTTCCAATCTAGTATGATCATTCTTCTGATGAATATCCAGTGGATTTTTTGGATCGTAGAAGTGATGTTCTATGAAACAATACCACTAGCTATTAAATGTTTTTTGGAAAGACAACAATAATGAGGAATCTATGAGAGAACATTAGAACATGATGAGGCTGAATTATAATAATTTTTGTATTATAGAGAATAGTTTTTAGGGAGAAATTCAATTGATGGCGGTAGAATGTAACACCTTATGTATTTATGATGTTTTTAAAATCTTAATTTCATTTATGAGTGGAATTTAATTATACAAAAATATAATCTTTAGTTATAAATTAAACACATATTTAATCATTTGTTAAACTAATCACTGAATCAGTTTGTGTTACATGCAATAATGAGTTTTAATGAAACAATGTTATATTATTAATATTGTTATTAAAACATGATTATTATGACATATCCATTAAACATAGTAAAATGAATATTAATAGTAACTTTTTAAATTTAATGGGTTGTTATAATAAAACCCTACTTGTAATAAAATATATAATAAAAGTTAAAGTCTTTATATTTTTGGAAAATACCATTTTCTAGAAAAACACATCTTTTGTATTTTGTGAAAAATAATAAAATAAATTCTTGATACTGTTAGAAAATTAATTTGACAAAATATATGAAATTTATAAATTTGAAAATTATCATAGGGTGATGTTTCATGAAATTTCTAAAAAGTTTCATTTATTGAATAAAATTTAGAAATACTGAAATTTAGATGATGTCTACATTTTCATATTATCAATGTATAATGATAAATTAAAATTAAAATTGGTTTAGTGTATAATTAATTTCAATATACATATATTAAACCAATTTATTTTATTTTAATAAATTTCATATAAAAATTGGATGCAAATACATTGTAAACTATAAGTCATTTTTTTATAAAAAAACATTCTTTCATGACACATTTGTGTGATAAATTTTAAATAAAATTTTTCAACTTCCATTATTTTAATTTGTAAAAAATTGATTCATTATTTGGAATAATAATAATTTATAATTACTAATAACATCAAATTAAATTTTTTACCAAATTGATTAGTGGATGAAATTAATATTAATTACATTGATTAAGGTAAAACAAGATTACTTAATGGTTAAACATAGAATAAATTCTTAAAAAATATACCAAAATATGTTCCAAACCAATTTATGTCCTGATGTTGAACGTATAATATATAGGGACATATATTTATCAATTTTGGAATGTTTTGAAATATGAAAACTATGGGATGAATTCTCTCTTAAAAAAATTACAGGTGTTCCACTCACATACCGCATAAAGGAAACATTGTCCCCCTCTAACTTCAATCATCTATAGACTTTATTCATGAAAAATACTTATCAAAATATATTACTAACATCCCTACCATTATATAAGAACAATTTCCTTGTACATAAATTCAACCAAGGAATGTATATGAAGCAAACTAAGAGAAGATACTCGAAAATGATGTAACATAAATCAACAAATATTTTTATTTTATTTCATCCTCAAACCCAAAAAATTAATTCTATATTACTATTAGATACTAAATATAGTATATTAAATAAATTGAGATGATTTTATGTCATCTTAGTGATCTAAAAATAGACAAAATTCTTCCAAATGAGTTATGAAGTCATCATTCATGTGTACGGCAGACTACCTCGTCAAAAATTCATGTTGTTCATTATTCTGTTACAACCATTAAAGGTTTCTCATAATTTTAGGAAAAATATTAATATATGAAATTTATTATTTTATTATTATTATATAATTTTTTTATACTTGATAAATTTAGTCTTTCCTTTTTTGGTAATACGATAATGTTGTTTGTGTGTACGGTAGTCTAAAACCTCACGGAGTGATGTTATTCGTTCATGCATCACATATAATGTAATAAATATTTTTAAGGAAAATAGTATATATATATATGACATAAAAATAAATCTTTAATGATAATATATAATATATTTTGTTTCCTTCAATCCTATAGAAAAATGGAAACCGGGTTCATGCGTACGTATGCCATACCGTCTCCATGAATGATGTAATTCTTTTCCTATTTGAATATTTTATAGATAATCATAAAAACATGTGTATATATAATATATGTGTTATTAATATCAAGGTTATCATTATGGATATGATTAAAACATTATTAAGGCATGATAACAAAAAATATTTAAAATTGAAATGTTTTTTAAATACAAAGCAGTTATTACCCAAAAAATAAATATAACATGGAGTTCTGAATAAACATGTAATATGAATTAATAATAAAATAAAATATATTATTAAATATATGAATATGGTTCTATGATAGATTTATAACAATATATATATATATATTATACAGGATATTTTAAGGACTATGTTGAGAGTCGAGAATTTAGGTAAAGAAATATTGTTTTATTTTTCCATCATTGAAACAGATGTTTTGTTTTGAACCTATATTATTTTAAGAGGTGTATATACTTCAGTTTTCACAAGTTATATCCTGAAAATACTTCATTTCTTGACATTTTATACATCATATAAATTTATTTTTTATGGGGATAATATTCAATGATACAAAAGATATATGAGATTATTGCTACCATCTCATCCTTTTTTGGAATTGATTACAATTATGATTACATTGTTAATATATCATGATAAATATATCATTATTTTTCTAATCATATGTTTATTCAATATATATTATTTTAATGGTTTCACTTCCCAATTCATTTGTAATTTATATAATTATGAAACGAATTAAGAAAATCCTACATTATTTTTCTCTTCGGTCGGAAATAATTTTATTCCATCATCATGTTTTATAATTTTTTTGATTACTATCATATAATTATTAAATTAATTTTTTTCACATAATATTCCATTTTACAAAATGTATTTAAAATTAATCTTGTTTTTAGTATTTTACCATGTCTCTAAAGACTTGTACTGATAATATGAAATGAATATTATTTTTACATATATGATAGCTTTGGAATTATTTTACATCATGACCACTCCATTCGTTGAATCATCCATTAATTTTTTTTTATAATATTTAAAATGTAATCTTATTTCTTAATAATATTGGAAATGTTTTTATATTAAATTAATTTTAAAATGAAATTATTTCATAGATGTTTTATTTTTTAAAATGGTATCAATTGTGTCTCAATGATTCCCTTATAATTCTTCATGTTTATTTAAATGTAAAAAGGTTTTCAAAATGTTTCATGCTTTCAATAGTTTTATTACAAATAAGAAATGATATTTTCTAGAGTAAATTATTTAAATTATCCATACAAATTATTTTCTATATAAGATGACATCCATTAGTGTTACAAAAATTATATTATGGATATGATCAAATAATACCATTCATATTCTTTTCCTGACAAATTTATGTTTTTATGGTGTGAAGTTAATGAATCATGTTTATATTATTGGTGTTATTCCATGTTAAAATTCTTATAAAACCATTTCCATTTAATGGAAAACTCTATTATGATATAATTATAAAAACTATCTCTTTTGAAGATGTTATGATAATAATTATTTTTTCCTATATCTACTTCATTTCATGGGTTAGGATGCGATGAATATTTTCAATCTTGTAGAACACATGTGTATAATTTCCATATGTGACAGGTGAGACATAAATATACCTCAAATATATTAGGTACATATTTTTATATCATGATATAGACACTGCTAGAAAGGGATGTGAGCTTGGTTTAGTAATATAAGGATGGAATTGGATGTGAACTCAGATTAGTAATACATTGTAAAAATTGGGAGTGACTTTGATTTATTAAAGAATATTGTATCCAATAATATTCTTCTATGTTATTCATGCCTAATTTGTAAATTATTTTTTATTGTTCTATTATGGCATAAAATACATTTCTTATGCTATCATGGATCATATTGATTGATTCCCTTATTACTAATGTCTTATACACTTCCATTCATTATTCCACGACTCATGATTATGAACTTTGATACACATGGTATGGTCTTAAAATGTTATTCTCATGTTCCCTTATCCTTAGATTCATGTTATGCTATGTATATGCCTTTTCTTCTAGTATAGAGATTCTAAGATCGACCTTTTTTATGATTCGATTTCCAAGGTTATGTTGTTATTTATTATGTATAATACATTTAAGAAGGATGGTAGTTATGAAAAATTTAATGTTAGATGATGTAGATCAGTAATGGACTAGTTTTTTTGATTACATGTTTTTAATGACACTAAAATATTATGGTTTTAAATTATGTTTTTATGTAATATATTGAATAGTGTGTAAAGATTACATAATTTCTATGTATGAAAAGTCTTGTTCTTTACAATCTTATTTTACATTATAACTAATAAACCTAATATTTCATGTGCAATGATAGTATGTTCATGATTGCAATGTGATATATGATTTTTACACATACATATAATAAAAAGAGAGATGATATAAGTGGGTGAATGTTGAATTATAACTTATTGTACATAAGTTGTTAATATTTTATCTTTCATTGATTTACACATCCATATTAGGAAGGTTATTATATAGACATAAGATCCACTCCCTGTGTTTCATTCATTATTGGTGATATTTTTAGTGGATGGTATAGTAAGAATATACGTTTAGTTATATTTAACATAGATTTTCCTATTTAAAAACTACTCATTAATGTACACATTTTATATGGATGAATGTGAATCTAGAAAACTTGAATGTAAATTTAATGCTTTTTTGTGGAATCTTTAGTAGAATCATTAATTTGTTTATATTATAATGAATCTTGTATCAAATTACATATTCATGAATACTAATTCTTTGTATCAATTTGTTTAGTAAAGTGTGTCATTTTGATATATCAAATTAGATTACATTTCTTCAAAAGGTGATATTCTTAACATCATTTATAAATACATACGTAGAGATACATTTATAGAAATAAGATTGAAACATCTTATTAAAATATCCCACATCACAAAAGGTGAGTGGATGTTGGTCCCCCATAGTGCATTTAAATATACTGATAAAAGTGGTTAAATAGTTGAATGGCACATTTAAAATGGTGAGATAATCATTTTAAAAAGTAGTAGTGTTCACTTAGTATATAAAATTTATATTGTAGATAATGAATAATGGGGTTGGATTATAGAATAAAAAAATGAATGATATAATTTAGGCTGGGTTCATCAAATTCATATTCCCATTATATATTTTTTTCTAAGGGATAACATTCAATAAAAACTATTTAAATGATTCTGTTGTTCAAGGATCATCCCATTTTAATTTGGATGTTATTTCAAAAATATCTTGAATTTTTCCACATTAAAATAGTCCTATTATTTTTTCGAATTAGTTGAATAACGATTTTAATAAATACCAAAATATGAATGTATATTTCACTTAAATCTTTGAGAAATTTAGTTTTTATAATCTTGTTTGAGGAGCACTTATATATGATAATATGTTACAGAGGTTGTGTGGAAATTTATGTTTGAGAAGTTTTTAGATGCACATGATGAGAAAATATGTTTATTGGAATCAGTTTATAACTTTTTATCTCATCCTTTAAAAATGATAAATGTTCACATAATGAGTTTCATATGTA
Organism: Viscum album; assembly: GCA_963277665.1. Lineage (NCBI taxonomy): Eukaryota > Viridiplantae > Streptophyta > Magnoliopsida > Santalales > Viscaceae > Viscum > Viscum album. The sequence goes on from OY728161.1 coordinate 982,350,860, forward strand.
TGTTAATATGTGGTGAAAATTGATATATATAGTTCCACTTCAACCATATAAATGAATATGTAGTCATTTCATTCATGTATGAGAATTCACAATGTTTTACATATTATATATGTCTATATACCTCATCAGATTTCCCCATTATGGCATTTTAGGTTGAATAATATAACTAAAGGAGCATAGAATGTAAATATTTTTACATAAGACGATGAATAAATAAGAGTATTAAGAAATAAAATTATGTATTCGAGGGCCTCCTAAGGAAATTAATATTTATATAGTTGATAAGAATTTGATATTTGAAAATTTTAAATTTTATAACGAAACTGATCTTGATCATTATGGGGATAAAATTCAATGATTAAATAATCACAAATTAGTATTTATTTTATATGTATGACATGGGTGTGAGTTTTTATAAATTTAGAATCATAGAAAAGATGATGACCATCTATGTAAGGTTGATTTAATTGGTTCAATATCTATTTTTAAATAATATATATGAAAAAGTCTATAATTCCTATGTGATTATCCTTTATTGGTATGATGTTTTAGAATTCAAATGAAACTAGTTTAGAAATGATTATAACTACATTTTCCAAATATTTAAATGTTTTTGAACATGTTTTAATATTTGTTTGGTGTTTTAATCTTATCCTTTAGGCAACATGATAGTTGGAGTTGAGTTCAACATAATTTCTAACGTGCATGAAGGAAAATGAATATTATTTGAATTCATGGAATTCCTGAATTCATTATTTTATGAATTTTTGTCTTATTATATGTGTTAGAGGGTATTATTATAAAATTATAATCATGGGTTATTAAATGGAAATAAATTAATGCAGTTTGAGAAAATTTAAAACATATAGCTAGTGAACAAATTAGATTATTCAGGAGATTGTGACTTAAGTATATTAGTGAATGTTAATGAATAAAATGTAGTGGTTTGCATATTTTTTTATATTATGAAAATCTTGATAATGGATGACTTATAACGAACCTAAATGAAATTATTTTATTTTTGAAAAAATTTATTGTAAATGAATTATTTTTCATAAAAGATAAATTTATTGGATGTTCAACTATGTATTGATGATAACTGAGAGGAGAAAAAATAGATCCTGAGGATGTTGGTTTATATGATTACATATATATTAGATGAACTCCATCTTTAAAATGGAAGGATAAGAGACTATAAATTGAGAACTATATCACATGTATAGTCAAAAGGATGTGATAAGACATAACATTAATATTTAGAGAGATCATCAAGGAAAATCCCTATATACTATTTTAGATTCAACCAATAATATGAAATGATATGTCTCATACTACTTTATTCCTCATTATATATAAAGTGTTATGTTTCATAGAATAGTTTTATAATATAATTTAATTGTTATGTGTCATACTCAATAATGTAATTTATAAATAACATTGCTTGTAGTGATGAAGTGTCTTTTGGGTGGAATACCTAATCATAGAAAGGATTCAACATTCCAAGAAGTATTTGAACCATTTAAAAATATTGTGTTCCCATCATTTTAATTTCATTCATTTTCAACTAATGTTGTGAATTTATTTTTTAGTATATTAGAAATTACAAGGCCCTAATGGTTAACTCTTGGATGAAGAATAATTTATACAAAATAGATCAACTTATTCATCAAACCACTTATCAATACAGTAATATTGTCCTCGGAATTTCAAAATTGGTAGTACACAACCTATAATTGATTCAATTATAAAACATTATAAGAATAACTATGAAATTTATTCCCATGGAAATTAAAATGTAATATCACAAAAATAAATTCCAATTGAGATTAATAGAAATATATGATGAAGAGGATGATCAAAAAGGGGAGAAGATGATATGTTTTACCTTGGATAATTGGAATAAGAACCCCTTACAACAACCTAGGATCATGAATTATGATGGTGAAGAAAACAAGATGAATAAATAGCTCCCAAAAAAGGTAAATTGTTTGGGATTTATGGGTATTGTGGGTCACCTATATGGATTTTATGTTAATTATGTCAAAAATAAAAATTTAAACTTATTTACTAAAATATTATAGAACCCAAATTGAACTCTTATATAATTAAGTATAACTCTAGTGTTTTGTTGGTAAATAAATCGACCCTACATTTTCAAATATTCTTATTCACTAGCATAAAGTTGTTCACTAATAGAACATATGATAGCTCATCAAAGCTCAGGTGGTAAACACTAGAAATTAGGTGGCCTACTACTATCATAACCATGGATAATTTACGCTGAAAAACACTCTTAAACCATAACCCACGTTTCTAAAAATCATATTAAACATCCAAAAATATCCAAAAAACCCAAAAAACGCATTCTCAATAATTTAAATATGGGAATTTATTCCAATATTAAAGGATTACAACTTATTATAGAACGAAACATTATGTTTCTCTAATATCATTATTATATTAAAATCATAAAATAATCAAATCTTCTACACTTTGTAACTCTATCATGAAATGGGAAACTATAGAAAATAATATTTTAAGTAATTTTTCAAAAAATCTCACAGGATCAACATTATTGAATCACATTAATTTCAACAATGATATTATCATAAAAAATGTGATGTATAAATAGGTATTACTAGAATATGTATCAATAAAATAAAATGTATATAATATCATGAAAAATCATTTGATTGGAAATGTATTTTAGTATTTGAGGGTATTTTTATGATAATATTTTCCAGTAAATCTTATATGAGTAAATTATTTTGTTTTTCCATTATAAATTGTAATCCACATATTGGTAATGGGGGATATTTGTTATAGATTTCATCCAATAAATGTTAGATGACTATAATTATTTCAGAGGAAGTCAAAAGTGAATAGGAGTTTCAAAACAATAATACTATGGGAGACATGGGGAGCTTTTAGATGAATATTGGATAATTTATTATATCTTTTGACCAATTTATTTAAAAATAAATAGGGGTATATTGTTAATATATTGATTATTATAAAAATTTATGATTTATAATTATGGGAATTGAAAATGGTATTATATAGAGATGAACACTACTGACACATGATTAATATTGTTTTAATTTTTACTCAATAGATTGACAAATCTCTTGTCTATATTTTTTTTGACGGTGTTGTATTTAGATCACATACATGTCGTGGGTGATTTTTTTGATAATGTTATTGAGGTAATTAATTCTTGGTCATTGATGATGATATCAAAATTTATTTGTTATCAATATGAACATGGATGGGTGAGGGAATAATAGGGGTTGCTTTGGTAGTCTCAAAAGAAATATTTAATGAAGGAGGAAATAACAAATCATGGTTTCTTGATAAAGTATCTATAATGTCCTTTAAATACTATCGTTTAATCATTCCTGTGAACTATAACACCCTGAGATTTTCTGGAAACAATTTTTTTAATAATTCAATTTCTTTGATTCCTTGTGTTACAAGAACCACAAGCTTAGCTTGAGTTACATGAAACTCATAGTTTATAAATAACATAATTTATTTATTTTTAATTATTTGTGCAATAAAATTATTAACTTGACATTATAATGGAGTGTATGAACATTATTAACTGAATTATGAAAATATGGTTTACACAAGTAAACCCCTTTTGAATTAATAAATAAACATTTTCCTAAAAAACTATTTAAAAAAACAAAATCATATTTTATACCAACATCTTCAGGATCTATATGATTTTTATACATTTTTTAAAAATAAATACAATTTTTTTCATAAAACCCCATATTTTTATGATAGTAGATTTATCACCATTTAATGGAAGACTTATTTAAAAACAACTAATTTATTTTTAAATAACTTATATTTAAAATATATATATTCTACAAAATTGATATATAATAATTTTTTTAAAAAATGTGGCATTATTATGGTAAGTCTAATGTTTTGATGAATATTAAAAAATACTAAATTTTAATTGATAAAAAAATTTCCTCTAAAAACATAATAGTGTTAAATTATTTTGTTTATTTTTTATAATTAATAGTTATATGAATCATATAATAGTTAATACAATTTAGGCCATTTTAATAAACATTGATTTGGAAATACCAGAAATCTGATCCGAATTTAAATGTATGAGTTATTATAGAACAAATATATAATTGGGACAATTTTATTACCACTTTTAGGCACTTGTATTTCCTAAGGACCCTTATATTATTTTAGTTTAATGAAAAGTCAATGATGTCATACCTATGTTTTAATGATTATATTATTTAAATAAATGGTAATATTGAAAAAATATTTGACTATTAATAGTCTATTGACAGATATAATGTTTATCATCATTATGGATAATTTTCTTCAAATTTTAGGAAAACAATAACATACATAATGGATTACATAATGGTGTTGTTCGAATGATTTAATTAATAGAAATAACATATAAGTGATATTAAAAATATTAAAATAAATATAATTTTAAATAATGAATATCATCTACTAATTTTATAGGTAATTTTTAAATTTAATTTGTTATTTATAAGAATTATTTTGAATTTACCTTGTTGTCATGATATTTTTAAAAAGTCATGTAACTAATAATGTCAATATTGACATTAATGAAATTTGAACTTAAATAATATTTTGTAAAATAATATTAAATTCATTATAATCTAAAATTTATAAAAATAATTTAGATAATGATTAAAATATTATCAATGATCCATTTTTTGTTTTTGACATTTTATAGTAACTATATTAACTTTTAATAAGTAAAAACATGTCTACTCATTGTAAAATATAAAGAGGATAAATAATGGTTAAAGAGAATACATAAGGATTAAAAAATATACAAACATCATAATACTATTAGAATGAAATCAATTAAACCCATCATCATCAATTTTTCAACATAAATCGGTTTGGTGCAATTATTTATTTTCAATTAATTTTTAATAATTTAATATTTTGAGAAATTCCATCAGTGCCCCTCCTATCTCTATTATTTTTTAAAATCTTTTTCTCTATTCCTCAGACATCAAAACATAATTTGATAATCAAAATTATGTCAAAATCTCCACCAAACTTCCATCTATTTATCTCAGAATCCTTCAGTTGGGAATAAATGCTTCCATGGAATCCCAATTGTGAAAATCATAATAAGATACCTAAAAATGATGTAATGTTCATCAACATATATTTTTTTAATTTATATCATAAAAACCTTAAATTAATTTAACATAATTATTATATAATAATATTATTATCATAAATATACTATGATATATTTATTTTATTTTTATGACCTATAAATTAAGAAACATCCATGATATGTGATACAAAATCATCATTCATGTCTACGGCGGACTACCTCATCATGAACTGATGTCATTCATTTTTCCATTACCAGCTTTCACAGTTGGGAATTATTATGGTTTTATATTTTATACATGATATATATTTTTTCATAATTTTATTATTAATTTTTACTTGTAATAGCATAAATATCTTTAAGATTTCCATTTATAGAGAATACACTAATGCAGTTTGTGTTTCCGATGAACTAACCCATCATGAAGCAATGTGATTCATTCATACATTACTTGGAATTTATTAGAAATGTTTTAATAAAATTATTTGATATATGTGTAATAAAAATGACACTTTAATGTTTATATATCATAAATATTTTTTTTCTTTTAACCTGACTAGAAAATAAAAATATCATTCATGCCTATGTATGACTTACCGTCTCCCAGAACTATGTATTTTACATTCTATCCATAAATTTCATTAATCAATATAAATAAATATATTAAAAATATCTATTACATTTATGACATGCATATAATTATATACATGACATAATAATTATCTAATTATTATGACAAGGAATAATGAGTCAAAACGTGTACAAAAAACAAAACGACTACTACCAGAAACATATCATTAACATGAAATTGTTAATAAACAATTAATATAAAATCTAAAGTAAGTCATATATGGTATTATTTAATGGAATATGATTCTATGATATATGTATAGTATAATAATATTTACTATAAAATAGTTTTTAATGTAATATAATAAAGTCATGACATTTGTATGGGATTTATTGTCTAACATTTATTTCTATGGGACACATGTCGTAAAGACTACTTATTTAGAGTATGTGGAGTATATACACCCATTGATTGGATTTTAGGAATCATATCTCAAATAATATGGTTTTCCATATCCAATTAATTTCATTTTATTCATGGGGATATTATTCAACAAAATATAATGGTGTGAGGGTCTATTTTACAATTTCATCAGTATTCGGGTCTATTTAATTTTAAGTTTCCATTGAGGAATATTTATCTTACATGTCTATGTATTCGTAAAATGTTTTAAAATGTTATTTTCCTATTCTCAAATAAATTATTAAAGTATTTTTAACCCATGTATTAATATTTACATGATTTTTTGAATGTAATATTTTTGATTTACTAAACGAGCCTCTTTATAAATTTTTTAACAAAAATATATGGATGCAATTTTATTTTAGCATATAATGAATGATAATATATTAATTATTCCATTATGCCATAATGATTTTAATAGTCACTTACAATCCTTTTCATTTCTTTGGAAATTAAATTATTTCAATTGTAATTGTAAATATCTTTAATAAAATTATATCATAAAAGATATGACACATTAAAAAAGAGTTATTTCAAGTGGTCATTGAAATAAATAATTTATCTATAGATTTTGAATTTATTTTCTATTACTTATGCTTAATAATATATATTATACATAGATAACATTCTTATTAATTCCCTTAATATATTATATTAATGAATATATGAAATGTATGAAACCTATTTCTTTTACATAAGTTATGTTATGATGAAGTATTTATGAAACACATTTTTTTACATGGGTTCTAAGATAGTGAATGGTTATTGGATTATTGGAACACGTATGTATAGTTTTAATTAATTTACCAGTTGGAACTATATCTCCTTCTAATGTACCATGTAATGAAATATATCTCATGAGATAGTCTGTGAAAACATGTCGATGTGCTTGTTTTGTGACGGGAGACAAGTTGATGTGCATGGTCCAAGAGTCATGTATTTTACCTTGACATATGATATGGTTTTATATAACTATTTTTATACTACAAAAATTTATGATTTGAAATTATGTTTTATGATTTATGTTTTATGATTTTTCATTCTTATGAATAATATCTTATGATATATTAATGATTAATTCCGTAACTAATGTCTATATTCCATGATTCATGTCTATGTCCCATGACAGGTTGAGTATAAACATTGTATGATATCTTGATGCACACATAACCATACACATATATTATGGTTAGAAAAGATCATACATTATTATCTTCCATGTTTTCCATAACTAATTTTTATATCATAACCTTCCTTTTGTTTCTATTCAAATTGTTATTATCAATGGTTTGAAGTAGGAGTACTAAAGTGAAAGATCATTATTTGAAATGTTAAAGACCTTTCAAAAAATTGGAATAATGTTTTCCATATTTATGAAGGCACTAAACTATTACTATCATCAGTTATATGTTTGTGAAATGAAATCAATATTAATCTAAAAAGATGTAATAGAAATGTTTGGAAATACTCAGTCATTTTTGATGGTAATAGAGAAATTGTTTTGCAAAAATTTGGAAATTAGGATGAAAAAACCATAGTAAAACCCCACAGGATCATTATAGGTTAGGATTCTATAATTTTATAACAAACATAGGATTAGAACTAATATGTAATAGATTGAAATTTTGTAAGTATTTTATCTTTATTATTTAATTTTTCTTCAATGAATAGTGTCCCTCACATTATACTTTTTGATTTATTTGATTGATGAAACTAGATAAAATCATGTTAACATTGAATTTAATGGATAGTTCGTTGTCTATGGGCAACCAAAAATGATGTAGACTATATATAATATTTTTTTTAGTTTTCCTAATCAACTATAATAATATATTATTAACAATATAAACCTCGGTGAGATTCCTAGAAAAGTTACTTATAGGAAGACACAATTTTATTTAAGTTGATGTGGATATGAATATATAGAAAAAAGAATAGGATTCATTTATGTTAGGATGTATTGAAGAATAACACAAAGGAATATCAAAAATAAACGGTTAAATGATACATGTGTGGAAAATAAGGACATAGAGTGAAAAATTGTCAAGGAATTCAATGTCTTATATCTCGGGATCATAATCATTATCCACATGAATTCCACGAACAATGAAATATCTTCTAGAAAAAGGAAGTACATATTCCATGTCAATCCTTGTTGTGGAAGGATTAAATTATTTTTTAATATTGAAGAATAATGTTGTAAAAATAATTTTATTGAATTATAGAGTAATTTAAAATATTAGTTTTGGTCAACTATAATTCATCAATAAGATTTTGGATGGATATGATGAATATTTTCAAAGGAATGGAAGAGTGAATTACTAGTATGGTTCTTTTTTGTATAACACATTATTGAAGAAAACATATCCCTCAATATGTGAATAATGAGATGTATGATTACAATATAATAAATTATATAATATTCATGACCCTGGACCAGATTAGTAATATGATGAAGATGTGGGTTATATATTGATTTTGTTGATGTATTGGATTTATGGTTTGAGGAAAGAATTATATTATGAAATAAAATACGATTTAATTATGTTTTTCAGGTAATTGAGGTTATTTAAATGTTTTAAGATACACCATTGTAATGTTATTAAAAATGTTGGTTTGTGATAATTAAAAGATACATCACGTTTTTTTGGTACAATTGATATGTTTAGTGACCTTTATTCAAATGTATTGAATTTAAATCTTTTTGAAGGTTCATAAGGGTAACCATTTATTTATTTTTATATAATGTAATTTGGACGATGTTTTTGAAATTTATGTTTTGTAATATAACTATTTATACATATTGGATAACATGTTATGTCCATTTGTTTTGATGATAACAAGATATTCATGTAATTAATTATAAACCCATGACCCACTACTTCTATAGGAATTAAAATTTTAACTTCACCATTTTATTGGAGTAAGAGATTAATCAGATATTGATCAAGGAACAACAATAGAGTGATGTTTTACTTATGTGATAAAATCATGTAATTAAATCTTATCTAAATATTTTTAAATAATTTATTATCCTATTATAGTCATTTTTATTATATGAATGAATATTTCCAACCCAATTTTGTCAATGTTTTTTTGCTCATTAAATATATATTAAACATGTTCTCAAGAAGTTTCCATCAAAATATGATTATTATTTTTCCCGTTATATATCCATGTTTGAAATTTATTCATATATAATAAGATATTAGCAACTATTTCTATGTTACATTGGGTAACCATTTAGTTTCAAACATTATTTTTTTAAAAGTTAGATTTAATATTCATTTTTATGACATGGGATTCTATGAAAGTGACATTATTTTATTTAAATTTTGATGTCTATGATGAATTTTGAGGGAGAAATTTATTTTTGGAGTGGTATAATTTAAATGTCCACGATTTTGATGAAATAAATTTATTTTAAATAAATTTATTTCTTTGATGTCTAACATTATATATAACACTCGTTAGCCTATGTTTTACACAACACTATGTTTCAATGAAATTTCGTTTTATTATTATAATTATTAAAAAATTATAATTATAACCTAGACATTGTAATGATGTGTATCAATTAGATTAAATAAATTATTAATGTATGGTTTACACATGTAAAACCCTTTTGAAATTTTAAAGATATATATTTTTTATAAATAATTTAAATCTGTAAAATTATGTTTTATACAAATAAAATAAAAAAACTATTTTTGTGTTATATTTTTCAAATATATATATTAAATATTAAATATAATGTTTAAAATTAAACCTCAATGTTTTCTAGACAGGATATGAAAATAAATCATCTTTTATAATTCAAAAATATTATTTTTCTAAAAGTAGTTTTGTAGAATTTTAATAGAACACTTGTTTTAAAATTAAATTTCTAAACATTTATAAATTATAATTTAAAAAATAATCTTATTCTTTAAAAACATGATATAATAATTTAATTTTGTTTAATTTCGGATATTTTTATTAAAAGATTTACGTTTTGATGAATAATGAAAAAAGTTATGGATTAATTTATTTTCAAATCCAAGAGGTCACTTCCCCTCTCTTATAAATTGGATCCTCTTCTTTTGTATACATCACACATGAAAACCTATTTTTCTTGGAAAAAATATACCCAAATCTCCTCCCAAATCCCCTCTCTAATAAAAGATTCATGTTTTTAATTTATATTAAATAAGTCAAGAATTATGTTATTGGATTTTGGTCTAACTTTTATTTCTATTAGAGACATGCCTTATACACCACTTGTTCATTAAATGTGTTGTATATAATCCACATGAATTTCTTCTATAAGTATTTTCTTGATTATTTTCGTATTTTTAGGTCTGTGTATTTTTATTTAATTCATGGGGCATATGATTCAACCTACTATAGAGTGGTAAGGGCTTAGTTCCAAATTTCATCAATAATAATGATTGTTTTGTATTATATATCCCTTGGTGAATATTTATCATCTATGTCCATGTCATATAAAAATATTTTCAAATCTTTTTTTTATATTAACCTAGGAAATTTTATGTTATCTTTAACCATGTCTTACATTATACAAATTGGATTGTAAAGAATATTCTATTCTTATTATAAACAACACTCTTTGTGACTTTTCCAAAAAAAATGTGGAAGTTATTTTTTTAATATATACAAACTAATTTGATTTTCTTACTTTCATGAATAATTGATGATTAAAATATTCCCTTGAAATCATACAAAAATATTTTAAAAAATAATAATTTCAATTATAATTTCAGGGATCTTAAAAATAAATTAATTTTTAAAGGAATGGATATTTTCTTTATAAATAATTTGTATTGGTATTTCAAAAAACAAATTTTCCATATAAGATGATATTATTTACTCTAAATTATGCATTATTATTGATGTCAACCAAGGATAAAATTCTTATTCACTCAAAGAATTTTTAATCATTGTGATGAAATTATTATTATGAAACCTATTTCTTTTACATATGTTATGTAATAATGATGTGTTTATGATGCTCATTTTTTTTAAATGGCTTCAAAGATGGTGAATGGTTTATGGTCTAGTGGAACACATATGTATAATTTTAATTAATTTATATGTTGATATTATATCTCTCACCAATTCATTGAGTAATGGTTTAAATATCATTAGATAATTAGGAGAAATAAATTGTCGTGAGTGATCTATGATGGGAGAAAAGTTTATGTGATTGATCTATGTGTCTTGGTAGTTATCCTTGACATATAAAATGATTTTTTATACCTATGATGATTCCAAAAATATTTAGGTTATAAAATTATTTTTAATTATTTATTCATGATGAATTTAAATTCATATGATTGTAATATTATGAAATGTTATTGTTTTATGCCACTGCCCATGTTTATGTACTATAAAAGGTTAGGTATGAACATTTAATATGATATGTTCATGTTCACATGTCCATATCATTATATTATGCACAACAAAAATCCTAAATTGATATATTCCATTTTTTCCCTTACTGAGCTTCCGATCTCATCATTTCTTATATTTCCTTTCCCTAGGATATAAATAAGATGTTTATGTAGTATTAATAAAATATAAAATCATTATTAGGGATGATAAATATATTTCAACAAATTAGAAGAATATGGTCCATGTTTACAAAGGAACTACATTATTATATTATTTATGTATATGTTTGTGTAATATAATGAATATTCATCTAACAATATGTAATATCATTTTTTGAAAATCTTGGGTCATCATATGAACCATTCCTTATCATAAATGGATTGAAATGTATGTATTTTTTCCCTATAAATGACTATAGTATTATATAGGCCCCAGACCACATAATGGTCTCATGTGTTTTTAATGAAACGTTGGTAATTAAATTTAGTAGTTTATATTGGAACATGGTATCATACACTGTAATTGTCAAATTAACACTTAACATTAAATAATATTACTAATTGGGTTATTAATATAATTGAGTTAAATAGCTTCATAACATAAAATATAATTTCTTTTCCCAATGATATTGTAAAAAATTACAGTTGAACATGGCTTAGAAACAATACACAGTTTTGATTTATTTCAAATTTTAAATAAGTTAAAGTAGGTGTAGAGTTTTTGTATGTAAGTGAACATATGAAGAGATATAAAATATATTTTATTAGTGACTTTAATTGAACCATAATCAAAAATAAATTTATAAATATCATCTCATTATTTATTCTATGTCATTGAATATGTAGAGGTTTATATCATATATATTTTTTCATTTCTTCAAAACACATAGATAACTTGAGTTAAATTACAAATATAGTTCAAAAGAAAATGCACTTTTGGTTGTGGATATGAAACATTCTTACAAGTAATCCCAAATTTTGACTCTATTTAGAAGAGAATATAAATATCGAACATACTAATAATTAATTCATTGACCTTTCATAAACTTCTAGAATATGACCATATTTTTTTCAATTTTATATTATTTTAGATAACAAAATAAGACCACGAAGATCGATATAACAAGAATTTTGATCAAAAGATTATATAATAAATAATTAAATTTTTAACCATCTAACAATTTATTATATATTACTACCATCAGTGTAATATTATCCCACAAAAATTATTCATTATGGGGTTAAACCATATGATACGATAAAATAATGATTCACCCATTAATTAACCATCATTAATTATAAGGATGATAAACAAATATTGATCGTCCAAACAAATATATTTCTTTTCTAACCCTTTTATGATAATATATTTGGTTATTTGATATTAATTTAGCCTCGAAAAAACATTGAAGAAGATAATTATATAAAATATTTTACATTCAATATGAATAGTTACATGCTTAGTATATCTTGATATAATCTACTATTATAATTTCCACTAAATTTTCTGAATATATTACAATGTGAAATATTTTTCACTAAAAAATATGAATGTATAAATTTCATATTCGATTTTTAATGTTATCACAAACACATTAATATTAATTATTCATAGTATTTAAAATAAATATATTCTTCTAATGAAATGAATCATTAAATCCACTATAAAAAGAGTCATGTATTATCATATTGAAATTGAAAACCACAACTCTAAAATTAATTAAAAATTTATTTATATAGAATAAATAAAATCTAAACAATAAAAAATACAATATTTTTTTATTTATATATCAACCTTTTTCTATTAAAAATTGTGAATAAACTATGAAACTCGCTACACAACCACAATTTTCCATATTATCCTCAAAACACGGATTACATAATCACATCATGATTATTAATAAATAATAAAAATTGTTGACAATTAAAAATAATTTTATTCATATTTTATTTACTCGTAATCACAACTTTCATCTTTTTCAAAGCCATTAACAATTTTTTTCTTCATTTAAATATGTATACATGATTTACCTCAATCATTAAATTTCAAATTCCCAATACAAAATTCAATATCATCTTTATTTTCTAAAATATACACATATAATAAGATATATTTGATCTGTATATACCAATTTCTCACTATTTATCTATCGTATAGATGTGATGAATTGAGTTATAGAATCCCATTTGTAATAAACATAGATTGTTTAGGTTTGGGATGAGTTATTTTCGACCGTTATTCATCTGTTTTTGAAATATAACATTATTGGGATTAGTTTTGGTGACTTTTGTCTTTTTTCAAGAGTATAATAGGCTTATTGATGGTTCATGATTAGATAATGGTTTTTCCAAACTATTAAAATACACTAGAAAACCATATGTTTAGTGGAAGAATAACATGGGGTTGAATAAAACTATTGTTCCCATTTTATCAAACCATGCAGCCTCACCTTACAAACTATATTATATGATTTTGTGGAAAAAATCATAATTGGTGTGTGGAATAAAAACTATGTAACAAAACTATGTAGGTTACTGGAATATATAGTAATCCATTCATGGTTGTTTTAGGGTTTTAAAAAACCAAGTGACCAAATAAAGTGAGCATAAATTAATGATTATAAATCACATTTAAACAACATTTAATAGTTGATTTTTAAATATTTTTATTTCTATTAATAGAACACTCATTCAAAAAGAATCTACAAAACATAACCTTTGTTTTTAAGTAATTACAAGATCAACTGTTCTTAATCCAATAATTTTTACATTTGAAAATTAATGAATGTGATCCAAAAACCTCTATTATTCATGTTTTTCAAGATCTACCTTCTTCCATAGAGAAAAACTATAGATATGGCATTATATTATGTTATATATAGATATTAATTCGGTCTAACATCAAATTAGTTTTTTTATAGAATGGTAATAGATTTATGGTGTCAATGGTAGCTCATTTGAGTTATCACAATTATAGAAACACTAATGGAATGTTATGGTGTTTTTGGTATAGACCCAATTCTTTTGGATTTAAATCTTCTTAAATCATCATCATGATCCTTGATATGATTGGTTTGGGATTGGTTCTTGGTATTCTTTGTGTTTCTTCTTAATCTCGTAATATATTATGGGTGAATTAGGTATTTTTTCAATGGGATTTTATTTTTTTCATCAATTGAATAATTGTAGGATGTTTCTTATCATATAGGTCCCTTGTAAACTCATGTGTCCATGATGTGATAATTGTGATTTCATATGCATTTTTACCTTGATCGGTAGTGATTATATGTATGTTTATATAATTCATGAGACCATCTATGATGCTTGATTCAATGGGTATTCATGTTTATATTATTGAACATGTTTTATATTCATCGAATCTACATGAATGTAGATACTATATTCTAAGGATGACATGCCATGTTATGTATTATATATGGTCTTGCATATTGTTTGTAATTTAAAATCATTTAGAATAATTACTATTTGACCTCATAGAATATAGAATATCATGTTATGATTATCCCTTATAGGTGAGTGTTCATTACCTACGAAGATGATGATGGACTTAAACATATGGTAGGGTGTGATGGCCTAAAGGCTACACCCATGGTAGTGGAATCAAGGGAAAATATCCCTATGAATTATCCCAATTCGTAGAAAGTATAAAATGGCATTGAGTCCATAACTATGAAGACATGAGGATCTATGTCCTTAAGGTTGAACCCACGAGAGATTCATAAATAAATATCCATGTTTCCAAAATGGACGCAATTCCTTGAAATTGTCATGATATATCTTTACCATCACTATGGATATATCTTGGTCTCTTCTAGCATACTTTTTGTTTCCCTTCTCGAATGGATATGTAGAAGGTATGGTAGGATATTGTGGTTACATGTTTAGAAAATGAACACATGACATATGTTTATTGATTATTTCATATGAATCTATATTATCATATAATAAATCTATTATACTCTTCCACACATGATTCAGATTAATTTATTGGGTAGATCTAGGTTTCATTACAATACAACCTAGATGATAATCTTTATTTGTGTATATGATTCCCAATCAGGGATCTTGGTAGTTGAATGGGGCTCATGGGGGATAACTGATATGGGGAGTATAGACCTTGTATTGATCACAAGAGAGACTCCAGTGGGTACCACAGTGTTTCATTATTTATCTCATTTCACTTTATATACTATAGTTTGGATTTTCTTATTCGGAAATAATATTAATTTGATGCATGATAAATTTTACACTATTAATTACATTATACTTCCATTACATTATATCTTTATATTCTCTATATTTTATTTTTTATTACTTTTTATCATGCATGTCTAATATTACTCAGGGTGTTACATCATTAGACCCTCTATGCACGTCGAAAACCTCTTAGATATGGGGAGGAATGCATGAAGACATATCGCTATCCAAATTAGACATGATGTCTTGGGATAGAGAATTAATAAATTGTATCAGAGTCATATTACCTTTATTATATTTTTGTTTTTTCTGGAACATGTATGAAAATACATTGTCTATGTGGAACATGGGTAGTTGAGTAAAAATGTGTATATAAACCTCATCATTAACATATTTATGTGTTAAAATAATGGGATTGCTATTAGGGTTTTATCGGCTTTCATTGCATTCAAGCACAATGACAAGGCATGTTAGACATCTTTAATATATATATATATATCTATCTGTGTGTGTGTGTGTCTATATATATATATATTTGATATTTTATAGTAGTTATTTAAATAAATGACTTTATTGTTCTATTTTTTAGTGTAAACCATTACTCTTATTGAGTGATATATTTTTGTTATCTTATATTATGATATGTATGTTTTGGAAATAATTATTTAAACTCGAAAATGAACTTATGATATATATATATATATTAGGATTGTGTGGGTATAATTACCTTACACACACATACACACCACACAAATAGGCAGGAAAAGTGGGCCATATTCCCCCCAGGGGAAATCCCACCATCAACCCTTATATATTAAATACACATCCGAAAGGCCCCGTGGTCATATAGCCCATTACATTACCCAAATGGACAATGTAGCATCATTACTACATCCTATTTCCTACATCACTATAACACAAAAATAATTTATAATATGTCTCTATTTTTAGATAAATTTAATCTCTTCAATAGCATTTGTTGTAAAGAACAATGATGTCATGAAAAATCAAAAATATTATTATTTTATCACATCTATTATATCATATCCATTAAATTGATGGGAATGAATATTATTGACATCATTATGAAATAAATAATTTTCAAACTCACAATTAATTTTTTAATTTCTTCCTTTTAAATATGCACATATTTTTTGAAAATTTATTTTGTTCCTCAAATATATTTCTTATTCTAATAGAAATTTTTATTCATTTCTAGGTTAAGATAAATATAATTAATTTTTTAAACCTTAAAAAATTCTATTTGAAAGAGTGAAATTAATTTTTTGAATCATAAGTTAAAATTTTCAAAGGATGATTTTTTAAAAAAAAATTAAAAAATTAAAAATTTCAAATGAAGAGAAATAAATACTAATTTTGGTAAAACCATCATTTTATTTATATTTAAAATTAATTTTCATATTATCAACTGAAATCAACTAAAATAAGTAATTTTTTAGGATATAATATAGTTAACTACATTTAAAATATTTATAAGATAAATTTTTATATGTAATTTTATGGACTTCAAAACACATTTTCCCAAGAAAAAATCTTTTTAATGTGTTTTAAAGGTTTAATTTTAAATGTAATTTTGGATTTTTTAATTTTGAATATTTAAAAATGGATTATTAATTTTGAATTAGTAGGTCCAAATGGTGATATATGTTAACTTATTTGGATTAAAATTTACTGTGGTAAATAATGATTTACCGTAGTATAGGTAAAAAAATGTAGCGGGTTAATAATAAAAGGTAATATCTAAAATACATAAAAACTAAAATATGTATATGTGTTAAGTGTGTCTATAAATATTTAAAAGGAATTAAAAAATTAATTTTCAACCAATAAATTTTTAATTAATTCCCCGCAAACGTTTTTATATTTAAATATAAAATAATCATTATTTATTCACATTTAACAACTCATCCTCGTGTTCAAATACCACACCTCACCTCACCATTTATACTCAAATGACATGAATCATTCCAAATATCTACCAAAACCATGAATCCCCACTATCTCCAAATCCATATTCTTATGGTATTACCACACAAAAATATATTTTCCTTGAGGGGTCTATCATGGTGGTGATCTTCCAGAGGTATCTTTCTCATTCAATGTCTTTTAATTTAATTTCATTTCTACCTTAACTACACCTCCTTCATCCATAAAACAATAAATGATATAGTATAATGAGTATAATGTAATTTTATATTTATAATATAAAATCTTATTTTATCCCATTATTTATTCTATGAAATGAAACCACTATCCAAATTTTGGGAGATACTCGCCTCTGTGGATAATGACTTTTCATTTTTAATTACCATCTTCAAGGCTGGTAATAAGAGAATTATTATAGTTAAATAAAACAATAATATATATATTATTACCTATTTCATGTTCATTATGTAATATATATATATTAATAAATAATAAGAAATGAGTTCATGATGGTTGAAAAAATCACCAAATTAGATTACTCAATTTTCATTATCATTTATCAAATGAATTAATATTACGAAATAATTATAAATCGTATATGGTATAATAAAATAATTTAAATTTAGTTAATTTAATTTCATTTAACTAATATTTATTTATTTCCCTTTGACATGAAAGTCCATAATTATACAAAAATTAATTAATAAATTAACCATGGAATTAACACACTCGATAAAATGATAATAAAGAAATCTTATATATCAACTGGTGGTAAAATGATATAAATTATTGATATAATGCATTATAAATATTAATATTTTTATTATGGTATTAATATAATTCTATAACCATATATATAATAGTTCAAGGTTTGAAAAACTATACTGAAGTGTGAGGTAATTATTTCTCATCTTAAATTTACCTTTGTGAGATTTATACCATATGCACAACTTATTTAATTTTTTATAGTGAATATACTGCCATCTTGTATATAATATTATGAATATATTTATATTCATGGTATTCAAGGTTTAATTTTATAATTATTATTTTCTGGGCTGTTAGATTTGATAGAATACAAAGTGGTTATTGAATTCATACCCAAATTTCCATTATTTCGGTTAAACATCAACTTATTTAATAATGCCATGATAAAATTATTTTTGAAATCAATATTTTATATAATATATTGTAATTAATTTTATTATTTTTGATTTAAATTCGATACATGTAATTTATTTATATTATAAATTATAACTTCAATGATATTATGTTTGTTAGGAATGTTAATTAAAAATTATATTTTCCAAATTTACCTTAAAACAATCTCTTCCATCAATATCTATGCCTTCAAAATTAATTTTTTAAAATAGTTTTATTATTATATAATTATTATTTAAAAAACATTTTTACTCATGTTTTACTTTTTATAAATTGTTTTGATGGATTGATTTATTTGTTTTTAAAAAATACACATTATGACTTTTCTAAAGAATAAAAATTTGGAAGGAATGTTTTTATAAAATATAAGAACTAAGTGTATTTTACTACCATCCTTATTCCATAATGAATTTACGTTTCAATTTAATTATTAAATGTTTATTTTTAAAGAATGAATTTTTAATTATAAGAGTGCATCTCTTTGAAAATAAATCATTTGAAGATAAAAAGCTATTTTTTATGAATTATTTCATGTAATCTTGGAAAATAATTTTCATCTCATAAGAAATTATTTTTTGATTCTTTTTATTTTCTAGGGATATTTTCTAACTATAATATCCTTATTTAGATCATTGGATTGTTATTTTCAATAACATTACCTTTTCTATGATTAAATATTATTTTGAACCAATTTCTTTTCATGGGTACTCATATTATGAATGATTTATGTAATTTTGGAACACATATGTATTGTTTTCATTATTTTATGGGTGGGACCTATATATAAATCCAATTCATTAGGAAAATACGAATGACTCATCAGGTAAATATGATATTGATGAAATTGATTTCAGGTTCTATATTAAATGTGTTGTCCATGTTTTCATGTTCATAATATTATATGTTGACCTAAATTCTTTGTTCATTATTTAATGAATTGATCTTTCTTTAATGACCATAATATTATGCATAAGCCTGGTTTTTGGACCATAAGTTTATTCAATGGCCTGATTTCATATCAATAACATAATGCGTGAGCCAGTTTCTATTTATACGTGTTAAATTTTTTATAATTTTATGTCTATGCCCCAATTTCATGATTTATGTCAATGTTAGGCTATCTTGGATTATGGAAATTTTTTATTTTATGACTCATTTCATATTAACAACCAAAATTTATTCCATGAATCAACATTTTGAATCTTTGATATGAAGCGGATAAATTTTAAAATGTTGTGTTCAATTTCTCACACCCATAGGCTATTGTTATTCTTATATGATTATTGATATATTTTTGGTTTACCATTACTGGGCATCTGAGATCACCATATTCATATTTCTCATTTACCAAAGATATAAAGGAATGTATTAAGAAGAATATGTTTAATAGTGTTCTAGTTATGAAGGAATAAGAAGGGGTTGATTTTTATGTTTTGTAGAGAATTTATTTATGTTTCCATGACTCAAAATACACTAAACCAATACAGTCCTAGATTGTTTTTTTAATGTAATTTAATTAATATTTATCTATTTAGATGTATTATATATTTATGGAAATAATTTTTCGTTATAGTTGGTATCAGTCAACTGTTTAGTTAACAATTTGATAGTAGAATGAGAAACCCATGTTAAGTACCCTAAGGTTAAGTCTAGATTTATATCCAATAGTTTTGGTAACAACTATGAGTTACTTATATTAAATATAAGGTGTCATATATTATAATTTTGTAAGTAATGTAAATTTTTATGTGGTTTCAAACTACTATTAGTTCTTTTAACATATTTAATTATTGGATTTAGTGAATGGTGATAACTCGAAAAACCTAGGTTAACATTGAATGTGATATAGATTTTTTTTACAAAAAACAAATGTGATGATGGATTAAGTGAATGATATTGTGCCCAAATAGTAAACAAAGGAAATTATTAACAAAATTGAACATTACTAAATATTAGAGACACGTAACATGAAAATGATAGATTTTATTGAGATTTTGCGTAATAAAAAATAGAGAGGAGAGAATATTAAGTTTTCTATATTCATTTAATGTGAAATTTGGATTAGTTAAAATTTATTAAATTGAACTAGGAGTTTATTTAAATTGTTACGATCATGTGATAAATAAAAAATAAATTTAAATGTGATTAACATTATAGTTAATGAAATATATGCAAAGAGGACTCCAACTATTACACCACATATGCCCCAATGTTTCATGTTTAAAGAGTTTGGGAATTAGAAGAATCAATGTCCTAAGTGGAGATATCATGAAGAGAATTTGTAATGTGGTTTGAGTAAAGGTTATACTGCAAAAGATGAAGAGACAATGAATAAAATATGATATGGAAGTGGTATTAAAGAATAAGATCAAGAATATTATTTAATTATTTGAATAGGGAGTGAGATGAATATAGTTTTATATATATTGGAAGCCAAATATAATTTTATTTGAATCAGGAAATATATTATTATTTATCAGTATGGATTTAAAATGATATGATTAATGATTTTGATGTTTTTGAAATGAGATTTATTAGAAAGGAGATAGTAATGGAATATACATGGTTAAGGGATTATTAACCATTAATATGCCCCTAAGTTTGTAATAATGATATTTTGTTTTTGATAAAGAAATAATTGAAATGAATAATGTAATTTTTATATTAATGATGACCTCAAAACTGATAAATGATTCATTGAAAAATTATACTATGCTATCATTTATGGAATTAACATTTTTTTGTATTTATGAAATATATCCAATAATATTTGTTTAATTTTACAACTATTGATTCCTTCATGATTTGAATATGGGGTTTTGGTAAATTTATGTTTTACCATATTTCAAGAGAATAAATGATGAATGTATTCACATCTTTATTATTTGATAATCTTGAGAAACATTATGATATATAGGGAATTAGGATATGTTCATTTAGGAAATTTGGTGACCATTAGTTTTATTGGGAATTTTGAAAGTGTTATAAGGATAGCCAATAATGGAATGGTTTATGTTGAAAATTTGATGTATGTTTAGATATTTGGTTATTGTATAATAATTTGAATATTTATGTGTATGGATTACCTATAATAACCATATCATTATGATAAATATTGATAGAAGTAATGTCATGTATTCCAATTATGGATCATATTATACATCAGTTCTTCATGCATTAAAATTCCATGTTCATTTTGTGTTGTAAGAAATAATTGGCGGATTTATTAAGGCCCAACTAATGAGTTTGATTGTATATATGAGGTTATATAATGTATGTATATATTATCAAATTTTTTTATATAAAATTTTATCAAATTATCAGAATATATATTCAAATCAATTACCATTTTAGCCATATCTTTTGTACATTTTTGAGGTTATTAACCTTTTAATGACCCGGATCAATTTTTATCCCCCATCAGAACTTGATAGTTATATTTATATTCTATGTATGTATGTTATCATTACATTAATATTCTTATAATAAAAATAGTAGTTTTTTGGTGATCTTAATGTTTCACATTCACTATTTTTAAGAGGATGTTTTATTAACTATTTTTATTATACGGTTTACCCACAAAGGAACTTTCAGAAATCATCCTTTGACTTTTGAAGTGAATCTTTAAATTATGAGGAAACATTTTTTTTTAAATTAGTGATCTTGTAGTTATGATATATTATCTATAAGATTATTCACTAATTCTCCTTCATATTTATGATTTATTCCATGTATTTTCCATGGTAAATAAAAACATAATCCTTCATATTTACAAAACTCATACGTATTACCACAAGAGAAATACTGATCTTTTGAATAATAATTGTTAGATATTATGTATTTTAGAGATAATGTTCTATGAAACCAGACCACTCAACTAGTTAATGTTTTGTTGAAAAACCACCTATTTGATAATGAAATGTGTGAACCTATGGATTTGATAAGGCATTGGTATACTAGTATATTTTTATCTTAGGGATTAATTTCAGGGGAGAAAATAATTTTAATGGGGGTAGAATGAAACACCCAAATATTTTGTTGTATGACTATCTATGAAAATAAATTTACTCAATTCGATAGATTATGTTGCATAGTAAACTGATCTTAATCAAAATCTAAAATTTTAATATTTTAACATGATCATTATAATATATCCATTAAATTTTTGTAATGAATATTATTAAATATGATATGGAATATATTATTTTCCATATTATTTTTAAATTATCAAATTATTTTTTTTAATATGCATTTAATCATTTGAAATGTCATTTTGTTTAACAAATATATGGTTTCTTTAAAAAATTTAGACATATTTCTATGAGAAAATAAATATCATTAATTTTTGAAACTTTTAAAAAATATATATGAAAAAGTGATTAATCATTCCAATTATTTTTTATGAATTTATGATATTTTTATGAGAAGGTTAATTTTTAATAGAATTATAAAAATAATTATTTTTATAACAAAAATAATTTTCCTTATATTTAAAATTAAATATTTTTTTTAAAATTAATATAAATGTAAATTATGTAATTTTTTATTTATAATTAGATTAATTAATTTTTTACCATATTTATTTCTTATTTTGGTGTGAGTGCATATTTGGGCATAAATTTACATTATTCCAAAAAAAAATTCATTGTGTTTTAATGGTTTATTATAATGTGGAACTATTCAAAAAGTATGTTTTGAAATTTAAAAAATGGATTCTATATTTTGAATATTGAGGTCCATATTAAGCTATATGTTTTTTTCATAATTAGTAATAAATACGATTACATGGTCAAACAAGATTTACCGTATTTTAGGTAAAATAAGGTAGTGTCTTAATGTAAAAAAATAAAAATAAAAATTCCAAAAAATAAAATATTAATTAGGGATTTCATGTTTTTATAGACATTATGTAAAATTTAAAACATTAATTATCTTTCAAATTATTTGGAATTAATTACACCCAAATTTTTTTGGATTTAAATATAAAATATTTATTATTAAGTTACTTAAAAACACCCCTCCTCAAATATAAATTCCTCCCTTCACCATCCTATTTCTCCGAAAAAGCACAGTATATTCAAAATAATGGAATAATAATATCCTCCACACCCTTCCCATAAATTACTTCCTCTAGTCTCATCTCGAGACATGTTCCATGTTCCTTAGGTGGTCTATAATGGAGGTGATATTTAAGGGGTAATTTTACCAGAAAAAAACTTTTAAATGATTTTCATTTATAACATTTCTTCACCACCGTAATGCATCAAATAATAATATCTATTTTATAATTTATATACTAGATTTTTTATTTATAATGTAATATCATATTCACTTCCCTCTATATATCTCATCTAATACAAAGAAAATAAACATTGTCCTAATGATGTCTGTTAAGAGTCTTCATGGATAATGATTTTGTGTTTTCCATTACAGCTTTTAAATATTGAAATATAAGTATTATTCTGGCTAAATTATTTTTTAATATGTATATTATAAACTATTTCATGTTTTGGAACTAATATATAGTCATTATCATAAATAAACTGAAACTATTTTGTAATGGTTAGAAAAACACCGTATTAAACTAATCACTTTGCATTAACATTCATTCAAATAATTGGTGCTCATTTAAAAAAGAAAAATGATATATGAGACCATATAAAAATATGGAAGTTCATTAATACCATTTTATTTCACTTAAGGAGTTTTATTTCCATTTTACATGAAAATCCATAAATATACACAAATGACCCGATCCTAAACCCATTAAACGAACACAACCAAAATAATGTAAGTAATGAAATATTATTAATAAATAGTGGAAAAGATGTTACAAAAGTATCATTTTAGGAATTATAATATTAATATGGTTCCTTAATGACTTAATAAAATTTTTATATCTTTATACAATAGTTTAATTTATTCAAAAGTAAAGCGAATTGTGAGGTAATGTTTTCTATTCTCACATTTAATTCATGTGTATTTTTACTTGTTCAAAATTTATATCTTTTTTGGGGTGTATATAGAGAAATTTGATATATAATATCATTATTATAATTATATTCATTTAGTTAAAATTCTCATCAGATAATTATTACTTTTATGAGGAATATGATTCGACTGATTAAAACATGGTAAGGTAATTCATAACAAAATTTATATTCATTGTGTTAAATGCCTAATGATTTTACTATGTAATAATAAAGTTATTTTTTAATAGAATTATTAATATATTATTTTCTATTTTCACATATTATTTTATTTAAATAGGATAAACATATTGGATTTATTTGATTATATCTCACTTCAATGATATGATATTTTTAAGGGACATTCATTTTAAAATATCATTTAAAATTTTCCCTTAAAATATAATTTTGAGTACATGATTATTTTAAAAATTTTTCTGAAAATATTCTTATTATTAAATTATCATTTTAAAAAATTAAATTTTACTTATTTTTTTTTTTGATTTTTACAATATTTTTTGAAAGGATTTGTTTTTTCATTTTCTAAATGAGATTCATTTGAAATTTTTTTAGAAAAAATAAGAATGTATATTTTTATCATAGATGCAATGAGGATATTTCCCAATTTTAATGACATAATAATTAGTTTATGATCCCATTAAGAAATTAAATATTTCATTTCAATGAAATTTTTCTCTTTTATAATTTTACTACTCATTATAAATAATTTTTTTAATATTGAAAATTTATTTTTTTGATGAATTGATTCAAGTGATATTTTAAAATAATATTTCTCTAATATTACATTATTTGATGTTAAATATGATATAATACAGATATTATCCATGTATAATGTCCAATTTTTTCCCTGTACTGTATTTACGAATATCATAACATTTTGTATGATGAAATATTTATAAACCAATTTCATTTCATGGGATTTGATATGTGAATGGTTTATATTCTTGTATAATACTAATATATGATTTTCATTATGTGATTGGTGGTTTATTTATCTCCATATAACGAATTAGGTAAATATTTGTTTGTCGGAGTGGATACTCAAGGGGGGGTTAATTGAGTTCCAATTAAAATTTCTATTTATATGATTTATATTGAAATCCCCTAATAATGAAAACAAGTTAAACTGTAGTGAATTTATAATTATTGTAAGTGTTCAGTTAGTTTCTCAAAGATTGATAATTTCTTAGTTATCTTATTCTGATGATTAAGTTATCTTTTTAAACTAACTTACTGGTTCAAAAGAAGTACAAACAATTGCTAGTTTAGCTATTAGAGTTACATTAAAACAGAATTGAATTTCAATGTAATTAGCAGCAGAATATTGAAAATAGTTTAAACTAAAATAAGATGCACAATAGTTTTAACCAAGAGATACAGTCTCAAGCTGAGACATAGTCATCTCAAAGAGTTTATATAAAACATTGATCCACACTCTAGATTGGGGTTTAAAATAGTACTCAGATTGTCCAGGTCCTCAGACCTATACCTGAGTTCTACGTTGGAATGAAACAACAACAAAAACACAGAGGATATCTAGGTCCTCAGACCTCTTCCACTACTATACATGGGAAACACAAAGGTGTAAAGATTTTAGTGTATGGATTTTCGTATCCCCTGGTTCATCTTAGAAGTTAGTGTGAGTCAAAACAGACAGAAGCACAAACTTATTTTAATGTAATGAAAAGGATGATCACAACAGAGCAAGAATATAGAGACGAGTTTTGAATGCCCTTGTGTCATGTCAATGCTGCTATGGATTCCTATGGATTGAAACAGATGATTCTTGGAGTCCTTCTCATGAAGTTGTCAGAAAAACAAAGTGTCATGGTTTTGTTTCTTCACATCCAGTATAGATGTTCAGCTTGAATGCGAGAGTATTACAAGTGGCACGCGAACCTCCTCTTTGAACCACTATTCATGAGTTGTATGAGTGTTCTTCGAGATCTTTGTGTGTTCTTATCTGCATATACATGTGTATCTTTTTCTTCTTCCTTACGTATATGTATTTGTGTTTGTTTCTTGTTTTGCAGTAGCTCAATATTCATTTTATTTCTCATTTTATCCAGAAACGGGAATGATTACCTTTTACAGGTACAAGGTATGGTTCCCTAACAATCCAAGAAACCACATTAATTATTTTCACATGTATTAGAAAAAATATATGACCGTTGGAAATTAAATTGAAATATGACAAAATAGTTTAAATAAATGGCGTAACGGTACGTTATTAAAATGGTGTCCCCTTCACAAGATGTCAATATTGATCACAGTTTTTTCTGGTCACGGTGTCTCGTGGTCATGGTGTCTCACAATCATGGTGTCTTTTTCACGGTGTCTTTCTTTACGGTGTCTACTTCATGGTGTCTTGCTTACTGTGGCTTGTTCACGGTGTCTAGCTTTGTGGTGTCTGCTACACGGTGTCTGCTTCACGGTGTCTGGTTCACAATGTCTGGATTCATGGTGTATTATTCACGGTGTCTGGCTTCATAATGTCTTCTTCACGGTGTCAGAAATACATATCCAATGGTAGACTCATGGTGACTTAAGCTTTTAAAAGTAACTGTGTTCAAAAATAAATAACACTGATAATATAATGGACTAGATATAATTTATAGGAGTTAAGGTAGAAGAAGGAAGAGATGTGGTTGATAGGGAGGTTAAGGGAAGGCCTTCAAATACCGAGGGATCTAGTGAATGAGAAGTTGAATATCTAGGTAGTTGTTGATTAAGAATCACGTGCCTGATTTGACATAGGGCTTTGCCGACAAAAATGGTGGTTCAGGCTAGAGTAGAGGTGAAGGTAGGAAGCCCATGTATAAGAGGTGAATCTGCTGGAGCAAGAATGGCTATACTCTGGACATTATGATAGGGCCACAAGAGTATGATGAAATATGTAATGATATATCCACTATAATGCATCGTTTTCTCAAAATCGTCCTTATTCTCCATAAACGTGTCCAACCATCAAGTCAACTATGTGAGCTTTTGGACATGGTTATTAAATGCTTGAGTCACAGGAGGAATCTACAGATTTTCTACAAGGTACATGAAATGGTTGGTCATATTGGTCTTGGAGATGATTCTATTGAGGTAGAAATCTACATTCTTGCCAATCTCTTTCTAAGCATCAATAACAATTTTGGAGTGGGTATTTACTAAGAGAAGAAATCTATCACTGTTTTTGACTAATTCAGGTATGGAAGCCATATTTAAACAACTGAATACATTCTTATTTTCATCATTTACTAGAGTTCTGAGTATATCACAATCCAAGTAGGGATTATAGGATAGATTAGATGATTTGACAGCTATAGTCAGTGATTTTAGTTGGTTTAACACCTTTTGAAGACACCCTGTATACTCACCAATGAGTTTATTCATATTGGCAACAAGCTCATTCAATTAATTCAATTTTTTTCCATTTATCAATATTTTCATCTATGGATGCCAGATAAGGTTTAATCTAAGACACACATACTTATGCGATTTGAGAAGAAAAAGATTCTACAAGAGGAGAAAGTGATTCTTATCTCGAATGTAGCTCTCTCTACTTTTCTTTAACCATACTTTGTTGGGTCATTACTTCATTAATGAGTTGATTAATTTAAACTATTACCTATTAAATTTCATGAAGCATCTGAGTTTTTATTTTCCATATAATCTTCTCCAATAATAGTGACACATATCTCTCACTTAAATTTGTCACAGGACGAGGATGGGTATTCATGAGTGTCTCAACTCCAGATAATAGGGTAGAAACAAATTCCATCAGATCATCTTTACTCACAAATAATGGATCTTCAGATAAGGGATGAGGATTAAGGACTAATATAGGCTTAGGTTCCTTCTGAGGTGAAAAATTGGAGACTGATTTCAACTGAAATAGGGAGGAAATATCATGTCTGGTTGCTGTAACCTACTAAGAATCATCGACATCATATAAAGTGGGAAATATATCCTGATTGTCTACATGACTTGACTCAGTTGGATGTGATGCTTCAATAGAGTCATTATATTGGGTATTCTACCCCACAATTGATGAATCTTTATCAGGACTGATAGGCTTAGGATCTTGTTCTAATTCCATAGACTCAGCTCTGAGTTCCTCACACATTTCATGTCTAGCCAGCTGAAACACATGCTCCATTCTTTCATCAGCTGATGGGATGATTTTTGTAAAATATTTTCCACAGGGTGTTACTCAATATTTACTTCTTTCTAATGAGGTAGTCATTAAACTATAGATTCTTCTAGTGTAGTATCTTCCATGGAATGCTTTTCAGATTTGTTGGCAATTAATTTTGTTATAGATTTGGGTGGAGCTTCCAATTTAGTAGCTTCTTTACAAGAAGTGACTTCTTCTTCATGAACATCACGATGCTCAGTTTCCCTGACTTCCTCAACATTAACTGCTTTCCTAGGTGGCACATTAGCCTCTTCTTCCTCTTCTTCTAGATACTCAACAATCTCATCTGGTCCCAAACCAGGATCAGAAAAGTCTTTCGGTCTTGAGTGATAATAAATAAGATTGAAATTCTCATAAACATTATCATTGTCTTCCACCCATTCCTTTTTCAATGGAATCAAGTTTTTCTTCATTCTTTTGATAGTGTCCTTTGAGAGGTAGTACTCATAGTTCATAATCACTTACTCATTAGGTCCATCAAATTTTGTTTCCAAGAATCATTCCTGATATTAGTCGAGAGTAAAATAGGGAAGTTGACATGGATGTGACTTTGATCAACTCACAGATATGGTGTGTGATATTATTGTTCAGGTTGATCATATGAACATTTTTCATAAGGTGAATCAAAAATAAATATTGATTTTATAAAACAGAAAAATAACCTTCTCTTGGACTAACCAAATTCTGTACAAACCAGAATAGAAGCCTTGATTCTCCATTTAATACAACATCAATGTCCCTCATCTGGGTTCCATTTCCAGTTAAGGTTTTCAGGGAATCTTCTAAATTAAAGTAATTATTTGATGGTAGAAGTCCTTTTTCATTATCCTCACATGTTTTATCACGAGGTATCATATGTCATACAGTCCATAACCTCAAAAATAATGAGCATCTATGGTCATTCAAATAGATTTTTATTAAATAACTCTCACCAGAACCAAATGAGAACTATACGTACTGGTAAACTGAGCAACTATCCTAGGAAAGATGGGTCTATCCTTTCTAGATAACAATTCTAACCGGCCTTGTTGTTCTAACACTTTCAATACCATTGACATATTAATCAAAATAAATTTAGGGAAAATATCATTCTCAGGTACAGCAATGCGATTTACCATATTCATATTTGAAGGTCCTTCGGGTGTCAGCTTAGGTGTAATATTATTCTTCTTTGAGCTGCACATATCATGTTTCGATGAGGACAGATGTTTAATTCTTGGAATTCTCTAATGTATTGAGTAAGAAATGGGTTGCAGAGAAAATTAATTCCCCAAAAATAGTAGCTAGAAGAAACCTCATGTGATGAATCGAGTGATACTTACTTTGTTTTAACTTTTAGGAATACCAATTGTCGCAAAAAAAGATGGAAAATAAAAAGTTGAAAAGGATAATTACCGCGATACGGGTTTAATGAAAACAAAACATAAAGAATTTTTATGGTGAGACCATGTATGGTCATTACGATGAGACAGTTAACATGTTTCACGGTGTGATAGAATAAAAGTTTCATTGTGAGACAATAAATGAATTTCATGGTGAGACTGTGAGTGAACATTTCAGAGTGCATTATGGTGAGATAATAAACGTCAGACCATAGCTAGAAAATTCTAATGATGAGAGAATAAACACAAAACATTATGGTGAGACAGTAAACATGAGAAATAGTAACTATGAAAATATAATCCTGAAACAGAAATGTATAACACAGTATGATATTGAATAGTAAGACCTAAAACAGAAACTAGTTAGGTATCTATTTCAAATTTATCATGCCTAGTTCATGTATGATGTCATCTATTCTCTCAAAATTTAATGGTTTAGTAATTATATCTACAATTTGATATTTAGTACCAATGAATTCCAAAGTGATATCACCTTTTTGGTAATGATCTCTCAAAAACTGATGTCTTACATCAATATGTTTTGTCCATGAATGTCAAACATGATTTTTTGAGTTTTTAATAGCAGCTCTGTTGTAACAATTTATAGGTACATGTCTGAATTGAAATCAATAATATAGTAATGTGTGTTTCATGCACAATATTTATTCACAATAACTTCCAGCAGCTATGTATTCATCTTTTGTAGTAGATAATGCAAAAAAAGCTTCTTTCTTACTACACAATGATACTAGTGGCTTTCCTAAATGGTGACATGTTCTAGAGGTCCTCTTTCTGTCTAAATTACTGCCACCGAAGTCACCATCATAATAACTATCTAATTCAAATGATTTTATTTTAGGATAAAACACTCATAAATTGGGTGTATGCTTGATGTATTTGAAAATTCTCTTTACAAAATTTAAATGAGATTAATAGGATTTTCTTGAAAATGAGCACACATACACACACTAAAAATAATTTTAAGTCAACTAACAACTAAGTAGAGTAAACATAGAATCATTCCTCTATACGTGGTTTTATCAACATTTTTTCCATCTTCATCATGATCCAACTTATAACTGGTACTCATGTGAGTGTCGCTACTATTATTTCTATTTTAGAAGATCCTTTGTATATTTATATAGTTTTAAATAATAACCTTCTCATTTTATGAAACATGTAATCCATGTAAATATTTGACTTCTCCAAATAAACTCATTTCAAATTCTTTTTACATAATTTTAGAAAAATAAACACATAATGAATTCATCGAAGATCCAAAATAATGTCTTCTACATAGATCTGAACAACTAAAACATCATTATAAATTCGTTTTATAAAAATGTTTGGATCATTTATGCATTTTGTAATACCATTGGAAATAAGAAATGTAATAAATCCATCATACCAAGCTCATGGATCATTCTTGTAACCATATAATACTTTCGATAATTTAATAATATGATTTGGAAAATAGGGCTTTTTAAATCCAGGGGACATTCAACAAAAACATCCCCATCTTTAAACCCATTTAATAATGTACTCTTAACATCAATTTGATATAGTTTGATATTAAAATATTCAACATAGGCAATCATAATTCTATTGGCTTCCTGTCTGGCTACTGGTGCAAATGTCTCCTCATAGTCAATTTCTTCTTCTTGACTATAGCCTTGTGCATCTAGTATGGCCTTCATTCTAACTATGTTACCAGCGTCATCATCATTATTTCTAAAAACCAATTTTTTCATGTGGTCAAAGTGTCCTTAGGTATGTATACTAATTCCCAAAAATTGTTTCTTTCAAATTCATTATGTTCTTATTTCATATCCTTCAACCAAAATTCATCATTGATAAAATCTTTTATATTTTTAGGGTCAAGTTGTGAATGAAATGATTGATGTTCATCCTAGTTTCTCATAGATGTTATAGGTTGTGTCCCTCTATTGTATTCTCCTACTACAACATCTAATGGATGAATTTTAAGTGTCCTAGTTGTTATATAGAAGGTAGGGCTAGAAATTTCAAGTTCATTTATATGTTTGGGTTCTACAGAAGCAGGTTCTGGAAAATTTCCAAAAATGGTTTTCTTAACAACAGTTTCAATGTTCTTGTCATTATGGTTTATAATGGACAAATATTCTTCAATATTTTCATGAGGTGTCTTAGGTTCATGAGGATGAGGTTCATCAAATTTTTTGTGTATAGATTCTTCCCCACATTTGGTTCTCTTATTTAATACTCCATAGGCTATTCTCGAAATTGAGTAACCATGGAATATTCCATCAACACTTTTAGATGATAATTTGTCCGGATTATATTTAGTGTTTAAAATAAATACTTTGAAACCAAAAAATAAAATCTAACTAACCTTAGGCTTCCTATTTTTCCAAATCTCATAAGGGGTCTTTTTATGAATTGATCTAATCAACACTCTACAGATAATGTAACAAGTTGTATTAACATTTTTAGCACAAAAGAATATCGGTAAGTGATATTAATTTAGAATTGTCCTAGAAATCTTTTAAAGTGTCATATTTCTTATTTCTACTACACCCTTCTGTTAATGTGTTCTAGGCGCACTGAAGTAGAGAGTATAGCCATTGTGTGAGAAATAAGATTCGAACTCTTGATTTTCAAACTCCCAGCCATGATCACTTCTCAAGGTCTTGATCCTAAGTTCACTATGGTTTTCTATAGACTTGGAATATATAACAAAATAGTAAGAAGATTAAATTTTGTGAGATAGAAAATATAACCAAGTGTATCTAAAAAATCTTCTACAAGGACATAAATATAGTTTATCCTGTTTAGACTTGAAACTATTGATGGTCCAAAAAAAATCATTGTGAACCAACTTGAGTGGTTGAGAAGAAGAAACTTCTTTCTTTTATTTGAATATATATTGTGTTGTTTTCCCTTTTGACAAAGATTACAAACTTTATCTGTTGGGAATTCCAGTTTGGGTAGGTCTCTAACTAAACCTTTGTAGGAAGTTTCCTAAGAGAGTACGCATTTCAGTGTCCTAATCTTCTGTGCCATATCTATGATTATTTATGAAAATCATTTAAACAAGTAACATTTTTTTAGGTTAGGAATTAAAATCTACATAATATACATTTTCATTTCATAATGGTTTAAATACCTAAAAAAATGAATAAAAAAAATTACATGAATAATTTTCGAGTTTTACATTGAAACCATAATCAGACAACTGATACATACATTTTAGGTTATATTATAATCCATCAATAAATATTACATTAGAAATTAAAATTAAATCAGTGTTACCTATCTGGCCTAAGTCGATGATTTTTCCTTTTGAGTTGTCCCTAAAGGTGACATGTCCTTCATCAAAATTGATTAAGCATTTTAATTAATGAGTAGTCTCATATCATATGCCTTGAACATACATTATCCAAATATCATATCTTCCTATAGGAACATTTCAAACATGTTCCCTAAAAACAGATTAAGACAAAAGATAACTTTGGTACCCATGTTTTCTTGGGTCAAGAAATGATAGATAGTAAAACTTTAGGCACCCATATTTTCTTAATGGTTTTACTATAATTGAAATATTCAAATGATTATGATATGTAAACATTGTTTGGTTTGTAAGAATATGAATAGCTAGATTAAGCATAAGAGTTTCTATAACTTTAACTAACAACATACTGTCTAGATTTTGGAATAAATTTATTCATGACAATCTGTCTTTATCTAGGTTGGTTTCCTAATCCAATAGTATACATTTGTGAAAAATGTTTTCCAAGCATTTGAGTTAGAGTATTCATTCCATTTGTGAACGTATCTATGCCTTTTTTAAGTTCCTCATTAAATATTTTTAGTTCACTATTCTCCTTTAACAGTTGAGAATTTTTTTCCTTTTCTTTACTAAGATCAGATGTAATAGTACTAGTCAAGGCATAATGTTTCTTTAATGATTTGTACATATCTTTTATCTCATTACATGTATCTTATTACATGTCACAGTATTCAAATAATTCATCTTTAGACATATTATCATCATTATTTAAATCACATTCATTCCAAGAATAGTAATAATTCATTATAGGGGAAATAGGTACCTAAAATGTTTTAGTCATGAAACACATGTTGGCATGATTAATTCCTTTAGAATAAAAAGCATCAAATCCAATTGAGCTGTCTTCCGAAGCTCTCCATGTTTCCATCTTGTCTTTCTTATATTTTTTTCCCTTATATTCATATTTCTTATTAAACATCAATTTTGGACAATCTACCTTAACATATCCTTTCATTTTACATTCATAACATACTATCTCATCATTTTTATCAGTTTTCATCTAATCTCTCTACCAATTACCTTATTGGTTATACATACCCTTATAATTTGATTTTTTGAAAAAATTCTTCTTTCTATAAAATTTCTTGAATCTCCTAGCTATATGAGATATCACTTCATCACTGTCTTAATCTGAACCTTCACTAGTTGAGCTTTCGACATTTATGTGAATTTTCTCATTTTCCTTGGTCTTTGAGGCAGTAGACTTAAATTCCATGGACTTCTTCTTAGGTTCATAATATTCCTCTTTAGTTAACTTTATTTCTTCTTCATACATCATCATCATACCAATCATATCATTTATAAGTATCTTTCTAATATAACATGATTCTCATATAGAGACAGAGGATCCTCTCCATCTGTCTGGTAGGCATCTTATAATTCTCACGATTATCTATTTTTCTATAACAAATTTTCCTAGTGAGCTCATTATATTAACTATCTCATTAATCATGAGATACATATCAGAAATAAATTCATCAGATTTCATTTTAAATTTATCAAAGATAACAGTGTATGTCTTTAGTCTCATTTCCTTAAAATTAGCTGTTCCCTCATGGGAAATAGCCAGAGTATCCCAAATTTCATAAGTAGTCTTACAAGTAGATATTAAATTAAATTCATCATCTCATAAAGCACAATACAGGGAATTCATTGCATTACAATAATTATTGTATGTGGCTTTCTTAGGTTCATCCCATATAGTTCTAACTGTTTCTGGAATCTTATAATGAGTCTCTATGGTAGTCAAAACATCCAATCCCAATCTTTGTAAATGTATTTTCATTTTTAGTTTCTATTGAGATTAATTAACACCATTAATTAAAGGTGGCATGTTTGTAGCGACACATTATAAACTGTTATCCATAATTACATTTTATAAAATGTATTTGAAGAGATAAAAATTTTTAGTAGCAGAAATTTTGATATCATTAAAATAAAAGTAATATCCCAGTTCAAAACTTTTCACAGACAAAATGTTTTGAAAAACATTTATCCAACTACCTCGGATACAAAATGTTGGTTGGAGTGGATACTCAGGGGGGGTGAATTGACTTCCATTTAAAAATTTCTGTTTAAAAGATTTATATTGAAATCTTCCAATGAATAAAAAAATTAAACTATAAATAAATTATAAATATTGTATGTGTTCAGTTAGTTTTTCAGAGATTGATTATCTCTAAGAAAACATAATATGAAGATTAAGTTAGGTTTTGAAACAAAATTACTGGTTCACAATAATTAAAAAAACTTATTAGTTCAACTATCATAGTTAATTGAAAACAGATTTGAATTTCAAAGTAATTAGACGTGGAATATAGAAAATAGTTTAAACTAAAATAATATGCACAAAAATTTTATCCTAGAGGATCCGTCTCAAGTTGAGACATAGTCCTCTAAAATAGTTTATATAAAAATTTGATCCACACCCTGGATCAGGGTTTATAAAAATACTTAGACTCTCCAGGTCCAGAGCTCTACCACAGTTCAACACGGGAATGAAACAACAACAACATCACATAGTCTGTCCATGTCCATAGACCTCTACCACAGGTCTATGTGGGAAACACAAAGGTGTAAAGAGTTTAGTGTAAGGATTTAAGTATCCTCCTTTCAGGTTAGGAGTCAGTGTGTGTCAAAACAGATAGAAGAACACATTTCTCGTAATGTAAGGAAAATGATGATCATATCAGAGAAAGAATATAGAGATGATTTAAAAAGTCTCTTGTGTGATGTCAATGCAGATCTGGACCCCTTTGGATTTAAACATATGGAGCTTGGAGTCCATCTCAAGATGTTTTCTGGAAAACAGAGTGTCAATGTGTTGTTTATTCACTTCCAGTAGAGGTTGTCATATTGAATGTGAGAGTATTCCATGTGGCATGTGAACCTTTTCATTGAAATTTTGTTCTTGATGTGTTTTAGTTTCTTCGAGTTCTTTGTGTGTTCTTATCTGCATCTATGTGTATATCTTTTTGTTCTTCCTTATGTATATGTCTCTGTGTATGTATCTTGTTTTGTAGTTTCTCGATATTCCTTTCATTTCACTTATTCTTTAGGAATGAGAATGATTACCATTTCTAGGTATGAGGTACAGTTCCCTAACATGCCAACAACCCTCATTAATTAATAGTAGTTCCATCAAAAGCACAAAATATGACCATTAAAAATTATATTGATAGACGACAGAATAGTATAAAGAAACGGTGTCAAAGTATGTCCTGGAAACATTGTCTCCTTTACAAGGTGTTAAGATTGATCATGGTGTCTATGTGTCGTGGTTTCTTGTGGTCACAGTGTCTCATGGTCACAGTGTCTCGTGATCACTGTGTCTTGTTCACGGTTTCTTGCTTTACGGTGTCTGCTTCTTGGTGTCTCACATTACTGTGGCTTGTTCACAGTGTCTGGCTTTATGGTGTCTGCTTCACAGTGTCTAGTTAATTTGTCAGTCTTCACGGTGTCTTCTTCATGGTGTCTGGATTCACGATGTTTTCTTCATGGTGTCAGAAATAAATAACCAGTGGCAGACTCACGGTGTCTTAGACATTTCAATGTAACCATGTTCAGACATAAATAACAATTATAATAGAAAGGATTATACTTATGCATTTTTCAAATAAGGTATGTTGAGAGTAGATCAAAGATAGTATAAAGTAGATAAACATAAAATTCAGAAATTAAGATATTTCATGCCTCTTATTAAATCATGAGAAAACTGTAAACATAAATACATATGATTTGATATAATTTATAGGTGTTAACTAGTTTGAATAATATTTGTGATCATTTAAACATGATTAAGGAAATAGGAGTCCAACAAAATGTATAACACATTAGTTGAATTTGTAATGCATAAAACTGAATTCATGATCCATATTCTATACATGAGCCCTATTTTCATATAAATTTTACTATGTATAGAATTGTCTTCAATGTCCCTAATATTATGAATGGATCGATATTTTAGGTCTATAATATTATGAATGGATTTGGTTTCATGTCTATAAATTTGTATAGGGGCCTTTATATCTATCCCTAACTTGGTATTTGTATCTTTTTCTATTTATACATGTTTAAAATTTGATAAGTTTATGTGTATTCCACACTTTCATGTTTCATATCAAAGCTACACTCTCAAAGATTATGTCCTTTAATTATTTTATGATTAATATCTTATGTGATTCCAATATTAATTCCATGAAATATGATTACAATTATATGATATGTTGGGGATTTATTTTCAAATGTTATGTTCATGTTCTCATACCCTCCTACTCTTATGATTATGATGTGATTATTGATATATATTTTTTCTCCTTACTGAGAATCTAAGCTCACCCTATTCTTATATTTATTTTCCATGGGATACGAAGGATGATATTTAGTAGGATATGTCAAAAGGGGTTATAGATATGAAGGAATATATTGGAGACTATGAAGTTATTTTACGGAAATTATTATCATGTTTCCATGTTTCCAAAGACCCTAAACTCATACGGTTATGGAGTGGTTTTGTTATGTTATGTAATGAAAATTCATATATTTTTATGTAATATATATGTTTGATAATAATTGTTCATTATTGTCAATAGGCTTAGGCCATGCATCTGTCACTCCCTTCGTACCACATTCCTACATCACTTCATTCTCCCATTATCATTTTCATCACCACCTTTATAGTACTTATAATTTAACTATGACCATCTGGGTTTGAACAGAGGTGGTCTTGGACGTTGATTTCAGCAACTGTGTACCACTCAACCATTACACTGGACACTAGGAAATTTATATGATTATGAAAAATGTTTATTTATGGGGAACTAGTCATAATCCTTAGTATGAATTTGGAGGGTTATACATTTCTTATTGTTATATCCTATGATATTTATTTCCACTGTAATATTTTTATCAAACACCTTAAGAACATAGTTTGTTATTTTAATTATGTTTTTAGCCATTATAAACATCTATTTGTTGTTTCATAAATAGTATTACTCTAAAATTCAGCAATTCTCTTACAATAGAGGATGTTTCAGTGCCATATGAATAAAGGTAAATGGATATATTAGAGCATGTTACCTCACTTGATATATTTGATATGGAATTGGAGCTACTCTATCCATGAGTAATTTGGATAGTATATGCTAATAGAAGACAAAAAATGACCTTATTTGACTATGTTTGTGACTTTAGAATCCAAAATACACCATCCTTCTGAAGCATTGCATAAAAATGGGATGTTGAAGATTAGGTGAATATTATTTATGGAATATTTGACAAGGTCAAGATACAAGAGAACTCAAGGGTAATCTTAGAAACTTTTATTATTTAAATTCCAATTAGGAGAAGGTGGGGTGTCATGGGATAATAAGGCTGACATGATGGACTCTCTTGAGAATCCATTAAGGACCTATTATTTTCGGAATTCATTCCCAACACACTGAGTCTAGGTCATTCCATATAATTCGTCATTCCTTTATAGTGATTTGTGATAGTATTTTTATACTCTATTCATTTAAATAAACTAAATTTTTTCTCTACTAATAGATAGGAACTGTGAATATAAGGCCAATATGTTTATGATTGGTCGTCACCCTAATTTCAGATGAGATGTTTGTATTTTCAACCAAATGATGATCCATGAGGTTATATGTATGTCCTTGGATATTGAGAAAAGCCTGATGGATAATCAAGTTATTGTAATTCCTCCATCATTCAATACTCAATAATGTAGAACTCACACTACATTAATTAATGTCACATTTAGTATTAGGAAGAGTAAGAGAGAGGATTATCTGTAGGGTAGTTGCTGATTTTTGAGTATTGTATGGCTTCATTAGCCCTGTGAGGAGGTGTTTTGTCGTATCTTAACATTGGGAAGGTTACAAATTACAATAATTTCATCCCAACACCTCATTGATTGTGTTGTTAGTATGGTAAAATATCGAATATCTAGTAGTTATATACAATATCATTGTGGTCAGATTTCAATTTGGGTTTTAGAAAGATGTGATCTATGAAATGGGGATCTAGACGAGGTACACAGTAGTTGGTTCAAACATCTCATACATAATTTAATCAGGTGATTCATGAACCCCATATTCAATGATGTACAATGACCCATGATTAACACACATATATATTACATCATTTTAGAAATTATTTCGAATAATAATAAACGCATGTATGAGGACCATAATAGTTTAGTTCCATTAGAATCATGGAAACCAAATCTTCTTTCCTGGTGAAAAATATTCAACATCTCCCATAATGATCTCCACCTTTATTACTTCTACCTGAAACCTTTCATCATATGTTGGGAAAATGAAACATTATAAAGGGTTAGTTTAGATGTTGAGTAATAGAAATTAAAGAAAATGCATAAGAATAAAATGAAAAATGTCATGGAACATGAGAATAACAAATAAAAACAATTACCCACATATTAGAGATAATAATAAGGATTGGTAGTTCATAAGACATAGATCATAATAAAATTATGAGGGTAAGTCATGAAAGAATAACATAGGAATAAATCATGTCATTTTAGAAGACATTTAAGCATCTAATAACCCTATGTCAATTTGTCCAACCATGGATTTTGAAACAAGTGAGGCTTGGATTAATCCTTTGTGTACATTCTTCAGGATTGATATTCCCTCCCTTATATCCTCTTCTGTTTTTATTTAATTTTCCCCCATGTAACCTCTTATTTCGGGCTTGGGTAGTCCTCTCATGCACCTATTTCTTCGAGAAAAAGATCTCTTCCCATGTTTCCTCTGGTTTTGGGCTTGTTATTACATCATGTGCACCCTTTAATCTCATAATACATTTATCATTATTTAATTCATTGGAGAGGGATATAGTTAACAACCATCTCATAATGAAATTATAAATAAAAGTTCCTGAAAATTAAAAAAAATCTTATTATAACCCATGAATTAAAATGGGTATCATAAACATGTTATTATATCCTAATCTATAGAAAAAATACATGTTTGATAATCATTTCTTTATTAACATATTACATGAAATGAAGTGGGTATCAAATTTATATAACCCGATGAGAGAGTCACAAGTTTCATAAAAAAATATTCCATAAAAAAGTTTACCTTTCATGAAATAATAAGAATTGAATAGTTGGATCAATTCCAATAAGGGAAAGAGTAATAACAACAAATTTCACTTTATATGGAATATAAATTGAAAATATATTGTTCAAAACATTTCATGACGAAAAGTTCACTTCATCATTAAAAATGGCACCTTAACACATTTAAAAAATTTTATGTTTTTTTTATTTAAAATTTTATTGGAATATTCTAAAGAAATCATTGAAAATAATATGGATATGTTTCATATTTATAATAAACAAAATGATCTTGAAAACGTTTTGAAATAATTTTTTTAATTCTTATAAATTGTTGTTAAAAACATTATAAAAAAATTTTCTTTGAAAATAGTTTTCAAACTTTTTAAAAAGGATTCATATAATTTTGAAATCATAATTCCTTCAAAACATTTAAAATCATCTTTCAATTTTGGATAAAAAAATCGTTGATAACTTATAAAATATGTTTGAAAATAATTTAAAACCATTTTCTATAAAAACTAATAATATAATATTAAATATCATTTAAAAAACACATACCTTGAAAAATAATTAGAATACATATAATTAAATAATAATAAAAAAATATTAATATTTCATTGAAAATTATTTTGAAAAAGAATTCCATAAAAATTATCCATCTAAACAAGCCATGAAAGAATCATAAAAATAGTGATGGGTAAATCTATATATGTTGTATGAGGTAGGAACGACATTACTTATGCATGGAAAAAGAATAGAAAAATGCATTCTTCGAAAAGAGATAAAAATATTCCACTGAAAACATTGGTTAAAGAGAAAAGTGAAAACATTTATTTTAACTATTATATGAGATTACTATAATACTCCTTGAAACACATTTTAGAAAACATTGTTTTGAAAGAATACATATTTCTAACTAAAGAGGGGGGAAATATGGGTTTTATAAAAACCACACTCTTATCTATAATTTTTAATAAATATTAGAAATATGTTACCAATAGATGAATATATCATGAAAATCATAGGATAAAAAAATTCATGAATGTTCTTGGGATATGGAAAATAATATTCCAATAAATGAATAATAATAAAAATAAATCTTGAAAACAGATGAGATTGTTTTAATAAATTATTATAACATAGTTATGAC
This sequence comes from Viscum album, assembly GCA_963277665.1. NCBI lineage: Eukaryota > Viridiplantae > Streptophyta > Magnoliopsida > Santalales > Viscaceae > Viscum > Viscum album. Next base: position 982,392,893 of record OY728161.1, read on the forward strand.
GAACCATATCCCCATGTAACTAATTGAAATTACACGAAGATCAAAATATAATGAAAATAAATATATTCAAGATAATACATATCAAATTATTGTATATACACTTCCAAAATGAATGTAGATGCATGATAAAACATGAGAATCCAAGAATGAAAAATGAGAAAAAATCACCTAAATGTTTATTTAGATTTTGAAATAATAACCCCATTAAATAAAGATCACATAATTGATATGGTAATACACATTAATTTAATTATATGAATAATTTAATACATAATTTTTCTATATACAAATCACACCAAAGGATTTGGTAGTGGATAATGTATGTATCTTGGGAAAATAAAAAGTGAGATGAAGTCCCCTTACAATATACTTCCTTTTGTTGTGTGGTATTTATCCACATTAAGATTTGATTTAAATATGTTACTAAATTATACCATAATAATAATAGTATTTATTATATTACATTTCATCTATTTATAATGTCTTATTACCCATTTGGAAACAATCTTTCATTGTTATCACTATTTCGGGAGATAATCTCCTAGTTTTCTCAAGTATTTTTTTACCTTTTATTAGCTTCTCATTTAACATATATAATTATTTAATAATATCTAAAATTTATTCCATTACGTAATTATGATATATATTCCATTCAAATTTATTTATAGTAATCTATATATTTTGGAGATAATAAATGAAATGCATCGTTCAGGGAGACGGTAGGCTGTAAGTATACATGAACACTGATTTCATTTAATTTTTATATTAAAATAATAATATTAAATGAAAATTTTATTTTATAATTATTGTATTATATATATTTTATAAATTTTACATAGTATAATAAATAAAATCCTTATTATATTTAATATATCAAATAAATTAGTGATATCGCTTTGAGAGTAAGGTAACCCACACTTCCTCAATCCAAATTATAATATTTAATCTAGATTGAAATAATAATGGTATATTCATAATAAAAATAATATAATTATAAATAAATTATAAATATAATATAATTCATATATAATTATAGTGTCCATCAAAATGTCCACCAGGAGATGTGGTAATGGAAAAATGAACAATCATTATTTCATGACGTAGTAGTTATCCATACATAAAAATTGTTTGTTTCTTACATATTTTATTGATGTGTGTGTATGTGTATGTAGAAATAATAACATTAAAAAATCCTAGTATATTATGGATACTGATTTTTATGTAATAATGTAATAATAATATTATACGGAGTGGAGAATCAAACAAAAGAACTAATCGGTCATTGGAAAATGTTACCATAAAATAAAATAACTCCTTTTGGTTTACAGAAGAATGATTCATTGGATGTTTTTCTCCCAAATAAATGAAATAAAAGACTAGTTTAGGGATGTTTGGAATAATTATGGTTTGATATTGGAAAAAAATAAGTGTTATGAGTGGTGTGATGATGTTGGAGAAATTGGGTCATTTAAGCTGGAGGAGGAGTGTCACTCTAGTAATATTATTAAAAGGTAGTTCCATACATGATTTTCACATTGTACATAGCTCCAATAATAGGCCTAATTAGATCCAATGTAGGATCAGTTAAAAATATGTCCATAAAATATATTTTTTACAAGTATATAGTTCATTTTGGGCCTTTAGGCGATTGTTTAGTCATTATTATACATAATTTAACCCTAATCATTGCAATTAATTTTAATCACTTTAACTAAAAATTTTAGTAAAATATGTCGTTCTTATTAGAAATTATATATTAATTATATTAAAAATATGTAATCCATTTTTATAAATTCAAATCATAGATGTTTTAAAAATTAATATAAAATTAATCTTATATGTGGGATGAAAATGCAATTTTAATGAAAAATAATTTGAAAGACTCCTGAGTTTTTATAGTCACTTTCAAATTAAAAATTATTCAAATGACATAAATTTTATTAATTTATAAAAAATGTTATATAAATAAATGTTAAAAATAGTATAAAACAATTTAACCTTAAACATAAATTAGATGAAAAATAAGTTTTATATTAAAATTGATTTTTCATTAGTCATTAAAAATTGAATCATCACAAAAAAATACGAAAAATTCACTATAAGATAATTTTTATGTTTATCATCAAGATATGATGTTTTGATTATATTTTAAATTTAAAAAATGTACATATTTTTTATATAAAACGGGTTCACCATTAAGTGGTTTTAATATTTTATTTTATTAAAATATTGGTTTTTATGTGTGAAATTGGGTTTATTCTTATCTTATGCGTATCAATGCTAATAGATGAATATAAAAAATATTTTATTTAATTTGGATCATGTATATATAATTAAAATGACTAACTAATTTTGATAAATTTTGTTTATCATGAGAAAAAAACTTTGAAAGCATTAAAATAATATAAATTTCTATTATTAATATTTATTTTATTTTTTTCTTAGTTTAAAATTAATTTGTAACAAATGAATTCATTTAGTATTTATAAAAAGAACACATTTTTATATGATAGTTAATACTATTTATAACTATTTATTTAATAGATAGTTTAAATCATATTATATTAAATAACAATAGTTTAATAATATATCATTGCCTTGTGGCATTCAGCCTTCTGTTAAGTTTATGTTATCAAAAAAAGTCATGGTTATGAAAAACAGAAGATAATAGTTTCCAAATGTAATCAGTTACTATAATCTCTTTTACACTTTCTGTTTGTTTAACGGACAACAAGATGGTGTTACGTTTAACACATGTGAAGTTGGTGTCCTGTATTTCTTTCCATGTTAGTATCATGTTAAAGGAATGATTGAATTATAGTAATGTAATACCACAATAAAAATTAATCTATTTGAAAAACATTAGTTCCCAAAAACCAGGTTGTTATGTTCTACCCCTCATAAAGTACATTTTCCTATCATAATTAGTTTGGGTTATCAAATGCTTTTTATTTGAATGTTCCTTTAACTGACTCCCACATAGTAAAAATGAATTCCAAAAAATTATCAAAAAGAACAGTTGGATACATAATAGTTACTTAAAGTTAAATTTGAACAGGATTCCATATAGTTTACATAGCTAGGAATTGAAAACATGGATATGGATGTGAAATATAACATTCATATTCTGATGGAGAGTGATAGAGAACATCTTCATAGGAAAGTTAACAATAAAAAATCAATAAATATGGTATTATATAAGTCACAATTTGATTCATTAAAAAAGAACGTACTAGTATAACCTCTTCAGTTTCAAAATCAATTAAATAAGGTTGAATAATTTTAATGAGATGTAATTCTTAATTGATTTAATTCCCTTTCGTAAGTAATATCTCTCCTTCTGATCATGTCTTGAAAAATTTTACACTTTACCACTTTCTAAAAAAAAGTAAGGTGAAATTTTCATTCTTCAAGCACATAAAGATCTAGAGATCCATGATAATTAATCCCATGTCTCTTTAGTTACCAACAATAATACATTGTTATAGAAGGTTATAAAATTTGATTAAATCATGTTATAGTGAGATAACACTTTAATCCTACAAACATCATCTAAATATTAATAATTCATTCACTATTAAACATATTATTTTCAATCCCTAATGAAATCTTATAGTGAAAAAAGGTATGTATTTCCTTGGTTCATATAACATGAAATTTCAAATCCAAAATATTAATAATTCATTCATCCAAATTTAATCTTAATCCATTTTATAGTATTCATAAAAAATATTCCTTAATGCCACTTTACTATAATATATGAATCTTTCTATGTGGTTCATCAACCTCATTCAAATCATTCTTATTATGATTAATGTAAACAATACTAGAAGAACACGAATCAACTTGCACATGTCATTTTTGATCTCCTAATCTTAAAAATTATAACCAATATTTGTACCACCTTATTTATTCATTTTTTATATTTCCATTTGGGAAATATATATTTATAATTTCCAGACATTCCACATCTTATTTGATCTTTTTAATGAACTTTATAAATTTATTTTGTTTTCACATCAACTATTACTAGAGGTAGTATCAATTATTTCTCCAAAGGAGGTAAATATTTTTATGACCAATGATCTATATTTCAATGTTATTTTCATGTATCTCCACTTCCATCATTGAAGTGTCCAAATTCTCTAATTCTCTTCCATTTTTTAATCCATCATGTTGGACTCCATTATGATCTTGTATGGTTTTTCTCTTGGAGGATTGTGATTGTGTATGTGGTGTGATTGTTGGTGTATCATGTGTGCATGTTTTTTCATTTGTTTGTGGTGTTATTCTGTAACACCCCAGGATTTCATAGTATGTTATCTCTATATCTAATTGGATAACTTGTGGTACATGAAACACAGAGTTCGAATGCATCATGAGTTACCAAAATAGCCTTTCAAAAAGATATTATTGATAATATTAACTGTATATTGTTATTTATATACTCTATATAATTTTATCATCCATATTATGTGTCTCTTAGACATAATATATAGACAAAATATTTTTTTTTCATATAAAATATGTATTTTGAAAAAAACATAAATTTTACCACCCTTTAATGGAAAAACACATTTCAATCCCATATTTGACACTTTGTATATTAAATTACACAAAATAACATTTTTCATTATAATCAGGATAAAAAAAACATATTGTGGACATATTGTTAGTGCTATTTTAATAACATTCATATTTTGACGAATAGTGAAAAAACTAAATTTTCTTTGGAAACAAAAATTTTATTTAAATTAATTTATAGTGTTAAATTATACTTTTAATTGGTTTTTAATTATAAATAGATTATATTATTATCATTTAATCCAATTTTGTTCATTGTAATCAATTTATACATTTAATTTGGGCATAAACACATATCAATCTTTTAATAGTTTTTACAACTCCAAAACCTGCTTTCTGGTTTTGATAAAGTGATTATTATTAAAATTAATTAATAAAACTTCTAGGTTTTGAATTTTGTAAAATAAGCATAATATTTTAATTTCGAATATCAAAATTAGATTTTGGTGACTTTTTGGTATTGTTCAAAAAAACATTTAAATTGTGATGAATAGTAAAAAACATTAATTTGTTGTGTAAAGATGACATTTTATTTAAATAATAATTATTTATTATTTAAAATTATTTTTAATGTAAAAAACATACACCCTACATTTATTAGTTCATCTTAATTCATTTGAATCATTTTATAATTATATTAGTTATATAAAATTTTATTAAACAATTTAATGCCTTTTACCAACCTTCTAGGCTCATTTGAAAGTTTGCAAAGTACATAATTTTACCACTTATGTGAATTGAATTTCAAAAATCATATAGACATGATTTAAATCAATAAATAACATTTGTTTCAATAGGATTGCAATATTTTTTGAGGAATAATTACTTTTGAATTTTATCTAGCATAGTTAAAAGTTAATAGGGTAATTATAGGTAAAAATGATATTATAATTACCCTATAACATTTCCAAATTCTATTGGATATGTATTTTTATACATAAATAAACCTTAGGAATAAAATATGGTTTTCTTTTATCCACATGGACTAAATTAGGACATTCATTATATTTTATTTAAAGAAGAGTTAAATGTGTTAAATTCAAATTCTAATAAATATAATATTTTTTATATATGGTTATAAATAATATAATTTTTACCAAAATTTTGTATTAGAAATATAAAAACATTTCCTACATAATTTTATTTATTTTTTTAATTTTTAGACATTAGATAATGAAATTTTGTTATGACACATTGATGATGCACAAATTACCTTATAAATGAATGATTAAAATAATTGATATTACAAATATCCAAATAATTTAAAATTGATTATTTTGATGAATTATACAAATTTTCTTGGTTAATAATTATTTTATTTATTTATTTATTTTGTTTTGTTTCAAGTAATAATGTTTTTGTGACTTTCACAAAAACCAAATACTAAATCATGTCAAAATTGCCATAAATAAGTTTTTAAAACAAATACTACATTATTAATTGATATAATATTCTTAAAAATGAATGGTTCATCCAAAAGAATTATATAATGAAATATATTTTAATAATTAACGAAATGGGGTTATCTTGTAATTTTTTTAGTAAATTTTTTAACCATTTATTATAATAATAAAGGAATACATTATGAAAGTCAATCTATTTGACTAAGAGTTAAATTTTAAGGATATGGTTAATATGGGAACCTAAACCTCTATAAAACATACTTTATTAGAGTTTTTAGACATATACCAATCTTATACTGTAAATAAATCCTTTTGGAGACATTATAAACTGATTATGATTATATTATAAATTAATATATCAGGATTTTTCTAAAGTGGCCCTCACCTCTCTTATAAAAGGGTACTTCACCTTCTCTCAAAATCCCACCACCAAATCAATTTGTCTTAGAAACCCCTACTCAAATATCTTCTCAAATACCCTCACATAATAATATATTCTTTACTTGGATCATAAATCTGACCTGAGGGGCCCTTTTGATCAAATCAAAAGAAAGCACCTGAAGAAGAGGTAAAAATATCATCACCATTTTCAAAATTTATTTCTTCTTCCACATTCTCTTTCATTGTTGTCTTCCATAAAAAGTAATAACTCTAGTTTCTTTTATATTATTTGATTTTACTATAACTATGGTAAAACCATATTCATTATTTCTTCAATCCTATTAATGAAAAATTCACCATACGTTCATATGTATGGCTTACCGTCTCCACATCATAGTGTAGTTTTTTATTCAACACATCATTATTTGGATGGGTATAATTATGAGAATAATTGATTTTAATAATAAATATAACATGTTAATGATTTTTTATATGTAATATAACAATCAATTACCAATGACTTCAACATCTATAGAATGATATTTTCACTCGTGCATACGTACGGATTACCGTCTCCATGAACGTGATGACATTTGTTCCCCATCATAAGCATTAATGAATAATTTTAAATTTATTATTTAATATAATCTTTATGAACTTAATATCAATCTATATTTGAATCAAATACATCCAATATGAAACAAACATGACTTATGTAACAAAACATATAAATTAAAATGAGTCATTTAACAACCGAAACAATGATACTAATGAAATGTTATTAAAAAAATATTATAAGATCATATATGATATCATAGTTATGTCTATGGTTATTTTTAATTTATTAACACAAATTTATCAATTATATAGGATGTTATCATACCCTTGACTTAGGAAGTGAACAAGGTAAGGGTTAATTTTACAAACACATTATTATTCGAGGTTGTTTATACGGATGTATCTACTATTACTTATTTATCATCCACATCCATGTTTCTTAATAATTTATTCCAAAATGTTACTATTTACTAGAATAATATTTAATGTAATTTATACACAAATTTTATTTTTTATAAATCTTTTTGACGGAAATCATTCCGTCGTTTTCCAAACAAGTTACTTTATGACCTTTTTAACACATTAAGGTATGAATTTTATTAATATATATTGCGGGTGAATCTATTTTACACCATTATAATACCTTTGAATCATCCCTTATGATCTTATAATAATATATTCAAAATAATTTTTTTTATAATTATATGACTATTAAAAGATTTCTAAATAGAATGAGATATTTTTCTGAAATATTTTTGATTTCATCTATGTCAACATCATTTGATTGATTTTACAGTTATTTCAACTTAATGTATTATGATCCGATCTTCCATATTGTATTGATTTTTTTTTGATATGTTTGACTATGGATATGTTATTTTATACAATTCATGGTTTATGGTTAAAGTATTACAATTTCGTAATCTGGTTTTAATACAAATGTTTATGTCTTGTTTCAGCATTTTCATACTAGGAACACATTGGACTTAGTAAGTGATTGGTTGATCCTGCAATATCAACTCAATTCATTGCTAGGTCTCATGAGACAAACTAGTTTCTAGGAATAATGCTTTGACAAAACATAATTTGTAGTCATTGAACAAGGCCTTGACTATGTGGTTATTTTGTCTGGATTTATGCATTCTATCATTATGAAATTTGATTTTGATATTACATGTGTTAGTTGACTAGTAGAACATCCATGTGATTTTTTAAAAGAAATTATTTGATTTATATTTTCCATATTATACTGATTTTTAATTTTAAAAGGCTTGGGTTTTAGTCATATACATTGCCTTTAATGTTTAGGTTTATTTAACATTATTTCTTCTATCTTTTTATCCTTAATGAGATTATGATTCCATTGATTTCTTATGTTTTATTTTTCCCAGGATGGGAAGAATTTTATTATGAATGACCTATAAGGATAGGCTAGGGTATATGTGTGTATTTAAATGATACACAATGGTGTTTTTTTATTTAATAATGTAATGTAAAACATATGTATTTATCTAGTATATCCAAGACTAATAAACTAATCAGTATTTTGAGACTTGATCACTTTTGATCATGACAATGTTATGTAATAATGCACCGACTCTAAGTAAATTGGGTTAGGGAATCACATTTTATATTCTTAGGGTGTTGTTTTTTTTAATAAAAGTGTTCTAATTTTCCTTTAATTCTCTAGATTCTCATTTTTTATGAGGTTCTCTAGCTATGATTTTATTTTTTGTTTGATTTACTTATTATGTTTTGATGAGAATATGGTTCACATCTGGTGGTTGTTTGGTCGATGATTATATGGACTTTATTTTGAGGTTTTCTTTTCGTGTCGCCCTTAATAATGTAGTTATCAACATAAGAATTATATTTTAATGATGATTGTATTTGTTTGTGGTGGTGGATGAATTGATGTGTCTGGTTTTAGGTAGGTTGGTTATTTATCAGTGGTGTATCATGGGGATTCATACTCATCTTTAGGAGCTCAACGTGACATGACCATATTTAAATTTTGAATTTTGAATTTTGAATTTTTAAATTGATTTGGTAATTGGATTGTTTATTGTTTTGGTTTTGTTTCTGTGGATATAGATTATTTTGGTTATTATAACCCTGGAAAATTTGTTCTTATAATAAAAAATAATTTGATGAATGATTTTAATGTCAAATCCACTAAATTGGGACCATATTTGAGCTAGATTAGAGCCATCATGGCACAGGTAGTATGTCAATATCTCACTGTAGAATCGGATTTTGAGTACCCTTCTTTCCATCCTATTTTCAATCACTATTAGGATGTATTTAAAGGTGAATTATATGTGCTTACTATTAAACAAGAAGTATAGTTAAATATATAAATCATAATGGGATGGAAAACTATTCATATTGATCCTTATTTTTTGGTGTTAGCAGAGTTGAGGCATTATTAGACAGAGCACATATCTATGGGATGATCATATTTTTTCACTATGAATATGGATTGTTGTCTATGTACCTATGTGGACTTCAAAAAGATGAACCAAGTTATAGGGAATAAATTTTTCCCTTATCCTAGGATTAAATATATCATTGATTAGTTATTGATTGTCTGGTGGTTCTTCCATATTGATCTTTATCCAAGCAATAATTAGTTGCAGGTTTGAGTAATGGACTACCCTATTATGATAATAAAGACTATATAAAATTTTTATGAGTATCTAGATATACATTAGGTCTGTTTAATTCCTAATTAGAATTCATGGATTTAGTGGACATGATCTTTCACCCATATCTTTACACATTCTTCGTGTTGTTCCCTAGAGATATACTCATATATCCACAGTCATGAAATTTACATGTTAGTCCCTATGTTTCCATGTTGTGTACATCCTATACATGTAACCATTATCTTGAGCTTATGAAGATTGGATTTTTGATATTTGAGGTTTATTTTATTGTTCACGTTTTTACTAAAAATGTAATTTTAATAAACCTAGAGAAGGTGGATGTGGAGATGTCATGGTATCTCCCCCATAAGGTTTTTGAGATCAAATTTTCTATCATGATTTCTATAAACCATTGATGGCTTAATAATTATTTATATGACATTGAAGAACCTATGATGTTTGTTAACATGAAAGGGGAAATGTATTAATGGACTAAACATTATGGGGAGGTATTTATTAATAAAAATATAAGATTAATTATAGATCCAATGTTTACTAATCCACTGTGTGGGATCTGATATGCAATGTACTAAAATACCTTTGGTGTTGGTTTAGAAGTTTTGAATATACAATGGGGTATTGTGGTTTAATTTCTGTCATTCCATCTATGATCCCCTGAGTGTACCAACCAAATGTGTGTCTTGGAGTTGGATGATGTGATCCATAGTTTGAACTCTTTGTGAAATTATATATTTGGAGAGTGATTTTTTAATTTTGTATTCCACAATATCCACTGATTTATATTCTCATAGTGGAATATGAATTTGATGATGGTTTATTTGGTAGAGTACTAGAAGTCATTTTATTTTGAGATGTACTATGATAGATGGAATATTATTTTATTATCAATGATTTTAACCAGAAAACACCAAAGTTATTGGATCGTGGTAAGTGTAAATATCCAATGTAATAACATCTGATGAGTTTAATGGTGGAATGGATTAGAGATGATTCTAAGGATTATGGTGTCATGAAATGAGAACATTTTCATCACTTCTTAGCTAATTTTCTAGGTAAATAATTTACAAGAATTAGATCCAATATGTGCATCGATGTATTAATGACAGTCATGAAATTACCCAGTTCTATAAAGGTAAGTATATGATCATCACAAGATCAATATACATGGGTGGATTCATGTTCATGCCTCCATAAGAGACAATATGATGACAGGATATCATTATTTAACGTGTGATTTTCATTAATGGTTGAAAAAAGATATACCATGACATCTGATGTATGTTATGGTTTCCTAGTATGGATATGCATAATGACAGTTTTGTTTCAAAATGTCATACCTATCAGAGAGTAATGGATGAGCATTCATTGCTGAGTGGTTTATTTCAAGCAATTATTATACTAATGTTTTTAATGGATGATTAGATGATGGTATTCAATTTCAGGTTACCCTTTAAATTGAGGATTCATGATGTGTATTAGGTGATAGTTGATCAACTGATAAAATATTCTTATTTACTTTTGGATTTGGGAGACACATTCCTTGGATGAACATTGAATTTTATATGAAATATTGGTTTTTTTCTTTATAGGATTACCTAAATAATTGTATCTAATAGAGAAATGTGTTTTAAATCAAGGATTTATAAGGTATTGGATATGGATTTTGGTACACATATAAAACTACGTTGAGTGTATCATCTATAGGCTGATGAAAAATCAAAGAGGACGATCCAAAAATTAGAGGACATGTTTTGGTCGTGCATCCAATATTTTTGTATATATTGGGATTATCACCTAAGAATTAATGAATTCATTTATAGAAATACATACTTTTATTTATTTGGATGGAAATATTTAGTTCCCAAAATGATTTTCTATATCATTCACTACTATGATGGAATGAATCTTGTGAGGTGTCCATGGTGTTTTTGAGCATGGTAATGGTGACCTTTGAGGGAGTGTGTGTAGTTAAAATGTGGAAAACCAATTCTTGGAGGATGCATTGAACATATACAGATTAAATGATAAGATCCATTTCATTTTCTATTTGTGATAGTGTTTTCATGTGAGTGTATCCTTAATTTAGGGCATCGACATTTGTGTAAGAAAGGAAATATAACTCCAACATTCCATGAATAGTTAATAATTTATAATTTTATTAGGATCATTGCTTACCATCTAAAACATCCTAGTTATTAAATACGTATACATGTTGTGTTACATGTTTCTCATGTATTGAGGTATAAAACTATCCATAAGGATTTGATTTACTGTGAAGATGTGGAGTTGGAGATTGAAACATCATACATGGAATGTCAATGATGCATTGTAAACTAGAATGAGCAGGTGTTGGGGGGATAGTGACACATGTTGAGACCCTATAGAGGAATGTATAGATTCTAGAAGAATCCATGGAGTGGGTGTTTTCAATCAAGACCAATTTAGATGATTCTTGAGGTTGAGAATACTTTTGAGGGGTCGATTGTAATGGCCTTCCATGTTTTCAGGTGTGTTCGTGATAATTTTAGCTTTTATTTATGTTTTTTGGGAACTATTAATTTGTTGGGATGCGTTTTGGAGGATTTTTAATGGTTTTGGATGTATTTAGAGTCCTATTTTGATGTTCATGGTTAGGGAATGAATTTCACAGACTGTGAAAATCCTTTATAAAATTGTGCGGATAATTGAAGAAGAACAAGAGCTAGATCATTGTTAAGGTTCATAGTTTAGTACACCATACAAACACTCCATAAAATATTTGAACCATGATAATGTGTTCATAATAATTGATCGAGCACATTTTTACAAACCATATGACCAAACCATAAGAGTTCCTATAAGAGGTAATAATCCTCGCATGGTAGTCGCATGGTTTTTCAATCTATGTGACCAATCAATGTGAGTAAAAAATTAATGTTTTGAAAACCATTTTAACAAAAATAAATCACTTTTTTCCTTTTATTATTCATCATGATATCCTTCTTCAACATGGTTACTCTAAAACACTTCTTAGACATTTACATTCACTTTTAAGATTAATTGTGATGGATCTATGTATTATATTGATTAGGAATTATAGTATGTGAACCACAAAGCTTCATTATTGGGATTTCTTCTAGATATACACATTTCCTTAAATTTTAATCATTTATATTTAATATATACACTCTATCAATGCATTCATATGTCATCTAAAAATGAATTATAATATTATATAATTAATGGTGGTAGATAGAGTGTTTCAGCAACTACTCCATTGAGAAATCTCAATTCTGACATCATTAGTAAATACCAAGAGATATGTTGATGTAGAACCTTCTAAATTATATTGATATTTTCATTATTCTCATTATAAAATCATTAATTTTTTTTAATTGGTTCTAGGGATTCTTCGTGTCTTTTCTCAATTCAGTTAGATATTCGGTTTGACTCAGGTATCGTCTCTTACTAGGAATTAGAGTTTTTCATAAACTTGTTAAAGGATGAAAGTTACAAAACGTTTAGTTCACTTAAATACTCTTATTTCGTTTATGTGATACATGTTTTATTTTATAAACATGATTTATAGTGATTTCATGTGTGTCTTTGTGTATATTTTGAGACCATCTAAGATATATGATTTAATGACTATGCATATGAATCATTTTTACAATGTATGATATTAATCCAATGTGAGTGTATGTTGCTACTATATTCTCATGATTAAATGATATATATATATATGTGTTATTTCCTATTGTATATTATTTTCCTGACATCAGCGGAATTTAATTTACAACTCAAAATTTTTGAGGTGTCTTAATATAGTTATTCAATTGAGTGGGAGTGTGTGTGATTTGTGACGATGACAGCAATGGACATAGTCGTGGGGTAAGGGAATGATGACCAAGAGGCTTGACCCATGGATGTAACATTGGGGTTATGTTTAATTTTTGGGTTTATTAAATTCACAAACATACTATGAGGTCCTTGAGGCATGAACTAAGATTAGAAAGTGCAGGATAGTCATGAGGCCTAACCCATTATGGAGTCGGCACATGACAACCTTGTGTACTGATCCCACTTGATGGCTTGATAATACCTAAATGCATGTTCACCATCAATCTCTATATCTTCTTTCCACATCTAACGTTTTTTAGTTATCCTTACATCACAAAACCATTGTATATATGATCATGGATCATGGTAACAGTTTTAACACACAAACATTCAGTAAATATTTCATGATGTTTTCTTTGTTATTTATATTGGGATAGAATATTCTTGTGGAATGTGTGAACTCATTATGAATACACATTGATGGAAACCTAATATTTCTTATTACTGACACCATGCATGTGAGACTTGATTTCTATATTTAATTCAAGATCAAGGATTTAGGTAAGGGAAAGGGGCCCATGATAGATAACTAATCTATGGATTATAGAGCTGGTAGTGGTAACACGATAGAATCTTTGAAATAATACAATGGTTTTTATTTATCTTATATCAATTTTATTTATTATACTTTTTCTTTCTAAATTCTGAGCATGTTTTATTATATATATTAAATGGGTGAAATTTTTATTAAATTAAATTTACATTATGATCTTTCTATATACTATGTATTGTCTTCTTTATTTATCATTATTTTGTAAGTTCATGATTACCAAGGGTATAGTCTCTCCAAAGCGTCCATAGACAATATACACTACTTAGCAGCCACTAATTAATGGGGAGGTGTACGTGATATCTTATTTCTTTCAAGATCAAAACTATTGGATCAAGTAATAGAATCACACTATGATTCAGACATGAATCCATACCAATAAAACAATTAAAAATCTCTTCAACACAAATGATAGTGTGATGATGTGTCTTGGGACTTTACTAGTTCAGATAGAAAAGAGATGCCTACTACATATCCAGAACTATCTTTCCATCAATGTGTATTATACCATGTTCTATCATATTATAGTCTTCCATATAAAATAATTTTATATCAAACGGTGTAACAATTTACAGAGACAAAATAATAACATTATTATTTTATACATCATATCACAACCAACTCCATCAATACACAATATTATTTATTACACCAAACAAATAGAACAAAAAATATTATATAGTATATGTTGAGGGGTGATCATTATGTTATAAAATAATAACTCATGTATCAACTTATTTATGAAAAAAAATATCAGATCATATCCATTATAGAAAAAATTACTTCTTAATAAATTGTTATTTTTATCATGCATAACATTGTTTGTCATCTCTTAATTGTAGTGTGATTCTTATATTCTCACCTCAATTACCTACAAACACAACTATTCAGTTGGATTCATTTTCTAATAACGTTCTAACATCCACATGGCCATGATAACATTTTAAATATATAAAATCATTATATTTTAATGTGATTCATTTATTGAAATATTTTGAATATTTTGATGAAAAAAACAAAACAACACTATCACAATTCCTATCCACTTCATATTCATCTTAGACATGGAAAATGTCCCACTAAAACTTACAATAATCTCCCATAATATATTTATTAATGAAATATTTTTATGACCATGGGTATATTAAATAGTCAAACCTTAGAGCATCTTTATATATGATAGAATTATAATCAAGGGGAGGGATCTTGTGACAAGGATAAATGTGAGAGTGTCTTCAAAATTTCATTTTTTAGCATAGATATCAAAATCTATATTACCCTGATTAAATGAATGGAAAATATTAACATCTTTCTCAATGGATTACATGAAGTTACTACTATAATAAAATCCTAACTAGTTTGCAAGATGAAACCCCTTTATAAATAACCATTACATCTTAGTTCACCATCAAAAACATAGATCTTCTTGGTCAAAATAATCTATCTAAATGGAATTGTATTTCAGAAATCAATCTTGTATAACTATATACCATATAAATGAATCACTTTTCATTTATTGTAATTCTTCTAGAAAAAATTTAGTAAAGTACAAAATTTTTAGTAATCAATACTATTAAATATATCTATAGAATCTCAAATTCACATCAAAGTAGAAACTTCCACCTCACATAAATATTAATATTCTCAAAACTGTATATTTAAATTTTTATAATAAACCTTTTTCACATATAAACAACACATTTTTAATATTTTATTACAAAATAATAACATGATGTGTCTACTGAAGTCCCAACATTACCAATTGAAATCTCAAACAAAATATTTACTCTTCCTTATAAAAATATTAATCCCATACTAAAACAATATATATCATTGTATTTTTTTTATCATTTCCCTAAATTGATAATAACTAAAAAATGGTAGATATGATAGAATACCATACATTAGCTTGGGGAATTCCATGAAAAAACTATTATCACCATGCATAAAATCTAAATTACATCCCAAAATAATGAATAAAAATATATTTTATTGTTTATAGTTCATATAATTACTATTAATAATATTTTAAAACAGTGTAGATATGTTTTTTATATTAATAATAATATCAATAGACATGTTTATTAAATGTAATTTTTCAGTGATTAAATAAATATACTTTTACTAACATCTACAATGAGAATACTACATAATTTTTGTCCTTGATGATTCCCACATATGGTTCAGATGACACATCAGATTCCCAAAGATGATATGTAAAGGTTAGATAATTGATGCACAAAAATTGAAGAGTATTTTAATTTTTAAGTGTATGATTTCTTTCCCAAACATATGTGAACCTCAACATATATTTAAAATTCCACTAATGGATTATCTAATACATTAGAGTATATTAATTCACAAATGGAACAAAATTGATGTTCTCACATGTGATATGTAATATTTTTTTCGTAATTTTCAATGATACATATGTTTATGATGTGACAATGTAATTCCGGTAATATTGTTAAATCATATTATTCTCAAGTATGGAAGGATGTGTAGGGTTTGGGTGATCAAAGAAATTTCATTCAACTACATATTAATTGTTTTCAATACTATATATAATAAAAAATCACCCATAATTTAATAACTCGTAGAAAATAAATTGATAAATAATTATAAAAAATAAATATAATTTTGGGAGGTATATATCATTACAATTTACCAATATCATTGCTAGAAAAAATTAGACAAGGTGAATTTCAGAATTATGGATTGCATGTGATTTGAAATAACAAGGTAGTATTGAATGGAATCAATGGAACATATCATTTCATCTAGCATATTAAGGATTTTATTCAATCTATATCGGTGTGATTATAATTTTTAGTCATGAACAGATACCATCATATCATTTGAAATGGTTCTTGAATATGCATACTACCCCCTAAATACTTATGATATTCTTTATTATCACGGATTGTTTTTTCATATAATTCCATTACAATTAATTATTATTTTGAAGGAACTGATATGTTTTTGATGTTGTTAATTTACCAATCCCCACTCTTAAATATAATTGAGTTTATGCTTTTATTTTTCACTTTTTAATATTCATGATGAGGATTTCGTATTCCTATAAATAGTATATATTTTTGTAATTCCAATAGTTTTGTCTAGATGAGTTGGATTCATTGGTATCCTATGAAATAATTTTCTTTTTGGGAGATTTTTATTTTTTTTACAAAATGTATTATTGATGAAATTATATTTTTCTTTGGAAAATGATTATATTTATCCAGTGAGTATCAGGATTAAGTGGTTTTTATTACGAAACATTATATACCAAAACAATGATAACAAAACATATCATTTAAAATGGTTTCAACAATGAAATTTTTATTTTTTATCATTAATGTCAATTGAGATTATTATAGGGTATTTATATCTTTATAGTATACCTAGATTCAATCTAAGATTACTAATTTGAGTTCTTGAAGAATTTCCCTAAGAAATATAAATGTTTTCCAAAACAAAAAATGGGTAATTCCTAAAAATACTAGGATATAGAAAATATTATCCTAGGTATTTTTCATTATTTTTCAAAAAATTATATAAATTTATAAAATTAGTAAGATAAAAAAAAGAACTTATATTAGATAAATAATTTTTTTTGAAGGATGCATAATAATTTTACCTTTTCCATATAAAGTGAAGCATTGAGCAGGTACATTTATTTTATAGACATGGAATAAAAATTAAATTTTATAAAATTTAATCTCCCTATATTCATAATATTTATAAATATTAATATTAATCACTTAAATTTTATAATATAATAATGAAAAATAAACCTATGGGATACATAATAGATTCATCAAATATATATGTTCCTTAAGATTCAACCCTATGAGATTTAAGGATTTATAGCATAATATAAATTTGAAATATATTGATGAATTAATTGATATATATGGGGCATTTCACTTTATATATGGTTTAAACATAACAGACCTTCATTTATAATGGATGTGACGATTCATCACTAATAAAATCATATGATTCATTCTACAATTGTTTGTTATCTATGGAATATGGTCAAATCACAATATATGATGAAGTGTAATATGATGTTTTTTTCATGACATAATATATGATTCTAATCAATAGTCTTATTTTTATATGAACATGAATAATTAAATATTTCACCATGACATAAAGGCTAAAAAATTAAGAAGCGTTGGAGGACTTTAGTAGATCATCAAATAAATAGATTCCCTTATGTCACAAAAACATGTTGAATGATTGGATTTGATGCCAATATTTGAGAATAAAAGTTTTAAGTGAATGGAATTTGTTATAGTCAATATTATAAATAAGGGATAATATAACATGAAATAAATAATCAATAATATTGATTTCTTATAGATTTTCGTAGGAAAAAAACCTGTATATATACATAACATTACATAGCATGTGGATTAGAAAAGAAATTACAGAATAATGATGTACATAATTATATGTAAATGTAATTTTAGGAAGTGGTAGTTGAATATTATAATGTAGAGGGGGACCTTGAATATTTGTAATGATATTTAATTTTTAGAGGAATTTTAAAATAAAATATTATTTTAGAAACAATATCTATATGTAAAGCTCATGTAGAAAAAAAAAGTGTGTAATAGGATTGTTGGGTGGAAATATTATAACCTCATTGAGAAACCATACTATGGTACTTAATGGTAATCAACTCAGAAAATAAAATTAATCGTAGTAACACAGTAGAAAAATGGGAATGTATTTGAACATCATTGTATATATAAGAATCTTCAATGATTATACATATTAATAACTCTGAGAGGGCATAAAAACATGTAAATGTGATGGAACAACATGTGATATTTAAATGTACTTGATCATATTTATTACTGTACCATGGTTTTGAGAGACGAATAATGAAGAATTAATGGGATAATTAAGGGTCACTTGGATCATTTTCAATATTCATATCTTAGAGAAATTTATAAATTTATTGAATAACCTTGTGATTTGTTAATGTATCCTCAATGATATATATAATTCAATTTAATTTATGTTAGAAATTTTAAAATTGATTACTATTGGAAAAAATACATGAAAACAACATCACACCATTCTATATAAAAGGATTGATTGTGTAATTAATCAATCATTAATTATGGAATATTATATCGATCATAATATTCGATTAATAATTAAACCTCACCACGTCCGAAATCTCTTATATCCAAATATCATATTCCTCGATAGCGTATCTTGGGGATTTAATGATTATCATTAACTCATATTTACTATAGAAAATATAATTATGGGATTTTTTATTCTATATAATTATAATATAGTAAAATATCTATGAAGATTATAAAAAGTAAAAATATTATAAAATGAATAAAACATTAAAGATATTGTGGTTACAATTATGGGTATATGCGAGGAAAAATACTTAATTGCAGAGGGAGTCATAAAATATTGTGTATCAGTGAATTAATATTATGATTTTAAAATTTTATAACACCCTTATAATTATCTTTTTTTATTTGAGTAAAGAACGCTATATTTTATTTATGTATCAAAATTTATTTTTTATCCCATTATCAAGGAAGTGTGAAATTAGTCAAGATGAGGAAGTGTCCCTTGGATAGATAGTTTTTAATTATTTAATATCTTGTTGTATATGTAGTGGATAGTGTTACACTCTAGTATGTGTACTTATTATTTTTGTATGATCATTTCATTAACAAATTGTGGTTACTCATGTAAAACTCTTATAAACTGTTGTTTTCTATCGAAATATTTTTAGTTTGTTTATATTTTTAATGGAATATATGATTTTTTATAAATTAAAAAAAATTATTAACATCCACTTAAAAATAATCATATTTAATTTTACAATCATTCTATGAAAATCACATGACTCCCTCCTCTTATTGTCCCTTATGTTATCACAATATTTGTCAAAGTCATCTGTTTCAAGAACAAACCCCATAAATTTGATATTATCATCAAAGACAACATAATGAATGATAATATTACCACAATTATATAGTTATGAAAACTAAATATAGATAAATATAATGGTATCACAAAAAATATTTACTGGGACTGATGTCTTCTCAGCTACTATAAATGGGATACATGTATGTGTAGTTTTGATGGTGACTATGTCTAAATTGAATAAAAAAACCATATTTCGTATTCTAAACATTGAATTTTCATATCCAGAGAAATATAAAATTATATTCATTGGAATATTATTAATTTCTCTATTAATAAGTCAATATGGAAGAAGACAAAATGTATTTTGGAGTTGAAAATATGCTAAAATAAAAAAATAGTAAGGTACTACACAATAAGGTATATTATTTGAATATGTACCCTGATGTTATTATTTATGGATTAATCAATACTATTATTGAGGTCTTTGGACCTGTTTAGATAAGTAGTGAAGATATAATAGATGTTTATAGCATGAATAAGATTTTATGAATGCCATCACCTGTTAATAATCTAATGGTTTCATATCAAGAATGAGTAATCCTGCTAAAACAATCATTGTATTATTCACAGAGTATAATAGATATTTATTTAATTGTAATTATGAATGAAATGACCAAAAATCACGTAAATAATGATATATTATTTATATATATCATTAATATGGCCATTATTGAACGAATATATGTAAATACCATGAAATTACATGTAATTTTTTTAATTAAATAAGAATTTTATGAGTCTGCGAAAATTGACTGCGCATGATTTTGAGGCCCGGTTTGCCTAGAATGAATATCTATTTTTTAGTTTGTTCAGTAAATGTATGTGCAGGTTTTTTAACATTTGAACTAGTGCTTGGAATTGAAATATAAGGGCAATGTTGAACTCACAACACCGAGTATCGCTTAAAGAGACATTCACATCAATGGTAGTAGGTCGAGGGTGAAATATAGTTTATCACATTTTTGTAGAGGAAGAAAAAAAATAGTTTAAAATTTAATTTTGTTTCTCTTGAAACCCCTCCTTTTGAGTTATTTCTGTGGGGACCACCCGAACTGGAAGACCCCCATTTTGAATTCTTAGTGGTGGGGTCCAACCGAACCCCTCTTTAATGTAAGGAATTACCTTTGAATCAACCCATTTAATTATTGCAATACATTTCAATTAATTGTCCCAACATAATGTAATTTGATAAAATTAATTTAATATGTTGGGTTTTCCTTTTTGAGGAAATTGGGGGAAGTGTTGGAAAAGGTTGAGAGTTGGTAAAACGTTGAAAAAAAATTCCTCCAATGAAGAACACGCTCTCTAATGAAGAACATTCTCTCCAATGAAGAACGTTATCTCCAATTAAGAACTCCCTCCCCAATGTGGGATGTCTTTATTGACAACGAACTGACATCCGTCCTTACCTCTTCACCGATGTCAATGATCCTTTTATGTGGAGGGGTGATTTTGATTAATCTTTGTTAAATTTACTTGTACATTGAATCTCTCCCCATGAGCCACTTGCTAACACTCTAATGTAGAGGGTGCAGGCTAAACAAACATAGCCATACCTCTCTAAAACATTTTTGGTTTTTGATTCGTTCTTCACGGTGGAAGAGGATGGTGACCAGTGCTGGCGATTGGAACCAGTGGGATTCAGTAGTGGTGACCAGCACCACGGCCGACTGTGAAGATGGTGGTAGTGAAATCGCACAACCGGAGAAGAGTCATCACCCATCGGCCACAACGGAGCTTGAGCGGCGGTCAGCGGTGGCCGGTTACGCGATTCTGGTGCCAGCACGTATCCACACCATTGTGCATGCTAGAGCCAGGGCACATTGTTTCAGCAGCTAGGTGAGAGAAGATAGCTCACTGCTAGCCACAGGGGAGGATGTGAAGCACGTCCACGTCACTCGGAGGAGGCAGGCCATCCGGACATCCAGGGTGCCCAGTGGGCCACCCCGCGGGCTTGGCCACACTGATAGGCTGGGTTGCGTCAGAGGGCCGGGGCGGACTGAGCAGGTCAGGTCAGACCTGGGTTGTTCCGACAAGTTGGTCCGGACCTAGACCAACATCAACAACATTTTTGTTCATTTGGCCATATCTAGAGCTACAAGATTCCATTTAACGAACCATATAAAGTTCTATATACCTTGGATCGAGTAGGTATTTTTGGTTTACGCAACTTATGTTTTGGATAATGTTGGGGAATAGCTGGGTTGGATTGAACACGAATCTAACAAGGCACTCGGAACAAAAAAAACAATAACATACAGACCAGGTGTCCGATTGAGGCATCTTTTATTGCGTTGAGACCCATATTACTTATTTTTTACTTTAGGATACATCGTCGTTGTACTTTATGGATGTTGGAGAATCGACATGTGGCTTGAAGAGAGGACCCTCTCATAATCATGCATGCTTATTGAGGGAACCTTTTAGCTAGCTATATCAAGAGATGGAGATCCTATGTGGGTCTGTGCTTTGGGATCCTACATGGGACTATGTTCAAGAGTTCTACATGGAACCACTCTATGAATCCATGTGGGGCTACTCTAGGATCCTATATGGGTCTACTATACTAACATCCTTCTTAGGTATGGTGATTTAGGATCGTACGTGGGTCTGCCTCTTAACAGAGTATGATGATTCAGTAGTTGCATCAAATCATATTTGCTAATGTAGCTATGTTATTCATGGTGTGAGTTGTGTCCTTAACATTTTGGTAATCTTCTCTGTGGCATACCATTGTGTTAATTACATTGATGGTGATACCATTTAGATTATCTTTTGTGTGGCATAACATTGTGGTACATAACTTTGTGGTGAAACCTTTGTGGGGTTCTTCTATGTGGTGTACCATTGTGGTGGATAAAATTAGGGTGATACATTTGTGGTATTCATCTATGTGGTATTACCTTTGTTGTACTTAATTTTGTGGTGCTACCTTCCTAGTATTCTTTCCATCTTGGATTAGTAGAGATTTCGCTAAGAGTTGGGTCTTGTGTTTCTTCATGAATGAGTTGGATATTCTTGATAACTTATGTATATGTATGGGTATTTTCCTATGTCGGGTTGTCCAAGGATTTAATGTTTGTGGTTTATCATTTGTGGGTTTGGTGTTACATTTGAGGGCCTTAGGGTCCATATTTAGTATCGTTATACTCACCCCTGCATGGGCTACGCCGAAACCTTATTGTGTTTGGTGGAAATAAAATATAACATTGACTGAGGATGAGAGTACAAGGAGTAAATATAGCTCGGAGGTGGTAATTAGATGAGGACTACTATAGAGATAACCATTCGAGGGCATTACCCAACCTTTAGGTAGGATCCTTGGAGGGATTCATAGGAGCACTTCTGTTTACTTGAAATTCCCATTTTGACTTGTACTTTCAGTTTTCTTGTACTTTCCAGTTGGGATTTTATTATCGACCAATTTTTTATCTATACACACTCTTTTTACTATACTGTTTACTTGTGTTCACATCTTGATGTGTGCTTGGCTGTGTGTGTTTGCAAGATATAATGACAATGCCTTCTCAATTTTGTGGAATATGCCTTTCGGTGCTAGTTGCAAGCCCCTTGCCTATTGAAGGTGGGCTTGGGGTAGCCACGGCAAGGGCCTCGGGGGATGGGTCATGACAAATTGGTATCATAGGAGTCATTTTTACAAAATAACATTGGAGTCGGATCTTTTTAACGGCAATAGTGTTTAGTTTAGTGAGTGTGATTATTAGTATAGAGTAATCCTGTTTTGGTGTAGAGACTGAGGTATCCATACACCCGGACCCTGAATTCTGATTTCCGACTGAGTCATGAGAACACTGATTGTGTGTCTATTTCAAAAGAAATTATTTTGTGATCTCTTTGAGTCAGCTCACCAGGTATAACATATTTGTCATTGTGAACCTGTTTCTTTTTAGAATACCTCCATGCAGACAAACAGCTAGGGATCCTGGTATTGTACGTGATGATAGCCAAACAAGCGAGGAGGCCTCAGTGAAGAGCCCTTTACCAGTGCAAGCACCAGAGGTACCATTACTCGTTGGTCCACTTATGCCACCAGCCTCTATAGTAGAGGGTTCATGCCACTTTAGTGCATTGAACGAGTTCCAACGCTAGAGGCCACCCAAGTTCAGGGGTGAGACAGACCGACAGACAGTTGAGGATTGGTTGGAGGCCATGGTGATATTCTTCTGATCAGTAGGGAAAACAGCCGATCTCATGGAGATCCATGTCGCCAGTCTTCTACAGGAAGCAACATGCAGATGGTCGATCTTGATTTTCCAGGTTATCAAAGAGGTGAGACATCTCTGGGATGACTTCCAGAACCTGTTTTGGGCATAGTTAGTCCCAACGACTCTTCACACAGTGTGCATACAAGAACTTATTCATTTTAAATAGGGAATAATGACTTTGGAATAGTACTCAACATCCCGAAGTAGGCACGGGTGTTAGAGTGATCCCTCTTAGTGGAGAGTATTCTTGCTACGAATTTGCTGGCAGCGAAACCCACCATTGGTCATCACGTAGCAGATTCTTCTACAGTTAGTAGAAGACAGATGTCACAGATGTCCAAGAGGACCAGACCTACATGTAGAGGACCGCAGTATTCAATGTCAGTTGTGTGGGTCACTAAAGATAGAGCCAGTCATGCGAGGAGTAGGCAGTGTTACACATGTAGAGGGCAGGGTCACATGGCTCGTGAATGCCCGACCCACTATATAGATGATCAGTAGATAGTAGAAAGAATGCCCAGGAAGAGACAAAGGTTCGAATGAGGAGGTTTGCAAGGATTATGAGGACATGGAAAAAGATATGGTCGTGCAGATGGTAGTGGGAGAAAATTTGAGAATTTTCCACCACCACCACCTGGTGGTCCACCCCGACCACAGGGAGCCAGTGGACCAGTGTGATCTCAACTCCAGGCAGTTGAGACCTACGACCACGAATATCTGGAGATGATATGAGGTATGATCTGTGGCTACTACACCATAGCTAAATTACATATAAACACAGGTTCTAGTCAATATGTTACTGCTATTTCCCACGTTCAGAGCACAGGGATTCCATTGGAGCCGTTAGATCGATCCTTACTACTAGTGAATCCTATGGTAGAGGATTGGCAATTACTCACTTTTGTCGGCATTGTGAGCTTACTCTAGGAGACGAGAGCTTTGGCTAGGATCTCCTAGTAGGGGACTTGAGGCCTTACGATGTCATCTTGTGTATGGACTAGTTATATACAGTCTAAGAACACATTGACTTTATTAGGCATAAAGTGCAGTGTGTATGCACTAATTGGACTAGGTTTACCTTAACCAATTAGAAGGGAGACTTTGCAGCACAAGATGGAATTACTCGAAAGAGAGTGAAGTTGATCACTATTCAGTTGGCTAGCCTTACCATCAAAGAAGTTGATTTTGAGAGTCTGATCTATCCTGTAGTGGTGGACCAGTACGCGGACGACATCCCTGATTATGTTATGGGTCTACCTCTTCACAGAGAGGTGGAATTTCACATTGACTTGTATGCCGATATGACATTGATATCTACCCCAGTGTATGATATGGCTCACGGGGAACTTCATGAGATACGGGTACAACTGGAGGACATACAGGGGAAGGGGTTAATTTGGCCTAGTTTTTCTCCGTGGGAATCCTCTATTTTGATTTCCATGAAGGGAGATGGGAGCTTGGGTCTTTGTGTTGAATATCAGCTCATAAAACAGGTGACCATGAAGAACATTTACAAACTTCCGATGATTGAAAACCTCTTTGTATAGCTAAAGGGAGCACCATGGTTCTTGAAGATAGACCTCAAAGAAGGATATCCTCATCTCAGAGTATGAGAAGATGATTTGTAGAAGATGCCTTTCAGATGTCAGAGTGGCCATTATGAGTTTTTGGTCATGTCGTTTGATGTTATCAATTCTCTAGTTGTGTTCATGGGACTCAGGGACAAGATATTTAAGCCATACCATGATCTCTTTGAAGTAGTCTTCATCGACGACATTATAATATACTCAGCTACTAAGGTGGAGCATGCCGATCATTTGTAGATAGTTATGGAGTCACTCTGAGAGAACCTGCTTTATGGTATACCCTGGAAGTTGTGGTTATGTATTCGAGAGGTTCACTTTCTAGGATATGTCATCTCAGAGGCTAGAGTTGAGGTGGATCCAGCGAAGATTGAGGTGGTACATGCTAGGGAGGCACCCAAGAGTGTGACAGAGGTATGAGGTTTCTTGGGTTTGGTCGGATACTATCGAAGGTTAGTTCTATATTTCTCCAGTGTTTGATCAACATTTTTAGAATTGACGAAGAATGGGAAATACTTCATGTGGTCGGAGAAATTCCTGCAGTGTTTTACGGAGCTGAGGAAGGGGCTGAATAGTACCCCCACCTTGAGGCATCTAGAGGATGGTTTTGGGTACATATTCTAGTGTAACATATTAGGGACCGGGCTCAGATGTGTCCTAATGCAGGAGTGAGTTGTTATCGCATATGGATATTGACATCTGAGACAACATCAGAAGAACTATTCCACCAATGACCTAGAGTTAGTAGTAGTGGTCTTCTCCTAGAATATGTGGCGACATTACATGATGGGTGGACGTTTTATAGTCTACTTTGATCACAAGATTCTCAGGTATATATTCTCCTAGAAGGACATTAAATTGATACCACGACATTGTTTTGAGTTTCTCTAGGACTATGACTTCGAGATAGTTTATACTCATGGTAAGGGTAATATTGTAGCAGATGCATTCAGTATGAGATCTTGTATACAGCTTCAGGGTGAGATGATGGAGAAGCTGGATGCTTTGAAGATATACTTTGTTGATTGAGATAGAATATCTTTTTTAGTGTCTTATTGTCACTCCCCCACTCCTTCAGGGAGTTAGGGAGGCACATGATGGGAAAAATGACTGTAAGGCATGACGTGTTCAGATATCCATGGGGCACGAACCCGATCGATTTTTTAAATGTGGGGAGAACGTCATCTTATTTAGAGGACATACCATTGTACCATTGTCAATTCAAGAGGAATTGTTGAGGGAGTTTCAGAAATCCCCTCATGCAGTACATCCAGGATTGTTGAAGATGTACCTGGATCTCCGATGATTGCACTGGTGGACAGGAATGAACAATGAAGCAGTAGAGTTTGTCTCTAGGTGCCTCACATGTCAACAAGTGATGGCAGAGCATCAGGTACCAACATGCTTAGTTCAGCCATTTGAGGTCCTATAGTGGAAGTGTGATGGGATATCCATGGACTGGGTGACCAGACATCCACCTAAATCTAGGGGTCATGATTTTATTTGGGTGATCGTCGACCGACTCACCGTTTCGGACCACATCATACTGATCAGAGAGCAAGATTTAGTAGAGTTCTTGGTAGGAATCTTTGTGAGGTCTGTTTTACGGATACATGGGTTACACTAAACAATTATCTCAGACTATGGTTCAAATTTCACTTCCTGGATATGGAAGGGGTTGCAGGAAGCTCTCGGGACGAAGATTCTTTTGATCACCACATTTCATCCTCAGACAGATTTCCAGACTGAGTGGACCATTCAAACCCTTGAGGATATGTTACATGCTTGCATCCTAGACATTGGTCATAGCTGGAGGATCACATGCCTTTGGTGATGTTTATATACAATAACAGCTATCAATCCACCTTTGGGATGGAACCATTTGAGGTTTTTTATGGCCGACTGTGCAGATCGACTTTGTGTTGGACTGGCCTAGGGGAGTCAGTACTCATGAGACCATATATGGTAATCGCTACCATAGAGAAGGTTCATACAATCGAAGAGTTGATGAAGAATGCACAGAGAAGGAAAAAATCGTGTTCCCAAAAAAGATAGAGACATATGGAGTTTGATTATGGTGGCCATGTCTTTCTACGAGTCTCACCCCAACGATGATTTAGGAGATTTGGTCGGGGTGGCTATTTATCTCCATGGTTCAACGGACCATTCCAGGTCCTCAGCAGAGTTGGAGATGTGTCTTACCACCTTGCACTTTCCCCTCAACTTCACCTATTGCATGAAATCTTACACTTATCCCAGCTGAGGAGGACAGTGACTGGTACTAGTGATTGGCACCGATGGAACTCTGGTATGGTGACCAAGACCACGGTCGGCCACGAAGGCAGTAGAGGCGCAACCGTGCAGCAAGAGAAGACATGTTTTTCATCATCTGTGGTGGAGCAGGAGCAGAGGCCAGTGACGGCCGACCGCATGATGGAGGTTGTGGCGTGCATCTGTGCTGCAAGGTGTGTGGGAGTCGTGACACAAGGTCGCAGCAGCGAGGCGAGGTCGGCTGACTCGCTGTCGGTCGTCAGTGATGGGGTGGCGTGTGACCACGCCATGTGGAAAAGGCTGGCCATCCGGCTAGCTAGGGTGATGTGTGGGCCACCCAGCAAGACCCCCACCATGGGCCACCCCCCAGGCCAGGCCAGACCTAGACTAGTTTGAACCTCTTTTCTTTTTTTCAACCATATCTTGATCTAAGATCATTCATTTGATTAACCATCTCTGGTGCCAAAAACCTTGGATTGAGATTTTCATTTTGGTATACCCCACGTGAGATTTGGATAAAGTTGGGGTATGAATGGGTTGGATCTTATACGAATATAATTGGGCCATCAGATCTAAATTGCAAATAACATACAGACCAGGTGTCCGATTGGCGCAACTTCTATTGCATTGAGACGCTTATAATGTTGCAATCCATTGGAATACATTCTAGTTATACTTCATAGTAGTTGGAGTATCAACCTAAGGCATAAGGAGAGAAACATACCAGAATCAACCGAGCCTAGCGTGGTAACCTTGTAGCTAGCTATAGCAAAAGATTGAGATCATATGTGGGTCAGTGCATTAGGATCCTATATGAGTATATGATTTTGGATCCTATGTGGGTCCGTGTTTGAGTGTTCCTCTTTGATACGCTCTTGGAATCCAAGTTGGACTACTCTACGATCATACATGGTCTCCTATACTAGGATCCAACATGGGTCTGAAGGTTTAGGATTTTATGTCGCTCTTCCTCTTAACAGAGTAATGTGATTCAATAGTTACATATAATCAACTTTACTAACATACCTATGTTATACCTGGTGTGATCAATTTCCTTATATTTGTGGTAATCATCTGTCTGGCATACCATTGTGGTACTTACCTTAGTGGGGATACCTTTTTTGTAATCTTCTATGAGGCGTACCTTTGTAGAACTTACCTATATAGTGATACCATTGTGGTGTTGTTCTGTGTGGCGTACCATTTTTGTGCATACTTTCATGGTGATACCTTTCTAGTATTCTTCTATAGGGTATTACCTTTGTGTAACTTCTGTTTGTGGTGTTTTATTCATGGTATTCTTCCCTTCATGGAATAGTTGAGCTTTGGCTATGAGTTGGGCCTTGTGTTTCCTCATGAATGAGTTGGGTATTCTTGATAACATAGTAATATGTATGGGTATATACCAAAGTAGGGTTTTTAGATGTTTTCATTCTTGTGGATTGTCATTTTTGGGTTTTTTGAGACATTTGAGGGTCTTAGGGTCCCTATTGAGTATCGTTATACTCCACCATGCACAGTCTACGCCAGCACCATATTGTGTTTGGTGCCGATGATGGATAGCGTTGACAGAGAACGAGAGTACCAGGATTGGAGGTATCTTATATGTGTAAATTATATGAGGCATACCACATGGATGAATATTCGAGAGATCTACGCACCCTTTATGTAGGATCCTTGGTTGGTTTTCACAGGAGCCATTCAGTTTACTTGTACATCACAATATTACTTGAAATTTTAGTTTCCTTGTACATTCCACCTAGGCTAGTATTCTATCCCTCTTTTTATATTGTAGACACTCTTTTTTACTATACAGTTTAGTTGTGTTCGTATCATGTTGTGTGCATGGTAGTGTGTGTTTACAGGTTATAAAGGCAATGTATTCCCAGTTTTGGTGTATACGCCTTTTGGTGCTACTCTCTAGCCCATGGCTTTTGGAAGGCCGGATTAGGGTAGAAATGGAACGGGCCTCAGGGGACAGGTCATGATAGTATATATACATTAAAATTTATAGATACAAAAATTGAAAGTAAATTCCCAATAGTAGAGGGTAGGATTGGATGAATTCTCTCCATTGGAATGATTTTGATGTAGAAAAGTTGAAAATATTTTTAACAATTATAAAAATAGTATTAATGATGGTTGAGGTGTGATAATATCTATAGAGTAACCATAAAGAAAATTCCCTCCTAAAAGAAACCCCATTTAAATAAAATTCAACCAAAATGATGTTTTAATAGATGATCCAATTGAGATTTGTTGATAAAAAAGATGATGTCCCTTTAGTGGAAGAAGAAATTAAACACATGGAGTATAAAGAAAATTACATGATGGATATTTTTGAAGAAGAGAAATGTTAATGGGATGATAATAATTAATTTTATATTATTTTTAGGATAATTATGTAACATTAGGGGGGTCCTTAATATCATGTTATTGGAAAAAAGAAAAATTAAAATTAGGGATAAAAATAGATTTTTCTGAAAATTTGGTTCATATAAAACCTGATATTTATAGATGAGATATAGAATTATTAAATTAAATATCAATTTTAATTAATATAACGTAAATAAGATTATTTCAATCACATTATTGAAGAACATTCTGATGATATGTATCAATTTATTTTCAAATTTATTAGAGAAAAAAATAATGTTAAATTCTTTGGAGAATAGGTAGAAACATTTAGATATAAACATTAATTAGAAATAATGTCAAGTTACATAAAGAAGAATTTCTGGTTCAAAAAATTTTTATCTTTAAAGCTATAAAAATGTTCAAATTATTATTATAATGTTGTAAAAAATAATGTATTATTAGAGAACCAAAAAATGTGTAAAATTTATGCGTTCTATAATGTGAAGACACTAAAACCCGGAATAGTGGGAATTAATAACAAAAGAATGTGGTAGGATAGATATATCAAATTAGACTTTCAGATATCATAAGTAGGAAAAATATCATTTAATAAGATAGGAATAAAGATGTTTAGATAACTACCATGGTTATTAGGTTTTTCCACCAACTGGGGAGTTATTTGAAAAATGGATACCTGTTTAGGAATGTGGGTGATGGTATATCTCTTATAACTATGTTTCATCTTTTTGGATGCCTTTTCCTCTCTATAACAAATATTTTAGAGTAAAAAATATATCTAAAAGGAGAGAAACATGGGATACCTCAATGATGAATGAGACTATACACTTCAATACAGTTAAATTTTTTATAGGTATTTGATTATATTTTCAAATTATGGGCATAAATATATCACTTATATGAAAAAATATATTTGGAAGTTACCACCATGTAATTGAAAAGAGTATCATGTTTAAAAACATTAACAAGATTCAATTGTAAAATTACATTCTATAAGAAGAAGAATAATGTGGATATTATGATGTGGCCTTTACTATAGATAATGTTTATATTCCGTCTCTATTCCAATTTGAATTGAGCACTTAGTAGATTTAATAAATTCTATGTGAAAAGGATAATGTTTTAAAATTTAATCTGAAAATAATAAATAATTATATAACATGTAATTGTGATTAAAAATGTTCACCCCACATGACATGAAACATCAACATAAATAAAAAATATAAATTGATGAATAGATATAATAAGTCATTTTGATTATGATAGATCTTTGAAAATCATGGGATGACGGTATAACCAATTAGAAAAGTGAGTAGCTTCTGAGCATTGATGTTTTTAATTTTGTATTGATTAATGTATAACCGACTATGTTTAAATGAGATTTCTGACATAGGGCATATTGTTACATTATCCAAAAGGGCTTATTTGTATTTTTTGGGGTTGGAAACTCACTCTGGATGGGATGGTGGGAAAATGATAACTATTACCACTTCTCAAGTGAATAAACTTCATGTTTTCATATAATTTAGGAGGAAAACATTTAATCTAATTCAAGGATGGTATAAATCTATCAATATATAATGAAAATAATTGCTATGAAAAAATTCATACTGAAAATTCCAAAAATATATTTCGACTATGGAAAACACATAATACCTACAAGTGAGGAAAAAATGCTTCAAAACCCTTATCAATAAAATATTTAAAGTGTTTACATTCTATGAGACCTATTCAATTCAACAGTATTCAAAAAATCATAGAGACCATGAAAAATGAATAATGTTATCATCCACTATTTATGGATAATAAATGTAGTATATATATATAATTATATTCATGTATAGAAAGAAATATGTTTTATAGTGCATAAATATGTATCAATGGATAATTTAAATTTAAAATAGACACTTTAAAAATACTAAAGTCTTATAATCATTCTAATTCAATGTCTATTAAGGTATAAAATTACCTTCATAAACATGTCATTAAATAAGTGAAATATTTATGAGGACATATTACTAAATGGATTTTGTAGAATGTTGGGATTAAATATTGAATTATATCATAAATACAATATTCATTGTAATTAACATCTACATAGAATATTGGTAAGAGGGAGAACAATTTTCAGTGTACTCTCCAATTAGGGCACAACTATATCCTAGGTAGGATATAAGTCCTTGTGAGTTGTGATGTGGAAGGAGTCCTTTAATGAATTATTATATAGTCTTTCAAAGTAGGTGTATGATCTGAAATAATGATTAAAATCAAGGAAAGTATACTGATAAATAAAATAAACAAATAATTTTATGCTAGTAAATAGAAAGGAAAATAAATCACTTCATAATGGGATCATGAAGGTTTTTTATAATAAATTTAACATTATTATTGAATCAAAAGTAATGAATCCAAAAATATCAACTGTGGATAAATTATAAAAAGAATATGAAAAATTATGTAATAATTATAATTTTTTAAAACATTTTTTTTCATATGATGAGGATTTAAATGATCTGTTAAAATATAAAATAATAATGAAAATTTTCCAACCTACACCTCGGTAGAGTAAAGAACAATTTAGGATAATCTATCTAATATATTTGAGGATAAATTTACACTATTCTAAACATGAATAATCATTGTTATATATAAAAATAAACTATTGTCAATAGTGAAACAAATGATATATATTAGAGCATAAAATTATCAATCATTGTTTTGATCCATGAATATAGAGAGAGATGAAATTGATAAGAGCTTGATCGTGGAACACATATAGGGGAATGATCAAAGGAAAATGATAGGCAACAAGTGGTTATTATAAGTATAGTCTATAGTGATTGAAATTTAGTTCAAAATAAGTCTAGTATTTTTTAAATTAAACATAAAAATGTAAGGTGATGATGTTGAAGATGTTAATACATAAATTGACCGACCTGATTCGATCCACATCTTCCTAGGCATGAATTTTCGTATTGGGTTTAAAAATTATTAGATAGATAAAAAATTATTCTTGAGTGGTGTACTCATAGTATATGTTTATTTCGAAAAAAATATATTTTCCTCTTAAATGGTAATGATTAAAAAAGGTGTGTATATTAAATAAAGACATGTATAAATTAAAGTAGGCACAATGACCTTGTTGTACATAGATATACTTGTTGAAAAAATATCAAATTCAAATGAGAAGGTGTTGATTACAACCTTAATGTGATGAATGTTATGATGCGTATTTCATAGTGCTTATTTATGGAGATTATATAATATTTTATGGAAGAATGAATAAATGTGTGGAGGATTTCACAAATAACCTGAGGATAAAAATTTAAGTGCCTATGATTGATGAAATCTTGTTTGATTTGGGGATGTAATTATTTAAAAATTATAACTACACCTTTATATCATTGTAAAATTATAATATGTTTATTATATAAGTATAATATGCATGAATCCAAACATATATCAATATGAATACCAGTAATAACTAATCATAAATAGAATAAGGATTATAAGTCCATGGAATCATTACCTTATCAAATAATCAATGGGAACATGTTATACATGAAAAAAACACATTCATATATTTATTGGAAATATTCTATTTGGACTATTTGGAATGTAATACAAATTGGAGTATCTCACAATAGTGAAATTAATTATGTTTTATATCTTATCTACTCATAAATTTTGATTTTTCATAAGATAATTAATTAATTATAAACTATTATCCTATTTTAGGTAGACTAGGATGAAATTCTAGTGGGCTTAAAATTCTAAATTTTTGGATTATTTTTTGTTGGAAATAAATATGTGGGATTGAAGAGTATAAAATCAAAAAAAAACTTATTTTACTAAAAGTATAATATATATAATTAATTATATATTCAACATAGCAATAATAAATGAAAAAATTAGAGGATATTGATGAATTGGTGGATCAAATTGTTGATATTATTTTATTAAACACACTAAAAAATAATAAAGTTAATTAACACCAAAAATAAATAAATTAGATATCTCATTATCGAAGATACGTTGGAATAAAGAGTGATTCAAATACAATGTGATGGAAACAATCAATTCTTAGAAGAATTAAAAACATTATTTTCCACTCTAATATTATAGAATAATTGATTAAAAATTGGTGTTATGTCACCTCCATTATCTCATGGAGAATTATAAAGTCCTCTATCCTTATTATGAATATTACATTACAATAATGTTGTGTATTGCTCTTTAAGGTGTTCATGTTCTATTTGGTATTAGTAGAGAGTGGGAACCAGAACCCTTGTGAACATGGAATCAATAAGAATGAAACTATAATGGATATTATTTTAAAAATTATCATAATTAAATTTTTATGTACCCTAAAAATTAAATCACATTTCTATTGAGTCATTGGTGATGAATCAATGGTTACTTTATTAGACAATAGTGGGTTTGAAATTAATTTGATGAGAGAAAAACCAAAAATATCAGTTTTTTGAATGGGGAGAATGATTATGTGGTAGAGTTAGAATTTAAGGGGTTAGTGTATTGATATATGTAGAAGAATATTTCTAATATATAACAATGTCAGAGGCATGATAATTTGGAATCCTCCTACTAAACTGATTTTATTTTTTATGAAGTAAGGAGTTCACAGTTACGAATAAGGAAGGAATTTGTTAAAGACCCATTTATATATAAATGTATCCAAAAGATATATGTATGATTTATAAATGTATTTTTTAAATATATTTGGATATGAAATTCATCTCATGTAGAATATAAAATAGTAACTACTAAGTTCAGTTATTAGAGAAATCATAATTGCAATATGGCCATAATGTTACATAAAATTAATTTTTGGAAGTTGTAGTTAAATACATCCAAGTACTATTGGAATCCATATATAGGAAATGAAAATCAGTTCTATGTGTAAAAAATTAGGAAAGAGAACATAAGTATATTTTTATACATAATGGTCACTGAGATTAATACATGTGATTAAATATACTACTTAGTGGAAATATTGTAAAATAATCAGGGAACCATAATGTTGTGTGGATGGGTCATTCATTCACTAAATGACTTTTATCCTGTATACAATCTAGAATATTATAAAAAATTTGTATCTACAATGTTTACATAAGGGTCATTGATATGTACATTTAATGGATGCATTTTTTTTATATTTAAATAAAATGAATTTGGTAATTAAATGATCAAACCAATTTTAGTAATTTAATTATTTTTTATCTTTTAAGGATGATATATAAATGGAAATAATATATATGTAACAAATTGTTTAAAAATTAAAATTATACAATCTTTTATATGAAATTGGATAACTATCGAATATTTTTGGGAAATAAAACTGATGAAACAATGATAAAATGGGGTCCTAGAGAAGAATATTATGATTCAAATCATGAATCATGTAAAAAATTTCACCTGGATAGAAACCATTATATAAATACACGTTTTGAATCACTTTTGGGGAGGGAAAATTGTTTTATTTAGTGACAACTTCGTTCACCCTAGGAAAGTAGTTTGACAGACCCTATAAAGTATGTTTCAATATGTATTTTTATGGGATTAATGGAAAAATGGAATAAAATAACAATTTAATTATAAGAAATACATTATCCTCAATTACTCTCCACATTATTGGAACAATAAATTCAAAATCATCCTCTATAAGTTCTATAAATATAGTGTTGTTTCACTATGACTTGGGATTATTCTTGAGACCAAATCTTGGGGTGAGTAGATACATTTTGTTGGATCCTCTCAATTATTTTTCTACAATTTTATAATGATTTATTTTATGTGTTATCCTTATTCATTATTCCATTACTATTAGGATGAATTAGCAATTTCTTCCTTGTTTCAGTTTAATGTATCTAATAGTTGAAGGCACATTCCAATTTTTTTCATTATCCCAAATCACAAATTTAATTTCCCATAATTGCAATATCTATTTCAAATCAATTTTTCTTAATTGGGTCTATCTATTAATATATTTTAATGTAACTTTTTAATTATGAAACATAATACCCTAAATTAGGCATTACAAATTTCGCATTTGGGCTAAGTGGTTTTAAAAATGGTATAAAGATAAAATCAATTTTGAATAATACTAAATTACCTAACCATGTAAAAAAAGGGAGATTATCAAGTTGAGGAAGGGATGCAATGACCATTGGAACAACCATATCTCAACTCTGACACCGAAATAAATTAATAAATGCCTTTTTAAATTCCAAAATTTCTTCTAATCCATAAAATGTACAAAACACTAGAACACCGCTAAATTGATTTTAAAAACACATTTTCACTAATTACTTACTATTCATATTATATTCTTCAAAACACCCAAACTGTATCTCAATATGTCATCAAACATTTTCATCCTTGGGGGTTTT
Organism: Viscum album; assembly: GCA_963277665.1. NCBI lineage: Eukaryota > Viridiplantae > Streptophyta > Magnoliopsida > Santalales > Viscaceae > Viscum > Viscum album. The sequence goes on from OY728161.1 coordinate 982,429,762, forward strand.
CCATAAAATACTCTATGTCATTTCAACTAGACCACTGTGGGACATACTTATTGGAAAAATTATCTCATGGTAAAATTGAAGCATTTTTAGGTTGATTTTGTTTATTGACAAAGTTGATTTCCTTGATCAGTTGTGTTGTTCCAGAGATATTTTTGACTAACTATATTGAAACAAAACCATGAAAAATGAATAGACTATTAGGGGTCGATATGAAAAGAACAAATATATGGTTGCGCTCTTTTCCAGGGTTTTAGAAATATTTCAGCACTAAATTAGGAAAATGAAGACATGTTATTATAGAAATGGAATGATAAAAAAGATCTTGAATGTTCTTGAGAGATTGGTTTTTTCATGAAACATTTACGATGATTTGTAAACATTCATACAATTCATGTTTCTAGATCAAAACATCGAAAAATAGAAAACTCATGTGCTTGAATGATGGGTTTCTACCAAAGTGGTTTGTGCACCATATGAGACATAAAATTTGGTTTTGCAAACTCGATGTGGATTTTCTATGAAATGTATCTGTTTTTCATAAAGGGGTCATCAAAGCCTATAAATAATAGCTGACACCCCTCATTCAATGTAGCACAATACAAGGAGAGTAAATTTGAGCTCTGAATTGTGTATGAATTGTACACAAATATAGTTGCATGAATGAATTGGAGTTTTGTGTAGGCTATGGACGTTACGTGAAATATTTCTAGTTGTTTAGAATATCGAAATTGTGTTCAAGATTTGTTTCATTAAAAATGATGAATACTGTGTGTAAGGAATTAATGTTTCCCACTAGGCAGAGAAAGGGTTTCACAAAGGATTTGATGTATCCCAATACATCTTTGGTAATGATTTATTCATATTTTGATGAAAGTGGAGATTTAATAAAGAATATATCTATAGAATAGGATTGAAGGTTTAATTAAAATTAAGGTACATACAATTAGTTATGTTTTATATGGATCCATTCTAAGAGTAGTCAGTGAAGGAAGGGAAAGGCGGTGATCCCTCCCACATGCATTGAGACAATGGAAGGGACATAGGGATTGACCCTGGGGAATGCAGTGATCATACCCAAAACATTATAATGGAAATGCATTCCCATTTTTAGGGAATATTCCTTTTGGTGCTAGTGTCCATCCCCTAGCCTATGAGAGGCATGCATAGGGTATCCACGACATAAGCCCTGTGGGACGAGTCGTGACTTAAACATAATTGATTTTGTAACTAAAAAATGATAATTAATGAAATAAAATGAATAATTGTAATGTAATTAAAATGAAAATGGTTATTCTAAAAATATATAACTCTGATAATTATAAAATTATATTTCTAGATAACATATTAATCTTGATGAGACATATGTAATGGATTTTTGAGTAAAACATTGTTTTTAATTTTTTTCCTTTTTAACTATTTTTCCTCCATATCCATTTCTATTTAAATCTGTCAGAACAGTAATTATATAAACATAAGATACTATTAATTTTAATTTTCATATATTCATCGTATTATTTAATAAGATATAAAAATTAATATTTTATACGTTTTATATTTGGTTTATTTTTTACTTTTTAGAAAATTGAAAAAAAGAATGTTTCTAACAATTATAGCGTGAATTTTTTTCCCTATCAACATATTTATAATCTATTTTTAAAATTGATTTATATGTTTTCGTTTTTCTTATAATAGAATATTAATATAATTCTAATAATTTTACATTAATATGTTTTTAATAAATGTATGTTTATTATAATTTTTATGAGATAGATCACCAATGCATTAGGTATGGATTTAGTCCTTAAAGGTAGAAAAATGCGAGATAACCATGTTTCTCATTCCAATAGTACTAGTTATGTGTCAATTATTCTATCAAGTCACAAAAAAGTGTATAAAATAAATGAATACGATTATCCAAGAAATCTATTTAGTTATTTCAATTGGTTTTCATTAAAATGCATTCATTTCATCAAGAATGAAAATATTGGGAACTTCTATAGATAAAAGATTTAAATTTTAAGGAAATCTAAATAATTTATTCTCTTTTTCATGATTCCTTCAAGTTTTTTCATTGATTTATAATTGGTTTTATATGTTTTATTTTAGAAAATATTACTTTTTATATTCTAAATATTTATATTTACATGATGTTTATTTTATCATTGAAAATGTAATAATTTTCATGGGTTATTTCGTTATCCACAGGTCTAATGATTATACCTTATTATTATAACCCTTAATAATATATTTTTTTTCTAATCCCACACTTTTAAAAAAATAATTGTGTCTATGAAATTATTTTATCTATATAAAGTTAATAAATTACACTTCTGATTTAGGGTAAAATAAAAAAATTTATTTAATGTAACATGGGTGTAAACATAATGCCATATTTTTGTGGAAAATTATACACAATGGGAATTTTAGAGTTTTTTATGAATTTTTGTTCATAATATAAAAAATTATAATATTAGAAAATTATAAAAATTCAAGAAAATGGAACCCTTATTATAATAAATATAAATATGGGTAGATTAGGTTTTGGTTTTTTGTAGCTGATAACATGGACAATATTATCTCATCGAGGGTTTTGGGTGTATTGGTTTGAGGATTTTTAGTTTTGGCCTTATTCAATTAGAATTCATATTATTTAAGGGCATGTTTATTTTTTGGGTCTTCCTCTTCTAATATTAATTTTTTTATCTATAATACATTTCTGGTAAGTGGTTTCTTACATTTTCTATTTCAAAGAACACCATGTATGGATGATTTTTATAAAATTATTCAATGAAATTTACGTTTTAAATGGTATATAAGGGGTTTACAAAGAAATTATTAAATCATATGATTTTCTTAATTGTATTCGAATAGAATCAATGCATTAAGAATTTTTGATAAATTTCTTAAAGGGAATTTCATATATATTTTTATCATTTAATTGATATTTCTAATTATATGTACTTTAATATGATTTTGCTAAGGTCATGAGTAATATTCTTGACGTGGGTTCATATTTCTTATTTATTTTTGGTGGGTTCAAATTGATAAATTGTTATCTTTTAATGTATTTTTATGTTAAGGGTCTTCACTCAGCACATTAAAATTTCATATGACTGATTGTATATATATATATTTATATATACAAGGGACATGTACATATATTTTTTATAACTATATATATACACATTTCATTGGATCTCCATGTTTAATATTAGGCTTGAAATGACCTCATGATTTTCATAATTCATTCCAATGGAATGTTTTAAGAAAACACACTAAAATATGATATATTGAACTAGTTATAAAATTAAAATCTTTTATAAAAAAGGAATTGATTAAAAAATATGTTAAAAATGGATTATAAAATAGTGTTACTAGTTTAAAATATAAGTCATCATTGGTACTTTGAAATGGATTTCCTGAAATGTGTTCCCTACATGGATGGCCTCCAAATTTCAGTTATGTTGAGATAATTTTTCTTCTTTTATAGAGTTGTTTTTCATGGACGAGTGTTGGGAGGTGGAATGTGAAAATGTAATCAATATATGATGGTTTTGTATTTTTAACTTTTTTTATTATACAACCTAACATATAATTTATTATCATCAAAGGGATCAATATTGTCTTAGGGAGGGTGGATATATATTTACTACCAATTATTGATAAATTAGAATAGATCATCCACAATATAGATAAATATTCACTAATTATTTTTTATTGTTTCTTACATACATTATTTTTATATATTATTGTTTTAATTATTTATTGTTCTTTTATGATATATTTTTTTCATTTCCATTTATATCACTTATTGTATTGTTGTGATTTATAATATTAATTTATTGATTCTTTGTGTGTGTAATTTGGTTCCATTGGTAGGATTTAGAAGTATTTTTAAAATAGGATTTCAATGGGTGTATTTAATTTAAAATGAAAATTTTTACAAAAAGGATTCAATGGTTTCTCTATATCATGATTTTATGTTTAAAAATCATTTTTTGTAAATTTTTGGGATTGGTTTTTGTAAATATATTGAAATATATATTTCTAAAAATATGTCAGAATAGTATTTATGGTATATTTTAGAAAATCAAATTCATGGAATATTTTTTGAGTAATGATTATTTTTTTATGCTCCAACCCTACTTTTTCCGTGCATCATATATAGAATCAAGATTATATTAATGGTTAAGGCTACATATTGGGATCTCTCATGGAGTGAATTAGTTCTATGGAATGATGGTGATCAAGAGGTTTCATAGATATTATGTTGGGTGTTTTGTTGTCTATTTTAATTCTGGGTTATATCAATAATAACATCATATAGAATTTTTGATGTTGTATTTGTTTTATGTTAGTTGTAATTAGTTTTTGAGTTGTATATGTTTTTCAATGTTGGTTTTTAATCAGTTTTCTCTATTGTATTTTTTATGTTTTTATCATTTTTAAACATGTTTGGAATGTACTTTGAGATATTAAATTACAATGTCATAATTTTGTGATGAATGGATTTTATTATTACTATTTACTATGAGAAATTGTTTTCATGAGATCAATTTTGATTCCCCAACAATATTTTCTAGACCAGGGTGATTGTGAAAACATATCAGTTATGTCATGCTCTTTATATAGAGTCTGGTTTAGTGGTTTTCTTGAGTTATATTAATTATAAATGATATTATTGCCTAATTTCATAGGGGGTTTGTTTCTTTGAGTCCTTTTTTATGTGGGTAATCATTTATATTATATATTAAGATTTTAATAACATGAGATATAAGTGCAGGATAGTGTCAAAATAACTTCATCACCATGAGCATTAGTTTTACACAGAATATTGGTTTGATAAACATAATTTTCTATATTTTAGAGTTGTGATACAATTTAAATTAATAGTATTTTTAATTTTTTCAATGGATTACTGAGGGTTTGATTATTTCATGATTTATATATGAATTATAAGGTTGAATAAATAGAACATGGTTAACAAACATAATATTTAAAACCATGTAGAGATATTGAAAATTGTTTCCTTTACTTCTATATTCATTTTTAATTGTTGGTGTGTGCTCCACTAAATTATGAAACTAAATAATATACTTCCAGTATTTTCTATAGAAATTCATATTGCAGTATAAATGATCTAATTTCTTTCATACTATTCATATATTCAATTTGATATGGTTAAAAAGATATTTTTATGGTATATTAGTGTTTTGGAATTAATTTGGATAAAATAATTATATGCCAATATAGATTTCAAAAGGTGAATGATGGTATTGAAATTTTATGTGAATGATTACTAAATCCAAATAGGAAGTACAAAATATTGAGGAAATATAAATGCTTTAAATAATGATTTTGTAACATTAGAATGATTTCAATAGGGAAATTTATGATTCGAGTGAAATTTGGATTTTTTATATGGGTTTTCAATAATATTTTTACGACAATTAAATTGAAATGATTTTTTTCTTCAAATTGTATCAATGATATTTTTACACTTTTCATTATTAAATTCAATTGAATGTTTTGGATTATTTATTTCAATTGATATTTAATTTGGCTGGGTAATTTTTTTTATTTATTATCTATTGTGATTATTATTGTTACTTTAAATTTAGAATACACAACCTTGAAATGTTTTGAACAAATCGTGTGAGTCTATGTCTAGCCATGTCTTTTGAAAAACAAAAAAAAATAGATGATAATGTGGGGGTGTATAATTTTTTCATAGGGTATTATTATAATTCAAGGAAATAAATTCTCTATATGGATATATTTGTAGATTGATATAGTTTATTATGTCATTAAACCTTTTGGATATACAGATTTAGTGAGTGTTATGGTTGATCGGGGTTTAATTGAGAGGATGAGTTTTGATTGGTGGGGGATGATAATCTTGGAACAATTATAATATGGAATGTAATGGTAATTATTTAATAGATTTTATTTAGTGGATCCATCAAAAATAATATTAGGTGACTAAGATGGATGAAAATGGTAGTCTATAGAAGGGCCAATGGATGGTGATGGTCTATATCAACCATTTCAATGATCATGTTCATTTTTATATAGGTATTGGGACTTGATATTCCATAATGGATCCCTCGATCATGAATGGTCATTATCTAGACAACAGTTCTACATTTTATTAATCAATATTTATCTTGTATAAAGACATGGTGGATAATGTTTCATAGAAGAAGTACTTTTTAGAGTAAATCCCATGATGATTTGTTTCCCTATATCATTTTATAACAGAATGGCTTCCCCGTGAGGTGATGATTTGTATCAAAAAAATGTTAATAGATTCTTATATTGCAATTATTACTTCCTCAAGTCATATGTAACATCCCAGGTAAATAAAGAATAAGACATATTTCATATTTATTAATATTTTTGAATTAAATATTAATTTTAATTTAAAAGGGTTTCTATGTTCGATAGCATACATGATACGCAATAACGGGTTACATTGGAATCATATGTTACACACTAAAAATATATAATTATTATTTTAAATGGTAGTTAACTCCTAGCTGTTGTATTGGTGGGAATGAAAGAAACTAACTACAATATGATTATACATGTTTCTTAAATGTATTTACATTTGTCCAATAAAAGTTAGAGGCTTAAAATGTTAATGAATCTAATTTTTAGCATAATTTACACTAAAAGCCGATTTATTGCCTTTTAATGGAGAACCCTTATTAAATCCAGTTATGTTTACTTTCATACATTCTATATAACCCAATAAAATCCTTCTTTTGATTGGGGACTTCAAAATATACTTTGGGTAAATTTTTGGAATTTTTCTGATGAAGTACATTTTTTAAGGAATAGTGGAAAATATTGAATTTAAAAACCAAAGTGCCTTTTAATATAATTTAATTATATGGGTGGATTATATTTTTAATTGGATTTAAAATGAAATTAAAATATATTTTTACCATTTAATCCAATTTTTTCATTGTAATTAATTTCACTTTGAAAATAGACATAAACAAGTATCACTCTTTTGATAGTTATTGTTTCTTAAAAACATGCTATTTGTTTTGATAACGGGAATTAATTTTAAAATTATTTAATTCCACTTCTATGTTTTGTATTTGGAATAATAGACATAATTTTTTAATTCTGAATATCAAATATAGGTTCGGCTTAATTTTTGGTATTTTTCTAAAAAACATCAATTTTTTATGAATACTGAAACCACTTTGTGGTAGTTAAAAAACTGACTCATTCATCCAAATGAAATTTTACCACTTCTATGAATTGAATTTTAAAAATCCAAAATAAATTGTTGGTATAATAATGTAAAATGTGGTTCAATGTGATAAAAATGTTTTTTGATGAAATAGTAACTTTTGACTTTTATTTACCGCGGTTAAAGGTAAATAGGGTAATTAAAGGTTAAAAGAATATTAATATAATAAAAAATTACCATAACACATTTCCAAACCTTATTGTTTGAGTCATTTACGACCATGGAAATATTTGGGTAGATTTTGTGACCCCATTTAACCACATGGGATTGATAATGACATTATAGATTAATTAATTTAAAGTAAAGGCAACAATGACTAAAGAAAATATGTTTTAGTAAATTAATATTTATAAGGGGTTATATAAGTTATCATATCAACTAAATATATTCATTAAAAATATAAATATATTTCCTACATCATGGTATTTTTTTTATAATTTTCAGACATCATATAATTTAAATTATTTATGACACAATAATGATAAAATATTTTCCATCATTAATAAATGATTTAAATAAATAAGAATATAATTATTAAAATATTATTCAAAACATGTCCAATTTTTATTGGATTATTCTATTTAGAATATGAGTTACCTTATCTCCGATTATAATGATATTTGGAATTTTTAAAACCGAATATATGTTTATAATAAAATAATGTTTTCACACTTTTCTAAAGAGCCCCTCCTCTCCCTAATAAAAGGATACCACTTCTAAACAATTCCTCAGACCACTAAAGACTTCTGGCTCGTCCAACATCTGCCCAATTAATCTCCCTACATTCCTATAATCCTTTTAGAAGCCTTACCATATAATGATGGCACTTTAATAAGTCCTTTGTTTCAAACCAAATGAAGTTACCCAAATTAAAGGTAAATGTTTCTCTTAAATTGTCTTCTATTGTTTTACATCTCCAACATCTAAAATGATTTTATTTCATTATTTTGGAGTCAAACCATTATTATCAATATACCATGATGTTATTATGTTAATTATTAGAACTACACTTACACACACCTCTATCTAATTTATGTAGAACATAATGTTTCGGTAGATGATAAACTAATGCCTCATGAAACGATGATTGTTCAAATATCTCCAACCGCCTATCATGGTGGGCATTATGATTGAAATATATTTATATATGACTTATATTATGTTTATTTTTTCCTTATTCTCTTGTACTTTCCATTTATATCACACCTTTATGGTTAAAATATTGGGTAAATACGATAATCTCATTTGAGGAAGTGCGGACTACCGCCCCCTAAAAGTGATGTGATTCATTAATGCCTTATGTGGGATGTATAAAGAATGGAGTTAATGATATTATATATGATATTATATTGTAATTATAATATACATAGGTATCATTATTTTTTAATTCTATTAAAATAAGAAATAGAAAGGAAGGTAGCGTTCAAGCGTACGTACGACTTACCGTCTCCATGTACGGTGCATTTAATTTATTACCACTAAATGTTATATATTATTATAAAAACTTGTATATGATGGATATATATGATATATATGATATCCAAATAATGAATATAATTCTGTATATAATGAACCCATGACAACATGAACAACTTGTAATTATAAGAAGTCCATTTTTTACTCAAGTACCAAATATCGACAAAACGAACATTATTAACATAAATGATTGCATAATTTTTATAACATTTTAATAAGTGATATAAAAGGAATAATAAACTTTAAAAGGGATCTTAATGATGTAGAAATTAACATTAGTTTATTATTCTGGATATTAAAGAATGATCGAGTCTCGTTGGACACGAGGTAAGGGACTTCATCTCAATCTCCTTTCCATGAGGAATAATTTGTTTTAATACACGATTTAATTTTATATGCTATACAAAAACCTTTGACTTTTCATTTCATTAAAAGGGATTATTTTTATAAGAAGCATTTTACTCATCAAAAAAAAGGAATGTTTTTTTAATGTAAGTGGTGACAACGACCATTCCGCCGCCGCAAGATTTATTTGATATTTGGCATCCTAACAAGAAAGAATGTTTTTAAATGGAAAAATAATAAATACCATATATTATTTTTCTGTATTTCGGTATTGAAAATGATTTTGAGAATGGATTTATTATATAAATATCTTGAAATGATATTTTTTATTGATATGTGTACATGATATCATTCCTTTATGCTTATGTTATGTGTAATGATCATGTTGTGGTTCTTGAGAATTATTTACGTATTTGGGTGGTTTCGTGATAAACCTAGGGTGGGTGAGCCAAAGATTGATTTCCAATGCATTAGGTAACATGACGAAGGTAAACATGAATGTTTGTCTTAATAGATTTAGTGAATATACTGTGATGTGTACTCTAAAGTAACTCTCTAAGGAGCTGTGATAGCTACAATGTAAGTATGATATGGATGCCACAAGTTACACTACGGGAAAAATGGGTATTTGCGACGGGTTATTTGCGACGGGAATAAATCCCGTCGCAAATAGTCCCGTTAAAAACTTATTTGCGACAGGGGTATTTACCCGTCGCAAATAATTAGCCTTTTGCGACGGGATTGCTTTCCCCGTCGAAAATAGTTTTCCAGCGATGCGCGCCAAATCGCGGGAAACTTATTTGCGACGGGGGAATATTCCTGTCGCAAATAACCGGCGGCGGTAAAAGGTATTTGCGACGGGAATATTCCCCCGTCACAAATACTATGTCGGCAGGGGTTATTTGCGACGGGACCCGTCGCAAATAACTATTTACCGGTTGACCGTAATAAATGTTGGCTAAGTTATTTGCGACGGGTATCCCGTCGCAAATGGGCCCGTCGCAAATAATCTAACCTATAAATACCCCCATCCGTTTTTTTTCATTTCATTCTCATTCCTTATCTTCTCCTTCTCTCAAAATTATATTTCTAGTGTTCAGTTTTTCTCCAGTTTAATTTTTTTCTCCGGAGCTGATATTAAAGTTTTGAAGAACGATCAGAACAGATCATTTTTCAAGGTATTTATGTTCATTTTAATTTTTTATTAATTTTTAATTTTTTATTAGTTTCAATTATTATTAATTAGTTGTAATTTAATTATGTTTACATTGTTTTGTTACTTAATAAATTTAAATTATTAGTATTGTTTATAGTTAATGGTAATTAGGAATAATTAGTAATAATTTTTAATAATTAAGAATAAATATTAATAATTAGTAATAAATACCAATAATTAGGAATAAGAACATTATTACATTATTAGTTTATTTTATTATTAATATTAAAATAAAATAATTTTTTATATATATACAATTCTTTTTTCATCTGTGTGTTTGCTGTCTTTACATGTATTATTTGTATGCGGAGATAGAAAACGCACAGATGAAAGGAGAATTGTATATAAATTAGAAAATTATATTATTTTAATATTAATAATAAAATATATTAATAATGTTATTATTTGTAATTATTGGTAATTATTTCTAATTATTGATAATTATTCATTTAATTACTAATAATTAGGAACAATTATCAATAATTATCAATAATTAAGAATAATTAGTAATAATTATTAATAATTACCAATAATTAGTAATAATTAGTAATAATTATCAATAATTAGTAATAATTACCAATAATTAGTAATAATTACTAATAAGTAGTAATAATTACCAATAATTAGTAATAATTACCAATAATTTGGAATAATTACCAATAATTAACAATAATTAGTAATAATTACAAATAATTACCAATAATTAGTAATAATTAGTAATAATTAGGAATAATTAGTAATAATTAGGAATAATTAGTAATAATTAGGAATAATTAGGAATAATTAGGAATAAATAGTAATAATTAGTAATAATTAGTAATAATTAGTACTAATTAAGACTAATTAGGAATAATTAGGAATAATTAGGAATAATTAGGAATAATTAGGAATAATTATGAATAATTAGGAATAATTATGAATAATTAGGAATAATTCTCAATAATTCTCAATAATTCTCAATAATTAGGAATAATTAGGAATAATTAGGAATAAATAGGAATAATTAGGAATAATTAGGAATAATTAGGAATAATTAGGAATAATTAGGAACAATTATCAACAATTATCAACAATTATCAACAATTATCAATAATTAGGATTAATTAGGAATAATTAGGAATAATTATCAATAATTAGTAATAATTAGGAATAATTAGGAACAATTATCAATAATTATCAATAATTAAGAATAATTAGTAATAATTAGGAACAATTATCAATAATTATCAATAATTAAGAATAATTTGTAATAATTAGTAATAATTGCCAATAATTACCAATAATTACAAATAATTAGGAATAATTAGGAATAATTAGAAATAATTAGGAATAATTAGGAATAATTAGGAATAATTAGTAATAATTAGGAATAATTAGTAATAATTAGGAATAATTAGTAATAATTAGGAATAATTAGTAATAATTAGGAATAATTAGTAATAATTAGGAATAATTAGGAATAATTAGTAATAATTAGTAATAATTATTTATAATTATTTATAATTATTTATAATTACCAATAATTACCAATAATTACCAATAATTACCAATAATTACCAATAATACCAATAATTACCCATAATTTGCAATAATTACCTAAAATTACCAATAATTACCAATAATTACCAATAATTACCAATAATTTGCAATAATTACCTAAAATTAGGAAAAATTAGAAAAAATTAAGAAAATTTAGGATAATTTAGGAAAATTTAGGAAAAATTCTCAATAATTAGTAATAATTACCTATAATTAGTATTAATTACCAATAATTAGTATTAATTACCAATAATTAGTAATAATTAGGAATAATTAACAATAATTAGTAGTAATTACCAATAATTAAGAATAATTAGTAATAATTAACAATAATTATTAATAATTACCAATATTTAGTAATAATTAACAATAATTGCCAATAATTACCAATAATTACCATTAATTAGTAATAATTACGAATAATTAGTAATAATTACCAATAATTAGTAATAATTACCAATAATTAGTAATAATTAACAATAATTAGTAATAATTAGTAATAATTAGGAATAATTAGTATTAATTAGGAATAATTAGTAATAATTACCAATAATTAGTAATAATTATTATTAATTACCAATAATTAGTATTAATTACCAATAATTTGTATTAATTACCAATAATTAGTATTAATTACCAATAATTAGTATTAATTACCAATAATTAACAATAATTATTAATAATTACCAATAATTACCAATATTTAGTAATAATTAACAATAATTGCCAATAATTAACAATAATTGCCAATAATTACCAATAATTAGTAATAATTGCGAATAATTAGTAATAATTACCAATAATTAGTAATAATTACCAATAATTATCAATAATTACTAATAATTATCAATAATTACTAATAATTAGCAATAATTAATAATAATTAGCAATAATTAGTAATAATTAGTAATAATTACTAATAATTAGAAATAATTAGTAATAATTAGAAATAATTAGTAATAATTAGTAATAATTAGTAATAATTTGGAATAATTAACAATAATTAGTAATAATTAACAATAATTAGTAATAATTAGTAATAATTAGTAATAATTAGGAATAATTAGTATTAATTAGGAATAATTAGTAATAATTACCAATAATTAGTAATAATGATTAATAATTACCAATAATTACTATTAATTACCAATAATTAGTATTAATTACCAATAATTAGTATTAATTACTAATAATTAGTATTAATTACCAATAATTAGTATTAATTACCAATAATTAGTATTAATTACCAATAATTAGTATTAATTACCAATAATCACCAATAATTACCAATAATCACCAATAATTACCAAT